>OY728162.1:826050799-831050799 GCA_963277665.1 Viscum album
ATATTGTTCTCAAATTTTCTTAGACTCCTTTATTTATTTTGAATCCCCAAGAAACCCATGAAACATACAAACACAAGTCATTATGATTCATGTACCCTTCCTAGGGACTCTACCATGCAATCAGATTAGCCTCACTTGGTCGTTTGGTAGGTCCAAAGTCCTTGCATCGGATCACAGGGGGGGCCTAAATTCCCATGTCCTAGCTAGTCTTCCCTGGCCTAATTCATGAACCAAGGTCACCCAACATTGTTGCCCTACCATCCCATGCAATCCTCACTATGCCTAACTCCAGACTCCATCCTATCTCTCAACCTCCCCTCTGATACCATTCTGTCATGACCCGCCTTCACCAAAAGGAGGGAAAGGGACAGCAGATTTCCAAACCAATCCTTTTTTAAGTTGAAGGAGAGATAATGGCCCCTAAGACCCGCCTTCAATAGATCCCGGGGGGGCGACTAGCACCAAGGGTATAGAATTTTACACAAATTGGAAGGAATTACACTTTTAATTTTTATAGGATCGAGAGATAAGATAGTAACTGCAATGATACCGAAGTTGAAAGTAAAGGTAAATCCAAAAGTAAACCATTCCCATATGCATGATCAAAAGTAAAAGATACAAGCCACAAAAACTCCAAAGGTAATGTACCAAGAAAAAGGAAAACGATAATAGCAACTTCCCCAAGGTCTGAGCTAGTACGGCCCCACATGATCCCTGAAGTCCTCCTAGAAACCTGAATGAAGTTTTACATACGTAGGGTGAGCATACAAGTACACTCGGTAGGGAAAACCAAAGACTCTCGTGCACAAGTTGGGAGGCATTCTAATGCCCCGTGAGAAATGAAAAACTAAAGCACGTAGAAGGAAAAAAAACTATCCACCCAAGTCTCACCAAGGAACACTCCCCAAATAAGTCAAAGCAAGTAAAGTATAGTAATATCACATCGATATTTGGGTACCCCGCGCCACTTCCCCACTGGTTATTGAAGACATCCTACGCGTCGAACCAATCCCGCCATTCTCACTACAATCCAACTACCAAACCCCACCCGCACACACCTGGGCCATAACCTCACCGCAGTCCCACTGCCAAACCCCGCCCGCACATACCTGGGCCACAACCTCTCTGTAGTGCCACTGCCAAACCCCGCCTTCACACACCTAGGCCAGAACAACTCTGCCATGCCCGAAGACACCTGCGCTACATCCCGAAAACACTTGGGAAACAACCTTCCTGTAGACACCAGAGCCAACCACCAAAAATACCCGCCCAAAGATTATTAGGATAATAATGGACCTCAGGCAATCACAGCCTGCCCAAAGAGTTTTGGGCTATTCGGGAAAGGGATCAGAAAAAGAGATAATAACTAGTCACTCATAGGAGTGTTGGGAAAAACACCCTTCCCATGAAATGGGGTGTTT
The DNA here is from genome assembly GCA_963277665.1 of Viscum album. Classification (NCBI taxonomy): domain Eukaryota; kingdom Viridiplantae; phylum Streptophyta; class Magnoliopsida; order Santalales; family Viscaceae; genus Viscum; species Viscum album. The sequence goes on from OY728162.1 coordinate 826,052,221, forward strand.
GGCACTAAGTGCTCAACTTGGGTGGGGCGCAAATAAGAAACATAAAAGCTACAGATATATGTATAAGTAGAAAACACTCATCCTAACCTAGGGGTTCCAAAACCTATGAACAAACACCCTTGTTACTGTTCATTCACAAAAGAAGCCACGACACTCACGGCCTGTAACACCCTGAGATTTTATGAGATATATAATTTTTAATTTCTTTGATGTCTTCTAATATACACTACTCTAAGATTATCTTGTATTATACACAACACTTTATTAGCTTGCAGTATACGCAACACTATTCTTGGCTCATATTACACACAATTTCAAGTTTGTTTTGTGGAAATTATTCTACGCAACATTAAGTAAAGATTTTGTTTAATGTATAAATGAAATAAGTTTTGATTATTTTATACGCAACACCAAACGGAGCTTTCAGTACACGCAGCCATGACTTGGCTTGCATTACAAGCAATCAAGACCTTCTTCGAGAGCGTGTGTAGTACGCAATACCAAGTTTCACTAAACGAGATATTATTATAATATTATTATGAACTAGCCATTATGAATAGTAATACCCACTTTTTAAAATTTTATAAATTTTATATTTCAAAATGGACTTTATTTTTGGATTTATAATATCAAAATTAGCCTAGGTGGATTTTTGGTAATTTTCTGAAAACTTCCAATTTTTTATGAATAGTGAAAACAGTGGGTTACTATTTAAAAATAGTCTTTTTATTTAAATAATTATTTATTTTATTTAAATTTATTTTTGGTCAAAATTGATACATAATACCTATATAAGTTCAATTTAATTAATTTGGAGTCATTTTATAATAATTTTAGATATGTAAAAATTTTATTGAACTTTTCACCGCCTTTTACCCACCTTCTTGGAGAATTTGAAAATTTACATAAAACTTAATTTTACCGCTACTGTGAGTGTAATTTTGAAAATCCGAGAGACACCGTAAATATCAAGGAGTAAAATGTGGTTTAATAAGATAAAAATAATTTTTGGTGAATAGTAACGTTTTACTTTTATTTACCACGGTTAAAAGTAAATAGTATAATTAAGGGTATAAATGATATTATTATTACCCTAACACATGCCATAATTCTATTGGATAAGTGTAATTCGACCAAAAACAACCTTCGGAATAAAATATTACCCTTTAGGTCCACTTGGAATAGATTAGGACACTTATTATTATTTTATTCAAAGAAGAGTTAAAAGAGTTAAAATCAATGTTTAATAAATAAACAATATTAATATAGGGTTATACATAAGATAAATTAAAATATAAATATTAATTATAAAGATAAAAATATTTCCTACATAATTTTATTTTATTTATAATTTTTTGACCTTAAATAATTTAATTTATTTATGACACAATCATGATGCATTAATTACCTTAATAATGAAATATTAACATAATTGATATCATAAATACCAAAATAAATGTAATTTGAGACTTTTTATGAATTAAAATAATTTTATAGGTTAATATGACATGTTATTATTTATTTAATTAACTTTTCTCGAACTAATAATGATGTTATGATTTTCACAAAAATCATTTACTAAATAGTGTCAAAATTGACATAAAATAGTTTTTAAAAACAATATTATATTATTAATTGCTATTTTATTTCTAAAAATCTAATGATTGTAAAAACGACTTAGATAAGGTTATATATATTAATAATGAACCACTTGGGGTTATTTTGGATTGTTATAGTAAGTTTATTAACCATATAGTGTAAGAAAACAAGAAGACACGGTAAAAGTCAAATTATTTAAATTAGAGTTAAATCTAAATGATAATGTTAAAATAGTAACCTAAACTTGTCTAAAACATATTGGTTGATAGTATTTAGACCCATCCCCACTTTAGATTCGAAATAAATTAATTTGGATCTATTATAAACCGAATATGACTTTATTATAAAATAATATTTTAAGTTTTTCCAAAGGTGCCCCTCTCCTCCTTTATAAAAAAGGGCACCCCTTCCCTCTTCTCTTAAAACCCATTAGAGCCTTGAAGCTCTGCCAAACCCTGCCAATTCATCATTTAAAAATCTATAGTTATATCATAGAGGTTTTTTTCTTCTCAAAAGACCAACTCTAGTGCCCTAAGAAGATGTTTAAAGGAGGTGCATCGAGGAAGAGGTAATCTCTTCTACCGACTCTTTCAAGTTTCGTTCTTCTTATACTTCCTCTTCTTTAGTTGTTTCATTGTAAAGTAATAACATCGGTATTAATAATATACTAATTAGTTATTATAAATATGAAACAACCCTATTTCACTTTCTATCCAACCTACGGAAAATGAAATCATCGCGTGTGCGTACGTACAGAATATTGTCTCCACGCCGTGGTGTAATCAGTTTTTTCACCACCACCTTACTTGGATGGGTATAATGGTGTAAATAATAACTATATATGATTATTATAATATCATACTGATTCTAAGATATTATATCATCCACTCCAATTCCATTCAATAAATATGGGAACGATATCATCGCTCGTGCGTACGTACGGATTATCGTCTCCATGATGCGATGAGATTCATTTTCCATTCATGAATGATTATAAAGTATATATAATAAGTAATCATGAAATATATGACATAATAATGCTACTATATTTATGTTTATATATATATATATATATATATTCATTTCATCTACTTAATTCCATTCAATTCAATAAGGAAACGAAAAATAGCGTTCATGCGTACGTACGACATACCGTCTCCATGAACGGTGTATTTCTTTCCATTTATCGATCTATTATATATTTGTATATTATGAATATATATTATATATAAATCATATTTTATATTCTGGAATTAAGTAATCATGATCTAGGTAATCATATTAATAATTATAAGTCAAAACACGGATGATAAATGAAACGATTTTACCCAAAATGCTCCTTTAACATGGAATTTACAAAAGAACGGGTAATATAAAGTCATAAGTAAACTATATATGATATCATAACAATGAATATGATTCTGTAATAAGTAAATGACATTATTTAATCATTATACAGGAGTTTCAGATACATACGAAGCATTTCGGACCTAAGGTAAGGGATAACTTTTCCAATCTCGTTTTTATCTGAGATTGTTTATTCGTAAGTATTTACTGGGGTTATATTTATCATCCATGTCCCTGCTTTCCAAAAAAATGGTTTCATGTATGTTTAAATTCCTTTTTACCAATTTTTTACTTTTACTACATGTTATGTAAGGAATCTTTCTTTTGTTTACCATACGAGGTACTCTTTGACTTTTCTGGCAAAAGTAGGAGAAGAATGTTTTCTTAACTTATATGGAATGAAAAGCTTTTTATGGTTTCATAACGCCTTATTTTCATGAAGCTTACTCTACAAGATTTAATGACTATTTTCAACAAAATACTTTTCTTATAAAATATCATGGCATTTTGTGAAAAGAAAATGATTTTGAAGAAGAAATGATATTTTACTCAAGAATTCATTTCAAGTGTTTTATCAAAACCATTTTCCATATAAGATGGAATTATTTAATAAGTGTATGTTTTAAGTTTAATTTCTCTATGATTTACATGGTTTCACATTTCTTATGATGAAATGATATAAATTTTGTTTTTTATGGATTATGTTATGATGGGATAAGGTTTATGAAACCCATTTTATACTTTGGGTAATGATGAATGGTTTATGTTCATGTTGTGGCACAAGTAAGAATGATTTAATTATGAGATAGGTGGGACCTATATTTCTCTCAAATGAATTGGGTAAAGATTTATATCTCATGAGATAGACATGGATGGAATGGTAAGTTAATCCAGTTCAGTGTTACAGGAATGAAATGAGGAATGAACTCGATTCAGAAAGGGACTTTGTCCACTAAGATGGTCTTGGTAGAAATGCCTTGGCTACTATGGAAATAATGTCTTGTGATTAATGGTTTTCCACAATTAAATGTTTTATTCCCATGCTATTTTATCATTATTAATGTTCCTTTATGACCTATGCCTTACATACTGCCAAGATTTATTTCACAACTCAAGATTTTGACGTGTAAACTTTATGTTCATGTTTTGAAGTTCAAATGTATATTGTTTGTTTTATTTTCTCCATGCTTACCCTTACTGAGCATTTGATCTCACCCTTTATATGTCTTCTTTTCCCCAGGATATAAAGAAAATTTTTAGGTAAGAAAAAAAAGGGGGAAGATCTTTATGGGAGATGTTAAAGATCTTTCACCATGATTAGAAGATTATGTTCTGGGTTTCCAAAGACACTAAACTATTATGGTCCTTGTGTGTCTGTTTTAAGTATTTCACAAAATTAATGTAATGTCCATGTATGTCAAGCTTTGGGTCTCTACATTTGGTATCAGAAGAAATTTTTAGTTATCCATTGGAAACTAGGATGTGAAATCTTTAGTGAGATCCCTATAGATATTTCTAAGGTATTTACAGGGATGTTTCTAATGCTAAGTATAAGTATAGGTTATTGTCCTAGGATTATGGTAACAATCATAGAATAAACCTTAATATGTTATATATTGAAGGTAATCCCCCTTTATTATGTTGTTTTACCTAGAATTATTTTTTCCTCTCACACTATTCTTTTTGGGTTTTAGACGATGGTTGGAACCCGAAGGAACCGTGCTGATCAAAGTAATGGACAATGTAATGATTGTACTCCTGAACAAACCAATGTTATGGTATATGGAGTGTAAAATCTTATTTCTATACTTAAACAAGCTATGAATCATTCTGGACTTCCAAATGAGCAGAGAAGGGAACAATATTCTATTGAGTCCTTCATGAGGCAACGTCCACCTTCTTTCAGTGGGTCTTCTAATCCACCTATTGTTGAACAATGGATCAGTACCATTGAACAGATATTTTCCATAATTCGCTGTTCGGAACATGAAAAAATAATTCTGGCTATTTACCATTTAGAAGGTGAAGCAGATCAATGGTGGACTCTAATTAATAATACGAGGCCCCGAGATGAAATTGAATCCATGGAATGGGACGAGTTCAAGAACTTATTTTCCAATAAGTAATTCCCTCATATTCTTAGAACAAAGATGGAATAGGATTTCCTTGAGCTAAAGAAGAAGTATGATGAATCTGTTGGTATATAGGAATCTAATTTTACAAGGCTTTCAAGGTATGCCTCTGGCTTTATCATCCAACCTGAAAGTAAAGTTGATCAATTCTTCAGTGGCTTAAAACCAAGTCTTGGAAGGGAATTAGCTATAAGATACTTCAGTATCTATGAAGAAATTGTGTGTCGTTCTATCAAGGTAGAAATGGAAGTTGGTGTTACATATCCATCTCATGGTTTTGATAAGAAACGAAAGATGGAGTTCAAGGAGAAATCTCATAATAATGGTGAAATGAATATGAATGTTTCTTTATGCGCAAAGTGTGGAAAGAATCATGGTTGATAGTGTCTTAAAGGGACTAGAAAATGTTTTAAGTGTGTAAAAGAAATTCATTGAGCAGCTGAGTGTCGAATTAATGGAAAAAGGGTTGATAATGATGTGAATAAAGAAAAGACTACAGAGAATGCACCACCAACAATTCAATGCTTCAAGTGCAAGGAAATGGGGAATTATGTTAATCAATTCCCTAATCCAAGGGTTAATGATGATCAATGTGATCAACCTATTAAGGCAAAGGATAAAGGTAAGTCACATGCGATCACTCTTTGTGATGTTGAGTTTGACAATGATGTTGTGTAATGATTAAGTGTTTATGTAATGGGATTTCATAATAGTATCATGGAATCTCATTTATGGCATCGTGGAATTTTGGAATATCTATGTATTGGTTTTCAATCTTTATATGGTAACGGTAACCATGAAAAGTGATTGAAATATTTTTGGAAAGAAGATGATATGATCATAATGAAGCGATAATGAAAAAATGAAATGAGCTCATGATTGATATAAGGACAAAGTTATATCATGGTTTGAGTGTATAGAAATTTTGGGATTTTGGTATGTGGAAAGTGTTAAATTTTGACAGCATTAATGTTTTCACTAAGGTTCAATGGGTATTTATTTTTCAAGAGAATACATGATTAAGGTATTCACATGTTTTTAATTTGACCAACAAGATATATCATATGATATATGGGGGATAAATGATTGTATTCACATGCTCAGCAGATGACATTTCTAGTAATTGTTTTCTTTATACAATGAGCTTGGACAAAATTATTTTGCATAAGACTAAAGATTATAATGGTTTATGTTGGACATAAGTCGATATTGTTTAAGGCTACAACATTTTTTTGATATTATTTATGGAATGTTATAATAGTGTAGTTTTAGAAAAATGACAACCGGCAGGACGGGCGACAACTCGTCGTGTCGAACAAGGCTGTGGGAATCGAACCCACAACCGATGTGTGACAGGCCTTTATCACCTACCACTGGCCTACAGGAAGTCCTTGGTTAGTAGAAACTAGTTTTATTATATTAAGAATTATGATATATTAATTATAAGTCCATTTTAGAAACTATATATGATTAATCTCACTATAGATGGACTTATGTATTTTTTATAAATTTTTATAACCTTTTGTTTGAGACAGATAGAATGACCCATCATTTTATCACACGATATGCTAACACTTCACGAATGACAAATTCAACTTCATTTCTTTAAGAGATGAAGTGTAAATTGTCCAAGGAACGACCAACGGTGAGATTGTACCAAAATCAAGAATGTATTTCTCCTAATTCCAATTTCTTCAAATTTAGGGAAATGATCTTGTAAACCAAAAATGTTATCCTAGTGCCCTTATATCTGATGAATTAGATGGTACCTTTGATCATCAAAAATTTATGGCTTTGTGATTGTTGGCCTTTTCTTAGCCATGTCCTCTACCACTCTTCATCAGAAGTTGATGGTTATATTTCTCTTCCATATCCAAATTTTCACCTATGTGGAAACCCAGTGCTGAGTTACTTTGGTTGATTGTTATGATTCTAACTTCCCTTTTTAAAATGAAGTATTAGCATTCCTTTTTACGATTTGGTTTTCTATGAAATAAACATTCAAGTAGTAAACCATTTATAACCTTGACAAATTTCGAGGGAGAAATTCATTTTAAGGGGGGTATAATGTAACACCCTGAGATTATATAAGATATATTATTTTTAATTTCTTTGATGTCTTCTAATATACACTACACCAAGATTAGCTTGTACTATATGCAACACCGTATTAGTTTGCAGTATATGAAACTCTATTCTTGCCTCATGTTACATGCAATTTCAAGTTCATTTTGTGGAGATTATTCGACAGAACATTAAGTATAGATTTTGTTTAATGTATAAATGAAATAAGTTTTGATTATTTTATATGCAACACCAAACAGAGCTTTCACTACATGCATCCCTGACTTGGCTTGCATTACAGGCAATCAAGACCTTCTTCGATAGCGTGTGTAGTACGTAATACCAAGTTTCACTAAACGAGATATTATTGTAATATTATTATGAACTAGACGTTATGAATAGTAATACCCACTTTTTAAAATTCTATAAATTTTATCATTCAAAATGGACTTCATTTTTGGATTCAGAATATCAAAATTAGACTAGGGTTATTTTTTGGTATTTTTCGGAAAACTTTCAATTTTTGACGAATAGTGAAAACACTGGGTTACTATTTAAAAACCGACATTTTATTTAAATAGATATTTATTTTATTTAACTTTATTTTTGGTCAAAATTGATACATAATACCTATATAAGTTAAATGTAATTCATTGGAGTCATTTTATAATAATTTTAGATATGTAAATATTTATTGAACTTTTCACTGTCTTTTACCCACCTCTTAAGAGAATTTTAAAATTTACATAAAACTTAATTTTACCGCTTCTATGAGTGGAATTTCGAAAATCCGAGAGACGGGGTTAATATCAAGGAGTAAAATGTGGTTAAATAAGATAAAAATAATTTTTGGTGAATTGTAACGTTTTACTTTTATTTACCACGGTTAAAAATAAATAGGGTAATTAACGGTAAAATTGATATTATTATTACCCTGAAACATGTCCTAATTCTATTGGATAAAATTAATTAGACCAAAAACAACCTTATGAATAAAATATTACCCTTTAGGTCTACTTGGATAAGATTAGGACACTTGTTATTATTTTATTTAAAGAAGAGTTAAAAGAGTTAAAATCAAAGTTTAATAACTAAAACATTTTTAATATAGGGTTATACATAAGATAAATTCGACTATAAATATCAATTAGAAAGATAACAATATTTCCTACATAATGGTATTTTATTGATAATTTTTAGACATTAAATATTTTAATTTATTTATGAAACAATCATGATGCAGTAATTACCTTATTAATTAAATATTAACATAACTGATATTATAAATACCCAAATAAATTTAATTTGATACTTTTTATGAATTACACTAATTTTATAGGTAAATATGACATGCTAGTTTTGATTGAATTTACATTGTTCGAACTAATCATGCTGTTATGATTTTCACAAAAATCAATTACCAAATAGTGTCAAAATTGACATAAAATAGTTTTTAAAACAAATATTATATTATTAATTATTATTTTATATCTAAAAATATAATGTTCAGCCAAATGACTTATATAAGGTTATATATATTAATAATTAACCACTTGGGGTTCGTTTGGCTTGTTATAGTATGTTTATTAACCATATAGTGTAAGAAAACTAGAAGACACGGTAAAAGCCAAATTATTTAACTTAGAGTTAAATCTAAATGATAAGGTAAAAATAGTCACCTAAACTTCTCTAAAACCTTTTGGTTGAGATTATTTAGATTCCTTCCCACCTTATCCTCGAAATAAATAAATTTGGAGCTATTATAAACCAAATATGACTTTATTATAATATAATATTTTAATTTTTTTCAGAGGTACCCCTCTCCTACCTTATAAAAAAGGGCACCCCTTCCCTCTTATCTTCACACGCTTTTGAGCCTTGAAGCTCAGCCAAACCCTGAAAAATACTCTTCTAAACCTATCTAGTTATATCATAGAGGTTATGGTCTTCTCAAAAGACCAACTCTAGTTCCCAAAGAAGAAGTTTAAAGGAGGTGCATCGAGGAAGAGGTAATCTCTTCTACCAACTCTTTCAAGTTTCTTTCTTCTTATACTTATTCTTATTTAGATGTTTCATTGTAAAGTAATAACATAAGTATTAATTATATAGTGATATTTTATTATAAATATGAAACAACCATATTTAACCTTTTATCCATCCTACGGAAAATGAAATCACTGTGTGTGCGTACGTACGGAATACGGTCTCCACGTCGTGGTGTAATCAGTTTTTCCACCACCACCTTACTTGGATTGGTATAATGGTGTAAAGAATAACTATATATGATTATTATAAAATCATACTGATTCTAAGATATTATATCATCCAATCCAATTCCATTCAATAAATATGGGAACGATATCATCGCTCGTGCGTACGTACGGATTACCGTCTCCATGACGCGATGTGATTCATTTTCCATTAAAGAATGATTATAAAGTATATATAATATGTAATCATGAAATATATGAAATAATAATTCTACTGGATTTATGTATTTATATGTATTTCATATACTTAATTCCGTTCAATTCAATAAGGAAACGAAAAACAGCATTCATGCGTACGTACGGCCTACCATCTCCATGAACGGTGTATTTCATTCCATTTATCGATCTATTATATATATGTATATTATGAATATATATTATATATAATTCATGTTTTATATTATGGAATTAATTAATCATGATCTATGTAATCATATTGATAATTAAAAGTCAAAACACAGACGATAAATGAAACGATTTTACCCAAAACGCAGCTTTAACATGGAATTTACAAAATAACGGGTAATATAAAGTAATAAGTGAACCATATATGATATCATAACAATGAATATGATTCTATACTAAGTCAATGACATTATTTAATCATTATAAAGGAGGTTTAGATACGTAAAAAGCATTTCAGACCTAAGGTAAGGGATAACTTTTCCAATATCGTTTTTATCCGAGATTGTTTATTCATAAGTATTTAATGGGGTTATATTTATCATCCATGTCCCTGTTTTCTAAAAAAAATGGTTTCATTTTTGTTTAAAGTCCTTTTTACCCATTTTTTACTTTTACTACATGGTATGTATTTAATCTTTCTTTTTTTACCATACGAGGTACTTTTTTACTTTTCCAGCAAAAGTACGAGAAGAATGTTTTTTTAACTTATACGGAATGAAAAGATTTTTATGGTTTCATAATGCCTTATTTTCATTAAGATTACTCTATAAGATTTAATGACTATTTTCAAAAAAATAATTTTCTTTAAAATTTCATGGAATTTCGTGAAAAGAAAATGATTTTGAAGAAGAAAGGGTATTTTCTTCAAGAATTCATTTCAAGTGTTTTATCAAAACCATTTTCCATATAAGATGGGATTATTTCATCTGTGTATGTTTCAAGTATAATTTCTCAATGATTTACATGGTTTCACTTTTCTTATGATGAAATGATATCCATTTTATTTTTTATGGATTTTTTTATGATGGGTTGATGTTTATGAAACCTATTTTATACTTTGGGTAATGATGAATGATTTATGTTCATGTTGTGGAACAAGTAAGAATGATTTCATTATGAGATGGGTGGGACCTATATCTCCCTCTAATGCATTGGGTAAAGATTTATATATCATGATATAGACATGGATGGAAAGGTAAGTTAATCCAATTCAGTGTTACAGGACTGAAACGAGGAGTGAAGTTGATTCAGAAAGGGACTTTGTCCACTAAGATGGTCTTGGCAGCAATTCCTTGGATACTATGGAAATAATATCATGTGCTTAATGGCATTCCACAATTAAATGTTTTATTCCCATGCTATTTTATCATGATTAATGTTCCTTTATGACCTAAACCTTACATACTGCCAAGATTTATTTCACAACTCAAGATTTTGACATGTAAACATTATGTTCATGTTTTTAAGTTCAAATGTATATGGTTTGTTTTATCTTCTCCATGCTTACCCTTACTGAGCATTTGTGCTCACCCTTTATATGTTTTATTTTCCCCAGGATATAAAGAAAGGTTTTAGGTAAGAAAACAAATGGGGAAGATCTTTATGGGATATGTTGAAGATCTTTAACCATGATTAGAAGATTATGTTCCAGGTTTCCAAAGACACTAAACTATTACAGTCCTTGGGTGTCTTTTTTAAGTATTCTGCAAAATTATTGTAATGTCCATATACGTCAAGATTTGGGTCTCTACGCAGCCAAGTCACAACTCATTCCCAAACTAATTCCCCACTCAACCATTCTTGTTTTCAGGTTCAAGTGATCCCATTAGGGTGAATTCTGCACTACCAGGAAACTAACCGGCATAACCACAAACCAGAAAAAGAAAAAAGGAAATAGCCAAACAGCCATTTAAGCATTCAAACCCAGTTCTCTTGTAAGGTCACAATGACAAAGGGATAAGTGAGATCCCTCAATGTAATTAAACCAAATAAAACCCCGAGACACAGCCCCATGTTCCCAAAACCAGGAACCCACCATTTCTCAACGATAGAGGATTCCACCCGATTTCGTGTCATAGTAGAACAACCACACAGCTTCAAATTCACAACCAACAACTGTGCCACAATAGAGGATCCCATCCCCATTCACATCTTCCCATAAGCACCAGGAAGAACAACACACCCACCACCGAACAGAGTGGAAAACTTCTAGGTTCAAGCACATCATTCATTAGGTTCTTCTTTCTATTTGTTATCCGGGGTGGTCACATAGAGATTCTTGTTTTACTGAACATCCATTTGAAACAACTGTGTTTACGTGATTAACTGATTTCCAGGTTAATCCATTTAATCATCATAGAAGACAAAGGTTTATTAGTGCGCAAGGAAAGTCCACCAACGGCCATGATTTTCAGTGAGCATAGGCTCACACAATTCACAACACATACAACATAAGAGAGTGACTATACAAGGATGATTTATGGTGGTTAAACCTTTTAAATAATTAAAATAGTTTTCTTTTCCTCTCTTTTTTTAGAGTTATAATTATAATTCTCCGATGTATCCACATTGTCGAAAATTACAAACCTCTAGGTTCTTAGGTTGTTAAAAAATAAATGAATTATAAAAAATGGAATAGGTCTTAGGTCATCATAGTTGGTGTTAGAGACAAGTTTTATAATGTTTTATAGGTGAAGATACAGATAAACCCTTTGAACATTTAGAGTCCTTCTGTAAATTTTATAGGATTTTACTTTAAGTAAAAATCTAGAACTCCCAGTTTTCTTAATTTTGAATAGTAAAATTTATAATTTCTATAGGTACGGTAATAGAATTCTGAGGATGAAACACTTTTAAGGGGGAATATTGTAACATCCTCGATATTAAAAAGTTCTTTTTTTTAAATAAAGAAAAATAAAATTTAGTCATATGTTATGATTAAATATGTCAAATTAAATAATAATACTTGTGAATATTTATATTATTATTCAATAATAATAATAATACCTTTATGATAAGTTATAATTTATTAAATTGTTTTATAGATTATAATTTTATTTATAATATTTTATAATGTTTTAAGTAAATTATTAATATATTTTATTTTGAATTATAAAACAATTATTTTTTATAGTTTAAAAGAATATTTTAAAATAAATATTTTTTATTTTTTATTTTTGTAAAAACATCAGTTTTGTATGATAAAATCAAAAGTTTATTTGAATGGTAACATAATTATAAAATTGTTATCAATAATCATCTCTAATTAGATGTTAAATTTATAACTAAAATATTTTTTAATAAAACAACTTTAAAACTAATTTTTTTTCAATAATCAATATTGGTTAAAAAATATTTTTATAAAAATATTTTTTTCCTTTAAATAATATGTGGTTTAAATAAATAAATTATAATTATTAAAATTTAACAAAAAAATGATTGTAATTAAATTAAGTAGTTAATTTACTATATAAATTATAATAATATATTTTTTTAACTATTATAAATTTATATATTTTAATGAATTATGAGTTCAAATATATTTATATTTAATTATGAATTAAATTCAATATGATAAATAAAAAACAAATATTAAATTTATTAAAATCTTATATGAAAAAATGTTAAAATAATTATAATAAAAATCTATAAAATGGTTTTGAAAAAAAACTTGGTATGATTTTTTATAAAAAAAATAAAACAAAATGATAAAAAAAGAGACAGCTTGATAGCAGGAACAGGGGATGCATTGATCAGAAAAGGAAATTGGGTAATAGGAAAATGGGTCCAGTCGTCAAGTGTGTCTTAGGGAGAGGGATCGATCCAAGCATGATGGAGGTCGAGTTGTCGAGGGGGGTTTCAACCAAGGGAGACCAAACAATGACCAGGAGTTCGAGCGATCTTTGACCACCTATGAGGGCTCCCGAAGGTCGAGCATTGTCAATAGGGGTTCAACCATGAGTTAGGGTTTCTCTTTCGTGTGAGATCTGATTGGTTGTTGTTTTGATCTACTTCAACTTAACCATGATAGGTTTTTTATTTATTTTCTAGATGTCTAATTTTTATGGAGACTCTTTTTCATGAATCCTTTTGGTATAGGATGACATGTGTGTCCTTTCTTCCCCCATAGTATTTAGCTTTTCCATTCTGATCATTTATTACTATTTTTGGGTCTCTTAGATGAATATGATATATTTAATAATGGATTTAGATTAATTTCATATTTCATCTTGTTTTTAACTCTGATTTTTATTTTTGGTTGTGATCCACATTTAATCACCCTTCGATTTCTGTTTTCCACCAGTTTGGACTATTTCTTTTGAAAAATATGCATATAGATATATAAAATACTATTGTCTATTTTTTTACTATTTATTTTCCACCTCCACTCGGCTTACATAAGAATCCAGTGAAATATTAATATAGAAAAGCGTATTTTATGAATTTAAATTATGTACGACCTGGATATATGTGTACCTATTCCCTTTTTTGAGAATCATCCCTAAGTACTGCACCCTATATAAGAGAAGAAAGTTAGATAGGGGGAGTTGTTGTAAGCTATAAAGAAGTAGAATAAGGTTTTCTTATTTGTTGTAAATCAAGAAAGGGAAATTATTTTTACAATATCTTACAACATTTTTTTGTTTGTTTATTTCAATATCAAACATGTTTTTAGTTTTGAATTTTTTTCTTTTAAATTTTATATTTATGTAAGGGAACTACTTATTTTTCCAACATTTATTTCTTCTCAGGCTTTTTCATATGAAGGTGATTGTTTTCAAAACAATTGATGTGCAAGAGAATTTTTCTTTTAATTATGAAAATAATATATACTCAAATGATTCAATTGGGTTCTCCATTCTATATTTTAATTCAATTTTTATTTGTGGTTTACTAATATTTATTTCCTATATGTCTAAATAATTTTGAATTATATCTGAATGATACTAAGGGTAAATTTGGTTAAATATTTTGTAACACCCAAGATTTTTATGAGAAATTTTTTGTTTTTTTACATCATCAAAGGAATCTTTCACTACACACAACACTCTATTGGCTTTCTTTACATGCAATCCCGGCCTTCCTCGATAGATTGTGTTGTACGCAATACCGAGTTTCACTAAACAACGATATGCTATTAAAATATTATTAAAACTAGCTGTTATGAATAGTAATAACCACTTTTGAAATTTTATAAATTATATTTTTCAAAATGGAATTCATTTTTAGATTCAGAATATCGAATTTAGCCTATGGTGAAATTTTGGTATTTTTCTGAAAACTTTCAATTTTTGAGGAATAGTGAAAACACTGGGTTACTATTTAAAAACCAAATTTTTATTTAAATAATAATTTATTTTATTTAAATTTATGTCAGGTAAAAATTGATACATAATACCTATATAAGTTCAATTTAATTCATTGGAGTCATTTTATAATAATTTTAGATATATAAAAATTTTATTGAACTTTTGACCGTCTTTTACCCTCCTCCTAGGAGAATTGGAAAATTTACATAAATCTTAATTTTACCGCTTTTGTGAATGGAATTTCAAAAATCTGAGAGACATGGTTGATGTCAGTAAGTAAAATGTGGTTCAATGAGATGAAAATAATTTTTGGTGAATAGTAACTTTTTACTTTTATTTACAACGGTTAAAAGTAAATAGGCTAATTAAGGGTAAAAATGATATTATTATTACCCTAACACATGTCTTAATTCTATTGGATAAGTGTAATTCGACCAAAAACAACATTCGGGATAAAATATTACCCTTTAGGTCCAATTGGATTAGATTAGGACATTTAATATTATTTTATTTAAAGAATAGTTAAAATAGTTAAAATCAAAGTTTAATAACTAAAACATTTTTAATATAAGGTTATTCATAAGATAAATTCTACAATAAATATTCATTAGAAATCTAAAAATATTTCCTACATATTGGTATTTAATTTATAATTTTTAGACATTAAATAATTTAATTTATTTATGACACAATGATGATGCATTAATTATCTTATTAATGAAATATTAACATAATTGATATTATAAATACTCAAATAAATGTAATTTGAGACTTTTTATGAATTTCACTAATTCTCTAGGTTAGTATGAAATGTTAGTATTGATTTAATTAACATTTTTAGAACTAATCATTCTGTTATGATTTTCAGAAAAATCAATTACCAAATAGTGTCAAAATTGACATAAAATAGTTTTTTAAAAAAATATTATATTATTAATTGTTATTTTATTCCTAAAAATCTATGGTTCGGCCAAATGACTTATATAGGGTTATATATATTAATAATAAACAACTTGGGGTTATTTTGACTTGTTATAGTATGTTTATTAACCTTATAGTGTAAGAAAACAAGAAGACACGGTAAAAGTTAAATTATCTAACTTAAAGTTAAATCTAACTGATAAGTTTAAAATAGAAAAAAAAAACTTGTCAAAATTCTATTTTATGAGAGTATTTCTACCCATACCCACCTTACCTTCAAAATAAATCAATTTGGAACTATTAACATTGAATATGACTTTATAATAAAATAATATTTTTAGTTTTTTCAAAGGTGCACCTCTCCTCCCTTATAAAAAGGCACATCCTCCCTCACCTCCTCACACCACATTGAGCAATAAAGATAGGAAAAACCCTGCCAAATTATCTTCTACACTTCCCTAGAAATATCCTAGAGGTCCTGGTCTTCTTAAAATACCATCCCTAGTGCCCTAAGAGGAGGTTAAGAAGAGGCGTGTCAAAGAAGAGGTAATATCCATTACCGATCCTTTCCAATTTCTTTCTTCTTAAACTTCTTCTTCCTTAGTTGTTTCATTATGAAGTAATAACATCAGTATCACTCATATACTGATATGTTATTATAAATATGAAATAACACTATTTCACCTTCTATCCATTCTACGGAAAATGAAATCACCGTGTGTGCGTACGTACGGAATAATGTATCCACGTCGTGGTGTAATCTGTTTTCCACCACCACCTTATTTGGATGGGTATAATGGTGTAAAGAATAAGTATACATGATTATTTTAAAGTGATATTTATTCTGAAATAGTATACTTACACTCCAATACAATTCCACGATCATGGGAACGATATCATCGCTCGTGCATACGTACGGAATACCGTCTCCACGATGTGATGCGACTCGTTCTACATGATCTTCATTGCATAATGATTAAATAAATGAATTGAATGAATAAATATGATATATATTACACTAATACCATTCTTTAATTTAGTTATCTATAACCTAAAAATAAGAATAATAATTTATTCGACAAAACACGCATAAGAACAAAAAAGCAATAAACACTCGAATAACAAGTAGCAATGAAATATTACTAATACGAAGCTAAAAATATGACCATATATGATATCATAACAATGATTAAAATTATGGAATAAGTCAATAACATTATTTAAATCATTATACAGGAGGTTCAGACACGTACGAAGCAAATCGGACCTAAGGTAATGGAAAATCTCGCAATCTCAATTTTTATCTAAGATTGTTTATACTTCAGAATTTACTGGGGAATATTTATCATCCACATCCATGTTTCCTCAATATTTAATATTATTTCTATCCTAATAAAAAATTTTAAATCCAATTTTACCCTTTGTTGAGTTTTTAGTAAAAGATATGAAAGGAATCTTTTGTCATTTTTCGTATGAGGTACTTTTAGACTTTTCCGTCCAAAGTATGATAAGAATGTTTTTTTAACTTATACGGCCTGAATGGATTTTTAGAACATTATTTCCATAAATATTCCTTTACAAGTTTTCAATTTTATTTTTAATCAACTTATTTTAGTTTAAAATTATATTACATGGTAATAAAGGAAAATGTTTTTGAAGTAGAAAGGATATTTTCCTCAAGAATGGAGTTCAAGTGTTTTATCAAAATTATTTTACATATAAGATAATATAGGGTTCTGTTTCTTTCCCTATTTTTAAATTGTTTTGATTATGTTATGATGGAATTATTTTTATGATTTCCTTTTATATTATATAGATTGTGTTATGATGGAATTATGATTAAGAATCCCATTTTTATTACATGGGTTATGCTATGATGTATGATTTATGATTTTGTGGCACACATAATAATGGTTTCATTATGTGATGGGTGGGACCAATATCTCCCTCCAATGCATTGGGTAAATATTTATATCTCATGAGATAGACATGGATGTAATGAAAGGATAAACCGGTTTAGTGATACAGGACTGAAACGAGGAGTGAACTCGGTTCAGAAATGGACTTTGTCCGCTAAGATAGTATTGGAAATGAGTCTTGAATAATAAGAAATGATTCTCTATGATTATGTGTTTATGACACAAAGTTTCATGTTTTATGTTATGATTATTTGGGATTAAATTTCACCACTATGATTTATCCCATGTTATGATATTATGATCTATTTTGTAGGTTATATTTTCCAAAATGTTATTGTTCTTATGAATATGATGTGATTGATATTTCTTTTGATTACCCCTAATGAGCATTTGAGCTCATCATTTTGTATGTTTTCTTTCCCCAGGTCAGGAAGAAGGTTACTAATTATAATATTCCAAAAGGGACTCTAGATATGATGAAATAAATGGGAGACAACGTAGATGATTTATGAACCTGTTGTTTATATTTCCCTGTTTCTAAAGACACTATACCTATACGGTCCTTTCATAGTTTTGTTATATGTTGTAATAAGTGTGATTCAATTATGAAGTAATAACAATGTATGTAAAGTATGGGTCGTTATAGTCGGTATTAGAGGAAAGGTATAGTCAACCTTTGGAAACTAGGATGTGAAAGCCTTAGTAAGAACCCTAAGGATAAGTCTAAGTATAGAACACAATCTTAGTTTTTTAGAAATGGCCATGAATAACCTAAGATAAGACCTTAAGTGTAAAATTTTATTTTTGATTATGTAGTTTTCCTATTATAATTAGTTTTGCTCACACTATTCTTCTTGGTTTTAGTGAATGGATGGAACCTGAAGGAACCATGTTAATGCAAATGCGACGGGCAATGAAATGATTGTCCCCCTGAGCAACCAAACGTTATGGGAGATGGAATACAAAATCTTATATCCATGATCACACAACTTTCTCAAGCTATGAATCATGCAGGACTTCTAAACGAGCAATGTAAAGAGAAACATTTTGTTGATTCCTTCATGAGGAAGTGTCCACCTTCTTTCAGTGGGTCTACTGATCCATTATTTGCTGAACAATCGATTAGTACTACTGAAAAGATATTTTCAGTTCTTCAATGTTCTGAGCATGATAAAGTCATCTTAGCAGTATATCATTTGGAAGGTGAAGTTGATCAATGGTGGAACCTTATCAAGAATATGAGGAAAAGGGATGAAATTGAATCCATGGAATGGGACGAGTTCAAGAACTTTTTTTCAATAAGTACTTCCCTCATATTTTTCGAACAAAGATAGAGAAGGAGTTTCTTGAACTGAACCAAAAAGATGATGAATCTGTTGGTACCTATGAAGAAAATTTTACAAGACTTGAAAGGTACGCTTCTGGGATTATTATCCAACCTGAGAGTAAGATCGATCGATTCTTTAGTGGCTTAAAACCAATTCTTCGAAGGGCGTTAGCCATAAGGGACTTCAATAGCTACGAGGAAATTGTTTGATGTGCTCTCAAAGTTGAGATGGAGATTGGAGTAACCCATCAGTCATATGTGTTTGATAAAAAGAGTAAAATGGAATTCAAATGAAAATATAAAGACCACACTGAAAAGAAGATGAGTTTTCCCTTATGCTCAAAGTGTGGAAAGAAACATTGAGGGAGTTGTCTTAAAGGGACAAGTAAATGTTTCAAATGTGGAAAGGAAGGTCATCAGGCATTTGAATTCTGCAATGATGGGAAGAAGATGTCTAGTGATGCGAACAAAGAAAAGGCTACACAAAGTGAACCTCCTACACTTCAATGTTACAAGTGAAAGGAAATGGGGCACTATGCTAATCAATTCTCTAATCTAAGGGTTGTTGATGATGAAAGACTTCAACAAACTCATAAGTCTAAAGAAAAAGGAAAGTAACATGATATTTCTATCAACGATGTGGAGTACGATAACGAAGTGGTGAAAGGAACACTTACCATCCACTCTAAAGTATCAAATGTTTTATTTGATTCTGGATCCACCCACTCTATTATTTCTGAAAAAATTTCTAAGGTTATTGTCGTATTACCTCGACAATTAGATGTTGAGTTAGCTGTGATAACCACTAATGGAACAACAGTCGCATCAAAAGTTTATAATTCTTCTCTGATTGAAGTTTGAGGGAAAGTGCTTCCTGCAAATCTTGTGACCATTCCTATAGTGGAATTTGATGTGATTCTTGGCATTGATTGGCTTTCTATATATGGATCTCATATCAATTTCCAAATAATGGAAGTCACATTTCATATTCCAGATCAATCTATGATCGTCTATTGATGCAAGGATGAACATAACCTTCCAGTGGAAATTTATTCCATATTTTGGGACTTGATTCCACTAAATGAAGGTTATTTGTCTCAAATGGTTGGTGAGAAAATCATGATTAATAATATTCCCATTGTACGAGATTTTGATGATTTCTTTCTGGAGGAATTGTCTGGTCTTCCACCAAATCGTGAAGTTGAGTTTTCAATAGAACTCGTATCGGGTTCTTTGCCTATTTCAAAGACACCTTATAGAATGGCCCCAATTGAGTTGTAGGAATTGAAGAAGTAACTGCAAGAGAATATTGATAAGGGATTCATATGCCCTAGTGTGTCACCTTGGGGGGAACCTGTTCTGTTTGTTAAGAAGAAAGATGGATCAATGAGACTCTGCATTGATTATCGAGAACTTAACAAAATCACTATCAAGAACAAATATCCTCTCCCACGCAATGATGACTTATTTGATCAACTACGTGGAGCTCAATACTTCTCCAAGATTGATCTTCGTTCTGGGTATCATCAATTAAGGGTCAAAAGGGAGGATATACCAAAAACGGCTTTCTGTACAAGGTATGGACACTATGAATTTATAGTGATGCCATTTGGTTTTACAAATTCCCCTACTATCTTCATGGATCTGATGAATAGAGTCTTTAGAGACTATCTTGATCAGTTTTTTGTAGTCTTTATAGATGATATTCTTGTCTATTCAAAGATCAAGGAAGAACATGAAGATCACTTTAGAATTTTATTGAAGTCCTAGAGAAAGGAGAAGCTTTATGCCAAATTTACCAAGTGTGAATTTGGGCTTAAAAAAGTTTCATTTTTGGGTCACATAATCTCAAAAGAGGGGATATTTGTGGATCCAGGAAAAACAAAGGTTATAGAAATATGGTCGAGACCAACAATAGTAACTGAGATCCAAAGTTTTCTTGGTTTTCTTGGATATTATTGATATTTTGTGAAATATTTTTTATGATTATCTAATCCACTCACCAGGTTGACTCGAAAAGGATTCAAGTTCGTGTGGACGGTGGAATGTGAAGAGAATTTCAAGGAGTTGAAAAGAAGGTTATCCTGTGCACCTGTACTCACACTTCCTTGTAGTGGAGAAAGGTTTGTGATCTATAGTGATGAATCCAAGAAGGGTCTGGGGTGTGTTATTATTCAAAATTATATGGTGATAGCTTATGCCTCACGACAGTTGAAAATCCATGAGCAAAATTACCCAACTCATGATTTGGAGTTAGCTGCGGTAATAATTCCATTAAAGATTTGGAGGCATTATCTATATGGTGAAAGGTGTGATATTTATACTGATCATAAAAGTTTAAAGTTTATTTTCACACAAACGGAGCTGAATATGCGCCAAAGAAGATGGTTAGAGCTGATTAAGGATTAATACTGCTCAATTCATTACCACCCTGGGAAAGCAAACTAGGTGGCAGATGCATTAAGTCGACAAGACCATGCCAGCTTATCCATGATGAGGATCACAAAAGATCCAATATTTATGGATTTACAAGGGATGGATATTGGAATTATAATGGAAGGGGAAAGTATTATCTTTCTCAAATTAAAGTTCAATCATCTATACATGTGAAGATTAAAGAGGCATAGAAAGAAGATGTTGAGTTACAAAAGAAGGTGAGAAATTTTCCTGAATTCAACCTCGATTGTGATGGGATAATAAGGTTCAGGAATCGGGTTTATGTTCCTCCCATCCCAGAATTAAATAAGGAACTACTGGATGAGGCTCATAGTTCTTCATTCTCTATTCATCCTAGAAGCAAAATGATGTATAGGGACCGGAAAGAGTACTTCTGGTGTGATGGCATGAAAAGAGATGCTGCTGAATATGTCTCTCGATGCTTGGTTTGTCAGCAAGTTAAAGCTGAGAGACCGAAGTCTAAGGGGATGTTACAACCATTACCCATACCTGAATGGAAATGGGAAAACATCACTATGGACTTTATAATTGGACTTCCTAAAACATCCAAAAGAAATAATGTTATCTGGGTTATATTTGATCGTCTTACGAAGTCAGCACACTCCATTTCTATTAGAGAGGATTTCTTTCTTGATCAGCTTGCCATGATATATGTAAAGGAAGTGGTAATATTTCATGGAGTACCAATTTCCATTATATCTAATCGGGATCCGAGGTTTACCTTGAAGTTTTGGCGAAGTCTTCAGCATACTCTGGATACAGAGTTGAGCTTCAGTACTACTTATCACCCTCAGACAGACAGCCAGTCTGAGGGAACAATTCAAACTCTAGAAGACATGTTAAGATCTTGCTCTAAGGACTTTAAAGGTGGTTGGGACCAACACCTACCTTTGGTGGAATTTTCTTCTAATAATATCTTTCACTATAGTATTCAGATGTCTCCTTATGAAGCTCTCTATGGAAAGAAATGTCGAACTCCAACTTGATGGGATGAAGTTGGGGAAAAAAATCCATTAGGACCTGATCTTGTTGATGAGATGGCAGAAAAGGTCTGATCTATTCAACATCAAAAAAGAGCAGCTCAGAGTTGACAAAAAAGTTATGTCGACAACCGAAGAAAAGACCTAGAGTTTGAAGTGAGTGATAAAGTGTTATTACGAATATCTCCTTGGAAGAGAGTAATGAGATTTGGAACGAAGGGAAAGTTGAGCTCTAGGTATATTGGTCCTTTCGAAATACTGGATCATCTTGGGAGACTAGCTTACTGATTGACGCTTACACCTAATCTCTCTCAAGTTCATGATGTGTTCCATGTATCTCTCCTGAGAAAGTAAATACCCGATCCTTCACATGTACTCATCTCAGAAGTCGTACCGTTGGAGCAAGATCTTTCTTATGAAGAACAGCCGATAGAGATTCTGGATCGTAGCGAAAAAGTTCTACGAAACAAGACCACTCACTTTGTGAAAGTTTTATGGAGGAACCACCAAATAGAATAATCTATATGGGAGCTTAAGGATATGATGAGGGAGAGGTATCCTCATCTGTTTGTTACGAAGTGAAGAATTTCAAGGGAGAAATTCATTTTAAGGGGGGTAGAATGTAACACCCAGAATTTTTATGAGAAATATTTTGTTTTTTTACCTCATCAAAGGAATATTTGACTACACACAACACTATCTTGTCTTTCTTTACACGCAATTACGGCCTTCCTTGATAGCTTGTGTTGTCCGCAATACCAAGTTTCACTAAACAATGATATGATATTAAAATATTATTAAAACTAACCGTTATGAATATTAATAACCACTTTTTGAAATTTTATAAATTTTATTTTTCGAAATGGACTTCATTTTCTGATTCGGAATATCGAAATTAGCCTAGGGTGAAATTTTGGTATTTTTCTGAAAACTTTCAATTTTTTAGGAATAGTGAAAACACTGGGTTACTATTTAAAAACCGACTTTTTATTTAAATAATTATTTATTTTATTTAAATTTATTTTAGGTCAAAATTGATACATAATACCTATATAATTCAATGTAATTCATTGGATTCATTTTATAATAATTTTAGATATATAAAAATTTTATTGATCTTTTGACCGTCTTTTACCCACCTCCTAGGAGAATTTGCAAATTTACATAAAAAATAATTTTACCGCTTTTGTGAATGGAATTTAAAAAATCCAAGAGACATGGTTTATGTCAGTAAGTAAAATGTTGTTCAATGAGAAGAAAATAATTTTTAGTGAATAGTAACTTTTTACTTTTATTTACCACGGTTAAAAGTAAATAGGGTAATTAAGGGTAAAAATGATATTATTATTACCCTAACACATGTCCTAATTCTATTGGTTAAGTGTAATTCTACCTAAACCAACATTAGGTATAAAATATTACCCTTTAAGTCCACATGGATTAGATTAGGACATTTAATATTATTTTATTTAAGAATAGTTAAAATAGTTAAAATCAATGTTTAATAACTGAAACATTTTTAATATAGGGTTATACATAAGATAAATTCGACTATAAATATTCATTAGAAAGATAAAAATATTTCATACATAATGGTATTTTATTTATAATTTTTAGACATTAAATAATTTTATTTATTTATGACACAATGATGATGCAGTAATTATCTTATTAATGAAATATTAACATAATTGATGTTATAAATACTCAAATAAATGTAATTTGAGACTTTTTATGAATTACACTAATTTTATAGGTTAATATTACATGTTATTATTGAGTTAATTAATTTTTTTTTGAACTAATCATTCTGTTATATTTTTCAAAAAAATCAATTACCAAATAGTGTCAAAATTGACATAAAATAGTTTTTAAAAAAAATATTATATTATTAATTATTATTTTATTACTAAAAATATAAGGTTCGGTCAAATGACTTATATTAGGTTATATATATTAATAATAAACAACTTGGTGTTTGTTTGGCTTATTATAGTAAGTTTATTAACCTTATAGTGTAAGAAAACACGAAGACACGATAAAAGCTAAATTATCTAACTTAAAGTTAAATATAAATGATAAGGTTAAAATAAAAACCTAAACTTCTCTAAATTCTATTTGGTGAGAGTATTTCGACCCATCCCCACCTTATCTTCTAAATGAATCAATTTGGAGCTATTAAAACTGAATATCACTTTATAATAAAATAATATTTTTAGTTTTTCCAATGGTGCCCCTCTCCTCCCTTATAAAAAAGCACCTCCTCCCTCTCCTCCTCACACCACTTTCATCCATCATGCTCGGACAAACCCTAAAAAATTATCTTCTACACTTCCCTGGAAACATTTTATTGGTCCTGTTCTTCTTAAAAGACCATCCCTAGTGCCCTAAGAGGAGGTTAAGAAGACGCGCGTCAAAGAAAAGGTAATATCCATTACCAATCCCTTCCAATTGGTTTCTTCTTCAACTTCTTCTTCCTTAGTTGTTTCATTATGAATTAATAACATCAGTATCACTCATATACTGATATTTTATTATAAATATTAAACAGCACTATTTCACCTTCTATCCATCCTATAGAAAATGAAATCACCGCGCGTGCGTACGTACGGAATACCATCTACACGCCGTGGTGTATTCTGTTTTCCAACACCACCTTACTTGGATGAGTAGAATGGTGTAAAGAATAAGTATACATGATTATTTTAAAGTGATATTCATTCTGAAATAGTATACTTACACTCAAATACAATTCCAAGATCATGGGAACGATATCATCGCTCATGCGTACGTATGGAATACCGTTTCCACGATGTGATGTGACTCGTTCTACATGATCTTCATTGCATAATGATTATATAAATGAATTGAATGAATAAATATTATTTATATTACACTAATACCATTCTGGAAATGAGGTATCTATAACCTAAATAATAATAATAATAATTTATTCGACAAAACACGCCTAAGAACAGAAAAGCAATAAACACCCGAATAACAAGTAGCAATGAAATATTACTAATACGAAGCTAAGAATATGACCATATATTATGTCATAACAATGATTAAAACTCTGGAATAATCCAATAACATTATTTAAATCATTTTACAGGACGTTCGGACATGTACGAATCATATCGGAGCTAATGTAAGGGAAAGTCTCGCAATCTCAATTTTTATCTAAGATTGTTTATACTTCAGAATTTACTGGTGAATATGTATCATCCACATCCATGTTTCCTCAATATGTAATGTTATTTTTATCCTACTACAATTTTTTTAATCCAATTTTACCCTTCGGTGAGTTTTTAGTAAAAGATATGAAATGAATCTTTTGTCATTTTTCGTATGAGGTACTTTTTGACTTTTCCGACCAAAGTACGAGAAGAATGTTTTTTTAACTTATACGGCATGAATGGATTTTTAAATCATTATTTCCATGAAGCTTACTTTACAAGTTTTGAATTTTATTTTTAATCAACTTCTTTTAGTTTAAAATTATTTGACATGTTAAGAAAGGAAAATGTTTTTGAAGTAGAAAGGATATTTTCCTTAAGAATAGTGTTCAAGTGTTTTATCAAAATTATTTCCATCTAAGATAATATAGGGTTCTGTTTCTATCCCTATTTCTACATTTTTTCGATTTTGTTATGATGGAATTATTTGTATGATGTCCTTTTATCTTATATGGATTGTGATATGATGGCATGATGATTAAGAATCCCATTTTTATTACATGGGTTATGCTATGATGTATGATTTATGATTTTGTGGCACACATAATAATGGTTTCATTATGAAATGGGTGGGACCTATATCTCCCTCCAATGCATTGGGTAAAGATTTATATCTCATGAGATAGACATGGCTGGAATGGAAGGTTAAACCAGTTCAGTGATACAATACTGAAATGAGGAGTGAACTCGGTTTAGAAATGGAATTTTTCCGCTAAAATAGTCTTGGAAATGAGTCTTGACTAATAAGAAATGATTCTCTGTGATTATGTGTGTATTCAACAATGTTTCATGTTTTAAGTTATGATTATTTGGGATTACATTTCACTACTATGATTTATCCCATGTTATTATATTATGATCTCTTTTGCAGGTTAAGTTTTCCAAAATATTATTGTTCTTTTGAATATGATGTGATTGATATTCCTTTTGTTTACCCTTACTGAGCATTTGATCTCACCCTTTTGTATGTTTTCTTTCCCCAGGTCAGGAAGAAGGGTACTAAGTAGAATATGCCAAAAGGGACTCTAGATATGATGAAATAAATGGGAGACAACGTAGATGATTTATGAACCATTTTTTTATGTTTCCCAGTTTCTAAAGACACTATACCTATATGGTCCTTTCATGGTTTTGTTATATGTTGTAATAAGTGTGCTTCAATTATGAAGTAATAATAGTGTCTGTAAAGTATGGGTCGTTATATATTTTAAACTCTTTCTGAATATAATTTATTTATATGAAAAATTTGTTCCCATAAAAAAAAATTTATAATGGTATGGGTGTTAATTTTGTTTTTATAAAACTATTCATCCAAAAAAATTCATGGGATTTATTTTCTTGAATTTTTCTAAAAAATTAATTTGTCTCCTACGTCTATACATGGTATGTTATTCGATTTTTAAAATTATTATTTTAATAATAATGATTAAACTGTATGTATATATATATTACATCTCTGTATGTTAGAAATCATGTTCTCTCCTGGTTTTCTCTTCATAAAATTATTCTATTGATTATTCCACTTTAGTTCCAAGTTAAGTTATCGAATTTTTAAAAATTTATTCTTAAGATAAAATTGTTTTATATTCAAAAAATTATATTTGTATATATATATATATATTCATAAATAGATCATTTAATATGGAGAATTTTTTTCAAAACATGTATATATATGTGTCTACATATGTATTATTTTAGGGTGAAACAAAATTTTAATCTGACATCTATAGATTTGTATATATATAAATGTATTTATATACATATCCATTTTTTAAAACTTTTTTTTGCCTATATGTATGTAAATAAATGCATGTATATATATATATTTGTTGTTATTCATACCTATACATATGTGTTTGGAGATAAAATCATGTTTTATTCTAATATATATATAAATATGTTTACATATATATGTATTTTTTTATATAAAACTATTATATATGTATATATGTATAAGAATGTATATTTACACATGTAATTTCATGAAAAACTATTATTATCATGAAACATGTGTAACCAATTAATTCACCTTTTCACGAAATGGATATCAAAGTTCATGATCTTTAAATAATCTTTGAGGTCCTTATGATATAAAATACAAGTTGTTATATTTTCAATTCCAAATAATCACACTTAGATATTATATGATTAAAGGCATGGATTAGGGAGTTAACCAAAACTCTCAGCGTACTTTTTTCCAATCATGTGATGGGTAAGGCCAGAATTATATAGTGCTCCAATGCATTGGGTAATGTTGACATCTCATGTGATATCATTTATGGTGTGCAAGAGGTGTATCCCAAGCACACAATGGGATTAGGGAGTGAACCTAATCCAACATGTGACTATGTACATTAAGTTATGTTGTCTCAAGAGTGAACTGTGACATCATGTTATGATATAAGGTGCCTTTCAGAACTATTTATGAATGTTTATGAGTTATCAAGAGAGATTTTTATTATTTCCTAAATTAATTAAATGGATTTTTCAAATGGTTACATATGTTTAATCCTATTTAGAATTAAATATTATTATTTTTAAAAGTACTCATGATCTTATAAATTATAAATTCTCAAGTTTTGTATCATGTTTTAAATTTTCTGTTGAAGAAAAAAATTGGTTTCCACATTTTTTCAAATACCTTACTGAACTTTTTTTTGCTAACCCTTTTTTTAAATCCTCTTCTCAAAGGGAATAAGGATGCATAGAGGCGAATGAGTGGTTGATTCCCCTTTATTGTGTTTAACCCTTGTAAACATAAGAATAGTTTCCTTGCCCTTTATTTTTTTGGTACTTGATGTTTATGGGATTGATTGGTAATTGTAATTAATGTTTTGGTTGGCTTAATCTGGAAGGGTTAGAGGATATTATGATTAAATTTTGATAAATGGGTTGATAGTGAATTTTTCATATTATTCCATGTGATTTAAATGAAGAACCATGAGTTTTGGGATAAAATTAAATGGTGTACCATGACGAGAATGTTTTATAATATGGTTTGTGATGATTAACCTTGATAAATGTGTTATTTATGGGATATGTGATATATTGTGATATATTTGATAATGAGTGTGGGATATACAATGATGCTCCAAATACCCGTATTTGATAATGAGTGGGTGACCATGACTGATGCTTCGAACACCCATATATGATAATAATGAGGTGTGGGATATGGAATGATGCTTCAAATATCCATAGTGTGATAGAAACGACATTCTTGGGCCAACACATTGGCATTAGAATGGAGTTACTATTATCCATGGTATGAGAATTGGAATTAAAAGATTAGTTAAATCCCATGATATAATGAATTGTGATTCCCTATGATATATGGTTTAGACTCCATTATAGGACTAAGTAGGTATTGATTATTTGGTTATCATCTTGAACATGGGTAATTATGTGGTTAATTAAAGAATAATTAATTTTGAATTTTTTTTACTTGATTTATTGTACTTTATTCATTATAAAACTGCATATAGTTTTAAATACTGTATAATATTTAGACACTATTGGTGGTGTCCTACTGATCATTCTTCACACCTTACTCAGGCTACCTGATCAGTACCCAAATTGACTTCATTTTTGGAGGAAATGATAAGGGAAATAGAACACTATTATATGGATGAGTTGGGATGGCGCATGGATGAGGGAAAAATACATGATTTTGGGTCCATCTTGGGAGTTGTCACTGTCTTTATTCTTGATTTTTTATATTGACACTTGACACATATAGAAATTACATATCTAATATTTTTTTATGGTTATTTATCCATGTTTTGGGATTATTATGTGATGTTATTCTTTATTGGTAATGTCATTATTATAATTATTTTTTATTACCAATTGGATATTTTTTATTTATTCCTATTTTTTCTAATATGATAGAGTGGTTATAGCCTCCCCATGGTTTATATTAGACCTCGCTACTAGTCAGAATCCTTTAGAATATGGGGAGATGTTCATGAGGTCATGTAACCAACTATCTCGTGGAACCGGTGTGGGGTACCCGGGTTAGGGAAATACACTATTAATAAAAAAAATTCAAAATATTCTAGAAATTAATTATAATATGTTATTTAAAAAATAAATAGAAAATATTTTTTGTTGAAAATATTTCTTTAAAGAATAAAATGGATTTATTAAAAATTAATTGATTATTTACTAATAATTTATTAATAAATTTATATTATGTATGAAAATTATATATATTTCATACAGTAGTTAATCATATTTATACCCTCTAATTTAATAGATTGGTTATAATTTTCATATTAAAATAAAAATATTTCATGATTCATTAAGGATTGGTGTTGAGTATCTTGTAAGCTATCGAATATAGTGTTTATTTAAAATCATTGTGTATTAAAATCTCCCCGAATTAAAAAATTGTTGCCTCGTATTTTTAAATTATTCTCAATAATCAAGGTTTTTATTTTTGGAAATTCATTTGTTTAAAATCCCTTCATAAAAGGGTGAATAAAATTTCCTCTTAACAAGAGGGAAGGAAAAATATGAAGTTTACCTAGAATAATACATAATTTTTTTCCCAAATAGAAGAACATCAGTGAGAACAAAAAATATGGACATTGAAGAGAAAATTAATTACCAAGGACTAATTGAGGGTGATATACAACATGATCAAGAAAAATTTAACAACCACATATCCATGAATCATTAATTGGTTTAAAAGACCATCAATTAATCATAATTTAAGGATATTGAAAAAAAACTTATTAAGGCACTTCTTATAAAGTTAAGGAATTATTTTACCATATAGAAAAAGAAAAGAAGGAAATATAAAAACATGGAAAGTAGATTTTCATCATTTAATAAATTTCCAAAATAATCTATTCTATTAATCCAAATGATGAGTATTCATGATTAAATATTTTATGCAAAAATCACTAAAATAAACATCTAATAGATCAAAAAATTATATAAAGATATTTCTCCCATCATTAGTCATTAACCAAAACCAAAAATGGTTACCACAAGATAATTATCAAAATGAATAAACCATAAAATAAGTAAATACATCATAATTCTCAAAGCCTTAATTACCTTAATAACCATAAAAATAAAGAGTGTTTTAATCTAAAAGGCTATATAATAACCTTCATCTTATATATATAAAATTTTAGTTTCATTCTTACCAAATTATCATTCATGGTAAATAAATTATTAAACCTAAGTGTAACATATACATCATCCTAGTGAAACATATCCCAAATACCAATAATCACCATGATAAATAAATATATACTCTTTTAATATAGTGAAATTTTCCAAAATATCATTATTCAAATTTATATATTAACCTAAAAGGTAATAAATAACTTTATCATAAACATCTATTAAGATATCAACATATCAATGAATCACATTTCATCTATCTAGATTATTTATATTCCACAATATCTTAAATAATAATTAACATCAAATAATATAATAACCCCAATGGTTTATTTAAACCTTAATAGATTTTTCTTCCTAATTCCCAAAAAAAATGTTTAAATCATTTCAAAATCATGTCACTTAAAACATAAAAAATGGTTTGTTGATGTATTTTAACTTATTATTAACTATAAACTTATACACCCATGAGGGTATCCATAGATTTTATGTAAACATCAAATGAAAACATATATGCTTCTAAAAAATAACACAACCCTTATTCTTTAAATAAGTTCATGAAATATTTAATATATTCCATAAACCAAAAAATTAAATATCATAAAAGATGACCTAAAACATTATTTCATTAACTTATCATTTTCAAATTCACCAACACTATTATACCAATTTCAATAATCTCTTTATTCAAACTAAACATATTTTTTCAAATTATTAATTTTGAATAATCCTTATATGTTCCATGATCCTTGTATCCAAAACAACATTGATATAAAATTTACATAACATAATTCCTCAATCATAATGCATAAATACATTAAGTATTTCACTTTATAGGACTTTACATGGTCTAGTATTAAACCTTGTATTAGGCAATTGGCTTGGATAATCCCCATATTCCCTACACATAATACATTCAACTATAAATGTAACCTTAGTATGATCATCATTTCCCTCTATCTAACTTTTCATTTTTTTCCTCAATAATTTCCTACTATATACCCTTCATTTACACATAAAAATCATATTTTTTTTACATTTATACATTAACTTGAGTGTTTCTTCCAACATTCTCTATATAAAGATAGTTGAATCTTCTTTACATTATAATCCCCACCACCTTAGATCTTAGTGAACTCTATCTATCTATACATCGGGGAGTCCGAGAGTTGGTTAAAGTGAAATATATTAATCATATATCATGATAACTAATTAGGAATAATCTCAAGGTTTCACATTATAGCTCCCACTTCATTTGGTTAATCATGAGGATAATCATTCCATTTTCGGTCATCATTAACAAGAGACCTCCACGTTCCATCCATTAACTAAAACCAAAAAGCATATTATAATAAACAATAGTCAGAGTGAGGAACCATGAAAAATCATTTATAATATGTATAAATCATGAAAAATAATTTTAAATCTATGTCACCGTATATGTAACCAAATTTATCCATAATCATTACCAAATTTTTTGGATGTTATCATATAATTATAAGCATACATAAGGTTTTTTGTAATTTTTCTCATCCTAGTTTCCAAATTATTACTAAATATTTCTATGATAAAAAATATATTTACCCATACATTTAATACATAGATATCACGTCTTAAAAGCTTAATATCCATTACATAACATAAGGATCCATTCTAGAATTGTATAGGTCTAATGTTTTGGGAAACTGAGACACATAAAAAAGTTTTTAATAAAATATCAACATCATCTCCCACTATATTCATCATAAATATAATCCTTCTTAGAAATATCATACATAAAATTGTCTTTTTAACCTGGAGAAAAGGAAACAAAAGAAAGTGTGAGCTCAGATTATCAACAATGTAAAATAATGGATATTTCAATGATCAGTTGATCTCAACATGAGCTTAAGGTTATTAGAACATTATCATAACTTTAGAAATTCATACCTTCAATATCATAGATCATAATAGTAAGTCATTGAATAAATTTTAGAATTTCATAATACATGAATCATAAAGGAATAAATGAACATGATCCAAGAGAGACTGACATATTCATAAGACATAGTTGTACGGAATACACATTATCATATAAAATAATTTCATTATTAGTAAAGTATAATTTCAAAGATTATCATAGTGTAATGTATTTTCTCCCCAAACCCTCATAGAATTCATATTTCAATCAAAAGACTATCATAGTTCACAAAGTCCCTTGCTAAATTGGGTTCATCCCTCATTACAGTCATGTTTATCTCATGGGATATCAATCATTACCCAATTAATTGGCGGGAGATATAGGTCACAACCATTAAATAATTAAAATCATACAAATTTTCTCAATAAGATTATAAAAAAATTCATCATATCATAACCCAATAAATGGAATGGGTTTCATAAACATTTCATCATTTAATAATAGAATAACCCATGGAAAAGGAACAAGTTTCATAAAAAAAATTCATCATAAACAAAAATATTACATATAAATAATAAGGTTGGTATCATTGGATCATATCACCCATAAATTATAATTGAAATCAAAGGTTATTATCAATGATGATTATAAATACCATTAAAATATCATTAATATTTTATTGAGGAAAATATCCTTTCCATTTTAAAATGAAATATTTAAAATATAAAAATGTTAAAAATTTTATGGAAAAAATTTTATTTGAAAATATCCTTAGAATCTTATAAAGGAAACTTAAATTCATTGTGTGGTCATGATGGTGTGAAATTTTTTCTCAGTCGTATAAGTTAAGAAAGCATTCCTTTCATACTTGTAAAAAGATAAAAAAAGTACCTCACTTTAAAAATGAAAACAATATTACAATTGAAATAATTTTTTAAAAATTAATTCACTTATAAAAATAAATTTAAATAATAAAATTATTATAATAAAGACCTTCTTTCAAAAAATGATATGAAGAAAATGTTTTTTGGATCAAATATATAAATAAAGTCAATTTTATTTAAAAGAATTCATTTAGTATATTCAGTAATTAAAAAGAGTAAAATGTGATGAAAAATGTATTCTCTATAAATAAATATATGACAATAAAATCCATGATATTATATAAAGTTATATCATACAATTTCATCATCATAAATTAATCCTAAAAAATCCTGATAAATAATGAGATTATAACCTAAAAACCTTACTGCTTTAGTAACAATTTAATTTTAAGACCCACAAAATAAAGAACTATAAAAGTATATTTATACCACAATTAATTTCATAAGAATAATCATAAAATACATTTTTTGTTACTATATATAGCACACAATAAAATTTTGAATATGGAAAGTGTCCCCAGAAATAAAAATGAGATGATAATCCCTTACCCTTGGTATGTCATCCATTGTTGGAATTAGAACCTTATATATAATAAATATATATTTATTATAAATATAATATTGAACTATAATCATGTATATAATGTCACACACCAAACCTATTTCATGTGTAATAATAATATTTTATTATTTTATCATTCAAACAAATATTTCAAAATTAAAAAAAACGATTTTATATAATAAAACACTGAAACGATTACATTTCAATAAGGACAGAAGACCATAGCTAGCCTAGGAAACTAATGGAAAATATGAGGATCACAATTGTGAGACCTCATAACACCACGATGAGACTATGAAAGTATTCATCTTCACTCAGACTAACCATAATGAAGAATTAAATTGCTAAGATAATGGCACAAGTACTAAGAATCAGACTAATGTAGAAAACCATCTCTGTAAGAAAAACCGATTAAAAGGTATGAAATTCCCTAATCTTGTATTTATAAGGGTCTTCTTGAATTTTGTAAATACTTATGACCATTATTGTATCCATTGGAGGTTAAAATTAAGACAATTGTAGCTTTTAAATTTGACCATTGGTCTTGTATAAATATTTTGAAGTAATACTCTTGGTTAAATAAAACCATGCCTTCGATTAATAAAATAAATTAATTTTTTATTTTAATGTGAATTATTATTATGGAAGATAAATCAAGGAACCATTTTTAGTTTTTTAAAACCTTTATAATTTTATTATGTATTTTGAAAATGTTTTAACCCTAGTTAAATTGTAACATGATTTTAGTAATATATAATTGGATATACGTAATACATATTTAATGAGATTGTATTTTGGAACCTAATTCTTGGAAACTCAAAGTACATAAAAACATAAGAAATAATTAATCTTGGTTTCAATGTTAAATAAATGAAAATTCTATTTAATTAATATATATATATATATATATCTTTTAAATATAACAAATTTTATTAATTATGATTTAAAATAAGTTTAATAAGAAAACTATAAAAATCTATTGAAGACTGGCAAAAGATAGTCGGAAGTCCAGTCCTTAAGCCTAGCCCTCACTTTGGGCGGTCAATCCCCCAGCCAGCCAGCCATTGTGAGCAATCTAGTAGCCGGTGGGTAGCTCACATGTTCATAGCCATGTGCACCCATAGTATCGAGAGGGACCCAAGTGCAAGATCGAGAGAGTCGGGATAGAGCGCGTCACCATGCGGGGCATCATGGCTGCAGGGGTTGGCACATAGTGAACCCGCTATGAACTGGTAGGGGCAGTACTGAGGAGGGTCGAGAGAAGTTAATTGATCAGTGTAGGGACGCTGAGTAATATAAGGGAGGTCATGAACCTGTTTAGTTTCAATGTGGGACACGGCGATTTTAATGGGACGCATTCTAATCTGTCTAATCTATTCTGCATATAATCTCAATCTTCCACATGTTTGAGCCAGGCGATCAATGCGGCATCACCTGCAGCTATCCGATCTGATCCATGATCTAATCCCAGTCTTCCATCTATTTTTTTAAACCTTGTGTATCATTGTATTCATCCAATCAAATCTCAGGCAATCGTGATTGTTCTTGATTTTTCCACTTCTTCTTCTTCTTCTTCACATCTTTTTCCTCGCATCACAAAGCCTCGTACTCGTCTTCATCAAATCCCTCATGTTGTACTCAGTATGTGACTCCACTTTTTCTCCATATGTGGCATCTTCCCTTCTCATTGTACACAAACCCGACACATGAGTTTATTTTAAAACTCAATCCTCATGAATACAATGTAGTTTCCAATATATATATATAGTTATATACTTTATCCAAACGACTGATCCACTTAAACATTTCTTAATTTGAATGGTTGTATGCTCCTGTCCAGGTCCTCTCTCGAAGTCCTTGGTAAACGTTTTGGGTTGATTAATGGGTTTTCTAAAATATATATATTGTTATATATATAGTTTATATAAACACGTTTTACACCCCAAAATCCTATGGGTTTTCCTCCCCTCAAACCTCCAGTGACCCCCCTACTCGACTCCACATCATCCTTAAATCAGGTAACAGATTTTCTGTGTTTCCTCCCTCATGCAAATCCTTATATACACTATGTATATATGAGAATATGTATATATATTCACACAGTTTTAGATAATTCTCTTTCATATCCATATTTAGGTCTTCAAAACATTGATCTTCAATGTTTGAATGATATTATTAAAAACATATCACAATTATAATGGTTATAAAGAGATTTGAGTTTTTATATAAAACCCATATATACACTTTATGTATATATGGTGATAAGTATATTCATATGTTCATTATGAAACAAACCACCTTTGTTCATGAGTTTTTTGAATGATGAAAATATACTTTTTTTATATACATGTAAATCATGTAAGTATTCTGTTTTGTTTTGTTTAATTGGACTATATAAACATATATATACAGTTTTATGTATATACCTATGGGTTTTAATCATAAACCGAATTAAGTTTTCATAACACAAATTTTGTGTGATTAAATTATGTTTTTTAGGTGTGCAATATCTATAAGGTTTTATTAAACCTTGTTTTGGCTGTAAAAATCCCATGTATATACTTTTTATTTACATGGTTTATAAAATTTTTAAGCTTTCTTATATATGTATGAGAACCACTATCACACAAAATCATGCCTTGATTTATACACTTTGTTTTTACATGGTTTTAAATAATTTTATAAAATATGCATGGTGCAATTTTATATTGGAAAACAATAACAAAACCTTGTTTTGTTATTGTATGCCTAAAAATATTATAGGAATACATCACCTTGTTAATTTAATTGAAATTATATGCATGCATTCTTATTTTTAGAAGGTTGGAATATTATTTTTATTACACATGAATACATATACATGAATAAGCACATATAGAGAAATATGTTTAATTATATGCTTATGCATGTATACTTCACATTAAACAATTGTTTTCCATCTAACCTATTGCACTTCAATTCATAAATAATCAACCACTATAAATGCATTCAGTTATTGTTGTTTATTTTTATAGACATTTATCAGTGTTTGTTTTGACTATAAATGACAACTATCATAAATTAAATATTATTCATTTTAAAATATAAAATTTATAATTTTAAGAAATAAGTATTATAGAATTTAAGGGTAGTCATTTTATGTGAAAAAACATGAATAATCATTTATTTTATGTATATTAGTTACCATCACATGTGAAATAGTATGTCTACCCATCCATACATTTCATTCATAAATTTTTTATAGCCATAGCTAAAAAATATAAATGGAAATCCATACAGTTGTTAGTTAGTGTTGACAGTTAATGCATGATTCACTATATTTATGTAAATGCTAAAGAATGAAATTTAACTCTTGAGACCTTTTATAGATTCAAAACATAATTATTCAAAGTTTTATGGGACACCTTGAATAATATGAATTGAGAAATTAAATATTCAAAGTGGTATGGGACACATTGAATATATGAAATACAAATTTAAATATTCAAAGCGGTATGGGACACATTGAATATATTACCTTACCTGGGCATATGAGGAATGTATTGGACTTATTATGTGATGGGTGAGGCCCACTATAGCCTCTTTATTCATTGATAGGTCTCATGAGAAAAATCAGTTCATGTAATGAGGCCTTGGAAAAATAATGGTCTTGGCATGAGGCCTTAATAGGGAGTTTAGGTCATGGAACGAGGCCTTGACACGGTTTGACATTATACATTCCCTAATTATGTTTATAGTATTTAATTAATGAAGTGTGTATTTGACTAGTAGAATATTATTGGTTCAGATCCCATATTTATGAGTATCAAAATAAGTAAATGCACATGGCATGATGTTTATTTAGCACTCATCTTCTGAACGTTAATACAAATGATAATAGTTTACGAGTTATTTTATGATGTTCATTTTATGTGATAAATTAATTGTGACTTTGTTTATGGATAACTCTGATCATTTACTATTTCAATGAGTAAATTTATTCACCTACACCCTTTCATGTTACACTTAGCATAGTTTAATTAACTCCTATATTATACGTTGCACACCATGAATTTTTTATAATTATGCTTATGATTGAAACGTGTTTCATTGTAGCCCTTTTAATTTTCCCTACAATTTTCACTGGTAATTCTTCGAAAAAGGTTATGTTATGCTTCATGTATTAGAGTTTTATTTAATAAAATGTTTTAATATAATTTTAAAAGTGGTATTTTTAAAATGTTTTATTTGAAACATTATTTATTTTTAAAACCACCCTTACTAGGCATTCGTGTGCTCACCCCAAGTTTTAAATTTTTTCAGGTTTTGTATATTTGAGTTACATTAAATGTTGATTGATTTTTGGAGTCTTTCTCATTCAGTTTTGAAGAAATTATTCGTTTTTATTTGGTTTTCTAGAACCTAAACCACAAAGATCCTCTATATTGTAACATGATGTTCAATTTATCAGCATTTCTATTTATTAGGACAAAAAATTACACACCATGTTTGTTAATGAACCGACTCTGGAAGTCAGAGGATGAAACCTCCCTATAGACAGTTTGGAGTCTGGTCATTACATATAATCCCATATATTATTTACTTATTACCGTTTATCATCTATTTTTTAATAAATATTTATTAAAATCATTGTTCTGGGTGATATCTTCTTCATTTTTCATGTATATTTTAGTATGGTAGTTCTAGTCCATTTAATTTGATCATGGTTCTATAAAATATATAATATTAATCATGATATAAAGATCATATATATTCATTTTATAATTATCTATATTAATCTATAAAATTAGAGATAGAAAAATGATTTACACTATTCATGGAGACGGTGGGTCATACGTACGTATCGTCGATGTTTTCATTTTTTAGTGGATGGAATAAGATAAAGGTAAATAATAAATAATATATCAAGAATAATTATTATATAATATATTTATTATATATTCAATAACTCCATCATTATTACCATCCAAGTAAAATAGAAATGTAAAATGAATCACATTGCTTTGTGGAGGTGGTAGTCCACACGTACTCACAAAATATGTTATTATTTTCCAACAGTTTGGAAGGAAAAAAGGTATGTATGATATTATAAATAAAAAAATTTAAATATTTAATAGGTATAATATATAAAAATAAACCCATCATAATACCCATCCATCAAATATGGTGGTGAGAAATGAATTGTATCACTACGTGGAGATGGTAAGTCGTACGTACGCAAGAGCAAAACATTCACTTCTCATTTCATGGATAGATGGTGAATAAATTCGATTTCATAATTTT
Source organism: Viscum album (assembly GCA_963277665.1). Classification (NCBI taxonomy): domain Eukaryota; kingdom Viridiplantae; phylum Streptophyta; class Magnoliopsida; order Santalales; family Viscaceae; genus Viscum; species Viscum album. Next base: position 826,091,739 of record OY728162.1, read on the forward strand.
TATAAAATTTCATTAAATTGAGGATAATTAAATAATTATTTTATGAAAAATCTAAATTATTTATTGGAGATAAAAAAATAATTAAAAAAGAAAGTGATCTATTAAGGCAATTGAATCTTTTTTGAAATAACTCCTTTAAATCTCCCATTAAAAACCCTAGGGTCGGTTTTTTGGGAAGATCATCACATATTTAATGTGTATAAGTATGTTTATAAGCAATTTTTTGATGGTATGGTCGAGATATAATGGAAAAAATTCTAAATAAGTGAATGGAGGAGTCTCCCTTTTATAGTTGAGTTAAGGGGGAACTTTTGGAATTTCTTAAAATATTAAAAAATAAGAAACCCATTATTTATCTCAGATGCCTCCAAAATCCTATGGATTATAATTTAAAATATTCTAGTGTTTAAATAAAAAAATTCAATAACATTTTTACAAGTTTAAGTGGTGTTTTAAACCTTATAATTCTGTTTAACCCATTAATTAACTCATTTTGACATTAATAATAGTATCATATTTTTCACATAAAAAGGATTATAATATTACATGTAAAGATAAAATTGGATAATAAATGGACATAGGATTATATTTTAGACAATATATTATCCTATTTTCATATTTAAATGTTTTTTAATGTTTGTAAATAATTTTGTATCTAATATTTTGATAAAATATCATTAATATCAATTGTGACACTATTCATTTGATTAGATTTAAAATACATAAATAAAAAGTTTTAAATATAATATAATAATTTAACACAAAATAGTATTTCATATTAATCTAAAATAATTATGTAACACTATTACTCACTAAATTTAAATTAATTTTAGAATTCTTAAAATCATTTATTTTATTTTTCTAATCATTGAATAAATACTATGATAACATTGTATAAGAATTTAACGTAATTTTATAATTTATGAAAGTTATAAAGAAATTCATTTCATGAAGATAATTTAATTAATATCAAAATAAACAATTATCTTCATGCATAGATTTCTTTTTTCCCTATGTGTACATATAAGATATATTTAAAACATAGAGATTGACATTTTATAACTTTCATCGAATTAAATATTATATGTGTCATATTCTTGGAAAAGTTTCAATTAAATAAATAAAGTTCCAATATAAGATGATAATAGTATAATATAATTCATCAAATTATGGTTATTATGAAAAAATATAGCCTTATCAATTAGTTTTAACCTCAATTAACCGGATTTATCCTTTATTATAGAGATAATTCTTTGCATGATTATGATTGATATCGAAAAAATATAAATGGGAAACATTTATAAAATTTGAATAGATAGATTAAAAAATATGGAATCAATTTTAATTTCTATATTTGTATGAAATTAATATTAAAAAAATCATGAAACATGCAACGAAAACAAATTTTTAGACAAATACATTTTTAAGCATAACACTGGGTTTTTTATCTCATGCCTAAAAAATATTAAATAAATATTTTAAATATTATTTACTATATAATATATATATATATATTTAATTAAAATCATTCCCCAATAGTGAATATTTTAATTTATTAATAAAAAAATGCATTACATGCGTAAAAATAGTTTTTCAGAAAAATGTATTTTATGTATAATTTCTTTTAAAATTCAATCATAAAATTGATTCTAATGAATGTAATTTTTTTATTTAAAACTTAGGGGAACTAATTTTACTTTGAAACAATTTTTTAAAAACATGTATCTCTATACATGATTGAAATGAAAATATAGTTTTCAATAAAAATCATTGATTTTTATTATTCACTGAAAATCAGAATTTTTAGAAGATTCTAAAAAATTAATCCTTAGACAGTTTTTACATTATAAATTAAAAAATTATATCTTTTTAATCAAATATAATTTCTAAATTCACTACAAATTATTTTTAATATTTTCTCAAAAAAATAAATAAAAACCATTTTTCTAGAAAGTGATTCTTTAAAAAATAAAAAAGACTTTACTAAAAATTTATTCATTATCTACTATATAATTATAAATAAATTTATATTTATTATGAAATTTATATATATATCATAAATTAGTTAAAATTTTTGATAAATTACATTTTAAGGCTAGGTTATAATGATCATATATAAATAAGAATATTTCATGATATTTTTAGTCTTGTTGTTTCCTATCGTGTACGCTATTGAACATAGTGTTCATTAAAAATATTAGGGTGTGATGATTTTCATATTTTAAAGACTATCTAAAAAACATATTATCTACTTGATATGAGATAGAATGTTTTTTTATAGTCTTCAACATTCTTGTTTGTAGAGGAGTTATCAAATCACCAATTATATTTTCTTCATTGAATCAATCCCCACTTCTTTATTTTCTTTCAGATATTGATATTACATTAACTACCTCATCATTTTTTTCTTCCTATGGGTATAATATATCCCCATGTGCTCCCCCTAGGATACTCACCTAAGCATCTCTTCTGTATTGTATCCCTCTAAATGTTTATCACTATTTTTCTATGAGAACTCTTTATTTGATTGTGATTTCTTCTCATTTTTACATTAATGGATATTTAATTTTAAGTACCATTCATGAATTTTTTTTAGATTTTATATTCCATGATTTTAGATTAATTCCCAAGGAAAATTCCATCCTCTCCTTTAGTTTCAATCTTAAAGTTCTTCTTCTTGTTTAGAATAAACAATTTACCCCCAAAAATCAAAAGTATTCGAATGTGGGATTCTTCCCATACCATATTTTTAATAGTATGTTCTCTTAATTTGGACCTAACGATACCATTTTGTAGATTTAAACTAAATTAAGAACTTTTTCCTTTAAATTTTACTATGAATATTGGTGTGTTATCATTTATTTTTTTGGATATTACTCCTCTTGATTGTTAGTTAATTAAAGATCATTTTCAATCTATAACTTCTAGATTTTTAACCCCAATACATTATCTACTAATATAATGTAATATTTAATACACTTAAACACTATATATTTGAAAGATATGGTCATAAACCATGTCATCCTACCATAATAATCAATACATTTAGTGTAATAACTTTATTCATCCATGGACTTGGGTCAAATTATCCCCCACATATCAACCTCCACTATATCAAGAAATATCATTGGAAATTTTCCATAATCTTATTAGTCTTTCAATTGATTTTCCATTTTAAAAAATAATCATATTATAAGTGTGATCAACAAAAAGTTTTATGATATTACAAGATCCTTCATTCTCCACCACATCTTAAAAGGACTTTTGGATTAAGTGGTCGTGAATTTTTTTCCATATCCTTTTCTATTTTTCCTTGGATATAAAGTGAAATTATTATTCCCCACTAATGAGTTAGACATTGAATTTTATGTGATTCCCTTGAATCACAATTGTTCCATATCTTCCTTTTATGATTTAAGACTTCTTTCTGAAATTGACTACATGCCCTAAGTCACATAGTCGTCTCATTCTGAGAAAATTGTGACTAATGTATTCAAAAATCAAGTAATCATGGCACCTTAGTTATTCAACTAATATTTTGAATTTTCTAAAGATATTAATTTTCAAACCATCACTATTAGAAAATAGAACAATTAAATTAGTGAATATATGATGGTAATGAAATGGTATTTTTTTCCCATCATCTAAAATGTATATCCACTATGTTGAATCCATACTCCAACATGATCTATTTCTCTTAAAGAAACCTATACAACATAAACCTTCATTGAAATTATATTCTTGATCCATGTTATATGTTTTCCTTAATTTTGTATTAAATAAATTTACACATCATGATCTATTGAATCAGCCTCACCTTTCATGCCTATGAATTTATAATGAATTTTTAGCCTAACTAATCATGTTTTCATATAATATGATCACTTCTTATGGATATGTTTTAGCAGATTTATTTATTCAATTTAAGAGAAATTTATGGATTTTTTTTAATAACCATCACACAAAAAATAATAAACTTTTAAAATATACCAAGTGTGAGAAATTATTCTCATCAATGTTGGTTACTATGGAGCCTTGAAATTCATTTTTTCAATATAAAACACATATTTTTCCCATATTACTATAGTAATAAAACAATTTTATGGTATATTATTTTGTGCCTCTTCTACTCTCCTAATATCCTTAGGATTCCTTTCAGAATCACCCAAATCAACATTCTTCTAGGATGTGGGATATTGTGATTTCACATTAACCACCAATATGTTTTCCTTATAATAAATACCCTAAATATATTTTCATTACCTTTGAAACAATGTACATGTGTATAAGCATATAATTTTCCCATTATCTCCATGTGTTCCTCCTTATCTTCTTTAGTATACCACACAATAAAACTCCATGATGTCATGTTGGGAGATAGATGTCCCTCATGATCATCAATATGTCATCAAGTCTTTAAGACTTTGACTTTGATATTTTCAATTTTTTTACATTATATTTAAATAAATAAGTCAAGAAACCAATTATCTGGGATTTATCTTCAATTTTGATATTGAAATCAATTTCCTTTTGCTAGTTTCTTGTATTTTCATACTTTATTTTTTCAATATCACCCTTTAACTTATATTTTTATTCTTCCTTCTCTAATATATGTAGTTTGCAATCAGGTACCACTACATCAAATTTCATCACTTATCCCTCAAAACAAAAAATTTCTTCAAGTGTAGATTCTAGAGAATCCTTGATGTGTAATCATTCTATAACATTTGTAATTTCATCGTCATTTTACACTAATTGATTATCTATTTAATCCATGAATACCACTTCATTCAGGTCCAAAAAATCCTCAATTTACTAAACTTTATTATCCTTCGATATATAATTTTATTATTACATAAGTTTCTTATTTTTAGATAATTTATGATATGAATATATCTTTCCTATCACACTAATAAGTAGTTTCGTCATGGGTTCTTTATCTTTATTTTCATCTCAAAATTTATTCTCAAACCTACAAGAACATGGCCTCACTATTCAACAATGAAAATAGGAAAGTGAAGGATTTCCTTTGAATATTTCTTTTTCCAATTTAATGTTTGAGTAAAAGATAGAAATTACCTCATCCACTTCCCTATCATTGAGATCATCCTCTATGGTAAGTTTCTTTATTTCATTGAATTCCACATCCTATGAATTATCCTTTATCTGGGACACATTATCGCTTTTTCACTTCTTATAGGAGATGAGAGTGTTGTAAATAATATCCAACACCACCCCTCTGAGGTCCTTGTCTTCAAGAACCATGAATTTTTCATTAAAACATGACGGTAATATTCTTAGGATAAAAGTTATGATTTTTAAATAATCAAGTAATTCATTGAGTTTTCTCATTCCATCAACAAGAATACTCACCTAATTAATGAATTCATCAAATAACTCATTTGGATACATTCTTAAATCCTCATACTTGTTCCATAGCAATAGGAATTTGTCTTCACATATACTGTAATCACCATCATAAATGTTGAGAGGTTTTTTCCACATGTAATTTGAGTATTTAAATGACTTCATATTCACATATATTTCATTAGATAATTCTCCTCCCATTGCATTGAATCTTTTTTCATTAGTATCAATCCCTACTAAATATTTTTCTAATAATTATATACACTTCATGATTTCTAAAATCCCATTCAAGGTATCCATGTAGACTTACATTTCCAAATATAAAAAATAGATTTTTATTTTATTCTTACATATTTATAAATTATTATCATGAAATATTAGAATTTCCTGGTGGTGTATTGTAGTTGATGTCTCTTGAAAGAGAAAAAATTTCACATAAAATATATATCTTTGATAACACATTTTTGACCCAAGAAAGGTTAAAACCCTGAGAGGGGGTGAATCAAGGTGTATCTATTTCTTTAAATAACCATCCCCAATGAGTTATTTTCACAATTATTAAGAAGAATATCTCCCTAACAATTGATAAGAAGTGATAATGTAAATTAAATAGGGACATAAATGATTTTACCTGGTTCATCCAAACTAATTTAATCTTTGTATCATGTAATGGGGATGCGATGTTGCACCTAAAACATTAATAATAAAACTTTGTTTAAAATTTTAAACTTCCACACTAACCCTTTGTTTTTAAAACCATCACAATAAAATGGATAACTCACTAGTCTCCCGACAAGAAGGATCTAACAAATCATCTTATGCTATGTCTTTTATTATATGAATAGTATATAGAAATTACACTAAGTATTGTATAGAAATTTTCTCTAGTTTCATCAATGTCATAAACTCTATGATCTTCTAGTAATATATTATCATGTATATCCCTTTTCATTTTTATTATATAATTCTAACACTCGGCCTAGAAAAATTAATATTCTCTATTTTTCTTCCAATACATATAACAAAAATCCATCAATTATTCATTTATGTTTTTCTATTATGTAACACAATATCTTCTCCATCTTTTAAATAAATATATCTTCGATTTTTTGGAATACTTTTACCTTATCCATTTATTTATTTAGAACTACTAAAATCATTTTTTAAAGTCCCTTAAAGGGTTCTGTACACTTCTTTGAATTCACTCATTTCTTCTTATTTTAAAACTTTTCTCGCTTCGAGAAATGACTGGTTCACAGTCTGACTCAATAAAAATAGTGTTATTCTCATTCAATTTTGAAACCATGAATTGGAACCATTTCCTTCATAGAAACTACCATGTAAAACCAATTCCCTACCACAATATGGTCACCTAAACACAAAAAATATTATTTATTATAAATTGAGTCTCTATGGTATGATCTAACTCCACATAGTAGACACCTTAAAATGATAGATAAAAAATCAACCTAAATCAAGTCATTTCATGTCCATACCTCCCACATAATAACTCATTTCTTTCGTTTTTTTAAAGTAAATATTTTTTCATATGATTCAATCCTCTTAAAAATACTCTTTCATATTATGGTAATTTTAAATATTTTAATTTGTATGTCACAAAACAATGTGAAATATTCTCCAATGGTGTAACCTAATTAATTTTATTAAAATAACTGAAATCATAATTCACTTTATGTTCTATGATAATGTTATTCTTCCCCACGATTCCAATGTTCAATGCTAGATCATCTACCATGGATGGGTGAAAATGTTACCAAATGTGTCATGGAATGTCTCATTTTATTCTCCTTATGAAAAATTCTAAAACTCCATGCATGTTTTCAATGGAATATTAATAGTATTTTAAAACCCATAATTATCAAATAAATCTAACAATTTTTCATTTTCCAAAAAAATGCATCATGTTGTAACCATTGTTTTCATTGTATGGACTTTTAAATTTATCAAAAAACATATTAAATATTCTTCCAAAACTTTTCTATTATTTCTCCATGACTTGGTATGATAACTTGGATCCATTAAAACATACATATCAGCAAACATAACCCAAAAATATTTCACTGATATTTTTTATAATTTTTTAATATTTAATGAGGTTTATGGATGTGCTAGGTGCTAGTGAGATCAATGGAGGTTGGTACAAGATAGGATTATTATTATAGATCTCTAGTTTAGGTGGGTGGACATCAAGTTATCAAGTCTAATTATTTTTTGTATTATTATATGGTTCTTTTAATCATTATTACTCTTTATTGAAAACTTATGATTTTTTATCTCATATTATATGTTGGTAAGGGCTCGGATTGACTAATAGTCCCCATGTATCATAGAGATTTCTAAATGGATCATTGTTGATGTATGGTTGAATGAGGGATGGTTTTCCATTTTATAATTTTCGTATTGGTATGAGTGGTTTTTATTTTTTTCAAAAAAATGTTTTTCCTTTTAGAGGAGTTTGGGGTGGGATATTTATTCAGGTTCCTAATTTGGGAAAAATGGAATGAGGTTACTTTTCCAGATATTATAGATTTTTTTTGGTTTTATCTTTTAATTTAGATAAGTGAGGATTTTTACTTGGTTTTAAAAAGTAAAACCAAGTGGTTTTTAATAAATGTTTTTCACTATTTTACCTCATGTGGGTGGCACGCAATTTTTTAATGATTTTATGCTTTTATATGTTTATTTTTTATGGTAAAAATTATGTTATACTATGTTGTATGATAAAATAGTAACTATAGGATATACTATTACTCATATCAAGGTTTTATTAGATTATGTTGAGATTTTTATTGGTATCCGTTGGGGAATAAGTCCATAAAACCTTGGAATACATCTTTATGTGTTTGATTTGAAAATTGTGATTGATTAATGGGTGAGTTGTTCATCATTTTACTTTGGGAAATCCTTGACATTTTTATGATGATGGTTGGTCCTACTAAGTTCCTTATAAGGGTGCCTTGGCATTTGACCTCAACAATTAATGTTTGAGTTACTCTCAAATTTATATTTTTTCTGGATTAAAATAGTTACATGGGTTTTTATCCAAGTGTTATAATGATCCTTTGTCTATATTTAATGGATAATTGAAGGAATTAAAGGTGAATTATCTATGTGTTCATCATGGATAACAATAACTTATTCCATGTATGATATAATGTGATTGGGCATGTAGCCTAATAGGCATTGAGAATTTTGTGGTAGATCTCTTGATATCATGTCAATACCAATGGGTGGTTATAACTAAGAAGAACGTAAAGAGAAATTTTATGTTTGAGGAACTTATTAACTTTTGTTTCATTGTTTTGTATTCTATTTATTTTCCAAATCGGGATACAACTTGTTCTTAATATTATCTCACCCATAGGGATTGAGATGCATAGAAATGGAAAAATTGGCATTATGAGAGATAGTGATCAAACATAGTGAGGCGATGGAAGGATATATAGGATAGTTCTGAATAAAATCTTCCCAATTACACATTTAAGGTCAATCCATGGACATAAAACATACTATTTAACATTGATCGTGGATTTTTTAACAACATGATTGGGCTATATCTGAAGAGTTGTATCATTGTGGAGTGAGATCCATCATCAATGATGAATTTTGATATTTGTGATCAATCGAATGATAATCTATGGTTAGTCTGGTAAAATTTACATAAATGATTGTCATTATGAGTTGAGAAGGGTGTAAACGATGGGTTATGTTATTTCATGTGGTTGGGACCCATTCTTTTTCTTGTGATCTTTTTATTATGGGATTACTATTTAGTGTTACTTGATTATTTGTTACCTAATTTCCTGATCATTTTTTGTTTACTATTTCACATGTGATTGATTATTTTTCCCTCTACTATTAAATATGTTTTATATACTTTCTTTGATCATTATATCCAATGATATTTTGGGTTATTCTTTATTGATGGATAGTTGGATGACTAATTGGTTTCATGGGCCATTGAAGAGAGATCCTAGTGGATTTGGAGAGAACTCATTTTGGTTATAACTATTGTCAAGATTTCATTGTTGTATAGATTATTAAGTCATGATGGTATACAAATCATCAGATGCATTAAGGTGGTACATGGCCTAAGTTGGGAAGTATCAGTTTGTGTTATCAGAGTTCATTTTTCTTCAAGACACATTGGTGTAGGTTTTTATGATATGTTCATTTGGTGTTATGTTTCCAAGTGGGTGAGTTACATTGGGTATCCAATTTCACACTCTCCATAAACATTCATGCATATACACTTGAACACAAAATCACCTAGTTTATAAAGGTGAGTAGGAAATCATACGGGGTCATTAGACTCACCCCAACCTATATACACAACCTGAGTTTTGATATACATGGATAGACCATCATGTTCATTTCATTTATAGGTATTTGATTAAATCTTGATGTGTAGTTTGATACTAATAGTTTAATGGAGGTAAAATACATAGAAAGTGGTTTATATGAATTAGGATAAGGCCACTATATTTCTATTTCATTTTAATTTTATCAATATCATCCTACATACTTATATTATTTTTTACCTATGCTATCCTTTATTCCCTTTTATTATATTATTCATTAATTTTAGTTATTAATATTCTATTATCTATGATCATTTATATTTTAACACATCTTTTGGTTATTTTACTACTAATATATTTTATGATTCATAGGATAATTGGATCCATGATTATTTTTTATAGGTTTTCAGTACATATCTTATATAGATGGATAATGTAAAATTATTGGTAGAATCATGAATGATCTGTCGGATGTTATTTTGTGGGAATATATTCCCTATTACTATATCAAAGCCTTGATATTATTCAATATCCTTTGGAGTGTATGGATATGTGCATGAGGTAATGTAGTGACTCCCACTCAAGTATAGATTGGGTGACTCAAGATGGTACATTACATTTTTAGTGGGAGATGGTGTTTCTTAAAGTATAATTTCAAGTGGTAAATAATAGATTGGTAAAGAAAGTTATACTTCTTGTTTCGTATGTCAGACCATTTGAAAGAGATGAATATATCAGGAAAATGTTATACCATCCATTATTACCATAAAAATTGATATCTATACAAGATGTATTTCATGTATCTCATTTAACAATTTTTTTTCGAATCACTATATTTTGATTGAATGGTAAGATATATATTTGGAACTCAATTCCACTATAGTGAAGAAAATAGTTTGTATCATTGATCATCAAAATAAGGTTTTATTGTGAAAATTTATCCCTCATGTAATTGTTATCTAATATCATGGAATTGTTATCTGATATCATGTAAAATATATCCATGTGACTCAAAATCAAAAGGCATTTATTTGGTGAAATAACCTCACATGTTTTCCAATAAATAACTTTGATGACTTTATTAGGGTAAAAAGTTAAATGGTGAGGAGAATAGTGACACCCATGTATTCAAAGGTTAGTATTAATTCAATTATTTATATTATTTTGATGATTTGGGAGTTTAAAATTCTAAATTATTGAAATTATTTGATAGTTATGGATCCATTACTTGCACAAAGTCAATCCTAATCATACATATCAACTATTAAAAAGGGATTTTTTATTATAGATTTATTTTCATGGTTGGTGTATAGATTTATTGAATATAAATCGATAATAAGTTTGCATTGTGCCTATATTATAGAATTTTTCTCCCAGTTGGCACATGGTTTCCCAAAATGTGTAGCCAAACTATGCAATTTACAAAAAAAATAAACTTTAATCATTTTTTTTTTATCCTTATTTGGGGTTTTTCCATTTTTCCTCCACCATTTCACTTGAGATCTCCAATATCTTCTCCAAAAAATGTCATCTTCACATCCAATATACAAGGTATATTTGGTATTTATCTTCCATTCTTTCTTCTCCTTTTCTCTTTTCCCCTCCTCCTTCCATGATCCTCCATGTTCGTTTTCTCACTGGCCATGGTTTCCAACCCTAGTTTTGTGCTCTATCTAAATATTGAAATATATCATTTTTGGGATTGTGGGGACCTTCTTCAATCTTAATATATATTTATTTTAGGAATTAATTTCTCTCCCAATGGATTTATAAATTTCTTTTAGTCTAGATTCATTTTATTTTACAAAACCATAGCTTCTTTTTTATTTAAGTGTTTACATGGGTAATCAGAATAATTAAAAGTATACTTTTGGTATATTAAATATTTGTTTAAGTGATTTTTATTTTAATCCATGCAATAATTTTTTTCAATGGTTTTAAATGGATATTCATTAAATATGAATACTAGTTTTGGTAAGGTTTTCAATAAAGTGCTTCTAAGAAATGTTTTAGTTTAAATGATTTTACAAAAAAAATAACAAGGGATTAATTTTATATAAATGTAGTTTTATGATTATTTACTATTTTATAACATTAATGGTTGTTATTTATATATGATTTTTTTATTATTGATTTATTATGTCATATATGCCCCTGGTTGAGTTTTGTTATAAATATCAAAATTTTCATGGTAGTAACGTTGTTATGGAATTGATAAATGGGGGATATAGTGTTGAATGTTCTTTGGTTTATGTATTAGGTATTTTTTGTATATTATTTAATGACTTATTTCTTTTGGATATAATGGTTTACATGAGATCCTTAGGGGCCAATTATGAAATCATGGATGAGTTTTACCTTTTTTTTATTTTTCTCGAGCCACAGGTCCTTGGTTATCAATTATCTCAGGATAGGGGGTTCATCTCATTGAGTAAATGGGGGTAATCTAGGGTTTGAGACTTTTAGGATTATATTTTAGGCTTATAGTTGATCCATAAGAGAGTTATAGGTTATCTCTAATATACATTATATATCCATTCCACGTTATATTTATTTTAGTTTTTAACATTCTTTATGTATTGATTTTCATTGTGCCGAGTGATATATGTTTATTATGGTATATTATTTTCTTATTCAGTCATATTAATTTTTTTAAAATAATTTTTAATAAAAAATAAATCAATTTTTTTGGATTTATTTTAAAATTTATATATAAATATATACAGTCTAATTATAGTTCAAATTTGCGTTCGGAGTATATCTTAAGAAAAGAGTTACACTGATTCTTCGAAGTATCCTAATAGATATTATATCACACCCTACATAGATATGTTTTTTTTTGAATGTAGACTTTGTTGTGGATGATACAATTAATGTGAAGGGAGTTACATCCTTCAGTGGTGTACCTTAGACACTTTATTAATTTTTTAATGGAAATATCATTAGGTAGTGACCATGGGTCACGTGGAGATAATTTGTTTCAAAAAAATTAGAATATTGGTTTATCTTTGGATGTATATGTTTTGGTCTCACTATTTTATCCTCATTTTTATCTCTATTATATTAAATAATTCATGTATTAACTTATATATTTTTCTTATATAGGAATGTTTTGAAGTCCGTTTAGGTTTTTTATTATTATTCCTTGTTTGTATGAATTTTTTTTGCGAAGTATTTATGTTTTTATCATGATAATTAAATTTTCTAAAACTTTATGTAATGTTTTTTATGGTTTATTGTATTTTTATGGGGAAATATTTCACAAAAGTATGTGTTCAATACCCTTATCACTTGTTGTCACCTTATAGATATCAAGAATATTCTTTTTATATTATATTAAGGGTTGAGTTAGGGGAAGTAGTAGTGATGAGAGAGATATTACATGATATTCATTATCAATAATGGTATCCCCAATAAGAATATAGTATAGCATTTCTATAATTAGGTTGTCTCTCAGGGTGGTTGTTAGACTTATGTTTCTACCTGACACATTTCTTTTTTTTTATGTATAAAGTCTAACTAAAATGGGTATTTTTAGTTTTTTCAAGAAAATTTAAAGGAAAATAAAATAATTAAATAAAAAGATATAATTTTTTGAAAATATAAAAAAATTTGATTAAAAATGTGTGTGAAGATATTTTAGAAAAAGTAGAAACATTGGAAAAGTGTTGATCCTTTGGAAACTCACTTCTTCCATTATTACGTTAATTATCTAATTGTTTTTCTCAGCATACACCTAGAGATATCTATCTTAAAACCTAAATATTCCGTGATACCATACCAATTCATCAATTTTGATGTTTATCCTCTTATAATATTTATTTAAATAATCAATGAAATCCATGTAAGATCTCAGGATTTCCTATGATGTAAGGATATTTTTTTTATTTAAATGATTAATTACTACCTAATATGAATACCCATTGAGTTCATAAGGATATCAAGGGTGTACCTAGATTTTTCAGGGACCAGAACCCAAATGTTGGAGATAAATATCTAGACAATAAGGATAGGAGTTATTGTACTCCCAAGCCACATGGTTTGGTGAGATCATGTGGTGATGGACAAAGGGATTCAGGAGCCCACATAGTTTGAGTAAACTGTATGGATAGAGGCCCACTCATTTACGATGGAATCTATAATTTTTTATAGTGGATTGATACATGGTTTGTGAATGGTTTGCAAAACCATGTACACTAACCATGTGAGGTACCCCCCTATACACTGATGGGAGAACAATTAGTTCATGGTTTTACCAACCGAGAAGCCAAACCGTGAGGCAATATATTTTGAGGGAAGATTACCTTTTCTCCAGAAAAAAATATTAAAAACTAAATAAAAATATCTATTTCTCATTCCTGCAGACAGAACTCATTTGAGAGCTCCCCCTTGAGCCAATTTGGTATATTTTGATCCTGTTTTTCCATCTGAACATAAAATTGAGTGTCATCAGTCATGTTGGATTAATACTAGTGACTACTCCTTTCCTTTTGTGTCATTATTATATGTTCATAGTATCGGCTAATCTATTCAGGTGAAAATTATTATGCTTTGTTTCTAGGGTTTTTTCCCTTTATTCATTTTTCTTCTGATTTGAGCTAAATAAAAAGGTTATACTGGACGATCGTGCTACTACAGACCTATGGTAGGTGGTATATACCATTTCCTTGGTGTTTGGTGATTTATATGCCAAGTTTTCATCATGGCACATGTTAGGATTTTTGGATGTTCCCATATAATTAATTAAATATTTTAATTTAATGTGTTGTAAGATTTTATGGATTACCATTAGTTTCTTCTTAGATAGAGGTTGTTTCCCTAAAAAAGGCCACTCATGGGGTCTGAATTGTGATTTTCATTTCCTATTCCCATTTTTGAACCACAAGAGGGGTGATTTCTTGAGCTTACCTAGTTAGAGGAAGCCCTAATATACATGATTTTGATTTAATTGATTTTTTAGGAAATGGTCTTCCTCTTTTTACATGTTATACATGATGTGATTTATTTAACTTCTTAAATTTGAATTGTTATATGAGTGGGAAAACTCATTGAATGTATTTAAATAGGAATTTCTATATGAGTTGGATAGACTCATTTATGTGATGGTATGAAATGATAATTGAATTGAATGATGGATGCTTCCATAGGATTACATGGATGTTCTAAACTATACATCATGATAGCGGTAGTGGTCATCTTGGATGAGACAGATACTTGGGTCTAGATTTTGTGGGATACATTGGGACTTTATACCCCTTGGATTCATCTTTCTTAAACATGAAGTTGACATGGTGTGTTGACATGCTCCTTGGAACTAGATCCAAGTCTAGATGAGTTTTCATCAAGATGCTTCTGGGAGTCGATCATGATTACTTGGTCCAATATACCATGGATCTGGCCCCGTGGTGTTGGACACTTTTGTTATATGGCTCGATCGTTACAATTGTAAAATTCTTGATTATAAAACATGCACAAGTTTGATATGATATAAAAGTTATAAGGTATATCCACGGTGGGTATGATAACTAGATATACATCTAGGATGTGGTGTTTGTTTCAGTTTTTCTTTAAAGTTTCCTTTTCTGAAAAGCGTGACCCTTGTTTTTCAAGAAGCCTTGCCAGGATTGAAAGTGTCACCTTAAAATTATTAATTTTTCCATGGTTACTTTACTTGGGTTACTTTCATGTCTATTATATACCTTTCACACTAATTATCTTGTATTGAACATCCTAGATTGTTATAGACATTGTTGGTGGTCGGCTAGTTGGATTTTATCTCACACCATGTCTCAAGCAGTCATTGGGTACCCATACAGACGTTATGGATATAGGCAGGGATCTAGGAAAGTTCCCACATTTTTATTCTGTAGTTTTTCCATGCCTAGGAGCATTGTAGAATGCGATAGAGCTGAGGCTCATGATGTTATCATGAGATAGTGCATTTTGTCCTTTTTCATATTTTGATACATGTATTGTATTGATGCATGTAAACCTAGTTTTGATGCTTTATAGACACATGAAATTAAATTTCATTATTGTATATGAGATTTATTTTTTAATTGTTGTATATATCTGTCCTTGGGTGTTATCTCCTATTCAATTATTATTGTGCTTTCGCTAAGGCAGGTTACTAGTCCAGTGATCTTAGTGTTTATTCCTCCTAATTATTCATTCTTTTATTTATTTCTCTATTAATATGTAGGATTGTTATCATTTTTTTAAACTCTGGTAAGATGGAATTTTCTCTGAATAGATGCACCCTTGGCCCTCGACAATATTTAACAGCCTTGGGAGTTTGGGGATATGTTCTTTAAGCCATGTGGCCAACCGGGCTCAGAGCACCATTCAATTGAATTTGGGATTGGGACATTACAAAGTAGTATCAAAGCATTTATTTCCTGGATTTACTATTTTGAGACAAAATATGGTGGTTAGAAAAGAACATTAATTAGGTAATTAATTTCTCCAAGGAGTGGCTAACCTTTGTACAGTAAAAATCCAAATTTCCTCAAATGGAAATTTTTGTTTTCTGGATTTCACTATTAGAGTTTATTTGATTCAACCATTGGGTAATGCACTTATTGTTTGATGTTTATTATGATTTTTTATTTTTCTATTTTCTGATGAGACGGGCGTTTCATCTCATGTATCATTTTAGACACCTTCTAGAATTCAAATTCCATGCATCAGGTCATTCTATATAGGCTACATTGCTTGACTTTATGACTTTTTGATATGTTCCTTGTGTGATATACCTGATGTTTTTATAGATATTTTGTTTATGGGATTAGGAAACATGGTTGGTACATAAAGTTAGCATAATAACTTAAACAATTTTTTCCATATTATGCTACAATAGACACCCTGAATAGAGAATTGGGGCACGTTGATTCATGGACCATCAATTGCATGGAGCAGAATGTGTTATGGTGTGAATTTGGTGAACACCATATTTTGGTTCACGAGGAGTAGGATCCTTTAGGATCGTAATTTTTGAACCATATAGTTCAATATATTAAAATGAAATGTGGAATAAATGTGAAATAAAATGGAGATTTAAAATGATGAAATACAGATCTTGACGTAGCCCATGACTTTTGAGTGGTAGTAGGTAGTCTCTCTCATGACTTTTATGAATATTTATTTTACCAATCCTGGATTGAGGAGAAGAATATATGGTATGATCTTTAATAGGAAGGTTTAAACCCGTATTATACTTCTATATATGAATTTCATGATATTGATCCTTTTTTAGGTGAGTGATTAGAATTGTAGATACATGCCACCTTGAAGACCTCCATTCAAACACCAGGAAGGTGGATATGAACAAGATCTTGAGGTGTTGGTCCATGGTTTATTAGTGGATCATTTTATAGTTCTAGTTGAGGAACAAATAGTTGTTCCAGACATAGGTGCTGAGGAAAACATCTATGGTATATTTACACACTTTATAAATACTTTTCCTAAAACACCATAGCATGCCACGTCTATGACTGATCTGGAGTGTGTGTTCCAACATCAGAATCCTCTCACTTTTGGGGGGGATGGTAGTACACAGGATTCAGATTTGTGGCTTGAGAATACTCTATCAATATTTTACTATATGGAGACACTTTATGATAGGAGAGTGAATCTAGCAACATACATTCTTTGGGGAGCAGAAAAGTGCTCATGGGATGTTTTGATCCATGTTGATGAACTACGTGACATGGTTTGGTAAGATTTACAAACCTAATTATGAAGAGAACGTGTTCATAATTTATGAATGGATGTTTTCTTTGTTTTTAGTATTTCATTATGTCAATATATATGTAATACATATATGAGGAGATGGAAATTCTTCAAGTGATGATTCCTGGAGAATTTTTATGGTCTCACTTGATGGAATTGGATTTCACTCTTGATAAATTATACATATTAATAGGGATGATCATTGTGTTGATCATAAAAGTAATTTAAGAAAAGTGTTGATGGTGAAATAACATTGTCTAAAACAAGGATAATACCATGAAAAGTTTTATTTTCATCAAGTGAATAAGAAGAATTAAAGAAGTTGACCATGAAAATTTTATATATATATTTAGCATGAAGAAGAATAAAATATAACAATTATTGAACTAATCATAAATCTCAGGGACTTGTTTCAATAGTCACACATTATTTCTAACATGGAATATTATTTATGTTCATGAAAAAATTCATTTTTTTAAAACCAAGTCAAAATTTATTGAATAGAAAATAATGGGTTACATTAGTCTAAAAGAAATAATATTATTACAATCCTTATCATAAAGAGGAATAAATTCATCAGGAAAGTCATCCTACCTTGTTATGTCCCGATTGACTCCCTTGTTACCAAGACGATCTACAACCATGTACACTTCATGGATGTAATGGGTGACAATGTAATTGATTTCCGTAAGTGAATAATGATAAGGCATCCAACTGGTTGTAAGAGGCCAGGCAAGATGGATCACTCCATTCCAAATAGCCTGGACTATATTGGTAGAATCACTTTCAATCCAAAAAATATTTTGGCCCTTTTTCCTGGCATAATCAACAGCATGGACCACCCCCAGCATTTTCACTTCTAGAGATGAGGCCATGCTGCATCCACCAAAAAAACATCCATGACACTGTCCAAGATAGTTTCTGAAAATAGCACAACATACTACAGGACCCAGGTTGCCTTTTGAGGCACCATCGACATTCACATTGATCCATATTGAAAGCACAAACTACCAGAATACCTCAAAAGTGCGTCTAGGTTGTCTGTATAAACCATCAATCTGAAGATGACACCGGATCTCAAAGTTTCCAATAGTGTTGTCACAACATGATTTCTGAATCGAGGAAACATCATGAATATAAATGAGAATCTGTATCCGACCTGCATTAAACCTGAATTAACCACTTTTATGAAGAATATAATTTCTATCATACCATATCACTTGGAGGAGATCAATAATAGCAGTCAAGAAAAGATTATTGATTTGTTGAGAAGATTCAAACACTAAAAAACACTGCAGTTGGGAGTTGATTGAATCACAGAGTAACCATCTGCAATTAAAAATGACAAAAATATAATTCCAAAGAGTAGAAGAGGTATCATAAGACTGAAATAGATGGTTGGAACATTTCTCTATATTGGTTGCATAGGCAACATTTAGAGAAAAGTTTAATCCCAAAATATTGAATACAAACTTTAGTGGGGACTCTGTTATGTGAAATACACCAAAAAGGAGTAAGTATCAACGGTTAAATACAAGTTTTATAGAATAATTTAAACCCAAAAAAGTTAGAATTATAATTTATAAAATTTTAATTATGAAAACTGTTGGAATCAAGAACTCCATTATGATCAGGCTCCCAATTAATGAAATCTTCATAGGTGGATTATGGGTAATTTTCAATTACATGGATGATGTTATTAGGAATGTTGATGTTATGATAATGAGGAGCATCCCTTATGGTGTAATTGGTGTTAACTGTAATACAATTCCTAGGAATCATGGATATTAAAGGAGCACCAGTCTAGTTATCAAGAAAACAATTCATCGAGGAGTCTGTACTAACCATCCATCTATAAATGTTCATGATGTTTCTAAAATATTTTCTAATAGATTGTGAGATGGAAGAAGTGGTATAATTGAATTTTACATTCTTTAGTTTAGAAAGGAATGTTTTTTTAAGAAAATAAATGGAATCAGAGTTGTTGTGAAGTAACCTCCAGGAGAGCCTTTCTGGAAGAGCACCATTAATGAGTTTTATATTTTTTATGCCAAGACCACATTTGTCTAATGGAGTACAACATGTATCCCAAGGAATGGTCACAAGATTTCTTTTAAGAGTTCTTCCAGTCCAGAAAAATATTTTTATGTAAACATTTATTTTCTTAAGAAGACCAATGGGCCATTTGTAAATCATCAGCGAGTAGACCATTTTTGATACAATTGTATATTTCACAAGACAAATCCTTCCAACCCTAGAGAGTGATCTACCCCACCATGATGAAATTTTATTGATGATTTGGTGAACAATGTAGGAAATGTAACTCGATTTAGGTCCTCCCCAAAAGATGGGGACACCAAGATATGAGAAAGGGAATGAACATTCCTTGATGGCTAAATTATTGAAGATAGTACCATTTTGGTTAGAAGAGAAAATTTTCCCAAAGAAAACAAAGGATTTGTTCCATATTATTGTTTGATCAAATATTTCTTCATAATGAGACATGGAATTTTTTTATATTTTGAACATTCTTTTTATTTCCTTGAAAGAACAAGATGATATCATCAGCATATAAAAGATGTGTGGCCACATTTGAGTTTCTAGTGTCCCGAATAGGTTTATACTTTTTTTGATCAACCAGTTGATTGACCAATTTGCTTAAGTAATCTTTTGCAATAGCAAAAATAATGTAAGAAAGGGTGTATCCTTGTCTAACACCCTTGGTTCAATTGAACAATACCTTAGGGGAACCATTGACAATGATGGATATGGAGGCTAATTTGAATAATGAGTTTATTGCACTGAGGAAAGATTTATTAAAACCATTTATCTTGAGAACTTTGAAAATGAAATTCCAGTCAATGGTATCAAAGTAATTTCTAATATCATGTTTAATGGCAATACTACCTCCTCTAGTGGTTTTATATAAGATATTTCTGCATTCTGATGCAAGGAAGTTGCAATCTTGAATATACCTACCCTTGATAAGTACAAATTGATTCCAAGAAACAATTCTATTGTATATGGGAGTTAGTCTACTAGAAAAAAGATTCTAAATAATTTCATAAATGGTGTTAACGAGAGAAATAGTATGAAAGAGATAAATCTAAGAGGCATTTCCCACTTTAGGAATTAAGGAAAAAAATTGGGAATTTAGGCCATGAGGGAGGACACCATTGGAAAAAAAATATTTCACTAATTTTCAAATGTCCAAATGAATATCCTCCCAGTAGGGTTGAATGAAGCCGTTATTAAAACCATCAGGACCCAGGGAACTATCAGAATTTAGGATGAAAAAATTTTCTTTGATCTCTGGATCAAGAGGGATTCTTAAATGATTAATGTTGTCTTCCTCATTCACCAAATCCTGAATCACTTCAGGAAAGAGGTCCTTGTTGACATCTAAAGCATTGAAAATATTATGAATGTAAGAGACAACATAACTAGAAATTTCATCCTCAGTGTCAATGAGGGTGTCTTCATCTCTTAGAAATGAAATAGATCTAAAAACATTCCTAATAATTTGCAGATAGTTTTAGAACATAGTATTTCTATCCCCATCCCCAAGACATTTACTTTTGAAGATTTTTATAAGCATGTTTTCCTTGAGGACAAAGAAGAGTGTTGAGTTTCATAGAGATATTGATTTCAAGTTGGGGATCCAAAAAAAAGTCAGAGAAATTATTAGATTTTTGAATTTTCATAAGATCATGCTCTAAAGAAGATATTTACTTGTCAATTTGCTTGGATTTGGTACTACACCAGCCCTTAAGACACTGTTTAAGTTGTTTTAGTTTAGTGGTACAAGAAAAATCATCATTGTGATTCCTACTACATTCAAAGAAATTGGTTATGATGTTATTAAAATTTGGTTCGGTGGACCAAGCGTTATTTAATTTAAATGGAAGAACGGGATTAAAACTTTTGGTGAGAATAATTACAAGAATGGGATGATGATCCGAGTTTAGCTTAGGTAAAGTAATACTCGAAATGTTATCCCATTTATCAAGAGCAGGGATGTTCGCGAAGGCCCTATCCAGTTTTCTAGAAACTAATATATTGTATTGTCTTATATACCATGTGAAATTAGTTCCCATGAGGTTTATTTAGGCAATATTACAACCTTCAATAGAGGTTCTAAATTATCTTGAGGAGATGGAAGAGTGTAATGGGCCAATTTTTTCACTAGAGGTAAGATCCTCATTTAAGTCAATTATCACAAACTAGGGGTCATTGATGTTGTTAGCTAAAGAATAAATATCATTCCAAATACATATTTGATATTTATATCTATTTTTAGGGTAAATAAAGGTACAGTAAATATTCATTCCATCAATTAAAAATTCACAAGAAATCATTTGTTTAGAAATTTTGATGACATTAATATTCTGCAAAGAGGCATGGTAAAAAACCCATAGAGATTCAACTAAAAAACAATTTTTCAAGCACCTAAAAAATTATAACCATAGGAACAAAAATGCATTAAATTAAAAGAAAATTTGGATTTAGTTTCATCAATAGAAAAAATATTTGGTCTATGAGTTAGAATATATCTTTTAGGAACAGTAAAAGTGTCAGGGTTTTCAATGCCCTGACAATTCCAAAAAAAAATATACCATTAACACCTGTTTTGGGGTTGGAACCCCCATTTTTTCTGAACCACCCGAGCTCTTATTCCTCATTGATCTTATAAAATTTTGGGAGGAGGTTGGACTGGGTTTCTTTCTCTGTCTAATCAAAGAATAAACAAATGACTTATTATTAGGACCTGTTTTAGCAGAAACCTAGTTTGTTTCAGATGCTTTAGCATTCAAAAGTGCATCTATACAGATGCCCCTAAGATCCATTAAGGTATTTTTAACATGAATATCTATGAATTTTATAGGGGTATATAGTATACTCTCTATCATTGTGGTCTCCTTAGAAAAAAATTTATTGGGTTGTGGATCCTTACCTGAGTTATTCTCCAAAGGTAATAAGAAATTGACATTGTACATGATAGGTGGTGTTTACGTGTTCACCAACACTGGAGACTCGTTAGATAGATCCATAAAGTCATTTTAAGTCATATCTGTAGGTTTCTCATTGCACTGTCCAACCACATCTATGTGAACCAAATTCTCAGCGTCGCTCACCTCCCTACCAGTACTATTGTATGGGTCCACCAAGACTTCAATAATGTGTCCATATTATATGGAGTTACAATAAGAAGATTCTACATTAACAGTTTCATGTTGGGGCTGATCACAAGATTCCAAAACTAGTTTTCCAATTTCCTATTTAATGATTTTATCCAGAGTGGCTTCCTCCCCTTCATCCAAAAACTATGCCCAATTGGTACCCAAACTCTCTCCCAAGAGAGTTTCCTTCTTTAAAAAAACTTTAGATTTATTCTTCCAGGGTTCGGGATTTTCAATGGTAGTACTTTTTTCCTTCTTACACCTTTGGAATTCAGTTTATCCATCATTTTTTGGTTGGGAAACTTGGCTTTTCATGACTCTAAAATTCATCAAAGAATGACCTACAATGTTAGGCGCCATGTGGGATCATCCAAAGCTCATTGGAATTATTGAAATCATCTAAGTATGGATTGTTTTCAAACTCTATGAAATTTTTGTGAAGATGAGTTTGAAAATGTGATTTTCATGAAAATGAGGGTTCATGGTTTGCATATAAAAATGAAACATTTTTCTAAACATCAATAATTTGATGCCACATTATTCTATGTGAAATAGAATCTATATTATATTTAGGTGTTGGGAATATAAATAATTTATCATACTTTTTAAGGTATATTCATGGGAAAAGAAAAGAAGTTTGATAGAACACAATTGAGATTCTGATGCACAGTACACTAAACATTATCAAAGTAAAGCTACAATATGATATTAGACATATATGTTATGCTACATTCATGTGATGTGAATATAAAAATATTAGCATATGATTTGAGGTATATTTAGAGGAAAATAAATTATTGTTGATAGAATAAAATTGATATTCCCTTGTACATTATGCTAAACATCAAAAAAGTGATGCCAAAATATGCTATTTAACATAGATTCTGTGAAATATTCCTGAGATATGGATTGGAAAAATTTATCATACAATATTTATAATATATAGTTTAGAAGTGTACTATATGGTAATTTCTTCACTAAAATTCTATGGTTCTACGTGAATGAAGAATTCTTTTCAAATGATGTGCTTTGAGGTTCGTAATTCTTTGAGAACTTCTATACAGTACAGAGTGATGGTCCATTATGGGCATCCATGTAGTTCACAGATGAAGATTTTTTTCATGGATGATAAGTAGCTTTATGGGTGATTTCCTTTACAGAGATCCATGTTGATAGTGGATATAAGGAGATAAACCACTGTAAACTACTATTTATAATCGCATAATCTTCATGGGATCAATGGTTTGAGAACCTCTATTTGTTGGCTATAAATACAAGGCCAAATCTCTCTCTAATGGCGATTAATAATTTGAGATAATTGTTTATTTTGTTCATAAGATCTTATTATACTCCATTTTCATTTTGAAAAGCAATTTGTTCTTTTAGTAAAGGATAAAATTTTGTGTGAGGTTTAATGTCAAGAGTTCTTCTATGCAAAGGGTATTAATTCGCTATATGGTCAACTACTATGCTATTTTATTTGAATGTGAAGTGAAATGAGAACCTCAATAGTAATTTAAAGCATATTTAAGAATCATTTTGCTAATAATAAATAAAGTTAACCAATAGTACATGACTTTTCATATATATTTTTCTATGATCATTTCATGATCATAGGATCAATTTATCAAACTATTGGAAGAATATATTATGAATTGAAAAGTGAAGTGTTATAAAATGAAAGAACCATTTTCTAAGAATAAATAAATTCATCCATTGGTATGTGACTTATCATATATGTTATGATATGATCATTTCATGATCATATGAAAAATTTGGAAAACTATTTGAAGAATATACAATGAATAAAAAAGCTAAGTATTATATAAAGCAAGCATTAGTTTAGTAAGAATCAAAGAAGTTTACTAACAATAGGCTACATGTCATGCTTTCTATGCTATGATCATTTTTTGATCATTGGAACAATTTATCATACTATTTGATCAATATACAGAGAATTAAACATTTATGTGAAATATGATGAGAGCATCAATACTCTATGAATCAAATAAGTGGACCACTAGTATGATACATATCATATGTGCTATACTAGAATAATTTCACAATAATTGGAACAATTTATAAAACTATTTGATCAATATATAAATAATATAAAAATGATTTTCAATATGGTCTAAGCATCAGTATGCTAAGCATCAGTATGCTAAGCATCAATTAAGTTTTCCAACAATACACCACATATCATACATTCTATGTTATGATCATTTCATGTGTACGAGGTCTATTTAGTGTACTATTTGAATTTTACAAAGTGGATAAGAAAATGGGAAGTCCATGAAATAAACATGATTGTATGGTGTATTTTAGTGGAGTTCAAAGGAAATATTATTCTAAGTTGTGCAAGTCTCTGTCTTTCATAATATAATATTGAAGAAATTTTGTGCATCACATGCACACATTATTTGAGTTTAGGAATTCATTATCAGAAGGATTAATCATTGACAGAGTATAAATTTAAGAAATATTTGATCATCACTGGAGATCAGAAGTTGAAGAGATTGAATCCAGAATATACTTGTAGGAGAAGGAATCCTGGTCATAGTATTCAGTAATCTAAGAAGATCCAAATAATTTAGGATCTAGTGTGAATGGGTTTCAAGACCAAAAATATTATTTCAATAACCTTATGATGATCTTGAATTTATACATGAGTATAAAAAATCCAACACACTGATGGAGGAAGATATATTTAATGTGTTTAAGTAGAAATTAGGGGGAAATAGATAAATTTCTATTTTTGGATCAAGAACATTTAGAAGAAGGGACATTAGACTGTAGTATCTACCCAGTTACTGAAGAGTCTTGAGGCTGGGGTGTCTAACCAGTTTAGAATAAAGAGAAGAGAAGATGATTGGGGTGTATAATTGGGATCAATTGAAGGATAGACTATTGGGTTGTATAACCAATTGTTGCCTTACTCATTTTAATCACCCTATTGTATAGTGTATAATCCATGTTAAGGGATTAACCAACATATAATGGAGTATGAATTTTAATTGAACCTTGTATATATTGTGTTTTATGATCCCATTGATTATTTAGGCATATGAAGTGAGGTTGTTAGATATAAATCAGTGGATCAAGAACCTTTACAAGTTCAAGAGGTTAAATTCAAAAGAAAAAAAATTAAAATGTAAACCACTGATTCACCCCCCCCCCCCAGTGTTCAATCTATCCTGGGGAATTAAAATTGGTATCAGATACTAGGTCCCTCTAAAGATCCAAAAGTTTTACTGTATTGTTTTGAAAATACATTATGAAGTTAAGATTTCAGTTAGTGTTTGAGTTACATAAAATCGAGATATAATAATTTAGTCCTTAGGATAAAAATATTTTGATTTCTTCCAAAACTCAATAGAATAGGAAGAGGAGAGTGGAAATGACGTTGAAGAAGAATCCAAAAGTTAATAGGGAAATACCAGTTACTAATGGTAATAAGATTTTTTATAAGTATTAATTATTATTATGATTATGATTCTTTTAATGTACTACTACAAGGAAAATAAATCACATGGTGATCTTCATTTTGAATTAAAATAACATATGAATAATGTTCCTAAAGAATTGTTGAAGTGTATTTTTTGAACTTTCAAAGGACTCATTTTTGATAAATCACATCTAGATGTGTAAGTTGAAGAATTAGAGGATGCACTAAGTAAGAATTTTAGAAAGTACGTCACTATCTCAGACCTAGTGGAAGTAAGGGAACATTTCATTTTCCATACTGAAGAATAATTTCAAAGGTATAATCGTAAGAACAATTTATTTGAGATTATTTTTAAGGAAAACCATCATGGAATTGAAAATTTGAACAAAGTTTATTGGGATGTCAAGAATTCTCAAATGGATATCGAATCCAAAATGATCAAGGAGCTTGACTCATTATTGTAATAGAATACTTTATTGAATCAAGTGGGTGTTGAGAATATGAGGAATTATTGTGAAGATACAGTAGACTTTTTTTAAGATAATAATAGTTCCCTCAATATGAGATATCTTGAATTGAAAATTATATTGAAAATTTTTTGGAAGACTTATGTTGAGACCTCACAATCAAATATGTATGTATCTACATAAACACAATTACATTTCAAAGATTATACTATTAAATAATGTTCTTCACATGGGAAGACGATCATTACATAATTAATGATATTTATAAAGAATAAGTAATGAAATATGTACCATCCATATCCCAATGTATTAATTTTTTTAATATTTTTCTAAAAAAGGGTAGGTTTTAATAAAAACTCTTTAAAAATATAGATGATCAGAAATGGAGATGAATCTACCACCATATCAATGGTGGATATTAGAATATTTATAAGTGATGTTTCCCTAAAGGAATCCTAGTAGGTGGTGAAGAAGACCCCAAAACATTATGATGGAAATATTGGACAACAATCATAAAATAAAATAAGATCAAGGTTTGTGGTTCAATGTCGGTGCGGCAATATATTAGGAAAAAAAATTTATATTATTGGTACAATAGTTTAAATTATAAATCACAAAATAATCCTATACAAAGGGGAATAATTCTAGAGATGATGCAACAACATTTATAAACTAAGAAAAAAATTCAAATTCACACTGATTTGAACTTATTGATTATTTCTATTATGTTTCAATAAAAGTGGTCAAAAAAGTGATAAATTTACATCTCAAAATGTATTAAGAAACTATATACCACATGAGAAATAAATGAAAACCTTGGGTAGAAATATAGAAAATGATGAAAATAAGATTAGTCCTAAGAAGATTCATGATATGAAATCTATTGACTCAATACATAAGAAATTTCAAAAAAACGTAGGTCCATGAAGATAAACCTAAGTGATACATCTCAGAATAGTGATATTAATAACTTTACTCATGTGAATCCATGTGGAAACTCTAAACAAGCTATAAATATTCCTAAATATATTCCTGTGATTTTTTCATCTGATTTGAAGAAAGATAGAAAGTTATAAGAAACAAAAGAAAAATCTCATGTTAAATTTAAGATGAAGATTGTCCTTGAAGAAGGATAATTTATGAGAGGTTTTCAAAAATAGAGAAATGATGTGTTGATAAAGTTAAATGTGAGAGATGCAATAAATATTTACATAATGCAAGAGGATTATTCAGTATATTTCAAGAACAAGAAGAAGTCTTCAAGATAATTAAGCTTGCATTAGAAGATGTATAATACATTAAGGATAAAGAAAGAAGAACCATCTCACACAATGAAATGATAGGTGTGATATGATCCATGTCACCAAAGGATAAATAATATTTGAAAATTATATGTGGAATCAGGAATTCTGAAGAAAGTTGAGTAACTTGGTTGAGAAAACAATATCTACTTTGCTTTTCACATTGAGGAACAAGTAACCCCACATTATGCCTATATATATTTGTGTGTTTTTAAACAAAGAATATTTTTAATTGAAGGAGATGTTTGAGGTTATGACTTCTGGAAATCAGGATGATATTGTACATCATGGAGTTTACTGACTTCCCTAAAATTGAAGAAATGTGTGTATCCCTTGAGGGGATCATTGATGAGATGAAACTGTTAAATCTCTATTTCATAGTGAATGTGGTAAATCTAAACAGATTTATAAAATTTGAAGTTGTTTTATTCCAATCACTTATTTATCCCTAATTCCTAATTATATTAATCATATCAAATAATGGGGATTTCTTGATTGATGTTAAGATAAGAAAAAGGGGGGCCTATATCTTTTTCAGATGAATTTTCTAATTTTTATTGTTAAATTATGTGTAGTATATCATATTTCATTTATAATTTTTATTATTTATAAACCCTACAATAATATTTTATGATTTATGAGCATGATTTCACATGTATGGTATTTATGGATAGATTATAAAACCTGGTTTTCATATCTCTTATTTTATACACCATGTTAGCTGATGTAGACATAGATTTGATTAACTAAAGGCTCTTTTCTACGAGAATAATATGATATAATTCATCTATTTGATGTGATCAAGAAATTTTAATATAAGGTATATGATCATGATATTGAGAAAAAATTTAGATAAGAAGATCCACCACTTACCCTGGGCATTTATTTTTGATAAGGGGGGGAAAAATACTTACATTGTAAAGTGTAGAAGTATCAAAAAAAATTCAAAGTAGGGATTCATGAACACATGTTCATGATTTATGAGTGAATTTTTCTTCATAATATCATAAATCCAATATATGTTGAAGACTTATATGAGGAGATGGGGATGCTTAAAGTGGTGATGCCTAGAGAATTTTTATGGACTCACTTGATGGAATTGGATGTCATGATTGGGAGATTGTCCATATTAATTGTGATGATTTTTTTGACGGTATTAAAAGGAATTCAATACAAGGGTTGATAATGAAGGAACATTATCTTATAAAGTGAAAGACCGTGAAAATATTTATCATCATGAAGTTTAGAAAAAGAATTAAGGAAGATAGACATGAAAAATGTATGTATATATATGTCATGAAGAAGAATAAAATATGACAATTTTTTATCTGATATTAATGCTCAAGGACTTTTTTTCAATAGTGATACATTATATACAACATGGTATATTATTTGGGTTCATGAAAATATTCATTTTGTTTCGGATTTGATTTGAAGGTCGTGTAATATCCCTATATTTGGAATGAGGTATCGATGATGGGTTTTCATGTCGAATGATTTTTTACAATTTTAGGTCACATGATGGATCATCCAAATCTAATTGGAATTGAAAAATTAAAATAATTATGGATTTCTGGAAACTGTAAGAATGTTTTGAAAAGTTGAGTTTGTGAATGGGGCGTTCATGTAAATAAGGGTTCATATTTTTTGAAAAAAACACAACAGTTCACTAAACATCAATAAAGTGATACCATATAATGTTATTTTTCATATATTCCATTTTATATTCATGTGAGTGATTAAAAACAATTTAGAATACTATTTGAGGTACATTTATTGGAAAATCGAAGCAGGTTGATAGAACACAATTGATATTCCCATGCAAAGTACGCTAATCATCGATAAAGTGAAGTTATAGTATGGTATTTTACATATATTATAATATATATTCATGTGATGTGAATATAAAAAATTTAACATACTATTTGAGGTACATATATTGTAAAATAAAATCTGGTTGATAGAACACAATTGATATTCCCATGAACAGTATCATAAACTTTAATAATGTGATTCCACAGTATGCTATTTGACATAAATGTTGTTCTATATTCATGATATGTGTATTGGAACAATTTAGCATACTATATGTGCAATATATAGTTGATAAGTGTACTTTATGGTAATTTCATCAATAAAATTCTCTGGTGGTATGTGAATGAAGAATTCCCCACAAATGACGTGTTTTATGGATAGTAAAGATTTCTGAACAACCATGAAGTATGTGGTCATGGCCCTTTGTGGGTTTCCATGTAGTTCATAGATGATTATTTCTTGGAAAATGATGAGATGTATTGTGGGTGAATTCCTTTTTTTATAGCCATTCTCATGGTAGATATGCAGTGATGAACCTATTTATACTTTATTACATGATAAAAAATCTTCATGCACTAAATGGATATATAATATTTATTTTTGCCTACAAATACATGGCTAACTCTCTCACTAAATGTGATCAATAATTTGGGAGAATTGTTTATTTTGATCGAAAGTTCTTATTCTGCTCCATTGGGGTACTGTAAATCAATTTGTTCTTTTAGCGAATGATAAAATGATATGTGAGGTGTTGTTCTAAGAGAGTCACTATGCTAAGTGTATTTATTTTCTAAGTGGTGATGTGCTATACTATTTTATATGAAAGTGAATTTCTATTAAAACTTAAAAAATAATTCAAAGAATATTCAAGAATCTATTCCCTAAAATTAAAGAGAGTAAACCAACATTATGCAAATTTTCATACACGTTACGCTATGATCATTTCATGATCATTAGAAAAAATGTGAAAACTATTTGAAGTGTTTAATATGAATAGAAAAGTGAAGTTCTATGTGATGTAAACATCAGTTTAATATGCATTAATAAATTCAAAAAAAAAGTATGCCACGGGTCATATATTCTATGTTGTGATCAGTTAATGATCATTAGAACAATTTAGAAAACTGTTTGAAGAATATATAGTGAATAGAAAAGTGAAGTGTTATGCAATGAAAGAATCAGTTTGATAAGAATCAAATAAATGGACCACTAGTATGCTACATATCATACATGATATTCTATGATCATTTCATGATCATTGGAAAATATTAGCATATTTTTTATCAATATAAAGTGATTTGAAAATTGATGTGCAATATGATTCGAGCATCAGTACACTAAGAATAAAATAATTAGACCAATAGTATGATATATATCTTACATGATATTATATGACCATTTCATGATCATAGGAAAAATTTAGTATATTTTCTGATCAATATATAGTGAATATAAAACTTATGTGCAATGTGATCCAAGCATCAATAAACTAAGCATCAAATAAGTGGACCAACAATATGCGACACATCATACATGATATGTTATAGTCATTTCATGCGTGTAGGATCAATTTAGAATATTTTTTTATGTTTAAAAAGTTGATAAGAGAATGTTATGTCCTTGAAATACACATGGTATTATGATGTATTTTATTTTAGATTCTTAAAAATAGAATATTCTTGAGTTTTTCATGTCTATATCTTTCATAAAATTATGTTGAAGAAATTTTTTTCACCACTTGAACACATTATTGGAGGTCAGGACTTCATCATAAGAAGGAAGAATCATTGCCCAAGAATAAATATAAGAAATATCTATTCATCAATAAATATTATATGTTGAAGAGACTAAATCCAGAGTATACTTGTAGGAAAGGGCAGTTAGGTCTGAGCATTCAATAATCTAAGAAGATTTGGATAATTCATGATCTAGTGTGAATGGATTTTGAGACCAACAATCTTATTTCAAGAAGTTTTTGAAGATATTGAAGTACTAAATTAATATAACAGATCTAGTACACTCATGGAGGAAGATATATTTCAAGTGTTGCGGGAGAAACCAAAAGAAAATAGTAATCTTTCTATTTGTGGAACGAGACATTGATAAAAATGATCTTGGGACTAGGGTTTCTACCCAATTACTGAAGAGGATTAGGGATGTGGTTTCTAACCAGTACCAGTCTAGAATAAGGATAAGAGAAGATGGGCGCACTGTCTAACCAACCAAGGTAAGATATTTGGTTGATGGGGTGTAGAATCAGGATCAATTGGAGAGTTGACTACTGGGGTGTATAAATAATTGTTTCTTTATTCGTTGTAATCACCTTCTTATATAGTGGAGAATCCATTTTGTGGGATTAACCAACCTAAAAAGGAGTATGTATTTATACTAATCCTTGTAAATATTGTGTGTTGTGCTCTTTCTAGTAATTTTTATATATGAAGTGAGATTTGGAGATATCACCAAGTGGATTGAGAACCTTAACATGTTTGGTAGGATGAATTAAAAATAAAAAAATGAAAAATTAAACCACTAATTCACCCCCTCCCTCTATGTCTTCAATCCATTCTAGGTAACTATATATTATATGACTACTTTTTTCATGAGGAACTAAGGGAAGAGTGAGATAGTGGGTTATTGAGTCTAGAGTATGGCACAAGGATAGTTATAGAATATTCTACATATTTTACAGAGATTCAGTTTTTTTCACTGATGTAACTTGTTTAGGAGGCGTTGAGGGAAATGTGATTTAAGGAATGCATCATACATATTGTTCGATCTCAAGTCAATGTGTTCAGTTTGACCACTATTACTAAGATAGTGAATCAGGAACAAATTACAAAGCAGAACCTCAGGGAGGTTGGGGTGCATGGTAGATTAGTATAGTCTCTCGGCCTAGTGGTTAAGCTTCCAGTGGTAGTAAATGATGATTTGAGGATTCCTGTTAGATGAGAACCAACCAAACCACTAGTATTGGTAGTGCAGTTTTCTTTAGTCAGTATGGAAGACGGTAACACATGAGGAATCAGTGTGATCATAAACTAGTGGAGTGTTAAGCTTATGGAAGGATAGACCATGTGAAATATTTCTATAGGACCATCCATCCAGTAGTTAGTGGAAGAGGGTCAGCCTTAACTCTGGGTTCAGGATAAGGTTTCACAGCTTCACATCAGGTAGGGAGCTAGAGTAGTACTATCTTTTTGGTTGAGGTGGTGGTGGTTTTGGTTGAGGAACTCATGCACTAGTTATACCTAGACAAGAGAGTGGGATTTCTCTAGGTAGTGAGGTAATATCATAGGGTTTTGGTTTAGGCTAAATATATTTTGCATAGCCTACCACTGAGGACAAGGGTGTTAGACTATATAGAGTGAGAGTTATGATCTTAGTAGACTCTACTCTTGTATATGTACTTTTTTACATAGGTGCATCGCATAGTTTCATATTTGTACACGTGCTGGAATTCCTTAGGCTTGTAGTTTAGTTTTACAATGGAATTATAATGCATAATACTCCATTTGGGATTAAGAAAAAGGATGTACATTAGTGCATGGAGTTTCCCCTTGAGATTGGTGGGCGTCACTTCGTCTCAAATATTTTTTTCCTCGAGATTACAGAGTTTGATGTCATACTTAGTATGGACTGGCTAGTTTCTTATCAAGACACCATTGATTTTTATCACCATAGGGTGGAATTCACATCCCCATATGGTGGAGTGTTTATTCATAAGTCTGAGTGGTATATCTAGGAAATTTGATTTGGACCAAAGCATCCTGGGCTGGGTGAGAGGAAATCCCAGATTGCTAGCAATTATCTGGATGATAGGGATCGTGTTCAGAAGAATTTCCTCCAGTGGTTTATCATTTTAGGGATTCATTATTGGAAGTATTTTCTGGTTTACCACCTAATATAGAGGTTTATTTCTCCATCGATCTAGTTCTAGGAGTATCACCGATATCCATTCCTCGTTACGGGATGACTACTGTGGACTTACAAGAGCACAAGTGGTAGCTAGAGGACTTGGAGGAAAATGGGTTTATATGGCCTAGTACGTCTTTATGGGGTTTACTATTACTTTTTGAGAAAAATAATTTAAATAACCTTAGGTTATTAATGTATTATTCTTAATTGAACCAAATGATGGTCAAGAACCAGTATCTCATTCCAAAGATATATTACCTTTTTGATAATATTTCAGGATATCGGGTGTTCTCAAAAATTAATTTGAGATTCGGATATCACCAAGTTCGTTTTAAACCTAAATACACACCTCATATATACATAAATGGAGAAGGCATGGTTTGTATGATTATATGGTTATGTCATTCAGCCTCATGAACATGCTAGTGGTTTGAACGGAGCTAATAAACCTTGTTTTTTATATTTATCTAGATTCTTTTGTGGTGGTTTTCATGGATGATATCTTGGTGTATTCTCACAATCAACACGACCATGAAAAAAAATATTAAGATCATTTTGGATGCACTAAGGGAGAATCTGTGATGTGTTATTATCACAATGTTCCACTTTTGGAAGGATAATATTAACAACCTATGTCATATTATCTCATATACAGTAGTATCAGTTCACCCATATAAGGTTAGAGTTATAGTTTCATGGGAGTATCCTAATAATTTCTTTGACATACATATTTTCTTGAGACTATTATGATATGATAATAATATAGGACTTCACATGCCTATAATCACTGTTTATAAGCATGACCAAGATGGGTGGGAATTTTTAATGGATAGATACCTATGAGATAGCCTTTTAGGAACTAAATGGGAGACTAAACTCAGCACCAGTCCTGATTCTTCTAGATAATGGAATAGGCTACACTATGTATTGTAATTCACCAGGTATCAGGATAAAAGTTGTTATGATGTAGGGTGATAGAGTCAAGATGTATGGGTCTTGATAGTTGAGGATACATGAGATGAATTAACTGACTCATGATCAAGAGTTAACTACATTTGTACATGGATTACATAGCTAGAGACACTCTTTATTGGGAGATAATTTTGTGGTGTAAAAAAACCACAAAAACATCAAGTACATATTTTCAAAGCATGATATGAATTTGAAGTGGTGATGTTTGGGAGAGTACCTATAATATTTTAACTTAAAGCTAGGCTACACAACTAAAAAGGGTAATTTGGTGGTCGATGCATTGAGAAGGAGGACTCATATATAGGTGGTATAGTAGGGAAATAGTGAGTGGAAGCTTATGGATTTGATCTATAAGATGCACTTGGGCGTGTAGGATATTCAGGGTAGAATATTCATTCATCCTTAGCTGTGACCTCTACCCATAAAGATAGAGTAAGAATGAGAAACTATTGGATTGAAAGGGACTAGTTCTATGGCAGAGTGTTACCGGTGAAGACTCGTCTCCTATTTGGACAATAGTTGAGGATGATATCCTACATATACATGGAAGCATATGGGTTCAGGTCAACATATGTGAACATCTGAAGTAGGAGTTTCATGCGTCAGTTTGGTAAGTTCATTGTGGTGTTACCAAGATGTATTGTGACTTATTTCGTTAGTAATGGTGGTCGGGGATGAAATATGAAGTAGATAGTTTTTTTATGTGGTGTTATACCTATCAGTAGGTGAGTGAAGAACATCAGTGACTATCCAGACCTTTACAGTATTTACCCAATCATGAGTAGTGATGGGATGATGTCGTGATGGATTTTATGGCCGGTTTGACAAGGTCTCCTCAAGGTAGTGATGTTTTATGGGTGCTTGTTGATAGGCTCACAATGTTTTTTCATTTACTTCCAATCAATGAGACTTTCAATGTAGATGATCTTGTTTTTTTGTATATCTGTGTGATAGTAACAGTTTATGGGGTCCCTTGTACTATCATTTTATATAGGGATTCTTATTTTTTGTCTCACTTATGGCTGAGTTTTCAGAGTTAATTGGGTACATAGGTGATTCTGAGCACAACATACTGCCCTCAAACTGATGGCCAGTCAGAGTGTAGAATACAGGTGCTTGAGGAAATTCTTTGAGCATGAATATTTCAGTTAGGGGGATATTGGGAGAGGTATATTACCATAGATGAGTTCTCCTATAATAATAGATATTATGTTACTATATAGATGGAATCTTATGAGGATTTGTATGGTTATCCATGTTGATCACCCCTGTGCTAGTTAGAGGCAGGTGTGGTGGCTTTACTAGGACCATTTCTCATGCAAGAGACTTCTGAGAAAGTCTAGTTGATCAAAGAAATAGATGGATACTGTAGATTCTAGATATAAATCTTATTTTGATCTTCTTTTATGACCTATAGAGTTTTATGTCAGGTATTGTCTGTTTTTATGAATCTCACCAAGGGTGGGAAAAATATTTATTAGTAGATAGGGTAAGCTTTCACCAAGATATGTTGGGACATTTGAGATTCTAGAGAGATTCAGGATGGTAGACTATCAGTTTAAATTATCTCAGGGTTACCATAACATGAAAAACATCTTCCATGTATCTTAGCTACACGATTATCACTCATAATCATCCCATGTTCTATAGCCTAAGGAGGTGGAGTTATAGGTAGATTCATCTTTTGAGGGTCATCTAATTCATATCATCGACAGAATCATGAAGGTTCTCCGAGACTAGTTGTATCCTATAGTATGGGTGCTATGGTAGTATGACCATTTATAAGATGAAATATGGGGTCTCGAGGATGACATACATGCTCAATAGTCGTAGTTATTCTCTGGAAAATCTTGACCACCCTTGAAATGGAAATCTAAGGAAAATATTATTTTAGGGGGAAGATTATAAGATCACATTTTTTCATATGAGGTATACACTTTTTTCTATTAAATGATTAATTACATACTAATGTGAACACACTTTGGTTTCATAGGGTTATCAGGGGTTTCCATGGATTGTTCAGAGCCCAGAAACCAACTCTCGGGAAAAAAATAGATGGGTTACATGGTTAGGAGTAATAGTGTAACCCAAGACATAAGGTTTAGTGAAACCATGTGGTGCTGGACAAAGGACTTCAGAAGCTCGTATGGTTTGAGTGAACCATGAAGATGGAGGGGAACACCATTGTGATGGCCTCTTCAATTTATGACATAGGGATGATACATGGTATAGGAATGGTTTAAAAAACTCTGTTCACTAACCGTGTCAGGTTCCCCTCTATACAGTGAAGGGAGCACATTCTGTGCATAGTTTGGAAAACCTGCAGCCAAACCGTGTTGCCTATTGGTTTGAGACAAAATTAAATTTTTACATTAAAAACTATCAAAAACTAAAACCTAATTCCTATTCCTCATTATAATGGAGAAAACTCATGTGATACCTCCCCATTGATAAAATTTTGTAGCTTTTGGTCTTGTTCTTGCATTTGAACTCAGAATCTAGTGTCGTTAGTCTTGTTGGATTCACACCAATGAGTACTCATTTCTTTTTTTCCTTTCTTAATTTTACTTGGAATCATATGTGCTATTTTGGTGCAATATAATGTTCCAAATTTTCATATTTTTCATTATTTCTTCAAATTTGAGCTGAATCAAAAGATGATACAATATGAGCACTAAGTTACGAACCTACGGTAGGTGTTCTATACATTCCCCTTGGGTTTTTTGTGATTAATATGCCTATATTTTGTTATTATACACACCATAATTTATTATTCAACACTAATAATTAATTTAATTATTAAAATGAACATGTTGGAACATGTTAGGTATTCCCTTTAGTTCTTTGAGCTTAGTTGGAGGTTTCCTCCCCAACCTAGGCCATAAATGGGGTGTGCCTTGTGATTTCATTTGTATTTTCCTTTTGTTGAACAACCCAATGGGTTAGTGGCTGAGAATTACTTGTTATAGGAATCCATATTATTTGTGAACTGAATTAAATTGATTATTTAGGAAATGGTTTTCCTCTTTCACCATGTTATACATGATGTGAATTGTTTAACTGTTTATATGTGAATTGTAATATGAGTGGGTAAACTCATTTAATGTATTTGAATGGGAATTATTATATGATTTAGAATGACTCAAATAATGTGATGTAATGAAATGATAAATTAATTGAATGATGTGTGTTTCTAAAGGATTCCATGGGTGTGATACACCATGGGTCCTGATATTGGTAGTAGATGCCTTCGAGGAGATTACACCTTGGGTACTGATTTTTTGGGATTCCATGGGCCTTGTTATCCCTTGGATTTGGATTTATTGGGATCATAGTGGAAATGTAATGTTTAAATGATACTTGGATCCAAATTTAAGACTAATAGAGTTTTCATCGAGATGCTCCTGGGACCCGGTGAGGATGCCTTGGTCCACAATACCTTAGATCTGGCTCCATAGGATCTGAAACTTATGTTATATGCCTCAGCTATGGTAATTTTGGTATTATTGATTATAAATAATGGTCATGTTTGATATAATATAAAGGTTATATAACATGGTTATGGTTGGTATGAGATATTTGATATATGGCTTGGTCGCAGTGTTTATTTTTGTTGTGCCTTATATCTGCCTTGTTTGAGGATATTGACCCTTGATTTGTAAGAATACTTTATAGTCTTGATAATATAACCTTACATTTATTAATTTTTTCATTTAAATTTTATGTGTATTACTGTCATATCTATTATATACCTTTCACACTTCTTATATTGTATTATACATCCTTGATTGTTATAAACACTATTTGTGGCGGCCTACTAGTATTTTATATCATTCCATGTCTCGAGCCACCGTTGGGTACCCATATAGAGTTTATGAATGCAGTTTTGGATGGGTAAGAACACCATATGTTTTATTCATTAATTTGTTCCATGTATAGGAGTAGGAGAGCACAGGAACAAGCTTTGGCTTATGATGTTATCAGAAGATAGTTCTTATTTGTATTTTTTCTATTTTGATACATTAATTATATCAATGCCAATATACATGTTTTAGATTATTTGTAGGCATATGACATGTTGTATCATTTTGGTATATGATATTTATTTTTTAATTGTTGTAAATATATTTCTTTGGATGTTACCTCCAATTTAGTTATTAATGTACTTCTTCTATGGTGGGTTTCATGTACAGTGGTCTTAGTGGCTATTCATGTTGCTTATTCATTGTTATATTGATTATGATATTGACCTGTATGATTATTACCATTATGTTTTACTATATTAAGGGGGAATTATCTCCCAATTGACACACCATTGGGCCTCCCTTATAGTCATCATCCACTGGTGTTTGGGGAGATTCTCTTGGGGCCTTGGGGCTAACCATCCTCAGAGCACCATTCAGTGGCATTGGGGTCCCCGATGTTACACTCCAAGAAATTAACACTGACTAAACTCATTATGCTCTAGGGAATGACCATTCCAAAGATGTTTAAATGAATAGAAAAATCACTTTACTATTAACATTTTAACTATAACCTTGAATAGATTAGAATAAAAATTATTCAAGAAGGAAAAATATATTCTTCATTAAAAAATACAATTTCTAGAAAAGTAAATGAAATTTGCAGTGAAATGAATGGACTAATAAGGGTTTTACCATTGATATCCACTGCCATAGGCTCCTAGGAGTTTATCTATGAATTTATAAATCAAATCACATATTATTCCTCCTCTATTTTCTATAGTAACTCTATGAGAATCCCACCTCCAGTACAACTTGATCATGAACCACACCATAACCTCTAAAATTATGGTATCATTTTTTCAAATTTGATTTTCCATTAATATTTCTGAATAAATAATGTGAAAATGATTTTAAATGATTTCAATATTAAATCGATCATATCTAACCTCTAAGATATTACAAAAAATAGTCATGATTTCCTCTAGGTTGTAGTAGTATAAATTTCTTTAATCAAATCGGTGAAAAATTAATTACATTCACACCAATGTTTTATTTCCCCTCTAAATCATCCTATGATCATAAAGTAATCATCTCCTCTTTGAATGAATCCATGTTGACTAGAATAAATTGTGATGTGTGGTGATTAAGTGGAGAC
Source organism: Viscum album (assembly GCA_963277665.1). Lineage (NCBI taxonomy): Eukaryota > Viridiplantae > Streptophyta > Magnoliopsida > Santalales > Viscaceae > Viscum > Viscum album. The sequence continues at coordinate 826,131,381 of OY728162.1, forward strand.
ATCTTCTTTACTTCATACCCTTATGCAGTGAATGATCCATGAGTCTACCCTTATCTCTAATGACCATAACACAGTGGCCATTTTGAGTTCAATTACTCCTAAATATTCACAATGTATTAAATCATAAGACTTCATATGCATCGTATGATTTAAATTTCATATGAATTTATAATTCATATAAATCTAAACAACTCATTATTAGGAAAAAGTTCATATTGGACTCAAAAATATCTTAGATTCTCTAAAAATTTCATAGAGGATCATATTGTTTTTGTAAATGAACATATCCTAAAATATATCTCAAATATAAAATAAGACTAGAATTATCCCTTGAATCCACCCAGAGTCATATTGTTAGTGAAAAAATATCCTAGGGGGTTAAAATTTAGAAAATGTAATTATTATATTGGTGCTAAAAGATTCTCTTATGTGGGTCTCAAAGGTCATACAAGATCATAATTTTCTTCCAAAACCAGATTTTTGCAAAGTAAATTATCATAAATGGGGTAAATTACCAATGATGGGTAAAATTACCTATATAGAAGACTTAAATATCATTCAAGGCTTCATATATAAAAGTAAAATATCATATGAAATATTATCTTATGAATAATAAAAAATTATCCTACATGATAAATTTTCTTTTGAGATATATTATCTTATTAGCCAACACACAACCAAAATTTTCTCCTTTTGAGTTCAAAAATAGGTAATAACAAGGAATTTACAACATTAACACTAAAATTATAGATTTTTCAAATAATTTCATAAATGAATAAAACACATGAAAAAATTTAATTAATTTATTTTCATAATAATTCAAAAACTATACTTGGAAATAAATAATGATGTAATTTTTCATAAAACGAGTGTGGATTAAATCTTTTAAATAAAAATGATTTATCGTGAATATATCAACTCTATCGGGAAGGTTAACATAAGTTGGTTCATTTTAATAAATATAATTATAATCTATGTTTTATTTTTTATAAAGTAGAAAGTGATATTATGAAATCACTAAATTCAATACTTGAAACTGAACATATACTCACTAAAAAAATTTCCATGAGTGGTAAAAACACTTGAACATATTACTAAGATATGAGGGTAAATTTTATGTGTTGGATTCCACACTACATAATGATCTACCTCAGGAAGTTAGTGAGTGTGAAAATGATTCCTATTGAAGACACTTGGATGATTCATCGAATGTTTACATGATTATGTGATCATCAATAATATACCAATAATGGTTTTTCCCTTTCTAAGATAAAACACTTAGGTGTTTCAAATTATTTATTATTAGGTAAAATGTTTAATCCTCCTTTCATTATTAATGGTTATAGTGACAAAAAGCTTCTAGAAATAGATCACAAAGATGAAACTATACTATTTCAAGTAGAAGATAGGGGTAAATTTTCATTGTTCAAGACATTTTGATTATGTAATTAGTATAAATAGAAATATATAATGCATAATTCATACATGATATTTCATTAAAATATTTATGTATTATAGAAGTTAAATAATGATTGATCTTGGTATGAAGTTAGAGGAGGATTATATTAGGGTTAGTTTGAGAATAACTTAACCAATAATTCATCAATAATTCATTATATATTATATATTTCTTCTAAACCCACATTTCCTTATACAAATATGATTTATAGTGTTATTAAAAGGATAAATTACACCTCTATTTTCATGGAGAGATTTATTATGAGTCTTGAAATAATTTTATTATCCTTTTATGATATTATTTAAAAATAATATCATTAAAAAATAACCATATAACAAATAAAATGATAGATTAGATCTAATATAAGTTATAATATGAAAGAAAGACATCATGTCACGAGTTTTGTGTTACGATGTGAATCATTTTTCAAGGATAATTCTATAAAAACATGCATCAGAAATACAAAAGTGTGTTATTATGAATTATTATAATGTTTCTAAGGATATTCTATGAATCCCTAAGTTGGAAACTAAGAATTAAAATTAGAGACAATTTTTATATGAGAAAATGAACAGTTATAATTTTGATAGTGGTAGAAATAAATAATATGTTAAATTCAAGTCTTAAGATTCATAAAATTATAAAATATTAATAAGTTCCATAATTTTTTAGGGAAAATAATTTTCCTAAGACACATTTTTAATAGGAATGTTATCACCAAAGATAAATGGTTTATAATCACTACATTAGGAGATATTGTATTTATTGGGGATAATTAATCCTTATCCTTCAAGGAATTAGTATATCGAAAATAATCTTGTAAATGAAAAGTATCTATGAATTAATAAATGGATTCCTTGTATGAAAATAAAGTTAGTGTTTTGGTAGTACTTATTACTATTGTAAAGCCCTCTGGGTCTAAATGGGTTTTCAATAATGTTCTCAACAAGGATGGTAAGTAAAATAACAATAAATAAATATTGGATGAAACGGGTTTTAAGATAAGTCAAGATGTTTTATCTAATGAAACATATTCATCAATATATATATTATAATTTATTTAAATTACAATTATTATAGAACAGTATCATGATAATTTGTGACACCCTTCACATCATAGGTTTGTTATACTTTGGGGAACTTTAATCTCTATTATGGTTCAACATTTTTTTAGGAGTTAGGGTTTGAGATTTTGGATTATATGATAAAAAATATAGGTGCATGGTCTGTACATGTTTAGTAGTAATCAGGCAGTAACTGTGTGATATGGATTATTTGGTTCTAGTGTTTTTTTTTCGAAGTTTGAGAATGATTTGTCTAATTATGAAATATTTATTGGAAACCCATGTGATAGGTTAAGTTTGGGTCTAGATTTGGTTGCACGGATTTCTCATGACATTTCAAACCATTTGGTTATTTTTAGGTAACCATGCTCTTTAGTTTTCAAGGGATGTTAGAGACCACATGGTTAGTACATGATTTTTCTAACCATATATCCAAACCATTTGATCTATATGAATTTCTTAAAATTAGAAAATTAACCCAACACTATTTTTTCGTTTTTGACTTAAATTTCACCCTAATATTTCCCTATCCTGACCCAACCTTTCCTTAACATTCTAGCAGGTTCTCCCTTGGGTCTCTTAGTGATTTTCTTTCAATTTTGGTGTATCTATTTAAGGTATGTGTAAATATCTTCTTCATTCCTCCTCTATTCTCTAGATTTACTCTCGATCTCTCATCCCCTTGATTCGTTGGAAACCAAATGTGTTGTGATGGGAAAATATAGGGTCTAATGTGTGGTATTGATTATTTTTATTATAGATCTAGTATTTTGAGGACTAGATGTCTTCATTTACAGTCAATATTTTCAAAGGAAACTATGTTTCCTCTATTTTCGTTGTAGGTGTCTCTATGTAATAGTTATTTATCATGGAATAGGTTATCAATATTTTTTTACTTTAGTTTTTCTAGTGTAAAAGTTTTATTTGATATATATTAGGTTTGATATATGAAATTGAATATTTTTCATAGAAAATCATTTAAAAGTGTTTTTTCATTAAAAGTAGTTTTATACACTTCATGTTTCAAATGAAATGTCCCAATGATGGTTTGGAGTATAAAATGGGTTTGCAAACATGGGAGAGGTAATGATTTTCTTATATAAATTTTTTATTAAATTATGGGAATGATTTACTTGAATTTATTATGAAAAAATATCACATGGAAAATTTTGGTACATCAGGTTATGGATATATGCAAACCTCAATGAGTGTGGAGACACTAAAGGTCACGGGTGTGATACTGATAGACTATGGTAGCTTTCGATATCATTGATATTAAAATTATATTGGATTACTGTTTCTTGTGTGTCTTGGAAATGTATTCCTATAGGGTAGATCCCAATTGTGCATGGTTTTATTCATGATAGTGATGTTTCATGCTTTAATTCCACAAATGATTACATTTTGAGGTATAGAAACTCTTCATTACATCCATTTATGTAATCATTCACATTTATTTCCATATTATTATGGATTTGAATATGGATTGTTTTAAAGGAAAATCAAATTATTTTTTATGAGAAATATTTTCAAATACAATTATTTACAAAAAAAATTATTTTAAAGCAAGAACTAATGGTTATATAGAAATGGAAATTGTATGGATTCATGGTGGTATACTATTATGAATTTATCTCACACCTTGTATATTCCATTAGTAATATACGTACTTGGATTTATAGGATCCATGTAAAGGTAATGTTTTTATGTATCTAGAGGAATTATCTTGGTTTTTGTATCTTCGTGGTGATTTTGTAAAGTCGTGAGGAATGGTCACATGGATTATTGGTTTTGGTCTTGGACTTAATTGGTTTCTGGGATTATTTTTCTACTTTTTTTTGTTTAATCTCATGGTTTTGTACCTAATATTCAATTATATACAATGGTTTTATTTCATTAATTTATTATATATGATACATGTTAAATTTTTATTTCATGTTCAAACCATTCCAATGCTTGTACGTATCGATACCTAGGTGCTTTTCACCAGTCCATGGTGATCAAAAACACTATTCTCAGGTGGTAGGGTCTCTTAGGTTACATATCGGATGACCTAGGTTGGTTTGTTACTAAATTTCATCAATTTTAGGTTACTTTGGTGGTTTATTGTATAATAAAGTTACGACCATCTAGACTCAGGTCGTAACTACCGAAGGGTTCCTAGTTAACTCAATTTCATATCTAGCCTTTAGTTACCATGATTTGCAAGGATTTTCTTATCATTATTCTAAGCTTGATTTTGGGATTATTTAAATTAACCTTATCAATTTTCTCTATTGGTTTCAACTATTTTATTCAATTCATGTTGTTTAAGGGATTTAATATGCATTATTGAAGTTTATATTTTAATTTAGAGATGTATTCCAATGATAATAAGGTGTTAACTCTTATGTTTAATAGATAATTCCTCCATAAGGTTCTCTTTGATTCTAAGGGAAGGACCTATTTCAAAAATACCATAAAAAACCCCTAAATTTAACCCTTCATTAGTGGAAACAGTAATCTAGGCTATTCAATCAGAAGGTCAATATGGATGTGGAAACTAAGAATGTATGGTGAATTATCCTTTGAAGTTTACCAAGAAAACTAGACCAATATTTCATAGTGACAATGGAACCAAAGAACCTGAGGAATAGATTGAGAGAATATAATAGATTTTATACTTTTTGGGAATCTAGAGGACTATATGTTTAGAATTTCCACTTATATGCTTGATTTCCCTAGAATTAAATGGTTGGATTCCATCATGGTAGCTAAATTACAAAATGAATTAACATAGACAACTTTCAAGAAGTCATTCAATAAGAATTTATATCCTATGACCATACATGTGGAAAAGGCTTGGAAGTTTGTCACCTTAGATCAAGGAGACCATTTAGTTATGGATTATGATACTCGTTTCAACAATATATCTCCAAAACATGGAACTAATAACTACCTCAAGGGTAGATGGTTTCTGATGGGTCTAATGCTAGTGATTTTATTAATTCTTCTAATGATGTGCTTGATTACCATTACTGATGTAGTTGATAATGTTGTTATATCTGATGTAGACTTAGTTAGGAAAATAGGTCTTAGTGGATTATTTGTTATTATAGGGGTAGTTAGGGTGTGTCACCTATCCTGAAAAAGAAGCACAGTAATGGTTCTTTTTTTCATTAGGATCTATTAAAGGGGGTTATTTAGGAAAATACTAGGTTTTTTTCTTATATTATGGAAGACATAGCCATTACTAAGCCTAATTTTATAGTAACAACCAATATATTTAATCATTTCGAACAATTTTTTCAACTTAAATGTTTTATTAGAAGAGTTTCATATGGAATTAGAGTTGGATACACCTTATTAAAAGATCCTATGATCAGTAATATTCTATGAAAAGGTGGTGGATATCATTCTAATGTTAACGGGGATAATCTTGAAATGAAGAAATTACAGATAGGGGTTCAGTTTAGATGCCTTTATACAATAGAGTATGCACTAGAGGAATCTGATGTGGGTCTGACTATTATGAGATGTAAAATTTTTATTACATCCTCTATAGTTTTAGATCACTCTGATGCCACTACATCTCATTATTTTACATCATCAAATTTGGTCAATGTGTTTGGATTATGCTCAAAGCTTTTGTCATTTTTTATGGATCATTCTACCCCCTTATAAAGGTGGAAAGAGTATGGTTTTAAATATTCCTAGTGTTAGTGTATGATCTCTGACCATGGGGTCATATATAATTTTATAGTTCTCGATTTTAATATCTTTGAACTTATCATCGAAATAGATTAGATGGTCCATTTTACGTCTCATGTTATTTTTTATCATTTTTAGACATAGTTTTTATCTCCCAATGGGGTTACTTATGTATTTCAAGGTGATTGGGATCCTATATCTAGGTGAGCAAGGATGTTTTTTTCTGAGTTTTGAATGAAATCATGTAAATTTTTAGAGATGTTCATTGATCCCATTTATCATTAGTAAAGTGTTCTTCTTCCTACTATTATAAATGAGTAACATAAGGACTTTCATAGTAACATTTTCTAGGTCAATTCCCCAAATAGAAGTCCAAATTAATATTGACCTGCTTCTAGGGATGATCCTCATCTCCTCACCATTTTATCATATGACATCCACTGAGTAAAATGAAATTAATTTTCATATTGAGGATATTGAGTCTAAAAGAATTTTTTGTATGAGTGTGTCACCGTGTACTTCTGTGATTCTCTTCATAAATAAGTATGTGGATACCTTCAGTTGTGTACTCACTACCAAAATTTTAAATAAATGACTATTTAGAAAGGGTACCCTTTTCCAAGGATTGATGATATATTTGATCATCTTAGGGGATCCTAATGATTTTATAATATTGATTCATGATATGGGTACCATCAGTTAAGAGTCTAAGGAGAGGATATTTTGAATACTACATTCCAAAAAAGTTATGGAAATTATGAGTATTTGGATATTCCATTTGGTCTTATTAATACTCATGTGGTGTTTACAACTTTGATGAATTATATCATTTATTGGTTATTGGAATCCTTTATGGTTGTTATTGTGGATGATATTTTGGTGATTTTAAAGACTAATTAAGAACTGATAGATCATCTTGATATTTTTCTCAGAGCTCCAAATGAACATCACATGCATTGAAACATTACTAAATTACAGTTTTGGATCTAAAAAGTGAGGTTTTTGGGCCATTTTATATCTGATAAAGGTATCTTATAGAATCATAAATAGGTTCAGGCAATGAAATCCTTAGATCAACTAAGAATGTGTTTGATATTTAGATTTTCATGGTATTGTATGGTTATTATAGAAATTTCATTCCATATTTCTCCAAGATTACATCTCATATGTTAGGGTTGAACCATAAGAGTATTGAGTTTGAATGGAATGATAATTCTAAATGATTATTTGAATAAATTAAATTTAGGATGACTTTATATCTAGTTTTTATTCTTTTGGAATCGGGTTTTGGTTACTACATATTTCTTGATGCATTGTCTATATAGAGGTTTACCATATATTTGGATTATAAGTACCTAAAGAATATTTCTTCCTAGATATATTTGAATCTATAACTGAGATGTTTGGTTGGGTATCTTCATAATTTTGATTTTGATATTTCATACACACCTAAAAAATAGAATTTGGTTACTAATTAATTGAGAAAGAATTTAAAGACACGTACCAAGAAGGAATCTACGGAATAATAATCTTTGATGATTTTATTAATTGAGATGTTCTTGGATGTGGAAGAAGTTAATGAGAAGTAGTGCTTGTCTTATGTGAAAGATGATTCTTTATTTGATGATTTGATTATTATGGGACAAGAAATAGACACTTATTTTCATCATTTTAGTTAAATAATCTATGTTAAAGTGACCTTGGGTTATTGCACACAGTCTCCTTATTGTTTTCCATTTCTATGGTATATTTTCCAATCTAATGACTTTGCAATGGAAATTGATAAATAGTGTAAATTAGTCCAATTGTTCCATACACCTTCGGACTTCCAAGATGAATCATTATATGTGATGTTGGTATTAGTTGTTGGGGATGAGTTAGTCAGTTAGGGATTTTTTATCATGATTCCTTAACTAAAAAATAATAAGTTAGATCTCCAAAGACCAAATAGTTTGTTGTTTCCTTTACCAATTATAGTATTTAAGTGGGATGATATATCTATAGACTTAATTATAGTTTTACCATGGAATTCTATTGGGAAAAATATTATTTGGGTGATCATTGATTTACATTCAAAATTATCTCATTTCTTTAAAATTAAGGACACAAAAAAGGTAGAAGATCTTGGGAACATATATATCTTAAGGATCATGAAGCTCTATGAAGTACCTTCTGTTATTATTAATAATAGAGATATGTGATTTAAATATTGGTTTTGGAATGGTTTATAAGAGGTGATAGGTACCCAATTGAATTTAACCATAGTATATAATGATCATACTGATGGAAAGACTGAGCGATCCATTCAGATTCTTTAGGATATGCTTTAGGTATGCATTCTTTATTTTGATGGTTCATGGAAAAGGAATCAGTCCTTAGTTGAGTTTTCCTATAAAATAGTTATCATTATTTGATTAAAATATAACCCTTTGAAGAATTTTTTGTGTATCTTTGAAAATATAATTTATTTTGGGAATATTTAGGACAATAGTATTTGGTTGGACCAAATCTAGTTCAATAGATTAAGAATATTTTGGAATTTATATGAAATATGTTATCAATATCTTAGATTCAACATAAATCCAATGTTTATTATTGTCATTTCCTACTAGATTTTGCAATATGTGATCAGTTTTTTCTCATAGATTCACCTCATTTGGGGCATATTTATTTGGAAATATGTGGAACGTTGGTAATAAGGTTTATTAGAACATTAAAAATAAATAAACATATTGGAAATTTGGGATATTAGTTGGACTTAGAATCTCACTTGACACCAATCTATGATGTGTTTCATGTTTTTTCAACTAAAATGATTTCAAAGGGACCCTTTTTAATTTTTAGAAAAAGAATATATTGATATGAATCCCAACACCTTAGTGTATGAGATCCCAATTTAGATTATGGATCATCTAAATAAGGTTTTGTGTGGTAAAATGTTTCCCTTGATCTATGTAATATGGTAATGTTGATGGGATAGACACATGGTGTGGGTACATAAAGCATTAATGATGCAGTAGTGGCCTTTTTTCCATTGCGAGTTAAGAATCATAAGATCATTCTAGGGAAAGAAATTGACATGGTGGGTAGATTTTTGACACCCTTCAAGTCACATGTGTGTTAAGTTTGGGGCCTCTTTTTTCACTATCATGGTTCTAATGGTTTTTAGAGGTTAGGGATAATATTTTTTATTTTGGGGAGAAAAAATCATGGATAATGGCTTATGAACAGATAGTAGTAACTATGAGATAATCATGAAATATGGTATTTTTTGTTGCAATGAAATTTTGAATATTTTTAGCATGGTTTTTCCAACTGATATAGAATTCTAGGAAAACCATGTGAGATGATTGGTTTGGATATAGAGGCAACTTCACGCCTTTACACAATTTTTCTAACTATATGACTATTCCAAGGTAACCATACACCTTAGTTTTTTAGGGATAGATGTGACCAAATGGTTAGTTCATATATTTTCTAATTGTGAATCCAAACTCTATGACTTGTACGTTTTTTGTAAAATTAGAAAAATACCCAGACACCATATGTTGCTTTTAACCCAAATTTTACCCTATTCTCCCATTAGTTTGACCCATACTTTCCTTGAAACTCAATAAAGTTCTCCCGTTTTTATCTTTGTTATTATATATTTATTTGGGTGGATCTCTTCACAGCATGTGAGTATATCAACTCGATTCCTTGTCTTTTCTCTAGATCTACCCTCATTCTCTCTTACCATTACCTAATTAGAACCCTAATGTTGCTTGAAAAAAATATCTAAGGTGTTGGGAGAGGAATTAATTATTTTTATTATATATATAGGCTTGTGAGGACTGGATCTCTTTATTTCCAATCATTTTTTAAAGGAGAGTATGTTTCATCCATTGGTGATATATGTGTCTCTTCTCATTGAACAACTTATAATTATTTTGTGTTTCTTTGGTTTGGATTATGGAAATTTTTTGTTTGATATCAATTAGATCTAATTTATGCAGTCTTATATTTATTGGAATGGAAAATGGTTTAAAAGGGGTTTTATTTAAGATTAGTTTTACACACTTCATGTGTTTGATGAAATCCCTCAAATATGGTATTGACTCTAAAATTATTATTCTATAATGTGAGAAGGAATTTATTACTTGTAGAATTTTTTTCTAAAATTATGGGCATGATTTACTTGATCTTCATGAGAAAACATTGGACATGGGGACCTCGTGTGCATTGGGTTATAGACATATAAAAACCTTTGCAAGTGTTCCACCACTAGGTGTTATGGTTATGGTACTGATATATTGTGGAAGGAATTAGTATCACTAGGATTCAAATTATATCATCTTATATTACTTGTGTGTCCTAGTTACATATTATCATAGGTTAGAGCCCAATTATTTTTTGTTTTATTCATGATATCGATGTTTCATTATTTAAATGCTTACATGTTTCTCTTTTGAGATATGAAGGATCTTGATCAATTCTCTCTATGATATCATTCATATTTATTTCCATATTCTTATGAAATTAAATATGGATAATTTTTAAGGAAAACCAAATGTTTTTTTATGATAAATTTTTTCAAATAATATTTTTTATAAAACCTAATTTGTATTGAATCTTGAACTAATGGTTTAATTTTGATAGTATTTGTATAGATTCATGGTTATATCCTACTAGGTGTTGCCCCCACACCCTGCATATTCCTTTGGGTGTATGCATACATAGTTTGGTTGGATCTAGATAAAGGGAGGGTAATCATGTATTCTTATAACATATCTTATACAATTTCACTTCATGGTGGTTTCATATAGTTGTGGATGATGGTCACATGGAGACTTAGTTTTGGTCTTTGATATATGTTGTTTCTAGGGTTATCCTTTTGGATTGTTATGTTATGTCTCATAGTTTCATATTGCTTAGTCCATGACACCATCTAGTTTTTTACCTTTATATTGTTATATATGAGACGTGTTGTGTTGTTTTTTAGAGTGAAATTATTCCCATTTTTTAATGTTTTGATAACCAGGTGTGTGTTTCCAGCCAATTGTGATCTGGAACGTGCTTTAGGCCTTATGGAGGGCCACCTTGGGTGATGTGTTAAGTCTAGCTGGGTTGGTTCATTACATTAATATATTTTATAGTTGAATTTAAAAAAATCATATTTGTAAATGGAAACCTTTAAAATATCTTATAATATATGACTATATGGGTTTATGACCTAAAAATCATCAATATATTAAAAAAGATACAAGGATCCATTAAAGGATCAAAGAAAATATTCAATCATAGAATGATTATTTTTCTAAGTGTCTAAAATAGTTTTGTTATAAAATCATAGTTTTACATGTGATATATATTGATAACATATGGAAAAAAGAGTAATCTTATAGTTCATTAAGGCTTGGTCAAAAATATTTCCTTAAGAATGACTCAATGTAACAACCCATGTTTAGGGAATAAGATTTAAAAATATTGATCTATGGGTTTCTTGGACTAATTCAACATTCATAAATTGAAAAGGTATTGAAAAATAAAATTTGAAGCAATTTGGGGATATTTTCTAAAAATTTCTCATGTGATAAATCATTCCATGGTGGTGTGTCAGAAGAAATATAAGGAAATTGAGAAAATAAATAAAAATATATATCCTTTAGTTATGGAATTATCACATATTTCATATTATATACTAGATTTTATATTTACTGTGTTTAAATCATGGTAAAAAATATCAAAATAAATCCATGAAAATTTCATTGATCGGTAATTATAATAAAATAATAGTACTTAAGAAGTTAAAGGGACATGTTTATGGTACATATAGAATAATAAGATAAAGTTGTCAAGTGGTATAATAACTACCTTAAAAGGAGATCAAAATGATATAGTATTTGAGTTAAGAAAATTAAATGAGAAATATATGATCATTATAGATAATGGTAACCAATTTTATAGAATATCAGTATATTAAATTTTCTAATCCAGTAAAAGAAGTGGTATAAATATGTAACTGTATCCTAGATAATGGTATTATACCAAAGTTAGTTTATTTTATCATAATTTATATTATAATAATATTATAGTAGTGATATGGGACAAGAACTTTAGGTTATCATAAAGGTCAAGAGTTATATACTGTAGAGATATCATCTCTTAAGGTATTTTACATAAGAAGGTGAAGTTACAGTTAGTGAACTATACATATGAAAATATGGTATACCTAATTACTAACAATATATTTTAGTAGAAACAATGTTTTTCATGGGAGAGTGAATATGTTGTGAATAGTTAATTGTTGGATCTAGTGAAATTGGGGGTTTTGTTATCTTTTTTCCTTTACCCAACAAAAAAATGAAAATTTTTATTAATATGTAAGCATGGAGTATGATATAAGAATAATTTATATTTACCATTAGAATAAAACAACTTTTTTATGTAATAGATATAGTAATTCACATATATTACATGTTTTATAAAATATTTATAGAAAAACTTATCTATAATTATAACCCCATAAAAATATGAGAGTAATATTAAACATATAACCAATTATCTAGATTCAAAAATATGATGGGACAAATATGATATATGCCTTTTACTTATTGGGGGATCACAAATCTACATCAGAAATGGATTCTATATTCAGTTTAAAACACTAATAATTGGTTCTCTCAATTTTCTCAAACCACTGTGGTATAAGGAGTCAAATATTAATTAAAAATAGATTTTTACTAGTTGTGGTCATGGATAACATATATGAATCTATAAATTGTTTCTATTTTAAATTATTGTATTTTTATAATATTTAGTAGTATTTATAACTATTGTGGAAATATATCCTTGGGGTTTTCTCATTTATATATATTTTACAATATTAATGGCCTTTATAACCATCGTGAACATATTTCATGATGGTTTATTAGTGCATACCATAAATTGGAGATGGTTTAACAGAAGGTAGTGGTAGTTAAAACAAATGATAAATAAATAGAAACACTATTTTTTTCATGGGGTTATAAATCATTTTTACATTCTATAAAAATAAAATAGAGAATAAGGAATATCTATATACACTACCACCATTAGTTTAAAGTGTGGATATATCTATAATATATTGATTTTTTTACTTTCATTATTTTAATAAAACAAAAAATATTTAATAATTATAAACATTATAAATGAAAATATTTTAAATACATAAATATATTTTTATCAGTTAAATAAAAAAAATAAGCATATATAAGTTTTACAAGAAAATATAAAACACATAAATAGAGGGATCCAATATCAACTCTATTCCAAAAAGTTAGGTTTTCTTCCCCTAGATGATCTACACTACTCATGTTCATGTCGAATAATCACCTTCAACACATCAGAGTCCTATGTTTAATAGAATTTGAAATATAAATTTTTTTCATTACATATTGTGTATATAAAATATATTTATAAAAATTATCATAATAATATAAACATATTAATATAAATGTACCATATTTAGTACCACCCATATCAAGGATAAAATTTTAGGAGGATTTCTCTTTTTCCTGCCCTGAAATAGATATGAAAAATAATTAAACATACATTTAATAGAAATATAAAACAAAATAAACTATAAATATTTATTTTTACTTAAATTTACTTGTTTATACAAAAATATAATTCTTCTAAGCAATTATAATGTTACTCTAATCATGATATATAATGCAATGGACAGCATTTCAGAAGCTAATTTCCTCTATATCTACTTGTACAATCCTCTAGCATCACTTGTAGGAATTCCATATATATCAAATAGAAAAATCATTATACATATGTAAAAATTTATTTTAGCACATTAAATTTTTCAAACCAATCATGGCCATGTTATAATACACTCATTATGGTAACTGTGACACCATATTCATTGTCTATGACCACTCCAAATTAACTCCATCTATTCTCTCTGTCATCCTTGAATCAAAATACATAAATATTGTTGTATATTATAATAATTAAACTAGTCTTGGATTTTTTTGAGTACATATTTATAATCATAAACTTAAATTAACTAATGGTATATAGAAAACCATTTTATGAAAATTTAAAATACCTATGTCTATAGTGGCCAACTATGTTGAAATGTTTATTTTTTATTATATTTTTTTATAAATATCTAACATTCATTGTTTAAATTGGAATTGGGATATTATATTGGAATATTATCATATGTTAAGTAATATAAGTTGAAATATTTGGTATAATTTTCAATGTGTAGTCTTAGAAGGGTGTTTAGAGGGTAATTAGTATTTAGATTATTATAGTTAGGCTATATAATGAGGTATGTTAAACCTTATAGTGTAGAGATCCATAAGGTAGAGTGAATTAGGAAAATAAGTTATTAGGGTGTTATGAGAGTTATTTTTCTGAGGAGTGGTATGTTTTGATCTTATTTGTAAATTTATTGGATTCATGAAATGAAAATAGAATCTCGATATAATGAAACTAAGGATCATACCAGATGATGGTAAGATAATATCATATGTGTCTGATGACAAAATATTTCTTAATGACCTCATTTTATCATCAAAATTTATGTTTTTTAACATACCTTCATCCAAAAAGAATATATAAAACAAAATATAACATGATATATGATATAAAAAAGGAAAATATTTTTAAAATGATTTATAAAGATTATATGGATAGAAATATTCTAAACAAAAATAAAATATATATGTTTAAAGAGTACTAAGAATACAATAAATTGATACATCAATGAAAATATTATTTTCATTCTCTATCATTAACATGATCGCATCATACTCACCCTCTCTTATAATAACAACTAATTCAATATAATCAACGATAAATAGATTAATATTCTAATACTAATTGAGTTCATTGTAATAAAAAATTATTTAACTTTATCACCCATATCATACATTTATCTTGGCTTGACATGCATTGCAACACTCCCCCCTTCTTGACTCTATTATCCACATTTTAGACAATTTTAGCATGTGAATCCAAAATATATGGATCATGTTCAATATTCTCATCTATATTGATCTATAGAGATAAGTTAACATAATTAAATTGTATAAAGTAATTCCTTATTCATCGATAAATATCGACTCTCTTGAATTTTAGTAACACAAATGATAATTTTCCATGATAATTAAATTCAATAATAACAATCAAAATTTTAGAGTATACCAACCATAATAATTATATGAACATTCCACTATTTTTTTATTTATAACCTTCATCATGAAAAACTATATAACACTTGGAGACATTAATATTGTAATCATAAAATATCCTACGCTTCTTCAATGGTACTCAATAAAAATATTTCAAACCATCAAGCACTATAGCTCAGTTTCCAATAATCATGATCTATATGTATAATTATAAAATATTTTTAGATACATAAGATAGTTTAATTGAAATAATATGAATATAAAATTGATTATGATATTGTAATATGTGAAAAACAATCAATAATGTATTTGTTAATGGATTTTATTCTCTCTTTATCCATTATTGTTCAACTTTAAATTCATATCTTTGTCATCATATTAAATTCTTTAACAAAATTATTTCAGATGTTCCTATTAAGTATTATATATATAAGTGCTTATATGGTCTCTATTTGTGTCAATTAAATTAAGGATATTTTCCTTACAAGATGATGTAACATTGGATTTTTTGATCACATGTTGTATGACTAAAATTGATTTTTGTTGTCAAAAACATGTCTAACTCAATCAAATCATGTTTCAATATTATCAAACCACCTTGAAAAAAAGGTAATACACCCTTAAACAATATAACCTTCAGAAATGGTGCCATATGGTTGAGCTTTATTTCTCGTAAAATATATCAAATAACCTAAATACCTAATAAAAAAGTAACATATCATAATAAACCATATGTTTAATGATTATTAGAATTTTAATGTTGTAATGATTAATAAGTAAGATGAAAATACCACCATGTGGTATACATCCATTGATAAAGAATGAGGCATCCAACTTTAACTTCCTCAACCAAATGCATAGTTAGATGAACCATCACAGTGAAAAATGATTGAGGGAATATAATATCGAAATTAAAAAAAATAATTAAAAAAATCTTGAATTTTTTTCATGATCAATGGGGTTTAATTTTTTCACACAAATATATTTTGAGAATCTAAAAAACTCAATTACAACTGCTATTATGTTATCGGGTTACGGTTTATACAATACCAAGGGTATAAATTTCTCTATAAAATTATATAAGTCTTCCCTTTTATGACCAGGTAATAGATAATATTTTTTAGTAAATTCATATTGATATGTTACTTGAATATCAATGAGTTACTTTCACATTTTTCATTCTTCAATGGAAAACATACTTTTATTAATTTTTCAATAAAAAACTACTTCAAAATAATTTGCGTTATCATTTTATATAGATCATGTTTTATATTCATTTCTTAAAAGTAATTTGGATAATTAGGATTATATTTTTATTTTACCTAATAATTCACTATTATAAAAACCAAAATGTTCACATACATTCTTTTCAATGTGCATAATATTAAGATTATGATGTAACAACTGAAATTCCAAATAAGGTGGTTTGAAACAAAACAATAAGTTTCTCAAATTTTTTTCCAACTACATCTGATGATAAGTGACCCTTTACCTAGAAATTTTAAACTTATACACTTTACTAAATTTTTCATTAAAAAGAAAAATTGTGACTTGAAATTTGAACATGATAATGATTTTGGTGGAGGACACAAATAATTTTAGTCATCAATTCATGACTTATTAAATTGATATTTATGAGATACATCTAAGAATTTATGATGACACATAAAGCACCAATTTCTTCAATATGGATGAACTCTATGGTTGAATTCAAAGTTACAAACTGGATAAGCATGGCCAGTGTGATTGTTCAAAATATAAATTTTCCTAATCACAGGTAATCAGTAATATTCCACATTAGAGTGATAAATATTTTTGACATTTTTGTTTTCGATGTATCATATGTATCAACACTATTGTCCAATAACTCTTGAAATTACTTTATAAGAGGTTTAAGGTATATATTTTTGTAAATTCGGGAATTTTTTTCTTGGACTGACCATTAAAAAAATGAAAGAATTTTTTTACGTACACATCCTCTTAAGAAGACTATAAGATATCAGAATAACTAACCATATATTATATGTTTTACATAGATTCCTGAATAGATTAAATCCATTAGTACAAAATACCAAACACACATTACTATGATATAAAGATAAATTTGTATATTAATAATATAATAATTTATTGTCTTTAAAATCTATTGTATGACATGTAAAACTATCATTATTGTTTTACATAGAATACCACTTCATTTTCATTAAAGTTTTAAAAGACATAAAAAATTCATGAAATCATGGTTCTAATGGAATGTAATGTAAAACCTTTATAGTAGTTTTATTTACATTATTATTTTAATTCTATTAATTCAAACTTTCATCATTATTCATCGACTTCCATCTAGATGTATGACATCTTTTTCAATATTATCTATCTGAATATTTCCCGTATAAAACAACCAATCATTGGTACATGCATGTACCCTTGTATAATTAAGAAATATATTTTTAATTACTTTCTTCATATTATAAAATAAATTTTGAATAGTATCTTGAATAAATAAATCATGTAGGAATACCAATATCATAAAAAATATATTTATTTGTAAATCCTCATAAGCACTTGATATGGTAACACATCAGTAGAAGGGAACATTGTTTATATTATCTACATATTTCCTACAAATCCCCACTTTGATCATCCACAAATTCATAAAATTTTTTTGATTGATCAATCCACTTATTTTTTTATTAATCTATAAAAAATAAAAATATACTCAATTAATATGATACAATATTTATCTTATTATGGTTAGGGTCAAAGAATCATTAATCAAGTTTTGAATTTCATTATCTTCTCTTAGTCCAAAATTTTGTTTATTTTGTTGATGGAATTAAGTCAATATTTATATAATCATTAATTCCCCATGAAAAATATATCTAATTGATCCAATAGGAAATTGTTACAATATCATGTTCTCAATAACATCATTTATTTTCAACAATCATATGAATTTACAATCATAATGTATACATATTATTCTTCCATCTACAAATAATTCTATGATTCTAAAATAAAAAGAACCTCCAATACCTCAATATACAAAGTTGTATTCTGGGTAAGGTAATCCTAATTTAATCAATTTGTACCATACTAATAAATATCTATATAAAAAAATATAACACACTCGAATTAAAAAACTCATTTTAAAAATAAAACATATCAAGGAATAATATATAATATTTTTAAAAAAAAATTAATTAAGAAAAATTAATTAAATACAATATAAATACTATTAATTTATTTTATAATTTTATATTCTATGATATAAATATATCAAAAAACATGTAGAAAATTATATGTGAAATAATAAAAGAATGACTAATATATAATGTATTAATAAATAAACTACAAAAAATGAAACATAATTTATGAATTCATTAAAAACAATTTAAAAAGTAATGTAAAACAAAAAAAAATACCATAATAATCAACTAAAATTATCTATATTTTATCTAATCAATAAAATTAATGATAAATTTAAAAGGTTTATAGATCCCAACATGATATATCATGAAATCCATAATTCATTATAAATGAAAACTTTTATATCCTAATAAGACAAATAAAAAATTTTAAATACCTCCTTAAATAACATGGAGTTCACTAAAATCAAATAATAATAAAGAAAAATCAGAGTATTTCTTCTAGAAACAAACCTTGTACACAGAATAAATGTACATAAAAGGGTAATAGGTTCATGTGACGTATGATATATAAGGATAACCCACATCAAATAAAGATTTGTTATGGAAAATAAATTGAGGATTATATTGATAAATATAAGAGGGGTTTATAGGAAGAAGGAAAATGGGATAGGTGGTTCATGGTATGGAAAGAGTAGGATAGGGGATGACATGGTGGGGATGTTTTTCCAAGGGATGTAGGACCATATGGATTCATGTGGTAGAACAATGAGAAGGAGAGGTGGTGTGATTTGATAAATGTGTTTAAATAATAAAAAAATTTAAATAACAATTTATATAAAAATATTAGTGTTGTATTTTAAAATAATCGACACTAATATTTCATTACATGGTGACTTTAGTTAACTACCACTTATAAAGTTGGATGAACTGGAAAGAGCCTTGGGTGTTTAATTAGTGGTGGTTTCCTTAAACATCAACTAATAAACCACCAAAATTGAAGTTTTTTATTATAGTGTAATCATTGATTATTCTACTCATGAAGTTTACACTTTTTGATCCTAAGTATTAAAGATCAGGAGGGTAATATATCCAATTGGAACACCGCGTATTTTGGTTGTCGCTAGATATTCCTATATATGAGCACGTGCATTTATCTATTAATGTATACCAATTTTAAATATATATCATTGATTATATACTTTGACACATCATGAAAATCACAACTTTTATGTATTTTGGTAGGTATTTTGCATCTAGTGTGTTATTAATATTATTAAATTGATTAAATGATCAAAAAGGGATTTATCACATATTTGCATAGTAATATTATATCTCTAGGACTTTGACTAGGAAGGTTGTTCCTTGAATAAATTTATGGATATTGTAGATTAAGGAATCTGAATCAAGTATGGTCAAATAATAATAAATAAACAAAGATAGGATTGTGAAACAAATTTTCCATCCATATTCATGAGATATTGTAAGATGAAGACATTATAATAGAAAGTAAGTGTTAATAGGAGGTTTTTATGTATATTAAATAATATCTATCTCTTCAGTGGACATGGTTTTTTTTAGAAACATGCATTATTCTATGAGAAATACTAAACACTATCAATATAAGCTATAAGAATTTCACATACAAACTGTATCGTAATGTTTCAGCAATTCTGGTGAATTTTAGTTTAGGATAAAGTGGGCCTTGTATCTATCAGTCAGTTAATGGCTGAGTTTGAATGATCATAATTAAATGAATAACAAAATTTAGTTATATGTTATTCAATTTTAGAATAATTTGAACTGAATATATTTATCAATTTATTCATAAGTTATTCGGTATTAAATTAGTTGATCTAAGAATATAGTTTTTTGAGTTAATATTAATTATTAAAATTTTATTATGTATATTTCAGTGTAATAAGCTAATTTAGTGGTACTTATTTCTTCACATGATATGTTAAATTGTTACATGTGACTAGTGAAATAAATTTGACATTTATGAAAAGTTAATAAGGTCATAAATAACATTTTGGGTTATTTTTAAGGATTATTCTTCTTAAAATTTCTTAATCCACTAAAAGAAAACATAATCCCCTTTATATAAATTTATTTAAGACCCATGAATTTTTATTTAGATAATTTCCAGGAATCTTAGTCCTCCCATGACTTCTTTGAAACTTTATAGAGAGAAACAAGAGAGAGAAATTCCATCAGGTTACTTCCTCCTCTTGGATAATGTGTGTATTCTTATGATTATGGTATAGGTATCATAAAATAGTTAATTTTTTATGAAAAAAATAGTCGAAGGATAATAAAACTGGATTTTATAGTGTGTGTGTGTGTGTGTAGATGATTTATAGGGTTCATCATTTAGTTCCATTAATATAGAATAATTTGAAACATAGTAGAATGTGTTACGATTACATGAATGAATGTGGTATTCTTCAGTTTATGTCTATCATACTTAAATTTTTCATATTTTATCCATTAAAGAATTTGATAATTATTATGGAAGGTTTTATGTTCATAATAGATATGGTTCAAAAAAATTAAAACATTGAGACAGAACCCTTCCCTTTTCTACAAAATTTAGTTTCATTACAAATTTCTTACAGACATGTAGAGAGGTATCTTTATATCATTAAGTTTCTATCATATTCTTATTATGAATTAGGTAATATTTTATAAATTCTACCTATATGTTATTCCAAACATCAATGAATTATAAATGTAGTTTATTGTTTGTATCACTATATTTGAATCAATTAGAGTTTTATTTGTGTTTGATTAAGATATGATGAATATTTTGGGTCCATAGTTTGAGTAACCTCACCTATAACAATTATATAAGTATATTACAATATATCACTTGGATATGTTGATCTGATAATATATAAAAAAATTAGTTTTGAGATATGTAGTGGAATTCACCCAAATATGATTTAGTTGAATGATTTTTTCATAATTATAAATTTTATTTTATCATAAATTGATTTTTGATGAGATTTTTTAGGGGTTAATAGAGAGGTGAAACTATCTAATAGATATGTATGTAGTATAATTATTATTATTATTATATTTATATTGATACTATATAAGGTTGGTTGTGAAACTTATTATTTAGGCATGAGGTATTTTTTTATAAGGGATTATGTTAAATTTTTCAAAGGTATAGTGAAGACTTGTGATATTTAAAAATTTGTAGAGTATATAGATAAGAAATTAAATTTTTATTCTTATTTGTATTATATATATTTTTTATGTTCATTGGGATGTAATTATTAATAGTTTAAAGGGATTATGATATATGATATTGATGTCTCCCTAGTTTTATAATGTTTCATTCATGGGCATAGACTAATCTGCTCATGGTCAGTTACATGTATTCAATACCATCTACTTTTGATATGAAGCTATGGGTTCCTAATATTCTTTCTACCATTATCAATGATAGTAGTGGGTGGTATAAGTATTCCTAACATGCAAAGACATAATTTATTGATGCATTTTTTATGTGTGATAAAATGTTGGCAAAATAGAGACAATAATATTTAAATTCATTAAGGATTATATTGGTTGAAATTGATTTGGAATCATAATTCGTAAATTATTATGTGGGGAATAGGATGAAATGATGTGGGTGGTAATTCACTTTAGTAAATATTATATTATTTTGATAAGATCATCATGATTAGTATATAAATTTCTATTATATAATGGGAAGAGTAAATCGATAATACGCTTATAATATGCTTATGATCTAGGATTATTATCATATAATGATGATGTTCATTATCATATAGATAAAAACCTAGGTGTTATAGTGTTATACATTTAGTTTTATGATGTATTCATGTATATGATAGGGTTAAATATATTTCAACTATAATATGGAGAGATAATACATGAAATGTGTAGTTCTTTATAATGTTGTAATGAAGTAGTGATAAAATAGTTGAAATGAGACCATGATTTATAAATTAATCATCTTCGTATGGAATTGAGATATTATAAAAGAAATATTCACATTAATGTTTGTAATCTAAAGTTAATTATTTATTTACCTAAAAATCTTTGATCAGTGGTTTTATAGTTATGGTATATGGTGTCCAATGTTCCTTCAAAATACATTCCTTTTAAATGCGAACTACAAGTGATATTGAGGGTTTGAAGTGATTAATTAATGAAATATATTTGATATAGATATATTGTGTGATCATAATAAATTTCAATTATTGGTTAGTTTAATTAAAGAAAATATTGATTTTTAATATGATTTTTGAGGTTTTGACTAGGAGATATGTTCTTGCTATAAAAGAGGCGGCCACAATCCAAAAAGGATATTGTGACAATTCAGTCATATATCTTGAAACCCTTTGCCGAATTGGTGTCAAAGGTACTTTTCCAAAGCCACACTACACTATTGAAGTCTTCTAGAAGGCACCTCCACCTGGATGGATTAAAGATATTGTGGACGGAGCCTCAAAAGGCAACCCTGGACTTTCGGGATGCGGAGGAATTTTCAGAGACCATCAGGATCGGATCCTCGGATGCTTCTATGGAAGCTGCAGCATTGCTTCTGCGCTGGAGACAGAAATGGTTGCTACCATTCATGCCATCTCCTATGCAAAGCTTTTCAACTGGAATAATATCTCAATCGAGAGTGACTCCACTACTATTTTGCAAGACATCTGAAAGGGTTATGCTCGTCTTGCTTGGTCTCTCACCCCTCGTTGGATGGACTGCCTCACCGTGCTCAATGGCCTCAACTTTATTGCCAATCATACCTATCGTGAGGCTAATACAATCGCTGATGGGATTTCCAACATGGGTGTCTCACATGAGATCACTTGGAGGAATGACCTCCCTCTGTAGTTGACACCTTTTTTATTAAGGACTCTAGAAAATTTCCCTCTTTCTGTCTCATGTAACTTGTATGCTTCTCTTTTATTTTGAATAAATCTCTAAGTTCTGGTCTTTTGACAAGAACTCACCCTTTTAAAAAAATGTTCTTGTGTTCCAGATACAGAGGTTATGAAAATTAAGACAATACCTAGTTATTTTATTGTTATGTTGTGTTGTGAACTATTATAATGTCTCATGTAAATATATTAAATGTTCTCAGGTGAAATTCCTTGAATTCATTCTGTAATTTGGGGATACTAGTTCTCTTTTCTGCATATAAATAGACAAATAATGTAAAGAAAGTATCTCACTTTCAGACAGTGGAATTATGAAAATAAGAAAAATGTATTTTGGATTGAATTCTTATGTTTTATGATCATGGTTTGTATTAGTGTATTAATAAAATGTTTCCTTGTCTATGATATAAAACGTAAGCTGTGAATTATTTTTGGATTGGTGATCCCTCATTTTCCTTTCTATAGACAAAACGGAACCATTGTAGCAATACATGTGTGTCACACTACAACCTAATTTTTCTTCTATTATTTTATTTTATTTATTTATTTTTTATTCTATATTGTTTCTCTCTCCCTATGTGAAAAATTCCATTGAATTTTTATATTTTTGGGAGTGTGGTTTATATTTCACCATTCTATGGACATTTATTAAAAATATTACAGCATACATATGACATGACTACATATTTTTGAAGATCTAATCACATGGTTGGAACATAATTAGTCTCACCATGCACCATGCTCTTGGTACTCTAGTGAGTCATGCATGGTTTGTTCAATCGTGCATCCACAAAATGTGATATCCCCATGTTTTAATTTTTATGAATCCCTATTCTACCCCCACTTAAATTAAATCCTCTCCCTCACACCTCATTAACTTAATCAAAATATGAATAACCCAAGGATCCTCAGTCATTCCTCTTTCCCTACTTTCCTCTCTTTACCATAGAAATTCCATGGGGTTTATTCATGATTTGAGTCTTTATCTTCAAATTATGACATCATTTATCTTTAATTTCCTCCTCATTCCCTATTTCCTCATGTTTTATCTTCTCACCTTGTTTCTTTCCTCTTTAGATGAGCCTTAATCAGAAGGGTTTATTTCTAATTGGTTACTTTTAGTACATAGGGATTGTGAGTCTCTCTATGAAACATTTTCTATCAAAATTCATAAAGGAATATGAGTTTGTCTTGATTATGGTAGGGTTTCTCTTTTACATAAATCTTTAAAAAATTTAAACCGTGATTTCTTGGTTTTAACCCATATTTTAAATGCCTAATGATAAATAAAATATATGAATATAAAACTTTTTAAAATAGAAACCACATTTCACTTAGTTTAAATGGAATGTTAAGGGCCTTTCATTTAAAATATGTGATTTAAATCTCTTTATCAACTACCGCTCACACATTTTTTTTTAATTTGCCTATAGATTTTATTAATGGGTTTCATATTATACAAGGTTTTATAGTTCTTTAAACTAATTTTTAAAAGAAACACATGGTTTTAAGGGTGTTATTGTACTTTAATGAATGTGGGTTGATCTTTTTTGTGTTGATATTTCATATTAGTTGTGTTTTTGGTTTTCAAATATTTTTTTATAACCTAGTTTTCCAAATTATATTAGAAGGCCCGGTTTTAAATTTCTTAAATAATTTAAAATGTCACCATGAAGCATGACCCTTTTTATGTTTTGAAAAGTGTTAAGGATTATATATTGATTTCCCTAAAGGGGATATTTTATTATTGATTCTTATTCAATATTATATAGAGTGGTTCTTTCTATGGGTGGTGTTCCGAGGTTAGGGAGAGTTTATTATTCTTCTTTATGTTGTTTTGTAATGAATGACATTATCACATTTATTTTTATATAAAAATAATCATTGGGTTATTAGGTGACACCTCCAGGTAATTGTGCTTCACTAGTTCAATATCATGATCTATGTACTAACCCTCAGATAGACTATACTCTATTTTTTTATTTTATCCCTCAATTAGGATGGGTAGGGAAATGTTTTGTTTTATCGAAGGTTGTTGTTTTCCAAAATTAGTCATATTTAGTATTTTTTTATCATATCCTATTTTATTCCCTAAGATCCTAAGTTCCCATGACATTTTTTATTTTTATTTTTGTTTTGATGTGTGTGTTTTTCATATTCCCCAAATATTCATTTTTTTCTAAAATTCCATGAGTATTTTTTTAACCATATTTTGAACTAATTTGGTTTCCTTAAAACACAATCCTTTAAAGTGGATTTAATATCAATGATTATATTAAAATATTCATAGGATAGGTAAAAAATTTATAATCGATTGTTTCATTTAATAAAATGGAATTTTATATTTTATAAAATGGAATATACATGATTTTGTTTCTTATGATTGACTACCAAAAAATGATTTTATAAATGCATTTTCAGACTAGATTGAAATGGTTTTCAATTTTAATTATTATGCATAGGGTGTGGGTAGGATTCCTATTGGGCCTTCATGCTCACATCTATTGACATTTTAAGTTCTATTTGAACTCTTTATTTCAAAAGAAGTATTCTTAGGTTGTGGTTCGATAACTACTCATAGATTCACTTAGAGGCATGTTAGTTATTTTTTTATTTCGTTTCCATTTTTTCACCCATGAAATAAATAATCCCTATTTTCATTCCTTTCTCTTATGGGTTGTTTTATTCATGTGTTTTTATGGATGTTCAATAAATGGGGTTTTTTATTTTAAAGGGTTTGGATACAATGGTGAGTTTTTTTTTTGTGATTTATATTCTCTTTATTCCCGTTAATTTTATTCTGCATGAGCATCCAACGTATAGATGAATCATTATTTAATTTTGAGTAAATTTTATGCTATTATTTTAAGTTATTTTATGGAATAAACCATCCCAAATGAGTTTTTTTTTCAATTTCCTAGTTCTTATTTTCAACCTAAGTGGATCGTGAACACCCCTTGGGCCTTTCCATGGGCTGGTTTGGTTGTCAAAAAGATGAGAAATTTGGGTTGGTTTATAACAAAATAGTATTAGATTGAAGGTTCTTAGATGGGACTAGGTTCTTGGATCACCCTTTATTGTTTGGTTGTATCTTTTAAATTGAATATAGGACTATTGGAACACCATATATAAGTAAATAACGATTTTATTTGGATCTTTTACATTTGAAACCTTAATTTGCAATGGAAATTCATGTTTTTAGTCTTGATTTTTATGTGTCTATCATTTACTTCGAATATTTTATTTTTTTTGTCATATTTTGTCTTAGGGGATAATAAGGGGAGTGAAATTTTGGTACATTGTGAGATCCTAGGGCTTGGAAAGGCATATGAAGCTTGACTACATGATTCATTATGAATCCTAGTACTAGTTGTGTAGTTTTCACATGGTCCACCAATCCTTGTTTCCATGTAGCATATAGACACTAGTCCACCTTTCAACTATGTGTTGGATTATATTTTGTTTTTAATTCATTTTTTATCATTTCATTCTATTGTTTTTGTATAAAAGTTCATTATTATTTTTGAACTCATGGTTCTAAATTTTCAGGTTATTATTTTTCAATGTAATAAATTATTTTACCTAAATTCATTTAATGAAAAACTAGGTGTTTAGATTTCTAAAAAAATGGTTTTGATAATAAGGTGATTACTTTATTAATAATTTGTTATGGTGACCCATATTTTAATAATTTCTTTGTATATGTTTAAAGGTTGTTAAAGGTTTTTAAGTATAAAGGTGGTTTCAATGAAGAAATTTTCATTTTGGAAATAAATATTTTGGGTTCCTTTATGTGAGATGAAATTATTTTCATATATTAAATATTGTCAGACTTTTTAAGTAATGATTGATGTTTAAAGGTTGTGAAGGGTTGTTTTTCCAAAAAATATTGATATTAATTTTGGTAACTATAGTTTTTAAAAAAATTGGGATTGGGTTTTAAGTGATGGAAGTTTCTTTTAAAATTTATTATGTGAACTTTTAATGATGTTTTAATATTTTTTTAGTAAATTTTTTTTTATTTTTGAATTATAAATTCATTTTAAAAGGAAAAAAAATTAAAATTTGGTAGTATGAAATTTTAAAATTTTATAGAAGAATAATTTTGATTTTAAATTCTAGTAAAAGTTTCAATAAAGGATTTAGGAAAATAATATGTAGGTTTTTAAGTGGGAAAGTGGGCAATTAATTCATATCGGTTATATGGATTTAATTTTTTTGGATTCATAATTAAAAAAATTAAATTGTGGAAGGTTTTTTATTTTAAAAGTGGGGATGTTCTTCTATGGTGTGTTAGTTTTTTGGAAAAAAATTTCAAACATTTTACATGAAATTGGTGGTTTTTAAAAAGGGAAGAGGAAATTTTTGAAAAGGGTGTTTTGAAATTTGGTATGTGTATTTTTAGGAACATCTATTGATGTAATTTGAATTTATTTTATTTTATTTCATAAATCTAGTTTAGTTGATCCAATTTTATATGTTACTTTTCATTTCCCTCTATTAATGTTTGGGATTAATAGTATGGGTGTCATACCATCAGATTTCCTTCCTTCTATTTTCTAGGTGTATTTCTATTTTAGTATGGTGATGGTTATCTCTTTTTTTATTTTTTCATGTAAATCCTTGGATTTTTTAGAGTATCTAAAGTGGTATTTGGATCATTATTTTATTTGGATTTTTACATGAATTCTCTTGGTGGAATGTTGATCATTTTAGATATAATTTTTCATTAGTGATCCAAGGATTCGTTTTTCCTACAAGGATGTTAGACTTGTTATTTTAATCATTCATGAGGGTTTTGATTTGAAATACATAAGTGTGCTCTATGATTAAAGGGATGATTGGTACCCCTATATTAGGTTACATCATAGCTTGTGTCTTGGTTTTTCAGATGCGTTCACTAGGTTTTATAGTTTTGGGATAGATTCCCCAAATTACATCCACTTCAACCTATATTATAAGGATATAATTTTTTATTATAGTATGAGAATTTATTTATTGAGGTAATTATAGTCATGTCTTGTATTATCCCAAATGGATAGTAATTTTTTCCATGGTTAAGGTGATATTTATCATTATATCTTGTTATTTGTGCAATATTTGTGATCTAGTAGATATGGATTTCTATTTTGGTACTTCTAAATTTCAATAGTGTCTTTTTTATGCCTTTCAACTTTTTTAGGAATATTTCATCCCTAGTAGTGATTTTAATCTTTCTAGTTTCTAGGAATTAATTTTTTTTTAGTGTTGGTGTATTATTGGAATTATAATATGGTGGGGAGACCTCTTTTTATGATCCTTCTGTGGGGTTTTACCTATATTCTATCAAGCATGTTCCTTTCATGTTGTGATGAAGCTATGTTATTTGGTGGGGGTCTTTGTTTTGATTCTTTCCCAAAAACACTAACCAGTGTTTATCATTGGTCCTTATTTGTGTCTTGGGTTGTTTCGTATTGATTTTTTGAGTATTTTTTGTTGGTCCATCATTCCCTTTGATTTGGGGTGTTCCTTGGTTTTTGAGGTTGTCGTTTATGAAGTTAAAAATTTTCCAACATTGAAGTGTCTTCCATTTTTTTAGTCTTTGTTGAATCGTATTAAATTCCATTAAGGTTACCTATGATGAGGGAATTATACAATTTTTCTGTCTACCATTTCAACTTTAAGGATAGATTCATCAATCATTGGTCACAATTTCATTTAATCTTCATGTATCTCAAATCATGACCTTAGTATAGGGATTTGACTCCATTTATTTTGGAATCAACCATTTTATTTGAGTCTCTATAAGGGAAAAAATCATTATTGTTGGAAGAATTGTCATGCCATGACCTCTTTTTCCCCTATTATTTTATTTATTTTATTTATTTTTGGGTCTCTATAATATCCCTCTCTCTAGGAAAAATTACCATGAATTTTTATGTTTTTTGGTGTATAGTTCATGTTTCATGGTTTGGCACATATTTAGTATTAAAAATGTTGAAATTAGTTGACAGGTATATGAATTTTAAAATATCTAATTGCACAACTAGAAAATGGTAAGTTTAACCATATGGCTTGCCTATAATCCATGATCAAGGTACTCTAGTGACACTTTCTTAGCTGGAACATGGTTTTTCTAACAGTGCAATATAACCATGTTTTAATTTTTGGGAATTCCTATCTTTCCTCTCTTAAATTAAATCCTAACCCTCCACCCTATTCATGTGATTTTCTACATAGGGTAGCCCCAAATTCACCTCTTCCCATTTGTTAATTTACCTCTCATGGTAATTCCATGGGATTTATTTATGATTTGGTTCTATATCATTATGGTACAACCTATTTTATCATCTATATCATTATTTTTCCTCATTTCTACTAGTTTCCACTTCATCCCATTGTTTTTTACACTCTGACTAAGCCCTAACTAGAAGGGGTGTTTCCTAATAGTGATTTTTTCTACTTAGATCTTGCGACACTTTCCTTGAAACCTTTTAGAGGTATTTTTTATGGGATATGATTTTTTCTTTATGAAGGTTGGTTTTCTCCATTGTATAACTATTTAAAATTATTAACCCATTATTTCTTATCTTTAACCCATGTTTTAAATACCTAATTATTTATACTATATATGTCTAATATTTTAAAAATGGAAAACAATTTTTACTTGGTTTAAAAATAATACCATGGTTATTTCTTTTAAAAGACGTGTTATAAATATCTTTATCCACTGTCAGCCACACCAAATGTTAGATAAAATACTCCATTGTATTTTATTAAGTAATTTTGAAATTAAAAAAAAGTTTTTAGATATATGAAATAATTTTCAATGCAAACACTTAGTTTCTATGGGTGTTCTAAGATTAGAAATAATGGGTTTTAGTGATTTTTGTGAATCAAGATTTTATGTTGGTTGTGTGTACTATTTTCAAAGTGTGTACTGATAATTTGGTTTCTCAAGTGATAATAGAAGGCCAAGTTCGAACATGTTTAAATAGTTTTAATGGTCATCCTTTAAGAATTCCTTTTTTTTAATAATGATATGGGTTATTAATTTATTTCCCCTAGAAGAGGAAGTTTATTTTTTATTATTATTCTCAATAAAAGAGAATGAGTCATTTTTGTGAAGGGTGTTCAGAGGTTCGAGTGAATTTTTTTTCTTTTTTATGTTATTTTTTTATGATTAACATGTGAATGTTTATTTTTATTTCATGGGAATCCTTTAATTGTTAATAAGTAACTCTAGGTAAATAGGTTATATTATGTCCCAATTGTGCTCTGAATAGTATCCCTGAGATAAACTATATAATTATTGTGAGATTTTGTCACTTGGTTGGCCATGTATGAGAATATCAGGTGTTAGGATAGGTTGTTTTTATTTCAATCTGGTCAAATTTTTTGTTTTTATAGTTGTTCCCAATTTTGTCCCCAAAGATCATAATTTCCCATTATAATTGTGATTTTATTTTTTATGCGGGTGTTTTTATTTTTCTTATGCACTAGGAATTCCATATTTTATAAAATTCAATGTTACTTTTTATAAAACATATTTTTAATTTCATTGTTTTAATTTATATCATACTAATTTAATTTGAATTTAAAAATTATTAATTCGGTTAAAATATGAGTAATCCAAGAAAATATTTTCAAAGTGATTGTTTCATTTAATAAAAATGAATTGTAAGTTTTAAAAAATTGATTTTATTTGATAATTATATTTCATGTTCTAACCTATCAAAAACATATTTTAAATATGTATTTTTAAAATATAATGAAATTGTTTTGCTTTTTAGTGATTATTTATGGTGAATGTGGAGGATACCTACAAAGGCTTTATGTTCACTCATATTCATATTTTATGTTATTGTTAAAATATTGATTTCTCATGGATCATGCTTGTTTTGAGGTTTTATGGTGACTTATAGGGTCACATTGAGGTATATTGGTTATTTTGTTTTATTTAGTTTCCCTTATTGCATCATCCATCCTTGTTTACTTCCATTACATTGTGGGTAGTGTTTATGCATGTGGTGTTATGGCTGTTGATTAATTGAAGTTATTTATTGGAAGGGATTTAATTGTGATAGTGATTTTTTATTCATGGATTATTATCTCTTTATACATGTACACTTTCTTGGCATGGGAACCGAATGTGTATATGCATCATGGAAGAATTTTTTATAACCTTTATAATGCAATTTTAACTTATTTTATTGGAAAAATCATTCCCACTATGTTTTTTATGAATATCTTGAGCTTTTTTCCAACCCATGGGGCTTAGGGCGCCCTTTAGGCCTTTGATTAAGCTTATTTGGGTGTTCAGTGGATAGAAAACTCATGTTGGTTCATGGGAATGTGCCTCCAAACCTTCATATGTTTATGAATATTCCTTGGTATAAGTGAATGATAATTTTGATCATTTTTATAAATTTTCGGAGTGAAACTTTATATAATTTGATAAATTAGTATTCATATATGAGGATATGATTGAGATTGAATAAATATGTGGTTGATTTTAAATGGGATGATTAATAGCCACTTTAATCTTGTGAATATTTGAATATTTTATATTTTAACTCTTTCTATCTTTCTTAATAAGAAATTATTTTTCATATATATGTGTAAATCCTTATATTTAACGGGATGTTGTTTGATTGGTAGTTAATTAAATGTGTGTTTTTATAATAGTTTATATGGGAGTATAGATGTGGATGAGTCTTATAATAATCATGTATTCCATTATATACCTATTTTGGGGTACCTGATTTTTTAATTCTGATACACCATGGAAATTGGTTTTGATTGGGTTGGAATCCTTGTGTTTAAAAATTATGATTGGTAACATTGTTTGATATTTGTTCTTGAGAGTATGGAATGATTTATACAAAATTTAGGAATCTAATTTTCCAGGTTACTAATTTTGATTTATTTTTTATAGAAAAATAAAATTTATTTTCTTTCTGAAATGAAATTATTAGTAAAGAATATTTTTCTTTAAATATCATACATGTTTTGGATTATTTTTTTTCTGGATAAAAATTTTAATGGTGGTTCCACTGTAATAATACAAGAATTAATAGAGGATGAGAAATTATATAGTTAAGGTTTGAATACAGTTATTTTTCACTTAATATGTTTAATTATGACTTTATTTATTAAATGGTTCTTACACTACCAAAAAAATATGTTTCTGCAATTCTACCCTTTAATGGTGCTAAAAAAGGAGATGTTAATAGATTCCCTTTATTAGCGTTTTTTTAGTACTAATAAAGGTACCCACTTTATTAGCTCTTTTTTATCATTGTTAAATGGGACCCCTTTATCAACTTTTTTTAGTAGTACAGATAAAGGGGGGGTATGAATGTTTTTTTATACCAGCCCTGATAAAGGTTATATTTTAAAAAATATATATTTCATTAGAAATAATATATTAATATATAAATATAATATAAATATTTTAAATATGTTTTAGATAAGTATAAATATACATTTAAACTTAATATAAAAGATATTTAGTGAAAATGGATTGTAAAATATTTAAAAATTATTATTAATTAATAATTTTTCTAATTATTGTCGACAAATAGTTATTTAATAACAATTTTAAGACACAAAAAATCTTAAAATTAATAAAAGATCTAAAATAAGTTAAAAACATAACTTGAACTTCAAACGAACATAAATTTTTATTTGGGGGTCCGTTTGAGTTCTACCACATATTAAATTGATGCCAGTGATGAGATTTATAGGCTAGTGATGCAAGGGAACCTTCTATTACATTTTTCAATTCCAAAAATGCCCAGAAGGCCTCCAAAACGCATTCTTTAGTCGAGATACCCAAATTTTTTAATATTTGAGAGATTTTGATCCACGTTTAAGGGGGGTTTACCCTTTTTTAGTGGGAACTGAATTTATTCCTTGGGATTATAATCATATTGATATTAAGGCTTTGAAATTTATCATTTTTTTCAATCTACTATTATTTATAATCAAATATATAACAATATATACATATTTTTAATATATACACAAATAAAAATTTAATTTTATAAATAAATAATTAAACATATTTACATATAAAATATATTTCTCAATATATAAGCCTTATCTAATTAAAAACTAACAACCATTTTATTTAAAATACAAATTTTTGAATATTTATATGTCTATATAATGTGTTTGTGTGTGTCTATATTAACAAACTGATGTATATTATCTATATATTCTAACATATGTATATACATATTGATATATAATATATGTAAATATATATAAATATGTATAATTATACTTACAGATACACATATATAATATTTGTGTGTGTGTTGTATATATATATTAATTCATTTATTTATTTATAAAAACAAAAAAAATATAAATGTATATCATACCGATCATATAAATATATATTAATATAAAAATCATATACGGATAAAAAAATATAACTAAATAGATATAAATAAATAGATATAAATATATATTAATATACGAATAAATATATAAATATATAAATATAAATAACTATATATAATAATATACGAATAAATATATAAATATAACTATATATGTATAAAATGATTACTTTGGATGATGTGGGAGCTTCATAAAATATGGTTGTTGTGAAGGATATTGAGAGGCATGTTGTAGATGGGGTTGGGATAGTTGATTATGCATTGGCATCTTCTGGGGGTAGGGTTGTTATTCATTCAAAGCCCCTAATCACTATGAAGAGGGGTGCATGGTTTTACTAGAAAAAAAAATAAAATGGGGTTCACACTTAAGTGGTGAAGATGCTAAAACCTACCATTGGTGAGCTAGATGAGTGTTTTCCAATGAAAGGAAGCAGTGGGTTTGTTCAGATCAAGCTGAGTATGTTTGTAGTTCCCCATGCTGTTACCTTTGAGCACGTGAGCAAGAGCATATCTTATGACATGTCAAGTGCTCCCAAGGAGTTATAGGTCTCAAGGTGGATGAAGGGTCCCAACCTCAAGTCCCAGATATTTGGGTGGATAAAGGGTCCCAACCCCAATTCCACAGATAGTCCATATGGAAATATATGGCTCATTGAGTTCACTTATGACCTTGAAAGCAGGAATGTGCATACATTCAAGGTGGTGGATTCTGGTGACTTGGTATTGGTGGACATGGTCTATATCAACATTTCATCAAACCATGGGAACCCTAACCATACCTACATCTACCAGTTGTGAGTGCATTGCCATGAACCGAGCTCCCTTCAGGTACACGCTTCACAGCCTTGACCTGGCTGCACCACTGCCAGTCTCTGCTTTTGGTTCTCCATTTTCCATTAGTTATTTAGGTCCAAGTGACCAATTGTATATATCCCTCCCTCTCTATTGGCTCCGTTATTTATCATTGGGTTTTGAGACATTTAAATAAACCCTTGGGGTCTTTAGAAATTTAGTTCATTTATCTCAATAATTTTCATTTAAAAAAAATTAAAATATTGTGACTCCTTATGTTATGATGTGGATTCGGTGTATTGACATGATATTTTTAGAATCCATATGATGATAAAGGTGTGTTGTAATGATAATGTGAAAAAATAATGCATATCATAAAAGAAAAGTATTAGATAAAGATTTTTTCTTATGCTAAATTAAATATTAATAATTTAATGATTAAATTGTTTGAAAAAATAAAATTTATAAATAATAAAACATGCATTTTATGATAATTTTAATAGTCCTACCTATATATGTGACTAGATAGTTGGTTCAAACCATCTAATAGCCTCATGTTCACCTCCTAAAATGTCAAGGTTTTTTATTTGTAATGAGGGCTTAAACCGAATATTATCTATAATATTTCCTCAAAGAATAACTAATATAGTCCATAACACAATAAAAAAATTGGTGTCAATGTGTAATTGATATAACAAATTTATCACTTATCATAAACAAAATGGAATAATAATATCATTGAAAAACTTTATAACAATGAGTTCAAGTTCATACAATAGGAACATTGTTCTCAGTCCAATCATAACACAGAAAATAAATAAAATAAAAAGTATGTCATTATTCAAAATCATAAAATTTAACACAATATCCTTGTCTGACACTACTCTAGTCCCACAGACCCTCCTTATATTCATTCTCCAATCTCATATTGTCATCTGATACCTATGATAACATTTTTAAGAATAAAATATGTTCTAGGTACATGTATTTTGAAGTATCGATAAAGGATTTGAGTACGATGAATTAGTAAGAACCACTAAAAAACGTAAAAATTTAGTGTAATATATATATGTGTGTGTGTGTGTGTGTGCGTGTGTGTGTGTGTGTTTTCTCATGTGAAAACATCCAAAAATAACCCAATTCACCCCATTAGAAATCCTATCAGAAATCTAAAAACCATACTATAATTATAGAAATTGATAAAATATTAACTTCAGTTTCAATATGTATTCAAGAATACCATGGTCCTTAACCTTACAATTTTCCAAAAACCATACTATAATTATAGAAATTGATAAAATATTAATTTCAGTTTAATATGTATTCAAGAATACCATGGTCCCTAACCTTACAATTTTCAACCAATCTCAAAATGTCAATCGTATAAGTTACTCAATTGTTCAATATAATAGTTTATTCGCCTTAAAAAATAAAAAATTTACCTTTTTAGTCCACATGTCACGCTAACTCTCATACCTATATTTTAATGACCCATGAGTCCACATTCCACTCTATCCCCTAGCCTATAATGAAAATATCCTCTAGTTTACCTATCGTAGTAGCCCCTTGTCCTAAACTACAATGACCCCCCCGGTCCACATGTCATAAATTCCCCTAGTCTATAATGTAATGATTCCATGATTCACTTTTCAAACTAGCCCTTAGCCTATAATGTAGTTTCCCTTTAGTCCATATTTCATTCTCACCCACTGATCTATAATGAAATGACCCCTTGGTGAACATTTTGTGTTGTTCTCCATACCCACGTTCGCATCAGGTCCTGTAACCCATGATTATATATGCTCCCCTAAACCATATTCAAATCTTGACCATATATATAACATATAAGTGTAAAATATGTTATAGAAAAAGTTTCAAGTTATCAAATCCTTATATAATATAATCATATGTATTTTTTAAAATAGTCACTTCATCCAAGCAATGAACAATTCATGAAATCTATGTTAGTGAGGTTTGACACCAATATTAATTAACAAGTTAAATGTTATATCATTTTTAAATAACTATCCATAGTTTCAACAAATGGAATCATTTATGGGTTATCCAAATATCATTTCATCCATGGAATAATGGATATTTTTGTTTTTTTTCAATGCATGATTTATTTTATATTTATCCTTTTATCTTGAATACCTATTAAGATCCAATTTTGTTAATTTATATAATAGTTCATTAAATAATTTCAACTTCAAATAGTATAAAGATCATTTGAACATTTTATAGGGTCTATATTAGTAATCAAAGACTATATTAATTTTATTACAAATATATAGACACTCTGGAAACCCCTTTTAATACTTTATATTTATTCTCATACACCACGCAAACACCAACACGTTTAAACCATTGAAATTATTTTTGGTTTCCTTCCGCATATGATGATCATATCTCATATATAAAACATCATCAGCTTAATTCACTACGTCAAGTCAAATCTAACAATCCTTAGTCAAAAAACCCTTAATACCACTCTAACCAGCCAAAATTATTAAGATGTAGAAAATAAATATAAAACCAAAACACATACCTTTGTATCATTAATACAAAATTATATTCTATGGAATATGTATATGTGTGGTTTGGTGAAAAAAAACATATAAAATTCTTATTCAATAGTTAAATTTGGAACCCCACTTAGTAGATATATGATTCATTTTTCCAAACCATGTAAACATTCTATGATAGATTTTTTTTCATTTCATTTTCTACCTAATTTCCATAACATAAGTAACAAAAATATATATATAAATCAAAAATATATCTAAAACTGAATCATGTTTTTTAAATACTTTTTTTTATAATATACCAAGAAAATCAAAACGTTTTATGATAAAATTTTAGTGATATACATGTTTTTAAATGGGTGAGGGTCATGCCCACTTTATTAAAGAGAACAAAATAAAGAGATAAGAGGAGGGTAATAAATGATAGAAGCATGCCAAAACAAACTCAGTGACTCAACAAACTCAACAATCCTAATAATTTCTTATTATTTTTTTTATTTAAGTCATATTAAATATTTGATGGCCTATTTTAACTAATTTTTTTAGAAGTGTGAAAAATAATAATACATTTATAAAACATGACATAATTATTCAATGGTGAAATTTATAAAAAAATTCCTATATTTAGAGGAATAAAATTTAAAAAACAATATCAATTCATTATTAAATCCAAAAAAAATTTAATGATTCAATATAAAAAATAAAATTCATTCAGTATAAAAATGTTAGTTTAATAACATGAATGTTATTTTTAAATTAAATTAAATTATACATAGAGTCCTAAATAGATTAAATCTGTTAGTATAAAATACCAAACACACATTACTTGGATATAAAGATAAATTTTTATATTAAAAATAAAATTATTTCCAAGCTTTAAAATATCTTGGATGATGTGTAAACTTATCATTATTGTTTTACATGTAATTACACTTCATTTTCTTTACATTTTTAAAAGATAGAAAGAATCCTTGAAATCATGGTTCTAATGGAATGTAATGTAAAACCTTTAGAGTAGTTTTATTTGCATTATTATTTTAATTCAATTAATTAAAAATTTCATCATTATTCATCGACTTCTATCTAGAAGTGTGACATCTTTTACACTCTTTTCTATCAGAATATTCCGCTTGATAAAACAACCAGTCATTGGGGCATGCATGTAACCTTATATAATTGAGAAATATATTGTTAATAACTTTCTACATCTTATATAATAAATCATTAATCATATCTTCAATAAATGAATAATTTAGGAATACCAATATCATCAACATTTCTTTATTTGTAACTCCATATAATATCTTGATATGGTAAAACTTTAGTATAACGGACAATTGTTTATATTTTCTAAATCTTTCATACAAATCCACACTTTGATCATCCTGAAATTCATAAAATTCATTTGATTGATCAATCCATTTCTCTATTGTAATAATCTTTAAAAAATAAAAATATACACCATAAATATGATACAATATTTATCTTGTTATGGTTAGTTTCAAAGCATCATTATCATGTTTTGAATTTAATTCTCTACTGTTAGGACAATAGTTTTTTTATTTTATTGATGAAATCAAGTCATGATTTATATAATCATAAATTCCCCATGAAAAATATACCTAAAATATCTAATAGGAAATCGTTACAATATCAGTTTCTCAAAAACATCATGTATTCTCAACTATCATTTTAAATTACAATCATAATGTAGACATTGTATTCATCCATATACAAATCATTTTATAATTACAAAATCAAAAAACACCTGCAATCCCTCGATATACTGAGTTTTATTCATGGTAAAGTAATCCTAATTTAATCACTTTGTACCCTACTAATAAATATCTCCATAAAAAATAACACACCCTAATTAAAAAAACTTATGTTAAAAATAAAACATATCATGGAATAATATATAAGAATTTATAAAATTTAATTAATAAAAATTCATCAAATATAATATAATTATAATCGATTGATTTTATAATTTCATATTCTATGATATAAATATATAAAATAACATGTAGAAAAATATATGTGAAATATTGAAAGAATGACTAATCTATAATTTATTAACAAATAAACTATAAAAAATCAAACATAATTTATAAATGCATCAAAAAAACAATTAAAAAGGGAAACTAAAACAAATTACCCTAATAATAAACTAAAAATTATAAATATTTTATATAATCAATAAAATTATTAATAAATTAAAAAGTTATATATATCCCAACATGATAAATCATGAAATCCCAAATTCATTATACATCAAAACTTTTATATCCCAACAAGGAAAATAAAAAAATTTAAATACCTCTCTAAATACATGGAGTTTGTTGAAATGAAATAATAATAAAGAAAATGTAATAGTCGTTCTTCTAGAAACATACCATTTACCCAGAATAAATGTGTAGAGAAGGGTAATAGGTTAATGTGAAATATGATATACAAGGATAACCCACTTCAAATAAAAAGTTGTTATAGAAAATAATGGGAGGATGATATTGAGAAATATAAGAGGGGTTTGTAGGAAGAAGGAAAAGTGGATGGGAGGATTGTGTAATGGAAGGAGGAGGATAGGGGATGACATGGTGGGGATGTTTTTTCAAGGGATGTTAGACTATAGTGATTAATTGGATAGAACAAAGAGAAAGAGAGGTGGTGTGACTATAATCAATGGGTTTAAATAACAAATGTTTTTAAATAACCATTGGTATAAAAATAATAGTGTTGGGTTTTAAAATAATCAAAACTAATATTTCATTACATGGTGATTGTAGTTAACTGCTACTAATTAATTTGGATGAACTGGTAAGAGCCTCAAGTTTTTAATTAGTTGTGGGTTTTTAAAACTTCTACTAATAAACCACCCCAAAGGATATTTTTTATTTTTGTGTAATCATTGAGTATTAAACTCATGAAGTTAACACTTTTTTATCTTGAGTATTATAGATCATGAGGACAATCCATCCAATTGGAACACCGCATATTTTGGGAGTCGTTGTATATTCCTATATATGAGTATGTGTATTTATATCTTAATGTGAGATAATTTTAAATATATATCATTGATTTTATACTTTGATACATCATGAAAACCACAACTTTTTGTCATTGGGTAGGTATTTTACATCTAGTGTGTTATTAATATTATGAAATTGATTGAATGGTTAGGACTGGATTTATTACATCTTTGTATAGTAATATGATATCTCTAGGACTTCGACTAGGATGGTTGTGCCTTGAATAAATTAATGGCCATCGTAGATCAAGGAAAGTGAATCATTAATGAACAAATAATGATAAATAAACAATAATAGGATAGTGAAACAAAGTATCCATCCATAGTTAAGAGATATTGTATGATAAAGACATTATAATAGAAAGTAAGAGTTAATATGCGGTTTTTATAGATTTTAAGAAATATATATCTCTTTATGTGCAATTGTGTTTTTAGAAACAACTATTAGTCTATGAGAAACACTAAACACTATCTATATAAGGTACAAGAGTTTCACTAACAAAGTGTATCGATAAGTTTCAACAATTCTGGTGAATTTTTGTTTAGGATGAAGTGGGCCTCATGTCTATTTGTCAGTTAATGGTTGAGTTTGAATGATCATAAGTAAATGAATAAATAAATTCAATTATATGTTATTCAAGTTTAGAATAATAAGAATTGAATATATTTATCATTATAGTCATAAGTTATTCAGTATTAAATTAGTGGATCTAAGAATATAGTTTTTTGAATGAATATTAATAATTCATGTTTTATTATGTATATTTGAGAAGAAAAATCTATGTTAGTGGTACTTATTTCTTTACTTGATATTATAAATTATTACAGGTTACTAGTGAAATGAATTTGACATTTACAATTAGTTAATAAGGCCATAGAAGACATTTTGGGTTAGTCTTAAGGATTATTCTTCTAAAAATATCTTAATCAACTAAAAGAAAACTTAATACTCTTTATATAAATTTATTTGAGAACCATGAATTCTTATTTAAATAATTTCCATGAATCTGATTCATCCCATGACTTCTCTTAGACTTTATAGAGATAAACAAGGGAGAAAAATGACTTCAGGTTACTTCCTCCTCTTGAATAAAGTTTGTATTCTTATGATTATGGTACAATTATCATAAAATGCTTAATTTTTTCTGAAAAAATATAGTTGAAGGATAATAAAATAGGATTTTACGGTGCGTGTGTGGATGATATATAGGGTTCACTATTTGGTTCCTTCAATCTATAATAATTTGAAACCTATTACAATATATTGGGATTACATGAATGAATGTGATATTCTTCAGTTTGTGTTTATTTTACTTAAATTGTTAATATGTTATCCATTCATGAATTTGAGAATTATTATGCCCAATCATGTGTTCAAAATAGATTTGGTTCAAAAAATATTAAAACATTGATACGGAACCCTTCCCTTTTCTACAAAATTTAGTTTGATTACTAATTTTTTATAGACATGTATAGAGATCTCTATATATCAATAATTTTCTCTTTTCATCTTATTATAAATAAGGTAATATTTTATAAGTACTACCTATATTTTATGCCAAACATCAAGGACTTATACATGTATTTTTGTGTTTGTGTCATATAATTTTAATCAATTAGAGTTTTATTTGTGGTTGATTATGATATGATGAATATTTTGGGTCTATAGTTTGATTAACCTCACTGATAACCATTCTAAATGTATATTACTTTATATTATTGGATATGTTGTGCTGATAAGACATCAAATAAATTTTTTTTGAAATATATAGTGTAATTCACCCACATAATATTTAGGTGAATGAATTTATCATAACGACAAAAAAATTATCATAAATTGATTTTTGATGAGATTTCTTAGGGGTAAATAGAGAGGTGAAACTATCTAATGGAGATGTGTGTAGTTTAATTATTATTAGTATTCAATTTATAGGGATACTACATAAGGTTGGTTTTAATACTTCTTATTTAGGAATGAGGTATTTTTTATAAGGGATTATGTTGTATGTTTAAAGGTATAGTGAATACATGTGATATTCAAAAAAAATTAGAGTATATAGATATGAAATTTAATTATTAATCTCATTTGTATTGTGTATATTTTTTGAGATATTTGGGATGTAATTATTAATAGATAAAATTTATTATGATATATGATATGTATGTATCTCTAGTTTTATTAGTATTTACTCATGGGCCTAGATTAATCTGATCTTGGTCAGTTACATGTATTCAGTACCGTATACTTTTTATATAAAGGTATGGATTCCTCATATACTATCAAACATTATGAATGAAATTAGTGGGTGGTAGGAGTATCCGTAACATATAAAGACCTACTTTATTGATGCATTTTTTATGTGAGATAAAATGTTGGCAAACTATAGAAAATAATGTTTAATTTCATAGAGGATTATGTTGGATGAAATTGATTTTGAATCATAATTCGTAAATCGTTATGTGATTAATGCGATGAAATGACGTGGGTGGTAATTAACTTTAGTGAATTTTATATTTTGTTGATAATAACATCATGATTAGTATATAAATTCTGATTATGTTTTGGGAAGAGTAAATTGATAATATTATTAGAATATATTTATGATCTAGGATAATTATCCGATAATGATGATGATCATTATCAGATAGATAAAAACCTAGGTTTTATTGAGTTATACATTTAGTTTTATGATTTATTCATGTATATGGGAGGGTTAAATATATATCAACTTTAATATAGAGAGATAATCCATGAAATGTGAAGTTATTTACAATGATGTAATGAAGAAGTGATAAAATAGTTGAAATGAAACCATGATTGTTTAATTAATCATCTCTATATGGAATTGAAATATTCTAAAAAATATATTTACATTAATGTCGGTAATCTAATGTGAATTATTTATTTACCTAACAATATTTGATCGGTGGTTTTCTAGTTATGGTATATGGTATCTCTTGTTATTTTAATAAGTATTCCTTTAAAATGGGAACTACAAGTGAGATTGAGGGTTTCAAGTGATTAATAAATGAAGTATATTTTATATTGATATATTGGGTGATCTTAATAAATTTTAATTAGTATTAATACATGTGTGTCACACTATAACTTTGGTTTTCCTCTATTATTTTATTTAATTCATTTTTTTGGTATATATTGTTTCTCTTTCCCTCTAGGCCAAATTCCAATGAATTTTTATATTTTTGGGAATGTAGTTCATATTCCATAGTTCTCTAGACAATTATTACTAATATTGCAGCGACCATGTGACATGACTACATATTTTTTAAGATCCAATTACCTAGTTGGAACATAATTAGTATCACCATGCACCATACTCTAGGAACTCTATTGAGGCATGCATGGTCTGGTAAATCATGTTTCCACAACATGTGATATCCCTATGTTTTAATTTTTTATAATCCCTATTCTACCCCCACTTAAATTAAATTACTTCCCTCACACCTCATTCACTTATTCGCATGATGAACTACCCTAAGGATCCTCAATTGTTCCTCTTTACTTACTTTCCTCTCTTTACCATGGAAATTCCATGGGTTTAATTTATGATTTGAGTCTATATCTTCAAATTATGACCTCGTTTCACTTTAATTTCCTCTCGTTCCCTATTTCTTCATGTTTCATCTTATCCCCCTTGTTGTGTTCCTCTTTGGATCATCCTTAATCAAAAGGGTTTTTTTCTAATTGGTTACTTT
This sequence comes from Viscum album, assembly GCA_963277665.1. Lineage (NCBI taxonomy): Eukaryota > Viridiplantae > Streptophyta > Magnoliopsida > Santalales > Viscaceae > Viscum > Viscum album. The sequence continues at coordinate 826,175,294 of OY728162.1, forward strand.
TAGTACCTAGGGATTGTGAGTCTCTCTATGAAACATTTTGTATCAAAATTCATCAAGGAATGTGAGTTTATCTTGATTAAGGTAGGTTTTCATTATTACATAATTCTTTAAAAAATTTGAACCATGATTTCTTGGTTTTAATCCATATTTGAAATGATTAATGATAAGTAAAATATATGACTATGAAACTTTTGAAAATGGAAACCAAATTTCACTTGGTTTAATTGGAATATCAAGGGAATTCTATTTAAAATATGTGATTTAAGTCTCTTTATAAACCACCACTCACACTATTTTTTAAAAAATTCCCCTATGGATTTTATTAATGGATTTAAAATTAAAAAAGGTTTTTTACTTATTTAAACTAATTCTTAAAAGAAATAATTGGTTTTTAAGGGTGTTATTGTCCTTTAATGAATGTGGGTTGAGTTTTTTTATGTTGATATTTATGTTAGTTGTGCATTTGGTTTTAAAATCTTTTTTTATAACATAGTTTCCCAAATTATATTAGAAGGCTCAATTGGAACTTTCTTAAATAATTTTAATGGTCACCATGAAGCATTCCCATTTTTATGTTTTGAAAAGTGTTATTGATTATATATTTATTTACCTAAAGGGTATATTTTATTATTTATTCTTATTCGAAATGAAAGAGAGGGGTTGTTTCTATGAATGGTGTTCAGAGGTGAGGGTGTGTTTATTATTCTTGTTTATGTCGTTTTGTAATGACTAAAATTCTCACCTCTATTTTTATGTCAAAATAAGCAATGGGTTGTGAGGTGACACCTCCAGGTAAGCATGCTACACTAGTTCAAGATCATGATCTAAGTAAAAAAATTTATATAGACTATATTATACTTTTTTTATTTTATCCCTCAATTAAGATGGGTAGGGAAATACTGGCTTTTATCGAAAGTTGTTGTTATCAAGAATCAGTATTATTTTGTATTTTCATTATCATGTCCTATTTTATCCCCTTAGATCCTAGGTTACCATGAAATTTTTTATTTTCCTTTTGATGTTGATGTGTGTGTTTTTCATATTCCCCAAATATTCATTTTTTTTTAAAATTCCATGGGTATTTTCTAAAATATATTGTGAACTAATTTGATTTCACTAAAACATGATCCTTTAAAGTGAATTTAATAACAATGATTATATTAAAATATTCATTGGATAGGTAAAAAAAATTTATGTGATTATTTTATTTAATAAAATATAAGTTTATGTTTTATAGAATGGAATATACTTCATTTTTATTTTTATTTTTCTTGACTACCAAAAAATGATTTTATGCATTCGTTTTTAGACTAGATTGGAATGGTTTTACTTTTAAATGATTATGCATAGGGTGTGGGGAGGATACCTATTGGGCCTCTATGATCCCACCTATTAAAATTTCAAGTTCTATTTCTTCTCTTGATTTATTAAGGAATATTCTTGGGTTTTGGTTGTATAGTTATTCATAGAATCACTTGGAGGTATGTTTGTCAAATTTTTATTTAGTTTCCATTGTTTCATCTGTGAAATAATCTATCCTTATTTTTCTTCCTTTCTCTTATGGGTGTTCATGTGGTGTTATGGATGTTCAATAAGTGGGGTTTTTTCTTTTATGGGGGTGGATTAAATGGTGTGTTTTTATTTGTGATTTATTTTCTCTTTTTTCCTATTTATTTGATTCTTTATGCGCATCAAATGTATAGATTAATCACTCTATAATTTTTGAGTAAATTTTACGCTATTATTTTGAGTTATTTTTTAAAATAAATCATCCCCAATGAGTTTTTTTTATATTTCCAAGTGCTTATATTCAACCTATGTGGATCCTGAACACCCCTTGGTGCTTTCCATGGGCTGGTTTGGGCATCTAAAAGATGATAAATTCTGGTTGGTTCATAACTAAATAATATTAGATCCTAGGTTCCTATATGAGACTTGGTTCTTGGAGAACCCTTTATTGTTTTGTTGTATCTATTATATTGGAGATAGGAATATTGGAACACCATTTTATGTAAATAATGAGTCTGTCCAACTCTTTTACATTTGATTCCATTATTTGCGAAGTAAATTTGTGCTTTTAGTCTTGATTTTAATGTTTATATCATTTAATTCTGATATGTGATTTGTTTGGTTCTATTCTATCTTGGGGGATGATAAGGGGAGTTAACTGGGGGTACATGGTGAGATCCTAGGGCTTGGAAATTCATATGGAGCTAGAGTACATGATTCATTATGAATCATAGTACTAGTTGTGCAGTTTTCACATGGTCCACCAATCCATGTTTCCATGTAGCACATAGACACTAGTCTACCATTCAATTATGTGTTGGACATATTTTGTTTTTAATTAATTTTTTATCATGTCATTCTCATGTTTTTTATATATAACTTCAGTTTTAATTTTCAAATCAGGGTTCTAAATGTTCAGGTTATTATTTTTCAATGTAATAAATGAGTTTAAATAAATTGACTTAATAAAAAAACCATGTGTTTGGATTTCAGAAAAAAATGGTTTTGATAAGAAGGTTGTTCCTTCTTAAATAATGTAGTGGTTAAACCCCTGTTTTAATAATTGGTGTGTGTATGTTTAAATTTTTTTAAAGTCTTTTTAGTAGAATTTTGGTTTCAATGAAGAAATATTCATTTTGGAAATAAATATTTTGGGTTCCTTTAGGTGAGATGAAATTATTTTCATATTTTATGTATTGTTGGAATTTTTAAGTAATAGTTTATGTTTAAAGATATTGAAGGGTTGGTTTTCCAAAAAAAATTGATATTCATTTTGATAACTATGGTTTTCAAATAAATGGGGAGTGGATTTTAATTGATTGAAGGTGGTTTTAAAATTAATTATGTGAAATTTTAATTATGTTTTAATATTTTTTAGTAAATTTATTATTGAATTTTGAATTATAAATTCTTGTTATAAGTAAAAATAAATAAATTTTAAAGTTGGTAATTAGAACTTTTAAAATTTTATAGAACAATCATTTTTATTTAAAATTCAAGTAAATGTTTTAATAATGTATTTAGGAAAATAATATATTGGTTTTTAAGTGGGAAAGTGGGAGATTAATTCATATTAGTTTTATGAAATTAATTTTTTTGGATTTATAATTGAAAAAAGTAACTTGGGGAAGGTTTTTTATTTTAAAAGGGGGAAGTTCTTTTATGGTGTGCTTGTTTTCTGGAAATAAGTTTCAAACATGTGATGTGAAATTGATGGGTTTTAAAAAGGGAAGACGAAATTTTTGAAAAAGGTGTTTGGAAATTTGGTGTGTGTTTTTATATGAACATTTATTGATGAAATTTGAATTTTTTTGATGTTATATAATATATCTAGTTTATTTGAGCCTATTCCATATGTTACTTTTCATTTCCCTCCCATAAGGTTTTGGATTAATAGTATGAGTGTCATACCAAAGGGATTCCTTCCTTCCATTTTCTAGGTTTATTCTCATTTTAGTATGATGATGATTATCTATTTTGTTATTTTTTCATGTTAATACTTGGACTTTTTAGAGTTTCTAATGTGGTATTTGGTTGATTATGATCTTTGTATTTTTACCTGCATTCTCTTGGTGGAATATTAATAATTTTTTAGATATTTTTTTCTTTAAGGATCCAAGGTTATTTTTTCCCACAAGGATGTTAGACTTGTAATTTTGTTCATTTATGAGGGTTTGTGATTTAGAAGCCTTATATCTATTCTATGATATTAGGTATGATTTTTACCCCTAGATTAGGTTATATCATAGATGGTTCCTTGGTTATTCATATGGGTTCACTAGGTTTTGGAGTTTTGGGATAGATTCCCCAAGTTACTTCCAATTCAACCATTATTCTAAGGCTATAATTTTTTATTATAGTTTGGGAATTTATTTTTTGCATTAATTATAGTCATGTCACGTATTCTCTCAAATGCCATTGCTTGGGTTTCCATGGTTAAGGTGATATTTATCATGAGATCATGTTCTTAGTGTAATATTTGAGATCTAGTTGATATGGATTTATATTGTGGTAGTTCTAAATTTCAATGGTGTACTTTTTATGTCTTTCCTCTTTTTGGGGAAAATTTCATCCCTTATAGTGATTTTAATCATTCTCGTTTTTGGGAATGAATTGTTGTTTTTGAAAGTTGGTGTATTATTGGAATTCTAATATGGTGGGGAGACCTCCATTAATGATCCTTTTGTGGGTTTTTAACCATATTTTACCAATAATGTTCCATTCATATTATGATGAAGGTAAGGTATTAGGTGGGGACTATGCTTTAATTCATTCCAAATAACTCCCACCAAAGGATGGGTGTTGATCATTGGTCTCTATTTGTGTTTTTGGTTTTTTAATCTAGATTTTTTTTTGAGTTTTTTTTGCTAGACCATTGTTCCCTTTGAGTTTGGTTGTTCCCTAGGTTTTGAGGTTGTTGGTTATAAAGTCAACCTTTTTCCAAATTTGGAGTTCCTTCCATTTTTTGAGTCTTTTTTGAATTCTATTAAAGTCCATTATGGTTACTTACGATGAGGGAAGTAGAAAATTTTGGTGTTTCCCATTTCAACATTGAGGATAGAATCATCAATCATTGGTTTAATTTCATTTAATCTTCATGTCTCTCAAATCATGACCTTAGTATGGGGTTTGACTCCATTTTCAACTGAGTAAACCATTTTATTCGAGTCTCTCTAAGGAAAAAAATCATTATGGTGTGGATAATTGTCACACCTTGACCTTGGTTTTCCTATATTTTTTTATTTTTTTTAATTATTTTATTTGTATTATTAATTTTTGAGTCTCTATTATTTACCTCTCTCCATAGTAAAAATTACCTTCAATTTTGATGTTTTTGGTGTATAGTGCATGTTTCAGGGTTTAGCGCATAGTTAGTATTACCCATTTAGAAATTAGTTGATAGTTCTATGAATTTTAAAATTTCAAATTGCACAGTTAGAAAATGGTATGTTTAACCATGTGGGATGCTTATAATCCATGATAAAGTTCCTCTAATGAAACTTTCTTAGTCAAAACATTGTTTTTCTAACTGTTCAATATACCCAAGTTTTAATTTTTTGGAATTCCTATTTTCCCCCTTAAATTAAATCCTCACCCCCCCCCCCCCCATTCATGCGATGTCCCACCTAGGGTATCCCTAAATAAACCTATTCCCATTTGTTCATTTCCTTCTAATGGTGATTCTATGGGATTTATTTATGATTTGATTCTGGATCATTATGCTACAACCTCATTTTTTATCTATTTTATTCTTCTTCCTCATTTCTACTAGTTTCCTCTTCATCCCATTTTTTGTTAAACTTTAACTAATCCCTAATTGGGAGGGGTGTTTCTTAATAGTGATTTTTTGTACCTAGAACTTGAGAATCTTTCCTTGAAACCTTTTTAGAGGTATTTTTTAAGGGATATGATTTTATCTTTATTAAGTTTGGTTTTCTCCATTGTATAACTATTTAAAATTATTGAACCATTATTTATTCTCTTTAAACCATGTTTTAAATACCTAATGAGTTATACTATATATTTCTATGAATATTTTAAAAATATAAACCAATTTTTACATGGTTTACAAAGAATTACATGGCCATTTCTTTTAAAACACATGTTATTAATATATTTTTCCACTGCCAGGCACCCCAAATGTCCGATAAAATTCTACACTGTATTTTATTAAGGGATTTCAATTTATAAAATATTTTTTCGATCTATAAAATAATTTTAAATAGAAACTCTTAGTTTCTATGGGTGTTCTTAGATTATAAAAAATTGGTTTTAGTGGTTTTTGTACATCAAGAATTCATGTTGGTTGTGTGTATAATTTTCCAAGTGTGTACTAATAATTTGGTTTCTCAAGTGATATTAGAAGCCTTAGTTGGAACTTGTTTAAATGGTTTTAATGGTCACTATTAAAGCATTAATTTTTTTGTTTTTAAAAATTATATTGGTTATTAATTGATTTCCCCTAAGAGTTGAAGTTTATTTTTAATGATATTCTCAATGAAAGAGAAGGGGTTGTTTCTATGAATGGTGTTCAGAGGTACTAATGAATTTATTTTCTTGTTCATATTATTATTTTATGATTAACATGTGCACATAAATTTTTATTCCATGGGAATACATTCATTATTAATAAGTAACTCTAGGTAAATAAGATATACTAGGTCCCAATAATGCTCTGACTAGTAGCCCTCAGATAGACTATATTCTTCTTGTGATATTTTTCCACTTAGTTAGGCCACGTATGACAATATCAGGTGTTAGGATAGCTTGTTGTCATTTGAATTTGATCATATTTGTTGGTTTTATATTTGTTCCCTAGTTTATCCCCAAATATCTTAATTTTACATAATAATTGTAATTTTCATTTTTATACGGGTGTGTGAATTTTTCTTATGCACCAGGAATTTCATATTTTATAAAATTCAATGATAATTTTTATAAAACAAATTATGAAATTTCTTTTTTTAATTTATATCATACTTATCTAATGTGAATTTAAAAATTATAGACTCGGTTAAAATAGGTTTAATTCAAGAAAATAATTTCAAAGTGATTGTTTCATTTAATAAAAATGAAGTGGATTTTTTAAAAAAATGATTAGAGTTGATATTTATATTTCATGTTCTCACCTCCCAAAAACGTATTTTAAATATGTATTTTTAAACTAGAATGAAACAATTTTCCTTTTTAATGATTATGTGTGGGGAATCGGGAGGATACCTACAGAGACATTACGTTCGTGCATATTCTCTTTTCAGGTTATTGTTAAAATATTTATTTATCCTGGATCATTCTTATTTTCAGGTTTGATGGTGATTCATAGAGTCATGTGGAGGTATCTTGGTTATTTTTTTTATTTAGTTTCTCTTATTGCATCATCTATACTTTTTTCCCTTCTATTCTATTATGGGTAGTGTTTATTCATGTGGTGTTGTAGATGTTGAATAATTGTGGTTGTTTCTTTTAAGGGAGATAAATGTGAGAGTGGGTTTTTATTCATGGATTATTATGTCTTTATACATGTTTTTTTTTTTGAATGGTAATCCAAAGTATGTATGCATCATGGAAGAAGTTTTGATAAAATTTACACAACAATTTTAATTTATTTTAGGGGAAAATAATTCCCATTGGATCTTTTATGATTATCATGTGCTTTACACCATCCCATGGGGATTAGGATGCCCTTTGGTCCTCATAATAAGCTTGTTGGGGTGTTCGGTGGTTGGAAAACTCAGGCTAGTTCATGGGAATGTGCCTTCTAACATTATTATGTTTATGAATATTCCTTGGTATAAGTGAATGATAATTCTACTCATTTTTATAAATTTTTTGAGTGAAACTTCATGTAATTTGATAAATTAGTATTCATATATGAGGATATTTTTGTGATTTAATAAATATGTTGATTATTTTAAATGGGCTAATTAATACCCACCTGAATTTTGTAAATATATGACTATTTCATATTTTTACTCTTTCTCTCTTTCTTAATAAGCCATTATTTTGCATATATGTTTGCAAATGGTTATATTACATGAGGTGTTGTTTTATTGGTCATTAATTAAATGTGTGTGATTTTTTTGAAACAATGTATATGGGATTATAGATGTGTACGAGCCATGTAATAATCATGTGTTCCACTATATACCTATTTATGGGTACTGGATTTTTTAATTCCAATAGGCCATTAAAATAGGTTTTGAATGGGTTGGAATCCATGTGTTTCACAATTATTATTGGTAAGACTGTTTGATATTTTTCATTGAGATTGTGGAATGTTTTATACAAAATATAAGAATTTACTTTTCCTGGTTACTAATTTTGATTTATTTTCTTATAGAAAAATAAAATTTCTTTCTTTCTAAAATGAAAATATCAGTAAATAATATTTGTCTTTAAATATCACACTGGTTGTGTATTTTTTTTCAAGATAAAAAAAATAAAGGTGGTAATGCTCTAATAATAAAAGAATTCCTTGAGGATGAAAATTCCTATAGTTAAGGTTTGACTACAGTTATTTTTTACAAATTATATTTAATGATGTCTTTATTTATTAAAAGGTTCTTGCGCTACCACCAAAATAGTTTTAGTAAAATGCCACCCTTTGACCACGCTAAACAAAGCACTGATAAAGGGTACTTTTAACACCGTTAAAAAGCATTGTTAATAGTACCCCTTTATAAGCACTTTTTTTAGTGGTGATAAAGGTACCCCCTTTATCAGCACTTTTTTAGCACTATTAAAGGGGCCCTCTTTATCAGTGTTTTTTTAGTAGTGCTGATAAGGGGAGGTCATTATCAATATTTTTTTACTAGTGCTGATAAAGTGCATATTTTAAAAAAAATCATTAAAAATAATATATTAATATATAAATATAAAATATATATTTTTTAAATATGTTTTAAATAATTATAAATAGACATTTACACTTAATATATAAGATATTTATTGAAAATGTCTTATAAAATAATTAAAAAATATATTTAATTAATAATTTTGCTAATTATTATCGACTAATAGTTATTTAATAACAATTTGAATACACAAAAAACCAAAAAATTAATAAAGGATCTAAAATAAGTTAAAAACATAACTCGAACTTCAAACGGATATAACTTTTGATTTGGGGGGTCTGTTTGAGCTCCACCACATATCAAATCAAATCCTGTGATGAGATATATGCATTTGTATTTTATAGGCCAAAAAATGCCCAGAAGGCCTCCAAAACTGAGTTTTTAGTCGAGATACCCAAATTTTTTAATATTCGATGGATTTTCAGCCTCGTTTATGGGGTTTTTTACCCTTTTCCGTGGGAACTAAATTTATTCTCTGGGATTACATTAATATTGATATTACGGATTTAATATTTTATCATTTTTCTCAATCTACTATTATTTATAATCAAATATATATCAATATATAAATATTTTTTCTATATTCACACATAAAAATTTAATTTTATAAATAAATAATTAATCATATTTACATATAAAATATATATATCAATATATAAACCTTATCTAAATATAAACTAATATCCATTTTATTTAAAATACAAATATATGAATATTTATATTCCTATATAATGTGTGTGTGTGTCTATTTGTGTGTGTCTTTATTAATAAACTGAAATATATTATCTATATATTCTAACATATGTATATACATATGAATATATAATATATGTAAATATATATAAATATGTGTAATTATACTTACATATACACAAATATAATATATATGTGTGTGTGTTGTATATATGTATGTATTAATTTATTTATTTATAAACAAAAAAAATATTTTATAAATGTATTTAATACTGATGTTATAAATATATATTAATATACGAATCATCTAAAGATAAAAAAATATAAGTAAATATATAAAAATAAATATATATTAATATATATTAATATACGAATAAATATATAAATATATAAATATAAATAACTATATATATATATATATTATATAAAAATAAATATATAAATATAACTATATATGTATAAAATGATTACTTTGGATGATGTGAGAGCTGCAGCAATGATTGTTGTCGAGAAGGAGATTGAGAGGCTTGTTGCAGACGGGGTTGGGATGGTTGATTATGCATTGGCATCTACTAGGGGTTGGGTTGTTATGCATTCAAATCCCCAGATCACCAGGAAGAGAGGTGCATGGTTTTACTTGAAAAAATAAAAGGGGATTTACAGTTATGTGTTGAAGAAACTAAAACCTAGATTTGGTGAGCCGAATGAGTGTTTTCCACTGAAAGGAAGTTGTGGGTTTGTTCATCTTAGGCTGAGGATAGCTATAGTTCCTGAGGCTATTACCTTGGAGAAAATAAGAAAGACCGTAGATTATTACAGGTCAAGTGTTCCCAAGGAGTTCCGGATCTCGGGGTGGATGAAGGGTCCCAACCCCAAGTCCACGGACGGTTTGGATGGAAAGATCTGGTTCGTTGAGTTCACTTATGACCTCGACAGCAACAATTTTTAGACCTTCAAGGTGGCAGATTCTAGTGACTTAAGCCTACTGGACATGGTCCAACCTGACATTGCATAAAACCATGGGAACCCTAACCACACCTACATCTACCGGCTGCGAGTGCATGGCCGTGAACTGAGCTCCCTTCAAGTACTTGCTACATAACCTTGACCTTGTTACACCGCTCTGAGTCTCTAATTTTTGTTCTCAATTATCTATTAGTTATTAATGTCCAACTGACTGGTTGTATATAGGTCTCCCTCCCTTCTGAATCCATTATTTCTCCTTGGGTTTTTGATACATTTAAACAATCCCTCGGGATCATTAGAAATTTAGTTCATTTATCTCATTAAATTTCATTTCAAAAAAATCAAATAATGTGACTCCTTATGTTATGATGTGGATTGTATTTATTGAAATGAGATTTTGAGAATTCTTATGATGATAAAAATGTATTATGATGAAAATGTGAACAAATAATGCATATCATAAATAAATTAATTTGATAATTATTTTTTCTTATGCTAAATTAAATATTAATAATTTAATGATAAAATTGATTGAAAAAAAATAAAATTTATAAAAAATAAAACATGTATCTTATGATATTTTTTAACAGTACTACATATATATGTGACCTAATAGTTGGTCAAACAATCAAATAGCCTCATGTTCACCTCCTAAAATTTCAAGGTTTTCTATTTGTAGTGAGGGCCTAAACTAAACATTATAAATAATATTCCCTCAAAGAATAACTAATATAGTCCATACCACAATGACAAAATTTTGTGTTAATGTGTAATTTATATAACAACTTTATCACTTATCGTAACCAAAATAGAATAATAATAACATTAAAAACATTATAATAATGAGTTCAAGTTCATACAATAGGAACATTGTTCTTGGTCCAGTCATAACACAATAATTAAATAAAATAAAAAGTAGGTCATCATTCAAACTCATAAAATTTAACACAATATCCTTGTTTTACACTACTCTAGTCCCACCGACCCTCCCTATATTTATTCTCCTATCTCAGATTATCATCTGTTACCAATTATAAAATCTTTAACAATGAAATATGTGCCAATGTACATGTATGTTGAAGTATCGATAAAGGATTTGAGTATGATGAATTAGTAAGCACCACTAAAAACCCTAAACATGTAGTGTAATATCCACATGTATGAATGTTTTTTTCTCATCTGATGACATCCAATAATAAACAAATTCACCCCATCGGAAATCCTATCAGAAATCCAAAAACCATACTAAAATTGTATAAATTGATAAAATATTAATGTCAGTTTTAATATGTATTAAAGAATAACATGGTCCCTAACCCTACTATTTTCAACCAATCATAGTATGTATATCTTATTAGTTACTCAATAGTTCAATATGATAGTTTTTACACATTAAAAACTAAAAAAATACCTTTTTAGTCCACATGTCATGCTAACTCTCATACCTACATTTTAATGACCCATGATTCTACATTCCACATTATCCCCCCTAGTCAATAATGATAAGATCCTTTGGTTTACATGTCACAGTAGGCCCTTGGAATACAATGTAATGACCCCTGGTCCACATGTCATAAATTCCCCTAGTCTATAGTGTAATGAACCCCTGATCAACTTTTCACACTATCCTATAGCCTATAATGCAATGTCCCTCTAGTCCATATTTCATTCTCACCCACTGGCCTATAATGAAATAACCCTTTGGTGGAAATTTGGGGTTGTTCTCCAGACCCACATTCACATCATGTCCCCTAACCCATGTTTATATATGCTCCCCTATCCCATATTCAAATCTCGACCATATATATAACTTAATAGTGTAAAATATGTTATAAAAAAAAATTCAAGTTATTAAATCCTTAGATAATATAATCATATGTATTTTTTTAAAAAATCACTTCATCCAATAAATAAACAATTCATTAAATCTATAATAGCAAGGTTTAACACCAATATTAATTAACAGGTTAAACTTTATATAATTTTTAAATAACTGTGCATAGTTTCAAAAAATTGGATCATTGATGGGTTATCCAAATATCATTTCATCCATGGAATAATGGATATTTTATTTTATATAAATACATGATTTATTTTATATTTATCATTCTATCTTGAATTCCAATTAAGATCTAGTTTTGTTAATTTCTATAATCATTCATTAAATAATTTCAACTTCAAATAGTCTAAAGATCAGTTGGACATTTTGGAGGGTCCATGTTAGTACTCAAAGACTATATGAATTTAATTACTAATTTATAGACAAACTATAAACCCCTTTCAATACTTTCTTTTTATTCTCATACACTACTCATACACTAATGCGTTAAAACTATAGAAAATAGTTTGGGTTTCCTACTTCATATAATGATCATATCTCATATATAAAACATCATTAGCTTAATGCACTACATCGAATAAATTAAAATCCAATATATACACAAATAAATTAAAATCCAATAAAACTTATGAAAACATTCTCCCATTTAATTTGTAAGTGTCTCAACTCCTATGATATTTAAGGGATAGGATAATCAAAAAGCTAAAAATTAAAATTAAATCATTTAACATGTATTCTAAATAAAACGAATAAAATATTAAGGAAAAGTTTATAAAGATATATGACCAACTTTATAATTGTACCAGTTAAAATTATTCCTTACATAAAAAATAAAACATAATATCCAAATTCCTTTATTCCTTATTATTTATGAAAAGGTTGTTTAAAATATTTATTCAATTCAAAAAAATAGTTTAAAGCAATATATCCAAAATTTAGTAATTGTAAATGAAAATTCACCTTTTCTTTTACAGATATGATCTTGGAGCTCTTATTTCTTGTTGTCTCTCTAACGAAATTCCATTCCCTGTTTGAAAATAACATAAATAAAATAAATTTAATATTCATTATAATATAAAAAATTATTAAAGAAATAAAAATTACGTTTCTAATTCCTTCATAAAATTTTCTTGCACTTCACCATGGATAGAACATAGCCAGTAAAGTTCCTTATCCCTTGGAAAAAACACTTAACATCCAATGGCAATTGATATTAAAGAAAATTTAATGTTAGTGGTTATTATGTTAAGGGATATATAACTCTTTTTGAGATATATTTTTAATACTCTTGAAGATAAATAAACATCTAGAACTAAATAATTTCATTCTTTTGAAATCATTGAGAAATATAAACTATTATATCTACATCAGTCATTTTTTTCACTATAGTTGAAATATACTATGGGTCAATACATTAATATACTTCTATCTTGTCATGATATTTAAAAAATTTATAAATAAACCTAATAAAAAACAAAAATAAGTATAAATTTTCAATTAATTAAATGTACAAAAATATTTATGATATGAATTACTTGCAAACAAATTGCATCATGTTGATGCCCAACTGATCTACAATTACAACTTCCATGATATCATTTTCCAAAATATCCATAATCATTGCATGACCATAAATTATAGATTCAGTTGTAATCCCATAAACATCCAATAGTAAATTTGAATATGTCGAGAATATATAAAGACTAGTATAATTTGTATCTGAAGTCATAATACTTTGTATTTCTTGTTCTAAATACAATATTTAATTACCTTTAATGTATTGCTATAAAAAAAGTAGATAAATATAGAAACATTAAAATGATAAAAAAATTAATTGAAAAATGAAATAAAAGATAAAATATTCACATACCTTTATGGTAATATGTTTAACAAGTCTAAATGGATAAATTAAAAAAAAATCGATACATTGTACAACTGTACTAACCTCATCTGTATATAAAGGTATTCTTGTTGATCTATCTATAATATCTTATATAGTGAACTTATGATTCTCTATCTATATCTATTGATAATGAATGGTATCACTAATATAAAATATCATCCCATATGAAATAATAGGATGTTGGGGACCATCAACATATAACTCACAATAACTGGGAAGCTATGAAGGAGGGGTGTAAGAATAAGATAAGAATATGTGTGGTCTAAAGACGGAGGTGGGGGAGTGGGGACTGCTGGAAGAGGTGGAGGAGTTGGATCAGCAGTCTGAAACTGACTTTGCATGTCTGCAAACATCAATTTTACTAAAGCTCTGATTCTATCATGCATCGTCATATGAATATCCTGAACTTCATATTCAAAATATTCTATTTTTTTAACATATTCTATTGAAGAATCATTATAACATGGAAGCCCTTTTTTCATCGATACAATTTCCAGGTATCCTTAAACATGAACTAGGTGTTTGGGATTTCCTAATGTTTTAGATAAAATATCCCTCCTACCCTCGGCTATAAAGACACACATTGTTCTCTTCTTCTCAATATAAAACTATATGCAAATATTTGAAAAAATACATAATGAATCACAATATATAAATAATTTATTTAACTTAAATAAATTAATAAATTAAACATATTACAATCCTCTCATGTACAACCATTGAATCTTCTATAAGATATTTTCCTTTCTTACTCATTTGATACCTCTTCCATTTTTTATGTCTAGCAAGGGGGAAGGAGGGTCAACCTTTGCAAAACCTGACAACTCAACTCTCAATAGTTGAAATTTTTCATCCATTATTTTTTCTTCCAATAATTTATATCCTCCCTGAGATAAAGTTTTAGCACTACTCGAAACAAAGGCTTTACCAACGGTTTGAAACAATTAGTAAAGGCTGTCAAACCGTTGGTATACTATATACCAACAGTTTGGAAAACCGTTGGCATGTAAGGAGTAGGGATATCCCATTAGCAATGGTTTTAGTATAATCTATGGGAAAGGAAATTTAATCCTAGAGTTTCCCAACGGTTAAAATAACCATTGGTATATAGGAGTATTCCCAACGGTTTGTAAAACCGTTGGAAATACTGGCAGTGTAATCATAGTTTCCCAACATTTTAAATAACCATTGGTATATAGGAGTATTCCCAATGTACTATAATTTTCATGTTTTACCAACGGTTTACTAAAACTATTGGTAAAAATATGTACATTATTATACCAATGGTTTTAGAAAACGGTTGGTATAGTGTATTACCAAAATTTGGCAGGTTATCCACCTAAAATCTCCTCCCCTACACATACACCTACACCTGTATACACTCTTAACAGCAAAAAAAACCACTGCACACTCAACTACATACACCTACATACACTCTTAACATCAACAAACACCTGTTATAGCACACAAACACCTACTATAGAATACAATGAGAGTTCCAGCATCAAATACCATTGAGTTTATGTATAGAGATAAATCATCCGTAAGCAGAGGATTGTCTTGGGTTGGTGATTTGAGAATTCAGGATTGTTCCCACCCTGACTAATTAGATAGTTACACTAGAAACCAGTCTTTTCCATAGATTATTAGGGTACTTGTGGAGTCTGATGATGTAGACCCATGATAAGATAATGATCTCATGGTCATAATGTCAGTAGTTATTTTGTGAAAATTATCACCATTCATTATTATATGCTAGGTAGATTCAAATGCTTCTAGATTTGTAGCAGAGAGATATGTCAGTTTCTAAGTACACCTTATGGTTTATTGACTACATTAATTACTCCCTAAATATTATGTGAGATGGTTTATTCCAAGATTAGATGTTTAATAAGGCCTTACAAAAATTTATCCATGATGAAATAGTCTCCTTGTACATTCCCAATTATGATGCAGTGCGAGAGAGAGAGAGATCTGGTAATAAAGGTCTTCCTGGAAGATGGAAACCGGTAAACTAGATCCAGCAATGGACATCATGGTTTTGAGTCATCTATAGCAGTAGTAAGTGTCAGAAATCAAGGTCTCAGAATAGTAAACCATATCATGGATGGAATTAGGCACGTGGTTCTATGGTACATGGATTTTACAAAGGATCTGGTCAGCCATGATAGGGGTAGTTCTATTGTTTTGATAGGGAAATCCACATGGGTTGTGATTTTCAGACCCGATGTGTTAAATAAGGAAGTAAGGTAGTTGATATACCACCAAGGTAGATATAATAATATGATCAGGGTTCTCCCAGGTGTGATTAGGGTGTCCCTAGGGAGGAAGTGATGGAAAAGAAGTCATTAGAGCACCTTGGGAGGAGCTATTAGTAGATGGTGACTTTATGATCTACTTACACCACCAAACCCAGGTGACCCATACCAAGCATAGAAAATCTAAATCAGGCGGGGATGACTCTTACACATCACATATGACCCCTGGATCATTTTCCTAAATTTTCAACAGAATCTGATGCATTTTGCCGGTTTTCTGTATGTCAATTGTTGTTTTCACTTAAAATGATGTTCATTTTAAACAAAATAGAGACACTTTGAGTGGTACCAGACACACCGCACTTCAGATTGAGGCGAGGTTGACTCTTACACGTCACATATGACCCATGAATATTTTTCCTAAAGTTTCAACAGAATATTAATGTGTTTGGTTGATTTTTCGTATGTTAGTTGTTGTTTTCACTTAAAATGATGTCCATTTTAAACAAAAGAGAGACACTTTGAGTGGTGTCAGCCACACTGAACCTCATACTGAGGTAGGGTTGACAATTACATGTCAAAAATGACCCATGGATCTTTTTCCTAAAGTATAAACACAATCCTAATGCGTTTGGTCGTTTTTTTGTATGTCAGTTTTTGTTTTCACTTAAAATCATGTCCATTTCAAATAAAAGTGGGAAATTTTGAGTGGTGTAAGCCACACCAGCCCTCTGATTGAGTTGGGGTTTACTCATACACATCACATATGACCCATGTATCATTTTAATCAATTTTTAAAAGAATTAAAATTCCTTTGGTCGGTTTTCTGTATTTCAGTTGTTGTATTCACTTAAAATGTTGCCCTTTTGAAACAAAAGAGAGACACTTTGAGTGGTGTCGGCCACACCTCACCTTGGATTGAGGTGGGTTTGACTATTACATCTCAAAAATGACCCATGGATCATTTCCATAAATTATCAACATAATCCTAATGTGTTTGGTTGGTTTTCCATATGCCAGTTGTTTTTACATAAAAGAGTATCCATTTTAAACAAAAGAAACACACTTTGAGTGGAATCAGCCACATAGTCCCTCAGATTGAGGCTGGGTTGACTCGTACACATCACAAATGACCCATAATTCCTTTTCCTAAAGTATCAATAGAATCTGAATGTGTTTGGTTTTTTTTCCGTATTCCATTTGTTGTCTTCACTTAAAATGTTGTCCATTTCAATGAAAAGTGAGACACTTTGAGTGGTTCCAGCCACACCGCACCTCATATTGAGGCGGGGTTGACTCATACACGTCAAAAATGACCCATGGATCGTTTTCCTAAAGTATCAACACAATATGAATGCATTTGGTTGGTTTTACATATGTCATTTGTTGTTTTCACTTAAAATGTTGTCAATTTTAAACAAAAGAAAGACACTTTGAGTGGTGTCAGCCACACTGTGCCTCAGATTGAGGCGAGGTTAACTCATACACATCAAAAAAACACATGGATCCTTCTCCTAAAGTATCAACAGAATCTGAATGCATTTGGTTGGTTTTCCGTATGACAGTTTTAGTTTTCACTTAAAATGTTGTCCATTTCAAAGAAAAGTGAGACACTTCGAGTGGTGTCGGCCACACCGCACCTCGAATTGAGGTAGGGTTGACTCGTACACATCAAAAATGACCCATGTATCATTTTATTAAAGTATCAACACATTCCAAATGCATTTGGTTGGGTTTACGTATGTCAGTTATTGTTTTCACTTAAAATGTTGTCTATTTTAAACAAAAGAAAGACACTTTGAGTGGTGTCAGCCACACCATGCCTCGAGTTTAAGCAAGGTTGACTATTACACGTCACAAATAACCCATTTATCCTTTTCCTAAAGTATCAATAGAATCCAAATTCATTTGGTCAGTTTTCCGTATGCCCGTTGTTGTTTTCACTTAAAATGTTGTCCATTTCAAAGAAAAGTGAGACACTTTGAGTGGTGTCGGCCACACCGCAACTCGGATTGAGGCGAGGTTGACTCGTACACGTCACAAATGACTCATGGATTATTTTTCTAAAGTATTAACACAATCTGAATCCGTTTGGTCAGTTTTCCATATTTCAGTTGGTGTTTTCATTTCAAATGTTCTGCATTTCAAATAAAAGTGAGACACTATGAGTGGTACCAGCCACACCGTGCCTCAGTTTGAAGCGATGTTGACTCATACACTTCACTTGGGAGTTTTGAGTGTCGTTAAGTGCAGATTGAAGACCCAAGTGAGTCTAGTCATCTCTTTTCATCCTCTTTTTGATTAGTTTTTCCACTCTTTTCTCATCTTCTTCCGAAACTCTAAAACCCTCTTTTCCATTGGTATTTAGGGTGAATCTTGAAGAAAGTTTAGATTGGGATCTGGGGTCTAGGGAGGGAGGTTGGTGGGGTTGTCCATGGGGCTATCCAGGGGGCTGTCCAAGGTCCAGGGATGAGGGTGGGGGGCTGTTCGGGGTCCAAAAAGGAGAGTGGGTAATGTATCTAAAACTCTATCTAGGTATCATACATTGAATTCTGACATGATTGCGAACCTTTGTGGGGTGTCATCCTGGAGCAGAGCCAAATCAAGACATTACCGCGGTGTGACTACGGCATGACTATTGAATGACTGCGGCATGTTGGCCCGGTCCAGCGACATTTGTGGGGCAGTATCTTCTAACCAGGAGCGAAGGGAGCGGATGGAAGTGTGGAAACATTTTGGTCATCGCCTCACTCCCTACTAACTATGGGTGGGTAATGTATCTAAAACTCTATCTAGGTATCATACATCGAATTCCTACAGGACTGCGAACCGCCACAGGGTGTCGTCCTGGAGAAGGGCCAAATCGTGGCATTACCGCGGCGTGACCGCGGCGTGTTGGCCCAGTCCAGCGACATTCGCGGGGCAGCATCTTCTGGCCAGGAGCGAAGGGAGCGGGAGGAAGTGGGATAACATTCCAGTTGTTGCCTCCCTCCCCACTAACAATAGGTGAGTAATGTATCTAAAAATATATCTATGTATCATACATCAAATTCTGACAAGACTGCGAACCGCCACGAGGTGTCGTTCTGGAGCAGGGCCAAATCACAGCATTATCGTGGCGTGACCATGGTGTGGACACAGCATGACCGTGACATGACCGCAGTGTGACCATAGCGTGTTGGTCGTGTCTAGCGACATCTGTGGAGCAGCATCTTCTGGACATGAGAGAAGGGAGCAGGAGGAGGTGGGGAAACATTCCAGTTGTCGCCTCTCTCCCCATTAACTATGGGTGGGTAATGTATCTAAAAATATATCTAGGTATCATACATAGAATTCCAACAAGACTGCGAACCATTGCGGTGTGTCTTCCTAGAGAAGGGCCAAATCGCGGCATTACCGCGGCATGACCACAGTGTGACTACGGCGTGACCACGGCATGACCGCGGCGTGACTGCGGCATGTTGGCTCGGTCCAGCGACAACCGCGGGGCAGCATCTTCCCTCCAGGAGCAAAGGGAGAGGGAGGAATCAGGGAAATATTCAGTTCGTTGCCTCCCTCCCCATTAACTATGGGTGTGTAATGTATCTAAAACTCTATCTAGGTATCATACATCAAATTCTAATAGGACTAAAAACTGTCACGGGGTGTAGTCCTGGACCAGGGCCAAATCATGGCATTACCGCGGTGTGACCACGGTGTGACCACGGCGTGACCGCGGCGTAACCACGGCGTGACTGCGGCTTGACCGCGGTGTGATCGCGGCGTGACCGCGTTGTGACTGTGGCGTGACCACGTCTTGTTGGCCCGGTCCAGCGACATCCGCGGGGTAGAATCTTCCAGCCAGAATTCCAAATAAAACCTATGTAGTTGTCCTTCACATTATAGAAACCGATCTTATGTTATAAAAAATGGACTCTTGATTCGATATTGTGGTATGATAAAGATATATATTTTATATTTATTGTTTCTAAAAGTGGTACTAGGTATTTGAAACAACTGATTGAGAGTCAAATTATGCAGTTGTATTACTTATCAATGGTATATGCATTTCTTGGAACTCTAATAATAAAAAATCAGTCGCCTTTAGAACAATAGAATTTGAGTATGTTTTAACATCTCAGGATGCAACACAAATCATATGGGAGAATTCATATATGTAAAAAAATAGATGTGTATCGAGGCTAGGCAAACACCCCAAATAGTGTTAAGATGAAGCTTATGGTGGGGAGCACCATAATCCTAACAGGTGTTAAACAATGACACCATTAGTGTTTTTAGATATATAGGCTCGGGTAAACTCCCAAAGGGGTGGCCAAGAGGCCAGTCAAACACCCAAAACGGGTTTCTCCATAAGCTAAGGTAACAATGGACATGATATAACAAATAAAATATTTAATTTGTTATAATAAGGGATTATCATAAGGTTGTAGTGTGCAGCACAATGACTAAACGTCTAAAAGGAAACGAAACAACATAAAATAATCATACACCCTAAACTATCATTGTGAGATTTTGCAGATGGCGCACCTCTGTTAGAGGGGTTTTATTATGAAAAAATACTTTACTTATCAAATGAAACAATTATATTAAAGAACACTTATTCAAGATATGAAATTCAATATAATTAAGAATAATTAAGAAAGAAGCTGAATTCAATCTAAATAATTCTTTAATTAAAGAGGATACGCGAGGGACACTACCTCAAGGTGGAACCAAGCCGTCCACTTCAGATATTTGAGCTTTATAACTAAAAGATGTTGCTCCTCCACTGGGTATACGCACCTTCACACACATGCAAGGAAACCTAGACCCTATGCACACACCCGCATGTCCATGAGCATGTGCTAGGGGGTCCTTGCACATATTCTTATATGTATATATCTGTCTCCACTCACTTGAGTATGCATTTATATATATATATATATAGTCACACCTATCCCCATACATGCATAATCACTTCCATGGGTGACTATACATGTAACGGGGGAACCCACATACATATACTTACTTACCTATGCACACGCAGGCGAGTCACCCTTGACTTGGCGACTCGAAACCAACAAGCACGGATCAACGCACTACACAAAGGATATTAAGAACCTTAAAACACATGAAGGATGATACATAACCAACGATAAACCAACCAATGTAATTAAAGTCTTTCCTAGATTGGAAGCAAAGAACAAAATCCACTCGAACCAACACAAAACGATCCAACTCCCTATCGAAAACATAATATGGAGTCAAAAACACTAAATCCCAAAATACATGAGGTGCGAGACAAGTAGTAGCCATAGAATCTTACCTCGGATCAAAGCCAATGGACTGAATAAATCTGAATTCCTTCCAGCACCCTTCACAAAATATAACTACCCTTTATCCATAGAAAGCAGTCAAAGATCAAAGTGACCAATGTGATAATGAAAATAAAATAAAAACTAAACTAAAACATACCTGTCTCCTGTGACTATACCTATCACCGCCCAACATATAAGTACCACAGCACCCCATGGGTCAAATCATGTTCCTACAAGCAAAGGGGAAACAGATCAATGTTTCAAAATGATACTATCAAATAGTATATTCCTATTAATTAACAATTACTCTTCCTATTAATGGTATATAATCAATTTGGCCCAAGTTTCAACTTATTTTTGGTTTTGTTTGATACAAGTTATGAGGTCTTATTATTCTTGGTTTTTATGTTTACACATGAGATATTTATTTAAAAATGAGGCATTTATTTGGCATTATTATTTATGCTTTTAGTTCTTATCCTATTGCCATGGGGCCTGTCCACATGAATGATTCTTGGAATGTAGGGTTCATTTGACATGAATGAACATTAATGTGATTTATGTCACTAACGATGAGTATTTTGATCAAGTAAAATATTCCTAAGAGGATTGGGCCTTGTAGTGATAGGTGTGGCAATTGTATATCTAGCATTTGATGAGGAAATAATTATGAGGATGGATTGGAATATTGGTAGGTTCTTAGAGTGGGATGGTCCCTCTGAGTATATAAAATGTTTTATGAAAGGTTTTAATCCATTTAATGATTCAAGAGTTCAACTAAAGAGATGAAGGATGTGATGCTAGTGTGGGTATTGGGTATTGTCAGACAAATTGGCATTATAATGACAAAAGGCATGGTGTGATTTAGCTTAGGATGGAACCTGTTTAGTGGGTTTGGGTTATAATACATGATTTTGATGAGGTTCTTGACCGGATTATTGAGAATATAATGTAGATGGGTTCGACATGCTGTGATTTTCTGACAAAGAGAATCATAAGGTAAATAATCCTCTTTCTAGTTGGATGATGAGATGTGCATCGAGGCATGGGATAATCCTCGAGAGATGAGTCTAGACTATGTTAATGAGAGGATAGACTAGGATAGGTTTAATAGGATTGGGTGATTGGCCAACCCATGTGAGGATGATACGATGTATGGAGACACTTGGAGACACTTGGGGTTATTTATGCTATCTCATGGAGACACTTGGGGTTATTTCATGACTCCAACATACTCCAGAAATTTTCCCACATAATGTTTTAGAAAAAAAATTCCATCTCATGGAAGACCCCAAGGCTCCTATACCTTACAATGTTTCCTCACACTCACACCTCATGGTATTACAGTATACAAGTGATCTACGTCAACTAGTCAGGATAGCATCACTACCCTCCATCAGTAGAAAGAAGTAAAATACCTAAGTGGCCAATGCAATAAAGAAAATAAAATAAAAACTAAACAAAAACATACATGTATCCTATGACTATACATGTCACCGCCCAATATATAAGAACCACACCGCCCCATGGGTCAAATCATTTTCCTAAAATCAAGGGGGAAACAGTACCATTTAATAATAACTTCATTTTTCATTATGTTCTTTATATGGC
Source organism: Viscum album (assembly GCA_963277665.1). Lineage (NCBI taxonomy): Eukaryota > Viridiplantae > Streptophyta > Magnoliopsida > Santalales > Viscaceae > Viscum > Viscum album. The sequence goes on from OY728162.1 coordinate 826,198,225, forward strand.
ATGTTGTTGGAAACACTATACTAGTACACTTAGACATTGAATATGAACCTATGCTACATTAGTTGAGTTGATGATTTTGTACATAACCCTTATATAACCCTGCCGCGTCGTACCGCGATCCGAGATTGACTACTATGGTGAATAATAACTGATGCATCATTAAATGAAATTCGGCATAGATTTCCCTTGTGTCTTAAATAGATCTCCTGCTAACATCCACCATTCCCTGGTCAATTGTGAACTCAGTCTATAATGCATTCAAACAAAATTAATACATATATCAATCCAAGAATTATCACTCTCAACACCCCATCTTACTAGCCTTTTGAGTGGTTATAATGTAAAATAATTGCAGAGAAAGTGGTTGTTGTGTTGGGGATTGGAAAAACTGTAACATCGCAACATTTATTTAAGTAAAAGTTCTATTTAAAGTAACATGAATGTAATAAAACAATGTTTAGAGTCCAAAAATACTCTTGAATGTAAAAATAATAACATAACAACTTAGTTTCTAAACTCAATAGGGGTGTAAAAATGGCCCGATGCCTGGCGTGGACCTAGAAAGTCTGTGAGACATATTTCTTACAATAACCCCAGCCTAAGTAGTGTTTAGGGAAGGACTCGAACTAGTAAAGGCCCAAAAAATCTAGACCAAACACAAGACCAAACCAAGCCTAGCCCAGCCCAATTGATAATTTCGTTCAATCTTATTTTGGTTTGATGAATTTTATGTTTACTATATTTATTATTGTAAATTTATGTTATTTTTACATTTTACATTTTTTAAAAGACATGGACCAGGACCCAGTCCAAACTATTGATATGTACCATTCCTCATTACATACCTATTCAGAAATTTGTATAACACCAGATGTCACAACCGACCCCTTTCCATTTATGTCTGCAATTGGGTTAAAGTCATTGGAATTTCATCCCCCACCCCTCTCCCACCACACCAAACTATCTAATTTCATACTTATTCCCTTTAATGAGTGACAATGATTCATTTTCCATGCCTTTGGATTTCTGATCTATAAAATATAACCATACTACTAAAATTTTCATTTTTTATAACCAATAGACTCCTAAAAACAGGCCACTCAAAACTCATTATGTTGATTTTCAAGCCAAATTTTTTCACATTTCCAAATTCCTACTGAACTTAAAAAGACCTTTTTCACCATTTACAGTCCAATATATTCTCATACTTCTATACCTCTCATCACATGTAGTATCCATGATCCAACTATTTCAATTATAAGAATCATGGAAACAACTAAACCATTAATTTCACATTTTAATGAACAAAAAAATAACATGGATGAGCTAGACCTGTGAAGAATTAACAGTTAAAAAATTGTGGCCATCCGGACAATACAAACAAATGAAAAAATGTAAAATTAGGATTACACCTAAAATATAAGAAAATCATCAACCAAATATCCACAAACACAGAAACCAATATATTAGACTTCAGGAGATGTCAGATCTACCTCAGTTGCGTAGTCCAAGGCATTGATTTGGAAAAGATTTACCTCTAGCTCTTGGGGGGCAGGGGTAGGCCCCGACGATATTATTTCCCAGGTGTGAGGAGAGGGATCTGAGAGAGGGGGACATCTCATGGGGTGTTCGGTCATGGGGAGTCTCGTGTGCGACTGGAGAGGGGGATGGGGGATATCAGAGGAGGAGACTGAGCCAAGAGGGGAGGGGATGTCACCAAGAGAGGGAGACGAGAGGGGAGGGGGGAACGCCGCCGGGAGACAAGAGGGGAGGGGGACATCATCGTTGGAGAAGGAGCCGAGAGGGAAAGGGTAACGTCGCCAGAGGAGAGGGAGGGGGTGGTAGGCAGAGGCGGAGGCGGAGACGGAGGCTGGGAGGCGGAGGCGGAGGCCGGGAGGAGGTCGAGGTCGGGGAGGGGAGCAGTGCGCGAGGATGAAATGTCATGAGGGAGCCCAAAATTGGGTATATTTTTTCCAACGGTTAACAAAAACTGTGAGTAATAGTTTTTTTCCAATATTTTTCTTAAATCATTGGGATAACTCAACATAATACAGCATATGCCAACTGTTTACTAGAACCGTTAGTATAGGTTCTTTTTTCTAACGGTTTTTCTAAACCATTGGGAACAAAGTGTTGGCATAGGATGGATTTCCAGTAGTGGAGGTTATACATTTCTAGATTGAATCTCTTGATGATATCACCTTGATTACTACAAATAAAGAATAAAGAATTCATTAATAAGATCATTAAAATAAAAAAATCCAAATGTAACATTTAACTTACCAAAAAATGATTCTCATATTATACTTTCAACAAATTTCTTCCATGTATCTTCATATATAAATGGATATATATAACATGGATTTTGATATTTTCTATGCTCAGAAATGAAATTTTATGTGAGGGTTAATTTAAAATCCATCCATCTTCTAGTATCCAATGATAAAAATTTCCTATTAACTCCTCCAATAGCATGTATATCATATTTCATCAAATATGAAAGGGGGAAAACATGTATTACAATAAAAATTTCAAGATAAGTAAAATAATAAAAAATGAACATACCAAAATGGTCTCCCAAAAGTGATATATTTTCAATGTGTAAAAACTTCTCCAATAGTCAATAAAAATAGTAATTTTTATTTTAGCATGCACTATTATAAAATTATTGAATTTTTTTTAATTTTGACCTCTTGAAAAACTATTATCATCAAAGTCTACTGATATCCTCTGGTCTTAGATATGGGTATCTATTAATTTTGGTAAATGTGTGATGTAATATTTCTCAACCCTCAAACTCTTCTTTGTCCCATAGAAGGAGATGTCTCTTATAAAGAAGGATAAGGCTTATCAAAAAAAGAATGTGTACATTCCTCCCCTAATGTATGATTGCAATCATCTCTTGAAGTATGTGGTGGATTAGATTATTGATCTTTCATTATCCAACAAATCAAAGCAACAAAAAGATAGTACACAAATCTAAAAATCAAATTGTCACATACTAATGTAAATAAAAAATGAAAAATTATCAAACAAAAAAATAAACTAAAAAAAATTAACACATTTTTATTCATATCTTTTATATTTAACTAAAATTAAAATAACATTAATGAAAGAATAAAGGACATATAAATGAATGAAAAAAAATCCAAAAATGGTGTCTGAATAGTAAAAATGATATAACCTAATAATTCATTTTTTCACAAAAAAAAAATAAATTTTAAATATATTCTTATACAATATTTTTGTTTCTACTTAACATATTAGACTTAAAATATTTTTTTCAACAAAATCAATTAATAGATAAGTTGGCTAAGGGTAAAAAGTGTAAAATAAAAAAAAACTAATTTAATCAAACAATTTAACTTATTATTTATAATAAAACTTTTAATAAAGAAAATAAAATTAAAATATCTAACATTTTATTAAATTTAAAAAAAAGGTAAATGAGAAATAAAAAAATGTTTCCTAAAATATTTTGAATGTTCTAATGTATTTTTGTCCCAAATTCCTTCATCAAGATTATTACATATGGCATAAACCATGTCTATGTAATTTTCATCAATATTATCTATTAATATTAACATGGAAGTGGAGATCTCACATAAATAATCATCTTTCTCAAGTTTATCATCACGGACATACTATTTTTTCCCTTGTGAAAAAATAGACCACTACATATCAGATTGATCAAGAACATGGATTTTTTTCCATTATAAAAGGATAAGATGCGTGTTCCAATCTATTTAGATTAACTAGTATCATTCCAAATTCATCATGCCTGACATTGTTTTTACCGATTAACCATTTTCAGTTAAACAATGGAACAAGAAATTTAATGTAATCAAACTCCCAAATTTCTTCGATGACTCCATAATATTCACTTGATGTGGAGATAGGTTTTTTTTCTTTGGCACTTGAAAAATGAATTGCTTCTACGAACACAAATACACAACTATTCAAAACTAAAATTCTATTGTCCTAATATTTTATATGAAATGTATATACATTAATGTTGTACCCAAACCATATTATGAAATTTAAACATAGACCATCCACTAACCATATCAATGTTTCTGATGTGTATGATCTACCAAGAACAGTCTCTTTAAACCTTTGAAAATGTGATTTTTTATGCTCATTCAAAATACATATATCTTTCTTATTTAGATAAAATTGTTTAAACACATTAACATGAAATTTTTTATATGACTTAGCACCATCTATGTTAATCAATATTCATAAATGTACCTTATTTATCTATTAACTTGTTAAAGATTTGACTTTAAATCTACAGATCCACTTTCTCTCATAATTAACTCATTCATGATGAGATGTAGTCAAACCAATGTTCTTCACCATAGACAAGTATCTTGTAAAAAACTCCACAGCCTCATCATAAATATACTTGTCAACAATGGAGGATTTAGGTAAATATTTATTTGTAACATACCCCTTCAAAATATTAATATATATTCCAGAAAGATACATACACTATAGATATATAAGTCCTCAAATATTTATTTCTCACAAAAAACAAACCATTAAATGAACCATGATATCAAAAAAGATGGAGGAAAATACATTTCTAATTAAAAAAGTATAGAAACAACTTCATTATCCAAATTTATAAAATCATTAATATCAATAAACTTATTGTAAATTGAATTGAAAAATTTTCACACCTTCATGACAGTCATTCTGATATATATGGAAAACATTCAATGTAATGAAACTAGTAGGAGCTATTGCATCATGACATTATAATCTTGAGACTTCATACATATCAACTTCAAATCCTTTAAAGATATAATTATTTTACATTTTCTGAATAATTATGTTGAACTTTGATATCATGAAGATATAGAAAAAAATTAGTTTTCTACCTCTTGGATAATGTATGAAAATATAGGGGTAGGAATTTTCTCCTTCCATAAGGAGTGTGATCTAACCCCAAATGTATTCACATTGAGAGTAGGTTCAATCATTATTTCAAACCATATTTAGTCTTTCTTTAATATCTAAAAATGTACCACTCATGATTTTGTATATATTCTTCTCTACATGCATGAAATAAATGTTATATTTGACCTCATTATATCTCTAATATAGTATCTCAGAAACTATTGAATGTTTCTTCTAAATAGTTCTATCATTTCTATATTTCTTTGTCTTTATGACTGTCATGCCAATGTTTTTCACCCTATCAAAATACTGATCACTGGATAAAGGTATTAGATCAATATCAAATTCTTATGAGACGTTTAGAAATTTTTTTAATTTTTTATATGTGTGATGCATAGACAATAACATTCAATGATCCATGTATAGTATTTTTCCCCATGATGCAGTTGATAATATGAAGTCTATTGTTAACAAATTGGACAAGTTTTATACCCCTTAACACTATAAGCAGAAAATTTCCACATTCTGGTAAGTTATTCATAGTGAAAATAATCATTGCATGCAGTTAAAAATATTTTATTTTATAATAATCATAGACCCTAGTACCGTCCTCCCATAAAAGTTTCAAATCATCAATTAATGATGAAAATTAAACATCAATATCATTTTTGGGATGTTTTCATCTAGAGATCATTAATCTCTACATGACATATTTTTCCTTGATACAAAATTCATGATATGATGTGTAAATTACCAATTAAAGAGGCCATGAACTATGTGTGATACTAAGGATTAAATATGGACTCATTCCATTTATCCATTGTCCAAGTATGAGATTTCTAAATTCACTTATAAAAATAGTAAACTCATGATAAATTTTCATCCACTGTGGAAAATCAACTGGATGCTATAATTTTCTATCACATATCTGCTCATCTTCATTCCATATTAACCTTTTTTCATAATTTGAATTTGAAAATAAATGATTCAAATGAGTAATTATAGGAATATATAAATATGTCCTAGAAGTGGTGTCTATAACTACAACATATGCTTATGACTTTTATTTTAACTTATACTATGACATCCCACATTTTGGAAACCCTAATCGAAATTCACATTCTTTCATGTATAGAACACAATCATTTGGGTAGGCATGTTTTTTTGTACCCTAACCCCATTAGGCATAGTATTTTCTTAGCATTACAATGGGAATCTAGAAGATCATTGTATTTAGTAAAAATATCTTTCAAAAATTATGGAAACTCTATAAAACTCTTTCCACTCCATATGTAACATCCCAGGTAAATAAAGAATAATACATTTTCATATTTATTAATATTTTCGAATTAAATATTAATTTTACTTTGAATGGGTTGTTATGTTCGATAGCATACCCGATACGCAACAAAGAGTTTCTTTGAAATCTTACGTTGCACACTAGTAATAAAATAATATTATTTTAAATGTTAGTTAACACGTAGTCGTTGTATTGATGGGAATGAATAGAAATAACTAAAATATGATTATATATGTTTTTTAAATGTTTTAAATTTATCCAATAAATGATAAAGGCTTAAAATATGAAAAGAATTCAATTTTAGGCATATATACTCTAATTTTCACTAAAGGTCCACTTGTCAACTTTTGATGGAGAACTGCCATTAAATATAGCTTTGGTCACTCTTATACATTCTATTGGACCAAATAAAATTATTCTTTAGAATCGGGACATCAAATTTTACTTTGTGTAAATTTTCTGTATTTTTCTAATAAAGATCATTTTTTAATGAATAGTGAAAAATATTGTATTTTAATTCAAAACCTCTTTTTAATCTAATTTTTTAATATGATTATATTATCTTTTGAAGTGGTTTTAAATTTAAATTAGAATATATTTTTACCATTTAATCCAATAGTGGCCGTTGGAATTAATTTCACTTTGAAATCGGACTTGAACTAGTGTCAATCTTTTGATACTTTTTGTTTCATAAAAACACGCTATTTGTTTTGACAGCAGAAATTAATTATTAAATTAATTAATTCAACTTATTTGTTTTTAATTTTTTAAAATAGAAATCATTTTTGAATTCGGAATATCAAATATAGCTTTGGGTGAATTTTTGGTATTTTTCTGAAAAACTTCAATTTTTGATGAATAGTGAAACCACTAAGTTGTACTTAAAAAACTGATTTTTCGTTTAAATGAAAATTTACCACTTTTGTGTTTTTAATTTCAAAAATCCGACATACATGGTTTTCATTAAGAATTAAAATTTGGTTCAATGGGATTAAAATAATTTTTTGGTGAATAGTAACTTTTAAGTTTTTAATCACGATTAGAGGTAATTAGTGTAGTTTAAGGTAAAAATAATGTTTTAATAATATGAGATGAGATTGACACATGTCATAACCTTATTGGATGTGTCATGGCCGACCAATACAATCCATGGGTCAACTTGGGGACCCCATGGAGCCACTTTGGAAGGAAAATGACATTAATATCTTTTTATTTAATGTAAAAGTAAAAATGACACAAACATGAGTTGTTTTACTAAAAAAATTTAAATGGGGTTATACAAGTCATATTTTTGACTATAAATATTAATTGGAAAGAAAAGAAGATTTTCTACATCATAGTATTTTTTTATAATTTTTAGACATTAAATAAATTAAATTATTTATGACATCATGATGATGCAGAGATTACCTCATTATTTAACGATTTAAATAAAATGAAAAGATAATGTAAAATCTAAGACCTACACTTGTAAAAAACTTATTGGATGGGTATATTTCTAAACCTTATCACCTTATCCTCTAATTATATCAATGTGGGACCTTTTAAATCCGAAACTCATTTTAAAATAAAGTAACATTTCTTTACTTTCCAAGAGTGCCCCTCCTCTCCTCTTATAAAAGGCCCCCACCTCTACCACCTTACCCACACTTCCAAAGCCTTTGGCTCGGCCAAAACCTTCCCATTTTGTCTCTCCACATCCATCTCTAACTCTTAGAAGCCTCACTTTGGGCAGAAGTCTTCCCAAGGAAGCCTTTGAGCTCAAATCAAAAAGGGTTACCCGTTTTAAGGTAATGTCTTCACTTGTGTTCTTTTGTTTTATTTTGCTTCTCCAGCCCCCTAACCTCTTTTTATTCATTTATTTTGTAACAAAACCAGTATATAACATATACTAGGATGTTGTTATAATAATTATTCTAGCTACACTTACACACACCTACATCTAATGGTTAAAGAACATACTGTTTCTGTGGATGGTGAATTTCTACCTCACGAAACGATGATTGTTCAAAATTCTTCTAACACATTCAAAGGTGGAAATTAAGATGTCACTATATTTATATATGATATATAATATGTTTATATTTTCCTTAAGTTTATGTATTTTTCATTTATGTCATACCTTTATGGCTTCCATTATGGGTATACGCGATATCTTCATTTTAGGAAGTGCGGACTACCGCCCCCTCAAAGTGATTTGATTTCGTCAATGCCATATGTGGGACGTATAAAGGATTTAATTAATGGTATTATATATGATATTATACTGGAATTATAATATACCTTTATATCATTATGATTCCATTCCATAAAATATGAAATAGAAATGAAAGTATCGTTCATGTGTACGTACGGCTTACCGTCTCCATGAACAGTGAATTTCATTTCTTACCTCTAAAAGTTATGTAATATTATAAATTCATGTATATAGTGGATATATATGATATATATGATATATACATCATGAGTATAACTCTGGATATAATGGATACATGGACAACTTGTAATTATAAAGAGCATATTTTTTACTCAAGTACCAATGATCGTTAAAACGACCGTTATTAACTTAAATAATTGCATAGTGTTCATGACATGGTAATAAGTGATATAAAAGGAATAATGAACTTGAAAAAGGTTCTTAATCAAGTAGAAATTAATTCAAGTTTATTATTCATGAGGTTAAAGAACGATCGAGTCAAGTCGGACCCGAGGTAAGGGAACTTCTTAACCCAATTTCCATTCTTTGGGTTAATATCCTACTTTAAAATTATGTCATGATATTATTATGTCCTATCTGGTATTTATACTTTCTTTATGTGTAAATATAGTGAATACACATAATAGATCTATTTTATTTAAAAAAATGATCTTTGTAAGGGACTTCGTCTCAATATCCTTTCATTGAGGCATATTTCGTTTTATACACAACTTTCTTTTATACGGTGTATAAACCCCTTTGACTTTTACTTTTATACAAAAGGAATCTTTTTCTACGAAGCATTTTTCTAAACAACAAAAAGGAATGTTTCTTTTAACATACGCGGTGACAATGACCTTTTTCGCCACCGTGAGTATTATTTGATCTTTGGCTTCCTCAACAAGCCGTAATGTTTTTAAAACAAAATAAATACCATATACTCTTTTATATATTTTGGTATTGAAAATGTTTTTGATAAAGGATTATATTATGTAAATATATTTAAATGATATATTGTGATTGAAATGTGGAAATGTGGAAATGTTATCATTCCTTTATATTGTTTTTATATGTTATAATTTTATAATGGTTCTTGGACATTTGACGGGTGGTTACGTGATAAACCATATGACTGGTGGTGCCGTGAATACCAGGATGGGTGGTTACATTATAACCTCCAATGCATTGGGTATAGAAGCTGACTGTATGGCTATTACATTAAGTATGTATGGAAGTTGGCCGAATGGCTATTCCATTAAGTGATATGTGTGGAAGTCGACCGTATGGTTATTCCAGTTAAGTAAGTTTATGTCCCAAGTTACCTTTATATGTTATGTGTTCTTTATATGGGTTTTATGGTAATATTTTGGTTACAAAAGGGTAACTAATGATATTTTATTCAGCGAAGAGTTTTTACTACTTCATAAAGGTTAAGGTATTACTTTGATAAAGTATACATGGTTTACTTGTTGTTTTAAAAACTAACAGTTTTCATTCTTTGTGTATCCCTTACTAAGCTTTTTATGCTCACCCCAAGTTTTTTTGAAGTGTTTTTCACAGGACTTAATGTGGAATTGAGTCAAGGTTGGGATCAAGGGAAAGTCATGCTATCTAAAACATGGAACTAGACATGTTTATTTTTAAGATTTTTTATTTTATGTAAACTTAGTAGAAGTGTATACTTTGTAATCTTTTGAGATATAATAGTTATGTCCTAATTCTCTAAAACTCTAAACCTGAAAGGATCATCAATGTTAATTATTCATTTAATTCAATATTAAGTAAGGTTTAAGGTCGGGGCCTTATACCTTCCATGTTTCTCCTTCATGTTAATTAATCTTAAAACAATCTATAAAAAACATAAATTCCATACAACCTGAATATAATGGTTTTAAAGAATCACCATATAGATGCTCAATTTTTTGTTCGTTCTCAACTATATCCACTTCAATATCAAGAATCATTTATTGAATTTGATCATGGTTATCATCTTTTAAAGTACCGTCATCAATAGATCCCAAATTATGTCCATTTTCACCATGCCAAATACAAGTTCTATAACTCAAATTAAAACCACAAAAAATTAAATGATCTTTGAACTCTTTGTTGTTGAACTTCTTCATATTTAAAAATTCCAGGAATGGATAGAAAAACATGTCTTTTTTTGGAGCATTTCATTTTGAAAATTCTAAAAAAAATATCAGCACCTTCCTCATATTCATCACTTATTCGAATTTCCATAATCTAACTTTGAATCATTATTATCTATAATAGATATCAAAAATAAATATCTTTTAAAAAGAATATATTTTTGATAAATGTGAGTAAGATGGGGAATAGTAGATTATTTCAATTATAATCAAGAAGAAACACTTTTGGTATAATTCATCAGAAAAATGTTTCTATTTTTTTCACCAATAGTCAATATAATGTTTAAAAAGTTAATAAAATTATAGATTAAATTGAATGTTAATTGGAATGATTATACAAAAATAAAATAGAAAATAATGTACCTTTATATAAAAGATGTCATAATTTTAAAGTAACGAAATTTTTAAATTTAAAAAAAATGTATACATTGAAAAGTATAATTATAAATTTAGGAAAGTAATGAAATATAAGATTAAATATTATTGTTAAATTATAAAATAATTTCATGGAAGTAATTTACAAAAGAAAATATAGTTATACCATTCTTTCATTCTTCATTTTCTTCTGAATGAAATTAGATGAAACATGAAATTTAATATTATTGAACAGAATTGAATTCAAGTGCACATTTTCTATTTGTATTTGAATCTGTATTATCGAATTTTTTAACATTATTTTTTTCATAAAAAAATAATTATTAGAAGAAAAATTGATTAATGCTATAATATAATCATATAGTAGAGTTCAAACAACACAATATTGAATTTTTAATGCATTAAATATATATGTGTGTATAAAATTATATTATATATTATTTATGTCTAGTGTAATATGTAAATTGTGAAAATTATATTACGTACTATGTATTATATGAGAACATGTTGTATATTAATTTAAAACACTAATAACCCATATTTTAAATATTTCAATCTACATCAATTGATATAATAAAATTTCAAATTTATGGGCTTAAAAAATCTTTTATTGTGAATACCAAGTGATGTATGTGTAATTTTAGGAAAATATAACATAGAAAAACTCTACCTATACAGTGTAATAATATTATAAATTTTAAAATTAATGTAACCTAAAGTATTAATAGGGATATAAATTGCGTCAATATCTATTATCGTTTGTACCAAGTGGGTTAATTAGTCCAAATAGAGTCAAAATTGAACATATATCTATCAGAATATAACAAATAATATATAATGGAACCAATTGAAAATTCCTATTGTGTATTCACAAATAATTTCAACATTATATTGATAGTAACTCATAAAATACATACTACATTTTTAATATAAGATTTTTGAAGATAAGAATATGCACATATCATAATAATAACATTCATATGCATATAAAACACTTATATGATATTGTATATTGAACTCTGTGAAAATTACAATGTTTGTATATATTAAATTTTAAGATTACTAATTCACTAATAAATTTATAACACTGATTGATATTTATCCATACACATGGTAGTGTATCCATAAACAATGAATGTTTCAAAAACATCATCCAAATAAGAAACATTTATATATTCAATGTAGAAATTTAAGATGTAATGTGGTATAAAAATATATGAAACGATTCAGTTAAAACACCTTTTCATATAGTAGAATCACCATAACATTAATATATAATGTGGAAATTTAAGATATAACATAAAACATTAAGATATAATGAAATCCACAAACCATTGCACTTAAATCAATGGATAAATAAGGTATATGAATATGGTAATCTGTGATTTGTAGTGAATATATCTATATTAAAAGTTGCAATGATGAGGATGATGAAACCTGAGGGTTTATGAAGATGGTAATTTGAGATTTGAGTCCACAAGATCAAAAAATAGAGAGTTTGGGAATCTACGCCACTAAACCACCAAAATATAGGATCAATGTATTAGGCTTAATTGTGGAGATGAGGAGATTGGATGTGTGATAATGAGTTTTCTCTAAACATGAGGATGTATGAGAATGGAAATATGATATTGGAGTTCACCAGATTGATGAAACAGGGGTTAGGTCTTACATGCCAGAGATACATACCTTATTTCATGAGATTGAATAGCACAAAAATGATTCAAATTGACAATTCATAAAAAAATTAATGGTATATAACATGTTTATATAATAATTGATCTGATAAAGTAGTTAAAATTTCATTTTCTCATCTGTTATTATCTAAATAATGTGAAAAATCTTATTTATCATGTGGGTTATTAAAAAACTGATGTGAAAAAGTTGGGATTTTTTTTTCATGTCAGTTATTATATAAACTACATGATAATGAAAAATTCTCACCTTTATCATGTTAGTTATATAATAACTGATGTGATAAAGAAACATACATGGAATTTTCACATATTTTATATAATAATTGACATGATAAAGTAAAATACATGGATTTTTCAATGCAGTAATAAATAACAGACATGAAAAGGTGGATGTGGTAAATATTTCTTCTAACAAGTGAATATGTATATTTTATTCCATCATAAATGATGTGAAATTATCAACTGTGAGTTATTTATAAAAGGGGAAATTTTCATAATCAAATTCCATAATAGTAACATCAAGATGCAATTCAAACAATTTCCTTAAACACCATTGAGTCCATGACGGATACTTTATCTCCAAAATTTAATATCATCCTCATGTGACTGATCAATATTAGTATTCTTGGATTTTTAAAATTTATATATGGAAGCCTTTCCAAAGAATTCATAGATACCTTTCATAGTTTTAGAGAAATTATTTGGGTAAAACAAATCCTTATGAGCCTATTTTTGTAATCCCTTTCCCTTGAACATTATCACACTTGTATCTAGTTATAAACACCACTCTAGTGCTAGATCCTCCAATGACTCCTTGTAAATTTTACTAGTTTTACATACTAGTTCATTGGGGAAATATATTTTTCTTTTGATCTCATCTTTATTTGTTTGGGTAACTTAGAATAGTCCTTCTGGTTATCTTTTCTATAGTGACTAGAAATTTTATTAATTCAATAAGACCATTCTTCCATTTATTCAATCATTAACATAGATGTTATCCAACCGGAAGTTCATCTTCATATTATAGTGAAAATTGAAAATCACTATCTACTCATGTCTCATCCTCAGTGAAGAAATCGGTATCAACTACCTCAAATTCCTCCAATTCCAGACATGTCTCTAAGCCTATAGCCCAAACATGTTTATTTCTATACTAGATCCCATTACATTCAACCCAATGTTATCTATGTCATGAAGTTCCTCATTTGGGTATTCAAATTTCTTCATGTGCTCCAGCACATGGATTTAAATTTTATCTATTTTTCAGGAGAGTGGTTTCGAACTACATATAATCTTGCTCTTTATGGATTAAGAGTCATGAGTAAAAGGCATTGGGGGAACCCCGTCCTCTAGGATTGTCACTTTTGGACCAGCAGTGTGCTTCATTTCATGATCCATAAGTTAATCTCCATAGCTACTTACACGAGGACTAGTGTCCTCAACACTTCTTCTTCTCATCTTCAACAAAACCACATATGGGGGAGACCCGACAAACAAAAAAATTGATCTATACTACCTAATGCTTTCCTATTGGTGTGGGGAGACATAATAGGTCAAAAATTATAATTGAGAACTATATTATCTCATCTATAATTTTACAATTCGAATAGGAGGCAGATACTGAAAAAAAAATTGTGATTCAATCATAGAATATTTTTTGTTTTTTTATAAATTATTAAATTACTCAGTAATTTTAATGAAAACTAAGTAATATTAAAACACTTTATTCTCCTAATTTTCACATTATATTTTTTTACTCCTTAATATAAAATACACGTAATTTAATTATACATCAATCATAAAGAACTTATTCTAAGACTTTTAAATTTATATATTGTGTATTACATGCCTAAATTTAGTTAATATTAGTAAATGAAACACATTTCATTATTATTAAATAAACCATAGGGTATTTTTTGGTTTTTTTCAAAAAACAATTACTCCAAAATTATTTAATCAAAATTGTTTAATATAAAATAAAGATACAACAAAGTAAATCACTCAATCTTTATAAAATTATTATTATTATTTATTATATATAAATTTCCAATAACCTTATGTTATATGTTTTATTTTTTTTCAATGAATAGTTGCATTTGGTGTCAGTTAACTAATAGATTTATATTAGAATAACATTGTGAAAAAATGATGATAAGTGATTTGTAGGAGAATATTTCAACACGCTGTTATGTGATTTAATATTAGTGTGTAATGATTATTATTAATATATAAGAATATTTTCATCATGAGGAGGTTATCAATGACAAGGAAAAAATATATTATTATTCAAGTTGGTCCTATAATAACATGCAAAGAAAATAGGTAAGAGCTTAATGAAGAGATTCATGGATAAATTATGGTTTAATAAGAATATAGTTATGAAGGAATTTAGTATTTAGATACATAGTATATAAGTTAAGATATGATTTAATCCATAATGGAGGCACATAAAGGAGTTTAATATTTTTTTTCAATTGATGATCTATAATATTTTTTGATAAATAATATAGTTATTTTTGAATTGGGTAAATTTTTATAATATTTGGTAGTGTATAGATAAGTGTGGAGAAATTTTTTTAAAATACTAAAATAATCATACCATAATTATTAAATTACAAAATTATTTTTATATATTTATTTCTATAGATACAGTGATAAGTATTATATTTTGAATACTTAATATTATATTCTGACTCTTGTGTCATATAGTTAAAAAATGTTAAAGACAAGTTCACCAGTGAAAGGAAACTTACACCATTAAGAGTGGAAAATACATCATAATTGTGTTGGATACTAAAAACAATTTGTAAAAATATTAATTATAATATAATAATTTTAATTATAATGACCCATACTTTACATAAAATGTCATTACTTCAGAATTTAAGCACACTTATTACAACATATAACAAAACCAGGAAAACCGTATAGGTATAGAGTCTTTAGAAACTGGGAAACATAAACAACTGGTTCATAAAGCATCTACTTTGCCTCCCATTTATTTCATCATATCTAGAGTCCCTTTTTGGCATATCCTACTTAATAACCTTCTTCCTGACCTGGAGAAATAAAACACAGAAAATGGTGAGCTCAAATTCTCAGTAAGGGTGAACAAAATAAATATCAATCACATCATATACATAAGAACATAACTTTTCGAAATCTTAACCTGCAAAAGAAATCATAATTTCATAACATGGGATAAATCATAGTAGTGAAATGTAATCCCAATAATCATAACTTAAAACATGAAACGTTTTGGAATACACACATAATCATAGAGAATAATTTCTTGTTATTCAAGACTCATTGCCAAGACTATCTTAATGGACAAAGTCCATTTCTGAACCGAGTTCACTCCTCGTTTCAGTCCTGTTTCACTGAACCGGTTTAACCTGCCGTTCCATCCATGTCAATATCATGAGATATAAAATCTTTACCCAATTCATTGGAGGTATATATAGGTCACACCCATCTCATAATTATACCATTCTTATGTGTGCCACAAAATCATAAATCATACATCATTGTATAACCCATGTAATAAAAATGGGAATCTTAAACATCGTGACATTATAAAAAAATTCATATAAGATAAAGGAATTCATAAATATAATTCCATCACAACATAATCAAATCAATGTAATAATAGGGATAGAAACAGAACCCTTTATTATCTTAGATGGAAAATAATTTTGATAAAACACTTGAACTCCATTCTTGAGGAAAATATCCTTTCTGCTTCAAAAACACTTTTCCTTTCTTAACATGTCGTACAATTCTAAACTAAAATAAGTTGATTAAAAATAAACTTGAAAACTTGTAAAGGAAGCTTCTTGGAAATAATGTTTTAAAAATCCATTCATGCCGTATAAGTTAAAAAAACATTCTTCGTACTTTTGTCGAAAAAGTCAAAAAGTACCTCGTACGAAAAATGACAAAAGATTCCTTTCATATCCTTTACCAAAAACTCAATGAAGGGTAAAATAGGATTTAAAAAATTGTAGGTGGATGTAAATAATATTACATATTGAGGAAACATGGATGTGGATGATAAAATACACCCCAGTAAATACCAAAGTATAAACAATCTTGGATAAAAATGAGATTGTGATATTTCCCTTTCCTTAGATCTGATTTTCCTCGTAAGTGTCTGAACCTCCTGTATAATGATTTAAATAATGTTATTGACTTATTCCAGAATCTTAATTATTGTTATGATATCATATATGGTCATATTCTTAGCTTCTTAGTAGTAATATTTCATTGCTACTTGTTATTCGGGTGTTTATAACTTTTTGTTCTTATGCATGTTTTGTCGAATAAATTCTTATTATTATCTTTAGGTTATAGATACATCATTTACAGAATGGTATTAATGTACTATATATCATATTTATTCATTCAGTTCATTTATATAATCATTATGCAATGAAGATCATGTTGAACGAATCGCATCACATCGTGGAGACGGTATTCCGTACGTACGCACGAGCGATGATATCATTCCCATGATCGTGGAATTGTTTTGGAGTGTATGTATACTATTTCAGAATCAATATCACTTTAAATTAATAATATATAGTAATTATTTACACCATTATACCCATCCATGTAAGGTGGTGGGGGAAAATAGATTACACCACGGCGTGGAGACGGTATTCCGTACGTATGCACGCACGGTGATTTCATTTTCCATAGGATGGATAGATGTTTAAATAGGGTTGTTTCATACATATAATAACATATAAGTATATTAGTGATACTGATGTTATTACTTCATAATTAAACAACTAAAGAAGACGAAGTTGAAGAAGAAAGAATTTGGAAAGGATCGGTAATGGATATTACCTCTTTTTGACGCGCCTCTTCTTAACCTCCTCTTAAGGCACTAGGGTTGGTCTTTGAAGAAGACCAGAACCTCTAAGATGATTCTAGGGAAGTGGGGAAGTGAAATGGGTAGGGTTTGTCCGTGCTTGAAGGCTCAAATTGGTGTGAGGAGGAGAGGGAGGAAGTGCCCTTTTATAAGGGAGGAGAGGGGCACCTTTGGAAATATAAGAAATATTAGTTTATATTAAATCCCAACCCCACTTAAAAACATCCAAAATGACTCATATCTAAAGCTTAGATGATCTAGGGTTGTAATCTCATCAACCAAAAAAATTTAGACATGTTAGGAATTTATTTTAAACATTATCAACTTGATTTATCCTTATTTATCAATTTTATTTTATTTGTGGTAATAATATTCTAAATTTTAAATTATTATTAATAATTACATATGTGTTGTTAATTTTCCATAATTTTACACTTTATGACATTTTAGAACATATAAATTTTAATTTATAATTTTTAAATATTTTTTTGGTTTTTAAAAAATTTTATAATTTGTTATTTTTATAAAATAACAATAGTGTCAATTTTGACACAATTCATTTATTTTAATTTAAATAAAATATATAAAGAGGATATGTTCGAACTAAAAGCTTTAATAGATTAATAAAATGTCATATGTATCTAGAAAATTAGTGGAGCACATTAAATAGTGCATATAATAATTATTTTAATATTTTAAAACCATTTATTTGATATTTTAATTAATAAAATAATTTCAACATCACTATTGTGTCGTAATTAATGATAATTATTTAATCCCTAAAAATTCTAAATAAATTATTATGATGTAGATAATTGTATTATATTTCTTTATACTATTCATGTTCTAAGTTTCATTAAGTTTATCACCAAATTAAAACTATTATACTTATAATATTTAAGAAAGTGACATGTTGTCACATTCTTTGGTTTTAATAATAATTAAATTATTTTCATGGAACAAAGTCTATTAAATGAATATAATCCGACCCTTAGGTGATATGGGTCGACTTTTAGTCATCCAATATGATTTTGGCAGGTTTTAGGATAATTTTATAATCTTATATTTATCCTTAATTACCCGATTTACCTTTAACTATGGTAAATAAAATTTACCGTAGTTACTATTCATGATGCCCAAAAATAAAAAGTAGCATATTGACATAATTTGGACCCACTAAATCTGAATATGGAATCCATTTTTCAAAATTCAAAACATATAAGTTACGTTAAATAATTTAAAATAAATCTCGTTGTTAAGAAAACGGGTTTTAGAAGTTAAAACATTGCCAAAGATTGAAATGTTTTTACCTATGAATTCAATGTGAAATTAATTATAATGACATAAATTATATTAAATGGTAAAAATATATTCTATCTATAATTTAAAACCATTCAATTTTATAATTTAACCATATAAATTATCTCAATGAAAAAAATTGTTTTTAATTAAAAATTAGCATATTTTTACTATTCATCAAAATATGAAAGTTATCAGAAAAATATCAAAAATTTATCCAAAGTAAATTTTTATATCCTGATTAAAAAAGAATAATTTTATTTTGTCAAATTGAACTTATAAATGTTTCAAAAACCATATTTAATGTGGGTGCTCCATCAAAAGGCGGAAAAACTGCATTTTTTGATAAATACTTATTTTACCCAGAAAAATTATTTTGTTCTCTTACCATGTTCTAGAAAATGTGTAAGATGAATAATAATGTTGTAAAATTTAAAATTTAGTTAATACTATTCATAACGGCTAGTTTATAATATTATAATAATATATCGTTGTTTAGTGGAACTCGGTATTGCGTACTACACACGTTATCCAGGAAGGTCGCGATTGCGTGCAGCAAAAGATTCCTTTCATGATTTATATAACATAAAAACAAAATATT
Source organism: Viscum album (assembly GCA_963277665.1). Lineage (NCBI taxonomy): Eukaryota > Viridiplantae > Streptophyta > Magnoliopsida > Santalales > Viscaceae > Viscum > Viscum album. The sequence goes on from OY728162.1 coordinate 826,217,625, forward strand.
TCTCATAAAAGTCTCGGGTGTTACATTCTACCCCCCTTAAAATGAATTTCTCCCTCGAAATTCGTCACTTTTTAACAAACAGATTAGGATACCTCTCCCTCATCATATCCTCAAGCTCCCATGTAGCTTCTTCTAATTGGTGGCTCCTCCATAAAACTTTCTCCAAGCGAGTGGTCTTGTTTCATAGGACTTTTTCACTATGATCCAGAATCTCTATCGGTTGTTCTTCACAATAAATATCTTTCTCCAGTAGTACAACTTCTGAGCTGAGTACTTGTGAAGGATCAGGTATGTACTTTCTCAGGAGAGATACACGGAACACATCATGAACTTGAGAGTGATTCAGTGGAAGCGCCAATTGGTAAGATACCTTCCCAACACGATCCAGTATTTCGAAAGGACCGATATATCTAGGGCTCAACTTCCCCTTCTTTCCAAATATCATGACCCTCTTCCAGGAAGATATTCGTAAGAACACTTAATCACCCACTTCAAACTCTAGGTCTTTTCTTCGGTTGTCGGCATTACTTTTCTATCGACTCTAAGCTGCTCTTATGTGTTTTTGAATAGATCGGACCTTTTCTACCATCTCATCAACAATATCAGGTCCTAATAGCTTTCTTTCCCCAACCTCATCCCAGCAATTTGGAGTCCTGAATTTCTTTCCATAGAGAGCTTCATAAGGATCCATCTGAATACTGGAGTGAAAGTTATTATTATAAGAAAATTCCACCAAAGGTAGGTGTTGATCCCAACCACCGTTGAAATCCATAGAGAAAGATCTCAACATATCTTCTAGAGTTTGAATTGTTCTCTCAGACTGACCGTCTGTCTGAGGATGATAAGCAGTGTTGAAACTCAACTCGGTATCCAGAGTATGCTGAAGACTTCGCCAGAACTTTGAGGTAAACCTCGGATCCCGATCAGATATAATAGAAAGTGGTACTCCATGCAATCTTACCACTTACTTCACATATATCCTGGCAATCTGATCTAGAGAGAAATCCTCTCTAATAGCGATGAAGTGTGCAGACTTTGTAAGACGATCAACTATGACCCAGATAGCATTATTGCCTTTGGATGTTTTAGGAAGTCCTGTGACAAAGTCCATAGTGATGTTTTCCCATTTCCATTCGGGTATGGGTAATGGTTGTAACATCCCCATAGACTTCTGTCTCTCAGATTTAACTTGCTGACAAACCAAGCATCGAGAGACATATTCAGCAACATCTCTTTTAATGCCATCCCACCAGAAGTACTCTTTCAGGTCCCTATACATCTTCGTGCTTCAAGGATGAATAGAGAATGAAGAACTATGAGCCTCATCTAGAAGATCCTTCTTTAATTCGGGGATGGGAGGAACAGAAACCCAATTCCTGAACTTTGTTATCCCATCACAATCAAGGTTGAATTCAGGAACATTTATCAACTTCTTTTGTAACATGACATCTTCTTTCTGTGCCTCTTTAATCTTCACATGTATAAATGGTTGAACATTCATTTGAGAAAGATACGATTTTTTCCCTTTTATTGTAATTCCAAGATCCATCCTTTGTAAATCCATAAATATTAGATCTTTTGTGATCCTCATCATGGATAAACTGGAATGTTCTTGTCGACTTAATGCATCTACCACCTTGTTTGCTTTCCCAGGGTGGTAATGAATTGAGCAGTTGTAATCCTTAATCAGCTCCAACCATCTTCTTTGTCGCATATTCATCTCCTTTTGTGTGAAAATATACTTTAAACTTTTATGATCATTATAAATATCACACCTTTCACCATAAAGGTAATGCCTCCAAAATCTTTAATGCAAAGATTACTGCAGCTAACTCCAAATCATGAGTTGGTTAATTTTACTCATGTATTTTCAACTATCGTGAGGCATAAACTATCATCATATCATTTTGCATAAGTACACACACCAAACCTTTCTTGGATGCGTCACTGTAGATCACAAACCTTTCTCCACTACAAGGCAGTGTGAGCACAGGTGCACTGGATAACCTTCTTTTCAACTCCTTCAAATTCTCTTCACATTCCTACGTCCAAACAAAATTAACTCCTTTCCGAGTCAACTTGGTGAGTGGATTAGATAATCGTGAAAAATCTTTCACAAAACGTCGATAATATCCAGCCAAACCAAGAAAACTTTGGATCTCAGTCACTGTTGTTGGTCTCGACCATCTTTCAAGAACCTCTGTTTTTGCTGGATCCACAGATATCCCCTCTTTTGAGATTATGTGACCCAAAAATAAAACTCTTTGAAGCCAAAATTCACACTTGGTAAATTTGGAATAAAGCTTCTCCTTTCTCAGGGTCTTCAATATAATTCTCAAGTGATCTTCATGTTCTTCCTTGATCTTTGAATATATAAGAATATCATCTATAAAGACTACCACAAACTGATCAAGATAATCTCTGAAGACTCTATTCATCAGATCCATGAAGATAGCAGGGGAATTAGTAAGACCAAATGGAATCACTATAAATTCATAGTGTCCATACTTTATACGGAAAGCCGTCTTTTGCATATCCTCCCTTTTGACCCTTAATTGGTGATACCCTAAACGAAGATAAATCTTGGAAAAGTATTGAGCTCCTAGTAGTTGGTCAAATAAGTCATCAATGCATGGGAGAGGATATTTGTTCTTGATAGTGATCTTGTTAAGTTCTCGATAATCAATGCAGAGTCTCATTGATCCATCTTTCTTCTTAACAAATAGAACAGGTGCTCCCCAAGGTGACGCACTAGGGCGTATGAACCCCTTATCAAGATTCTCTTGGAGTTGCTTCTTCAATTCCTGTAACTCAATTGGGTCCATTCTTAAGGTGTCTTTGAAATAGGAAAAGCACCTAGTACGATTTCTATTGAAAAATCAACTTCATGATTTCGTGGAAGACCCGGTAATTCCTCAGGAAAGACATCATCAAACTCCCGTACAATGGGCATATTCTTAATCGTGAGTTTCTCACCAACCATTTGAGATAAATAACCTTCATTTAGTGGAATCAAGACCCATAAGATGGAAGAAATTTCCACTGGAAGGTTATGTTCATCCTTGCATCGATAGACAATCATAGATTGATCTGGAATATGAAATGTGACTTCCCTTCTTTGGAAATTGATATGAGCTCTATGTAGAGAAATCCAATCCATGCCAAGAATCACATCAAATTCCACTATAGGAAGGATCACAAGATTTTCAGGAATCACTTTCCCACAAACTTCAATCGGAGAAGAATTATAAACTTTTGATGCGACTGTTGTGCCATTAGGGGTTGTCACAGCTAACTCAACATCTAACTGTTGAGGTAATATGGTGATATCCTTAGAAAATTCTTCAGAAATAAAGGAGTGGGTGGATCCAGAATCAAATAAAACATTTTCTACTTTAGAGTGGATGGTAAGTGTACCTTTCACCACATTGTTATCGTACTCCACATTGCTGATAGAAATTTCATGTGACTTTCCTTTGTCTTTAGCCTTAAGAGTTTGTTGACGTCGACCATCATCATCAATCCTTGGATTTGGGCATTGATTGGAATAATGCCCCATCTCCTTTCACTTGAAACATTGAAGTGTAGTAGGTTCATTCTATGTGTCCCTTCCTTTGTTTGCATCATTAGACATATTCTTCCCATCATTGTGGCACTCAAATGTCCGATGACCTTCCTTTCCACATTTGAAACATTTACTTGTCCCTTTAAGACAACTCCCTCCATGTTTCTTTCCACACTTTGAGCATAAGGGAAAGCTCATCTTCTTTTCAGTGTGCTCTTTAGATTTTCCTTTGAATTCCATTTTCCTCTTCTTATCAAACCCATATGACTGATGGGTTACTCCAATCTCCATCTCGACTTTGAGATCCCATCAACCGATTTCCTCATAGCTATTGAAGTCCCTTATGGCTAATGCCCTTATAAGACTTGGTTTTAAGCCACTAAAGAATCAATCGATCTTACTCTCAGGTTGGATAATAATACCAGAAGCGTACCTTGCAAGTCTTGTAAAATTTGCTTCATAAGTACCAACAGATTCATCATCATTTTGCTTCAGTTCAAGAAACTCTTTCTCCATCTTTGTTCAGAGAATACGAGGGAATTACTTATTGAAAAATAAGTTCTTGAACTCGTCCCATTCCATGGACTCAATTTCATCCCTTTGCCTCGTATTCTTAATAATATTCCACCATTGATCATCATCTCCTTCCAAATGATACACTGCTAGGATAACTTTATCATGTTCAAAACATTGAAGAACTGAAAATATCTTTTCAGTAGTACTAATCCATTGTTCAGCAAATAATGGATCAGTAGACCCGCTGAAAGAATGTGAATGCTGCCTCATGAAGGATTCAACAGAATGTTTCTCCTTCCTTTTCTCGTTTGGAATTCTTGCATGATTCATAGCTTGAGAAAGTTGTGCGATCATGGCTACAAGATTTTTCATTCCATCTCCCATAACGTTGGGTTGCTCAGGGGGACAATCATTGCATTGCCCGTCACATTCCATATTAACACGGTTCCTTCGGGTTCCATCCATTGACTAAAAACAAGAAGAATAGTGTGAGCAACACTAATTATAATAGGAAAAACCACATAATCATGAATAAAATTTCACACTTAAGGTCTTATCATAGGTTGTTCATGGCCATTTATAAAACACTAAGATTGTGTTCTATGATTAGATTTATCCTTAGGATTCTTACTAAGGCTTTCACATCCTAGTTTCCAAAGGTTGACTATACCTTTCCTCTGATACCAACTAAAAAGACACATACTTTACATACATTGTCATTAATTCAGAATTTAATCACACTTATTACAACATATAACAAAACCAGGAAAGGACCGTATAGGTATAGAGTCTTTAGAAACTGGGAAACATAAACAACTGGTTCATAAAGCATCTACTTTGCCTCCCATTTATTTCATCATATCTAGAGTCCCTTTTTGGCATATCCTACTTAATAACCTTCTTCCTGACCTGGGGAAATAAAACATACAAAAGGGTGAGCTCAAATGCTCAGTAAACTAAAGAAAAGAAATATCAATCACATCATATACATAAGAACATAACTTTTGGAAATCTTAACCTGCAAAAGAAATCATAATTTCATAACATGGGATAAATCATAGTAGTGAAATGAAATCCCAATAATCATAACTTAAAACATGAAAATTTGTGGCATACACAAATAATCATAGATAATCATTTCTTGTTAGTCAAGACTCATTTCCAAGACTATCTTAGTGGAAAAAGTCCATTTCTGAACCGAGTTCACTCCTCATTTCAGTCATGTTTCACTGAACCGGTTTAACCTGCCATTCAAGCCATGTATATCTCATGAGATATAAAATCTTTACCCAATTCATTGGAGGGAGATATAGGAACCACCCATCTCATAATTGTACCATTATTATGTGTGCCACAAAATCATAAATCATACATCATTGCATAACCCATGTAATAAAAATGGGAATCTTAAACATCGTGACATCATAAAACAATTCAAATAAGATAAAGGAATTCATAAATATAATTCCATCACAACATAATCAAATCAATGTAATAATAGGGATATAAACAGAACCCTTTATTATCATAGATGGAAAATAATTTTGATAAAACACTTGAACTCCATTCTTGAGGAAAGTATCCTTTCTGCTTCAAAAACACTTTTCCTTTCTTAACATGTCGTACAATTCTAAACTAAAAGAAGTTGATTAAAAATAAACTTGAAAACTTGTAAAGGAATCTTCTTGGAAATAATGTTTTAAAAATACTTTCATGTCGTATAAGTTAAAAAATACATTCTTCGTACTTTTGTCGGAAAAGTCAAAAAGTACCTCGTATGAAAAATGACAAAAGATTCATTTCATATCCTTTACCAAAAACTCACTAAAGGGTAAAATTGGATGTAAACAATTTTAGGTGGATGGAAATAATATTACATATTGAGGAAACATGGATGTGGATGATAAAATACACCCCAGTAAATACCAAAGTATAAACAATCTCGGATAAAAATGAGATTGTGATATTTCCCTTACTTTAGGTCTGATTTGCCTCGTAACTGTCCGAACCTCCTGTATAATGATTTAAATAATTTTATTGACTTATTCCAGAATCTTAATTATTGTTATGATATCATATATGGTCATATTCTTAGCTTCTTAGTAGTAATATTTTATTGCTACTTGTTATTCGGGTGTTTATAACTTTTTGTTCTTATGCGTGTTTGGTCGAATAAATTCTTATTCTTATCTTAAAGTTATAGATACATCATTTCCAGAATGGTATTAATGTACTATATATCATATTTATTCATTCAATTCATTTATATAATCATTATTCAATTAATATCATGTAGAACGAATCGCATCACATCGTGGAGACGGTATTCCGTGCATACGCACGAGCGATGATATCGTTCCCATGATCGTGGAATTGTATTGGAGTGTATGTATACTATTTCAGAATCAATATCACTTTAAAATAATCATATATAGTAATTATTTACACCATTATACCCATCCAAGTATGTTGGTGGGGGAAAATAGATTACACCACGGCGTGGAGACGGTATTCCGTACGTATGCACGCGCGGTGATTTCACTTTCCATAGGATGGATAGATGTTGAAATAGGGTTGTTTCATACTTCTAATAACATATAATTATATTAGTGATACTGATGTTATTACTTCATAATGAAACAACTAAAGAAGAAGAAGTTTAAGAAGAAAGAATTTGGAAAGGATCGGTAATGGATATTACCTCTTTTTGTCGCGCCTCTTATTAACCTCCTCTTAGGGCACTAGGGTTGGTCTTTGAAGAAGACCAGAACCTCTAGGATGATTCTAGGGAAGTGGGGAAGTGAAATGGGCAGGGTTTGGCCGATCTTGAAGGCTCAAATTGGTGTGAGGAGGAGAGGGATGAGGTGCCCTTTTATAAGGGAGGAGAGGGGCACCTTTGGAAATATAAGAAATATTAGTTTATATTAAATCCCAACCCCACTTAAAAACTTCTAAAATGACTCATATCCGAAGCTTAGATGAGATGGGTTTGTAATATCATCAACCAATAAAATTTAGACATGTTAGGAATTTATTTTAAACATTATCAACTTGATTTATCCTTATTTATCAATTTAATTTTATTTGTGGTAATAATATTCTAAATTTTAAATTATTATTAATAATTACATATGTGTTGTGAATTTTCCATAATTTTACACTTTATGAAATTTTCGACCATATAAATTTTAATTTATAATTTTTAAATATGATTGTGATTTTTAAACAATTTTATAATATGTTATTTTTATAAAATAACAATAGTGTCAATTTTGACAATATTCATTTATTTGAATTTAAATAAAATATATACATAGGATATGTTCGAACTAAAAGCTTTAATAGATTAATAAAATGTCATATGTATCTAGAAAATTAGTGGAGAACATTAAATAGTGCATATAATAATTATTTTAACATTTTAAAACCATTTATTTGATATTTTAATTAATAAAATAATTTCAACATCACTATTGTGTCATAATTAATGTTATTTATTTAATCCCTAAAAATTATAAATAAATTCCTATGATGTATATAATTGTATTTTGTAACGCCCCGACCCTAGTTTCCTAGAGTCGGTGCATTATTACATAACATTGGCATGATCACAAGAAAGATCAAATCTCGAAAGACCGATTGGTTTAGTAGCCTTGGAAACACTAGATATATTCATAAGTTTTACATTACATCATAAAATGAAAAACTACTACAACAACATAATGTTTCCACAGTACACACTATAAACCCCTCATAAATTCCCTGCAGGTCATTCATAACTTACATCTTCACTTCCTGGGAAAAATAAAACATAGAAAAGGGGTGAGCTCAAATGCCCAGTAAGGATAACAATATAGCGGAAACTTTCATAAATAAGAATAAACATTTAAGGCAATGTATAACTAAAACAAAAGCCTTTTAAACTTGAACTTTCAACATGGTATGGCATAAATAAAACGAAATAATGCCATTTACTTATTCACATGGATATTCTACTAATCGAATAATCATATGAAAAAAATCAATAACCACTTTCATAATGTTGGAATGCATAATGCCAGACTATCATAACAACATAGTCAAGGCCTCGTGCCAAGACTACAAATAATATTTTGTCAAGGCCTTGTGCCAAGACACTAGTTTGTCTCATGAGACCTACCGATGCATCGAGGAGCTATAGCGGGCTCCACCCGTCACTTACTAAGTCCAATGCATTCCCATATGAAAAGGTTTAAACATAACATAAACATTCGTATTAAAACTAGCATACGAAATGTCAATACTTTCACCATAAACTATGAATGGTATAAAAATAGCACATCCACAGTCAAACACATCACAAAACTTTCAATACAATATAGAAGTTTTGTATCATAATAAATCATCTTCAAATAAGCTTAAAATCCATCAAAGGATGTTGACATAGATGAAATCAAAACTATTTTAGAGAAATATTTCCTTTTTTGAAATCATTTAAAAGTCACACATTTATAAAGGAAGTAATTAAAAAGAGATTTTTGAATCAAAGTGTCCCATACCACTTTGAAACTTTTGAAAGGAATTAAAATTTTTAAAAACATTCATGTCCATATAAATAAATCCTTTTTTAACCATTTTGAAGACATTAATTAAAAAGATTTATAAAGATAAATCTTTAAAACATTTAAAATTCTGATTTTGATAAAGAGTACCTTTCTGAAATTCTTAAATTATTCATTTTGAAATCATTTAAAAGTCACATAATTATAAAATAAAACATTTACTTTGAAAATATCCTTGTAATCTTGTAAGGTAAGCTTTGACGATTTTATAACGGCGGTAAATAGCTACACCTGCCGTATAAGTTTAAAAAAAACATTCTTACCTTAAATTTGTCAAAAGGAAAAAAGTGCCTTGTTTGGAAAACGATGGAAATATTCCTTTAAAAACACATAAGGGTATAAATGACTATAACCCATATTCTTTGTAAATAGTAAAAATGTTTTGAAATACATTTCGAAGTAACATGGATGTGGATGATAAAGAAATCCCAGTAGATTATTACGTATAAACAACCTCGAATAATGAAGAGATTGTGAAATAAACCCTTACCTTGTACTTTTCCTTGGTTGGGGTAGGTTAACCTCCTGTATAATGGTGAAATAGTTGTTATTAAATTATACAAGAATCATATATATTAATATGATATCATATATGATCTTTTAACATTGATTTATTAATAATATCTTAGAATTATCATCGTTTCGGGTGTTAACTTACTCATTTTCTTTTATATGTTTTGTTACATAAGCCATGTTTGTTGTATCTTATTCATATCCAGAATTATATCAAGTCCTTAAACATCATTTTTAAATCATAAAATGATAATTATACTTGAATGGATACGATGGAGAATGAATCTCATCGCGTTCGTGGAGACGGTAGTCCGTACGTACGCACGAGCGACAATATCATTCTTTTGATATTAAAATAATATATAAATGAATGGTATATCATATATACAGAATCATTAACATTTTATATTTATTATTTACATGAGTTACACATCATTATTATACCCATCCAAATAATATTATATTGAATAACAATTACACCACGACGTGGAGACGGTAAGCCGTACGTACGCACGTATGGTGACATGTTATTCAAAGGGTGGATAGAATACTGAATATGGTTGTACCATACTTATAATAACATCACAGTATATGTGAGATACTGGAGTTATTATTTTAGAATGGTAAGAACAAAGGAAGAAGAAGTGGAAGAAGAAATGAACTTAGAAAAGGGTGGTGAAATCATTACCTCTTCTTCGGGTTCTTCCTTTTGATTTGATCAAAAGGGCTCCTTAGGTTGGCTTTCTGATCAAACTAAGGCCTCTAGGTTGTATTGAGGGATGTTGGGAGAGTATTTGGGCAGAGTTTGGCCGAGCCAAAAGGCTTTGAAGGTGTGAAGAAATGAGAAGTAGGAGTGCCCTTTTATAAGAGGGGTGAGGGGCACCTTTGGAAAAGCTAGAAATATTAATTTATAATAAATTCCTATTCAGTTTCTAAAGGCTCCAAAGTTGATTATTAAAAGGTTAAGGTGGGGATAGGTCGAAAACCACTCAACCAATAGAATTTAGACAGGTTTGGGTACTTATATTAACCTTATCTTTAAGTATTAACTCTAAGTTAATTAGTTTCACTTTTACAATGTCTCTTTGTATTTTTATATAATATGGTTAATAAACATACTATATACATCCAAGCGACCCCCAAGTGGTACATTAATGATGAACCTATCATGATATAAGTCTCTTGGCCGAACCTTAGATTTTTAGGAATTTAATATTAATTAATAATATAATATTTGTTTTAAGAACTCTTTTATGTCAATTTTGACACTATTCAATAGTTGATTTTTTTGAAACTCATAACAGATTGATTACTTCGAACAAAGTCAATTAAATCAATCCTAATATATCATATTATCCTAGAAAATTAGTTTAATTCATTAAAAGTTTCATATTATATTTATTTGGGTATTTATAATATCAATTATTTTAATTTTTCACTATTATAGTAATTACTGCATCATCATTGTGTCATAAATAAAATAAATTATTTAATGTCTAAAAATTATAAATAAAATATCATTATGTAGGAAATATTTTTAGATTTCTAATGAATACTTATAATCTAAAATCCAACATATATAACCCTATGTAAAAATTGTTGTTCTAAAAGATATATGCTTGTGTCATTTTTGTATTCATTTTAACTAAATTAAAATAAAGTGTCATTATCACATACAAGTGGATCCATGGGGTCCCAAAATAGACCCAAAGATTCCCATGGTTGACCATGTATCAACCAATAGGGTTAAGACACGTTTTAGGGTAATTTAGTATTATTATAATATTATTTTTTAACCCTTATTTACCGGATTTACCCTTAACCATGGTAAATAAAATATTTACCGCAGTAATTATTCAAAATGTCTAAAAATAAAAGTTACCTATTTACACAATTTGAACATCCTGATTCCAAATATGGAATCCATTTTCCTAAATTCAAAACACAGAAGTGGCAGAAATTAATTTAAAATTAATTCCCGCTGTCAAAACAAAAAGCGTGTTTTTAAGAGATAATAACTATCAAAAGATTGACACTCGTTTATGTTCGGTTTAATTGTAAAATTATGTCCAATGACCAAAATTATATTAAATAGTAAAAATATATTCTAAATATACTTTAAAACCACTCAAATTCATAATTTATCACTATTAATTATTTTGATTAAAAAAGTTGTTTTTAATTAAAATTTAGTAATTTTCACTATTCATCAAAATATGAAAGTTATCCGAAATGTACCAAAATTTCACCTTAGGCTAAATTCGATATTCCGAATCCAAAAATGAAGTCCATTTTCAAATATAAAATATATATAATTTCAAAATTTAGGTATTACTATTCATAACGGCTAGTTTGATCGGTTGTGGTTTGTGTTAAAACTCGACGTTGCGTACAACACACGCTACTGTTTTATTCAAAGGAAAGCGTACCGTGGAAGCTTGGGATGTTTCATTTTAAATTTTTTGATGTCTCCATTTAGTCAAAAAGTTTAAAATATTGTATTTAAAAAGGTTTCACTATCAAAAGTTGATAAAAGTGCAATACTGAAAATGAATCTGTTCTTGCATTATGACTAAGAAACTCATAATATGGATTCTAAAATTATAAGGATTATATAAAGTTTAAAATGTAGTTAATACTATTCATGACCTCTTTTAATGGTGTGATTGAACTCGGTGTTGCGTGTAGTGCAAGTTATTGAATTATTTTTAAGAAATAACACTCTGAAATCCTGGGGTGTTACATTCTCCCCTCCTTCAATAAATTGCGTCCTCGCAATTTGAAATTGTTCTTCGAAAATAAAAGGTTGAAAATAGAAAATATATTTGTGGGAAAACCCACATCGGAAATTGGGTTACTAAAATTTAGTCTTAATATGAGGAAAAGAGAAATGAAAGGGTCACCACCAAATTATGATCTCGATTAGGAGAACATTGGTGGCAATTAGAGACATATAATTGGAGGAAAAACGTAAATATTTATAGGTAGTGATTGAGGTCATCAATCACAAACAAGTATAAAATTGAGGTCCTTAAACTCATCAATCTATGATGATTTGAAATACCATCGGTTCAACAAAACATAGGGTATTAGGATAACACATTTTTTTACGTTTCAAAATTTCTTAGTTGAAATCCCACATCGAAAAATGAATTAATGAGTCCTCTATTTAAAAAAAAAGTGGAAAGTATGAAGATTACCGAAAATAACACATACTAGGGTTCCATGTAGGAAAATATGGATATGGAAGAGAAATCTAACCATCAATTATCTGATGGAGAGTGGTAGAGAACATGGCTATGAAAAGGCCAACAATCCCAAAGCCATAAATTAGTGATGATTTAAGGTACCATCTAGGGAAACATTTTTGTTCTAAGTTCCTTTTATTAATGTTGAGGAATTTATTTATGAGATTGGATAAGATCATAAGGAGATATACTTACTTTATAATCAGAGTTTTATCCATTAATAAGTTTCTACCACAAACTCATCTTTCACTCTAAAAGATAATAGAATGTAATTTTTTTATTTATTTATACTATTCGTACAGGGTTCCAAAATAAATGAATTTATAATTAATCTACCAGATCTTTAAAAAAAACAACATTATTTAATCCAGGACATCTCATGGGCCAGTGGTAGGTGATACACCCTTGTCGCCCTTCGGTTGCGGGTTCAAGTCTCGCAGCCTTGCCGGACGCAACAGGTTGCTGCCCGACCTCCGGGTTGTCCTTTTATGGAAATCCAAAATAATCCAAACTAGAACTATCCAAAATACTTCTATCCAAACTCACAGTCCAACATTTATAAGGAAGGTAAACATAATATAGATCCTTTTTACCCCGTAATAGCATATGAATACCTTCATCATGTATTACCATATTCCTTATTGATTACATTCATGTTCCCTTATTCCATATAGAATGCTGGATATACTTCATTAATCCAAAAATGTTTTAAACCCCAACAATGATGGAATATACAAATCATTAATCAGCTTCAAGGTAGTCAATAATATCCAATATAATTTATCCAAATCAATCATGTATTATTCTAAAATCACCACCTCGGTATCTGAACCATATTATGGTTTATCATTCTCTCAACCATATATTTTCCAAAAATTTAACCTGCTATTGAGTCACTTTTCTTTTTTCCACACAATCTCATGTCCTTAATGAAATAGTACTGCAGTACAATCCTTATATACTCCATAATTATTATAACAAGTACATTGTTGATACAACACTCAATTGACATAATCAACATAAGAACTCTAATCATTCCTCTTCATCTGTGGTAGTATCATAACTTGATTATTATCCAATAGCATCATTTGCGTCATAGACTGATGACTGGGACATAGGTTCACGTAGTGTCCAAACTCCTTGCAAATGAAGCATTGTACATTTGAAACCATTTTCTTACCCTTGTAGTCACGTACTTTGTGCCCTTTTCCTCCACACTTATAACAAACTCTCATTCTTTTCAGGCAAGTTCCAGGGTGTTTCTTTCCACAGTTACCACATATGGGAAAATTCTTCTTTTCCCTCTTCCCTTTATCCATATTTCTCTCTTCCATCCTTTTCTTCTCTTGCTTCCCTTCAAATCCATAGGACTCAGTAAACTCTTTACTTATCTTATCAATACATGATATTATTTCTTCATATGATGATAATACATGGGAGACTATTTCTCTTATAAATTCTAGCTTAAGACCATGAAAGATATGATCCTTCCTTCTCTTTGGATCATGTGCATTTCTGGAGTTCTCATTCCTTCTACTGGGCGCCATTTCTAAACAATGGCATAAACTAGATCAGTTTATGAATCAAAATACATAATCCCATACTTATAAAACACCTAACATAAATTGAACTATTTATGGATATAATCCATAATCATAAGAATGTTTTCTTTGAGGAAGTATATACTCATAATCCCTTCAAAATGATTTGTAAAGAAAATGAGAGTTATCCTAAGCATATCCCCCGAGAGTGTCGTAACCAAGAGTGCAGCAAGGCCCGTTGTCGTGCACCAGTTCCCGTTCGAGTCTAGCTCAAAGCGGTGTTTTCGGGTTTTACCCCTAGGTACATCTGTTCCAGAGCCGCCCCTACCTGCTCGTATCCAGACAGGGATGTATTGCTCGGAAAACTCACAAAATCTCTACAATACCAAAATTCTAGGAAGTTCTTCTATACTAATCCTCAAAGTTCATCTTGGGTCTACGTGCTCTAATCAGAGTTTATCTAAATATAGATTCCAAGGTTTGTACTAAACTTCCTCTGATACCAACTGTAACGCCCCGACCCTAGTTGCCTAGAGTCGGTGCATTATTACATAACATTGGCATGATCACAAGAAAGATCAAATCTCGAAAGACCGATTGGTTTAGTAGCCTTGGAAACACTAGATATATTCATAAGTTTTACATTACATCATAAAATGAAAAACTACTACAACAACATAATGTTTCCACAGTACACACTATAAACCCCTCATAAAATCCCTGCAGGTCATTCATAACTTACATCTTCACTTCCTGTGAAAAATAAAACATAGAAAAGGGGTGAGCTCAAATGCCCAGTAAGGATAACAATATAGCGGAAACTTTCATAAATAAGAATAAACATTTAAGGCAATGTATAACTAAAACAAAAGCCTTTTAAACTTGAACTTTCAACATGGTATGGCATAAATAAAACGAAATAATGCCATTTACTTATTCACATGGATATTCTACTAATCGAATAATCATATGAAAAAAATCAATAACCACTTTCATAATGTTGGAATGCATAATGCCAGACTATCATAACAACATAGTCAAGGCCTCGTGCCAAGACTACAAATAATATTTTGTCAAGGCCTTGTGCCAAGACACTAGTTTGTCTCATGAGACCTACCGATGCATCGAGGAGCTATAGCGGGCTCCACCCGTCACTTACTAAGTCCAATGCATTCCCATATGAAAAGGTTTAAACATAACATAAACATTCGTATTAAAACTAGCATACGAAATGTCAATACTTTCACCATAAACTATGAATGGTATAAAAATAGCACATCCACAGTCAAACACATCACAAAACTTTCAATACAATATAGAAGTTTTGTATCATAATAAATCATCTTCAAATAAGCCTAAAATCCATCAAAGGATGTTGACATAGATGAAATCAAAACTATTTTAGAGAAATATCTCCTTTTTTTAAATCATTTAAAAGTCACACATTTATAAAGGAAGTAATTAAAAAGAGATTTTTGAATCAAAGTGTCCCATACCACTTTGAAACTTTTGAAAGGAATTAAAAATTTTAAAAACATTCATGTCCATATAAATAAATCCTTTTTTAACCATTTTGAAGACATTAATTAAAAAGATTTATAAAGATAAATCTTTAAAACATTTAAAATTCTGATTTTGATAAAGAGTACCTTTCTGAAATTCTTAAATTATTCATTTTGAAATCATTTAAAAGTCACATAATTATAAAATAAAACATTTACTTTGAAAATATCCTTGTAATCTTGTAAGGGAAGCTTTGACGATTTTATAACGGCGGTAAATAGCTACACCTGCCGTATAAGTTTAAAAAAAACATTCTTACCTTAAATTTGTCAAAAGGAAAAAAGTGCCTTGTTTGGAAAACGATGGAAATATTCCTTTAAAAACACATAAGGGTATAAATGACTATAACCCATATTCTTTGTAAATAGTAAAAATGTTTTGAAATACATTTCGAAGTAACATGGATGTGGATGATAAAGAAATCCCAGTAGATTATTACGTATAAACAACCTCGAATAATGAAGAGATTGTGAAATAAACCCTTACCTTGTACTTTTCCTTGGTTGGGGTAGGTTAACCTCTTGTATAATGGTGAAATAGTTGTTATTAAATTATACAAGAATCATATATATTAATATGATATCATATATGATCTTTTAACATTGATTTATTAATAATATCTTAGAATTATCATCGTTTCGGGTGTTAACTTACTCATTTTCTTTTATATGTTTTGTTACATAAGCCATGTTTGTTGTATCTTATTCATATCCAGAATGATATCAAGTCCTTAAACATCATTTTTAAATCATAAAATGATAATTATACTTGAATGGATACGATGGAGAATGAATCTCATCGCGTTCGTGGAGACGGTAGTCCGTACGTACGCACGAGCGACAATATCATTCTTTTGATATTAAAATAATATATAAATGAATGGTATATCATATATACAGAATCATTAACATGTTATATTTATTATTTACATGAGTTACACATCATTATTATACCCATCCAAATAATATTATATTGAATAACAATTACACCACGACGTGGAGACGGTAAGCCGTACGTACGCACGTATGGTGACATGTTATTCAAAGGGTGGATAGAATACTGAATATGGTTGTACCATACTTATAATAACATCACAGTATATGTGAGATACTGGAGTTATTATTTTAGAATGGTAAGAACAAAGGAAGAAGAAGTGGAAGAAGAAATGAACTTAGAAAAGGGTGGTGAAATCATTACCTCTTCTTCGGGTTCTTCCTTTTGATTTGATCAAAAGGGCTCCTTAGGTTGGCTTTCTGATCAAACTAAGGCCTCTAGGTTGTAGTGAGGTATGTTGGGAGAGTATTTGGGCAGAGTTTGGCCTATCCAAAAGGCTTTGAAGGTGTGAAGAAATGAGAAGTAGGAGTTCCCTTTTATAAGAGGGGTGAGGGGCACCTTTGGAAAAGTTAGAAATATTAATTTATAATAAATTCATATTCGGTTTCTAAAGGCTCCAAAGTTGATTATTCAAAGGTTAATATGGGGATAGGTCGAAAACCACTCAACCAATAGAATTTAGACAGGTTTGGGTACTTATATTAACATTATCTTTAAGTATTAACTCTAAGTTAATTAGTTTCACTTTTACAATGTCTCTTTGTATTTTTATATAATATGGTTAATAAACTTACTATATACATCCAAGCGACCCCCAAGTGGTACATTAATGATGAACCTATCATGATATAAGTCCCTTGTCCGAACCTTAGATTTTTAGGAATTTAATATCAATTAATAATATAATATTTGTTTTAAAAACTCTTTTATGTCAATTTTGACACTATTCAATAGTTGATTTTTTTGAAACTCATAACAGATTGATTACTTCGAACAAAGTCAATTAAATCAATCCTAATATATCATATTATCCTAGAAAATTAGTTTAATTCATTAAAAGTTTCATATTATATTTATTTGGGTATTTATAATATCAATTATTTTAATTTTTCACTATTATAGTAATTACTGCATCATCATTGTGTCATAAATAAAATAAATTATTTAATGTCTAAAAATTATAAATAAAATATTATTATGTAGGAAATATTTTTATCTTTCTAATGAATATTTATAATCTAAAATCCAACATATATAACCCTATGTAAAAATTGTTGTTCTAAAAGATATATGCTTGTGTCATTTTTGTATTCATTTTAACTAAATTAAAATAAAGTGTCATTATCACATACAAGTGGATCCATGGGGTCCCAAAATAGACCCAAAGATTCCCATGGTTGACCATGTATCAATCAATAGGGTTAA
Source organism: Viscum album (assembly GCA_963277665.1). Lineage (NCBI taxonomy): Eukaryota > Viridiplantae > Streptophyta > Magnoliopsida > Santalales > Viscaceae > Viscum > Viscum album. The sequence continues at coordinate 826,235,431 of OY728162.1, forward strand.
GACACGTTTTAGGGTAATTTAGTATTATTATAATATTATTTTTTAACCCTTATTTACCGGATTTACCCTTAACCATGGTAAATAAAATATTTACCGCAGTAATTATTCAAAATGTCTAAAAATAAAAGATACATATTTACACAATTTGAACATCCTGATTCCAAATATGGAATCCATTTTCCTAAATTTAAAACACAGAAGTGGCAGAAATTAATTTAAAATTAATTCCCGCTGTCAAAACAAAAAGCGTGTTTTTAAGAGATAATAACTATCAAAAGATTGACACTCGTTTATGTTCGGTTTAATTGTAAAATTATGTCCAATGACCAAAATTATATTAAATAGTAAAAATATATTCTACATATACTTTAAAACCACTCAAATTCATAATTTATCACTATTAATTATTTTGATTAAAAAAGTTGTTTTTAATTAAAATTTAGTAATTTTCACTATTCATTAAAATATGAAAGTTATCCGAAATGTACCAAAATTTCACCTTAGGCTAAATTCGATATTCCGAATCCAAAAATGAAGTCCATTTTCAAATATAAAATATATATAATTTCAAAATTTAGGTATTACTATTCATAACGGCTAGTTTGATCGGTTGTGGTGTGTGTTAAAACTCGACGTTGCGTACAACACACGCTACTGTTTTATTCAAAGGAAAGCGTACCGTGGAAGCTTGGGATGTTTCATTTTAAATTTTTTGATGTCTCCATTTAGTCAAAAAGTTTAAAATATTGTATTTAAAAAGGTTTCACTATCAAAAGTTGATAAAAGTGCAATACTGAAAATGAATCTGTTCTTGCATTATGACTAAGAAACTCATAATATGGACTCTAAAATTATAAGGATTATATAAAGTTTAAAATGTAGTTAATACTATTCATGACCTCTTTTAATGGTGTGATTGAACTCGGTGTTGCGTGTAGTGAAAGTTATTGAATTATTTTTAAGAAATAACACTCTGAAATCCTGGGGTGTTACATATTTTATTTCTGTAGACTATTCATGTTCGAAGTTTAATTATGTTTATCACCAAATTAAAATTATTATACTTATAAGACTTAAGAAAGTGACATGTTGTCACATTCTTTGGTTTTAATAATAATTAAATTATTTTCATGGAAAAAAGTCTATTAAATGAATCTAATCCGACCCTTAGGTGATATGGGTCGACTTTTAGTCATCCAATAGGATTTTGGAAGGTTTTAGGGTAATTTAATAATCTTATATTTACCCTTAATTACCTGATTTACCTTTAACTATGGTAAATAAAATTTACCATAGTTACTATTCATAATGCCCAAAAATAAATAAGTAGTCTATTAACATAATTTGGACCCACTGATTCTGAATATGGAATCCATTTTTCAAAATTCAAAACATATAAGTTTCAGTAATTAATTTAAAATAAATCTCGTTGTTAAGAAAACGGGTTTTAGAAGTTAAAACATTGCCAAAGATTGAAATGTTTTTACCTATGAATTAAATGTTAAATTAATGCTAATTATATAAATTATATTAAATGGTAAAAATATATTATATATATACTTTAAAACCATTAAATTTTATAATTTAACCATATAAATTATCTCAATGAAAAAAGTTGTTTTTAATTAAAAATTAGCGTATTTTTACTATTCATCAAAATATGAAAGTTATCAGAAAAATATCAAAAATTTATACAAAGTAAATTTTTATATCCTGATTCAAAATAATAATTTTATTTTGTCAAATTGAACTTATAAATGTGTCAAAAACCAGATTTAATGTGCGTGCGCCATCAAAAGGCGGCAAAACTGCATTTTTTGATAAATACTTATTTCACCCAAAAAAATTATTTTGTTCTCTTACCATGTTCTAGAAAATGTGTAAGATGAATAATAATGTTGTAAAATTTAAATTTAGTTAATACTATTCATAACGGCTAGTTTATAATATTATAATAATATATCGTTGTTTAGTGGAACTCGGTATTGCGTACTACCCACGCTATCGAGGAAGGTCGCGATTGCATGCAGCGAAAGATTCCTTTGATGATTTATATAACATAAAAACAAAATATTTCTCATAAAAGTCTCTGGTGTTACATTAATACCAAGGATATAGTGTATTTAATTTTAAAATGAATCATTATAAAAATTATTTATATTGCACTATGATACTGGGGACTTGTGATTGGAATCTATTGATGGTTTTTGGTTTGTTAGTAATGACTGAGAAATTATACTGAAATAGACCCCAATTTGGCGAATGATAAATAAATTCACAATTTGATCCCATGATGGGTGTGTGAAAAAATATTAATGAATAATTTAGGGGAAATCTTATTACGAATCAAGTAATATAATCCAAAAATAGGATGTTATTTGGTATAGAATAATGTATAACACTACAAGTATATTTATTGCACTATAATGAATTAATCAGATGGGTTTTAGAGAATCATTAGGTATTAATTTTAAGTTTTTTGGGGACATATCATGTCATATTTTTTGGAAGTATATGGAAATAATGTTAATTTATTTATAGTGACCTTCATTACACAATAATTTTGGTGAAATTTATATAATTTGATAATTTAAATGGCCCTAAGTTATAGAAGGTCATGGATCAACCTTAGAGAATTTAACTTGACATAATTGGATGATTTTTAAGGCATATTTAAATTTAATACAAATTAAATGAATTTATTGGATAATTACAACATAAATCAATCCTTAACTTTTATTTGGATCTTAGAGATTACAAGAACGTTGAAATTATTCAATAAAAAACTAATGGATAAGAGAGAAATTAAAAATATAGAGTAAAATAGAGAATAAAAGATATTGAAAATCATTTATAGATCTATTTGATTGTTATATATCCAAGAAATAGATACTACTACTTATATTAGGTTTATATTATTGAAATGTTGTTCTTTATGGAGTTTTATCGAAATATCTAGTTCTCATTGGAATAATTTTTTATTGTTGTTGTGGTTTTTATTCTGAATATCAAATTTTACACTCCCAAAAAAGATTTCTATAACTTATAACAATAAAAATAGATGAAAAAATATTAATTACATTGTCACATCATATCTTGAGTTTTCAAACAGATTATAGTATCACCTATGCTAATTTTAAAGAGTACATCACATATATATACTAATTAGTCCTTCCTTGAAGTAGTGAATTGATTGGGTATAAATAATAGTAGCCCAAGGATGAACTATTATTGATCTATAAAAATTATGTAAGTTTAGTTTCCCTTGGTGTGGAGTGACCATTGACTAAACCTTTTTTTCCATTGAATACTATATGATAGCGTAATTGGGTATACTAGTAGTAATCCATGTGTATGATCCATGGATATTTCCAAGTATGATTAATCAAAATAAAATCTATGTATCTCTATGTGTATTACATTTTTTATTTTATTTTATTTTTTTGGTGCAGAGGCATTTGATAAAATGATAATTTTGGAATGTGTCCCTTCTAACATGGTAAATGGATTTCATGATCGAAAAGGGTTAATTTTTTAAGAACTTTAAATCTGTCATTACCGTTATCCACGCCCCTCTAGGTGTCATTAGACTCATATATTATCCTAGTTATTTAATCTTATGGTGATATATCCTAATGGTTATGATTTTATGATCAATATATTATATTTATTTTGAATCCTTTTTTACAAAAAATATTAAACATTCCACAAACAAAATTAATTCAAATGGGTATTCAAGTTTAAAAATTTACTCTAATTAATTCATATTAATGTAGAAAAGTGAATAAATAAGGTCAATCCCTTGATGAATATGTATGATCCATAAGATTAAGGCTTGCACCTTTTTGTTAATAATAGATATAATAATTTAAATTTATAAAACAAAACTTAAACTAAAATATAATGGTATGAAAAAAAATAAATTAAAAAATCAGGAGATTCATTTTGAAATATGGGTTCAAAAGAGATAATTATCTCTCTAATTCCTAAATTGAGTTGAATAAATTAGTTCTAAGACTATTATAAGGCTACCGATTTATTATAAAAAATTCCACAAATTATATATAACCCAATCTAAATATCTTGGTCAAAGAATAATATCTACCAAAATTTACTAATTTTAATCTTTAAAACAAAATAAACTTCCATAATATTTTGGATAGATTATTTTCCCAACCACTGTGGAGTCCATACCTTCACAATAATTTTTTTCAAAGACATGATAATTAATAAGATAGAGATTATATATTTAATGAGATTCCTAAAAAAATTATATCCATGAATGAAATCTGTATATAATATAAACACTTATCCTTTTACTCTAGATCCCTCACCTCTTAAGTGATGAGGTGCTAATGGTTCAGGGAATCTCAATCATATTTTATTTAACCATCTTAATAAGTGAGTGAAAATTGTAAAAGAATAGTATAAGAATTAAAATATATTAAAAAAATAAAATTACTTACTTTAATTAATTATTAGAATGATAAATGTGAACTTCTAGGACGAAAAGGAGTATAATAGGGTCCAAGGATCAAATAAAATTCAATGTAAAGGCTAAGAATTCCAAAATTTTGGCTGAAATATCCTACTTATAAACTTCATCTTCATCATGACATAATTTTTTTCATTTTTTAATAAAGTTCTATACCTTATATATAAACCCTTATATATTCCTCCTAGGTTACATCATCATGGTTCAAGGGATGGTGTTGTTGTGTCATGGATATATCTTTCTCCTTCAAAATCAAAATCTATCAAGGGTCATGCAATAAAATTCGAAGTACTTTAGATGTAACTTTATATTCCCTTATATTTATCAGTATCATTATATCCTGAAGTGGAAAATATTATTCTTTAATTATAAAGGAATTAAATATAAATATTACTTCATTAAGTCATATAATAATAGTCATATGTTATAAAATGATCTTATACAGCTCCTAAAATGTGTATCGATATTTAAATTCAAAATGATGTGGATACATCTGAAATAGCACTACATGATTTATCTATAAGATCCCATGAGACTCATACCACATTAAAGCATTACATTATTTGTATTCTATTTCATAAGCATGAGTTCTCTTAACATATTATATGGTTCTCCCCTAATGTCGAATGACACCATAACTCATACTCTTATACTCATCCTATAATTTTTTCCCCTCAACCTAAACATAATCCTTTAGCATTAAACTATTTCATGACCTAGAGATAGTTTTACTACTTCAATAAATTGTAATAACCTTGTTTTGAATCCATTCATATGAGAATTTGATGGAATCTTTGTTCTATTTTTACTTTTTAACTAAAATGTATTATAAAATATCATAAAATACTTGCATCATAATTCTTTCATGGTTAATCATATGTATCCTCTTTGTGTCATGTTATGGAGTGAGGTCCCTAATTTTGTAGAAATATCTTCAAAATAAAATTCATCCACACTATGAAACCATTTTTGTGGAATTATTTCCTTCTAGGTTTACCATTTCAACTTTGGTCCAACTAAATACATAATAAAAAAACTTTTTTTGGAGTAATTTCTCTTCAGTTACTCTAAAAACATCAAGGGAGGATCTAAAAGATTCATTAAACTCTATTCTTCCATAAATCAATAAAAATAACAAAACTCTTTTGTATTATGTACCATAATGAATAAAGATAATTATAAAAACATATGAACAAATAATAGTTATCAAATTCCCCCACAATTTAACATTTTATTATCCTTATGAAAAATATATTTACAAAGATTCCAAATAAGTTCAATCCTTTTACTAAATAAAATTAGTACAGAACATGTCAATAAAACAAAATATTAGCTGAAAATTTTTAGATTCTAATATAATCATCCTCCCTAAGTAATCATACATCCTTATTAATATTATACCACAATTTCTTATTCTCATCCATAATTATTTTTCAACCATTACTTAGACATCCATAACCATATAGTGATATAACTCTTTAGAAAATTTCACACTCAACACTCAAGAGTAATGTAAAACTAGAGTTATGCTCATTCAAAATTTTATGTCTTCTATTTATAGGATTTTATAATACCTAAATAATTACTTTATAGAAATAAAACTAGAGAAATAAAGTGTAAATCACCAAAAGGTTCTATTTTCTTTGAGGTTAGAGGTGGGTAGTTTATGATGAAATCATTAAAATTAAGGCTTTAAAAGAAGGATGAATTATTTAAGTAAAAATAAATATTTTTTATTTAATCTCAATGAAAATTTGACCTACTTATCCACTAAAAATTCAGCATATCCCATAAATATCTACTTATCTTAATGATTCCCATCCTAAAAATTCAACAATAATGACACAATTTTTCATCATATTTTTCTTTCATTTTTCTTTATTACAAATTAAATTTCACCAGATAAAGTATCACACCCATAAATCTACCTTTGTTTGATCGCCTCATGAAACTGATTCTAGTAGTTATAATAAGATCATATATCATCTATGAGTGATCATTAAAATGTACATGATATGATCTTTTTTTCAAAATAATATAGGAATCAAGTAATAAAAATATAAAATATATTTGAAACAACTTCCAACTCACTAATTACAATTCTACAGCCTTATCTTAAATTGTATTCTCGTATGGCAGTTCCATGCATCACCAATCTCCCTTATTAAACTAAAAAAGGAAAAATCAAGTATTTATACTAAATAATGTATTCTGTGAAGGATAAATTAGTCTATAATGTGGATTCCCTATCTATAAATTTCATGGATATTACAAGATGAAAATAGGATTAGATATAGGTTAGGTCTAAAGGTAAAAGGGGTAAAAAATATCATTAATCATATTTGTGTGGTTTGAAAAAAACTCATTTTTTTGAAAAAGATCAAAGAGAAAGTTTAAACAGTAATGTTTGTTTGGAAATCTCTCTTGAAATAGGTTATGATAAATAATATAACAAAATTTGTTAAAAAACCTATCAAGAATAGAATTTAAAAATATTAAATAATCACTCATAACATGAACATTATGTAATAATCGAATAAACAAAAATAAATAAATTATTTCCCAATATAATCCTGCAATTATATTAGATATCATATTTATAATTAACAAGCAATTTATTTTGAATAATTACCAATTAAATTTTTTGTTTTGGTTTTCTTGTGTTTTCATAATTTTCATAAGTCAAGTGAAATCTTCAAAAAAAATATCTCTTTGTCCATTGATTTCAAGAATAAATCCATGTGTTTCCAAGAATCGATCTGTCGTGATTAATTTCAATAATTGTATCCACTGATTAAAATTATGGTGAGATAGATAAAAATGAATATTCTTTTAAACACATCGTAGTAATGGATCAAAAGTCAAGAAAGAATTAAGGACCTCCATGATTTATGTAATATTTTTTTCCTTGATAACTGGTTGGAATTTACTATATGAAAATTCAATGCAGTGATGGATTGTGTTGGATTTGATTTTCTAAAATGAAAACATTGAACTAGGTAACATGATAGTGTGAAAATGTTATATTTATTATATTTAAGAAGGAATTTTTTCAAAATATAATATTTTATTTCTTTTCATTGAACATGTTTTATAAAGGATAGATAATGAACACAAAAGGAAAGTAAGTATAGTAAATTCTAAAAAATATGATAAAGGAAAACAAAAATAGAAGGTATTAAAAAATATTAAAGGGGGAGGAAATCCTATGACTCCTTGTTTTAATCTCTATACTCCCCATTGGGATCCACCTCCACTGAGGTTGTATTCAATGAAATCAATAAATCCATAAAGGACTATACCTACCTGCATCAAATCACCTAATAATTATCCAAAATAATATCCTTGAAAACTAATGTTTTATAAGGGAAGGTAAAGTGGTCTCAATCTAGGTTGTGTTATCAACTGCCTCTATTACACCCTATAAATGAGGAATTACGGTCAATATTGGTGTTGAAAACAACTGAGATGAACAATCAATCAAGGATATTGCTAAATTATATGTCTGAGAGTTTGATAATGGAACTTATGTATTAATCGGGGTATATGGATCTCCACTAGGTAGGGTATCTACAGTTCCATGAACCTATAAATTTTTAGTGTTTACAAGAGGATTAACTAGAATATAAATATTTATATTGGTAGTTTTGATTTGTGTAAAACTGGGAAGGGATATTATAGTGACTATGGTAGTAATGGGAGTTAGTGGATTCTCATTCTATTGAGTTGGTATCTCCCTAATCCTTAGGGAGGCCATGTAGTGATGAACTAAGTCAATAAATGAAACCTCCATTTTAGGGTCATTTATCATACCCCTTCCATTATTTTGGGAATCCAAATCAAACTATCATCATTCTTAAATATCCATAAGATAACTAGTATCCCATGTGTCAAAATCTGAAGAGGGGTGGGTTGGGGCTGGTATAAATGCTCAATCAGAGGTGGGATAATACAAAATAAATATGTTGATGGATGAGTGGGATAAAAATATTGAGTTTTGATGAACATAACATGTTCCCACTGAGGTGGATATAGTACAAGAAATGGGTGTTATGTTAGGTCATGTTGTAGAATGGGAGGTGGATCAAATTCTACCTCCATCTTCTCATATAAATGGTGCTTGATCCCAATGATATACTGAATAACATTGGAAAATATTGATTCCACTCCCTATGAGGAAACAGTGGTGGTTGTTCCTAAGCATGTGAAAGTTTTATTCATCCTTTTTGTGTTGGGGTTTATTAGGAAGTGAAATAATCATGTGAGTGTCCCTCAATGGAACCATAATCCACCATTAAATAAGTATATTTTTCATCCCATTCGTGCTCTTTCCCTCTAACATCAATGGGGCCATTTTTTCTAATAATGGGAGGTGAGAAAACATAATCTACCCCAATGAGGATAGGTGTAATGATTAGTCAAAAACTCCCAAGTTCTTTTCTTGTTAAGTAGTAAAATTCCCACCCAGAATAATAACCTTGGGCTTTTTCAACATCCCCCCTTAATATAATAAAAATTATTTGTTCGTGTTGATTCCTAACTACCATATGTAAATTATGGAAAGAATAATAACATATAATTCGATCACAGATCCTTATGATGATACCTTAGAAAACCCTTCATGAGATATTTCTCAATGTATAATCCTTAAGAGATAAATTCTCAACTATGTTCTCTTAGTTTTTTCAGGTTTGTTTCTTTTTAATGGGTAAATGGTTTTTTTCATCTACTAATGATGGATTGTGTTCCTAAAATTATCCAATATAAAATCATTATAATCCAATCTTTCCATATACTCGTAGTTTTTTATATATTATCCCACTACACTCTCTACAAACAAAAGGCTCTGATTACATTGAACAAATTTTAACTTAATATACTCCAGTTTCATATCCAATACTAATGGGAACTCTAAAATCCACTAAATAAAATCCTCCTCCAAGATGTGAGGAATATTTTATAAATTCATAGCTTTGAATGAATATATAAATTGATTAGCTATATCAACGTATTCCATAATATGCATGTCAAATTTCATTTTTTATGAATTCATGACATTTAAAGTCTCCCCAGCCTCTTCCAGTGTTTGGGTTCAGTGAACCATAGAAAATAGTTAAGGTGAATTTGGGATAAATACCCACACAAAAATGAGTGGTGGGTCATTTGGTCGGTTTGGATTGGTTTAAGTGAGAGAGATGTGAATTGGTTAGGTGAAAGGGTTAGAGAGGGATCAGGTGGTTGTGTGGGTAGTTTATCAATTTTATATTTTTTGGGTCTCATAGGTATATTATTTTTTATTTATATTAATGGGTATTTCTCTTTCTATTTTCTATTAACATTCATAGTATGAACAATTGTGGAAGGGATAGGGATATGGAGGGGTAATGGATCGAGATTGATTCATAGGGGGTTTTAAATGGGTTTTGGTCATGGTTTGGGAAATTTTTTATGTTTAGATGGGTATGGTGAATTTTGACAGTGTGGGTTAGGAAACGGTGTAGTGACTAGGTTGAAATGGGTATGATGAGGTGTGGTAGTCAAGCAGGAGAGGATCTAGAAGTGTAATTTTACTACTTGAGGGTGATCAGAACCATATCAAACAGCTAAGAAAATCAATTTAGGGAGCACTAAGAGATGGGGAGAGGGATACTAATAGAAAAATTTAGGTTTTGTTGTTTAGTATTGAATGTATTTGAATACATTGTGTCATGACCCAAGTCATTATAGCATGATTTCATTAGTTATAAAACCATTGTATTTTTTAAAATTAGTCTTCAAGAGTTGCAACACCATGGGGGAGAAACCATAGAACAACCATATGATTTTATCCCTATATAATTTATTTTAGGATGAAATCATGACATGAAGACCACCCTATAAAAACTAATTTTTATTTTTTTCTATCTTGAAGAATTATAGAATGGTAAATTACTTCCCATAACAACCTGATTTCCCACTCCATATTATGATATTTTGGGGTTGGGTTATAGTGTAAACCCACCCTATCTGGGTAAGGCTATTTTCTATCCAAGAACTTTACATTATTATAGTGCTCTCATTAATTGTGTGTCATGGGTCTAGAATAATGATTTTAGGTAGTAGTGTGTTATTACATGATATATCTGGATGCACCATAAAAATAATTTCTTTTATTCATTGGTTTTTACTCATAAATTTTATGTCGTCTCAATTGGATCATTAGTAGTAGAGTATGTGAGAGTCCCCTATAGTCTCTAATCTAATTAATCCAAATAATTTCTAACCAATATAAAGTATAATTATAATCCTAAAAAATAAAAACACCTAGGATTCCTTGCACCTAGAACTTTAATTAATTTCAATATCTCTATTTAGCTTTGTATTTTTAGTAAAATTTGAGAGATAGAATAAATTAATCATGGAAATTATCCATGTATAGGTTCAGCCTTTTTTATTGAACTTGAATGAAGGTTTATGCCCTCTTTATATCTAAATGGATCAATGTAAAAAGAAATTTATACCATGATGGGTTATAACCAAAGTGGCAATAGTTTTCTAAGAAAAAATATCAAACAAGATTTAAACAAAAGTATTGTATCTCATGGTGTGAATATTCAATGCTTGATTCATCAATCATGCCACTTATTGATTTTTTATTTATATATATTTTAATTCTTATATGCATCTCTTTAAATCTCTTATAATTCATCCAAATATAGTATTCTCTTGCTATCTTGGTGTGAGTCCATAGCCACTTTCTTCATATCCGTATATTATCGATTCTCAAGATCCACCAGTAAATGGCCAAGTTTCTCATCAATAAGCCTACATGGGGTTATACTAGTCATCATTTTAAAATATATCATTTATTACTATAAAGTATTATCATGATTTTTTCTATAATATTTCCATATTGAACTTTTAGTTTTCTCCAAAATCATCATAATCACTCAGTTGGATAATTCAACTTTCCCATGGGTTTGTGGGTGTTGAGGGGAGATGGTATTGTACCAAACTCCTTAATTTTCTATCACACACAAAAATATATAATTTTTTGAATGTGTTCCTCAAGCAATTATGTCTAACCTAGACATACCAACAAGATAAAATAAGTTCTTTATTAACAATTTCATCACTATATTGGACATATTATTTCATGTGGCCTCATATTCTAAACATTTAGTCATGTAAATAACATAAACAAGAATGTATGTGTTTCTCATGGAGCTTGGGAAGGGCCCTATAAAATAAATTCTCCATTCATCAAACACCTAAAATTTTAAAATTGGGTTTTTTAGAATCTCAATTCTTTTCCCAATGTTATCCATTTATTGTCATCAACCATAGCCTCAAATGGACTCACTTTTATCAATGTGGATGTCAACAAAAATAATCCGCATTGTATTATCATGTCCATTATTCTACCATTTCAATTATGTCCTTTGTTTGGTGATGAATAGAAAAATTCTAGAATGATCTTTACCTTGGATTTGTGCACACATCGTTAAATTAATCATTCCCTGCATTACATGAATAATAAGTGATCATCACAAAAACAATGTTGTGAATTATCTAAAAACAATATTAATTAATAATATGAAAAACAAGGATTTATGGTCTCATTTTCTAAATAATCTAAAATATTTAAAACCCATGGAAGAGATTTTAAATCAGCATAGAAAAGCTTTTCATCCAAGAACTCATCATTAATTTCTCTCTCATCCTCCTCTTTTATATTCTTTTAGAGTAATCTCAAAAAATGGTAAACCACTAAAATATCTAATCCCTTTTTTCTAGGTAAATCCTATAAAAATATTTTACTAAAAAGATATACCAAATAAGGCATGCAATATAATATTTTTTTAGAAAATAACTCAAAAGGCATGATATATGTAGACAATCACCTAAAATATTACAAAATATGTTTTGAACATATCAAAATAAAAAATCGTTGTTATAAGTTTCATATGAGTGACAGTTTAATTTATTTGGTACATATTATAGGAATAAATGTCATGATAGATAGGTTGAAAAATATGATCGACCCGTTGTCTTATAGTATCTCTTACAATGAAATCACTTGGATATCACATTATGTTTCAATTTTTCTCCCAATTTAGAAATATCATGATCGGTGTGGCCAAAAAATTCTTTTTCAAAGCAATAAAGTCTTCCTTGAAAAATTATTCAAATATAAACCAAAATTACTTTGAAAAAATAGGGTTGATTGGCCTAGATATCATGAAAAATTCATTTATAAAGTGGTGGAAAATCCATCATGTCCAATAAATATTTAAATCACCTTCATTGTATTATAATCATGGAGATCTTGTATGAATTTTTTCTTTACTATATCATCTTTAATTCCTTGTTTATATATTCTATTCACTAGAATGAAACCACTTTAAATATGAAGTTGAACTTTTCCCAACTGAGAAATAAGAGTTTTTCTTCAAATATTTTAAGTACCAAATCAGGTTTTTATAGGTCTACTTCAATGGATATCCCATATAATAAGAAATCATCCATAAAAATCTCAATAAAGTATTCCATCATGTTCTAAAAAATAAGTGGCCTGAACCTTTTAAAATTAACTAGTGCATTAAACATGCCAAAATACATGATATGATAGGAGAATGTTTGATATGGGTAAGTAAAAATTGTCTTATTTTTTTATTTAGATAAACCATTATTTAGTTGTAACTAGAATATCAATCTGAAAGGAAAAAAGAACCCATATTGAGATAACCTATTAAGAATTTATCCATGATTAATAATGGAAAGGGTTCATTTCTTATATTTGTTTCTAGTATTTGATATTCTATGCAGACCCAATATCATGTAAATATCATTATAGGTATGGTCTCATTATCATCATTCATTATCATAGTCTTCCAACCTTATTTGGAATTACTTGTAAGGGGGTCACCCATTTACTTTTTAATATTAAAATGATGATCCCCACATAAAGTAGTTTAAGAACCTTTTTCATGGAAAAATATTTTATAGTTTATGTTAGTCTCACCTGTAGTAACAATATTAGTTTTCTCACATCATCTAACAATAATATTTATGTGAAAATTATAGAATTAATTCTATTGATAATTAAAATAAACTATGTTATTTCTCCCATATTTTTATCAGTGATATATGCCACATTTGTAGTTATTTTCTTAGTTTTAACCCTTCTTCTTGCTGTAAGTTTTGTTTGAAAATCATAGGATTAATTAGTTTTATGATGAAAAAACACAAAGTGATTTTTTCATTTTCCTTAAAATATATAACAATTTTTATTCCTATTAATTTCTTAATTATTCATTGAAGATCATTGTTAAAGAGTCCTTTTCACCCAATAATAAGTACCATAGTGTTTATGTCAATGGATAAAACTAAATCATTATAATTTTTATGATTGAAAGAATTAATTCTGGATAAGAATCTATTTACAAGTGTTTTCTCCATTGTATGACTTGAGCTTCTTCTTCACCCTTTGTATTTAAATTATAATCCTTAGTTTACACCATATCATCAATTAGTTGTATTATATTACCTCCATTACTATTTATCGACTCATGATGGATGGATGGTCTTTAGTAGAAAATATTATATAGAAGTCCTATGATTTAGTTTCATGATTAATAGTTTTAATAAGATTAAATATGACTTATTCATCACTAAATCTGAAAATTATTCATCATTGGTTTACATTTATAAAAAAAATTTATTTTCAATGAATGGTATTCCAAGGATTATGGGAATATCTCGTTTTTATTATATCATGAGGATAAAAACATATATGGGGAATCGAAATTTTTCCATCATGAAAAGACATATTCAAAAATACTCAGGGGTACTTAATCGATATACTAATAAGTTAGACTAAAAATAATATCATATTTGTATTATACAGTCCCATATTTAAAAACACACATAGGGAAATAACATTTTCACTTCACTCCAAAGACACAATGTGTATTATTGAATGTGCATGAACTAATGGTGAACTGGATAGAAACTATTCCTAGATATCTCATCTTTGGAGGAATATTCTTTTGAAATTATATAGAACACTCTTTTCATATAGAAATAACTCCAAAAACATCTATAATTATCCTTTTTTATAGTAATTCCTTTAAACTTTTATCGTAATCCAACATTTAAGAAATAGATTCATTGAATGATATGTCTATATAAACTTGTATGAAACCATATAAAAATTCACATATTTCATTTCAAATCTACATTTCCTTATCTCATCTTGGAAGGAAAGAGGGGTTCTATATGGTTCTGTCATTTTTATCCATTCTTAACCTTATAAACATATTTTATATATTTTTTCATTTTATAATTTTAGTTTTCTTGTTATATTTTATCCTAATTCTCTTCTAAATTTTTCTCCTTCACCCTTAACTTTTATTATTCCATTTACATAAAAAAATTCTATTTTTCTTATTTTATTCTGACGCTCACCTGAAAAAAAAAATTATAGCCTTCACCTTCACTCTTGGGTTTCCTCTATGTTACACGGTAGGGTATTAAGTAGTCTCTCTAATAATGTTTGATACATTTTCCCCAATTGGTTTCAGATTTGTAAGTAGAGGATTTTTGATTCCTTATAGGGTTATATTGTCTTATAATCTACTAAGAATACTTTTGGATGAGGTTATTTAACATTCCTTTATGTGATTTTGAAGGGGATGTGAAGGTGGTTTTGGAAAGAATTTTTGTAGAGGCTAGTTGGTTTATGGTTGAGGGGGTGGTAATAGTTAGAATAGACTTAAGGGTTGTGGTTAAAGTGAATATTTGGGTATACCATTGATTTATATGAAAATTAAGCCACATTTCTATTATTTATAAAATGGATTTAGTTATGGATTGGGTTGAATTCACCTTCATTAGTTGTAGGTATTTTATAATTGTTTGGGGGATGTATTATAACTAACAGAGTTGCAATTGAAAGGTGTGTTATACTCTAAACCCTATTGAATACTTGGTATATGTTGGGTTCTCTTCACATCTCATGATATTATAAAATGGGTTTGAGTGTTAGTGGTTGTGAATACTATGATTGAGACAGTGCCACTATAAAATATAGGTTATTTAATTTATTTATCAATGATTATAATTGGGTATCCAAGAAGGATATATCATCTAAATAAAATATTTCTCTCCTAGGTGGACTCTAATCACTTTTTCATAATTTATCATTATGAGGAATCTCATAGAGAATGTCTTTTACAACATCAAATGGTTTCATAATTAATCCTTTACTGGATATGTCATCGATTGTGACTCACATCATAGGATGTAAAAAATAATTATTTGTTTCATTTATAGGAAAACAACGATTATCTCATGTAAAAAATTCCTCATGAACTCTTTGATTTTATCCCATGTTTCAAATTTAGATTATCCATCAACTTTTAAAATGATTGGGATTTCATTTTTGAACTTCTATATCCCCCATAGTGGAAATTATTTGTCTAATAATTATTTTTATAGGTTATACAAGTTTTTCATGTAACCATAGATTTAACACTTTAACCAATCTATTTTTGAGACACAGATAGATAATTATAATACCCACAATTATATATAACCTTATGTTAGTCAATTATTGTTGGATATATCACAAATTTCACTGAGGAGTGTCAAATATCTATGTAGATATTCATTTTTCATGACACTAAATCAGCCAAAGTTTTTTATTGGTATTAGGCTTAGTTTTATCTTAAAAATGTTCACCTAAATCAAAATATGAACAAAACTAAAGGAAAAGACATAAATAGATGATAAATCATAGTCTATTATGGCTCTAGCATGGGGAATTTGTGGTTTTCCATTATGTTGGTTCTCATTATAGAATTTTCCTTGAGGTACATTGGGTGTGGTTAAGAGCATGTACTCTTGGATGGTAAATAATTTGTATGTACATAGGAACCTCTTGTTCTTAGGGTTATAATCAATCATTTCTCATGAATCAAGGCTCCTTGATCATGTTCTTGGTATCATGGTCAGGCATTAAGTTTCTTGAAATGAAAAAAGACATAACAAACACATGAACATAAATAGAATTATAATAAAAAAGTAATAATAATTTAAGAATATAATTTAATTATAAAACAATGTGTTATTATACTTCTATGTCCACCCTTGATCACTACCAACAGTACTAAAAACATTGGTCATCCCACTGGAATTAACAATTCTAGTGGGTAATCATGATTAAAAATTATGTGTTCATGATTTGTATTATTCTACTAAGTCGTATCGTAGTGAAGGTCCAAGGTCGGTCCCATCAGTGATACATATAATCCACAAGATAAAGGAATAGGAATTATTATTAAGTAGACATATATGAATATAGATGGATTAAAAAAAATAAACAAAATTTTAATGGTTCTAAAATAATAAATTAAATATAGAATCAAAGGATCAATTTCAAAGTCTATTTTTAAAAGAGATACCAACCTCTTTCATTCGTTAATTGGGTTTAACTAATCAGTTTCAAGATTTTTTTTATGTTTTACAGTTTCTTATGGTAAAATTTATTAATTTTAATGGAAGAATATATAAATATATTGTCCAAATAATAAGATAAGACTAATTTCATTAAGTTGAATCATTAAATTAAATGATAAACCAAATATATTGTTATTATCTTAATATTATCAACTAGTTTTTTTTCCTTTATTAATAATTACTTTTTAAAAATACTAACTAATAAATAATATTTGAATTAGTGACTCATTTTTATTCCCTATTGAAATTAATATTCATGAATATATTTGATAAATAACATAAAAATTCATACTTTTACTCTTAATCACATACCTCCTAAGTGAATTTCCACACATGTTAAAGGGAATATCAACCATATTTTACTTAATTGTCTTTTAAAGTGAGAAAAAATAGTAAATTAATGATGATGAATATTGCTACATAATCACATCTTCCTTTCACTAATAATAATCCTTAATTATTGCACCTTGTGTAATACAAGTGAGTTAGAAGGGGGTGTTGCTGCAAGCTATGAAGTAGTGGAAGAAGGTTTTCTAATTTTCTGTAAATCATGTAAGGGAACTTATTTTTGAAATATATTAAAACTTTATTTCGTTAATTATTTCAAAATCAACCATGTTTTCAGTTTTAGATTTTTTCTTGTAAATTTTCTAGTTATGTAAGGGAACTAATTATTTTTTATTCATTTATTTCTTTTCAAGCTTCTACATATGAAGGTGATTTGTTTCAGAACTATTGATGTGAAAGAGAACTTTTATTTTTGGTGTAAAAGTAAAATCTTCTTAAATGATTCAAGTGGGTTATATATTTTAGATTATATGTCAATTTTTTTAGTGGTTTAATAATATTTATTTTGTATCTATATAAATAATTTTTTATTATATATTTATGATAGAAAGGGAAAATTTGTTTAAATATTTAAAACTATTTTGGGATTTAATATTTTCATTTGAAAAATTTGTTTTATTGCATCGATATTTTATAATGGTATTTCAATTGTCTTTTTATAATGGTAAAGTGGGTCACTTTGAGCTTATAAAACATTTCTTCCACAACGATTCATGAGATTTATTTTATTGAAATTATTTTTTTCTAAAAAATAACCTTAATTGGTCTCTAATATATATACATGGAATATTATTCGGTAGCCAAAATTATTTTTTAATAATACTATTGAAAATTTATGTATATATATATATATGGATTTGAATGTAAAAAATCATGTTCACCGACAGTATTCTCTTTATAAATTTATTTTCTTGATTAGTCCACTTTATGTGCAAGCGAACATATCAAACTTTACAAAATTTATGTTTAATTTAAAATTATTTTATTTTTGAATAATAATATGTGTATATTTATATACATAAATATATCATTTCATATGAAACATTTTCTTAACACATATATACATATGTATCTACATATATATTATTTTTGGGAGAAACAGAATTTTAATCTAACATCAATAGATACGTTTATATATAAATGTATTTATATGTGTATCAATTTATGTAAAACTATTTATTTCCTATATTTATGTAAATAAATTCATGTATACATACATATATATATATTATATATGCATCATTATTCTTACCTATACATATGTGTGTGGAGATGTAATCATGTTTTATTCTAATATATTTGTTACAAAATATATATATATGTGTGTGTGTATATTTTTATGTAATACTATTATATATGTATATATGTATATTAATGTAAATTTATAAATTTAATTTTAGGAAGAACTGCTTTTATCATGGAACACGTATGACCAAGTAATCTCCCTTTTTAGAAAATAGATATCAAAGCTCATGATTTTTTAAGAAACTTGATGGTCCTTATGATATGAAATACAAGTTGTAATGTTTTTAATTCCAAATAATTTAAATTGAATATTATGTCAATGAAAGCATTGAATGGGGAGTGAACCCAAACCATTTTGGGACTTTTGTCCAATCATGTGACGGGTGTTCCCTGAATTATATAGTGCTCCAATTCATTGGGTAATGTTGAAATCTAATTAGATTTCATGTATAGTGCACTGGATGTGTATCCCAAGCACACTATAGGATTCGACAGTTAACCTAATCCATCATGGGATTGTATACATAATGTTATGTTTTCTCTAGAGTGAATGGTGACTTCATGTTATGATCCAAGGTGCTTTTGAGAACTATTTATGTATGTTCCTGAGTTATCAAGAGAAATTTTTATTATTTTATAAATGAAAGAAATTTATTTTTCCAAAGGGTAAAATGTTGAAACCTATTTAGAAATAAATACGATTATTTTCAAATCACCTCATGATTTTATAAATTTGTAATTATAAAGATGTATCACATGTTTTACATTTTATGTTGAAGTGAAAAAATCCTGATATGTTTCCACATATTTTGAAAACCCTTACTGGGATTTTTTTTCTTACCCTGTTTTTTTAAAACATCTTTTCATAGGGAAAAAGGACACATAGAAGTGTGGGACTAGCCAAGGCCCCTTTATGGTGTTTAACCATTGTAAAGAATAAAAATATTTTTCTTTTCCTTTGTTTTTTTTAGAGTTGTAATTAGAATTCTTTGATGTATCAAGACTGTCTAAAACTCAAATCCTTTGTGATCTCAGGTTGTTAAATAATAAATTAATTTTAAAAAAATGGAATAGGTCTTGGGTCATCATAGTTGGAGTCGAAGACTAGTTTTATAAAACTTTAGAGGTGAAGATATGGATAAACCCTTTGAATGTTTAGAGTCCTTCTGTAAATTTTATAGGATTTTACTTTAAGGAAAAATCTAGCGCTCCTAGTTTTCTTAATTATGAATAGTGAAATTTAGAATTTCTATAGTTATGGTAATATAATTTCTAGGATGAAATTGAGGGAATATTGTAACATCCTTGATATTAATAAGTTTTTTATTTTAAATAAAACAAACTAAATTTTGGTCATATGTTAAAATTAAATATGTCAAATTAGAAAATAATACTTGAGAATATTTGTATTGTTATTAAACAATAATAATAATAATACCTTTATGATAAGTTATAATATATTAAATTATTCTATCATTTATACTTTTATTTATAATATTTTATAATTTTTTAAATAAATTATTATAAGATTTGATTTTAAATTATAAACAAATGATGGTTTACAGTTGAAAAGAATATTTTAACATAAATATTTTTAATTAATTAGTTTTGTAAAAACATATGTTTTGAATGATAAATTAAAAACATTATTTGAATGGTAAAATAATTATGAAATTATTATCAATAATCATGTCGAATTACATGTTAAATTGATAACTAAAATATGTTTTAATAAAAAAAATTAAAACTAAAATTTTTTCAATAATCAATATTTCTTAACATATAATTTTATAAAAAAAATTAAAATTTTTATTCATGAAATAATACATGGTTTTAATAAATAAATTATAATAATTAAAACTTATCAAAAACAAATGATTGAACTTAAATTCAGTAATTAACTCACTAAGTAAATTATAGTAATATTTTTTTTAACTATTATAAATTTATTTGTATTTTATTAATTATGAGTATAAATATATTTATATGAAATTATGAATTAAATTCAATATGACAAATACAAAACAATTATTAAAATTATTAAAATCATATATGAAAAAATGTTAAAAAAATAATAAATATAAAGAGATAAAATATTTTTTAAAAAAATATGGTATGATTTGTTATAAAATAATAAAAAAATGATAAAAAGGAAAGATAACGTGATAATAGGGTAAGGGGAGGCATTGATTGAGAAATGAAATTGGGTAAGGGGAAAAGGGTTCAGTCGTCGATTTTGTCTGAGGGAGAGGGATCGATCCAAGCACGATGGAGGTCATGTCGCAGAGGGGGGTTTCAACCTAGGGAGACCAAACAACGACGACGATTTTGAGAAATATTTGACCACCCATGAGGGATCCCGAAGGTCGAGCATTGTCAACAGGGGTTCAACTATGAGTTAGGGTTTCTTTTCGATGTGACATCTGATTGGATGATGTTTTGATCTACTTCAACTTAACCATGGTAGGTTTTTAATTTATTTTATAGATTTTGAATATTTATGTAGACCTTTTTCAATGAATCCTTTTCAAATATGATGACATGTGTGTCCTTTATTCCTCTATAGTATTTGGATATGCCCTGTTGATCGGTTTTTTTGGATCTCTTCAATGAGTATGCCTGATTTAAGAATGGATTCTGATTAATTTCATATTTCATCTGGTTGTTGACTCTGTTTTTTATTTTTGGTTGAAATCTACGTTTCAATCACCCTTTGATTTCATTTTTTCACCGGTTTGGACTGTTTATTTTGAAAAAGATGCATATAGATATATAAATACTATTGTCTATTTTCTTACTGTTGATTTTCCACCTCCACTCGGCTTACACAGGAATCCACTACAATATCTATATAGAAATGTATAGTTTATGAATTTAAATTATATATGAACTGGATATATATAAGTACCTATGTAACATATTAGAATTTCGATGTATTTTTTTATTTATATGGAATTATTTCGAGACTGTGAAATTTTACAGCACGCGGTTTTGAGGCCCAGAGTTCCCGGAATGATCCATCAAAAAATGTTAAGCTTTAAAAATAATGTGTGAGAATTTTTCCATAAAAGTGGAATAACTCTTAAAAGGGTGCCCAGAAAAGAAATTTGAGGGTACCGTTGCATTCAGGATGGCAGTTTTACCCTAGGCGCGGCTTAAGTATAGTCGACACAGGCCTCCGGTGAGAAAACCTGAAAATGGAATAACCGTAAATAAAATTATTTTATTTTTCAACTGCCTATAAATCATGAATGGTAACTCAGATTAAAAAACTATGACCATCACTGATCTCATGAGGGTATGATTTACTTAGAAAAATACCGACTTTGGCTAGTGCATACCAACAGTTTATGTTAGTTTTTGGCTCTAAATAAAATAATTATGTAACAATTATTTTATTGTTAAATCCTTATAACTTCTGAATGGTAACTTAGATTAAACATCTGAGAGTACCATTGAGTTAGTTGGGGAATTTTTACCTTAGATGGAGCCTAACCTCGACCGGTGTGGGTCGAGGGTGAATATTAATTATTTTTGAACTTTTTTTAGGGTACGTTCATTAAACTTGCGGGAGGGAATTTCAATCTTTTGAACCGGTGCTCGGATTGAAAATCTGAGAGCACCATTGAATTAAAAATGTTGGGATTCTCCTAGAAATGACTTAACATTGGCCAGAATGTCCTGAGTTGAAATTTTATTTTTTCGAACTTTTTAAGAAAAATAATAAAATATTTTTAAAGAAATATTTTATTTCTTTTCTCACTAGGGAGTGACGGACGGTGATGCTGCAGTGCAGAAATGAAGTGGAGACGAGGTGTATTAATGAAGTGTAAATAATGGCTTGTGTGAAACCGTGATACTGTTATCTAATTGACTCATTTAATGTCACTCATTAAATGTGGCTCACTTAATGAGAATCATTAATGGTTGCATCGTCGCTACACTGATTATTTTCTTTTAAATAATCAAGCATGTTGAAGTTTTTTGATGGTAACAACTATGGGGATTCTCTGAAGAACCTCTAGCGGACTTCCACCCCAATGAATAACGATGAAGAATGTTGGTGAGACTCCACCGACTTCGATGAACCTTGAAGAATAGAGCAGAAGTGATGACATAGACATCTCGACTCCTCAAGGATGAATCCTTCTCCATCAAACATCAACGGGGTAGGGGATTTACATGTTTTGTGTTTCCTCTCATCCCCTTCATGGAAAATACAACAAATTATGAACAACCGACTAATAGGTTGATCCGTGTCTTGTTTGTTCATGTGAGTGGTTTCTAAGGGGTTTTAATTATGGGATAATTTTAAACTATTGTTCATTATTATCATCACCTCATTTTATAATACTAACGCGGAGGGTGTGGGACACTTCGAATAAGGCCCAAACTCCCCGTTGTTCTT
The DNA here is from genome assembly GCA_963277665.1 of Viscum album. Lineage (NCBI taxonomy): Eukaryota > Viridiplantae > Streptophyta > Magnoliopsida > Santalales > Viscaceae > Viscum > Viscum album. Next base: position 826,258,428 of record OY728162.1, read on the forward strand.
GGTTTATGTTCGTTCTTTGTGCAGGACCAGGAAACAAAGAGGTAAGACGAATTTAAGAGCTTTATAGTGAAGGAAGTGACTCGGGAGGTCCGTAGGTGTAGACGGGAAAGATAACGGACCACCGGAGCATCTCCAATAGCTCAAGAAAGAAACTGCCAGCACAGTGGCACCGACAACCAATGGTGACGGCCGGCTGAGCCAGCCGCATGGAGGAGTGGCACCAACAGGCGCCGCGGTTGAGGAAGTCACGACTATCCAGGCCATGGCGGTTGGATGTCGCGGCGCCGATGCGCCGCCCGACAAGATGAGTGGCCCGCTCAGGCCGCTCAGTTGGATGAATGGTTGGATCCATCTAGCCATTTCGAAAGGGGTGGTGGTGCCCCACTTGCGCCACCAGTTGTCCGAACCAGACACACCACATCTGGTCGATGCGTCCAGCAACCAGCCCACATTTGGCGGCCCTAGTTTTCCAGGAGGGCTGGACCAACTGGCCAGGCCGGACCTGCTGGCCGGGCTGGACCCGCTATTCAGGCCAAACCCACTGGCCGGGCCGGACCTGCTAGCTGGGCTAGACCCTCTGACCGAGCCAGACCCCTATCGGACCAGGACCCGACTGGTCATGTTTTGCTAAGTTGGGCGTATCTCCCAAACTGGGCATCCGATTGACATGCAGTTAGTGGAGTGAGGACCCTCACGATGAGGTGGTCCTTTTGAGATAATCTAGTTGAGTTCTGTAAGAAGTTGGATTATGGACGAGTTGGATCGGATTCGAATCCAAGTGGGCCTGTAATGTCTCGGATTTTTCATTTTATTATTTTTAAATATTATATGTAATTATTTTGAGATCGGGAGCGAAGACGGCACATCATTCCGAGGTCCCGTGAGCCCGGAATGGTGGTTTGAACTTTTTTTTAGTAAAGTAAGTCAGTGCTTGTGCGCGGTTGTGGCAGTTTCCAAACGGATGCCCAGATTAAAAATCTGAGTGCACCATTGCATCCGGGACGACGACTCTACCTAAGAATGAGGTTAAACTTGACCGGTGCGGGTTGAGGGAGAAAGTTATTTTTTGGACATTTCAAGTAAAATAAATTAAATTAAATTAACCAGTTTATTTTATTTTCTTTTAAGGAAACATCTGTTGCAGCGTTGCGAAGGTGCAGCTGTTTCCTAAATTAATTACATGTCATAATAACTTCAAAATGACAAGTCAACGTCATTAATGCTTCCACGTAATTAAATTTCAACTTGTTTCCCTTTTAATGGGTTAAGAAATTGTCGAATAGTTGGCAACGCTTGGGAAAAACCTCTGCCGAATCCGCGAGGCGTTGGAGCAATTCTCGATGACGAACGACAACGGATCGAAACCAAGGATCGTTGCGCCGGCATTGAAGGATCGCGACGACAACGGAAGCACAATGCCTTCGTCAACGATCAATCCTTTCAAAAGGTAGGGGTTTTTGTTTTGATTTTCTTTTCCCCGTTTTTGAGTTTAAATGACGAACGTGGATCAACCACGTACAAGTTGATCTGCGGATTCGTACATTCTTTCGGGTGGGTTTTCTTTGGGATGATTTTGGGGAATTAATCCATACTTTATATTCATGTTGATCTCTGCTCCGTTTAATCCTATTAATGGGAGCTGATCAATGCTGTGACGAATGACGGCGGAGGTTCGTTCCTCTTTTTGTTTATTTGGATTTCTTCCTCCTTTTTCCCCGCGCGTTCTTCGCATTCTTCGCGGGGCGACGAACAACGGATCGTTGCACATCCGTTATGCGACGCAACGATCCCAAATCGAAGGTTATACTTTGCAACGTCCTTATGGAGGTGCGGCAACATTGGAGGGTGAAAAATCGGACCAGATTGGAAAGGGTGTTCTTCGAGCGTTCTTCGTGCGGGAAGACCGATCATGGTTTTGGAGCCGATCGGAGGCCCGAAAACGATGGAAACAGCTTCGTGGTGTCGGTACGACCAAAAACCTAAAGGTTTCGTGACGATCAGACGGCCGGATCAATGATCGGAGCACCATGGGAGGCGCGACGGTAGAGGTCCGCGTTTCTGGAAATTCTCAGAATACACGGCGTGTACTTCCGAAGAACATGTCGTGTAGTTCTGATGGTGGAGGCTAGGGTTTTGGGGTCAGAGAAGGATCACACGGCATGTGACCCCGGTCACACAGTGTGTTGGACCTTCCTCGAAGCTCGGCGTGTACTTCGGGTGGTACACGAACACAGGATGCTCTACACGGCTTTAGGCGGCCCGGCGTGTACAGCTCGGTAGAGGCGGCTACGCAGAGCTCGGCGTGTATCCCGGGGATACACGGACACGGGATGGATTACACGACCGTGTGCTCCCTCACCCAGCCAGGCGAGGTCACCAGCGCAGGTCACCCCGTGTGCATATTGCACGGGTTGGAGTACACGGGTTGGTGACCGTGTACGGGCACATGGCCAGAGTATACGGAGCCAGCCCCAGTGACCCAGACACGGCGTGTAGTCCGTACTACACGTTGTGTATAAATTTTTCCACATGACCAGCCTCATGACATGGGCCGTTGTACACGGGCAGTACCCGGGGTCGGACAACACGGCGTGTGTCATTTCTACACGTCGTGTACTTTTTGGAGAACGACTTGGTCCTTTTGTTCACCGTGCCTTGAACATCTTTCGTTTGGGTTAGTTCCCCCTTCTTATTTTCCACTGAAGGTCAGGCATCATTCCCTCACACCGGTTTATGGTCCCTTCAGCAGGAATTTACTGTGATAGAGTCAGGAATCCATCCGAGAGGCCCGAATCGAGATCCTATATCCATTCCAGACCCTTGGTAGAGTCAGGCATCAGCATGACCAACTTTACCGGGCATTGATCCTCTACCTAGCAGGTGAATTCCGGATGAGTCGCGGTATCCGCCATGGCCCTGGCAGTGATCCTCATCTGTGTATCGAGATCTTTCCCACTCAGGAGTGTGTCTCCCGTAATGAGTGCTTCTATATCTTGTAACCCTTCCACTCATGAGTGTGTCTCCCGAAATGAGTGTAGCTATATCTCGTGACGGTTCCTGATGAACATCACTCCTCGGACGGACTTCATCAGAACTATAAGACTTGTGGAGTGTGTTCTCCCGGAACGAGTGCATCATGGAATCTTCAAACAGAATCCCTATCGGGGTATGTGGTTGCGTGACTTGTCTCTAGACCGCGGGTCTGGGTTTTGAGTATATCTGGTTTGTTTATATGTTATGTAAACATATATTGTGCATATCTGACTGTAACTTTACTTTGTGTACTGCTTTGTGGTTTTCGGGGTCCTCTACTGAGTATTGTTATACTCACCCCTACATGGGCTTTGCCCGCACGTCTGGTGTCTTGTGCAGACGAGCAGCCTTTTGACAGAGTCCGGGGCGGACCAGGATAGAACTGAGCTTTCTGAGTTTCCTACAGGCCTAGGCGTTCTTACGGCTACGAGCAGCAGTCCCAGTACCTTTGTGCTTACAGGTTGGACTTTGCAGTTTTTTTAGACTCTTGGTTTTGGTGGGCTTGTATTCTGGCCTAGTTTACTTTTACAGTACTCTACCTTTCGTCGTGCTCTGTTGGTTGGGCTTAGTTGTACGCATGCATTTTTTCTCCTTAGTGTTTTACGTTTCAGCATTTGTGGTCTTGGAGATGTGTTTGTGTGTACAGGTACTTAAGAAATGCCTCTCATGTTAGTGACATGCCTACTCGGTGCTAGTCACCAGCCCCTGGCCTATTGGAGGCGGGCTTGGGGAGTCACAGTGCAGGCCCCACCGGGACGGGTCATGACAGAGTGGTATCAGAGGTGGTTGGTTCTACCTTAGGACCAAGAGTCAGTGAGTTTGTTCAGGGCAACAAGTGTTGAGTGTTTCGGGTTCAGCTTTCAGGCCAGAGACTCCAGTGTTGGCGCGGCGGCCGACGTATCCATACACCAGGACTCTGATAGCCTACTTTTCGACCTGGTTCATGAAAACACTGGTTGAGGGGAAATAAAAAGGTACATGCATCATATAGGAATGAGTTGTGTCTTCCATATCCTTGGTGCCAGCTATCCAGATATACTCTTTAACTGTGACACATCTTGTTTCTTTACAGGATGCCACCATGACGCGTACCCGCTAAGATTCAGCAGCACGATCATGAGGATGGCCCCCTCAGTGACGAGGCTTCGATTTAGGGACCAGTTCCACAGGTGTTTCCACCAGGTGGTTCACCTTCTATACCACCACCAGTGGAGCAGCCAGTGGTACCAGTGGTACCGACCGATGAGGAGCGTAGGCTCAGTGCGCTCCATGAGTTTCAGAGACAGAGGCCCCTCAGGTTCCGAGGTGAGCTCGACCCTCATGCGGCTGAGGACTGGCTTGAGGCGGTGACCAGAGTTTTCCGTCTATTGAGGACACCGGCAGACTAGATGGTGATCCTAGGAGCGAGCCTTCTTCAGGGTTCGGTCGGACGATGGTGGAGTCCGACCACGCAGACTCACGATGAGGATACTCTTTCGCGGACGGATTTTGAGTGACTCTTTATGGAAGAGTTATCTCCAGTCACGCTGAGAGTTGTGCGCATCCAAGAGCTTCTTCAGCTCTAGCAGGGCAGTATGACAGTGGTTGACTATTCATCGAGGTTCACCAACCTCGCCAGGTACTTGATGGATATGGTCAGGGATCAATACTTCAGGGCTCGGACCTTTGAGTGAGGTCTACAGTGAGACATACAAGCTAGTTTCGTGCCTCTATGCATATCGACCTATGATGGAGTGCTCGAGTGGGCCTTGGTGATCTAAAGCTTCTTGGCGGAGTAGAGACAGCCTTCGGCAGTTAGCAGCAGGCAGACAGGTGCAGAGACACCGGCAGCAGGGAGATGACGTCAGACGCAGGGATCTGGATGTGGGAGACCTCATAGGAGGACCCAGGACAGGGGATCGATAGTCCAGGACTCTCAGGCTGGATCCAGTCAATCTAGGGATAAGCGATGCTACGCATGCGACGGTAGGGGGCATCTCGCTAGGTATTCCCTGACATGTCGGGCAGCTGATAGGGAAGTGGTGGATGGGCCACCGAGGCAGAGGAATAGAATAGAGCAGGCAGATCCTCCAGGCGACGGACGTGGCAGAGGAGTAGGGAGAGCTGTAGGTGGTGGTAGATTCTTTGACTTACTTCCACCACCACCCCCAGGAGGTCCGCACCAGGATCAAGGAGCTAGGGGACAGGGACGGGGACAGCTGCATGCGGTTGAGGGATACGACCTAGGCGCTCCAAGGATGATTCGAGGTACGATCTGTGTCTTTCCTACCTTAGCTTCCGTACTCATAGACATAGGTTCCAGCCATTCTCTTATAGCCACATGTCCTGTACAAAACTTCGAGATTCCGGTAGAACCGTTGACTCGATCCTTACGCTTGGAGACACCAACGGGAGGAGACTCGATGATCACGCACCTTTGCAGACAGTTTGATCTTACCCTTGGAGGCGAGAGTTTCGGTTGGAACCTCTTGGTGGTAGCGTCAAGGACTTATGACCTCATTCTCAGTATGGATTGGTTATCTTCGGTCCATGCCCAGATTGACAGTTTTAGGCGAAGAGTGCAGTGTGTCCGCCGTGATGGAACAAGGTTTTCCTTTGTCGGAGAAGTGGAAACCCAGGAAGCACAAAGTGGGCTCATGCATAGGAGGGGGAATCCCATCACTCATGAGTTGTCTAGCCTTACCCTCGGAGCAGTAAATGTTGTGATCTCTCAATTCCCAGTAGTGGTGGCGGAGTATGAGGACGTATTTCCAGAAGATGTCCCAGGGTTACCTCCCCACCGGGAAATTGACTTCTGCATCGACTTACACCCAGGGACGACACCAATTTCATCATCGGATTATCGGATGGCTCCTGCAGAGCTTCGTGAGATGAGGGTGCAGTTGGAGGATTTTCATAGCAAGGGTTTCGTGAGACCCAGCGTTTCACCCTGGGCGGCCCCGGTCTTGTTTTCCAAGAAGGCAGACGGGAGTCTGAGGTTGTGCGTGGATTACCGACGCCTGAACCAGGGGACGGTGAAGAACAAGTATCCACTACCGAGAATTGATGACCTCTTCGATCAACTAAGAGGGGCTCAGTGGTTCTCGAAGGTTGATCTTCGATCAGGCTATCACTAGCTACGAGTGCGGGATGAGGATATACTGAAGATGGCTTTCAGATGTCGCTACGGTCACTATGAGTACTTGGTGATGCCCTTTGGCATGACGAACACCCCTGCAGTGTTCATGGGGTTGATGAACCGGATCTTCCAGTCGTACTTCGACCGGTTCATAGTGGTCTTCATCGACGACATGCTTGTGTACTCGGCGTCATAGGAGGAGCACGTGAGACACATGCGGATGGTTCTGGACGTACTCTGAGAGCACCAGCTTTATGGAAAGCTCTAGAAGTGTCAGTTCTAGATTCAGGAGGTCCACTTTCTAGGACATGGCATATCATTAGGTGGAGTAGCTATTGACCCAGCCAAGGTGGAGGCTGTGTTAGCATGGGAGCCACCTTGGAGCATGACAGAGGTGCGAAGCATCCTTGGGTTGGTAGAATATTACCGGAGATTCATCCTTGATTTCTCCCAGATATCAGCACTGATGACGACCTTGACCAGGAAGGGGCAACCCTTCGTATGGACAGAAAAGTGCAAGCAGGCCTTTGAGAAGCTGAGGTAGAGTTTGACGAGTGCCCCAGTCTTGAGATTGCCGGAGGAGGGTTTCGAGTACATAGTTTTCTGCGACGCATCAGGGGTCGGGCTCGGCTATGTCCTGATGTAGTGGAATGCGGTGATTGCTTATGGTTCGCGCTAGCTTAGGCCGCATGTGCAGAACTATGCGACCCATGATCTCGATTTAGAAGTGGTAGTATTCTCATTGAAGATGTGGCGACACTGCCTAATGGTCTAGCGGTTCATTGTCTACTCTGACCACAAGAGCCTCAAGTACATCTTCTCACAGAAGGATCTGAATTTGAGGTAGAGGCGTTTGATAGAGTTCCTCCCGGACTATGATTTCGAGATCATCTATACTCCTGGGAATGGGAAGAAGGTGGTGGATGCTCTTAGCATAAGGTCGAGCTCACAGCTTTTGAGTGAGGCGACACAACAATTAGTCGTGTTACAGTTATCCTTCATGGATGGTGAGGACACAGCTTACCTACAGTCGATGGTTGTCACCCCTCCACTCTTACAACGAGTTAGGGAGGAACAGCTTGGGGATGTCGACTGTGTGGATTTACGTGCTCAGTTACCCACAGGACATGCTCCTGATGGTTTTTTACAAGGTGGGGAGCATGTACTTCTCTTCATAGGACGCACTGTTGTACCAGTGGAGTTCCGGGAGGAGGTCCTGAGGGAGTTTCATACATCCCCTCTGGCGATACATCCTAGAGTGGAAAAGATGTACCAGGATCTCTGATGAAAGTTCTGGTGGTCAGGCATGAAGAAGGCAGTGTCAGAGTTCGTTTCTCGAGGCCTCACATGCCAACAGGTGAAGGCTGAGCACCAAGTTCCAGAAGGGTTATCTCACCCCTTGGAAGTTCCAGAGTGTAAGTGGGATGGAATATTGATGGACTTTGTGACGGTCTTACCACGGACGTCCAAGGGGCATGATTACATCTGGGTGATCGTTGACCGACTCACCAAGTCGGCCCACTTCCTAGCTATCAGGGAGAATAGTTCCGTAGAGAGCTTGGGACGCCTTTACCTACAAGAGATATTTTGGCTTCATGGCATCCCCTTGACTATATTCTCAGACCGATATTCCCTATTCACATCCCGGTTGTGGAAGGGATTGCAGGAGGCTTTTGGGACACAACTACTCTTGATCACAGCGTTTCATCCCCAGACAGATTGTCAGACAGAGAAGACCATTCAGGTTCTGGAGGATATGTTGCGGGCATGTATCTTGGACTTTGGTCGCAACTGGGAGGACCACCTACCACTGGTGGAGTTTGCGTACAACAACAGATACCACTCCACCATTGGTATGGCACCGTTCAAGGATTTTTATGGGAGACCATGCCGGTCACCACTTTGCTGGACCGACCCTAGAGAGTCAGCACTCATGGGTCCAGAGTTAGTGCAAACTACCACAGAGAAGGTGCAGAACATCTGGGAGCGGATGAAGACTGCATAGAACCGGAAAAAGTCTTATGCTGACAGACGACAGAGGCCCCTAGAGTTCGAGGAGGGAGACCACGTTTTTCTTCGGGTCTCAGCTCGACGTGGGTTGCAGATATTTGGCCAAGGCGGGAAGCTATCTCTGAGGTTCATTGGACCTTTCCAGATCCTGGGCAGAGTTGGCGAGGTGGTGTACTGCCTTTCTCTACCGTCACAGTTGCATCGGGTACATGATGTCTTCCACGTGTTCCAGCTGAGTAGGTACGTGCATGACCCATCGTACGTCATCGACTGGGGTGAGATGGACATCAAGGATGGAGTGACCTTTGCTGAGTACCCGGTGGAGATCAAGGATCGGTAGGAGAGGATCCTTTGTGGGCGATCGATTCCCTTAGTGCGCATCCGGTGGTAGCACGGAAATCTTCAGGAGAGCACGTGGGAGCGGGAGGCCCAGATCCACGGCCAGTACCCTCATATTTTTGAGTAGCCTTTGTTTTGGATTTTCGGGGATGTAAAGCCCCAAGGTGGGGAGAATGTAATGTCTCGGATTTTTCTATTTATTATTTTTAAATATTATATGCAATTATTTTGAGAACGGGCGCGAAGACGGAACATCATTCCGAGGTCCAGTGAACCCGGAATGGTGGTTTGAACTTCTTTTTAGTTAAGTAAGTCGGCGCTAGTGCGCAGTTGTGGAAATTTCCAAACGGATGCCCGGATTAAAAATATGAGCGCATCATTGCGTCCGGGATGACGACTCTACCTAAGAATGAGGTTAACCTCGACCGTTTCGGGTCGAGGGAGAAAGTTATTTTTCGGACGTTTCAAGTAAAATAAAATAAATTAAATTAACCAGTTTATTTTATTTTCTTTTAAGGAATCATCCGTTGTAGCGTTCTGACGGTGCAGCTGTTTCCTAAATTAATGACGCGTCATAAAAATTTCAAAATGACAAGTCAATGTCATTAATGATGCCGCGTAATTAAATTGAAACTTGTTTCCCTTTTAATGGGTTAACCAATTGTCGAATCGTTGGCAAAGCTTGGGAAGAACCTCTACCGAATCCGTGAGGCGTTGGAGCAATTCTCGATGACGAACGACAACGGATCGAAACCAAGGATCGTTGCGCCGGTGTTGAAGGATCACGACGACAATGGCCACACGGCGCCTTCATCAATGATCGATCCTTTCAAAAGGTAGGGGTTGTTGTTTTGATTTTCTTTTCCCTGTTTTTGAGTTTAAATGACGAACACGGATCAACCGCGAACAGGTTGATCCGTGGATTCGTACGTTCTTGCGGGAGGGTTTTCTTTGGGATGATTTTGGGGAATTAATCCATACTTTATATTCATGTTGATCTCTGCTCCGTTTAAGCCTATTAATGGGAGCGGATCAACGCCGTGATGAACGACGACGGAGGTTCGTTCCTCTTTTTGTTTATTTGGATTTCTTCCTCCTTTTTCCCCGTGCGTTCTTCGCGTTCTTCGCGGGGCGATGAACAACGGATCGTTGCACATCCGTTCTGCGACGCAACAATCCCACATCGAAGGTTCGACATCGCAACGTCCTTATGGAGGTGCGGCGACGTTGGCGGGTGACAAATCAGACCATATTGGAAAGGGCGTTCTTCGAGCGTTCTTCGCACGGGAAGACCGATCATGGTTTTGGAGCCGATCGGAGGCCCGAAAACGACGAAAACAGCTTCGTGGTGTCGGGAAGACCAAACACCTGAAGGTTTCATGACGATCAGATGGCCGGATCAATGATCAGAGCACCATGGGAGGCGCGACTGCAGAGGTCCGCGTTTCTGGAAATTCCCAGAATACACGGCGTGTACTTCCGAAGAACACGTCGTGTAGTTATGATGGTGGCGTCTTGGGTTTCGGGGTCAGAGAAGGATCACACGGCATGTGACCCCAGTCACACGGCGTGTTGGACCTTCCCTGAATCTCGGCGTGTACTTCGGGTGGTACACAAACATGGGATTCTCTACACGGCTTCAGGAGGCACGGCGTGTACATCTCGGCAGAGGCGGCTACGCGGAGCTCGGCGTGTATCCCAGGGATACACGGACACGGGATGGAGTACACGACCGTGTACACCCTCACCCGGCCAGGCGAGGTCACCAGTGCTGGTCACCCCATGTGCATATTGCACGGGTTGGAGTACACGGGTTGGTGACCGTGTACGGGCACATGGCCAGAGTACATGGAGCCAGCCCCAGTGACCCAGACACGGCGTGTACTCCGTACTACATGCCGTGTATAAAGTTTTCCACATGACCAGCCTCACAACACGGGCCGTTGTACACGGGAAATACCCGGGGTCGGACAACATGGCGTGTGTCATTTCTACACGCCGTGTACTTTTTCGAGAACGGCTTGGTCCTTTTGTTCACCGTGCCTTGAACATCTTTCGTTTGGGTTAGTGCCCCATTCTTCTTTTCCCCTGAAGGTCAGGCATAATTCCCTCACACTAGTTTATGATCCCTTCAGCAGGACTTTTCTGTGATAGAGTCAGGCATCCATCCGAGAGGCCCGAATCGAGATCCTCTATCCATTCCAGACCCTAGGTAGAGTCAGGCATCGGTGTGACCATATTTACCGGGTGTTGATCCTCTACCAAGCAGGTGAATTCCGGATGAGTCGTGGTATCCACCATGGCACTGGCAGTGATCCTCATCTGTTTATCGAGATCTTTCCCACTCAGGAGTGTGTCTCCCGTAATGAGTGCTTCTATCTCTTGTAACCCTTCCACTTAGGAGTGTGTCTCCCGCAATGAGTGTAGTTATATCTCGTGACGGTTCCTGAAGAACATCACTCCTCGGACGGACGTCATCAGAACTATAAGACTCGTGGAGTGTGTTCTCCCGGAACGAGTGCATCATGGAATCTTCAAACAGAATCCCTATCGGGGTATGCGGTTGCGTGACTTGTCTCTAGGCCGCGGGTCTGGGTTTTGAGTATATCTGGTTTGTTTATATGTTATGTAAACATATATTGTGCATAGTTGACTGTACCTTTACTTTGTGTACTTCTTTGTGGTTTTCAGGGTCCTCTACTGAGTATTGTTATACTCACCCCTGCACGGGCTTTGCCCGCACGTCTGGTGTCTTGTGAAGACGAGCAGCCTTTTGACAGAGTCCAGGGCGGACCAAGACAGGACCGAGCTTTCTGAGTTTCCTACAGGCCGTGGCGTTCCTACGGCTATGAGCAGCAGTCCCAGTACCTTTGTTCTTACAGGTTGGACTTTGCAGTTTTTTTTAGACTCTTGTTTTTGGTGGGCTTGTATTCTGGCCCAGTTTACTTTTACATTACTCTACCTTTCGTTGTGCTCTGTTGGTTGGGCTTAGTTATACGCATGCATTTTTTCTCCTTAGTTTTTTACATTTCAGCATTTATGGGCTTGGAGATGTGTGTGTGTGTACAGGTACTTAGGCAATGCCTCCCATGTTAGTGACATGACTACTCGGTGCTAGTCACCAGCCCCTGGCCTATTGAAGGTGGGCTTGGGGGGTCACGGCGCGGGCCCCACCGGGACGGGTCGTGACAGGGACCTATTTACCTTTTTGTCTATATCTTATAGATCAAGGATCTGATCTACGTGACATCTGTCGCGTTGGAACCCTTAGAAAAAGGTTTTTCTTCAGGTTACTTCTTCAGGATAATTTGTGGCAGTTGAAATATGACCAGTGTCTTGAGGAGAGGTTTCTCATAAACTCAAGCGCACCATGTGTGGGAATCATGTTGTTGGCTATCAAGTGAAGACCGACCCTTTGTGGACCGGCATCAGAGCGACCCTGTGTGGATAAGTAGTAGTGTGACCCAATGAGAACTAGCCTTAGAGCATCCCATCATGGATTAGAGACTTACAAACCTATGTGAATCGATGACATACAACCCTATGTGGATCAGTAGTAGCGTGACCCGAGGAGCACTAGCCTTAGAGTGGCCCTTTCTGGATCAGCGACTTACAACCCCGTGTGGATCGACGACTTATGACCCTATGTGGATCAGCAATTGCGCAACCCAATGAGGAGAATCCTTAGAGTGTCCCATCATCGATCATCGACTTATGACCCTATGTGGATTGATGACTTACGACCCTATGTGGATCAGTAGTAGTGTGACCCGACAAGGACTAGCCTTAGAGCATCCCGTTGTGGATCAGCAATTTAAAACCCTATGTGGATCGAAAAATTATGACCCTATGTGGATCAGTGACATACTACCTTGTGTGGATCAGTAATAGAACAACTTATTCATGGTTCAATAGTGGAAATTATCAACGTAATATGATGATTTAGCTTTACGAATAATCATCATTTTTTCTGTTCTTTAAGTTATATACCATGTGTGAGCTACGCCTCTTTATTCCAGGTGTTTGAGGTCTTGCTTGGTGTTTTTACCTCTAAGGTATTTTGATTTGTGGTGTTTCCCCTTCGTGAACTACCAAGAAACCCTCAGGGGTCTCAAGGTCCCTTCTGAGTATTTTTATACTCACTCCTACATGGGCTCTGCCAGCACATGTTGTATCTGGTGCAGAAGATCGATATTTCTACAAAGGTGCTCAGGGAGATGGGACTGAAGAATGCTATGATGGTGGACTTGGTGGTCTAGGACCAGGTGGGGCCCAGTAGGATTGTTCGGGTAGGACATACTACTTTAGCTTCCAATAGTTTCACTACTCTCATGATAAGGTGGGGCTTTCTGTAGATGGCCATCAGAGTTCCCTTTTGTACTTTACTGTTTTCAGTTCCTTGTTGGTTTTGTATTCTATCCCAATTACTTTCTCTTTTACTTGCACTCAGTCTTGTTTTAGAGTTATACATTTTCCCCTTTCAGTGTGTTGGGATGTTATTGGACATGTGTGTATACAGTTTTAAAGTCAATGCCTTCCCTTTTTGGGATATTTCTTTCTGGTTCTAATCAACAGCCTCTGGCCTATGCAAGGCGGGCTTAGCATAGTCATGGCACAGGCCCGAGGGGATAGGCCATGACAAAGTGGTATCAAAGGGTGGTTTGTTCTACCAGAATAACCAAGAGTCTTTATTTTCAATGGGGGAAATAGTTTTAAGTGTCTTGAGTTCAGATTTCAGTTCAGGAAGTCCAGTGTTGGTGCAGTGGTCGACGTATCCATACACCAGGACCCTAAATTCTTTTTTCTGACTTGTTACATGAATACTCTAGTTGAATGTGTTTTGAAGAAAATTTCATCTTGATCTATTTTGAGTTAGCTCACCAGGTATAAATTATTGAATTTGGTTCATCTTGATTCTCTTTCAAGATGTCTCCATGCATATAGCTATCCATGATTCTAATGTGTGACCATGAGGATGGTCTATAGAGTGATGAGCCATCAGTACAAGGATTATTGCCTGAGATGGTACCTTGGGGTGGTTTCCCAGCGATACCACTTCTCATTGGTCAGCATTTACTATCAGCACTACCGATAAAGTACACATGTAGGCTTAGCGATTTACACAAGATTTAGTGACAGATACCCCTTAGGTTCTTAGGTGATCCTAACTCAAAAGAAACTATGGACTATCATCGGGTGGTTATCATGTTTCTATATATCTAGGGCACCATTAGATCAGATGTTGGTCCTGGTAGTGAGCATTATACGTGGCTCAGTAGAGTGATGGCAGGGTTTAGATTACCCCTATCTTACGATGAGCTCACTTTTCTGTGGATAGAGCTTGAGAACCTTTCTCAAAGAAGGGTTCTTTTATATAAAAAGCTAAGGGGTATGTCTTCTCAAGAGCTTATGTAGCTTTAGCAGGACGATATGTTGGTATTTGAGTATTCATCGAGGCATAACAACCATTCCAGGTACTCGATGAATATGATATGACAAGTGCTACAGGGCTTGTATCTCCAAGAAAGATGTCTTTAGGGACATCTGAGCCAACACTATTCCACTATGACTTCCTACTTATGTTAGGGTGATAGAGAGAACCCTTTTTGGTTGAAATTTCTTTGGATGAGTAGATAAATCCAATGAATGTCAGCAGTGGGAAAAAAGGAAACTGACATCAGTCTCAGAGACTTAGACATGTAAAATGTTTCGGGAAGAGGAAGTGATAGGGACAGATGAATCTTCAGGGAAGCAGACGTGGAAGGGGTTCTAAGAGATCAGTAGGAGGTGGTATACATTTCGACATATTACAACCACCACCCCAGTGTAGTCCCCACCAGGCTCAGGGAGCTGGAGGATAGGGGAAGGGAGTAGCTTCATGCGGTCAAGGAGTGTGACCCAAGGGATCCATGAATGATTCTAGGTATGGTATTGGCCTACTACTAGTTGTCGTATTAATAGAAATAGGTACTAATCATTCCTTCCTATCATGAATATTGTTCAAGACCAAGAGTTTCTAGTTAAACCATTAACTTTACCCTTATAATTGTAGATACCTATGGGAGTATACTTGATAATCACACTTATTTAGACGATGTGATATGACCCTTGAGGTGATATTTTCAGTTGGAACCTCTTAGTGGAAGCGTCGAGGCCTTAGGATGTTAGTTTGGGTATGGAATGTTCATCCACAGTTCATGCTCAGATTGATTATTTGAGGAAAAATGATGTGGTATATTTATAGCATTGGAATGGGGTTTTCCTTGGTTGACAAAAAAAGGTAATCCCAGGCAGCATGGGATAAACTCATGCATAGGAGGGTGCAGCTGATCACTCTTGAGTTGGCCAACCTTACCCTTGTGTTGGTGGGTGTTTTAGATGTCAGTTCCCAAAAGTAGTGTCAGAGTGAGGTAACATCCTTTCAAAATATTTTTTCAGGATTACCTCTCTGTAGAGAGAGGGACTTATACATTGTCTTGTACCCAGGGATGACATCAATATCTATAACTACATATCGGATGGATCCCGCAAGGCTCTGGGAGATGAGAGTATAGTTGGGGGACTTGCAAAGTATGGTCTTAGTAAGACCCAGTGTTCATGGTTATGTGTGTATTACTGACACTTTAATGAAGTGGTCGTGGAGAATGAGTACCCACTACCAAATAGTCAATGGGCACATCAATCATTTAAAGGGGGTAGCCTTTTGCATGGATGGAAAGGTTCCTGAAGGCCTTACAGTAGCTGAGACAGTATTTATGGATGGAGTTCCTCCAGGACTATGACTTTAAGATAGTCTATACTCTTGGGAAGGGGAACGTGGTGGTAGACACACATAGCACGAGGTCTGGTTTATAGCTACTGAGTGAGGCGACAAAGCAGCTATCCATGATACATATATCCTTAATGAATAGTGATGGAGTAGCTTACTTCCAATCTATGACTGTCAATCCCCCACACTTACAGCAAGTTAGGGTGGCGCATCTTGTGGATATTGACTATGAGGCTCAATGTGCTCAGATTTTCTTAGGACTTTCTCCTGATGGATTTTTTATAGGTGGGGAGCACGTCATCCTTTTTATATGACACACCTTAGTACTAGTGACGTTTTTGGAGGATGTGTTGAGGTGGTTCCATACTTACCCTTTGGTGGTAGATCCTTTTGTGATAAGGATGTACCAGGACCTCCAACGTCAGTACTGGTCACCAGGGATGAAGAAATCAGCAGCCGAGTTCGTTTCACAGTTCCTTACTTGTTAGGAAGTGAAAGTTGAGAATCAGTTTCTAGGATGCTTGAGCATAGCTTTTACCCCCAGAAAAATGCTCAGACAAAGCATAACCTACATACCTTGGAGGACATGCTTACTAGTTGTGTCCTGAATTTTATTCATAGTTGGTAGGAACACCCACCATTGGTGGAGTTTGCGTGCAGCAATAGTTATCACTCCATCATAGGCATGGCGTCACTTGAGGGCTTATACGGGCAGCCATGCAGATCACCTCTATGCGGGATAGACCTAGGGGATTCATCACTCATGGGTAGAGATTTGGTATGGGAACCCACTGAGAAGGTGTAAATCATCTAGGATCATATGAGTAATGCATAGAACAGACTTAAGTCTTATGCCGACAGGAGATGGGGACCCTTGGAGTTCAGGGAGGGAGACCATGTTTTGTTTCAGGTCTTACCCTGATGAGGATTGAAAAAAAAATTCTAGGGAGTCAAGATATCTCCAAGGTTCATCAGACCATTTCAGATTATGAGTACAGTTGTCTAGGTGTCATATTACCTAGCTCTTCCTCCACAGATGCACCGGGTGCAAGATGTTTTCCATGTGTCACAGTTGAGGATTTAAGTGCATGATTCATCGCACGTCATTTACTGGGGAGAGATGTACATTGATGATGTGGTTACGTTTGTGGAGTTCCCAATGAATATTAAGGATCAATAGGAGCGAGTTCTACAGGGGTGGTCGATTCTTATGGTGCATGTTTTATGTCATCATGGGAATCTTTAAGAGATAACATGGGAGTGGGAGGCTAAGATTCATGCTTAGTACCCCCATATTTTTGTTTAGTTGTTGTTTTGGATTTTAGAGATGTAAAACCCTAAGGTGGGGAGAATTTAATGTCTCAGAATTTCCATGTAAATTTTTTTATTTATATGTAATTATTTTGAGACCGCTAAATTGGGCATCACATGATTCCGAGGCCTAGAGTGCCCAGAATGATCTGTCGAAAAATTTTAATCTTTAAAATGCAG
This sequence comes from Viscum album, assembly GCA_963277665.1. Lineage (NCBI taxonomy): Eukaryota > Viridiplantae > Streptophyta > Magnoliopsida > Santalales > Viscaceae > Viscum > Viscum album. Next base: position 826,275,188 of record OY728162.1, read on the forward strand.
TGTGAGCAGTTTTCCTAAAAAAGGGGAATAACTCTTAAACAGGTTCCCATATTAGAAATTAAAGGTCACTTTTGCATTCATGATGGTAGGTTTACCCTAAGCGCGACTTAATTTTAGTCGGTACAGGCCTCTGGTGAGAAAACCTAAAAATGGAATAATCATAAATAAAATTAGTTTTTTTCAAATTCCTATAACTCACGAATAGTGACTCGGATTAAAAATATGAGACCATCATTGAGCTCATGAGGGTATTCTTTCCTTAGGAAGATCCTAACATTGGTGGGAACGGCCCAACAGTGGAAGTTAGCTCATGGCCATAAATAAAATAATTGTGCAACAACTATTTTATTTTTAAATCCTTATAACTTCTGAATGGTAACTCATATTAAAAAACCAAGACTATTGTTGAGTTCATGGGGGTGTGTTCCCCTTAAGCGGAGCCTAACCTTGCCTAGCATGGGTTGAGGGTGAATGTTAATTATTTTTTAACCTTTTTTAAGGTATGTTCAGTAAACGCATGGGTGGGAATTTCTATCTTTTGAACCAGCGATCGGATTGAAAATATGAGAGCACCATTGAATTTAGAACATTGAGATTCACCTAGAAATGACTTAAGTTTGGCTAGAAGGGGCCGAATGGAAAAGTTATTTTTTCAGACTTTTGAGAAAAATAATAAAATATTTTAAATGAAATATTTTATTTCTTTTCTCACCGGTGAGTGACGGATAGAGACGCTGCGGTGCAGCAACGAGATGAAGATGTGGCATATTAATGAAGGGTCAATAATGGCTCGTTTGAAACAGCGACACTGTTATCTAATTTACTCATTAAATGTGGCCTATTTAATTAGAATCATTAATGGGAGCAATGTCGCTATGTTGATTATTTTCTTTTAAATAATTCAATTTTTTGGAGTTTGAGGATGGGAAAAACTATGGTGATTCTATGATGAACCTCTGGAGGACTTCCTCCCCAACAAATAACCACGAAGAATTCCAGTGAGACTCCACCGACTTTGAAGAACCTCGAAGAATGGAGTGGAAGTGACGACATCAACATCTTGAATCCTCAAGGATAAACGCTTCCGCATCGAACATCAATGAGGTAGGGAGATTACGTGTTTTATGTTTCCTCTCATCATGCTCTTGTAAAATACAACGAATTCAGACCAACCAACTAACGGGTTGATCTACGTCTCGTTTGTTCATGCGGGTGGTTGCTGTGGGGATTTAATTATGGGATAATTTTAAACTATTGTTGATTATTGTCATCACCTCAAGCTAGAACAATAATGTGGAGGGTGCAAGACAATCTGAACAAGGATCGAACTCACTGCCATTATTGTTTTATGTGTGTTCTTTGTGCGTGACTAGGAAACAAAGTGGAAAGACAAATTTAAGAGATTCGCAGTAAAGGTGGTGACCCGGGAGGGCCGTAGGCACAGACAGGAATGAAAATGGATCATAGGGGCATCTCTGGTGACCCAAGAAAGCAACTGTTGGTGAGGCACCACCAGCATGGTGGCGGAAGCTGCGGTCAGCAAGGCCACTACGGTGGGATGGTGCGGTGACAATTCGCCATGCGGGGAGAGGATATGCATACTCGGCCCGCTCAGCTGGACCAATAACCGGCTCCAGACGTCCATTTTGGATGGGGAGTTGTACCACACTGGCACTGCTAAATGGCCAAACAGGATGCACCACATCCGGTCGGTGCATCCAGCAACCGGCCCGTATCCAGCGGGCCAGGTTTTCCAGGAGGGTTGGACCTGCTGGCCCAATGGGCCAGCCAGGCCAGACCCATACTGGCCCCAGACCCAGACCGATCCTATTTCACTAAACTGGGCGTATCTTGCAAACCATGTGTCTGATTTATGGACTTTTGGTGGCATGAAGACCCTAGATATGAGGAGGTCATTTTGAGATACTCTAGTTGAGTTTTTTCAAAAGTTGGAGTATGGATGGTTTGGATCGCACTTGAATCCAATCAGGCCCTATTTACCTTTTTTCCTATATCTTACAGACCGGGCATCTGATTGATGCACAATATGTCACGTTGGAACCCTTATAAAAAGGATGTCCTTCAGTTTACATCTTTGTGAGACTTTGTGGTGGTTGAAATACGACAAGTGTTTTGAGGGGAGGTTTGTCGAAAACTCAAGTGCACCAAGTAGAGGAATCCTCTGGTTGGCTGTCAAGAGAAGAGTGGCCCTTTTTAGACTGACATCATAGAAATATTGTGTAGATCAGCAGTAGCATGACTGGATTAGGACCAACCTTAGAGTGTACCATCATGGATCAGTGACTTACAACCCTATGTGGATTGAAAACTTACAACCCTATGTGAATCAGCAGTAGTGCAAACCAATGAGGACCAGCCTTAGAGTGGCCCATCAAGGATCAGTGACTAATGACCCAATGTGGATCGAAGACATACGACCCTATGTGGATCAGTAGTAGCTCGACTATAAGAGGACCATCCTTAGAGCAGACCATTGTGGATCAGCGACTTACAACTTTGTGTGGATCAGTGACTTACGACCCTGTCTAGATCGGTGACATACAACCCTATGTAGGTCAGCAATAGAACGAATTCTTCGTGGTTCAGTAGTGGAATTTCATAATGAAATAATATTATTTATCTTTACAACTAATCATCATTATTCTTATTCTTTAAGTTATATACCTGGTGTGAGCAGCATCTCTTACTTTGTTCCATGTGGTTGAGGTCTTTCTCATTGGTTTTACCTCTAGGGTATTTTTCTTTGTGGTGTTTCCCCTTTGTAGATTATCGAGAGTCCTTCAGGGGTCTCATGGTCCCTACTGATTATTGTTATACTCATCCATGCACGGGCTTCACCCACACGTGTTGTTTCTTGTGAAGACGATTGATATTTCGATAGAGGTGCTTAGGGGGTAGGACTGATGGATGCTTCGATGGTGGACTTGGTGGCCTAGGACCAGGTAGGTCCCACTAGGATTGGGTGGGCAGGACGTACTACTTTGGATTCCAGTATCTTCACTCCTCTCACGATCAGGTGGGGATTTCCCAAAGATTCCCATCAGAGTTCCCTTTTTTACTTTACTGTTTTAAGTTCCTTGTTGGGTTTGCATTCTTTCCCACTTACTTTCTCTTGTACTTTCACTCAGCCTTGTTTTAATGGTATACTTGTTTTCCCCTTTTTGTGTGTTGGGATGTGATTGGATGAGTTTGTATACTGGTTTAAAGGCAATTCCTTCCCTTTTTGGGATATTCCTTTCTGGTGCTAGTCACCTGCCCCTGGCCTATAGAAGGTAGTCTTGGGGTAGTCACGGCATGGGCTCTGGGGGATGGGTCATGACAACCTAATCCATTTTTTGAGAATCATCCCTAAGTATTTCACCCTATGTAAGAGAACCAAGTTAGATAGGGGGAGTTGTTTTAAGCTATAAAGTAGTAGAATAAGGTTTTCTTATTTTTTATAAATCAAGTAAGTCAAATTATTTTTACAATATATTCAAAAAAAAATTTGTTTTTTATTTCAAAATCAAACATGTTTTTAGTTTTGAATTTTTTTCTTTTCAAGTTTATATTTATGTAAGGGAAAAACTTATTTTTCCTATATTTATTTATTTTCATGATTTTTCATATGAATGAGATTTTTTTTCAAAACTATTGATGTGAAAGAGAATTTTTCTTTTCAATATGAAATTAATATATATAGAAATGATTCAAGTGGGTTATACATTTCATATTTTATTTCAATTTATTTTAGTGGTTTAATAATATTTATTTTCTATCTATAAAAAAAAATTGAATTATATTTGTATGATATTAAGGAGAAATTTGGTTAGATATTTAAAAATACTTTTAAATTTAAGATTTTTATATGAAATTTTTTTCTGTCCATCAGTATTGTCTAATGGTATTTTAATTGTTTTTTATAATGGTAAGGGGGTTCATTTTGAGTTTATAAAACTATTCTTCCAAAACAATTCATGGGATTTATTTTCTTGAAATTATTTTTTTAAAACCATAATTTGTCTCATATGTCTATACATGGTATGTTATTCGATTTTCAGAATTATTTTTTTAATAATAATGATTCAAATGTATGTATATATATATTACCACTTTTCATGTTAAAAAACATGTTCACCCATGGTTTTATCTTTATAAATTTTTTTATCGATTAGTCCCCTTTAAGTGCAAGTGAAGTTATCCAATTTTTTAAAATTTATGCTTAAGTTAAAATTGTTTTATATTCAAAAAATTATATGTGTATATATATTCATAAATAGATCATTTAATATGAAGTAATTTTTTAAAACATGTATGTATATGTATCTACATGTGTATTATTTTAGGGTGAATCAAAATTTTAATCTGACATCAATAGATATGTATATATATAAATGTATTTATATACATATTAATTTTGGTAAAACTATTTATTTCGTATATGTATGTAAATAAATGCATGTGTATATATATATATTTCATTATTAATACCAATACATACGTGTGTAGAGATGAAATCATGTTTTATTCCAATATATATGCAAAAATATGTTTATATATATATGTATATTTTTATGTAAAACTATTATATATGTATATATGTATAAGAATGTATATTTAAACATGTCATTTCATGAAAAACAAGTATTATCATGAAACATGTATAACCAATTAATTTACTTTTTCATGAAATGGATATCAAATATCATGATATTTAAAGAATCTTTATAGACCTTATGACATAAAATAAAAGTTTTTATGTTTTTAATTCCAAATAATCACACAGGGTTGGGGGAGTCATCGATCGAGAAAGGAAATTTGGTATGGGGAAAAGGGTTTAGTCATCGAGTGCGTCTGAGGTAGATGGATCGATCCAATCACAATGGAGTTTGAGTCACTGATAGGGGTTTTGACCTAGGGAGACCAAACAACGACGAGGAGGAGTTCCAGTGATCTTTGACCACTAGCAAGGGATACCAAAGGTCATGAATTGTCAAAAGTGGTTCAATCGTAAGTTTGGGTTTCATTTCCATGTGATATCTGATCGAATGAAGTTTCAATCTACTTGAAACTATACATTATATGTTTTATGTGTTATTTTCTAGATGTAGAATATTTATATAGACCATCTTTCATGAATCCTTTTGGCATAGGATGACTAGTGTGTTCTTTCTACCTCAATCGTATTCAGATATGCCCTATTGATCATTTTTTTTTCTTTTTTTGGGTCTCTTTGATTAGTATTCTAGATTTAAGAATGGATTCAAATTAATTTCATTTTTTATCTAGTTGTTGACTATGACTTTTTTTTTTGTAATCCACATTTTAATCACCCTACGATTTCCATTTTCCGTTAGTTTGGACTATTTATTTTGAAAAAATGTATATAGATATATAAAATACTACTGTCTATTTTCTAGCTATTGATTTTCCACCTCCACTCATTTTACCTAGTAATCCACTCCAATATAAGTATAAAAATTTATATTTTATGAATTTAAATTATTTATGAACTGGATATATATAAGAACCTATTCCCTTTTTTATAATTTTCCTTAAGTATTGTACCCTATGTAAGAGAAGCAAGTTAGATAGGGGGATTTGTTTCAAGATATAAAGAAATAGAAGAAGGTTTTCTTATTTCTTGTAAATCAGGTAAGGGAATTTATTTTTACAATATCTTCAAACATTTTTTTGTTTGTTTATTTAAAAATAAAACATGTTGTTAGTTTTAAATTTTTTCTTTTCAAGTTTATATTTAGGTAAGGGAACTACTTATTTTTCATGCATTTATTTATTTTCATGTGTTTTCATATGAAGGTGATTTTTTTAAAACTATTGATGTGTAAGAGAATTTTTATTTTCATTATAAAAATAATATATTATCCAATGATTCAAGTAGGTTCTACATTTCAGATTTTATGTCAATTTGTTTTAGTGGTTTAATAATATTTATTTTCTATCTGTCTAAATAATTTTGAATTATTTATTTATGATAGTAAGTGGAAATTTGGTTAAATATTTAAAAATGTTTCTGAATTTAATATTTTTATATATATAATTTTTTTTAGTCCATAAGTATGTTCTAATGGTATTTTAATTGTTTTTTATAATGGTAAGGGGGTCATTTTGAGTTTATAAAACTATTCTATAAAAAAATTCATGATATTTATTTTCATGAAATTATTTTTTTTTTAACCATAATTTTTCTCCTATGTATATACATGGGATGTTATTAGATTTTCAAAAATATTTTTTTAATAATAGTGCTTCAAATTTATGTATATATATTACCTCTTTTCATGTTAAAAATCATATTTTCCCATGGTTTTCTCTTCATAAAATTATTTTCTTGATTATGCCACTTTAACTGTAAGTGAAGTTATCAAATTATAAAAAAATTATTATTAAGTTAAAATTGTTTTATTTTAGAACAATTATATGTGTATATGTATATATTCATAAATAGATCATTTAAAATTAATAATTTTTTTAAAACATATATATATATATACATATTATTTTAGGGTGAAAGAGAATTTTAATCTGACATCAATAGATACATGTATATATATAAATGTAATTATATATGTATCAATTTTTGTAAAACTATTTATTTCCTATAAGTATATAAATAAATGAATGTGGGTGTGTGTGTATATATTTATTCATTCTTTATACCTATACATATGTGTGTGGAGGTGTAATAATGTTTTATTCCAATATACTTGTAAATATATATATATATATATATATACCTTTTTATTCAAAACTTTTATATATTTATATATATATATATATGAATGTATATTTACACGTGTCATTTCAGGATAAACTAATTTTATCATGAAACATTTATAACCAAGTAATTTACTTTTAGACGAAATGGATATTAAAGATCGTGATATTTAAAGAAACTTTGTGGTCTTTATGATATAAAATACAAGCTGATATGTTTTTAAATCCAAAGAATTTTACTTGGATATTATGTGAAGGAAGACATGGAATGGGGAGTGAACCCAAACCCTTATGATACTTTTTTCCAATCATGTGATGGGTACACCCAGAATTATATAATGCTCCAATGCATTGGGTAATGTTGAAATCTCATATGATGTCATGTATAGTGTGCGAGAGGTGTATCCCAAGAACACTATGGGATTAGGGAGTAAACCTAATCCATCATGTGACTACTTCCATTAAGTTATGTTGTCTCAGGAGTGAACTGTGACTTCATGTTATGATCCAAGGTGCCTTTCTGAACTATTTATGAATGTTTATGAGTTATCAAGAGAAATTTTTATTGTTTAATAAATGAATGAAATGAATTTTTTTTCAAATTGTTAAATATATTTAATCCTATTTAGAAATAAATATTATTATTTTCAAAATTACTCATGAAAAAAATTCACAATTTGAATCCTATTTTATAAATTCTAAATTCTCAAGTTGTATCTCATGTTTTACATTTTTTGTTGAAGTAAAAAAATTGATTGGTTTCCACATGTTTTCAAACCCCTTATCAAGATTTTTATCACTAGCCTTTTCTTAAAACCTATTTTCACTTTTAATAACGATGTATAGAAGAGAGTTAATGGTCATGTCCCCTTTTTGGTGTTTAACCCTTATAAACATCAGAATAGTTTTCATGTCCTTTATTTTTTTGAGAGTTGTAATTAGAATTATTCAATGTATTCAGACTATCTAAAACTATAAACCTTTAGGATCTTGGGATGTTAAATAATAAATGAATTATAATATATATATAAATGTAATAGGTTTTGGGTCTTCATAGGATTACCATATGATTCGGAGATAGGTGTAGTTAGTGCCCAGTTTTGTTGGACCTTTTGTGTTTGTGGAAATAATTGATCTGATGGCATACTGATTTTCTCTTCCATATAGGTATAGTGAAATGCATGATGTTTTTAATGTGTCACAACTTTGGAAGTATCACCCCAAGCCTTCTAATGTGATCGATTTTTATTATTTTGACCTTGAGGCTGATATATCATTTGAGAATCATATGATACGTTTTATTGATCATAGTGAGAAAGTGTTGAGGGGAAGGATCATATCGATAATTAAAGTATTGTGGAAACATTTATGTGTTCTGGTAGAAATGTGGGAGAGATAATTATATATGTGGGATCATTTTCCTTATCTTTTTACCTTAAAATTTTAGAGATTCTTGGGAGTACGGGTTGAGGATGTGTTGTTATAAGGTAGGGAGATTATAAGATCTAGACCTTTTTTAAGATGCCTCATGCTCATTTTAAGGTACTATTTTAACCTTATTTTGGTATATTATTTGTGGGTTTTTTTTCAGGTTATTTCAAGTGTAAATTTTTAATTTTGGAAGAAAAAGGAGTAGTTCATGGTTAGCGCATGGTTTTCCCAAACGGTGCACATACCCCAAGAAAATCATGTAATCCCAAATATAGGAAAATTTCACAGTTGGAACATGGTTTTTCAAACTTTGTGTCCATTTAGTAGAAATCACACACCCCTAGGATGAGGGGCATGGTTTGAGAGCATAGTTTGGAAAACAATGCACCCCTTCCTAGGAAACCATCCTTGTGGATTTTAATTACCCAAAAATTTATAAATGAAATACTACCCCAGTATTAACCTCAAATCGACCTGGTATGACCCTAAACCAATTTCTACAAATTCTAAAACTCTTAAGAGGGTTCTAAGGCTCCTTGAACCTAGTTCTTAATGAATTAAGGATCCAATAGAAGGATCATCTCCCCTCAGGAATGTGATTTCTTACCCATTTGTATTCCTCTATCTTTTTTCTCTCTTTATCGATCAAAAGGAATGATTTAAACTCCATTGGAAATTGTTTAGATTTACCCTTTCTTGGATATTAATTTATTTGATCTTGATCTTAGGTTTTGGTCCTAGATCTTCCATGTTATTGTGATCTTGAATGTTCCTATTCAATTCGGGGATTTCTGATTTAGCGTACGTCCATAAAAATCATAAGGTATGTGGTTTAAATATCAATTCCAATAGTATTGAATTATAATTGTTTTTATGTAATTTTGGAAATGAAATTTCTACATATGGTAATTGAATATATAAATTTAATTAATTAATTAATTAATGGGTTTAAGGAGTTGGTAGAGTAATGTAATTATTGAATTACTCAATGTAGTGATTATGGAATTGGTGTTTATAGGATTTATTTTTAATTATAATAAAAGGATTTGTTGGATTAACCTATAAGGGTTAAAGGATATTATAATTAAATTTTGATAAATGGTTTAACAGTGAATTTTTAATATTATTCAATGTGATTTAAATAAAGAACCATGATTTTTGGTATAAAATTAAAAGGTGTAACATGGCGAGAATATTTGATAAGATGGTTAATGATGATTAACCTTGATAAATGTGATATTAATGAAATATGTGATATATTGTGATTTATGTGATAAAGAGTGTGGGATATATAATGATGCTCCAAATACCAATCTATGATAACGAGTGTGTGACAAGGACTAATGATTAAAACACCCATATATGATAACAAGGAGGTGTGGGATAGGGACTAATGCTCCAAATATCCATAGGGTTCTAGACATGATGTTCTATGCCAAAAAAATTGTCATTGGAATGGATTTCCTATTATACATGTTATGAAAATTGGAATTAAATGATTAGTTAAAGCCCATGATATAATGAATTGTGATTCCATATGATATATAGTTTAGACTTCATCACAATCCAATGTAGGTATTGATTATTTTAATTTCATCTTAAACATGGTTAATTATGTGGTTAATTAAAGAATAATGAATTTCAAAACCAATTACTTGATTTATTGTACTTTATTCATTATAAAACTACCTATAGTGTTATAGACTAGATAATGTTTAGACACTATCGGTGGTGGCCTACTGATTTGTATACACACCCTACTTTGGCTGCCCGGTCGGTACCCAAATTGACTTTATTTTTATAGGAAATGATAAGGGAAAGGGAACAATGTTATATGGATGAGTTGGGATTGTGTATGGAATATGGAACCAGACATGATTTCGGGACTCGCTTGGGAGTTGTCACTGGCTTTATTCTTGCTTTTTCATATTGACACTTCACACATATTGAAATGACATATCTAATATTTTAGTTATGGTCAGTTATACATGTTTTGGGATTATCTTGAGATGTTGGTATCTATTGCTAATGAAATTATTATAATTATTTTTTATTACCATTTGTATATTGTTTATTTGTTTTACCTGATAGGTAGGGTATAGTCTCCCTATAGTTTATATTAGACCCTCACTACTATTCAGAACCCTCTAAAATATGGGGAGGTGTGCCTGGGGTCATGTAACCAACCATCTCAGGCCACTGGTGTGGGGTACCTGAGATAGGGAAACACACTATTAATAAAAAATAATTTCAAAATGTTCTATAATTTAATTGTGATATGTTCTTTCAAAAATCAATAAATTATATTTTTTTGATGAAAATATTTCTTCAACGAATAAAATGACTATATTAAAAATTGAGCGATTATTTACTAATCATTTATCAATAAATTTATATTGCATATGAACATTGTATATATTTCATAAATTATTTAATCCTATTCATACACTCTAATTTAATAGATAGGTTATAATTTCATATTAAAATAAAAATATTTCATGGTTCATTAAGGATCGGTGTTTCGTATCTTGAACGCTATCGAACATAGAGTTTATTTAAAATCATATTGTATTACATTATCTCCTAATTAATAAATTGTATCCTCACAATTTTAACTTTTTCCCAGTAATCAGGGTTTTGATATATGTAAATTTCTTTGTTGAAAACCCTCTTCATAAAAAGGGTTTAAAAATTTTCTTCTTGAAAAGAGGAAAGGTAAAATATAAAGGTTATCTAGAATAATACATAACTTGGTTTCCACAGAGTAAAACATTTGTGATAACTAAAAATATGGACATGGAAGATAAAATTATTTCTCAAGGACTAATTGAGGGTGATATAGAACATGGTTTAGAAAAAGTTAACAACCAAAAAACCATGAATCAATGAAGGGTTTAAAATACCATCAATTCGTCTTAATATAAGGTAATTGGAAAATAATTTTGTCTTTAAGACACTTTTTCTAAAATTGGGTCATTATTCTACTATCTGGACAAATAAATGACATAAATATTAAAACCTAAAATGTTGATTTTCATCCTTTACTTAATTTCCACAAAAATCTATTCTGTTAATCCAAATTATGATTATTCAAGATGATTTTTTTAATCCTAAAGCACTAAAATAAACATCTAATAGACCAAAAAATTATATCAACATATTCCTCCCATGTTTGGGCATTAAACAAAACCAAAAATGGATAGAACAAGATAATTCTCAAAATTAACAAACCATAAAATGATGAAATACAACATAATTCTCCAAGACTTAATTACCTCAATAACCATGATATTAAATAATGTTTTAATCTCAAAGGATATATCATACCCTTCATCTTACATATTTAAAATATTAGTTTCATTCTTCCTAAATTATCTTTCGTGGTAAATAAATTATTAAACCTAAGTGTTACATATACCTCATCATAATGAAATATATCCCAAATATTAATAATCACCATGATAAATAAATATATACTCTTTTAATATAGTTAAATTCACTAAAATATCATGAATAAAATTTATATATTAACCTAAATGGTAATATATACCTTTACCATAACTATATCTGAAGATATCAGCATATCAATGAATCATATTTCAACCATAAAGATTTTTTATATTCCACAATATATTAAATAATAATTAACATCAAATAATATACTATCCCCAAAGGTTCATTTAAACCTCAATATATTTTTCTTCCTAATTGGAAATAAAAGATTCAATTCAATTAAAAACCACATTACTTAAAACATAAAAAGGGGGTTGTTGATGCCTTTGAACTTATAATTAACTATAAACTTATACACCCATGACAGTATCCATAATAGTTATTTTGAAATCAAATGAAAAAATATATTATTCCAAAAATTAACACAGTACTTATTCCTTAAATAAGTTCAAAAACTGTTGAATATATTCCATATATTCAAAATTTTAATATCATCAAAGATGACATGAATCAATATGTCATCAAATAACCATTTTCAAATTCACCAACACTATAATACCAATTTAAATCATCTATTTATTCTAAATAAACATATGTTTTCAAATTCCATTGTGGAACAATCCTTAAATGTTTCATGATCCTTGTATCCAAAACATTATTGATATAAAACTTCTATAACATAGTTCATGAATCATAAGGCATAAATATTTTAAAACATTCACTTCATTGGTCTTTCATTGGTCTAGTAGTTTCCACTTGGATTAGGAAATTGTCTCAGATAATCCTCAGATTTCCTACACATAATACATTGATCTATAAATGGTACGTTAGGATGATCTTCATTTCCCCCAATCGAACTTTACATTTTTCCTCAGTAATTACATGATATATACCCATCATTTGCACATAAAAATCATATTTTTGTTAATTTGATACATTCACTTGAGTGTTTATTCCAAGATTTTCTACATAAAGAAAATTGAATATTATTTTATTCATAATCCCCACCACCTAATCTCTCAGTTAACTCGATCCTTATCTTAATTGGGGAGTCTAAGAGTTGTTTAAGGTACAAGATGTTAATCATATATCATGAAAAATTATTAGGAATAATACTAAGTTTTCTCATTATAGATCCAATTTCATTTGGTTAATCATGTGGATAATCATTCCATTTTCTGTCAGGGTTAACATGATACCTCCAAGTTCTCTCCATTGACTAAAACCAAAAATATTTTTACAAGAAACAATATTCATAGTGTGGAACCATGAAAAACCATTTATAGTATGTATAAATCATGAAAAATCCTTTTCAATCTATAAAACCTTATATTTTACCCATGTTATCCAAAATCATTTCCAAATTTTTTGGATGTTATCACATAATTAGACTCATACATAAGGTTTTCAGTAAATTTTCCTCATCCTAGTTTCCAAAGGATAAATAAGCCTTTCTTTTATACAAACTATATTTACCCGTACATTTAATATGTAGTTATCACATCTTAATAGGTTAATATACATTACATAACAAAATGATCCATGATATAATTTTATAGGTATTGTTCCTTTGGAAACTTAGACACATAAAAAAGTTTTTAATAAATGGTCTACATAATATCCCACTATATAATTCATAACTATAATCCTTCTTAGAAACATTATACATAAAACTATCTTCTTATCCTAGAGAAAATGAAACAAAAGAAAGGGTGAAATCAGATGCTAGGTAATGGAAAAAAATGGATATTTCAATGAACACTTGATCGCAACATGAGAATAAGGTTATAATAACATGATTATAACATTAGAAAAGCATAACCTACATATCATAGGTCATAATAGTAAGTCATGGAATAAATATTTTCACTTCATAAATGATGAATCATAAAGGAATAAATAAACATGAGCCAAGAGAGAATGACATATGTATAAGACATAATTGTATGGAATACACATAATCATAGAAAATAATTTCCTTAGTAGTGAAGGATAATTGTAGATACTATCATAGTGGAATGGATTTTCTCCCCAAACCATCATAGAATTCATGGTTCAATCCAGAGACTAACATAGCTGACAAAGTCCCTTACTAAATTGGGTTTACTTCTCATTCCATTCATGTCTATCTCATGGGGTATCAATCATTACCCAGTTCATTGGAGAGGGATATAGGTATCAACCATTACATAATTAAAATCAAACATATATTTTCCATAGGATCATAAAACATTCATCATATCATAACCCAATAAAAGGAATGGGTTTCATAAAAATTTCACCATTTAATCATAGAATAACCCATGGAAAAGGAACAAGTTTCATAAATATCTTTTCATCATAAACATAAAACTTATAGATAAAGAATAATTTTGGTATTATTAGATAATATCCCTCGTAAATTATAAGTAAAATCAAGGGTTATTATCATTGATGATTATAAATATCATTAAAATATCATTGAAAATTTATTGAGGAAAATATCTTTTCCATTATAAAATGAAATATTTAAAATATTATGGAAAACATTTTATTCTAAAATATCCTTGGAAACTTGTAATGGAAACTTAAATTCATTGAGTGGTCATTATGGTGTGAAATTTTGTTTCAGTTGTATAAGTTAAAAAACATTCTTTTCATACTTGTAAAAATCCAAAAAAAAATCCCCATTTGAAAAATAAAAACAATTTTACATTTGAAATAATTTTATAAAAATTAAAACATGCATAAAAAATACTTTAAACAATCAAATTATAATATTAAAAACCTTCTTTAAAACATGGATATGCAAGAAAAAGTTTTTTTGAACGAAGAGATAAATAAAGTTGATTTTATTTAAAAGCATTCTTTTAGTATGTTGAGTACTTCAAGAGAGGAAAATATAATGAAAAATTTATTCTCCAGAAATAACCATAGGATAATAAAATCCATGATATTATATAAAGTTATATCATGAAATTTTATCATCATAACATAATCATAAACAATCCCAATAAATAATGAGATTATAACATAAAAGCCTTACTTCTTTAGTAACAATTGAATCATAAGCCCCATGAAATAAATAAACATAAAAGAATATTTATACCCCCATAAATTTCATAATAATAATCATAAAATAAATCCATGTGTACTATATAAACAACATAAAAAAACAATTGGTGAATATTGCATGTGTTTTCTAGAAATACAAATGAGATGAGAATCCCTTACCCTAGGTATGTCTTCTTTTGTTGGCATTGGAACCTTCTGTATAATAAATATAGATTTATTATAAATATACTAAAGAAATATAATCATATATATATATATAATCCCATATATGATTTACTTATTACCTTTCTTCACCTATTTGTTAACAAACCCTTATTAAAATCATTGTTCTTGGTGATATCCGCTTCGTTATTCATGTATGTTTTGGTACTATAGTTCTGGTCAATTTAATTTAATCATGGTTATATAAAATGTATAATATTAATAATGATATAAATATCATATATATTAATTTTATAATTATTTATATTCATCCATAAAATTAGAGACAGAAAAATGAATTATATTGTTCATGGAGACGGTGGGTCGTACGTACGTATGAATGATGTTTTCATTTTTTGATGGATGAAATAAGAGAAAGGTAAATAATAAATAATATTTCAAGAATAATTATTATATAATATATTTATTATATATTCAATAAATTCATGCTTATTACTATCCCAGTAAAACATAGATGTAAAATAAATCGCATTGCTTCGTGGAGGTGGTAGTCCACATGTACTCATAAGCAATGTTATTATTTTCCAACAGTTTGGAAGGTAATAAGGTATATATAATATTTTAAATAACAATATTTAAATATTTAATAAGTATAATATATAAACATTAAACCCATCATAATACCCATCCATAAATTATGGTGATGGGAAATGAATTGTATCGCTACGTGCATATGGTAAGTCATACGTATGCAAGAGCGAAACATTCACTTCCCATTTCATTGATAGATGGTGAATAAATGTGGTTTCATAATTTCAATAAAATTTTATTATATTTATTATAATTAATTTATTATTTTATGTAAAATATAAAATATTAATTGGAGATAAAAAATAAATAAAAAGAAAGTGATCTGTTAAAGAGATTGACACTCTTTTGAAATAACACCTTTAAATATCCCCTTAAAGACCCTAGGGTTGGTCTTTTAGGAATAACATCACATATATAATGTTTATACATAAGTTTATAAGGTGTTTTTTGAACTTATAGTCAATATATAAGGGGAAAAATTCTGAATAAGTGAAGGGTGGAGGTTCCCTTTTATAGTTGAGGTAGGGGGCTTTTGGAATTTCTTAAAAGATTAAAATATAAAAAAGTCATTATCTATCCCAAATGCGTCCAACATCCCTGGGATTATAATTTTATATATTATGGTGTTTAAATAATAAAATTTTTACAAGTTTAATTTCTATTTTAAACCTTATCATTTGGTTTAACCCATTAATTAACTCATTTTAACATTAATCATGGTATCGTATTTTTCACATAAAAGGGATTATAATTTTACATATAAGTTGAAAATTGGATAATAAATGGCCAAGGTATTATATTTTAAATAATATATTATCCTCTGCTTCATATTTAATTTAAAAAAATTTAAATAATTTTATGAAATATTATTTTGATAAAATATCATTAATGTCAATTGAGACATTATTCATTTGATTATATTTAAAATACATAAATAAAAAGTTTTAAATAGAAAATAATCATTTAAAAAAACAATAATATGTCATATTCATCTAAAATAATCATGGAACATTATAACTCACTAAAATTATTTTAATTTTTAAAATTTTTAAATCATTTATCATATTTTTCTAATTATTGAATAAATATAATGATGGAATTATATAAGAATTTAAGGTAATTTTATATTTTATGAAAATTATAAATAAATTTATTTCATTTAAACAATTTAATTAATATCAAAATAAAAAATCATCTTCATTCATAGATTTCTTTTGTCCCTATGTGTTCATATAAGAGATATTTCAAACTAATAGATTGACATTTTGAAACTTTCATTGCATAATATAATATATATGTCATATTCTTAGAAAAGTGTCCATTTAACAAATAAAGTTCAAAGATAGGTTTATATAAATATAATATCCTCTATCCAATAATCATTATTATGAAAAAATATAGCCTTATCACTTAGTTTTAACCTACATTAACGAGATTTAACCTTTACCGTGGTGATAATTTTTACCACAATTATGATTTATATTGTAAATACCTGTAAATTTCAAGGAAATTTTTTTTCTTGAATTCTTTGGAATTTTACGAGTACATAGTTTCTGATGGCACCTGATTCTGAGGCCCGGTGTGCCCGGAATATTTTTTTGAAGTTTAGCTCGGGTACGTTCAGTAAACGAACAAGCGGGTTTTTCTATCTTTTGAATCGGTGCTCAGAATTGAAATCTGAAGGCACTAGTGAACTCGTAGTGCCGGTATTTACTTAAGGGGACCTTTACCGCAGTTGTGTTTTGTGCGGGTTGAAAGTTAATTTTTGGGGTTTATTCCTAAAATTAAATAAAATTTGGTGGTGCAAAAATTTTATTTTGTGAGGTGGGGCCCACATGAGCCCAACCTTCAACTCCCCATTTATTTCCCTATTTTTTCCTTTGACTTTTCCCCATTAATACCCCATTTCTTAATTAATTTGACAACTCAACTTTTTTATTATGATGGAGCCTTCCTACCTCACTCATCCAATTAACATGCCAACCAAATAATTTAATGTCAGCGTTAAATTAATTGGAACCACATGGAATTAATATGAATTGCTCAACAATTCTACTAATTGGAGAGACTCTTTTTCTTTTTCTTTTTGGCGAATCTCTTTGGGAAAAGACTCTAGAGGATTAAAGGGAGACGAACTGTTCTTCAATAAAGAACACCCCCGGCGAAGAACGCGAAAAACTTCTTCCTCAGACGCACGTCGATGTCAAGAGGCTACGTCGCCTACGACAGCGACCCTTCCTCCATCGTTGATGGAATGACACCGTTCTTCCGCGATGCCCATATACCATGACGCTCGTCTTCCATGGATCGATGACGTATTACAATAACTTCGAGGTAGGGGGATTTGTATATTTCATATTTTTGTTTTATACTCTCGAACATGGCATTTAATTGATGGGTGATGTTTTGAACCACTAACGCGGTGGGTACGGACTAACGAACAAGTCTGGACACACTGCTATTTTGTTCTTGATGTGCGGGGTGTTTGGAGACAATGAAATAGGACAGCTACGGAAATTTGGGACCTTCCCAGTGAAGTACGGATCCCGAGACAACCGCAGGCACAGTCGGAAGCAAAAATGGACCACCAGAATGACTCTGGCGGCCCGCAGAAGACCCCGGCGGTGTGGGTCGCCGGGGCAGCGCCGCTGGTGGCTGGAGGAGGCGTCCGACACCGGTCAGCCGCCTAGAGGTGGCGGTGTCCCAGCACGCCACCGGCAGAAGCCTGCCACAGCAATGGTCGCGGCGGCAAGGGAGGGATCCCGCAGCCATGCGGGATCCGGGGGAGAAAGCGGTGCCAGCCTGGCACCGCGTCTGCAGAACATGGGGTCCACCCCCCCCCCCCCCCCCCCCGCTCGGCCTGCTGGCCGAGCCCGCACACCCCCCCCCCCCTGGCAGGGGCGGGTCACGCGGACTGGGTCATTCCGGTCAGGTTGGGCCATGCCCAGCCGGGCCGGGTCGGACCGGGCCTAGACCCCCACTTCGGACCTTTTTTCGGTCTTTTGCCCACAACATGAGCAATGGAACTTTGATCGATGAACCGTTAGTTGTGTAATAATCCTTGTATTGATATATTTGTGTCGGTATATTACACTCGAGGTTTTGGTGAAGTTTGGGAATGGTCGGGTTGGTTCGAACCTGAAACCAACCGGTCCCTTGGAGCGGAAATGCTTATAACTTAAGGACCGGATGTCTGATTGATGTTCCGTCAACTGCGTTGAATTCCTTTTGTTGAGAAGGTTCTTTTGGAATACTCCACTTGAGGTTTGGATGTATCTGGAGTATATTCAAGTTGGTTTTAGCTTAAAAACCAACCAGGCCCCTGGAACGGAAAAGCCAATAACTCTCAGACCGGGTGTCTGATTGACGCACTGTCTGTCGCGTTGGGTTTCTTTTGAGGAGATGGAACTTTGGGATACATCAACTCTGAGATTCGCGACAGTTGATTTATCGGCCCCCTTGGCTCAAGGATCGGACCCTACCTGAATCAAGCGTGTTGTGTGCGGGAACCCTAGAGCTAGCTGCGACTGCGATGATGATGACTGCACTTGGATCCTTCGTGGGTTCGGCAGCGAGGAAAACTGTACTTGGATCCTCTGTGGGTTCGGAAGCAATGACGACTGTGCTGGGATCCTCTGTGGGTTTGAAAGCGATGACTACTGTTCCTGTATCCTACGTGGGTCCGACAGTATTGACCTTTATACTTGTATCCTGAGTGGGTCCAGCAGAGTAGCTGGTCTTGTATCCTATGTGGGTCCGACAGATTAGCTGGTCTTGTATCCTATGTGGGTCTGACAGCTTAGCTGGTCTTGTATCCTCTGTGGGTCTGATAGCTTAGATGAATCAGTGGTTACATCTGATCATCTCTATCATTGTACAAAAGATGTATACCTGTGTGAGATGAGTCTTGACTTCAATCTTTATCATTGATGTGATTGACTTGCTTTACTGTGTGGACGGGGTTGTGTTTTCCTGTGTTTACTGGGTTGTTCTTGGGCTCGAGAGTTGGAGACGATTTGTAATTGATGACTTAGGTATATGTATGGGCATATACCTAAGTAGATTCGGTTGATACTTCTTGATTGTATCTTTCCCTTGTGGTTTATCCTTCGTGGATTCTGAGAGACCTTCGGGGTTCTCGGGGTCCCTACTGAGTATCGTATACTCACCCCTGCACGGGCTATGCTCGCACTACGTTGTGTAGGATGCAGACGAAGGACAGCACTGATCGAGGTGGAGGCTTGTTGAGATGGATGGTAACCGGAGGTGGACCACTTGGCGGGACGTACATAGAGCGGACGGCCAGACCCGAGGAGCTAAGGAGACTATCTGTACCCACTCTTCAAGTGGGATTTTCGGAGGACGACTCGGTGTTTCTGTTTTACCATATAGATGCTGTATTTTCTTTTAAGTTGTATTGTACTCTCAGTTGGGTTTTTATAATGGCCCATTTACTTTTCATCACTTACTTTTTTACTCAGTTTTACTTAGTGCCTACTTCACTTGCATACTCTATTGTGTTTGTTTACTTTATAAACCCATTGTCTTCCCTTTATTTTTGATATTTACGCCTTTGGTGCTAGTTTCTAGCCCCTTGCCTATGGAAGGCAGGCTTGGGGTAGTCACGGCATGGGCCCCAAGGATAGGTCGTGACAAATTAGTATCAGAGGAGTCGGTTCTACCGCATAACTCAGGACTCTGATCCTTCCTTTATGAAAAGCAATAGTGTTAAGAGTATTGAGCGAGGTTTTTAGTCCAGGGAGTCCAGTGTCGGTGTGGCAGATGACGAATCCATACACCAGGACCCTAACCCCTGATTTCCGACTCAGCGCAGGAAAACATTGATTGCGTGTGTGTTCCTTTAAAAAGTTTTCTTTTTGATTACTTTGTGTCAGCTCACCAGGTATACTTTTTAACTGTGTTGCACCTGTTTCTTTTTAGGATGGCCACATGAAGGCAGCCAGCCAGGGTTTCTAGTTACGTGCGAGATGGCAGCCCACAGATTGATGAGGCCTCAGTACAGGGCCCCATCACAGTGGAGGCCCCAGCGATACCACTACCCGCTGAGCCACCGATGCTACCAGCCCCAGCAGCAGAGAGTGAACGCCGCCTGAGCGCGTTGCACGAGTTTCAGTGACAGAGGCAGCCCAGGTTCCACGGAGAGACGGACCCTCAGGCAGTCGAGGATTGGCTGGAGGCTATCGTCAGAGTCTTTAGATTGGTAGGGACACCAGCTAAACTTATGGTTATCCTTGCTGAAAGTCTTCTGCACGCAGCAGCGGGTAGATTGTGGAGCTTGATGCTCTAGGTGCACGATGAGGCATCTCTACATTGGATGAACTTCGAGAGCTTCTTCTGCTCAGAGTTTGTTCCAGCCACCCTCTGTGCGGTGCACATCTAGGAGTTACTACATCTGCGGTAGGGCAGTAAGACTATAGCTCAGTACTTGGTGAGGTTTACGGACCTCTCACGCTACTGCACCGACATCGTACGGGACCCGTTCTTTAGGGCCCATAACTTCGAGCAGGGACTGAGGCACGAGATCAGAGCTTCGACGATTCCCCTTAGCATCTCGACGCAGGAAGGGGTGCTGGAGAAAGCCCTTTTAGTGGAGAGCTTCCTCGCCGAGCAGCCACCAGCAGCGATACCCACCGTAGGGAGACATAGAGCAGATTCCTTTTCCACCGATAGTTGACAGATGTCACAGGGGTCCAAGCGGGCTAGGACATCAGGTGGGAGACCTTAGGATACGGGATCGGTTGTGTAGGGCACCCGAAACAGATCCAGCATTATGAGGAGCAGATAGTGCTATGCATGCGGCGGGCAGGGCCACATGGCTCGTGACTGCCCGACCCACCATTCAGAAAAGCAGCAGACAGTGGAGGGACTTCCCAGGTAGAGGAAGAGGTTTGACCATGGCGGTCCGCAGTGAGAAAGTGGATGAGGTAGAGGAGATGGCCGAGTAGCAGGCGGTGGACGATGCTTCGAGGCTCTACCACTACCACCCCCAGGAGGTCCACCCCGACCATAGGGAGCTGGCAGGCAGAGGCAGGCTCAGCTCCAGGCAGCGGAGGCTTACGACCACGATGCACCTGAGATGATTCAAAGTACTATCTGTGTCTACTACACCCTTATTGTAGTTCTTATAGACAAAGGTGCAAGTCATTATTTTATTACCGCTGCCCTTGTTCGGAGCTCGGAGATTCCAACGGAGCCATTGGCTCGATCCTTATGGCTAGAGACTCTTATGGGAGCAGACTCGACGATTACGCACTGGTTCTAGTAGTGTGAGCTTACTCTAGGAGGCGAGAGCTTCGGCTAGGATCTTCTTGTAGCGACGTCAAGGCCTTACGACATCATCTTGGGTATGGACTAGTTATCTACAGTCCATGCCCAGATCGACTTTATTAGGCGCAAAGTGCGGTGTGTCGGCACAGATGGGACCAGTTTCACCTTCACCGGCGATAAGGGAGCCTTTGAAGCACAGGATGTACTTACGCAGAGGAGAGGGAATCCAATCACACATCATTTGGCCAGTCTCATCCTCTAAGCAGTTGACGTGCGGAGTCCGAGTTTTCCTATTGTGGTGGATCAGTATGCGGATGTTTTCCCGGATGACGTTCCAGGACTACCTCCTCAAAGAGAGGTAGATTTCTACATTGACCTGTACCCCAGTACATCACCGATATCTACTCCAGCATATTGGATGGCTTCTGCTGAGCTTCGTGAGTTGCGGGTACAGCTGGAGGACTTACAGGGAAAAGGTTTCAACTGACCCAGTGTTTCACCCTGGGCTTCTCCGATTTTGTTCGCCAAGAAGGTGAATGGGAGCTTGTGACTGTGTGTCAACTACCATCGCCTAAACCACGTGATTGTGAGGAACAAGTACACCCTTCCAAGGATTGACGACCTCTTCGATCAGCTCAAGGGAGCACGATGGTTCTTGAAGATAGACCTTAGGTCAGGCTATCACCAGCTCAAAGTTTGAGATGAGGATGTGCAGAAGACATCCTTCAGGTGTCGGTATAGCCACTACGAGTTCTTGGTTATGCCCTTTGGTGTGACCAATTCTCTAGCAGTGTTCATGAGTCTCATGAATAGGATCTTCCAGCCTTACCTCGATCGGTCTATCGTAGTCTTCATTGATGACATACTGATTTACTCGACTACCGAGGATGAGAACACCTACCACTTGCGGGTTGTACTGGATACACTCTGAGAGCACCAGCTTTATGGTAAGCTCTCGAAGTTCCAGTTTTGGATTCGATAGGTTCACTTCTTGGGGAACGTCATCTTAGAGGCAGGAGTTGTAGTGGATCCCGCAAAGATCAAGGTAGTACTTTCTTGGGAGCCACCCAGGAGCGTGATGGAGGTGTGGAGTTTCCTAGGTCTGGCTGGGTACTATCGGAGATTTGTGACAGACTTCTCCAGGGTTGCAGCACCGCTTAATGATTTGATGAAGAAGGGGAAACCCTTTGTGTGGTCAGACAGATGTCAGCAGAGCTCTCAGGAGCTGAGGCGGAGATTGACCAGTGCGCCCATATTGAGGCTACCAGAGGAGGGTTTTGGGTACGTAGTTTACTGCGATGCATTAGGGGCCAGACTTGGGTGTGTCCTGATGCAGGAACGAGCGGTGATCACTTAAGGTTCACGACATTTGAGGCAGCATGACCAGAACTCCGCTACCCATGACCTGGAGTTAGCAGTAGTGGTCTTCGCCCTGAATATATGGCGACACTATCTGATGGGAGAGCGCTTTACAGTCTACTTTGAACATGAGAGTCTCAGGTAAATCTTATCTTAGAAGGACCTGAACCTGAGACAGTGGCTGCAGCTCAAGTTCCTCCAGGACTATGACTTTGAGATATTCTATACTCCTGGGAAGGGGAACTTTGTGGTCGATGCTCTCATCATGAGGTCAGGAATTCAGCCACTTGAAGAGGCGATGGAGCAGTTTTCCACTTTGCAGATATCCATCATGGATAGAGATGGCGCAGCCTTTCTATAGTCCCTCATAGTCACTCCTTCACTACTTCAGTGGGTTAGAGACGCATAGCATGGGGACATTGATTGTGAGGCGTGACGTGCTCAGATATCCTCAAGGATGGAACCCAATGGATTTTATGAAGGAGAAGAGCACGTCATCCTCTTCAGGGATATACCATGGTACCATTTTCAATGCAGGAAGAGGTACTGAGGTAGTTCCCCACTTACCCTCTAGCGGTATATCCAGGAGTAGCGAAAATGTATCAGGACCTCAGACGACAGCACTGGTGGCCAGGTATGAAGAAGGCTATAGCAGAGTTCGTTTCATGATGCCTCACTTGTCAGCAAGTGACGGCGGAGCACCAGGTACCAGCAAGCTTGGTATAGCCCTTAGAGGTCCCAGAGTGGAAGTGGGACGGGATATCCATGGATTTCGTGATGGGCCTTCCACGTACTTATAAAGGACACGACTCTGTCTGGGTGATTATAGAGAGACTCACCAAGTCGGCCCACTTCCTACCGATCAGGGAGCAGGGTTTAGTAGAGAGATTGGGATGCCTCTACGTCTAGGAGATCGTACGACTTCATGGAGTGACATCATCTATAGTCTCCGATCGAGACACTCTCTTTACTTCTTGTCTTTGGAAGGGGTTACAGGAGGCTTTTGGGACGCATCTATGCCTGAGCACTACCTTTCACCCTCAGACGGATGGCCAGATGGAGAGGACCATTAAGACACTTGAGGACATGCTCTGTGCATGTGTCCTCGACTTTGGTCACAACGAGGAGGATCACCTACCCTTGGTGGAGTTTGCGTACAACAACAGCTACCACTCCACCATCGGTATGGAACCATACGAGGCATTGTACGGATGACCATGCAGATCACCTCTGTGCTGGACTGACCTTGGGGAGTCAGCACGTGTAGGACCATAGATGGTCCAGGCTATGACAGAGAAGGTGCAGATCATCCAGGAGCGGATGAGGACTGCACAGGGCAGAAATAAGTCCTATGCGGATAGGAGATGGAGACCATTGGAATTCAAGGATGGCGACTATGTTTTCTTAAGGGTCTCACCTCGATGTGGATTACAAAGATTTGTACGGGGCGGCAAGTTATCTTCGTGCTTCATCGGGCCTTTCCAGGTCTTCAGCAGAGTAGGTGAGGTGGCTTACCGCCTGGCCCTTCCACCTTAGTTGCACCGGGTGCATGACTTCTTCAACTTATCTCAGCTGAGGAGATACGTGCATGACCCGACCCACATCATCGATCATGGGGAGCTGGACATTGACGACGAAGCGACATTCTCGGAGGTTCCGTTGGAGATTAAGGATCAACAGGAGTGGGTCATTCATGGGCGGTCGATTCCTCTAGTGTGTGTTTGCTGGCAGCACGGGAACCTTCAGGAGAGCACATGGGATCAGGAATCTCAGATGTGTGCTCGGTACCCCTTTTAGTTTCCCTAGTTATGTTATATCTTTATGGGGACGTAAATCCCTGAGGTGGGAGTAATGTAAAGACCCATAAATTTAAAGGAAATTTTTTTCCTTGAATTCTTTGGAATTTTATGAGTACGTAGTTTCTGACAGCACCTAATTCCGAGGCCCAGTGTGCCCGAAATATTTTTTTGAAGTTTAGCCTGGGTACATTCAGTAAACGAATGAGCGGGATTTTCTATCTTTTAAACCGGTGCTCGAAATTGAAATCCAAGGGCACCGGTGAACTCACAGCACCAGTATTTTCTTAAGGGGACCTTTACCACAGTTGCGTTTTGTGTGGGTTAAAAGTTAATTTTTGGGGTTTATTCCTAAAATTAAATAAAATTTGGTGGTGCACAAATTTTATTTTGTGATGTGGGGACCACATGAGCCCAACCTTCAACTCCCCATTTATTTCTCTGTTGTTTCCTTTGACTTTTCCCCATTAATATCCCCTTTCTTAATTACTTTGAAAACTCCACTTTTTTATTATGATGGAGCCTTCCTACCTCCCTCATCCATTTAATGTTCCAACCAATTAATTTAATGTCAGCATTAAATTAATTTGAACCACTTGGAATTAATATGAATTTCTCAACAATTCTATTAATTGGAGAGCCTCTTTTTCTTTTTGTTGGAAAATCTCTTTGGGAAAAGACTCTAGAGGATTAAAGGGAGGCGAACCATTCTTCAACGAAGAACACCCCCGGAGAAGAACACGGAGAACTTCTTCCTCAGATGCACCCCGACGTTAAGAGCCTACATCGCCTACGACAACGACCCTTCCTCCATCGTTGATGGAACGACATCGTTCTTCCACGATGACCATCTACTGCGACGCTCATCTTCCACGGATCGACAATGTACGACAAAAACTTCGAGGTATGGGGATTTGTATATCTCATATTTTTGTTTTATACTCTCGAACATGGCATTTAATTTATGGGTGATGTTTTGAACCACTAATGTGGTGGGTACGGACTAATGAACAAGTCCAGACACATAGCTATTTTGTTCTTGATGTGCGGGGTGTTTGGTGACGATGAAACGGGATCGTAACGGCAATTGGGGGCCTTCGTAGTGAAGTACGGATCCCGAGACGACTGCAGGTGCCATCAGAAGCAAAAACAGACCACCATAATGACTCCGGTGGCCCGCGGAAGACCTCGGCGGTGTGGGTCGTCAGTGCAGCGGTGCGGGTCGCCAGTGCAGCGGTGTCGGCGGCCTGCACTGGTCGGCGGCCTGGAGGCGGTGATGCCCTGACGTGCCGCTGTCAGAAGCCCGCCGAGGCGTGCGGGATTCGGGGGAGATAGCAGCACCAGCCTGGCGCCACTGGGGGGTGGGTCGGGTCGGACCGGTCCCAGACCCCCACATCGAACCGTTTTTCGGTCTTTTTCCCATAACTTGATATATAGACCTCCGATTGATGCACCGTTAGTTGCGTAGTAATCCTTGGATCAAGACAGCCATTTTGGGATATTACACTCAAGGTTTTGGTGAAGTTTGGGTATGGACAGGTTGGTTCGATCCCGAAACTAGCTGAGCCCTTTGAGCAGAAACGCATATAACTTAAGGAGCGGACGTCTGATTGACGTGTCATCAACTGCGTTGAATTCCTTTTTTTGAGAAGGTTCTTTTGGAATAATCCACTTGAGGTTTAGATGCAACTGGAGTATGATTAGGTTTGTTTTATCTTAAAACCCAATCGCGCCCCTGGAACAGAAAAACCAATAACTCTCAGACTGGGCGTCCGATTGACACATCGTCTGTCGCGTTGGGTTGCTTTTGACGAGACGGAACTTCGGGATACATCAACTCTGGACTTAGTGATAGTTTATGTATTATCCCCCTTGGCTCAAGGAGCGGACCCTCCCATAATTGAGTGTGTTGTGTGCAGGAACCCTAGAGTTGGCTACGACTGTGACGATGACGACTACACTTGGATCCTCCATGGGTTCGGTAGCGAGAATGACTGTACTTGGATCCTCTGTGGGTTCGGCAGCGATGACGACTATACTGGGATCCTCTGTGGGTTCGATGGTGATGACTACTGTTCTTGTATCCTACGTGGGTCCAGCAATATTGACCTATGTACTTGTATCCGGAGTGGGTCTGGCAGAGTAGCTGGTCTTGTATCCTATGTGGGTCCGACATCTTAGCTGGTCTTGTATCATATGTGGTTCTGACAGTTTAGATGAATTAGTGGTTACATCTAACCATCTCTATCGTTGTATGAAAGATGTATACATGTTTGATCTGAGTATTGAATTCAATATTTATCATCGATGTGATTGACTTGCTTTCCTGTGTGGACTAGGTTGTGTTTTCCTGTGTGGAATGGGTTGTGCTTGGGCTCGAGAGTTGGAGACGAATTGTAATTGATGACTTAAGTATATGTATGTGCATATACCTAAGTAGAGTCGGTTGAGACTTTGTGATTGTATCTTTCCCTTTTGGTTTATCCTTCGTGGATTCTGAGATACCTTCGGGGGTCTCGGGGTCCCTACTGAGTATCGTATACTCACCCCTGCACGGGCTATGCCCGCACTACATTGTGTTGGATGCAGACGACGGACAACACTAATAGAGGTGGAGGCTTGTGGAGCTGGATGGTACTGAGAGGTGGACCACTTAGCAGGACGTACATGGAGCGGACGGCCGGACCCGAGGAGCTGAGGAGACTATTTGTACCCACCTTTCAGGTGGGATTTCCAGAGGACGACTCAGTGTTGTTGTTTTACCTTACTACAGCTGTATTTTCTTTTCCGTTGTATTCTACTCTCAGTTGGGTTTGTATACTGGCCCATTTACTTTTCAGCACTTACTTTTGTACTCAGTTTTACTTAGTGTCTACTTCACTTGCGTACTCTATTGTGTTTGTTTACATTATAAAGCCAGTGTCTTCCCTTTCTTTTTGGGATTTACACCTTTGGTTCTAGTCGCCAGCCTGTGGCCTATGGAAGGCGGGCTTGGGGTAGTCACGGCACAGGCCCCGAGGACGGGTCGTGACAGATATTGACCAAAACAAAAAGAGAAATATTTAAAAAAATAAATAGATAGATTAAAAAATATGGAATCAAGTTTATCAAATTAAATTTATATATTTGGATGAAATTACTTTTAAAATTAGCATGAAACATGCGAAGAAAACCGCTTTTATAGAAATAAAGTTTTAATCATAACACTAGGTTTTTCTTATCTCATTCCTAGAAAAGTATTAAATGAATATTAAAAAAAATATTCACTATATAATATATATATTTCATTAAAATCATTCACCAATAGTGAATAGTATAATTTATTAAAAAAATCATTACATGCATAAAATAGTTTTTCAAAAAAATCTCATTTATGTATAAAAATGTTTTTTTTCAAATTCATTAATAAAATTGATTCCAATTAATGTAATTTGATTATTTAAAACTTAGGAGAAATAATTTTACTTTTAAACCATTTTATAGAAAATGTAACTCCGTACATGATTTAAAATAAAATATAGTTTTCAATAAAAATCTATAATTTTTACTATTCATTGAAAAACCATACTCTTCAAAAAATTCTAAAAAATCATCCTTAGATAATTTTTACATGCTGAATTAAAACTATGTTGAATCCAAACTCCAACTTTATTTGTTTCTTTAAATGAAATTTCTATGACATTAAACTTCATAGAAATTACTTTCTTAATCCATGTTAGAAGTTTTTCTTAATTTGGTGTTCAATAAATTTCCACCTCATGATCTATTGAATCATCCTAATATTTCAATTCTATGAATTTATTATGAATTTTTATCCTGACTAATGATATTTTTAACTACTATGATCACTTATTTTAGATCTCTTTTTATACATTTATTTATTCAATTGAAGAGACATTTATTTATTTATGTTCATAACCTTCACCCAAAAAACCATATCCTTTTAAAATATACCAAGTGTATAAAATTCTTCTCATCTATTTTTGTTACTATGGAGCCTTGAAATGTATTTTGTCAATATAAAACAAATGTTTTCCTATATTAATACAATAATAAAACCAGATTCATGGTATATTATTTTATTCATTTTCCACTCTACATATATCCTTTTGAGTCCTTTGAGAATCACCCAAATCAACCTTCTTATGGAATGTGGGATATTGTGATTTTACATTAGCCACCACTATTTTTTTCTTATAATCAATACCCTTAATATATTTTCATTACCTTTGAAACATTGTACATATGTATAAGCGTATAATTTCCCCATTATCTTCATGTGTTCTGCCTTAGCTTCTTCAGTATCCCACGTAATAAAAATCTATGATGTCATGTTGGGAGATAGACTTCCCTCATGATAATCAATATTTCATCAAATATTAAAGAATTTTACTTTGATATTTTCAATTATTTTTACATGATATTTAACCAAATTAGTCAAGAAATCAACTATCTGGGCTTGATCTTCAATTTTGATATTGAACTCAATTTCCTTCTACTAGTTTCTAGTATTTTCATACTTTATTATTTCAATATCACCCTTTAAATTATATTTTTATTCTTATTTATCTAACATATATAATTTGGAATCATGTACCACTACATTTAATTTCATTACTTATCCCTAAAAACAACAATTTCTTCATGTGTAGATTCGATTCAATCCTTGATGTATAACCATTCCATAACTTTAGTGATTTCATCATCATTTTCCAGAAATTTATTATCTATTTCAACCAGCATGACCTCCTTATTCAGGTCCAAACAATCCTCAATTTACTACACATTATTATCCACCGATATATAATTTTCTTGTTAAAGAAATTTCTTATTTTTAGATAATTTATGCTATGAATAGATCTTTCCTACCACACCCATAAATGGTTTCTTCATGGGTTCTTTTTCTTTATTTTCATCTCAAAATTTATATTCAAACTCATAAGAACAATGCCCCGGTTTTCCAAAATGAAAATAAGCAAGTGAATTATTGACTTTGAATATTTTTTTCCCTTTTAATATTTAGGAAAAGATAAAAATTGCATCATCAACTTCCATATATTTGAGAACATTCTATATGGTTAGTTTCTTAATTTCCTTGAATTACACATCCTAATAATTATCCTTTATTAAGGACACATTATCATTTTTATTATCTTATAGGAGATTAGAGTGTTGTAAATAATATCCAAAACCACCCCTTTGGGGTCTTTATCTTCAAGAACCATTAACTTTTCATTGAAACGTGATGGTAATATTATTAGAATCAAATTTATAATTTTTAAATAATCAAGTAATTCATTGAGTTTTCTCATTCCATCTATAATAATACTCACTTGATCAATGAATTTATCAATTGACTCATTTGGATTCATTCTTAAATCCCCATAATTATTCCATAGTAATAGAAGTTTATCTTCACATACCATGGAATCACCATTATAAATGTTGAGAGGTGTTTTCCATATGTAATGTGAGTGTTTAAATAACTTCATTTTCATGTATATTTCATTGGATAATGATCCTCCCAATGCATTTACTCTTTTTTCATTGGTATCAATCCATATTCAATATTTTTCTAATAATAATATACACTTCATGTTTGCTAAAATCCTATGAAAGTTATCCATGTAGATGTCCATTTCCAAAGAAAAAAATAGATTTTTTTATTCTTCCATATTTGGAAATTACTATCATCTAATATTACAATTTCCTTGTGGTTGATTCCAGTTGATTTATCTTTAAAGATAAAAAAATGTCACAAAAAATCAATAGCTTTGATAGCACTTTTTTTCAAGAAAGGTTAATACCCTGAGAGGGGGTAAATCATAGTTTATATATTTCTTTAAATAACCAACTTCAATGAGATATTTTCACAATTATTAAGAAGAATATCTACCTAAAAATTGATATGAAGTGATAAAGTAAATTAAATAGGGACATAAATGATTTTACCTTGTTCATATAGACTAAGATCATCCAAGGAGCATGAAATGGTGATGTGATGATGCACCTAAAACATTAATAAAACACCTTTTTTTACAATTTTAAACATCCACACTAACCCTTTGTTTTTATAACCATCACAAGAAAATGGATAACTCATTAGTCTCACTACAAGAATGATATAGCTACTCCTCTTATGATATGTTTTCATTATATGAATAGTGTATAAAAATTACACCAAGGATTTTATAGAAATAATCTCTAGTTTCATCAATGTGATGGACTCTATGATATTCTAGTTAGATATTATCTTGTATATCCCTTTTATTTTCTCTTCTATATTTTTAACACTCGGCCTAGAATATTTCTTATTCTCCATTCTTCCTTCCAAAACATATACTAGAAATATATCACTTATTCATTGATTTTATTCTATTATTTGATCCATTATCTTCTCTTTATTTTAAATAAATATATATTATATTTTTTTGGAATCCTTATACCCAATCCATTTATTTATTTAGAACTCTTGATATCATTTTTT
Source organism: Viscum album (assembly GCA_963277665.1). NCBI lineage: Eukaryota > Viridiplantae > Streptophyta > Magnoliopsida > Santalales > Viscaceae > Viscum > Viscum album. Next base: position 826,306,547 of record OY728162.1, read on the forward strand.
TAAAGTCCCTTAATGGGTTGTGTACACTTATTTGATGTTCACACATTTGTTTTTGTTTTAAATTGTTTCCCACTTTTAGAAATGACCATCTAATAGTGTGACTCATTCTCCATAGTGCGCTTCTCATTACATTTTGAAACCATGAATTAGAACCAATTACTTCAAAGAAACTACCATGTAAAACCACTTCCCTTCTATAATATGGTCACCTTAACACCAAAAATATTGTCTCTAATAAATCAAGTCTCTACAGCATGATCCCACTCTACATAGTAGACACCTTAAAATGATAGAATAATAAAAATTCACCTAAATCAAGAAATTCCATGGCCATACCTCCCACATAATAACTCATTTATTTCAATTTTTCAAAAAAAAAGTAAATAATTTTTCATATGATTGAATCCTCATCAAATACTCTTTTGTATTAATATAATTTTCCAGATTTTCATCTATATGTCCCATCACGACCTGAAATATTCTCCCATGGTGAAACCTAGTTAATTGGATTCAAATAACTCAAATCCCAATTCACCCGAGATCCTATCACAATGTTATTCTTCCCTACGATGCCAATTTTTAGTAATTTGTCCTCTACCATGGATGGGTAAAAATGTTTCCAAATGTGTCATGGAAGTCTAAAACTCCATGATTGTTTTCAATGGAACATTCACAGTATTTTAAAACCCTTACATATTAAAAAAAACTCTAACCCTTGATGTGACCATTGTTTTCATGGTGTGACTTTTGACCTTTATAAAAACACTTATTCAATATTCTTCCAAAACTCGTCTATCCATGACTTTGTATGCTAATTTGGATGTATTACAACATCAATATCAGTAAACATAACCCAAAAATACTTCATTGATTTTTTCTCTAATTTTGTTATATTTGATGAGGTTTATAGATATGATAGGTGCTAGTGAGTTTAATGGAGGTTGGTACAATCTAGGATGATTATTATAGATCTCCAGTTTAGGTGGTTAGCCTTTACATTATCAAGTATATTTATTTTATTATTATTATAGGGGTCTTTTGATTATTATTACTCTTTTTGAAAAACAATTATGATTTCTTTTGATCTCATATTATATGTTGGGATGGCCTCAGATTGACTAATTGTATTCATGTATCATTGAGCTTTAAAAATGTATCATTGGTGATTCCCTGACCTAATGAGTGATGGTTTTCCATTTTATAATATTTTTATTTATATGAGTGGTTTTGAATTTATTTTTTTTTGAAAAAATTGTTTTACTTTTAGAGGATTTTGGTGTGTGATTTTTGTTAAGGGGCCTAGTTTGGGAAAAATGGCATGGGGTTCCTTTTCCAGATATTATATAATTTTTTTGGTTTTATATTTTAGTTAAGATAAATGAGGATTTTGAATTGGTTTTGAAAAGGAAATCCAAGAGGCCATTTTTTATACATGTTTCTCTCTATTTTACCTCATGTGGGTGACAACCTATTTTTTAATGATTTTATGATTCTATATGTTTATTTTTTATGGTTAAACTTATGTTATCTCATTTTTAGGATAAAATAGGTACCATAAGAGAAATCATTACTCTTATAAAGGGTTTATTGGATTATGTTGAGATTTTCATTAGGATTCCTTGAGGAATACGTCCATAAAACCTTGGAAAACTTATTTATTTTTATGATTCTATAATTCTGACTCATTGATGGGTGATTTGTTCATCATTGTACTTTGTGAAATCCTTGAATGTTTTATAATGATGGGTGGTCCTACTAAGTTCCTTATAAAGGTACCTTGTGATTTGACCTTAATAGTTGAAGTTTGAGTTTCTCCTAAAGCTCTATGTTTAATTGATTAAAATAGTTCCATGGTTTTTGATCCATGTGTTATAATGATCCTTGGTCTGTATCTAATGGATAATTTATTGAATAAAAGGTACCTTCTCTATGTGGTCATCCTGGATAACAATTCCTTGTGCCACAAATGATATAATGTTATTGGGAACGTAGCCTAATAGAAATTGAAAATTTTGTGGTGGATCTATTGATAACATGTCAATACCCATGGCTGGTGATAACTAGGAAGACTGTAAACAGAAATTTTAAGTTTGAGGAACTTATGTACATTTGTTTCATTATTGTGTATTCTATTTATTTTAAAAATTAGGATACAACTTGTTCTTGATATGATCTCCCCCATATGAATGGAGATGCATAGAAATGGAAAAATTGGTACTAAGAGAGATGGTGATCAAACTTAGTGAGGGGATGGAAGGCTATATGGGATAGATCTAAATCAAATCTTCCCAATTAACCATGTGAGGTCATTCCATGGAAATAAAACATACTATTTAACATTGATGGTGGTTTTTTTGTATCATATAAGTGATTAGGATATATCTGAAGAGTTTTATCATTGGGTATTGAGATCCATCATTAGTGATGACTTTTGATATATGTGATCAATCTAGTGATGATCTATGGGTAGTCTGGTAAAATTTATATAAATGATTGGAATTATGATTTGAGAAGGGTGTGAAATATGGGTTATTTTATTTCATGTGGTTTGTACCCATTCCTTTTTTTATTATTGTTTTATTATGGGATTACTATTTATTGTTATTTTATTCTTTGAGCCCTCTTTTCCTAATCATTTTTTATTCTTTCATATGTGATTGGTTATTTGTCCCTATACTGTTTCATATTATTATATTATTTTTTTGATCATTATATCCTATGATATTTTGTGTTTTTTTATTAACGGATAGTGGGATGACTGATGGGTCAGGTGGGCCATTGAAGAGAGAGCCTGGTGGATTTAGAGAGACCTCTTGATGGTTATAACTGTTGGAAAGAGTTTAATGTAGTATACAATATTAATCCATGAATGTGTACAAATCATTAGATGCATGAAGGTGGTACACGGTCTAAGTTGGGAAGTATAAGTTTTTGTTATCAGAGTTCATGTGTCTTCTAGACACATAGGTGTGAGTTTGTATGGTATGTGAATTTTGTGTTATTTTTCTAGGTGGGTGATCTACATTGGGTATTTAATTTCACACTCTACCAAAAATTTCATGCATATAAAATTGAACACAAAATCACCCAGTGTATAAAAGTGAGTAGGAAATCCTACGGGGTCATTGGAATCACCCCAACCTATATACACAACATGAGTTTTGATGTACATTGGTAGATCGTCATGTTTCATTTCATTTATAGGTGTTTGATTAAATATCGATGTGTTGTTCGAGACTAATAGGTTACCGGTGGTTAAATACCCAGAAATATGTTTATATGAATTGGGATAGAGGCCACAATATTTCTATTTCATTTTAATTGTATCGATATCATCCTACATGCTTATACTATTTTTTACCTATACTAACCTTTGTCCCCTTTTGTTATATTATTCATTACTTTCAGTTATTCATATTTTATTATTTATTCTCATTTATATGTTAACACATATTGTGGTTGTTTTACTACTAATATATTTTTTGATTTAGAGGCTAATTGACTCCATGTTTATTGTTTATATGTTTTGGGTATATTTGTTATACAAATGGATCATGTAAAATTATTTGTAGAATCAGGAATGATCTGTGGGATTTTATTTTGTGGGAATATACTCCCCTTTACTAAATCAAATCCTTGATATTATTAAATATCATCTGTTGTATAGGGAAATGCGCCTTAGGCCATGTATTGACTCCCACTTGAGTATGTATTGGGTGGTTAAGATCGTACATTACATTTTTAGTGGGATATGGTGTTTCTCAAAGTCTCTTTTCAAATGGGAAATCATAGATTGGTAAACAAAGTTAAACTTCTTCATTGGTATGTCAAACCATTTGAAATAGAGTAATATCTCAAGAAAATGTTATACCATCCATTATTACCATAGAAATCATATATTTACATGACATATTTCTTGTATCTCATTTAACGAAATATTTTTCGAATCTCTATCTTGTGCTTGAATGATAAGATCTAGATTTGGAACTCAATTTAACTATAGTGAAGTAAATAGTGTGTATCATTGATCATAAAAATAAGGTTTTATTGTGAAACTTTATCCCATGTGGATTTGTTCTATGATATCATGGAAATTTTATCTATGTGACTCAAAATCATAATGCATTGATATGGTGAAATATCCTCACATGTTTTCCAATAAAGAACTTTGATGACTTTATTAGGGTAGAAAGTTGAATGGTGAGGAGAATGGTGACTCCCATGTATTCAAAGGATGATATTAATTTTATTATTTAGATTATCTTTTATGATTTGGGAGTTTAAAATTATAAATTATATAAATAATGTGATAGGTATGGATCCTTGACTATAAAAAATTCAATCCTAATCATACATCTCAACCATTAAAAGGGGAGGTTTGATTATAGATTTATTTTAATGGTCATTCCATAGATTCATTTAATATAAATCCATACTATGTAGGGGGTGTGCCTCTATTATAGAATTTGTCTCCCAGTTGGCACACGGTTTCCCAAAATATATATCCAAACCATGTGATTTACTAAAAAATAAACTTTTATTAATTTCTTTTTATCCTTATTTGGTTTTTTCCCCATTTTCCATCCACCATTTCACTTGATCTCTCCAAGAGCTTATTTAGAAAATGTCATCTTCTCATCCATTAACATTATTTATTTCACTCTCTATATCATCTGAATATATAAGTTAAATCTGGTATTTATCTTTCATTCCTACTTTTCCTTTTCTCTTTTTCCCCCCTCCTTCTATGATCTTCCATGTTCTTTTTCTCATTGGCCATAGTTTCCAACCCTAGTTTTGGGCTCTATCAAAATCTTTAAGTGTTTCATTTATTAGGATTATTAGGACCTTATTCAATCCTAATATCTCTTTATTTTAAGAAGAAATTTATCTTCCAATGTATTTACAAAGGTGTTTTAGTGTAGCTTGGTTTTATTTTACAAAACCATTGGTGATTTTGTTTCTTCAAGTGTTTCCAAGGCTAATTAGAATCATTAAAATTATACTTTTGTTAAATCCAAGATTTATATAAAGTGTTTTGTATTTTAATCCATGGAATAATTTTTCTTCCATGGGTTTAAAAGGATATTCATTCAATATGAATACTAATTCCCAAAAGGTGTTTAATAAAGTGTTTCAATGAAATTTTTTAGTTTAAATGAATTTAAAAAAAATAACAAGTAATTTATTCTATATAATGGTGGTTTTATGATTATTTAATATTTTATAACTTTAAAGGTTGTGATTTGTATATGATTATTGTTTTTTATTATTGATTTCCTATGTCAGATATTCCCTTGGTTGAGTTTTGTTTCAAATATGAAATTTTTCATATCAGTTAATTTGTTAAGAAATTGATAAAGGTGGGATATGGTGTTGAGGGTTCTTTGGTTTATTTCTTAAGTATTTTTTGGATATTATTTCATGAATTATTTGATTCGGATATAATGTTTTACATGAGATCCTTAGGAGATAAGTAGGAAATCAAGGATGTGTGTTACCTTCATTCGTATTTTTCTCTAGCCACAGTTCCTCGATTATCAATTATCTCTACATAGGGGTTTCATATCATTGTGTAAATGGGGGTAATCTAGGGTTTGTGACTTTTAGGATTAAATTTTAGGATGCTAGTTAATTGAAAATATAGTTCTAGGTTATCTCCAATAGAAATTATATTTCCATTCCATGTTATATTTGTCTTAGTTTTTGACTTTATTAATGTATTGATTTTCATTGTGCCTAGTGATATATATTTTTTATGGGATTTTATTTTCATATTAAGTTATAAAAAATTTTAAAAAAATATTTTTTTAATAAAAATAAATGGATTTATTTGGATTTATTTTAAAAATTATACATAATTGTATACAATCTAATTATAGTTCAAATTATCATTTGAAGTATGTCTTAAGAAAATAGTTACACAGATTTTTGAAAGTATCCTACTGGGTAGTATCTCACACCCTACAAACACATGTTTTTGTGCATGTAGTCTTTGTTATAGATGATACAATTAATGTGAAGGGAGTTACATCCTTTGGTAGTGTACCTTTGAAACATTCTTATTATTTAATGTAAAGATGATTAGGTAGTGACCATGGGTCACGTGGTGATGGTTTGTTTCAAAAGTTTGAAAATTTTAGTTTATCATTGGATGTATATGTTTTGGTCTCACTATTCTATCCTCATTTTTATTTCTCTTTTATTATATATTTCATGTATAAACTTATATATTTTTCTTATGTAGGCATTTGTAGAAGTCCATTTTGGGTTTTTATTATTTCTCCTTATTTGGATGAATTTTGTTTGTGAAGTATTTATGTTTTTATCATGAAAATTCATTGTGTTGATACTTTATATAAATATTATTTGTTTGGTTTATTATAATTTGATGGTGAAATATTTCACAAAGGTATTTGTTCAATACCCTTATCACTTGTTATCATCCCATGGATATCAAGAATATTATTTGTATTATATTATAGGTTGAGTAAAGGGAAGTAGTTTTGATGAGAAAGATGTTAAATGATATCCATTATCAATAATTTTATCCCCAATATGAATATAGGAGAGCACATCCTTGGGTTGTCTCTTATGAAGGTTGTTAGAATTATGTTTCTACCTGTCACACTATTTTTTTATATGTATAAAGTCTAACTAAATTGGGGGTTTTTATGTCTTTCAAGAAAAATTAAAGTAAACTAAAATAATTAAATAAAAATATCTAGTTTTCTGAAAATTTGGAAAATTTTGATTAAAAATGTGTGTGAAAATATTTTATAAAAAACAGCAACATTAGACAAGTGTTAATCCTTTAAACACTCACTTATTTATTTTTTACGTTTAATATCTAATTGTATTACTCAACACACACCTAGAGATATATATCTTAACACATAATATTCCTTGACACCATACCAATTCATCGATATTGAGGTTGATCCTCTTATAAAATTGATTCAATTTCTCAAAGAACTCTATGTAAGATCTCAGGTTTTCCTATAATGTAAGGATTTTTTTGTTTAAATGATTAATTATGGCCTAATATGAATACCCTTTGAGGTCATGGGGGTATCAAGGGTTTACATGGGTTTTTAGAGCCCATAATCCAAATTTTGGAAACAAAATAGCTGGACTACAAGGATATGAGTTACTATACACCCAAGCCATGTGGTTTGGTGATATCATGTGATGCCGGATAGAGGGCTTCAGGATCCCTCATAGTTTGAGTAAACTATGTGGATAGAGGTACACTTCTATATGATGTCCACTATAATTTTTGATATTGGATTGATACATGGTTTGTGCATGGTTTAGAAAACCTTGCACACTAACCATGGGAAGTATCCCTCCATACAATGAAGGGTGCATGATTAGTGCATGGTTTGGCCAACCGAGAAACCAAACCATGAGGCTGTGTCTTTTGAGGGAAAATTATCATTTCTCCAATAAAAACTATTAAAACCTAAAAAATCTATTTCTCATTCCTGCAGACAAAACTCATTTGGGAGCTCCCTCTTGAGCCAATTTGTTATCTTTTTATCTAGTTCTTCCATCTAAACTCAGAATCGAGTGTCATCAGTCTTATTGGATTCACACCTGTGACTAATCCTTTACCTTTATGTCATTATTATTTTTTATTAGTATCAGATAAGCTATTTAGGTGCAAGATAATATTACTTATTTCTAGGGTTTTTGTCCTTTATTCGTTTTTCTTCTGATCTGAGTTGAATCATAAGGTGATATTGGATGATCACTCTACTATGGACCTATGGTAGGTGGTCTATATCGTTCCCTTGGTGTTTGGTGATTCATATTCCAAGTTTTAATTGTGTTGTATGTTGGTATTTCTAGAGGTTCCTATATAATTAATTGAATAATTTAATTGAATGTGTTGTAAAATTTTAGGGATTACTTTTAGTTCCTTGAACATAGTTGGAGGTTTTTTCCCGAACCAAGGCCACCCATATAGTGTGCTTTACGATTTCCTTTGCCTTTTCTTATTTTTGAACCACCCAAGGGGTGATTCGTTGAGATTACCTAATTAAAGGAAGAACTTTTATAGATGATATGAATTTAATTGTTTGTTTAGGAAATTCTATTCCTCCTTTTCCATGTTATAAATGATGTGATTTATTTAATTTCTTAAATTTGAATTTTTATATGAGTGGGTAATCTCATTGAATTAATTTGAATGGGAATTGATATATGAGTTTGAAGGACTCATAGAATGTGATGTTATGAAATGATAATTTAATTGAATGATGGATGTTTCCATATGATTCAATGGGTATGCTAAACCATTGGTCCTGATAGTGGTAGTGGATGCCTTGGATGAGATAGATCCTTGGGTCTTGATTCCTTGGGATACCTTGGGCCTTGATACCCCATGGATTCATATTGCTTAGGCTTGCACTAGACATTGTCTGTTGACATGCTCCTTGGACCTAGATCCAGGTCTAGCTGAGTTTCCATCGAGATGCTCTTGGGACTTGATGATGATTCCTTGGTCTAATATACCTTGGATATGGCCCTGTAGGGTTTGACACTTCTATTATATGGTTGATACGATGCAATTTTAACATTATTTATTATATGGCATAGACGTTTTTGATATGATATACAAGTTATATGGAATATCCATGGTTGGTATGAGATATTGGACATACGCCTTGGCCATGGTGTTTGTTTTAGATGTGATTTAATGTTTCCTTATTTGAAAAGTGTGACCCTTGTTTTACATAAATCCTTGATAGGATTTACACTATCACCTTAATATTATTAGTTTTTTCATGAAGATTTTAATTGTGTTACTTTAATATCTGTTATATAAATTTCACACTAATTATCCTGTATAGAATATTATGTATTGTTATAGACATCATTGGTGGTGGCCTACTGGGATTTTATATCACACCCTATCTCGGGTAGTCATTGGGTACCCAGAAAAATGTAATGGATATAGGTTGGGATTGAGGAAAGTGCCCATAGTTTTATTCTAGAGTTTTTTCCATTCTTAGGATCATGAGATCATAGGATAGAGTTCAGGCTCATGATGCTATCATGAGATAGTTTTTTTTGGCCTTTTGGTATTTTGAAACGTGTATTGTATCGATGCATGTATATCTATTTTGGATGCTTTATAGACACATGAAATGAAATATAATTATTGTATATGAGATTTATTTTTTCATTGGTGTATATATCTGTCTTTGGGTTCTATCTCATGTTCATTTATTATTGTGGTTCTGCTAAGGCGGGTTACTGGTCCAGTGGTCTTAGTGTCTATTCCTACTACTTATTCATTGTTTTATTTCTTTTTATATTGATATGTATTATTGTTACCATTTTTTTAAACTGTGGTAATAGGTAATTGTATCCCCATAGATAGACCCTAGGCCCTCACTACTATTTGGAAGCTCTAGAGTTTGAGGAGATGTGGTTGAGGCCATCTAGCCAACCAGGCTCGGAGCACCATTCAATGGAATTTGGGTTCAGGACATTACAAAGTGGTATCAGAGCCTTCATCTGTTGGATTTTCTATTTTGAGAAAATATATGGGGGTTAGGAAGGAATATCAATTCAGTAATGAGTTGTTTCAGGGATTAGATATACCATGTATAGGAAAAATCCAAATTTCCTCAAATGAAAATTATGGTTTTTTGGATTTCACTATTAGAGTTGATTTGATTCCACCATTTCATAATGCACTTATGGTTTAATGTTTACTCTAATTCTAGATTTTTATATTACCCTATTAGATTATAGTTTCATCTCATTCATCATTTTAGTCACTTACTAGAATTAAAATTCCATGCATCATGTCATTCTATATAGGTTGTATTGATTGACTGCATGACTTTGTGATATGTGTGTTGTGTGATATACCTAATATTTTTATAGATATATTGTGTAGGGTATTAGGAAACATGGTTGGTGCATAGAGTTATTATCATAACTAAAACAATGTTTTCCTTATTAGGCTACCGTTTCGGTGCGGATGTGCGTCGGGTTACGCTGTTCCGCCAGGACGCGTTCGCGCGTGCACCCGTCAACCCGAGGGGATGGGCGCGCGGCTTGTGGTCCCGCAGTCCCGCTTTCCAAGGGCGGGCGGCATTCATCCCTTATTCAGGGGCGTCTGCTCCTTGATCGAAACCGGGATGATGGGATGTCGGCTCCTCCTTCCTTGGACGTCTCCTCGGAACTCGTCACCTAATCCGGGTCTCCCTCATAGACTTAAGAATGTTCGTGAATCTCGTTCACGGCGCCATATCTTCATGGACACCGGTTAATTACGCTGCTTCCGCCCGGACGTTCCAAGGAGTCCGGTCGGGGCAGCAACCTGCGGTGAGAAGGCCGGGTGGCTCTGGGTGCTGGGGGCGTGTCGTAGCACTGCGGCTTTGCACGTCTGTCTTCCGTCCCTAATAGGGCTTCTCGAAGGCATGATGGCATGAGGCATCCCGTACTTGGTGCGGGGAACTGTGTCACCTGAGGTTTTCCTCAGCTTCCCATGTTTAACACGGGGTATGCCGCGAGTTTAACGTCCAGCGGGGACGGCATCGGACCGATCAACACGAAAAGTGGATCAGATGACAGAACCCCTTGCGGGGAACCTCCGACGTTGGGGCCAGCACAGGGGCGGCTTCCCAAGTAACGTGGAGTGGAGTGAAGTGGCATGACCCCACCGGGATGTGGCGGCCCGGGTAAGGATCAGGATGGATGATGGAGTGAAGAGCTTGGACTCCGGAGGGGCTTCCTACGTACCGCGCGTTAGCACGGATCAAAGTCAACGTAGTTCGGGTATACAGTTTAACGTCATGCTGGACGTCGGCAAGCCGACTCACGAAGAGGTCTAGGCCGCCGGGCGGAGGATTGAACTGAACCACCTCGCACAGAGGGGGATGGAACGGCCGGGTGGATCACAGTTTCACGTCATGCTGGACGATAAAAGGGGAAATGGAAAAGGGGGGCTGTGGGGAGGCACCGCGGAGATACACGCGGGCAGTCTCCCACAGGGGCGGATTCATAGGTGAATCGACGCAATCGTGAACCCTGGAGGGGTCCACTGATGGACGAACCGACGTAAATATGACCGGGACGACCAGGTGGTGGGCTTGAACCTCAGGGAGGCTTCCTACGTACCCTGTATAGAAGACAGGGATCAAAGTCCACGTAGTTCATTCTGTCAGGACTTACGCACTTGGGGCAGCCCGGATGCTGCAAAACTCAGTTGGAAGGGACTTGGACCGAAAGCAGAAGACACCTCGATCCCAGTCAGACCCTCTACTGGCTTCGGCAGTGGGGAGGCGCAACGGAGATACACATGTGCAGCCTCCCACGAGAAACTAGGGGTTTGTAATACCCTGCCCCCGTAGGGAAAAGCCGCTCCCATTAAATCGTCCCAAAAGGGGGACAATCCCGACATCCCTGCAGAGACGAGCGGGTGGGGGCCACATCCAAACCGGGGGAGACCCTGCGTGCGAGGCACGGGATCGAATGATGCGGACGGTTTAGCGTCTTGCCGGACGAAGTACAGTTTAACGTCGTGTGTTGAGGACGAAGCGGACGGTTTAACGTCTTGCCGGACGAAGTACAGTTTAACGTCGTGTGTTGAGGACGAAGCACTTGGCAGTTTAACGTCTTGCAGCGCGGACGATGGGGGCTAGGAAGTTTAACGTCGTGCAGCTTGGACGGATGTGCAGTTTAACGTCATGCTGGACGAATATGCAGTTTAACGTCATGCTGGACGAATATGCAGTTTAACGTCATGCTGGACGTATGCGCATTTTAACGTCATGCGGGACGAATATGCAGTTTAACGTCATGCTGGACGTATGCGCAGTTTAACGTCATGCGGGACGAATGTGCAGTTTAACGTCATGCTGGACGTATGAGCAGTTTAACGTCATGCGGGACGAATGTGCAGTTTAACGTCATGCTGGGTATAGGTTGTCGGAAGATGGGTGCATGTCACTTCGCATGAACCTGGAGGGCCGCACGGGAAGACAACGCACGGTGCGGGCACCCGGGATGAGGATCATCGGGCGCCACGCAGGCAGGTGCCCTCGGGGGGTCGAGGGAGGCGACCCTGGCGGATTGCGCGCAAAAGAGGAGCTTTGCGCGCAAAACCGCGGGTCGGCGCGCAAAAATGGCAGGCTGGCGCGCAATTGGGCCAGCCCTTTGCGCGCGGAAGGTTGGGATTGCGCGCACCGGGCTTCGGATAGCGCGCGGGGGCAACGGCTCATTCTCTAACGAATGGCCACTTTGAAAATGGGGGGTGCGCGCAATCGGGGCGGATTGCGCGCACCCGGGGGCAATTGCGCGCAAGAGGCTTCTTTTGCGCGCAAAGGCCTTCGGGTTGAAATTTATTCAAAGGAAATGAGCCAAGGGGATTGCGCGCGAAGGCGGACCCCAAGGCTCTATTGCGCGAAAGAAAGGAGGTTACCTGAGGATCGGCATTGCGCGCGGAAGGGGTTGAATTGCGCGCGCGGGAGACCGTTCGACTTCCAGCAACCTTTGAAACGTTGGGGGTCGCCTAGTATTTATAGGCAACCCCGGGCGCGGAATCCAAGGCGCGAGCGCGGAATTCTCCTCGCGGGCGCGGAATCGGGCACGGCGCGCAAGGGAGTTGCGCGCATCCCGGGGGTTTTGCGCGCGGATCATCATCTTTGCGCGCAGCCCTCTGAAATTCCGCGCAAGGCCTCCGGGCCCTCCGAAACATTCTTCCGACTCCAAATATGACCTCGCTTTCCGCATCCGGAGCTTCGTTTGGGAACAATGGACTTTTCCGGCGTCTACAAAAGCCCCCCCTCGGAATCTGATCGGCGAGAGGTCGCAACGATCGGGTTCCGAGGGAGACGCCGGAATGCCGAAGTCCTGGGCGGCGCGGGACTTGGGCGCGCAAAAAGGGGCGTCGGTCGCGAAATTCGCCGCTGCGGTCGCGCAAAGCGCTTTCCGCGCAGCGCGGACCCGGCCTCGCCTATAAATAGGGGCGCTGGGTCCCGCGTTCCGTACTCTGGCCTTCCGCGCGATAAGCTCCAAAGCTCTCGTGCGCGAAATTGCCTCTTCCGGTCGCGAAATTCGCCCGATCGGCGCGCAAAACCGTCCGGATTTCACCTGTTTTTGCGCGAAAACACGGAACTTTGCGCGACAGTCTTCCCAATTGCGCGCCGTCCACTTGGATTGCGCGCCAGCCTTCAAACTTCTCTACCAGCCTCGTCCGATCCCGCACGCTTCATCCCTTAACCCGCACGACTCCCGAAACTTCTGAGATGGCCGCGCACAGAGGAAATGAGGGGGATGCCGCCACTCGCAGGGCTGAGATGGCGACGAACGAGGAGGTTTACGGAGCCAAGGAGATTGTTTCCAACAATCAATCCTTGTTCGACTTACTGACGCCGGCCCAGAAGACATATCCACTGTCGGACAACCTACCGCTCTGGAACTTCGGCATCCTAGATGAGGTTCCGGTGCCAGGGTTCGAGATTGATGCGCCGCGGACCTGGGTGACCCGGGAGGACGAGCTTCTCCGCTATAACATCACCAACAATGGGCATCCTGCCAGGGAGACCAGACACTTGGATGTCTATGTCCTGAACCCGAGGACGCGAACCATTGATGGGGGTGAGCCTACTGCGGAGAATTCTCCAGCCCTCTACTCGAGCATATATCGCCAGAGCGTCACGGACGACACCAAGGGCTGGCTGAAGGACTGGGACTTGCGGTCTGGGGGCAACTTCACCAGCGAGTGGGCCTGGGCGTTCTGGGTACGCCACACTTGCGATCACTTCGCAGAGGAGCTGCGGTACATCGGCCTGTTCGAGGCGGTGTGGACGTCGCAGTTCCATTTCTACCAGCAGTCCGAGCTCGGGCCGGAGCTGTTCACCCGATGGTCTCCGGATACCAACACCTTCCATCTTCACCATGGGGAGGTCGGCATCGGTCTCTGGGACATCCACTGCATCGGAGGTATCCCGCTGGAGGGCTACCAATACGATGAGTTCCTGCCACTGAAGAACATCTGGGAGGACAGGTCACGGACTCCCATCCTGACCTGGCATCTGCTTGACCTGGCTACGCAGCGGCTCGGGATCAAAGACTTCCAGAAGGACATAGCCTACAAGGAATGGTTCGGCCAGTTCTTGGAGCATGACCCGGCGGTCAAGATGCCAGGCAGGGGGAAGCGGTGCCCGACCGCAGCTCAGAGGAGCCGGAACGGGTCATACTGGCGGGTCCTGGAGACGGGCGACTACCGCTCATGGGGGTACCGCGTCATCGAGGCCCGGGACCCAAATGTCCGGTACGCGGCGTTCCTGGCCGCCTTTCTGAGTGGGTGGCTCCTGCCGGTGCGGGACGCGAGAATGGGCGTTCGCCCGGCGACACTGGCGATGGCAGGCGCTATGGCCGCCAACAAGAGATACAACCTCGGGGTCCCAGTGCTGGCGAGGCTGTATGCCATCCTGGGACGCATCTCACGAGGGGGGTCGCCACGAAGGATCTGTGGGCCCTTTCAGTTCTTCCACGGCTGGGTGGCTGCTCACCTCGATGGGTACACGTTTCCGAACGCCATCATTCCTCCGGGCAACGGCCTGCGACCCTCCCTGCTGAACATCGCGGGGGTCGCTCCGATGACCCTAAGTGAGGAGGGCGTGCGGATCCGGATTGGCAATCATGCCAACTTCAACTTCAGTCCGTTCCCCACTCCCGTCGGCCAGATGATCGACAATGGGCAGGGTCCGCTGGAGCAGCATGAATACTTCCTGAACATGCGGGGCGGGGTGCTCGTGGCTCGGATCGACGGGAAGGTGATCTGCGAGCCTTACGTGCCGACCCGGTTCGCCAGGCAGTTCGGGTGCCTTCAACGGATGCCGAAGAGGGTATTCACTGCTGTCCGGGAGGAGACGAACCCTGGCGTCCTTCGCCAGATGTGGCTGATGTTTGCCGCTTTCGGCTCTGGCGACGTCATCACTCTCCCTCCTACCGGAGTTAACGCAGGCTTGGCAACCGAGTACGCTGAACACTGGGCCATCGCGTACCCCGAGGGGCTTTTGCGGAAGCTAGTTCGGCGGCTCGAGGCTACCCGTGCGGAGACCGGGCGTCAAGGAAGGAGGCGAGGCGCCGCCACACGGGGGAGAACGGAGGCGCGCCAAACAGCGGAGCCGGTGCGGGCAGGGACTTCGGCGGCGGGCACATCGCGGGCTGCCGCCACGACCTCAGCGCCCAGAGAGGGGGCACGTGCGGTGGTCGACGAGCGGCCCGGGAAGCAGGTGAGACGTCTGCTCGAACCTTCCCATGATGCGGTCTTCCCGGCGCTGTGGTCGGCCTGGATGACTCTGCGGCAGTCACTGGGGACCGACGCCATCTGGCGAAAGATACTCAGAGAAGGAATCTATCTGCCAGAGGTCGGGCGCCTCCAGATTGCAGACAGAGTGGACTTCAACCGGCAGTATGCGTATCTGACGGCCATGGACGAGTACGCGCGCCAACGTGGTCAGCGCGCGGAGCCATCCCTTCTGGTGAAGGTGATGCTCGGCCTCGAGCCCGCTCCGGAACAGATGCCGCCGGAAGAAGATGACAGTAACGACTCCGAGGAGGAGGAGGAGGCGGGGGAGGATGAAGGCTCCGAGGGAAGGTCCCATCGGGGGAGCCCACGGGAGAGCGGCGAGGTGGCCGGCTCTGACAACGTTGATGTCACTGAGCTCCTCGAGGTCCGCTTCTATCCCTACTCAACTTGCTTCATCCATTCTCTTATGCAGCTTCTAACCCGTTTCTCCATCCTTCTCAGGAGCACACGGATGTCGGTCAGGCGTCCTCAACAGGAGTAGGAGAGGCGCCAGCAGGACAAGGCGGGGGCCAGGCACCCATTATCGAACTGTCAAGCGCTAAGGGGTCCCCTGCTGCAACTGTTCCTGCGGCGACCGGGATAGCGGAAGATGACGCTACGAACTCCCGTAAGTCTCCCTACTTTACTGCTGGTGCTTGCCGTTGACGATCCGTGACTAACCATGGCATGCCCTGCGCAGTGATCTCAGCACTGGAGGCTCATCGGGTTGCCGAACCCGGGCCATCTACGAGTGGACCAGTGGTGGACATGCCGCCTGCTCCGGAACAGGCTTCCCAAACCGAGCCGGCCCCGCCAACTGCTGATCAAGGGGCTGCGGACGTCGGCGGTGCTGCCACCGGAGAGAGGTTGGGGGCCGACGAGGGTGTCAGCGCCGCTGGGGAGAGAGAAGAAGGTCGCCCGGATGTTGGGGAACCTATCCCTCGTGAGGACCTCCCAGGGGCGGACCCTGCAGCAGACCTGCTGGCTGCCTTCCCTGCCTACCGGCCTGCCGATCCCGAGGAGATGGACGACTCAGACACGGAGGCGGTCGAGGAGAGCCGGATAACGCGCCGTAGGGGGTGGAAGTGCATCCAGCGCTTCCTCAAGCGAGACCCGTCGGAGTGGCTGGGGCGCATGGGATCACTTCAAACCTGGCTGCGCTTTCTGTGCGCCGGGGGAGCTGATGCTCAACGCCTCCATCTAACGGTCCGTGATTTCATGGCCGAAAAGATGCGCGAGAGCTGCCGGCGTGCCGACGTCACACAAAGTCGGGACATGTCGGAGAGCACGCGGGCGCTCCTCACGGCGGAGCAGGAAGTCCGGCGCCTCGAAGGGCAGGCGGCAGAGAAGGAGGCCTTCGTCGCAACGTGTACCGAGCTTGTGGAGCAACTAGCAGCCCAGCTGGTTGACGCTCAGGTACAGCTGACGGAGGCGGGCCAACAGATGGTCACAATTCAGGTCGAGCGGGAGCGTGCACAGGCCAGAATTGACGAACTGCGCGCTGCGACCGCCGACGAAGAGAGGGCACGCAGAGAGCGAGAAGCAGCTCTGGAGGCCACCAGCCAAAGGGTAGCGGCATTAGAAAGACTCATTCAGCACGCTAATCCCTAAGGGCTTTGTTTTTCCATTCCCAAAACATTTGATTCCGCTACTTTGATCCATTTGTATGAATCAATATATTTATCTGCATCTTTTGGTTTAACATGCTCAACCACAATTCGTTGTCTTGCGGGAGTGTTAACCAAGCATCAGGCATCCATAATTGGGCCTGGATTGCTGGAGAAAAGAGGGAGGTCATTCCTAGGAAAGGAGACCTCAGACCTAATCAATGTATCATCCCCCCCCCAACTTGTTCCAACACACGAGCGGGACAATGCTAGGGGCGTTGAGATTTTATCCGAACATAGGGAAATGAGAAAGGGTGAATCGCGTGCCCCGAATCCAGACATCCACAACGGTCGGCCTTCCAGGAAATGCCCAAGACGGTAGGCGGATAGTGGATCGACCATAACAACTGCAATAGACGGACCGAAAAAAGTCATCATTCATATTGCAGGAGGCGGACCACATGTCATCATGAATACCGCTTTGGGGTTCCTTCAGACACAAGGGTGGAAAATCCAGATCAACAGGGCATGCGAAGCGTGGGGCGAAGTGACGGTTTGTTCGGACAGAATCCAACGCTCTCAAAATTGTGCCACCGTGGGGAAAGCGTATTAGGCAGATGCACTAATCCGGCCGTGAGTCACCTCATTTCTCAGACAGCACCTCTCTGACGAGGAAACCGTCTCTTCCCATCATTGCGATGGGGCATCCCGAGCTGAATCGGGGAGAATATCACAACTGCACCACTCTACCCGAAGTCAGGCCAGACGACCAGCGACGAGGAGGGGTGGGACTTAACGATCCCTGAGGCTGGACCCGAGTTGGAATGCCCGGGCGTTCCTACGTACTCCATCAGGCTGGAGATCAAGCCACACGTAGTTCTGAGAGTGCAGTTTAACGTCATGCAGGACGTGGAACCCCGTTTGGGGAGATCTTAGTTTAAGGTCGTAGAGCTCGGACCATGGGGCTAGATCTTAGTTTAAGGTCTTAGAGCTCGGACCATAAGGGCTAGATCTTAGTTTAAGGTCTTAGAGCTCGGACCATAAGGGTGGATCTTAGTTTAAGGTCTTAGAGCTCGGACCATAAGGGGAGATCTTAGTTTAAGGTCTTAGAGCTCGGACCATAAGGATGGATCTTAGTTTAAGGTCTTAGAGCTCGGACCATAAGGGGAGATCTTAGTTTAAGGTCTTAGAGCTCGGACCATAAGGGGGGATCTTAGTTTAAGGTCTTAGAGCTCGGACCATAAGGATTCAAAGCACGCCACATCGTGGTCATATCCCCTGGATATGCGAAGATGCACTGAGGGATAGTGTCAAGAGTGTCGAGGTTTCGCCTGGTCAGAATGGGAGGTGGGAAATGTGAATCATGCGGCCATTCACTCAAGGACTGGGGGCACCGGCGTAACGATATGGGAGTACTGCCGACCGTGGCGGAAAAGCAGCATCAATATCGCACTAACCGTTGGTGGAATGAGGCAGCAAACGAGCATCGACCGCTCAATCGCAGGATTCATATCGATTTGCTGCCCGAGGCCATTGGGGGTACCGGCCCGAGTCGGTGGGAGAGCACTGAGGCATTGTGTCCGAACCGTTCACGGGGGCTCCACCCAGGGCGTAGACGATGGGTCCGAATGAAAGGGAGCACGAAGCCTGAAAAGTGGAAGGAACCTGACCAAGCTGAACCTGACACTCCTGGCAATAAACCAGAGTACTCTTGACCCCGGTGGACCACGGCAAGGGGTCGGGGAACACGCCTTGAGGGTGACCTGAAGGCGGCGGACTCCCCAGAGAAGGGGGAATCTCTAAGAGGTGGGGGGCTGGACCCGAAGTTTCAAACATCCGGGCGTTCCTACGTATCCCATAAGGATGGGAATCAAGCCGCACGTAGTTCTTGAAGCGCGGCGCAACACAATCGGGCACCAGCGCGGGGAAGAGTGCGGGTCTGACCCTCGCACACAGAAGGAGCGGCATTTGATATTTCTTGTTTGTCCTTAAAGATGAATGGTTTTTCTTTGTGCGGCGACATGCCTGTGATTGAGAAATCTCTGGCGTCGCCACAATAATCAAGCCATGAAAGGCATTGATGAATGGTGTGGTCATTAACCAGCGCCCAACATGAGTGTCCCCTGAGGAGGACATCACGATGCAGTGTCGTTTCTCGTCGGGCGGCCAAGACGATCACAGTTTACGGTCGTGTGGTAGGACCAGACAACACAGTTTAAGGTCGTGTGGTTCGGACCATGGAGGAATCCGCTTATTGCGGTACGGCGGACACGGCGGAGGTGGGAACATACCCAGCCCTGCGGCCACGCACGATTCCAGGAGAAGAGTCTTGGGATAGGGGTCTGCATATGTCCATCATCCGAGGGGCAGATATGCTAGCCTCCAGATATACTGGGCCCAGAACGCGATTGTTCGGGCGACTCCTTCCTCCTTACGGGGACGAGGGTCCAGCCACGCACGGCCCTTAGGGAGGACATCCGCATATATCCTTGGTGCTCAGATCATGGGGGCCTCGAACGACATCATTACCCTGGTTGGTCTGCCTAACGTGTAGAGGCGTACCGGAGGTCAGTATGAAGAGTGTCAAGATTCCACTACAACGCACAAAGGCGGAGTGTGATGAGGACTGCGCAACCAATGTTCAGAGCCTGAGAGAGCTGACATGGCGATCAAGGATGTTGCTGACGCATTCGCAACACAACATCCGATCGCGTCAGCCTAAGACGGGGCAAGCAAACGAGCATCAACCGCTCAATCGCAGGATTCATATCGATTTGCGGCCCAAGACCCGCCGGTAAATCGACCCGGAGCGGTGGGAGAGCACTAAGGCATCGTACCCAAACCGCTAACGAGGATCCCTTTGAGTGAAGGCTCGAACAAGAGGAAGCGCGGGGCCTGACAAGCAACACAGGACTTGTCGGGATTGAATCTGACACTACGAGTCATAGACCGAAGCACCCAAAACATGTTACCAGATCTCCGGAAAGGGTCGGAGAACTTACCCTGAGAGCAACCGAAGGGGGGCAGATCCCCGTGATCAACCAAGAGACGGGGGTGGACCTGAAACATAAGCGTCCAGGCGGTCCTACGTATCCCATAAGGATGGGAATCAAGCCATACGTAGTTCTTGAGAGGCAGTTTAACGTCATGCAGGACGATGAGGGGTGTGAGGTAGTCCCACACACGGGGGAGGCGTACGGCGCGGCCAGTAGACCAACGCGAATGAGGACATAATCCCCCACTCACGCGATACGCCTCGCACAAAAGAAGGGGAACATGGGCCAGAGGGCCGACGCGGGATAGAGATTCCCGGGAAATGGGGCTGGGCCTGAAACATGAATGTCCAGGCGGTCCTACGTATCCCATAAGGATGGGAATCAAGCCATACGTAGTTCTTGAAGTGCAGTTTAACGTCATGCAGGACGATGAGGGGAAAAGAAGGGGGGAGCAGAAGGCATCCCCAAACGTGGGGGGGCGTACAGCGTGACGAGCAAACCGTCGTGAATGAGGGCATAGCCCCGCACTCACACCATACGCCGCACACCCGGGGGCAACTGGGCCAAGGGCCCGAGATGGGATGGAGATTCCCGAAGGATGGGGCTGGGCCTGAAACATGAAGGTTCAGGCGGTCCTACGTATCCCATAAGGATGGGAATCAAGCCGCACGTAGTTCTTGAGGGGCAGTTTTACGTCATGCAGGACGATGTACAGTTTAACGTCATGTTGGACGGAGCACTTGGCAGTTTAACGTCTTGCAGCGCGGACGATACGCTGGGCAGTTTAACGTCGTGCAGCTTGGACGTATGCAGTTTAACGTCGTGCAGGACGTGGTGCAGTTTAACGTCATGCAGGACGAAGTGCAGTTTAGCATCATGCGGGACGAATGAACACTCAGGCAAAGTATTTCTTGAGGAACCTAGCGTTGGTGGGAGGAGTGACACGCTCACCATCCATAGTCGCTAGGGAGTATGCGCCATTGGGATAGACCTTGTGGACAACAAACGGTCCCTCCCACTTGGGCTCCAACTTGGGTGGCTTCCTGCCGGGGATCATCGGCGCTCTTAGGGCTAGCACTAGATCACCCTGCAGGAAGGAGCGGAGGCGAACCTTCTTATTGAAAGATCGAGCCATTCTGCTTTGATGCCTCTCCAAGTTGTGCAAAGCGCGAAGTCTATTCTCATCCAGTGCTTCCAACTCGACTAGACGGGCTTCAGCAACTCTGTCCGGCGCTTGCTGGTCGTAGACCGCAGTGCGCAAGGACGGCAACTGGATCTCGATGGGCAGGACGGCCTCAGCTCCATACACCAGGGAATAAGGGGTCATCTGGGTGGAATTGCGAGTCGTCGTCCGATAAGCCCAGAGGGCGTTGGGGAGCTTGTCCGGCCAACTTTTCTTGTTCTGACCAACCATCTTTTGCAGAATGTTAGAGAGGGTTTTGTTAAACGCCTCGATCTGTCCATTCGCCTGCGCATGATAGCGAGATGTATGGTTCGAGCGAATGTTATACTTGGCGTACAACTTCTTCAACTCGGCTGCTCGGAAATTGGTTCCGTTATCCGTGAGGATAGCGTGAGGCACTCCAAATCGATAGATGATGTTGGAGGTCACGAAGTCAGCGATCGAACAGGATTTGACCTCTCTGAGCGGAATCGCTTCTGCCCATTTGGAGAAGAAGTCCGTGGCGGTCAGAATGAACCGGCACTGGCGATCTGTCGCCGGCGGGTAAGGTCCCACAACGTCCAGTCCCCAGACTGCAAAGGGCCAGGAATACCTTGTGGTATGGAGAGGCTCCGGCGGCCGATGCACAAAGTTCGCATGAACCTGGCACGCATGGCACCTCCTGGCGTACTCGATGCAGTCATGGATCATAGAGGGCCAGAAGTATCCCAACCTCCGAATCTGGTGGGACAGCTTCGGCCCAGTCTGGTGGGCGCCACATGAACCAGCATGAACCTCTTGCATGACTCGTGGGATCTCAACTCCCTGAAGGCAACGGAGGAGAATACCATCAAATCTGCATTTGTAGAGGATCTGCTCCAGACCGGGACTGCTCTGGAGGACGAACTGCGATGCGCGGCGTCGAACTCGCTCGCGCTCGGCCCGATCCGATGGAAGAATGCCATGTTGGAGGTACTCAACCAAAGGCGTCCTCCAATCAGGGGCTGATCCGACTGTCATATCTGGGGTACTCGGGGCTCCGGGCATGGGGGCAACCGTGGTGAGGTTACTTACCAACGGGCCGCGATCTTCTTCCGGGATAATGGGAGCGATGAGCCTGCGGCGCGTCACGCGGATGATCAGGTTGTCCTGTTCAGGCTCCGCAAGTGACGCAGCGAGGCTGGCCAAAGCATCTGCTCGACCGTTCTGCGACCGGGGAACATGGACAATTTCCGGCCGAGAAGGGAACCGGGCCATCAGAAGGAGGGTGCACTCCAACAATGGCACAAGTTCCGGCTTCCTGACAACGTAGTCGCCATTGATCTGCTTAACGACCAGCTCGGAGTCCCCTTTCACGCACAGACGGGGCACGTCGATCTCGAGAGCCAACTCGAGGCCGGTGATGAGGGCATGGTATTCCGCCTCATTGTTGGTACAGCCCTCTGACAACAGGAAAGAGTATGGCAGCACGGCTCGCTCCGGGGTAATGAAGACGATGCCCAAGCCCACTCTGTTGAGCTTAGGATTATCGAGTCTTCTACCGGTGGGGCTCCGGGAGGCACCGTCAAAGTGCATCTGCCAGCATGGATCGGCTCGATCAACCGAGAGAATGGTCTCATCAGGAAATCCTAGATCCAACGGCTGATCCGCGGAGGTCGGGTGAGCGGCCAGAAAGTCTGCCAACGCTTGCCCTTTGATGGCCTTCTGAGACACATACCTGATGTCGAACTGCTGGAGAATCACAGCCCACCGCGCTAGGCGGCCAGTCAACATAGGCCGGCTCAGGATATATTTCAACGGGTCTACCCGAGAAACCAACTGTACCTCATGGTGCTGCAAGTAGTGCCGTAATTTCTGTACGGCAAATACGAGCGCCAGGCAGCTTTTCTCGATGGGGGAATACCTAACTTCCGCATCGAGGAGCATGCGACTGAGGTAATAGAGGCTATTCTCTGTTCCCTCGTTGTTCTTCTGGGCGAGAAGGGCACCCAGGGACCGTTCCAGGGCGGTCACATAAAGGACCAGCGGCTTTCCGGATACGGGCGGCATCAGGACCGGAGGTTGAAGCAGGTACTGCTTGATTTCCTCGAAAGCGGTCTGACACTCTTTATCCCATACATAGGTGGCACCTTTCTTCATAAGCCGAGAAAAGGGCTTACACTTGCCGGCCAGATTCGCGATGAATCGGCGTATATAGGCTAAGTGGCCTTGGAACCCTTGCAGTTCCCGGACGGTACCCGGGGGAGGCATCTGGCTAATCGCCCTGATTTTCTCTGGGTCGATCTCAATACCCCGGTATCTTACCACAAATCCAAGGAACTTTCCGGAGGTGACCCCAAAGGCACACTTCAACGGGTTCATCTTCAGGCAGCGAGACCGGAGGAAGCTGAACACTTTCTCAAGATCTTTGAGATGGTCCCGACGCTGGCGCGATTTGACAACCAAGTCGTCGACGTAGCATTCCACTAGCGTGCCGAGGATTGGCTTGAATATGCGGTGCATCGCCCGTTGATAGGTGGCACCTGCATTCTTCAGGCCGAAGGGCATGACCCGGTAGCAAAAGGTACCTTGGGGGGCCCTGAAGGCAGTGAACTCCTCATCCTCAGGGGCCATCCGAATTTGGTTGTATCCGGAGTATCCATCCATGAAGGAGAGGGCTTGGAACCCTGCCGTGGCATCAATCAACAGCTCTGTCACTGGAAGGGGAAAATCATCCTTCGGACAGTGGCGGTTGAGATCGCGGAAGTCGATGCAGACTCTAATCTGCCCGTTCTTCTTCCTGACCGGCACAATGTTGGCCAGCCATTTGGGGTACTGGACTTCCCTCACGAAGTTGGCTTTGATAAGCTTGTCAACTTCGGCCTCAACCATGGCACCGTGGGATGGGTGCATCTTCCTGGGAGGCTGCTTGAACCCGCGATGGTTCGCCGGGAGACCAAGGCGGTGGACGGATACCTGAGGATCTAGCCCCGGCATCTCGTCATAGCCCCAAGCGAACACATCACGGTGCTGCCTGAGAAAGTCCACGTACTGCTGCCGCTCCTCAGAGGGCATGGCGGCACTAACCAACGTGGGTCTTGGATCGGCCTCGGTTCCAAGGTTCACCTGTATTAACTCATCGACCGTGGCGGGGACGCCTTCCTCAAAGGCTGGGGGTGCGTCTTCCATATCCTCTCCACTCGGGGAGGGATCATCCACGGGAGAGACTGCGTTGGAAACTGCATTGGGGCTACCAGATCCTGCTGGGCCACTGGTGCTGGCGCGGGCGGTCGCGGCCATCTCATCGGGAGACTCGCGGACCGTCAAGACCATGGCAACGTCCAACCGGTGAATCGGGAGGACGTAAGCGTCATCCAGACTTGCCCAGGGATCGCTTGCAACAGCGACAGGCTCAACCTCACCTGCCAGGATCTGCTTATCCTTGCTCTTGTAATAGTCCGCGTCCAGATAGCGGGCTTCACATGAGGCAAAAGGAGAGGCATCTCCTTGAAGCACGCCTACTCGACCATTAAGGGAGTATTTGAGGCATTGGTGGTATGACGAGGGAACCGCCGCGTGAAGGTGAAGCCATGGCCTGCCCATCAATGCGTTATACGCAGTGTCCTGAGAGACTACCATGAATTCGGTGTTGGCAACCAAGTCACCGAACTGGGTCTTCAAACGTATCTTGCCGACCGGGGTTTGCTCAGTGCGGTCGTACCCCTGGATCTTGAGGTCGGAGGGAATCAAGTCATCCTCAGACAACCCCAATCTCCGGAGCGTCCGAGTTGGAATCAGGTTAATCCCGGACCCCGTGTCGACAAGACAGCGCCGGACTTCAAGGCCATTGAACTGGCCAGTGACATACAGCAGATGGATATGTCCCTGTATAGGAGGGTCTTCATCCTTACCAGAGAACGAGATAACTGCCTGACATTCGGCGTCCTCGATCGTTTCGGCGTGAAAGGCCTCTGCAGCCGCAACCTCTGTCTCAAACTGGAGGGGGCTTTTCAGGGCTTCAGCGAGTGCCTCGCGCATCTCAGATGACATGCGCAGAGCCTCAAGGATGGAGAGCCTTGCTGGGATGTCGGCCAAGTGCTTCAGGACATCATACTTTTTGGCCAAGCGCGAGCCCCTGGTTGCAGGAGGTTGCTCTGCGGTTGGTGGCATGACGGGCCTTGCCGGTTGGATCGGCGGCCGACTGGTACTTGGCGCATCTCGCTGTTCACTGGTCGCAGTCTGGGAAATGGTCACCGTACTGGAGTCAGGAGGCCGGGATGGACCCGTGGCAGGGCGGAGCTGGTCGCGACGCGGCTGAGGCGGTTCTGCCTGGTCCCACACCACAAACAGTGGCGGAGGCGAATCCGTCATCCCCGAATGGGGGGCCTGCGCACGCTGAGCTCGATCTTGAGCCTGTTGCCTAGTCTCAGTGGCGTGCACGGCCTGGCTGGAGGTACCGACGGCTGTGCCCCGGCGACTCCTGCTGCTGCGGTTCTTCCGATAGTGGCGACGACCGGGGACACTAGGGAGGTCCACCTGGTGTTCTTCAACGTCGGGAACCGAAAAGGGATTTACCAGCTCGACGGTGTTAACCGAAGCGTACCCAATACCGTCATCGGACGAATCATCCATCACCGGGCGGATCCGAGGAGGGACCCCAATCTCCGGGGGCATGAAATCGCCGAGAGTGCGGGATAGTGGCGGAACTGGCGGGGCGCGCTCTTCCTTCTTGCGCTGCCGCCGTTTGCTCCTCTTGGAAGAGGCAGGCTGGGACGACGATGCCGAAGCAGCACCCGCGGATTCTGGGGGCTCAGGCTGATTCAAGCGCGCACGGATGATTCCATGGGCGCGAATGGTCGTCTTGCGGGCCATCCAGTTATTGTACTTCTGGGGTCCGCGGTTGGAGACCAGCTGCCATTCGTCCTCGTTGCCACTATCGTCATCTGATCCCACGAATACGCCCGCCACTTGTGCCGGAGCTGGGCCCAACCTGATTACATTGTTGTTAATCTGGTCTTGGAGCCAGTCCTTAAACACATAGCACCGCTGGATGGTGTGCCCCAAGGCTCGATGGTAGGGGCAGTAGCGGGGGTTATTCGTAAGATGTGCCTCCTCTGGCTTCCAACACTCAGGCAGTCGCACAATCCTCTGCTCCAGGGCGCTCCGGAAGTAACCGGGGACCTGATCCTCATGAAATGAGTAAGTCAGGTGTCGCGGGCCCCTGGGAGCGTGGTCTTGACGAGGGGCTGGAGGGGCCGGCCGAGGAGGTGGACCCTGATTATCTCGCCTGGGTTGCGGCGGTACATTACGCGGAGGGGCCGGCCGGTTCTGAGGCTGCCGCTGCTGGGCCGGGAACTGAGCCTGTGGAGGCGGATTCCTGTGAGGCTGTGGAGCTGGCCTCGCCGGCAGCAGCTCCAACGGCCTGGGGGCCTCTATCTGGGCAACAGCAGCGGGCTCAGCCCTACTGACTCTCCTTGCAGGGATCATAGGAGGCAGCGGGTGTGCCTGGCTGGCCTGTTGCAGGGCTTCCTCAAGACGTTGAGCTTTGTCTGAGAAGTCCCTGAACCCTCCGGGGTAATTTTGAGTGATCAGGGAAGGGACCAGCTCGGTCTTGACGTTCCCGACGCACATTGTCAGCAACTGCTCCTGAGTCAATGGCATGTCAAGGGAATACGTGAGACCCTTCCATCGGGCGACGAAGTCCGCGACTCGCTCATCAGGCCTCTGCTTGCACTTGAAGAGGTCTGCGATACTTGTCTTCCGGGTCGTGGAACTGAACTGGTAGAGGAACTGTCTACGGAGGTCCTCCCAGATGGTTACCGACCCGACGGGGAGCTGGCTGTACCAGACAAATGCTGGCCCTTCCAGTGTCTGAACAAAGCAGCGAAGCTTAGCGGCCTCCTGCTGCGCCGGAGTCCCCAACATAGGCCCGCACCTCGAGTTGAAGTGGGCTAAATGCTGTGGCAGATCTCCAGTTCCGTTGAAGGGAGCGAAAGTGGGATTCCCGAATCCCGGAGGCGCTGGCATGTCATCCACCCATGCTGGGTAGGGCTTGCCGTCCGGTGGGATCGCCACCTGCCGAGTCTCCAAGGCTTCCAAGCGGGCAATGAGTGCCGCCATCGGATCGTCCGAACATGGGTTCCAGTCCTGGCGAGGATCTCTAACCACGAGCGCATTGCATGGCCCTTCAATCGGGTCGTCGACCGGGTCGTCGAACTCGGCAGCTCGTGGGATGGCGGGCGGAGCGGCCCTTGGGGCAGCGGGACGAATCCGAGCGGGATCTCTCAGGTAGTCACGCCGCTCGGGAGGGTGTGGCGAAACATACCGCGCCCTCTTGCCATAGGCAATGGCCTCTCTCCTGTCGGCGAACACGGCGTAATCACGGTTGCCCGGGAGAGTCTCATCGAGGAGCGGTTGTTCCGGTCCCTGCTGTCCTGGCCTGGGATCACCGTAGTCAGGCCGCCGTTCTGCAGCGCGCTCGGCGAGGAGCTGGTCAACCAGCTTCTTCTGTTCGGCGAGCTGCTGACGTAGCGTAGCCTTCTCGGGATCCTCCTCTGCCCTCTGCATGGAGGCAGATGGGTCGGCGGGCCTTATAGCCTCGCTGTGCTCTTTTCCTTTGCTGACGTTTCGGCTCAACGTCAGTGCTTCAGTGGGTGCGGGGAGCCCCAGGAGGTTCCTCTGATGACGAGTAACTCTCACTGATGGGTCTGACGACGGCTTGTCTTCGGGGGGGAAGCCCCCGTCGAGAAGTTCCAAGTCGTTCCCCTCTCCCGACAGGTCAGCCATATTGACCGTTCCTGTCCCTGGGGATATACCCTCAGGGCCACCCAGCGAATCGGGCTGTCGGCGGATCACACTGAAGCGTAGGGCAGCGTACTGCCCCCATCCACGGATATACACGTGGGGAGTGGCTTCCTCGATAACTTTGCGGAGTGCTTGAAAACACTCGACACATCGTTGTTGGAGGGCCTCGTGGTGCCCAAATGACCCGGGGTGCCGAACCGCGGGGAGCATGGCCAGGTCAATTTGACGGCACTGCTCACCAATATCCTCCAGGTGCGCTTGACTCCCGGGGTATGGCATTTGTAGGCGGTGAAGACAGGAGCGAGTCTCCCGGAGAGTTCGGCGGAAGCATTCGAACTCATCCGGGGTGAGCGATTCGGGTGCATCAAAGCCCGGTCCTGCGACTGGCCAAAACTTCTCAGGGAAGTGGCCCTCTGCAAGGACGGTCCAGAAGCTCCACGACTCAAACTCGGGACCCAGATCTCCTTGGTCCTCTTCAATGGCTGGGAACGGACGGGAAACTGGTAGTGGTGCCGAGGCGGGCCGCCGGGCTGACGGGCTGGCCGGCGGTGAATACGGCGAGCAGGCCGATTGGCCTCCATATCCCGGGCCGCCCTCTGAGGGTGGCGGTGCCCTGGCTACCACATCACGATAGGACGGGCCGGCGAGCGAACATCCTGCCGTAGCATCGGTGCTCGTCGAGGGTGCACCAGATCGTGGTTCGACCGTCGGTCCCCAGAAAAAGTCTCCGGCTTCTCCGATCGAGGCGGAAGGCACTTCCGGAGGGGCCGGTACCAACCGCAAGCTTGATCCTTGGGGGTCTACCAGGCCCTCGTTACTCCGGATATACCTTCGGAGAGAAGCGGGGATCACATCGATCTCGCTCTCGGGGAGCACGAGGCTGACGTGCCGCATTCCTACCCCTGCCCTTGACTGGCGGGATTGGGGAAGGGGCTCTGTCGCCGAATCGTACTCCGCCTCTGAGTCAGAGAAGCAAACCGGTCGGATCTCTGTCCGGAATTCCATAACATTCTTCCCTCGGCGTCGACGCCTTGCCTTCCTGCCCCTGGGTGGTTCTTCGGGGCAGGGCTGATCTCTGTCCTGGCGTCCTCCGGCCGCACTGGTGCTGGGGCCAAGAGGACTGGGAACCAAGGTGCGAGGGGCACCGGGACAGATATCAAAGGGGACGC
This sequence comes from Viscum album, assembly GCA_963277665.1. NCBI lineage: Eukaryota > Viridiplantae > Streptophyta > Magnoliopsida > Santalales > Viscaceae > Viscum > Viscum album. Next base: position 826,335,586 of record OY728162.1, read on the forward strand.
GGGGAGAGATGATTCCGGGCAGGCCTCCGGGCCGGGATTGGAAGGTGGGATGACCCATGCCTCCTGGATCGGCCACGCAGAGTAGACCCTGCCAGTGAATAGCGCTACCGCGAGATGGTCCGCGGTGGCTACTGCCAGTGCCAGCAACCGGGAGAGTCGACCCAACCTGCCTTTGGGGCGGTCGGGGCCTCGATCCAGGTCGGGCATAGGAGTTCCCCTGCTCAGGATGCGCAGAGGCCTAGCGACTGGAGCCAGCAGTGGCTTGGGCCAATGCGGCCGCTGTTGCTAGAGCCCCAAGGTGGGCATCCTCTTCCGCTCGTGCTCGACGTTGGCGTCGGGACAGGCGAGTCGGAATGAGCGTCGCGGGCAGGTGGAGAGCCTGTTCCTCGACTTGAGGGGCCTGGCGGCGATGTCGCCGTGGCCTGGCGGGAGCCCTTATCGTGGATCCCTGGAGCGGACCTCGGATAGGGTGATCCCGGGCCTCTCCCACCTCATCCGCATAAGGAAGGGAACTGTCAGAGCGCTCCGGGGATAAACTCCCGAAGCGATTGGACGTTGAGGTAGGCAGCGGTGCCTCCCTGCGCGGCCCTCGAGGGCGGCGGTGGTGGCGAGGCGCAGCCTCCTCAAGGTCTAGGCGAGCCATTTCCCTAGTGGGGATGACTCCCTCTTCCTCGTATCTCCGCACCAGGGTGTTGATCACCCTTCTCTGGATGACCTCCGAGGGGGAGAGAGGGCGTGGTCGTCCCGCAATTGCGGCTGCTGGGACGACTGCGGAACGGGCAGGACCGCGCGGAGTAGCCGCGTCGGTGTTTCCCCTATCCCTGCGCCAGTGGGCGGGTGGCGATCGGGCACTGGATCGGGCGACCTGATTTCTGAAAGCAGGGAGAAGAACCCATTAACACTGACAGGAAAAAGGAATCGTCAACCAACCATTAGCGCCACGACGCCTTCCGTGGGGGGAACCCAGGCCCTCGACGTTGCGAGACGGAGTGCCCGATTTCACTTCCCCAGCCCCTGGCGGGTAAGACTGAATGCTTGGCCGGGCAACACGCCGGTCTTCCAACACCTCTGAAAGCCATCGGTCTTCGTATCGAGGAGAAGAGATTCACGTCGGGTTCACCATTTTTCTGTTTCGGTGCGGATGTGCGTCGGGTTACGCTGTTCCGCCAGGACGCGTTCGCGCGTGCACCCGTCAACCCGAGGGGATGGGCGCGCGGCTTGTGGTCCCGCAGTCCCGCTTTCCAAGGGCGGGCGGCATTCGTCCCTTATTCAGGGGCGTCTGCTCCTTGATCGAAACCGGGATGATGGGATGTCGGCTCCTCCTTCCTTGGACGTCTCCTCGGAACTCGTCACCTAATCCGGGTCTCCCTCATAGACTTAAGAATGTTCGTGAATCTCGTTCCCGGCGCCATATCTTCATGGACACCGGTTAATTACGCTGCTTCCGCCCGGACGTTCCAAGGAGTCCGGTCGGGGCAGCAACCTGCGGTGAGAAGGCCGGGTGGCTCTGGGTGCTGGGGGCGTGTCGTAGCACTGCGGCTTTGCACGTCTGTCTTCCGTCCCTAATAGGGCTTCTCGAAGGCATGATGGCCTGAGGCATCCCGTACTTGGTGCGGGGAACTGTGTCACCTGAGGTTTTCCTCAGCTTCCCATGTTTAACACGGGGTATGCCGTGAGTTTAACGTCCAGCGGGGACGGCATCGGACCAATCAACACGAAAAGTGGATCAGATGACAGAACCCCTTGCGGGGAACCTCCGACGCTGGGGCCAGCACAGGGGCGGCTTCCCAAGTAACATGGAGTGGAGTGAAGTGGCATGACCCCACCGGGATGTGGCGGCCCGGGTAAGGATCAGGATGGATGATGGAGTGAAGAGCTTGGACCCCGGAGGGGCTTCCTACGTACCGCGCGTTAGCACGGATCAAAGTCAACGTAGTTCGGGTATACAGTTTAACGTCATGCTGGACGTCGGCAAGCCGACTCACGAAGAGGTCTAGGCCGCCGGGCGGAGGATTGAACCGAACCACCTCGCACAGAGGGGGATGGAACGGCCGGGTGGATCACAGTTTCACGTCATGCTGGACGATAAAAGGGGAAATGGAAAAGGGGGGCTGTGGGGAGGCACCGCGGAGATACACGCGGGCAGTCTCCCACAGGGGCGGATTCATAGGTGAATCGACGCAAGCGTGAACCCTGGAGGGGTCCACTGATGGACGAACCGACGTAAATACGACCGGGACGACCAGGTGGTGGGCTTGAACCTCAGGGAGGCTTCCTACGTACCCTGTATAGAAGACAGGGATCAAAGTCCACGTAGTTCATTCTGTCAGGACTTACGCACTTGGGGCAGCCCGGATGCTGCAAAACTCAGTTGGAAGGGACTTGGACCGAAAGCAGAAGACACCTCGATCCCAGTCAGACCCTCTACTGGCTTCGGCAGTGGGGAGGCGCAACGGAGATACACATGTGCAGCCTCCCACGAGAAACTAGGGGTTTGTAATACCCTGCCCCCGTAGGGAAAAGCCGCTCCCATTAAATCGTCCCAAAAGGGGGACAATCCCGACATCCCTGCAGAGACGAGCGGGTGGGGGCCACATCCAAACCGGGGGAGACCCTGCGTGCGAGGCACGGGATCGAATGATGCGGACGGTTTAGCGTCTTGCCGGACGAAGTACAGTTTAACGTCGTGTGTTGAGGACGAAGCGGACGGTTTAACGTCTTGCCGGACGAAGTACAGTTTAACGTCGTGTGTTGAGGACGAAGCACTTGGCAGTTTAACGTCTTGCAGCGCGGACGATGGGGGCTAGGCAGTTTAACGTCGTGCAGCTTGGACGGATGTGCAGTTTAACGTCATGCTGGACGAATATGCAGTTTAACGTCATGCTGGACGAATATGCAGTTTAACGTCATGCTGGACGTATGCGCAGTTTAACGTCATGCGGGACGAATATGCAGTTTAACGTCATGCTGGACGTATGCGCAGTTTAACGTCATGCGGGACGAATGTGCAGTTTAACGTCATGCTGGACGTATGCGCAGTTTAACGTCATGCGGGACGAATGTGCAGTTTAACGTCATGCTGGGCATAGGTTGCCGGACGATGGGTGCATGTCACTTCGCACGAACCTGGAGGGCCGCACGGGAAGACAACGCACGGTGCGGGCACCCGGGATGAGGATCATCGGGCGCCACGCAGGCAGGTGCCCTCGGGGGGTCGAGGGAGGCGACCCTGGCGGATTGCGCGCAAAAGAGGAGCTTTGCGCGCAAAACCGCGGGTCGGCGCGCAAAAATGGCGGGCTGGCGCGCAATTGGGCCAGCCCTTTGCGCGCGGAAGGTTGGGATTGCGCGCACCGGGCTTCGGATAGCGCGCGGGGGCAACGGCTCATTCTCTAACGAATGGCCACTTTGAAAATGGGGGGTGCGCGCAATCGGGGCGGATTGCGCGCACCCGGGGGCAATTGCGCGCAAGAGGCTTCTTTTGCGCGCAAAGGCCTTCGGGTTGAAATTTATTCAAAGGAAATGAGCCAAGGGGATTGCGCGCGAAGGCGGACCCCAAGGCTCTATTGCGCGAAAGAAAGGAGGTTACCTGAGGATCGTCATTGCGCGCGGAAGGGGTTGAATTGCGCGCGCGGGAGACCGTTCGACTTCCAGCAACCTTTGAAACGTTAGGGGTCGCCTAGTATTTATAGGCAACCCCGGGCGCGGAATCCAAGGCGCGAGCGCGGAATTCTCCTCGCGGGCGCGGAATCGGGCACGGCGCGCAAGGGAGTTGCGCGCATCCCGGGGGTTTTGCGCGCGGATCATCATCTTTGCGCGCAGCCCTCTGAAATTCCGCGCAAGGCCTCCGGGCCCTCCGAAACATTCTTCCGACTCCAAATATGACCTCGCTTTCCGCATCCGGAGCTTCGTTTGGGAACAACGGACTTTTCCGGCGTCTACAGCTACAATAGACACCCTGAATATCCAATTGTGGCATGTTGATTCATGGACCATCGATCACATGGACTGGAATGTGTTATGGTGTGGATTATGTGGACATTATATTTTGGTTAATGAGGAGTATGGGACCTTGTGGATCATAATTTTTGAACCATTTAGTTTAATATATTAAAATGAAATTTGGAATAAATGGGAAATAAAATGGAAAATTGAAATGATGAAATAGAGATCTTTACATAGCCCTGACTTTTGAGGGGGAAGTAGGCAGACTCTCTAGTGATTTTTGTGATTGTTTATTTTAACAGTAATGGATTTAGGAGAAGGATCTATGTTATGATCTTTTATAGAAATTTTTTGACCAATCTTATGCTTTTAGCTATGAATTTATTGCCTTTGATCCTTTTTGAGGTGTGTGATTGGAATTGTAGAGACATTCCACCATGAAGATGTACAGTCATACACTAGGAGGGTGGAAATGGACATGATCCAGAGGTGGTGGTCCATGTTCTATCAGCGGACCATTTTATAGTGATAGATGAGGCACCAATATTTTTTCTGGACACAGGTGTTGAGGAACACTTCTATGAGAGATTTACACGCTTTATAAATACTTTTCCGAAAACACTGTAGCATTCCTCATCTATGGATGATCTGGAGTGTGTATTCTAGTAGTAGTATCCCCCCATGTTTCCAGTGGATGGTGGTCCAAAGGATTCATATTTTTGTCTTGAGACTACTATGTCAATATTTTTCTATATTGCAATACTTTTTGAGAGGAGATTGAAGTTACCAACACACATGCTTCGGGGAGAAGAAAAGTGCTTTTGGGATGTTTTAAACCAGGATGATTCACTATCTGACATGGTTTAGTGAGATTTGCAATCCTGTTTCTAAAGAGAACAAGTTAATAATTGATTAATTGATATTTTATTTGATTTTAGTATATAATTAAGTCAATATATATTGAATTCATATATGAGGAGATGGGGATTCTTGAAGTGATGATGTCTGGAGAAATGTTATGGACTCACTTTATGGCATTGGATTTTAATTTTGAAAAATTCTAAGTATTAATTGTGATGATCATTTTGCTGATCATAAAAAGAATTCAAGATAAGTTTTGATGGTGAAGGAACATTTTCTACAACAAGTGGAATACTATGAAAAGTTTTATTTTCATGAAGTGAAGAAGAATAATTAAAGAATATTACCATGAAAAATGTATGTATATATATTTCATAAAGAAGAATAAAATTTGACAATTATTAAACTAATCATAAATCTCAAGGACTTGTATCAATAGTGACACAATGATTCTAACATGGAAGATTATTTATGTTCATGAAAATATTCATATTCATGTGGATTTCATTTGAAGGCCAAGTAATATCCCCATATTTTTCATGAGGTGTTGATGATGGGTTTTCATGTCGAATGAGTTTGTACAATGTTAGGTATCATGTGGGATCATCCAAATCTCCATGGAATTATTGAAATCAGCTAAGTATGGATTTTTGAAAATTGTATGAAATGTTTTTAAAGTTGAGTTTTTGAATGAGGTTTTCATGTAAATGAGGGTTCATGGTTTTCATATAAAAATGAAATATTTTTCTAAACATAAATCATGTGATGACATGGTATGATATTTTAAATTGATCCTATTTTATATTCATGTGATTTAAATATGAAAAATTTATCATACATTTTAAGGTACATTGATGGGTGAAGAAAATAAGGTTGATAGAACACAATTGAGATTCCCATGCATAGTAAACTAAACATTAATAAAGTGAACCTACAGTATTATATTTGAAATATATGCAATGCTATATTCATTTGATGTGAATATAAAAAGTTTAGCGTACTATTTTTGGTACATTTAGTGGAAAATAAATGATGGTTTATAGAATAAAATTGATATTCCCATGTACAGTATGATAAACATAAATAAAGTGATTCAATAATATTCTATTTGACATAGATTCTATGCAATATCCCTAAGATGTGTATTGGAAAAATTTAGCATACTATATATCCAATATGTAGTCAAGAAGAATACTATATGGGAATTGATTCGCTAAAATTATATGGTGATGCGTGAATGAAGGATTATCTTCAAATGATGTACTTTATGGATTGTAATTCTTTGAGAACTTCCATACAGTATGCAGTGATGGTCCATTGTGGGTTTCCATGTAGTTCACATATGAAGATTTATTTGTAGATAATGAGTAAATTTTTGGGTGATGTCCTTTGTGGACAACCATGTTGATAGTGTATATGAGGAGATAAACAACTGTAAACTACTTTTCACGATCGCATAATATTCATGCTGGTTTGATAACCTCTCTTTGTTGGCTATAAATATAGGGACAACTGTCTCTCTAAAGGTGATAAATAATTTGATTGAAGTGTTCATTTTGTTCATAAGATCTTATTATACTCCTTTTGGATTCCACAAATAAATTTGTTCTTTTTGGGAAGGATAAAATGGCATGTTAGGTTCAATGCTAAAATTTCTTCTATGCTAAGGGTATTGATTCTCTATGTGGTCAACTACTATGCTATTTTCTTTATAGGTGAAGAGTAATGAAAACTTAAAAAATAATTTAAAGAATATTCAAGAATTATTTTTTCTAATAATCAATAAATTCAACCAATAGTATGTGACTTTTCCTATATTCTATGCTATGACCATTTCATGATCATGGGAACAATTTAACAAACTATTGGAATAAAATACGATTAATAGAAAAGTGAAGTGTTATACAATACAATAACCAATTTTATAAGAATCAAAAAATTCATCCAATGGTACGTAACTTACCATATATTCTATGATGTGATTATTTCATGATCATATGGACAATTTGTTAAACTATTTGAAGAATGTACAATGAATATGAAAGTGAAGTGTTATACGATGCAAGCATCAGTTTAGTAAGATTCAAATAAGTGGACCAATAATAGGCTACATGTCATACTTTCTATGCTGTGATAAATTCATGATAATTAGAAAATTTTATCATATTGTTTGATAAATATACAAAGAATAAAAATTGATGTAAATTATGATCAGAGCATCAGTACGCTATGCATCAAAGAAGTGGACCAATATTATTCTACATATCAAACATGCTAAGATATGATAATTTCATGATCATTGGTAAAATTTATCATACTATTTGATCAATATACATGGAATAGAAAACTTATGTGCAATATGATCAAAGAATCAGTATGTTGAGCATCAAATAAGTGGAAGAATAATACACCACATATCATACATTCTATGTTATGATCATTTCATATGTACGGGGCCAATTTATTGTACTGTTTGAATTTTAAAAATAGGATAAAAAAATGGGAATTCCATGAAATACACATGATTTCATGATGTATTTTAGTGGAGATTCATAGGATAGATTATTCTGAGTTATGAAAGTCTCTATTTTTCATAATATAATATTGAGTAAATTGTGTGCACCACATGAACACATTATTTGAGTTCAGGAATTAATCATAAGAAGTAAGACTCATTGACTGAGAATATATATAAGAAATATTTTATCATCACTGGAGATCATAAGTTGAAGAGATTGAAGTAAAAATATACTTGCAGTAGAAGGAAGCCTGGTCTAAGAATTCAGTAATCTAAGAAAATATAGATAATTCAAAATCTGGTGTGAATGGGTTTCAAGACCAAAAAGATTATTTCAAGAACCTAGTAAAGATCCTTAATTTCTACATGTGTATAACATATATATTTCAAGTGTTTCAGGAGAAACTAGAAATAAACAGATATATTTTTATTTGTGGATCAAGAACATTTAGAAGAAGGGTCTTTAGACTATGGTGTCTACCCAGTTACTAAAGAGACTTGAGGCTGGGGTGTCTAATAAGTCTATAATAAGGAGAAGAGAAGATGGTTTGGGTGTATGACTATGATCAATTGGAGTATTGACTATTGGGGTGTATAACTAGTTGTTTCCTTATTCATTGTAATCGCATTCTTATATAGTCTAGAATCCATGTTTGGGGGATTAACCAACATGGAAAGGAGTATGTATTTTTACCAAACGTTGTACATATTGTGTTCTTTTATCCAATTGAATATTTCTACATATGAAGTGATATTTTTAGATATAATTGAGTGGATCAAGATATTTTAAATGTTCAAGAGGTTAAATTCAAAAGAAAAATAAATAAAAAATTAAACCACTAATTCACCCCCCCCCCATCAGTGTTTAATCCGTCCTAGGGTACTAAAATTTTTATCAGATCCCAGGTCCCTCTAAAGATCCAAAAGTTTTCCTGGATTATTTGTAAAGACATTATAAAGTGTAGATTTTAGGAAGTGTTTGAGTTACATCAAATGGAGACATAAGAATTTAATCCTGAGGATAAAAATAATTGGAGTTCTTATGAAACTCATAAGAATATGAAGAGAATAGTGAAAATTAAGTTAAAGAAGAATACAAAATTTAATGGATAAATACCATTGATTAATGGTAATCAGATTTGTATAGGTAGAAATAATTATTATGATTATGATTTTTCTAATGAACTGTTGTAGGGATAATGAATCACATGGTGATCTTCATTTTGAATTAAAATAAAATGTGAATAATGTTCCTAAATAAGTGGTTAAGTGTATTTTTGGTACTATCAAGGGACTCCTTTTTGATAAAGCACATATGGAAGCATAATTTGAATAATTAGATGATGCACTAAGTAAGAATCTTAGAAAGTGCATCACTCTAACAGACCTAGTTGAAGTAAGGGAACAATCCATTATTCAAACCGAAGAATAATTTCAAAGGTATAACTATAAGAACATTATATTTGATAATATTTTTAAAGAATACTTTCATAGACTTGAATATTTTCACAAAGTTTCTATTGATGTTAATAATTTTTAACTGGATATCACATCTTAGAGGATCAAGGATCATGAATAATTATTATAAGATGAGATTGTATTGCATCAAGTGGGTGTTGAAAATATGAGGAATGAATCTGAAGATGAAGTGGAATTTGTTTAAGATCGTCAGAATTCCGTCAGCATGAGATATCTTGAATTGAAAATTATATTGTCCCATATTGGAAGGACTTATGTTAAGACGTCACAATAAAATATGTATGTGTCTACTTCAACACAATTCTCATTAAATGATTATACTAATAAATAATCTTCTTCACATGGAAAAAAGATCATTACATCGTCTAATTATATTTCCAAAGAATAAATAATGAAATAGGTACCATCCATATCCCAGTGTAATAATTTTTTTTAATCTGTTTCTATAAAAAGTGTAGTTTTTAATAAAAACTCATTAAAAATATGGATGACAAGAAATGGTGAATAACCTACAACCATGTCAATGGTGGATATAATAAGATTTATAATTGCTGGTTCCCCACAAGAATCCTAGCAGAGTGTGAAGAAGACCCAAAAACATTATGATGGAATTATTGGACATCAATCATAAAATAAAATAACATTAAGGTTTGTGGTTAAATGTTAGTGCTGTAATAGATTTGGAAATTTTTTGTGGATTATTGGTACAATATTTTAAATTATAAAGCATAAAATAATCCTATACAAAGTGGATTAATTCCAAAGATTAAGAAACAACATTTATAGGATAATAAAAAAATCATGTTCAAACTGATTTTAACTTCTTGGTTATATCTATTATGTTTTCAATAAAAGTGGTTAAAAATTTGAAAAATGTACATCTCAAAATTTATTAAGAAACTATGGACCACATGAGAAATAAATGATAGCCTTCGGTAGAAATCTAGAAAATGATTAAAATCAGATTAGTCCTAATAAGTTTCATGAGATGAAATCCATGGACTCAATACATAATAAAGATCAGAAAAAACTAGGTCCATGATGATTAATATGAGTGCTACATCTTGGAATAGAGATATTAATAAAGTCACTCATGTGAATCATTGTGGAAACTCTGAAAATCTGTAAATATTTCTAAAGATATTCCTGTAGGATAATTTCATTAGAGTTTTTCATAAATAGAAAACTCATGTGTTGATAAAGTTATTTGTGAGAGATGCAATAAATTTAGACATAATTCAAGAGGATTATTCACCACATTTCCAGCATAATAAGAAGTCTTGAAGAGAATTAAGATTTTAGTAGAATATGTATAAGACATTAAGGATAAATAAAGAAGAACCATCTCACATAATGAAATGATAGGTGTGATATGATCCATTTCACCAAAGGATAAATCAGATTTGAAAATTATATGTGGAAGCATGAATTCGGGAGAAGATGGAGCAACTTTGTTGAGAAAACTATCTCAACATTGCTTTTCACATTGAGGAACAATTGACCCCTCCTTATTACCTTATATATTTGTGTGTTTTTAAACAAAAAATAATTTTAATTAAAGGATATTTTTGAGGCTATGACTTCTATACATCATGATGATATTTTACTTCATGGAGTTTACTGACTTCCATGAAATGGAAGAAAAATGTGTATCCCTTGAGGGGGATCATTGATGAGATGAAACTGTTAAATCTTTATTTCATAGTGAATGTGATACATTTAAACAGATTTATAAAATTTGAATTTATGGTATTCCAATTAAACTTTCATCCCTTGTTCCTAATTATATTAATCATATCAATTATTAGAGAGTGATTTCTTAATGTTAAGATAAGAAAATGGGGGGTCTATATCATTTTTACTTGTATTTTATAATGTGTTTGTCAAAGTATGTGTAAGATATAGTATATCATTGATGAATTAAATTATTTATAAACCATATAATAGGATTTGAGTATTTATGAGCATGATTTCACATGCATGGTATTTATGGATAGATTGTAAAACCTTGGTTGCATCTCTCTTATTTTATACACCAATTTAGATAATGTAGACTTAGAGTTGATTAACTAAAGGCTATTTTATAGGAGAATAATATTATAAAATTAATCTATTTTATGTGATCAAGAAATCTTCATATAATGTAAATGATCATGTTTTAGAGAAAAATTTGAGATGATAAGATCCACCACTTACCCTTTGCATTTATTTTAGATAAGGGGGAGAAAAATTTTGACTCTGTAAAGTATAGAAGTATCGACAAAAAAAATCAAAGGGGGGATTCAATAACACAAGTTCATAATTGATGAGTGAATTTTTTATTTTTTGTTGGTATATCATAAATTCAATATATGTTGAATACTTATATGAGGATCTGGGGATGCTTGAAGTGGTGATTCCTGGAGAATTGATATGGACTCACTTGATGGAATTTGATGTCATTATTGAGAGATTATCCATATCAATTGTGATGAATACTGTGATGGTATTAGAAATAATTCAAGGAAAGTGTTTATGGATAAGGAACATTATCTACGACAATTGAAAGATCGTGAAAATATTTATTTTCATGAAGATAAGAAAAATAATTAAAAAAGATGGACATGAAAAATGTATTTATATATATGTAATGAAGAAGAATGAAAGTTTAAAATTGTTTAACTAGTATTAAAGATCAAGGACTTGTGTCAATAGTGAGACATTGTTTTCAACATGGAATATTATTGATATTCATGAAAATATTCATTTTCATGCAGATTTTATTTGAAGGCCTTGTAATATCCCTATATTTAGAATGGGTTGTTGATGAAGGGTTTTTATGTTAAATTATTTTTTACAACATCAGGTTCCATGAGGGATCATCCAAAGCTCATTGGAATTATTGAAATTAGATAAGTATGGATTTTTGGAAACTGTCAGAAAATTTTCCGAAGTTGAGTTTGCGAATGAGGATTCCATGTAAATGAGGGTTCATGGTTTCATATAAAAATACAACATTTCACTAAACATCAATAAAGTTATACCGTAGTATTCAATTTTACATATATTCCTTGTTATATTTATGTGATTTATTGTAAACAATTTAGCATACTATTTTAGGTACATTTAGTGGAAAATGAAAGCTGGTTGATAGAACACAATTGAGATTCCCATGCATAGTATCCTAATAATCAATAAAGTGAAGTTATATAATGGTATTTTATATATATGATATGATATATTCATGTTATGTAAATATATAAAATTTAACATACTATTTGAGGTACATTGATTGGAAAATAAAATCAGGTTGATAGAACACAATTGAGATGCCCATGCACAGTATACTAAACTTTAATAATGTGATTCCACAGTACACCATTAGACATAGATTCCATGTTATATTCATGAGATGTGGATTGGAAAAATTTATCATAATATATGTGAAATATATAGTTTATAATTGTACTATATAGGAATTTCTTCAATAAATGATATGGTTGTATGTGAATGAGTAATGCCCCACAATTGACATGATTCATGGATAGTAAAGCTTTGCGAACTGCCATGAAGTATGTGGTGATAGTTATTTGTGGGTTTCCATGTAGTTCATAGATGAATATTTCTTCATGAATGATAAGATTATTTGTGGTTTAAGTCCTTTTAACATAACCATGGTGATGGTGGATATGTAGATATGAACATATTAAAACTTCATTACATGATTAATAAATATTCATGCGCTAAATGGATTGATAATTGCTATTTGTTGCCTGTAAATACAAGGCTAACTCTCTCACTAAATATGATTGATAAATTTGGAGATGTTTTTATTTTGAGAAGAAGTTATTATTCTGCTCCATCTGGGTTCTGTAATGCAATTTGTTCTTTTAGTGAAAGATAAAATGTTATGTGAGGTGTTGTTCTAAGAGATGCACTAAACTAAGTGTATTTCTTTTCTAAGTGGTTAAGTTCTATTCTATTTTATATGCATGTGAAGTCCTATGAAAAATTCAAAAATAATTTGAAACATATTCAAGAATCAGTTCCCTGGGAATCAAAAAAATTCAACCAACAGAATGACAATTTTCACAAATTCTATGCTATGATCATTTCATGATCATAGTAAAAAATTTGAAAACTATTTGAAGAGTATAAGGTGAATAGAAAAGTTAAGTTCTATGTGATGAAAACATCAGTTCACTATGCATCAAGAAACTAAACCTGAATTATGTGACATATCATATATGCAATGTTGTGATCATTGGATGACCATAATAACAATTTTGAAAACTGTTTGAAGAATGTATAATGAATAGAAAAGTGAAGTTCTATATGATGAAAGAATCAGTTCAATAAAAATCAAAAAAAGAAGATCAGTAGTATGATACATATCATACATGCTACACTATGATCATTTCATGATCATTGGAAAAATTTAGCATATTTTTTGAACAATATAAAGTGAATTGAAAACAGATGTGCAATATGATTCAAGCATCAGTACACTAAGCATCAAAGAATTGTACCAACAGTATTCTATATATCATACATGATATTCTATGATCATTGGAACAATTTATCATATTCTTTGATCAATATACAGTGAATAGAAAAATTTTGTGTAATGTGATCCAGGAATCAGTAAACTAAGCATCAAAGAAGAGGACCAATAGTGTGCGACATATCAAACATGCTATGTTATGATCATTTCATGTATGTAGAATCAATTTAGAATATTGTTTTATGTTTAAAAAGTTGATAATAAATTGGGATTTCAAATAAGTACACATGGTTTTATGATGTATTTGAGTTGAGATTTAGAAAAATATAGTATTCTCTGTTTTTCAACTCTATATCTTGCATAAAAGTATATTGAAGAAATTTTTTTCACCACTTTCACACATTATATAAGGTCGGGACTTCATCATAAGAAAGAAGAATCATTTCCCAATAATAAATCTGAGAAATATCATTTCATCACTAAGGATTATAAGTTGAATAAACTGAATCCAAAATATACTTGCAAGAGAAGGCAGTCAGGTCTTATCATTCAATAATCTATGAAGATCTGGATTATTCAAAATCTGGTGTGAATGTATTTCAAGACCAAAAAGCTTATTTCAAGAAGTTTTTGAAGATATTGAAATATCGTATGAGTATAATAGATCCATTACACTCATGGAGGAATATCTATTTCAAGTTGTGTAGGAGAAACCATAAGCAAATAGTGATCTTTCTATTTGTGGATCAAGAACATTGATAAAAAGGAGCTTCGGATTGGGGTGTCTAACTAGTTATTGAAGAAGCCTAGGGTTGGGGTTTCTAACTAGTCTTGAATAAGGATAATAGAATATGGTTGTGGGGTCTAAATAAAAAAGGAAAAATATTTAGTTAATGGGGTGTAGAATTAGGATCAATGGGAGAATTGACTACTAGGGTGTATAAATAGTTGTTTCTTTATTCATTGTAATCACCTTCTTATATAGTTGTGAATCCATGTTGGGGGATTAACCAACATTAAAATATGTAGGTATTTATACTGAATCATGTAAATAAATTGTGTTTTACTCTTTCTATTAATTTCTATATATGATGTATGAAGTGAGATTGTGAGATATCACTAAGTGGATTGAGAACCATAACAAGTTTTCAAGGTTGAATTAAAAAGAAAAAAATTAAAGAGGTAAACTATTGATTCAACCCCCCTCCCCCCTCTATGTTTTCAATATATCCTAGGTAACTATAGATTATATGACTAATTGTTTCCTGAGGCACCGAGGGAAGAGCGGGCTAGTGATTTCATGTGTCTATAGTAGGGAACGATGATAGTAATGGAATATTAAACACACTATACAGAGCTATAGTGTTTTTCACCAATGTAACTTATTGATGAGGAATTGACGGAAAGATGCTTTGAGTAAGGTCTCATACATGTTGTTCAATCTCAATTCAATGTGCTCAAACTGACTATTATTACTGATAAGTGAATTAGGAACTTATTAAATAGAAGAATCTGAGAGAGGTTGGGGGTGCATAGTAGAGTAGTATAGTCTCTCGGCCCAGTGGTTTAGCTTCTAGTGGTAGGAAGAGGTGATTTTAGGATTCTCGTGATATGATAAATATCCATACCACTAGTATGGGTAGTGTAGTTTTCTTTCATCGGTGCGGAATATGGGGAAACATGAGGAATTAGTGTGATCTTGACCCACTAGAGTGTTGAGCTAGTGGCAGGATGG
This sequence comes from Viscum album, assembly GCA_963277665.1. Classification (NCBI taxonomy): domain Eukaryota; kingdom Viridiplantae; phylum Streptophyta; class Magnoliopsida; order Santalales; family Viscaceae; genus Viscum; species Viscum album. Next base: position 826,350,604 of record OY728162.1, read on the forward strand.
TCCATGTACAAAATTTCTATAGGACCTTCCATATAGTAGTTAGTGTAAGAGGATCATCCTCAACTCTTAGTTTAGGATAAGTTTTCACAGCTCTGTATTTGGTAGGGATCTAGAGAAGTACGGTTGTTTTGGTCGAGGTGTTGGTGGTTTTGGTTGAGGAATTTAGGCACCAGTTATACCTCAACAACATAGTGGGCTTGCTCCGAGTAGTGGGGTTATATCATAGGGTTGTGTTTTATGCTAAACATATTTTGTAGATCCTTCCCCTAGGGAGAAGTGTGTTGGACTATCTATAGTGATAGGTATGATCTTAGTAGTCTTTACTCTTGTGTCTATACTTTTTTACATAGGTGCATCACATAGTTTTTTATTTGTACATGTGGGGGAATTCCTTAGGTTTATCTTTTAATTTTACAAGGGAATTATAATGCTTAATACTCTATTTGGGATTAAGAGAGAGGATGTACATTAGTGTAGGGAGTTACCTCTTGATATTGGTGGGTGTCATTTCATTTGGTATCTTTTCTTCCTCGAGATTACTGAGTTTGATGTCATACTTGGTTTGGACTAGTTAGTTTCTTATCGAGCCTCCATTGATTTTTATCACCATAGGGTGACATTCACATCACTAAAGGGTGGAGTGTTTATTAACAAGGCTTAATAGGTTGTCCATTAAATACGAGTTGGACTAAATCATAGTGGGCTAGGTGGGAGGATAGCCCAGATCACTAGCAATTATCTGGATGATAGGGATAGTGTTAGGTGGAATTTCCTCTAGTGGTTTATCATTTTTTGGATGCTTTCTTGGAAGAATTTTATGGTTTACCTCCTAAGATAGAGGTTTATTTCTACATCAAGATACTTCTAAGAGCATCGCAGATATTCATTCCTTCATATAGGATGGCTACTATGGACTTACAAGAGCTGAAGAGGTAGCTAGAGGACATTGAGGCAAAGGGGTTTATTCAGAACAGTACTTCTCTATGGGGTTCACTGGTATTTCTTGAGAAAAAGGTGGATAATGACCTAAGGATATTCATGGATTACCAAACATTGAACCAACTGATGGTTAAGAACTGGTATCCCTTTCCACATATAGATTACCTTTTTTATAATCTTTGAGTAGATCAGGTGTTCTCAAAAATTGATTTGAGATCAGGATATCACCAAGTATGTGTTCAACCTAAAGACATGTCTCGTATAGAATTTTTTAGCATGTATGGTCTATATGAGTATATGGTTATGTCATTTGTCCCCATGAACATGAAAATTATTTTTAGGGAGATAATGAACCTAAGTTTTTATATTTATCAAGATTCTTTTATAGTGGCTTTCTTAGATGATATCTTGGTGTATTCTCACAATCGACACAACCATGAAAAACATATTAAGATAATTTTGGAGGAACCAAGAGAGAATCAGTTATTTAATAAGCTTACAAAGTCCCACTTCTAATAGGATAAGATTCACAACCAAGTTCATATTATCTCAGATACAATAGTATCAGTTGACCAAGAAAATGTGAGAGTTGTAGTTTCATGGGAGAAGACCAAGAATGTCTTTAACATACATAGTTTCTTGGGGCTACTAGGATATTATAATCATTTCATATAAGACTCCCCATGACTATGATCACCATTTATAGTCATGAATAAGAAGGGTTTGAAGTTTTTATGGATGGATAATTGTGAGATAGCCTTTCAGGAACTGAAAGGGAGACTAACCTCAGCATTGGTCCCAATTCTTCCAGATCAGGGTAGAAGCTACACTGTGTATAGTGATTCATGAAGTATCAAGATAGATGTAGTTATAATGTAGGGTGATAGAGTTTGGATGTATGGTTCTTGTTAGTTTAGGACACATGATAGGAATTAAATAACTCACGATCTAGAGTTAGCTACATTTGTACATGGATTGCATTGTTAGAGACACTCTTTATTGGGAGATCATTTTGTGGTGTATCTAGACCAAAAAAGCTTCAAGAACATATTTTCATAGTGTGATATGAATTTGAGGTAGTAAATCTTAGTGGAGTGCCTATAGTCTTTTAACTTTGATCTAGACTACACACTTGAAAAATGTAATGTGGAGGCTGATTCATTGAGAAGGAGGACTCATATATAGGTGGTATAGTAGGTCAATATAGAGTGGAAGCCTGTGGATTTGATCTCTGAGATTAAATTGGACATGTAGTATATTCAGGGAATAATTTTCATCCATAATTAGTTGTGACCTCTACACATCAATATAGAGTAATAATGAGAAACTATTAGATTCATAGGGCATAGTTCTATGGGAGAGTGTGGCAGGTGAAAACCCGACTCTTGGCTAGACTGTAGTTGAGGATGATATCCTGAGTATACATGGACGCATATGGGTTATGGTAGACATACGTGAGGATATGATAATCCACTAAATGAGGCTAATATTAATTGTTAATATATATAATATTAAAGTGATTTATTATTCATAAACACCATTTTAGTTCATTTTATACTTTGAACATCATTCCACATTATGATTGTAATTCTTTCTTAAAATGCACTATTATGTGGTACATTTTTTTACATCATTTGAAGTACCCAATGATTAATCTTATTTTAAGGAGTAAAATTATACATATTTTAATTTGATATTTTTTTAAATTTATCTACACTTCAATATGAACATGTTTAATTTAGGGATCAATGGAGAATTCATGGAAGAAGATGGGGATATTTTGTGATGAAAGGAAACAATTCTGGAGAAGTCAGATTGGACACCAGCCCACTCATTCGAATGTGGGGCCCACCATACAGGCCCAATGAATCCCAAATTTCTTGAGATGCTATAAGAAAAGTATATAAACAAAGCACTCTTCAGGATACAATTCTAAGTCAGATTCTATGGTGGTCATTTAGTCATCCCAATTTAGAGATAAATTCTGGGCCAGATTCTGCGGCCCAGAAAAACAGCCCACTAATCTAATCTAATCTACTAATATACTAATCCAAATGGGCCCAAATTTTACAGGAGGTTAGGAGAAATCCGGGGATCCATTTTCTTCTTCTATGATCCACTCTGATTCGGCCATATCGAAGGTCTTACAAGCCCATCTGTTCGGTAGATAAAAGCTGGCTGCCACCTCAGGTCAAATGTTGAAAAGTCCAAGTTCCACAAACTTTCCACCCACCTATGGCCTACCACAATTAATTGAGAAGACTTGGACTATTGGAGGCTCGACCCAAGGCTTCAAAAATTTCTATTTAATGTAGTGGTGGTGGATTAGTTGATAATATTGGATGCTTTGTTCAATTGTAATGTTATGCTGCGATTTTGTTGTCTCAAGTTTGTCTTTCACATGTAAGTCGTTCAATTCACTTTAGTTTCTTAATAAAATCCATTATTTTCCTCTTATTATGTTGTTCTTAGTATCACTTTGATATCATTGGTTCAAGTTGTGAATTTATTCACACTAAACCTTGTGAAATTATTCACACAACGGTGGAGTGATCATTTTATTTTTATTGTTTTCTTTACTTCTCCATTTCCTCCCTCATGAGTCTACTTTCCACTTCCATTGAAACCATGGGATCAATGGAGGGATAACCCACTTATGGGTTGATATAAGGGAGTATCAAGGGTCTGTATTGGATGTTATTTATCACCCCATTAATGTATAATCACTTCTTTAATTGAGATTTGTATTTGATGATTTTTAAACTCCATCATCCTTGTTGAATTTAAGGCCACACACTTCATGTGCTAATACGAAACTTTACCTTGAAGTGCTAGAAACATTGATCCTTCAAGTGTATAGGTGATTAGTATTAAATTTTTTAGGTATTAAACTAGTAAGTGATGATGTTGTATTATCTTCTTAAATTAATCCATCTCAAATATAAGAAATTGAAATCTTTGAAAAGAAAATACGTCCAATCCACCCCAAGTGATAACCTAGGATCAAGTCATTATTTTAAATTGAATTCACTTAAGTCTCTTAGAGTTTCTTTAAACCCATATAAAACCAACCCAAGTTGGCCACTTCATAGACAAAAACAGACACCCAAACTAGACTACAAGGACCATCCTACCTTCTTCTTTTGGGTAAATTTGAGCGAGAATCAAATTTTTGTGCCGTTGTCGGGGAACCAAGTAATTCATCTAAACACCCATTATATTCTCCCCCATTTCTTATTTTCTCATCCAAATTATCTTATCTTTTCCCTTTCTCATTTTTTTTCTTTTGGTGCATGTCCACCTACACCCGCGATCAATCAAACCGTCTAGTTAGGGTGGATAGTCCTGGGGTTGGGGAGTCAAGTAGACCATGGGAACTCTTTCCATTAGATCCTAATATTCCTAATACTCCCGAGTAAAAAATTGAGCCTATTTCAATGTAAGGTCTTCAAATAAACCAATTCATAAACTCGGGTGGGAACCAAAATGGAAACCCAAATGAGGCAGCCACAAACTTGGGGAATGCAATGGATCAAACCATGAATGACTACCTCACACCTTCCTGGACCAATTCCCCCTCATGTATTAGACACAATTCCCTAGGAGATATAAAATACATATTTAAACCCCATGTCCTAAACCACCTTCCCACATTCCATGTAATGGAGTCCGAGATGCCCTACCTTCACATTAAGGAATTAAATGACATTATAGAAACCATGTGCCCCCCACATAAACTAGAATCATCTAAGATGAGTCTATTTCCTTTTTCATTAAAGGATCGAGCTAAAAATTGGCTGAACAATTTGAGACCATCATCCATAAATGCTTGGTACCAAATACAAAGAGAATTCTACAAAAAATACTTTCCCCACAACGAAACAATTGCACTTAAAAAGAGTATCCAAAACTTTTTTGAAAAAGAGGGAGAGTCATTCTATGAAACATGGGAGAGGTTCAAAGACACTCTAAACATGGTTCCACACCATGGTTTTTCTATACCTAAACAAGTGAGAATTTTATATAAAGGGTTGGGTCCAGGGAATAAATTATTCATTGACATGATGTGTAATAGAACCTTTAAAAACAAAGCCCCAAATGATGCATACGAGTATCTAGAAATCCTTTCTAAACAAAACCAAACATGGGGAACTTCACCTTATTCTGAAAAGACACAAATAACTACTGGAATTCATACACTTAGAGAAGAGGAAAGCCTTAGGGCTAAACTCGCAGCACTCTCTAGAAAGGTTGAAGAGATAGACCTTAGGAAAGTCCATGAAATCCAAACTGTAGACCCTGTTTGCACAATTTGTGACAAACATGACCATAAGACAGACAACTGCCCAACCATTACATCTATCAAGGATGTTCTTTTAGGAGGACCCCCAACGGAAGTAAATGCTTTGAACTTTAAAAAGCCTCAATACCAAAACAACTTCAACCTAAGGTATAATGACCACCCATGCTTCCGCTGGAAAGATAACCAACAACCTAGACAACCACAGGGAAAAAAACCTTACCCCCATCAGAACTACCAAACCCAAAACCAGTTCCAAACCCAACCTATCCAATAACAATAGCCATCAGTCCATTTTCAACAAACCATCCCACCTCCAAAATATCCCCCTGGGATAAACCAATCTACTCAAGCACCAACCCAAACTATTCCACAAATCTTACTAGAACAACTATGCAAACAAATGGAAAGCATGAACTCGGAAGTATCTTCCCTTAAACAAGAACTTCAAACCATCAAAACTATAAAGTCACCCATGCCTACTCAGGTGGTACCATCCTCAACTTCAAGGGGAGAGTCAATTTGTACTCAAACAACTCATGAACAACTAAAGGTTGTGACTGTTTTAAGAAGTGGGAAATCAATTGAGAAACCTGAACAAATAATTCAGAACCCACCTGGAGATTCAAACTTGGATGAAAATTCAAATGAACCAAGTGATCAAACTGAAAAACACAATAACATTTTCAAAGAAACAACTCTTCAACAAACAACCCCACAACCTGCACCATTTTCTAAATGCATGAGGGGGAAAACTAAGCCTGAATTGAGTGAAACATTGAGGGAAATATTCTCACAAGTCAATTTGAGCATTCCTATTCTCAATGCAATCCAAACCATACCTTCCAACTCAAATTACCTTAAGGACTTGTGCACTTTTAAAAGAAAATTTTCACATAAAAACCAAGTCATTTTGGCTGCTAATGTGAGTACCACCATTCAAGGGACCATTCCTCCAAAGTTCAAAGACCCAGGTTACCCTTACAACAATGTTGAACTAGGAGAGGGAAAAATTTTCAAGGCCTTGTGTGACCTAGGTGCTAGTGTCAATCTCATCCCTTATGTTGTGTACTGCCAGTTAGGCCTAGAATAACTCCAACCCACATCTGTCACACTTCAACTTGTTGATCGTAGCATTAGGGTTCCAAAGGGGATTTTAAAGGACATTCTTGTAAAGGTTGAAAACTTCAGCTACCCTGCTGACTTCATTGTCCTTGAAAACCATCCAAACTTAGGAAATAAGGAACAAACCCCAATCATCCTTGGCAGTCCTTTTCTTACAACAATCAACTCTGTTATCCGATTCTGAAATGGGAACATGACCATCACCTTTGAGAACATGAGTCTAGACTTGAACATCTATAATGCAAGCTCACAAATAGGGGATGATGAGGACATTCATGAATTAAACATGATAGGAATCATTTATAATGAATCCATAGAACATCAAGGAATATTTGATGAATTTTTAAGTTAGGATGAGATTAATTTCCTTTGTTCACATGAAGGAAGTTTATCTCCTTGGCTTGAATCATTTTCAAATTGCTCTTATGATGAAGTCTTAGGTCCAAAAATTAGTGAAACCTTTCAAACTTCCTTCCCTAAATCTGATCAAACCAATCTTGTAGCTGAAACTTCCATATGTGGGGAATCATTCCTATCTGAAACTCTAAAAAAAGAAATTGATATTGATCCAATGTCCCAATATTCTGCTGAAATTATAAACCAACCTGATCTTGAATTGAAGGAACTTCCCACTGCACTCAAGTATGCCTTCCTAGGGGACAATCAAACACATCCTATTGTCATTTCTTCTTCTCTTGAATCCAATCATGAGAGGATGCTTCTAAATGTCCTTAGGAAACATAAGAAAGCCATTGGTTGGACCCTGTCTGATATTCCTGGGATTATCCCACTTATTAGGACTCATAGGATTATTCTGGAATCTGATTCAAAGACATGTCATCAACCTCAATGGCGACTCAATCCTAATCTCATAGAGGTAGTAAGCAAAGAACTTCTGAAATTGTTAAAATCTAGTATCATATATCCCATAGTTGAGAGTGAATGGGTGAGCCCAATCCAAGTGGTTCCAAAAAAGGTTGGAATCACAGTGATAACCAATGAGGATGGAGAGATTCTTCCAAAAAGGGTGAGTAGTTGATGGAGGGTCTGCATTGACTATAGGAAGCTAAACTCATTCACCAAGAAGGACCATTTCCCCTTACCATTCATTGACCAAGTCCTTGAGAGAGTGGCAGGTCATGCCTTCTACTTTTTCTTAGATGGGTACTCGGGGTATAATCGAATTGAGGTATCCCTAGAGGATCAAGGGAATACTACATTCACTTGTCCATTCGGCACCTTTGCTTTCAAACACATGCCCTTCGGGTTATGCAATGCCCCTAGAACCTTCCAACGGTGCATGATTGGAATCTTCTCAGACATGGTAGGGGATTTTCTTGAGGTCTTCATGGATGACTTCTCTATGTTTGGGGATACATTTGAGGGATGTCTAAAGAATGTGGAGAGAGTCTTGTAAAGATGTGAAGAAAAGAATCTAGACCTAAACTGGGAAAAATTACATTTAATGGTTAAAGAGGGACAATTTCTAGGCCATCTAGTCTCAGGTAGGGGGATTGAAGTTGATAAATCCAAGGTTGACATCATTCTTCACCTTCCATCACCCAAAACTGTCAAGGAAGTGAGGTCTTTTTTAGGACATGCTGGTTTCTATAGAATATTCATCAAGGACTTTAGTTCAATATCCCATCCCTTTTGTGCTCTCCTAGTAAAGGATGCTCCATTTGTTTAGACAGAAAGCTGTGAGGGTTCATTCTCAACCCTCAAATACTCTCTCACATCTCCTCCTATTATGAAATCTCCAAATTGGAACCTTCCTTTTGAACTTATGTGTGATGCCAATGACTTTACTGTTGGAGCTGTGTTAGGACAACATTGTGATAAAACTCTTTATGTCATTGCTTATGAATGAAAATCATTAAATGATGCCCAAATAAACTACACCACTACTGAAAAGGAGTTACTTGCTATTGTGTTTGCTTTAGAGAAGTTTAGGTCCTACCTCTTAGGATCCCCCATCACTGTGTTCACTGACCATTCTGCACTAAAATACCTATTCCAAGAACAAGATGCTAAGGCTAGACTGATTAGGTGGGTCCTTCTCTTACAATAATTTGACCTCACAATCAAGGATAAAAATGGTGTTGAAAATGTTGTAGCCAATCACCTCTCTACAATGTAATTCAAAGATAACTCCAATCACCTTTCTATGTCTGATTCATTTCCTGATGAACACCTAAACTCTGTGAGTGACTGCCCTTGGTATGCTGACATAGCCAATTTCTTAGTTACAGGAGTCATTCCAAAATTATTAGGCACTCAAGCTCAAAGGAAATTCCTTTCTGAGGTTAGACACTATTTTTTTGATGATCCATACCTCTATAAGTTCTACCCTGACCAATTCATTAGGAGGTGTGTTCTAGAATCTGAACAAGAGTCCATCCTTAAATTCTGTCATAGTGAGGCATGTGGAGGTCACTTTTCCTCTAAGAAAACATGTTCTAAGATTCTTCAATGTGGTCTTTTCTGGCCCACCCTCTCAAGGGACTCCTACACATTTTGTCAAAGCTGTCCTAGGTAGGGTCCATCACAAAAAGGAATCAAATGCCACTCACTCCCATCTTAGTGGTTGAAATCTTTCACTATTGGGGAATTGATTTCATGGGTCCCTTCTCAAACTCTAGGGGATATCTTTACATTCTCTTAGCTATCTATTATGTCTCTAAATGGGTTGAGTCCATTCTTACAAAATCCAATGATCATCAAACTATGATTATATTTCTCAAGGAAAACATCTTCTCTAGATTTGGAATTCCTAGGGCTATCATTAGTGATCGTGGAACACATTTTTTCAATCATCCATTCTCATCACTCGTGGAAAAATAGGGAATTTCTCACAAAGTGTCCACTTCTTACCACCCACAGACCAATGGTCAAGTTGAGTTAGTCAATCATGAAATCAAACAAATTCTTGAGAAAATTTTCAATCCTTCTAGGAAATATTGGTCCGATAAACTCTTGGATGCTCTTTGGGAATATCGTATAGCATTCAAAACCATCCTAGGAATGTCACCATATAGGTTGGTTTATGGAAAATCATGCCATTTACCTATTGAAATTGAGCATAAGGCCTCTTGGGAAATTAAGAAAATGGATTATGACCTCTCATTGGCCGGAATGAAAAGGAAATTAGATCTCAATTAACTAGAGGAACTAAGGATGGAGGCTTATGAAAATTAAAGGATAAATAAGTCTAGAGTTCAAGCCTACAAATCTAGGAATATCAAGGTAAAACATTTTGGACCGGGAAAACTTGTTCTCTTGTATAGTTCAAAACTTCATTTACACCCAGGAAAGTTAAGGTCTAAATGGTCAGGTCCTTTCATAGTGCATCATGTGTACCCCCATGGGGCAGTAGATATTCAAGATCCGACAAGTGGTTACATTTTCAAGGTCAATGGTCAAAGGTTAAAATCATTCATTGAATCATTTAATAAACAGGAAATAAAGGTTGAGTTAATTGAGCCAATCTATGAACTAGGAAAAAAAATGATAGATTTAGGATCCATGTCGGGCTAACGACATTAAACAAAAGCGCTGCATGAGAGGCAACCTGTGGTTTTCATCTTTATAATATTTTTGAATCATATTTATTTTTCAAATAAGATTAATTAATCATTTTGATAATTAAAAATAAAAAATTAAAAAATATAATAATATAAAAATAGACTTTTGACCTGTTCTTCTATTATGAGTATGGATGGGTACGAAAGGGGAGCACCATATTCATCCATGTCATGTGGTGTGATCCTTGAGTAATACCTTACCCAAAAATTTAAAAAGAAGAAAATGTATCATCAGTTTATTTTATTTTATATATATACTTATATTTTAATTTTATATATATATATATATATACTCTTTTGTTTTTTTGTTTGTTTTCCTTTTTCCACTATGGAACTCTGCAAGCGACATGGATATCAAAAGACTAAATTGGAGCGGCAAGAATTTCAACTTCAACCACCAGGTGACTTCATTCCATGATCCTCATTTACAATTTCCTTTTTGAACATTCATTCTCTACCTCTACCACCTTCTAAATTTTCTTTTTTTTAAACACTAGGAACAATGTTATTTTATGTTGGGGGGGGAAGATAAAATAAAAAATGCTTTTGTGTCAAGAAAAATGAATGATTTGAAAGAAAAAATGGGTAAATGGAAGGAAAAATTCCTTTAACTTTGAACATGGTAATACACATTTCACACTTTGAAACTTAATATCAAATAATTTAGCATGCCCTGATTCTGATTTTAATCCTTGTATAATTTCATGAGAATAGATTTTGGAAAGTGTGGCAGTCCAATGTGATATTTCATTGTTTATATTTTCATCCAAATAAAAAAAAAGATCACAATGCATGTCCTTTGGATAGTGGGGTATTAGTTTGAGTTCATGGGATCCCCTAAATAAATAGCATAGGTTTGGTGATCATTTTAGTTTAATATGAGTATTCAAAAAAAAAATTGTGCGTAGAGAAATGAAATGACCTAATGCATGGCTTTCGGCACTTGGGGATCGTGACTCCATAGTTGTCTGGCCCAGAGTTAGTAATTTTATCTCTATTTTTGGTAATTTGAATTTGTTTTTTACTGAGTTAACTCGACATGATGCCCGAGTATGTGGGATTCACTTGGTGACCTAAGGTCTTTGAGCCTGGGGGTCATCGGCAAAGTCTTGCTACAGGGGTTGACTATTTTGAGTGCAATTTCAATTACCATGGAAAAATTCAAAAAAAAACAAAAAAAACAAAAAAAAATATATATAATACAAAAAAAATTGAATACTCATCTTAATATTGAAATGTGATTCCACATAGCGCTTCCGTAATTTCCCCCTTGAATAAAGATGAACCCCCATGTCTATTGTGATGCACAACACATCCTCATACTTAATTGATATTGGATGAAATATGACAATGAAATTGAACAAAGAAATGGGATTGGGATTGGGATCTTCTTATGAAACAATCTTTTATTAAAATATTTTGATGTGTTTCATGATTTTTTGGTATAAGGGTTTTTGGTGAACATTGTGTATTAAAATGTTTTTGGAAAAAGGAATTAGAATTTCTTATTTTTGAGATTTATTTTGCTCGGGACTAGAAAAACTCAAGTTGGGGGTGTGATTAGCAACTAAATAAGGCTAATATTCATTGTTAAAATATATAATATTTATGTGATTTATTATTCATAAACACAATTTTAGTGAATTTTACACTTTGAACATCATTCCACATTATGATTGTAATTCTTTCTTAAAATGCACTATTATGTGGTACATTTTTTAACATCATTTGAAGTACCCAATGATTCATCTGATTTTAAGGAATATAATTATAAATATTTTAATTTTATATTTTTTTAAATTTATCTACACTTCAATATGAACATGTTTGATTCAGGGATCAATGGAGAATTCATGGAAGAAGATGGGGATATTTTGTGATGAAAGGAAACAATTCTGGAGAAGTCAGATTGGACACCAGCCCATTGATTCGAATTTGGGGCCCACCATAAAGGCCTAATGAATCCCAAATTTCTTGGGATGCTATAAAAAATTTATAGAAACAAATCACTCTTCAGGATCCAATGCTAATCCGGCTTCCATGGTGGTAATTTAGTCATCCCAAGTTGGAGATAAATTCTGGGCCAGATTCTGCGACCCAAAAAAACAGCACACTAATCTAATCATATCTACGAATATACTAATCCAAATGGGCCCAACTTTTAAAGGAGGTTAGAATAAATCAGGGGATCAATTTTCTTTTTCTATGATCCAGTCTGATTCGGCCATCTAGAAGGTCTTACAAGCGTGTTTGTTCAGTGGATAAAAGCTGGTTTCCACCTCAGGTCAAATGTGGAAAAGTCCAACTTCCACAAACTTTCCACCCACCTATGGACTACAACAATTAATTGATAAGACTTGGACTATTGTAAGCTCTACCCAAGGCTTCAAAAATTCCTATTTAAGGCAGTTTTGGTGGATGAGTTGATAATCTTGGATTCTTTTTTCAATTGTAATGTTATGTTGTGATTTTGTTGTCTCAAGTTTGTCTTTCACATGTAAGTTGTTCAATTCACTTTAGTTTCTTAATAAAATCCCTTCTTTTCCTCTTATTATGTTGTTCTTAATATCAATTTGATACTGTTGGTTCAAGGTGTGAATTTATTCAAACTAAACCTTGTGAAATTATTCACACAATGGTGGAGTGATCATTTTATTTTTATTGTTTTCTTTACTTCTCCATTTCCTCACTCATGAGTCTACTTTCCTCTTCCATTGAGACCATGGGATCAATGGAGGGTAACCCACTTATGGGTTGATCCAAGGGAGTAGAAAGGGGATGTATTGGATGTTATTTATCACCCCATTAATGTATAATCACTTCTTTAATTGAGATTTTTATTTGATGATTTTTAAACTCCATCGTCCTTGTTGAATTTAAGGCCACACACTTCATGTGCTAATACGAACCTTTACCTTGAAGTGCTCAAAACTTTGATCCTTAAAGTGTATAGGTGATTAGTATTAAAGGGTTTAGGTATTAAACCAGTAAGTTATGATGTTGTTTTATCTTATTAAATGAATCTATCTCACATATAAGAAATTAAAATCTTTTAAAAGAAAATACGTCCATTCCACCCCAAGTGATAACCTAGGATCAACTCATTATTTTAAACTGAATTCACTTAAGTCTCTTAGAGTTCCTTTAAACCCATCTAAAACTAACCCAAGTTGGCCACTTCATAGCCAAAAACAGTCCATAGAATGTACGTGTCTATAGGTTTCTTCTTAGGTCTCTGAGGATTCGACAACCCAAACTAGACTACAAGGATCGTCCTACCTTCTTCTGTTGGGTAAATTTGAGCGAGGATCAGGATCTGATGTAGGAGTTACATGCCCCCGTTTTGGAATTTCATCGTGGTGTTACCAAGATTTATTTTGACTTACATATTCATTACTGGTGGTCGGGGATGAAACGTGATGTAGCTAGTTTTGTTATGTGGTGTTCCGCCTGTCATAATGTGAGTGACGAATATCAGTGACCATCCATAATTTTACGTTAGTTACCTATTTCTGATTATATATGGGATGATGCCGAGATGGTTTTCGTGACCGTTTTTACAAGGTATCCTTGAGGTAGCGATGTTGTATGGGTTTTTGTTGATAGACTCACAAAGGTTTCACATTTCCTTCCGATCAAGGATACCTTTGGTGTTGATGATATTGGTTGGTTGTATATTTATTTGGTAGTATAACTTAATGGGGTCCCTTGTACTATCATTTTATATAGGGATGACTTGTTTATGTCTCTCTTATATATGAGTTTGCAAAGGTCATTGTGTATATAGGTGCTTCAGAGCATAATATTCCACCCTCAAACTGATGGCCAGTCAGAGCATACGATACATGTGCTTGAGGACATGCTTAGATCATGAATATTAGATTTTGGAAGATATTGGAAGAGGAATATTACCATAGTTTAGTTCTCCAACAACAATAGATATTAGGTGGCTATACTGATGGAACCTTATGAGGATATGTATGGTCGTCCATGTTGATATCCCCTATGCTAGTTAGAGGCAGGTTAGAGAGGTTTACTAGGACCACGTATCATGAAAGAGACTTCTGAGAAAGTCTAACTAATCAAGAAATGGATGGATACTGCATAGTCTAGATAGAAATCTTATGTTGATCATCGTCAATAACCTCTAGAGTTTGAGGTCAGGGATTGGGTGTTTTTACGTATCTCACTAAGGCTAGGAAATAGATGTATTAAGAGATTGGGTAAGCTTTCAGCATGATATGTTGGGTCGTTTGAGATTATATAGAGATTAGGGATGGTAGCCTATCTGTTTCAGTTACCTCAAGGGTGATAGAACATGCACAACGTCTTTCATGTTTATTAGCTATGCCATTATCACTCAGACTCATCTCCTGTTCTTCAGCCTAATGAGGTGGAGTTATAGGTAGATTAATCCTTTGAGGATCATCTAATTAATATCATTTATAAGAGCATGAAGGTTCTCTGATATTGGTTAGATCCTCTAGTATGGGTGATATGGAAGTATGGCCATTTATAATACGAGAATTGGGAGCTAGAGGCTAATGTACATTCTCATTGGCCAGAGTTATTCTCGAGCAATTCCTGACCAACCATGAAAGGGAAATCTGAGGAAAATTTTCTTTATGGAGGAATATTATAAGATATCATGTTTTCTTATGAGTTATAAATCTTTTTTTTCTATTTAAATGCTTAATTACATCTTAATTTGAAGACGCTTTGGTGTCATGGGCTTATCGAGGGTGTTCATGGCTTATTCATAGCCTGGAACCCAACTCTTGGAGAAAAATAGATTAGTTACATAGTTAGGAGTAACAGTCTGACCCAAACCATAAGGTTTGGTGAAACCATGCGATGTTGTACAAAGGACTTCAGGAGCCCGTACGGTTTGAGTGAACCATGTTGATGGAGGAGAACACCATTCCAATGGACTCTACAATTTCTGAAAGAGGGATGAGATAGATTTTGTGCATATTTTAACAAACTATGTACACTAATCGTGCAAGGTTCCATCTATAAGGTGAAGGGAGCACAGTTGGTTCGTTGTTTGGAAAACTGTGTATCCAAATGATGCGGCCTAGATTTTTGAGACAAAATTAACTTTTTATCCTTAAAAACCATCAAAACCTAAAAACTAATTCATATTTCTCATTACAATGGAGAAACATCATTTGAGATCTCCCCCTTGATCAAATTTTGTAGCTTTTGATCTCGTTCTTGCATCTGAACTCAGAATCTTGTGTCATTAGTCTTGTTGGATTCATGCTAATGAGTACTCATTTCCTTTTATTTCTTTATTCATTTTTCTTGGTATCAGCTATGATATTTAGGTGCAAGATAATATGACCTATTTTTATTTCTTTCATTCGTTCTTCATTTTTCTTATAATCTGAGCCTAATAAAAAAATGATACTATATAAGCACTCAATTACAATCCTACGGTAGGTGTTATATACCTTTCCCTTGGGTTTTGGTGCTTTATATGCCTTTTTTTATTCTGAATGCCATACATTCTGGTTTCACCCTGATAATTAATTGAATTATTAGAATGGACATGTTGGGACATGTTAGGGATTCCCTTTAGTTCCTTGATCTTAGTTTGAGGTTTTCACCCCAACCTAGTCCACAAATGGGGTGTGCCTTGTGATTTCCTTTGTCTTTTCCTATTGTTGAACTACCTAAGGGGTGAGTGGTTGAGAATTCCAAGCTATAGGAAGCCCTATTATATGTGAACTAAATTAAATTGATTATTTAGGAAATGGTCTGACTCCTTCACTATGTTATACATGATGTGAATTGTTTAACTGTTTAAATGTGAATTGTTATATGAGTGGGTAAACTCATTGAATGTATTTGAATTGGAATTTTTATATGGTTTAGAAGGAATCAAAGAATTTGATGTTATGAAATTATAATTGAGTTGAATTATGGATGTTTCTATAGGATTCCATGGGTGTGATACACCATGGGTTGTGATATTGGCAGTAGATTCCTCAGATGAGACTACTCCTTGGGTCTTGATTTTGTAGGATGCTTTGGGCCTTTCTACCCCTTGGATTTGGATTTCTTAGGCTCATAGTGTAAATGGTATGTTGAAATTCTCCTTGGAAGCAAATACAAGCCTAATATAGTTTCCATCGAGATGATCTTGGTACCCGACAAGGATGCCTCGGTCCACTGTACCTTGGATCCAACCCCATAGGGTCTGACACTTATGTTATACATATAAATTGTGGTAATTATGGTATTCTTGATTATAAAACATGGTCATTTTTGATATAATATAAGGTTATATGGCATGGTTGTGGTTGGTATGAGATACTGGATATATGTCTTGGTCATGGTGTTTATTTTTGTTGTGCCTTATAACTACCTTGTTTGAGGATCTTAACCCTTGTTTTGTAGGAATCCTTGTAATGCTTGACAGTATCACCTTACAGTTATTACTTTTTCCATTGAAATTTTACTTTTATTACTATCATATTTTTTATATACCTTTCACACTTATTATATTGTATTATACATCCTGGATTTTTATAGACACTATTGGTTGTGGCCTACTGGTATTTTATATCACGCCCTGTCTCGGGCCACCATTGGGTACCTAGATAGACTTTATGAATGCAGGTTGGGATTGGTAAAAACATCCAAAGTTTTATTCTTTACTTTTTTCCATGTCTAGGAGTAGGGGAGAACATGACCAAATTGTGGCTTATGATGTTATTAGGAGATTGTTATTTTTTGTATTTTTTATATGTTGATACATGTATTATAATGATGACTATATACCTATTTTAGAGTATTTGTAGGAACATGAAATGATATATCATTTTGATATATGATATTTATTTTTTAATTGTTGTATATATCTCTCTTTTGATTTTATCTACTATTCAGTTATTAATGTACTTCTGCTAAGGTGGGTTTCTAGTCATGTGGTCTTAATGTTTATTCATGCTGCTTATTCATTGTTATATTGATTCCACTATTTACATATATGATTTCTACTACTCTTTTATACTATATTAAGGTGGAATTTTCTCCCCACTAACACACCCTTATCCCTTGATTTTAGTTAGTATCATCTCATGTTTGGGGAGATACTCTTGAGGCCATGTGTCTAACCAGTCTCAGAGCACCATTCAGTTGCATCGGGGTCTAGGATGCTACACTCCTAGAAATTAAATCTGATTAAACTCACTATGCTCAATGGAATGACCTTTCCAAATAAATTTAAATAATCAGAACAATCACTTGACTATTAAAATTTTAACTATAATCTTGAATAGATTAGAATAAAAAACATTAAAGAAGGAAAAAGATCTTATTCATCAAAAAATACAATCTCTAGAAAAATAAATGAAATATGCAGTGAAATACATGGAATCATAAGGTTTTTCCCATTGATCTCCACTACCATAGTCCCTTAATATTTTTTATGATAATAACTAAATCAACTCACATATTATTCCTCCTCCCTTTGTTATAGTTACTCTATGAGAATCCTCTATCTAGTACCACTTGATCATGAACCACACCATCACCTCTAAAATTATGATATCATTTTTTCTAATTCAATTTTCCCTTCATATTTATGAAACAATAATGGGAACATGATTTTAAATGACTTAAATATTCAATTGATCATATTGAACCTCCAATAGAGTACAAAAAAAGAATCATGATTTCTTCTAAGTGGTAGTAGTATAAATTTCTATAATCATGTGGGTGAAAAATTAATTCCATGAACACCAATGTTTTATCTCCCCTATGAATCATCCCATGATCATAAAATTATCATCTCCTATTTGAATTAATCAATTTTTATTTGAATAAATTGTGAAGTGTGTAAATTAAATGGTGATATAATCTTTTTTTCATACCCTTATGTAGTGAATGATCCATGAGTCTACCCTTATCTCCCCCAACCTTAACACAATGGAAATTTTGAGTTCAATTCATCCTAAAGATTCACAATATATTGACTTTTAAGACTTCATATGCATCATATGATTTCTATTTCATATGACTTTATAATTCATATAAATGAAAACCTCATATGATCAGGAAAAAGTTCATATAGGACTCAGAAATATCTTACAAGATCTAAAAATGTCACAGGGGATCATATAGTTTTTATAAAGGAAAATATCCTAAAAGATATCTAAAATATAAAATAAGACCATAATTCTCCCATGCAGCCACCAAGAGTCATATTGTAAGTGAAAAATATCTTAAGGGGTTAAATTTTAGTTAAATTAATTATCGTATTGGTGCTAAAAAATTATCCAATGTGCGTCTCAAAAGTCATACGAGATCAGAATTATCTTCCAAAACCAGATTTTATTAAAGTAAATTATCATACATGGGGTAAATTATCCTATGGGGGGTAAATTTAGCTATATATAAGACTGGATTATCCTTCAAGGTAGGATATCTAAAATTAAAACATCATATGAAATATTTTCTTATAAAGTAGATAAAATTATCCTACATGATAAATTTTATTGTGAGATAGATTATATTATGGCCCAAACATAACCAAAATTTTCTCATTTTTAGTTCAACAATAGGACATAATAAGTAATTTACTACATTAACACTAAAATTATGACTTTGAAAAATAATTTCATAAATGAATAAAACACATAAAAAATTGAATTAATCCATTTTTATAATAATTCAAAAACTATACTTAGAAACAAAAAAATGATGTTATTTTACTTAAAAAGTGTTTGGATTAAATCATTTAACTAAAAATGATATATTGTGAATATATTAGATCTATCAAAATGGTCAACATAACTTTGATCATTATAATAGATATACTTATAATCTAAGTTTTATTTTTGTATAATGTAGAAAGTGATATTAGAAAATAAATAAAATCAATACTTGAAAATGAAAATATCCTCACTAACAAAAATTTCTATGAGTGGTACAGACACTTGAACATAGTACTAATATATGAGAGTAAATTTTATGTGTTGGATTCACCACAACCTAATGAACAACCTCAGGAAGCTAGTGAGTATGATACTTGTTTCAGCATGTTATTTCATCTATCTCCAAAACATGGCACTAATGACTACCTCAAGGATAGATGGTTTCATATGGGTCTAATGCTAGAGATTTGATTGATTCTTATGACTATGTACTTTATGACCTTTATTGATTTAGTTGATAATTTGGTTATAGCTGGCACAAACTTAGTCAGGAAAATAATTCTTAGTGAATCATCTGTTATTATATGGGGTAGTCAGGGTGTGTCATATATCCTGAAAAGGAATCATATTAATGGTTCTTTATTTTCATTAGGATATATTAAAGAGGGTTATTTAGGAAAATACCAAGTATTTTTCTTCCATTGTGGAAGACCCAGCCATTACTAAGCATAATTGTACAGTAACACCAAATATCTTCAATCATTGTGGAAAATCTATCCCACTTAAATGTTTTTTAGAAGAGTTTCATATAGAAGTAGATTTGGATACACATTAAAAAATATATTATGTGATCATTTAGATTCTATGAAAAGGTGGTGGATCTCATTCTAATGTTAAGGGGATAATTAGTCAATGAATAAATCTTATATAGGGGATAAGTTTTGATGCCTTTATATAGAAGAGTATGCACTAGAGGAATCTGAAGTGGGTCTGACTACTATAAGATATACAATGTTTATTACTTCCTCTATAGTCCAAGATCTTTTTGATACTAGTGAATCTCATTATTTTATATCATCAAATTTTTTCAATGAGTTGGGATTATTCTCAGAGATTATGTCATTTTTATGGATCATTCTACTCCCCTGTAAAGGTGTAAAGAGTAGGGTTTTAAATATTCCAAGTGTCAGGGTATTATCGTCGAGCATGAGTTCATATGTAATTTCTTAGTTATTGATCTTAATATCATTGAACTTATCATTGAAATGGATTATATGGTTCATTTTAAGTCCCAAGTCTATTTTTATCATTTCCATATTTAGTTTCTATATCCCAATGGGGTTACATGTTTCTTTCAAGGTGACCGGTGTCCTATATATGGGTGAGTAGGGAATATTTTTACTGAGGTTAGAATAATATCATGTCAATTTTTAGAGATGTTATTAAGGCCATTTATCATTAGTAAAGTGGTCTTATTCCTACTGTTATGAATGGGTAACATAAATACGTCCATAGTAACATTTTCTAGGTCAATTCCCCAAAGAGAGATCGAGTTTACTATTGACATGATTTAGGGGATGATCCTCATCTCCTCACCATTTTATTATATGAAATCCACTGAGTAAAATGAAATTAATGTTCAGATTGAGGATATTGAGTCCAAAATATTTTTTTTATGGGTGTGTCACCTTTTACTTCTCTGATTCTCTTCAAAAATAAGTATATGGAAGCCTTCAGTTGTGTACTAGCTACCAAAAGTCTAATAAAATGACTATTCAGAAAGGGTACCCTTTTCCTAGGATTGATGATATGTTTGATCAACTTAGTGGGTCCTGGTCATTTTATAATATTGATTTGTGATAGGGGTACCATTAGTTAAGAGTTTTAGGGGAGGATATTCTAAAGACTATATTCCAGAAAAGTTATGGAAATTATGAATATTTGGATATTCCATTTGTTTTATTAACACTCATGTGGTGTTTACATATTTTATGAATTAGATAATTTATTGGTTATTGTAATCATTCATGGTTGTTATTGTGGGTGATATTTTTCTGATTTTAAATACTAAATAAGAAGTCATAGATCATTTTTATATTGTTCTAAAAACATTGAATGAACATCATATGTATTGAAGGATAACTAAATTCCAGTTTTGGATCTAAAAAGTGAGGTTTCTGGGCCATGTTATATCTAAGAGAGGTATCTCAAAGAATCATAAATAGGTTCAGGAAATGATATCCTTGGATCAACCAATAATGTGCTTTATATTTAGATCTTCTTGGTTTTATATGGTTATTATAGAAATGTCATTTCAGATTTATCCAACATTTCATCTCATATTATAGAGTTGAACCATAAGGGTATTGAGTTTGAATGGAATGATAATTCTTAATGATCATTTGAATAAATTAAATTGAGGTTGACTTTATATCTTGTTTTTATTCTTTTATAATTGGTTTTTGGTTACCACATATTTTTTTATGCCTCTTCTATAGGATTAGGATGTGTTCTGGTGTAGGGGAAACAGGAAGTGGCATATGGATCATACTAATTATGACCTCATGATAATAATTATCCAAACAATGATCTTGAATTTCTTACCAAGATTCATGCTCTAAATACTTCGAACCACTATCTATTAATAGAGAGTTTTTCTATATATTTTCATTATAAGTACTTGAAGTATATTTCTTCCTAAAGGCATTTGAACCTATAATAGAGATGTTTGGTTGGGTATCTTCACAATTTTGATTTCTATATTTCATACACACTTAGAAAATAGAATGTGGTCATTAATTCATTGAGAAAGAATATAATGACACATACCAAGAAGGATTATATAGAAGAATGATCTTTGATGATTTTATTTACTAAGATGTGCTTGGACATGGAAGAAGTTAATGGGAAGGAGTACTTATTGTGTGTAAAATATGATTCTTTGTTTGATGATTTTATTCCTATTAGAAAAAAATAGACACTTATTTTCATTATTTTAGTTAAATAATCTATATTAAAGTGACCTTGGGTGATTGGACTCAGTATCCTTATGTTTTTTCCATTTCTGAGGTGGATTGGTCATTCTAATGACTTTTTGGTGGAAATTAATGGATAGTAGAAATCAGTCCAATTTCTCCATACACTCTGGGACTACCAAGATGAATCATGATTTGATATGTTGGTATTAGTTTTTAGGGATAAGGTAGTCTATTGGGGATTTTTTTTCACGATGAATTATCTAAAAAATGATTAAGTTAGATTACCAAAGACCATACAGTTTGTTGTTTCAGTTACCAATTCTAGTATGTGAGTGGAATGAGATATCCAAGGACTTCATTATAGGTTTACCATGGAGTCCTATTGGGAAAAATATTATTTGGGTGATCATTGATTTTATTTCAAAATCAGCTCATTTACTTAACATTAAGGAGACAAAAAAGGTATAAGAGCTTGGGAACATATATATCGGAAGAATCGTGATGCTCTATGAATTACCTTCTATTATTATTTATAATAGAGATATCTAATTTAAATATTGGTTTTGAAAAAGTTTATAAGAGATGATAGGTACCCAATTAAAGATAACCATTTTATATCATGATCAGACTGATGGAAACACAGAGCGATCCATTCATATTCTTTAGGATATGATTCAGGTATGCATTCTTTATTTTGATGGTTTATAAGAAAATAATCGGTCCTTAGTTGATTTTCCCTATAAAACATTTATCAATATTTGATTAAAATATATCCCTTTGAATAATTTTATAGGTATCTTTGAAAATATACATTATGTTGGGAAGATTTAGGAAAATAGTCTTTGGTTAGACCAAATATTGTTCAATATATTAAAAATACTTTGGAGTTTATATGAAATATGTTAGTGATATCTTACAGTCAATAGAAATCGTATTTGTACTATCATCATTTCCTGCTAGATTTTGTAGTATTTGATGGGGTTTTTCTCAAGTATTCACCTCATTTGGGACATATTCATTTGGTAAGATATGAAAAGTTGGTAACAAGGTTTATTAGAACTTTCAAAATCGATAAACATATTGGAAGGGTGGGATATTATTTGGACTTACTATCTCACTTGACATCAATATATGATGTGTTTCATGTCTTCCAACTAATGAGGTATCATCCAGACCCTTCTTAATTGTTGGAAAGGGAATATGTTGATCTTAATCCCAACACCTTAGTGGATGAGATCCCAATTTAGATTATGGATCATCAGAATAAGGTTTTGTGTGAAAAAATATTTCCCTTTATCCATGTAATATGTGTAAAGACCCAGATTTTCCATGTAAATGTTTTTTAATTATATGGGAATATTACGAGTCCACAAAAATTGATGGCACTTGATTTCGAGGCCGGTGTGTCCTGGATGAATTTCTGAACTTTTTTTCAGGACCGTTCAGTTAACATGAAAATGGGATTTTTTAACTTTTGAACCGGTGCTCGGAATTGAAATCCGAGGACACTGTTGAACTCGCAGCGCTGATATTTTCTTAAGGAGACCTCTACCTCTACTGTTGTAGGTTGAGAGTGAGAGTTAGTTTTTGTTCTTTTTGTTGAAGAAGAAAAAAATAAAATAATTAACATTTTCTTTTTCTTTATTTGAAACCGCTTCATGATTTATGGAGGTAGGGACCACGAGAGCTTGAAACCTTCCATTGAATTCGTGGTGGTGGGGACCACCCGAACCCATTTTAATGTGGAGTTAACCCATGGACTTCCTCCACATTAATTATGACAACATCAATAATTAATGACCAACTCTAATTAAATTAATATAACATAATTTAATAAGTAGGAACTCCTTTTCTGGGGTTTGGAAAGAAATCATTGGCAAAGGTGAAAGTTGGGAGAACTTTGGAGAAACAATTCCTCCAAACGTAGAACACCATCTCCAATGAGGAATGAACTGACAATCGAGGAAACGTCGACTTCACTGACATCCTTCCTTTACTCTCCTCACCAAAGTCAATGAACCTTCGAGGTAAGGGTGTGCTTTTTTATTGTTCTTCATTGATTTCTTTTACATTGAATCTTTTCCCATAAGTCAAGTTCTACTGATCTAATGCGGAGGGTACGGGCCAAACAAGCATGGCACGATCCCTTCTCATCATCCTTGTTGACGCGTTCTTCATGATGGAGGAGGATAGAAACCCGTGCCGGTGATCAGCACTGGTGGGACTCGGGAGTGGTGGTTGGAACTCCGATCATCCACGAAGACGGTGGCGGCACAACCACACCGCTGGAGAAGGGTTGTGGCCCGTCGGCCACAGCGGAGCAGGGGTGGCGGTCGGCACACGGCCGGCAGCGTGATGGTGTTGGTGGCAAGCGTCAATGCCACCCAGCATGCAGGGGTCGTAGCACCAGGCCTCGGTGGTGATGGAGAGGCAGCCATCTTGCTGCCGGTTTCTAGTGATGGTGTGGCTCACGACCACGTCGCGCGGAGGAGGGTTGGCCACCCTTCCAGCCATCAGCCGAGCGGACCACCCAGCATGGGCCACACCGCGGGCCGTCCAGCGGGCCGGGACGGACTTAGCGGACCGGGCCGGACCTATCGAGGCAGGTCAGACCCAGGGTCGGACCTGCATTAGGTCGGGTTGCACTAGGCTGGGTCGGGCCAGGTCGGACCGAACCTGGACCACTTTCATCCCTTTTCGCTCTTTCGGCCATATCTTGAGCTACGGGCATCCATTTGATGAACTGTTTATGGCACCAGAAACCTTGGATCGAGATGGTCCTTTTCATATACCCCACTTGATATTTGGATAAAGTTGGGGTATGGCTGGGTTGGATCAATCACGAATCCAACCGGGCCCTCAAAACTAAAAGGTCAATAACTTACAGACCGGGCATCAGATTGACGCATCGCCTGTTGTGTTGAGACCCCTATTATGTGAAGGTCCTTTAGAATACTTCTTCATGGGAATTATTAGTAGTTGTAGTATTGACCAGTGGCTTGAGGAGTGGACCCTCCTGGAATCAAGTGATCTTAGTGTGGGAACCCTGTGGCTGGCTGTAACATGAGAAAGGGATCTTATGTGGGTCTATGATTTGGGATCCTACATGGATCTGTGTTCTAGAGTCCCACATGGATCCGCTCAAGCAAATCCATGTGGGACTACTCTAGGTTCCTATGTGGGTCTTCTATACTAGGATCCTACATGGGTCTAATGAATTGGGATCCTACATGGGTCTAATGATTTAGGATCCTGCGTGGGTTTGTATCTTAATAGAGTAAGATTATTCAATAATTACATCTAATCATATTTACTACCATACCTATGTTATACCTAGAGTGAGCTGAGTCTTTACCTTTTTGGTAAAATTCTATGTGGCGTACCTTTTTGGTACTTACCTTCGTGGTGATACCTTTGTGGTAATCTTCTATGTGGTGTACCATTGTGGTACTTACCTTCGTGGTGATACCTTTGTGGTAATTTTCTATGTGGTGTACCATTGTGGTACTTACCTTCCTGGTGATACCTTTGTGGTATTCTTCTGTGTGGAATAACTTTGTGGTACTTACCTTCTTGTTGGATACCTTCATGGTATTATTTACTTCATGGAATAGTTCTACTTTAGCTAAGGTTTTGGGCCTTGTGTTTCCTCATGAATGAGATGGGTATACTTGATAACTTAGGTATATGTATGGGCATATACCTAAGTAGGGTTTTCAGTTGATTCCATGCTTTGTGTTTTATCCTTTGTGGATTTTGAGAGACCTTTGAGGGTCTCGAGGTCCCCACTAAGTATCATTATACTCACCCCTACACAGGATACGCCCGCACCTTGTTGTGTTTGATGCAGACGACGGAGAGCACTGACTGAGGATGAGGGTACCAAGACTGGAGGCATCTCGGGGGGTGGACCCTAGACATGGAATACCACAGAGACGACCGTACGAGAGTTGTACCCACCATTCATGTAGGAACCTTGGTGGGTGTTCACAGCAGTTGTTTCAGTTTACTTGTAATTTTAAGTTTTCTTATAATTTCCAGTTGGGCTTGTATTCTGACCCCTTTTACTTATTGTACAAACTCTTTTTACTGTTCAGTTTACTCGTGTTCATAACTTTTTGTGTTCTTGGATATGTGAGTTTACAGGTTATAAAGGAAATGCCCTCTCGGTTTTAGGGAATATTCCTTTCGGTGCTAGTCGCCAGCCCCTAGCCTATGGAAGGCGGGCTTGGGGTAGTCACAGCACAAGCCCCAGGGATGGGGCGTGACAAATTGGTATTAGAGGAGTCGGTTCTACCGTAGAAAATTGGACTCTCATCTTTTATTTTAACGGAAATAGTGTTAAGTTTTATGAGTGTGGTTATCAGTTTAGGGAATCCAGTGTTGGTGTGACAGCCAACGTATCCATACACCAGGACCCTGACTTCTGATTTCTGACTCAGTGCATGAAAACACTAATTTCATGTGTGTTTTGAAAAGTTTTCTTTGTGATCTCTTTGAGTCAGCTCTCTAGGTATAACTTATTGACTGTGGTGCACCTGTTTCTTTTCAGGATGCCTCCATGCAGATATTTAGTTAGGGTTTTGGCTAGAGTACGCGATGATCTCCCACCGAGCGACGAGGCTATTGTGTAGGGATCTTTATCAGTAGAGGCACCAGTGGAGGTACCAGCGGTACCGTTACACATTGCGCCATTGATGCCACCATCCCCAGCAGTAGAGGGTGAACACCGCTTGAGCACGTTTCATGAGTTCTAGTGCTAGAGGCCACCCAGGTTTAAGGGAAAGATGGACCCACAGGCGGCTAAGGATTTGGTGGAGGCCTTGGTGAGAGTCTTCCGACTGGTAGGGACACCAGCTGATCTAATGGTGATCCTTGCCACCAGTCTTCTACAAGGATAACGAATCAGATGGTGGAGCTTGATGCTCAATGTTCACGATGAGGTGACACTTCTCTGGGCACACTTTGAGAGCCTGTTTTAGGCATAGTTTGTCCTAGTGACCCTTTACGTAGTGCGCATTCAAGAGTTTCTTCATCTGCAGCAGGGTAGCATGACTGTGTCTCAGTACTCAGTGAGGTTCACCGGCCTCTCAAGCTACTCCACTGATATGGTGCAGGACCCATTATTTAGGCCCCAGACCTTCGAGTAGGGACTCAAGCGGGGGATCAGGGCTTCAATAATTTCTCTCAGCATCCCGACACAGATGAGGGTGTTTGAGAAAGCCCTCTTAGTGGAGAGTTCTCTTGCTGAGCAGTCACCAGCAGCGAGACCCACAATCGGGTGTCACGTAGTGGATTGTTCTGCAGCTGGAAGTAAACATATGTCACAGAGGTTCAAGAGGACTAGACCTATAGGTGGACGACCATAGGATTCAGGTTCGGTTGTGTGTGGCACCGGAGACATAGCCAGTCATGTGATGAGAAAATAGTGTTATGCATGAGGCGGGTAGGGTCACATGGCTCGTGACTTCCCAACCCGTTGTATGAATGATCAGTAGATGGTTGAAGGACCGCCCAGGTAGAGATAGAGGTTCGATCGAGGAGGTCCGTAGGGAGTAAGCGGATGTGGAAGAGGAGATGGCCACGCAGCTGGCGGTGGGCAACGATTCGAGGTGTTACCACCACCACCACCAGGTTGTCCACCCTGACCACATGGATCAGGTGGATAGGGGTGAGCTCAGCTTCAGGAAACTGATTCCTACGACCATGGTGCTCCAAAGATGATATGAGGTACGATCTGTGTCTACTCCACCTTAGCTGCAGTACTTATAGACACAGGTTCTATTCATTCTTTTATAGCCACTGCCCTCGTTCAGAGCATGGAGATTCTGGTGGAGTTGTTGGCTCGATCATTATGGATATAGACTCTTATGGGAGAGGATTCGATAATTAAAAACTGGTTTCAGTAGTGTGATCTTACTCTAGTAGGCGAGAGATTTGGCTGGGATCTTCTAGTAGCGGTGTCGAGGCCATACGACGTCATATTATGTATGGATTAGTTATCTACATTCCATGCCCATATCGACTGCATTAGGCGCAAAGTGTGGTGTTTTTGTATGTATGGGACTAGGTTTATCTTCACTGGTGAGAAGGGAGCCTTTGCAGCACATGATGGAATTACTTGAAGGAGAGTGTATTCGATCACTCGTTATTTGGCTAGCCTTACCCTCGAAGTGGTTGATGTGGAGAGTTTGAGATATCTTGTAGTGGTAGACCAGTACGCAGATGTCTTCCCTGATGATGTTCTGGGTCTACCTCCTCGCAGAGAGGTGTAATTTTACATTGACTTATACCCTATGACGGCACCAATATCTACACCAGTGTATCGGATGGCTCTCGCAGAGCTTCATGAGATGCAGGTACAGCTAGAGGACTTACAAGGTAAGGGATTCATCTGGCCCAATTTTTCTCCTTGGGTAGCCCTGATTTTATTCACTAAGAAGGCAGATGGGAGCTTGAGACTTTGTGTTGACTATCAGCGCTTGAATCAAGTGATCGTGAAGAACAAGTACCCACTCCTGAGGATTGACGACCTCTTTGATTATCTGAAGGGAGCACAGTTGTTCTCAAAGATAGACCTCATATCAGGCTATCACCATCTCATTTTACAAGATGATTATGTACAGAAGACGGCTTTCATATGTTGGTATGACCATTATGAGTTTTTTGTCATGCCATTCGGTGTAACCAATGCTCCAGCAGTGTTCATGGGACTCATGAATAGGATCTTTCAGCTATACCTTGATCACTTTGTAGTATTCTTCATCAATGACATTCTGATCTACTCATATACCGAGGAGGATCATGCCTATCATTTACAGATAGTTCTAGACACACTTCGAGAGCACCAGCTTGATGATATTCTCTCAAAGATCCAGTTCTAGATCCAAGAGGTTCACTTTATGGGACATGTCATCTCAAAGTATGGAGTTGTGGTGGATACAACGAATATTGAGGTGATACTTGATTGGGAGCCACCCAGGAGTGTGACGGAGGTATGGAGTTTTCTGGGTTTGGCCGGATACTACCAGAGATTTGTGCCAGATTTCTCCAGAGTTTCAGTACCTTTACCATCTTTATGAAGAAGGGGAAACCCTTAGTGTGGTAGGAGAGATGCCAATGAAGTCTTCATGAGCTGAGGCAGAGGCTGACTAGTTCCCCCATCTTGAGGCTTCTTAAGGAGGGCATTGGGTACGTAGTCTACTAAGATGCATCAGGGATCGGGATCGGATGTGTCCAGATGCAGGAGCGAGAAGTTATCGCTTATTGTTCTCGACAACTGAGATAACATGAGAATAACTACGCTACCCATGACCTGGAGTTAGCAGTAGTAGTCTTCTCCTTGGATATGTGGAGACATTACTTGGTGGGTGAATGTTTTACAGTCTACTCGGATCACAAGAGTCTCAGGTATATATTCTCTCATAAGGACCTGAACCTGAGGCAGCGGTGTTGGCTTGAGTTCCTCCAGGACTATGACTTCGAGATATTCTATTCTCCTGGGAAGAGGAACGTTGTATCAGATTCACTTAGTAGGAGATCGGGTATACAACTGCTAGTTGATACGATGGAGAAGCTGGACTCTTTGCAGATATCCTTTGTGGATCAAGATGGATCATCTTTTATTCAGTATCTTACAGTCACTCCCCCACTTCTTTAGTGAGTCAGGGAGGCACAGCGTGGGGACACTGACTGTGAGGCCTGACATGTTCAGATATCCATAGGGAAAGCACCTGATGGATTTTATGAAGGTTGGGAGCACATAATCCTCTTCATAGGATATACCATGGTACCAGTGTCTCTTTGGGAGGAAGTGTTGAGGGAGTTCCACAATTCCCCTCTAGCGGCACATCTAGGAGTGGAAAATATGTACCAGGACCTCTAAAAATAGAACTGGTGTCTAGGAATGAAGAAAACAGTAGCAGATTTTGTCTCTCGATGCCTCACTTTTCATCAAGTGAAGGCAAAGCATCAGGTACCAGCAGGCTTAGTTTAGCCTTTAGAGGACCCAGAGTATAAGTGGGATAGGATATCCAAGGAATTCATGACAGGACTTCCACGTACATATTAGGGTCATGATTCTATCTAGGTAATCGTTGACTGACTCACCAAGTCGGCCCACTTCCTACTGACTAGAGAGAAGGGTTCAGTAGAGAGCTTGGGACGCCTCTATGTGCATGATATTGTGTGGCTACATGGAGTACCCTCAACGATTGTCTCTGATTGTGATGCATGTTTCACTTTCTGTATATGGAAGGTGTTGCAGGAGGATTTTGGGACACAGCTTCATTTGAGCACTGCCTTCCATCCTCAGACAGATGGCCAGACTAAGCGGACCATTCAGACCCTCAAGGACATGATGTGTGCTTGTTTCCTCGACTTTGGATATAGCTGGGAGGATCACTTGACCTTAGTGGATTTTGCATACAATAATAGCTATCACTCTACCATTGGGATGGAACCTTTCGAGGAATTTTACGGCCAACCTTGAAGATCTCCTTTGTGCGGGAATGACCCAGGGGAGTTAGCACTCATGGGACCAGAGATGATACAAGCTACCATGGAGAAGGTGCAGATTATCCAGGAGCAGAAGATGACTGCACAGAGTAGGAATAAGTCTTATGCCAACAAAATATGGAGACCTCTGGAGTTTGAGGATGGTGACCACATATTTCTATGGGTCTCACATTGATGAGGTATGTGGAGATTTGGCCAGGGCGGTAATTTATCTCTGAGGTTCATTGGACCATTTCAGGTCCCCAGCAGAGTTGGCGAGGTGGCTTACCACTTAGCTCTTCCACCTCAGTTGCACCGAGTGCATGACAACTTCCACATATCCCAGTTGAGAAGATACGTGCATAAACCATCTCATGTCATCGACCACGGTGAGCTGGACATCGATGATGGGATAACATTTACAAAGGTTCCAATAGATATTGAGGATCGGCAGGAGAGAGTCCTTCATGGGAAATCGATACCTCTGGTACGCATTCGCTGGCAGCACGGGAACCTCTAGGAGAGAACATGGGAATGGGAGGCTTAGATACGTTCCCAGTACCCCCCCACTTATTTTCCTAGTTTTTGTGATGTGGATTTTAGAGACGCAAAGCCCTGAGGTGGGGAAAATGTAAAGACCTGGATTTTCCATGTAATTTTTTTTTAATTATAATGCAATATTACGAGTCTGTGAAAATTGACGACGCGTGATTCTGAGGCCCGGTGTGCCCAGAATGAATTTCTGAACTTTTTTTCAGGTATGTTATTAAACGTGCAAGCAGGTTTTTGTAACTTTTAAAACGGTGCTCAGAATTGAAATCTGAGGACACCGTTGAACTCACAGTGTCGATATTCACTTAAGGAGACCTCCACCTCGACCGTAGTAGGTCGAAAGTGAAAGTTAGTTTTTATTCTTTTTGTGGAAGAAAAAAAATAAAATAATTAACATTTTATTTTTCTTTTTTTGAAATCTCCTCATGATTTATGGAGGTGGGGACCATGAGATCTTGAAACCTTCCTTTTAATTCATGGTGGTGTGGACCAACTAAACCCCTCTTAATGTGGAGTTAATCCATGGACTTCCTCCACATTAATTATGCCAACATCAATAATTAATGGCCAACTCTAATAAAATTAATAGAACATAATTTAATAAGTTGGCACTCCTTTTGTGGGGTTGGGAAAGAAATCATTGTAAAAGGTGAAAGTTGGGAGAACTTTAGAGAAACAATTCCTCCAAATGAAAAACGCCATATCCAACGACGAAAGAACCGACGATAAATGAAACAACAATGTCACCAACGTCCGTCCTTTACTCTCCTCACTGACATCAATGAACCTTCAAGGTAGAGGTGTGTTTTCGGATTGTTCTTCGTTAATTTATTTTACTTGGAATCTTTTCCCATAAGCCAAGTGCTACCGATCTAATACAGAGGGTACGGGCCAAACAAACATGGCCCAATCCCTCTGTATAATCCTTTTTGATGCATTCTTCATGATGGGGGTGATGGAAACTTGTGCTGACGACCAGCACTGATGGGGATCAGGAGTGGCAGTCGGAACTCTGGTCGGCCGTGAAGACAGTAGTGGTGCAAC
The DNA here is from genome assembly GCA_963277665.1 of Viscum album. Classification (NCBI taxonomy): domain Eukaryota; kingdom Viridiplantae; phylum Streptophyta; class Magnoliopsida; order Santalales; family Viscaceae; genus Viscum; species Viscum album. The sequence continues at coordinate 826,382,288 of OY728162.1, forward strand.
CGCGTCACCGGAGAAGGGTTGCGGCTCGTCGGCCGCGGCGGAGCGAGGGTAGTAGCTGGTGTATGTCCGGCCAGATGACGGTGGTGGTGGTGTGCTTCTGCACCCCCCAACATGCAGGGGTCATGGCGCAAGGCCGCGGCGGCGATGGAGGGGTAGTCGGCTCGCTGTAGGGTGTCGGTGATGACGCGGCGCGTGACTGCGCCTTGCGAAGGAGGGCTGGCCGCCCGGCCAGCCGCGAGCCGAGCTGACCACCCAGCGCGGGCCGCCCAGCGGGCCGGGCCAGGCCACAAGCCACCCAGCAGGCTGGACCAGGCCTGACCCAGTGGGCTGGGTTGGACCCGGGTTGGGTCGGGTCAGCCCAAGCTAGGTCGGACCGGAACCGAACCAGTTTCAACCCTTTTTGCTCTTTCAGCCATATATTAAGCTACGAGAATCCGTTTGAGGAACCGTCTACAGAGCCGTAAAACTTCGATCGAGACAGTATTTTTGGTATACCCCACTTGAGATTTGGATAAAGTTGGGGTATGGGTAGGTTGGATCGAGCATGAATTCAACCAGGCCCTCAGGACTAAAAGGCTAATAACTTACAGACTGGGTGTCTGATTGATGCACTGTCTATTTCATTGAGACCCCTATTACGTGACGGTCCATTAGGATAATTCTTCGTGGGACTTAATGGAAGTTATAGTATCGACCAGTGGCTTGAGGAGCGGGCCCTCCTGGAATCAAGTGAGCTTAGTGCGGGAACCTTGTGGTTGTCTGTAACATGAGAAAGGGATTCTATGTGGGTCTATGCTTTGGGATCCAATGTGGGTCTATGTTCGAGAGTCCCACATAGATCCACTCTAGGAAATCCACATGGGACTACTCTAGGATCCTATGTGGGTATGTTGTACTAGGATCCTACGTGGGTCTGATGAATTGGGATCCTACGTGGGTCTAATGATTTATGATCCTACCCGGGTCTACCTCTTAACAGAGTAAGATGATTCGGTAATTACATATAATCATCTTTAATACTGTACTTATGTTATACCTGGAGTGAGCTAAGTCTTTACCTTTGTGGTAAACTTCTGTGTGTCGTACCATTGTGGTACTTACCTTCGTGGTGATACCTTTGTGGTAATCTTATGTGTGGCGTACCTTTTTGGTACTTACCATCATGGTGATACCTTTGTGGTATTCTTCTATGTGGAGTACCTTTGTGGTACATACCTTCGTGGTAGATACCTTCATGGTATTCTTTCCTTCATGGAATAGTTGTACTTTGGCGAAGGGTTTGGGCCTTGTGTTTCCTCATGAATGAGATGATTATACTTGATAACTTAGGTATATGTATGGGAATATACCTAAGTAGGGTTGTCATTTGATTTCATGCTTTGTGGTTTATACTTTTTGGATTTTGAGAAACCTTTGAGGGTCTCAGAGTCCCTACTGAGTATCGTTATACTCACCATTGCACGAGCTACACCCACACCTTGTTGTGTTTGGTACAGACGATGGACAACACTGACTGAGGATGAGGGTATTAGGACTGAAGGGAGATTAGGGGTGGACCTTAGACGAGGCGTACCGCATAGATGACCGTACGAGAGTTGTACCTACCCTTCAGGTAGGACCCTTGGTGGGTGTTCACAGGAGGTGTTCTAGTTTACTTGTTCTTTTCAATTTTCTTGTACTTCTAGTTGGGATTGTATTCTAAACTCTTTTACTTACTATACACACTCTTTTTACTATTAATTTTACTCGTGTTTGTATCTTTTTGTGTGCTTGGTTGTGTGAGTTTACAAGTTATAAAGGAAATGCATTCCTAGTTTTAGGGAATACATCTTTTGATACTAGTCGTTATCCCCTGGCCTATAGAAGGCGGGCTTGGGGTAGTCATGGAATGGGCCCCGGGGGACGGGTCGTGACAATATGGCAGTGTGGATGTGATAGAAAAATGTTTTTGGAACATGAAGCATTGATGATATAGTGGTGGTCTTTTATATTTTCGAGTTCAGAATCATAAAATTATTCTAGGGAAATAAGTTGGCATGGTGGGGAGAATTTTGACACCCTCCGGGTCACATGTATGTTATGTTTTTGTCCTCTATTGTCAGAATCATGGTTCTAAAGGTTTCTAGAAGTTAAGGATCAATGTTTTTTATTTTTGGGAGAAAAAATCTAGGAACATGGATTTTGAATAGTTATTAGTAACTATGCGATAATCATAAAATATGGATTTTTTGGTTCCAATGAAATTTTGAATATTTTTAACAAGGTTTTTCTAATTGATAGAGAATTCTAGGAAAACCATATGAGAGGATTAGTTTGGATATAGTGGAAACTTCATGTATTTCACACACTTTTTCTAACTATGTGACTATTCATAGGTAACCATACACTTTATTTCTTAAGGGATAGTTGGGACCACATGGTTAGTTCATGGATTTTTTAACTGTGAATCCAAATTGTGTGAATCGTATGGGTTTTATAAAATTAGAAAAATACCCAGACACCATCATTTTTTTAACCCAAATTTTTCCCTATTCTCCCATTAGTTTGACCCATTCTTTCCCTCACACTCTATAAAGTTCTCCCCATTTTATCTTGGTGATTCTCTATCTATTTAGGTGGATCTCTTCAAGGTATGTGGGAATATCCACTCGATGAATTTTCTTTCTCTAGATCTAACATCATTTTCTCTTCCTTTAAACTCATTAAATCCCAAATGTGTCTTTACAATTGGATATAAGGTGATGGGTGAGGAATTAATTATTTTTCTTATAGATCTAGGTTTGTGAGGATTTGATCTCTTCATTTACAATCAATTTTATTGAAGCCGACTATGTTTCATTCATTAGTGAGATATGTGTATCTAGATAATGGTTATTTCTCATTGAACAACTTATAATTATTTTTGTTTTCCTTTGGTTTGGATTATGGAAATGTTTAGTTTTATATAAATCATGTCTAATTTATAGAGTTTCATCTTTAATACCATAGAAAATGGTTTAAAATGAGTTTTATTTAAAAATATTTTTACACACTACATGTGTTTGATGAAATCCCTCAAATATGTTATTAACTATAAAATGGTTATTCATGAATGGGAGTAGTAATTTATTACCTGTAAAAGGTTTTTATAAAATTATGTCCATGATTTACTTGAACATCATGAGAAAACATGGCACATGGGGACCTCATGTGCATCAGGTTATGGACATATGAAAACCTTAGTAAGTGTGTCACCACTGGGGGTTATGGTTATGGTACTAATATATTGTGAAAGGAATTAGTTTCACTAGGATTTACATTATGTCATATTATAGTAACTAATGTGCCCTATTTTTTATTTAATCTAGAACTAATGGTTTCATTTTGATAGTCTTTATATAGATTATTGGTGGTATCCTACTAGGTGCTTCCCCCACACCCTGCATATTCCTTTGGGTGTATGCATAAATAGTTTTGTAGGATCTAGATAAAGGGATGGTTATCATGTATTCTTATAACTTATCTTATAAAATTTCAATTCATGGTGGTTTCAGATAGTTGTGGAGGACGGTCTCATAGAGACTTAGTTTTGGACTTTGATTTATGTTGTTTTTGGGATTAGCCTTTTGGATTGTTATGTTATGTCTCATGGTTTCATACTTATTCTTCAATGAAACACTCTATCTTTTTACCTTTATCTTGTTATATATGAGACATTTTGTTTTTTTTATTTATGGTGAAATCATTCCCATTTTTGTTTGTGTTGATACCCAGGTGTGTGTTTCCATTCAATGGGGATCTAGAGCGTGCTTTAGGCCTTGTGGTGGGGCATCTTGGGTGATGTGTTAGGTCTAACTAGGTTGGTTCATTACATTAATAAATTTTTTGGTTGAATTTAAAAAGAATATTTGTAAATGTAAACCTTTAAAATATCTTATAATATATAACTATAAGGGTTTCTGACCAAAAAATCATCAATCTATTAAAAAGATACAGGGATCCATTAAAGGATCAAAGAAAATATTCAATAATGGAATGATTATTTTTTCATGTGTCTAAAAGAGTTTAGTGGGAGCATTATAGTTTTCCATGTGATATATATTGATAACATATGAAAAAAAAGAGTGGTCTTATAGATTGTTAAGGCTTGGTTGAAAATATTTCCTCATGAATGACTTAAAGTAACAACCTGTGTTTAGGGAACAAGATTTAATGAGATTTACCTATGTATTTCTTGGACTAATTCAACATTCATAAATTGAAAAGGTATTGACAAATAAAATTTGAAGTTATTGGGGGATATTTTTTAAAATTTTCACATGTCATAAATCATTCTATGGTGACTGTTTCGGTGCGGATGTGCGTCGGGTTTCTGTTCCGATGTTGTTCCGCCAGGACGCGTTCGCACGTGCGCCCGTCGACCCGAGGGGATGGGCGCGCGGCTTCTGGCCCCACAGTCCAGCTTTCCAAAGGCGGGCGGCATCTGTCCCTTATTCAAGTGCGTCTGCTCCTTGATCGAAACCGGGATGATGGGATGTCGGCTCCTCCTTCCGTGGACGTCTCCTTGGAACTCGTTGCCTAATCCGGGTCTCCCTCATAGATTTAAGACGTGCTCGTGAATCTCGTTCCCGGCGCCATGTCTCCATGGACACCGGTTAATTACACTGCTTCCGCCCAGACGCTCCAAGGAGTCTGGTTGGGGCAGCAACCTGCGGTGAGGAGACCGGGTAGCTCTGGGTGTTGGGGGCGTGTCTTAACACTGCGGCTCTGCATGTCTGCCTTCCGTCCCTAATAGGGCTTCTCGAAGGTGTGATGGCCTGAGGCATCCCGCGCTGGGTGCGGGGAACTGTGTTACCTGAGGTTTTCCTCAGCTTCCCATGTTTAACACGAGGTATGCCGCGAGTTTAACATCCAGCGGGGACGGCATCGGACTGATCAACACGAGAAGTGGATCAGATGACAGAACCCCTTGCGGGGAACCTCCGATGCTGGGGCCAGCACATGGGCGGCTTCCCAAGTGAAGTGGAGTGGAATGAAATGGCATGACCCCACCGGGATGTGGCGGCCCGGGTAAGGGTCAGGATGGATGATGGAGTAAAGAGCTTGGACCCCGTAGGGGCTTCCTACGTACCGCGCATTAGCGCGGATCAAATTCAGCGTAGTTCGGATATACAGTTTAACGTCATGCCAGACGTTGGCAAGCCGACTCACGAAGAGGTCGAGGCTGCCGGGCGGAGGATTGAACCGAACCACCTCGCACAGAGGGGGATGGAATGGCCGGGTGGATCACAGTTTCACGTCATGCTGGACGCTGAAAGGAGAAATAGAAAAAAGGCCGTGGGGAAGCACAATGGAGATACACATGTGCAGTCCCCCACAAGGGCGGATTCATAGGTGAATCGACACGAATGTGAACCCGGGAGGGGTCCACTGATGGACGAACCGACGTGAATACGACCGGGACGACCAGGTGGTGGGCTTGAACCTCAGGGAGGCTTCCTACGTACCCTGTTTAGGAGACAGGGATCAAAGTCCACGTAGTTCGTTCTGTCTGTAATACTCTACCCCCATGGGCGAAGGCCACTCCAATCTCGACATCCCTGTAGAGACGAGCGGGTGGGGGCCACATACAAACCGGGAGGGGGACCCTGCGTGCGAGGCACGGGATCAGGCGATTCGAACGGTTTAACGTCTTTCTGGACGAAGTACAGTTTAACGTCGTGTGTTGAGGACGAAGCAGACGGTTTAACGTCTTGCCGGACGAAGTACAGTTTAACGTCGTGTGTTGAGGACGAAGATGCTTGGCAGTTTAACGTCTTGCAGCGCGGACGTGGTGTAGTTTAGCGTCCTGCAGGACGAATGCTGAACAGTTTAACGTCTTGTAGCTCGGACGATATGCTAGGCAGTTTAACGTCGTGCAGCTTGGACGTGGTACAGTTTAACGTCATGTTGGACGAAACACTTGGCAGTTTAACGTCTTGCAGCGCGGACGAGTGTGATGCCGCCGATGGGTTCGTGTCACTTCGCGCGAGCCTGGAGGGCCGCATGGGAAGACAACGCACGGTGCGGGCACCCGGGATGAAGATTATCGGGCTCCACGTAGGCGGTTACCCTCAGGGGGTCAAAGGGGGCGACCCCGGCGGATTGCGCGCAAAAGAGAAGCTTGGCGCGCAATACCGTGGGTCGGCGCGCAAATGGGCAGGCTGGCGCGCAATTGGGCCAGCGCTTTGCGTGCGGAAGATGGAGATTGCGCGCACCGGGCTTCGGATAGCGCGCGGGGGCAACGACTCATTCTTTAACGAATGGCCTCTTAGCAAAAAAGGGGGTGCGCGCAATCAGGCTGGATTGCGCGCACCCGGGGGCAATTGCGCGCAAGAGGGTTCTTTTGCGCGCGAAAGCCTTTGGGTGAAGAGTTGTTCAAAGGAAAGGAGCCAAAGGGATTGTGCGTGAAAGCGAACCCCGAGGCTTTCTTGCGCGAAAGAAAGGAGGTTACCTGAAGATCGGCATTGCGCGCGGAGGGGGTTAGATTGCGCGAACGAGCGACTCTTCGAATTCCGGAAAACTCCAAAATGTCGGGGGTCGCCTTATATTTATAGGCAACCCCGGGCGCGGAATCCGGTTCGCGGGCACGCAATTTTCTTCGCGGGCGCAGAATCGGGCCCGGCGGGCAAGGGAGTCGCGCGGGCCACGGGCGCGCAAAATTGCGCGCCGGCCCAGCGCATTGCGCGCATCCCGGGAGGTTTGCGCGCCTTACTTCAACTTTGCGCGCGGGTCTCCAAAATTCCGCGCAAGGCCTCTGGGCCCTCCGAAACATGCTTCTGACTCCAAATATGACCTCGCTTTCCGCATCCGGAGCTTCGTTTGGGAACAACGGACTTTTTCGGCGTCTACAAAAGCCCCCCCTCGGAATCTGATCGGCGAGAGGTCGCAACGATCGGGTTCCGAGGGAGACGCCGGAATGCCGAAGTCCTGGGTGGCGCGGGACTGTGGCGCGCAAAAAGGGTGTCGGGCGCGAAATTCGCTGTCGCGGTCGCGCAAAGCGCTTTCCGCGCAGCGCGGACACCCGGCCTCGCCTATAAATAGGGGCCATGGGTCCCCCGTACCGTACACCGGCCTTCCGCGCGACAAGCTTTCAAGCTCTCATGCGCGAAATTGCCATTGCCGGCGCGGAATTCACCCGTTCGTCGCGCAAACCCATCCGGATTTCGGCCTGTTTTTGCGCGAACACCCGGGGTTTTACGCAACAGACTTCCCAATTGCGCGCCGTCCACTAGGATTGCGCGCCAACTCCCAAATTTCTCTATCAGCCTCGTCCGATTCCGCACGCTTCATCCCACACGACTCCCGGAGCTTCTGAGATGGCCGCGAATCAAGGGAATGAGGGGGATGCCGCCATTCGCAGAGCTGAGATGGCGGCGAACGGGGAGGTCTACGGAGCCAAGGAGATTGTTTCCAACAATCAATCCTTGTTCGACTTGCTGACGCCGGCCCAGAAGACATATCCGCTGTTGGACAACCTGCCGCTCTGGAACTATGGCATCCTGGATGAGGTTCCGGTGCCAGGGTTCGAGGTTGATGCGCCACGGACCTGGGTGACTCGGGAGGACGAGCTTCCCCGCTATAACATCACCAACAATGGGCATCCTTCCAGGGAGACCAGGCACTTAGATGTCTATGTCCTGAACCCGAGGACGCGAACCATTGCCGGGAGTGAGCCTACTAAGGAGAACTCTCCATCCCTCTACTCGAGCACATACCGCCAGAGTGTCACTGACGACACCAAGGGCTGGCTGAAGGACTGGGACTTGCGGTCTGGGGGAAATTTCACTAGTGAGTGGGCCTGGGCATTCTGGGTACGCCACACCTGCGATCACTTTGCGGAAGAGCTGTGGTACATCGGCCTGTTTGAGGCGGTGTGGACGTCGCAGTTCCACTTCTACCAGCAGTCCGAGCTCGGGCCGGAGCTGTTCACCCGCTGGTCCCCGGATACCAACACCTTCCATCTTCACCATGGGGAGGTCAGCATCAGTCTCTGGGACATCCACTGCATCGGAGGTATCCCGCTGGAGGGTTACCAATACGATGAGTTCCTGCCTCCGAGGAACACCTGGGGCGACAGGTCACGGACTCCCATCCTGACTTGGCATCTACTGGACCTGGCTACGGAGCGGATCGGGGTCAAGGACTTCCACAAGGACATAGCCTACAAGGAGTGGTTCAGCCAGTTCTTGGAGCATGACCCCGCGGTCAAGATGCCAGGCAGGGGGAAGCGGTGCCCGACCGCGGCTCAGAGGAGCCGGAACGGGTCGTACCGGCGGGTCCTGGAGACGGGCGACTACCGCTCATGGGGGTACCGCGTCATCAAGGCCCGGGACCCAAATGTCCGGTACGCGGTGTTCCTGGCCGCCTTTCTAAGTGGGTGGCTCCTGCCAGTGCGGGACGCGAGGATGGGCGTCCGCCCGGCGACACTGGCGATGGCGGGCGCCATGGCCGCCAACAAGAGATACAGCCTCGGGGTCCCAGTGCTGGCTAAGCTGTACGCCATCCTGGGACGCATCTCACGAGGGGGGTCGCCACGAAGGGTCTGTGGGCCCTTTCAATTCTTCCACGGCTGGGTGGCTGTTCACCTTTTTGGGTACACGTTTCCAAACGCCGTCATTCCTCCGGGCAACGGACTGCGACCCTCCCTGCTGAACATCGCGGGGGTCGCTCCGATGACCCTAAATGAGGAGGGCGTGAGGATTCGGATTGGCAATCATGCCAATTTCAACTTCAGCCCGTTCCCCACTCCCGTCAGCCAGATGATCGACAATGGACAGGGTCCGCTGGAGCAACACGAATACTTCCTGAACATGCGGGGCGGGGTGCTCGTGGCTCGGATCGACGGGAAGGTGATCTGCGAGCCCTACGTGCCAACCCGGTTCGCCAGGTAGTTCGGGTGCCTTCAACGGATGCCGAAGAGGGTATTCACTACTGTTCGGGAGGAGACGAACCCTTGCGTCCTTCGCCAGATGTGGCTGATGTTCGCCGCTTTCGGCTCTGGCGACGTCATCACTCTCCCTCCTACCGGGGTCGACGCAGGCTTGGCAACCGAGTACGCCGAACACTGGGCCATCGCGTACCCCGAGGGGCTTCTACGGAAGCCAGTTCGGCGGCTCGAGGTCACCCGTGCAGAGACCGGGCGTCAAGGAAGGAGGCGAGGCGCCGTCATGCGGGGGAGAACGGAGGCGCGCCAAGCAGCGGAGCCGGCGCGGGCAGGGACTTCGGCGGCGGGCACATCGCAGGTTGCCGCTACGACTTCAGTGCCCAGAGAGGGGGCACATGCGGTGGTCGGGGAGCGGCCCGGGAAGCAGGTAAGGCGTCTGCTCGAACCCTCCCACGATGCAGTCTTCCCGGCGCTGTGGTCGGCCTGGATGACCCTGCGGCAGTCGCTGGGGACCGAAATCATCTGGCAGAAGATAACCAGTGAAGGAATCCATCTGCCAGAGGTCGGGCGCCTTCAGGTCGCCGACAGGGTGAACTTCCACCGGCGGTATGCATATCTGACGGCCATGGACGAGTACGCGCGCCAGCGTGGTCAGCGTGCGGAGCCGTACCTTCTGGTGAAGGTGATGCTAGGTCTAGAGCCTGCTCCAGAACAGATGCCGCCGGAGGAAGATGATAGTAACGATGACTCCGAGGAAGAGGAGGAGACAGGGGAGGATGAAGGCTCGGAGGGAAGGTCCCATCCGGGGAGCCCGCGGGAGAGCGGCGAGGTGGCCGGCTCCGACAATGTCGATATCACCGAGATCCTCGAGGTCTGCTTCTATCCCTACTCAACCTGCTTCGTCCATTCTCTTATGCAGCTTCTAACCCATTTCTCCACCTTTCTCAGGAGTGCACGGATGTTGGTCAGGCATCCTCAGTAGGAGTAGGAGAGGCGCCAGCAGGACAAGGCGAGGGCCAGACACCCATCATTGAATTGACAGGCGCTGAAGGGTCCCCTGCTGAAATTTCTCCTGCGGCGGTCGGGACAGCGGAAGATGACGCTTTGGATTCCCGTAAGTCTCCTTACTTTACTGTTGGTGCTTGCCGTTGACGCTCTTTGACTAACCACGGCATGCCCCGCGCAGTGATCTCAATACTGGAGGCTCGTCGGGCTGCCGAACCCGGGCCATCCACGAGTGGACCAGTGGCAGACATGCCGCCTGCTCCGGAACAGACTTCTCACACCGAGCCGGCCCCACCAACTGCTGATCAGGGGGCAGCGGACGCCGACGGTGCTGCCATCGGAGAGAGGTCGGGGGCTGATGAGGGTGTCAACGCCGCTGGGGCGGGAGAAGAAGGTCACCCAGATGCTGGGGAACCTATCCCCCGTGAGGACACCCCAGGGGCAAACCCTGCAGCAGACCTACTGGCTGCCTTCCCTGCCTACCGGCCTGCCGACCCCGAGGAGATGGACGACTCAGACGCGGAGGCGGTCGAGGAGAGCCGGATAACGCGACGCAGGGGGTGTAAGTGCATCCAGCGCTTCCTCAAGCGAGACCCATCGGAGTGGCTGGGGCGCATGGGATCACTTCAAACCTAGCTGAGCTTCCTGTGTGCCGGGGGAGCTGATGCTCAACGCCTCCATCTGACGGTCCGTGATTTCATGGCCGAAAAGATGCGCGAGAGCCGCCGGCGTGCCGACGTCACACAATGTCGGGAAATGTCGGAGAGCACGCGGGCGCTCCTCGTGGCGGAGCAGGAAGTCCGGCGTCTCGAAGGGCAGGCGGTAGAGAAGGAGGCCTTCGTCGCAACGTGTACTGAGCTTGTGGAGAAACTAACGGCCCAGCTGGTTGACGCCCAGGTACAGCTGACGGAGGCGGGCCAACAGATGGTCACACTTCAAGTCGAGCGGGAGCATGCACAGGCCAGGATCGACGAACTGCGTGCTGCGACCGCCGACGAAGAGAGGGAATGCAGAGAGCGAGAAGCAGCCCTGGAGGCCGCCAGCCAAAGGGTAACGGCGTTAGAAAGACTCATTCAGCATGCTAATCCCCAGGGGCTTTGTTTTTTCCATTCCCAGAACATTTTGCTTCCGCTACTCAATACTTCGACCCATTTGTATGAATCACCATATTTATCTGCATCTTTTGGCTTAACATGCTCAACCACAATTCATTGTCTCGCGTGAGCGTCAACCAAGCTTTAGGCATCCACAATTGGGCCTAGATTTCTAAAGAAAAGAGGGAGGTCATTCCTAGGAAAGGAGACCTGAGACCTAATCAATGTATCATCCCCCCAACTTGTTCCGGCACACGAGCGGGACAACGCTAGGGGCGTTAAGATTTTATCCGAACATAGGGAAATGAGAAAGGGTGAATCGCGTGTCCCGAATTCAGAAATCCACGACGGTCGGCCTTCCAGGAAATGCCCAAGACGGCAAGCGGACAATGGATCAATCGACCATACTACTGCAATAGATGGACCGAAGGTCATCATTCATATTGCAGGAGGCGGATCACATGTCATCATCAATGCCGCTTTGGGGGTTCCTTCAGGCACAAGGGTGGAAATCCGGATCAACAGGGCATGCGAAGCGTGGGGCGAAGTGATGATTTGTTCAGACAGAATCTAACACTCCCAAAATTGCGCCACCGTGGGGAAAGCGTATTAGGCGGATGTAATAACCTGGCCGCGAATTACCCCAATTCTCAGACAGAACCTCTTTGACGGGGAAACTGTCGCTTCCCATCATTGAAATGGGGCATCCCGAGCTGAATCGGGGAGAATGTCACAACTGCACCACTCTACCAGATGCCAGGCCAGACGGTCGGCGATGAGGAGGGGCGGGACTTAGCGATCCCTGAGGCTGGACCCGAGTCGAGATGTTTGGGCGTTCCTACGTACTCCATCAGGCTGGAGATCAAGCCACACGTAGTTCTGAAAGTTCAGTTTTAACATCATGCGGGATGTAGAACCCCATTTAGGGAGATCTTAGTTTAAGGTCGTAGAGCTTGGACCAAAGGGGCAGATCTTAGTTTAAGGTCTTAGAGCTCGGACCATAAGAACCTCAAAGCACACCACATCGTGGTCCTATCCCCTGGATATGAAAAGATGCACTGAGGGATAGTGTCAAGAGTGTCGAGGTTTCTCCTGGCCAGAATGGGAGGTGGAAAATGTAATGTGAATCATGCGGCCATTCACTCAAGGACTGGGGGCACCGGCGTAACAATATGGGAGTACTGCCGACCGTGGCGGAAAAGCAGCATCAATATCGCACTGACCGTTGATAGAATGAGGCAGCAAACGAGCATCAACCGCTCAAGTGCAGGATTCATATCGATTTGCTGCCCGAGGCCCTTGGGGGCACCAGCCCGAGTTGGTGGGAGAGCACTGAGGCATTGTGTCCAGACCGCTCACGGGGGCTCCACCTAGGGCGTAGGCGATGGGTCCGAATGAAAGGGAGCACGAAGCCTGAAAAGTGGAAGGAACCTGACCAAGCTGAACCTGACCCTCCTGGCAATAAACCAGAGTACTCTTGACACCGGTGGACCACTGCAAGGGGTCGAGGGACATGCCTTGAGGGTGACCCGAAGGTGGCGGATTCCCCAAAGAAGGGGGAATCTCTAAGAGGTGGGGGGCTGGACCCGAAGTTTCAAACATCCAGGCGTTCCTACGTATCCCATAAGGATGGGAATCAAGCCACACGTAGTTATTGAAGCGTGGCGCAACACAATCGGGCACCAGCGCGGGGAAGGGTGCGGGTCTGACCCTCGCACACAGAAGAAGCGGTATTTGATATTTCTTGTTTGTCCTTAAAGGTGGATGGTTTTTCTTTGTGCAGCGACATGCCTGTGATTAAGAAATCCCTGGCGTCGCCACAATAATCAAGCCATGAAAGGCATTGATAAATGGAGTAGTTATTAACCAGCGCCCAACGTGAGTGTCCCCTGAGGAGAACATCACGATGCAGTGTCGTTTCTCATCGGGCGGCCAAGATGATCATAGTTTACGGTGGTGTGGTAAGACCAGACAACACAGTTTAAGGTCGTGTGGTTCGGACCATGGAGGAATCCGCTTATTGCGATACGGCGGACCCAGCGGAGGTGGGAACATACCCCAGCCCTGCGGTCACGCACAATTCCAGGAGAAGGATCCTGGGATAGGGGGCTGCATATGTCCATCACCCGAGGGGCAGAGATGCTAGCCTCCAGCTATACTGGGCCCAGAACGCGATTGTTCGGGTGACTCCTTCCTCCTTATGGGGACTAGGGTCCAGCTACACATGGCCCTTAGGGAGGACATCAGCATATATCCTTGGTTCTCAGATCGTGGGAGCCTCGAAAGACACCATTACCCTGGTTGGCCTGCCTAACGTGTAAAGGTGTACTGAAGGTCGGTATGAAGAGAGTGTCGAGATTCCACTACAACGCACAAAGGTGGAGTGTGATGAGGATTGCGCAACCAATGTTCAGAGCCTGAAAGAGCCGACATGGCGATCAAGGATGTCGCTGACCATATTCGTAACACAACATCCGATCGCGTCAGCCTAGGATGGGGCAAGCAAACGAGCATCAACCGCTCAAGCGCAGGATTCATATCGATTTGCGGCCCAGGACCCACCGGTAAATCGACCCGGAGCGGTAGGAGAGCACTGAGGCATCGTACCCAAACCGCTAACGAGGATCCCTTTGAGTGAAGGCTCGAACAAGAGGAAGCACGAGGCCCGACAAGCAACACAGGACTTGTCGGGATTGAATCTGACACTACGGGTCATAGACCTGAGTACCCAAAACATGTTAACAGATCACCGGAAAGGGTCGGAGGACTCACCCTGAGAGAAACCAAAAGATGGCAGATCCCCGTGATCAACCAAGAGACGGGGCTGGACCTGAAACACAAGCGTCCAGGCGGTCCTACGTATCCCATAAGGATGGGAATCAAGCCGCACGTAGTTCTTGAGAGGCAGTTTAACGTCATGCAGGAGGATGAGGGGTGTGAGGTAGTCCCACACACGGGGGAGGCGTACGGCTCGGCCAGTAGACCGGCGTGAATGAGGGCATAGCCCCGCGTTCACGCCATACGCCTCACACAAAAAGGAGGGGAACTGGGGCCAGAGGCCCAACGCGGGATAGAGATTCCCGAGAAATGGGGCTGGGCCTGAAACATGAATGTCTAGGCGGTCCTACGTATCCCATTAGGATGGGAATCAAGCCGCACGTAGTTCTTGAAGTGCAGTTTAACGTCATGCAGGACGAAAAGAGAAAGGGGGGAGCGGAAGGCATCCCCAAAAGTGGGGGGCGTACAGCGTGGCGAGCAAACCGACATGTATAAGGGCATAGCCCCGCGTTCACACCATACGCCGCATACCCAGAGGCAACTGGGCCAAGGGCCCGAGATGGGATGGAAATTCCCAAAGGATGGGGCTGGGCCTGAAACATGAATGTTCAGGCGGTCCTACGTATCCCATAAGGATGGGAATCAAGCCACACGTAATTCTTGAGGGGCAGTTTAACGTCATGCAGGACGATGACGCTTGGCAGTTTAACGTCTTGCAGTGCGGACGTGGTACAGTTTAACGTCATGTTGGACGAATTCTGAACAGTTTAACGTCTTGTATCTTGGACGAAGTGCACTCAGGAAAAGTACTGCTTGAGGAACCTAGCGTTGGTGGGAGGAGTGACATGCTCACCATCCATAGTTTCTAGGGAGTACGCGCCATTGGGATAGACCTTGTGGACAACAAAAGGTCCCTCCCACTTGGGCTCCAACTTGGGTGGCTTCCTGTCGGGGATCATTGGCGCTCATAGGGCCAGTACTAGGTCACCCTGCAGGAAGGAGCAGAGGCAAACCTTCTTATTAAAAGCTCGAGCCATTCTGCTTTGATGCCTCTCCAAGTTGTGCAAAGCGCGAAGCCTATTCTCATCCAGTGCTTCCAACTCAACTAGACGGGCTTCAGCAGCTCTGTCCGGTGCTTGCTGGTCGTAGACCGCAGTGCGCAAGGACGGTAACTGGATCTCGATGGGCAGGACGGCCTCAGCTCCATACACCAGGGAATAAGGGGTCATCTGGGTGGAATTGCGAGTCGTCGTCCGATAAGCCCAGAGGGCGTTGGGGAGCTTTTTCGGCCAACTCTTCTTGTTCAGACCAACCATCTTTTGTAGAATGTTAGAGAGGGTTTTGTTAAATGCCTCAATCTGTCCATTCGCCTGCGCATGATAGAGAGATGTATGGTTCGAGCGAATGTTGTACTTTGCGTACAACTTCTTCAACTCGGCTGCTCGGAAATTGGCTCCGTTATCCGTGAGGATAGCATGAGGCACTCCAAATCGATAAATGATGTTTGAGGTCACGAAGTCAGCGATCGAACAGGATTTGACCTCTCTGAGTGGAATCGCCTCTGCCCATTTGGAGAAGAAGTCCGTGGCGGTCAGAATGAACCGGCACTGGCGAGCCGTTGTCGGCGGGTAAGGTCCCACAACGTCCAGACCCCAGACTGCAAAGGGCCAAGAATACCTAGTGGTATGGAGAGGCTCCGGCGGCCGATGCACAAAGTTCTCATGAACCTGGCACGCATGGCACTTCCTAGAATACTCAATGCAGTCATGGATCATGGAGGGCCAGAAGTATCCCAACCTCTGAATCTGGTGGGACAGCTTCGGCCCAGTCTGGTGGGCACCACATGAACCAGCATGAACCTCTTGCATGACTCGTGGGATCTCAACTCCTTGAAGGCAACGGAGGAGAACACCATCAAATCCGCACCTATAGAGGATCTGCTCCAGGCCGGGACTGCTCTGGAGGACAAACTGCGATGCGCGGCGTCGAACTCGCTCGCGCTCGGCCCGATCCGACGAGAGAATGCCATGTTGGAGGTACTCAACCAAAGGCGCCCTCCAATCAGAGGCTGATTCGACTGCCATATCTGGGGTACTCGGGGCTCCGGGCACAGGGGAAACCGTGGTGAGATTACTTACCGACGGGCCGCGATCTCCTTCCGGGATAACGGGAGCGATGAGCCTACGGTGCGTCACGCGGATGATCAGGTTGTCCTGTTCAGGCTCCGCGAGTGACGCAGCAAGGCTGGACAAAGCATCTGCTCGACCGTTCTGCGACTGGGGAATATGGACAATTTCTGGCCGAGAAGGGAACTGGGCCATCAGGAGGAGGGTGCACTCCAGCAATGGCACAAGTTCCGGCTTCCTGACAACATAGTCGCCATTGATCTGCTTAACGACCAGCTCGGAGTCCCCTTTCACACACAGATGGGGCACGTCGATCTCGAGAGCCAACTCGAGGCCAGTGATGAGGGCATGGTATTCCGCCTCATTGTTGGTACAGCCCTCTGACAAAAGGAAAGAGTATGGCAGCACGGGTTGCTCCGGGGTAATGAAGACGAAACCCAAACCCACTTTGTTGAGCTTAGGATTATCGAGTCTTCTACCGGTGGGGCTCCGGGAGGCACCGTCAAAGTGCATCTGCCAGCATGGATCGGCATGATCGACCGAGAGAACGGCCTCATCAGGAAAGCCTAGATCCAGCGGCTGATCCGCGGAGGTCGGGTGAGCAGCCAGAAAGTCCGCCAATGCTGGCCCTTTGATGGCCTTCTGAGACACATACCTGATGTCGAACTGCTGGAGAATCACAGCCCACCACGCTAGACGGCCAGTCAACATAGGCTGGCTCAGGATATACTTCAACGGGTCTACCCGAGAAACCAACTGTACCTCGTGGTGCTGCAAGTAGTGACGTAATTTCTGTACGGCAAATACGAGCGCCAGGAAGCTCTTCTCGATGGGGGAATACCTAACTTCTGCATTGAGGAGCATGTGACTGAGGTAATAGAGGCTATTCTCTGTTCTCTTGTTGTTCTTCTGGGCGAGAAGGGAACCAAGGGACCGTTCCAGGGCGGTCACATAAAGGACCAGTGGCTTCCCGGATACAGGCGGCATCAGAACCGGAGGTTGAAGCAGGTACTGCTTGATTTCCTCGAAAGCGGTCTGACACTCCTTATCCCATACATAGGTGGCACCTTTCTTCATGAGCTGAGAAAAGGGCTTACACTTGCCGACCAGATTCGCGATGAATCGGCGTATATAGGCTAAGTGGCCTTGGAACCCTTGCAGTTCCCGGATGTTACCTGGGGGAGGCATCTGGCTAATCGCCCTGATCTTCTCCGGGTCGATCTCAATACCCCGGTACCTTACCACAAATCCAAGAAACTTCCCGGAGGTGACCCCGAAGGCACACTTCAACGGGTTCATCTTCAGGCAGCGAGACCGGAGGAAGCCGAACACTTTCTCAAGATCTTTGAGATGGTCCTGACGTTGGCGCGATTTGACCACCAAGTCGTCGACGTAGCATTCCATCAGTGTGCCGAGGATTGGCTTGAATATGCGGTGCATCGCCCGTTGATAGGTGGCACCTGCATTCTTCAGGCCGAAGGGCATGACCTGGTAACAAAAGATACCTTGGGGGGCCCTAAAGGCAGTGAACTCCTCATCCTCAGGGGCCATCCAGATTTGGTTGTATCCGGAGTATCCATCCATGAAGGAGAGGGCATGGAACCCTGTCGTGGCGTCAATCAACAGATCTGTCACCGGAAGGGGAAAATCATCCTTCGGACAGTGGCGGTTGAGATCGCGGAAGTCGATACAGACTCTGATCTGCCCATTCTTCTTCCTGACCGGCACAATGTTGGCCAGCCATCTGGGGTACTGAACTTCCCTCACGAAGTTGGCTTTGATAAGCTTGTCAACTTCGGCCTCAACCATGGAACCGTGGAATGGGTGCATCTTCCTGGGAGGCTGCTTGAACTCGCGATGGTTCGCCGGGAGACCAAGGCGGTGGACGGCTACCTGAGGATCTAGCCCCGGCATCTCGTCATAGCCCCAAGCGAACACATCACGGTGCTGTCTGAGGAAGACCACGTACTGCTGCCGCTCCTCAGAGGACATGGCGGAACTGACCAATGTGGGTCTTGGATCTGCCTCGGTTCCAAGGTTCACCTGTACTAACTCATCGACCGTGGCGGAGACGCCCTCCTCAAAGGCTGGGGGTGCATCTTCCACGTCCTCTCCACTCGGGGAGGGATCGTCCACGGGAGAGACTGCGCTGGGAACTGCATTGGGGCTACCAGATCCTGCTGGGCCGCTGGTGCTGGCACGGGCGGTCGTGGTCATCTCATCAGGAGACTCACAGGCCGTCGAGACCATGGCTACGTCCAACCGTTGAATCGGGAGGACGTAAGCGTCATCCAAACTTGCCCAGGGATCACTTGCAACAGCGACAGGCTCAACCTCACCTGACAGGATCTGCTTATCCTTGCTTTTGTAATAGTCCGCGTCCAGATAGCGGGCTTCACATGAGGCAAAAGGAGAGGCATCCCCCTGAAGCACGCCTACTCGACCGTTAAGGGAGTATTTCAGGCATTGGTGGTATGACGAGGGAACCGCCGCATGAAGGTGGAGCCATGGCCTGCCCATCAATGCGTTATACGCAGTGTCCTGAGAGACTACCATGAATTCGGTGTTGGCAACCAGGTCACCGAACTGGGTCTTCAAACGTATCTTGCTGACCGGAGTTTTCTCGGTGTGGTCGTACCCCTGGATCCTGAGGTCGGAGGGAATCAAGTCATCCTCAGACAACCCCAATCTCCGGAGCGTCCGAGTGGGAATCAGGTTAATCCCGGACCCCGTGTCGACAAGACAGCGCCGGACTTCAAGGCCATTGAACTGGCCAGTAACATACAGCGGACGAATGTGCCCCTGTATAGGAGGGTCTGCATCCTTACCAGAGAACGAGATAACTGCCTGACATTCGGCGTCCTCAATCGTTTCGGCGTGAAAGGCCTCTGCAGCCGCAACCTCCGTCTCAAACTGGAGGGGGCTCTTCAGGGCTTCAGCGAGCGTCTCGCGCATCTCAGGTAACATGCGCAGAGCCTCAAGGATGGAGAGCCTCGCTGGGATGTCGGCCAAGTGCTTCAGGACATCGTACTTTTTTTCCAAGCGCGAGCCCCTGGTTGCAGGAGGTTGCTCTGCGGTTGGAGGCATGACGGGCATTGCCGGTTGGACCGGCGGCCGACTGGTGCTTGGCGCATCTCGTTGTTCATTGGTTGAAGCCCGGGAAGTAGTCACCGTACTGGGGTCAGGAGGCCGGGATGGACTCGTGGCAGGGCGGAGCTGATCGCGACGCGGCTGAGGCGGTTCTGCCTGGTCCCACACCACAAACAGTGGCGGAGGCGAATCCGTCATCCCCGGATGGGGGGGCTGCACACGCTGAGCTCGGTTTTGAGCCTACTGCCTAGTCTCAGTGGCGTGCACGGCCTGGCTGGAGGTACCATCTATCGTGCCCCAGCGACTCCTGTTGTTGCGGTTCCTCTGACGGTGGCGATGACCGGGGACACTAGGGAGGTCCACCTGGTGTTCTTCAACGTTGGGAACCGAAAAGGGATTTACCAGCTCGACGGTATTAACCGAAGCGTACCCAACACTGTCATCGGACGAATCATTCATCACCGGGCGGATCCGTGGGGGGAACCCAGGCCATCAACATCATGAGACGGAGTGCCCGATTTCCCTTCCCCAGCCCCTGGCGGGTTCCGTGCCCCGGTGATGAATGCTCGGTCGGGCAACATGCTAGTCTTCCAACACCTCTGAAAGCTATCGGTCTTCGTATTGAGGAGAAGAGATTCACGTCGGGTTCACCATTTTTCTGTTTCGGTGCAGATGTGCGTCGGGTTTATGTTCCGACGTTGTTCCGCCAGGACGCGTTCGCACGTGCGCCCGTCGACCCGAGGGGATGGGCGCGCGGCTTGTGGCCCCGCAGTCCCGCTTTCCAAAGGCGGGCGGCATCCGTCCCTTATTCAGGTGCGTCTGCTCCTTGATCGAAACCGGGATGATGGGATGTCGGCTCCTCCTTCCGTGGACGTCTCCTTGGAACTCGTTGCCTAATCCGGGTCTCCCTCATAGATTTAAGACGTGCTCGTGAATCTCGTTCCCGGCGCCGTGTCTCCATGGACACCGGTTAATTACGCTGCTTCCGCCCAGATGCTCCAAGGAGTCTGGTCGGGGCAGCAACCTGCGGTGAGGAGACCGGGTAGCTCTGGGTGTCGGGGGCGTGTCTTAACACTACGGCTCTGCATGTCTGCCTTCCGTCCCTAATAGGGCTTCTCGAAGGCGTGATGGCCTGAGGCATCCCGCGCTGGGTGCGGGGAACTGTGTTACCTGAGGTTTTCCTCAGCTTCCCATGTTTAACACGGGGTATGCCGCGAGTTTAACGTTCAGCGGGGACGGCATCGGACTGATCAACACGAGAAGTGGATCAGATGACAGAACCCCTTGTGGGGAACCTCCGATGCTGGGGCCAGCACATGGGCGGCTTCCCGAGTGAAGTGGAGTGGAATGAAATGGCATGACCCCACCGGGATGTGGCGGCCCGGGTAAGGGTCAGGATGGATGATGGAGTAAAGAGCTTGGACCCCGTAGGGGCTTCCTACGTACCGCGCGTTAGCGCGGATCAAAGTCAGCGTAGTTCGGATATACAGTTTAACGTCATGTCGGACGTTGGCAAGCCGACTCACGAAGAGGTCGAGGCTGCCGGGCGGAGGATTGAACCGAACCACCTCGCACAGAGGGGGATGGAACGGCCGGGTGGATCACAATTTCACGTCATGCTGGACGCTGAAAGGAGAAATAGAAAAAAGGCCGTGGGGAAGCACAATGGAGATACACATGTGCAGTCCCCCACAAGGGCGGATTCATAGGTGAATCGACGTGAATGTGAACCCGGGAGGGGTCCACTGATGGACGAACCGACGTGAATACGACCGGGACGACCAGGTGGTGGGCTTGAACCTCAGGGAGGCTTCCTACGTACCCTATTTAAAAGACAGGGATCAAAGTCCACGTAGTTAGTTCTTTCTGTAATACTCTACCCCCGTGGGCGAAGGCCACTCCAATCCCGGCATCCCTGCAGAGACGAGCGGGTGGGGGCCACATCCAAACCGGGAGGGGGACCCTGCGTGCGAGGCACGGGATTAGGCGATTCGAACGGTTTAACGTCTTGCCGGATGAAGTACAGTTTAACGTCGTGTGTTGAGGACGAAGCGGACGGTTTAACTTCTTGCCGGACGAAGTACAGTTTAACGTCGTGTGTTGAGGACGAAGATGCTTGGCAGTTTAACGTCTTGCAGTGCGGACGTGGTGCAGTTTAGCATCCTGTAGGATGAATGCTGAACAGTTTAACATCTTGTAACTCGGACGATATGCTAGGCAGTTTAACATCGTGCAGCTTGGACGTGGTACAGTTTAACGTCATGTTGGACGAAACACTTGGCAGTTTAACGTCTTGCAGCGCGGACGAGTGTGATGCCGCCGATGGGTTCGTGTCACTTCGCGCGAGCCTGGAGGGCCGCATGGAAAGACAACGCACGGTGCGGGCACCCGGGATGAAGATTATCGGGCGCCACGCAGGCGGGTACCCTCAGGGGGTCAAAGGGGGCGACCCCGGCGGATTGCGCGCAAAAGAGAATCTTGGCGCGCAATACCGCGGGTCGGCGCGCAAATGGGCAGGCTGGCGCGCAATTGGGCCAGCGCTTTGCGCGCGGAAGATGGAGATTGCGCGCACCGGGCTTCGGATAGCGCACGGGGGCAACGGCTCATTCTTTAACGAGTGGCCTCTTAGCAAAAAAGGGGGTGCGCGCAATCAGGCTGGATTGCGCGCACCCGGGGGGCAATTGCGCGCAAGAGGGTTCTTTTGCGCGCGAAAGCCTTTGGGTGAAGAGTTGTTCAAAGGAAAGGAGCCAAAGGGATTGTGCGCGAAGGCGAACCCCGAGGCTTTCTTGCGCGAAAGAAAGGAGGTTACCTGAAGATCGGCATTGCGCGCGGAGGGGGTTGGATTGCGCGAACGAGCGACTCTTCGAATTCCGGCAAACTCCAAAACGTCGGGGGTCGCCTTATATTTATAGGCAACCCCGGGCGCGGAATCCGGTTCGCGGGTGGGCAATTTCCTTCGCGGGCGCGGAATCGGGCCCGGCGTGCAAGGGAGTCGCGCGGGCCACGGGCGCGCAAAATTGCGCGCCGGCCCAGCGCATTGCGCGCATCCCGGGAGGTTTGCGCGCCTTACTTCAACTTTGCGCGCGGGTCTCCAAAATTCCGCGCAAGGCCTCCGGGCCCTCCGAAACATGCTTCTGACTCCAAATATGACCTCGCTTTCCGCATCCGGAGCTTCGTTTGGGAACAACGGACTTTTCCGGCGTCTACAGTGACGTCTTAAAAGAAATATGTGGAGAATATGAAAATAAATAAAACTATGTATCCTTTAGTGATGTAATTATCACATATTCCATATTATATAATAGATTTTATATTTACTATGTTTAAATTGTGGTAAAAAATATCAAAAAAATACATGAGAATTCCATTGATCGGTAATTATAACTATCCAATAGTACTTAATAAGTACAAGGGACATGTTTGTGGTACATATAGAATAATAAGAGAAAGTTATAAAGGGGGTATAATAACTATCATCCAAATATATCAATATGATCTAGTATTAGAGTTAAGAAAATTAAATGAGAAACATAAAATCATTATAGATAGTGGTCACCAATTTTATAGAATATGGGTATATTAAATTTTATAATTTAGTTGAAGAAGTAGTAAAATTTTGTATCACTATCCTATATCATGGTATTATACCAAGGAAGTATATTTTTTCATGATGTATATTATAATAATATTATAGTAGTGATGATGGACAAGAACTTTGGGTTATGATAAAGTTCAAGAGTTATATTCTTTAGAGATGTCATCTCTTGAGGTATTTTACATAAGAAGGTGAAGTTACAGCTAGTGAACTATACATATGAAAACATGGTATATCGAATGACTAACAATATATCTTAGTAAAAAAAATAGTTTTCATGGGATAGTTAATACTTTGTGAATAGTTAATTATTGGCACTAGTGAAAGTGGGGGTTTTATTATATTTTTTCCCTTTACCCAACACATAAATGAAAATTTTCATTACTATGTAATGCATATAAAATGATGTATGGATAATTTATATATACCATGAGAATAACACAACATTTTTATGTAATAGATATGGTAATGCACATATATTACATGTTGTATAAAATATTTTTAGGAAAACATATCTATAATGAGAACCCCATGGAAACATGAGAGTAAGATTAAACATATGACCTATTATCTAGATTCAAAAATATGATGGGACAAATATGATGTATCACTTTCACTTTTTTGGGGATCATAAAACTACATGAGAAATAGATTCTAGAATTAGTTTAAAAACTTATAATTGGTTCTCTTAATTTTCTCAAACCATTGTGGTATATTGAGTCAAATATTAATTAAAATCGGTTTTTTTACTAATTTTGGTCTTGGAGAACATTTATGAATCTATAAATCATTGAAATAATGAATATGGAAATTTAAATTATTGTATTTTTATAATAATTAGTGGTAGTTATAGATTTTTTGGAAATATTTACTTGGGGTTATCTCAATTATATATATTTTAATATATTAATGGCCCTTATAACCACCATGAAAATATTTCATGATGGTTTAGTAGTGCATACTATAAATTGGCGATGGTTTAGCAGTAGGTAGTGGTGGTTAAAACCAGTTCTTAATAAATCACAACACTTTTTTATTTCATGGTGGTTTAATATGCTTTTATACACCATAAAAAATTTAATAGAGAATAAGGGAGATCTATATACACTACTACCATTAATTTAAAGTGCAGATATATCTATAACATATTAAATTTTTTACTTTCAAAATTATAATAAAACAAAAAAGATTTAATAATTATCAAAATTATGTAAGAAAAAATTTTAAATACATAAATATATTTTTATCAGTTAAATACTACAAAGGAAGCATATATAAGTTTTACAAGAAAATATACAACACATGAATAGAGGGATCCAACATCAACTCTATCTGAAAAAGTTAGGCTAACTTCCCCCAGGTGATCTACACTACTCATGTTCCTATTAACTAATAACCTTCGACACATCTGATTCCTATGTTAAATATAATTTGGAATATAAATTAGTTTTCATTATATATTTTGTATAAAAAATAAATTTAGAAAAGTTATCATAATAATATAAATGTATTAATATTAATGTACCTGATTTAGTACCACCCATATATAGGTTGAAATTTTAGGAGGAGTTCTCTTTTTCCTACCCTGAAATAGATATGAAAAATAATTAGACATACATTTTATATAAATATAAAATGAAATAAACTATAAATATTTATTTTGACTTACATTTACTTGTTTATAAAAAAATCTAATTCTTCTAAGCGATTAGAATGTTACTCCAATCATGATATATGATGGAAATGGACATCATGTCACAAGATAATTTCCACTATATCTACTCGTACAGTCCTTTAGAATCATCTTCAAGAACCCCATATATGTCAAATGGAAAAATATATTTCACATTATAATTTTCATACTAATAATTTTCATGCTCTAATACCCTCATGATGGTAATTGGGACACCATATTCTTAGTCTATGACCACTCCAAATGAACTCCATCTAATCCCCCTGACATCCTTGAATCAAAATACATCAATATAGTGGTATTTTTTTAAAAATAACCTAGGATTGGATTTTGGTGAGTACATATTTATAATCATAAATGAAAATTCACTAATGATAAATATAAAACCATTTTGTGAAAAATTATAATACCTATGTCTATTATCGCCAACAGTATTGAAATTTTTATTTTTTATTAGAAATTGTTACAAATGTCTAAAATTGAATGTTTAATTTAGAATTGAGATATTATCTTGGCATATTATTCTATGTTATGAAATTTAATTTGAAATATTTGGTATAATTTTTTGTGTGTAGTCTTAATATGGTGTTTAGAGTGGTAATTAGTATTTAGTTGATGATAGTGGGAATATATAATGTGGTAAGTGAAACCTTATAATGTAGAGATCCATAAGGTAGATTAAATTAGTAAAATTAGTTATTAGGGTGTTATAAGAGTTATTTTGATGATGAGTGGTGTGTTTTGATATTATTTGTAAATTTATTGGAGTCATGTAATGAAAATTGAATCTCGATATAATGAAACTAAGGAGAAAAACTCATCAAGGTGGGATAATATCATATAGTTCCAATGATATAAGATATGTTAAATACCTCATGTTATCATCAAATTGTATGGTTTTTTTATACCTTCATCTAAAAAAGAATATAAAATAAGTTATAACATGATATACGGTATAAAAAATGAAAATATTTTTAAAATGATGTATAAATATTAAATTAATTGAAATATTCTAAATAAACAAATAATATATAAGTTGAAGGAGTACTAAGAATAAAATAAATTGATTCATCAATGAATATATTATTTTCATTCTCTATCATTAACATGATTCCATCTTTGTCGCCCTCCCTTTCAAGACCAACTACTTCAATATCATAAAAAATAGATAGATCAATCTTCTATTACTAATAGAGTTCATTATCATAAAAAATTATTCAACTTTATTACCCATATCATATATTTCTCTTGGCCTGACATGTACTGAAAAACTTCTCCCTCCTCAACTCTATTATCCACATTTTAGACAATTTTAGCATGTGAATCCAAAATATATGGATCATGTTATATATGATCACCTATATTTATAAATAGTGATAAGTTAACATAATTAAATTGTATAGAATAATTCCTTATTCCCCAACAAATATCTACTCTCTTGAATTTTAATAACACAAATAAAAATTGACCATGATAATTTAATTTAATAATGACAATCATCATTCTAGAGTATAACAACCTAGAGAATTATATGAACATTATGCTATTTTTTTTTAAACCATCATCATGAAAAACTATATAACACTTGGAGTCATTAATATTATAATCATAAAATATCAAACACTTCTTCAAAGGTACTCAATAAAAATATTTCAAACCATCAATCACTATAGCTCTATTACCAATAATCATGATCTATATATAAAAATAAAAAATATTTTTAAATAAATAATATAATTTTATTGAAAAATTATGAATATAAAGTTGATTATGATCTTAGAATATGTGAAAAACAATCAATAATTTTTTTTAATGGATTTTATTATCTCATTGTCTATTAGTGTTCAACTTCAAATTCATATATCTGTTTTCATATTCAATTATTTAATGAAAGGATTTACAATATTGCTATTGAGTATCATATATCTATGTGCTTATATGGTCTCTATTTGTGTCAATGAAATTAAGGATATTATCCTAACAAGATGGAATAAAATTTAATTTTTTTTCTGGCATGTTATAGGACTAAATTTGATTTTTGTTATCAGAAACATGTCTAACTCAACTGAATCATATTTCAATATTATCCAAACACATTTAACAAAAGGTAAGACTCTCTTAAACCATATAACCTTTAGTAATGGAGCCATATGGTTGAGCTTTATTTCTCATAAAAGACATCAAATGACCTAAATACCTAATAAAAAAATTAACATAGAGTAATAAACCATATATGTAATGAGTATGAAAATTGTAATGTTGTAATGATTAATAAGTAAAATGAAAATACTACCCTATGTTATAAATCAATTGATAAAGAATGAGGAATATAACATTAACTTACTCAACCAAATTCATAGTTAGATGAACCATCACAGTAAAAATTTATAGAGGGAACATAATATCCAAATTATAAAAAATCATTAAAACAATTTCTTGAGGTTTTTCTTGCTCAATGGGGATTGATTTTTTTACACAAATCTATTTGGAGAATTTGAGAAACTCAATTAAAAATGTTATTATTTTATCTGGTAACAATTTATATAATACCAAAGTTATAAATATATCTATAAAATTATGTGACTCTTCACTTTTAAGACCGGGTAATATATAATATTTTTTAGTAAATTCATATTGACATGTTACATTAATATCAATGAGGTACTTTCACATTTTTTAGTCTTCAATGGAAAACATTCTTTTATTAATTTGTTAATGAAAAAACTACATTAAAAATACTTTATATTATCATTTTGACATATATCATGCTTTATATTCATTTCCTCTAAGTCCTTATGATAATTATGATTATATTTTTATTTTACCTAATCATTCAATATTATAAAAACCAAATTTTCACCTATATTCATTTCAATGTGCATAAAATCAAGATTATGATGTAACAATTGAAATTCCCAATAAGGTAGTTCAAAAATATATTTCTTCTATTTTTTTACCAACTACATCTGATGATAAGTGACTCTTTTCCTATAAATGTTCAAATTATACACTTTAATAAATTTTTCATCAAAAATTAATAATTGTTACATGAAATTTGTACCTGATAACAATTTTTGTTGGAGGCCTAAAATAATTTCATTCATCGATTCATGACTTATTAAACTAATATCTATGAGATACATATAAAAATTTATGATGACACATGAAACACCAATTTCTTATATATGGTTGTATTCAAGGTTTGAATTCAAATTTACATATTGGACATGCTTGGCCAGTGTGAGTGTTCAAACTAGACATTTTCATAATCCTAGTAAATAAGTAATATTCCTTATTAGAGTAACAAATATTTTGAACATTTTCATTTTAGATGTATCATATGTATCTATAACATTATCCTATAACTCTTGAAATTATTTTATAATAGGTTGAAGATATACATTGATGTTATTTATATGAATATTTTTCTTAGAATGGTCATCGAAAAAAATGAAATAATTTTTTTTCATACACATCCTCTTAAAAATATTGTAAGAGAACAAAATAACTAACCATCTACTATAGGTAGTACAAAGAGTCCTGAATAGATTAAATCCATTAGTATAAAATAACAAACACACATTTCTAGGATATAAAGATAAAATTTTATATGAATAATAAAATGATTTCTAGGATTTAAAATATCTTGGATGACATGTAAAATTATCATTATTGTTTTACATGTAATGAAACTTAATTTTCTTTATAGTTTTAAAAGATATAAACAATCCTTGAAATCATGGTTCTAATAGAATATAATGTAAATACTTTATATTAGTTTTATTTATATTATTATTTTAATTATATTAATTCAAAATTTTATCATTATTCATAGAATTCCATATAGAAGTATGACATCTTTTACACTCTTCTCTATTGGAATCTTCCCCCTGATAAAACAACCATTCATTGGTACATTCATGTATCCTTGTATAATTGAGAAAGATATTGTTAATAACTTTATTCATCTAATAAAATAAATCATAAATTGTATCTTCAATAAATTAATCATTTAAGAACACCAATATCATCAAAATTTCGTTATTTTCAATTCCGCATAAGCACTTGATATGGTAAAACTTTAGTAAAAGGAAAAAAAATTATATTTTCTATATATTTCATACAAATCCCCACTTTGATCATCTAAAAATTCATAAAATTCATTTGATTGATCAATCCACTTCTTTATTTTATTAATCTATAAAAAAAATAAAAAAATACACCATTAATATGATGAAATATTTATCTTGTTATTCTTAGTGTCAAAGTATCATTAATCAAGTTTTGAATTTCATTCTATACTATTAGGCCAATAGTTTGTTTATTCTATTGATGGAATCAAGTCAAGATTTATATAATCATAAATTCCCTATGAAAAATACATCTAAAATATCCAATAAGAAATTGTTACAATATCAAGTTCTCAAAAACAACATGTATTTTCAACTATTGTTTAAAATTAAAATCAGAATGTAGTCATCGTATTCTTCCATCTACAAATCAATTTACAATTCCAAGATCAAAAAACACCACCAATACCTTAATATACTGAGTTGTATTTTGGGTAAAGTAATCCTGATTTAATCCATTTGTACCCTACTAATAAATATCTATATAAAAAATATAACACACCCTGATTAAATAAACTCATGTTAAAAATAATACATATCAATGAATAATATATAAGAATTTATAAAATTTAATTAAGAAAAATTCATCATATAAAATATAATTACACTCAATTGATTTTATAATTTCATATTCTATGATATAAATATATCGAATAACATGTATAAAAATATGTGTGAAATAATAAAATAATGACTAATCTATAACATATTACCAAATAAACTACAAAAAATAAAACATCATTTATAAATGCATCAAAAAAATTAAAAAGGAAACTAAAACAAAAAAAATTACCCTAATAATCAACTAAAATTTATCTATATTTTATATAATCAATAAAATTAATAATAAATTAAAAAGGTATATATATCCCAACATGATAAATCATAAAATACCTAATTCATTATTAATCAGAAATTTTATATCCCAACCAGACAAATCCACAATTTTAAATACCTCTATAAATCCCATGGAGTCCGTTGAAATCAAATAATAATAAAGAAAATATAAGAGTAGTTCTTACAGAAACATACCTTGTACCCAGAATAAATGAACAGGAAAGGGTAATAGGTTCATTTTACATATTATATATAAGGATAACCCACTTCGAATAAAGAGTTGCTATGGAAAATAATGGGAGGAGGATAATGATAAATATATAGGAATAAGGAAAAGGGGATGGTAGGTTCATTTTATGGAAGGAGGAGGATAGAGGATGACGTGGTGGTGATATTTTTCCAAGCGATGGAGGACCATAGTGATTCATGTGATAGAACAAAGAGAATGAGAGATGGTGTGACATCGATAAATGGGTTTAAATAAAAAAATTATTTTAAATAAATATTGTTATAAAAATATTACTTTTGAGTATTAAAATAAAAGACACTAATATTTCATTACATGGTGATTGTAGTTAACTTCCACTAATAAAGGTGGATGAACTGGTAAGATCCTTGGGTGTTTAATTAGTGGTGGTTTTTAGAAACTTCTTCTAATAAACCACCACAAAGGATGTTTTTTCGTTTATTGTAATCATTGATTATTATACTCATTAATTTAACACTTTTTTATCTTGGGTATTATAGATCATGAGGACAATCCATCCAATTGGAACACCGCATATTTTGGGTGTCACTGGATATTCCTATATATGAGCATGTGTATTTATCTCTTAATGTGAGATAATTTTAAATATATATCATTGATTATATAATTTGATACATCATGAAAACCACAACATTTCATGTCCTTGGATAGGTATGTAGCATATAGTGTTTTATTAATATTATGAAATTGATTAAATGATCAAGACGGGATTTATCACATCTTTGTATAGTAATATGATATCTCTAGGACTTCTACTTGTAAGGTAGTTCCTTGAATAAATTCATGGTCAGAGTAGATGAAGTAAATTGAATCAAGTATGGTCAAATAATGATAAATAATAAAATTTAGGATAGTGAAACAAATTATCCATCCATATGTATGATATATTGTAAGATGAAGACATTATAATAAAAATTAAGAGTTAATAGGAGGTTTTTATATATATGAAAAAATATCTATATATTTAGGGGACATGGTTTTTTTATAAACAATTCTTAGTCTATGAGAAACACTTAACATTATCTATATAAGGTAAAATAGTTTCACAAACAAAGTGTATTGATATGTTTCAGCAATGATGGTGAATTTGAGTTTATGATGAAGTGGGTCTCATGTATATCAATCAGTTAATAGCCGATTTTGAATGATCATAAGTAAATGAATAAATATATTCAATTATATGATATTCAAGTTTATAATAATTAGAATTGAATATATTTATCAATTTATTCATAATTTATTCATTATTAAATAAGTGTATCTAAGAATATAGTTTTCTGAATGAATATTAATTATTCAATTTTTATTATGTATATTTTAGATGAACAAGCTAAGTTAGTCGTACTTATTTCTTCACTTGATATGTCAAATTATTACATGTGACTAGTGAAATAAATTTTACATTTACAATAAGTTAATAAGGTAATAAATGACATTTTGAGTCAGGCTTAAGGATTATTCTTCTTAAAAGATCTTAAACCACTAAAATAAAACATAATCCCCTTTATATAAATTTATTTAATACTTTTATTTAGATAATTTCCATGAATCTGAGTCCTCCCATGGATTCTCTCAAACTTTAGGGAGAGAAAAATGACATCAAGTTACTTAATCCTCTTGTATAAAGTTTTTAATCTTATTATTATGGTACAAGTTTCATAAAAAACATAATTTCTTATGAAAAAAACTTATTAAAGGATAATAAAAAGGGATTTTATGGTGCATGTGTGGATTATTTATCGGGTTCATAATTTGTTTCCTTAAATCTATAATAATTTTAAACTGAGTAGATTATGTTGGGATTACATAAATAAATGTAGTATTCTTTAATTTGTGTTTATCATAAATAAATTTTTAATATGTGGTATATTGATGAATTTGAGGATTATTATGCCCAATCTTATGTAAAAAATATATCTAGTTCAAAAAAATAAAACATTGATATGGAACCCTTACATTTTCTCCAAAATTTAGTTTAATTACTAATTTCTTATATACATGTAGAGGGATATCTTTATATCATAAAGTTTCTCTCATATTCTTATTATGAATTAGGTAATATTTTAGAAATCATGCCTATATGTTATTTAAAACATCAAGGACTTATACATGTATTTTAGGGTTTTTATCACTGAATTTGATTCAATTATAGTTTTATTTGTGGTTGATTATGATATGATGAATATTTTGGGTCCATAGTTTGAGTAACCTCACCTATAACCATTCTATAAGTATATTACATTATATGAATTGGATATTTTGTGATGATAAGACATCAAATAAATTTATTTTTGAGATATGTAGTGGAATTCAACCATTTAATATTTAGGTGGATGATTTTCTCATAAAAACTAAATTTTTTATCATAATTTCATTTTTGATGATATTTCTTTATGGTTAATATAGAGGTTAAACTATCTAATGGAGATGTATGTAGTATAATTATTATTAATATTCCAATTATAGGGATACTACATGAGGTTAGTTGTAATACTTATTGTTTAGGCATGATGTATTTTTTCGATAAGGGATTATGTTATTTTTTTAAAGGTACAGAGAAGACTTGTGATATTCAAAACCTTATAGAGTATATAAATAAGAAATTGAATTATTATTATCATGGTTATTATGTATATTTTTTAAGATCTTTGGGATGTAATGATGAATATTTTAAAGTGATTATGATATATGATATGAATGTCTCTCTAGTTTTATTAGGTTTAATTCATGGTCCTGGCCTAATCTGATCATGGTTAGTTACATGTATTCAAGACCATCTACTTTTAATATTAAGTTATGGGTTATTAATATACTGTCAACCATTATGAACGACAGTAGTGGGTGGTATAAGTATTCCTAACATATAAATACCTACTTTATTATGGATTCTGAAGTCGAGCAATAGTGTCTTTATTGATTCATTTTTTAGGTGCGATAATATATTAGAAAACTAGAGACAATAATGTTTAATTTCATATAGGTTTATGTTGGATGAAATTGATTTGGAATCATAATTCATAAATTATTATGTGATGAATGGGATGAAATGATGTCAGTGGTAATTCACTTTAGTTAATTTTATATGATTTTGATAAGAACATCTTGATTAGTATATAAATTCCTCTTATATTATGGGAAGAGTAAATCGATAATATGATTAGAATATACTTATGATCTAGGATTATTATCAGATAATCGTGATGATAATTATCATATAGATAAAAACCTAGGTTTTATAGAGTTAAAAATTTAATTTTATGATGTATTCACGTATATGGGAGGGTTAAATATATTTTAGCTATAATATGGAGAGATAATCCAGGAAATGTGTAGTTCATTGCAATGATGTAATGAAGTAGTGATAAAATAGTTGAAATGACACCATGATTGTTTAATTAATCATCTCCATATGTAATTAAGATATTTTAAAAAAATATTTACATTAATTTTGGTAATATGAGGTGAATTATTTATTTACCCACCAATCTTTGATCAGTGGTTTTACAGTTATGGTATATAAAATCTCTTGTTCCTTTAATAAATATTCCTTCAAAATGGGAACTACAAGTGAGATTGAGGGTTTCAAGTGATTAATTAATGAAATAGATTTTTTATTGATCTATTGGGTGATCTTAATAAATTTCAATTAGTGGTTAATTTACTCAAAGAGAATATTTATTTTTTATATGATTTTTTAGGGTTTGACCTGGATATATATTCTTGTGTTCAGAATGATGAGGTTATGAAAAGTAGGAAAATACCTAGTTTTTTTTATTGTTATATTTTTTTTTGATATATTATAATGTCTCAAATGATTATATGTGGATAGATTCTGTGTTTTTAGGTTAAATTACTTGAATTAATTCTTTAATTTTGGGATCTTGATTCTCTTTTATATAGATAAATAGAGAAAATGTGAATAAAGTATCTCACTTTAAGATAGTGGAATTATGGAAATTATGAAAATGTAATTTGGATTTAATTCTTATGTTGTTTGAGTATGGTATTTATTCGTGTATTAATAACATGTTTCCTTGTCTATGAGAGAAAAATTAAGCTGTGAATTATTTTTAGATTGGTGATCCATCATTTTCTTTTCTATAGCTGAAACGGAACTATTTTAGTAATACATGTGTTTCATACTATAACCTTGGTTGTCCCCTATTATTTTATTTGAATTATTTATTTTTGAGTATTTATTGTTTTTCTCTCCCATCGATCCAAATTCCATTGAATTTTTATATTTTTGGGTGTGTAGTTCATATTTCATAGTTCTGCAGACAATTATTACTAATATTGTAGTAACCATGTGACATGACTACATATTTTTGAAGATCCAATTACATCATTGGAAAATAATTAGTATGACCATGCACCATGCTCTAGGTACTCCGGTGTGGCATGCATGGTTTGGTCAATTGTGCATCCACAACATGTGATATCCCCATGTATTAATTTTTGGGAATCCCTATTCTACCCCCACTTAAATTAAATCCCCACCCTCACACCTCATTCACTTATTTTCATGATGAACCACCTAGGGACCCTCAGTCGTTCCTCTTTCCATAATTTCCTCTCTTTACCATGGAAATTCCATGGGGTTTATTCATGATTTGAGTCTATATCTTCAAATTATGAACTCATTTTCCTTTAATTTCCTCCTCATTCCCTATTTCTTCATGTTTAATTTTTTCCCCCTTGTTGTGTTCCTCTTTGGATTATCCTTAATCAAAAAAGTTTGTTTCTAATTGGTTACTTTTAGTACCTAGATCTTGTGAGGCTCTCTATGAAACATTTTTCTTTCGAAATTCATCAAAGAAGATGAGTATATTTTGATTAAGGTAGGTTTTCTCTATTAAATAACTCTTTAAAAAATTTAAACCATGATTTATTGGTTTTAACCCTTATTTTAAATTCCTAATGATAAGTAAAATATATTTCTATGAATCTTTTGAAAATGAAAACAACATTTCACTTGGTTTAAATGGAATTTCAAGGGCCTTTCATTTAAAATATGTAATTTAAATCTCTTTATCAACTACCAATCACACTATTTTATTAAAAAATTACCCTATGGATTTTATTAATGTATTTAATATTATAAAAGGTCTTATAGTTCTTTAAACTAATTTTTAAAATAAACACTTGGTTTTTAATGTTGTTATTGGCCTTTAATGAATGTAGTTTGAGTTTTTTTATGTTTATATTTCATTTTATTTGTGTGTTTTGTTTTCAAAGATTTTTTTATTACCTGGTTTCCCAAATTATATTAGAAGGCCCAATTATAAATTTCTTAAATAATTTTAAAGGTCACTATGAATCATTCCCTTTTTTATGTTTTGAAAAGTGTTATGGATTATATATTGATTTCCCTAAACGTGATATTTTGTTATTGATTCTTATTCTAAATGAAGGAGATGTGTTGTTTCTATTAATGTTGTTCAAAGGTGAGGGTGAGTTTATTATTCTTCTTTGTGTCATTTTGTAATGACTGACATTCTCACCTCTATTTTTATGTCAAAATAATAAATTCGTTGTTAGTTTACACCTCTATAAAAGAATTATATGCTAGTTCAAGATCACGATCTAAGTACTAACCCTGAGATAGACTATACTATACTTTTTTATTTTATCCCTCAATTAGGATGGGTAGGAAAATATCGGGTTTTATAGAAGGTTGTTGTTATCCAGAATCAGTCATATTTAGTATTTTTATTTTCATGTGCTATTTTATCCCCTAATATCCTAGGTTCCCATGATAATTTTTATTTTTATTTTGATGTCGGTGTGTGTATTTTTCTTATTCCAAAAAAATTAGTTTTTTTTCTAAAATTCCATGAGGATTTTTTAAACAATATTTTGAACTAATTTGATTTCTTTAAAAAAATCTCCTTTAAAGTGAATTTAATATCAATGATTATATTAAAATATTCATAGGGAAGGTAAAAAATTTCTATGCAATTTTTTCAATTAATAAAATGGAAGTGTATTTTTTATAAAATGGAATATACTTGATATTTATTTTTCTTATGCTTGACTACCAAAAACTAATTTTATAAATGAATTTTCAAACTATATAGAAGTGTTTTTCCTTTTAAATTATTATGCATAGGTTTTGGGGAGGATACCTATTAGGCCTCCATGATCACACCTATTGGCATTTTATGTTCTATTTGAGCCCTTTATTTTTCAAGGAGTATCCTTGGGTTCTGGTTGGATGGTTACTCATAGAGTCACTTAGAGGTATGTTTGTAATTTTTTTATTTAGTTTCCGTTGTTTCAACCATGAAATCATCCATCCCTATTTTCCTTCCTTTATCTTATGGGTGGTTTTTATGCAAGTGGTGCTATGGATGTTCAATAAATGGGTTTATTGCTTTCAATGGATTTGGAGGAAATGTTGAGTTTTTTTTTGTGATTTATTTTCTCTTTATGTCCATTTATTTAATTCTACATGAACATCCAATGTATATATGAATCATTCTTGAATTTTGAGTAAATTTTACACTATTAATTTAAGTTATTTTAAGGAAGAATTCATCCCCAATGAATTTTTTCGAATTCCTTAGTGCTTATTTTCAACCTACGTAGATCATCAACACCCCTTGGGAATTTCCATGGGCTGGTTTGGGCATCTGAAAGATTAGAAATTTGGGTTGGTTCATAACGAAATAGTATTAGATCCTAGGTTCTTATATAGGACTAATTTCATAGATCACCCTTTATTGTTTGGGTGTATCTTTTACATTAGAGATATTACTATTAGAACATCATATGTAAGTAAATATTGAGTCTATACATCTCTTTTACATTTTATTCCTTTATTTCTAAAGGAAATTCATGTTTTCAGTCTTGATTTTTATGTTTCTATCAATTACTTCTGATATGTGATTTGTTTGTTTATCTTTTGTTTTGGGGGATGGTAAGGGGACTAAAATGGTGGTACATGGTGAGATCCTAGGGATTGGAAAGGAATATAGTGCCTGAGTACATGATTAATTATGAATCTTAGTACTAATTGTGTAGTTTTCACATGTTCCACCAATCCATGTTTCCAAGTAGCACATAGAAACTTGTCCACCTTTCAATTATGTATCGGAATTATTTTGTTTTTAATTCATTTTTTACCATTTCATTCTCATGTTTTTTATATAAATTCAGTTTTAATTTTCAAATCATGGTTCTAAATATTTATTTAATTATTTTTCAATGTAATAAATGAGTTTACCCAAATTGATTTAATGAAAAGCTGGGTGTTTGGATTTCAGAAAAAATGGTTTTGATAAGAAGGTGGTTCCTGCATAAATAATTTAGTGGGGAGACCCCCATTTTAATAATTGGTTTCTATAAGTTAAATGGATGTTAAAGTTTTTTAAGTGGAAGGCTGGTTCAATGGAGAAATTTGGGTTTTGGAAATAAAAATTTTGGGTTCCTTTAGGTGAGATGAAATGATTTTCATATTTTAAATATTTCCATAATTTGTAAGTAATGGTTGATGTTTAAAGGTAGTGAAGGTTTGGTCTTCAAAAAAAATTATATTCATTTTTTAGGACCAATAGAGGCCTATATACCCTGATAGGGGGGTGAATTGGGGTATGGATATTCTTTTTCAAAGTTCTTCCTGCCCCATTGGATCTTGACCTCTTTATTAAAAGGGTTACTTTTTTTGTACTTGTGTGTTTATTATGGTCACCTATTTTCTTCTTTATCTGATGATGATGCTTTAAATGCAATGCAGGGAAGTAAGTAGGCAGACATAGAGATTTTTACTTGGTTCACCCTCACTGGGCTACGTCCAAGGAGCATACACCGAAAAGTTTTCGGTCGTACCAAATTCCATTATTATTCACTAGATGTGGATACAAAGGTTTGGGAACAGTCACTCTATCCCAGGCTCACTGTCTTTACAAGGTTTAGGGTCAGTTCACTACTTTTCCAAGGGTCAATTCCTGTTTCTCTCTCTCTGGCGCACTGCCAGTGGAGAGGATCACCTTCTTCCTCTTTCTTTGCTCACTGCTCCAGAAAGGATCCACTCATAGTTTATAGACCTATAGGTCTCTTAATTTTCATGAAGGAGTGCATCTTCCTCTGTATGTAGATGCTCTGTTGAAGTCCAACTTTCACCCATAGATGAATCTCTATTTGCACCGAAGGTATCAGGCAATCTTCCAGCCTTCATGGAGCCCTGAAAAACCACCGTGAATCAACCTTACTTGGCACGCAGGTCTAAATCGGCGCACAAGTATCGGCACGCAAGTCACAATGGGTGTACAATTCTACCTCAACTACTTTCATGACACAATCTTCTGCAACTCCAATCCTTCGAAACTCAATCTCTTTTACGCCCAAACCAATATTGGCGTGCAACAACCAACCGGCGCACAACTTCAAACACTGGCGTGCAAGCCCACCTACGCGACCACACACCACCTACGCGACCCCCACACCAGTGCGACGGGAGCTCTGATTTTTCTAAGTGTTGAACTCCGTTGAGAATGAGAAGGGGTGGTCCAGTATTTATAGGTGTTTGAACAAGCTGCGCGACGGCGTGCAAGTCTCCCCTCGGTGCGGAAGTTTTGGTACGCAAGTCTTCTGACCCCCTAGACACTTGCGCGACCAACACAAAAACTTGGGCGCCCCTTCTTCCTATGCCATATTATGATGATATGATCACGAAGTACAAATGGCATGCGAGTTTCCAATCCTTCTAGGCATCGACACACAAGTCTCTTCACGGCGCGCAAGTCACTTGCGCGACTAACCCAATACTTGCTCGACCCTCTTTCCTTTGCCATATTTTGACCTTCTAATATTGAAAAACATTGGGCATGCAAGTTTCCAATCCTTCAAGTACATGGAATGCAAGTCCATTTTCCAAAAACCACTTTTCTTCATTTGTCTATTTTCAGGCCCAAAAATTTGGAAAACACTAGAAAACAGCACCACCTTGTATCTGTTCTTTTTGTACCGCCTACAGATCATCCATTATTTTGTCAAAGTTCTTGAATCAAACATGGATCATTGACCACAGCTCTTGAAATCAACATTCCACCATGAAATCCCCTTTGTCAAAAAAATTTTATTTCATGGTTTACTTTGTCAACAATCACAACACAGATGTCCACTTTTTCAACAAACACAATCACCTCAAAAATGATTCAATGATACCTTGAGGGATTTTTGCCCAACAATATCCCCCGTTGGGATTGTTTAAAACTCTTCCATAAAAATATACATCATTAATTCTTTAGCTACTATTCACCTATTTCGATTCTGATAGTGATCAAGGATTCACTCAACACATACTCTAAGCCCGCATGAGCAATGCTTGGCATGAGAAACAAGAGTAAATGAAAAGTTAATAAATGAGTCACTCCATCTCTGACACCCACTGTTGACACCAAAATGATACCAATTTGTTGGAAATATTCTTACCACATTCCAACACCACTCTTTTGTTGTTATCACGATCCTCAGTTGTCGTGATATCTGGTCTTTGATCGATCGCTTCTAGCATCGTCAGATTTAAAACGCTCCCCCTTTCTCATAGCTCTCCCCCTATCTCGCTACTCCACCTATCAGCATCTCCCCAAATCATTCATGATTTATCAAATTTCCACACGGTCTCCCCCTTGAACAATCACTATTTTATCCCCCTTTATTAACAAACTCAAAGGTTATTCCTTTGCAGTCTGTAACAGAGTAGAGAACACATATCAGCACATTAGGGAAAAACAAATCATACCTCAGGGAGAGAGGGTGGTTCCACATCCACACTCTTTCAAGTGCGGGGAGTCGACTGAACTCCCAAAGCCAATTGATGTCGCTCAAAATCTTCTTTGGGTAAGGCCTTTTCTAGAATGCCTACAATCTGCAGCTCTTTAGGCACATACTCCAACTTCATGATTCCCTTCTCAACCTTCTCCTTGATAAAATTATACTTTATCTCAATTTTCTTTGTCCTTGAAAGATGGATGGGATTTTTTCTAAGATTGATAGCACTTGAGTTATCACACTAGATTCTGATCGGAGACTTCACTTCAACTCCCATATCTTCAAGCTGTTGCTTCATCCATAATAACTATGTGCAAGCTTGAGTGGCTGAAATATACTCAGCTTCTGTGGTTCTTAATGAAATGCAATATTGCTTCTTACTAAGCTAAGAAATGCACAGTCCACCAAGATAGGATGTACCTCCTGATGTTAATTTCTAGTCATCTGTTGAACCGGCCTAGTCTGCATCATTATATCCCAATAACTCTGTCTGTGATTTGTCATTATATGTCAATCCAAATTCCACCGTGACCTTGATATACCGAAGTATTCTTTTCACTACAAGCATGTGGCTTTCCTTGGGATTACTCTGATATCTTGTTGTTTGGAATTTGGAAAAAACAATATCAGTCCTTGTCACAGTTAAGTACAATAGACTTCCAAGGATTTTCCTGTATTTTGTGATATTTACTGCCTTGCCATCCTCATTTTTGGAAAGTTTCATCCAGGTAGCAACTGGAGTCTTCATCTCCTTGTAATTTTCCATTCCAAACCTTTTGAAAACCTCTTTGTCATATTTGGATAGAGAAATGACTATTCCATTCCTTCCTTGAGTAACCTGGGGACCAAGGAAAAATGTTATCTCTCCAATCATTGACATTTCAAACTCATTTTTCATGAATTCGAAAAACTATCTGCACTAAGCTTCATCTGATCCACCAAAAATTATTTCATCGACATACACCAGCACCATAATCCTTTGATTACTGTCCTTGCTGAAATAGATATTGTAATCAACTCCTCCATGCTGGAAACCAAGATTCTTTAAGTACTTATCAAGCCTTGAGTACCATGCCCTTGGTGCTTGTTTCATCCCTTACAACACCTTCTTCAGCCTGAAAACTTTGTTCTCATCCTCATGAATGAGAAAACCAACTAGCTGCTCAATGTACACCTATTCTTCTAGAACCCCATTTAGAAATGCAGATTTGACATCTATCTGGAACACTTTGAACTTATGTTGCACTGTATTGGCTAGAAATAATCTAATTTTCTCCAGCCATGCAACCTGTGAAAATGTCTCATCAATATCTATTCCTTCTATCCGTGAGTACCCTTTGCACACTAGTTGTGCTTTTTTTCAAACCACTACACCATCTTCATTCATTTTGTTGCGATAGGCCCATTTAGTCCCGATGACATTCTTATCTGCTGTTCTCGAAACAACCTCCCATGTCTGGTTCTTTTCTGAATCAGTATCAATCACTAATGATCCCCCTTTTTTGCATTCCTCCTCATCATATTCATCAGCTCATATATATTTCCAGTCAATTTCAAAACTTCTCTTTGATTATCATGCTGAAAAGAATTTTCCATCCTCAGGGTCATTATCAGTGTCTGCTTCTGAATTAGTATCTTTCACTTCTACTCCCCCTGAGCTGTTTACCACTTCCTCACATTCAACAAAAAAATCACTATGTCATTGTTCAGTGGCATCATTTATTTCAACTAAATTTATGATCTTTTTGTTGAAACATTATTGATACTCTCTCGCATCTTCTTGGTATCCTGAAAATAGTTAGCTGATACCACATTGTTAGAACATGAGATGCCTGATTTTTTCCACCTCTCCTGCAATATGTCTTCTCTCAATAGACAACACCTGATCTGGGTCATCCAATTATTTCTTTGATGGATCCTGTATCTGATTATGAAATTGAATTCTACCCTTATTCTATAAAACACATACTGTGTTTAGGCCCATAACCATTCTTTTCCACCTGCATCATTTATACCAATCTGGCACTCAGCATTGAGCCATTAACAAAATCTCTAAGCCTACTAAGTTGGACCTCGGTGCAGGAAACAAGAGATAAAGTTAATAACACAAACACTTCCTATTGCGCTCTGCGTCTCTACTTATTCTTCAACTCTGGTACCTGATTTCAGTCAATTGAAACTCTAAAGAATATCACTTTTCCACTGTGCATCTTTAGATGCCACTTCCCCTTGGATAATATCTCCCTAAAACCTGAAAGACATGAATCATCAGTTAATGGAATTTATATACATAGGGAGAGGGGTGTTTCTAGAATCCTCAGGATGAGGATTGTGGTTAATACTGATGGTTCAACCCTTTGATTCTTTCTTGCAGAGCATCACACTCCTTTCTGGATTCTTCTAGCCACCTAGCCAACTTCAATTGCTCTGGCCATATGACTAAGCATTCATTGCCTGCATGCTGAGTCTTTTTCTGATATGATGATTCTGTAGGCCTGGCCTTTCTCACAATTTGGGGTTTAAACCCACGAGTACACATTTCTATCTTTTATGTTCCACCAAAATTCAATTTCCCTTGATTCCTTCTCTGATCAAGAATATCTCTTCTTGCCGTCTTCCCTTGCTTCTTCCTCCATTGTAGGGATCTTCTTCTTTACTCCACTTCATGTGGTGGCACACGACATGAAAATTTTTCAATGCATTCTTAGTTTATTTTTATTTTGTCATATTCTGATTTGACACCCTATTTTTCATTGGTTGTGGGTCCTTTAGTGAACGTACATTCTTCTTACTCATAGTTGTAGTGTTTCCTCCCTTTTTCTTCCAAATTTGTTCATGTTCATTCTTATGGGTCAGTTGTGAGTGTGACTGATACATCTTTTTCTCAGCTTCATGTGACTCCCCTGAGACTTTGAGCCTATTCTCCAACTTACCACTTTGTCTTGCAATATAAGACGTCTCTTTAAACATCACTGGATTCAAGATTCTCTTTCTGGGCTCCTTTTCCTTTCTCGCACTCTTCTTGCTGAAATTTATCACCAAATTCCCATGATTGGAACATATGAAACATCTTCTATTAAAGGCATACCTCATTTCATCATCTCTTAGCCAAGATGTTGATGCAGCTTGAGTTCTTCCTCTGACATTGAGCTCTTGAGCTTCCTAACACATATTCATGGTGTGTCCCATTCTTCCACAGTAATAGCATCTTATGAATGATTTCCTCTGAGAGACTCTTCTCTCTAATTTCTCATGATGCTTCTTCTTATCCTAAGATTTATCAAAGTTTCTATTTTCACAGCCTAAAATGTATTCTAGAGCCTCTGAACAGAAGCTTGATGTGTGGCCATGAATCCCGCAGAAATAGCACATGTTATCACTACTTCTTGAAACTGTCCTCTTAGGCCTATCTCCAGCACCTACAGGTTTTTCTCCACTCCTGAAACTGTTCACGGCTCTCTCTCTATCATGAACGGGAGGGGATTCATCAAATCCAATACCAGTTTTTCCCAAACTGTATGGTCTCTGAGCTGAGAAAATATTCTGTTGTTTCTCTTCAGAAATAGAATATATGTTCTTCATGTTATCATAACTTTTCTAAGGATAATCAAATAGTAAGTGCAATGCATCCTTTATTTTAGACTTTCATTTGGTATTGAATTTCTCCACTTCCTTCTTTACTGATTCCAGCTCTTCTTCCAACTTTTGAATCTTAATATCACTTGATTCAAGATGGACATCAAGTTCTCTTTTGAGAAGCTTCCCTCTACTCATCTCATCTTCCAGTTCTCATGTAATCTTTTCTACCATGTCACATTGCTTCATTACATTCAATTTTTCCTCACAAAAAGATTCATAGATAGATTCATTCTCTTGTTGTATCCTTTGATTCTTATGAACTTCTTCA
The DNA here is from genome assembly GCA_963277665.1 of Viscum album. Lineage (NCBI taxonomy): Eukaryota > Viridiplantae > Streptophyta > Magnoliopsida > Santalales > Viscaceae > Viscum > Viscum album. The sequence continues at coordinate 826,425,490 of OY728162.1, forward strand.
GACAAATGTGTTGATAGATCATCATTTATAGCTTTCAGATTCTGAACTTCATCTGACTTTTGATTCTCTTCATAATCACCGTCCTTTTGTTTTCCTTTCATTTTAGCCAAATTTTGTAGTTCATCACCTTGAGAATCATTCTTCTCCTTCAGGTTAGTATCCACATCAATAATCTTTTGATTTAAGCCTCTTAGCTTGTTGACTTCAATTTCCAATACTTGGATATGGATATCTTTATATTTAGCTTCTTTATCCAATTTCTAATCCAGTTTCTTTGTCATGTTGACAACATCTACTGGTGGCCTCCTTATTAAAACTTCTTCATCATCAGTTGTTTTGGTATCACTTTGATGTTCATGTACGTCACTCATTCCAACATCATGATTGAGTGAATTAATCTTTTCCCTATCAGATTCATCCAGACCTTCCTTCAGTAAGCTGTTTGATTCTTTTAGTTGAATCACACTTTGTCCATATACACTTCCACACTGAGGAATACCACCTTACTTCTGATTCTTCTTTGGTGTTTTTCCCTTTTCCATGGCACACTGAGATAAGAGAAGACTAATTCTTTAACCACACAGATCGACTACACCAAGTCGAAGCAAACAAATCTGATAAAAATAAACCTTCCCTCTGATACCAATTTTTAGGACCAAAAGGGGCCTATATAACCTGAGAGGGGGGTGAATCAGGGTATGTATATTCTTTTTCAAAGTTCTTCTAGCCCCACTGGATCTTGACCTCTTTATTACAAGGGTAACTTTGTTTGCACTTGCGTGTTTATGTTGATCACTTATTTTCTTCTTTATCTAATGATGATGCTTTAAATGCAATGCAGGGAAGTAATCAGGAAGACACAGAGATTTTTACTTGGTTCACCCTCACTGGGATACGTCCAAGGAGAATACGCCGACAAGTTTTTAGTCATACCAAAATCCACTATTCTTCACTAGATGTTGATACAACGGTTCAGGAACAGTCACTCTGTCCCAGGCTCATTCCTTTACAACGTTTAGGTTCATCTCACTACTTTCCCAAGGGTCACTCCTTGTTTCTATCTCTCTAGATCACTACTGGTGGGGAGGATCACCTTCTTCCCCTTCCATTGCTCACTGCTCCAGAAAGGATCCACTCACAGTTTATATACTTGTAGGTCTCTTCATTTTCATGAAGGAATGCATCTTCCTCTGTATGTAGATGCTCTGTTGAAGTCCAACTTTTACTCGTAGATGAATCTCTCTTTGCACTAAAAGTATCAGGCAATCTTCCAGCCTTCACGCAGCCCTGAAAAACTGCCATGAATCAACCTTACTTAGCGCGCAGGTCTAACTTAGCACACAAGTATCGGCATGCAAGTCACAACAGGTGTGTAATTCTACCTCAACTACTTGTGTGGCACAATCTTAGGAAACTCCAAACTCATACAACTCAATCCCTTTTACGCCCAAACCAATATTGGAGCACAACTACCAACCGGCACACAACTTCAAACACTAGCGCACAAGCCCACCTGCGCGACCACACACCACATGTGCGACCACCACACCAGCACGACGGGAACTCTGATTTTTCTAAGTGTTGAACTCTGTTGAGAATGAGTAGGGGTAGTCCAATATTTATAGGCGTTTGAACAACCTGCGCGATGGCGCGCAAGTCTCCCCTTGGCGCACAATTTTCGGCACGCAAGTCTTCTGTCCCCCTAGACACTTGCGTGACCAACATAAAAACTTGGGAGTCCCTTCTTCATTTTCCATATTTTAATGATCTGATCATGAAGTTCAAATGGAGCGCAAGTTTCCAATCCTTCTAGGCATCGGCGTGCAAGTCTCTTCATGGCGTGCAAGTCACTTGTGTGACCAACCCAATATTTGCATGACCCTCTTTCCTTTACCATATTTTGATCTTCTGATATTGAAAAACATTGGGTGCGCAAGTTTCCACTCCTTCAAGTACATGGCGCACAAGTACCTTTTCCAAAAACCACTTTTCTTCATTTGTTGATTTTCAGGCCAAAAAATTTGGCAAACACTATAAAACGGCGCCACCTTGTATCTGTTCTTTTTGTACCGCCTCTAGATCATTCATTCCTTTGTCGACGTTCTTGAATCAAACATGGATCGTTTACCATAGCTCTTGAACTCGACATTCCACTATGAAATCCCCTTTGTCAACAAATTTGTATGTCATGGTTTACTTTGTCAACAGTCACAACACAGATGTCCACTTTGTCAACAAACACAATCACCTCAAAAATGATTCAATGATACCTTGAGTGATTTTTTCTCAACACATTTTGATAACTACAGTTTTAAAATAAATATGGATTGGATTTTAAGTAATGTAAGGTGGCTTTAAAATTAATTACATGAAATTTTAATTATGTTTCAATGTTTTTTAGTAAATTTGTTATTGAATTTTTAATTATAAATGAATTTTAAAAGAAAAAAAAATAAATTTTAATATTGGTAATCATAACTTTTAAAATGTTATAGAACAATCATTTTGATTTGAAATTCTATTAAAAGTTTCAATAAATAATTTAGGAAAATAGTATATTGGTTTTTAAGTGGAAAGTGGGATATTAATTCATAGTGGTTAAATGAAATTAATTTTTTTTGGGTTTATAATTGAAAAAAATAACTTGGGTTAGGTTTTTTTTAAAAATGGGGGAAGTTATTTTATGGTGTTCAAGTTTTTTGGAAAAAAATTTCAAACATTTTACATGAAATTGATGGGTTTTAAAAAGGGAAGAGGAAATTTTTGAAAAATGTGTTTTGTAATTTTGTATGTGTATTTCTATGAGCATCTATTGATGTAATTTGAATTTGTTTGATTTTATTTTATAAATATAGTTTAGTTGGGACTATTCTATACGTTACTTTTAATTTCCCTCCCATAAGGTTTTGGATTAATAGGATGAGTGTCATACTAGTATAATTCCTTTCTTCCATTTTCTAGGTGTATTCTTGTTTTAGTATGGTGATGGTTATCTCTTTTGTTATTTTTTCATCTCAATCCTTGTATTTTTTGGATTTTATGAATTCTTATTTGGTTCATTATACTCTTTGGATTTTTACGTGCATTCTATTGGTGGAATATTGATCAGTTTAGAGAAATTTTTTCTTTAGTGATCCAAGGTGCCTTTTTCCCACAAGGATGTAAGACTTGTTATTTTTCTCATTTATGAGGGGTTGTGATTTGGAAGCCTTAGGTGTGTTATAAGGTAGTAGGGATTAGTGTTACCCCTAGTGTAGGATAAAACCTAGTTGGTCCATTGGTTATTCATATGGTTTCACTAGGTTTTGGAGTTTTGGGATAGATTCTACAACTTACTTCCACTTCAACCTCTATTATAAGGCTGTAATTTTTTATTCTCGTCTGGGAATTTATTTATTGAGGTAATTATAGTCATGTATTGTATTATCCCAAATGGATTGGCTTGGTTTTCTATGGTAAAGGTGATATCTATCATGATATCTTGTTCATAGTGGAATATTTGAGGTCTAGTTGATATATATTTCTATTATGGTACTTCTAAATTTCAATGGTGTCCTTCGTAAGTCTTTCCTCTTTTTTGGTAATATTTCATCCCTTGTAGTGATTTTAATCATTCTCATTTTGGGGATTGAATTGTTTTTTTGGAGAGTTAGTGTATTATTGTACTTCTAATATGGTGGAGAGACCTCCATTGATGATCCTTTTGTGGGTTTTTAACTATATTTTACCAAGAATATGCCTTTAATATTGTGATGAAGATATGGTATTGGGTGGGGGAATGTGTTTTGATTCCTTCCTAACAACTCCCAAAAAAGGAAGGGTGTTGATCATTGGTCTCTGTTTGTGTCTTGGGTTGTTTCATCTGGATTTTTTTGAGTTTTTTTGGTTGGCCCATAATACCCTTTGAGTTGGGGTGTTTCTTGGGTTTTGTGGTTGTGGTTTATGAAGTCAAAATTTTTCCACTATGGAGTGACTTCCATTTGTTTTGAGTCTTTTTTGGATTCTATTAAAGTCCATTATGGTTACCTATGGTGATGGAATTAGAAAATTTTAGTGTGTCCCATTTCAACATTGATGATAGATCCATCAATCATTAGTGGTGATTTCATTTAATATTCATGTTTCTAGAATCATGACCTTAGTATGGTGGTTTTACTCCATTTATTTTTGAATCAATCATTTTATTCAAGTCTCTCTAAGGAAAAAATTGTTATGGTGGGGATAATTGTCACACCATGACCTTGGTTTTACTCAATTATTTATTTGTTTTATTTATTTTTGAGTCTCTATTATTTACCTCTCTCTCTAGGATAAATTACCTTTAATTTTTATGTTTTTTGGTGTATAGTGCATGTTTCATGGTTTGGCACACAGTTAGTATTAACAATGTAGAAATTAGGTGACATATATACAAATTTTAAAACTTCTAATTGAATAGTTAGAAATTGGTAAGTTTAATTGTGAAGCTTTCCTATAATCCATGATCAAGGTCCTAAAGTGACACCTTCTTAATTAGAACATGTTTTTTCTAGCCGTGCGATATACCCAAGTTTTGATTTTTTGGAATTCGTATTTTTTCCCTCTTAAATTAATTCACACCCCCACCTATTCATGTGATTCACCACTTAGGGTATCCCCAAATGGACCTCTTCACATTTTTTCATTTTCATCTCATGGTGATTCCATGGGATTTATTTATGATTTTTTTTTGGATCATTAAGGTACAATCTCCTTTCTCATCTATTTCATTCATATTCCTCATTTCTACTAGTTTCCTCTTAATACCATTGTTTTGTTACACATTGACTAAGCCCTAATTGCAATGGGTGTTTCATAATAGTTATTTTTTGTACCTAAAACTTGATATTCTTTTCTTGAAACCTTTTTAGATTTATTTTTTAAGGGATGTGATTTTATCTTTATTAAGGTTGGTTTTCTCCATTGTATAACTATTTAAAATTATTTAACCATGATTTCTTCTCTTGAACCCATGTTTTAAATCCCTACAGAGTTATAACATATATGTCTATGAATATTTGAAAAATTGAAACCAATTTTTACTTGGTTTCCAAAGAATACCATGGGTCTTTATTTTAAAACACATTTTATAAATATTTTTGTCCACTGTCGAGCATAAAAAATGTTAGATAAAATTCTACAATGTATTTTATTAAGGGATTTCAATTTATAAAAGATTTTTTAGATCTATAAAATAATTTAGAATGGAAACTCTTGGTTTCAATGGGTATTATTAGCCTATAAATAATGTGTTTTAGTGTTTTTTGGATGTTGAGATTTCATGTTGGTTGTGTGTATGATTTTAAAAGTGTGTATTAATAATTTGGTTTCACATGAGATATTAGAAGTCCTAGTTAGAACTTGTTTAAATGGTTTTAATAGTCACCCTTTAAGAATTCCTTTTTTTTGGAAAATGATATGGGTTATGAATTGATTTCCCCTAATAGTGGAAGTTTATTTTTTATTTTTATTCTCAATAAATGATAAGGGGTTGTTTCTTTGAAGGGTGTTTAGAGGTTCCAGTGAATTTTTTTCTTGTTTATGTTCTTTTTTTATGATTAACAAGCACACATCCATTTTTATTTCATGGGAATCCATTGGTTCTGTGGAAGGAACTCTAGGTAAATAAGTTTTACTAGGTCCCAATAATGCTCTAGCTAGAAGCCCTTAGATAGACTATATTCTTCTAGTGAGATTATTCCACTCAGTTAGTCCATGTATGACAATATCGAGTGATATGATAGGTGGTTTTTATTTGAATTCGGTCATATTTTTTTGGGTTTATTATCCTGGCCAATTTTTTTCCCAAATATCTTAACTTACCATGATAATTGTGTAAAACCCTAAGTTTTTGAAAATAAATTTAATATTGAATGCATGAAACACTAATTCTATACAAAACACCACTTTCTTATAACCTATCTAGTAAACATAATTTTTCCACCTCTATGATTTAAATTTTGAAAAAGTGACATACATGGTTGTGTTCAGTAAGATATTTAAAGTCTGATAAGACAAACTTAATTTTTTGTGAATAGTAACATACCCTTATGAATAGTAATATGACCCTTATGAATAGTAAATCATATTATTATTTTATTGTCTTAAGGATATAAGATAATTAGATCTTGAATAATTTTTCAAGGTGATATAAAACAAAATAAAAATTTAAAATTGTTATTTTTCGAATAAATTATAATTTAATTTAAAAATTAAATTAATTATTTTTAGAAAATTATTTTCAAAAAATGGAGTTCTTTTTTGAATTCTACACATCAAAAAAATCTTAGGGTCAATGTTTCCGATGCTTTCTCCGGGGCGCACGCATCCGTCTGTGAGGACGCGCTGTTGTTACCCCGCATTCCCGCTTTCCAAAGGCGGGCGGCATCCGCCCCTTATTCAGGTACGTCTACTCCTTGATCGAAACGGGATGATGGGATGTCAGTTCTTCCTTCCTTGGATTCCTCCTCAGAACTCATCACCTAGTCCGGGTCTCCCTCATAGATTTAATACGTTGTTCGTGAAACTCTTCTCAGTGCCATGTTTCCATGGACGCCGGTTAATTACACTGCTTCTGTTAGGACATTCCAAAGGGTCCGGTCAGGGCAGCAACCTTCAGTCGGGGGAGTAGTCACGTCGAGGCATCAGTAGCGTGTCTGAACACTGGGGAACTGGCATGTCTATCTTTTGTCCCTTGTCATAGGGCTTCTCGAGGGCGTGGGATCCTGAGGCATCCCACATTGAGCGCGGGGAATTATATGCCATAGACATATACCTGATGTTTTCTTCAGCTTCCTGTGTTTAACACGAGGTATGCCGCAGGTTTGACGTCCAGTGGAGATGGATCAGTCCGATCAGAGCATTAGCTAGAATGGATCGGATTGAGGAATTTCCCTTGAAGGGGTGCCGATACGGGGATCAGCCCACGGGCGGCTTCATGAATGTTGTGAAAAGGAGCGGAACGACATAATCTCACCGGGATGTGACAGTCCGGGTGAGAATCAGGGTGGATGATTGATGGGTGAATGAAGTGGAGGGGGAATATCAAGGGACCATCACAAGGGAAACGGTGAAGTTGGGCTTGAGCCTCGAAGAGACCTCCTACATATCCCTGTGGTGGGGAATCAAAGTCTGCGTAGTTCGAAATAGTGTCAGCGGACTGACGCGAACGTGGACCTTGGTTCAATGAGAGGTGGGCTTGAACCTCGTGGAGGATTCCTATGTACCATGCTATGACATGGATCAAAGACCTCATAGTTCAAAGGGTTTCATCAGTGAACCTACGTGAAAGTAGACCCAGGGGTCCACTAGTGGTGAGCTTGAACCTCGTAAAGGCTTCCTACGTACCATGCCTTGACATGGATCAAAGTCCTCATAGTTCGGGTTGGTCACAACGGCTTGCCGTCGGACTGGAATACAGTTTAACGTCATGCTAGACGAGTGTGAACCCTGACGTGAATAAACGATGGGCGATGGGCTTGAACCTCGTGGAGGCTTCCTACGTACCATGCCTTGACATGGATCAAAGACCACGTAGTTCAAAATGGTGTGGGTGTAGGCGAACCAACGTGAGGAAGGGACCTTGGTCCGATGGGAGATGGGCTTGAACCTCGTGGAGGCTTCCTACGTACCATGCCTTGACATGGATCAAAGTCCTTGTAGTTCGGGTTGATGAGTAACAATGGTTTGCCGTTGGACTGGGATGCAGTTTAATGTCTTGCGGGACGAAGGTGGAACGTGACGTGAACGAATGACGGGTGGGCTTGAACCTCGTGGAGGCTTCCTATGTACCATGCCTTGACATGGATCAAAGACCTCATTGTTCAAATGATGGAATATAGTTTAACGTCATGTGGGATGGTGGTGAACCGACGTGAATGAGGTCGGAACGACCGGGTGGTGGGCTTGAACCTCGTAGAGGCTTCCTACGTACCACGCCTTGACATAGATCAAAGTCCTCGTAGTTCGGTTGGGCATGCATTTTAACGTCATGCTGGATGAGAGCATACAGTTTAACGTCATGATGGACGAGGTGTTGTCATAGACAATGCTTACTCTAAGCCCACGTGAGTCGTGTTCGGTGTGAGAAACAAGAGGCAGCAGAGACCTGACGTTCACGCCGCGAAGGGTGTGTCCGTGAGAAGCGAAGAAGGGATTACGCATTAGGCGGCCCATGGTGCTGGGACTTACTCCAGGATGGAGGCCTGAAGTGTGGCAGAGCGCAGCGAAAGAGGGATTTGGGACCAATGATGGGAGGTGCCTCATTCCCTATCGTTCCCTCCACTGACCTTGGCAGTGGGGAAGTACGGAGATGCAGGGGTGAAACCTTCCAAAAGAGGGGCTAGGGGCTTACACCAAGGTGGTTTCCCTTCTCCCATGGACATACACTATTCCGAGAAGGAGGATATCATCCCTTATGGAGGGGGTGACCCCGTCTCTATGGAGACGAGTGGCGTAAAGAATGTCCGAGCTAGGGGGACCCTGTGTGCGAAGCACGGGGCCAGATCACAGTTTAACGTCATGTGTTGAGGACGAGGTGCTTGGCAGTTTAACATCCTGTAGCTCGGATGAGGTGGGTTTACTCCGCACCCCCTAGTACTTACATAACTGGTACCCATTGCTCCTTGGGGGAGGGAAGGTACCAGTAAGGTCGTGGTTAAGGGGGTCGTAGAGCGAACCATCAAGGGGTCCACATTAGCGTGGCTATGCGAAGAAGTAATACCCGTTAGCATGCCTATATGAAGAAGCATTAGGCGAAGCAATTCTACGATTGGTGTTGTTCGTGGGACTTTGAAATCACATCGTGCAAACCTCGAGGGTCGCACGGGAAGAGGAATTGTTAAGAAGAGGAGTGTGCTTCGCGAAGTGGAGTGCCTTGGCCTTAGCATGGGGTGGAGGTTTGGATGGGGGGTGCTTCGCGAAGTGGAATAGTGTTCGCGGAGCACTGCCTCGCGAAGCAGAGGTGCCTCGCGAAGGAAGGTGCCACGAGGCAGTGTGCTTCGTGACATGTAGCGATCCTGCCTTAGCATGGAGATCACTAGTACAGGATGGGTGTTTCGCGAAGCATAAACGCTCCGCGGCTGCTCGGGTTCCCTTGGGAATCCCCCTCCTTCGCGAACACCCTTGAGCTTCATGAAGGGAATCCCTCTCGGAAGAGGGACTCAAAACGAGACAAAGCGAAGGCATCACGTGAAGTAGAATTACCTCGCGGAGCTCATGATTCCTGGGGAAAAGGGTGCTTCGCGATTCGGGAGAGGAGAAGCCGAAAGGTCGGATTGTCCCCCCCCCTGGGCTTAGGGGGAACCCAGTATTTATAGGCAAGGGGCGCCGCGAAGCAGAACTCACGCAGCGCGAAGGGGCGGAGGTTGCTTCCCGGCGGGCTCACGAACGTCAGGCCGCTCGCAGAGAGGTACCGCCTATGGTGCTTCGCGGCGAGATCGCGAACGTTAAATTCATTCGCGGAGAGGTACCGCCTATGGTGCTTCACGGCGGGATCACGAACGTCAAATTCGTTCGCGGAGAGGTACCACCTCCGGTGCTTTGCGGCGGGATCGTGAACGTCAAATTCGTTCATGGAGAGGTACCGCCTCCGGTGCTTCGCGGCGGGATCGCGAACGTCAAATTTTTTCACGGAGAGGTACCGCCTCCGGTGCTTCGTGGCAGGATCGTGAACGTCAAATTCGTTCGCGGAGAGGTACCGCCTCCGGTGCTTCACGGCGGGCTCGCGAACGTCAGGATGTTCGCAGAGAGATACCACCTCTGTTGCTTCAAGGCAGGCTCGTGAACGTCAGGCCATTCGCGGAGAGGTACCACCTCTGTTGCTTCGTGGGACCGAGATGCTCGGGGGTGCTTCACGTCGGTGCTTCGCGAGGCAGCGGGAGGGGCTTCTTTTTCACTCCTTCCTTTCGTGCGATATTTTGGTGTCAACAAATTTCCCCCCCCCCTCAGACTTGGAGCCGCAGAGGGATGAAGGGTCGAAGTCTGAGGGAAAATCACCAAAATTGTCGGCGGTTCGCGATGCGACTTCGCGAAGGGGGCCCGCGGTGCTGACTGCGGCCACGGGACCCGGACGCACTGGGATGCTCCGCGCGGGAGGGGCGTTCCACGAAGCTCCGGGGTCGCCGCCTATAAATAGGGGGCCGACCTCTTTTGTATTCACGTGACTTTCTTGTCCTTTTGCGCTCTCGATTTCGCGAAGCTCTGCGTACTCCGCGCCTGCTCTCCACGAATCGAGCTTCGCAGCGAATCGCGGGTCTCCGACTCCGCGATTGCGCCAAGAGAACTTCTGTTTGCCAACCTAGGTCCGACTCTACAGCTTGGTTTCGTGAGAGATCTTCACGAGCCGGCTTCGCGACCCAGCTTTGCGATCCTTTCTGAAAAATTATTTTCTGAGTGTTGGAACTGAAATGGCCCATTGGGAGGCTATGTTGGGGGTGCTTGCTGACGCCGCCCAGAGGGATGAGATGGCCAACTGTCTGGGCCTTGGGGAGATGGTCTGAAGCCACTCGGACCACATTTCTTTGACAGAGCTGCTATCGGAGGGTCATAATAATTATCCTCAGTGCAAGAAGCTGGCATTGTACGACTTCAGGTTGAGGGATGACGATTTCATCCCTCAGGTGAGTAGGGACGAACCAGCTTGCTAGTTTAGGAGCATGGCGTGTCAGCACCAGTGGTTCAGGGCGGCTGATGGTCATGTGAGGGAGGACTTCACACCCATCACCGCCCACTATCTCTACAACCATGTGAACAATATTGACGGGAATCCACTGAAACCGAAGACATCCCCTCCTCTGTATCGTACCATGCTGAAGGTGGCGTTGCAGGATCTGAAGAAGGGGTGGTCCGATGAGTGGGACCTGCGCCAGGGTGGCAACTTTACTGATGACTGGGCCTGGGCCTACTGGGTAGGCGCCTCATGCGAGGAGTTTGGTTCCGATCTTAGAAGAGTGGGTTTATATGAGGCAGCATGGGCCTCCCAATTCCACATTTACCAACTGAAACAACTGATGTCGGAATTGATGAGCATATGGTCGTCTAGGACCAATACCTTTCACCTGCACCACGGGGAGGTGGGCATCAACCTGTGGGATGTCCACCAGATTTCGGGGGTTCCAATCTTGGGGGCCATGTATGATGAGTTTTTCCCTGTCATGAGCGTGTGGGAGGATACAAGAAAATGTCGTGACTGGTGTCGGCACTGATGGCACTCATCCCTGGAGAGGATAAGGAGGCAGTGAGGGATTTCCACTTTAAGAAGTGGTTCAAGCGATTCCTGAATTTCCCAGAAAATCGAGAATTCCCTCCGAGGCCTCGAACTTGTCTAAGGGCGGCCCAATGGGGTAAGGAGAACTTGTATTGGCGGGTCTTGGAGGAAAGCCAATGGAAGACTTGGGGTTTCAGTGTCAGCACTGAAAAACAGCTGATAGTCAGGCTGGAGGCGTTCATTTCGACTCTCACCTATGGTTGGATCCTACCGGTGAGGGATACCAGCATGGGGGTGTGGCCCAGCTCGTTTATCATGGCGTCGATGCTGGCCATGGGGCAGCAGGTCAACCTGGGGATTCCTATGCTCGCCAAGCTATATAGAATGTTGCGGAACATTAGAGAGGGAAAGAAGCCACCAAGGATATGCGGGCCCTTCCACATCCTGTATAGGTGGGTTGCGGCGCACATCAGGGGGATCTATGAATATCCAAACCCTATCTCACCGTCAGGATCAAACTTCCGCCCCTCCATCCTGAATGCAGTCGGGAGCTTCCCGTTTAAACTAACCATGTCGATGGTGCTGAACCGAGTGTGGAGGGCAGATGATTTTAATTTCCACCCCTTCCCATTGCCGACGGGGATACTTACTTATGATGGACGGGGAAAGGAAGAGCACCAGGATTACCTTATGGCCTGTCGAGGTGGAGTTTTGGTGGCATGAGTGGATCGCGAGTCGCTCTGCGAGCCGTACACCCCGCATCGGTTTGCGAGGCAGTTCTGGTGCCTCCAGCGGCTGACCCCACAGCTCTACTGGGAGGTGCGTCACGAGGAGCACCCGTGTGTAATGAGGGAGTTGTGGATCATGTTCACATGGGAATATGGGAAGATGAAAATTGCATTGCCTCCATCCACCACCGATTTCGGATTGGTAAGGGAGTAGGCCATTAGCTGGGAGGCTGTTTACCCAGGGGAGATGTTGAAGTAGCCAACTGTCCGGGTTGGTGACGGTGGGCCTCCTCTATCCCGAGGTCGGGGTCGAAGGGCAGCTAGGGCCTCTCGCGGTGGCGGGGCTGCCATGGCGGCGAGACCTACACCGGCCGAGGATGTGGCAGCAGTGGAGGATCCGGTGATTCTGGAAGAGCAGGGCCATTCGGAGGGGCGACCACCGACGGGATTTCGTAGGATATCCACTCAGGCTCTGGGGAAGCGGCTGTGTCATATTGACATGGAATAGGATGCCGTCTTCCCGGAGTCCTGGGACATTTGGGACGTCAACTGGAAATTCCTCATCCCACCCAAGATATGGGCGCACCTAAATCACCTCGGGATGGAATTACCGGGCATAGGCCTAGTCCGGGCTGGTTTCATGGCATCTCCGGCAGAGGCAGAGCAATACTTAGACGAGCTAGAGGATTACGTTCACTATAGTGGTGTCCCTCTCCCAATGACATACCGGGTGAGGGTACTACTGGATCGAACGGTCCCCCCAGAGTTGTCAGCTGCCGATCTGAGGGAGCACTTATCCCTGCCGGAAGAATCAGAGGACTCCTCTCGGGAGGATGAGGCTGGATGAGGGAGCCCGTTGGAGGAGGGCGAGGTCGGAGATCAAGGATCAAATTCCGATGATTTTGCAGAGGCTCTCGAGGTAGAATTATGAACTTATTTCCTCATGGTCCGTTCTTGGGCCATTATGGACTTCTCACCAATGTTTGATCCATGCAGGAGGAACTTGTTCGCAGGCCTCGTTTTCTCCCCTCAGCGGGTGATGATGCAGGACCTTCAGAACCCGCGCCTATGGCTGCGTCCAGTTCCACGTTTGGTGGGACCAGAGCACCCAAGGTGGCTCCTCTGGAATCTGAAGACTTTCCAACAGTATACGGAGGGCCTTGCCTCGGGGTCCCATCAGTATCGGCTCAAGAGCAGCACCAGGAGGTAGATATCTATAAGTTTCCTCTACCGGTTTCCTTGTCGTCATATGTATACTATGCCAACTAACATTTACATCCCTCTATGTCGTAAAATTCTCTGACTGGCGTGGGATGATGCAGCAAGACTAGTTGGGATGTCTGGTGGAATCCCTCCTAGGGGCATGCCAGTGATGGTGGTGATAGTCCCAACATCTCCCCAAGCTGTAACAAACACATCACTGGAGGGGCCACCAACAGGGTCATGCCCGTGGTCATTGCGGTAGACTCCGATGAAGAGGATCGACTGCCCGGTCCTAGTCTTGTCGCGCCTGCTTCGGTGCCATATGTCGTGCCGGATTCGACGCCAGATGCAGATCCTGCCGAGGATTTTCTGCGGGCGTATCCTGCGTACGAGCCTGCCAATAGCGCAGACTGGGATGAAACAGCCTCCAATGAGGAAGACAGCAGCATAGTCTGCCGCCGATCGTGGAAGCTGATCACACGCTTCATCAAGGACACCCCCCAATAGAAATGGCTAGACGAAATGGACAGAATTCACTCGCGGCTACACGAACTGTGCGCTGGGGGAGTGGATTCCCAACTTCCTCACGCGCTCGTCCGAGATCTTATGGCTGAGAAGATCCGGGAGCATGATCGTGGACTCAGCGTGGGCTGGCAGTGGAGGAAGGCGACAAACATCAAGAAGCGCCAGGAAGTTGAAAGCGAGGTCCAACAGCTGCAGACCTGGGCGGATGAGCAATCATCTTCTCTTAATGCGTAATCTGAGCTGATCTCACGGTTGAAGGCCCAGCTGCCAGAGGCAGAGGAGCATATAAGGCAGGCTTCTGGAAAGATGGCTACCATTCAGGCTGGGGTAGAGAGGGCCAGATCCAAAGCTGACGAACTGCACCCCTCCGCTGCTGAGGAGGAGCAGGAGCTGAGTCAGTGGCAGCAGGTCTTGGACGCTACAAGCCGAAGGGTGGCGGAGCTGCAAAACTCTTTTGACGGGGTCAACCCGTCCATGGGGAGAGTCGACCCCCGGGTAATGTAAAAAACTAAAAACTTTTATTGGTACTCTCGCGCTTCAATTTCTTCCTCCTTTGTTTTGAATGTGGTAGCATGCACGATTTCCACTGTTTGAATCGGTTCGTTACATCCCTACAATGTTTGCGGGACGTTCGGCGATAATTCCCCAAGCTCACATGGGTCAAGCCCGATGTGAGAAACAGGAGATAGTTTCCTTCTCGTCCCACCTAACACAGAAGTGGAGACCAAGCTCTGGGCATCCGGGATTTGGATAACCAATCCAGATATCCAGAAGATGGGAGAGGCCTGGCTAGGGAAGGAGATTCTCATACACGGACGGTGCAACGCCAGGGGCACTGAAATTGGTCCGAACAGAAGGAAACGGGAAGCATGAATTACAATGCCCAAGATTCGGAGCATTGTGGGGATGGCGTGACAATAAAGGAAAGCTGTTAACCATGGAGGAGAAGTGGTATCCTTACTGCGTTAGCCTGAAATGGGGACAAAAATGAGGGTCGACCGTTGACCATGTTCGAAACACGGGACCATGTCACAAATGTTGTCGGTAAATCTTTCAGGACGTTGGCCCAGGACATTAGGCGGACCCTAGGTCGAGAATCCATACTATTAGGGGGTCCTTCCAAACATAACCAGTCTTCCGGGACATTGGCCCTGGACGGTAGGTAAGCCGATGCGGCATGAGACCAGGCCGTTAGGGGGTCCCTTCAGACATGAAAGGGGACGAGGGTCCGAATAAGGGGCACACAAAGCATGGAATATGGAGTGATGGTTTGTCTGGACAGAATCCAACACTCATGTAATTACACCACCGTGGTGGGAGTATTCCATATGGGCGCATTGGTTTGATCATGGATCATTCCTTCTTTAGGACAGGGCCTCTCTGGCGAGGGGGTCTGTCGCTTCCTAATGGGATCTTGGGGCATCCTAAACTTGTTCAGGGCAAAATTGCAGCTACATAGTTCCCCCCGAGGGGTCAGGCCAAAGGGCCGAAAATGGGGAGGAACAGGATTTTGCGATTCCTGGGGTTGGACCCTAGGTGAAATGCCTGGGTGTCTCTACGTATCCCATGATTATGTGAATCAAGCCATACATAGTTCTGAAAGCGCAGTTTAACATCCTGCGGGACGATGAGAAGCTCGGCTATGTTGGTACACATCCTGCGAAAACTACTAAGCCCACATGAGTCGTGCTCGGTGTGGGAAACAAGAAGTAGTGGTGGGACTTTCCCAACATAGAAAGGGGTAGGTAAGGGAAAAGGGATGCTCGGTGAATACCGGCCCAAAGACACTAACACGATCTTGTGGCGCACCTAGATGCATGAAGAGAAAGAGTCGAGTATGATGGAATTCCACTTGAACATGAGGAAGTGGAAATTTGTGAATCGTGGCGCTCGAGATTCAGATCATGATGATGGTGGAGTGACGATGGAGGATAACTGTTGACCATGCCAGAAACCCATCATCCATATCGCGTTAGCCTAGAATGGGGACAAACAGATGAGGGTTGGTCATTGACCATGTTCGAAACACGGGACCATGTCACAAATGTTGTCAGAGATCCGTAGGGACGTTGGCCCGAAACGATTGGAGGGCCCTTAGGTCCAGCATCCATGGAGATCCCTTAAGACTAGTATCCATGTCATTCGAGGGTCCTTTTGGATGTGGAAGAGGATGAGGATCCAAATAGCGAGCTCATGAAGCTTGGTCATGGGACGAGGGGAATGTCCCCATGAAAATTCCACACTTCAGGCTCTTTTCCAAAACACATCTGAATACTACAACGAGACATATTAGATAGAGGGATCAGAGTCCTTTCCCATAGGGAGATCTTAGTTTAGGGTCATAGAATTCAGACCAAAGGGCGGGAGTAAACATAAGAAGCACATGGTGGAGTAACTCAAACACCCAGCGTGAATGGGAATAGAGGGTGTGTACGGTGTGGTGAACGACCCGACGTGAATGAGGACATAATCCTGTATCACACCGCACGACCCCCTTGGGAGAGGTTTTAGGTCAAGGGACCGAAAGTGAAAGTTAGGCTGGGCCCGCGGGGAAGTGCATGGGCGCTCCTACGTATCTCATAAGGATGAGAATCAAGCCTCGCGTAGTTCTGAAAGCGTCTTAGTTTAAGGTCTTAGAGCTTGGACTGTGAATGGGTTAGGGGAGAAAGGGACGCATGGAAAGGCGGTTAAAAAATACGACGTGAATGGGGACCTAATCCCTACTTACCATGTGTTCTCTGGGGAAATGCTCGAGTCGAGGGACCGAACATTAAGGTTAGGCTGGGCCCGCGGGGAAGTGCTCGGGTGCTCCTACGTATCTCATGAGGATGAGAATCAAACCATACGTAGTTCTCAAGGGTGGCATGCTAAGGTACCAGTTCCAGGGGAAAAGGGAAGTTCGGGTGTGGCCCTTGCACTAAAATAAGCGGAATTTGATAAATCTTTTTTGTCATTTAAGGTGAGTGGTTTTTTTTTTTGTGAAGCGACGGGCCTAGGGTAGCAGGCCCTGGTGTCGCCACAATAATCAAGTCATGATAGGCATTGACAAATGGCATGGAACGTGACCAATACCCAACATTATGTCCTCTACAACGAGGTCATAAAAATGAAGTGTCGTTTTTCGTCGTGCGGCCAAGACGATAATATCACAGTTTACGGTCATATGATAGCACCAAGCATGCATTTTAACGTCATGCAGTGCAGACGTAGTAGAGGCGATGCTAGGTGGGGAATTTGTGCAGTGTCATGAAACACAGTTGATGGAGACATGATCCCACATCACATTGTATGCCACTTGGAGAGGGAGACCTTAGGCTGAGGGGCCTATATAGAGGTAAGAGGTGAAACAGGGGGGGAGAGATTGGCTCCCTAAATGGGCTGAACCCAAAGACAAGGCGTCTGTGCGGTCCTATGTATCCCATGAGGATGGGAATCAAGATGAACATAGTTCTATATGGATCTTAGTTTATGGTCTTAGAGCTTGGACCATGAATGGTGACAAATTCCCGAGTAAGCATAGATGTCAACCTGATCTCTAAGCCCACGTGAGTTAAAATCAGTGTGGGAAACAAGGGGGGTATCCTTATCGCAATACTTGGGGATCCCATCAAAGGGGAGTCGGCAGAGAGCCCCGAAGGACACCTTTGACGCGGCTTGTTCCCCCAACGCGTAGACGTGCACGGAGGAATAGTACCAAGAGTTCCGAGACTCTACTTGGACATGATGAGAATGGAGAAGGATGCGAATCGTGTAACCGACATTTTTGGGCTTAATGGGGTTGGCGTGGCGATAGAGGAAAACTGTTAACCGTGGCGGAAAAAACAGTCTCCATATCGCATTAGCCTGAAGTGGGAACAACAAACGAGCATCGACCACTGACCGTATTCGCAACACGGGATTTTATCGATTTTTTGTCCAAAACCCTCGAGGGCGTTGGCTCGTAACGGTAGGAGAGACCTTGGGCGTAGTATCCAGGCCATTCTTGGTGGTCCCTCCGGGTATGAAAGATGATGGAAGCCCTGATCGAGGGATACACAAAGCCTGAAAAGCGGGTGCGGACGTGTCCGAGTAAAGTTTGGCATTCAAGGTAATAAACCAGAGTAACCTTAGGCACATTGGTGAACCGTTGGAAAGGGCTGATGAAACATCTCGAGAATGAGAGGTACATGGCGTGGTCATTATAAGACCGACGTGAATGAGGATGTAATCCCATGCCACGCCATATACACCCCTCATGGAGGAAGGGTAGGCCAAGGAGCCAAGATGGGATGGAGATTCCCGAGAGATGGGGCTGGACCCGAATCCTAGACATTCAGGTGATCCTACATATCCCATGAGGATGGGAATCAAGCCATATGTAGTTCTCTAGATGCAGTTTAACGTCATGCGGGATGACGAGGGGAGTAATATACCCCCAAACAAGGGAGGTGTATGGTACGGCGAATAACCCGACGTGAATGAGGACATAATCCCACACCATACCATACACTCCTATAAGAGAGGACCTGGGCCAAGGGCCTGAAAAGGCCAAGGGGCCTGAGGCTAGGCCTCGGTGAGGGAGGCATGAGGCTGGGCCTCGGTCAGGACGGCCTAACTAACTTGCAGTTTAATGTCTTGCAGCAAGGACGAGGAAAGAGATAATTGTATCTCGTCCAGGGATGTGTACGGCATGGCAAGTAACTTGACGTGAAATAGGACGTAATCCTACACCACGCCGTACATTCCTTATTAGAGAATCAGGGTCGTGGCCCCGACCGCTGGCACCACCCGGAGGGAAGTTTGTCGCTTCAGGATGGGGCAGAATGAGTTACTGCACTCGATGTTTGGGACATCTCGGGGTGGACCCGAGGATCCAGGACACTATTGACCATGTTCGAAACACAGCGTCCCTATGGTGAACTGATATGGGAACAACAAACTAGCGTTGACCGTTGACCAAATTCACAACACGGGACTTGCATCGGCTTGTTGCTCGGAAACCCTCAGGGGCGTTGGCTCGTATCCGTAGGAGAGCCCTTGGGCGTAGTATCCAAGCCATTCTTATGGGTCCATCCGGGTGTGAGAAATGATGGAATCCCAGTCAAGGAGTGGTTGGATCATAATGTATCCATCCACGAAAGAGGCAAACATCTCCAGGGGGTGACGTGCAGCCGGGTCGAGGCTTTCTCGATGTGAGTTGGGGAAAAAAGTGTGCACACTGCCATATGTCTTGACCCGAGGGGAAGATTTTGGCTTTTGGGCTAGTCCAACGGACGAAATGCCCAGGCGTTCCTACGTATCCCATTAGGATGGGAATCAAGCCATACGTAGTTATTGAAGCGCAGTTTGGCATTGTTCTGGATGAGAAATGTGTCTCAACTGGGTATATGTATTGTACGGTGGGTAACCTGACGTGAATGAGGATGTAATCCCACACCACATCGTACAATCCCATAAGAGAGTCTGAGTCAATGAAGGCCAAGGGGCCCGAGGCTGCGCACAGGTCAGGAAGGCCTGACCGGCTTGCAGCTTAACATCTTGTAGTAAGGACGGGGGTCGGGGGCCCGAGGAGGCCAAGGGGCCTGAGGCTGAGCCTCGGTCAGGAAGGCCTGACTGGATTGCAGTTTAACGTCTTGCAGTAAGGACGGGGGGAGATCTTTGTTTAAGGTCATAGAGCTCGGACAATTTTGTATTTTATCGTCCTACAAGACGGAGGGGCAGTTTAAGGTCATGCAGAACTGTATAGTTTAAGGTCATGCAGGACCATAACGTGCAGTTTAGGGTCGTGTGGGACCGTAACGTGCATTTTAGGGTTGTGTGGGACCGTAACGTGTAGTTTAGGGTCGTGCGGGACCTTAACGTGCAGTTTAGGATCGTGTGGGACCGTACAGTTTAAGGTCATGCAGGACCATAACGTGCAGTTTAGGGTTGTGCGGGACCGTAACGTGCAGTTTAGGGTCGTGCGGGACCGTAACGTGCAGTTTAGGGTCGTGCGGGACCGTAACGTGCAGTTTAGGGTCGTGCGGGACCGTAACGTGCAGTTTAGGGTCGTGCGGGACCGTACAGTTTAAGGTCATGCAGGATCCTAACGTGTTGTTTAGGGTCGTGTGGGACCGTAACGTGCAGTTTAGGGTCATGTAGGACCATACAGTTTAAGGTCATACAGGACCATAACATGCAGTTTAGGGTCGTGCGGGACTGTAACATGCAGTTTAGGGTCGTAAGGGACCGTAACATGCAGTTTAGGGTCGTGCGGGACCGTAACATGCAGTTTAGGGTCGTGCGGGACCATAACGTGCAGTTTAGGGTCGTGAGGGACCGTAACGTGCAGTTTAGGGTCATGCGGGACTGTAACTTTTAAGGTCATGCAGGACCATAACGTGCAGTTTAGGGTCATGCGGGACCATAACGTGCAGTTTAGAGTCGTGTGGGACCGTACAGTTTAAGGTCATTCAGGACCATAACATGCAGTTTAGGGTCATGCGGGACCGTAACGTGCAGTTTAGGGTCGTGCGGGACCGTAACGTGCAGTTTAGGGTCATGCGGGACCGTAACGTGCAGTTTAGGGTCGTGCGGGACCGTACAGTTTAAGGTCATGTAGGACCATAATGAATCAGGAAAATTACTTCTTGAGGAACCTGGCATTGGTGGGAGGAGTCGCGCGCTCACCATCCGTGGTCACCAAGGAGTACGCCCCGTTGGGGTAAACCTTATGGATGATATAAGGCCCTTCCCATTTGGGTTCTAGCTTGGGCGTTTTCCTACCGGGGATCATTGGCGCTCGAAGGGCCAGCACTAGGTCGCCCTGTAGAAAAGAACGGAGGCGAACATTCTTGTTGAAGGCCCTTGCTATCTTATTCTGATGCCTTTCCAAATTGTGCAGGGCACGAAGCCTGTTCTCGTCCAGTGATTCTAATTCAGCTAGATAGATTTCGGCCACCTCATCTAGCATCTGTTGGTCATAGACTGCAGTGCACAGCGATGGCAGCTGGATCTAAATGGGTAGGA
Organism: Viscum album; assembly: GCA_963277665.1. NCBI lineage: Eukaryota > Viridiplantae > Streptophyta > Magnoliopsida > Santalales > Viscaceae > Viscum > Viscum album. The sequence goes on from OY728162.1 coordinate 826,446,157, forward strand.
CAGCCTCAGCCCCATATACCAGGGAATATGGGGTCACCTGGTTCGAGTTGCGAGTCGTCGTCCGATAAGCCCAGAGGGCGTTAGGGAGCTTGTCTGGCCAACTTTTCTTGTTCTGACCAACCATCTTCTGCAGAATGTTAGAGAGTGTTTTTTTGAATGCCTCGATCTGTCTGTTTGCCTGTGCGTGATAGCAGGAGGTATGGTTCGAACGGATGTCGTACTTGGCGTACAATTTCTTCATCTCAGTCGCTGGGAAGTTGATGTCATTATTGGTTAGGACGGTGTGAGGGACTCCAAACCGGTGAATAATATTGGAGCTCACAAAGTCGATGATGGAACGGGCTTTGACCTCTCTGAGTGGAACTACCTCTGCCCACTTGGAAAAGAAATCTGTAGCAGTCAGGATGAATCTACACTGGCGAGCTGTTGCCAGTGGATATGGTCCCACTACATCAAGTCCCCATACCGCAAATGGACAAGATTACTTGGTAGGGTGGAGGGGCTCCGGCGGCCGATGCAGAAAGTTGGCGTGAACTTGGCACGCATGGCAGCTCTTGGCATACCCGATATAATCATGGATCATAGAGGTCCAGAAGTACCCCAACCTCCGGATTTGATGGGACAGTTTTGGCCCAGCTTGATGGGCACTACAGGAACCTGCTTGAACCTCTTACATAACTTGAGGAATCTCTACTCCTTGAATGAAATGGAGGAGAACGCCATCAAAGATCTTCTTATAAAGAATCTGTTCAAGACAGGGGCCGCTCTGGAGGGTAAATTTCAACGCGCGGCATCGGGTTCACTCGCGCTTATCCCAGTCGTCTGGGAGGCGACCATTTTGGAGATACTCGACAAAAGGCACCCTCCAGTCGGGAGTGGCTTCAACCACTGTGTCTGACGAACCCGGAACCCCTGACGTAGAGGGCCTGATGGCGAGATGACTTACTCGCAGGCCATCATTGTCCTCTTGGGTGACGAGGGCAATGACTCTCTGGTGTGCCAAATGTATGATCAAATCATCTTGCTCGGGTTCCGTGAGCGATGCAGCTAAGCCGGACAAAGCGTCAGCTCAACCGTTTTGTGACCGAGGGACATGGGTAATCTCTAGTCGAGAAGAGAACTGGGCCATTAGGCGAAGGGTGTACTCTAGCAGCAGTACAAGCTCCGGCTTCCTGGCAACATAGTCGCCATTGACCTGTCTGATTACTAGTTCGGAATCTCCTTTCACATGTAGATAGGGCACGTCAATCTCAAGGGCCAACTCGAGGCCGGTGATGAGAGCCTAGTACTCTACCTCGTTATTGGTACAGCCTTCCGACAACAGGAACGAGTATGGAAGGATGGCTTGCGCCAGGGTAATGAAGACAATACCCAGTCCCACTCTGTTGAGCTTAGGATCGTTGAGCCTCCTACTGGTGGGGCTCCGGGAGGCACCGTCGAAGTGCATTTGCCAACATGGGACAACATGATCGACTGAGAGGATCGCCTCATCAGGAAAATCCAGGTCTAGGAATTGATCCGCGGAGGTTGGATGGGCAGCTAAAAATTCTGCCAACGCCTGTCCCTTAATGGCCTTCTGAGGTACGAACCTAATATCAAAATTCTAGAGAATCCCCACCCACCGCGCTAGTCGGCCGGTCAACATGGGGAGGTTCAGGATGTACTTTAGTGGGTCTACCCGAGAGACCAATTGTACCTCATGGTGCTGCAAGTAATGCCGCAACTTCTGTACGGCAAAGACGAGCGCAAGGCAGCTCTTTTCGACAGGGGAGTATTTGACCTCCGTATCGAGAAGCATGCGGCTGAGATAGTAGAGACTGTTCTCAGTACCCTTGTTATTCTTCTGGGTGAGCAGTGCACTGAGGGATCGTTCCAAGGCGGTCATGTAAAGGACCAGCGGCTTTCCGGAGACGGGTGGCATCAAAACCGGAGGTTGGACCAGATACTGCTTGATTTCCTCGAAGGCGGTCCGACACTCCTCATCCCATTCGTAAGCGGCACCTTTCTTCATGAGCCAGGAAAATGGCTTACACTTTCCGGCCAGATTCGCGATGAATCGACGTATATAGGCCAAGTGGCCTTGGAGACCTCGAAGTTCCCGAATATTGCTCAGGGGAGGCATTTGGATGATGGCCTTGATCTTCTCAGGGTCGATCTCAATGCCTCGGTATCTAAAAACAAAGCCAAGAAACTTCCCCGAGGTGACCTCGAAGGCACACTTTAACGGGTTCATCTTCAGGTGGCGGGAATGGAGGAAACCAAACACTTTCTCAAGGTATTTGAGATGGTCCTGGCGCTGGCATGATTTGACCACTAGGTCATCTACGTAGAATTCCACCAGCGTACTAAGAATTGGCTTGAATATACGATGCATGGCCCTCTGATAAGTGGCACCTGCATTTTTCAAGCCGAAGGGCATAACCTGGTAGCAAAAGGTACCATGGGGGCCCCTGAAAGCAGTGGACTCCTCGTCCTCGGGGGCCATCCGGATCTGGTTGTACCCAAAATACCCATCCATGAAATAGAGAGCTTGGAACCTAGCAGTGGCATCAATCAATAACTCAGTCACCGGGAGGGGGAAGTTGTCCTTTGGGCAGTGGCGATTAAGTTGGCGAAAGTCGATGCAGACTCTGATCTGCCCATTCTTCTTCTTGACTGGCACAATGTTGGCAAGCCACTTGGGGTATTGGACTTCCTTAATGAAGTTGTCTTTGATAAGCTTGTCAACTTCGGCCTCAACCATAGCACCATGAGAAGGGTACATCTTCCTGGGAGGCTGCTTAAACCCACAATGGTTTGTCGGGAGGCCCAGACGGTGAACGGCTACTTGAGGATCTAGTCTTGGAATCTCACCGTAACTCCAGGAAAACACTTCACAGTGTTGTTTGAGAAAGTCTATGTACCTCTGCTACTCCTCGGGGTACATAGCTGCACTGATCAACGTAGGTCCCAGATCTGCCTCGCTACCAAGTTCCACCTGTACCAGTTCATCAACCGTGGTAGAGACGCCTTCCTCAAAGGCGGGGGGAGCGTCCTCTAGGTCTTCCTCTCAACCCGTGGGGGGATTTCCTGCAACGGGAGATACTTCTGGGATATCAAATCCTGAGGGGAATCTGGTGTCGGCTTGGGCAGCAGTGGTCATCATATCAGGAGGCTCACTCTCTATTGAGACTATAGCAATGAAGGCAGTCGACCCTATCCCATCTAGCCTTCGGCCTAAGGGTCCACGTTTGATGATATCAAAGCAGTGGTGACGCGTCGGCCTGAGTCGGTTGATTCCAGCCTGGTGGAAGAGACACGTATGACATACTTCCGTTGTCATAAGCTTGACAGGGAGGCCTATAAGGTTCCTCTACTGATGGGTAACCCTTCTTGATGGGTCCAGCAGTGGCGGTACGCCCTCAGGGGGTAAGTCTACATCGAGAAACTCAAGCTCGTCTTCCTTTTCCACTACGTAAGTCATGTCGACTGTGACCCCTCTCGAGGGCATCTCCTCAATGTCGCATAACGAATCGGGCTGCCGTTGGATAGGGCTGAAGAGGAGGGTGTCATAGTATCCCCAGCCATAGACTTGCACATGGGGGGTAGCTTCCCTGATGACTCTACGAAGTACTTTGAAACTCTGAACATTTCCGTTGAAGGGTGTTCTGACGGCCTGGTGACTCAGGGTGCTGGGCCACAAGGAGTGCGGCCAAATCGATCAGGCGGCATTGCTCGCCAATTTCTTCAAAGTACTCTCGACTTCTGGGGTACATCACCCACTCGTAACGAAGGAGGAAGTGTGTCTCCCATAGGGTTCGACCAAAGCACCCCACCTCTTCTGGGGTAAGGGACTAAGGTGCGCGAAATTTCGGTGCCGCCGTCGACCAGAACTCCTCCGGGAAGTGATCCGCTACGAGAATGCTCCAGAAGATCCTGGGTTCGGATTCAGGGTCTGGCCCTGCATTGCCCCACTCATCAACCGGGGTTGTCTGAGGGACCGGTAGCGGTACCGAGGCGGACCGCTGGGATAGCAAACTTAGCGGCGGAGAATAGGTTGAACGAGCTGATTGGCCACCGAATTCTGGGCCATCCTCCGAAGAGTGAGGTGACCTGACCACGATATCACGATACGATGGGCTGATAGCCACATCCTCATGCGCAGGAGTCGCGGTCACCAGTGATGGGTTACGCCGTTTCTCTGCCGTCGTTGTTCCCCAAAACAGCTCCCTGTAATCCCTGGTAGACGTAGAGGGTGCTTCGGGTGACAACGGTGGTAATTGCACGGTCGGGACCTGCGGAATTTCCATGATTTCTTCCTCCTGGATATACCTGCGGAGAGAGTTGGGAATCCGGTGGACCTCACATTCTGGGAGAATGAGGCTGACGTGCCTGGTTCCTGCCCCAGTCTTTGATGCGGAGGAGCGGGGAGAAGGTTCCATCGCTGAGTCGCATTCCTCTTCAGAATCCGAGAAATGGGCAGGTCTAATCTCCACCTGGGCCTTCCCAGGACTCTTCTTGTGGCGGCGATGACCCGCTCTTCTACCCCGGGGTGGCTCCTCGGGACAGGGTTCATTCCCAATATGTAGTCTTGGGGCGGCGCTAGCGCTGTGGCGGAGAGGGATCCCGCTCGAGGTGGCCGGGGTGTGAGGGGAACCAGGGAAAATGTCGAAGGGTACATGGGGAGGACTTCCATGGACATCACCCATGCGGGTGGATCCTCTGTTGGAATTGGCAGGAGCTTGGGGAGGTCCCCCATGGTCAATGCGGGTGGAGCGAGGCTGACCTTCACTCCTCGAGTTGTGGGGGCGAGGAGGACCTTCGCCCATTGCAGAGAGGACGTAGGGAGGACCCCCACGTTGGAGAAGGACCGGATGGATAGTGCCTTCAGATCGGCGGTCGGGGGTAGGAGGAGGGACTCCATACATTGTATAGTGGGTGCGGGAGAGGTTTTCACGTCGAGCCTCACTGTCATGGGGCAGGTCTTCCTTCGGGATGGGGGTAGCATGAGGCATATCTCCGTGATGAGCTTCGGAGCGGGGAAATCCCATGCTCTATGGAATGGTGGTACGGAGAGGACCTCCGTATGGAGTGACGTTACCACGGATTGGTTTGCGGCAATTGTCGCTAGGGCCTGCGACCCCGAGAGTTAACCCAGCCTGTCCGTGGGGTGGCTGAGGCCTCGATCCCGGTCGGGTGAAGGAGTGCCCCTGCTCAGTGTATGCAGGAACTCCATGATCTACATCAGTGGTGGCTTGGGCCACAGTAGTTGTTGAAGTTGACGTATCTTGGCGAGCATCCTCAGCCCGAGCCCAGCGCTGATGTCGGGTTAGACGAGCTGGTGCAGGTGGTGCAAGGGCATAGACTACCTATTCTTCCTGCGAAGTTGGACGGTGGGGTTGACGCGGCCGAATGGGAGCCCGTGCCTGGAGCCCTTGGATCGGGACTCTGAGCGGGCTGAGTCGGACATCACCTGTCTCATCAGCATAAGGCGAGGAGTCGTCGAGACGTTCCGGGGACAGGCTCCCAAAACGATTGAACGTTGGGGTGGAGAGCAAGGGCTCCCTGCGCTTCCTGTTAGGGCGGCGTTGATGGCGGGGCCTGGATGCCTCCAGGTCCAGGCGGGCCATATCCCGAGTTGGGATGACCCCTTCCTCCTCGTACCTGTGTACAAGGTTGTTGATCACCCTTCACTGGATGATCTCTGACGGGGAGAGGGGACGTGGGCATCGCGTATTTACGGATGTAGAGGTCGTCGTGGTGGCAGTGGAGCCACACGGGGCGGCTATGCCGGTATTTCCCCTGCCCATGTGTAGGCACGTGGGCGGTGATCACGTCTCCATAGGAGCAACCTGGTTCCTGAGAAACGAAGAGATCAACTCATCAACACTCCGAGGAAAAAGGGTTGATAACTAGTGCCCCAGCATCATTCCATTCTCCACATCTGTAATAAGGACCCACGCCAACACGTTGTAGAATGGAATGCCCCACGTTCTACTGCCCCAACTTCCGGTGAGTATCATGTCAGGCCCGTCATTTTCCTGGCGGGACCCGGCGCCGGATATCTGGATCTGGTGACACGTCAATCTATTGGTGTCTCGAACGCTACTAATCTTCACATTTAGGAGAATAGTTTCACGTCGGGTTCACCATTTCTATTTCCTACGCTTTCGCCGGGGCACACGCATCCGTCTGTGAGGACGCGCTGCTGTTACCCCGTATTCCCGCTTTCCAAAGGCGGGCGGCATTCGCCCCTTATTCAGGTACGTCTGCTCCTTGATCGAAATGGGATGATGGGATGTCGGTTCTTCCTTCCGTGGATTCCTCCTCAGAACTTATCACCTATTCTGGGTCTCCCTTATAGATTTAATACGTTTTTCATGAAACTCTTCCCAGTGCCATGTTTCCATAGACTCCGGTTAATCACACTGCTTCTGTCAGGACATTCCAAAGGGTCCGGTCAGGGCAACAACCTTCAGTCGGGGGAGTAGTCACGTCGAGGCATCAGTAGCGTGTCTGAACACTGGGGAACTGGTGTGTCTGTCTTTTGTCCCTTGTCATAGGGCTTCTCGAGGGTGTGGAAGCCAGAGGAATCCCACATCGAGCGCGGGGAATTATATACCATAGACATATACCTGAGGTTTTCCTCAGCTTCCTGTGTTTAACACAGGGTATGCCGCAGGTTTGACGTCCAGCAGAGATGGATCAGTCTGATCAGAGCATTAGCTAGAATGGATCGGATTGAGGAATTTCCCTTGAAGGGGCGCCAATACCGGGATCAGCCCATGGGTGGCTTCCTGAATGTTGTGAAGAGGAGCGGAATGACATGATCACACCGGGATGTGATAGTCTGGGTGAGAATCAGGGTGGATGATGTATGGGTGAATGAAGTGGAGGGGGAATATAAAGGGACCATCACAAGGGCGACGGTGAAGTTGGGCTTGAGCCTCGAAGAGACCTCCTACGTATCCCTTTGGCGGGGAATCAAAGTCCGCGTAGTTCGGAATGGTGTCGGCGGACCGATGCGAAGGTGGACCTTGGTTCAATGAGAGGTGGGCTTGAACCTCGTGGAGTCTTCCTACATACCATTCCATGGAATGGATCAAAGACCGCATACTTCAAAGGGTTTCATCAGTGAACTGACATGAAAGTGGACCCAGGGGTCCACTAGTGGTGGGATTGAACCTCGTAAAGGCTTCCTACGTACCATGCCTTGACATGGATCAAATTCCTCGTAGTTCGGGTTGGTCACAACGGCTTGCCGTCGGACTGGAATACATTTTAACATCATGCTGGATGAGAGTGAACCCTGACGTGAATAAACGACGGGCGATGGGCTTGAACCTCGTGGAGGCTTCCTACGTACCATGCCTTGACATGGATCAAAGACCGTGTAGTTCAAAATTGTGTGGGTGTCGGCGAACCAACATGAGGAAGGGACCTTGGTCCGATGGGAGATGGGCTTGAACCTCGTGGAGGCTTCCTACGTACCATGACTTGACATGGATCAAAGTCCTCATAGTTCGGGTTGATTAGTCACAATGGTTTGACATTGGATTGGGATGCAGTTTAACATCTTGCGGGACGAAGGTGGAACGTGACGTGAACGAATGACGGGTGGGATTGAACCTCGTGGAGGCTTCCTACGTACCATGCCTTGACATGGATCAAAGACCTCGTATTTCAAATGATGGAATACAGTTTAACGTCATGCGGGATGGTGGTGAACCGACGTGAATGAGGTCGGAACGACCGGGTGGTGGGCTTGAACCTCATAGAGGATTCCTACGTACCACGCCTTGAAATGGATCAAAGTTATCGTAGTTCGGTTGGGCGTGCATTTTAACGTCATGTTGGACGAGAGCATACAGTTTAACGTCATGCTGGACGAGGTGTTGTCATGGCCAATGCTTACTCTAAGCCCACGTGAGTCGTGCTCGGTGTGAGAAACAAGAGGCAGCAGAGACCTGACGTTCACACCATGAAGGATGCATACGTGAGAAGCGAAGAGGGGTTTATGCGTTAGGCGGACCATGGTGATGGGACTTACTCCAGGATGGAGGCCCAAAGTGTGGCAGAGCACAGCAAAAGAGGGATTTGGGACCAATGATGGGAGGTGCCTCATTCCCTATCGTGCCCTCCACTGACCTTGGCAGTGGGTAAGTACGGAGATGCAGGGGTGAAGCCTTCCGCAAGAGGGGCTAGGGGCTTACACCAAGGTGTTTTCCCTTCTCCCATGGATATAAGCTACTCCAAGAAGGAGGATATCATCCCTTGTGGAGGGGGTGACCCCGTCTCTGTGGAGACGAGTGGCGTAAAGAATGTCTGAGCTGGGGGGACCCTGCGTGCGAAGCACGGGGCCAGATCACAGTTTAACGTCATGTGTTGAGGATGAGGTGCTTGGCAGTTTAATGTCCTGCAGCTCGGACGAGGTGGGTTTACTTCGCACCCCTAGGACTTACATAACTGGTACCCATTGCTCCTTGGGGGAGGGAAGGTACCAGTAAGGTCGTGGTTAAGGGGGGTCGTAGAGCGAACCATCGAGGGGTCCACGTTAGCGTGGATATGTGAAGAAGTAATATCCGTTAGCATGCCTATGCGAAGAAACATTAGGTGAAGCAATGCTACGAGTGGTGTTGTCTGTGGGACTTTGAAATCACATCGTGCAAACCTAGAGGGCCGCACGGGAAGAGGAATTACTAAGCAGAGGAGTGTGCTTCGCGAAGTGGAGTGCCTTGGCCTTAGCATGGGGCGGAGTTTTGGATGGGGGGTGCTTCACGAAGTGGAATAGTGTTCGCGGAGCACTGCCTCGCGAAGCAGAGGTGCCTCGCGAAGCAAGGTTCCACGAGGCAGTGTGCTTCGCGACATGTAGCGATCCTGCCTTAGCATGGAGATCACTAGTATAGGATGGGTGTTTCGCGAAGCATAAACACTCCACGGCTGCTCGGGTTCCCTTGGGAATCCCCCTCCTTCGTGAACACCCTTGAGCTTCGCGAAGGGCATCCCTCTAGGAAGAGGGGCTCAAAACGAGACAAAGAGAAGGCGTCACGCGAAGTAGAATTACCTCGCACAGCTCATGATTCCCGGGGCAAAGGGTACTTCACGATTCGGGAGAGGAGAAGCTGAAAGGTCGGATTGTCCCCCCCTGGGCTCAGGGGGGAACCCAGTATTTATAGGCAAGGGGCGCCATGAAGCAGAACTCACGCGGCGCGAAGGGGCGGCGGTTGCTTCACGGCGGGCTCGCGAACTTCAGGCCACTCGCGGAGAGGTACCGCCTCTGGTGCTTCGCGGCGGGATCGCGAACGTCAAATTCGTTCACGGAGAGGTACCGCCTCAGGTGCTTCACGGTGGGATCGCGAACGTCAAATTCATTCATGGAGAGGTACCGCCTCTGGTGCTTCACGGTGGGATCTCGAATGTCAAATTCGTTCGCGGAGAGGTACCGCCTTCGGTGCTTCGTGGCGGGATCATGAACGTCAAATTCGTTCGTGGAGAGGTACCGCCTCCGGTGCTTCGCGGCGGGATCACGAATGTCAAATTCGTTCGCAGAGAGGTACCGCCTCCGGTGCTTTGCGGCTGGTTCGCGAACGTCAGGCCGTTCGCAGAGAGGTACCGCCTCCGTTTCTTTGTGGCAGGCTCGCGAACGTCAGGCCGTTCGCGGAGAGGTACCACCTCCGTTGCTTCGCGGGACTGCGATGATCGGGGGTGCTTCGCATCGGTGCATCACGAGGCAGCGGGCGAGGCTTCTTTTTCGTTCCTTCCTTTCATGCGATATTTTGGCGTCAACAGTCAATTTTGGGGATTTTTCTGAAATACTCGAATTTTTTATGAATAGTAAAATATGGTAATTTACCGTATATTCACATTATCAGCTAAATTAACTATTATGAGAATTATGGTTGATGTAAGAACACTTGGTTCGAACTCACATTAACATATTACTGTTATTGGTCACAAGAATCAATACTATTGGTTATATTTGGAAAAATAATAATATAATAAGTAAAATAATGGGGAAACCCTCCTCTCCACTATAAACCCCCCTCACTCCCTCTTCTCTTCACTCCTTGAAACCTTGAAGATCATGAATTTTCTTCTCAAATAACCTTCCCCAGTCACTCTCCACTTCCAATAGCTCTTGGTATTTCCAAAATACCAAAACCCCTTCCCTTAAAGAGATTCTCAAGGAGGTGGATTCAAGAGGTAAATTCTTGTTCTATTTCTTTCAATTTCATTCCAAGTTCCTTTCTATTGGTATCCTATCCTCACATCCCCTAAAAAAATGATCATGATAACTCCAGTATCATATATATACTGTAATTATATCATGTTAATAGAGGAACCATCATCAATATCCTTACTCTCTCTCTCTTTTATTTTATAAACGAAATCATTGTCCGTGAGGTGCCAATTCACAACTTTCGTGGATGACAAAGTTTCATTCTTCAATTTACCTTTCAATAATATTCATGAAACAATTTTTATGGTTTAACCTGGATATAATATATGTATTATAACCTATTTAATATTCAGTAACCATTATATGTACACAATATTAAATCATATGACTAAACTAGCACCTAATAATCAAAATACCACTAAAATAATCTAAGTGATTATCATTAATATTTCATATAATGATTCATCCTCATTCCATGTAACCAAATGATATAAATGACCATTAACACCTATGTATGTTCATAAATAATGTTTAAATTATATTTTGGAGATTTAAATCCATTCCACATGAACTCCACTACTTAAAAAAACAAGTGAACTGATTATGAAAATCAAGAAAACGAACACTCCGGAACGATGAAATTCAATATTATAACTTATCAATAAGTATATAAATGAACTAAAAAAATTATGATAAAATAAAAAAAATGTTTAATAGGTTCTAAATTAATTTATTAATGTTTCTAATTTCATATTCCATTACCATAAGGTCAAGAGAGGAACATTTGGACTTAAGGTAAGGGTTTTCCACCCGAACCTCCATTTTCATTTGGGTTACTTTTATTACCTACTTACCTCAATGAAATTATTATGTAATATTATTTACTCCTCATAAATTATGTTTGAGTTTTATATATATATTTACCAACCAAAATACTTTTTTATTTTATGGGGAGACACACTTCTTAAAAGGAACTTTCAAAATTCTCTCCAAAATACAAGCCCGATTAAAGGTAATTTCTCAAATTCTTACCTGTTTTCAGGGGAACTCTATAATCTGTTTTTGGAAACCATTATATTTATAATTTCACTCATTTTATTTTGAAAATACCACCTTACTCCATTTCTAATTTTATACAATTATTTTTCCAAAATAACTATTCTTTTCAAAGTAAAAGAGTATTTATCTCAAGAATTACTCGATGATTTTATAAGAGTATCTTTATCTATTTCAACACTCATGTTGATTATTATGTATTATTGGGATTAATATTTTATGATATAATCTACCATATTTAATTTAATGGTTTATGATTATTTTGATTGTGTATATGCTATCTTAAAACCATTCACCAATTTACTTTGAATGGTTAGTGTTTATGCTTAATTTTCAGGGAAAGTTATTTACATTTCATATGTTAGTTTCAATATGAATGTATATGTTGTTTATGTTTATCCTTGTTCATATTAGGAATTAATTGTACTTAGTAACTATTGGGTTTGGCCTACTATATCCCCTCAGTGCATCGGTAGGTCTCATGAGACAAACTACAGTCTTGGCATAAGGCCTTGACAAAATAGTTATTCATGGTCTTGGCATGAGGCATTGACGGTATGGTTATGATGTCCTGCATTATGCATTACCTAATTATAAAAATAGTATTTATGGTTCATGTGGTATTCAACGAGTATAATAACCATGATTATGTTTTATTATGGAATTATTTATTCAACTCTTATTCCTACCATAATGTGTTCAAGTTTATTGTTAAAGGCATGTGTTTTTAGTTATTCACCGTGCCTAATGTTTATGTTTATTATATCTTCTAATGTATTAATTACCCTTACTGAGCATTTGAGCTCACCACTTTATTGTGTTTCATTTTCTCAATACATTAATAAGTTTATTATGGATAACCTGTGGGGATAAACTTATAGTTGTGGATGTTCCCAATAAAACTTATATGTTGTATTTTATTTCATGTTGTAATGTTGAACTTATGTAATTATCTTGTTTAAAAAGGTACAAAACTACTCAGTCCTTTGAGATGTATATTCCTTGTTTATTTTCCAATGTAATAAAATAAGACACCAGCTCTGGGCAACTAGGGTCGAGTCCTTATATTTGGTATCAGATGAAGTTTAGTAGAAAACTTAGAAACTAGATTTAAAAAATATAGATTATGGAAAAAATCCCTAAGATAGTATTTGAGGATAAACATACAATAACATACTGATATTTTGGTAAGGAATAGATTATGTGAATATTTCTTGCAAACACATCCCTATATGGATACTACAAGTGGACGTGATTCTGGCACAGATGTACCTAGGAGTGAAAACTCCAACATGGAGTTTCGGACTTAACCTGAGGTATCTTGGTACACGACAATGGGTCTTACTACACACCTGGTTTGACACTCTAGAGATAGGGCATGCTTAGGATAATTCACATTTTCCTTACAAACCATTATGAAGGATTTAAATGTGAATTTTTCCTCAAAGAAACCATGTTTAGGATTATGAGATTAGCTATGTATAAAATTTCAATTTATGATAAGTATTTTTCTACATTGAGAGTATACATTATGATTCATAACCTAATATAGTGTATTCCATTATTTAGAAAAGGTGCCTAGTGTAAGTAATGGAAACCGCGTGAACACGTGTATCCCATGTTGGGATTACCCTCCAATGCAAGATAATGATGAAAGCTCTAGAGCTACGACTGGTGTTGAGCAACATATAACTATACTGGGACAACTGACTCAAGTTATAAACAATAACCTTACCCGTATGGAGAATCATGATCCATAACATGGAGGAGCTATGTTGGATCTCTTTATGTGATAACAACCTTCATCATTCAATGGGAATAAAAACCCATTTGTAGCTGAGCAATGGATAAGTTCCCTAGAGAAGATATTTATCTCTTTGGTATGTAACGAAAGAGAGAAGGTTATCATGACATTTTATCATCTATCGGGAGATGAAGATCAGTGGTGGCTGTTAATCTAGAACACAAAGGAGGAGGAATAAATAAAATAGATGGAATGGAAGGGTTTTAAGGAAATATTCTTAGAAAAGTATGTTCCCTGCGAACAATGAGCGGATATGGAAAGGAAATTCCTGAATCCACGCAGAAGGAGGATTAAAATGTTTCAAAGTATGAATCTAACGTCACAAGGTTAGAAATACATGTCGCAAACTACATATGTAATACAAGGAGAAATATTGATCGATTATTTGATGGTTTAACACCATTCCTATAAAGGGCACTAGTTTCCCAAAGCTTCTCATCATATGAATATATAGTCTCAAGTACTATCAAGACAGAAAAGGAATTTTCTATTTATTATGACTTTAAAGAAAAACAAGAGAAGAATAGGGCTGCCGAAAATTGTGGAAAAGGAAATAAGGAAATGGGGAGAAGGGAAGAGTTGACATTCCATTTTTTAGTAATTGTGGGAAGAAACAGGTTGGTACTTTCCTAAAGGGAATAGGAGTCTATTACAAGTGTGGAGAAAAAGTCCACCTATCTTAGGATTGTAAGGGGAAGAAATAAGCTACCAATGTTCAATGCTATAATTGTAGGGATATGGGACATTATGCACATTAATATCCTAAGCGTCAGGGAAAAATTCCCCAAAGAAGGCCAAGGGAGAAAGGTCAAGCTTATACAGTCACAACTGTGGAGGTTGAAGTTCCTAATGATGTGGTGGTAGGTACTTTAATCATTTCCTCAAACTTATCCAATGCTTTATTTGATTCTAGATCATCTCATTCTTTGATATCTTCCCATTTTTTTAAGAAAATTATATATTTATAATTTTATTTAATAATGGATTTGTCATTCAAAACTTTAAAGGGATGTATCATTGCAATAAAGTTATGTTAGGAAGTCTCCATTATGGATTATAAACATGATTTATCTACTGATTTTGTTCTCATACCCATGATTTAATTTGATATAATTCTTATTATGGATTGGATTTGAAACCATGATGTGAAAATTTATTGCAAGAAGAAGGATTCTACAATTTTTGAGGATGATGTAGAATCCCTTATCTTTAGGGTAGAAACATCACCATCTGATTCTCATCTAGATCCACCCCTAGTAGCACTACTGAATAAAATTATTTGTGAGGAAGGGAATGCAATAACTATGGGAGAGGAAAAGAATGTTCAAATAGAGTATGTACCTATTGTGAAAGAATATGTTGATGTCTTTCCAGAGGATTTACTTGGACAAACTCCACAGTGGGAAATTGAGTTTTCCATTAACTTAATTCCTAATTCAAGGCCCATATCAAATACCCCTTATACAATATCCATTGTATAATTAGTGGAACTGAAGAAACATCTATAGGAACTAAGTGATAAGGGATTTATTCACCCTAGTGTTTCTCCATGGGGGGCCTATGTTCTTTCCGTTAAGAAGAAAGATGGATGTATGAGGTTGTACATTGACTATAGGGAGATCAATTCTATAACAATAAAGAACAAGTATACCCTACCTCACAATGATTATTTATTTGATAAACTTCATGGAGATCAATATTTTTCAAAGATTGACCTTCAATTTGGATATCATCAGTTGCTTGTGAGGAAGGAAGACATTCCAAAAACCGCATTTCGAACCAGGTATGGGCATTATGAGTTTACAATAATTCCTTTTAGACTGACTAATTCACCTTCTATTTTCATGGATCTGATTAATAGAGTTTTCAAAGAATATCTTTATGAATTTGTGGTGATATTTATTGATGATATCTTGGTATACTCTAAAAGCTACTAAGATCATGAAAATCACTCGCACACTATTCTGAAGACTCTTAGAAGAAATGAATTATATGGTAAGTTTAGAAAGTATGAATTTTGGATTCAATAAGTTTCCTTTCTTGGCCACATTGTCTATAAGGATGGAATATCTGTTGATCCTACAAAGACAAAGGATATTTAATAATGGCCTACTCCAATAAACATAATCGAGGTATGTATTTTTATTGGTTTAGCAGGTTATTATCGATGTTTCATTCAGAAGATCGCTCATTTAGCCAACCCAATGACCAAGATTACATGTAAAGGGGTTAAATTCATATGGACAAAATAATTTTAGGAATTTTTCAAATAATTTAAGAGGATATTGGTGAATGTTCTAATCCTAAATCTACCATCAGGTAATGATGGGTTTGTGATCTATAGTGATGCATAAAAGAGAGTACTTGGTTGTGTCCTTATACAAAATGATAGAGTTATTTCCTATGCATCAAGGAAGTTAAAAATTATTGAACAAAACTATCATACTCATGATCTTGAGTTAGATCATGTGATCTTTTCTCTAAAAATATGGAGACACTATCTCTATGGTGAAAGATGTGAGATATATATGGATCAAAAGAGTCTGAAGTATATCTTCTCATAGAAAGAACTCAACATGAGACAATAGCGATGGAATGAACTACTCGAGGACTATGATTGTTCCATACACTACCACCCAGGAAAGTTAAGTAAGGTAGCTGGTGCATTGAGCAGGAAGGATCATGGAGTTTTAAACAAAATTAGGATTGAAATAGATCATGTGTTCATGGATCTAATAAGGATGGAAATGGGAATTATCAAAGAAGGTGAAACATCATTACTTTTTCAATTGGTTTCCCAAACATCTTTATTATAAAGGATTAAAATATCTCATCCTAATGATGAGAACCATCAAAATAAAGTTATTTTTGTGGAATATGGGAAGTTGGCTGACTTCGTATGTGAAGATGGAATTATGAAATTTGGGAAGAGGCTATGTGTTCCCTCTATACTCAAGATGAAAAGTGAGTTATTAGATGTTGCTTATAGCTCAAATTTCTCTATATATTCTAGTATCACTAAGATGTTTAGATATTTGAAGGTACATTTCTGGCGGGACAACATGAAGCGGGGAATTGATGATTATGTATCAAGATGTCTAGTTTGTCAGTAAGTAAAGGCTGAAAGAAAACATCCTAGAGGAGTCATGCAACCTCTACCTATTCCTACATGGAAATGGGATGACATAACCATGGATTTTGTCACTGGATTACCCAAAACTCGAAGAAATAATAATTTAATATAGGTTATTGTGGAAAGACTTCCAAAATCTACACATTTCCTCATTATAATGGAGGATTTTCCACTGGAGTGTCTTGCATGACTCTATATCAATGAAGTTTTAAGACTTAATAGAGAAACTCTTTCAATAGTGTCTGACTATGATCCATGATTTATATCAAAATTCTAGAAAAGTCTTCAAAAATATTAGGATATAGAGCTTTGTTTGAGTACTTCTTACCACCCATAAACTGATGGGAAATCATAAAGGGTGATCCAAAACTTAGAGGACATGTTGAGATCATGTTCACTTGACTTTAAAGATATGTGGGATCAATATTTACCTTTAGTGGAGTTTTCCTACAATAATATTTTTCATTCAAGTATTCAAATGGAACCATATGAATCATTGTACGGAAAGAGATGTTGTATGCCAACTTATTGGGATGAAGTTGGAGAAAGGAAGCTTGTGGGCTCAGATCTTGTGGAGGAAACAACAGTGAAGGTAAATACTATTCAATTCCATATCAAAGAATCTCAAAGCAGACCGAAAATCTATACTGATAATCAAAAAAAGGATTTTGAGTTTCAAGTGGGAGATCATGTTTTCATAAAAGTATCTCTATAGAAAGGTTTCATATGATTTGAGAAGAAAGGGAAACTGATTCCTAGGTACAAAGGCCCTTTTGAAATTCTAGAGATAATTGGAGTTGTTTCATATCATTTGGCAATGCCAATGTGTTCCATGTCTCATTTCTAAGAAAGTACATGCCAGACCCAATGCATGTCCTTACTTCTGAAGGTAACATATCTTACCTTGAAGAGCCTATCCAGATTCTGGACACTAAAGAAAAATTATTGAGGAATTGGATGACTCAACTGGTAAATATACTTGGGAAAAATCATAAAATCGAAGAGGCAACATGGGATCCTGAGGAGCTTATGATGAAGAACTATCCAAATCTATTTGTGAGGTAACATTCTTGTAGTTTTGAGGACGAAATTTCTGTAAGGAGGAGATAATGTAACACCCCAAGTTTTTTGAAAATAAATTTAATATTGAATACATGAAACAATAAATCTCTACAAAACGCCACTTTATTATAACCTATCAAGTAAACATAGTTTTTCCTCCTCTGTGATTTGAATTTCAAAAAACTAACATACACAGTTGCGTTCAGTAAGATATTTAAAATCTGATGGGATAAACTTAATTTTTGATAAATAGTAACATACCCTTATGAATATTAATATGAATATTAATATGACGCTTATGAATAGTAAATCATATTATTATTTTATTATCCTAAGGATATAAGATAATGATATCTTGATTAATTTTTCAAGGTGATATAAAACGAAATATATATTTAACATTGTTATTTTTTGAATAAATTGTGATTTTATTTAAAAATTAAATTAATAATATTTAGAAAATTATTTTTAAAAAATGGAGTTCATTTTTGAATTCTACACGTCAAAAATGGTTAGGGTGAATTATTGGGATTTTTCTGAAATGCTCAATTTTTTTATGAATAGTAAAATACAATAATTTACTGTATATATACATTATCAGTTAAATTCACTATTCCAAGAATCATGGATGACATAAGCACACTTGTTTTAAACTCAAATTCACATATTACTATTCTTGTTTATAAGAATCAATACTATTGGTTGTCTTTGTAAAAATAATAAAATAATGAGTAAAATAATGGGAAACCCCTCCTCTCCTCCGCTATAAAATCCCTCCTCACTCCCTCTTCTCTTCACTCTTATATGCCTTAAAGCTCCTAAACTTTGTGACCAAATACCTTTCCCTAGTTATTCCCCACGTCCAAGAGCTCTTGGTATTACCAAAAGACCAAAACCCCTTCCCTTAAAGTGATTCTCAAGGAGGTAGATTCAAGAGGTAAATTTGCATTCTATTTCTTTCAATTTCATTTCAAGTTCCTTTCTATTGTTATCCACTCCTCACATTCATGGTACAAATGACCATGATAAATCTAGTATAATCTATATACTGGAATTATATCATGTTAATGGAAGAAACATCATCAATATCCTTACTCCCTCTCTCTCTTTTATTTTTTAAATGAAATCATTGTCTGTGAGGTGCCAATTTACAACCTTCCTCGACAATGAAGTTTCGTTCTTCAATTTTCCCTTAAATACTGGTCATGAAACCATTTTTATGGTTTAACCAGGATATAATATATTTATTATGATCTATTTAATATTTAGGAACTAGTATAGGTACATAATATTAAATCATATGACCAAATTAGTTCTTAATAATCAAAATACCGCTAAAATAATCTAAGTTATTGTCATTAATATTTCATCTAATGATTCATCCTCATTCCATGTAACCAAATGATATAAATGATCATTTCAACCTATGTATGCTCATAAATAATGTGTAAATTAAATTCTGGATATTTACATCCATTCCACATGAACTTCATTACCTAAAAACAAGTGAACCGATTATGAAAATCAAGAAAATGAACACTCCAGAACGACGGAATTCAATATTATTATAATGACCCAAAATTTCCATGTAATTTTTTTTAATAAATGTGAATTTTATGAGTCCATGAAAATTGACGGCGTGTGATTCTGAGACTCGGAGTGCCTGGAATGAATTTCTGAACTTTTGTTCGGGTATGTTCAGTAAATGTGCAAGCGGGTTTTTCAAACTTTTGAATCGTTGCTCAGAATTGAAATATGAGGGCATCGTTGAACTCGCAGCGCCGTTATTTGCTTAATAAGACTTTCACCTCGACGGAAATTGGTCGAGGGTGAAAGATAATTTTTTGTGTTTTTTGTGGAAATAATAAAATAAAATAAACACAGGTTTTATTTTGTTGTAACCACCCTCCATGTGGATGTTCAGAGGTGGAGTCCACCGGAACTAAACCTCCTCTTCTATATTTATTGTTTTGTGGGCCACCCAAGTTCTCAAAACCTCCCAATTTTGAATTTAGGGGAGAGGACCACCCGAACCCCTATTAATGGGGGGAGAGTAAAACATCTCAACTCTCTCATTAATGTGTAGGAGGCTCTTGGGATTCCTCCACAATTAATTGTGCCAACCCTCATGCTTTAATTATGCCACCCACCATAATTAATGACACTTTTTTAATTCTTCCAAAAAAATAATAGATTGCATAATCTATTATTTTGGCACACCTTTCATTTTGGTGTAACTGGGGAGAGGAGGAACTCTTGGAGAAAGAACAACATCTAAGAACTTCTTATTCAAACGAAGAACTTCTTCTCTGAACAAAGAACGTCGACCTCCTTCGACCTTCTTCCTCGGGACTTCTTCCAACATGGGATGTCCTCATCTACAGCGAATCGACGACCGTACTACCCTCTTGCATAAATGTCATCAAACTGACAATATAGGGGTTTATTTATAAGTGATTTTATATTCCCATGTTTTTCTCTTCAAAAACAACGAATTCGGATCAACTCTCTATTTTAGTTTGATTTGTGAATATTTTCCTTTTGCATGATTGGGAATGATTAAATTGTGGAAGCTTGTAAGGAGGTTGTTTGATTATTTTATCTTTACCTATTCTTGAACTTGTGGAACCACTTGATACCGCTCTAATGTGGAGAGTTCTGGCCAAATTAACATGTTACATCCTCTCCGTAATCCTTGTGTTGAAATGTGGTGATCATCAAAATGGAGGAAGGCGATGAAGGCAATAGCGAGCCACCCTGGCCAAACCGGCCCGCGCCCCCCGCGGTTCCCCGATCGAACCGGTCCGCACCCCCCACGGCACCCCAGCCGAACCGGCCCGCACCCCGCGGTGCTCCGGCCGAATCGGCCCGTGCCCCCCATGGCGCCATAGCTGAATAGGCCCGCGCCCCTGCGGCACCCCTGCCAAACTGACCCGCGCCCCCTGTGGCGCCCTGGCCTAAATGGCCCACGGTTCCCCAACCAAACCACCCCCCCCCCCCCCCGCAGCACCCCGGACGAACCGGCCCCGCACCCTCGCGACACCCCCGCGGTCGAGCCGCCCCGTGGCACCCACGGGCTCTGTGGCCCCTCGCAGCCTGCCAGACCTCCCGGAGGACCGGGCTGCATCAAAAGTTGGGCCTGACCTAGCGGGTTGGGCTGGGACAACCTAAACCGAGTCAACCAATGCCAGGTTGGGCCAGGTCAGTCCGACCGGGTTGGACCGGACCCGGGCCCACTACAACCCATTTACGCTCCTCGGACATATCTATGGCACCTAACGTCCGTTTGACGAACTGTCAGCAGCGCTGGAAATCTTGGAGAGAGACGGTCTCTTTGATTATACCGCACTACAGTTTTGGATTAAGATAGGGAATGGCCAGGTGGGATCAAGCATGAATCCAACCGAGCCCCCAAGACAAAAAGGCTACTAACTCACAGAACGGGCGTCCGATTGACGCGTCTTCTATTGCGTTGAGACCCCTAGAACGTGGCGGTACTTTGAGATACTTCTTCCTGAGACTTTGTGGTGTTTGGAGTATCGACCAGTAACTCGTGGAGCGGATCCTCCCGAAGACGAGAAAGTATAGTGCGGGAACCCGGTGGCTGGCTGAGACTTGATGACTACTGACCGTTTCGACTCAGAGTGACTTTACAGGCCCAGTGGGGAGTGCCTTGGTGATGTATAAGACCCACAGTGGGGAGCATCAGGGTGACACGATAGACCCTCAGTACTCGATAGGAGGAGTACCTCAGTAGGCCCAGTGGGGAGCACCTTGGTGACATGACAGACCCACGGTGGGGAGTGCCTTGGTGATGTGGTAGACCCACGGTACTCGACAGGAGGAGTACCTCAGCAGTCCAAGGTTAGTGGGAAGCACCTCTATGTGACGCGGCAGGCCCACTATACTCGATAGAGGAGGAGTTCTCCAGCAACTGAGGTTCAATATTGTGATTGGGGATGTTACTTGTTACTACCCCTAGAATAAATCCTAGTTTGAGCTGAGTCATTACCTTTGTGTTTTCCTCATGATTGAGATGGATTACTTGATAACTTAGATATATGTATGGGAATATACCTAAGTAGGGTTATCTGTTGATTTCATACTTTGTGGTTTATCCTTGGTAGATTTTTGTGAGACCTTTCGGGTCTTGGGGTCCCTACTGAGTATCGTTATACTCACCCCTGCACGGGTTATATATACACCTTGTTGTGTTGGATGCAAACAATGGACAACGCTGACTGAGGATGTGAGTACTAGGACTGGACGGTGCCTGGAGGTGGACCATATGGTGTTTCGATACATGGAGGAGACGGATGTACGTGGAGTGCTGAGGAGGCAATCTGTACCTACCCTTCAAGTAGGAACCTTGGAGGATGATCCAGTAGTTGTATTTTCTCTTTCTTCAGTTGTATTGTATTTCAATTGTACTTGTACCTTTACTACTGGGATTGTATTCTGGACCCTTTTACTTTCATCACTCTTTTGGTTATACAGTTTTCTTGTGTTCGTATCTTGTTGTGTGCTTAGTTACGTGAGTTTGCAGGTTATAAAGGCAATGTCTTCCCAGTTCTTGGGGAATACGCCTTTGGTGCTAGTCGTCAGCCCCTATCCTATGGAAGGCGGGCTTGGGGTAGTCACGGCACGAGCCCCTGGGGATGGGTCATGACAAATTGGTATCATAGGAGTCGGTTATACCACAGAACTTGGACTCTGATCTTTCTTTTAACGGAAATAGTGTTAAGTGTAATGAGTGCGGTTTTTAGTTCAGGGAGTCTAGTGTTGGTGCGGTGGCTGATGTATCCATACGCCAGGACCCTGACTTCTGATATCTGACTTAGTGCACGAAAACACTAATTGTGTGTGTGTTTTAAAGAGTCTTCTTTGTGAACTCTTTGAGTCAGCTCACCAGGTTAGCTCACTAGGTATAACTTATTGACCATGGCACACCTGTTTCTTTTTAGGATGCCTCCACACATACAACCATCTAGGGTTACGAGATTCATACGCACTGATAGCCCACCGAGCGATGAGGAATTTGTGAAGGGCCCTCATCCAGTAGAGGCTCCAGCGGAGGCACCAGCGGTACCATTACCCACTGGGCCACCGATGCCACCAGCCCCAACAGCAGATGGTTCACGCCGCTTGAGCATGTTGCATGAGTTCCAATGCTAGAGGCCACCCAGGTTCAGGGGAGAGATGGACCCACAGAAGGCTGAGGATTGGCTAGAGACTGCAGTGAGAGTCTTTCAACTAGTAGGGACACCAGCAAACCTCATGGTGATCCTTACCATCATCCTTATACATACAGAAGCAGGCAGATGGTGGATCTTGATGCTCTAAGTCCACGATGAGGTGACACTTCTCTGGGTAGACTTCGAGAGCCTATTTTGGGCATATTTTATCCTAGCGACTCTTCACGCGGTGCACATTTAGGAGATGATTCATCTACAGTAGGGTAGCATGGCATTAGCTCAGTACTCAGTGAGGTTCACCGATCTCTCACGCTACTCCACATATATGGTGCGAGACCCATTCTTCAGGGCCTAGACCTTCGACCAGGGGCTCAGGTGATAGATCAAGGCTTCAATGATCTCACTCAGCATCCCAAAACAGGCGGGGGTGTTAGAGCGGGCCCTCTTAGTGGAGGTTTTTCTTGCTGAGCAGTCACCAGCAGTGAGACCCACTACCAGTCATCACGTAGTGGAGTCTTCTACAGCTAGCAGCAGACAGTCGTCACAGAGGTCCAAGAGGACCAGACCTACAGGTGTATGACCGCATGACTCAGGATCAGTTGTGCGGGGAACCTAAGGTGGAGACAGATATTCCAGGAGGAGGCAGTGCTTCTCATTTGGTGGGTAGGGTCACATGGTTTGTGACTGTCTGACCCGTCATACGAATGATCAGCAGATGGTCGAAGGACCGCCCAGGTAGAGATAGAGGTTCGATCAAGGCGGTCCTCATGGGGAAGGTGGACGTGGCAGAGGAGCTGGTCATGAAGCTGGTGGTGGGAGACGATTCAATATATTACTGTTACCACCACCAAGAGGTCCACCCCGACTACAGGGAACAGGTGGACAGGGGAGAGCTCAACTCCAGGAAGCTAAGGCTTATGATCATGGCGCTCCGGAGATGATTTGAGGTATGATTTGTGTCTACTCCACCATAGCTGTAGTACTTATAGACACAAGTTCCTATCATTATTTCATTTCCACTACCCTCATTTGGACCTCATAGATTCTGACAGAGTCGTTGGTTTGATCCTTATGGCTAGAGATTCCTATGGGAGCGGATTCGATGATTACGCACTGGTGCCAGAAGTGCGAGCTTACTCTTGGAGGCTAGAGCTTCGGTTGGGATCTCCTAGTAGCGGCGTCGAGGCCTTAAGACGTCATCTTGGGTATGGACTTGTTATCTACAGTCCATGCTCAGATAGACTGTATTAGGTGAAAATTAAGGTGTGTCCTCACAGATGGGACCAGTTTTACCTTCACCGGCGAGAATGGAGCCTTTGTAGCGCAAGATGGACTTACTCGGAGGAGTGTGCATCCGATCACTCATCATTTGGCTAGCCTTACCCTTGGAGATATTGATGTGGAGAGTCCAAGCTATCCTGTAGTGGTGGACCATTAAACAGATGTCTTCCCTGATGATGTTCCAGGTCTACCTCCTTGCAGAGAGGTGGACTTTTACATTGAATTATACCCCGAGATGGCACTGATATCTACACCAGCATATCGTATGGCTCCTGTAGAGCTTCATGAGATACGGGTGCAACTGGAAGACTTACAGGGGAAGGGATTCATCTAGCCCAATGTTTCTCCCTAGGCAGCCCTGATTCTATTCACCAAGAAGGCATATGGGAGCTTGAGGATTTGTGTCGACTATCGATGCCTGAACCAGGTGACCGTGAAGAACAAGTACCCACTCCCGAGGATTGATGGCCTCTTTTATCAGCTAAAGGGAGAACGATGGTTCTCAAATATAGACCTCAGATCAGAATATCACCAGCTCAGAGTGCGAGATGAGGATGTACAGAAGACGACTTTTAGATTTCGGTATGGCCACTACGAGTTATTGGTTATACCATTCGGCATAACCAATGCTCCAGTAGTGTTCATGGGACTCATGAATAGTATCTTTCAACCGTACCTTGATTTCTTTGTCATAGTCTTCATAAACGACATTATGATCTACTCGACTACTGAGGAGTAACATTCCTACCATTTGTGGGTAGTACTGGACACACTCTGAGATCACCATCTTTATGGTAAGCTCTAGAAGTTCCAATTTTGGATCTGAGAGGTTCAATTTCTGGGACATGTCATAGACGAGTCTGGATTTGCAGTGGATCCAGTGAAGATTGAGGCGGTACTTGCTTGGGAGCCACCCAGGAGTGTGACGGAGGCACGGAGTTTCCTGGGTTTGGCTGGATACTACCGGAGGTTTGTTCCAAACTTCTCCAGAGTTGCAACATCACTATCATCATTGAAAAAGAAGGTACAACCCTTCTTGTGGTCGGAGAGATGCCAGCAGAGCTTTCAGGAGCTGAGCTAGAGGCTGACTAGTGCCCCCATCTTGAGGCTTCCAGAGGAGGGCGTAGGGTGTGTAGTCTATTACGACGCATCAGGGACCGGACTCGGATGTGTCCTAATGCAGGAGAGAGTAGTGATCACATATAGTTCTCAGCAGTTAAGACATCATGAGAAGAACTACGCTACCCATGACCTATAGTTAGTATTAGTGGTCTTCACCTTGAAGTTGTGGCGACGCTATCTTATGGGCGAACATTTTACAGTGTACTCTGATCACAAGAGTCTCAGGTATATCTTCTCTCATAAGGACCTGAACCTGAGAAAGCGACGTTGGATTGAGTTCCTCTAGGACTATGACTTTGAGATAGTCTATACTTCTAGGAAGGGGAATGTTGTAGCATATTCACTCAGCAAGAGGTCTGGTATACAGCTGCTAGGTGAGGCGATGGAGTAGCTGGCCGCTTTACAGATATCCTTTGTGGATAGAGACGGAGCAGTCTTTCTACAGTCTCTTACAGTCACTCCCCCACTTCTTTAGTGATTCAGGGAGGCGTAGTGTGGGGATTCTAACTACGAGACACGACATGCTCATATATCCACAAGACAGGCACCTGGTGGATTTTCTGAAGGCGGGGAGCACGTCATCCTCTTCTGAAGACGTACCATGGTACCAGTGTCACTTTAGGAGGAAGTTTTGAGGGATTTCCACACATCCCCTCTATCGGTACATCCAGGTGTATCGAAGATGTACCAGGATCTCTGATGACAACACTGGTGGCCAGGAATGAAGAAAGCAATAGCAGAGTTTGTTTCTTAGTGCCTCACTTATCAGCAAGTGAAGGCGGAGCATCAGGTACCAGTAGGCTTGGTTCAACATTTAGAGGTCCTATAGTGGAAGTGGGATGGTATATCCATGGACTTAGTGGTGGGTCTTCCACATACATCCAGGGGACATGACTTGATTTGGGTGATCATTGATCGACTCTCCAAATCGTCCCACTTTCTACTGATTAGAGAGTAGGGTTCAGTAGAGAGCTTGGGATGCCTTTATGTGTAGAAGATTGTGCGGCTACATGGAGTACCTTCGGCGATTGTCTCTGATCATGACACATGATTTACTTCCTGAGCATGGAAGGGGTTGTAGGAGGCTTTTGGAATGCAGCTTCGTTTGAGCACCGGCTTCCATCCGCAGACGGATGGTCAGACTGAGCGGACTATTCAGACCCTTGAGGACATGTTGTGTGCTTGTGTCCTCGACTTCGGTCACAGCTGGGAGGATCACTTACCTTTGGTGGAGTTTTCATACAACAACAATTATCACTCCACCATTGGGATTGAACCTTTTGAGGTGTTATACGGGAGACATTTCAGATCACCTTTGTGCTGGACTGACCCAGGGGAGTCAGCACTTGTGGGACTAGAGATGGTACAGGCTACCACAGAGAAGGTGCAGATCATCCAGGAGCAGATGAAGACTACACAAAGCAGGCAGAAGTCTTTTTCCAATAGGAGACGTAGACCTATGGAGTTCGACGATGGTGACCACGTCTTTCTACATGCCTCACCTTGACGAGGGTTGTGGAGATTTGGTCAAGGTGGTAAGTTATCTCTGAGATTCATCAGACCTTTTCAGGTCCTTAGCAGAGTTAGCGAGGTGGCTTACTACTTATTTCTTCCACCTCAATTGCAATGGGTGCATGACGTCTTCCACGTATCCCAGCTGAGGAGATACATGCACGTCCCTTCTCACATCATCAACCATGGTGATATGGACGTCGATGATGGGGAAACTTTTACGGAGGTTCCAATAGTGATTGAGGATTGACGGGATCAGGTCCTTCAAGGACGTTCGATAACTCTGGTGTGCATTCGTTGGCAGCACGAGAACCTCCAGGAGAGCACATGGGAGTGGGAGGCTCATATTCGTGCTCAGTACCCCTACTTGTTTACCTAGTTTGAGTTGTGGCTTATGGGGATGTAGAGCCCTAAGGTGGGGATAATGTAAAGACTCAGAATTTCCATGTAATTTTTTTTAATAAATGGGAATTTTACGAGTCCGCGAAAATTGAAAGCGTGTGATTATGAGGCCCGGAGTGCCCGGAATGAATTTCTGAACTTTTGTTCGAGTACGTTCAATAAACATGGGAGCAGGTTTTTCTAACATTTGAATCGGTTCTCGAAATTGAAATCTGAGGGCACCGTTGAACTCGCAGTGCCGGTATTCTCTTAAGAATATTTTCACCTCAACGACAGTTGGTCGAGGGTGAAAGATAATTTTTTGGGTTTTTCATGGAAATAATAAAATAAAATAAACACATGTTTTATTTTGTTATAACCACCCTCCATGTGGATGTTCAGAGGTGGGGTCCACTAGAACTAAACCTCCTTTTCTAGATTTATTGTGGTGGGGACCACCCGAGTTCTCAAAACCTCCCAATTTGAATTTAGGGGTGGGGACCACCTAACCCCTATTAATGGGGGGAGAGGAAAACCTCTCAACTCCCTCATTAATGTGGAGGAGCCTCTTGGGATTCCTCCATAATTAATTGTGCCAACCCTCATGCTTTAATTATGCCACCCACCATAATTAATGAAACTTTTTGAATTCTCCCAACAAAATAATAGATTGCATAATCCATTATTTTGGAACACCATTCATTTTGGTGGAACTGGGGAGAGGAGGATCTCTTGGAGAAAGAACGTCATCGAAGAACTTCTTCGAACGAAGAACTTCTTCTTCGAACGAAGAACTTCTTCTTCGAATGAAGAACGATGACCTCCTTCGACCTTTTTCCTTGGGAATTCTTTCGATGTGGGACATCCTCATCTATGGAAAATCGACGATCGTAATACCTTCTTGTTCCAACGTCATCAAGCGAACAAGGTAGGGGTTTATTTATAAGTGATTTTATATTCCCATGTTCTTCTCTTCAAAAACAACAAACGTGGATCAACTCTCTATTTTAGTTTGATCTGCAGATGTTTTCCTTTTGCGGGATTGGGAATGATTAAATTGCGGAAGCTTGTAAAGAGGGTGTTTGATTATTTTCTCTTTACCCGGAACCACTTGCTACCGCTCTAATTCGGAGAGTGTGGGCCAAACTAGCATGTCTCGTCCTCTCTATAATTCTTGTGTTGAAACGTGGTGATCTTCGAAACGAAGGAAGGTGAAAATGGTGATGAAGGCAATGGCGAGCCACCCCGACCGCACCGGCCCGTGCCCCCCGCGACACCTTGACCGAACCGGCCGGCGCCCCGCGGCGCTCAGGCCGAACCGGCCCGCGCCCCCCGTGGCGCCCTGCCCGAACCGGCCCGCGCCCCCGCGGCGCCCCCCGTGGCGCCCTGTAGTGCTCCGGCCGAACCAACCCGTGCCCCCCGCGGCACCCCGGCCACCCCCCCCACGGCTCCCGGGCCGAACCGGCCCTGCGCCCTCATAGCACCCCCATGGCTAGGCCGCCCCGTGCCACCCGCCGGCTCTGTGGCCCCTCATGGCCTGCCGGACCTCCCAAAGGACCGGGCCGCATCACAAGTCGGGCCTGACTCAGCGGTTCAGTTCAGGATGACCTGAATTGGGTCGGACTGGACCCGGGCCCACTACGACCCATTTACGCTCCTCAGCCATATCTTTGGCACCGGACGTCCGTTTGACGAACTGTCAGCGGCACTGGAAATCTTGAAACGAGACGGTCCCTTTGAGTATACCCCACTGCATTTTTGGATTAAGATGGGGAATAGTCAGGTTGGATCGAGCACGAATCCAGCCGGGCCCCCAGGACAAAAAGACTAATAACTCACAGACCGGGCGTCCAATTGACGCATCGTCTGTTGCGTTGAGACCCCTATGATGTGGCGGTCCTTTGAGATACTTCTTCGTGAGACTTCGTGGTAGTTGGAGTATCGACCAGTAGCTCATGGAGCGGATCCTCCCGGAGACGGACGAGCATAGTGCAGGAACCTAGTGGTTGGATGAGACTTGACGACTGCTAACTATTTCAACTCGGAGTGACTTGACAGGCCCAGTGGGAAGCGCCTTGGTGACGCGGCAGACCCATGGTGGGGAGTGCCTTGGTGACACGGAAAACCCACGGTACTCGACAAGAGGAGTACCTCAACAGGCCCAGTGGGGAGCGCCTTGGTGACGTAGCAGACCCACAGTGGGGAGCGCCTTGGTGACGTAGCAGACCCAGGGTACTCGATAGGAGGAGTACCTCAGCAGTCCAAGGTTAGTGGGAAGTGCCTCTGTGTGACGCGGCAGGCCCACTGTACTCGATAGAGGAGGAGTTCTCCAGCAACCGAGGTTTGACGTTGTGATTGGGGATGTTACTTGTTACTACCCCTAGAATAAATACTGGTGTGAGCTGAGTCAGTACCTTTATGTTTTTCTCATGATTGAGATGGATTACTTGATAACTTAGTTATATGTATGGACATATACCTAAGTAGGGTTATCTGTTGATTTCATACTTTGTGGTTTATCCTTGGTGGATTTTTGTGAGACCTTGAGGGTCTAGGGGTCTCTACTGAGTATTGTTATACTCACCCCTGCACGGGCCATGCCCGCACCTTGTTGTGTTGGATGCAAACGACAGACAGCGCTGACTGAGGATGTAAGTACTAGGACTAGACGGTGCCCGAAGGTGGACCATACAGCGTGTCGATATGCGGAGGAGACGGATGGACGTGGAGTGCTGAGGAGGTGATATGTACCTACTCTTCAGGTAGGAACCTCAGAGGATGATCCAGTAGCTATCTTTTCTGTTTCTTCAGTTGTATTGTATTTCAGTTTTACTTGTACCTTTACTATTGGGCATGTATTCTGGCCCCTTTTACTTTCAGCACTCTTTTGGTTATACAGTTTTTTGTGTTCGTATCTTGATGTGTTCTTGGTTACGTGAGTTTTTTGGTTATAAAGTTAATGCCTTCCCAGTTATTGGGGAATACGCCTTTGGTGCTAGTCTCCAGCCACTGGCCTATGGAAGGCAAGCTTGGGGTAGTCATGACACGGGCCCCGGGGGACGGGTCGTGATAATTATAACTTATCAATAAGGACATAAATGAAGTAAAAAGGTGTGATAAAAGAAATACATTTCTAATAGGTTCTGAATTAATTTATTAATGGGCCTAATTTCATATTCTAGGACTATAAGGTCAAGAGTGGAAAATTCGGACTTAAGGTAAGGGTTTTCCACCCAAAACTCCATTTTTATTCAGGTTACTTTTATTACCTACTTACATAAATGAAATGATTATTTATTGTTATGTACTCATCATAAATTATTTTTTAGTTTTCTATATTTGTTTACCGACCATAATCCTTCTTTATTTTATGGGGAGATATACATCTTAAAAAGAACTTTCAAAATTCTTTCCAAAATACAATCTCAATTCAAGGGAATTTCTCATATTCTTACCTATTTTCAAGGGCACTCTATAATCTATAATTAGAAACCATTATCTTTCTAAAATCTCTAATTTTATTATAAAAATACCACCTTACTTAATTTATGATTTTATACAAAGATTTTTCCAAAAGAACTCTTCTCTTTAAAGTAAAAAAGTATTTATCTCAAGAATTACTCGATAGTTTTATAAGAGTATCTTCATCTATTTCAACACTCATGTGGATTATTATGTATTATTGGGATTAATATTTTATGATATCATATACCAAATTTAATTTAATGTTTTATGATTATTTTGATTTTGGATATGCTATCTTAAAACCATTCACCAATTTACTCTGAATGGTTAGTGTTTATACTTAATGTTTGGGGAAAGTTATTTACGTTTCATATGTTAGTTTCAATATGAACGTATATGTTGTTTATGTTTATCCCCATTTATGTGAGGAATTATTTGGACATAGTAAGTGTCAGTTGGGGCCCTCTATAGCCCCTCGGTTCATTAGTGGGTCTCATGAGACAAACTATGGTCTTGGCACAAGGCCTTGAAAAAATGGTTATTTATGGTCTTGGCATGAGGCCTTGATGGTATGGTTATGATGTCCCGCATTATGCATTACCTCATTTTGAAAATAGTATTTATGGTTCATGTGGTTATTCAACGAGTAGAATACCCATGATTATGTTTTATTATGGAATTATTTGTTCAACTCTTATTCCTACCATAATATGTTCAAGTTTATTGTTAAAGGCATGTGTTTTTAGTTATTCACCATGCCTAATGTTTATATTTATCATATCTTCCATTGTATTACTTACCCTTACTGAGAATTTGATATCACCCCTTTATTATGTTTCATTTTCTCAGGACATGAAGAAGTTTATTATGGATGACTTGTAGGGATAAACTTATAGTTGTGGATGTTCCCAATAAAACTTATATGTTGTTTTTTATTTCATGTTGTAATGTTGAACTTATGTAAGTATCTTGTTTCCAAAGCTACTAGACTACTCGGTCCTTCAGGATACATATTCCTTGTTTACATTCCAATGTAATAAAACAGGACATCGGCTCTGGGAAACTGGGGTCCAGTCCTTACAAATTGTGACTGTCCTTTTTATGTTGGTGTGTGTCTCTTTCTTATGCACCAGGAATTCCAAATTTTATAAAATTAAATGAGACTTTTTATAAAACATATTGTGAATTTCCGTGTTTTAATTTATATCATACTTCTTTAATGTGAATTTAAAAATTATTGATTAGGTTAAAATAGGTGGGGTCTAAGAAAATATTTTTTAAGTGATTGTCTTGTTTAATAAAAATGAAGTGGAAGTTTTAAAAAAAATTGATTAGACTTGATATTTATATTTCATGTTCTCACCTGCCAAAAAAATATTTTAAATATGTATTTTTTAACTAGAATGAAATGGTTTTCCTTTTTAAAGATTATATATGGGGAATGGTAAGGATACCTATTGAGACTTTACGTTTGCACATATTATCATTTCAGGTTATTGTTCAACTATTGATTGGTCATGGATCTTGCTTGTTTTGAGGTTTGATGGTGACTCATAGAGTCACATGGAGGTATGTTGGTTATTTTATTTTATTTAGTTTCCCTTATTGCATCATCCATCCTTATTTTCCCTCCATTCCATTATGGGTAGTGTTTATGCATGTGGTGTTATGGATGTTGAATAATTGTGGTTGTTTCTTGCAAGGGAGATAAATGTGAGAGTGATTTTTTTCATGGATTTTTATCACTTTATACATGTTTAATTTTTTGGCATGGGAATCCAATGTATGTATGCATCATGGACGAATTTTAGATAAAATTTCCACTGCCATTTTAATTTATTTTATGGGAAAAATCATTCCCACTGAGTTTTTTATGATTCTCTTATTCTTTTCACTAGCCCATGGGGCTTAGGACGCCCATTGGGCCTTATAATAAGCTTGTTGGGGTGTTCGGTGGATGGAAAACTCAAGTTGGTTCATGGGAATGTGCCTCCTAACCATCTTATGTTTATAAATATTCCTTGGTATAAGTGAATGATAATTCTACTCATTTTTATAAACTATCTAAGTGAAACTTCATGTAATTTTATAAATTTGTATTCATTTATGAGGATATGTTTGAGATTGAATAAAGATGTTGATGATTTTAAATGGGATGATTAATAGCCACTTGAATCTTGTGAATATGTGACTATTTCATATTTTTACTCTTTCTCTCTTTCTTAATAAGCCATTATTTTGCATATGTGTGTGTGTGTGTAAATGGTTATATTTCATGGGATGTTGTTTAATTGGTGGTTAATTGAAAGTGTGTGCTTTTTTTGAAACAATTTATATGGGAGTATAGATGTGGATGAGTCATGTAATAATCATGTGTTCCACTATATACCTATTTAGGGGTACCTAGTTTTTTAATTCCAATACACCATGGGAATTGGTTTTGAATGGGTTGGAATCCTTGTGTTTCACAATTATGATTGGTAACATTGTTTGATATTTTTTCATTGAGAATGTGGAATGTTTTATACAAAATTTATGAATCTACTTTTCCTGGTTACTAATTTTGATTTATTTTTTTATAGAAGAATAAAATTTATTTTCTTTCTGAAATTAAAATGTCAGTAAAGAATATTTGTCGTTAAATATCACACTCATTGTGGATTATTTTTTTTTAGGATAAAAAAATTTAAAGGTGGTGCCGCTGTAATAATACAAGAATTCATTGAGGATGAAAAATCCTATAGTTATTTTTAACTTATTATATTTAATGTTGTCTTTATTTATTAAATGGTTCTTAAACTACCACAAAAACGGGTATCCGCAACGCCACCCTTTAATAGTGCTAAAAGAATTGCTGATAAAGGGAACTTTTAACATCGCTAAAAAACCGATGTTAACATTACCCCTTAATTTGCGCTTTTTAGTACTGTTAAAGGGGCCTCCTTTATTAGCGTTTTTAGGTAGTGATGATAAAGGGAGGTCTTTATCAACATTTTTTTACTAGCGTTGATAAATGTTATATTTCTAAAAAAAAATATTTCATTAAAAATAATATATTAATATATAAATATAATATATACGTTTTAAATATGTTTTAGATAAGTATAAATAGACATTTACACTTAAAAAATAAGATATTTAGTGAAAATTTCTTATAAATTAATTAAAAAATATTATTAATTAATAATTTTGCTAATTATTATCGACTAATATTTATTTAATAAAAATTTGAAGACAGAAAAAATCAAAAAAATTAATAAAAGTTCTAAAATAAGTTAAAAACGTAACTCGAACTTCAAACGACCATCACTTTTGATTTGGCTGTCTGTTTGAGCATGACCACATATCAAATTGAAGCCGACGACGATCTCTACACACTGGTGATTCAAGGAAACCTTTTGTCACATTTTTCAAGGCCAAAAAAGTCTCAGAAGGCCTTCAAAACTGAGTTTTTAGTCGGGATATCCAT
Source organism: Viscum album (assembly GCA_963277665.1). Classification (NCBI taxonomy): domain Eukaryota; kingdom Viridiplantae; phylum Streptophyta; class Magnoliopsida; order Santalales; family Viscaceae; genus Viscum; species Viscum album. Next base: position 826,479,796 of record OY728162.1, read on the forward strand.
TTTTTTTAAATATTCGATGGATTTCCAGCCTCGTTTAATGGGGACTTTTTGCCCTTTTTTAGCGGGGACTGAATTTATTCTGAGGGATTACATTCATATTGATATTTATGGCTTTGAAATATTATCGTTTTTCACAATTTACTGTTATTTATAATCAAATATATAACAATATATACATATTTTTTATATATTCAATCCAATTTAGAGATTGAGGTTATTCTTAATGTGTATTTATTTAATCTCACACTCCTCTATGAGATTTTAAGGCAATACAAATAAATTCAAATGAAATGGATTATATTTTTAGAATCTTTATTTTAAGAGATTTCAATAGACATATTATTTTTAATTTTTTGAATTCAAGTTCGGAAGTGAATTTAGAGAGAGGTCTTATCATTATTTTTTATTCACATTTTACACACATCAAATAGTGAAGATTTTTTTTTAAAATAATATGTCATTATTTATATTAAAAATAAATGAGTTCAAGGAGACTATGAATGGAACAATCCCATGTAAAAATTTAAAGATATTGATAAGAGAGGTTTTTATGAATTATACCGTCTCTCGGAATTTCTTGGCCCATAATAGTTGATTTTGATATTAAATGTTATATTTTTAAAATCCTTGTATCAAGAAAAATCTAACAATTTTTTTTTGAAAAAAAAAGTCAAAGCCCCAGTTGAATTGACGCTTGACCAACCCAGATTCCCAAATATAAAAACCTACACCCCTTTAACTAAAAAAAAATTAAAAAACCCCACCTGCTAAAATTGCCTCTAAGATTTTAAGGATATGCAAATAAATTCAAATGAAATGCATTGTATTTTTAGAATCTTTATTTCAAGAGATTTCACTAGACATATTATTTTTAATTTTTTAATTCAAGTTCGTAAGAGAATCAAGAGAGAGGTTTTATCATTATTTTTTATTAACATTTTACACATATCAAAAAGTGAAGAATAGAATTTAAAATAATATATCATTCTTTATATTAAAAAAATGAGTCCAACGAGACTATGAATGGAACAATCTCATGTAAAAATTTAAAGATATTGACGAGAGAAATTTTTAGGAATTATATTCATAATAAATGGTTTTGATAATAAATGTTATATTTTTTAAATCCTTATATCAAGAAAAATCTAACAATTTTATGAAAATAAAGGCAACCTTCCAATTGGCGCTTGACCGGCCCGCATTTCCAACTATAAAAAACCCGAGACCCCTTCCCCTTTAACGAAAAATAAAAAATAAAAATTCCCATCGGCTAAAATTCCCTACTTCGCCTCGATTCCTTCTCAATGCCTGCATCGACTGAGTCCATCGGCTCCAACCCGGCTTCCACCGTCCTTCACGAGTCCAACGGCTTCGGTTCCGCTGTCTTGCCTCGCCGGAGGCGAAGGGTAGGTGTGCGGTCTGAGAATCCGAGTCGGAGAACCCTACTCGGCGTGCGCCGGAAGACTCTCTTCCTCATCCTCCTGCTTCTAGGGTTGGAGCGGATGGTTTGGGGACTCTTTGGAAATTCTGCAGACAACTCGTTGAAGATTGCTAGGATGGCTTCGGATTTTGCCTTTCGACTTGCAGAGTTGAACGCGTTATTGAAGGAGACGTCGAAGATGTTGCAATTACAGGTGGGTGATGTTGTGGATAAGAAGTTTTCGAATGAAATTGCGGGTTTAACGCAGGAGTTTAATAAGAAGATCGAGGTGAAGCGCGTTGAATTGCTGCACCTTTCCCACTCTCTGCCTTTGGTTCTCAAATCTCTGCTTTTGGTTCTCAAATCTCAGCTTTTGGTTCTCGGTTTTCTATTAGTCATTGATATCCTTGTGACCGGTTGTATGTAGGTCTCCCACCTTGTTGGCTCCCTTATTTCTCCTTGTGGTTTTTAGATGATAATTTAAATAATGTGACTCCTTCTGTTATGATGTGGATTCGGTGTATTGACATGAGATTTTCAGAATTTTTATGATGATAAAGATGTTTTATGATGACAACGTCAACAAATAATGCGTATCATAAATAAAAGAATTAGATAATGATTTTTTTATTATGCTAAATTAAATATTAATAATTTAATGATTAAATTGTTTGAAACAAATAAAATTTATAAAAAATAAAACTTGCATCTTATGATTTGGTTCAAACCATCCAATAGCCTCACGTTCACCTCCTAAAATGTCAGGGTTTTCTATTTGTAATGAGGGTCTAAACCGAACATTATATATAATATTCCCTCAAAGAATAACTAATGTAGCCCATAACACAATGAAGAAAAGTGGTGTCAATGTACAATTGATATAACAACTTTATCACTTATCATAACCAAGATGGAATAATAATAACTTTAAAAAACATTGTAATAACGAGTTCAAGTTCATACAATAGGAACATTGTTCGGTGTATTATGTAAATTATGAAAAGTATATTACATGCTATGTATTATATGATAACATATTGTATTTGAATGTAACACACTAATAACCCACATTTTAAATATTTCAGTCTACTTTAATTGATACAATAAAAATCCAAATTTCTGGGAAGAAAAATGCTTTCAATGTGAATACCATGTGATGCATGTGCAATTCAATGAAAATATAACATAGAAAAACTCTACCTATATAGTGTAATAATCCTATAAATTTTAAAATTAATTTAACCTAAAGTATGACTGGGGATTGAAAGCGCATCAATCTCTACTATCATTTGTACCAAATGGGTTAATTAGTCCAAATAGAGTCAAAATTGAACACCTAACTATCATAATATAAAAAATATATGTAATGGAACCAATTGAATGTTCCTATTGTGTATTAAACAATAATTTCAATATTATATTGACAACAACTCATAATATATAGACTGTATATTTAATATAATATTTTTGAAGAAAATAATATGCTAACATCATAAGAATAATGTTCATATGCATATACAAAACTTATATGATATTGTATATTGAACTATATTCAAATTACAATGTATGTATATATTACATTTTACAATTACCGAGTCACTAATAAAATCATAACGTTGATTGAGATTTATCCATATACATGATAGTGTATCCATAAATAATGAATGTTTCAAAAACTTCATCCAAATAAGAAAAATTTAGAGATTCAATGTATAAATTTAAGATGTGATGTGATACAAATATCTATGAAACAATACAGTGAAAACACCTTTCCATATTGTAGAATTAGTAGAACATTAAGATATAATGTGGAAATTTATCATCTAACATAAAACATTAAGATCTAATGAAATACACAAACCATTGCACTTAAATCAATGGATAACTAAGGTATATGAAGACGGTAATCCATGATTTTCGGTGAATAGATCTATAATCAAAAGCGCAATGACGAGGATGATGAAAACTGAGTGATTATAAAGATGGTAATGTGAGATTTGAGTCCACAAGATCAAAAAAATAGAGAGTTAGGGAATTTGTGCCATTGAACCACCGAGAGAGAGGATCAATGTGTTAGGATTACTTGTGAAGACGAGCATATTGGATGTGAAATAATGATTTTTGAAAAAACCTGAGGATGTATGAAGATGGAAATATGAGATTGGAGTGTACTAGATCAAAGAAACAAGGGTTATGGCATACACCTGAGAGAAACAGGTCTTCTTTCATGAGATTGAATAACACTGAAATGATTCAAACCAAAAATTCATAAAAAAATTAATGGTACATAACTTCGTTTATATAATAGCTTATGGGATAAAGTAGTGAAAATTTCATTTTCACATCGGTTATTATCTAACTGAGGTGAAAAATACTCTTTATCATGTGGGTTATTAAATAACTGATGTGAAAAGGTGGGATTTTTGCTTTAACATGTCGGTTATTATATAACCTACATGATAATAAAAAATTGCCACCTTTATCACATGAGTTATATAATAACTGATGTGATAAAGAAAAATACATGGAATTTTCACATCTATTATATAATAACTAACATGATAAAGTAAAATACATGGCCTTTTCATTACGGTTATAAATAAGAGACGTGAAAAGGCCGATGCGGTAAATATTTTTTTATACTATGTGAATATGTAGATTGTATTCAATCATAAATGATATGAAATCAAAAACTATGAGGTAGTTTCCAAGGGATAAAATATCTTAATCCAATTCCAGAATAGTAACATCATGATGTGATTCAAATCATTTCCTTAAACACCATTGAGCCTATGAGGGAAACTTTATCTCTAAAATTTAATATTCTCCTCTTGTGACCGATCAACCTTAGTATTCTTGGATTTTTTTATTTATATATGGAAGCCTTTCCAAATATTTCATTGATACCTTTCATAGTTTTAGAGAAGTTAGCGGGGTAAAACAAGTCCTTATGAGGCTATTCTTGTAATCCATTTCCCTTGAACATTATCACCCTTATATCTAGTTATAAAAACCACTCTAGTGATGAAGCCTATAATGACTCCTTGGAAATGTTACTAGTTTTACATACTGGTTCATTGGGGAAATAGATTTGTCTGTTGATCTCATATTCATTGGGTTGGGTAAGTTAGAATAGTCCTTCTGGTTCTCTTCTTTATAGTCACTGGAAATTCTCTCTAGTCAATAAAAACTTTTTTAATTTATTCAGCCATTAACATAGATATTATTTAAACTTAATTTCATCTTCATATTATAGTGAAAATTGAAAATTACTATCCACTCACGTCTCATCCTCAGTGAAGACATCGATATCCACCACCTCGAATTCCTCCCATTCCAGACATGTCTCTAATCCAATAGCCCAAACATGTTTCTCTTCTATACTACATCCCACAAGTTTCCACCCCATGTTATCTATGTCTTGTAGTTACGCATTCGGGTCTTCAAATTTCTTCTTGAGCTCCAACACATAGATTTAAAATTTATCTATTTTCCAAGAGAGTGGTTTTGAACTACCCATAATCTTCCTCTCTACGGATTAAGAGGCATGAGTAATAGGCATTGGGAGAACCCCATCCTCTTGGATTGTCACTTTTGATCCTACAGTATGCTTCATCTCATGATTCATAGGTCAATCTCCATAGTTACTTACATGAGGACTAGAGTCCTCAACACTTGTTCTGTTCATCTTCAACACAACCACATATGAGGGAGACCCGACATACAAAAAATTTGATCTCTACTACATAAAGATCTCCCATTGGTGTGGGGAGACATAATAGGTCAACAATTATAATTGAGAACTATATTATCTCATCTATCATTTTAGAATTCGTATTGGAGGCTGAAACTGCAAAAAAAAGAAGATACGTATTGATTCAATCATAGAATATTTATTTTATTTTTTATAAATTATTAACTTACTCAATAATATGAATGAAAAATAATTAATATTAAAAAAATTATTCTCTTAATGTTCACATTATACTTTTTCTGTATTCCTTTATATAAAATGCACCTAATTTAATTATACATCAATCATAGAGAACTTATTCTCAGACTTTTAAATTTATATATTGTGTATTACATGACTAAATTTAGTTAGTATTATTAAATGAAACATGTTTCATTAGTATTAAATAATCCATAGTGTATTTGTTGGTTTATATTAAAAAAAAATTAATTACTCAAAAAATATTGAGTCAAAACTGTTTAATATAAAATAAAGATACAACAAAGTAAATCACTCAATTTTCATAAAATGATTATTATGAGTTATTATATATAAATATCCTATAAGCATATGTTATATGTTTTATTTTTTTCCAATTAATAGTTGGATTTTGTGTTACTTAACTAATAGTTTTATATTAGAATAACATTGTGAAAAGATGATGATAAGTGATTTAAAGGAGATTATTTCAACATGGTGTTATGTGATTTAATGTTTTTGTGTAAGAATTATTATTAATTTAGAATAATATTGTCATCATGAGGAGGTTATCAAAGAGAAGGAAAAATATATTATTAAATAAGGTGGTGCTAGAAGAACATGGAAAGATAATAGATAAGAGATTAATAAGGAGATTCATGGATCAAGCATGGTTAAATAAGAATATAGTTACAAAGGAATTTAGTATTTCGATACATAGTAGGTAAGTTAAGATATGATTGAATCCATAATGAGGGCATATAAAAGAGTTTAATATTGTTTTTAAATTGATGATCTATAATATTTTTTGATAACTGATATAAGTATTTAGAAATGTTCAGTCTAGTATATTTTTGAATTGGGGCATTTTTTAGAATATTTGGTAGTGTGTGGACAAGTGTGGTGCTATTTTTTTAAAAGACTAAAAAAATAATGCCACAATTATTACATTATAGAATTATTTTTATATAGTTATTTCTCTATTTAAAGTGATACATATTATATCATATAGAGTGAATATTATATATTGACTCTTGTATCACATGGTTGAAAAATGTTAAAGACAAGTTCACTGGTGAAAGGAAAATTACACCATGAAGAGCGAAAAATAAATCATAGTTATGTTGGATACTAAATACGTTTTATACAAATATTAATTTTGATCTAGTAATGTTAATAACTAAGATAAAGTGTATTCAATATGAAAATGAATCATACTAAAATTACTTTATATTGCACTATGATACTGGCGAATTGTGATTGGAATCTAATGATGGTGTTTGGTTTGTTAGTAATGACTACAAAATTAAACCGAAATAGACCCTAATTTGGTTAATGATAAATAAATTCACAATGTGACCCCATGATGGGTGTGTTAAAAATGATTCATGAATAATTTTAGAGGAAAGTTTATTATGAATCAAGCCATATGATCCAAAAATAGGCTAAAATTTGGTATAGAATAATGTATAGCACTAAGATTGTATTTATTACACTATAATGAATTAATCATAATGTTTTTAGAGAATTATTATGTCTTAATTTTATGATTTGGGGGGACATATCAAGTCATAGTTTTTGGAAGGATATGGAAATAATATGAATTTATTTATAGTGACCTTTATTACACTATAATGTTGATTAAATTTATATAATATGATAATTTCAATGCCCCCAAGTTATGGAAGGTCATGGATCAACATTAGAGATGTTAACTTAACAGACTCTGATGATTTTGAAGGAATATTTAAATGTAATACATATTAAATGAACTCATAGGATCATGATAACTTAAATCAATCCTTAGCTTTGATTTGGATCATAGGGATTACAAGAACATTGAAATTATTCAATAAAAAAACTATTGGATTGGAGAAACATTAAAAATATAGAGGAAAATAGAGAATAAAAGAGATTTATCATCATTTATAGATCTATTTGATTTTGATAGAGCCAAGAATGAAATATTACTACTTATATTAGGTTCATATTAATAAAATATTATGATTTTTGGATTTTTATTGAAATATCTAGATCTCATTGGAAGAATTTTTTTGTTGTTGTGATGATTCTTTTGAAGATAAAAATTTCAATTCCCAACAAGGATTTTTCAAACTTATAACTGTAACGACCCGATTCCGGGTGCCACTCAATGGGTGCCCTGAACCCGGTTCGCCATGTGACCTCAAGCGCGTTTCCCCAAACGCCAGAGGCTGCCGACTAGCAGCAAGGGCCCAGGTCTGATAGTGGGGAAACTATGCCCTCATTTGTCAAAGTGTAGCGCAGCGGATTTCAAAATAAAACATACATCAACAGCGGAAGCAGTAAACCATACACAACTGAAATAACCAACAACAGTGAATATAACCAACAATATGTAAATGATGATGCTGCATGTCTCAAGTTCTAAGAAAATAGCCAGAACATGTTATACATCAATACAGTACAACAAAAGAAGAGTACAACAAAACAAGAAAAACAGCTGGCAGCAGCATCGCGAGCCTAAGCCCGGTCCCATGCCCTCCTACTCCTCAGCAGCAATCATGTACCTGTATAGGGACTCTTGCCTCTATCCACTCCTACAGAAACATAATCTGTTTGGGCCGAAAAGCGTGACCAAAACAGGGTGTGAGAAATATATCTCAGTAGGCACCCACCAAAGGCCCGTGCCCAACTGCGTGTAAGCATTCAACAATAGTGTGCAGTAGTAAAATGCAATGAAGTAAGAAGTACTCAAAAGTAACTAATTACCAGTTATATTGCCATTTTATTATTCATTTAATCCATTAAATATTAGAAATCACCACAGTGCATTTCTAAGTAAACAGTCCACGTCCTCAGACAAACAAAACCTTACCCTCAGGTAAGCAGAATCCAACCCGCAGGTATAGCCCTCAGGCATAACAGAATTTTCCCTCAGGCATAGGAAGTGTTTCCCTCAGGCACAGAAGTCAAGACCTCAGGCACGAAAGGTTTTCCTCAGGCGAAATAACTACAGCCCTCGGGCTAAATAATGCAGTGCCCTCAAGCTAAACACAACAACGCCCTCAGGCTAAACAGGTAACCGGGTCATGCCCAACAGGTTAACAAGAAGTAACAAGCAATTCCTCTCAAGGAAATTTTATAGTTACTAATTTGAAGGCATACCCTCGGGTATCCTGGCCAAACAGCTAAACTGTGGAACACACCCCCAGGGTGGTTCCGGATCCAAGAAACGATCCCAACCAGCATTTTATTATCACAATTTGATCACCTATGCAATTCTAGGCATTAAATATATCAACAACCTCAGCCACACGACACCCCAACATGGGTTCGTGGCAAAAAAACGCCCAAAAACACACAAAAATTGGAAAACTAAACACCAATCCACCTACCTTATACGCCAATGAACGTTATACCCAAACGCCGAATCCAGAAATGCCCAAGAACGGCGTAGATCTGACGAAGAACGAAACCCACTCAAACGTAAGTAAATTATGTTAGGAGAAGAATTGGTAAGCAACACGCTAGGAGAAGAGAGGGCTTACCCGTGCGGTTCCAACGAGATCGTCCGAGGCGGAAACCAATTCCAGACGAACCCCCAGAGGATCTTCAATGGTCCGGCCTCCTCCCTTGGCTCCAAAACGGCTCAAATGACTCCTATTCCAAATGAGGAGGCTACTGCTTGTTTTAAGCTGAAAAAACAAAGTACACAGAGTGTACTCCCTTCATTTAACTGTTCTTCTAGCGGCTTCCCGCCAGCGCGGCACTGTTCACCTGCCAACAAGAGTACACGACATGTACTCCTAAGTACACGACATGTACTGCCGCCCAGCTGGCGGCTGCTCCACCGCCTTACTATTTTGGCTGGCCGACTGACTACACGGCGTGTAAAGGACCACTACACGGCGTGTAGTAGGTTCCTACACCCTTTGTTACCGACATGGCTACACGCCCTGTGTACTCATCCCAACACAACCAGAAGTACACGACGTGTGGAAAAAGTACACGGTGGGTAGTTCCAAAATTTAGGATTTTCCCCCATTTTCCATATTTTATTAAAAAAACTTAAGGAAAAGAGAAAAGAAGAAGCTCGTACCTCAAAGAGAAGAACCAGGTTCTTACAAACTTCCCCCATTATAGCAATTCGTTCCCAAATTTCCCTTCCAAGGGTGGAGAAGATATAGCCGTGAACAACTCCGGCCACTGAGCACGTACATCGGTCTCCCAATCCCAGGTCTCGTCCTGCACCCGGCCATGCTGCCATAGAACTCGTACGAGAGGAACTGACCGGCCTCGGAGAACCTTCGTGCTCCTGTCAACGATACGAATCGGATGCTCCTCAAAGGATGCATCTTCCTCCAGCTCAACCACCTCGGGCTGAAGGATGTGAGACAAGTCTGAATGATAGCGACGCAATTGAGATACGTGAAAGACGTCGTGCATGGCTCGGTACTGCTACGGTAACCGCAACCGATAAGAAACCAGCCTGACTCTCTCCAGAATCTCAAATGGCCCCACATACCATGGTGAAGGTTTACCCTGTCTCTTGATCCTCTTGTGTCCCAGCCTTGGCGAAACATGCAAGAAAACCTGATCCCCGACCAAGAACTCCAAAGGTCGTCTGCGGCAATCAACATAAGATTTCTGACGAGACTGTGCGGTATCCATATGCTTCTGAATCAACTGGACTTGCTCAGAAGTATCCTGCACGAGACGTGGTCCCAATAAAGCTGTCTCGCCTGCCTCTAACCAGCACAAGGGTGATCATATTGGCCTACCGTATAAAGCCTCGTAAGTTTACATCTCAATAGTCACCTGAAAACTATTATTATAGGCAAACTCGACTAAGGGTATATGCTTTTCCCAAGAGCCCCCAAAGTCTAGGACGCATGCTCGCAGCATGTCCTCAAGCACCTGTATAGTACGCTCTGACTGGCCATCTGTCTGAGGGTGGTAAGCTGTGCTCAGAAGCACCTGTGTACCCAGCACCCTCTGAAAAATCTGTCGGAAATGAGACGTAAAGCGGGCGTCCCTATTTGAAACGATAGAATGAGGGACCCCATGAAGACATACGATCTCTTGGATATATAGACTTCCGAGCTCGTCAACACCGAAGGTCTCCTTGATCGGCAAGAAGTGATCTACCTTCGTGAGTCTGTCCACAACAACCCACACGACATCATTGCCATGAGGTGACCTCAGCAATCCTGTCACAAAATCCATCGCGACATCATCCCATTTCCACTCCGGAATAGTTAACTTCTGTAACAACCCAGCTGGTCTCTGATGCTCCGCCTTCACCTGCTGACAGGTGGAACACCTGGTAACAAAACCAGCTACATCCCTCTTCATACCTGGCCACCAGTACTGACATCTCAAGTTACGGTGCATCTTGGTAACCCCGAGATGAACTGCCCAAGCTGAAGCATGAAACTCCCGCATCAACTCCTCGAGTATATCCCCTGGAACCCATACTCATCCATGGAAATGCAAAACCTCATCATTGCCTATCGTCTAACTAGGAGGAGGGTCCTCACTTGCCACTGACTCCCGTAGAACTAGGACTTCTGAAACCGATAGCTGCCTCATCATCACTCTATCCAGGAGGGTAGAGGTCATAGCTAAAGATGAAAGATAGGTCTTCCCCTGACTGTCGTGCACCTCCAGATGCATCTTAGAGAACAAAGCCATGAGCTGCCACTCGCCACTGGCCTCCTGCACTGCCTGTATCTAAGTCTTCCTGCTCAGTGCATCAGCTACTGCATTACCTTTACCAGGTATATAGGAAAACTCAAAATTGAAGGACTGTAGGTATTCGACCCACCTCATTTTCCTCAGATTCAAGTCACGCTGAGTAAATATATACTTGAGGCTTTTGTGTTCGGTGAAAACCACAAAATGATCCCCTAATAGATAATGTCTCCCAAAGCGCAATGTATGAACAACTGCTACCAACTCGAGATCATGCGTCGGGTAATTCCTCTCATGTGGCCTCAACTGCCGAGACCCGTACGCAACAACTCGATCGCCCTGCATCAACACTGCTCCTAGCCCAATACCTGATGCGTCACAGTAAACTGTATAGATCTTCCCCTTCTCTAGGAGTATCAGGATCGGTGTTGATGTCAACCTTCCATTCAGGTCCTGAAAAGCTACCTCACAAGCTTCCGACCGAACGAACTTCACACCCTTCTTAGTCAAGCCCATCAACAGCGCTGCTAAGCGGGAGAAGTCCTGTATAAAACTCCTGTAGTAACCAGCCAGCCCTAAGAAACTCCGTATCTCAAACACGTTCTTAGGCTATTCCTAGGAAACTACTGCTCTCACCTTCTCTGGGTCTACTGCAACTCCTACCTCAGAGATGATATGACCCAAGAAGTGAATCTGGTCCATCCAAAAGTGGCACTTTGAGAGCTTAGCATATAGCTGATGCTCTCTCAGTGTACTCAATACGATCTCAAGATGAGTGTCATGGTTGTGTCGAGTGTGAGAGTACACTAAGATGTCGTCCATGAATACTACCACAAAAGAATCCAGATAAGGATGGAACACACGATTCATCAAATCCATGAAAACTGCTGGCACGTTCGTGAGTCCGAACGGCATAACCGTATACTCATATAGACCATACCTACTCCTGAAAGCTGTGAGAGGTATATCAGATGGTCTAACGCACAGCTGATGATATCCTGATCTCAGGTAAATATTCGAGAACACTCATGCTCCACAAAGTGGATCAAAAAGATCATCAATCCTCGGTAAGGGATATCGGTTCTTAACCGCCAACTGGTTCAGTTTCCGATAATCCACGCAAAGTCTGAGGGTACCGTCCGCCTTTTTTGCAAAAAGGGCCGGTGATCCCCATGGAGAAGTACTGGGTTAGATAAATCCATTTGCCTATAACTCCTCTAACTGCCTCTTGAGATCTTGCAACTCAGGTGTAGCCATACTATAAGGAGGAATGGACATCGGTGCTGCTCCTGGCATAAGCTCAATAGAGAAATACACCTCTCGATCCGGAGGAAGACCTGAAAAGTCGTTCGGGAAGACATCCCTGAAACGATCAACAACAGGAGGGAAATATGCCTGACAAGTCCCCTGGTCATCCATATATAATCTTGAAATCTGGGCTGTGACTCCACCTCACCCACGATGCTCTGGTCCAGCTCGACTCGCCTGAACATCCCATTCACCCTTGTATAAAAACTCTCCGCCCTCTGGTGACGTGAAACGCACCTTGCGATGATAGCAGTCTACAAAGGCTCGAAAGGGAACCAACCAGTCCATCCTGAGAATGATGTCATAGCTTATCATCTCTAGGACATAGAGGTCCCAAAGGAAGTGACACCCACCAACCTCAAGGGGCTATCCTTGCACTGACGAACACCAGCCGTTCTAGTCCCCAACAGAGTGTCTAGCATCATGATATCAGAAGAAAGAGAAACACAGAGCCCAATGCTCTCTACAACGGGTACAAATATGAAACTATGTGTAGCACCCGTATCGAAAAGTACTGAATATAAGACAGAAGCTACTAAAATAGTACCTCTAACTGTAGAAGGTCCAGGATCCTGCTCCTGCTGGGTCTGTTGCACTGCATATGCCTGCCCAGGGCCGCGGCCCTGCGACACAGCCTGGCTACCCTGAGCTGTCCCGCCCTGCTGCCTCTGAGATCCTGGTGTCTGGCTACCATGGCCATGACCACCATCTCTACCTGCACGCCCTGAAGTATTCCAGTTCGCCGACTGGTAAGAAGCCACTGGTCCTGCTCCCGCACATGGAGTCTGTACAGAACCCCTCTCACTAGCCATCAGTGGAAATGCCCTGCAAAATCACTACAGATGACCCATCTTTCCACAAGCTCGACACTCCACTGGGTCTCATGGACACTGCGGTCTCTTGTGCCCCTCTCTACCACACTGGTATCACCTGACCGACCCAACTGAAGAAACTGTCTGGCTGGTACTGCTGCCCTGGGAGAAGTCCACCTATCTCTTCCTCTTGCCAGCAGAAAAAGTACCAGTAACTGGTGTTGAACCGCCCTAGCCCACACCACTAGATTCCCGCAGTTTCCTCTCCGTAATCAGCACCTGGTTCACGATGGCGTGTACAGTAGGCAACCTGAAGACATTCACCAGTGCTCAGATGTCATACTGAAGACCATCCTCAAAACGTCTGGCTCTCAGCGTCTCATCACCCACCAGCACGGGTGCAAAGCGCTGAATCTCTGTAAAACGAGCAGAATAGTCCATCACTGACATATAGCCCTGCTGCAGATTCATGAACTCTCAAGATCTATCTTCCCTCAGTGTCTCTGAGAAGAAAAAGTCATAGAAGACTGCCTAAAAGTATTCCCACGCCATGTCCCTGTGATGCTCTGACTGGGTGGTAACATCCCACCACCTCTTGGCAGAATCACGCAGCATGTATGTCGCAAGCTTGAACCTCCTCCCTGGAGGAATCTCAAGATGCTCGAAAATAGTCTGCATCGACCCCATCCAAGACTCCGTAGCCTGAGGTCCTCCATACCCTGAGAACGTAGTCGGATGTTGTTGCTGGAAGACACATGTCAGCTCGGCCATAAATGTGGCAACCTGCAGTGCTCCCTAAAAGGTCTGCATGAACTGCAATAAGCCTTCACGGAACTGCGCCTCCGCGCCTGTGTCCGGTATAGCATCTGGTGCCGCATCTGGCTCTGCTGGAGGATCAACTGGTAGCCCGTGTCCCACCATCTCCAGAGTAAAGTCTTCGCCGCTCTCCGGGCGAACAACGCGCGGCCGTCTAGGTGGCATGACACTACAAGGTCAAAATCACGCCTTAGATTCAAGACTATTAAGGCTGAAACGAAGAAACAAAAAAGGGAACAAGAGGAAGAATGCATCTCAAAATTTTCAAAACAAGTCTACACGGCGTGAACTTGACTTCCGTTCCCCTGCCCGGATCCTTTGACACGGCTAAGACACACGGCTCCCATTAAAAAAAACTACACGACATGTACTTAATCTACATGGAGTGTATGATGTTATTTTCTAACTGCCCATGTCGCTTGTGACATGGCCGACTACTCGGCTTGAAACTACACGGTGTGTTACACCCGCACACGGCATGTACTTCACCCCGTTTCCCCAGACACCCGGCTAAGTCCACACGGTCTGTCCTCGGACAAGACTACACGGTGTGTCCCCAAAGGTACACGACGTGTTCAAGGAACAGTGACATTGACCCGTTTTGTTAGTTACACGGCCAAGTCCCCAGGTCATACTACACGGCGTGTTCATTATTGACACGACGTGTTCTGTACAGGAGTTCACCAGCCCGTGTTGTTAGTTACACGGCCGAACTCCGGGTCAAAACTACACAACATATATATCTGGTACACGGCGTGTTTTACCCAAGCACTTCCCTATCCCGTGTCGCCGCCCACATGGTTTGTGACATAGGAAGAGACTACACGGCGTGTACTCAGAGTACACGACATGTACTTAAAAAGTTCATTTTTCTTCCCGAATAGAAGGCCATACACAGTGTGTGTAAAAATACTACACGGCGTGTATACTGGGTTTCTGGACAGTATGTAACACCCCAGGTAAATAAAGAGTATGAAATTTTCACATTTATCCATATTTGTGAATAAAATATTAATATAATTTTAAAGGGGACGCTATGATCGATGGCGTACCCAACACACAACAATGAGTTTCTTGGGAATCTTACGTTGCACTCTAATAATAAAGTAATATTATTTTAAATGGTAGTTAATGCCTAGCCGTTGTAATGGAGGGAATGAACAGAACTAACTACAAAATTATTATATATGTTTGTCAAATATTTTTACTCTTTACAATAAATGTAATAGGATTAAAAATGTGAATGAATCCAATTTTAAGCGTAGACATTCTAATATTCTTTAAAAGGTCGATTAACCGCCTTTTGAAGGAGAACCTCTTTTAAATCCACTTTCTGAAAATTTTATGTGTTATATTTGACAAAATAAAATTCTTCTTTATAATCGGGATATCAAAATTTACTTTGTGTAAATTTTTTTATTTTTCCGAAAAAGTTCAATTTTTAATGAATAGTGAAAAATGTTGTATTTTAATTCAAAACCACTTTTTAATATAATTTATTTATATGATTAGATTATATTTTTAATTGGTTTTAATGTGTAAATAGAATATATTTTTACCATTTAATCTAATGGTGGTCATTGTAATTAATATCGCTTTAAGGTTGGACATAAACGAGTGTCAATCTTTTGAAAGATATTGTTTCTTAAAAACACGCTATTTGTTTTAACAGCGGGGTTTAATTATAAAATTAATTAATGCAAATTATATGTTATGAATTTGGTAAAATAGACATAATATTTGAGTTTGGAATATCAAATATATCTTAGGGTGAATTTTTGGTATTTTTCTGAAAAACATCAATTTTTGATGAATAGTGAAACCACAAAGTGGTCGTTACAAAATTTGATTTTTCGTTTAAATGAGACTTTACCACTTCTGTGTTTTGAATTTCAAAAATACAATTTAAATGATATTAATTTTCAAGTAAAATGTGGTTCAATGGGATGAAAATAATATTTGATGAAAAGTAACTTTTAAGTTTTATTAATCGCGATTAAAGGTAATTAATGTGATTTAAGGTAAAAATGATATTATAATAAAATGAAAATATATTGACACTTGTCCTAAACCTATTGGATGAGTTATATCTGACCAAGACAACCCATGGGTAGATTTTTGGTACTCCATGGAGCCACTTGGGTTTGATAATGACATTTATGCCTTTTATTTAAAGTTAAAATAAAAATGTCACAAACATGATTTGTTTTACTAAAACATTTTTTACATGTGGTTATACAAGTCATAATTTTGACTATAAATATTCATTGAGAAGATAAAAATATTTCCTACATTATAGTATTTTGTTTATAATTTTTAGACATTAAATAAATTAAATTCTTTATGACATCATGATGATGCAGCGATGGCCTCATTATTTAACGATTTAAATAAAATGGAAAGATAATGAAAAATATAGGACCTACACATGTCAAAAACCTATTGGATGGGTGGATTTAGAACCCTTATCACCTTATACTAGAAACACATCAATGTGGGACCATTAAAATCCGAAAACCATTTGAAAATAAAGTAACATTTTTTACTTTTCCAAGAGTGCCCCTCCTCTCCTCTTATAAAAGGCCCCCACATCTACCACCTTACCCACACCTCTCAAGCCTTTGGTTCGGCCAAGATCTGATCATTTTGTCTCTCCACATCCCTCTACTCATCCTAGAAGCCTTAACTTAGGCAGGAAGCTCTTCAAGAAACCCTTTTGGTTCGAACCAAAGGGAGTTACCCAATTTTAAGGTAACGTCTTCACTTGTGCTCTTTTGTTTTATTTTGCTTCTCCAACCCCCTAAAATATTTTTATTCATTTCTTTTATAACAACTCCAGTATCTTAAAAATACTAGGATGTTGTTATAATAATTATTCGAGCTACACTTACACACACCATCATCTAATAGTTAAAGAACATACTGTTTCTGTGGATGGCGAATTTCTGCCTCACAAAACGATGATTGTTCAACACTCATACAACACATTCAAAGGTGGCCATTAAGATGTCACTCTATTTATATATGATATATATTATGTTTATGTTTTCATTATGCTTCTGCATTTTTAATTTGTGTTATACCTTTATGGTTTCCATTGTGGGTAAACACGATATTTTCATTTTAGGAAGTGCGGACTACCGCCCCTCAAGTGATTTGATTCGTTAATGCCATATGTGGGATGTATAAAGGATGGATTTAAAGTTATTATATATTATGTTATACTGGAATTATAATATACCTCTATATCATTATTATTTCTTTCCATTAAATTATAAGATAGAAATGAAAGTAGTGTTCATGCGTACGTATGGCTTACCGTCTCCATGAACGGTGCATTTCATTTCTTATCCCCAAATGTAATGTATTATTATAAGTACATGTATATAATGGATATATATGATGAATGATACATCTAAATGATTAATATAATTCTGGAATTAAAATATACATACCTCTCATTTAGTTATAATTCCATTAATATGACAAAGAAATGAAAGTAGCGTTCATGCGTACGTACGGCTTACCGTCTCCATGAACGGTGCATTTCATTTCTTACCTCTAAATGATTATGTAATATTTTAAATACATGTATATTCTGGATATATATGATATATATGATATCCAAATCAGGAATGTCTTTCTGGATATAAAGAACCTTTGACCACACGAACAACATGTAATTGTAAGAAGTCCACTTTTGACTTAAGAACCAAATATCGACAAAACAAACATTATTAACTTAAATGATTACATAATGTTTATAACATGTCAATAATTGATATAAAATGAATAATGAACTTGAAAAATGTTCTTAAGCAAGTAGAAATTAACTCAAGTTTATTATTCAGGACGTTAAAGAACGATCGAGTCAAGTCGGACCCGAGGTAAGGGATCCTACTCCTCTCTTTCTTTTTTAAGTACGCTCTTTTATGTCATTCCTTTTAAAGATCATATTTCTTGTTATTGGGATGTTATTTTATATTAATCTTACTGTAATTTTTATGTTCATATGATGAGAGACCCTATTCTATCTCATCAATCCATTTTGGAAGTTTTGAGTGGCGCCGTTAGGCTGCCGAATTTTCATAAGAGATCTAACCTCTCTCTTTCTTTTTAAGTACTCTCCTTTATGTCACTTCTTTTAAGCTCCTCTTTGTTATGTTGGGGGATTTTCTTTTATAATCCTATTTCTATAAACTTTATGTTAATATGATGAGATACCCTATTTGATCTCATCAATCCATTTTTGTAAGTTTTATGTGGCGCCGTTAGGCTGCCGAGTTTTCGTAAGGGATTTTTCATCTCACTTTTATTCCCGTGACATTTATGCTACATTTGCCACTATTTCCTTTGAGTGGTGTATTTACTGCCCATTATTATACACTTTGTGTAGTATAATTTCATTTATGGGTATTTACATCTTCATTGTATGACCCTTCTTCCATGGGGTGTACTTTTCGAAAGATACCCAACTCGGTTAGGGGACCTTTCACCCTCCTCTTTTTAAAAGACTTATTTTGTTATGTCTTTTAATTCACATACTATTATGTTGGGATATGTTCTTCTATATCCTTATTGATTTAAATTATATTTCCATGTGATGAGATACCCTTTTTATCTCTCATCAACTCATTTTCTGAATTTTGTAGTGATGCCATTAGGCTGTCAAATTTTTGCAAGGGAACTTCTTAACCCAAATTTGATTCTTTGAGATAAACTTATACTCCTTGTATATGTCGTTCTATGAATATGTGTGAATAAAATATGATTTTTTTACACTTAATATCCCCTTATATTTGGTGTATTTGTTTGTCACACATAATTATGTAATTGATTTATCCTTAAACCAAGGATACCGTCTTTGTAAGGGACTTCGTCTCAATCTCCTTTCATTAAGGCATATTTCATTTTATACACAACTTTATTTTATACGGTGTATAAAACCCTTTGACTTTTACTTTTATACAAAAGGAATCTTTTTCTACGAAGTATTTTACTTAACGACAAAAAAGAATGTTTCTTTTAACGTACGCGGTGACAACGACCTTTTCCGCCGCCGCGAGTATTATTTGATCTTTGGCTTCCTCAACAAGCCGTAATGTTTTTAAAATAAAATAAATACCATATACTCATTTATGTATTTTGGTATTGAAAATGGTTTTGATAAAGGATTCTATTTTATCAATATATTTAAATGATATATTGTGATTGAAATGTGGAAATGTTATCATTCCTTTATATTGGTTTTATGTGTTATAATTTTATAATGGTACTTGGACATTTTACGGGTTGTTACGTGATAAACCATATGATGGGTGGTGCCGTGAATACCAGGACGGGTGGTTACGTTATAACCTCCAATGCATTGGGTATGGAAGTCGGCCGTATGGCTATTCCATTAAGTATGTATGGAAGTTGGCCGTATGGCTATTCCATTAAGTGATATATGTGGAAGTCGACCGTATGGTTATTCCACTTAAGTATGTTTATGTCCCAAGTTACCTTTATATGTTATGTGATCTTTATATGGGTTTTATGGTAATATTTTGGTTACAGAAGGGTAAGTAATGAACTTTTATTCAGTGAAGAGTTTTTACTACTTCTAAAAGGTGAAAAGTATTACTTTGATAAAGTATGTATGGTTTACTTGTTGTTTTGAAAAACTAACAGTTTTCATTCTTTGTGTATCCCTTACTGATCTTTTTATGCTCATACCAAGTTTTTGAAATGTTTTTCACAGGACTTAACGTGTAATAGGGTCAAGGATGGGATCAAGGGAAAGTCATGCAACCTAAAACATGGAACTGGACATGTTTCTTTTTAAGAGTTTTTATTTTATGGAAACTTAGTAAAAGTTTCTACTTTGTAATCTTTTGAGATGTAATAGTTATGTCCTAATTCTCTAAAACTCTAAACCCTAAAAGATCCTCAATGTGAATTATTCATTTAATTCAATATTAAGTAAGGTTTAAGGCCAGGGCCTTATAGTTGGTATCAAAGGTCGGTTTAAATAACTTTAGAGGTTAGGGTATTCTTTAAGCATAAGTGACATGACCATAATGGTTAGGATTTCATAAACAGTCCTAGTTTTATATAAAGTGAATGAGTAAGTATATCTTAGTGTTTATGTTCCTCATTAGTACATGATGGTTATGTTGATATACTCACACTGAAATTTTTGGTTTTAGTAAATGGATGGATCTAGGAGGCACCAAAGTGACAATGGTTTTGAAGGAAACTGTGGTGGTTCTCTGATTAAGAGACTGGATGAAATGGGGGATTCAATGAGGAATCTCATGGTTGTTCTAAACCAACTATCAAGGAGTCATGATCAACCACTTGAACCTTGATATAATCTGTAATGCATCATGTACAAGATGACCAATCGATGTGGAAGTTCGGGTAATAATTATAAAGGTAACCATTATAGTTTATATGATCCTTACTTTTGAGGTAATTATGGGTTACTATATGTAATAATGGAAAGTGAAAGTCATGAGATAAAATTGAGGTTAAATTACATTATGGTTATTTTTGAAGATTTTATCTCGTTATTGTGGAATGCTTTAAGAATTATGTAGTTTTGGAAAAAGGACAACACACAGACCGTGTGACAACCCGTCGCGTCGGACAAAGCCGCGGGAATCGAACCCACAACCAAAGTGCAACTGGTATTTATCTCCTACCACTGGACTACGTGAAGTCCCTGTTTAGTATGACTTATTCTTTTTAGTTAGGTGAGTTTATGAATTAAGAGTAAGTTGATTTTGGGTTTTTATGAAAATTATTAACTTATCATGGAGGATATGTGATTAGGTTAATTACTTTTCAATATGATACTTTAGGAGAAACTGATGTTGTTTGGAGATAAATGTTACGATTTAACTTGGAAGACTATGTGACTAAATACTTCAAATATTTGGGTTTCAATCTTAGTTTGGTTTACTTTGAGGAATTTTATGGACAAATTGTTTATCTAATGGTCCTCATTGAACTTTGGGTTTTGTTGGAAAATTTTTGGAGATTAAGAATAGATTTTCTTTTTATAAAGGGTTATCCTTTTCTAGATTATCTGATCTTGTACTAACATTTTTATTTTTGGTTTTGTTTAGAGTCTAAAGACATGGGAAGTATATAGTTATCTTTTGTGGATTAGGTGATTATCTAGAATTTGATTATAGTACTCTTAATGCGAACAAGTCTTCCTAAATACCCATCTTTTGGAGAAAATATGAGTTTGATTAAGGAATCTAGTAAAAGTTGAAATTCTACATGACAAGTAAGTATGTTTCATTATGATTCAGTTAATCTCAAAAATAAATTCCTCCATGAAAAGTAACTTAAAACAAAAATGTTGTCTGTTAACTTTTCCTACTGGGGAATCGAATACCATTTAACCCATCATAAGTTTGTGATTTTCTTATGGTTAACTTTCTCCTAGACATGTTTACTATCACTATGCATTAGAACATGACCCTTTGTTTTTCCTCCATGTCCATATTTTCATACTTGGAATCCTAGTATGGGTTAACTTGGGTGACCTTTGTACTTTCCTTTCTTTCTTTTAAATTGATAGTTTAATTTACTCCTTTTCCGATGTGGGGCTTTCAATGAAGTATCCAAGCCCAATTTTAAAATTGCGAGGACGCAATTCCCAAAAGGGGGGATGGATGTAACACCCCAGGTAAATAAAGAGTATGAAATTTTCACATTTATCCATATTTGTGAATAAAATATTAATATAATTTTAAAGGGGATGCTATGCTCGATGGCGTACCCAACACACAACAACGAGTTTCTTGGGAATCTTATGTTGCACTCTAATAATAAAGTAATATTATTTTAAATGGTAGTTAATGCCTAGCCGTTGTAATGGCGGGAATGAACAGAACTAACTACAAAATTATTATATATGTTTGTCAAATATTTTTACTCTTTACAGTAAATGTTAGAGGATTAAAAATGCTAATGAATCCAATTTTAACCGTAGACATTTTAATATTCTTTAAAAGGTTGATTAACCGCCTTTTGAAGGCGAACATCTTTTAAATCCACTTTTTGACAATTTTATGTGTTATATTTGACAAAATAAAATTTTTCTTTATAATCGGGGCATCAAAATTTACTTTGTGTAAATTTTTGGTATTTTTCCGAAAAAGTTCAATTTTTAATGAATAGTGAAAAATGTTGTATTTTAATTCAAAACCACTTTTTAATCTAATTTATTTATATTATTAGATTATATTTTTAATTGGTTTTAAAGTGTAAATAGAATATATTTTTACCATTTAATACAATGGTGGTCATTGTAATTAATATCGCTTTAATGTTGGACATAAACGAGTGTCAATCTTTTGAAAGATATTGTTTCTTAAAAACAAGCTATTTGTTTTAACAGCGGGGTTTAATTACAAAATTAATTAATGAAAATTATAAGTTATTAATTTTGTAAAATATACATAATTTTTGAATTTGTAATATCAAATATAGCTTAGGGTGAATTTTTGGTATTTTTCTGAAAAACATCAATTTTTGATGAATAGTGAAACCACAAAGTGGTCGTTACAAAATTTGATTTTTCGTTTAAATGGGAATTTACCACTTCTGTGTTTTAAATTTCAAAAATCCAATTTAAATGATATTAATTGTCAAGTAAAATGTGGTTCAATGGGATGAAAATAATTTTTGATGAAAAGTATCTTTTAAGTTTTATTAATCACGATTAAAGGTAATTAGTGTGATTTAAGGTAAAAATGATATTATAATAAAATGAAAATATATTGAAACTTGTCCTAAACCTATTGGATGAGTTATGGACGACCAAGACAACCCATGGGTCGATTTTTGGTACTCCATGGAGCCACTTGGGTTTGATAATGACATTTATGCCTTTTATTTAAAGTTAAAATAAAAATGTCACAAACATGATTTGTTTTACTAAAACAATTTTTACATGTGGTTATACAAGTCAGAATTTTGACTATAAATATTAATTGGGAAGATAAAAGGATTTTCTACATCATAGTATTTTTTTTTATAATTTTTAGACATTAAATAAATTAAATTCTTTATGACATCATGATGATGCAGCGATGACCTCATTATTTAACGATTTAAATAAAATGGAAAGATAATGCAAAATCTAGGACCTACGCATGTCAAAAACCTATTGGATGGGTGGATTTATAACCCTTATCACATTATCATCAAAACACATCAATGTGGGACCATTAAAATCCGAAAACCATTTGAAAATAAAGTAACATTTTATACTTTTCCAAGAGTGCCCCTCCTCTCCTCTTATAAAAGGCCCCCACCTCTACCACCTTACCCACACCTCTAAAGCATTTTGTTCAGCCAAGATCTGATCATTTTGTCTCTCCACATACCTCTACTCATCCTATAAGCCTTAAATTATGCAGGAAGCTCTTCAAAAAACCCTTTTGGTTCAAACCAAAGGGAGTTACCCAATTTTAAGGTAACGTCTTCACTTGTGCTCTTTTGTTTTATTTTGCTTCTCCAACCCCCTAAAATCTTTTTATTAATTTATTTTGTAACAACTATAGTATCTTCAATATACTAGGATGTTGTTATAATAAGTATTCGAGCTACACCTACACACACCTTCATCTAATGGTTAAAGAACATATTGTTTCTGTGGATGGCGAATTTCTGCCTCACGAAACGATGATTGTTCAACACTCATATAACACCTTAAAAGGTGGCCATTAAGATGTAACTCTATTTATATATGATATATATTATGTTTATGTTTTCCTTATGCTTCTGTATTTTTCATTTGTGGTATACCTTTATGGTTTCCATTGTGGGTAAACACGATAATTTCACTTTAGGAAGTGCGGACTACCGCCCCCTCAAGTGATTTGATTCGTTAATGCCATATGTGGGACGTATAAAGGATGGATTTAAAGTTATTATATATGATTTTATATTGGAATTATAATATACCTCTATATAATTATTATTTCTTTCCATTAAATTATGAGATAGAAATGAAAGTAGCGTTCATGCGTACGTACGACTTACCGTCTCCATGAACGGTGCATTTCATTTCTTATCCCCAAATGTAATGTACTATTATAAGTACATGTATATAATGGATATATATGATGAATGATACATATAAATGATTAATATAATTCTGGAATTAAAATATACATACCTCTCATTTAGTTTTAATTCCATTAATATGACAAAGAAATGAAAGTAGCGTTCATGCGTACGTACGACTTACCGTCTCCATGAACGGTGCATTTAATTTTTTACCTATAAATGATTATGTAATATTATAAATACATGTATATGATGGATCTATATGATATATATGATATCCAAATCAGGAATGTATTTCTGGATATAAAGAACCTTTGACCACACGAACAACATGTAATTGTAAGAAGTCCACTTTTGACTTAAGAACCAAATATCGAAAAAACAAACATTATTAACTTAAATGATTACATAATTTTTATAACATGTCAATAATTGATATAAAAGGAATAATGAACTTTAAAAAGGTTCTTAATCAAGTAGAAATTAACTCAAGTTTATTATTCAGGACGTTAAAGAACGATCGAGTCAAGTCGGACCCGAGGTAAGAGATCCTACTCCTCTCTTTCTTTTTAAGTACGATATTTTATGTCATTCCTTTTAAAGATAATATTTCTTGTTATTGGGATGTTATTTTATATTACTCTTACTGTAATTTTTATGTTCATATGATGGGAGACCCTATTCTCTCTCATCAATCCATTTTGTAAGTTTTGAGTGGCGCTGTTAGGCTGCCGAATTTTCGTAAGAGATCTAACCTCTCTCTTTCTTTTTAAGTACTCTCCTTTATGTCACTTATTTTAAGCTCCTCTTTGTTATGTTGGGGGATTTTATTTTATAATCCTATTTCTATAAACTTTATGTTAATATGATGATATACCCTATTTGATCTCATCAATCCATTTTTGTAAGTTTTATGTGGCGCCGTTAGGCTGCCGAGTTTTCGTAAGGGATTTTTCATCTCACTTTTTTTCCCATGACATTTATGATACATTTGCCACTATTTCCTTTGAGTGGTGTATGTACTGCCGATTATTATACACTTTTTGTAGTATAATTTCATTTATGGGTATTTACATCTTCATTGTATGACCCTTCTTCCATGGGGTGTACTTTTCGAAAGATACCCAACTCGGTAAGGGGACCTTTCACCCTCCTCTTTTTAAAATACTTCTTTTGTTATGTCTTTTAATTCACATACTATTATGTTGGGATATGTTCTTCTATATCCTTATTGATTTAAATTATATTTCCATGTGATGAGATACCCTTTTTATATCTCATCAACTCATTTTCTGAATTTTGTAGTGACGCCATTAGGCTGTCAAATTTTTGCAAGGGAACTTCTTAACCCAAATTTGATTCTTCGGGATAAACTTATACTCCTTGAATATGTCGTTCTATGAATATGTGTGAATAAAATCTGATTGTTTTACACTTAATATCCCCTTATATTTGGTGTATTCATTTTTCACACATAATTATGTAATTGATTTATCCTTAAACCAAGGATACCGTCTTTGTAAGGGACTTCGTCTCAATCTCCTTTCATTGAGGCATATTTCGTTTTATACACAAATTTATTTTATATGGTGTATAAACCCCTTTGAATTTTACTTTTATACAAAAGGAATCTTTTTCTACGAAGTGTTTTACTAAACGAAAAAAAGGAATGTTTCTTTTAACGTACGCGGTGACAACGACCTTTTCCACCACCGCGAGTATTATTTGATCTTTGGCTTCCTCAACAAGCCGTAATGTTTTTAAAATAAAATAAATACCATATACTCTTTTATGTATTTTGGTATTAAAAATGGTTTTGATAAAGGATTCTATTTTGTCAATATATTTAAATGATATATTGTGATTGAAATGTGGAAATGTTATCATTTATTTATATTGATTTTATGTGTTATAATTTTATAATGGTACTTGGACATTTTACGGGTGGTTACGTGATAAACCATATGATGAGTGGTGTCGTGAATACCAGGACGGGTGGTTACGTTATAACCTCCAATGCATTTGGTATGGAAGTCGGCCGTATGGCTATTCCATTAAGTATGTATGGAAGTTGGCCGTATGGCTATTCCATTAAGTGATATGTGTGGAAGTCGACCGTATGGTTATTCCACTTAAGTATATTTATGTCCCAAGTTACCTTTATATGTTATGTGATCTTTATATGGGTTTTATGATAATATTTTGGTTACAGAAGGGTAAGTAATGAACTTTTATTCAGTGAAGAGTTTTTACTACTTCGAAAAGGTGAAAAGTATTACTTTGATAAAGTATACATGGTTTACTTGTTTTTTTGAAAAACTAACAGTTTTCATTCTTTGTGTATCCCTTACTGAGCTTTTTATGCTCATCCCGAGTTTTTGAAATGTTTTTCACAGGACTTAACATGGAATAGGGTCAAGGATGGGATCAAGGGAAAGTCATGCAACCTAAAACATGGAACTGGACATGTTTCTTTTTAAGAGTTTTTATTTTATGGAAACTTAGTAAAAGTTTCTACTTTGTAATATTTTGAGATGTAATAGTTATGTCCTAATTCTCTAAAACTCTAAACCCTAAAAGATCATCAATGTGAATTATTCATTTAATTCAATATTAAGTAAGGTTTAAGGTCGGGGCCTTATACAATATGCCTCAGAAACTTCCCCAGAACCCATAAAATACTGAAAAACAACACCGTAAGTGTCAAATTTTGACCTGTGAGGGCCCATACTCCCCACAAATCAAATTTTGACATCTTCTCTATGTTATAACTAATAAACAGTCAATGATCCACCAAATTCCAGTAAATGGCGGCTGATACTCCCCAAAAACCAAAGTCTGGTGTCCATTCTATGAATAGATCACACAAAAATTACCCTATCAAATAGCAGGTATTTTATCAGTGCAGCTATCACAACAACATGCTTTTATAGCACAACAACTATCACAACAACATGCAATTTTTCTAATGATCATACATGGCATGGAAACTATGCATGACATGTGATTCTAGCCTGTTCCTAAATGATACATGAGATGAAATACCCTCATCTCATCAGGTTTCAACTATATAGAACCCACAGATAAAATATAAACAACATAATCCAAGTGCGTCACCCAACGGTGAAAACATTTCAACTGTAAAATTTTCAAAACTGAAATAATTGAAAATATACGAGGTAGATTCGATTTTCCCTGTACACGGGTTAGCTACGCCCGAGCATAGCTTATTACCAGCTACTGGTCCGTCCTATCCCTGACTAAGGCTCCAAATAGTAAGTCAAAGAAAAGAACCCCCTTTGATACCACTTTGTAACGACCCGGTTCTGGGTGACACTCAACGGGTGCCCCGAACTTGGTTTGCCACGTGACCTCAAGTGCGTTTCCCCAAACGCCAGAGGCTTCCAACTAGCAGCGAGGGCCCAGGTCTGATAGCGGGGAAACTATGCCCTCATTTTTCAAAGTGTAGCACAACGGATTTCAAAATAAAACATACATCAACAGCGGAAGTAGTAAACCATACACAACTGAAATAACCAACAGTAGTGAATATAACCAACAATATGTAAATGATGATGCTACATGTCTCAAGTTCTAAGAAAACAGCCAAAACATGTATACATCAGTACAGTACAACAAAATCAGAGTACAACAAAACAAGAAAAATAGCTGGCAGCGGCATCACGAGCCTAAGCCCGGTCCCATGCCCTCTTACTACTCAGCAGCAATCATGTAACTGTATAGGGACTCTTGCCCCTATCCACTCCTGCAGAAAACGTAATCTGTTTGGGCTGAAAAGCGTTACCCAAACAGGGTGTGAGAAATATAGCTCAGTAGGCACCCACCAAAGGCCCGTGCCCAACTGTGTGTAAGCATGAAACAATAGTGTGTAGTAGTAAAATGCAATAAAGTAATCAGTAATCAAAAGTAACTAATTACCAGTCATATTGACATTTTATTATTCATTTAATTAATTAAATATTAGAAATCACCACAGTGCATTTCTAAGTAAACAGTCCACATCCTCAGATAAACAAAACCTTACCCTCAGGTAAGTAGAATCCAACCCGCAGGTATAGCCCTCAGGCGTAACATAATTTTCCCTCAGGCGTAGGAAGTGTCTCCCTCAAGCACAGAAGTCAAGCCCTCAGGCACGAGAGGTTGCCCTCAGGCGAAATAACTATAGCCATCGGTCTAAATAATGCAATGCCCTCAAGCTAAACACAACAACGCCCTCAGGCTAAATAGGTAACCGGGTCATGCCCAATAGGTAAACAAGCAGTAACAAGAAATTCCACTCAAGGAAATTTTATAGTTACTACTTTGAAGGCATACCACAGTGGAACACACCCCCGGGGTGGTTCCAGATCCAAGCAACGATCCCAACCAGCATTTTATTATCACAATTTAATCACCTATGAAATTCTAGGCATTAAATATATCAATGGCCTCAGCCACACGACACCCCAACATGGGTTCGTGGCACAAAAACGCACAAAAAAACACGACAGTTGGAAAACTAAACACCAAGCCACCTACCTTATACACCAACAAAAGTTATACCTGAACACCGAATCCAAAAACACCCAAGAACAGAATAGATCTGAAGAAGAACAAAACCCAATCAAACGTAAATAACTTATGTTAGGAGAAGAATTGGTAAGCAACACGGTAGGAGAAGAGAGGGATTACTCGTGCGGTTTCAACGAGACTGTCCGAGGTGGAAACCGATTCCAGATGAACCCCTGGCAGATCTTCAAAGGTCCGACCTCCTCCCTTGTCTTCAAAACGGCTCAAATGCCTCCTCTACCAAATGAGGAGGCTACTGCCTGTTTTAAGCCGAAAAAACAAAGTACACAGAATGTACTTCCAAGTACACGACGTGTACTCCCTTCATTTAACTGTTCCTCTGGCGGCTTCCTGCCAGCACGATACTGTTCACTTGCTAACAAGAGTACACGACATGTACTCCTGAGTACACGACGTGTACTGCCTCCCAGCTAGCGGCTGCTTCACCGCCTTACTATTTTGGCCGACCGACTAACTACACGACGTGTAAAGGACCTCTACACGACGTGTAGTAGGTTCCTACACCCTTTCTCGCCGACATGGCTACATTCCCTCTGTACTCATCCCAACACGTCCAGAAGTACACAACGTGTGGAAAATGTACACGACGTGTAGTTCCAAAATTTAGGATTTCCCCCCATTTTATATATTTTATTAACAAAACTCAAGGAAAAGAGAAAAGAAGAAGCTCATACCTCAAATAGAAGAACCAGGTTCTTACAATAACATTAAAAATAGATGAAATAATGTGAATGACATTGTCACATCATATCTTGAATTTTCTAACAGATTATATTAACACCTATGAGGATTTTGAAGAGTACCACACATCTATATACTAATTAGTATTTCCTTGAAGCAGTTCATGGAGTGGGGATAAATAGGATTAGCCCATGGATGGGCAATTCTAGACCTATAAAAAACATGTAAGTGTAGTGTCACTTGGTGTGGAGTGACCATTGACTAAACATTTTTTCCATTTAATACCATATGATCGGGTGTTTGGGTATACTAGTAGTGATCCATGTGTATATTCCATGGACATATCCTAGTATGATTAAGCAATGTAAATTCTATGTATCTCTAGGTGTATTACAATTTTTATTTTCTTTTTTTGGTACAGATGCATGTGATAAAATGATAATTTGAAATGTGTTCATTTTAACATGGTAAATGGGTTTGATGATTGAAGAGGGTTAAAGTTTGAATAACTTTAAATTTGTAATTACCATTATTCACACCCCTCTAGGTGTTATGAGACTCATATCATATCCTGGTTATTTAAACTTATGGTTCCATATCCTAAAGTTTATGATTTTATGATCAATATATTATACTTATTTTCAAACCATTTTCAAAAAAAGGATAGAAAATTCCACAAACAACATTAATTCAAATAGGTAATCAAGTTTAAAAATTTACTCTAATTAATTCCTATCAAACTACTAGGCTGTAGAAAGGTGAATGAATGAGGTCAATCCCTTGATGAATACATATGATCCTTATGATCAAGGCTTGGTTCTTATTGTTAATAATAAATATTTTAATTTAAATTGATAAAACAAAATTTAAACTAAAATCTAATGGTTTTAAAAAATTCAATTAAAAAAATCAAAGGATTAATTTCAAAGGATGGGTTCATAAGAGATAAATATCTCTCTAATTCCTAAATTGAGTTGAATAAATTGGTTGTAAAACTATTATAAGGATACCAATTTATTATAAACAATTCCCCAAATTCTACCTAACCCAATATAAATCTCTTGGTCAAATAATAATATCTACCTAAATTCACTAATTCTAATCTTTAAAACAAAATAAAATTCCATTCTATTTTGGATGGCTTAATTTTCTCAACCACTGTGGATTCCAACCTTTCATAAGAATATTTTACAAATACATGCTAATGAATAAGATAAGGATTACATATTTAATGTGATTCCTAAAAAAAATTTATTCATGAAAGAAATTTATAGATAATATAAACACTCATCCTTTTAATCTTGATCCCTCACCTCTTATGTGATGAGGTGCTAATGGTTGAGGGAAGCTCAATCGTGTTTTATTTTACCATCTTAAAAAGTGACTGAAAATTGTAAAATAATAGTAAAAGAATTAAATGATATCAAAACAATAAAATTAGTTACTTTAATTAATTATTGGAACAATAAATTTTAACTTCTAGGATGAAAAAGAGTATAATAGGGTCCAAGGATCTAATAAAATTCAATACAATGGCTAATAATTCCAAATAATTGGCTGGAATATCCTATTTATAGACTTAATCGTCATCATGACATAATTTTATTTCACTGTGGAATGAAGTTATATACCATAGATATAAATCCTTATCTATTCCTCCTTGGTTACATTATCGTGGTTCAATGGGTGTTGTTGGTGTGTCATGGATATATCTTTCTGCTTCAAAATCAAAATGTCTCAAGGGTCTTTCAATAACATTCCAAGTACTTAAAATGTAACTTTTTCTTCACTTATATTTCTCAATATCATTATATTCTAAAGTGGAAAATATTGTTGTTTAATTATAAAGATATTCTATATCAATATTACTTTATAAAGTCATAGAATAATGGTCATATGTTATAAAATGATCTTCTACATCTCCTCAAAGGGGTATCAATATTTAAATTTAATACGAAGTGGATACATGTTTAAAAGAACTACTTGATTTTTCTACTAGATCCCATGAGACTCATCCCACATTAAAACTTTACATTATTGTTATCCTCTTTCATAAGCATGAGTTATCTTACAATCTTATATGGTTCTACCATAGTGTTGAATAATGCTACAACTCATTCTACTCTAGTCATCCTATAATGTTGTCCCATCAACCTTCACTTCATCCTTTAGAATTAAATTGTTTCATGTCC
Organism: Viscum album; assembly: GCA_963277665.1. NCBI lineage: Eukaryota > Viridiplantae > Streptophyta > Magnoliopsida > Santalales > Viscaceae > Viscum > Viscum album. Next base: position 826,511,299 of record OY728162.1, read on the forward strand.
TAGAGATATTTTTAATACTTCGATGACTGGCTACAACCTTGGTGTGCATCCATTCATAGGAGGATTTGATAGATCTTTTGTTTTGATTTTACTTTTTACCTAAAATTTATTATAGAATATCATAAAATACTTACAACGTAAGTCCTCCTTGTGTAATCATATGTATCCTCTTTTGTGTCATGTTGTGGAGTGAGGTCCCTTATTTTGGTTAAATGTCTTAAAAATCACATTCATTCAAACTGTGAATCCATTTTTGAAGAATTATTTCCTTCTAGGTTTAACTTTTCAACTCTGGTCCAACTATGTCATGACCCGTCCCTCGGGTCCCATGCCGTGACAACCCCAAGCCCGCATCTGATAGGCCAGGGGAGGGAGATTAGTGCCGAGTAGACATATCCCAAAAATGGGAGGCATTTCCATTAGAACCTGTACACACGCACCCAAATCCAAGATACAAGTATGGAGAGTGAAAACACTATGTAAATAAAATTCATGCATATAACTACAACCCAAAAACAATGTAAGATAGAAAGTAAAGTAGTAAACTACAACTGGGAAAGAATACGATCCCACTAAAAGAAAGGCAGTTGTAAAGTCTGGCATGCAAACAAGGGTACTGAAGCTCCTGTAGGAAGATTCCAAAAACACTTCGACTCATCTAATCTCACAAGGCACTGTCCAGTCCTTGTCATGGTCCTGATGTACCTAGGACTCCACCAAAGCATCAGTCGTCTTCAAAAAACATGACACATGTCGGAAAAGCCTGTGCTGGGGTGAGTAAAACAATACTCAGTAGGGGACCCCAAAAACCACACTATAAAATACCCCAAAGCAAACAACACAAAGAAGGTACAGTCATCTCAACACATGTATATGTCAAAAACCCTTATAACCAGAATAACTAGGTATACTCGTAAAGGATTCAAAGATGCAATGTCTCATCCACTGCCATCCATATGGTTCTACTCATAGTAAGATCGATTATGAGAGGACCCACTCATCGAGATATCTTAAAGTAACCATGTATAACATGTTTACCAAAAGTATTAGAGATAACATATGGTCTCGATACATCACAAAGTTTCTCTGATACGTCTGGTCTCACTGAAACAAGGAGTCTCGATATCACAGCTAAAACCTTGGTCACAGGATTCTGCTCAAGGCACACTCATTCTGGGTGAACTAACTCCTTGAGCTATGAAGTCATCAGCGACCCTCACAAAGAGGTCCCACTTATTTGGTCCTCGCTAGAAGAGAACACACTGAGAATGACCTGAAGTACACTGATCAGGTCAAGTCATAAAGGAAGGAAAGATCTCGATACACAGATTGGGGGTCCTATACCCAGGGCTCACTGGGGGACATCTTGGCCCCACTGGAATTGTCATCCTAGATAGGGGATAGGTTCCCGTGTAAATATTGGTCATAACTTGTCCACAAAACCTATCTAAGGTACCACAGAGAGAAGTGAGGATCGACCATGCCTCTCGGTGCGATACATACTCCAGCCCGCTGGGTCACTATCGAAGCTGAGATGAGACAACCCACTTCGGATCACGAGCCACTCTCTATGATAGGAACAATATACAACATTATACCTTCATAGATAAGCCCAAGGGTATTGTCTCAATCTATATTGTCACCCCATATGACGGGATCAAGATCCTACATCGACCCCTCATAGGAAAGACAAATAGAATGGAACTATCCCCTATTGGTCCAACTAAAACTCCACTATGAAATCTCAAAAGGACTGCCTCATCACAAGGGTCCCAAAACTAGATATGGATCTTTAATTGGACTTACGAATTAAAAGATATGAGAGTTTTAGTGAATATGGTCCAGTTGGGTCCGAGTTTGGTCTGACTCGGTCGGACTGACCCGACCCGGCCCACTGGGCCCAGATCGATTCGCAACGCCAGCCCGACCTGCCTTTCCGATCTAACCCACTAGAGCGGGCCGGTCTGTCCCCCCGAACACAGCACCCTGCCATGTCCCCATTGTGTCACGCATCCGGCTCGACCGACTGCATCTCTACTCGCCCACGGCTTGAGCCGTGGGTCTAGATCACCCCACTGCGACCAAAGCCACGTCCTTATCCCACTCAGGTAGCTGTGTAAATGCAAATTCCACCACCACCGTGGAGCACCTATGGAGTGCACTGCCTCCACCAAACCAGCATGCAACCACCGCCGATGTGCCACAAGCATCTTCTGCGGGCCACCGAACTCACTCCGGTGGTCCGATTTTCGATCTGAAAGAGGTTCCAAAAACGTTGGTCTGTTCTCTTCATCGGAAGGGGTTTGAATCCGTTCCACGATCCCTCTCAGTGCAATGTCGCTCGAATGGAAATATATCCCGCACCGCCTTAATCTGTTCTCCTCTACCATCATCGCACCTCTTTCGTGTCGTGTCCATCCCAGATCTGCAATATTGGGTTGTTGTGCCAAGAATCGATTGCGCAATGATCGATCAATCGCCAAATTTTGATTCGTGGGCTGAATAAAGAACGCCTGTGATGAATGAAGAATGAAGGGAGAAAATCATGAACTAACAAAGATGAACGAACCTCGATAAATATTTGGGTCGATTGGGATTTGTTACTATTTGAACGGTTAACCAAGAGTCACCAAGATAGTCTCCCATTAAAACCCCGTAAGAGTAATCCCATCCCACAACAATGATTGATCCAAAAGCTAAATTTTTTGTTAATTAGTCTGCATTTGTTATGGAATATCAAGAACATGGAAAGGGTAAGACTTAAATAACAACCCCTACCTCGAGTTGGATCACTTGAAGATGTTGATTGGAGTCACGTCTCCAAATCGATCCTTGTTCCACCAGCATTTATCAATTCGTCACTTCTTGATCGAATCCCGACCTTTGATCCATCATCGCCGCTAAGAGAGTCTCCTCCTCCTTGCCTAAGGGAAACTCTAAAGGAATTCTCCAGCGTTATGAATTATAATGATGTACCCTATCCCCTATTAATAGAGTATACACATTAACGCATTACTGCATTTTAGCATTACTATTTTTCTTTGAAATAGAACTTCCACACTACTTTATTTATGAAAGGAGAACAGGTTTCTCCATCACTGCATCGCAGCATCGTCACAATGGGAAATGTTAAAATGGAAATAAAATAATCTTTTTTATGTTTTATTTTATTCTCTTTTAAAATGTATGAAATTTACTTTTACCCTCGACCCGTGCTGGTCGAGGTAAGGGTCCTCCTAAGGAAAGCACATCCTCACGAGATCAACAGTACTCTTGTATTTCCAATCTGAGTTACCGTTTATGAGTTATAAGGATTTGAAAAAAAATAAAATAATTTTTATTTAATTATTTTATTTACAGTCACATCCCAAAAACTACTTTCCACAGTTGGATCGCTCCTACCAATGTTAGGCTCTGCCTAAGGAAAACACTCCCTCACCAACTCAATAGTGGTATCAAATTTTCAATCTAAGTCAGCGTTCATGAGTTATAAGGATTTTTAAAAAATAAAATAATTTTATTTAATAATTTTATTTAAAGTTATTCCATTTTTGGGTTTTCTCACTAGAGACCCGCACCGACTAAAATTAGTCACACCTAGGGTAATACCTCCATCCCGAAAGCAGCGGTGCCCTTAGATTTCGGATCTAAGAACCCATTTAAGGGTTATTCCACTATTTTAGGAAAACCACTCACACATGCTATTTAAAACATAACATTTTTCGACAGATCATTCTGAGAACTCCAGGCCTCATAATTGCACGTTGTCTCAGCACTAGGTCTTGTAATTTTCCAAATAATTTTCTAAAAATTGAACTAGAAAAATCTGAGTCATTACATCCTCCCCGCCTTAAGGCTTTACATCCTTGAAAAGCCAAACAAGGTCTACTCAAACAAAAGGTGAGAGAACCGAGCATGAATCTGAGCCTCCTTCTCCCATGTTCTCCTCTTAAGATCCTCATGCTTCCTCTAGAAATGCACCAAAGGAAAAGATCATCCAAAAATAATCCTCGGTCTTCGTTGAGAATATTACCCAAAACACTCCAACATCGATGTCCAGCTCTCCCCAGATTATAATATGCAAAGGGTTTATGCATGAATCTCCTTAGATAAGACATATAGAAGACATTTTGTACCTAGTCCCACTGTGGGGTAGATCCAAGAAGTACACTAACTTTCCAACTCTAAGCAACACCTAAAAGAGGGACTATTAACCTTGGAGATATCTTTCCACCCTGGAAAAATCTCTGTAACCCTCGTCGAGGTGAGACCCAAAGGACGACATGGTCACCTTCCTCAAACCCCAATGGTCTCATCCATATTCCAACACAAAACTTCAGACAACCCTGTACATTCTTCATCTATTTCTAGATGACCTATACAACATCTACAAATTCCTTCTATAATCCCTTACACAAATTGGATGTAAAGAAAGCATCAAGATCCGAAAAAATCGTCATTGAAACTCTACTGAGTCGAACTATCCCCGACAAGTAGAGGCATCCAAAGACCTCTATTAAACTCTGTTCTTGGGTAGTTAGGAAGTGGGCCGACTCGATGAATCAGTCAATGATCACCCTAATGGCGTTATGTATCTTAGACGTATGTGGTAAACCCGTCATGAAGTCTGTCGACATCCCTTCCCACTTCCTTTCGGGTACCCCAAGAAAGAGAAGGAACAACCCACAAAACTGATTCAAATAAGAGTTCAGATTTTTATCTCAACAGTTAATCCCAGTTTCAACCCATTTCTTCATCCCCAATGTCCGCCTTGACACCCACACACATACACCAATGCATCTCGCCACTTTAGGCATCCACTCCTACAACTGTACATCCTCTAAAAAGAACAATATGCTCCCCACCATTCGAATGTCCATCATGGGTATTACCTACGGAAAACTAAGAAGGTAAAGACTTGTAGTCGGTATCACTGATTTGTGCCTCCCTACTCATTTAAGAGTGGATGGGTAACAACCCACGACTAGAGATAAACTGCTCCATCTCCATCCATGAAGGATAAATACAATGAGACCAACCACTCCAATGCCTTGTTCAGTAACTTCTAACTAGATTCCACCTGAGAGAATATTCTTCCACATTCCTCTTCCCAAGAGTATAGAAAAACTCCAAGTCATAGTCCTATAAGAACTCTAGGCTTCTCCTCTATCTCAAGCCCAAATCCTTTTAAGAGAAGACATACATGAGAATCTTGAGGTTGAAGTGGATGATGTATAACTCACCCATTAGGTAGTACAACAAAATTTTCAACACGAAGACCACCACTTATAACTCAAGATTATGAGTCATGTAGTTCTGCTCATCAAACCCCATCTCAACCTTTACTAAATTCACTACAACTCCAACCACTAAGGTCGAATTTCCTATAAATGGAAGACCTATTGAATCCAAGAAAGACACTTCAAGAGATTTCCATGTAGCTTGTGCTCTCAAAGTGGGACCAGGATCATCCTCAAGTGTCTCACATACTCCTCCTCAGATACCAAGTACACTAAGATGTCATCAACAAAGATCACCTGGGGATTCCTAGAGTGAAACACTGGGTATTACTAAGCCCTTCCTCTGCAAGTCCCCCCATCTACAACCCCAGGTCTTAAAGATCTTTGGGATCCATCCGAGATATTGATGTAAATATCGGTGCCACCATAGGGTGTAGACCAAAGCATAAGTATAACTCTTGACAGAGGAGTAAACCTAGAACAACTTCAAGTAAGACATCTTTATACACTACCACCACTAAGAAACCTAAAGACTCATAACATCCAATACACCGAGGGTTAGACTAGCCAACTGAATAGAAATCAGATGCACCCTCCTCTGCCTGAGTCCACCATGATATGAAATAATTTCACCTTTTCTGAAAAAGTTATATCCAGTTCCAACACTGCAGACAAACCACATCTTTTTTCTAAAACAATCAATCTGAGCATGAATTGAGGATTTAGTCCATACTTAGAATCATATTGTAAGGACTCAACACCACTAACAAGAGATCCCAACCTAAACTCTTGACTCCAAGAGTTAGGTCACACTATCGGAACTAATGTGTGGTCATTGTTTCTCCTCTAATAGAAGTCTCTAAAAATGAGGATCAATTCAATGGTTTAATCATAACCTCCAGGCATTAAACAAAAAAAGTGACAGGAAGAGAAATAACTAGTACAGGTTTTTATCAATATCACAGCTAATGTAGAATTACATAGATCATACCTTGAATCATTCCTGGAGTCTTGGGATCATAAGCCTCAACAGCCTATAACTATCTCCTCCCATGTCCTCCAAATCTCAGAGTTTGGTATGGACCACCTGGAGGTGGTGGTGGTAACACGTCAAAATGTCAGCTACCTCCTACTACTTCCTCATCTCTCCTACCATGTCCGCCGTATGGAGGATCTGTCTTCTATCACCGATGCCTTTTCCTTTGTGGTTCATCAAACTCCTCTCTGAATACAGCATGAACGATGGAGAAATATCACATGAGATACCCCCTTTTACAACAAGCATAGTAAAGCCTTTTCTTTTGGGAACTATCACATCCCCGAAACTTATGATGAAACCTCCGGTTCTGTGGATTACGTTGCACACACGTTATCAGTAGGTCTTGATAACCCTACTTATTAGGTTATTGCTTCCTCGAAATCCTATGACAAATTTTCGAACCCTACACTTCATTGTTTTGTTCCAAAAGAGCCATCCACAACTCAGTCTGGCAAGCTGCATCCACCTGAACCACTAGAGGTGGGTCTACTAACTGATCATCATGAGAAACCATCACCTGCTGAACATCCTAAAGAAAAACTACTCTGTGACTGGCTCCCATTAGGGAGGCCTCATCGAGTATCATGCCAGACTCCCGATCCTACTATGGAAACCTCACTGGATGGCGTCGCAAACACATCCTAAGGAGAACAAGATGTATCACGGTTAAAAGAGTATACCTGGTGATATGAATCAAGAAGGAAATGTAAAACACACACCACTTATATATGATTCATGAACATTTATTCCTCTTAAACTAGTGTTTTCATTTACTGAGTCATAAACCAGGTACCTAGAGTCCTGGTGTATAGAAACATTGACTGTCACACCAACACTAGAGTCCCTGTCTTGAAAGACAAACTCGAAACACTTAAAACTATTTACCCAAACCAATCTCATATACTCTTGGTCCTAATGTAGAACCGACCCCCTATGAAACTACTATGTCATGACCCGTCCCCCGGGGCATGTGCTGTGAAAACCCCAATCCAGCCTCCAATAGGCCTGGGGTTGGAGACTAGTGTTGAGTAGGCATATCCCACAAATGAGAGGCATTTTCCTAAGAAACTATAAAAACGTACCCAACTCCAAGCCACATGACTGGAGAGTGAAAAAACTATGTAAATAAAGTTCATTCATACCACTACAACCCAACAACAATGTAGAACAAAAAGTAAAGCAGTAAACTGCAACCGGGTCAGAATACAAGACCACTAAAATAAAGACAACTATAAAGTCTGACATGCAAATAAGGGCACTGAATCTGTTATAGGAGTCTACTGAAAACAACTCATCTTGTATAATGTCACAAGGCACTGTTTGGTCTTGGTTCTGGTCTTGTTGTGCCTAGGAATCTACCAAAGGATCAGTCATCTGCACAAGACATGACACGTGCGGGAAAAGCCCGTGCAGGGGTGAGTAAAACAATACTCAGCAGGGGACCCTAAAAACAAAAAAGTAAAATACCCCAAAGTAAAAACCATCAAGAAGGTATGGTAATATCAAAATAGGTATATTTAAACAAAACATATAACAAGAACATATAGGTATACTTGTAAAGGATTCAAAGATGCAACGTCTCATCCACTTCTAGCCATATGGTTCTTATCGTAGCAAGCTTGATTCCGAGAGGTCCCACTCCTCGCGCTATCTGAAAGTAAACACATAGAAAAATTATACCAAAAGTATCCAAGAGAATAAATAGTATTGATACATCATGAAGTTTCCCTGAGAAGTCCAGTCTCACTGAGATAAGGAGTCTCAAAATCGAAGCCAAATCCTTGGTCACAGGATTCTGCTCAAGGCACACTTGTTTCGGGTGAAATCACTCCTGGAGCTATGAATTCATCAAACACCCTCTCAAATAGGTCTCGCTTATTTGGGGTCCAACAAAAGAGAACACACTAAGAACTACCCGAAGTACACTGATCAGGTCAAATAAGGAAGGAAGGAAAGATCTCGATACAAAGATAGAGGGTCCTGTACCCAGGGTGTAATGACCCAAGTATTTATAGAATAATACTTTTTCATTTCTATTAATATTTATTAATAAATACTAATTTTACATTAAAGGGGATACTTTTTCTGACATGATACTCAATACGCAACAATTGGTTTCTATGAAATCTTACATTGCACAAAACATTGAGTTATACCAAAAAATAATACAATAATAATATTATTATTTTAAAGGGAAGTTAACGCCTAACCGTTGGAATGGAAGGAATTAATAGTATCAACTAAATTTTTAAATATGGTTTACAAATTTTTAAATAATGATTCATTGGTTACCAAATTTATTATAAATGGAAATAAAAACCAATTGAATAAAATAATGTGTTTTTATGAAAACCTATTTAAAACCGAATAATTGTGTTTATAAAATCATATCACTCTTTATGGGTTTTTAGTTAATAAAAATATATGTTATATATTAAATGTATTGTTTTAAATTAATATTATATGTTTTTTTATATTATATAAGAACAAATTCAATTTTTCAGATAAAAGATGTATTTTCTAAAAATGTAGATTTACCGCCTTTTGATGGTGAACCCTTTATAAATTCAGTTTTTGAAACCATTATATGTTATATTTTACAAAATAAACTTATTATTTAGATTAGAGACATAAAAATTTACTTTGGATGAATTTTTGATATTTTTCTGATAATTATCATGTTTTGATGAATAGTAAAAATACGCTGAAGTTTAATTGAAAACAACTTTTCCATCGAGATAATTTATATAGTTAAATAATATTTTTTAAGGGTTTTAAAGTATAAATATAATATATTTTTATGATTTATTTCAATGTTGGTCATTGGAATTAATTTCACCTTTAAATTGGATATAAACACATGTCAATCTTTTGATAGATTTTACTTCTTAAAAACCCGCTTTTTGGTTTTAACAATGGGATTTAGTTTTAAATTAAATTCTAAAAATTATATGTTTTAAATTCGGAAAAATTGATTCCATATTTGGAATCAAAAGGTACAAATTTTTTGAATAGTTACCTTTTATTTTTGGACATTATGAATAGTAATTTCAGTAATTAGTTTACTTACCATGGTTAAAAGGTAAATCTGGTAAATAAATAATATTATAATAATAGTAAACTACCCTAAAACATGTCCTAATCCTATTTTATGAGATATGTCCGACCATGGGAATACCTGGGTTGATTTTGGGACCCCATGGAGCCACTTGGGTGAGATAATGACATGTTATAAGAATTAATTTAAAGTAAAGAGAAATATAACATAAACATGTATCTTTTACTAAAACAATTTTTATATGGGGTTATATAATTGATATCATTGAATATAATTGGTAATTATAAAGATAAAACTATTTCATACATCATTATATTTTATTTTTAATTTTTAGACATTAAATAAATAAATTTAATTATGATACAATGATGATGCAGTGATTGATTAATTAATAATAGATTCAAATAAATGATATTATAAATACTATAATAAATGTAATTTGATTATTTTGATGCCATTCACGATTTTTCTGGATGATATTGACATATTATATTTGAGTTAACACCTTTTTTTCGAATTAATCAGGTTGTTATGAATTTGTAAAAAAAGTCAAGTATGAATAGTGTCCAAAATTGACATAATTCATAACTTAAAACATAAAATAGTTTATTAAATGATATTAAATTCCTAAAAATATAATATTCATCCAAATGGTTATGAGAAATCCAAATATGTCATAAATTACTTTTTTTTGGGTCGTTTGACATGATATGGAAATTACATTAACCCACAATGTGTAAATAACATGATATCACGATAAGATTAAAAAGGGTAAAATAACGGTTAAACCAAAACGATAAGGATACAAAAATATTCAAAACTTGTCTAAAAATTATTGGATGATAAGTATTCGAACCAACATAATATTATATTATAATTAAATTATTTTTGGACCATTTTTAATCAAAAATGAATTTATAATATATTAATATTTCAAGACCTTCCTAAAGTGCCCCTCCTCCCTCTTATAAAAGGACACCACCTATACACACATACTCACACCTATAAATCCCCTTGTATAATCTAACTTATACTAAAATAATCTCCAAAAATACATCCCTTCCTCCTAGAAGACTTAAATTTAGAATAAGGCAATTCAATAAAGCCTTTTGTCTCAAATCAAAAGAAGTTACCCTATTTAGAGGTAACATATTCTCTCAAGTTCCTTTCCTTTATTTTCCTTCTCCAATACCTATAATCTTATTATCCTTTGATTAAATAAAAAATAAGTATCCTCAATATACTAGTATGTTGTTATGATAAGTATTTTGACTAAACATACACACACCTATATCTAATGGATACGAACATACTCTTTCTGTGTACGATGAACTATAACCTCACGAAACGATGATTGTTCGATTTCCTCCTACCACCTCTCATGGTGGCCATTATGATGACACTATATTTATATATTATATATATTATATTTATATTGTCTCTATGATTCTATAATTTTTATTTACAATGTACCTTTATTCTTTCCATGATGTGTAAATACGATAATTTCATTTGAGGAAGTGTGGACTACCGCCCCCTCAAAGTGATATGACTCGTTCATGATATACATGGAACATATAAAGGATATTTTTATTAAACCTATGAGAAATACCTTAGATAAATATAATACTGGTATTATAATATACATTTATATCATTTCATTATTATTATTTTAGTATGACAAGGAAATGAAAGTAGCGTTCATGCGTACGTACGACTTACCGTCTCCATGAACGGTGAATTTCATTTCTTATCTCCAAATATTATAGACTATTATAAATACATATATAATGAATATATATTATATTTAAATAATTAATATCATTCTGGATATGATTTACTTTGGACTACATGTACAATTTATATCAAAACAAGTTCATTTTCGACTCAAGTACCAAATATCGACAAAACGACCGATATTAACTTAAATAAATATGTAATTTTATAATGTGGTAATAAGTGATATAAAAGGAATAATAAACTTAAAATCAATTTTATGAAAGTATAAATTAACTTAAGTTTATTATTTAGGAATAACAAGGATCATAGGTAACGAGTCAGACTCAAGGTAAGGGACTTCATCTAAATCTCCTTTCACTAAGGCATATCTTGATGTTATGTATATTTATTGTCCTATAAGGTGTATATACAGCCCTTTTGACACATAATATCATGAGTTATTATATTCTAATGATATTTTATGTTTCTTTTAATGATATTCTTTAATGATTCTTATTTAAGTTTTTTGAAATTGGTAAGGTACTTTTTAACTAAAAACCTCATTTTAATGTTTTGATGACTTATTATTATAAAATCATTATATTTTTTGTCCATGTTTTCAAAATGGTTTTAAATTTTTTTTTATGGACATAAATGTTTTCAAATGTAAATTATAAAATTTCATTTAAAATATTCAAAGTGGTATGGGACACTTTGATTTAAAAGTATTTTTATTAAATGTTTTAAATAGTTTTTGAAATGGATTAAGTATTTAAATATCTTGAAATGATTTCATGTGATTTAAAAAGAAATGTAATTAGTGAAATTTTGATATTTTCAATATTTTATGTGTTATGATTATATAATTGTACTTGGAAATTTGGCAGGTGGTTATGTGATAAACCATTGAAGGGTGGTTACATGATAAACCAATGATGGGTGGTTACGTGATAAACCAAATGATGGGTGGTTCCATGATAAAACAAGGAAGAATGTTTACATTATAACCTCCAATGCATTGGGAATGGAAGTCAGCTGTATGACTATTCCATTTAGTGATATGTGTGGAAGTCGGCCATATGGCTATTCCATTTAGTGATATGTGTGGAAGTCGTCCATATGGTTATTTAATTTAAGTACTTTTATGCCCCAAGTTACCTTTAAATGTTATATGTTTCTTTCTATGGGATTTATGGTAATATTTTGGTTACAAAAAGGGTAAGTAATAAGATTATATTCAGTGAATTGATTTTTTACTTCTTAAAGGTGAAAATTATTACTTTATGATAAAGTTTTCATGGTTCACATGTTTTCTCAAGAATAATAGTTTTAATTCATTATGTATACCTTAATAAGTTTTTTATACTCACCCAAAGTTTTGAAATGTTTTTCACAGGAGATAAATAAGAATAGAGTCAAGGATGGGATCAATGGAAAGTTTTTTTGTTAAAACATGAAACGATGTCATGAATCTTTTTAAAGAGTTTTTGTTTTATAAAAATATGGATAGTGAGTAGAAGTGTCAACCTATAATATTCAAGTAGTTATGTTTAAGTTATGACCTAATTCTCTAAATATATAAAACTAAAAAGATCCTCAATTTGAATTCTGGACTTAAATCAAGATTATTTAATATTTAAGGATGGGGATTTATAGTTGGTATCAGAGGAAAGGTTTAGAAAAATTTAGGGATTAAGATTTCTTATTAAGGGATAGGGATATCATATGAGTTTATAATTTTAATTTTGATCATATTTTAAAAGTATTAGAAACCCCTTTTGAGGCTTTATGTTCTTAAATATTAAGTTGACTAATGGTATTTTTGGAGACATTCACCTTTGAGGAAAATATGGGTTATTAATTTTTGGGATGAAAAATGTGAGGTATAAAATAACATTTGATTTTAAAACATTTTATGGTTATTTTTTAGGATTTTATATAATTTTTTTAATGTTATTATAATTATATAGTTTTTGAAAAAGGAAAACACGCAGACTGTGTGACAACCCATCGTGTCAAATAAAGCTGCAGGAATCGAACCGAAAACCAAAGTGTGAATTGGATTTATTGACTGCCACTGGGCTATGTGAATCCCCTAGTTAGTATAACTTATTTTATTTAGTTTAAATGATTTTATGGATCAAGAATAAGTTGATTTTGGGAACTTATGTTTTATCAAATGGATATCTTTAGTATAGGAAAATGATTTTGTGATTAAGTGATAAATGTTATTTTGAAAGAAGTTTGCTATTCTGGGAACCCTATATGACTAATGAAAATAGAATACTATGGGATTTTAATTGAGGAGTAATGGTTGAATTTTATTTTTAATGAATTTGTGTTTCTTTTATAGACATATAACGATTTTTGATTATTTATGGAAATGATTATCATATCATGGAGAACATGTGATTAGGTTTATTAGTTTTAAGTATGAGACATTAAGAGTAGTCAATGTTATTTGAAGATCAATGTTAAGATTTATCGTGGATGAATAGGTGATAAAATACTTCTGAATTTTTGGGTTTCAATCTAAGTTTTTATTACATTTAAGAATTTTAAGGACAATTGTTTATTTAATGGTCTCTTTTGAACTTTGGGGTATTGTTTGTTGAATTTTGGAGATGAAGAGTAGTATTTATTTTTATAATGGATTATCCTTTTTTAGGGATTATCTAATTTCTTACTAACCATTTTGTTTTTGGTTAATATTTCAAGGTAGGATGAATATATAGTTAATCTTTTGTGGTTTAGGTGATTCTATAGAAGTCAATTATAGTGCTTCAAGTGTGACCAAGTAATCTTGAATACTCATCATTTGAAGAAAAGATGAATTTGTAGTAGAAATTTATTAAAGGATGAAACTCTACTTGAAAAGTAAGTATATTTACATATGTTCTTTGTCAATATCATAAATAAATTACTCAAATTTATGAAAATGATATTAAAAGAAAAATGTTTTTCATTTAATTTTCCTACTGGGAAATAAATAACCATTTAAACCATCACTAGTTTGTGGTTTTCTGGTAGTTAACTTTCTCCTGATCATGTTTTCTGCCACTCTCCATCAGAACATGATGGTTAGTTTTTCTTCCATATCCATGTTTTCCTATATTGAATACTATTATGTGTTATATTGGGTGATATTTGTACTTATATTTCATTCTTTTAAGTGATAGATTTATTGACACTTTTTCCGATGTGGGATTTTCAATAAAGTTACCATTTCAAATTATATTATTGTGAGAACACAATTTCCAAAAGGGAGAATGATGTAACAACCTAGGTATTTATATAATAATACTTTTTAATTTATATTAATATTTATGAATAAGATTTTAATTTTATGTTAAAGGGGATTCTTTTTCTATTAGAATACTCGACATGCAACAATGGGTTTCTCTGAAATCTTACGTTGCACACAACATTGAGTTATACCGAAAAATAACACAATAATAATAATATTATTTTAAATGGAACTTAATGACTAGCCATTGGAATGGTGGAAATTAATAGTATCAACTAAAATTTTAAATATGGTTTATAAATGTTTAAATAATGATTCATTGGTTACCAAATTTATTAGAAATGGAAATAAAAACCAATTGAATATGAATGATGTGTTTTTATGAAAACCTATTTAAAAGAGAATAATTGTGTTTATAATATCATATCACTCTTTATGGGTTTTTATTTAATGAAAAATATATATGTTTTATATTCAATTTAAGGATTTATATTAATCTTATATGTTTTCTAGATATTATATAAGAATAAATTCAATTTTATCCAGATAAAAGTAGTATTTTTTTAAAAATTCTGTTTTACGGCGTTTTGATGGTGAACCCTTTCTAAATTTAGTGTTTGAAACCATTATATGTTATATTTGAAAAAATTAACTTTTTATTTATATGTGATACATAAAAATTTACTTTGGATGAATTTTTGATATTTTTCTAATAATTATCATATTTTGATGAATAGTAAAGACGCGCTAAATTTTAATTGAAAACAACTTTTTCCATCAAGAAAATTTATATGGTTAAATAATATTATTTAATTGTTTCAAAGTATAAATATAATATATTTTTATAATTTATTCCAATATTTTTCATTGAAATTAATTTTACTTTTAAATTGGATATAAACACACGTCAATCTTTTGATAGATTTTACTTCTTAAAAACACGCTTTTTGGTTTTGACAATGGGATTTAATTTTAAATTAATTTCATAAAATTTAGTGTTTTGAATTTGGAAAAATTGATTCCATATTTGCAATTATAAGGTCCAAATTTTTTGAATAGGAATCTTTTTATTTTCGAACATTATGAATAGTAACTTTAGTAATTATTTTATTTACCATGGTTATTGGGTAAATCTTGTAAATAAGGGTAAAAAATAATATTATAATAACATTAAACTACCCTAAAACGTGTCCTAATACTATTTTACGAGATATGTCTTACCATTTCCATCCTTGGGTATATTTTGAGACCCCATGGAGCTACTTTGGTGTGATAATGACATGTTATAAGAATTAATTTAAAGTAAAGAGAAATATAACATAAACATATATCTTTTACTTATTTTTTTTATATGGGGTCATATAACTGATATATTTGAATATAAATAGTCATTATAGATATAAAATTATTTCCTAAATCATTATATTTTATTTATAATTTTTATATATAAATAAGTAAATTTAATTATGACACAATGATGATGCAATGATTGATTCATTAATAATAGATTCAAATAAATGATATTATAAATATTTAAATAAGTGTAATTTAATTATTTTTATGCCATCCATAAAATTTATGGATTATATTGACATATTATCTTTGAGTTAAATCCTTTTTTTCTAAGGAATATGGTTTTTACAAATTTGTAAAAAAAGTCAAGTATGAATAGTGTCCAAAATTGACATAATTCATAAATTTAAACAAAAAATCGTTTATTAAATTATATATATTTTATAAAAATATAAGATTCATACAAATGGTTAAAATAATTCAAAATATGTCATAAATGACTTTTTTTGGTCTTTTTACATGATATGGTAGTTACAATAACCCACAATGTGTAAATAACATGATATCCCGGTAAGATTAATAAGGGTAAAATAAGGGTTAAACCAAAAAGATAAGGATAAAAAATATTCAAAACATGTATAAAAATTATTTGATGATTGGTATTCAAACCAAAACCAAATTATATTAGAATTAAATGAGTTTTGATGTATTTTTAATCGAAATTGAATTTTTAATAAATTAATATTTCATGAACTTCCTAAAGTGCCCCTCACCCCTCTTATAAAAGGCCACCATCTCAACCCACATACTAACACCTATAAATCCACTTGTATCATACAAATTCTACTCCAATAGTCCCCCAAAATCACCCACTTTTTCCTAGAATCCTTAAAATGGGCATAATGCAACTCAAGAAATCCTTTTGGATCAAATCAAAAGAAGTTACCCGATTTAGAGGAAACGTCTTCTCTCATGTTTCATTCCTTTATTTTCATTATACACTCCCTATGATCTTATTATTATTTTATTACATAACAAAAAAATTATCCTAAATATACTTGGATGTTTCTATGATAATTATTTGTACTACACTTACACACACCTCCATCTAATGTATACAAACATACTATTTCTGTGTACGGTGAACTACTACCTCACGAAACGATGATTGTTCTATTTTCCCCTACCACCTATCATGATGTAAATTATGATGGAAATGTATTTATATATGATATATGTTATAATTATATTGTCTCTATGAATCAGTAATTTTTATTTACAACATACTTTTATGCTTTCCATGATGTGTAAATATAATAATTTCATTTGATGAAGTGTGGACTACCGCTCCCTACAAGTGATATGACTCGTTCATGCTATACATGGAATGTATAAAGGATGGTTTTATTAAATATATGAGACATAAATTACATAAATATTATACTGGTATTATTATATAAATTTATATAATTTTATTGTTATTCTTTTACTATGATAAATAAATGAAAGTAGCGTTCATGCGTACGTACAGTCTACCATCTCAATGATTGGTGCATTTAATTTCTTATCTAGAAATGTTATGGACTAATATAAATACATATATACTATATATATATGATATTTAAATCATGAATATCATTCTGGATATGAGGTGCTTTTGAATACATGTATAATTTATATCAAAACAAGTTCATTTTCGAATCAAGTACTGAATATCGACAAAACGATCGATATTAACTTAAATAATTATGTAATTTTTATAACATGGTAGCAAGTGATATAAAAGGAATAATATAATAAAAAAATGTTCTAAAGCAAGTAGAAACTAACTTAAGTTTATTATTCATGAAGAAAAAGGATCATACAAAGCGAGTCGTACTCAAGGTAAGGGACTTCATCTAAATCTCCTTTCATTAAAGCATATCTTGATGTTATGTATATTTATTGTCCTATAAGGTGTATATACAACTATTCTAACATTTACTATCATGAATTACTATATTATAATGATATTTTATGTTTTTTTAATGATATTTGTTAATTATTATTATTCAAGTGTTTCTCAAGTGGTAAGGGAATTTTAAACTAAAAACCTTGTTTTAATGTTTTGATAATTTATTCTTATAAAATAATTCAATTTTATGTCCATGTTTTCAAAATGGTTTTATTGATCTATTTTTATGAACATAAATGTTTTAAAATTCCAATTATCGAATTTGTTTTAAATGATTCAAAGTGGTATGGGACACTTTGATTCAAAAGTCTTTTTATTAAATGTTTTAAATGAATTTTGAAATGGATTGAGTATTTCAATATCTTGAAATGATTTATTGTGATTGAAAATGAAATGTAATTAGTGAAATGTTGATATCTCAAATATTTTATGTGTTATGATTATATAATGGTATGTGTAAATTTGATGAGTGGTTACATGATAAACCAATGACGGGTGGTTACATGATAAACCAATGACGGGTGGTTACGTGAAAAACCAAATGATGGGTGGTTCCGTGATAATCCAAGGACATGTGGTTACGTTATAAACTCCAATGAGTTGGGTATGGAATTCTATCTTATAGACATTCCATTTAGTGATATGTGTGGAAGTCGACAGTATGGTTATTACATTTAATTATTATGTCCCAAGTTACATTTATATGTTATATGTTGCTTTATATGGACTTTATGGTAATATTTTAGTTACAAAAAGGGTAAGCAATGAGATTATATTCAGTGAAGTGTTTTTGCCACTTCTTAAAGATGAAAAGTATTAATTTATGATAAATTTTTCATGGTTTAAATGTTTTCGCAAGACAAATAGTTTTCATTCATTATGTACCCCTTAATGATCTTTTTATGCTCATCCTAAGATTTGAAATGTTTTTCATAGGATATAAAGAAGAATAGCGTCAGGGATGATATCAAGAAAAAGTTGTTCTATTAAAACATGAAACGATGTCATGATTATTTTTAACGAGTTTTTTTATAAAAAAATGGATAGTTAGTAGAAGTGTCTACTTGTAATATTCAAGTTGTTATATATATGTTATGACCTAATTCTATAAATCTCTAAACCTGAAAAGAACATCAATGTGAATTCTTGACTTAACTCATGATTATGTAATGTTTAAGACTAGGGCCTTATACAGGGCACACTGGGGGACATCCTGGCCCTACTGTAATTGTCATCCTATATAGGGGATATGTTCTCATGTAAATATTTGTCACACCTTCTAAAAAAACCCTATCTAAGGTACCACAAAGAGAAGTGAGGATCGATCGGGTCTCTCGATGTGATACATGATCCAGCCCGCTGAGTCACCGTCGAAGCCAAGCTAAGAGAACATCAGAACACGTTCCACTCTCTATGAAAGGAATGGGATCCTGTATCATAACTTCATATAGAAGCCCAATTGTATCATCTCAATCTCTATTGTCACCCCCTATAACGGGATCAGGATCCTACAACGATCCTTCATAGGGGAGACAAAGAAAATGCCACCAGGCCCTATTGGTCCAACTAAAACTCCAATAAGCCATCTCAAAAGGACTGCCACATCGCAAGGGTCACAAAGATATAAATGGATTATTAATTGGAAATACAATTTCAAATATATGGGTGTTTTAGTGAAAAGAGGCTAGTTGTGTCTGAGTTCGTTCGGACCGGGTCAGATTGACCTGCTCGACCTGGACCGCTGGGTTTGACCCGGCCTGGTGGATGAACCCAGTCTGTTGGTCCCGGGTTGAGGCCAGACCACCTTTCTGATCCAGCCCGCTAGAGTGGGCCGATCTATCTGCCTTGGATATGGAAACCCACTGCACCCCCTTCGCGTCACACTGACGGCTCGACCTGCCACTTCTTCAGTCGCCTGCGGCTTGAGCCGCAGGTCATGATCACCCTATCGTAGTCAAAGCCACAAATTTCTCCTTCTTGGAAAGACACATAGACATGGCTTCCACCACCACAGTGGCACACCCCCAGAGCACACAACCTCGACCACGAAAGCACGCACCACTGCAAATAGTGGCATGTTTCACGGGCCACCAGACTCACTCCGGTGGTCCTATCATCGATCCAGAAGATATTCCAAAAACCTCAGGACATGCTCTTCATCGTCATGGGTTTGAATCCATACCACAATCCCTCCTAGTGAAATTTCGATCAAATGATGATATCTCTTACACCACATCAATCCATTCGCCTCCGCCATCATTGAAACTCCTTCATGCCATGTCCATCTCAGATCTGTGATACCAGATCATTACACCAAGAATTGATTACACAATGATCAATCAATCGACAAATTTCAAGTCATGGGAAAAAAGAAGAACACCCTCAAAGAACATAGAATGGAGGGAGAAAATCATGAATTAAAAAATATGACCGGGCCTTGATCGATGTTCATGTCAATTGAGGTTCATTTATATTAGAACAGTTAACCAAGAATCGTGAAGATAATCTCCCCTTAAAACCCCGAAAGAGTAATCCCATCCCACAACAACAATCGATCCATGTACCAATTTGGTTGTTAATTGGTCCTCGTCCATCATGGAATATCAAGAATGGGGAAATGAGATGATTTAAATAACAACAACTACCTCAAGTTGGATCGATTTTAGACATTTATTGAAGTCACGTCGCCACATCAATCCTTGTTCTGCCGATGTTTGTCGATTCTTCGCCACTTGATCAAATCTCTTCCTCTCATCTGTCATCATAGGTGAGATAGTCTCATCATCCTTTCCTTAGGGAAACTTTATAAGAATTATCCAGTATTATGAATTCTAAAGATGGACCCAATCTATGATTTATAGAGGAAACACGTTAATGCGTTTCAGTGTTACTATTTCTCTTTGAAACAACACCACCATGCTGATTCATTTATTAAAGGAGAATGGGTTACTTCGTCACTGTGTTGCAACAATGCAAAAAATTAAAAAGGAAATAAAATAAACTTATTGAAGTTTATTTTATTCTCTTTTAAAAATTACAAAAATTCACATTTACCTTCGAACCACGCCGGTCAAGGTTAGGGTCCACTTAAGGAAAGAACATCCTCATGAGCTCAACGGTACTCTCAGATTTCCAATCTGAGTTACTGTTTATGAGTTATAAGGATTTTAAAAATAAAATAAAATAATTTTTATTTTATTATTTTATTTACGGTCACATCCCAAAAACTACTTTCCACAGTTGGCCCACACTGGCCAATGTTAGGCTTTTCCTAAAGAATTAAATCCCTCACAAGCTCAACCATGGTCTCATATTTTCAATCCAAGTTACCATTAATGAGTTATAAGGTCTTGAAAAAATGAAATATTTTAATTTTATTATTTTATTAATGGTTATGCCATTTTTGGGGTTTTTCACTGGAGACCCATGCTGACTAAAATTAAGTCTCTCCTTAGGTAAACCCACCTTCTCGAACACAACACTGCCCTTGTATTTATGATCTAGGCACATGTTTAAGGGTTATTCCACTTTTTTAGGTAAACTGCTCATGCACATTATTTAAAACATAACATTTTTGACAGATCATTCTGAACTCAGGGCCTTAGAATTGCACGCCGTCTTAGTGCCAGATCTCATAATTTTCCCAAGAATTTTCTAAAAATAGATCCAATAAAATCCAAGTTGTTACAAAATAGCTACATAATGAAACACATTTTTTGGTGTAATCTCTCTGCAGTTAATCTAAAAACATTAAGGGAGGATCCACAAGCTTCCTTAAGCTCTATCCTTGAAAAAATTAATAAAAATACCAAAAAATTGTAGTATTATTTCCCATAATCAATGAAAATCATGATAAAAACATATGAACAAATAATACTTATCAAATTTCCCCAAAATTGAACATTTTATTATCCTTACAAAAAATATACTTACAAAGATTCAAAATATGTTGAATCCTTTAACTAAAGAAAAACAGTAGAGAACATGTCAATAAAACAAAATATTAGATGAAAAATTTCAAATTATAATATAATCTTCCTCCATAAGTAATTATACATACTTATTAAGATTATAATACAATTCTTATTATCATACATAATTATTTTTCAACCATTACTTTGACATCTATACCCATACAGTGATATACCTCTTTAGAAAATTTCACATTCAACACTCAAGAATAATGTAAAACTAGAGTTATGATCATTCTAATGTTCATGTATTCTATTTATATGCTTATGTAATATCTCAATCATCAATTTATATAAATAAAACTTGAGAAATCGAGAGGAAATCCCAAAAGGTTCGAATGTCTTTGAGTCTAGAGGTGATTATTTCATGATGTAATTATAAAAAATTAAGGCTTTAAAAGGTGGGATAAATTATTTAAGTACAAATAAATATTTTTTGTTTCATCTCAAGGAAAAGTGGACCTACTTATCCACTTCAAATTTATTATATCCCATCAAAATATACTTCTCTTAATGATTCCCATCATGAAAATTCAATAATAAGGAAAAAAAATTTCATCATCTTTTTCATTCCTTTTCCTTTTTTATAAAATAAATTGCACCAGGATTAAGTATCATACCAATAAAAATACCTTTGCTTGATCTCCTCATGGAACTAATTCTCATAGTTATAATAAGAACATATATCATGTCTGGGTGATCTTTAAAATGTACATGATAAGATCTATTATTTCGATTTGTTTTTATAAATAATATGGGAATCAAGTAATTAAAATATAAAATATATTGGAATCAACTTCCAAATCACTAATTGAAATTATACCACCTTAGCTTACATGTTATTCTCACATGGTAGTTCCATGCATCACCAATCACCCTCATTAAAATGAAAAGAAAAAAAATAAAGTATTTATACTAAATAATGTATTGTATGGATGAAAAATTGGCCTATAATGTAGAATACCTCTCTAGAAATTTCATGGATATTAAAAGATTAAAATATGGTTAGATATAGGTTAGGTATAAAGGTAAAAAGGGTTAAAAAATATCCTAAATCACATTAGTGTGGTTTGAAAAAAACTCATTTTTTTGAAAAAGATCAAAGAGAAAGTTAAAATTGTAATATTTGTCTGGACTTCTATTATGAAATAGGTTATTAGAAATAATATAACAAAATATTTTCAAACACCTCTTAAGAATGGAATTTCAAAATATTAAA
This sequence comes from Viscum album, assembly GCA_963277665.1. Lineage (NCBI taxonomy): Eukaryota > Viridiplantae > Streptophyta > Magnoliopsida > Santalales > Viscaceae > Viscum > Viscum album. The sequence goes on from OY728162.1 coordinate 826,534,039, forward strand.
CAATCACTCATAACGTGAACATTATGTAATAATCGAATAAACAAAGAATTTATATATTTTAAATTAGAGGACAAAATAATTCTACAAATATATAGAATACCATATTAAGAATTAACAGGTTATTTATTTTCAATAATTCCAAATTAATTTTTTTCTTTTATTTACACGTGTGTTCATAATTTTCATAATTCAAGAGATGTATCCAAAAAAACATCGCTTTGTCCATTGATTTCAAGAAAAAATTCACGTGTTTCCAAGAATCCCTCCACCACACTTAATTTCAAATACTATCTCCACTATTTAAAATCATGGTGAGATAAATGAAAATGAATATTATTTTAAATACATCATAGTAAAGGATGAAAAGTCAAGAAATAATTAATGACCTCTATGATTTATGTACGATTTTTTTCCTAGATAACTAGTTGGAATTTACTGTATAAAAATCCTCTGAATTGATGGATTGTGTTGGATTTTATTTCCTAAAATGAAAATATTGAACTAGGTAACATGATAGTGTGAAAATGTTATATTTATTATGGTTAAGAATAAATTTATACAAAAAATAATATTTTATTTTTTTTCATTCAACATGTTATATAAAGGATAGATAATGAACACAAAAGGAAAGTAAATATATTAAATTCTAAAAAAATGAGAGAGTAAAACAAAAATAGAAGAATTAAAAAAAATGTAGAAGGGGGGGAATCCTATGACTCATTAGTTCCATCCCCCATCTCCCCATTGGGGTCTACCTTTACTGTGGTTGTAGTTAATGAAATCAAGAAATCCATAAAGGACTACACATACCATCATTGAATCAACTAATACGTCTCCAAAATAATTTCCTCAACAACTAATGTTTTATAAGGGAAGGTAGAGTAGTCTAAATCCAGGTTGTGTTAGAAACTACCTCTATCAAACCCTATAAATGAGGAATGATAGTCAATACTGGTGTTGAAAACTACTAAGATTAATGATAAATCAAGTATATTGCTAAATTAGATGTCTAAGAGTTTGATAATGGTACTTATGTAGTAATTAGGGAATATGGCTCCCCACTAGGTAGGGTATCTGTAGATCCATGAACCTAGGAAAGTTCAGTGTTTATAAGTGGATTAACTAGAATATAGATATATATATATTGATAGTTTTAATTTTTGTATCACTAGGAAGGAATATTATAGTGTTTATTCTAGTAGTGGGAGTCAGTGGATGATCATTATTTCGAGTTGGTATCTCCATAATCCTTAGGGAGGTCATGTGTTGATCAACTAGGTCAATAAATGGTAGCACTATTGTAGGTTCATTTAACGGACCCTTTCCACTATTTTGGGAATCCAACTCGAACTATCATCATTCATCAGTATCTATAAGATAACTAGTATCCAATGTGTCAAAAGCTGGAGAGGGGTGGGTTGGGGCTGGTATAAATGCTCAATCAGGGGTGAGATAATACAAACTAAATATGTTGATGGATGAGTGGGATAAAAATATTGTGTTTGGATGAACCTATTATGTTCCCACTAGGGTGGATACAGTAAAATAAATGGGTGTTGTGTTAGGTCATGTCGTAGAATGGGAGGTGTATAAAATTATACCTCCATCTACTCATATACATGGTTCTTGATCCCAATCATATACTGAAAGACATTGGAAAATATTGATTCCACTCCATGTGAGGTAATAGTGGTGGTTGTTCCTAAGAATGTGAAACTTCTATTCATACTCTCAGTGTTGGGGTTGATTGGGAAGTGAAAGTGTAACACCCCAGGTAAATAAAGAGTATGACATTTTCACATTTATCCATATTTGTGAATAAAATATTAATATAATTTTAAAGGGGACGCTATGCTCAATGGCGTACCCAACAAGCAACAACGAGTTTCTTGAGAATCTTACGTTGCACTCTAATAATAAAGTAATATTATTTTAAATGGTAGTTAATGCCTAGCCTTTGTAATGGAAGGAATGAACAGAACTAACTACAAAATTATTATATATGTTTGTCAAATATTTTTACTCTTTACAATAAATGTTAGAGGATTAAAAATGCGAATGAATCCAATTTTAAGCGTAGACATTCTAATATTCTTTAAAAGGTCGATTAACCGCCTTTTGAAGGCGAACCTCTTTTAAATCCAATTTTTGAAAATTTTATGTGTTATATTTGACAAAATAAAATTCTTCTTTATAATCTGGACACCAAAATTTACTTTGTGTAAATTTTGGTATTTTTCCGAAAAAGTTCAATTTTTAATGAATAGTGAAAACTGTTGTATTTTAATTCAAAACCACTTTTTAATATAATTTATTTTTATGATTAGATTATCTTTTTAATTGGTTTTAAAGTGTAAATAGAATATATTTTTACCATTTAATCCAATGGTGGTCATTTTATTTAATATCTCTTTAAGGTTGGACATAAACGAGTGTCAATCTTTTGAAAGATATTGTTTCTTAAAAACACGCTATTTGTTTTAACAGTGGGGTTTAATTATAAAATTAATTAATGAAAATTATATGTTATGAATTTGGTAAAATAGACATCATTTTTGAATTTTAATATCAAATATATCTTAGGGTGAATTTTTGGTATTTTTCTGAAAAACATCAATTTTTGATGAATAATGAAACCACAAAGTGGTAGTTACAAAATTTGATTTTTCGTTTAAATGGGACTTTAACACTTCTGTGTTTTGAATTTCAAAAATACAATTTAAATGATATTAATTGTCAAGTAAAATGTGGTTCAATGGGATGAAAACAGTTTTTGATGAAAAGTAACTTTTAAGTTTTATTAATCGGGATTAAAGGTAATTAGTGTGATTTAAGGTAAAAATGATATTATAATAAAATGAAAATATATTGAAACTTGTCCTAACCCTATTGGATGAGTTATGGATGACCAAGACAACCAATGGGTCGATTTGTGGTACTCCATGGAGCCACTTGGGTTTGATAATGACATTTATGCCTTTTATTTAAAGTTAAAATAAAAATGTCACAAACATGATTTGTTTTACTAAAACACTTTTTACATGTGGTTATACAAGTCAAAATTTTGACTATAAATAGTCATTGGGAAGCTAAAAATATTTCATACATTATAGTATTTTTTTTTATAATTTTTAGACATTAAATAAATTAAATTCTTTATGACATCATGATGATGCAGCGATGACCTCATTATTTAACGATTTAAATAAAATGGAAAGATAATGAAAAATCTAGGACCTAAACATGTAAAAAACCTATTGGATGGGTGGATTTATAACCCTTATCACCGTATCATAGAAACACATCAATGTGGGACCGTTAAAATCCGAAAACCATTTGAAAATAAAGTAACATTTTATACTTTTCCAAGAGTGCCCCTCCTCTCCTCTTATAAAAGGCCCCCACCTCTACCACCTTACCCACACCTCTCAAGCATTTGGTTCAGCCAAGATATGATCATTTTGTCTCTCCACATCCCTCTACTCATCCTAGAATCCTTAACTTAGTCAGAAAGCTCTTCAAGAAACCCTTTTGGTTCAAACCAAAGGGAGTTACCCAATTTTAAGGCAACGTCTTCACTTGTGCTCTTTTGTTTTATTTTGCTTCTCCAAGCCCATAAACTCTTTTTATTCATTTATTTTGTAACAACTACAGTATCTTAAATATACTAGGATGTTGTTATAATAATTATTTGAGCTACACTTACACACACCTTCATCTAATGGTTAAAGAACATATTGTTTCTCTGGATGGCGAATTTCTGCCTCACGAAACGATGATTGTTCAACACTCATATAACACCTTCAAAGGTGGCCATTAAGATGTCAATATATTTATATATAATATATATTATGTTTATGTTTTCCTTATGCTTCTGTATTTTTCATTTGTGGTATACCTTTATGATTTCCATTGTGGGTAAACACGATAATTTCATTTTAGGAAGTGCGGACTACCGCCCCCTCAAGTGATTTGATTCGTTAATGCCATATGTGGGACGTATAAAGGATGGATTTAAAGTTATTATATATGATTTTATACTGTAATTATAATATAACTCTATATAATTATAATTTATTTCCATTAAATTATGAGATAGAAATGAAAGTAGCGTTTATGCGTACGTACGGCTTACCGTCTCCATGAACGGTACATTTCATTTCTTATCCCCAAATGTAATGTACTATTATAAGTACATGTATATAATGGATATATATGACGAATGATACATATAAATGATTAATATAATTCTGGAATTAAAATATACATACCTCTCATTTAGTTATAATTCCATTAATATGACAAAGAAATAAAAGTAGCGTTCATGCGTACGTACGACTTACCGTCTCCATGAACGGTGCATTTCATTTCTTTCCTCTAAATGATTATGTAATATTATAAATACATGTATATGATGGATATATATGATATATATGATATCCAAATCAGGAATGTCTTTCTAGATATAAAGAACCTTTTACCACACAAACAACATGTAATTGTAAGAAGTCCACTTTTGACTTAAGAACCAAATATCGAAAAAACAAACATTATTAACTTAAACGATTAAATAATGTTTATAACATGTCAATAATTGATATAAAAGGAATAATTAACTTGAAAAAGTTTCTTAAGCAAGTATAAATTAACTCAAGTTTATTATTCAGGACGTTAAAGAACGATCGAGTCAAGTCGGACCCGAGGTAAGGGATCCTACTCCTCTCTTTCCTTTTAAGTACGATATTTTATGTCATTACTTTTAAAGATCATCTTTCTTGTTATTGGGATGTTATTTTATATTAATCTTACGGTAATTTTTATGTTCATATGATGAGAGACCCTATTCTCTCTCATCAATCCATTTTGTAAGTTTTTGAGTGGCGCCGTTAGCCTGCCGAATTTTCGTAAGAGATCTAACCTCTCTCTTTCTTTTTAAGTACTCTCCTTTATGTCACTTATTTTAAGATACTCTTTGTTATGTTGGGGGATTTTCTTTTATAATACTATTTCTATAAACTTTATGTCAATATTATGAGATACCCTATTTGATCTCATCAATCCATTTTTGTAAGTTTTATGTGGCGCCGTTATGCTGCCGAGTTTTCGTAAGGGATTTTTCATCTCACTTTTATTCCCATGACATTTATGATACATTTTCCACTATTTCCTTTGAGTGGTGTATGTACTGCCCATTATTATACACTTTTTGTAGTATAATTTCATTTATGGGTATTTACATCTTCATTGTATGACCCTTCTTCCATGGGGTGTAGTTTTCGAAAGATACCCAACTCGGTAAGGGGACCTTTCACCCTCCTCTTTTTAAAAGACTTCTTTTGTTATGTATTTAATTAACATAATATTATGTTGGGATATATTCTTCTATATCCTTATTGATTTAAACTATATTTCCATGTGATGAGATACCCTTTTTATCTCTCATCAACTCATTTTCTGAATTTTGTAGTGACGCCATTAGGATGTCAAATTTTTGCAAGGGAACTTCTTAACCCAAATTTGATTCTTTGGGATAAACTTATACTCCTTAAATATGTCATTCTATGAATATGTGTGAATAACCTCTTATTTTTTTACACTTAATATCCCCTTATATTTGGTGTATTCGTTTGTCACACATAATTATTTAATTGATTTATCCTTAAACCAAGGATACCGGCTTTGTAAGGGACTTCGTCTCAATCTCCTTTCATTGAGGCATATTTCGTTTTATACACAACTTTCTTTTATACGGTGTATAAACAACTTTTACTTTTACTTTTATACAAAAGGAATCTTTTTCTACGAATCTTTTTACTAAACGACAAAAAGGAATGTTTCTTTTAATGTACGTGGTGACAATGACCTTTTCCGCCGCCGTGAGTATTATTTGATCTTTGGCTTCCTCAACAAGCCGTAATGTTTTTAAAATAAAATAAATACCATATACTCTTTTATGTATTTTGGTATTTAAAATTGTTTTGATAAAGGATTCTATTTTGTCAATATATTTAAATGATATATTGTGATTTAAATGTGGAAATGTTATCATTCCTTTATATTGGTTTTATGTGTTATAATTTTATAATGGTACTTGGACATTTTACGGGTGGTTACGTGATAAAACATATGACGGGTGGTGCCGTGAATACCAAGACGGGTGTTTACGTTATAACCTCCAATGCATTGGGTATGGAAGTCGACCGTATGGCTATTCCATTAAGTATGTATGGAATTTGGCCGTATGGCTATTCCATTAAGTGATATGTGTGGAAGTCGACCGTATGGTTATTCAACTTAAGTATGTTTATGTCCCAAGTTACCTTTATATGTTATGTGATCTTTATATGGGTTTTATGGTAATCTTTTGGTTACAGAAGGGTAAGTAATGAACTTTTATTCAGTGAAGAGTTTTTACTACTTCGAAAAGGTGAAAAGTATTACTTTGATAAAGTATACATGGTTTACTTGTTGTTTTAAAAAACTAACAGTTTTCATTCTTTGTGTATCCCTTACTGAGCTTTTTATGCTCATCCCAAGTTTTTGAAATGTTTTTCATAGGACTTAACGTGGAATAGGGTCAACGATGGGATCAAGGGAAAGTCATGCAACCTAAAACATGGAACTGGACATGTTTCTTTTTAAGAGTTTTTATTTTATGGAAACTTAGTAAAAGTTTATACTTTGTAATCTTTTGAGATGTAATAGTTATGTCCTAATTCTCTGAAACTCTAAACCTGAAAAGATCCTCAATGTGAATTATTCATTTAATTCAATATTAAGTAAGGTTTAAGGCCGAGGCCTTATATTTGGTATCAAAGGTCGGTTTAGATAACTTTAGAGGTTAGGGTATTCTTTAAGCATAAGTGACATGACCATAATGTTTAGGATTTCATAAACAGTCCTAGTTTTAGATAAAGTGAATGAGTAAGTATATCTTAGTTTTTATCTTCCTCATTAGTTCACGATGGTTATGTTGATATACTCACACTGACCTTTTTGGTTTTAGTAAATGGATGGATCTAGCAGGCACCAAAGTGACAATGGGTTTGAAGGAAACTATGGTGGTTCTCTGATTAAGAGACTGGATGAAATGTGGGATTCAATAAGTGTTGGGAAAAAATCCCTCAAGGTAACATTGCAGCATTTTTGGGTTGATTGTGTTTGTTGACAAAGCAGGTTTCCATGGAGAATTGTCGAGTTCCCGAGAAGTTGTTGACATTCCATGTTGACAATGAACTTTGACAAAGGAAAGGACGATCTGGAGGCGGTACAAAAGAGCAGTACAAGGTGACGCCGTTTTCCAGTGTTTGCCAAATTTTTGGGCCTGAAAATCGCCAATGGAAAATGGAGTGATATGTTGTTGGCGAAGGTTGAGGAGAGAGAAATGAAGGAGGTGTGCGGAAAAATCAAGCGTGGCACGCAAAACTAGCGGGTTGCGCGAAATCTTGAAGTGTGGCGCGCAAAACAGCGGGTTGCGCGAAATTGTATTTCGCGCAAAAGATGTTTCAAGGCCGAAAGCTTGAAAATCGGTAAAGGCATGAGGCACGCGCAATTTTGGAGGCGTGCGCAGAAAATTGAAGTGGCGCGCGAAATAGCGGATGAAGTATTTCGCGCAAGAGGTGTTACGAGGTCCGAAGCTCGTAAAATGGCAAAGGCATGAGGTGCGCGAAATTATGGAGCAGTGCGCGGAAAATGTTTGTGCGCGGAAGATCAAAGCGGATTACGCGCTCAAGGAGGGTTTTTCGCGCGGGGTCGATTTTGCCTATAAATATGAAGTGACCCTCCTCCATTAAGAAGAGTTCAAGACATAGAAAATACCCGAGCTCTGGTTCGCGAAATTGAAGTTAGAAAGTGTGTTGCGCGTAAACTTAAAGTTTGCGCGTAAAGTCAGATTGCGCGAAAAGCAAAGGCTGCGCAGAAAGTTGGTGTTGGCGCGTAAAAGGAAGATTGCGCGAAAAGTGGATTTCGCGCAAAATCAGTGAATTGCGCGCAAGGCAGTTTCGAGGCTGCGTGTAATATTTGGAGGTTGCGCGAAAAAGGAATTTCGCGCAAATCATAGAAATTGCACGCAAGTCACCGTAAGTGTTGCGCGTAAAAATTGAGGTTGCCCGGTACATCCGGTGCAAAGTGAGATTCATCTGCGGGTGAAAGTTGGACTTCAACAGAGCATCTACATACAGAGGAAGATGCATTCCTTCATGAAAATGAAGAGACCTACAGGTCTATAAACTGTGTGTGAATACCTTCCAAGAGCAGTGAGCTTAGGAAGAGGAAGAAGGTGATCCTCTCCACCGGCAGTGAGCCAGAGAGAGAGAAACAGGGAGTGACCCTTGGGAAAGCAGTGAGCTGACCCTAAACATTGTATAGGCAGTGAGCCTGGGCATAGAAGTGATCTAGCCCGAACATTGTAATCCGCAGCTAGTGAAGTTTAGTGGACTTGGTACGACCGGCAACCTGTCGGCGTATGCTCCTTGGACGTAGCCCTTAGCGGTGAACCAAGTAAAATTGTTGTGTCCTGTGCTTGCTTTACTTTCTGTTTGTATTGTGCAGCAGGAAAGAGAGAGAAGAGTGTTTTGCTTAACAGGGAAACAAGATCAGAAAGGGCTTTAATTTTTAATTAGTCATACCCTGATTCACCCCCCCTCTCAGGGTATTCAGCCTAGTGGACCTAACAAGTGGTATCAGAGGGAAGGTTAACAGTTGGTCTTCTCTCAATGGAGGTCACTAATCATAGAGGGATTCCGATCTTCGACGGATGTAATTTTCAGATATGGAAGAATCGAATGCAACACTATTTCCGATCTCTGGGAATGGATGTGTTTTCAGCAGCTATGCATGGTATCACAGCTGATATTACTAGTGGTGCATTATCAGAAGCTGAGCACAAAGGGTTGGATGCTGATTCCAAAGCAATAAACGCCTTAGGTGGAGCCCTCTCTAATCCCATTTATACAAAGGTGATGTCATGCAAAACGTCACATGCCATGTGGGAAAAACTTTTGAATATTTATGAAGGGGATACAAAAGTCAGAGAGGCAAAGCTGCAAGTGTTGTGGAACAAGTATGAAGATCTCAAAATGAACCCGAATGAGTCCGTTGATGCATTCTTTGACAGGGTAAATGTTGTGGTAGAAGACATGCGGGGTCTTGGAGAAATTATCGAAGACATTAAAATCGTAAAGCGCATCTTGAGAAAGCTTCCACCTCGGTTCAATCCGAAAGTTTCTGTGTTGGAAGATAAAGATCCGAAAGAGCTAACATTGGATAACCTACACAGCACTCTTGTTGCATATGAAATGAGAAATGATGACAACGATGCTGTGGAAAAGGGGAAATCCAAAGAGGTGGCATTTAAGGCCATGAAGAGGCTCACTATTGAAGATTCTCAGGAGGAAGAAGAGTCAGATGAGGTGATGTCGTTCCTTTCTTCAAATCTGCAAAGAGGAAAAGGAAAGTTTAAAGGGAAACTTCCACTAGCATGCTTCCGATGCGGAAAGGTTGGTCATCTTGCTGCAAGATTCCCCAAAAAGTTTCAAGAAGAAAGCGATGAAGATGAAGTTAAGACTCCCATAAAAAAATCTTCATCCTATGTGAAAGGGAAGAAGCAGTTCAAGAGAAATTTCTTTAAGAAGAAGAATCTTCTTTCCCAAGAAATTGACAGTTCAGCTGAGTCTGAGGGTGAAGAAGTTGAAGAGATAGAAAACTACAAAGATCATGGTCAAAATGCGATGGTGGCTGTTGCTAGTAGTGCTCTAGAAAAGAAAGAAACCGAAACTGATGAATAAGAAGAACAAATTGAAGGGAGAGTTGACATGGAAGCTGAATTAGAAGCAGCTCTTGAAGAGATAGATGTTTGGCGAGCAAAAACAAAGAAAGCCAACAAGATAGTACGTGATGCCAAACTCTACATGCAACAAAAAGAAGAAGAGAAGTCTGAGCTTGAGAAAGAAATTGAGAATCTTAAGTCTTCCAGGCCAGAGTGCACAGAAAAGGTTGATGAGCATAAGCTCAAGATTGAAGAGCAGAAAAGGGAGATCGATTGCTTGAGTCGAAAAGTGAAGGATCACGTCAAGCGTATTGAAGAGCTTGAAGAGGAAGTTGTCGGTCTGCGGAAAAAAGTTAAAGACCAGGAAAAACCCTTGAATCCCAACACATTCTTGGGAAATCAGGTCGTTACGAAGATGGAAAAGAAGAAAGAAGAGCCTAGTAGTTCAGCAGGAAAGAAGCAGCAATTGAACTCATATGTTAAGGCTGATTCACGACTTAATCAGAAACAAAAATCTGCGGCAGTTGAAGTTAGACCGCAAGCACCTGTCCCGAGATTGAAAGTGGATTTGAGCACAAAGAAGGATCAAAATACTCAGAGATCCAAAGGGGAAACTCGTAGTGCTGAAGTAACACGAAGGAATGCACCTTATATCAGGTGTTATTGTTGTGGAAAGATGAGACATTCATAGTATGTGTGTTCCATAGCCAAAAGATATCAAAGGGAACAAGAACAGAGATGGCAGCCAAACAGAGAACGGTTTTCCAGAACATTTTTTGAAGGACACTGTTTTTGGTGCGGAGGATTTGGACACATGGCTAGGTACTGCACTCCGACCATTCAGAAAAATGTGCCAAAACAGAATCAAAATGTTCGCAAGCAGCAGATCAGTAAACCGACAAATGAGTTAAAAGTTCAGAACAGATTTGCAGTTTTGCAAGATGAAGCTGGTTCATCATACTCTGAGAAAGAACAGAAGCCTCAATCCATGCCGAGTATGAAAGAAAAAGTATGGACTAGGAAGAAGAAAACTGAGAAGGCCGTAGTTGCTGAAATTTCCCTTAAAGCATCAGATCGTTCTGGTGTTTGGATCCTTGACAGTGGTTGCACATCCCACATGACGGGTAATAAGGATCTGGTTACAGGCATAAAATATGACAAAGAAGGAGTTGTCAAGTTTGGAAATGATGAAGGCCTGAAGATTGTTGGCTCAGGAAAAGCCAAGTTTGGGGGCAAAGAAATGAGACATGCTGATGTCTTGGTGGTAGAGGGTCTCAGTCATAATTTGCTTAGCGTCAGTCAACTATGTGACTCTGGGCACTCTATACTTTTTACCAAGAAGATGGGTATTGTTAAAGGAAAAGATGCAATAGTCATTCTTTAGGGAAAACGAACAAAGGGGAATCTTTACCTGGTAGGTGGGGAAGAAGATTCATGCCTTTTATCCAGAGAAGAAGAAAATCAGCTGTGGCATAAGCGACTTGGTCATCTATGTCAACCATCTATGGAAGATCTGGTAAAGTGTGATGCTGCTAGAGACCTTCCCAAACTATCACGTGATCGCACTCATACGTGTGATGCTTGTCAACAAGGGAAGATCATCAGGAAGACATACATGCCAAAGGAACAAAAAGCAACTCGAGTGCTCGAATTGGTGCATGCTGATGTATGTGGACCTATCTCACCACGAGCTATAGATGGGCAAAGGTACTATGTTCTTTTCATTGATGACTACAGTAGAATGGCCTGGGTATTCATCATTACCCATAAGACAGAGGTGTTCAGTTGCATAAAGCAGTACATGAGGGAATCAGAAAAGATGCTTGGGCAGAAAATTCTGAGGTTTCGTACTGATAACGGTACAGAATTTACAAACAGTCAGGTTGAAAACTATCTCGAGAAACATGGGATAAGGCATCAAGTTTCATCAGTAATAACTCCCCAACAGAATGGAGTGGTAGAAAGGAGGAATCGGATCATTAACAACATGGCCAGAACAATGCTTATTGATAAGGACCTACCAGAGAAGTTTTGGAAGGAAGCAGTTTTGACATCGGTCTATGTTTCAAACAGGTCCCTGTTATGTCCGAAGCAAGGGAAGACTCCGTATGAACTGTGGTATGGAAAAAAGCCAACGTTGAAATACTTTCGAATCTTTGGAAGTAAGTGTTTCATTCTCAACAAAGAACATCATAGGAAGTTTGAGGCACGAGGAGATGAAGGGATATTCCTTGGCTATTCAGGGAAAAGCAAAGCATATAAATGCTTCAACAAGAGGCTGGGAAAAATTGTTGAGAGTAATGATGTCACTATAGTCGAAAATGAATAGACTGCTCAACGACCCAGTGAACAGTTCCTGGATGAAAGTGATGATGAGGTAAGAAACCCAGGGGGAGCAGAAGTGGCAGAAGCTGACTCAGAAGAAGATACTGATGATGAAGAGGAAAGTGTCAAGTCGGTGTCTGCGAGGAAGACAAAGAGTCGAGCTGAGATTGATAGGCAGAATATCATTGGTGATCAAACAGCTCCAGTTCAGACTCGAAGAATGAAATCATCACAGCAAGCATCGTTTTTGTCTCAAGTGGAGCCGAAATGTTTTTCTGATGCAGCTGAAGATGAAAACTGGGTTCAGGCCATGAACGAAGAGCTTGATCAGATTGAGAAGAACCAGACATGGGAGATTGTTTCGAGGCCAGCAGACAAGAATGTCATTGGGACCAAATGGGTCTATCACAACAAGATGAATGAAGATGGCACAGTGATTCGGAACAAAGCATGACTAGTGTGCAAGGGGTACTCCCAAATCGAGGGAATTGATGTTGATGAGACATTTGCACCGGTTGCAAGGCTGGAGACAATAAGATTATTCCTAGCCATCGCAGTGCAAAGGAAGTTCAAAGTGTTCCAGATGGATGTCAAATCCGCATTCTTGAATGGGGTTCTGGAAGAGGAGGTGTATATTGAGCAGCCAGATGGTTTTCTCATTCATGAGGATGAGAACAAAGTTTGCAGGCTGAAGAAGGCATTGTATGGGCTGAAACAAGCACCAAGGGCATGGTACTCAAGGCTTGATCAGTACTTGAAGAAGCTTGGTTTTCAGCGTGGAGGAGTTGATTACAATCTCTATTTCAGTAATGACAGTAATCAAAGGATGATGGTGTTGGTTTATGTCGATGACATAATATTTGGTGGATTAGATGAAGCTCAGTGCAGACAGTTTTCCGAATTCATGAAAAATGAGTTTGAAATGTCAATGATTGGAGAGATAACGTTTTTCCTTGGTCTACAGGTCACACAAGGAAGGAATGGAACATTCATTTCTCAATCTAAATATTCCAAGGAGGTCCTGAGAAGGTTTGGAATGGAAAATTCCAAGGAGATGAAGACTCCGGTGGCTACCCGGATGAAATTATCAAAAGATGAGGATGGCAAGGCAGTTAATATCACAGAATACAGGCAAATCATTAGAATTCTGTTGTACTTAACCGCAACAAGGCCTGATATTGTTTTCGCCACATGCCAAGCAGCGAGATATCAAAGTAATCCCAAGGAAAGTCACATGCTCGCAGTAAAAAGAATACTTCGGTATATTAAGGGCACGGTGGACTTCGGCTTGACATACAATGACAAATCTCAGACAGAGTTATTGGGGTACACTGATGCAGACTGGGCCGGTTCAGCCGATGATAGAAAATCAACGTCAGGTGGTGCATTCTATCTTGGTGGATTGTGTATTTCTTGGCTAAGCAAGAAACAAGATTGCATTTCATTGAGCACCGCAGAAGCTGAGTATATTGCGGCCACTCAAGCATGCACACAATTATTGTGGATGAAGCAGCAGCTTGAAGATATGGGAGTTGAAGTGAAGTCTCCAATCGGAATCCAGTGTGACAACTCAAGTGCTATAAATCTTAGCAAAAATCCCGTCCATCATTCAAGGACAAAGAACATTGAGATTAAGTATCATTTTATCAAGGAGAAGGTTGAGCAGGGAATTGTAAAGTTGGAGTACGTGCCTACAGAACTACAGGTTGCAGACATTCTGACAAAGGCCTTACCCAAGGAAGCTTTTGAGAGGCATCGACTGGCTCTGGGAGTTCAGTCGATTCCCCGCACTTGAAATAGTGTGGATATGGGTCCCCCACCCCCCTCTCCCCGAGGTATGGTGTGTTTTTCCCTAATGTGCTGATATGTGTTCTCTACTATGTTACAGACTACAAAGGCGTGACCTTTGAGTTCGTTGACAAAGGGGGAGAAAAGTGCTTGAAAAGTGCTTGACAAAGGGGTAGAAAAGTGTTTGTTCAAGGGAGAAAATAGTGCGGAGATTTGATAAATCATACTTGTTACGGGGAGAAGCTGACAGGTGGAGCAGCCAGAAAGGGGGAGCAATGAGAAAGGGGGAGTGTATGAAATCTGACGATGCTAGAAGTGATCGTTCAAAGCATAGAAATCACGACAGCTGAGGATCGTGATAAAAGCAGAATAGTGATGTTGGAATGGTGTGAGACGGTGTCCAGCTATCAACAATCGGTATCAACTTAAGAATTCACCAATTGGTATCAGTGTGGTTCAACAACTGGTTTTATTTTAAGAATTGGTATCAGGGTGGAATCGACAATTGGGGTCTGACATGAAGTGATTCATTGATGAACTTTTCATACTACTCTTGTTTCTCACGCTGAGCATTGCTCATGTGGGCTTAGAGTACATGTTAAGTGAATCCTTGAACGCTGTCATAATCGCAAGCGGCGAATGGTGGTAGCAGCTGGAAGAAGACTCAGTGAGGTATCAAAGTGCAGAAAATATTTCTGAGCAGAGTTGTGAAGAGTTGTCAACAAACCCAAAGGGGGAGATTGTTGGGCAAAAATCCCTCAAGGTAACATTGCAGCATTTTCGGGTTGATTGTGTTTGTTGACAAAGCAGGTTTCCATGGAGAATTGTTGAGTTCCCGAGAAGTTGTTGACATTCCATGTTGACAATGAACTTTGACAAAGGAAAGGACGATCTGGAGGCGGTACAAAAGAGCAGTACAAGGTGGCGCCGTTTTCCAGTGTTTGCCAAATTTTTGGGCCTGAAAATCGCCAATGGAAAATGGAGTGATACGTTGTTGGCGAAGGTTGAGGAGAGAGAAATGAAGGAGGTGTGCGGAAAAATCAAGCATGGCGCGCAAAACTAGCGGGTTGCGCGAAATCTTGAAGTGTGGCGTGCAAAACAGTGGGTTGCGCGAAATTGTATTTCACGAAAAAGATGTTTCAAGGCCGAAAGCTTGAAAATCGGTAAAGGCATGAGGCGCGCGCAATTTTGGAGGCATGCGCGGAAAATTGAAGTGGCGCGCGAAATAGCGGATGAAGTATTTCGCGCAAGAGGTGTTACGAGGTCCGAAGCTCGTAAAATGGAAAAGGCATGAGGTGCGCGAAATTATGGAGCAGTGCGCGGAAAATGTTTGTGCGCGGAAGATCAAAGCGGATTACGCGCTCAAGGAGGGTTTTTCGCGCGGGGTCGATTTTTCCTATAAATATGAAGTGACCCTCCTCCATTAAGAAGAGTTCAAGACATAGAAAATACCCGAGCTCTGGTTCGCGAAATTGAAGTTAGAAAGTGTGTTGCGCGTAAACTTAAAGTTTGCGCGTAAAGTCAGATTGCGCGAAAAGCAAAGGCTGCGCAGAAAGTTGGTGTTGGCGCATAAAAGGAAGATTGCGCGAAAAGTGGATTTCGCGCAAAATCAGTGAATTGCGCGCAAGGCAGTTTCGAGGCTGCGTGTAATATTTGGAGGTTGCGCGAAAAAGGAATTTCGCGCAAATCATAGAAATTGCGCGCAAGTCACCGTAAGTGTTGCGCGTAAAAATTGAGGTTGCCCGGTACATCCAGTGCAAAGTGAGATTCATCTGCGGGTGAAAGTTGGACTTCAACAGAGCATCTACATACAGAGGAAGATGCATTCCTTCATGAAAATGAAGAGACCTACAGGTCTATAAACTGTGAGTGAATACCTTCCAAGAGCAGTGAGCTTAGGAAGAGGAAGAAGGTGATCCTCTCCACCGGCAGTGAGCCAGAGAGAGAGAAACAGGGAGTGACCCTTGGGAAAGCAGTGAGCTGACCCTAAACATTGTATAGGCAGTGAGCCTGGGCATAGAAGTGATCTAGCCCGAACATTGTAATCCGCAGCTAGTGAAGTTTAGTGGACTTGGTACGACCGGCAACCTGTCGGCGTATGCTCCTTGGACGTAGCCCTTAGCGGTGAACCAAGTAAAATTGTTGTGTCCTGTGCTTGCTTTACTTTCTGTTTATATTGTGCAGCAGGAAAGAGAGAGAAGAGTGTTTTGCTTAACAGCGAAACAAGATCAGAAAGGGCTTTAATTTTTATTTAGTCATACCCTGATTCACCCCCCCTCTCAGGGTATTCAGCCTAGTGGACCTAACAATAAGGAATCTCATGGTTGTTCTAAACCAACTATCAAGGAGTCATGATCAACCACTTGAACCTTGGTATGATCTGTAATGCATCATGTACAAGATGACCAATCGATGTGGAAGTTCAGGTAACAATTATAAAGGTAACCATTAGAGTTTATTTGATCCTTACTTTTGAGGTAATTATGGGTTACTATATGTAATAATGGAAAGTGAAAGTCATGAGATAAAATTGAGGTTAAATTACATTATGGTTATTTTTGAAGATTTTATCTCGTTATTGGGGAATGCTTTAAGAATTATGTAGTTTTGTAAAAAGGACAACACACAGACTGTGTGACAACCCGTTGCGTCAGACAAAGCCGCAAGAATCGATCCCACAACCAAAGTGCAACTGGTATTTATCTCCTACCACTGGACTACGTGAAGTTCCTGGTTAGTATGACTTATTGTTTTTAGTTAGGTGACTTTATGAATTAAGAGTAAGTTGATTTTGGGTTTTTATGAAAATGATTAACTTATCATGGAGGATAGGTGATTAGGTTAATTAATTTTCAATACGAGACTTTAGGAGCAACTGATGTTGTTTGGAGATAAATGTTATGATTTAACTTGGAAGACTATGTGACTAAATCCTTCAAATATTTGGGTTTCAATCTTAGTTTGGTTTACTTTGAGGAATTTTATGGACAAATTGTTTATCGAATGGTCCTCGTTGAACTTTGGGTTTTGTTGGACAAACTTTGGAGATTAAGAATAGATTTTCTTTTTATAAAGGGTTATCCTTTTCTAGATTATCTGATCTTGTACTAACCTTTTTGTTTTTGGTTTTGGTTAGAGTCTAAAGACATGGGAAGTATATAGTTCTCTTTTTTGGATTAGGTGATTCTCTAGAAATTGATTATAGTACTCTTAATGCGAACAAGTCTTCCTAAATACCCATCTTTTGGAGAAAATAAGAGTTTGATTAAGGAATCTAGTAAAAGTTGAAAGTATACATGATAATTAAGTATGTTTCATTATGATTCAATTATGCTCAAAAATAAATTCCTCCATAAAAAGTAACTTAAAACAAAAATTTTGTCTGTTAACTTTTCCTACTGGGGAATCGAATACCGTTTAACCTATCACAAGTTTGTGATTTTCTTATGGTTAACTTTCTGCTAGACATGTTTACAATCACTCTCCATCAGAATATGACCCTTTGTTTTTCCTCCATGTCCATGTTTTCATACTTGGAATCCTAGTATGGGTTAACTTGGGTGACCTTTGTACTTTCCTTTATTTCTTTTAAAGTGATAGTTTAAATTACTCCTTTTTCGATGTGGGGCTTTCGATGAAGTATCCAAGCCCAAATTTAAAATTGCGAGGACGCAATTCCCAAAAGGGGGGAAGGATGTAACACCCCAGGTAAATAAAGAGTATGACATTTTCACATTTATCCATATTTGTGAATAAAATATTAATATAATTTTAAAGGGGACGCTATGCTCGATGGCGTACCCAACACACAACAATGAGTTTCTTGGGAATCTTACATTGCACTCTAATAATAAAGTAATATTATTTTAAATGGTAGTTAATGCATAGCCGTTGTAATGGCGGGAATGAACAAAACTAACTACAAAATTATTATATATGTTTGTAAAATATTTTTACTCTTTACAATAAATGTTAGAGGATTAAAAATGCGAATGAATCCAATTTTAAGCGTAGACATTCTAATATTCTTTAAAAGGTCAATTAACCGCCTTTTGAAGGAGAACCTCTTTTAAATCAACTTTTTGACAATTTTATGTGTTATATTTGACCAAATAAAATTCTTCTTTATAATCGGGACATAAAAATTTACTTTCTGTAAATTTTTGGTATTTTTCCGAAAAAGATCAATTTTTAATGAATAGTGAAAATGTTGTATTTTAATTCAAAACCACTTTTTAATCTAATTTATTTATATGATTAGATTATCTTTTTAATTGGTTTTAAAGTGTAAATAGAATATATTTTTACCATTTAATCCAATGGTGGTCATTGTAATTAATATCGCTTTAAGGTTGGACATAAACGAGTGTCAATCTTTTGGAAGATATTGTCTCTTAAAAACACGCTATTTGTTTTAACAGCGGGGTTTAATTATAAAATTAATTAATTCAAATTATATGTTATGAATTTGTTAAAATAGATATAATTTTTGAATTTGGAATATCAAATATACCTTAGGGTGAATTTTTGGTTTTTTTCTGAAAAACATCAATTTTTGATGAATAGTGAAACCACAAAGTGGTCGTTACAAAATTTGATTTTTCGTTTAAATGGGAATTTACCACTTCCGTGTTTTGAATTTCAAAAATCCAATTTAAATGATATTAATTTTCAAGTAAAATGTGGTTCAATGGGATGAAAATAATTTTTGATGAAAAGTAACTTTTAAGTTTTATTAATCGCGATTAAAGGTAATTAGTGTGATTTAAGGTAAAAATGATATTATAATAAAATGAAAATATATTGAAACTTGTCCTAACCCTATTGGATGAGTTATGGACGACCACGACAACCCATGGGTCGTTTTTTGGTACTCCATGGAGCCACTTGGGTTTGATAATGACATTTATGCCTTTTATTTAAAGTTAAAATAAAAATGTCACAAACATGATTTGTTTTACTAAAACAATTTTTACATGTGGTTATACAAGTCAGAATTTTGACTATAAATATTAATTGGGAAGATAAAAGGATTTACTACATAATAGTATTTTTTTTATAATTTTTAGACATTAAATAAATTAAATTCTTTATGACATCATGATGATGCATCGATGACCTCATTATTTAACAATTTAAATAAAATGGAAAGATAATGAAAAATATAGGACCTACACATGTCAAAAACCTATTGGATGGGTGGATTTCTAACCCTTATCACCTTATCATCGAAACACATCAATGTGGGACAATTAAAATCCGAAAACCATTTGAAAATAAAGTAACATTTTATACTTTTCCAAGAGTGCCCCTCCTCTCCTCTTATAAAAGGCCCCCCAACTCTACCACCTTACCCACACCTCTAAAGCATTTGGTTCGGCCAAGATCTGATCATTTTGTCTCTCCACATACCTCTACTCATCCTAGAAGCCTTAACTTATGCAGGAAGCTCTTCAAAAAACCCTTTTGGTTCAAACCAAAGGGAGTTACCCAATTTTAAGGTAACGTCTTCACTTGTGCTCTTTTGTTTTATTTTGATTCTCCAACCCCATAAACTCTTTTTATTCACTTATTTTGTAACAAATCCAGTATCTTCAATATACTAGGATGTTGTTATAATAATTATTCGAGATACACTTACACACACCTTCATCTAGTGGTTAAAGAACATACTGTTTCTGTGGATGTCAAATTTCTGCCTCACGAAACGATGATTGTTCAACACTCATATAACACCTTTAAAGGTGGCCATTAAGATGTCACTATACTTATATATTATATATATTATGTGTATATTTTCCTTATGCTTCTGTATTTTTCATTTGTGGTATACCTTTATGGTTTCCATTGTGGGTAAACACGATAATTTCATTTTAGGAAGTGCGGACTACCGCCCCCTCAAGTGATTTGATTCGTTAATGCCATATGTGGGATGTATAAAGGATGGTTTTAAAGTTATTATATATGATGTTATACTGGAATTATAATATACCTCTATATAATTATTATTTATTTCCATTAAATTATGAGATAGAAATGAAAGTAGCGTTCATGCGTACGTACGGCTTACTGTCTCCATGAACGGTGCATTTCATTTCTTATCCCCAAATGTAATGTAATATTATAAGTACATGTATATAATGGATATATATGATGAATGATACATCTAAATGATTAATATAATTCTGGAATTAAAATATACATACCTCTCATTTAGTTTTAATTCCATTAATATGACAAAGAAATGAAAGTAGCATTCATGCGTACGTACGACTTACCGTCTCCATGAATGGTGCATTTCATTTCTTACCTCTAAATGATTATATAATATTATAAATACATTTATATGCTGGATATATATGATATATATGATATCCAAATCAGGAATGTCTTTCTGGATATAAAGAACCTTTGACCACACGAACAACATGTAATTGTAAGAAGTCCACTTTTCACTTAAGAACCAAATATCGACAAAACAAACATTATTAACTTAAATGATTACATAATGTTTATAACATGTCAATAATTGATATAAAAGGAATAATTAACTTGAAAAAGGTTCTTAAGCAAGTATAAATTAACTCAAGTTTATTATTCAGGACGTTAAAGAACGATCGAGTCAAGTCGGACCCGAGGTAAGGGATCCTACTCCTCTCTTTCTTTTTAAGTACGCTCTTTTATGTCATTCCTTTTAAAGGTCATATTTCTTGTTATTGGGATGTTATTTTATATTACTATTACTTTAATTTTTATGTTCATATGATGAGAGACCCTATTCTCTCTCATCAATCCATTTTGGAAGTTTTTGAGTGGCGCCGTTAGGCTGCCGAATTTTCGTAAGAGATCTAACCTCTCTCTTTCTTTTTAAGTACTCTCCTTTATGTCACTTCTTTTAAGATCCTCTTTGTTATGTTGGGGGATTTTATTTTATAATCCTATTTCTATAAAATTTATGTTAATATGATGAGATACCCTATTTGATCTCATCAATCCATTTTTGTAAGTTTTATGTGGCGCCGTTAGGTTGCCGATTTTTCGTAAGGGATTTTTCATCTCACTTTTATTCCCGTGACATTTATGCTACATTTTCCACTATTTCCTTTGAGTGGTGTATGTACTGCCCATTATTATACAATTTGTGTAGTATAATTTAATTTATGGGTATTTACATCTTCATTGTATGACCCTTCTTCCATGGGGTGTACTTTTCGAAAGATACCCAACTCGGTAAGGGGACCTTTCACCCTCCTCTTTTTAAAAGACTTCTTTTGTTATGTCTTTTAATTCACATACTATTATGTTGGGATGTGTTATTCTATATCCTTATTGATTTAAATTATATTTCCATGTGATGAGATACCCTTTTTATCTCTCATCAACTCATTTTCTGAATTTTGTAGTGACGCCATTAGGCTGTCAAATTTTTGCAAGGGAACTTCTTAACCCAAATTTGATTCTTTGGGATAAACTTATACTCCTTGTATATTTCATTCTATGAATATGTGTGAATAACCTCTGATTTTTTTACACTTAATATCCCCTTATATTTGGTGTATTTTTTTGTCACACATAATTATGTAATTGATTTATCCTTAAACCAAGGATAAAATCTTTGTAAGGGACTTTGTCTCAATCTCCTTTCATTGAGGAATATTTCGTTTTATACACAACTTTCTTTTATACGGTGTATAAAACCCTTTGACTTTTACTTTTATACAAAAGGAATATTTTTCTATGAATCGTTTTACTAAACGAAAAAAAGAAATGTTTCTTTTAACATACGCAGTGACAACGACCTTTTCCGCCGCCGCGAGTATTATTTGATCTTTAGCTTCCTCAACAAGCCGTAATGTTTTTAAAATAAAATAAATACCATATACTCTTTTATGTATTTTGGTATTGAAAATGGTTTTGATAAAGGATTCTATTTTGTCAATATATTTAAATGATATATTGTGATTGAAATGTGGAAATTTTATCATTCCTTTATATTGGTTTTATGTGTTATAATTTTATAATGGTACTTGGACATTTTACGGGTTGTTACGTGATAAACCATATGACGGGTGGTGCTGTGAATACCAGGATGGGTGGTTACGTTATAACATCCAATGCATTGGGTATGGAAGTCGGCCGTATGGCTATTCCATTAAGTATGCATGGAAGTTGGCCGTATGGCTATTCCATTAAGTGATATGTGTGGAAGTCGACTGTATGGTTATTCCACTTAAGTATGTTTATGTCCCAAGTTACCTTTATATGTTATGTGATCTTTATATGGGTTTTATGGTAATATTTTGGTTATAGAAGGGTAAATAATGAACTTTTATTCAGTGAAGAGTTTTTACTACTTCGAAAAGGTGAAAAGTATTACTTTGATAAAGTATACATGGTTTACTTGTTGTTTTAAAAAAATAACAGTTTTCATTATTTGTGTATCCCTTACTGAGCTTTTTATGCTCATCCCAAGTTTTTGAAATGTTTTTCACAGGAATTAACGTGGAATAGGGTCAAGGATGGGATCAAGGGAAAGTCATGCAACCTAAAACATGGAACTGGACATGTTTCTTTTTAAGAGTTTTTATTTTATGGAAACTTAGTAAAAGTTTCTACTTTGTAATATTTTGAGATGTAATAGTTATGTCCTAATTCTATAAAACTCTAAACCTGAAAAGATACTCAATGTGAATTATTCATTTAATTCAATATTAAGTAAGGTTTAAGGCCGGGGCCTTATAGAAAGAATCATGTGAGTGTCCATTAATGAAATCATAATCCACCATTAAATAAGTATAATTTTCAGCCCATTCCTTCCAATTCCCTCTATCATCAATGGGACCATTTTTTCTAATAATGGTAGGTCATACAACATAATCTACCCCAATGAGGATAGGTTCAATGATTAGTCAAAAACTCCCAAGTGCTTTTCTAGTTATGTAGTAAAATTTCCACCCATAATAATAACCTTGGGCTTGTTCAACATTACCCCTTAATATAATGAAAATTATTTGGTCATGTTGATTCCTAACTACCATATATAAATGATGGAAAGAATAATAACATATAATCCAATCACATATCCTTATGATGATCCCTTAGAAAACCATTCATGAGAGATTTCCCAATGTATAATCCTTAAGAGATAACTTCTCAACTAAGTTCTCTTAGTTTGTTTAGGTTTGTTTATTCTCAATGGGTAAATGGTTTTTTTTCATCTACTACTGATGTATTGTGTTCTTACAATGCTCCAGTATAAAATCATTATAATCCACTCTTTCCATATACTCATAGTTATTGATATATTATCCCACTTCAAACTTTACAAACAAAAGGCCCCAATTACATTGAACATTTTGTAACTTAATATACTCTAGTTTCATATACAATACTAATAGTAACTCTATGATCCACTCTATAGAAGCCTTATCCAAGATGTGAGTAATATGTTATAAATTCATAGCTTTGAATGAATATATAAATTGACCAGCTATATCAACATATTCTATAATATACATGTAAAATTTCATTTTTTATGAATTCATGACATTTAAAGTCTCCGAAGCCTCTTCCAGTGTTTGGGTTCATTAAACCATAGGAAATTGTTAAGGTGATTTTGGGATTTATCCCCACACAGAGACGACTGGTGGGTTGTTTGGTCGGTTTGGATTAGGTTAGGTGACAGAGATGTTAATTGGTTAGGTGAAAGGCTTAGTGAGTGATCAGGTGGTTGTGTGGGTATTTTATCAATTTTATATTTTTTGGGTCTCATAGGTATATTATTTTTAATTAGTGTTAATGGGTATTTAGTTTTTTATTTGATTTTAATTGTCTTATTTTGAGCCATTGTGGGAGGGATAGGGATATGGAGGGTTAATGGATCGAGATGGATTCATAGGGGGTTTTAAATGGGGTTTTTTCATGGTTTGGGAATGTTTTTATGTTTAGATGGGTATGGTGAATTTTCACACTGTGGGTTGGGAAACGGTGTATTGACTATGTTGAAATGGGTATGATGAGGTGTGGAAGTCAAGCTGGAGAGGATCTAGAAGTGTAACTTTACTACTTGAAGGTGATCAGAACCATATCAAACAGCTAAGAAAATAAATTTAGGAGGCACTGAGAGATGTGGAGAGGGATACTAATAGAACAATTTAGGTTTTGGTGTTTAGTATTAAATGTATTTGAATACATTGTGGCATGACCCAAGTCATTACAGAATGATTTCATTATTTTTAAAACCATGTTATTTTTCAAAATCAGTCCTCTAGAGTTGCAACGCCATGGGGGAGCCACCATAGAACAACCATATCAGTTTATCCCTATGTGATTTATTTTAGGTTGAAATTATGACATGAATCCTACCCATTAAAAACAAATGTTTCCTTTTTTTTTTCTAACCTGAATAATTATAGAATGAGAAATTACTTCCCAAAACAACCTGATTTTCCACTCCATATTATGATATTTTGGGGTTGGGTTACAGTGTAAACACACCATATCTGGGTGAGGATCTTTTTTATAAAAGAAATTTACATTATTAAAGTGTGCTTAGTTATTGTTTTTCATGGATCTAAGATGATGAATTTAGGGAGAAATGTGTTATGACATGATATATCTGGTTTCACCTTGAAAATAATTTCTTTTATCCATTGGTTATTACTCCTCTCAAATTTTATGTTTTCTCAATTAGATCTTCAGTAGTGGTTTATGGGAGAGTTCCCTAGAGTCTCTAAACTAATTAATCCTAATAATTTCCACTCAATATAAAGTATAATTATAATCCTATAAAATAAAACAAACCTAGGTTTCTCCACACCTAGAACTTTAATTAATGTCAACATCTAGATGTAACTTTGTATTTTTAGTAAAATTTGAGAGATAGAATAAATTAATTATGGAAATTATCCTTGTAAAGGTTCATCCTTTTTTATTGAACATGAATGAAGATTTATGCCCACTTTAGATCTAAATGGATTCATGTTCAAAGGAATTTATACCATGATGGGTTGTAACCAAAGTGACAATAGTTTTCTTAGAAACACTCTCAAACAAGATTTAAACAAAAGTGTTGTATCTCTTGGTATGAATATTCAATGCTTGATTCATAAATCATGCCATTTATTGATTTTATATTTATATATATTTTTATTGTTATATGCATCTCTTTCAATCTCTTATAATTCAACCAAATATAGTATTCTCTTGCTATGTTGGTCTGAGTCCATAACCAGTTTATTCATATCCCTATATTATCGATGCTCGAGATACACTAGTAAATGGATTAGTTTCTCATCAATAAGACTTAATGGGGTTATACTAGTCATTATTTTAAAATATTTCATTTATTAATATAAATTATTATCAATATTTTTTCTATAATATTTCTATATTGAACTTGTAGTTTTCTCCAAAATCTTCATAATCACTCGGTTGGATAATTCTACATTCCCATGGGTTTGTGGGTATTGAGGGGAGATGGTATTGTATCAAAATCATTAATTTTATATCACACACAAAAATATATAATTGTTTGAATGTGTTCCTTAAGAAGTTATGTGTAACCTAGACATAAAAACAAGGTAAAATAAGTTCTTTCTTATCAATTTCATAACTATATTGGATATATTCTTCCATGTGGCCTCATATTATACCCATTTAGTCATGTAAATCACATAATAAAGTGTGTATGTGTTTCTCATGGATCTTGGGAAGGCCCCTATAAAATCAATTATCCATACATCAAACACCTAAAATTTAAGAATTGGGTTTTTTGGAATCTCAATTCTTTTCCCAATGTTATCCATTTATTGGAATCAATAATATCCTCATATGAACTCCCTTGCATCTTTGTAGATGTCAAAAAAAGTAATCCACATTGTATTATCATGGCCATTATTATACCATGTCAATTGTGTCCTCTATTTGGTTATGAATAGAAAAATTCTAGAATGATATTCACCTTGGATTTGAGAACACATCACTAAATTAATTATTCACTACATTGCATGGATAATAATTTATCATCACAAAAATAATATTGTGAATTTTCTAAAAATATTATTTATTATTGATATGAAAAATAATGATTTATGGTCTCATTTTCTAATAATATACAATGTTGAAAAACCATGAAATATATTGTAAATCTATATACAAAATCTTCTCATCCAAGAACTCATCATCAATTTCACTCTCCTCTATATTCTTTTTGAGTAATCTCAAAAAATGGCCAGCCACTATAATATCTAATCCTTTTTTTATATAATAATCATATAAAACTATTGTAGTAAGAAGATACACCAAATCAGGCATGTATTAGACTGATTTATTAGAAAATAACTCAAAAGGTTTGATCTATGTAGAAATTCACCTCAAAGATTAATAAATATGTTTTGAACTTATTAATAAAAAAACTATTGTTATAAGTTTCTTCTCAGTGATAATTTAATTTATTTGGGACTTATTATGGGAATGGCTGTCATAATAAATAAGAATAAAAATATGATTGAACCACTATCTTAGAGTATCTCCTATAATGAAATCAATTGGATACCACATTATGTTGAATTTTTCCCCCAATTTAGAAATATCATGATTGGTGTGTCCAAAATATTATTTTCAATGAAATAAAGTCTTACTTGCATGATGATTCAAATATAAAAAAAACATAATTTAATAAAATATGGGTGAGTGGAATAGATATCTTGAAAAATTCATTTATAAAGAGGTTGATAAATCCATAATTTCGAAGAAATATTTAAATCCCCTTCATTGTATTTTGATCATGGATATCTTGTATGAATGTTTTCTTTACTAGATCAACCTTGATTCCTTATTTAGAAATTTGAACGAATGGCCCGAAGGCCTTAATTTTTATTGATTTTTGATAACCCCCCTTTAAAGGGATGAGGGGGAACCCTTACGAGGCCCGTAGGCTCAGAGATTACAAGGCCTGTAGGCTTAAGAGATTACATATCCTGAAGGTCTTAGATAATTCAACCAAACTATCTATAAAGAACTGTCCCTCCCCAGCATCCGCATCGTGATAGTATCTCTCCACCTTCGCATGGCCATCTGGATAGGCTTCCTATGCGAACACATGTTGGTCCCTATAGAATATCCATAACCTCTCATTCCGAAAAATCCATTTAGCTCTACTCTGGTGATTGCACCTGCTTTGAATCCTCTTCTGGGGATGCTCCTTTTTTATAGAGCATGTATTGGGAAACTACATGTGTCCTAAAGGCCTTGAGGTGGCCCAAAGGCCTTAAAGGTGGCCTAAAACCCCCACTGACCTGAAGGAATGGGTGGCCCGAATTCCTTAAGGACTCCAATCCCAAACCGGTAGCCTAAGGTGAATAGTTCCAGCTGCTACAGTACTTGCCATAGTGCCTGCTATAGTACATGCATAGTGTACAGTTCTGCTACAAAACATGCATAGTGTATAGTCTGCTACAGTACCACACAATGTACAATTTTTCTATAGTACTGCTATAGTTCCTACTACAGTACTGCTACAGTACCCCCAGAAATATTCCTCTACCTAGTTTTGTATATGGGTCTCGTGGATGCACTTAAAGACACCTCACCAACTAGACTGAATCTCATGTGCAAAAATGTTTTTGGGTAATGAGGTATTGGGGTGTCCACCAATTGATAATTATGATTTTTTTTCAAATCTATTTAGTACCAAATCATGTTTTTATAGGAATACTTCAATGGATATCCCATATACTGAGAAATCATCCCTGAAAATCTCAATAAATTCTTCCACTATGTTCTGAAAAATAAGGGGCAGAAACCTTTGAAAAGTCAAAAGTGAATTAAACTTGTCAATATACATGATATGATAAGAGAATGTTTGATATGGGAAAGTAAACATTGTATTCTCTTTGTTATTTAGATAAAATAGTATTATGTTGTAACTAGAATATCAATCTAAAAGGAAAAATAACTCATATTGAGATATCCTATTAAGAATTGATCCATGATTAATAATGTAAATTGTTACTTTATTATCGATGTCTCCAACATTTGATAGTCTATGCAGAACTGTACACTATGCAGGTACTGTGCAGAACTGTACACTGTGCGGGTACTGTAGCAGACACTGTGCAGTTACTGTAGAAGGTAATGTTCGGTACTGTAGTAGCTGGAACTATTCACCTTGGGCCACCGGTTTGGGATTGGAGTACTTAAGGCTTTCATGCCACCCAGGACTTTGGGTCAGTAGGGCTTTTGGGCCACCTTTAAGGCCTTCGGGCCACCTCAAGGCCTTCAGGCCACATGCAGGTGCCCCAGACAGACCACAGACAGATTCTACAAGGAACCGGCCCAGAGGAGGAAAGAGCAGGGCACATTCACTAGAGTAGGGTTAAACTGACTTGGAAGAATGAGAGGGTATGGAATTTTCCATTGGTACCATGCTTATGTACCTCGCCACATGGACATGCTATCCAAACAGTCATGCAAAGGTGGAGAGCTGATCATGATGCATATGATGGGGAGGGACGATTTCAAGTAGTCATAATCTGTATGATTTCCTTAAGACCTACAGGTCTTGTAATGTCTCCAAGCCTACGGGAAATGTAATATCTAAGCCTATGGGCCTTGTAAGTGTTTCTCCTTATCCCTTGAAAGGGGGGTTATCAGAAAATCAATAAAAAAAGAAGGCCTTCGGGCCATTCAAGCTATGCATACCCATTATAATTTAACTATCATTGTAGGTATCATCTCATTATCATCTTTCATTATCATAGTCTTCCACCCTTATTTGGAATTATTTTTAATGGGGTCACCCATTTACTTTATTATATTTAAATAATGATCCCCACATCAATTAGTTTTAGAACCTTTTTCTTGGAAAAATATTTTATAGTTTGTAGTAGTCTCACCTGTAGTAACAATATTAGTTTTCTCACATCGTCTAATAGTTATATTTTTTGTGAATATGGTAGGATTAATTCCATTGATAATGAAAATAAAATATGTGATTTATCCCATATTTTTCTGAGTGATGTATGTCTCATTTGTAGCTATTTTCTTGGTTTTAACCCTTCTTCTAGTTGTACGTTTTGTGTGAAAATGACAGGATTAATTTTTTTTATGATGGGAAAAACAATAAGTGATTTTTTTTATTTTCCTTAAAACATATAACAATGTTTATTTCTATTAATTTCTTAATTATGCATTAATAATTATTGTTAATGAGTCTTTTTTACCCAAGAATAAGTACCAAAATGTATGTTTCAATATATTAAACTAAAACATTATTATTTTGATGATTAAAGGAATTAATTCCAAATGAGAATCTATTTACATGTGTTTTCTCCATTTCATGACTTTAGCTTCTTCCTCACCCTCTGGTTTTAAATATCCTCCTTAGTTTCCACCATATCATCAATTAGTTGCATTATATTACCTCTACTAGTTATAGACTAATGATAGATGGGTGGTCTTTAGTATAAAATATTATATAGAAATCCTATTATTCAATTTCACGATAAATATTTTTAATAAGATCAAATATGACTTATTAATCACTAAATCAGAAAATTATTCATCGTTGGTTGACATTTATAAATGATTTTTTAGTTTCAATGAATGATATTCCAAGGATTATGGGAATATATAATTCTTACTCTATCATGAGGATAAAAAAATACAAGGAATCTAAATTTTCCACCATGGAAAGACATATACAAAACCCCTCAGGGGTACTTCATCGATATACCAATAAGTTAGAGTGAAAATAATATCATATTTGGATTATCTAATCACATATTTAAAAACAAAAATAGGGGAATAAAATTTTCACCTCACTTCTAAGTCACAATGTATATTCTTGAATGTGCACGAACTAATGGTGAACAAGATTGAAAATATTTCTAGATATCTCATCTTTAGAGGTATATTCTTTTAAAATTCTATTGAGCACTCTTTTAATAGAGAAATAACACCAGAAAAATCTAGAATTATATATTTTTATAGTAATTGCTTTAAAATTTAATCATAATACAATATTTAAGAAATATATTCATTGAAAGATATGTTTATATAAAGTTGTATGAAACCATATAAAACTTATTGTGTTTCATTTCAAAACTTCATTTACTTATCCTCTCTCGGAAGGAAAGAGGGGGTTTATATGGTTCTATCTTTTTCTCATTCTTCTCATTATAAACCTATTTTCTATATTTTTCCAACTTATAAGTTTCATTTTCTTATTCTCATTTATCATAATTCTATTCTAAATTTTTCTCTTTCACCCTTAACTTTAATTATTCCATTTACACAAAATTTTATTTCTATTTTTTATATTTTGTTCCATCAATCACCTAAAAAAAGTGTCATAGCCTTCACCTTCTCTCTTGGGTTTCCTCTATGTTACTAGGTAGGGTACTAAGGAGTCTCTGTAATAATGTTTGATATATTTTACCCACTTGGTTCTAGATGTAATGCCTCAACCCTAGCTACCCAAAGTCGGTGCATTATTATATAACATTGGCATGATACAAGGAAATCATGTCCTGAAAGACCGATCAGTTTAATAGCCTTGGAAATACTAGATACATTCATAAGTTTTACATTACATTGTAAAATTAAAAACTAAAACAAAATTGTCTCCATAGACCACTCTCATATCCCCTCAGACTATCCCTGTAGGTCAGTCATAAAATACTTTTTAACATCCTGGGAAAAATAAAACATAAGAAAGGGATGAGCTCATATTCTTAGTAAGGATAACAATATAGCGGAAACTTTCATAAATAAGAAAAAACATTTAAGGAAATGTATAACTAAACCAAAAGACTTTTAAACTTGAACTTCAACATAATATGGAAAAGATAAAATTAAATAATGCCATTTACTTATTCACATTAATATTATACTAGTCGAATAATCACATGCAATATCAATAGCCACTTTCATAATGATGGAATGCATAATTCCAGACATCATAACCAAATAGTCAAGGCCTCATGCCAAGACTAAAAATAATATTTTGTCATGGCCTTGTGCCAAGAAACTAGTTTGTCTCATGAGACCTACCGATGCATCGAGGAGCTATAGTGGGCTCCACCCATCACTTACTAAGTCCAATGCATTCCTCACATGAAAAGGTTGAAACATAACATAAACATTCGTATTGAAATTAGAATATGAAATTTCAATACTTTATCCATAAACCATGAATGGTATAAAAATAGCACATCCATAGCCAAAAATAACACATTCAATACAATATTTAATATTGTATTGTAATAGATCAACCTCAATTAAGGATATTGACTTAGATGAAAATGATCATCAAAACTATTTTAGAGAAATATCCCCCTTTTTCTTGAAAACATTTTAAACTGATATTTTAGTTAGAGTTTATAACCAAATGAGATACTCTTGAATACAAATATTTGAGGTAATTAATACTTTATAATATCATGAGAATAAAGGGATTCATGATATACTATGTTAATTTACAATATATACACCATATAAAGGTGAATTGGCACATAACAACGAAGAAGTCTCAATGGAATGTAAATTGAGATAAAGTCCCTTAAAAAGACTGTATCCTTAGGTTAAGGATAAATAAATGAAATAATTATGTGTGAATAATATAAATACACTAAATATTATTAGATATTAAGTTTAAATCAATCATAGGAAATTCACATATATTCTTGTATAAACAACACCAATGACTTGGGTGCTTAACTCAATGAATGGAAATTGAGTTAAGATTACTCTTATCAAGTTCATATCAATGACTTGAGAATTTATCAATGGAGTGATTATGTGTATCAAAATTATATCCAAACAAAGGGGAGTGGAGATTATTAAATAAGTAAATGAATAGTGATTCCACACATAATCTTGGATCAAAATAATCAATGAAGTATGTGTAAGCCAAATGAGTGGAAATTGAAATTTGAAATTCCCTTATCGATTTGGTAACTTACAAAACATACACCCCATGAAAGAAGGATCATACAATGAAGATGTAAATACCCTTAAATTAAAGTATATTACACCAATAATGGGTAGTACATAATATACCACATGCAATAAATAAGTGGCGAACAATGGAAATCTTACGAAATTAAGAGTGAGATAAGAAACCCTTTACCTCAAGTTCGACTTGTCTTGTATGTTCTTTGTTCTTCCTGAATAATAAACTTAATTTAATTTCTACTTGATTAATAACTTTTTTAAAGTTTATTATTCCTTTTATATCACTTATTACCTTGCTATAACAATTAGTTAATTATTTGATTTCATATCGGATTTTTTATCGAAGCTCAAAACTTGAGTAAGAAAATGAAATTGTTATAATTATAATTTTTCCATTTGGTCAAAATTCCATTATCTATAGAATGATATACGTGATTTATATATCATATATATATTATATATCCAGTATATATATGTATTTATAATAGTATATAACATTTGGAGATAAGAAATAAAATGCACCGTTCATGGAGACGGTAAGTCGTACGTACGCATGAACGCTACTTTCATTTCTATTTTGTATTTTAATGGAATTAAAACATAATGATACATAGTTATATTATAATTACAATATAATATCATATGATATATGTTTTAAATAATTTAATTAACTCCATATTTTATGTGTTCCATGTATGTCATGAACGAATCATATCACCTTGAGGGGGCGGTAGTCCACACTTCCTCGAATGAAATTATCATGGTCACACATATTGGAAAGAATAAAGGTGTGTTTGTAAATGAAAATTATAGAAGAATATATAAAACATAAAAATAATATTTATAATATATAAATACAGTTCCATCATAATGGCCACCATAAGAGGTGGTAGGAGATAATCGAACAATCATCGTTTTGTGAGGCGTCTGTTTTCCATCCACAGAAACATTATGTTCTTCACCCATTAGATGGAGGTGTGTGTAAGTGTAGTTTGAATACTTATCATAAAAACATCCTAGTATATTGAGTATACTGGTGTTGTTATAAAATAAATAAATAAAAATAGTTTAGGGGGTTGGAGAAGTAAAATAAAACAAAATAAAACAAAAGAATTTAAGAGAAAGTGTTACCTTTAATTTGAATAACTTCCTTTGGATTGAACTAAAAGGACTTCTTGAAGTGAATTCTACCAAAGGTAAGGATTCTATGTGTAATAGAGATATCTTTAGAGCTTATTTGGGTAGGGGTTGGGTGAGCCAAGGGGCTTGAGAGGTGTATGTAATGGGTTAGAAGTGGTGTCCTTTTATAAGGGGGAGGAGGGGATCTTTAGGAAAGTGTGAAAATATTATTTTATTATATAGTGTTATTCAGTTTCTAAAGGTCCAAAACTAATTAAAGTCGAAGATAATATGACTCAAGGTTGAAATAAAATCATCCAATAATAATTGGACAGGTTTTGGATATTGTTTTAATATTAATAATCTTATTTATTTAAATCATTTGTTAATGAGGTAAATACTACATCATTATTGTGTCATAAATACTTTAATTTATTTGATTTCTAAAAATTATAAAAAAATACTATAATGTGGAAAATCGTTTTATATTTCCAATGAATATTTATAGTCGAAAATATGACCTATATAACCCCATGTAAAAATTTATATACTAAAATATATTTGTTTTTGTCATTTTTTCCTTTACTTTAAGTTAATTAAAATAAAGTGTCATTATCATTAATAAGTGGTTCCATGGGGTCCCAAAATCAACCCAAGGATGCCCATGGTCATCCATGACTCATCCAATAAAGTTAGGACAAGTGTTAAGGAAATTTTGTATTATTATAATATTCTTTTTACCTTGAATTACCCTATTTACCCTTAACCGCGTTAAATAAATGTCAAAAGTTACTATTCACCAAAAATTATTTTCATCTTATTGAACCAAATTTTACTTATTAATAACAACCATGTATGTTGGATTTTCAAAATTCAATTCACAGAGGCGGAAAAATTTCATTTAAATGAAAAATTTGGATTTTTTAACTACTACATAGTGGTTTTACTATTCATCAAAAATTGATGTTTTTCCGAAAAATACAAAAAATTCAGCCTAAGATATATTTGATATTCCAAATTCAAAAATGATGTCTATTTTAAAAAATTAAAAACATAGAAGTTGTATTAATTAATTTTAAAATTAATTCTCGTTGTCAAAACAAATAACGTGTTTTTAAGAAACAATAACTATCAAAAGATTGACAATTGTTTACGTATAATTTTAAAGTGAAATTAATTCTAATGACCAACATTGTATTAAAGGGTAAAAATATAATATAATTATACTTAAAAACCATTCAAATGTATAATTTAAAACTATAAATTATTTTGGTTAAAAATTTGTTTTCAATTAAAACTTAGTATTTTTCACTATTCACCCAAATATGAAAGTTGTTAGAAAAACACCAAAAATTTGTCAAAAGTAAATTTTTATGTCCCGATTCTAGATAAGAAGTTTATTTTGTCAAATTGAATATATAAAAGTTTCAAAAAAAGGTTCTCCATTAAAAGGTGGTAAAATTGTATTTTTTTGAGAAATACAGTTTTTTTATAAAAAAAAATTGATTTGATCTTATAATATGTCTAAGAAACACATAATACATAAGTTAAAATTATATGGAGTATATAAAATTCAAAATCCAGTTAATACTATTCATAACTGTTTTTTAATGTCTAGATTGGTAAGTCGTGGTGCGCTCGAACTCAGTGTTGCGTATAGTACAAGTTATTAAATTACTTTGAAGAGATAACCACCAAGAAATATTGGGGTGTTACATTCTCCCCTCCAATAAATTTAGTCCTCGCAATTTGAAATTGTTGTTAAAAAATAAATGGTTAAAAAATAGAATAAAATACCTTTTTGGAAAACCCACATTGGAAATTGGGTTAATAAAATTTAGTCTTAATAAGAGTGGAAGGGAATGAAAAAGTCAGCACCAAATTATGATCCCGATTAGGAGAAAATTGGTTGCAATTAAAGACACATAATTGGAGGAAAAACATAAATATTTATAGGGAGTTATTGAGGTCATCAATCACAAACAAGTGTAAAATTGAGGGCCTCAAAGCCATCAATCTATGGTGATTTAAAATATCATCGGTCCAATAAAGCATAAAGCATTAGGATAACACATTTTTGTTTTTAAGATCCCTTCCCTAAAGTTTAATAATTAATTTATTCATAGAATAAGAGAAATATTTATATATATTCTTGACAAGTAGAGCTTCATACTTCATCTAATTCTTACCACAATATCATATTTCACTCCAAACGATGAGTATTCAAGATGACTTGGTTACACCTAAAGAGCTAGAATCAACTTATAGAGAATCACAAAATCTACAAAGGGTGAACTATATATTTCCCATTATTTATAGATTAACCAAAACCACACAATCTAGTAAAAGATTAGATGATCCCCAAAAAGGATAATCCTTTAGATAAGGAAATACTAATCATAATTTCTGAAATTAAACCAACAATACCCAAAGTTCAAAAAATACCATTCAATAAACAATTGTTCATAAAATATTTCAATAAAATCCAAACTAATATTGAAAGCCAAAACTCAGAAGAATTTTATTACATAGTCTTCCACGTTAAATTGTATCTCCAAATAACATCGACTACTCTTAAAATCACATACTTAAAAGTAATTAACCTAATCACATATTCTCTATGATAGGTAAGTCATTTCCATAAATAACCCAAATCAATCTAAATCCACAATAAAAAAATAGATAAAAACCCACCATTACTCCTCAAATGAGATCCCATAGTATTCTATTTTCCTTAGGCTTATTGTTTCACCAAAAGAGAGAACATCTTCCAAAATAACATTTGTCACTTAATCACCAAATCATTTTCCTATACTAAGGATAAATCATAAGTTCCCAAAATCAACATATTTTTTATCCATAAAATGTTTTAACTAAAAATAATTAGTCATACTAACTAGAGACTTCACGTAGTCCACTGGTAGGCGATAAATCCCTATTGCACGTTGGTTGTGGGTTCGATTCCCGCAGCTTTGTCCAACGCAACGGTTTGTCACACGGTCTGCGTGTTGTCCCTTTTTAAAAAAACTATATAATTTTATAATATTACCAAAAATGAGATAGATTCAAAATAACTATAACATAATTTAACCCCAAATGTAATCTCATACCTCGCATTTTCATCCCAAAAATTAATAACCTCTAATTTCCTCAAATTAAAGGGTCATATAATCCCAAATGGTTCTTTATAACTACATCCACAAAAGAAGAGATAATTTTTCCTCAAATATAATTTTCACAAAAAAAACTGCATGGTTACACATAAAAGAGATTAGTATTCCAAAGTAATCCCATAATTTTAAACATTTCTACATCCATTTATTTCCACATAGGTTCTTCCTTGACCAAGAGGTTATCCTATAAAATAGGGCATTCACTCAGGTAATGGCCAGGTCCCCTACATTTACGGTAAATGACTGTAAATGGATTCTTGGGATCATTTTTATTTTCTTCCATAATACTCTTCATTTTTCCATGGAAATTATTTAATTTATGTCCTTCTTTCACACACATAAAGTATTTCTTTGTTCTATTGAGACACTTTCTTAGGTTCCTCCTTCCACATTTCCTGCATAATGGGAATTGAGCTTTCTTTTCTCCATGGTCTTCACTGTTGGAGCTCTTATCATTCATCACCTTCCACTTCTTTGTCGAATCTAGGAGTTGGTTAATATATATGTTGTTGAACATAGTTTTGGAAAACTGATTGGGAATGAATATGATATCTTTTACACCTATCAACATTCCATTTTTTTTCTCATTTCCACCATGGTTCCCACCTTTTACATTATCTTCAATGTTACTATGACTTCCTTAGAATCCAGTCATTGACTAACACAAGAAAGCATAGTGTGAGTCATAAAATCATTTAGAGAATATCATAACACTATATTTTTAATCTAAAACACCTTAAGATTTACTAAGGTTATTTATTCTCATCTTATACTAAAATACTTCATATCGATTTTTAATGAAAATGTGAATTATCATAAGCATGTCCCATGGGAGAGTCGTAACCAAGAGTGCAGCAAGGCCCATTGTCATGCACTAGTTCCCGTTTGAGTCTAGCTCAAAGTGGTGTTTTCAGATTTTACCCCTAGGTACATCTGTTCCAGAGCCGCCTCTACCTACTCGTATCCATATGGGGATGTATTGCTTGAAAAACTCACAAAATATCTACATTACCAAAATTCGAGGAAGTTATTCTATACTAATCCTCAAAGTCTATCTTAGGGTAACGTTCTCTAATCAGAGTTTATCTAAATCTAGCTTCCAATGTTTGTAGTAAAATTTATCTGATACCAACTGTAACGCCCTGACCCTAGTTACCCAGAGTCAGTGCATTATTACATAACATTGGCATGATATAAGGAAATCATGTCCCAAATGACCGATCAGTTTAGTATACTTGGAAATACTAGATAAATTCATAAGTTTGAAATTACATTGTAAAATGAAAAACTACAACAACATTGTCTACATAGACCACTCTCATATCCCCTTAGATTATCCCTATAGTTCAGTCATAAAATACTTATTTAAATCTTGGGAAAAATAAAACATAAGAAAGGGGTGAGCTCATATGCTCTGTAAGGATAACAATATAGCGAAAACTTTCATAAATAAGCATAAACATTTAAGGCAATGTATAACTAAAACAAAAGCCTCTTAAACTTGAACTTCAACATAATATAGAAAAGATAAAATGAAATAATTCCATTTACTTATTCACATGGATATTATACTAGTCGAATAATCACATGCAATATCAATATCCACATTCATAATGATGAAATGAATAATGCCAGACATCATAACCAAATAGTCAAGGCCTCATGCCAAGACTAAAAATAATATTTTGTCAAGGCCTTGTGGAAAGACACTAGTTTGTCTCATGAGACCTATCGATGCATCGAGGATCTATAGCGGCCTCCACCCATCACTTACTAAGTCCAATTCATTCCTCACATGAAAAGGTTTAAACATAACATAAACATTCATAATTAAATTAGCATATAAAATGTAAATACTTTATCATTAAACCATGAATGGTATAAAAATAGAACATCCATATTAAAAAATAACACATTCAATACAATATTTAAGATTTTATTGTAATAGATTACCCTCAATTAAAGATATTGACTTAGATGAAAATGATCATCAAAACTATTTGAGAGAAATATCCCCCTTTTTTTTGAAAACATTTTAAACTGCTATTTTAGTTAGAGTTTCTAACAAAATGAGAGACTATTGAATACAAATATTTGAGGTATTAAAAAATTTATAATATCATGAGAATAAAGGTATTCATGATATACTATGTCAATTTACAATATATACACCATATAAAAGTGAATTGGCACATAACAACGAAGAAGTCTCAATGGAATGTAAATTGAGATAAAGTCCCTTAAAAAGACTGTATCCTTAGGTTAAGGATAAATAAATGACATAATTATGCATGAATAATATAAATATACTCAATATGATTGGATATTCAGTGTAAATAAATCATAGGATATTCACACATATTCTTGTATAAACAGCACCAATGACTTGGGTGTTTAACTCAATGAATGAAAATTGAGTTAAGATTACTCTTATCAAGTTCATATCAATGACTTGAGAATTTATCAATGGAGTGATTATGTGTATCAAAATTATATCCACACAAAGGGGAGTGGAGATTATGACATAATTAAACGAAGAGTGCTTCCACACATAATCTTGGAGTAAAATAATCAATGAAGTATGCGTAAGCCGAATGAGTGGAAATTGAAATTTTAAATTCCCTTATCGTTTTGGTAACTTACGAAACATAAACCCCATGAAAGAAGGATAATACAATGAAGATGTAAATAACCATAAATTAAATTATATTACACCATGAATGGGTAGTACATAATACACCACATGCAATAAATAAGTGGCGAATAATGGAAATATTACGAAATTAAGAGTGAGATAAGAAACCCCTTACCTCAAGTCCGACTTGTCTTATATGTTCTTTGTTCTTCCTGAATAATAAAATTAAGTTAATTTATACTTGATTAATAATTTTTTTAATGTTTATTATTCCTTTTATATCACTTATTACCATGCTATAACAATTAGTTAACTGTTTGAGTTCATATTGTATTTTTTATCGAAGTTCGGAACTTGAGTCAAAAAATGAACTTGTTATAATTATAATTTTTCCATTCGGTCAAAATACCATTATCTCTCAAATTATATACATTATTTAGATATCATATATATATATATATATTATATATCGAATATATATATGTATTTATAACAGTATATAACATTTGGAGATAAGAAATGAAATGCACCGTTCATAGAGACGGTAAGCCGTACGTACACATGAATGCTACTTTCATTTATATTTTGTATTTTAATGGAATTAAAACATAATGATACATAGTTATATTATAATTACATTATAATATCATATGATATATGTTTTACATAATTTAATTAACTCCATATTTTATGTGTTCAATGTATGTCATGAAGGAATCATATCACCTTGAGGGAGCGGTAGTCCGCACTTCCTCGAATGAAATTATCGTGGTCACACATATTGGAAAGCATAAAGGTGTGTTTGTAAATGAAAATTACAGAAGAATAGATAAAACATAAACAAAATATATATAATATATAAATACAGTTCCATCATAATGTCCTCCATAAGAGGTGTTCAGAGATAATCGAACAATCATCATTTTGTGAGGCGTTAGTTTTCCATCCACAGAAACAGTATGTTCTTCACCCATTATATGAAGGTGTGTGTAAGTGTAGTTTTAATCCTTATCATAAAAAAATCCTAGTATATTAAGGATACTAGTGTTGTTATAAAAGAAAGTAATAAAAATAGTTTAGTGGTTTGGATAAGTAAAATAAAACAAAATAAAACAAAAGAATTTAAGACAAAGCATTACCTTTAATTTGGGTAACTTCCTTTGGTTTGAACTAAAAA
Organism: Viscum album; assembly: GCA_963277665.1. Classification (NCBI taxonomy): domain Eukaryota; kingdom Viridiplantae; phylum Streptophyta; class Magnoliopsida; order Santalales; family Viscaceae; genus Viscum; species Viscum album. The sequence continues at coordinate 826,573,980 of OY728162.1, forward strand.
GACTTCTTAATGTGACTTATGCCTAAGGTAAGGATTCTAGGTGTAGGATAGGGATTTTGAGAGATTATTTGGGAAGGGGTTGGAGGATCCAAGGGGCTTGTGAGGTGTGTGGAATGGGTTAGAAGTGGTGTCCTTTTATAAGGGGGAGGAGGGGCTCTTTAGGAAAGTGTGAAAATATTATTTTATTATATAGTGTTATTCGGTTTCTAAAGATACAAAACTAATTAAAGTCAAATATAAGATGACTCATGATCAAAATAAAATCATCCAATAAGAATTGGATAGGTTTTGGATATTTATTTAATATTAATAATCTTATTTATTTAAATCATTTATTAATGAGGTAAATACTACATCATTATTGTGTCATAAATAATTTAATTTATTTGATGTCTAAAAATTATAAAAAAATACTATAACGTAGGAAATCTTTTTATATTTACAATGAATATTTATAGTTGAAAATATGACCTATATAACCCCATGTAATAGTTTATTTACTAAAAGATATTTGTTTTTGTCATTTTTGCCTTTACTTTAAGTTAATTAAAATAAAGTGTCATTATCATTTATAAGTGGCTCCATGGTGTCCCAAAATCGACCCAAGGATGCCCATGGTCGTCCATGACTCATCCAATAAGGTTACAATAAATGTTAAGGTAATTTTGTATTATTATAATATTCTTTTTACCTTGAATTACCCTATTTACCTTTAAACGTGGTAAATAAAAGTCAAAAGTTACTATTCACCAAAAATTATTTTCATCTTATTGACCACATTTTACTTACTAATAACAACCATGCATGTCAGATTTTAGAAATTCAATTCACAGAGGTGGTAAAATTTTATTTAAATGAAAAATTTGGATTTTTTAACTACTACTTAGTGGTTTTACTATTCATCAAAAAATGACATTTTTCAGAAAAATATCAAAAATTCAGCCTAAGATATATTTGTTATTCCGAATTCAAAAATGATGTATATTTTACCAAATTCAAAACATAGAAGTTGTATTAATTAATTTTAAAATTAATTCCTGTTGTCAAAACAAATAGCATGTTTTTAAGAAACAATAACTATCAAAAGATTGACACTTGTTTATATATAATTTTAATGTGAAATTAATTCAAATGACCAACATTGGATTAAATGGTAAAAATAAAATGTAATTACACTACAAAACCATTAAAATGTATAATTTAACACTATAAATTATATTGATTAAAATATTTGTTTTCAATTAAAACTTAGTATTTTTCACTATTCACCCAAATATGAAAGTTGTCAGAAAAACACCAAAAATTTGTCAAAACTAAATTTTTATGTCCTGATTATATATAATAAGTTTATTGTGTCAAATTTAATATATAAAAGTTTCAAAAAAAGTGTTCTCCATTAAAATGTGGTAAAATTGAATTTTTTGAGAAATACATTTTTTTTTATAAAAAAAGAATTGATTTGTTCTTATAATATGTCTAAGAAACACATAATACATAAGTTAAAATTTTATGGAGTATATAAAATTCAAAATCCAGTTAATACTATTCATAACCATTTTTTTAATGTCTATATTGGTAAGTAGTGGTGCGCTCGAACTCAGTGTTGCATATAGTACAAGTTATTGAATTACTTTGAAGAGAAAACGTACCAAGAAATCTTGGGGTGTTACACTAGAGTTGTAGGTAGAGGAATTTTGATTCATTATCACGTTCTATTTTCTTATAATCCCTTGAGAATATTTTTGGATGAGGTTATTGAACATTCCTTTAAGTGATTTTTAGGGGATAAAATAATGGTTTTGGATAGAATTTATGTGGAGGATACTTCGTTTATGGTTGAGGGGGTGGTAATAGTTAGAATAGCCTCAAGTATAGTAGTAGAAGTGAATATTTGTGTATATAATTGTTTTATTTGAAAATTAAGACACATTTCTATTAGCTATAAAATGGATTTGGTTATGGATTGGGTTGAATTCACCTCCATTTGTGGTAGGTATTTTGGAATTGTTTGGTGGATTAATTATAAATAACATAGTTGTGATGAAAAGGATTATTATCCTATGAACCCTACTGAATCCTTGGTATATGTTAGCCCCTCTTCACAACTCATGATATTATAAAATGGGTTTGAGTGTTAGTGGTTGTGAATACTATGATTGAGTCAGTGCCAATATAAATTATAAGTTATTTCATATATTTATCAATGATCCAAATTGGGTATCCAAGAAGGTGATCTCATCCAATTAAAATATTTCTCACCTCAGTAGACTCTAACCACATTTTCATAATTTATAATTACGAGGAATCTCATAGACAATTCCTTTTAAAACTTAAAATGTTTTTATAATCAATACTTTATTGGATGGATCATCAATTTTGACTAAAGTCTTAGTATTTACAAAATAATTAATTGATTTATTTATAGGAAAACATCGATTCTCTTATGTAACAAATTCCTCATGAACTCTTTGATTTTATACCATGTTTTAAATATAGATTATCCATTGACTGGTGAAATGATTGGTATTTAATTTCTAAACATCTTCATCCTCCATAGTGGAAATTATTTATCTAATAATCATTTGTATAAGTTATCCTATATTTTCATGTGACCATTGAGTTAACTCTTTAACCAATATATTTCTCATACATAGAGAGAGTTTTAGAATACCCTCAACCATATATAATTTTATGTTACTCAATTTTTGTTGAATATATCACAAATTTCATTGAGGATAGTCAAATATCTATTTAGATCTTCAATTTTCATGCCACTAAATCATACCAATATTTTTTATTAGTATTAGGACCTGTTTGATCTTAAAATTGTTCACTAAAATAAAAATATGAACAAAACTAGAGGAAAAACCATTAATAGATGATAAATCATAGTCCATTGTGGCTCTAGACTAGGGAATTTGTGGTGCTCCATTATGTTGGTTATCTATAACACCCCAAGATTTTGATAATAAATATAGAATACAATCTAGCCTCTAAACACATCTTTGCCTCTTCTGTGTTTAGAATTTCGAATAACATTCATCTTGAGTTGTTTTCAGTAAGTCATTTGGAGTGTGATGGAACAAACATAATTTTTGGTGAATAGTAACCTACCCTTATTAATAGTAATATGAATAGTAATATGACTCCTTATGAATAGTAAAAAATAATATTATTTTATTTTCTTAAGGCAATATGATAATGGGATCTTAACTAATTTTTCAATGTCACGTAAAACTAACTGCACTTCAAAATTTTTATTTTTCGAATTAACTATGGGCTTATTTAAAAATCAAATTACTAATATTTAAAAAATTATTTTTGAAAAATGGATTTTACTTTTGAATTCTACACGTTAAAAAATGGTTAGGGTAAATGTTTGGGATTTTTCTGAAACTGTTGATTTTTCAGTGAATAGTAAAAAATACAGTTTTTAGTTTCGGTGTATTTATGACATAATTAATGATGAAATGATGATGTCATAAATCTGGTTGACTTGTGTATAGTTAAATGACATGTGAGGTGTCCCAAGTGGCTTATACCATGGGAAAATACCATGGGAAGGCCCACGGTTTTGCAAAAACCACTCATGAGGTGTCCCTTGAAAATTATTAAAATAATCCATCACTTTTCCTATAAATACCATCTCTTAACTTCATTTAATTCATTCCCAATTATCCCTAAACGAAGTTATGGACTCCTTACCTTCATATTAGTCCTCCCAAGGTTTCATGAAGCCCTCAAGGTTCCAACCTTTATGTTCTAAGGGTTACTCTATGAGGTAAGAAAATTCTCAAAATTCTTTTTTTTTCCTTTCAAGTTCTATTTAATGTGGTATATCTTTCAAGATTCCATACCATGTTCTTATTTTTAATATTATTTTTGATCTAATATATATTATTATTCATTTATGTAATGAGTTACCCTTGTAAATTCTCTTTTTAATATTTTCTAAAACCTTGTTACGGAGCCGTTAGGCTGCCGAATATTTGTAAGCGATTTCAAAATTATTCTTTTATTCTGAGTTCAATATTTATTCTTTCTTCATATCTTCTTACCCAAGAGGGATAAAATCTCCAGAATCTTTCATAATCTGTATGTTATAATGTTCATAATAAATTCATCATCAAGATTCTTATTTTACCCCACTTTTTCAAGGAATAAAAAACATTGTCCGTGACGTGTCGGATTACCGACATCGTAGACAATGTGATTTCAATTCGCAATAATTCTTTCAAGTATGGTCATGAAACCATTTATGTGGTTGAACCAGGTTATAATATATGTTTTATTACTCATACATGGTTCTATAATTCATTTTTACTCATGGTTCTAATTTATAAGAAAAAATGAGTATGTTATAATCAAAGAACCAGTAAAACGATCTAAACAAACATCATTAATGTTTTAACTAATGAATCATCATCATGCTATATAACTCAAAATAATTATAAGATAATTAATATCTCCATAATTTCATTAATAATATGTATTAACAATTCTTGATGTTTAATCATGTTTCAAATGAACTACCATTCATGGAAACAAGTAAACGAACCATGAAAACCAAGTGAGGAAATGCTTCCAAAACAATAAGATTTAATCTCTTAAAACCATCAAAGAGACCATTAATGAACTTAATAAGGCTATGTAATATCAATTAAATGTATAGGAGGTTCTTGAAATATTAATTGATGAAGCTAATTTGATTATTCAGGTCATTAAAACAAACGAAGAACACACTCGAGCATAAGGTAAGGGTTTCTTCATCTCACTTCCATTTTTGTGAGATATTCCGTAATCACTACTATTAATTTGTATGATGTATGTATACTGCCCATTATTGTCTCATATCATGAATATTTTTATTTTCAGGATATTAAATTATTCATTTGATGATCATTAATTTTGGGGCATACGATTGAATTGATTACAAAGTTGTAAGGGTTTTCACCCGAACTTCCATTTTCATTCGGGTTACTTTCATTGTCTAATTACCTCAATGAAATTATTATGTATTGTTATGTACTAATCATATATTATGTGTGAGTATCATATATATGTTTACAAACCATAACCCTTCTATGTTTTATGGATAGTTACACAGTTTAAAAGTAACTTTCAAAATTGTTTCCAAAATAGAAGCCCGATTCAAGGGAATTACTCCAATTCATATCTATTTACAAGGGCACTCTATAATATGTTTTTGGAAACCATTATATTTATAAAAATACTCATTTTATTTTGAAAATACTATCTTAATTCACTTCTGGTTTTATATAAATATTTTCCAAAAGAACTATTCTTTTCAAAATAAAAGAGTATTTATCTGAAAATTGCTTAATGATTTTATAAGAGTATTTTAGTTCAATGATCTTATTGATTCCATGGTATTATTGGGTTTAATCATTTATGAAGTCATATACCATATTTTATTTAATGGTTTATAAATAAATTAAGTGTGGATGATCTATCCTAAAACCATTCATCATATTATTCCGAATGGTTAGTGTTTATGTTTAATAATTGGTGAAAGTTAGTTACATTTCATATGATAGTTTCAATATGAATGTGTATGTTGTTTATGTTTATCCACGATCATATTAGGAATGAATTGGACTTATTATGTGATGGGTGGGGCCCACTATATCCCCTCAATGCATCGGTAGGTCTCATGAGACAAATAGACGTGGAATTGGCCGAGGCCTTTCCCAATGTGATATGGATTTTGGCCGAGCCCTTAATCACTAGATGTATTGGACGAGGCCATGAAAAAATGATTCAAGATATCCGTCATATGAACTTCCCTTATTATGATGCTAGTATTTGAAGTTCATGTGGTTATTCGACTAGTAGAATACCCATTATTATGTTTAATTATGACATTATTTATTTAGCTCATATTCCTGACATAATATGTTTCAAGTTTATTATTAAAGGCATGTGTTTTAAATTATTCACCATGTCTAATGTTTATATTATCTTCCGCTATATTTCTTACTCTTACTTAGCATTTGAGATCATCCCTTTCATATGTTTCATTTTCTCAGGACATGAAAAAGTAATTTATGAATGACTTGCAAACATAATCTAGGAGACATGATGTTTCTAGTGGAATAAAATAGTGTTTTGTTTCCCTTCATGTTGTAATGATAAACTTATGTATGTAATTTGTTTCCAATAATACTAAATTACTCGGTCCTTTGGGATTAGTATTCCTTGTATGTATGCCAACATAATCAAATAAGGCATCGGCTCCAGGAAACTGGGGTCGGGTTCTTACAGTTGGTATCAGAGGAAGTTTAGTAGAATACTTAGAAACTAGATTTAGAAAATGTAGAATTAGGGAAGAGTCCCTAAGTTAGTCTTTGAGGATAAACATACAAGAATGTCCTGGTATTTTGGTAAGGAATAAATTATGTGGATTATTCAAGCAATACGTCCCTGTCTGGATACGAGCAGGTAGAGGAGGCTCTGGCACAGATGTATCTAGGGGTAAAACCCCAAAACACTGCTTTGAGCTATACTCGAACGAGAACTGGTACATGAAAATGGGCCTTGCTTCACTCTTGGTTAAGACACTTCCAGGGGATATGCTTAAGAAAATTCATATTTTTTACAAGCTATTATAAGGGAGTTAATGTAAATTTTCCTCATAGGATTTGTTTTGAATAAACTTTGGAAACCAGAGCACAACAATGAAAAATTTACTTAAACAATACTAAGAGTGATGTTTTCTTAATTTTCAGATGGAAAATGAAGGTACAAGACTTTTGTCCCTTCCCACAGAAATCCTTGAGACTATAATTTTAAAGTCATGTATAGAATACTATGAACCCTTCAGAAACCTCCAACTATCCTGCAAGCTTCTTTACAAAGTGTCAAACTGCTCAAATGTCCTTCGAATCTTCCGGGGATCAGAAGTTGTGTATAACCAAATGGCCAATGCACAGTTCGAGAATTATAAAAAGAAAGGGAAGTACTACGAGGGACTCTTACTATGTTTCAACCTGAATAAGAAATGGTTGGTCATCATGGCTTTCGGAGAAGCTACAAATGAGTTGTACTTCCACGCAGTCTTTATGTACCAAATCCCATGTTTCAGCATGCTTGGGGACCTCTGCGATTTTGAATCATTCATCGAATCCTTCAAATATGACGTGGTTTGAAAGATCTTTAGGAACCAAATCCAAGAGGATGTCACAGAACTTGATGTTACTCATGTCTATCTCTGGAAAACCACCTGTATCAAATGAGATCTTGGGTTTAACCACAATCTAAATTGCTGAGAGTGTATTTGGGAAGATGAGACCTGAAAGCTTTGTTCTACCCTGGGAGTAGAGTTGAATAAAACTTTCCTCCTTAGGTGGTGGAGGTAGAGGGACATCACAAAGGATGTCAGAAAGTCCATACTAATGTTTTGTGGAAGGGAGAAAGAGATTGTGTAATTTATTGAGTTTTATAAATCATGTCTAAATGAATGATGTTGTATTCTCTGTTTTGATATGTTTTTATATAAAAAAATAACTTGGTTTAAAAGGGATTCTCCATACTGAATGTTGATTTACTAAAACTTTTCAGATAGAATATATGAGTCAACCAACTAATATTTTATCACTACCTACTGAGTTGTTAGAGACAATAATTGTCAAGACATGCTCTGAAGAGGACCAGCCCTATGCCAACTTACATTTGACTTGTAAACTACTCCATCGAGTATCAAATCATCCAAACATTCTCCATATTTACCAAGGAAGCAATCTGGTCTATTACCGTATTGCATATACGCAATTTTCTACATATAGAAAAAAGGAAAGTACCATGAATCTATTTTTCTATGTTTCACTCTGGCTGATAACTACCGAGTTGTGTGAAAATTTCTAGAAGCTGCTTTGGATGGTGACCATCGAGTGACCTACCTATTTCAGATCCTGAGTTTTAGTGTGTACGAAGAACTTTATGACATCAATATCTTCATGAATGATGTGGTGTGTGGGAATTATAGGGATTTAGTCCACACTGAAATTTCCAACCTCCACACTTCTCATGCCTCTCTATGGAAGCCTGAGTGCTTTAAGCACAAATTCGACCCTAGCAGTATGGAGTGTGTCTGGGTTAAATAAATAGAGTAGATGAATACGACCTTAGGAATACACCTGAGGTCGTCATCACCCTAGCATTGGTAAAGGGACTTCGGGAGTAACATGTGTCTAGTGTTGTGAGATTGAAACCTTTGAACTAGGTTGGGGATTCGTGTATTGGGGGACACGGGAAACAATTAGCCTAGTTTTAATTTTTGAGCCAGTGGTTATATAAGAATATAACATGTTGTCTCTTCTTTTTTTATCCTTTAATTGGCTATAATTTTGAATGAGTATCACTAAGTGAAGTTTTATAATAAATTTTCAGATGGAAGGACAAACCCATATGTTATCTCTTCCTGTGGAGATCCTGGAGAGCATTGCGATAAAATCCTGTGAAGAAGGGTACCTACATCTCAGAAACTTGTGAAAAACCTGTAAACAACTATATAAAGTGACAAACAGTATGGAAATTCTCCGCACCTTTCAAGGGAATGCTTCCATTTACTACGGCTTATCCATGACACAATTGGCTGGGTACATGCAAAGAGGAAAATACCACGAAGGGATTTTCCTATGTTTCACCCTAGGATGAAACTATACGAACAAGTTATGTTTTCAAGAGGCTGATTTGTAGGGAAACCTTTGTGCAACTTATATTTAACAACTCTTTAGTTTTAGCCTGTACAACAATATCTATGACTTAGATGTCCTCAGTCGAGACATAGTTCGGTGAGTTCTTCGTATGTTGGTCCATTCAGACATTTCCAAACATTGCACTCTTTGAAACTCCCTCTGGAAGCCCGAGTGTTCAATTCAAGAGTTCAACCCCTTATTCCCAAGGTGTGTCTGGGTCAGAGAACTAGAGGAGTTGAGCAACAATTTGGGTTTTCTGCTGAACGCACCTGAGGATCCTCTATGACGGGAGATGTGGTAAGAACATCTGAGAGTATTCTTTTGCGGTTATGAATTGAGAGGAATCCATTTTTAGAAGGAGGGAATAATGTAACACCCCAATATTTTGATAATAAATATAGAATATAATCTAGCCTCTAAACACATCTTTGCCTCTTATGTGTTTAGAATTTCGAATAACAGTCATCTTGAGTTGTTTTTAGTAAGTCATTTGGAGTGTGATGGAATAAACATAATTTTCGGTGAATAGTAACCTATCCTTATGAATAGTAATATGAATAGTAATATGACCCTTATGAATAGTAAAAAATAATATTATTTTATTTTCTTAAGGCAATATGATAATGGGATCTTAACTAATTTTTCAATATCACGTAAAACTAACTGCACTTCAAATTTTTTATTTTTCGAATTAACTATGGGCTTATTTAAAAATTAAATTAATAATATTTAGAAAATTATTTTTGAAAAATGGATTTCACTTCTGAATTCTACATGTTGAAAAATGGTTAGGTTAAATTTTTGGGATTTTTCTGAAACAGTTGATTTTTCAGTGAATAGTAAAAAATACAATTTTTAGTTTCAGTGTATTTATGACATCATTAATGATGAAATGATGATGTCATAAATCTGGTCAACTTGTGTATAGTTAAATGACATGTGAGGTGTCCCAAGGGGCTTATACCATGGGCAAATACCATGGGAAAGCCCATGGTTTTGCAAAACCACTCATGAGGTGTCCCTTGAAAATTATTAAAATAATCCATCACTTTTCCTATAAATAACACCTCTTTCCTTCATTAAATTAATTCCCAATTCTCCCTCAACGAAGTTCTGGCCTCCTTACCTTCATATTAGTCCTCCCATGGTTTCATCAATCCCTCAAGGTCCCAACCTTTATGTTCTAAGGGTTACTCTACGAGGTAAGAAAATTCTCAAATTTCTTTCTTTTTCCTTTCAAGTTCTATTTTTATGTGGTATATCCTTCAAGATTACAAACCATGTTCTTATTTTTCATCTTATTTTTGATCTACTCTATATTATGATTAATTTTTGGAATGAGTTACCCTTGTCCATTATCTTTTTAATATTTTCTAAAACCTTGTTACGTAGCCGTTAGTGTAGAGACCCAAAGCTTGACGTACATGGACATTACATTACTTTTGTGGAATACTTAATACATAACAAAAACCAAAACTCAAGGATCGTAATAGTTTAGTGTCTTTGGAAACTCGGAATATAATCTTCTAATCTTGGTGAAAGATCTTCAACAACTCCCATAAAGATCTTCCCCTTTTGTTTTCTTACCTAAAACCTTTCTTGAAATCCTAGGGAAAATAAAACATATAAATATACCATTGAACTTAAAAACATGAACATAACGTTTAAACATCAAAATATTGAGCAAAGACATAAATCTTGGAAGTACATAAGGCATGTATCATAATGGAACATCAATATTGATAAAATAGCATGGGAATAAAACATGTAATTGTGGCAACCATTCTGCACTTGTTATGATTTCCATAATAGCCAAGGAATTGCTGCCAAGACCATCTTAGTTGACAAAGTTCCTTTCTGAATCAAGTTCACTCATCATTCTAATCTAGTATAACTGAACCGGATTAAATTACCATTCTAGCCATGTCTATATCATGAGATATAAATCTTTACCCAATGCATTGGTGGGAGATATAGGTCCCACCCATCTCATAATGAAATCATTCTTTCGTGTGCCACAAAATCATAAATCATACATCATAGCATAACCCATGTAATAGAATGTGATTCTTAAACATCATGCCATCATAACATAATCCATATAAAAAAATGGATATAATTTCATCATAATAAGAATCAAACCATGTAAATAATGGAGACATTATACTTGAAACTTAAAAATATTAAATAATGTCATTTTAGATGGAAAATATTTTTGATAAAACACTTGAAATGAAATCTTGAGGAAAATATCCTTCCTTCTTCAAAATCATTTTATTTTCACAAAATGCCATGCAATTTTAAAAGAAAAGGGTTATTTTGAAAATAATCATGCAATCTTGTATAGGAAACTTCATGAAAATGAGGCGTTATGAAATCGTAGAAATCCGTTCACGCCGTATAAGTTAAAAATAACACTTTCCTCGTACTTTTGTCAGAAAAGTCAAAAAGTACCTCGTAAAAGAAAGATTCCTTACATACCATGTAGTAAAAGTAAAAAATAGTTAAAAAGAACATTAAAAATACCTGAAACCATTTTTAGAAAATTACGACATGGATGATAAATATAACCCTAGTAAATACTTACGTATAAGCAATCTCAGATAAAATAAACGAGATTGGAAAAGTTATCCCTTACCTTATGTCCGATATACTTCATATGTATCCGAACCTCCTGTATAATGATTTAAATAATGTAATTGAGTTATTACAGAATCATATTAATTGTTATTATATCATATATGGTTCACTTAGGTATTTATATTACCCGTTCATTTGTCAATTCCATGTTAAAGTAGCGTTTTGGGTAAAATCGTTTCATTTATCGTACATGTTTGAACTTATTGTTCTTGATATTATTATTAATTATATCATGATTTACTTACTTAAAAAATTTAAAACATGATTTATATATCATATATATTCAGTATATATATATATATAATAGATAGATAAATGAAATGAAACACACCGTTCATGGAAACGGTAGGCCGTACGTACGCATGAATGCTGTTTTCCTTTCCTTACTGACCTGAATGGAAGTAAGTAGATGACACACATATATATATAAATAAATACAATAGCTTTATTTTATCATATATTCCATTATTATTTCTTATATATACTTTATAATCATTCTTGAATGGTTAACATTGAGAATGAATCTCATCGCGTCGTGGAGACGGTAGTCCGTACGTACGCACGAGCGATGATATCGTTCCCATAATTAATGAATTGAATTGTAGTGAATGATAAAATATATCAGAATCATTATGATGTTATAATAACTATGTATAGTTATTCTTTACACCATTATACCTATCCAAGTAAGGTGGTGTTGGAAAAACAGATTACACCACGGCGTGGAGACGGTATTCCGTATGTACGCACGCACGGTGATTTCATTTTCCGTAGGATGGATAGAAGGTGAAATGGGGGTTTTTCATATTTATAATAATATATCAGTATATTAGTGATACTGATGTTATTACTTTATAATTAAACAACCAAATAATAAGAATTTGAAGAAGAAAGAAGTTTGAAAGAATCAGTAGAAGAGATTACCTCTTCTTCGACGCACCTCCTTTAAACTTCTTATTAGGGAACTAGGGTTGATCTTTTGAGAAGACCATAACCTATATGATATAACTAGAGAGGTTGAGAAGAGGAATTGGCAGGGTTTGTCCTAGATTCAAGCTTCAAAAGGGTGTTAAGAGAAGTGGGAAGGGGTTCCCTTTTTATAACGGAGGAGAGGGGCACCTTTGGAAATCTTAAAAATATTAATTTATAATATATCTAACCCCACTTAAAAACCTACAAAAATGACTCATATTAGAATATTAGATGAGATAGGGTTGTAATCTCATAAACCAATAAAATTTAGACACGTAGGGAATTTATTTTAAACATTATCAACTTGATTTATCCTTATTTAATCTATTAAATTTTATTTGTGGTAATAAGATTCTAAATTTTAAATTGTTATAAATATTTACTCATGTGCTGTGAGTTATCCATAATTATATAATTTATGACATTTTAGACTATATAAATTTCAATTTATAATTTTTAAATATTTTTGTGATTTTAAAAAAATTTAATAATATTTTATTTTTATAAAATAACAATAGTGTCAATTTTGACACTATTCATTTATTTGAATTTAAATAAAATCCACACTAAGGATATATTCAAAATAAAATATTTAATAGGTTCCTAACATATCATAGTAATCTATAAAACTAGTGGAGAACATTAAATAGTTCATATAATATTTATTTTACTATTTGTAAAACCATTTTTTTGATATTTCTCTTTATAAAATAATTACTACAAAGTTTTTGTATAATTATTAAATATACTTATTTTTGCATAAAAATTAAAAATAAAATACTATGATGAAGATAAATCTTATATATTTCATAATAATACATTTTGTCGGATTTATCTTATAAAATACCCAAATTTTAAAATGTTATAGTTATTAAATTATGAAGGTGAAAACTTTGACATCATATAAAATAAAATAATATAAGTGTCACAATCACTTTTATAAGACTCCAAACGGTCATATATTCGGTCATGGAATGATTATGGTGTATATATACACTACCAATAAGTTTTTTTCAGGTTTGTGAGCCCTTTAATATGTATTACTATTTCCATAAAAATAATATTAATGATTTTTTTACTAAATAAATAATTTCTGCATCATTAATGTATAAGCTAATAAGGTAATTAAATAACTCTTAAAAATTACAAATAAATTACCATGATAAAGAAAAACCTTTTATATTTCAAATGAGTATTTATAACCGAATTTATATTCTGTATAACCTTATATTAAAAATACTTTAATTATTAAAGTTTTAGTGAGACATATTTCACTTTCCTTTAAATAAAATAAACTAAAGGTTTTAATCACCTCCAAGTGGGTTCTAATGGATTCCATTTAGACCCAAATATGAATTAGGACAAAAAATAATCATCCAATTGTATTAAGACAAGTTTTAGGGTAATTTTATAATATTATATTTACCCTTAATTACCCGATTTACCTTTTACTATGGTAAATAAAATTTATCGTAGTTACTATTCATAATGCCCAAAAATAAAAAGTAGTATATTAATATAATTTAGACCCACTGATTACAAATATGTAATCTATTTTTCTAAATTCAATACAGAGAAGTTTTAGAAATTAAATTAAAATTAATCCCATAGTCGAAAGAAAACGAGTTTTTGTTTAAAACATTGCAAAAGATTGAATTGATTTAACCTACGAATTCAATGTAAAATCAAAGATAATGACATAAATTATATTAAATGGTAAAAATATATTCTATTTATACTTTAAAACCATTCAATTTTATAATTTAACCACATAAATTATTATGATGAAAAAAGTTGTTTTTAATTAAAACATAGCGTGTTTTTACTATTCATTAAAATATGAAAGTTATCAGAATAATATGAAAAATTTATCCAAGGTAAAATTTTATATCCTGATTCAAAAGAATAATTTTATTTTGTAAAATTTAACTTATAAATATGTCAAAAACTAGATTTAATGTGGGTGCACCATCAAAAGGTGGCAAAACTGCATTTTTTGAAAAATACTTATTTTACCTGAAAAATTTATTTTATTCTCATTCCATGTTCTAGAAAATGAGTAAGATGAATAATAATGTTATAAAATTCAAAATATAGTTAATACTATTGCTAACGGCTAGTTCGTGATAATATTATAACAATATATCATTGTTCAGTGAAACCTGATATTGCGTACAACACACGCTACCGAGGAAGGTTGCGATTGCGTGTAATGTAAGCCAGTTCAGGGTTGTATGTAGTGCAATCTCCCTTTGGTGTTTCGTATAATTAAAAACTTATTTCATTTTTACATTAAACAAAATCTATAATTAATGTTTCATAGAATAATTTCTACAAAACGAACTTGAAATTGTGTGTAACACAAGCCAAGAATAGTGTTGCGTATACTGCAAGCTAATACGGTGTCACGTAAAACACAAGATAATTTTGGTGTAGCATAAAACACAATACATCAACAAAATTAAAAGAATATTTTTCATAAAATCTCTGGGTGTTACAGTTAGGCTGCCGATTTTTTGTAAGTGATTTCAAAATTATTCTTTTATTTTGAGTTCAATATTTATTCTTTCTTCATATCTTCTTACCCAAGAGGAATGAAATCTCCATAATCTTGTATAATATTTATGTTCTAATGTTCATAATAAATTCATCATCAAATTTCTTCTTTTCCCCCACTTGTTCAAGGAATTAAAAACATTGTCTGTGACGTGTCGGATTACCGACATCGTAGACAATGTGATTTCAATTTGAAATAATTCTTTCAAGTCTGGTCATGAAACCATTTATGTGGTTGAACCAGGTTATAATATATGTGTTATGTCTCACCCATGGTTCTGGAATTAATTTTTACTCATGGTTCTAATTTATAAGACAAAATGAGGATGTTATTATGAAAGAACCAATAAAACGATTTAAACAAACATCATTAATGTTTTAACTAATGAATCATCATCATGGTATATAACTCAAAATCCTTATAAGATCATTAATATCTCCATAATTTCATTAATAATATGTATTTAAAATTCAGGATGTTTAACCATGTTTCAAATGAACTACCAATCATGGAAACAAGTAAACGAACCATGAAAACCAAGTGAGGAAATGCTTCCAAAACAATAAGATTTAATCTCTTAAAACCATCAAAGAGACCATTAATGAACTTAATAAGGCTATATCATATCAATTAAATATATATGAGGTTTGTGAAATATTAATTAATTAATCTAATTTTATTATTCACGTCATTAAAACAAACGAAGAACACACTCAAGCACAAGGTAAGGGTTTCTTCATCTCACTTCCATTTTTGTGAGATATTCCGTAATCACTACTACTACTTTGTATGATGTATGTATACTTCCCATTATTGTCTCATATAATGAATATTTTTATTTTCATGATATTCAATTATTCATTTGATGATCATTTATTTTGGGTCATACGATTCAATTGATTACAAAGTTGTAAGGGGTTTTCAACTGAACTTCCATTTTCATTCGGGTTACTTTCATTGTCTAATTACCTCAATGAAATTATTATGTATTTTTATGTACTGATCATATATTCTATGTGAGTATCATATATATTTTTACAAACCAGAACCCTTCTATGTTTTATGGATAGTTACACAGTTTAAAAGGAACTTTCAAAATTGCTTCCAAAATAGAAGCCTGATTCAAGGGAATTTCTCCAATTCATATCTATTTGCATAGAATGACTCTTATAAAACGAACTTGAAATTGTGTGTAACACAATATAAGAATAGTGTTGCGTATACTTCAAGCTAATACAGTGTGGCGTATAGCACAAGATAATCTTGTTGTAGCATAAAACACATGACATCAAATATATTAAAAAGAATACTTATCATAAAATATCAGGTTGTTATATTCTACCCCCCTTAAAATGAATTTAGCCCTCAAAATTCATCGGGGTTATACATGGTTTTCTACTTAAATGTTTCTTTAATTTCAACACACATCTTAAAATGAAATACCAAAACTTAACTGTAATGGTTACCCAAATTAACTAATCACTGGGTTTCCACATAGGAGAACATATGTGAAAATATGGATATGGAAGAGAAATCTAACCATCAAGTTCTGATGGAGAGTGGTAGAGAACATGGATATGAAAAAAATCCAACAATCACAAAGCCATAAATTTGTGATGATATAAGGTAGCATCTGATTCATCAGATATAAGGGCACTAGGACAACATTTTTGGTTTTCAAGATCATTTCCCTAAAGTTGAAGAATTTTAATTAGAATAAATACTTACTTTATTTCGATATAATCTCACCATTGTTCATGCCTTGAACAATTTCCACTTTATCTCTTAAAGAAATGAAGTAGAATTTGTCATTCGTGAAGTGTTAGTAGATCATGTGATAGAATGATGGTTCATTCCATCTGTCTCAAAAAAAAGGTTAGAAATAGTTATATACATAAGTCCATCTATCATATATCAATCCAAAAAATGGACTTATAATTCATATATCATACCACTTAATAAAATAAAACTAGTTTATACTAACCAGGGACTTCCTGTAGGCCAGTGGAAGGTGATAAAGGCCTGTCGCACTTCAGTTGTGGGTTCGATTCCCACAACCTTGTCTGACGTGACGGGTTGTCGCTCATCCTATGGGTTATCCTTTTTCTAAAACTACACTATTATAACATTCCAGAAATAGTATCTAAAAAAGTTCTAGCCTTGAACAATTCTATCTGATGTCCAACTTAATCCATTCCAACCTTTAAGCTTATTGAAAATACTTATGTCCAATCTTATTGTATAAATAAAATGATTACTATAAATGTCATCAACCAAGCATGTGAATACCATAATTTATCCCCCATATAAGATATATCTTGTTGGCCACATTCCAAACATGTGAATACCTTAATCATGCATTCTCTTGAAAAATGAATACCCATTGAACCTTAGTGAAAACATGAATGCTGTCAAAAGTTAACTCTTTCCACATACCAAAATCCCAAAATTTCTATATACTCAAACCATGATATCACATTGTCCTTATATCAGCTATGAGCTCATCAACACTATAAAACATCTCATTATATCCTTATCCCTTCATTATGCGCATATCATCTACTTTCCAAAAATATATGAATTAACCTTTAATGGTTACTGGTACCATTCAACATATACTTTCAAATACTTTAGGAAAAAAATTGTGTAACAATCCTTAGATGTGTCTTTATTCCATAGTACCATTACCTATACAAAATAAATATAGACCATTCCACTACCTTATTAAACCATTGATCAAGCTTCAACACTTCTTTCAACTCACATATCATTTGTAGTCTCCTCATCATCATCCACATATATACTACCAATATAAACATTCTTATTCTCTTAATGAGATTTTCCCATTGGGCATTGGTTTTCATAATGCCCATACATTCCACATTTAAAACAACTAATCATTGTTGATGTAGTAGTAATACCATTATCCATCTCCATGGTGTTAACTAAACCTTTTCTTATACACTTACTATATTTGTGTCCATCTTTTCCGCACCCAAAGAATCTTCCAGTTCCTTTGAAACATTCTCCTTGATGCCTCTTCCCACATGATTTACATGAGAGAAAGTGAACTTTCTTTCCTCTATGATCATCATGAAACTCCATCTTTCTCTTATTAGCTGAGTCGGGAAACTTACCAAAGTTGAGATTATTGATCATATTATGAGATTTATGATTAGGCATAATAACGATGTTTGGACTTCCAAATCCCATTTCATTTGGTTTCTCATGAAGAATATCATTCCATTGTCCATTATATCCTCAATTATCGTGAATCTTACTCTTTCCAGACATTTTCTAAAACCCACAAAGAATAGTGTGATAGGAAAAAATCATAATCAAGGGGGAGTACCATCAATATCTAAAATCTTAGGTTAAATTATAAGATTGTCACCATAATTCTAGGACTATAACCTATACGTATACTTATCCTTAGGGACATCCCTAGACATACCTTAGAAATATCTCTAGGGATTTCACTAAAGTTTTCGCATCCTAGTTTCCAAAGGTTAACTAAACCTTTGCCTCTGATACCAACTATAGAGACCCAAAGCTTGACGTACATGGACATTACATTACTTTTGTGGAATACTTAATACATAACAAAAACCAAAACTTAAGGATCGTAATAGTTTAGTGTATTTGGAAACTCGGAATATAATCTTCTAATCTTGGTGAAAGATCTTCAACAACTCCCATAAAGATATTCCTCTTTTGTTTTCTTAACTAAAACCTTTCTTGAAATCCTGGGGAAAATAAAACATATAAAGGGTGAGCTCAAATGCTCAGTAAGGGTAAGCATGGAGAAAATAAAACAAACCATATACCATTGAACTTAAAAACATGAAAATAAAGTTTAAACATCAAAATATTGAGCAAAGACATAAATCTTGGAAGTACGTAAGGAATGTATCATAATGGAACATCAATATTGATAAAATAGCATGGGAATAAAACATGTAATTGTGACAACCATTCAGTACTTGTTATGATTTCCATAGTAGCCAAGGCATTGCTGCCAAGACCATCTTAGTGGACAAAGTCCCTTTCTGAATCGAGTTCACTCCTCGTTCCAGTCCTGTATCACTGAACCGGATTAACTTACCATTCCAGACATGTCTATATCATGAGATATAAATCTTTACCCAATTCATTGGAGGGAGATATATGTACCACCCATCTCATAATGAAATCATTCTTTCGTGTGCCACAAAATCATTAATCATACATCATAGCATAACCCATGTAATAAAATGAGATTCTTAAACATCATGCCATCATAACATAATCCATATAAAAAATGGATATCATTTCATCATAAGAAGATACAAACCATGTAAATAATGGATACATTATACTTGAAACATAAACATATTAAATAATTTCATTTTACATGGAAACTATTTTTGATAAAACACTTGAAATGAAATCTTGAGGAAAATATCATTTCTTCTTCAAAATCATTTTCTTTTCACAAAATTCCATGAAATTATAAAAGAAAAGGGTTTTGTTGAAAATAATAATGCAATATTTTATAGTAAACTTCATGAAAATGAGGCGTTATGAAACCGTAGAAATCCGTTCACGCCGTATAAGTTAAAAATAACACTTTCCTCGTACTTTTGTCAGAAAAGTCAAAAAGTACCTCGTAAAAGAAAGATTCCTTACATACCATGTAGTAAAATTAAAAAATGGTTAAAAAGGACTTTAAACATACATGAAACAATTTTTACAAAATTGGTACATGGATGATAAATATCACCCTAGTAAATACTTACGTATAAGCAATCTCGGATAAAAAAAACGAGATTGGAAAAGTTATCCCTTACCTTATGTTATATATGCTTCATATGTATCTGAACCTCCTGTATAATGATTTAAATAATATCATTGAGTTATTATATAATAATATTAACCATTATTATATCATATATGGTTCACTTAGGTATTTATATTACCCGTTCATTTGTCAATTCCATGTTAAATTAGCGTTTTGGGTAAAATCGTTTCATTTATCGTACGTGTTTGGACTTGTTGTTATTGATATTATTATTACTTATATCATGATTTACTTACTTAAAAAATTTAAAACATGATTTATATATCATATATATTTAGTATATATATATATATAATAGATAGATAAATGAAATGAAACACACTGTTCATGGAGACGGTAGGCCGTACGTACACATGAACGCTGTTTTCCTTTCCTTATTGACCTAAATGGAAGTAAGTAGATGAAATATCTATATATACATAAATCCAGTAGCTTTATAATATCATATATTCCATTATTATTGCTTATATATACTTTATAATCATTCTTGAATGGTTAACATGGAGAATGAATCTCATCGCGTCGTGGAGATGGTAGTTCGTACGTACGCACGAGCGATGATATCGTTCCCATAATTATTGAATTGAATTGGAGTGGATGATACAATATATAAGAATCAGTATGATGTTATAATAACTATTTATATTTATTCTTTACACCATTATACCCATCCAAGTAAGGTGGTGTTGGAAAAACAGATTACACCACGGCGTGGAGACTGTATTCCGTACGTACGCACACGCGGTGATTTCATTTTCTATAGGATGGATTGAAGGTGAAATGGGGTTGTTTCATATTTATAATAACATATAATTATATTATTTATACTTATGTTATTACTTTATAATGAAACAACTAAAGAAGAATAATTTGAAGAAGAAAGAAGCTTGAAAGAATCGGTAGAAGAGATTACCTCTTCTTCGACGCACCTCCTTTAAACTTCTTCTTAGGGCACAAGGGTTGGTATTTTGAGAATACCAGAACCTATATGATATAACTATATAGGTTTATAAGAGTATTGTTCAGGGTTTGGACGAACTTAAATGCTCAAAAAAGTGTGAAGAGAAGTTGGAAGGGGTTCCCTTTTTATAAGGGAGGAGAGGGGCACCTTTGGAAATCTTAAAAATATTAATTTATAATAAATCTATCCCCAATTAAAAACCTCCAAAAATAACTCATATTATAATATTATATGATATATGGTTTTAATCTCATCAACCAATAAAATTTAGACATTTAGGGAATTTATTTTAAACATTATAAACTTGATTTATCCTTATTTAATCTATTAACTTTTATTTGTGATAATAAGATTCTAAATTTTAAATTGTTATAAATATTTACTTATGTGCTGTGAATTATCCATAATTAGATAATTTATGAAAATTTAGACTATATATATTTCAATTTATAATTTTTAAATATTTTTTTGATTTTTAAACAATTTAATAATATGTTATTTTTATAAAATAACAATAGTGTCAATTTTGACACTATTAAATTATTTTAATTTAAATAAAATCCACACAGAGGATATATTATAACTAAAATATTTAATAGGTTAATAACATGTCATAGTAATCTATAAAATTAGTGGATCATATTAAATAGTTTATATAATGTTTATTTTACTATTTGTAAGACCATTTATTTTATATTTCTCTTTATAAAATAATTACTACAACATTTTTGTATAATTATTAAATATACTTATTAGTTGCATAAAAATTAAAAATAAAATACTAGGATGAAGATAAATCTTATATCTTTCATAATAATACATTTAGTCTGATTTATCTTCTAAAATACCCAAATTCTAAAATGTTATATTTATTAAATTATGAAGGTGAAAACTTAGACATCATATAAAATTAAATAATATAAGTGTCATAATCACTTTTATAAGACTCCAAACGGTCATGTATCCGGTAATTGGATGATTATGGTGTATATATACACTAAAAATAAGTTTTGTCCCGGTTTTTGAGCCTTTTAATATGCATTACTATTTCAATAAAAACAATATTATTGATTTTTTTACTAAATAAATAATTTCTGCATCATTAATGTATAAGATAATAAGGTAATTAAATAACTCTTAAAAATTACAAATAAATTAACATGACAAAGAAAAACATTTTATCTTTCAAATGAGTATTTATAACCGAATTTATATTCTGTATAACATTATATTAAAAATACTTTAATTATTAACGTTTGAGTGAGACATATTTCACTTTCCTTTAAATAAAATAAACTAAAGGTTTTAATCACCTCCAAGTGGGTTATAATGGATTCCATTTAGACCCAAATATTACTTAGGACGAAATATAATCATCCAATTGTATTAAGAAAAGTGTTAGGATAATTTTATAATATTATATTTACCCTTAATTACCCGATTTGCCTTTTACTATGGTAAATAAAATTTACCGTAGTTACTATTCATAATGACCAAAAATAAAAAGTAGTCTATTAATATAATTTGGACCCACTGATTCCAAATATGGAATCCATTTTTCCAAATTCAATACACAGAAGTTTCAGAAATTAAATTAAAATTAATCCCGTTGTCGAAAGAAAACAGGTTTTTGTTTAAAACATTGCAAAAGATTGAATTGATTTAACCTACGAATTCAATGTAAAATAAATGATAATTACATAAATTATATTAAATGGTAAAAATATATTCTATTTATACTTTAAAACCATTCAATATTATAATTTAACCACAAAAATTATTATGATGAAAAAAATTGTTTTTAATTAAAACATAGCATGTTTTTACTATTCATTAAAATATGAAAGTTATCAGAATAATATGAAAAATTTATCCAAGGTAAAATTTTATATCCTGATTCCAAAAAATAATTTTATTTTTTAAAATTGAACTTATAAACATGTCAAAAACTAGATTTAATGTGGGTGCGCCATCAAAATGTGGCAAAACTGCATTTTTTGAAAAATACTTATTTTACCTGATAAATTTATTTTATTCTCATAACATGTTCTAGAAAATGAGTAAGATGAATAATAATGTTATAAAATTAAAAATGTAGTTAATAATATTCATAACGGCTAGTTCGTGATAATATTATAACCATATATCGTTATTCAGTGAAACCCGATATTGCGTACAACACACGCTTCCGAGGAAGGTCATGATTGCGTGCAATGCAAGCCAGGTCAGGGTTTTGTGTAGTGAAATCTCCCTTTGGTGTTTTGTATAATTCAAAACTTATTTCATTTATACATTAAACAAAATCTATACTTAATGTTGCATAGAATAATTTCTACAAAACGAAATTGAAATTGTGTGTAACACGAGGCAAGAATAGTGTTTCATATACTGCAAGCTAATACGGTGTCGCATATAAAACAAGCTAATTTTAGTGTAGAATAAAACAAAATACATCAATTAAATTAAAATAATATTCTTCATAAAATCTCGGGGTGTTACAGTTAGGCTGCCGAATTTTTGTAAGCGATTTCAAAATTATTCTTTTAGTTTTGAGTTCAATATTTATTCTTTCTTCATATCTTCTTACCCAAGAGGAATGAAATCTCCAGAATCTTGTATAATATTTATGTTCTATTGTTCATAGTAAATTCATCATCAAGTTTATTCTTTTCCCCCACTTGTTCAAGGAATTAAAAACATTTTCGGTGACGTGTCGGACTACTGACATCGTAGACAATGTGATTCCAATTTGCAATAATTCTTTCAAGTCTAGTCATGAAACCATTTATGTGGTTGAACCAGGTTATAATATATGTGTTATGACTCACCCGTGGTACTGGAATTCATTTTTACTCATGGTTCTAATTTATAAGACAAAATGAGGATGTTATTATCAAAGATTCAATAAAACGATTTAAACAAACATCATTAATATTTTAACTAATGAATCATCATCATGATATATAACTCAAAATAATTATAAGATCATTAATATCTCCATAATTTCATTAATAATATGTATTTAAAATTCAGGATGTTTAACCATGTTTCAAATGAACTACCATTCATGGAAACAAGTAAACGAACCATGAAAACCAAGTGAGGAAATGCTTCCAAAACAATAAGATTTAATCTCTTAAAACCATCAAAGATACCATTAATGAACTTAATAAGGCCATATCATATCAATTAAATATATAGGAGGTTTTTGAAATATTAATTAATGAATCTAATTTTATTATTCAGGTCATTAAAACAAACGAAGAACACACTCGAGCATAAGGTAAGGGTTTCTTCATCTCACTTCCTTTTTTGTGAGATATTCCGTAATCACTACTATTACTTTGTATGATGTATGTATACTGCCCATTATTGTCTCATATCATGAATATTTTTATTTTCGTTATATTCAATTATTCATTTGATGATCATTTATTTTGGGGCATACGATTCAATTGATTACAAAGTTGTAAGGGTTTTTCACCTGAACTTCCATTTTCATTCAGGTTACTTTCATTGTCTAATTACCTCAATGAAATTCTTATGCATTGTTTTGTACTAATCATATATTCTGTGTGAGTATCATATATATGTTTAAAAACCAGAACCCTTCTATGTTTTATGGATAGTTACACAGTTTAAAAGGAACTTTCAAAATTGCTTCCAAAATAGAAGCCCGATTCAAGGGAATTTCTCCAATTCATATCTATTTACAAGGGCACTCTATAATCTGTTTTTGGAATACATTATATTTCTAAAAATACTCCTTTTATTTTGAAAATACTATCTTACTTCACTTCTGGTTTTATACAAATATTTTCCAAAAGAACTCTTCTTTTCAAAATAAAAGAGTATTTATCTCAAAATTGCTTAATGATTTTATAAGAGTATTTTCTTTCAATGCTCTTATTGATTCCATGGTATTATTGGGTTTAATAATTTATGAATTCATATACCATATTTTATTTAATGCTTTATGACTAACTTTATTTTGGATGATCTATCCTAAAACCATTCATCGTATTATTCCGAATGGTTAGTGTTTATGTTCAATAATTGGTGAAAGTTAGTTACATTTTATATGATAGTTTCAATATGAATGTATATGTTGTTTATGTTTATCCCCGCTCATATGAGGAATGAATTGGACTTATTATGTGATGGGTGGGGCATTCTATATCCCCTCGATGCATCGGTAGGTCTCATGAGACCAATAGACATGGAATTGGCCGAGGCCTTTCCCAATGTGATATGGATTTTGGCCGAGGCCTTAATCACTAGAGGTCTTGGCCGAGGCCACTAAAAAAGATTGAAGATGTCCATAATATGCACTTCCCTCATTATGATGCTAGTATTTGAAGTTCATGTGGTTATTCGACTAGTAGAATACCCATGATTATGTTTAATTATGGCATTATTTATTTAACTCATATTCCTGCCATAATATGTTTCAAGTTTATTATTAAAGGCATGTGTTTTCAATTATTCATTTTTTCTAATGTTTATATTATCTTCTGCTGTATTGATTACTCTTACTAAGCGTTTGAGCTCACCCCTTTCTTATGTTTCATTTTCTCAGGACATGAAGAAGTAATTTATGAATGACTTGCAAGCATAATCTAGGAGACGTTATGTTTCTAGTGGAATAAAATAATGTTTTGTTTCCCTTCATATTGTAATGATAAACTTATGTATGTAATTTGTTTTCAATAATACTAAACTACTCGGTCCTTTGGGATTCGTATTCCTTGTATGTATTCCAACGTAATCAAATAGGGCACCGACTCAAGAAAACTGGGGTCGGGTTCTTACATTTTCATTGGAGAATTTTCCTTGTGGTATATTGGATGTAATTGAGAGCATGTTCTCTTGGATGGTAAATAATTTTTATGGACGTAGGAATGTATTGTTCTTAGATTCATAATAAATTATTTCTCATGAATCAAGGCTCATTGATCATGTTTTTGTCATCCTAGTCATGCATTAAGTTTCCTAGAATGAAAAAAACACTTGAACATAAGGATAATTAAAATAAAAAAGTATTAATAATTTAAGAATAGATTTGGTTTATAAAAAAAGTTTTTTATAATCCTATGTCCACCCTTGATCACTATTAATAGTTCCAAAAAAATTGTCCATACCACTAGAATTATCAATTTTAGAGGGTAATCATGATTAAAAATTAAGTGTTCATGATTTGTATTATTCTACTAAGTCATATAACAGTGAAGGTCCAAGGTCGGTCCCATGAGTGATACATATAATCCATAAGATAAAGATATATTCCTTATTGTTATGTAGAAATATATGAATTTAGATTTATCACACATAATTAAAACAAAAATATAATGTTTTTAAAGTTATCAATTAAATGTAAAATTAAAGGATCAATTTAAAAGTATATTTTGGAAAGAGATACCAACCTATTTCATTCATTAATTGGGTTTAATAAATCAATTTTATAATTTTTATAAGTTTAACAGTTTCTTATGGAAAAATTTACTAATTTTAATAGAGAAAATCTAAATATATTGGTCAAATAATAAGATAAGACTAATTTCATTAAGTTCAATATTTAAATTAAATGATAAATCCAATATATTGTTTATAGCTTAATTTTACAAACTAGTTTTTATTTATTTTATTAATAAATCCTTTTTCATAATACTAACTAATAAATAATATTAGAATTAGTGACTCAATTTGATCCTTAATTGAAATGAATATCCATGAATAAAATTGATAGATAATTTAAACACCCATAATTCTACTGTTGATCCCATACCTCCTAAGTTAATTTACACACATGGTTGAGGGAAGATCGACCATATTTTACATGATTATATTTTAAAGTGAGTTAAAAGATTAAATTAATGCTGATGAATATGGATATAGAAGAGAATATTCCCTTCACTAATAATATTCCTTAAATATTACACCTTTTGTAAGAGAAGTGAGTTAGATAGAGAGTTTTTCTGTATGTTATGAAGCAGTCGAAGATGGTTTTATTATTTTATGTAAATGAATTAAGGGAACTTATTTCGGAAATATCTTCAAACATTTGTTTGTTTGTTTGTTTAGAAATCAAACATGTTTTCAGTTTTAAATTTTTACTTGTCAAGTTTATATTTATTTAAGGTAACTAATTATTTTTCATGCATTTATTTCTTTTCAATCTTCTACATAAGAAGGTGATTTGTTTTAAAACTATTAATGTGCAAGAGAACTTTTATTTTTTGTGTGAAAATAAAATCTTCTCAAATGTTCTTTTTTTAAAAAGAACCTTAATTGGTCTCTAATATATATACATGGCATGTTATTCAGTTTTCAAACTTATTTTGTTAATAATAATATTTAAAATTTATGTATATATATTTACAGATTTAAATGTTAAAAACCATTTCCTCCCACAGTTTTCTCTTTATAAAATTATTTTCTTGATTAGGCCACTTTATGTGAAAGCGAAGTTATCAAATTTGTCAAAATTTATGTTTATTTTAAAATTATTTTATTTTCAAATAAGCATATTTCTATATATATATAGACATATATATATATCATTTCATATGAAACATTTTTTAAAACATGTATACATAAGTATCTACTTATGTATTATTTTAGATTGAAATAGAATTTTAATCTAACATCAATAGATACATTTATATATAAATCTATTTTTATATGTATCAATTTATGTAAAACTATTTATTTTCTATATCTATGTAAATAAATTCACACACACATATATATATATATATATATTATATGCAACATTATTCTTACCTACACATATGTGTGTGGAGATGCAATCAGGTTTTATTCTAATATATTTATAAAAAATGTATATATATGTGTATCTTTTTATGTTAAACTATTATATACGTATATATGTATATTAATGTATATATAAAAATATCATTTCATTCAAAACTACTTTTTTCATGGAACATGTATAACCAAGTAATTTTCCTTTTTTAGGAAATGGATATCAAAGCTCATGATGTTTTCAAAAACTTCATGGTCCTTATGATATAAAATACAATTTTTAATGTTTTTAATTCCAAATAATCACACTAGGATATTATGTCAACAAAAGAATGAAATGGGGAGTGAACACAAACCATTTTTGGATTTTTTTTACAATCATGCGATGAGTGTGCCTTAAAATATATAGCGCTCCAATTCATTAGGTAATGTTGAAATCTCATGATATGTCATGTATGGTTCACGAGATGTGTATCCCTAGAACACTATGGGATTTTAGAGTTATCCAAATCCATCAAGGGACTATATCCATCATGTTATTTTCTCTCTGGAGTGAAGTATGAATTCATGTTATGATCCAAGGTGCTTTTGGGAACTATTTATGAATATTTATGAGTTATCAAGAGAAATTTTTATTATTTAATAAATAAATGAAATGTATTTTTATAAATAATACATATGTTGAAACATATTTAGAAAAACATATGATTATTATCAAATAAACTAATGATTTTATAAATTTGGATTTATCAAGATTTATCATATGTTTTACTTTTTATGTTGAAGTGAAAAAAATCTTGATATGTTTCCACATGTTTTGAAACCCCTAACTGAGCTTTTTTTCTCCCCCTATGTTTTTTAAAACCTATTTTAATAGGTAATAAGGACATGTAGAAGATAGAAATAGGAAAATATCCCTTTATGGTGTTTAACTATTATAAATAATAATAATAGCTTTCTTGGACTTTTTTAGAGTTGTAATTAGAATTCTTCAATGTATCTAGACTGTATAAAACTATATACCTTTGTGATCCTATGTTTTTAAACAATAAATGAATTATAAAAAAATAGAAGAGGTCTAGGGTCATAATAGTTGGCTTCAAATACAAGGTTTAGAAAACTTTAGAGGTTAAGATAAAGAGAAACCCTTTGACCATTTAGAGTCCTTCTGTAAATTTTATAGGATTTTACTTTATGAAAAAATCTGGTGCTCCAAGTTTTCTTAATTCTGAAAAGTGAAATTCAGAATTTATATAGGTACGGTAATGGAATTTCTAGGATAGAATACTTTTAAGGGGGAATAATGTAATATCACCAATATTAATAAGTTCTTTGTTTTAAATAAATCAAAATAAATTTTGGTCATATGTTAAGATTTAATATGTGAAATTAAATAACTATACTTGAAAATATCTTTACTATTACTAAATAATAATAATAACAACTTTATGATAAGAGATAATTTATTAAATTGTTTTATCAATTAAAATTTTATTTATAATATTTTATAATTTTTTAAATAAATTATTATAA
Organism: Viscum album; assembly: GCA_963277665.1. Taxonomy (NCBI): domain Eukaryota; kingdom Viridiplantae; phylum Streptophyta; class Magnoliopsida; order Santalales; family Viscaceae; genus Viscum; species Viscum album. The sequence continues at coordinate 826,602,965 of OY728162.1, forward strand.
GATTTGATTTGAAATTATAAACAAATTATGTATTATAGTTTAAAAGAATATTTTAACATAAATATTTCTAATTTATTATTTTTGTAAAAACATATGTTTTGTATGAAAAAATTAAAAGTTTATTTGACAGGTAAAATAATGATGAAATTATTATCAATAATCATGTCTAATTACATGTTAAATTGACAACTAAAATACGTTTTAATAAAACATTTTAAAAACTAAAATGTTTTTTAATAATCAATATTCGTTAACATAGAATTTTATAATAACATATATTTTTTTAATTTTTTATTCATGAAATAATATGTGGTTTTAATAAATGAATTATAATAATTACAATTTAACAAAAACAAACGATGATACTTAAATTAAATAATTAATTTGATAAATAAATTATAGCAATATATTTTTTTAACTATTATAAATTTATATGCTTTTTATTTATTATGTCTATATATATATTTAAATGCAATTATGAATTAAATTTAATATGATAAATATAAAAAAATTATTAAAATTATTAAAATATTATTTGAAAAAATGTTAAAAAAATAATAATAATGCGAAAAAATGTGTTGAAAAAATGTGGTTTGATTTGTTAAAAAAAATAAAACAAAATGATAAAAAAGAGATATAACATGATAACATGGGTGGTGGATACATCAATCGAGAAAGGAAATTGGGTAAGGGGAAAAAGGGTTTAGTCGTTGAGTGTGTCTGAGGGAGAGGGATCGATCCAAGCACGATGGAGGTCGAGTCACTGAGGGGGGTTTTGACCTAGGGAGACCAAATGATGGGGAGGAGTCCAAGTGATCTTCAACCAGCTGTGAGGGCTCCTGAAGGTCAACCATTGTCAAAAGGGGTTCAACCATGAGTTAGGGTCTCATTTCTATGGGATATCTGATCAGAAGAAGTTTCTATCTACTTCAACCTAACCATGGTAGATTTTTGTGTAATTTTCTTGATGTCGAATATTTATGTAGACCCCTTTTTCATGAATACTTTTGGTATTAGATGACCTATGTGTCCTTTCTTCCTGAATCATGTTCAGCTATGCCCGGTTGATCACTTTTTCTTTTTTTGGGTCTCTTTGATGAGTATTACAGATTTAAGAATAGATTTAGATTAATTTCATATTTTATCTGGTTGTTGACTCTGATTTTTATTTTTGGTTGTAATCCATGTTTCAATCACCCTTTAGTTTCCTTCTTCCACCGGTTTGGACTATTTATTTTGAAAAAATTCATATAGATATATAAAACACTATAGTATATTTCTTTGCTATTTATTTTCCACCTCCAGTTGTTTTACATAAGAACCCACTGCAATATAATTAAAGAAATAGATATTTTATGAATTTAAATTATGTTTGAACTAGATATATAAGAACCTAATCCATTTTTGAGAATAGTCCCTATGTACTACACCCTATGTAAGAGAAGCGAGTTAGATAGGGGGAGTTTTTGAAAGCTATAAATAAGTAGAATAAGGTATTCTTATTTTCTATAAATCAAGTAAGGGAAATTATTTTTACAATATCATCGAAAATTTGTTTTTTTGATTATTTAAAAATAAAACATATTTTTAGTTTTAAATTTTTTATTTTCAAGTTTTTATTTATATAATGGAACTACCTATTTTTTATGAATTTATTTCTTTTTAAGCTTTTTCATACGAAGGTTATTTGTTTCAAAACTATTGATGTGCAAGACAATTCTTTTTCATTATGAAAATAATATATGTTCAAATGATTCAATTAGGTTATCCATTTCTGATTTAATTTCAAATTGTTTTAGTGGTTTACTAATATTAATTTTCTATCTCTATAATTAATTTTGAATTATATATCTATGATAGTAAGGGGATATTTGGTTAAATATTTAAAAATTGTTCTAAATTTACGGTATTTATATGCAAAATTTGTTTTAGTCCATCAGTATTGTATAATGGTATTTTAATTGATTTTTAAAATTTTAAGGGGGATCATTTTGAGTTTATAAAATGGTTCTACCAAAACAATTCATGAGATTTATTTTCTTGATTTTTTAAAAACCTCAATTTCTCTCCTATATATATACATGGGATGTTATTCGACTTAAAAAATTATTGTTTTAATAATAATGTTGCAAATGTATGTATACATATTACCTATTTTCAGGTTAAAACTCATATTCTCCCATGTTTTTATATTCATAAAATTATTTTTTTCATTAGGCCACTTTTAGTGTAAGTGAAGTAAATGAATTTTTCAAAACTTATGCTTAAGTTAAAATTGTTTTATTTTAGAACAATTATATGCGTATATATATTCGTAATAGATCATTTAATATGAAACATTTTTTAAAACATGTATATATATGTATCTACATACGTATTATTTTAGGGTGAAACATAATTTTAATCTGACATATATATATATATAAAACTGTATTTATATATGTTTAAATTTTTGTAACACTGTTTATTTCCTATATATATGTAAATAAATTCATGTATATATATATATATATTTGTCATTATTCATACCTATACATATGTGTGTGGGGATTCAATCATTTTTTATTCCAATATATATGTAAAAATATGTTTATCGATATGTATCTTTTTAGGTAAAACTATTATATACATATATATGTATATAAATGTATATTTACACATGTCATTTCATGAAAAACTAATTATATCAGGAAACATGTATAACCAAGTAATTTAATTTTTCACGAAATGGATATCAAAGCTCATGATCTTTAAATAACTTTGAGGTCCTTATGATATAAAATATAGGTTGTTATGTTTTCAATTCCAAATAATCACACTTGTATATTATTTGTATGAAGGAATGGAATGGGGAGTGAACCCAAACCCTTATGGTACTTTTTTCCAAGCATGTGATGGGTACGCCCAAAATTATATAGCGCTCCAATGCATTGGGTAATGTTGAAATATCATGTGATGTCATGTATGATGTGCAAGAGGTGTATCACAAGCGCACTATGGGATTAGGGAGTGAACATAATCCATCACATGACTATGTACATTAAGTTATGTTGTCTCAGGAGTGAACCGTGACTTCATGTTATGATCTAAGGTGCCTTTCAAAACTATTTATGAATGTTTATGAGTTATCAAGAATTTTTTTGATTAATTTATAAATGAATGAAATGGATTTTTTAAATGGTTACATATGTTAAATACTATTTATAATGAAATATTATTATTTTCAAAAGTACTCATGATTTTATAAATTCAAAATTCTTAATTTGTATCTCATGTTTTAAATTTTCTATTGAATTAAAAAAAATTGATTGGTTTCCACATGTTTTCAAAACCCTTATTGAGTTTTTTCACTCACCATTTTTAAAACCTATTTTCATAGGTAATAAGGATTCATAGAAGAGAGTGAGTGGTCGAGTCACCTTTATTGTGTTTAACCCTTATAAACTTGAGAATATATTTCTTTTCCTTTATTTTTTAGAGTTGTAATTAGAATTCTTTAATGTATCCAGACTCCCTAAAACTATAAACTTTTGGGATGTTAGGTTTTTAAATAATAAATGAATTATATCAAATAAAAAATTGAATAGGTTTTCGGTCATCATAGGGTCACCGTAGGATTCAGTGATAGGGGAAGTTAGTGCCCACGTTTGTTAGACCTTTTGTGTTTGTGGAGAGAATTGATCACGTGGAAAACTAATTTTTTCTTCAATATAGGTATAGTGCAATTCATGATTTTTTTCATGTGTCAAAACATTGTAAGTATCACCCCAAGCCTTCTAATGCGATCGATGTTGATTATGTTGAGCATGATACCGACACATCCTTTGAGAATCATATGACACGTGTTATTGATCATAGTGGGAAAGTGTTTCAGGGAAGGATCATGCTGATAATTCAATTATTGTGGAAACATTGATGTGTTCAGGTGGAAACGTCGGAGAGATAAGTAGATATGTGGGCTCATTGGCCTGATCATTTAACTTATAATCTTATAGATTCTTGGGAGTAAGGGTTTAGGACAAGCTGTTATAAGGTGGTGATATTGTAAGATCTCAACCCTTTTTAAGTTTTCTCATGCTCATTTTTAGGTAATCTTTTAACCTTATTTTCGTATATCTTTGGTGGGTTTTTTTTCAGGTTGTTTCAAGTGGAATTTTTGGAATTTTGGAAGAAAAAGGGGTAGTGAATGGTTAGTGCATGGTTTTCCTAAATAGTGCAACTACCCCAAGAAAACCATGTAATCCCAAATAGAGTGTAATTTCATATTTGGAACATGGTTTTTCAAACCATGTGTCCACTTAGTAGAAATCATGCACCCCAAGGATGAGGCTTATGGTTAGAGATCACAATTTAGAAAAACATGCATCCCTACCTTGGAAACCATCCGTGTGGATTTTAATTACCCAAAAATTTCAAAAAAAATCCCCCCCTTTATTTACCTCAAATCAACATGGTATTAACATAAACCAATTCCTCTGAATTTTGAACCTCCTGATAGGGTTCTAAGGATCCTCAAACCTTGTTCTTAATAAATAAAATATCCTATCAAAGGATCATCTCTCATATGGTATGTTATTTCTTCCCCATTTGGATTCCTCTATCTTCCGTCTCTCCTTATCGATCAATAGGAATGATTTATACTCCACTAGAAATGGTTTAGATTTATATTTTATTGGATCTTAATTTATTCGATCTTGATCATAGGTTTTGGTCCTATATCTTCCATGTCATTATGATCTTAAATGTTCCTATTCAATTTGGGTACGTCCATAAAAAACCACAAGGTATGTGGTTTAAATATCAATTCCTATAGTCTAGAATTCTAATTGTGTGTATGTAATTTTGGAATTTTAACTGCCACATTTGGTAATTGAATCTTGAAATTTAATTAACTAATTAATTAATTAATGGGTATATAGAGTTGTTAGAATAATGTGATTATTGAATTTCTGAAAGTAGTGATTATGGAATTGGTGTTTATGGGATTGATTGGTAATTGGAATTAATGGTTTGGGTGGCTTAACCTTGAAGAGTTAATGGATATTACAGTTAAATTTTCATAAATGGTTTAATAGTGAATTTTTCATATTATTCCATGCGATTTAAATAACGAACCATGATTTTTGGGATAAAATGAAATTGTGTACCATGATGAGAATGTTTGATAAGATTATTAATGATGATCAACCTTGAAAATATGATATTTATGAGATATGTGATATATTGTGATATATTGTGATATATTGTGATATATGTGATAATGAGTGTGGGATACATACTGATGCTCTAAATACCCATATGTGATAATGAGTGTGTGATAAGGACTAATGCTTCAAACACCCATTTGTGATAAAAATGAGGTGTGGGATAGTGAAAGATGCTCCAAATATCCACAGGGTGCTAGATATGATGTTCTAGGACCAACACATTAGCATTGGAATGGAGTTACTATCAGCCATGGTATAAAAAATGGAATTAAACGGTTAGTTAAATCTGATGATATAATGAATTGTGATTCCCAATGATATATGGGTAGGAATACATCACAAGACGAAGTAGGTATTGATTATTTGGGTGTCATATTAAACATGGGTAATTATGTGGTTAATTAAAGAATAAAAACTTTTGAATTTTTTTACTTGATTTATTTTACATTATTCATTATAAAACTACATACAATGTTATAGAATGGATAATATTTATTCACTGTTGGTGTTTTCCTACTAATTTGTATCTACACCCTACTTAGGTACCCTAATCAGTATCCAAATTGACTTCATTTTTATAGGAACATATTTTGACAAGAGCACAATGTTTTATGGATGAGGTGGGATGGAAGATGGATGAGGGAAATAGATATGATTTTTGGACCCACTTGGGAGCTATCATTGTATTTATTCTTGATTTTTCATATTGACACTTGACACATATTGAAATAATATATCTAGTATTTTAGTTATGGTTAGTTATCCATATTTTGGGATTATCATGTGATGTTGGTATTTATTGGTAACGACATTATTATAATTATTTTTTATTACCATTTGACTATTGTTTATTTATTTCTATTTTTTTCTTATCTCATAGAGAAGGTAAAGTCTCCCCATGGTTTATATTAGACCCTTGCTACTAGTGAGAAGCCCTTGGAATACGGGGAGACGTTCGTGAGGTCACGTAACCAACCAGCTTGTGGCACTGATGTGGGGTTACCGATGTAGGGAAATTCACTATTTAATCAAAAATAATTTCAAAATGTTCTACAAATTAATTGTAATATGTTCTTTCAAAAATCAATAAAACATTTTTTTATGATGAAAATATTTTGTTTAAAGAATAAAATGACTTTATTAAAAATTGAGTGATTATTTACCAATCATTTATCAATACATTTATATTGTATATAATCATTATATATATTTCATAAATCAGATAATCCTATTTATACCATCCTATTTAACAGATATGTTATAATTTTCATATTAAAATAAAAATATTTCATTGTTCATTAAGGATTGGTGTTGTGTATCTTATACGCTATCAAACATAGTGTTTATTTAAAATCATAGTGTATTACATTCTAATGTAATTAAGAAATTTCATCCTCACAATTTTATATTGTTCTCAGTAATCAAGGTTTTGATATTTGGAAATTCCTTTATTGAAAAAACTCTTCATAAAAAGGATTAATAAAGATTCCTATTGAAAAGCGGGAAGGGAAAATATGAATGTTATCCAGAATAATACATAAATTGGTTCCCAAGTAGGACAACATTAGTGAGAATTAATAATATGGACATGGAAGAGAATATTAATTCCCAAGGACAAATTGAGGGTAATAGAGAACATGGTCTAGAAAAAGTTAATAACCTTAGAACCTTGAATCAATGTGGGGTTTAAAAGACCATAATTCCACATAATTGAAGGTTATTGGAAAACAATTTTGTCTTAAGACACCATTTCTAAAGTTGAGGCATTATTTTACCATCTAGACTAAAAAACATAGGGAAATATAAAAAATTGGAATATAGATTTCCATCCTTTAATAAATTTCCACACCAATATATTCAATTAATCCAAATGATGATTATTCAAGGTGAATTGTTTTAATCCTAAAGAAATAAAATCCACATCTAATATATAAAAAATTATATCAAGATATTCCTACCATCTTTAGGCATTAACCAAAAAAATATAGTTAGAACGATATAATTCTCAAAATTAATAAACCATAAAATGAGGAAATACAACATAATTCTCAAAGCCTTAATTTCATAAATAACCACAACATTAATTAATGTTTTAATCTCAAAGGTTATATCATACCCTTCATGTTAAATATTTAAAATTTTAGTTGAATTCTTTCCCAATTATCTTTCATGGTAAATCAATTATTAAACCTAATGGTTATATATACCTCATCCCAATGTAACATCTCCCAAATATCAATAATCACCATGATTAATAAATATATACTCTTTTAATATAATGAAATTCACCAAAATGTCATGAATAAAATTTATATATTAACCTAAAAGGTAATACATAACTTACCATAACTATATCTGATGATATCAACATATCATTGAATCAAATTTCATCCATCAAGATTATTTATGTTCCACAATATATTAAATCATAATTAATATTAAATAATATACTAACCCCAAAGTTTTATTTAAACATAAATGTATTTTTCTTCCTAATTCCCAACAAAAGATTCAAATCAATTCAAAATCACATCACTTAAAACATAAAAAGGTGTTGTTAATGCCTTTTAACTTATGGTTAACTATAAAATTATACACCCATAATGGTAGCCATAAATTTTATGTTAACATCAAATGAAAACACATATGATTCCAAAAATTAACACAGTCCTTATTCGTTAAATAATTTCACAAACTCTTTAATATATTCCATAAATCCAAAAATTCAATATCATAAAAGATGAACTAAATCAATATTTCATCAACTAACCATTTTAAAATTCACCAATACTATTGTGCCAATGTCAATAATCTCTTTATTCCAACTAAACATATGTTTTCAAATTATACTATGGAATAATCCTTAGATGTTCCATGATCCTTATATCCAAAACAACATTGATATAAACCTTCCATAACATAATTCCGAAATTATAATGCATAAATAATTTAAACCTTTCACTTCATAGTTCATTCCTTTTTCTAGTAGTTAACCCTTGTATTAGGTAACTGGCTTAGATATTCCCCATATTCCTTACACATAATACATTGAACTATAAATGTTACCATAGGATGATCTTCATTTACCTCTATCGAACTATTCATTTTTCCTCATCAATTACTTGCTCTATAACCTTCATTTACACATAAAAATCATCTTTTTGTTAATTTGATACACTCACTTGAGTGTTTATTACAACATTCTCTACATAATGGAAGTTAAATCTTCTTCCCTTCATAATCCCCACCACCCGAGCACCTAGTGAACTCTTCCCTTATCTTTATTGGGATGTTTGAGAGTTGGTTAAGGTGCCAGATATTAATCATATATCATGATAACTAATTATGAATAATCCTAATGTTTTACAGTATAAGCCCCCTTTCATTTGGTTAATCATGATTATAATCATTCTATTTTCTGTCTGTGTTAATACGAGACCTCCAAGTTCCATCCATTGACTAAAACCAAAAATCATATTATGAGAATCAATTTTCATAATGAGGAACCATGAAAAATATTTTATAGGATTTCTAAATAAAAACAATTCTTTTCAGTCTATGAAAACTTATATTTATCCCAAGTTATCCATAATCATTACCAAATTTTTGGATGTTATCATATTATTATACTCATACCAAAATTTTTCAGTAAAGTTATTTCACACTAGTTTCTAAAGGATAAATAACCTTTCTCTAATAAAAATAGAATTTACCTGTACAATTAATTCATATATATCACATCTTAATAGGTTAATATCCATTACATAAAAAAATGATCCATGCTAGAATCATATAGGTTTAGTGCCTTTGGAAACTTAGACACATAAACAAGTTGTTAATAAAAGGTTTACACCATCTCCCACTATATTATTCATAAATATAATATTTCTTAGAAACATAATCTATAAAACATTCTTCTCAACCTAAATAAAAGGAAACAAAAGAAAGGGTGATCTCATATGCTCAGAAATAGAAAACAATGGATATTTCAATGATCACTTGATCTCAACAAGAGCATAATTTTATGAGAACATGCTAAAAACATTATAAAACCATACCCTACACATCATAGATCATAATAGTAAGTCATGGAATAAAATTTGGCATTTAATAATACATGAACCATAAAAGAATAAATGAACATGATCCAAGAGGGAATGACATATGCACAAGACATAGTTTTATTGAATACACATAATAATAGAAAATAATTACCTTAGTAGTAAAGGATAATTGCAAATACTATCATAGTTGAATGAATTTTCTCCCCAAACCATCATAGAAGTCATGGTTCAATCCAAAGAAAATTATAGTTAATAAAGTCCCCTGCTAAATTGGGTTCACACCTCATTCCAGTCATGTTTATCTTATGGGATATCAATCATCATCCAATATATTGGAGGGATATAATCTACCATTAAATAATGAAAATCATACATATGTTCTCCATAAGATCATAAAACATTTATCATATCATAACCAAGTAAAATTAATGGGTTTCATAAACATTTAATCATTTAATCATAGAATAAACCATGGAAAAGGAATAAGTTTCATAATCATATTTTCATCATAAACACAAACCTTATAGATAAAGAATAAGGTTGGTATCATTGGATCATATCCCCCATAGAGTAGAAGTGAAATCAAGGGTTATTTTCATTGATGATTATAAATACCATTAAAATATCATTAAAAATATATTGAGGAAAATAACCTTTCCATTTTAAAATTACATATTAAAAATATAAAAATGCGAAAAATATCATGAAACACATTTTAGTTGAAAATATACTTTGAAAACAATAAAGGAAACATCAAATCATAGAGTGTCCATGATGGTGTGAATATTTTTTTTCAATCGTATAAGTTGAAAAACATTCCTTTCATACTTGTAAAAATCCAAAAAAGAGTACCTACTTTGGAAAATAAAAACAATATTAATTTTGAAATAATTTTTTAAAAAATAAAACATGCATAATAATGACTTTAAACAATAAAATTATAATATTAAAAACCATCTTTAAAACATGGATATGGAAGAAAATGTTTTTTTGATCGAAGAGATAAATAAAGTCAATTTTATTTAAAAGAATTATTTTAGTATATTGAGTACTTAAAGAGAGGAAAATGTAATAAAAAATTTATTCTCTAGAAATAACCAGAGGAATAGAAAATCCATGATATTCTATAAATTTATATCATAATTTTGTTTTCATCATAACTTAATCATAAGTAATCCCGATAAATAATGATATTATAACATAAAAGTCTTACTGCTTTAGTACCAATTGAATCGTAAGCCCCATGAAATAAATAACCATAAAAGAATATTTATAACCCCATAAGTTTCATAATAATATTTATAAAATACATTCTTGGGTGGTATATACACCACAAAAATTAAACAATTGGTGAATATGGAATGTGTCCCTCAGAAATAAAAATGAGATGAAAATCCCTTAACATAGGCATGTCTTCCTTCATTGGAATTGGAACCATCTGTATAATAAATATAGATTTATTATAAATATACTATAAAACCATATTCATATATATATATATATATTATCCCATATATGATTTACATATTACATTTTATCACCCATTTGTCAACAAATCTTTATTAAAATTATTTTTCTTAGTGATATCTACTTAGTTTTTCATGTATGATTTGGTACGGTAGTTCTAGTCCAATTAATTTTATCATGGTTACATAATATCAATAATATTTATCATGATATAAATATAATATATATTCATTTTATAATTATTTATATTAATCTATAAAAGTAGATATAGAAAAATGAATTACACCTTTCATAGAGATGGCGGGTCATACGTACGTATGAATGATGTTTTTATTTTTTGATGGATAAAATAATAGAATGGTAAATAATAAATAATCTTTAAATAATAATTATTATATAATATAATTATTATATATTAAATAAATCTATCCTTATTACCATACAAGTAAAACATAAATGTAAAATGAATCACATTGCTTCTTGGAGGTGCCAGTCCACACGTACTCACAAGTGATGTTATTATGTTCCAATGGTTTGGAAGGAAATAAGGTATATATGATATTAAAAATAATAATTTTTAAATATGTAATAATTATAATATATAAACAATAAACCCATCATAATACCCATCCATAAAATACGGGGATGAGAAATGAATTCTTTTGCTACGTGTAGAGGTAAGTCATATGTACGAAAAAGAGAAACATTCAATTCCAATTTCATGGATAGATGGAGAATAAACGTGGTTTAATAATATTAATAATGTTTAATTATATTGAGGATAATTATGTTTTTTATAAAAAATATAAAATATTTATGGGAGATAAAAAATAATTTAAAAGAAAGTAATATGTTAAGGTGATTGAACCTTTTTTGAAATAACTCCTTTAAATATTCCCTTAAAGACCCTTGGGTTGGTCTTTTGGGTTGATCATAACATATAAAATGTGTATAAGTAAGTTTATAAGGTATTTTTTGAGGGTATGGTCAAGATATAAGGGGAAAAAATTATGAATAAGTGAAGGGAGGAGGTTCCCTTTTATAGTTGAGGTAAGGGGGAACTTTGGAAATTTATTAAAAGATTAAAATATTAAAAATTCATTGTCTATCCAAAATGACTCCAAAATCCATTGGTATATAATTTAATATATTATGGTGTTTAAATAAAAACATATAATAACATTTATACAACTTCAAGTGTTGTTTTAAACCTTATAATTTTTTAACCCATTAATTAACTCATTTTAACAATAATCATGGTATCATATTTTTCATATAAAAAGGATTATAATTTTACATGTAAGGTGAAAATTGGATAATAAATGGACAAGGTGTAATTCCCCGACCCTTGAATCCCGGAGCTGGTGCATTATTTTAATACATTGGCATGATTACAAGGAATCAAGTCTCGAAAGGCTGATCAGTTTAGTAGTCTTGGAAAATATATTACATACATGAACATTACATTACATATTAGAAAATAAAACACAACATAAATTATCCTTTGATAACTCCATTAATCCCCTAGCTTAACCCAGCATATCAATCATAATACACTTCTTGGAATCTTGGGAAAATAAAACATAAGAAAGGGGTGAGATCAAATGCTCAGTAATAGTAAGCAATAAATCAGAAGATAACATAAACATTAGACATGGTGAATAATTGAGAACACATTCATTTACAAATAATGAACACTTTATGGTAGGAATATGAGATGAGTAAATAATTCTATACTAAAACATATTCATGGGTATTCTACTAATTGAATAACCACATGAACCATCAATATTATTTTCATAATGAGGGAATGTATAATTCCAGACATTCTGAAACATTTTGTCAGGGCCTCAACCAAGACGTCTAACAATGATTAAGGCCTCGGCCAAAACCATATATCAAAATTGGGAAACGCATCATCCAATTCCACGTCTAATTGTCTCATCAGACCTACCAATGCATCAAGGGGTTATAACGGGCTCCACTTGTCACTTACTATGTCCAATACATTTCTCATGTGAAAAGGTTGAAACATAACATAAATATTGGTATTAAAACTAGCATACGAAATGTCAATAATTTAACCATAAACCATGAATGGTATAAAAATAGCACATCCAAAGTAAAACATAACTCCTTTAATAAAATATAGAATAATATATTAAAATAAATTAACCTCAATCAAGAATAATGAATTATATTGACATAGATGAAAATAATCATAAAAAATATTTGATAGAAATATCCCCCTTTTCCTTGAAAACATTTACAAGTATCACTATTTATCAAGAAGAAATTTAAAATAAATTTTTGAATAAAAGTGTCCCATACCACTTTGAAACATTTAAAAGGAATTTTAATTTTAAAACATTAATGCCCATATAAATAAATCCTTAAAACCACTTTAAAAACATGGACATTAATGAGAAATATTTAGAAGAATAAATCATTAAAACATTTAAAATGATATTTTAGTTAGAGTTCATAACCAAATGAGAGACACTTGAATACAAATAATTGAGGAAATCAAAACATTATAATATCATGATAATAAAGGGATTCATGTTATAATATTACAAAGGATAGTATATACACCATATTGAAGTGAATTGGTGCATAACAACAATGAAGTCTCAATGGAATATAAATTGAGACGAAATCCCTTATAAAGACTGTATCCTTAGGTTAAGGATAAATCAATGACATAATTATGTGTGACAAATATAAATACACTCAATATTATTGGATATTAATTGTAAATCAATCAGAGTACATTCACACATATTCTTTTAAAATCAACACCAATGACTTGGATGTTTAACCCAATGAATGGGAATTGAGTTAAGATTACTCTTATCAAGTTCATATCAATGAATTGAGAATTTATCAATGGAGTGATTATGTGTATCCAAAGTATATCCACATAAAGGATAATGGAAATTGCTGCACAAATTAATAAATAGTTATTGGACTCCTCATGTATTAATCATGTTTTAATGATCACAAATATCAATTATAATTAAAAATCTTATTAACGATCACAAATCTCACAAATATTATTAATCATGTGTATTTATGTTTCAAGTTATCTTATAACTTATAATGGTTAAGCTCAATTCATTTTATGCATATTAATGTTTAAGTTTGAATACAGTTATTTGTCTAAGTATAAGACACCGTGAGCCAGGCACCGTGGGCAAGACACCATGAACCCTAACACCGTGAAGCCTAAGTCTCAGAAACCATGACCTCAAGATACCATGAAACAATAAGCCTGACACTGTGAGGTAAGACACTAAGAACAAACACTGTAAGCTAGACACTCTGTTTGCCTAAGTGTCAGACACAGTTAGAAAGACACAATCATCAAGGCCCCGTGAATCCAGAAACAATAAGAAAGACACCGTGAAGGAGACACTGTGAACGAGACACCGTGAAGGAGACACCGTAAAGGAGACACCATGAAAGAGACACTGTGAAGGAGACACTGTTTGCATAACTACCGCGACACCATTTCTTAAACCATTTTGTCGTCTTTCAATATAACTTTTTAACGGTCATATTTCACTTCATAATATGAGGTACGAGGTACGACATATATGGAACCTGACGGCTAAAGCTTATTCATTTGTAAAGATAAAGAGAAGAGTGCCTAAGAGCAAGAGAGACACAATACAACACGGGTGACAACACAAGAAAGGCGAGTGCACAATACTCAACAAAAAAGAAATCCTGAGCATAACCACAAAGAACACATTGCAAGATCTTCAGATAAAGAATTGTCTCATGCATGCAATCCAACTATACTGAAGAAAACATAAAGTACACTCGAATCAAGAGAACATTTTCACTCATGAAGAACAAATGTTGAACCACGACACTCTGTTTTTCAACACAAAAACCAGAGGACTCAGAAGCATTTCTGTCTTATCCAAGGAGTCTAGAGCTGCACTGCTAATCACTAGAGCATTCTAAACTCAAATATACTTTCTATTAGTGATTCTTTTTTTTATTTTCAAGCAGTGTGTGTGCTCTATATATTATACACACACACACTGACTCCTGCGCTGAACTGGAGGATTTCAAAATCCTCATACCAAATTCTTTACCCCTACTTACCCACGATAACTGTGGAAGAGGTCCCTGTGTAGCCTGGTCATTATTTTGCTTACCCACGAAAACTGTGGAAGAGGTCCCTTCGTGGCCTGGACAGTCTATGAACTGTTGTTAACCCCAATCCAGGGTGTGGATCGGAGTTTATTTATATAAACTGCTTGGTGGCAGTTGATCACCAAGTGGAGTGGATTAGGTCTCGGCTTGAGACTGAACCACTTGTTTTATATCCGCTGTGCCATTTAAATTTTTTCTACTCTGTTTTACTTCTTTACTGCACAATCCAGAATAACACTAAATTCACTTTTATAGTTAGTCTTGAAAAGAAGTTATATCTAATTTGTCTTATTAGGATAACTTCAAAAGTAATTTTAATAATACCAATTAAGATTACTGAGAATTAATCAATCTTCTAAGAAGTTTTTTTAAACAGTCAAACTCTTATAATTGTATAACCTTGATTAACTGGGCTGTATCTTTTTTTGGGGAAATCATTATTTGTAAAACTAATATCATTTAAACATAAATTTTTCTAGTAACTCAATTCACCCCTCCCCTCTTGAGTTAACTACTCCGACCAACATTTGGTATCAGAGGATGCTTTATTAGGACTTTGTGTAATCTTATTCAACTATGATTATAGTTGTACTTTAAAGATCTGTAAATTTCTGTTAATTATAAATTTATAGCTCTTTTAAACTAATTTATTCGTATGGAAAATATATTAGAAGGTGTTGCAACAAACATACCACCATTATTTAATGGAACAAACTATGCTCAATGGAAAATTAAAATGAAAATGCATCTAGAGAGTATGGGCATTGAAATCTGGTCATTAATTATAGATGAATACAAACTTCCTGTGACTGATATAATTACATGGGATGAACCTACCAAACTTTCCTATAATAACAATTGAAAAGCTATGAATGCCTTGTACTATTCCTTAGGATATGAATAATTTAATAGGATTTCTACTTGTAAAACTGCCCATGAAATTTGGGATACCTTGTCTGTCTCATATGATGACACATCTAGTGTAAAGGAAATGAGACTTAATACTTATACTATAAAATATGATAATTTTAATATGAAACACGATGAGCCTATTTCTGAAATGTATCTTAGGTTCAATGAGATTGTTAACACAATGATTTCTATAGGAAGAGAAGTCACTGCCAAAGAACAGATCACGAGAATTCTTAGATGTCTACCTGACAGATGGAGGGGAACCTCTGTCTCAATTAGAGAGTCATGTGACATTAGCAAACTACCTATAAAGGAAATCATTGAAAAACTGATTATGTATGAGGAAGAGATTAAATTCAACAAAGAAGAGGAGGATGAACCAAAGAGGAAATCAGTAGCATTTAAGACCACCCTCTCTAAGCACAAAGAAAAATGAAAACTGGAAGATTCTATAGATAGTTCCACTACTGAAAAATCATCACCAGACAGTGATGAAGAGATGGCTGAACTGGCCAGAAGATTTAAATGATTTTACAAGAAGAAAAACTTTTTCAGAAAACCAAACATCAAGGGAAAGTATGATCAAAAAGGAAAATGGAAGAAGGACTGTAAGAGAAGTGAAAAAACTGATGAGATTGAATGCTATGAATGTAAGAGAAAATGACATATAAAGGATGACTGTCCAAAGTTCAAATATAATAAGAAATATTAGGATAAGGACAAGAAGTAAAAAAAGGAAATGAAGGCAACCTGGAGTGCCTCTGAGGATAGTTCAAGTGACTCAGAGACATCACATGATGAACATGCGAACAAATCCAATATGTGTTTTATGACAAACACATCTGAGGTAACACTGAACTCTTCTGTGCATAATTCATACTATTCTGAAGAGGAAAGTGACTATGAAAATATGACTAATGAATAAATGTTTGAATATTGCAACATGCTTGAAGAGACATGAAATGAATTAAAGGATAAATATAAATCATTGAAGAAACAACATGCTATCACTTTAACTGTTAAATATGAACTTACTACTGAAAAGGAGAAATATTCTCAACTGATCAAAGAAAATAATGAACTAAAAATGTCTAATGAGCAATAAAAGTGACCTAGAAAAGTTTACTAATGGTGAAAATACCCTTACCCAAATTCTAGGAAAAAAATTGATCCTAAATATAATACTGGCATTGGTTATCAACCTGGTAAAAGAAACCTTGGTAGAAAAAATTTTGTTTCAAAGACTAGGATATATAATTGTTTTCTCAGTTCTGGACATAACTCATCTAGATTGAGTCATGATACACATTCTATTATTTCAAGTTTTTGTGGACCAAATAGAGTTTATTTTTCAAATACTTTAAATAATGCTTATTAGAAACCTATGAGACAAATATAGGTTCCTAAACCACTTATTTCTAATGTTACTAGACCCAAACAAGAATGGGTACCAAAATCTGTCTTTGCTTGATCATGTTATAGGAAAGCTGCTTAAAGAGATACTGCACAAATCTGTGGTACTTGGACAATGGGTGTTCATGACACATGACTGGAGACTACTCATGATTCAAGAACTTGGTAAAAGTAGATGGAGGTTATGTCACATTTGGTGACAATTCAAAGGGGAAGATCATTGTCTTAGGCCAGATTGGTAACTCTGATTCGATTCTGATTTCTAAAGTACTGTTTGTTAATGGTTTAAAATATAATTTTCTTAGTATCTCAAAATTGTGTGATAATGGATATCATGTCAAATTTGAAAATGATTCATGTAATGTCTTTAATTATAAATATGAATTGATATTTTTTATATCAAGGAATGAGAATCTTTATTCTGTTAATTTAGATTCCTTAACTTCTCAAAATGTTTCATGCTTAAGTGTATTTCATAAAGAATATTGGATTTTACATAAGAGACTAAGACATTGTAATGTTCACTCCCTTAGAAATTTAACTATAAAAGGCCTAGTTAAAGACGTAACCAAACATGAGTTTCCAAATGACAAAGTGTGTAATCCCTATCAAAAGGGAAAACAATAAAAAATCTCTTTCAAACCAAAGAAATAGGTTTATACTTCTCAACCTCTCGAGTTGGTTCACATGGATTTGTTTGGACCATCTAGAGTTTCTAGTTTAAATGGGAATAACTATGTTTATATTCTAGTAGATTATTTTTCTTGATATACCTGGACCTTCTTCATGGCTCACAAAAGTGAATCTTACCCTTATTTTACTAAGTATGCCAAGATTGTAGAAAATCTTAGTGGCCCTAAAATTAAATCTTTAAGAAGTGATCATGGCCGTGAGTTTGAAAATCAAGAGTTTGAATCCTTTTGCTCACAAAATATTTATAGTCACAATTTCTCTGCCCCTAGAACACCTCAGTAGAATGGTGTTGTAGAAAGAATAAATAGAACCTTGAAAGAAATTTCTAGAACTATGCATAGTGAATATGACCTACCTATTTACATTTGGGCTGAATCTATTAATACAACATGCAACATAATCAATAGAGTCCTGATTAGACCAATTCTCAAGAAGACCCTATATGAACTCTAGAATAATAGGAAGACTAAGGTTAATTACATTAGAGATTTGGTTACAAAGTCTTTATTCTCAACACTAAGGATAATCTTGAAAAATTTTCATCCAAAAGTGATGAAGGAATTTTCCTAAGTTATTTAATTTCAAGTAAAGATTATAGAGTATTCAATAAGAGAACTAAATTTGTGGAAGAATCTATCCGTATCAAGTTTGATGAAACAGATCCACATGAGCCTAGAACCATCCTAGAAAATCTAGAGGATGATGTATCAAATATGAACATCAACTAAAAATCCTCAAATACCTCTGTGATTGAATCTGTGAAAACTACAAATTCTGGAAATTCTGTTCAATTGAGTCTTAATGAACTTGAATCTATTGATGAACCTGAATTCACCAGTCCCTCTTTTTCTAGAAAGGTTATAACCCTTAGAAACCATCCCTTAGATGTTGTTGTATAAGACTTAGAGAAAGGAACACAAACTAGAGATTCTCTTAGAAAACAGGTTGAAAACCAAGCCTTCTTGTCACGACTTGAACCTAAAAACATTGATGATGCCATCAATGATGAATTTTGGGTAATGACTATGCAAGAAGAACTCAATCAGTTTGAAAGGAATAAAGTTTGGAAACTTGTTAAAAGACCCAATGACACTTTTTTCATAGGAAATAAATTGGTGTTTAGAAATAAGGTAGATGAAGCTGGAAATATATTTAGGAATAAGGCTAGATTAATTGCACAAGGCTATAGTCAAGAAAAAGGAATTGACTAGGAGGAGACCTTTTCTCCAATAGCCAGACTTGAAGCCATTAGAATTCTACTTGCTTATGATGCACATCTGAATTTAAAACTATATCAAATGGATGTTAAGAGTGCATTCTTAAATGCGTATATAACTGAGGATGTTTTTGTTGAACAACCCCCTGGATTTTCAAAACCACATTTTCCAAATCATATTTTTAGACTATCAAAAGCATTATATGGTTTAATGCAAGATCCAAGAGCTTGGTATGAAAGATTGAATACTTTTCTTATTTCCAAAGGTTTTACAAAAGGAATAGCTGATTCTAACCTTTTCATAAAACAAATTTCTAATGATGTTTTAGTTGTTCAAATCTATGTAGATGATATTATTTTTGGATCTTTAAAAAATTCATTATGTATTGATTTTTCTAAAATTATGAAAAACGAATTTGAAATGAGTTTAATGGGTGAACTAAAATTCTTTCTTGGATTTTAAATCTATCAAAATAATTATGGAATTGTTTTAACTCAAAGTAAATACACAAGATATATTCTAAAACGTTTTGGATTGGATAGCACAAAAAGTAGTGACACTCCCATGAGTACCATTTGTAAGCTGGATCTTGATGAAGATGAAAAATCTGTTGATCAAACCACTTATAGAGGAATGATTGGAAGTCTACTCTACTTAACTACTAGCCATCCAAATATTATGTTTAGTATGTTTATGTGTGCTCATTTTCAATAAAACCCTAAGGAATATCATTTAAATGCTGTAAAGAGAATTTACAAATACCTCAAGCATACACCTAATCTAGGACTATTCTATCCTAAAGGACAATCATTCGAACTAGTTAGTTATTATGATGCTGACTTAGGAGGCTATAAGTTAGATAGAAAAAGAACCTCTGGAACATGTCACCTTTTCGGCAAGTCGCTAGTATCATGGTGTAGTAAGAAACAAAATTCTGTTGCATTATCTACTACAGAAGATGAATACATAGCTGCTAGAAGTTATTGTGCACAATTTTTTTGGATGAAACACACTTTACTAGATTATGGATATCAATTTAGACATGTACCAATAAATTGTGACAACACAAGTGCTATTAACATTTCAAAAAAACCTGTTTCACATTTTAGGACAAAATATATTGATGTAAGACATCACTTTTTGAGAGATCATTATCAAATAGGTGATATTACCTTGGAATTCATTGGCACTAAATATAAACTTGCTGATATATTCACTAAACCATTAAATTATGAGAGAATAGACTACATCAAACATGATCTTGGCATGATCAATCACAAATAGATATCTTACTGGTCTTACTATTTAATACTTTACTACTTTTTTATGTTACTGTTTCATATTCACGGTTTCTCGGTTGCTGTATCATGTTTACGGTCTCACAGTTAGAACTTTGTATTCATAGTCTATTACTCACTATCTCACCGTGACTGAACTAAGTTTACTTACCCTCTCACTGTGATAGAACAGACCACTCAATGTCTCACCGTGACGACCACTGACTGTCTCACCGTGATGACCATTTATCAGGGCACCATAACAACTATTCATGGTCCCACCATGAAAATTATTTTTGGTTTTATTTTAATCTGTATCATGATAATTTTTATTTCCCCACTTTTTACTTTCCCACATTTTTACTTTTGTGATGTTTGAAATATCCAAATGATAAAACAAAAGGGTTTCACTCGATTCTTCACCCGAACTCTCTCCTACTCACTTTGTCTGAACCCTTTCAACTTAGTAACTCTCTCTCTCTCTCTCTCTCGACCATTAATGGATTCCAAGGATGAAGCGTCCGTCTTCATATAATCCTTAGAAGCATAGCTTGAAGAAATAGGAGAGAGCACCGAAGAAGGCACCCGAAGGACCCCTAAATCCAAATATGGTAAATCGCACTGTTGTACCTGAAAACGAAATTTGCACTGAGTGGATGTTGTCTAGAAAATCTCTGGTTTTAAAAGTTTTAAGAGAACAAGGTTGGATCGAATGGTTCTCAAGGAAGTCTAGACCTATTTACCCTAGGTTGGTAGATCAGTTCTATCAGTATGTACAGTTTTCTATTGATGCTGGTGAAAGTTTTGTTGTGAGAAGTTGGATCAATAGACAAAGATGCTCCTTCTCATCAAGGTTATGGGATTCATGCCTTAGGATACCTCACGAAGGAATTTGTGATGATTATCAGAGAGATCCACCACCTACAACTGATTTCTTTGACCTGGAAAATGCACTAGAAACTCTAACTAGAAATGGAACCTAGAAAAGGTCCATAACTACTGAACTTGATGGGGGAGACAAGGCCGTTGTTTAAATTTGTTCAAAATCTGATTAGCCCGAGGAAATGTGACTTTGCTGTCTTGAAGTATCAAGATGTGTTCCTGATTCATCTTATGAGGAATGGACACAAAATCATTCTGTGCAAGTATATCATTCACCATATGTGTGAATTGATCAAGGTCACATCCAAATCCATCTCTTTGTTTTACTCTAGGCTGATTTCAGCAATGCTTGTTGACAAAGGAGTAGTTGGACCCAATGAATAAGTACTTATAGACTAGGAGTATTGTTTATCTAAACCTACAATCAGAAGGATGAAAATTAACTGGAACCCCTGGAAGAAGGAATGGGTTGAAGATAATGATAATCTTTATGAGAAGTATAATCTTGTGGATTATCTAATATGGACAAAGGACCTTTCTGATCTTAGTTTGGAACCAGATGAAGTTGCAGAGTATCCAGAAGATAATGAAGAAGAGGAATAGGCAGCTGAAGTAACACATAGAGAAGAGGCTGATATACCTCATAGGGAAGAAGTTGTTATTGAGGATGAAATGCCAATTATTCCTCCTGCTATTCTTGAAGAATAACCTCCTTCCCCTAGAGATGATGTTAATCTGGAAATCCAATCTGAGGCTGAAAAAGAATTAATTGTCCCTGAATCTGAGAAGTAATCCATGGAAGATTCTGTAGTAAGAGAACTCCCTACTGTGCAAGAAGTAACTCAAAAAGAACTCCCTATTATAGAAGAAGAAAATCTAGAACAACTCCCTACTATGGAAGAAGCAAATCTATAAGAAATCCCTATTAGAGAAGATAAAAATCAAGAAGAACTCCCTAAAGAGAAATTTGTTACTAAGATAATACCCTCTGCTGAATAGAGGATAAAGATAACCTTCAGGTTGTCTAGGCAAGAGATGGTTGAGGAAATTAGAGATTAACCAGTGGATTTAAATCAAGTTCCTAAGCCTCAAGGTCCTAAAAAGGAAGCACTTATTGAGGGGGAGGAACCTCAAAATCTTGAGATTGGGGAAGGTGATTCTGATGAAGCATCTCAACCAAATGAGTCATATTCTTGTGTAAAATCGGTATATATTCCCTAGATTCTATGATGTGAGTGAATCTCAATAGGTTACTGCCACTGGGATTGATCTATCTTCCTTGTTTCAACAGAAATATGCCACATACTTTGCACCTGAACCTGAACCTCAACCTGAGCCTACACCTGTACCACTTCCTGCACCTGTACCACTTCCTTCACCTTTACCTAATCAATAGTCTTCTATCTGCAAGGATTATTTTAAAGTCTTTGGAGAAACTATCTTAGCTGGAGTTGAGAAACTCTTGTCCTCTCAACCTCGTCTTGTGACCCAATTGAGTCAAGAAGATTCCTCAATGCTTTTAGAAAACATTATCTAGCACATTAAACCCAAGATGATTCATGAAATTCAAGAATTAAGGGATGAAAACATGTTTCTCAGTACTGAAGTTTCAACTCTGAAAAGTATGGTTGAAGACCTACAGAGAGAACTACATTCAAGATCAGAGCATGCTCCTGCACCTTCTCCTGCTTCTCCTAAACCTTCTGTTTCAAACATCTCTCAAGATATTGTGTCCCAGATTCATACATACCTCTTATCCTTTGATGAAAATATTGGAAAAAGGCACACACATATGTTTCACCGCATGAGAGAGCTTGTGGAGAACCTGAACAAACTCACTGATGAATATACTGGCTGTCTTCAAAAGGTCTTGAAACATATCAAGTCTCTAACCATAGCTATAAAATCATCTACTTCCTCTGTTCAAACCACTACTCATTCATTGGATAGTTCTCTGCTCATATCTATAGTCAAGGAAGATATTTAGAATTCCTTAAGAGGCATTGATATGGATCCTTTATCTGAAGTTGTTAAAAACAATGATCGAGTGCCTGACCTAGTTCAAATTCACTCCAAGATTTCCAATGATGCCCACTAGGAGATCTCTAAGAAAGTGGACTTCTATTTCAACCGGATTTTCTCTAAGACTAATATGACCAATCACTTTAAATATCTTGTAGAGAATCTGAGAATACCTCTTGTGACCCAAGCCCTCAAAACCCAAGTTCAGAAGCTAACAGAGTTTACCAGATTGTTGGACAAGTTCATGGAAAATAAAGATGATTTTGAAAATGCTATGCAGTATGGAGGAGAGATTATTGCAGACTTCATTAAGCTTATGATACTGTATCTTCATGTTCAAAGTACAAATATTGTTGCTCCAGGGGCTACTCCTCTCAGAACTGGATTACCTACTTTCAATTCTGCCTTAGCTTCAACTTCCATGTCTGTTGGCCAGGCTCTTAGTCAGATCAGGCCTGTCATCCTTGACTAGAAACTACCTCGATCTTCTACAGCTCCTACATTGGCTCCATCTATCTTCGAAGGTCTCCCTTTACCTTCTTTGTCTACCACTTCTATGCCTTCTTCTACATTAGCAACTGCCCCTATGGCTTATTCTTCTGCTGCTGATAAAGGAAAAGAGAAGGACAATCCCTAAAGAAGCCCAATGACTACTATTTTTTGATGGATATGTCATTGATTTTTTATATTTCTACTATCTATTGTATTCTGGAAAATATTAATGACATATGCACTGTTTTCCATTTAGTTTAACTTTTTGATAATCCCAAAAGGGGAAAAAAAGTGAGAAGTCTTCTATTTTTCTATATGTTATATTCTCTTTAGTTTCATTCAATCTACCCTTCAACTGTACTTGATTTGTGATCATCAAAAAGGCAGATATTGTTGGACTACTCATGTATTAATCATGTTTTAATGATCACAAATCTCAACAATAATTACAAATCTTATTAATGATCAAAAATCTTATTAATCATGTGTATTTATGTTTCAAGTTATCTGATACCTTATAATGGTTAAGCTCAATTCATATTATACATATTACTGTTTAAGTATGAATACATTTATTTGTCTAAGTATAAGACACCGTGAGCCAGGCACCGTTAGCAAGACACCGTGAACCCTGACACCGTGAAGCCTAAGTCTTAGACACCGTGTCCATGAGATACCGTGACACATTAAGCAAGACACTATGAAGCAAGACACTAAGAACAGACACCGTAATCTAGACACTCTGTTTGCCTAAGTGTCAGACACAATTAGCAAGACACAATCATCAAGGCACCGTGAATCCAGAAACCGTAAGAAAGACACCGTGAAGGAGACACCGTGAAGGAGACACCGTGAAGGAGACACCGTGAAAGAGGCACCGTGAAGGAGACACCGTTTTCATAACTACTGTGACACCATTTCTTAACCCATTTTGTCATCTTTCAATTTAACTTTTTAACAGTCATATTTGACATCTTTAATGCAATGACATAATTAATGTTTTCTTATAGACATAGTACGAGGTACGAGGTACGACATATATGGAACCTGTCGTCTAAAGATCATGCATTTGTAAAGATAAAGAGAAGAGTGCCTAAGAGAAAGAGATACACAATACAACACGGGCGACAACACAAGAAAGGCGAGTGCACAATACTCAACAGAAAAGCAATCCTGAGCATAACCATGAAGAACACATTGCAAGATCTTCAGAGAAAGAATTTTCTCATGCATGAAATCCAACTCTACTGAAGAACACACGAAGTACACTGGAATCAAGAGAACATCTTCACTCGTGAAGAACACAAGCCGAACCATGACACTCTATTTTTCAACACCAAAACCAGAGAAGGACATAGAAGCATTTTTGTCTTATCCAAGGAGTCCAGAGTTTCACTTCTAATCACTAGAGCATTCTAAACTCACATATACTCTCTCTTAGTGATTCTTTTATTTATATTCGAGCAGTGTGTGTGCTCTATATATTTTACACACACACTGACTCCTGTGCTGGACTGGAGGATTTCAAAATCCTCATACCAAATTCTTTACTCCTGCTTACCCACGACAACTGTGGAAGAGGTCCCTGTGTGGCCTGGTCATTATTTTGTTTACCCATGAAAACTGTGGAAGAGGTCCCTACGTGGCCTGAACACTCTATGAACTGCTGTTAACCCCGATCCAGGGTGTGGATCAGAGTTTATTTATATTAACTACTTGGTGGCAGGTGATCCCCAAGTGGAGTGGATTAGGTCTCGGCTTGAGACTGAACCACTTGTTTTATATCCGTTTTTCCATTTAAATTTAGTCTACTCTATTTTACTGCTTTACTACAAAATCCAAAAAAACACTAAATTCACTTTGATAGTTAGTCTTGGAAAGAAGTTATATCTGATTTTTCTTAGTAGGATAACTTCAAAATTAATTTTAATAATACCAATTAATATTACTGAAAATTTATCAATATTCTAATAAGTTTTTTAAATAGTCCAACTCTTATAATAGTATAACTTTGATTAACTGGGATGTATCTATTTTTGGGGAAATCATTATTTGTAAAACTAATATCTTTTAAACAGAAATTTTTTTAGTCACTCAATTCACCCCTCCTCTCTTTAGTTAACTACTCCGACCAATAATAGTGATTCCACACATAATCTTGGAGTAAAATAATCAATGAAGTATAAGTGAAACCCAATGAGTGGAAATTGAAAATTGGAATTCCCTTATTGATTTGCTAACTTAAGAAACATATACACCCTGAAAGAAGAATCATACAATGAATATGTAAATACCCATAAATTAAATTATATCACATAGAGAAAACAATCATGGGCAGTACATTCACCACACAAAAGGAGATAATGACAATTATAGCATGAATCTCATGGGAATAAAAAGTGAGATGAAAATCCATTACCTTGTACTTTTCCTTGGTAGAGGGTAGTTTAACCTATTGTATAATGGTTAAATCATTCTTATTAAATTATAAAAGAACCGTATACATTAATATGATATCATATATGATATTCTAATATTGCTTTGTTTATAATATTTTAGTATTATCGTCATTTCAGGTGTTAACTAATTCATTTTCCTTTATATATGTTTTGTTACACAAGCCATGTTTGATATGGATAGGATACATTTGATTCATATGCAGAATTATATTAAGTTCTTAAAAATTATTTTTAATCATAAAATGAAAATTATTCTTGAATGCTTATGATGGGAAAATGAATCTAATCTCGTTCGTGGAGACGATAGTCCGTACATACGTACGAGCGAAAATATCATTATTTTGATATTAAAATAGTACGTGAATAGATGGTATATGATATATTCAGAATCATTAACATGTTATATTTATTATTTACAACAATTATACATCATTATTATACCCATCCAAAAATAATGTATTGAATAACAACTACACCACAACATGGAGACGGTAAGCCGTACCTACACACGTATGGTGATTTTGTCATTCATATGATGGATAGAATAATTAATATGGTTGAACAATTTTTATAATAACATAACAGTATATATAAGATATTGGATTTATTATTTTATAATGTAAACAACAAATAAATAGTAAGTGGAAGAAGAAAAGAACTTGAAAGAGGTGATGAAATATTTACCTCTTTTTCAGGTTCTTCCTTTTGATTTGATCAAAAGGGATCTTTAGGTTGGTTTTATGACCAAAGGAATTCCTATGGGATGAAGGGAGGACAATTTATAGGATATTTGGGCAGGGTTTGGCCGAACCAAATGGCTTTGGAGGTGTGAAATTAAGAGAAGGGGAAGTTCTCTTTTATAAGAGAGGTGAATGTTACTTTAGGAAAAGATTGAAATATTATTTTATAATAAAATAATTTTCGGTTTCTAATGGCTCCAAAATGATTTAATTCGTGGATTAAGTGGGGATGGGTAGAAAACCACTCAAACAATAGGTTTTATACAGGTTTGGTTCACTATATTAACCTTATCTTTTAGATTTAACTCTTAGTTAAATAGTTTGACTTCTACTATGCCTCTTTGTATTTTTATATTATATGGTTAATAAACATACCATAAACTTCCAATAGAACCCAAATAGGTTCATTAATGACACATATAATATTATTTAGGCCCTTTGGCCAATCCTTATATTTTTAGGAATATTATATCAACCAATAATATAGTATTTGTTTTAAAACCTCAATTATGTCAATTTTGACATTATTTAATAATTTATTTTTGTTAAAGTTATAAAATCATTATTACTTAGAAAAAAAATCATTTAATCAGTATTAACATGTCATATTAACCTATAAAATTCATGTATGGTATCAAAACATTCAAATTATATTTATTTTAATATTTATAATATCATTTATTTGATTATTTCATTAATACGGTAATTACTACACCATCATTGTGTCATAAATAAATTTAATTTTATAATGTCTAAAAATTATAAATAAAATACCATTATGTAGGAAATATTTTTTGTATTTCTAATTAATATTTATAGTCCAAAATATAACTTATATAACACCTTCTAAAAATTGTTTTTCTAAAAGATATATGTTTATGTCATTTTTTTTCTTTACTTTAAATTAATTAATATGAAGTGTCATTATCACTATCAAGTGGTTCCATGGGGTCCCAAAATTGACCCAAAGATTCCCATGGTCGGAATTTCATCAGAAAATAGGTATAGGACACATGTTAGGGTAATTTATTATTATTATAATATTATTTATTTACCCTTATTTACTGGATTTACCCTTTAACCATGGTAAATAAAATTTTTACCGAATGTAATTATTCATAATGTATAAAAATAAAAGTTAATTATTTAAACAATTTAAACCTCCTGATTACAAATATTGAATCTAATTTTCCAAATTCAAAATACAGAAGTGGCAGAAATTAATTTAAAATTAATTCCCGCTGTAAAAAAAAGCGTGTTTTTAAGAAATAATAAATATCAAAAGATTGAAACTTGTTTATGTCCAGTTTAAATGTGAAATTACATCCAATTACATACATTGTATTAAATGGTAAAAATATAATCTAATTATACTTTAAAACCACTCGAAAATATATTTTAACACTATAAATTATTCTGATTAAAAAATTTGTTTTTAATTAAAATTTAGTATTTTTCACTACTCATCAAAATATGAAAGTTATCACAAAAGTACAAAAAATTTATCCAAACTAAATTTTTATGTTGTGATTATAAAGAATAATTTAATTTCATCAAATTTAGTATATAAAAGTTACAAATTTGGGATTTCAAAAGTGTTCCCCATTAAATGGTGGAAAACTGCATTTTTTGAAAAATACTTCCTTTATCTGAAAAATTTCTTTTGTTATTATATTATGTCTAATAAACACTTAATATGGATTATAAAATTATATGGTGTATATAAAATTCAAAATTGTGTTAATACTAATCATAACCTTTTTTTGAACGGCTAGTTTGGTAAGTCGCGGTGCGCTCAAACTCGGTATTGTATGTAGCGCAAGCTATTGAATTACTTTAAAGAAAATAACTTACTATAAAATATTGGGGTGTTAAACAAAGGATTATATTTTAGAAGATATATTTTCGTATTTTTTATATTTAAATATTTTTAAAAATGTGTAAATAATTTTATGAAATATTATTTTGAGAAAATATCATTAATGTCAATTGTGACACTATTCATTTGATTAGATTTAAAATTCATAAATAAAAAGTTTTAAATAGAATATAATCATTTAAAATAACACTAATATGTAATAACCTTATAAATGAATCATGGAAAACTATTAATCACTAAAATTATATTACTTTTATAATTTTTAAAATCATTTATTTTATTTTTCTAATAATTTAATAAATACAGTGTTAGCATTGTATAAGAATTTATGGTAATTTTATAATTTATGAAAATTATAAATAAATTTATTTTAGGAGAATAATTTAATTAATCTCAAAATAAACAATTATTTTCATTCATATATTTCTTTTGTTCCTATGTGTACATATAAGAGATATTTAAAACTAAGAGAGTGACATTTTGTAACTTTCATTGCATTAAATATTATATATGTCATATTCTTGGAAAAGTGTCCATTAAACAATTAATGATCAAAGATAAGTTGATAATATCATAATATCCTTCATTAGATAATAATTATTAATAAAAAATACAACCTTATCACATATTTTTAACCTACATTAATCTGATTTACCCTTTACCATGGTGATAATTTTTACCACGATTATGGTTGCTATTGGAAAAAAATAAAAGGGAAATATTTTAAAAAAATTAATATAAATATTAAAAAACATGAAATCAAGTGTATAAAATTTAATTTCTATATGCGGATGAAATTAATTTTCAAATAATCATGAAACATGCAAAGAAAAACACTTTTTAGAAAAATACATTTCTAAGCATAACACTGGGTTTTTTCCTATCTCATGACTAGAAAAATATTAAAAAAATATTAAAAAAATTATTGACTATATAATATATATATTTCATTAAGATAATTCAATAATAGTTAATAGTTTAATTTATTAAAAAAAATGCATTGCAAATATAAAAACAGTTTCTCAGAAAATTGTCTTTTATGTATAAAAATGTTTTTTTAAAATTCATTCCTAAAATTTATTCCAATTAACATAATTTGATTATTTTAAAATTATTAGAACTAATTTTACTTTGAAACCATTTTATAAAAAAATGTAACTCTGGACATGATTTAAATGAAAATATAGTTCTCAATAAAAATGTATACTTTTTTACTATTCATTAAAAAAATCATACTTTTCAGAAAATTCTAAATAATTCACCGAAATATAATTTTTACATGATGAATTAAAAAATTATATCCTTTTAATCAAATATAATTTCTAAATTCTCTAAAAATTATTTTTAATATTTTCTCAATAAAATAAATAAAAAACATTTTTTAAGAAAGTGTTTCTTTGAAGAATGAAAACACTTTACTACAAATGTAGTGATTATTTACTTAATATTTATCAATAAATTTATATCTATTATAAAAAAAATATATTTCATAAATTATTTAATATTTTTGATAAATTAAAATTTATGTACTGGGTTATAATGATCATATTTAAATAATAATATTTCATTATTTGTTTAGCCTTGATGTTTCATATCATGTATATTATTGAACATAGTGTTCATTAAAAATATTGGGGTTTGATGATTTCATATTTAGAAGACTCTTTTAAAACATAGTATCTACTTGAGACAAGATAGATGTTTGTTAGAAAGTCTTCATTCTTCTTGTTTGTACATGAGCTATCCAATCACCAATGATATTTTCTTCATCGACATCATCCATACTTCTTTGCCTTATAGAAGATACTGATTATACATTAAATACCTCATAATATTTTTCTTCCTATGAGTATACTCCATACCCATGTGCTCCCCCTAAGCTACTCACTTAATCACATCTTCAGTACTTCATTCCTCTAAATTTTTATCACTATTTTCTATGACAACTCATCATTTGATTGAGATTTGTGATCATTTTCACTATAATGGATCTTTAATTTTAAGTAACTTTCATTAATTTTATTATAATTTGTATTCCATGATTTTAGATGAATTATTAAGGAAAATTCCAGCACTCCCACAAGTTTCAATCTTTTACTTCTTCTCCTTGTTGAGAATAATCAATTTACCCCCCAAAACTGAAAATTATTCCAATGTGGGATTCTTCCCATACCATATGTCATATGATGTGTTCTCTTAATTTGGACTTAACAATCCCCTTTTGTAGATATAAACTAAATTAAGAACTATTTCCTTTTAATTTTTCTCAGAATCTTGGTGTATTATCATTTATTTCTTGGGATATTCCTCTACCTGATTGTTAGTTAATTAAGTAACATATGGATTTTTATCCCTAGTATCTTCTCTACTAATATAAAGAAAGATTTAATACACATAAACACTCTATATTTGAAGGATATGTTCATAAACCATGTCATCCCACCATAATCATCAATAAATAGACCAC
Source organism: Viscum album (assembly GCA_963277665.1). Taxonomy (NCBI): domain Eukaryota; kingdom Viridiplantae; phylum Streptophyta; class Magnoliopsida; order Santalales; family Viscaceae; genus Viscum; species Viscum album. The sequence goes on from OY728162.1 coordinate 826,634,326, forward strand.
AATAACTTTATTCATCCATGAACTTGAGTGAAATTGGCCCCCACACATCAAGCTTTACTAACTCAACCAATCTCAATGACATTTTCTCCTTAATCTTGTAAGTCTTTAAAATGATTTTCCATTTTTAAAAAGAAACACAGTATGAGTGCCATCATTAGAATGTTTTAGGATATTTTGAACTCCTTCATTCTCCAACACATCTTACAAGGGATTTTGGATTAAGTGGCCAAAATTGTTTTCCATATTCTGTTCTATTCTTACTTGGATAAAAAGTGCCTATCTTATTCCCCACTATGGAGTTATACATTGAATTTTATTTGATTCCATCGAATCCCTATTTCCCCATCTCTTCCTTTCATTATTTAAGACTTCTTGCTAAAATTGACTGCATGCCCTCAGTCACATAGTTGTCTCATACTGAGAAGATTGTCACTAATTTATTCAAAAACCTAGTAATCCATGAACCTTAATTATACACTTATGATTTTTTATTTTCTAAATCTATTCATTTTCAAACCTTCACTATTAACAAAGAGAACAATTCCATTAGTGCATTTGTGATGATCCTGAATTGGTATTTGTTTACCATCATCTAGGATGTATATCCACTATGTTGAATCCATTCTCCAACTTGATCTGTTTATATCAATGAAATTTCTATGACATTAACCTTCATATAAATTACTTTCTTGATCCATGTTAGATGTTTTCCTTAATTTTATGTTTAATAAATTTCCACCTTATAATCTATTGAATCATCCTCATCTTTCAAGTTTGTGAATTTTTTATAAAATTTTAGCTCGACTAATGATGTTTTCAGCTACTATGATCACTTATTTTGGATCACTTTTAGCACATTTATTTATTCAACTGATGATAAATTTATGGATTTGTGTTCATAACCTTCTCACACAAAACAATATACTTTTTAAAATATACCAAATGTAGGAAATTATGATCATCTATTTTTGTTACTATGGAGCCTTAAAATGTATTTTGTCAATAGAAAATACATATTTTTCTCCCATATTACTACAGTAAAAAAACTGGATTAATGGTATATTATTTTGTGTCTTTCACACGATGCTTATATCCTTTTGAGTCCTTTCAGAATCAACCAAATCAACCTTCTTCTGGGATGTGGGATATTGTGATTTCACATTATAGACCACTATTTTTTTTTCTTACAATCAATACCCTAAATATATTTGAACTACCTTCAAAACATTATACATGTTTATAAGGGTATAATTTTCCCATTATCTCTACGTGTTCCTCCTTAGCTACTTCAGTATCCCACATAATAAAACTTCATGATGTCATGTTGGGAGATTGATATCCCACATGATCACCAATATTCATCTAATCATTACGACATTGACTTTGAGATTTTCAATTATTTTGACATGATATTTAACCAAATCTATCAATAAATCAATTATCTAGGCTTGATCTTTGATTTTTATATTGAACTCAATTTCCTTCTAATATTTTCTAGTATTTTTGGATACCTTATTGTTTCAATATCACACTTTAACTTATAATTTTATTCTTCATTCTCTAACATATATAGTTTGGAATCATGTAACACTTCATCGAATTTCATCACTTATCCATCTAAACAAAAAAGTATTCAAGATCAAATTCTATCCCATCCTTGATGTATAATCATTCCATAACAATAGTTCATTCATCATAATTTTCCACCAATTTATTATATTTTTCATCCATGAGGACCTCTTCATTCTGGTCCAAACAATCCTCAATTTACTATAATTTATTATCCTCCAATATATAATATTCTTGTTAAAGAAATTTCTTATTTTCAGATAATTCATGATATGAATAGATCTTTCCTAACACACCCATAAATAGTTTTTAATGGGTTATTTATCTTTATTTTCATCTCAAAATTTATTTTGAAACCTAGAAGCACAATGCCCCAATTTTATACAAAGAAAATTGGAAAGTGAAGGACTCCCTTTGAATATTTCTTTTTCCATTTTAATGTATGATGAAAAGATAAACATGGCCTCATCAACTTACATATCTTCAATAACATACTCTATGATTATTTTCTTAATTTCCTTCAATTCCACATCCTAATAATTATCCTCTATCATAGACACATTATCATTTTTTATCATCTTATAGGAGATGAGAGTGTTGTAAATAATATCCAACACCAACCCTTTGGGGTCCTTGTCATCAAGAACCATTAAGTTTTCATTGAAACATGATGGAATTTTTTTTAGGATCAAATGTATGGTTTTTAAATAATCATGTAATTCATTGAGTTTTCTCATTTCATCCACATGAATACTCACCTGAACAATGATTTCATCAAATAACTCATTTGGATTCATTCTTAAATCCTCATTCTTGTTTAATAGTAACAGAAATTTATCTTCACATACCATGGAATCAACATCATAAATATTGAGTATTTTTTTCCACATACAATATTAGTATTTAAATGACTTCATATTCATGTATATTTCACTAGATAAGGCTCCTCCAATTGTATTGAATCTGTTTTCATTGGTATCAATCCGTCTTCAATATTTTTCTAATAATTCTCTACACTTCATGCTTGATAAAATCCCATGAAAGTAATCCACATAGATGTCCACTTCCAAATATCAAAAATATATTTTTATTTTATTCTTCCATATTTGGAAATTACTATCATCAAAGATTAGAATTTCCTTGTGGTTTATTGTAGTTTATGTCTCTTAAAGAAGAGAAAATGTCAAAAAAAATATATAGCTTTGATAACACTTTTTTGTCCCAAGAAAGGTCAATACCCTAAGAGGAGGGGAGGGGGTGAATCAGGGTTTATGTATTTCTTTAAATAATAATATCAAATGAGATAGTTTCCCAATTATTAAGAAGAATCTATCCCTCACAATTGATATAAAGTTATAAAGTAAACAAAATAGGTACTTAAATGATTTTACATACTTCATCCAAAATAGCCTAATCCAAGGAGCAAGAAATAGTGATGTGATGATGCACCTAAAAAATTAATAATACAACTTTGATTACAATTTTAAGAATCCACACAAAACCTTTGTTTTCAAAACCATCACTAGAAAATGGATGAATCACTAGTCTCCCTACAAGAATAATCTAACTACTCCTCTTATGCTATGTTTTTCATTATATGAAAAGTATATAGAAATTACACCAAGGATTGTATAGAAATATTATCTAGTTTCATAAATGTGATGAACTATATGATATTATAGTTAGATTTTATCATGTATTTTCCTTTTATTTTCCCTTCTAGATTTCTAGCACTCTACCTAGAATACTTCTTATTCTCAATTTTTTCCTTCTAACACATATACTAGAAATCTATAACTTATTCATTGATGTTTTTATGTAATGTAATCCACTATATTCTCTTTATTTTAAATAAATATATCTTATATTTTTTGGAATCATTCTAACCTAACAATTTATTTATTTATAACTATTGATATAATTTTTTAAGTCCCTTAAAGGGTTGTGTAAACTTCTTTGATGTTCACAAATATCTTCTTATTTTAATTTTTTTCCCACTTCTAGAAATAAATAGTTCATAGTGTGAATCATTATACATAGTGTGATTCTCATTACATTTTGAAACCATGAATTAGAACCACATCATTCACATAAAATACCATGTAAAACCACTTCCCTACCACAATATGACCAGCTGAACACCAAAAATATTATCTCCTATAAATTGAGTCTCTACACCATGATCCAAATCTGCATAGTAGACACAAAAAAATAATAGAAAAAAATCCACCTAAAAAAGGTAATTTCATGGACGTAACTCCCACATAATAAACCATTTATTTCTATTTTTCAAAAAATGTAAATAATTTTTTCATATGATTCCATCCTCATCAAAAAATCTTTCTTATTAAGGAAATTTTCCATATTTTCATCTGTATGTTCCCTTGAAAAGTGCAAAATGATCCCATGGTGTAACCTAATTAATTAGATTAAAATAACTCAAATCATAAGTCACCTGAGGTCCTATCATAATGTTATTCTTCCCCATGATTCCAATGTTTAGTGCTATATATTCTACCATGGATGGGTAAAAATGTCACCAAATGTGTCATGGAATGTCTCATTTTCTTCTCCTTATGACAAAGTCTAAAAATCCATCCATGTTTTCAATGGAACTTTCATAGTATTTTAAAACCCATATATATGAAAACAACTCTAACCCTTTTTCATTTTCCTAAAAAAATGGATCATGATGTGACCATTATGGTCCTGGCATGACTTCTAAACTTTATAAAGAAAACTTATTAAATATTCTTCCAAAAACATTCTATCATTTCTCCATGACTTTGTAGGATAATTTAGATGTATTCCAACATCTATATCAGCAAACATAACCCAAAAATACTTCAATGATGTTTTTTTTATAATTTTTTTATTTTTGATGAGTTTTATGGATGTGATGGGTTCTAGTGATACCAGTAGAGGTTTTTACAAGCTAGGATGATTATTTAAAATCTTCAGTTTAGGTGGGTGAGCTTTACCTTATCAAGTCTATTTATTTTTGGTATTATTCTATGGGTCTTTTGATCATTAATACTCCTTTTGGAAAATTTTATGATTTCATTTGATCTCATATTATATATTGGGATGGGATCAGATCGACTAATAGTATTCAAGTATCATTGAGATTTATAAACGAATCATTGGTGATGCCCTCTTATAATGATTGATGGTTTTACATTTTATAATTTTTTTTATTGATATGAGTGGTTTTGAATTTTTTTTCCAGAAAAATAGTTTTCCATTTTGAGGAGTTTGGGGTTAGATTTTTCTTATGGGGCATAGTTTTTGAAAAATTGCATGGGGTTCCTTTTCTAGATATTATAGTTTTTTGGCTTTATATTTTAATTCAGATAAATGAGGATTTTGACTTGGTTTAAAAAAGTAAATACAATAGGTATTTTTATAAATGTTTTTCTCTATTTTACCTCATGTGGGTGACACCCTATTTTTTAATGATTTTTTGATTCTATATGTTTATTTTTAAGGGTTAAAACTATGTTATCTCAAGTTGTATGATACAATAGGAACCATTGGAGAAACCATTACTCATATAATGGGTTTATTAGACTATGTTGAGATTTTCATTAGGATTAATTAGGGAATAAGTCCATAAAACCTTGGAATACTTTTTTATGTGTATGATTCTATAATTGTGATTGATTGATGGGTGAGTTGTTCATCATTGTACTTTCGGAAATCCATGAGATTTTTATGATGATGGGTGGTCCTACTAAGTTCCTTCCAAGAGTACCTTGTGATTTGACCTCAATAGCTGACGTTTAAGATAGTCCCAAAGTTCTGTGTTTGCTGGATTAAAATAGTTCCATGGGTTTTGATCCATGTATTATAATGATTATGGGTATATATCTAATGGATAAATGATGGAATTAAAGGTACCTTCTCTATGTGGACATCCTGGATAACAACACCTTATTCGATGTATAAGATAATGTGATTAGGAATGTATCCTAATAGGCATTGAGAATTTTTTTTATATCTCTTGATAATATGTCAATACCCATGGGTGGTGATAACTAGGAAGACCCTAAAGAGACATTTTACATTTGAGGAACTTATGCAGTTTTGTTTCATTGTTGTGTATTCTATTGATTTTCCAAATTTGGATAAAACTTGTTCTTGATATTATTTCCCCTATATGAATTGAGATGCATAGAAATTGAAAAATTGGCACCAGGATAGATGAAAATCGAACTTAGTGAGGTGATGGAAGGCTATATAGGATAGATCTGCATCAGAACTTTCCAATTACCCATGTGAGGTTAGGCCTTGGCCATAAAACATACTATTTAACATTGATGATGGTTTTTTGTATTATCTATGTCATTGTGATATATCTAAAGAGTTGTATCATTATGGAGTGAGATCCACTATCTGTGATAACTTTTGATATATATGATCAATCATGTGAAGATATATGGGTATTCTTCTAAAATATATATAAATGATTGGTATGATGATTTGATAAGGGTGCAAAATATGGGTTATGTTTTTTCATGTGGATGGGACCTATTCCTTTTCTTATGATTGTTTTATTGTTGGATTACTATTTATTGTTATTTGATTCTTTGTATCCTCTTTTCCTGATCATTTTTTGTTGTTTATTTTTTCATATGTGATTGATTATTTGTCCCTCTACTGTTGCATATATTTTATATTCTTTGTTTGATCATTATATCCTATGATATTTTGGGGTTTTCTTTATTGAAGGATAGTGGGATGACTGATGGGTTAGGTGGGATATTTAAGAGAGAGCCTGATGTATTTGGAGAGACCTTATAATGGTTATAACTATTGGAAATATTTAAATGTAGTATACTTTATAAAGTCATGAAGGTATAAAAATCATCATATGCATAAAGGTGGTACATGGCCTAAGTTGGGAATTATCAGTTTGTGTTATCGGAGTTCATTTGTCTTCTAGACACATAGGTATAGGTTTGTATGGTATGTGCTTTTGGTGTTATGTTTATAGGTGGGAGAGTTACATTGGGTATCTACTTTCACACTCTCCCAACAATTTCATGCTTATACACTTGAAAACAAAATCACCTAGTGTATAATGGTGACTAGAAAATCCTACGGGGTTATTTTCCTCACCCCAACCTATATACACAATATGAGTTTTGATGTACATGGGTATAACATCATGTTTAATTTCATTTATAAGTGTTTAATTAAATCTCTATGTGTTATTTAAGAATAATAAGTTATTAGAGGTCAAATAGTCAGAAAGTGGTTTATATAAATTGGGATAGAGGCCACTATATTTATATTTCATTTTAATTGTATTAGTATCATCCCACCTGCTTATATTATTTTTTACCAATACTACCCTTTGTTCCCTTTTATTATATTATTCATTACTTTCAGTTATTCATATTCTATTATTTATGCTTATTTATATGTTAACACATATTTTTTTATTTTACTACTAATATATTCTGGGATTCAGAGGTTAATTGGATCCATGTTTATTCTCTATAGGTTTTGGGTATATATCTTATACAGATGGATAATGTAAAATTATTGGTAGAATCATGAATGATCTGTGGGATTTTTTTTAGGAATATACTCCCCATTACTATATAAAACCCTTGATATTATTAAATAGGCTATGGTGTATGGGAAGATGCGCATGAGGCCATGTAGTGACTCCCACTAGAGTATGGATAGGGTGACTTGAGAAGGTACATTACATTTTTAGTGGGAGGGGGTGTTTCTTAAATTCACTTTTCAAGTGGGAAATCATAGTTTGGTAAAGAAAGTTAAACTTATTCATTGGTATCTTAGACCATTTGATGTAGAGGATTATCTCAGGAAAATGTTATACAATCCATTATTACCATTAAAATTGATATCTATACAAGATTTATTTCATGTATCTCATTTAATGAAATATTTTTCGAATCTCTATCTTGTGATAGAATGATAAGATCTATATTTGGAACTCAATTCCACTATAGTGAAGAAAATAGTGTGTATCATTGCTCATCAAAATAAGGTTTTATTGTGAAAATTTATCCCCCATGGTTTTGTTCTATTATATCATGAAAAATATATCCATGTCCCTCGAAATCATAAGGCATTGATATGGTGAAATATCCTCACATGTTTTCCAATAAAGAACTTTAATGACTTTCACGGGGTAGAAAGATTAATTGCGGGGAGAATGGTGACACCCATGTATTCAAAGGTTGGTATTAATTATATTAATTATATTATTTTTGATGATATGGGAGTTTAAAATTATAAATTATAGAAATTATGTGATAGTTATGGACCCCTGACCAGCACAAAGTCAATCCTAATCATACATCTCCACCATTCAAAGGGGATGTTTGATTATAGGTTCATTTTCATGGTCGGTGCATAGATTCATTGAATATAAATCCATACTATGTATGGGGTGTGCCTATATTATATAATTTGTCTCCTAGTTGGAACACATTTTCCCAAAATTTGTATCCAAACCACACAATTTACTAAAAAATAAACTTCTATCATTTTCTTTTTATCCTTATTTTGATTTTTCCCATTTTCCTCCACCATTTCAATTGATCTCTCCAAGTGATTCTCCAGTAAATGTAATCTTATCATCCATTCCCATTATTTATTTAACTCTCCATATCATGTGAATATAAATGTTAAATATGGTATTTACCTTACATTCCTTCTTCTCCTTTTCTCATTTCCCTCCCCCTTCCACGATATTCCATGTTCTTTTTCTCACTGGCCATGGTTTCCAACCCTAGTTTTGTTCTCTATCTAAATCTTGCAGTGTTTCATTTCTTGGGGTTGTGGGGACCTTATTAAACCCTAATATCTCTTTATTTTAAGAATTAATTTCGCATCCTGTGGATTTACAAAGGTGTTTTAGTTTAGCTTCATTTTATTTTACAAAACCTTTGGTTCTTTTTTTCTTTAAGTGTTTCCATGGGTAATTAGAGTCATTAAAAGTATACTTTTGGAACATTAAATATTTATCTATTTTTTTGAATTTTAATCCATTTAATAATGGTTTTACATGATTTTAAAATGCTATTAATTAAATACAAATACTAATTCCCATAAAGGTTTTAATAATGTGTTTTAAGATATTTTTTAGTTTAAATAAATTTATAAAAAATAACAAGTGATTAATTTTATATAAATGTGGTTTTATGATTATTTTCTATTTTATAAATTTAAATATTGTGATTTTTATATGATTATTGTTTTTGAATACTGATTTATTAAGTCATATATTTCCATGGTTGAGTTTTGTTATAAATATCAAATTTTTCATGTCAGTTACTTTGTTATGGAATTGATAAAGGTGGGATATGGTATTCAGGGTTCTTGGGTTTATGTCTTAATTATTTTTTGGATATTATTTCATGAATTATTTGATTTAGATATAATGGTTTACATGTGAGAATTGGGGGATAAGTATGAAATCAAGGATGAGTGTTACCTTCATTCAAATTTTTCTCTAGCCACAGGTCCACAATTATCAATTATCTTTGGATAATGGTTTCATATAATTGAGTAAATGGGGGTAATATAGGGTTTGGGACTTTTAAGATTAAATTATAGGCCACCAATTTATCCACTGGAGAGTTATAGTTCATCTCTAATAGACATTATATGTCTATTCCATGTTATATTTATTTTATTTTTTGACTTTATTTATGTATTGATTTTCATTGTGGCTAGTGATATATGATTTTTATTGGATATTATTTTCTTATTAAGTCATATGATTTAAAAAAAATATTTTTAATAAAAAATAAATTAATATATTTGTATTTATTTTAAAAATTATACATAAATGTATACAGTCTATTTATAGTTCAAATTAGCATTTGGAGTATATATTAAAAAAATAGTTACATTGATTCTTGGAAGTATACTACTAGGTATTAGATCGCACCCTACATACACATGTTTTTTTGCATGTATACTTTTTTTTGGATGATACAATTAAATTTAAGGGAGTTATATACATTGGTGGTGTACCGTAGACACTTTATTAACGTTTTAATGGAAATATGATTTGGTAGTGACCATGGGTCACGTGTTGAAGGTTTATTTCAAAATTTTGAGGATTTTGGATTATTTTTGGATGTATATGTTTTGTTATCACTATTATATCCTCATTTTTATCTCTCTTGTATTATATATTTCATTTATTAATTAATATATTTTTCTTAGAGGAATATTTGGAAGTCCATTTTTGTTTTTTATTATTTTTCCTTTTTGGGATGAATTTTTGTTGTGAAGTATTTATGCTTTCGTCATGATAATTTATGTGATGTTTTTTTGTTTGGTTTATTGTATTTTGATGGTGAAATATTTCCCAAAGGTATGTGTTTAATACCCTTATCACTTTTTTTTTCATCCCATGTATATCAAGAATATTGTTTATATTATATTACAGGTTGAGTCAGGGGAAGTAGTAGTGATGAGAGAGATATTACTTGATATCCATTATCAATAATGTTATCCCAAATAAGAATATAGAAGATAATTTTCTTGGGTTGTCTCTTATAGAGCTTGTTAGACTTATGTTTATACTAGTCACATTGTTTTTTTATATGTATAAAGTCTAACTAAATTGACGATTTTTAAGTCTTTCATGAAAAATTAAAGGAAAATAAAATAATTAAATAAAAAGATATAATTTTCTGAAAATATGACAATTTTTATAAAAAATTTGTGTGAAAATATTTTATAAAAACACCAACATTGGACACATGTGGATCTTTTGGACACTAACTTCTTCCTTGATTATGTTAATTATCTAATTGTATTTCTCAACACACACCTAGAGATTTCTATCTTAACACCAAAATAATCTATAATACCAAAGAAATTCATATATATTGAGGTTGATCCTCTTATAAAAGTGATTCAAATACTCAAAGAACTCTATGTAATATCTTAGGTTCTCCTATGATGTAAGGATAAAGTTTTTGTTTAAATGATTAATTACGGACTAATATGAATATACTTTGAGGTCGCAGAGGTATAAAGGGTGTACATGGATTTATAGGATCCTAGATCCAAATTTTGGAGAATAATAGATGGACCGTAAGGATACGAGTTACTATATACCCAAGCCACATGGTTTGGTCAGATCATGCGATGCAGGATGAAGGGCTTTAGGAGCCCGCATAGTTTGATTAAACTATGTGGATAGAGGCCCACTCAGGTAGGATGGCCTCTATACATTTTTAAAGTGGATTGAGACATGGTATTTGTGGTTTGAAAACTTTGCACACTAACCATGTGAGGTACCCCTACATACAATGAAGGGCACACAATTAGTGAATGGTTTGGCCAACCAGACATCCAAACTGTGAGGCTGCATCTTTTGAGAGAAAATTAAATTATCTCCAATAAAAACTATTAAAACCTAAAATAAAATATATATTTCTAATTCCTATATATAGAACTCAATTGAGAGCTCAACCTTAATCTAATTTGGTATCCTTTGATCACGTTCATTCATCCAAACTCAGAATCGAGTGTCATCAGTCCTGTTGGATTCACACCGGTGAATAATCCTTTAATTATGTGTCATTATTCTTTTTTCTTAGTATCAAACAAGATATTTAAGTGCAAGATAATATGACTTATTTATAGGGATTTATTCCTTTATTAATTTTTCTTCTAATTTTAGATGAATCAGAAGGTAATAATGGATAATCACTCTACTACGGACCTATGGTAGGTGGTATATGCCATTCCCTTAGTGTTTGGTGATTTATATTCCAAGTTGTCATTGTGAAACATTTTGGACTTTCCAGAGGTTCCCAAATAATTAATTGAATAATTTAATTTAATGTGTTGGAAAATGTTAGGGATTACCTTTAGTTCCTTGATCTTAGTTGGAGGTTGTTTCCCTAAACAAGGCCACCCTTGGGATGTGACTTGTGATTTCCTTTTCCTTTTCCTATTGATGAACCATGCAAGGGGTGATTTGTTGAGTTTACCTAGTTATAGGAAGAACTATTATACATGATTTTAATTTAATTGATTATTTAAGAAATGGTATTCCTCCTTTTCCATGTTATATATGATGGGATTTATTTAACGACATAAATTTTAATTGTTATATGAGTGGATAAAATCGTTAAATGTATTTTAATGGGAATTTCTATATGAGTTGGAAGGAATCATAGAATGTGATTCTATAAAATGACAATTGAATTGATTGATGGATGTTTCTATAAGATTCTATGGGTGTGCTAAACCATAGGTCATGATAGAGGTTGTGGATGCCTTGGATGAGATAGATCCTTGGGTCTTGATTCTGTGGGATACCTTGGGCCTTGATACCCCTTGGATTTGTCTTCTTAGGCTTACAGTACACATGGTCTATTGACATGCTCCTTGGAACTGGATCCAAGTATAGACAAGTTTCCATAAAGATGCTCTTGGGACTCGATAATGATTCCTTAGTACAATATACATTGAATCCAGTACCGTGGGTTTGACACTTCTTTTATATGGATAAGCCATTGAAATTGTAACATTCATGATTATACGAAATGGAATTTTTTGATATTATAAAAAATTTATACAACATATCTATGGTTGGTATGAGATACTGTATAGATGTCTTGGTCGTGGTGTTTGTTTTAGTTGTACTTTAAAGTTTCCTTGTTTGAAAAGAATGGACCTTTTTCTGTAGTAATACTTGCTAGGATTGAAAGTATCAACTTGTAATTATTAATTTTTCCATGGGGATTTTACTTGTGTTACTATCATATATATTAAATACCTTTCACACTAATTACCTTGTATTGCACATCTTGTATTGTTATAAACATCATTGGTGGTGGCCTACTGGGATTTTATCTCACACCCTGTCTCAAACAGTTGTTGATTACCAAGACATACGTATGGATATAGGCCGGGATCGAGTAAAGCTCCCACAATTTTATTCTAGAGTTTTCTCCATGCTTAAGATAATGGGAGGATAGGATAGAGTTGAGGCTCATGATTCTATCATGAGAAAGTGATTTTGGTCCTTTTTGGTATTTTGATACACGTATTGTACTGATGAATGCATACCTGTTTTGGAAGCTTTATAGAAACATTGAATGAAATATCATTATGGTATATGATATTTATTTTTTCATTATTGTATATATCTTTCTTTGGGTTCCATCTCCTGTTCAGTTATTATTTTTCTTCCACTAAGGTAGGTTACTAGTTCAGTGGTCTTAGTGTCTATTCCTGATACTTATTCATTTTATTATTTCTTTGTCTATTGATGTGTATGATTGTTACCACTGATTTAAACTCTGGTAAGAGGGAATTTTATTTCCATAGACACACCCTAGGCCCTTGTTACTATTTGGAAACCTATGGAGTTTGGGGAGATGTTCTTGAGGCCATGTGGTCAACTAGGCTCGGAGCACCATTTAGTGGAATTTGGGTTCGGGAAATTACAAAGTGGTATCATAGCCTACATATCTTGGATTTACTATTTTGAGACAATATTTGGGGTTTTTAATGAAGATTAATTTTTTAATGAGTTTTTCTAGGGAGTAGCTAACCCATGTACAAGAAAAATCCAAATTTCCTAAAATGGAAATTCGTGTTTTCTGGATTTGACTATTTGAGTTGATTTGATTCCACCATTGGGTAATGCACTTGTGGTTCGATTTTTATTCTGATTTTAGATTTTTCTATTTCCCGATGAGATGAGGTTTTCATCTCCTTCATAATTTTAGGCACCTCCTAGAATTCAAATTCCATGCATCATGTCATTCTATATAGGCTGCATTGCTCGACTGCATGAATTTGTGATATGTTCCTTATGTGACATACCTGATGTTTTTATTGATATTTCGTGCAGGGTATTAGGAAGGATGGTTAGTAAATAGAGTTTCCATAATCACATAAACAATTTTTTCCTTATTAGGCTACAATAGACACCTTGAATAGCCAATTGTGCCACATTTATTCACGGACCATCGACTGCATGGATTGGAATATGTTATGGTGTGAATTAGGTGGACACCATATTTTGGTTTATGAGGAGTATGGTCCCTTTTAGATTGTAATATTTTAACAATTTAGTTAAAAAATTAAAATGAAAAGTGGAATAAATGTGAAATAAAATGGAAAATTGAAATGATCAAATAGAGATCTTGACATAGCCTCGAATTTTGAGTGGGTAGTAGGCCGTATATCTAGTTATTTTTGTGACTATTTATTTTACTAGTCCTTGATTTAGGAGAAGACTCTGTTGTATAATCTTTTATAGGAAGGTTTTGACCAGTCTTATGCTTATAGCTATGAATTTTATACTTTTGAATCTTTTTGTGGTGCGTGATAGGAAATGTAGAGACATAACACTATGAAGACCTCCAGTCATACACTAAGAGGGTGGCAATGACCATGATCCATAGGTTGTGGTCCATGGTCTATTAGTGGATCCCTTTATAGTGACAGTTGAGGAACCAATAGTTTTTTTAGAAATAGGTGATTAGGAACTCTTATATGAGATATTTATACACTTTATACATACGTTTTATGAAAACATCATAGCATGACTTGATTATAAATGAGATGAAGCGTGTGTTCTATTAGCAACATCCTACTATGTTTTTAGGGGATGGTGTTCCACATGATTCATATTTGTGGATTGAGACTACTCTGAAAATATTTTATTATATGAATACACTTTCCAATAGGATAGTGAAGGTCGCAACATACATGCTTTGGGGAGCAGAAAAAAACTCATGGGATGTTTTGAACTAAGATGATGCACTACTTGACGTGGTTTGGTGAGATTTAAAAACATGATTCTAAAGAGGAAAAGTTTATAATTAATTTATTAATGTTTTCTTTGTATTTATTATATTATTAAGTCAATATATATGGAATACATATTTGAGGAGATGTTGATTATTGAAGTGATGATACATGGATAATTGTTATGGACTCACTTGATTTCATTGGATGTCACTCTAGATAAATTCTATATATTAATTGTGATGATCATTGTGCTGATCATAAAAGGAATTCAAGAAAAGTGTTGATAGTGAAGGAAAATTGTCTAAAACAAGTGTAATACCATGAAATGTTTTATTTTAATGAAGTGATGAAGATTAATTAATGATGATGACCATGAAAATTTTATGTATATATTTAGCATGAAGAATAAGGATATCTAATGATTATTGAACTAATCATAAAGCTCAAGGACTAGTGTCAATAGTGACACATTGTTTCTAACATGGAATATTATTTATGTTGATGAAAATATTCATATTGATGTGGATTTCATTTGAAGTCCAAGTAATATCCCCATATTTTGCATTAGGTATTGGTGATGGGTTTGAATGTCGAACGAGTTTGTACAACATCAGGTGCCATGTGGGATCATCCAATGCTCATTGAAATTATTGAAATCAACTAATTATGGATTTTTGAAAACTGTGTGAAATAGTTGTGAAGTTGAGTTTGTGAATGAGGTTTTAATGTAAATGAGGGTTCATGGTTTGCATATAAAAATGAAACAGTTTTATAATCAACAATAATGTGATTCCACGGTATGATATTTGAAATATATCCTATGTTATATTCATTTGATGTGAATATAAATTATTTATCATAATTTTTAATGTAAATTTATTGGAAAATAAAATAAGGTTGATAGAACACAATTGAGATTACCATGGATAGTACACTAAACACTACTAAAGTGATGATATAGTATTCTATTTGACATATATGCTATGATATATTCATGTGATTTGAATATAAAAAGTTTAGAATACAGTTTGAGGTACATGCAGTGGAAAAGAAATCAAGGTTGATAGAATACAATTGAGATGTACATGCATAGTATTCTAAAAATCAATAAAGTGATGCCACAATATTCTATTTGACATAAGTTCTATTATAAATTCCTAATATGTGGATTTTAAAAATTCATCATACTATTTGTGCAATATATAGTTGAGAATCATACTATATGGGAATTTCTTTACTAAAATGAAATGGTGCTACGTGAATGAATAATTCTATTCAAATGACGTGCTTTGCAAATTGTAATGATTTGAGAACTTCCATGTAATATGAAGTAATGGTCCATTTCGGGTTTCCATGTAGTTTGTAGATAAAGATTTATTTATGGGTGATGAGTAGCTTTGTGGGTGATTTTTTTTCTAATATCCATGCTGATAGTAGATACGAGAAGATAAACCAATGTAAACTACTTTCCCTGATCAAATAATATTTATGCGCTCAATGGTTTGATAATCTCTATTTTTTGGCTATAAATACAAGGCCAACTCTCTCTCTAAAGGTGATCAATAATTTCAGATAAGTGTTCATTTTGTTCATAAGATATTATTATGATCCATTTGAATTCCACAAAGAATTTTTTTCTTTTAGCGAATTATAAAACGGAATGTGAGGTTCAATATTTAGAGTTCCACTATGCTATGTGTATTCATTCACCATGTGGTAAAATTCTACACTAGTTTCTCTGTAGGTGAAGTGCAATGAAAAATTCAAAAATAATTTAAATCATATTCAAGCATTAGTTTTCTAATAATCATTAATGTCAACCAATATTACATGAATGGTCCTATATGCTATGCTATGATCATTTCATGATCATAGGAACAATTTATCAAACTATTGGAGGAATACACTATGAATAGAAAAGTGAAGTGTTATAAAATGAAAGAACTAGTTTTCTAAAAATCAATAAATTTATCCAATGATATGTGACTTATCATATTTTCTATGCTCTGATTATTTTAGAATCATATGGATGATTTTGAAAACTATTTAAAGAATGTACAGTGAATAGAAGAGTGAAGTTTTATATGATGCAAGCATCAATTTAGTAAGAATCAAATAAGTGGACCAATAATAGGCTACATGTCATACATGCTATGATATGATCATATTATGATTGTTGTAACAATTTAACATACTATTTTATCAACTTACAGAGAATAAATAATTTATGTCAAATATGATCATAGCATCAGTATGCTATGCATCAAAAAAGTGGACCAATAGTATATTACATATCATACATGCTATGCTATGAGAATTTCAAGATAATTGGAACAATTTATCATACTATTTTTTCAATATACAAGGAATATAAAAAGAATGTGCAATATGATCCGAGCATCAGTATTCTAAGCATTAAATAAGTGGACCAACAATATGCCACATATCATTAATTCTATGTTATGATTATTTCATGTGTAGGAGTTCAATTTAGTGTACTGTTTGAATTTTACAAATTGGATAAGAAAATGGGAACTCCATGAAATAAACATGATCGCATGTGTAATTGAGTGGATATTGAGAGTAAAAATTATTATGAGTTGTGAAAGTCTCAATCTTTCATAATAAAATATTGAAGAAATTGTGTGCATCACATGAAAACATTATTTGAGTTTCAGAATTCATCATAAGAAGGAAGAATCATTGACTGAGTAGAAATATAAGAAATATAGGATTATCACTAGATATTAGAAGTTGAAGAGATTGAAGACAAAATATACTTGTAGGAGAAGGCAACCTGGTCTGAGCATTCAGTAATCTGAGACGATCCAAATAATTGAAGATCTGGTGTGAATGGGTTTCAAGAACAAAAATATTATTTCAAGAACCTATTGATGATATTGAATTTCTACATGAGTATAACATATCCAATACACTCTTGGATTAAGATATATTTAAAGTGTTTTAGGAGAAACTACAAGGAAATAGATATATTTCTATTTGTGGATCAAGAACATTTAGAATAAGGGTCTTTGGACTACGGTGTCTACCCAGTTACAGAAGAGGTTTGTAGCTGGGGTGTCTCACCAGTCTAGAAAGGATAAGAAAATATAGTTGGGTTGTATAACTTTAATCAATTGTAGGATTTCCTATTTGTGTCTAGGACATGTTGTTTCCTTATTCATTGCAATCACCTTCTAATATAGTGTAGAATCCATGTTGGGGGGATTAACCAACATGGAAAGGAGTATGTGTTTTTTATCTAACCTTGTAAAAATTGTGTTCTAGGATCCCCTTGATTATTTACACATATGAAGTGATATTTTTAGATATAACTGAGTGGATCCAGAACCTTTACAAGTTCCAGAGGTTAAATTAAAAAGAAAAAAATTAAAAATTAAACCACTGATTCACCCCATGCCAGTGTTCAATCCGTCTCGGGGCACTACAATTTGTATCATATCCCTTGTCCCTCTAAAGATAATTTTTTTCCTGGACTATTTTTAAAATCCATTATGATGCATATATTTTAGTAAGGGTTTGATTTAAATCAAATGAAGATATAATAATTTACTGTCAAGGATAAAATTATTTGGGGTTCTTACAAAACTCAGAAGAATAGGAAGAGAAGAGTGGAAATGAAGTTAATGAAGAATCTAAAAGTTAATGGAGAAATACCACTGACTAATGGTAATTAGATTTGTACAAGTAGTAATTATTATTAATTTTATGATTCTTCTAATGAACTGCTGCAGGGAAAATGAATCACATGGTGATATTCTTTTTGAATTAAAATAACATCTAAATAATGTTCTGAAAGAAGTGGTTAACTGTATTTTTTGGAACAATCAAGGGAATACTTTTTTTGATAAAGCACAACTAGAGGTATAAGTTGAATAATTGGGGGATGAACTAATTAAGATGTTCAAAATGTGAATCACTCTCACAAACCTAGTGTAAGTAAGGGAACAATCCATTTTTCATACTAAATAATAATTTCAAGGGTATAACTATAAGAATGTTTTGTTTGAGATTATTTTTAAACAGACCTTTCATGGACTTGAAAAATTGAACAAAGGTTCTATGGATTTCAATAATTTTCAAGTGGATATCAAATCCAATAGGATCATGGATCTTGAATCATTATTGCCAGATAAAATTTTATTGCATCAAGTGGGTGTTGAGAATATGAGGAATGAATATGAAGATAATGTGGAATTTTCTAAAGATCATAAGAATTCCCTCAACATGAAATATCTTGAATTGAAAATTCAATTGGCCAATTTTTAGAACGACTTATGTTGATACCTCACAATAAAAGATCTATGTATCTACTTCAACACAATTCCCTTTCAAGGATTGTACTATTAAATAATCTTCTTCACATGGGAAAAAGAATATTACATCATCTAATGATCTATCCAATGAATAAGTAATGAAATAGGTACCATTCATATCCCAATGTAATATTGTATTTTAATTTGTTTTTATAAAAAATTAATGTTTAAATAAAAACTATTTAAAAATATGGATGATAATAAATGGATACGAACCTACCACCATGTCAATGGTGGATATAAGAATATGTATAAGTGATTTTTCCCCACATGAATCCTAGCAGGTGGTGAAGAATACCCAAAAACATTATGATGTAAATTTTGAACAAAAATAATAAAATAAAATAGGATCAAGGTTTGTGGTTCAATGTTAGTGTTTCAATAGATTTGGATATTTTTTTAGATTATTGGTACAATATTTCAAATTCTAATGCACAAAAGAATCCTATACAAAGGGGAATAATTCTAGAGATGATGCAATAACATTTACAAAATAAGAAAAAAATTTCATGTTCAAACTGATTTGAACTTCTTGGTAATGTCTATTATGTTTTCAATAAAATTGGTTATAAAAGTGATACATGTACATATCAAATTTTAATAAGAAACTATGGACCACATGAGAAATAAATGACAACCTTGTGTAGAAATATGGAAAATGTTGAAAATCAGATTATTCCTAATAGGGTTCATGAGATGAAATCCATAGACTCATTACATAAGAAAGATCAGAAAAAACCAGGTCCATGAAGATGAACATGAGTGATACATCTAATAATAGAGATATTAATAAATTCACTCATGTGAATCTATGTGGAAATTCAAAACAAGTTGTAAATATTCCTAAAGATATTCCTATGATTTTTGATTTTGATTTGGAGAAATATAGAAAGTTATAATAAGAACAATAAAAATATCATACTAAAGTTAAAATTAATATTCCACTTTAAGAAGTATAATTTCATGGGAGGTTTTCATAAATAAGAATCTCATGCGTTGATAATGTTCTGTGTGAGAGATGTAATAAATCTAGACATAATGCAAGAGGATTCTTCACCACATTTCCATCACAATAAGAAGTCTTGAGGACAATTGATGTTGCATTAGAAGATATATAAGAAATTGAGGCTAAATAAAGAAGAACCATCTCACACAATGAAATGATAAGTGTGATATGATCAATGTCACCAAAGGATAAATCAGATTTGAAAAGTAGATGTGGAAGCATGAATTATGGAGAAAGTGGAGTAACTTGGTTGAGAAAACTATCTCAAGTTTTCTTTTCACATTAAGGAACAAGTGAACCCTTCTTATTCCCTTATATATATGTGTATTTTTTTAAGTAAAAATATTTTGTATTGAAGGATATGTTTGAGGATATGACTTCAGGATAATATGATGATATTGTTCTTCATGGAGTTTACCGACTTCCATGAAATGGAAAAAAGTGTGTATCCCTTGAGGGGAAGCATCAATGAGATGAAACAGTCGAATATTAATTTCATAGTGAATGTGGTACATCTAAACAGATTTTTAAAATTTGAATTTCTGGTATTCCAATAACACTTTCACCCCTCAGTCTAATTATATTAATCATATAAATTAATGGGGAGTTCTTGATTGATGTTAAGATAAGAAAAATGGGGGGTCTATATCATTTTCACTTGGATTTTTTAATGTTTTTGCTGAATTATGTGAATGATATAGTATTTCATTGATGAATTAGATTATTTATAAAACCAATAATAAGAGTTAAGGATTTTTTATCATGATTTAACATGCATGGTATTTATGGATAGATTATAAAACCTTGGTTGCATCTCTCTTGTTTTCTTCACCAGTTTAGCCGATGTAGACTTATAGTTGATTAACTAAAGGATATTTTATAAGAGAATAATATGAGATAATTAACATATTTGATGTGATCAAGAAATTTTCATATAAGGGATATAATCATGTTTTTGAGAAAAGTGTGAGATGAGAAGATCCACCACTTACCCTTTTCATTTTTTTTATGTAAGGTGGAGAAAAATATTGATTTTGTAAAGTGTATAAGTGTTGAAAAATTTTTTTAAAGGGGGATTTATGAACACAATTTCATGATTGATTAATGATTTTTTATTTGGTGTTAGTATATCATAAATTTAATATATGTTGAAGAATTATATGAGGAGCTGGGGATGCTTGAAGTGGTGATGCCTGGAGAATTGGTTTGGACTTACTTGATGGAATTGGATTCTATGCTTGAGAGATTATCCATATTCATTATAATGATTTTTGAGATGGTATTAAAAGTAATTCATGACAATAGTTTATGGTGAAGTAAAATGATCTACTAAAAATGAAATACTGTGAAAATGTTTATTTTTCATGAAGTTAAGAAGAAGAATTAAAGAATATGGACATGAAAAATGTATGTATATATATGTCATGAAGAAGAATAAAATTTGAAATTTTTTTAACTGATCTTAAAGCTCAAGAACTTGTGTCAATAATGATACATTGTTTTCAACATGGATGATTATTGATGTTAATGAAAATATTCATTTCATTGAGGATTTTATTTGAAGGCCATGTAATATCACTATATTTGGAATGAAGTATTGATGATGGGTTTTTATGTCAAATGATCTTTTATGACATCAGGTTCAATAAGGGATCATCCAAATCTCATTAGAATTATGTAAATCAGATAAGAATGGATTTCTGAAAACTGTAAGAAAATTTTGCAAAGTTGAGTTTGTGAATGAGGCTTCCATGTAAATGGGGTTCATGGTCTTCAGATAAAAATAAAACAGTTCTCTAAACATCAATAAAATGATACCATACTATGCTATTTGACATATATTCCATGTTATATTCATGTTAGTGATTATAAAAAATTTATCATACTATTTTAGGTACATTCAGTGGAAATCAAAGTAGGTTGATAGAACATAATTGAAATTCCCATGCATAGTACACTAATAATCAGTAAAGTGAATTTATAGCATGGTATTTTACATATATGCTATGCTATATTCATGTTATGTGAATATAATAAATTTAACATTCTATTTTAGGTACATTGATTGGAAAATAAAATCTGGTTGATAGACCACAATTGAGATGCCCATACATAGTATGATAAACTTTAATAATGTAATTCCATAGTACACTATTTGACATTGATGCTATGATATATTCATGAGATGTAGATTGGAAATATTTAGCATACTATATGTGAAATATATAGTTCAGAAGTGTACTATATGGGAATTTCTTCACTATAATGCTATGCTGGTACGTGAATGAATAATTCCCCATAAATGACATTATTCATGGATAGTAAAGCTTTGAAAATTGCCATAATGTATGTGGTGATGGTCCTTTGTGGGTTTCCATGTAGTTCATAGATGAATATTTCTTCAAAAATGATGAGATTCTTTGTGGGTAAAGTACTTTGCAGACAGCTATGCTGATGGAAGATATTCTAAGATGAACCTATTTAATCTTTATTGCATGATTAAAAAAATTTCATGCACTAAATGGATTTGTAATCTATATTTGTTGTAACATCCCAGGTAAATAAAGAATAATAAATTTTCATATTTATTAATATTTTCGAATTAAATATTAATTTTACTCTAAAGGGGTTGCTATGTTCGATAGCATACCCGATACGCAACAAAGAGTTTCTTTGAAATCGTACGTTGCACACTAGTAATAAAATAATATTATTTTAAATGTTAGTTAACACGTAGCCTTTGTACTGGCGGGAATTGATAGAAATAACTAAAATATGATTATATATGTTTTTTAAATGTTTTTATATTTATCTAATAAAGGATAAAGGCTTAAAATACGAAAAGAATTAAATTCTAGGCTTATATAATCTAATTTTCACGAAAGGTCCACTTATCAACATTTGATGGAGAACCGTCATTAAATATAGTTCTGGTCACTCTTATACATTCTATTTGACCAAAATAAAACTCTTATTTAGAATCAGGACATCAAATATTACTTTGTGTAATTTTTTGTTATTTTTCCGATAAAGTTCATTTTTTAATGAATAGTGTAAAATGTTGTATTTTAATTCAAAACCTCTTTTTAATCTAATTTATTAAGATGATTAGATAATATTTTGAATTGGTTTTTAAGTGAAATTAGAATATATTTTCACCATTTAATCCAATAGTGGTCATTGAAATTAATTTTACTTTGAAATTGGACTTAAACTGGTGTCAATCTTTTGATACTTATTGTTTCATAAAAACACACTATTTTTTTTGACAGCGGGAATTAATTATTAAATTAATTAATGAAACTTATATGTTTTGAATTTTAAAAAATGGACTTAATTTTTGAATTCAGAATATCAAATATATCTTAGGGTGATGTTTTGGTTTTTTTTCTGAAAAACATCAATTTTTGATGAATAGTGAAACCGCAAGGTGGTGGTTACAAAATTTGATTTTTCGTTTAAATGGTACTTTACCACTTCTATGTTTTGAATCTCAAAAATTCAATTTAAATGATTTTCATTATTAAGTAAAATGTGGTTCAATGGGATTAAAATAAATTTTGGTGAATAGTAACTTTTATGTTTTATTAATCGCGATTAAAGGTAATTAGTGTAATTTAAGGTAAAAATAATATTATAATAAAATGAAAATATCTTGACACTTGTCCTAACCCTATTGGTTGAGTTATGGCCGACCAATACAACCCATGGGTCGATTTTTGGTACCCCATGGAGCCACTTGGGTATGATAATGACATTTATGCCTTTTATTTAAAGTTAAAGTAAAAATGACACAAACATGAGATGTTTTACTAAACCAATTTTTACATGGGGTTATACAATTCAGATTTTTGACTATAAATATTAATTGTAAAGATAAAAAGATTTCATACAACATAGTATTTTTTGTATAATTTTTAGAAATTAAATAAATTAAATTATTTATGACACCATGATGATGCAACGATTGCCTCATTATTTAACGATTTAAATAAAATGGAAATATAATGTAAAATCTAAGACCTACGCATGTCAAAAACCTATTGGATGGGTGGATTTAGAACCCTTATCACCTTATCCTTGAAACACATCAATGTGGGACCATTAAAATCCGAAAAGCATTTGAAAAATAAAGTAACATTTCTTTACTTTCCAAGAGTGCCCCTCCTCTCCTCTTATAAAAGGCCCCACCTCTACCTCATTACCCACACTTCCAAAGCCATTGGCTCGACCAAAACCTGCTAATTTTGTCTCTCCACATACCTCTCTAACTCTTTGAAGCCTCACTTTGGGTAGAAGTCTTCCCAAGGAAGCCTTTGAGCTCAAACCAAAGGGAGTTACCTGATTTTAAGGTAATGTTTTCACTTGAGTCCGTTTGTTTTATTTTTCCTCTCCAACCCCCTAAAATCTTTTTATTCATTTCTTTTGTAACAAATCCAGTATATTACATATACTAGGATGTTGTTATAAGAAGGATTCTAGCTAGACTTACACACACCTATGTCTAATGGTTAAAGAACATACTGTTTCCGTGGATGGTGAATTTCTGCCTCACAAAACGATGATTGTTCGATATTCTTCTAACAACTTCAAAGGTGGCCATTAAGATGTCACTATATTTATATATGATATATAATATGTTTATTTTTTCCTTAACCTTCTGTAATTTTCATTTTGGGCATACCTTTATGGTTTCCATTATGGGTAAATGCGATATCTTCATTTAAGGAAGTGCGGACTACCACCCCCTCAAAGTGATGTGATTCGTTAATGCCGTATGGGGGACGTAAAAAGGATAGATTTAAAGTTATTATATATGATGTTATACTGTAATTATAATATACCTCTATATAATAATTATTTCTTTCCATTAAAGTATGAGATAGAAATGAAAGTAGCGTTCATGCGTACGTACGGCTTACCGTCTCCATGAACGCTGCATTTCATTTCTTATCCCCAAATGTAATGTACTATTATATGAACATGTATATAATGGATATATATGATTAATGATACATCTAAATGATTAATATAATTTTGGAATTAAAATATACATACCTCTCATTTAGTTTTAATTCCATTAATATGACAAAGAAATGAAAGTAGCGTTCATGCGTACGTACAGATTACCGTCTCCATGAACGGTGCATTTCATTTCTTACCTCTAAATGATTATGTAATATTATAAATACATGTATATGCTGGATATATATGATATCCAAATCAGGAATGTCATTCTGGATATAATGAACCTTTGACCACACGAACAACATGTAATTATAAGAAGTCCACTTTCGACATAAGAACCCAATATCGACAAAACAAACATTATTAACTTAAATGGTTACATAATGTTTATAACATGATAATAAGTGATATAAAAGAAATAATGAACTTGAAGAAGGTTCTTAAGCAAGTAGAAATTAACTCAAGTTTATTATTCAGGACGTTAAAGAACGATCGAGTCAAGTCGGACTCGAGGTAAGGGACTTCGTCTCAATCTCCTTTCATTGAGGCATATTTCGTTTTATACACAACTTTCTTTTATACGGTGTATAAACCCCTTTGACTTTTACTTTTATACAAAATGATTCTTTTTCTATAAAGCGTTTTACTGAACGACAAAAAGGAATGTTTCTTTTAACGTACGTGGTGACAATGACTTTTTCCGCCTCCGCGAGTATTATTTGGTCATTGGATTCCTCAACAAGACATAATGTTTTTAAAATGAAATAAATACCATATACTCTTTTATGTATTTTGGTATTGAAAATGGTTTTTATGATGGATTTGTTATGTCAATATATTTATGTGATATATTGTGATCAAAGTGTGGAAATGTTTTCTTTCCATTATATTTGTTTTATGATTTTATATTGGTACTTGGACATTTGATGGGTGGTTACGTGATAAACCATATGATGGGTGGTGCCGTGAATACCAGGACGAGTGGTTACATTATAACCTCCAATGCATTGGGTATGGAAGTCGGCCGTATGGCTATTCCATTAAGTATGTATGGAAGTTGTCCGAATGTCTATTCCATTAATAGATATGTGTGGAAGTTGACCGTATGGTTATTCCACTTAAGTATGTTTATGTCCCAAGTTACCTTTATATGTTATGTGTTCTTTATATGGGTTTTATGGTAATCCTTTGGTTACAAAAGGGTAAGTAATGATATTCTATTCAGTGAAGAGTTTTTATTACTTCATGAAGGTGAAGGTATTACTTTGATGAAGTATACATGGTTTACTTGATGTTTGAAAAACTAACTGTTTTCATTCTTTGTGTATCCCTTACTGAGCTTTTTATGCTCACCCCAAGTTTTTTTGAATTTTTTTTCACAGGACTTAATGTGGAATAGGGTCAAGGATGGGATCAAGGGAAAGTCATGCTATATAAAACATGGAACTAGACATGTTTCTTGTTAAGAGTTTTTTTATTCTATGGAAACTTAGGAGAAGTGTCTACTTTGTAAATATTTTGAGATGTAATAGTTATGTTTTAATTCTATAAAACTCTAAACCTGAAAAGATCCTCAATGTGAATTATTCATTTAATTCAATTTTATGTAAGGTTTAAGGCCCGGGCCTTATAGTTGGTATCAAAGGTCGGTTTAGACAACTTTAGGAGTTAGAAAAGTGTTAAATTATAATATGATTGAAATGATATAGCATTTACAGATTACCATGTTGCTTTTCCTAAGATATTTCTATGATCAGAATGGTTTTCCGCAGAGGAAACAAAGAAACTATGTTGTGAAGACATCAGGAGGAAGACAACCTTCCAAATCAGCAACCTGAGATGGTCGGAATCGGAACTGAACAGTTTGTTGCAGTGATGGCACCGTTGACTCAGGCTATAAATGGTGGTGGTATCCATGCACGAGATCAGCCAGATCAACCGCAGAGGAACATGTTAGTGGTGGAACATTTCATGAGGCAACATCCCCCATCATTCAGAGGATCATCTGACCCCGTACAAGCTGAAGGGTGGATTAAAGCACTGGAGAAGATTTTTGATGTCATGGGGTGTTCAGAACATCAAAAGGTTAGTCTTGCTGTTTACCTTTTTGAAGGTGAAGCTGATCAGTGGTGGTCGATAGTAAAAAATATCAGGGATAGTGATGAGATTGAGGATATTTACTGGGACGAATTCAAAGGTATGATTCTTGAGAAGTATTTTCCTAAGGCTATTCGACTTAGGATGGAAGAACAATTCTTAGAATTGAGGCAAGAGGAAGACTCAATGGCTGCCTATGAAGCAAAGTTCACTCGATTGGAAAGGTATGCTCCAAACTTCATACAAGATCTTGATGGTAAAACAAACTGTTTTTACTCAGGGTTAAAGCCAAAGTATCTAAGGGATTTAGATTCTCGTGAGTTCAAAAGTTATGAAAAACTTGTTCGATGTGTGGAGAAGGTGGAAATGGAGTTTGCTGATGATCAGGTGTTCTATGAAAACAACAGAATAAGAGGTCCAGTTGGCAGGCAAAGGGGAAGAATTCACCAAAAAAGCAAGGAGGTAAGAAAACCAAATATCCATCCTATGAGAAGTGTGGTAAAATGCATCCTGGAGAATGTTTATCCAAGTCTGGTAAGTGCTTTTGGTGTGGTAAGTCTGGTCATATTGCTCGTAACTGTAAGGAAGATGATCAAGTAGGAAATGAAAAGCCAGTGGTAAGATGTTTTAAATGTAAGGAAATGGGTCATTATTAAAATGAGTGTCTAACGAAGAACTCGACTAGGGGAAAGCAGCCAGACTACAAGCAGAAAGGGGTGGTGAAATCCTTTGCAACAACCTCAGCAGATGTTGGGCCATCGAATGAAGTGGTATCAGGTACACTGTTTGTTTGTTCAGATTATGCCAATGTGTTGTTTGATTCAGGGTCTACACATTCTTTCATTTCTGAGAAGTTTTCTAGTAAATTGGAAATTCTATATCAAGATATGAATCCTGAACTTATGGTAAAAACACCCGGAGGGAACGTTGAGAAAAAAAGGAATTATAAGAAGCTTCCTATCCTTGTGTGTGGAAAGAATCTACCAGCAAACCTTATTGTTTTTCCTCTAGTAGAGTTTGATGTTATTTTTATGCATGGATTGGCTTTCTGTTTATCATGCTAAGATTGACTGCAGAGCTAAAATGGTTTCTTTTCAGAAATATTTTCAGTTTGTGTACAATAATTAACCCTTGATTTTGATAACATATCAGGAAGTTGAGAAACTAGTAAAATATGGAAATGAATGTTACCTTGCGCATATTGTTGAAAATAAGGAACTGTTCAGATTAATGATGTGGCAGTGGTAAATGAGTATCTTGATGTTTTTCCTGATGAGTTTCCTGGTATTATTCATGATCGGGAAGTTGAATTTACTGTTGACTTAGTTCCTGATTCTAAGCCAATTTCAAAACCCCCTTATCGAATGGCTCAAGTTGAACTTTTAGAGTTAAAGAAGCAATTGCAAGAGTTATTAGATAAAGGTTTCATTCGACCTAGAACATCACCATGGGGTGCTCCTGTCTTGTTTTTTAAAAAGAAAGATGGCTCAATGAGACTTTTTATTGATTATAGAGCCTTGAATAATATTACTGTTAAGAACAAATAACCTTTTCCTCATATCGATGATTTGTTTGATCAGCTCCAAGGAGCTCAGTATTTTTCGAATATTGACTTGAGGTCGGGGTACCATCAGTTTAAAGTAAAATAAGCAGACATTTTGAAGACTGCGTTTTGTACTAGATATGGCCATTATGAATTTGTAGTTATGCCTTTTGGGTTAACTAATGCACCTTCTGTATTCATGGACCTTATGAATAGAATTTTCTATGAGTTCTTGGATAAGTTTGTGGTTGTTTTCATCAATGATATTTTTGTGTTTTCTAAAAGTAAAGAGGAGAATGAAAGTCATTTAAGGGTTATCTTGAAGACCTTAAAAGAAAAGAAACTATATGGAAAATTCAGCAAGTGCGA
This sequence comes from Viscum album, assembly GCA_963277665.1. Taxonomy (NCBI): domain Eukaryota; kingdom Viridiplantae; phylum Streptophyta; class Magnoliopsida; order Santalales; family Viscaceae; genus Viscum; species Viscum album. The sequence continues at coordinate 826,662,995 of OY728162.1, forward strand.
GTTTTGGTTACAACAAATTTCTTTCCTGGGTCACATTGTTTCAAAAGATGGCATAACTGTTGATCCTGCTAAAACAAAAGTTGTTGGATAATGAAAAAGACTCACAAATGTAACCGAGATCCGTAGTTTTCTTGGTTTGGTAGGTTACTACCGAAGGTTTGTTGAAAATTTTTCACGGTTATCTAGTCCAATTACTAAGCTAACTTGTAAGGGTGTTAAGTTCATCTGGACAAAAGAATGTGATGATTGTTTTCAGGAGTTGAAAAAAAGATTGGTGAATGCTCCAGTTTTGGAACTTCCTTCCAGGAATGGTGATTTTGTTATATACAGTGATGCTTCATTGAAGGGGCTTGGCTGTGTCCTTATGCAGAATGATCAGGTAATTGCTTATGCTTCACGTCAGTTGAAAACTCATGAGGTAAATTACCCTACACATGATTTGGAATTAACTGCTGTTGTTTTTGCTTTAAAAATTTGGAGGCATCATTTGTATGGAGTAAAGTGTGAAATATTTACTGATCACAAAAGTTTAAAGTATATATTCACTCAGAAATAATTGAACATGAGACAGAGGAGATGGCTGGAATTAATCAAGGATTATGATTGTACAATTCATTACCATCTAGTAAAATCCAATAAAGTTGCTGATGCTTTGAGTCGAAAAAGTAATGCTTCATTAACGATGTTGCGTTTGGAACTTGATCCTTTGGTTAAGGATTTGATGAAATTTGGCATAGAAGTTTTTGGTGCATGATGTCCTTCTGTTTTGTTTCAGGTATCAGTGATATCTTCTCTATCAGACAGAATCAAGCAAGCACAGAAGAAAGATAGTGAGTTGCATAAAAAGGTAGAGCTAGTATAGAAAGGTAAGTTGCATGAATTCAACATTGATAGTGATTGTGTTTTGATATTTGGGAAGAGATTGTGTGTGCCTTGTGATTCACAGTTAAAGAGAGAGTTGTTATGTGAAGCTCATAGTTCTCCGTTTTCAGTTCATCCTGGCAGTACTAAGATGTACAGAGATCTGCGGGAGTATTACTGGTGGGATGGAATGAAAAGAGATATTGCTGATTTTACTGTGAAGTGTTTGACTTGTCAGTAGGTTAAAGTAGAGCGGCAGTTACCGAAAGGGATGCTTCAGCCTCTACCAGTGCCAGAGTGGAAATGGGAGAATATATCCATGGACTTTGTTGTGGGATTACCGAAGACATCTCGAGGTAATAATGCAATATGGGTTATTGTTGATCGCTTGACTAAATCTGCTCATTTCCTTGCCATACGAGATAATTTTTCCCTAGATCAACTTTCCCGTTTGTATCTTAAAGAGATAGTCAGGTTACATGGATTTCCTATCTCCATTGTATCTGACCGTGATCCCAGGTTTACTTATAACTTTTGGAAAGGCCTTCAGAAGTCTTTGGGTACTGAATTAAATTTTAGTACAACTTTTCATCCGCAATCAGATGGGCAGTCAGAACGAACAATTCAGACATTGGAGGATATGCTACGAGCTTGTTCGATGGATTATCAGGGAAGTTGGCACCAACATTTTTCCTTGGTTGATTTTTCTTATAATAACAGTTTTCATTCCAGTATACAGATGACACCATTTGAGGCATTATTTGGGAAGCGGTGTCGAACTCCAGCATTTTGGGATGAAGTCGGTGAAAGGAAGCTTATGGGACCAGAATTGGTAGAAGAGATGGCAGAAAAAGTTCAGTTGATTCAGAAACACATGAAAACAGCTCAGAGCATACAGAAAAGTTATGCAGATAACCGGAGGAAGGATCTATCTTTCGAGGTAGGTGATCATGTTTTTATCATTGTTTCTCCATGGAAAAGTGTGATGCGATTTGGTAAGAAAGGAAAGCTGAGTCCAAGGTTCATTGAACCATATGAAATTCTGGAGAGAGTTGGATCAGTAGCTTACTAAGTGTCTTTAACTCCGAGTATATCTCAGGTACACAATGTTTTTCATGTTTCTATGCTGAGAAAGTATATGCCAGATCCATCCCATGTTTTGTGTCCAGAGGTAGTTCAGTTGGAAGAGAACCTATCTTATGAAGAACAACCAGTCCAGATTCTTGACCGAAGAGAGCAAGTGTTGCGAAATAAGGTAATTCACCAGGTAAAGGTTTTGTGGAAAAACCATATGGTTGAAGAGGCAACGTGGGAATCTGAAAATGCTATGAGGGATAAATACCCCCACTTATTTTGATAAGTGAATAAAATTGCAAGGACGCAATTCCCAAAAGGGGGGAAGGATGTAACATCCCAGGTAAATAAATAATAATACATTTTCATATTTATTAATATTTGTGAATTAAATATTAATTTTACTCTAAAGGGGTTTCTATGTTCGATAGCGTACCTGATACGCAACAAAGAGTTTCTTTGAAATCGTACGTTGCACACTAGTAATAAAATAATATTATTTTAAATGTTAGTTAACACGTAGCCGTTGTACTGGCGGGAATGGATAGAAATAACTAAAATATGATTATATATGTTTGTTAAATGTTCTTACATTTATCTAATAAAGGATAAAGGCTTAAAATATGAAAAGAATTCAATTCTAGGCTTATATACTCTAATTTTCACGAAAGGTCCACTTATCAACATTTGATGGAGAACTGTCATTAAATATAGTTCTGGTCACTCTTATACATTCTATTTGACCAAATAAAACTCTTCTTTAGAATTGGGACATCAAATATTACTTTGTGTAATTTTTTGGTATCATTCCGATAAAGTTCATTTTTTAATGAATAGTGTAAAATGTTGTATTTTAATTCAAAACCTCTTTTTAATCTAATTTATTAAAATGATTAGATAATCTTTTGAATTGGGTTTTAAGTGCAATTAAAATATATTTTTACCATTTAATCCAATATTGGTCGTCGGAATTAATTTTACTTTGAAATTGGACTTAAACTGGTGTCAATCTTTTGATACTTCTTGTTTCATAAAAACACGCTATTTGTTTTGACAGCAGGAATTGATTATTAAATTAATTAATGAAACTTATATGTTTTGAATTTTTTAAAATGGACTTCATTTTTGAATTCGGAATATCAAATATAGCTTAGGGTGATGTTTTGGTTTTTTTTCTAAAAAACTTCAATTTTTGATGAATAGTGAAACCGCAAGGTGGTGGTTACAAAATTTGATTTTTTGTTTAAATGGGAATTTACCACTTTTGTGTTTTGAATCTCAAAAATCCAATTTAAATTATTTTCATTATTAAGTAAAATGTGGTTCAATGGGATTAAAATAAATTTTGGTGAATAGTAACTTTTATGTTTTATTAATCGCGATTAAAGGTAATTAGTGTAATTTAAGGTAAAAATGATATTATAATAAAATGAAAATATCGTGAAACTTGTCCTAACCCTTTTGGTTGAGTTATGGCCGACCAATAAAACCCATGGGTCGATTTTTGGTACCCCATGGAGCCACTTGGGTATGATAATGACAATTGTGCCTTTTATTTAAAGTTAAAGTAAAAATGACACAAACATGAGAGGTTTTACTAAACCAATTTTTACATGGGTTTATACAAGTCAGATTTTTTACTATAAATATTAATTGGAAAGATAAAAAGATTTACTACATCATAGTATTTTTTTTATAATTTTTAGACATTAAATAAATTAAATTATTTATGACACCATGATGATGCAGCGATTACCTCATTATTTAACGATTTAAATAAAATGGAAAGATAATGTAAAATCTAAGACCTACACATGTCCAAAACCTATTGGATGGGTGGATTTAGAACCCTTATCACCTTATCCTTAAAACAGATCAATTTGGGACCATTAAAATCCAAAAACCATTTGAAAATAACGTAACATTTTTTTACATTCCAAGAGTGCCCCTCCTCTCCTCTTATAAAAGGCCCCCACCTCTACCTCATTACCCACACTTCCAAAGCCTTTGGCTCGACCAAAACCTACTCATTTTGTCTCTCCAAATCCCTCTATAACTCTTTGAATCCTCACTTTGGGTAGAAGTCTTCCCAAGGAAGCCTTTGATCTCAAACCAAAGGGAGTTACCTGATTTTAAGGTAATGTCTTCACTTGAGTCCGATTGTTTTATTTTGCTTCTCCAACCCCCTAAAATATTTTTATTAATTTATTTTGTAACAACTCCAGTATATTCCATATACTAATATGTTGTTATAAGAAGGATTCGAGCTACACTTACACACACCTACGTCTAATGGTTAAAGAACATACTGTTTCCGTGGATGACGAATTTCTGCCTCACGAAACGATGATTGTTCGATATTATTCTAACACCTTCAAAGGTGGCCATTAAGATGTCACTATATTTATATATGATATATAATATGTTTATGTTTTCCTTAAGCTTCTGTATTTTTCATTTTGGTCATACCTTTATGGTTTCCATTATGGGTAAATGCGATATCTTCATTTAAGGAAGTGCGGACTACCGCCCCCTCAAAGTGATGTGATTCGTTAATGCCGTATGTGGGACGTAAAAAGGATGGATTTAAAGTTATTATATATGATGTTATAATGGAATTAAAATATACCTCTATATCATTATTATTTCTTTCCATTAAAGTATGAGATAGAAAAGAAAGTAGCATTCATGCGTACGTACAGCTTACCGTCTCCATGAACGGTGCATTTCATTTCTTATCCCCAAATGTAATGTACTATTATAAGTACATGTATATAATGGATATATATGATGAATGATACATCTAAATTATGAATATAATTCTGGAATTAAAATATACATACCTCTCATTTAGTTTTAATTCCATTAATATGACAAAGAAATGAAAGTAGCGTTCATGCGTACGTACGGCTTACCGTCTCCATGAATGGTGCATTTCATTTCTTACCTCTAAATGATTATGTAATATTATAAATAAATGTATATGCTGGATATATATGATATATATGATATATATGATATCCATATCAGGAATGTCATTCTGGGTATAATGAACCTTTGACCACACGAACAACATGTAATTATAAGAAGTCCACTTTCGACATAAGAATCAAATATCGACAAAACAAACATTATTAACTTAAATGGTTACATAATGTTTATAACATGATAATAAGTGATATAAAAGAAATAATGAACTTGAAGAAGGTTCTTAAGCAAGTATAAATTAACTCAAGTTTATTATTCAGGACGTTAAAGAACGATCGAGTCAAGTCGGACCCGAGGTAAGGGACTTCGTCTCAATCTCCTTTCATTGAGGCATATTTCATTTTATACGCAACTTTATTTTATACGGTGTATAAACCCCTTTGACTTTTACTTTTATACAAAAGGAATCTTTTTCTACAAAGCGTTTTACTAAACGAAAAAAAAGAATGTTTCTTTTAACGTACGTGGTGACACCGACTTTTTCCGCTGCCGCGAGTATTATTTGGTCATTGGCTTCCTCAACAAGCCGTAATGTTTTTAAAATGAAATAAATACCATATACTCTTTTATGTATTTTGGTATTGAAAATAGTTTTTATGATTGATTTTTTATGTCAATATATTTATGTGATATATTGTGATCAAAATGTGGAAATGTTTTCTTTCCATTATATTTGTTTTATGATTTTATATTGGTACTTGGACATTTTATGGGTGGTTACGTGATAAACCATATGATGGGTGGTGCCGTGAATACCAGGACGGGTGGTTACGTTATAACCTCCAATGCATTGGGTATGGAAGTCGGCCGTATGGCTATTCCATTAAGTATGTATGGAAGTTGGCCGAATGGCTATTCCATTAAGAGATATGTGTGGAAGTCGACCGTATGGTTATTCCACTTAAGTATGTTTATGTCCCAAGTTACCTTTATATGTTATGTGTTATTTATATGGGTTTTATGGCAATCCATTGGTTATAAAAGGGTAAGTAATGATATTTTATTCAGTAAAGAGTTTTTACTACTTCATGACGGTGAAGGTATTAGTTTGATGAAGTATACATGGTTTACTTGATGTTTGAAAAACAAACTATTTTCACTCTTTTTGTATCCCTTACTGAGCTTTTTATACTCACCCCATGTTTTTTTGAAATGTTTTTCACAGGACTTAATGTGGAATAGGGTCAAGGATTGGATCAAGGGAAAGTCATGCTATATAAAACATGGAACTAGACATGTTTATTGTTAAGATTTTTTTTAATTATATGGAAACTTAGTAGAAGTGTCTACTTTTTAAATCTTTTGAGATGTAATAGTTATGTTCTAATTCTCTAAAACTCTAAACCTAAAAATATCCTCAATGTGAATTATTCATTTAATTCAATGTTAAGTAAGGTCTAAGGCCGGGGCCTTATATTTGTTGCCTATAAATACAAGGCTAACTCTCTCACTAAAGATGATCAATAATTTGGTAGAACTATTTATTTTCATTGGAAGTTTTATTTTCCTCCATTTGGGTTTTATAAAGAAATTTGTTCTTTTAGCAAAGGATAAAATGTTGTGTGAGGTTCTATTCTAAGAGAGGAACTATGCTAAGTGTATTTATTTTCTTAGTGGTGAAGTGCTATTCTATTTTCTATGTCGGCGATGTTCTATGCAAACTTTAAAAATAATTCAAAGCATATTCAAGAATCAGTTCTCTATGAATCAGGAAAGTCAACCAATAGTACACAAATTTTCATATATGTTATGCTATGATATTTTCATGATCATAGGAATTTTTTTTTGGAAAAAATTTGAAGAGTATAATGTGAATAGAAAAGTGAAGTGTTATGTGATGAAAATATCAATTGACTATACATGAAGAAATTCAACCAAAAGTATACAACATATCATATTTGCTATGTTGTGATCATTTAATGATCATAAGAACAACTAAGAAAATTATTTTAAGAAGGTATAGTGAATAGAAAAGTGAATTAATATATGATGAAAGAATCAGTTTGATAAGAATCAATGAAGTGGTCCAGTAGTATGTTACATATCATACATGATATTCTATGATCATTGGAAAAATTTATTATATTTTTTGAACAATACAATGTGAATAGAAAATAGATGTGCAATATGATTCAAGCATAAATACACTAAACATAAAAGAATTGGACCAATAGTTTTCTACATATCATACATGATATTCTATGATCATTTCATGATCATTGAAACAACATAGCATATAGTTTAATAAATACACAATGAATAGAAAACTAATGTGCAATATGATCCAAGCATCTGTAAAATAACAATCAAACAAGTAGACCAATAGTATGAGATATATCATACATGATATGTTATGATCATTTGATGACTGTAAGATCAATTTATAATATTGCTTTATGTTTAAAAAGTGGATAATAAAATGGTATTTACACACAATACACATGGTTTTATGATGAATTTGAGTTGAGATTCAGAAATATAGATTATTCTGAGTTTCCAAGTCTATACCTTGTATAGAATTATATTGAAGATTTTTTTCCATTTGAACACATTATTTGAGTTAGGGTCTTCATCATAAGAAGGAAGAATCATTTCCTAAGAAGAAACCCGAGAAATATCTAATCATCAGTAAAGAATACATGTTGGGGGATTAACCAACATAAAAATTAGTAGGTATTTATAATGAACCTTGTAAATACTGTGTGCTGTGCCATTTCTAGTAATTTCTACATATTAAGTGAGATTTTGAGATATCACCAAGTGGATTGATAACCTTAACAAGTTTAAGAGGTTGAATTAAAAAGGAAAAATAGAGAAAGTAAGCAACTGATTCACCCCCTCTATGTTTTCAATCCTTCCAATGTAACTATAGATTTTATGATTAATTTTTCCCCAAGACACTAAGGTAAGAGAGAGCTAGTGAGTTTATGTGTCTGGAGCAGGGAACAATGATAGTTATGGAATATACAACACGCTTTAAAAAGTTTCATTTTTTCAACTATGTAACTTGTTGATTATGCATTGAGGGAAATATTATTCAAGGAAGAGCTCATACAGGTTGCTCGATGTCAAGTCAATGTGTTCATATTGACTTCTATTACTGAGATAGTGAATCTTGAACTAATTACACAGTACAACCTGAGAGAGGTTTGGGTTGTAGAGTTGAGTAGTATAGTCTCTAATCCTGATGTTCATCATCCTATAGTCGGAAGAGAATATTTTAGTATTACTATGAGATGAGAACCATCCAGACCACTAGTATTGGTATTGAAGTTTTCTTTCATCAATGTGACAGACAGGGACACATTAGGAATCCGTTTGATCATGACCCTGTGGAGTGTTGGGATTGTGGATGGATGGGCCATGTGAAAAATTTCTGTAGGACCTTACCTCCAGATGTTAGTAGAAGAGGGTCATCCTCAACTTTGGATTCAGGAGAAGGAATCAGTTCTTCACATCAGGAAGGGATCTAGAGTAGTATGGTCATTTTGGACGAGGTGGTCGTGGGTGTGGTTGAGGAATTCAGACACTAGTTATACCTAGACAGCAGAGTGGTATTTCTTCAGGTAGTGAGTTTAGATCATAGGGTTGTGGTTTAGGCTTAATATATTATGCACAACATACCCTCAGGGAGTAGGGTGTTGGACTATATAGAGTGAGAGGTATGATCTTGGTAGCCTCTACTTTGTATCTTTACTTTTTTACATAGGTGCATCTCATAGTTTCATATTTATACATGTGGTGGAATCCCTTAGGCTTGTCATTTAGTTTTATAGTGGAATTATAATGCTTGATACTCCATTTTATATTATTAAAGAGTATGAATGTTAGTATAGGGAGTTCCAACTTGATATTAGTCGGTGTCACTTCGTTTAGGATCTTTTTTTCCTCGGGATTATCAAGTTCGATGTCATACTTGGTATGGATTATCTAGTTTCTTATCGAGACTCCATTGATTTTTATGACTATAGGGTGACATTCACATTACCAAAGGTTGGAGTGTTTATTAAAAAGTCCGAATGGGATGTCTAGGAAATCTGAGTTAGACCAAAGCATCATGGGATGGGTGGGAGGACAACCTAGATTGCCAACATTTATCTAGATGACAGGGATCACATTAGGTATAATTTCCTCCAGTGGTTTATCATTTCGGGGATTCTTTCATGGAATAATTTTTTGTTTTAACTCCTAATATAGAGGTTGAGTTCTCCATCAATATAGTTCTAGGATCAGCACTAATATCCATTCCTCATTACAGGATGGCTACTGTGGACTTACAAGATCTCAAGAGGTAGATAAAGGACTTGGAGGTAAAGGAGTTTATTCAACCCAGTACCTCTATGTGGGGTTCACTAGTACATTTTGAGAAAAAGGTGGATCATATACATAAGATATGAATAGATTACCAGAAATTGGACCAACTGATGGTCAAGAACTAGTATCCAATTCGACATATAAATTACCTTTTTGATAAGATTTGAGGAGCTTTGGTGTTCTCAAAAGTTGATTTGATATTAGGATATCACCAGGTATGTGTTCGAACAGAGTACATGCCTCATATAGATTTTTGTAGAAGGTATGATCTATATGTGTATCTGGCTATGTCATTCGGACTCATAAACATGCCAGTGGTTTTAAGGGATCTAATAAAACAAGGTTTTTCATATTTATCTAGATTCTTTTATGGCGGTTTTTTTGGATGATATATTGGTGTATTATCACAATTAACATGACCATGAAAAACATCTTAAGATTATTTTGGATGCACCAAGGTAGAATCATTTATATTCTAAGATCACAAAGTTCCACTTATGGAAGGATAAGATTCACAACCTAAGTCATATTATCTCAGATATAATAGTATATATTGACCAAAAGAAGATGAGAGTTTTAGTTTCATGGGATCATCCCAATAATTTCTTTGACATACATTGTTTCTTGGGGATAGTGGGATATTATAATCATTTCATATAGGAATTACCATGCCAAGAATCACCACTTATGGGAATGACCAAGAAGTGTGTGAAGTTTGTAAGGATAGATACATGTGAGATAGAATTTCAAGAACCAAAATGGAGACTAACCTCAACACTAGTCCTAATTCTTTCTGAGTAGGGAAGAATCTACGCTATGTATTGTGATTCATCAGGTATCCAAATAGAAGTAGTTCTGATTCTAGGTGATAGATGTTAGATTGGAATGACTACAGTGATAAAAGAAGAGGTGGGTGAGTTGTATTATTTTAAAAATTTCACAATTCTGTCTATTCACATCAATATTTGATAAAGTTGTAAATGTTTATGTATGAGAGTATATGCAACGAATATGAATAAAGAATAAAGCACAACAATTTATGGTGGTTTGGGGCATCAAGATCCCCTAGTTCACTCCACCAATAATCCTCTCAGTAGGCTTGGTGAATTTCACTAGTAAGGTCCTCGTATCATAAAACTGATCCACAACTAAGTTCAAGTAGTTTTCACCCAAACAAAAATAGGTTTATAAAATAGAGCCTTCTAGTTATTTTATAGGGAACTGATAAAACCACATCTTAGTGCGAGAAGCTGACTCTCCACCACGACTAAATGCGAGAATCCGAAACTCAAGATAGATAAGATGTAGTTTGATGATAAATAGATATAGATTACAGCTACAACAACACACAACTGATAAAATAAGGATATTTGAATTCTGAAGAAAATACACTTTGAAATGTATTTGAAGATATCTGGTTGCACAAGAGATCTTCAATTCTAAGAACAACAACAAAAACATAGCATTGTCCTTCCAAAGTTAAACATGTATAACTCAAAAAATTAGTCCTTGTTTCTAAGATGCTTGATCACTGTAACACTATAAACAATTTTAACAGTAAAAATTCAATGAATAATATTTTCATATATATCTGAATGTAACATTGATTATTCATTCATTCACTTTTCCCAAAGGTAAAGACAACAATGTAAGGTTGATTACAAAAGTAAGTTTGATGATCCATATGTTTGTAAAGTTCCATACTTACATAGGGTTATTTAACCATACCTTTTATTTCGGAAAAATGTAATGTTATTATCCGAACGTAATGTTCATTAACCATAATTTCCTTCAAAATTAAGGTTTATTAACCATACGCGCTGATCCTTCAACATAAATGTAAGGATCTTTCTATACATTAATTTCTTTGACATATTGAATGAATTATATTTCTAGTAAATGAAAAACGGTGAATAATGTTTCTATAATATGCTTAATAGTGTTATGAACACTTTAATGATTATTTCTCATAAATAAATAGTTTAATATTATTCCAAGATAAGAATTATATATTTCCTGAAATAATCTCCAAATAAAATCATTAGTAAAAAAAAGGTTATTTGTGAGAATCAAAATCAATAATATATTTAGAGTATTGTTGAGACAATACATGTACAACAATATTCCCCTTTTTGATGATCACAAAACCCATAAATTAAAACTATAATATTAGAAATATAATGTATGATTTTTAAACATTAAAAGAAAATAATTTCAATTTGACAGAATTATTTTGATAAAGAATAAATATTTAAAGGTCTACCCAAAAGGTAAATTTCAATGAAATATTTATGTTTATCTAAATTTACCAAATAAAAGAAATGTTTTTTTATTTAAATTTATCCCCATTTTTGTGAATTCAAAAAAGAAAGTATATAAATAGATTAAAACACATTTAATATTGAATATAAAGATAAGTGAATGTTATATGTAACTGTAATGAATAAAGAGAAATGTATTTTGGCTAACAAAAAAAAAGAAGATAAAATAATAACATGTAACATATAGACAGTAAACAAGTTCATTGATCAATAAATACATTTATACAATAAATCTTGTGACTATGAAATTAAAACTTTCATTATCATGGTTCAAGGTAGGAAAAAGGCCATGGATTGGATGGGTTTGAATTTTGAATGGATTCTAACATCTCCTTTAGCTCACCCATTTGCAATATTAGCTTTTTCATCAAACTGTCTCCCAGCTGAATTATCAACATCCTAGAGTCATTATTGAAATAAATATTATCCACTATTTTGACCTTCATAAACTCATAAAGATATTCCTCTTGCTTTATTAACAACTCAAATTTCTTTAAAAACAGAGTCAAAATCAATCAAATGCTAGGCTCTCCTTGAGTTAACTGATCAACAATAAAATTATTGATTGTCTAATAAAACTGAAAAAGGTGCACTGTTTCATTAAAGGTACTGAAGATGAGAATTAATGTTTTCCATAATAGATGTAATGGCCTAAATTCTTCTAATCAAATCTAGACTTGTAGAAGAGGTAGGAGTAGATGTATTGGCCTGATTCGCAGAACCTTTTACTAATTCAAACCGACTACCCAGATACCACATTAAGTCCAAAAAATTCGTTTTTAAAGAAACTTCAAATATGATCTTCCCAATCTCATTTAACATGTCTCTCTTGAAGGAATGAAAATACCTTCTAGAAATAGTATTCTCATTATGTTCCTAAAATGTTTTCTTTGAAATTTCAAGCTCCTACCATAGAGTGTCATTATCTTCCAGAGAATTATTGAATTTAAACACGATTTCTTCAAAATGATGAGATAATGAATCATACGTCCCCTCATCTACATTAATAGATTGATTTTCACCCTCAGTATGAAAAGGATATGCCGCTATTTTCATTATTGATTCCTCACATGAAAAAGACTAATTATCTAAAACTTCAGTCTGAGCACCAGAAATATAATATGACTATCCCATAGTCTAATCTACAATCAATGCTCGAATTTTTGTAATTTATTCTTGTAGAATCTTTGACTGAAAATTTTCAGTTTGTGTATTCTTTCCTTGAACTAATTCTACTAGAATGCTCTCTTTCACCTGTTTATTCACCATAGGTACAATATAAATCTATCTAGCTTGACTCTCCACTAGAATTTCCTCTTCAATAAAAGTTTCTTATAAATGAATCGAGCATGTTACTTCTCCAGAAGCCAACATTTTCTCTTAAACATGAAGAGTATCTTTGTTTCTTGGTTTCATAATAAGTCTCTATTGACTCTGTTCTTACTATTTTTCTGTATTAAATCTAAGCCTCCTTTGAGTCGTTTGATAAATTGCATCTATTTGCGATTTATCTACAACCTCCTTTTGAACACCCGCTTTCTCCCCATAAGAAAAAGCACCCGAGCTCTATTCTTCCTCAACTCCAACAGGAAAAATATTTCCCTTTACAGTTCTCCAAAAGAATCCAAGATTTCTTAATGTTCCAGCATTCATAACATTATTAGGATGACATTTGACTATTGCATCAACCAGTCCGATCATATACTTTAGATTATCCATCCATATAGACAGAAATTCATTATTGCATCTGGTGAATAATAGTAATGAATATATCAAAATAAATATTGCGGAAAATTCAATTTGATATCAATTAAAAACTAAAATAAGATATACATGTCTGGGTAAATAATTTTCTCCATTTCATCCATCCTTATCACTATTCTAGTCCGAATAAACTTTATTAGAATTTTATGGTCAGCATCTAAATCCTTAATAAGCATCTTTATGATGTAAATTAAATTGAACAGAAAATACAAGATGTCTTTATAAGAATGTTCCTTATCACCAATTGATCTAAGATTGAAATGTAAAACTCCTTTATTTGGGTAGTTGAAAAAAATTTCAATCTGAGTAGAAGAAATAAAGAAATCTCTATCTTCGATACTAGAAAAAATCATATCATCTGAATCTCTGAAAGTAAAATAGACACTCTTATTAAAAGAATTCAGTTCTAACTCGTAATGAAATTTTGATTTGATGTCATTGAATGCTATCTCAAGTCCTTGAAATTACAAAACTTGTTTCATGTGTAAGTTAGTCTGATATAACCATTCAAGATCAACCACTTTTCCCTGAAGATTTTTTCTGCATGTTACTCTTTGTCATTTTGGGTCACTTGTTTCTCCTTCTTCAACTCTATTTATTTTTGTCATTTTGGAAGATTTGAAAATCCAAGGTCTTCAGTTTCTAGGGTTTGGAAGGATGAATGAATATTGAGGGTTAGGTTGAATGATTTTTGGGTAAACTATGGGTAAGATGGATGAAGGGTTTCTGACAGATGACATATGTCCTTGTTTCTCGTGTCGTAGAGTAATTATGAAAAAATCTTAACAATTATTCAGTATAAATAAATTTAAGATAAAATAGATTAACTAAAATATAGTAAGATTAAAATAAGAAAAGTTAATTATATTTACAGAAATAAATTAGGCGTAAAATAAATTGAAATAAAGTAAATGTAAATAAAATAAAATAAAGTGATATTTAATTAAAAATTAAATAAACCTAACTCCCCCTTAATAAAATAAAAACATTTATTGGGAAGTGGTTTAGTAAAAATATCATCTAATTGATATTTATTCTTAACAAATTCTAAATATATATACTTTTTAAGAAGATGATCTCTTAGAAAATGATGTCTAATATCAATATGCTTAGTTCTACAATGACTTATTGGATTTTTTGATATGTTTATAGCACTTTTATTATCACATAAAATAAGTGTATTATTAAAATTAAGTCCAAATTCCATTAGAGTGTTTTTCATCTACATCACTTGTGCACAGAAACTACCTATAGATACACACTCTGCTTCGACTGTTGATAGTGCAACTGAGTGTCTCTTCTTACTTGACCATGGCACTCTCAATTTTCTTAAAAAGTAACATGTTCCTAAAGTGATTTTTCTATCTAATCTACAACCTCCAAAATCTGCATCTGAATATTATAATAAATTAAAATCAAATGTTTTTGGACAAAGAAGAGATTGAACAACAGTTCCTTGTAAATATCTAAAAATCCTTTTTATAGTAGCATGATGGGATTATTTTGGACTTGATTTAAATCTAGGAAAAATAAATACTAGAAACATAATATCAAGTATACTAGTAGTAATATATAGTAAAATTCCAATAATACCTTTATATAACTTGTTTTCCACTAGTTTTATAGCTTCATCCAAATCAAGTTTAATATTAATACACATCACTACTGAAAAAATAACCTTTACCAACGGTTTGGAGAACCGTAGCCAAGTAAGCCGTTGGGATAGGTCTATACCAACGGTTTTTGGAAAACCATTGGTATAGACCTATACCAACGGTTTTGGAAACCGTTGGTATAGGTAATATGAAATCTATACCAACGGTAATGGAACCGTTGGCATATAAATTCTAAAAAATAAAACATCTGCTGGGATTTGATCCCAGGACCCCCCGTTTATAATCTAACGACTTAACCACTAAGCTAACATCACTTTTGTAAACATAATTTCATAAATATATATATGTATTAACATAATTATTTAAAATTTTGATTTATACAATGTTCTTGGTTAGTAGATCTGGAAAAAAATCAAAGAACCTATCCCAACGGTTTTGAAAACCGTTGGGATAGCCCTTTCCCAACGGTTTTCAAAACCGTTGGGATAGGTTAGGGGTGGGTTGGATTCATTCTGGCCGAATATTGGTTTTTTGGGTGGTTTTTCCCAACGGTTCACCAAAACTATTGGGAAAGGACACTCTTTCCCAAAGGTTCACCAAAACCGTTGGGAATGAGGCTCCAAAGACACCCTTTCCCAACGGTTTTGGTGAATCGTTGGGAAAGTCCACTCTTTCCCAACGGTTCACCAAAACCATTGGGAAAGGGGCTCCATATACACCCTTTCCCAACGGTTTTGGTGAAGCGTTGGGAAAGGCCACTCTTTCCCAACGGTTCACCAAAACCGTTGGGAAAGGTGGGGAAATATATGGATTTCCCAACGGTTTTGGTGAACCATTGGGAAATGGTAGCTATACCAACGGTTTTTACAAACCGTTGGTATAGAAGTGTTGGGAAAGATCATCTTTCCAGTAGTGCATGGTAGTTGAATATGTCATATTAATTTCAAGACCAAACTTTTTCAAGAAATTAGTAATATATTTACTTTTATTTAATACATTTTCATAACCTTTTTGATAAATTTTAATTCCTAAAAATAAATTTAATTCTCCCATAATTCTCTTTTAAAATTCTTTTTTCATAAGTTATAAAAAATCATTACAATGTTTTTTATTTGTTGATCCAAAAATAACATCATCAAAATATATTTGAACTAATAATAAATTAGAACAAACTGTTTTCCTAAAGAGGGTTGGGTCTATCAAACCAATAGTAAAACCATTTTTCAAAATAAATGAACATAATCTTTCATACAATGCTCTTGGTGCTTGTTTAAGGCCATATAGAGCTTTAGTAAATTTAAAAATAAAATCTGGTTTTTGAGAATTTTCAATACCAAGAGGTTTCTCAATATAAACTTCCTCCACTAAATATCCCTTTAAAAAGGTAGATTTTACATCCATATGATATAATTTAAAATTCATATGAGATTCATAGGCCAGAATAATTCTAATTTCATCTAGTCTAGCTATAGGAGAAAAGGTTTCATCATAATCTATACCTTCTTCTTGATTATACCCTTTGGATACTAGTCTAGATTTTTTTCTAGTTACAATACCTTGATCATCTTGATAATTCTTAAATACCCATTTAGATCCTATGACTAGATAATTAGATGGTATTTCAACTAATTTCCATACTTTTTTTATTTTAAACTGATTTAACACTACTAACATTGCTAACAACCAAATTTCATCTTCTAAGGATTCTTCAAATGATTTAGGCTCAAGATGATATAGAAAATTAGAAAATCACACTAGGTTTTGTACACTTCTTCTAGTTTTTATTCCTATGTCAATACCTCATACAATAGTCTCCAAAGGGTTATTCATTAGGATTATAGACTATCTAGGTAGAGCACTTTTAGGTTCATCAGTATCATGTTCTTTTGAACTGGACTGAATTTTATTTATATTTTCAAAATCATTTTTCAAGTTATCACGTCTCATGCTATTAGGAGAATCATAAGCTTCATCTCTTTGATATTTCTCTTAATTAAAAGGGTATGTTTCATCAAATTTCACAAGAAATGATTCTTCAAAAATCCATGACTTTTTATTAAATACTCTATAAGCTTTAGAAGTTTCATAATATCCTAGGAATATTACTTCATCAGCTTTTGGATCGAACTTACCAAGATTATCCTTGGTGTTCAAGATATATACCTTGCATCCAAAACCCATAAAGTACTTCACATTATGATTTTTGTTATTACAAAGTTCATAAAGAGTCTTTTTGAAAATATGTTTAATTAAAACTCTATTTATAATATATCATTTTATGTTTATAGATTCATCCCAAAAGTAGGTTGGAAGACATTATTCATTTAGCATAGTTCTATCCATTTCTTGAATACGTCTGTTTATTCTTTCAGTAAATCCATTTTTTGAGGTGTTATTGGTGCAGAGAAGGTGTGTTTAATATCTATATTTGAGTAAAAAGAATTAAATTATTGATTCTAAAACTATCCAACATGATCACTTATTAATGAAATTATCTTAAAATCTTTTTCATTTTCAATACTTTTTCAAAAACTTTCAAAAAAAGAAAAAGATTCAATTTTTAGTTTCAGAAAATATACCCAAGTAAATATAAAATAATCATCAACTAAAACAAATACATATAGTTTACCATCCAAATATTCTATTTAGATTCGATTATTCCATCTCTGAATCGGAGATTGATGAGCCACTAGAGTCTTCAAAAACACTCCAAGTAGCCTTCATAGCTCTTTTATCCTTTTTATCATAATCATCACTCTTCTGATATTTCTTTTCTGTCTTTCTATTCTCTTCTTTCAATTGAGTACAATCAGGTCATATGTGACCCAATTTCCTGCATTCATAACATCTTACTTCCCTTAAGTCTTTCTCATCCTTTTTTATGGTTCTTATGAATCCTTTATTCTTCCTATAGAATTTATTGAATTTACTAGCTAATTGAGCCAGCTCAATTTCTGAATTAGATGAGGTTGAATGTCATTTTACTTGTTTCATTTTTCTATTTTGCATTTGGGATGTAACTTTTAAATTAGTTTTATAATTTTTTACTAGGACTTTGTGATCTTCATATTCATAATGCATTTCAGCATCATACATCATTAATGTTCCAATAAATTCTCTCATTATAATATTCTTGACAGGTGCCAATTACAGATTGTGACAATAATTTCATTCCATTTCGCAGGTAGAACTCTTAGAACATTCAAAGAATGATCAGGTTGGCTAATATTCTCACCTAAAGATGTTATATTATTAACAATTTTTGTTAGCCTTACATTAATCTGTGTGATTCTCTCTCCATCAAAACTTCAAAAAGTATCAAAATTTAATTTGTCTATAGAATTTCTCATTTGTCTAACATTTTTAGTACCATTATAGGCTACTATAATGGTCTTCCAAATTTCATAGGCTGTTGGCCATTGCGATACACAGTTGAATTCATCTAGTCCAAGACTTCAAATAATAGCATTCACTGCTTTCGAATTCATATCATACTCAGCCTTTATAGTAGTATACCATGATTCAGGTTTTTTGGAATTGTGTAAGGAGTAGAAATCTTTGAGTATACTCTAAATCCATGATTTTTTAATTATATTATCATTAATGACTTACAACATCCATAATTCTCACCATTGAAATTTGGACCATGAACCATTGACATTCCTTCTATGAGATTCTCTATTTCCATCACTAATATAGATCTTATACCTTTAGCTTGTTATATATACATTGA
The DNA here is from genome assembly GCA_963277665.1 of Viscum album. NCBI lineage: Eukaryota > Viridiplantae > Streptophyta > Magnoliopsida > Santalales > Viscaceae > Viscum > Viscum album. Next base: position 826,681,666 of record OY728162.1, read on the forward strand.
AAATCTCAACGTTTGATACTAAATGTTAGGTTGTAAAGACTATAGTGATAACACACAAGGGGGTGAATTGTGTTCTTTTAAAAATTTCAAAATTATGTCGATTCACATCAACAATATATAGAGCTTGTGAAGTTTCTGTATGAGAGTATATATAGAAGATATGAATACGGAAAAAATCACAATAATTTATAGTGGTTTGGGGAACAAAGATCCCCTATTCCACTCCACTAATGACCCTCTTAGTGGGCTTGGTGAATTTCACTTGTAAGGTCCTCGTATCATAAGACCAATCCAAAACTAAGTTCATGTAGTTTTTAGCCTTACAAATAATGGCTTATAAAATAAAGCCTTCTGGTTCTTTTATAGGGAATTGATAAAACCACAACTTAATGAGATAAGATGACACTCCACCACGACTGAAGAAGAGCAACTAAAACTCAAGATAGATAATATGTAGTTTGATGAGAAATAAATTTAGCTTGCAGTTATAGCAGCACGCAACTGGTAAAAGAAGGATCTTGGAATTCATAATATAATACACATTAAAATATATTTTAAGAGATCCGGTTGAACAAGAGATATTTTATTTTAAGAACAACAAAAAAATAGAGCATCACACTTCCAGAATTAAACATGTATATCTCCAAAAAGTTGTCCTTGTTTCTAATATGCTTGATTACTATACCACTATAAACAATTTTCACAAGAAAAATTCAACAATTAATATTTTCATAGATATCTGAGAGGTATTCACCAATCTGAGAGTTTTTTACAGATGATACTCAGAGATATATATAATGATAAATCTCCATCATATTTTTAGATTCTCAAAAGATGCCTAATAAATTTAGTGAATTCAAATTCAAAAAATACAGCTCAGAGTAGTCGTAACTTCCCTCAAGAATAAAAGTAAAAATCTCAGCTATAAGTGGCTCTTTAAATTATTTAAAAAGAGCTTTGAAATAGTCAAAATTGAGATTTAAATTTCCCTAACATTCCGTAAAGACTATTGAAAAAAGCTCTGAAAAATAAGTGAATTCAAATTTATAATGTTGAAAAGTCAAACATAAGGTTCCTTTACAAAAGAAAAAACAATAAACATAGGGTTGATGATCTATACGTTTATCCATGTCAGTATAGATCTCTGAACATAACATTGATTATTCATTCATTTAGTTTTCCCAAACGCAAGGTTGAAAACATATGGTTGATTGCAAAAGTAAGGTTGATGATCCATACATTTGAAAAGTTCCATAATTACATAGGGTTATTTAACCATAATTTATTTTCTGAAAAACGTAAGGTTATTATCCAAACATAATGTTCCTTAACCATAATTTCCTTTGAACTTAAGGTTGATTAACCATACACACTGATCCTTCAACATAAATGTATGGTTTGTTCCATACATTAATTTCTTCGATGTATTGAATGAATAGTATTTCCTGTAAATGATAAACAATGAACAATGATTCCAAAATACTCTTAAAAGAATTCCAAAAACATTAATAAATATTTATCAAAAATAAATAGTTGAATATTATTTCAAGATAAGAATTATAAATTTACTGAAATACACTCAAAAAAATTATTAGTAAAACAAACAAGGATATTTTTGAGAATCAAAATCAATAATATTTATAGAGTATTGTTGAGACAATACATGCCCAACAATAAAGTCAGAATGTACAAGTCTTAGTAGTGGAGGAAACTTGAGTGGAATTAATTGACTCATGATCGAGAGTTAGCTGCATTTGTATATGGATTTAACTATTATAGACACTATTTGCTAGGAGATCATTTTGTGATGTAAACTTACCAAAAAAAAATCAAGTACATATTTTCATAGAGTGATATGAATTTGTGGTAGTGAAGGTTGGTGGAGTACCTATACTCTTTTAACTTATATCTAGACTACATGCCTGAAAAAGGAAATGTGGTGGCCGATGCATTGAGAAGGAGGACCCATATATAGGTGGTATAGTAGGCCAATAGCGAGTGGAATATTATGGATGTGATCTCTGAGATGCACTTGGACATACAGGATATTCAAAACATAATTTTCAATAATCCTTACCTATGACCTATACCCATCAAGATAGAGTATGAACGAGAAATTATTGGATTCTGAGGACCTAGTTCTATAGTAGAGTGTGGCAGGTGAAGACCCGAATCCAAGTTGAACTGTAGTTGAGGATGATATCATATGTATACATGGGCGCGTATGGGTTATGGTAGAAATATGTGAGGATCTGATGTAGGAGTATCATGCCTCAGTTTTGGAATTTCATCATGGTGTTAACAAGATGTATTTTGAGTTACATCGTTAGTACTGGTGGTTGGGGATAAAACATGAGGTAGCTAGTTTTGTTATGTGGTGTTCCACCTATTAGTATGTGAGTAAAAAAAATCAGTGACAATATGGACTTTTACAGTAGTTACCTATTCCTGATTAGAGATGGGATTATGTTGTGATGGATTTTATGATCGGTTTGACAAGGTCTCCTTGAGGTAGAAATGTTGTATGGGTTTGTTTAATAGTCTCACAAAGGTTTCACATTTCCTTATGATCAAGGAGAAATTTAGTGTAGATGATATTGGTTGGTTGTATATCTGTGTGATAGTAAAAATTCATGGGGTCCCTTGTACTATCATTTTAAATAGGTATGCCTAGTTTATATCTCGCTTATGTAAAAGTTTTTAGAGGCCATTGGTACACAGGTGCTTCGAAGAACAACATACCACCCTCAAACTGATGACCAGTCAGAGTGTACAATAAAGGTGTTTGAGGAAATGCTTCGAGCATGAATATTTGTGTTTGGGAGATATTGGGAGAGGCATATTATCATAGTTTAGTTCTCATACAACAATAGATATCAGGTGACTATACATGTGGAACCTTATGATGATTTGTGTTGTCAGCTATGTTGATCACCCATGTGCTGGTTAGAGGAAGGTGGGAGACCTTTTCTATGGACATGTATCATTCAATAATCTTCTAAGAAAGTCTAGTTGATCAGGAAATGAATGGATACTGCACAGTCCAGATAGAAATATTATGTTGATCATCATCGATGACCTGTAATGTTTGAGGTTAGGGATCATGTGTTTTTATATATCTCACACGGTCTGGGAAACAGTTGTATTAAGAGATAGGGTAATCTTTCAAAATGATATGGTCCATTCGAGATTCTGGAGAGATTTAGGATGGTAGCCTGTCAGTTTTAGTTACCTCATGGGTACCAGAACTTGCACAACGTCTTCTATGTATCTCAGCTATGCCATTATCACTCAGGCACATCTCATGTTCTGTAGCCTATGTAGGTAGAGATATAGGTAGATTCATCCTTTGAGGATCATCTTATTCAAATCATTGATAGGATCATGAAGGTCCTATGAGATTGGTTAGATCCTCTAGTATGGGTGCTCTGGAAGTATGACTATTTACAACACGAGACTTGGGAGCTGTAGGCTAAGGTACGTGCTCAGTGGTCAGAGGTATTATCGAGAAATTCTTGACCACCCTTGAAAGGGAAATGTGGGTAAAATTTTCTTTAAGGGGGAATATTATAAGATCTTGTTCTTCCTTATGAGGTATAAATATTTTTTTCAATTTAAATACTTAATTACATCCTATTGTGAAGGAACTTTGGTGTCATGGGGTTATCGGGGGGTGTCTAGGGATTGTTCAGAGACAAAAACCCAAATCATGGAGAAAAATAGATGGGTTATACGGTTAAGAGTAATTTCGTTACCCAATCCATAAGGTTTGGTGAAACCATGCAGTGCTGGAAAAAGGAATTTAGGATCCCATACAGTTTGAGTGAACCATGAGGAGGTATTAGAATACCATTGTGATGGCCTCTAAAATTTCTAAAAGAGGGATGAGACATGGTTTTCCCATGGTTTTACAAACCATGTTCACTAACCATGTGAGGTTCCCCTCCATACTGTAAAGGGAGAACAATTGGTGCATAGTTTGGAAAACCATGTAGCCAAACCATGGGGTCCATATTTTTGAGATAAAACCAACTTTTTTGTCCTTAAAAACGATCAAAATCTAAAACCTAATTTCTATTTCTCATTCTAGAGGAGAAAAATCATTTAGATCCCCCCTTGATCAAATTTTTTAGATTTTTATCTCATTCTTTCATCCGAACTCAGAATGTAGTGTTGTTTGTCTTGTTGGATTCATGCAAATGAGCACTCTTTTCCTTTTGTTCATTTCTTCGTTTATATTGGATTCAACTATTCTATTTAGGTGAAAGCTAATATGACCTATATTTATGGGTTTCATTCATTCTTCATTTTTCTTCTAATATGAGATTAATCATTGGACGATACTGTATGAGCACTCAATTACAGACCTACAGTAGGCGTTCTATCCCTTTCCCTTAAATTTTTGTGCTTTATATGCCAATTTTTTGTTATTCTTCATGCCCAAATTTTTGGTTGTGCCTTGATAATTTATTTAATTCTTAAATTGAACATTTTAGAATGTGTTTTGGATTTACTTTAGTTCCTTAAGCTTAGTTTTAGGTTTTCTCACCAACAAAAGCCACAAATGGGGTGTGTCTTGTGATTGCCTTTTTCTTTTCCTATTTTTGAACAACCCAAGGGGTGGGTGGTTGATCTTTCACTGTTAGAGGAAGACCAATTATACACGAACTGAATTAAATTGATTATTTAGGATATGGTTTACCTCCTTCACCATGTTATACATGATGTGAATTGTTTAACTATTTAAATGTGAATTTTTATACTAGTGGATAAACACATTGGATGTATTTGAATGTGAATTTTTATATGATTTGGAATGAAACAAAGAATTTTATGTTTTGAAATGATAATTGAATTGAATGATGGATGATTCTAAATGATTCCATGGGTGTGATACACCATGGGTCATGATAGTGGTATTAAATGCCTTGAATGAGATTTCTCTTTGGGTCTTGATTTTGTAGGATGCCTTGGGCCTTTCTACCCCTTGGATTCAGATTTATTGGGCTCATAGTGGACATGGTATGTTGAATTGATCCTTGGACCCAAATACAAGCCTAATATAGTTTCCATGGAGATGCTCCTAGGACCCGACATGGATTCCTTGGTCTACTATACCTTGGATCCGACCCCATGGGTTCTCACAATTATGTTATACAGCTTAGATGTGATAATTATGGTATTCTTGATTATATGAAATGGTTGTGTTGGATATAATATAAAGGTTATATGAAATGGTTGTGGTTGGTATGAGATACTGGATATAAGCCTTTTTCATGGTGTTTATTTCTATTGTGTCTTATAGATGCCTTGTTTGAGGATCTTGGCCCTTGTTTTTTAGGAATCCTTTTTAGGATTGAAATTATCACCTAATAGTAATTACTTTTTCCATTGAACTTTTACCTGTATTACTATCATATTTTTTATATTCCTTGCACACTTCATAGATTTTATTATACATACAAGATTGGTATAGACCTTTTTGGTGGTGGCCTACTAGTATTTTATATCACACCCTGCCTAGGGCCTCCATTGGGTATCTAGATATACTTTATGAATGTAGGTTCGGATTGGTAAAAACACTCAAAGTTTTATTCTTTACACCATTCCATGTCTAAGAGTAGGGGTGGATATGACCAAACTTTGGTATATGATGTTATTAGAAGATAATGCATTTTTTTTTATTTTTTTCTATTTTGATACATGCATTATATCGATGCCTATATACCAGTTTTAGATTATTTTCAGCTGCATGACATGATATATCATTTTGGTATATGTTTTTTATTTTTTAATTGTTGTATATATCTATATTTGGATGTTATATCCTATTCAGTTATTAATTTACTTCCGCTAAGGCAGGTTTCTAGTCCAGTGGGATTAGTATCTATTCATGCTTCTTATTCATTGTTATATTGCATCCAATACCAACCTGTATGATTACTACCGATGTGTTGTACTATAGTAAGGTGCATTGTCTCCCCAATAAAACAACCTTGAACCTTGATTCTAGTCTGCATCCTCTGGTGTTAAGGGAGATTCACTTGAGGCCATGTGGCTAACCAGTCTCAGAGCACTATTTAGTGGCATGAGGGTCCGGGACGTTACACTCTAAGAAATTAAAACTGACTAAACTCACTATTCTCAATGGAATGACCTTTCCAAAAAAGTTTAAATAATTAGAACAATCACTTTAATATTAAAATTTTAACTATATTCTTGAACATATTAGAGTAAAAATCATTCAATAATGAAAAATATTATCTTCATAAAAAAAATTTCTATAAAAATAAATGAAATATATAGTGAAAATCATGGACTCATAAGGGTTTTCCCATTTATATCCACTACCCTAGGCCTATAGAAATTTATCTAAGAATTTATAAATCAAATCACGTATTATTCCTCATCCCTTAGCTATAATAAGTCTATGAGAATGATCCATATAGTACCACTTGATCATCAACCACACCATCACCTCTAAAATAATGATATGATTTAATCTAATTCATATTTTCCATTCATATTTTCAATAAAATAATGGGAAAATTATTTTAAATGATTACAATATTCAATCGATCATACTGAACCACCAGGAGAGTACAATAAAATAATCATGATTTCTTCTAGGTGGTAGTAATATAAATTTATTTAATCATTTGGGAGAAAAATTAATTCCATTCACACCAATGTTTTATTTCCCCTTTGAATCATCCCATGATCATAAAATAATCATCTCCACTTTGGTTTAATCCTTTTTAATTGGAATAAATTGTATAGTATGGTTATTAAATGGTGACATCATATTTTCTTCATAACCTTGTGCATTAAATGATCCATGAGTCTTCCCTTATCTCCCATGACCTTAAAACAGTGGCCATTTTGAGTTCATTTCCTCCTAAATATTCATAATGTATTGAATCATAAGACTTCATATGAATCATATTATTTTCATTTCATATGAATTTATAATTCATATGAATGAAAACCTCATATGATCAGGAAAAAGTTCATATAGGACTCATAAATATCTTACAGGCTCTAAAAATTTCACAGGGGATCCTATTGTTTTTGTAAATAAAAATACACTACAAGATATCTAAAATAAAAAATAAGACTAGAATTATATCATGAAGACACCAAGAGTCATACTATTAGTGAAAAATATCCTAGGGGGTTAAAATTTAGCAAAAGGAATTATTATATTATAGCTCCAAAATTCTCCTATGTGGGTCTCAAAAGTTATACGAGATCAGAATTATCTTCCAAAAACAGATTTTCGAAAAATAAATTATCATTTATGGGGTAAATTATCCTTTGGGGGTTAAATTTTCCTATATAGAAGACTAAAATATCCTTCAAGGTAGGATATGCAAAAGTAAAACATCATATGAAATATTATCTTATGAAGCAGAGAAAATTATCCAACATGAAAATGACTTATGAGATAGATTATCTTATGGGAAAAACATGAACAAAAATTTCACATTTTAAGTTCAACAATAGGATATAACAAGGAATTTACTACATTAACACTAAAATTATGTCTTTTTCAAATAATTTCAAAAATTACTAAAACACATAAAAACATTTAATTAATCCATTTTCACAATAATTCAAAACTATACTTGGAAAAAAATGATGTGATTTTACTAAAAAATAGTTTGGATTAAATCATTTAAATACAAATGATAGATCATGAATATATGATCTCTTTTAGTAAGGTTAACATAAGTTGGTTCATTAAGATAAATATACTTATAATATAAGTTTTATTTTGTATAAAGTACAAAGTGATATTAATAAACCACTAAAATAAATACTTGAAAATGAACATATCCTCACTAACAAAAAATTACAATAGTGTACACACACTGGAACATAGTACTAAGATATAAGGGTAATTTTCTTGTTGGATTCCCCACTACCTAATGATCCACCTTAGGAAGCTAGTGAGTGTGAAAATGATTCATATTGTAGACACTTGGATGATGAATTTAATGCTTACATCATTATGTTATCATAAAAGATATACCAATAATTTGTTTTCCTTTTCTAAGATAAAACTCTTATATGTTTTAAATGATTTCTTATTAGGTAAACTGTTTAAACCTCCTTTCATTATTAAAGGTTATAGTGCCAAAAAGATTTTATAAATAGATCACAAAGTTGAAACTAAACTATTTCAAGTAGAATGTAGGGGTAAATTTTCATTGTCCATGGAATTTTGATGATGTAAATTTTATAAATAGAAATATATAATTGGTAATTAATACATGATATTCCTCTAGAATATTTATGTATTATATAAGTTAAAAAAATATTTATCTTGGTAGGAAGATAAAAGATCCTTCAATCAGGGTGAGTTTGAGAATATCTTAAGCATGAATTCATCAATAATTAAGTATATAGTATATGTTTTTCCTAAAATTAAATTTCTATATACACATATTATTAACAGTGTTTTAAAAGGATAATTGACACCTTTAGTTTCATGGAGAGATTTATTAGGAGTCTTGAAATAATTTTATTATCCTTTTATGATATTATTTACAAATAATAGCATTAAATCCTAACCATATACCAAATAAAATGATTGATTGGACCTCATATGAGTTATAATTTGAAAGAAGGACATCATGTCACAAGTTTTTGTGTTACGATGTGAACCATTTGTCAAGGATAATTCTATAAAAAATATGCATTAGGAATACAAATTGTGTTATTGTGATTTATAAAAATGTTACTAAGGATATTTTATAAATCCCTAAGATGGAAACTAAACATACAAATGAGAGACTACATTTATATGAGAAAGAGAACATATATAATTTTGATAGTGGGAGAAATAAAGAATATGTTAAATTCAAGTCTTAAGATGTATACGATTTTGAAAAAGTAATAAGTTCCCTAATAATTCATGGAAAATAATGTTATTGAGAGACACTATTTATAAGAAAGCTAGAACCAAAGATAAATCATTTATAATCACTATTTGAGGTGAAATTGTTTTTATTGGAGATAATTAATTCTTATCCTTCAAGTAAGAAGTAAATAGAAAATAATATTATAAATTGAAAGTAGCTATGAACTCATAAATGGATTACTTGTATGAAAATAAAGTTAGTATTTTGGTAGGACTTATTACTATTTTGAATCCCACTAGGTCAAAATGGGTTCCCAAGAATGTTCTCAATAATTATGGAAAATAAAATACCTATAAATAAATATTGGTTGATAAAGGTTTTATGATAAGTAAATATATTGGCTCTAATGAAACATTTTCATCAATAAATATATTATAATTTATTTAAATTGTAATTATTATATAAGTGTAGCATGATAATTTGTGACACCCTTCAAGTGATATGTATGGTATACTCTAGGACTCTTTTATCTATATTTTGGTTCTACACTTTTTCTAGAGTTAAGGGATTAGATTTTGGATTATAGTATAAAAATACAGGTGCATGATTTTTACACGTTTCGTAGTAACTGGGTGACAATTGTGTGATATGAATTATTTGGTTGTAGTGTATTTTTTCATAGTTTGATAATGGTTTGTCTAATTGTAAAATATTTCTTGGAAAACCATGTGATAGGTTTGGTTAGGGTGTAGAGGTGATTTCATGGCTTACTCATGACTTTTCTAACCATGTGGTTATTTCTTGGTAACCATGCACTTCAGTTTTCAATGGATAGTAGAGAACACATGGTTAAAACACAATTTTTCTATCCATGCATCCAAATCATTTGATCTATATGAATTTCTTAAAACTAGAAAATTACCCCAATACCCTTGGTCGATTTGACCCAAATTGTCCCCCTAATATCTCATTATCCTGACCCAACCTTTTCTTAAAACTCAAAGAGGTTATCCCTTGGGTATCTTAGTGATTTTCCATTGGTTTCGATGTATCTATTTTAGATATGTTTAAATATATTCTTCATTCCTCCTCTATTATCTAGATTTAATCTCGATCTATCATCCCCTTGATTTGTTGGAACCCAAATGGGATGTAATGGGAAAATATAAGGTTTAATGTGTGGAGTTAATTATTTTTATTATGGATCTAGAATTTTTATGACTATATGTATTCATTTATGATAAATAATTTCATGGTAAAATAAGTTTCCTCTATTGGTGTTGCAGGTGTCTATATATAATAGTTACTTTTCATGGAATAATTTATCAATATTTTGTTTTCCTTTGGTTCTTCTAGGGGTAAATGTTTATTTGATATCTATTAGGCTTGATTTATCAAATTGATTATTTTTCATGGAAAATGTTTTAAAGGTGTTTTTTCATTAAAAATAGTTTTATACACTTTATATTTTTGATAAAATGTATCATTAATGATTTGGAGTATAAAATGGGGTTTCCATCATGGGAGTGGTATTAATTTTATTGTTGAAATAATTTATTAAATTGTGGGAACGATTTACATGAATGTCTTATGAAAACATATCACATGGGAACCTTAGGCACGCCAGCTTATGAACATATTAAAACCTTAGTTAGTGGGGAACAAATAAGGGTTACAGGCATGATACTGATAGACTGTGGTAGGTTTCTATATCAATATGATAAAAATTATATTGTATTATTGTTTTTTGTTTATCTTAGATATGTCTTCCCATAGGGTAGAGCCCAATTTCTATGGTTTTATTCATGATAGTGATGTTTCATGCTTTGATTACTCATATGTTTACATTTTGAGGTATAAAAACTCTCTATTACATCCATTTATGTAATCATTCATATTTATTTCCATATTATTATGGATTTGAATATGGATTTTATTAAAGTAAAATCAAATAATTTTTATGACAAATGTTTTCAAATGAAATTATTTATAATTTTTTAAAGCAAGAACTAATGGTTACATAGAAATGGACATTGTATGGATTCATGGCGGTATACTATTCAGAATTTACGTCACACCTTGTATATTACATTAGTAATATACATACTTGTATTTATAGGATCCATGTAAAGGTAAGGTTGTCATGTATCTAGATGAATTGTCTTGGTTGATGTCTCTTCGTGGTGATTTTTTAATTTCATGAGGGATGGTCACATGGATGCTTTGTTTTGGTCTTGGTATTAAGCAGTTTTTGGGATTATCCTTTTTCCTTTTTTTGTTCTGTCTCATGTGTTTTTACCTCTTCTTCAATTATATAAAATTGATATATATCATTATCTTATTATATATGATACATGATAAATTGTTATTTCATGTTTAGACTATTCCAATGGTTTTATGAGTTGATACCTATGTGCTTGTCACCAATTCATGGTGATCAAAAACACTATTCTGAGGTGGCAGGCTCGCTTAAGTGACATGTCAAGTCATCCCAGGTTGGTTTTTTACAAAATTTCATCAATTGGAGGTTTCTTTGGTGGTTTATTATATACCAGTGTTACAAACATCTAGACTCGTGTAGTAAGTGTTGAAGGGTTCCTGGTCAACTCAATTTCATATCTAACATTCAGTTACCATGAGTGGTCAAGGATTTTCTCATCAAGATTCTAAGATTGATTTTGGGTTTATTTAAATGAACCATATTAATTTTATATATTGGTTTCAAATATTTTCTTCAATCCTTGTTGTTTAAGTGATTTAATATGGATTCTTGAAGTTTATATTTTAATTTGGAGATGTATTCCAATGCTAATAATGTGTTACCTCTTATGTTCAATAGACAATTCCTCTATAAGGTTCTCTTTGATTCTAAGGGAAAGAACTATTGGAAAAATCCCATATAAAATCCCTTCATTCAACCCTTTTTAATGGAAATATTAATCTAGGATATGCAATCACAAGGTCAATATTGTCGTGGAAACCGAGAATTGATGGTGAATTATTATTTGGATTTTACCAAGAAAATTACACCAATATTAATTGGTGACAAAGAAACCAAAGAACCTGAAGAATAGAGTGAGATAATAGAATATATTTTCCACTTTTTTGGGGCTCTAGAGGACTATATGTTTGGGGTTTCTAATTATACGCTTGAAGTTCCTAGAATTAAATGTTTGGATTCTATCATGCTAGCTAAATTACACAAGGAAATCACATAAACCGCTTTCAAGAAGTCCTTTAATAATAATTTATATCCAATGAACTTACATCTAGAAAATGCATGGGAATTTGTCACCTTGGATCTAGGAGACCATTTAGTGATGGAGTATGATACTCGTTTCCCAAAGTTATTTCTTCTATATCTAAAACATGTCACTAATGACTACCTCAAGGATAAATGGTTTCAGATGGGCCTGATAGTATAGATTTTATTGATCCTTATGATCACGTTCTTAATGACCTTTATCTATGTAGCTTATGATGTGGTTATTGATAATGTAGACTTTTTTAGGAAAATTGGTCTTAGTGGAGCTTCTGTTATTATAGGGGTAGTTAGGGTGTGTCACCTATCCTGAAAAGGAAGCATAGTAATGGTTATTGTTTTTCAATAGGATCTATTAAAGAGGGTTCTTCAGGAATATACTAGGTAGTTTTCTTCCATTATGTAAGACCTAGCCATTAATAAGCCTAATTGTATGGCAACACCCAATATCTTCAATCACTGTGGACAATCTGGTCACCTTAAATGTTTTTAGGAGAGTTTAATATGGAAGTAGATTTGGATACACCTTATCAAAAGATCATATGATAAGTTAGATGTTATGAATATGTGGTGGATATGATTCTAATGTTATGGGGAATAATCCAGCAATGTTGAAATCAAAGATAGGGGTTTAGTTTGGATGCCTTTATATAGTAGAGTATGCACCAGAGGAATATGAAGTGGGTATGACTACTTTGAGATGTACAATGTTTATTACTTCTTATACAGTCCTAGATTTTTTTGATACTTGTGCATCTCATTATTTTATATCATAAAATTTAACCAATGTGTTTGTATTATTCTTAAAGATTATGTCATTTTTTTGGATCATTTTACTCTCTTCTGATGGTGGAAAGAGTAGGGTTTTAAATTTTCCAAGTTTCAGGGTATGATCTCTAACCATGAGGTCATATGTCATTTACTAGTTCTAGATCTTAATATCATTGAAATTATCATTGAAATGGATTAAGTGGTGAATTTTATGTCTTAGGTCGATTGTTATCATTTTAGCTTTATTTTATATCTCCTAATGGGGTTACTTATGTCTTTCAAGGTGAGTGGGATCCTATATCTCAGTGATTAGGGAATATTTTTCCTTAGGTTAGAATGATATCTTGTCAATTTACAGTGATTTTTATTGAGTACATTTATCATTATTAAAGTGGTCCGATTTCTACTATTATGAATGAGTATCATAAAGACTTTACTAGTAACATTTTCAAGGTTAATTCCCCAAAGAGAAGTTGAGTTTACTACTAACCTTCTTCTGAAGATGATCCTCATATCCTCACCATTTTATAATATGACATCCATTGAGTAAAATGAAATAAATGTTCATATTGAGGATATTGATTCAAAAATATTTGTTTGTATGAGTGTGACAACTTGTATTTATTTGATTCTCTTCATAAATAAGGTATATGGTAGCCTCCGGTTGTGTACTGACTACCAAATGTTTAATCAAATGAATATTCATAAAGGGTACCATCTTCCCAGGATTGATGATATGTTTTATCAACTTAGGGGATCATGGTAATTTTCAAATATTGATTTGTGATAGGGGTACCATCAGTTAAGATTCTTCGAGGAGGATATTTCAAAGACTACATTCCAGAAAAGGTATTGAAATTATGAGTATTTGGATATTCCATTTGGTCTTGTTAACACTCATGTGGTGTTTACAACTTTGATGAATTAGATCATTTATTGGTTGTGGGACTCCTTCATGGTTGTTATTGTGGATGATATTATGGTGATTTTAAAGACTAAATAAGAACTCAGAGATCATCTTGATATTGTTCTCGGAACTCTAAATGAACATCATATGTATTGAAAGATTACTAAATTCCAGTTTTGGATCTGAAAAATTAGGTTTCTAGACCATGTTATATATGAGAGAGGTATCTCAGATAATCATAAACATGTCCAGCCAATGATTTCCATGGATCAACCATGAATGTGTTTGATATTTATATCATCTTGGTTTTGTATGGTTATTATAGAAATTTCATTCCAAATTTCTCCAAGATTCCATCTCATATATTATAAATGAATCATAAGGGAATTGAGTTTTAATGGAATGGTAATTCTCAATGATCATTTGTAAAAATTAAATTAAGTTTGAATTTATATATTGTTTTAATTTTTTGGAATCAGGTTTTGGTTACCACATATTTTTTGATGCCTCATCTACAGGATTAAGATGTGTTCTATTGTAGGGGAAATGGGCGGTGACATATGGATCTTGCTAATTACACCCTCATGATAATAATTATTATAACAATGATCTTTAATTTCCTACCATTATTCATGATCTAAATTCTTGGAACCACTATCTCTTTATAGATAGGTTTACTATATATTTGGATTAGAAGTGCTGGAAGTATATTTCTTCCTAGATGAATTTGAACCTATAACATAGATGTTTTGTTGGGTATCTTCACAATTTTGATTTTAATATTTCATACACACCTAGAAAATAGAATTTGGTCTTTTATTCACTAATAAATAATTTAATGACACAAAATAAGAAGGAATCGTTGAGAAAATGATCTTTGATGATTTTATTAATTGAGATGTGCAATGATATGGAAGAAGTTTATTGGAAGGAGTGCTTATCTTGTGTGAAATATGATTCTTTATCTAATTATTTTATTCCAATTGGAGAAGAAATAAACACTTATTTTCATCATTTTAGTTAAATACTCTATAGTAATGTTCGTGATTGGACTCAGTCTCCTTATGCTGTTTTTTATTTATGAGGTAGATTAGTCATTCTAATAACTTTTCAGAGGAAATGGATGGGTAGTGGAAATTAATCCAATTGTTCCATACACCTTGGGACTACAAAGATAAATCATGATTTGAGACGTCGGTATTAGTTGTCGGGGACGATATAGTCAATTGGGGATTTTGTATCATGATGCCTTATCTAAAAAACTATTATGATAGATCACCAAAACCAGTTAGTTTTTTGTTTCCTTTACCAATTCTAGTATTTAAGTGGGATGACATATATAGGGACATCATTGTAGGTTTACCATGGAATCCTATCGTGGAAAATATTATTTGGATGATCATTGATTTACTTTCAAAATAATCTCATTTCCTTCACATTAAGGAGACAACAAAGGTATTAGATCATGGGAACATATATATTCAAAGGATCATAAAGATATTTGAAGTACCTTATGTTATTATTTATAATAGAGGTATGTGATTTAAATCTTTGTTTTGTAAGGGTTTAAATGAGGTGAGAGGTTTCCAATTGTAGTTAACCATAGTATATCATTCTCAAACTGATGGATAGACTAAGTAATCCATTATGATTATTTAGGATATGCTTCAAGCATGTATTATTTATTTTGATGGTTCATGGGAAAGGAATCGGTCCTTAGTTGAGTTTCCCTATAAAAAGGTTAACAATATTTTATTAAAATATAACCCTTTGAATAATTTTGTGTCTATCTTTGAAAATATAGGTTATTTTCGGATTATTTAAGAAAATAGTATTTGGTTAGACCTAATCATGTTTAAAAGATTAAGATGATTTTGGAGTTTATATGAAATATGTTAGAGATAGATTAGTGTCAACAAAAATCTTATGTTCACTGTCGTAATTTCTCACTAGATTTTATAGTATGTGATTGGGTTTTTCTAAAGGATTTACCTTATTTGGGACATATTCATTTGGGAAGATATGGAATGTTGGTAATAAGGATTATTAGAACATTCAAAATTGATAAACATATTGGAAAGGTGGGATATTAGTTGGACTTACTATCTCACTTGACATCAATATGTGATGTGTTTCATGTTTTCTAACTAAGGAGGTATCAAATGGACCCTTATTAATTGTTAAAAAGAGAAGATGTTGATCTTAATCCAAACACCTTTGTGGATGAGATCCTAATTTAGATTATGAATCATCTGCATAAGGTTTTGTGTGGAAAATTGTTTCCCTTGATCCATGTAATATAGCATTGTAGATGAGATAGAAACATGGTTTGGGAACATAAGGCATTAATGATGTAGTAGTGGCATTTTTTCTTTGCCAGTTCATAATCATAAGATCATTCTAAGTAATGAAATTGGAATGGTTGGGAGAATTTTGACACCCTCTAAGTCACATGCATGTTTTGTTTTGGGCCTCTTTTGTCACTATCATGGTTTTAAAGGTTTTTATAAGTTAGAGATCAATATTTTTATTTTGGGGATAAAAAGTATTGGCACATGGCTTATGAAAAATTAGTTGTAACTATGCGATAATAATGATATATGAATTTTTTTGGTTCCGATGAAGTTTTGAATATATTTAGAAAGGTTTCTCTAACTAATAAAGAATAATAGAAATACCATGTGAGAGTATTGGTTTGGATATAGAGGCAACTACATGTCTTTCACATAATTTTTTTAACTATGTGAATATTCCTAGGTAACCATACACTTTAGTTTTTAAGGTATAGTTATGATGACATGGTTAGTTCATGGACTGTCTAACCATGAATCCAAACTGCATGACTCGTCCGAATTTTATAAAATTAGAAAAATACCCAGACACCCTCAATTGTTTTTAACCCAAAATTTACCATATTCTCTCATTAGTTTGGCCCATACATTCATTGACACTCTATAGGGTTCTCCCCATTTTATATTGCTGATTATCTATCTATTTGGGTGGATCTCTTCAAGGTATGTGAGAATATGCACTCAATTCTTCATCTTTTCTCTAGATATACCCTCATTCAATCTTCCCCCTCAACTCATCAGAACCCTATTATGGATTGAAAACAAGATCTAAGGTGTTGGGTAAGGAATTGATTACTTTTCTTATAGTTATAGGCTTGTGAGGAATGGATCTCTTCATTTCCAATCAATTTTTTTAAAGGAGAATTTGTTTCATCCATTCATGAGATAAGTGTCTCTAGATAATGGTTATTTCACATTGAAAAAATTATAATTATTTTGTTTTCCTTTGGTTTGGATTATGGAAACGTTTGGTTTGATATCAATTAGGTTTAATTTATACAGTTATATCTTTATTGGCATGAAAAATGGTTTAAAATGTGGTTTATTTAAAAATAGGTTTACACACTTCATGTGTTTCATGAAATCCATCTAATATGGTATTTACTCTAAAATGGTTATTTAAGAATGGGAGCTATAATTTATTACTTGTAGATGTTTTTTATAAAATTATAGGCATGATTTACTTGAACTTCATGAGAAAACATTGTACATGGGGACCTCTTGTGCATCTAGTTATAGACATATGAAAACCTTAGTAAGTGTTTCACCACTAGGGGTTTTGGTTATGGTACTGATATATTTTGGAAGGAATCTGTATCACTAGGATTCATATTATGTCATCTTACTATTACTTGTGTTTCCTGGTTTCATATTCTCATAGGGTAGATACAAATTATTCTTGTTTTTATTCATGATAGTGATGTTTCATGCTTTAAATTCTTACATGTTTCTCTTCTAAGATATGAAGGATCTTGATCAATTAACTTAGTGTTATCAATCATATTTATTTCCATATTCTTATGAAATTTAATATGGATTGTTTTAAAGGAAAACCAAAGGTTGTTTTATGATATTTTTTTTTCAAATAAAATTCTTTATAAAACCTATTTTGTATGGAATCTAGAACTAATGGTTTCATTTTGATAGTCCTTGTATAGATTCATGTTGGTATATTACTAGGTTTTTCCATTACACCCTACATATTTCTTTGGGTGTATGCAGACAATGTTTTGTAGGATCCAGATAAAGGGATGATTATCATGTATTCTTATAACTTATATTATACAATTTCACTTCATGGTGGTTTCATATAGTTATGGAGTACAGTCACATGGAGACTTAGTTTTAGTCACTGATTTATGTTTTTATGGAATTATCCTTTTGGATTCTTATGTTATGCAACATGTTTTATACTGCTTCTTCCATGACACACTCTAGTTATGTAACATGGTTTTATACTGCTTCTTCCATGGAACATGCTTGAGTCCTTGTGCCAGGACATCTTGGGTGACATGTCGGCTTTACCTGGGTTGGTTCATTACATAAATATATTTTATGGTTGAATGAAAAAAATCATATTTTTAAATAGAAATCTTTAAAATATCTTATAATATATAACTATAAGGATTTCTGACCTAAAATCATCAATATATTATAAAATATAAAAGTATCCATTAAATAATCAAAAATATATATTCAATCATGGAATGGTTATTTTTTCATGTGTCTAAAAGAGTATAGTGGGAGCATCATAGTTTTCTATGTGATATATATTGATAACATATGGAAAAAAGAGAAGTCTTATAGTTCATTAAGGCTTGGTTAAAAATATTTCCTCATGATGACTTATAGTAAAAACCCATGTTTAGGGAAAAAGATTTACTGAGATTGATCTATGGGTTTCTTGGAATAATTCATCATTTATAAATTTAAAATGTATTGAAAAATAAATGATGAAGCGATTGTGGGATATTTTTTGAAAATTTCACATGTCATAAATAATTCCATGGTGACATGTCAAAAGAAATATGAGGAGATTAAGAAAATAAATAAAACAAAATATCATTTAGTGATGGAATTATCAAATATGACATATTAGATACTAGATTTTATATTTCCTATGTCTAAATCATGGTATGAAATTTCAAAAAAATTCCACGAGAATTCCATTGATCGGTAATTATAACTATACAATAGTACTTAAGAAGTACAAGGGACATATTTATGGTACATATTGAATAATTAGAGCAAGTTTTCAAGGGGGTATAATAACTACCCTCCAAATAGATCAATATGATCTTTTATTAGAGTTAATAAAATTAAATGAGAAACATAAGATCATTATAGATTGTGGTCACCAATTTTATAGAATATGAGTATATTAAATTTTCTAACTTAGTTAAAAAAGTAGTATAAATATGTATATTTATCTTTGATTATGGAATTATACCAGGGAAGTATATTTTTTTCATGATGTATACTATAATAATATTATAGTAGTGATATTGGAAAAGAACTCCAAGTTATGATAATGGTCAAGAGTTATATACTTCAGTGATATCATCTCTTGAGGTATTATACATAAGAGGGTGAAGTTACAATTAGTGAACTATACATATGAAAACATGATATACCGAATTACTAACAATATATATTAGTAGAAACAATATTTTTCATGGGAGAGTTAATACGTTTTGAATAGTTAATTTTTGGCTCTAGTGAAAGTGGGGGTATTAATAGATTTTTTTCCTTTACCAAACATAAAAATGAAAATTTCATTTACTATGTAATGCATGGAGTATGATATATGCATAATTTATATGTACCATGAAAAGAACAAAACTTTTTGGGTAATAGATATGGTAATGCACATATATTACATGTTGTATAAAATATTTATAGAAAAACATATCCATAATGATAACCCTATGAAAACATGAGAGTAATATTAAACATATGACCTATTATCAAGATTCAAAAATATGATGGGACAATGATGATGTATGACTTTAACTCATTTTGGAAAATCATAACACTACATGAGAAATGGATTCTAGAAGAAGTTTATAAGAACAATAATTGGTTCTCTTAATTTTCTCAAACCACTCTGGTAAACTGAGACAAATATTAATTAAAATTAGTTTTTTACTAATTTTGGTCTTCGAGAACATTTATGAATCTATAAATCGTTGCTATAATGAATGTTGAAATTTAAATTTTTGTATTTTTATAATATTTAGTGGTATTTATAGCTATTGTGGAAATATTGCCTTGGGGTAATCTCAATTATATATATTTTACTATATTAATGGCCCTTATAACCACCATGAAAATATTTCCTGATGGTTTAGTGGTGCATAACATAAATTGGAGATGGTTTAGCAGTAGTTAGTGGCAGTTAAAACCAATGCTAAATAAATAGGAACACTTTTCTATTTCATGGTGGTTTAAACCATTTTTATACATAATAAAAATTAAACAGGGCATAAGGGAGACCTATTTACACTACTACCATCAATTTAAAGTGCGGATATATCTATAACAAATTGAATTTTTTACTTTCAATAGTTTAACAAAAACAAAAAAGATTATAATAATTATAAACATTATATAAGAAAACATTTTAAATATAGAAAAATATTTTTATCAGTGAAATACTATAAAAGAAGCATATATAAGTTTTATAATAAAATATACACACATCAATAGATGGATCCAAAATCAACTATATCCCCAAAATTTAGGTTGGACTCTCCCAAATGATGTAAACTACTCATGTTCCTATCGATTTATAGTTTCATGAACATATGATTCTTATGTTAAATATAATTTAAAATATAAATTATTATTTTTTACATATTGTGTATAGAAAATAAATTTTCAAAAATTTTCATAATAATATAAACGTATTAATATAAATGTACCATATTTAGTACCACCCATATCAAGGTTGAAATTTCAGGAGTATTTCTCTTTTTCCTTCCCTAAAATAGATTTGTAAAATAATTAGACATACATTAGATAGAAATTTAAAATAAAATACACTATAAATATTTATTTTGACTTATATTTAATTTTTTATAAAAAATTATAATTCTTCTAAGTGATTAGAATGTTACTCCAATCATGACATATCATGGAAATAGACATCATGTCACAATCTAATTTCCCCAATTTCTACTCGTACAATCCTCCAGCATCATATGAAAGAACCCCAAATATGTCTAATGGAAAAATTATTACACATATGTAAAAAATATTCTTTCGCATAAAAATTTTCATACCAATCATAGTTACACTCTAATACCTCATGATGGTAACTATGACTCCATATTCTCAGTCTATGATCACTCCAAAAAAACTCCATCTAATACCCCAAACATCCTTGAATAAAAATATATCAATATAGTGTTATTTTTCAAAAAATACCCTAGGATTGGATTTTGGTGAGTACATATTTATAATCATAAATTAAAATTAATTAACGGTAGATATAAAACCATTTTTTGAAAAATTACAATTCCTTGTTCTATAGTGTCCAACTATATTGAAATTTTAATTTTTTATTAGAATTTGATAAAAATATCTAAAATTGATTGTTTGATATGGAATTGAGATATTCTATTGGCATATTATCCTATGTTATGTAATTTAAGTTTCAATATTTGGTATAATTTTAAGTCTGTAGTCCTAATAGGGTGTTTATAGTGGGATTAGTATCTAGTTTATGATCGTTGGGATATATAATGTGGTAAGTGAAACTATATAGTGTAGATATCCATAAGGTATAGTGAATTAGGAAAATTATTTATTAGGGTGTTATAAGTGTTATTTTGCTGAGGAGTGGTGTGTTTTGGATCTTATTTGTAAATTCAATAGAGTCAAGTATTGAAAATAGAATCTCAGTATAATGAATATATGGAGCATACCTGATGAAGGTGGGAGACTATCATATGGGTTGGATGACATAATATTTGTTAAAAACCTCATGTTATCCTCAAATTGTATGGTTTTACGCATACCTGCATCAAAAAAAGAATATAAAACAAGTTATAACATGATATACAATATAAAAGAAGGAAAATATTTTTAAAATTGTGTATAAATATTAAATTAATTGACATATTCTATATAAACAAATAATATATAAATTGATGTAGTACGAAGAGTAAAATAAATCGATTCATTAATGGATATATTATTTTCATCCTCTGTCATTAAAATGATTTCATCATCTTAACCCTCCTTTACAAGACCAAATACATCAATATTATCAATGAAAGATAGATTAATCTTTTGTTGTTAATAGAGTTAATTTTCATAAAAAATTATTCAACTTTAGAACCCTTCTCATAAATTTCTCTTGGTTTGACAAGCACTACAAATCTCCTCCTTCTTGACTCTATTATCCACATTCTAGACAATTTTAGCATGTGAATCCAAAATATATGGATCATGTACTATATGATCACCTATATTGATTAATAGAGATAAGTTAACATAATTAAATATTCTAGAATAATTTCTTATTCCCCAATAAATATTGACTCACTTGAATTTTAATAACACAAATGAAAATTGTCAATGATAATTTAATTCAATAATGACAGTCTACATTCTAGAGTATACCAACCTTGGGAATTATATGAATATTCTGCTATTTTTTATTTTAAAAACTTCATCATGAAAAACTATATAACACATGGTGACATTAATATTATAATCATAACATATCCTACACTTATTCAAAGGTCCTCAATCCAAATATTTCTAACCATCAACCACTATAGCTCGATTACTAATAATCATGATCTATATGTATAAATATATAATATTTTTAAATACATAAGATAATTTTATTGAAATATTATGAATATAAAGTTGATTATGATCTTGGAATATGTGACAAACATTCAATAATGTATTTGTTAATGGATTTTATTATCTCTTTATCCATTAGTGTTCAAATTCAAATTCATATCTTTGTTTTCAAATTAATTTCTTTAAAGAAATGATTCATAATATGCCTATTGATTAGAACATATCTATGTGATAATATGGTATCTATTTGTGTTAATGAAATTATGGATATTTTCCTAGAAATTTGATGTAACATTGGATTATTTACTAAAATGTTGTAGGACTACAATTGATTTGTGTTATTAGAAATATGCCTAACTCAACTGAATCATGTTTCAATATTATCCAAACACCTTTAAAAAAAAGTTAAGACTCCCTTCAACCATATAACCTTCAGCAATGGAGCTATATTATTGAGTTTTATTTCTCTTAAAATACATCAAATTACCTAATAAAAAAATGTAACATAGCATAATACACCATATATGTAATGAGTATGAAAATTTTAATGTTGTAATGATTAATAAATAAGATGAAAATACCAACCTATGGTATACATCCATTGATAAATAAAGGGCCATGTAGCTTTAATTTCCTCAAAAAATGCATAGTTAGATAAACCATCAGAGTAAAAATTGATAGAGGGAATATAATATACAAATTAAAAAAATCATTAAATTTTTTCATGAAGTTTTTCATGCTCAATGGGGTTTAATTTTTTCGCACAAATCTATTTAGAGAATTTAACAAACTCAATTACAACTACTATTATATTATCAGGTAACAGTTTATACAATACCAAAGGAATAAATTTATCTATAAAATTATGTGATTCGTCACTTTTAAGACCAGGTAATATATAATGTTTTTGAGTAAATGCATATCGATATGTTACTTGAATATCAATGACGTACTTTCACATTTTTTAGTCTTAAATGGAAAAAATACTTTGATTAAATAAAATTTTACCTAATCAATCAATATTATAAAAACCAAATATTCATAGAAAGTTATTTCAATGTGCATAAAATCAAGATTATGATGTAATAATTGAAATTCCCAATAATGTGGTTTGAAAAAAATACTATGTTTCTTCAATTTTTACCAACTACATCTAATGAGAAGTGACTCTTTTCTAAGAAATGTTCAACGTATACACCTACATTAATTGTTCATCAAAAAATTAATAATTATGACTTGAAATTTGAACATGATAACAATTTTGGTGGAGGCCTGAAAAAATTTCATTCATCGATTCATGACTTATTAAACTGATATCTATGAGATACATCTAATAATTTGTGATGACACATGAAACACCAATTTCTTCTATATGGTATTATACTAGGGATGAATTCAAAGTTATAAACTGGATATTCCTAGCTAGTGTGAGTGTTCAAACTAGAAATATTCCTAATCCAAGGAAATCAGTAATCTTCCACATTAGAGCAACAAATATTTTGAACATTTTTATTTTTGATGTATACTATGTATCTACACCATTTTCTTGTAACTCTTGAAATTATTTTATAAGAGGTTTATGGTATACATTGATGTCATTTCTATGAATTTTTCTCTTGGAATTATAGTAAAATAAAGGAAAGTTTTTTCCCATACACATCATTTTAAGAAGATTCTAAGAGATCAAAATAACTAACCATATATTATAGGTTGTACATATATTCCTGAATATATTAAATCTATTTGTATAAAATACCAAGCACACATTACTAGGATATAAATATAAATTTGGATATGAATAATAAAATTATTTTGAGGTTTTTGAAATGTATTATATGACATGTAAACTTATCATTATTGTTTTACATGGAATGACACTTAATTTTCTTTATAGTTTTAAAATACATTAACAATCCTTGAAATCATAGTTATAATTTAATTCAATGTAAAAACATTATAGTAGTTTGATTTATATTATTATTTTAATTATGTAAATTCAAACCTTTATCATTATTGATCAACTTCTATATATAAGTATGAAATCTTTTAAACTCTTCTCTATATGAATCTTCCCCCTAATAAAACAACCAGTCATTTGGACATGCATGTATTCATGTGTAGTAGAGAAAGATATTGTTAATTACATTCTTCATCTTGTAAAATAAATCATGAATCATATCTTTAATAAATGAATCATGTAAGAACAAAAATATCATCAACAATTCCTTATTTGTAACTATAAAAAAGCACTTGATATGGTAAGACATTAGTAGAAGGAAAAAATGTTTATATTTTCTAGATCTATTATACAAATCCCCACTTCGATCATACAAAAATTCATAAAATTAATTTGATTGATCTATCCACGTCTCTATTGTATTAATCTATAAAAAAATAAAAATATACACCATTAATATGATATAATATTTATATTGTTATGCTTAGTGTCAAAGCATCATTAATCATGGTTTGATTCCATTCTCTATTGTTAGGCCAATAGTTTGTTTATTCTGTTGATGGAATAAAGTCAACATTTATGTAATCATGAATTCCCCAAGAAAAATATATATAAAATATCCAATAGGAAATTTTTACAATACCAATTTCTCAAAAACTTCATGTATTTTCAACTGTTGTTTGAAATTTATTATCAAAATGTAGACATCTTATTCTTCCATCTACAAATCAATTTACAATTCCAAAAATCTAAAAACAACTCCAATACCTTAATATACTAATTTGTATTATCGTTAAATTAATCCTAATTTAATCCATTTGTAGACTACTAAAAAATATCTCTACAACAAATATAACACACCCTAATTAAATAATCTCATGTGAAAAATAAAACATATGAAGTAATAATATATAATAATTTATAAAATTTAATTAAGAAAAATTCGTGAAATACAATATAATTCTAATCAATTTATTTTATAATTTCATATTCTATGATATAAATATATCTAATAACATGTTGAAAAATATATGTAAAATAATAAAACAATGACTTATCTATAATTTATTAACAAATAAACAACAAAAAAACATAATTTATAAATGCCTCAAAGAATCAATTAAAAAGGAAACTAAAAAAATTACCCTAATAATTAATAATTTTTTTTCTATATTTTATATAGTCAATAAAATTAATAATAATTAAAAAGGTATATATATCCCAACATGATAAATACTGAAATCTCTAATTCATTATAAATCAAAACTTTTAAATCCCAACAAGACAAATAAACAATTTTAAATACCCCTGTAAATCCCACGGAGTTCGTTGAAATCAAATAATAATAAATAAAAGATAAGAGTAGTTCTTCGAAAAACATACCTTGTACCAAAAGTAAATATAAAGATAAGGGTAATAAGTTCACATGACATATGATATAGGAAGACAACCCACTTTGAATTATGGAATTTTATGAAAAATAATGGGAGTAGAAGATTGAGAAATTTAAGATGGGTTTATAGGAATGAGGAAAAGGGGATGGGTAGTTCATGGGATGGAAGGAGGAGGATATGGGATGGCATGGTGGGGATGTATCTCCAAGGGATGGAGGACCACATGGATTCATGTGATAGAACAAAGATAAAGAGAAGTGGTGTGACTATGATAAATGGGTTTAAATGACAAAGGTTTTTAAATTACTATTGATATACAAATATTATTGATGGGTTTTAAAATAACTGACACTAATATTTCATTACATGGTGAATGTAGTTAACTACCACTAATAATGTTGGATGAACTGGTAAGAGCCTCAATTGTTTAGTTAGTGATGTTTGTTTGAATCTTCTACTAATAAACCAACATAAAGGATGTTTTTCTTTGTTGTGAAATCATCGAGTATTCTACTCATGAAGTTCACACTTTTCAATATTTAGTATTAGAGATCATGAGAACAATCTTTCCAATTGGAACACCACATATTTTGAGTGTCACTAGATATTGCTATATATGATCATGTGTATTTCTATCTTAATGTGAGATAATTATAAATTGATATGATTGATTATATACTTTAATAAATCATGAAAACCACAATATTTTATGTGTTTGGGTTGGTATCTCGCATCTAGTGTGTTACTAATATTATGAATCTTTTTGAATGATAAATACAGGATTTATCACATCTTTTTATAGTAATATGCTATCTCTAGGACTTTGACTAGGAATGTAGTGCCTTAAATAAATTCATGGCCATCGTAGATGAATGAAAGTGAATCAAGTATTGTCAAATAATGATAAATAAACAAATAAAGGATAGTGAAACAAAGTATCCATAAATATCTATGAGATATTGTAAGATAAAGACATTGTAATAGAAAGTAAGAGTTAATAGGAGGGTTTTATAGATATGAAAAAATATCAATCTATTTAGGGGCTATAGTTTTTATTAGAAACCCATCTTAGTCTATGAAAAATACTAAACACTATCTATATAAGTTACAAGTGTTTCATAGACAAATTTTATCAATACATTTTAGCAATTCTAGTGAATTTGAGTTTAAGATGAAGTGGGTATCATGTATATCAGTCGGTTAATGGACGATTTTGAATGATCATAAGTAAATGAATAAATAAATTCAATTATATGTTATTAAAGTTTATAATAACTATAATTGAATATATTTATCAATGTAGTCATAAGTTATTCGGTATTTAATTAGTGGATATAGGAATATAGTTTTTTGAATGAATATTAATTATTCAAGTTTTGTTAAGTATATTTTAATGGAATAAGCTAAGTTAGTGGTACTTATTTCTTCAATTGATATGTTAAATTATTAAGTGCGACTAGTGAAATAAATTTGACATTTATAATAAGTTAATAAGGTTATAAATGACTGTTTGGGTCCGGCTTGTGGATTATTCTTCTTAAAAGATCTTAATCCACTAAAAGAAAACATAATTCCCATTATATAAATTTATTTAAGACCCATGAATTTTTATTTAGTTAATTTCCATGAATTTGAGTTCTCCCATGACTTATATCTTGCTTTATAGAGATAAACAAGAGATAAAAATGACATCAGGTTACTTTATCCTCTTGGATAAAGTTTGTGTTGATATGATTATGGTATATGTATCATAAAATAGTTAATATTTTGTTGAAAAAAATATAGTTGATGGATAATAAAATAGGATTTTATAGAGAATGTGAGGATGATTGATAGGTTTCATCATTTGGTTCCTTCAATCTAGAATAATTTGAAACCGAGTGGAGTATGTTGGGATTACATGAATGAGTGAGGTAGTCTTCACTTTATGTTTATCATACATAAATTTCTCACATGTGATCAATTAATGAATTTTATAATTATTATGCCCAATCTTATGGTCAAAATATATCTGGTTCAAAAAAAACATTGATACAAAAACCTTCCCTTTTCTTCAAAATTTAGGTTGATTACTATTTTTTTATAGATATGTTGAGAGATATCTTTATATCATTAAGTTTCTATCATCTTCTTATTATTAATTATGTAATATTTAGAAATCATACCTATATTTTATTCCGAATATCAAGGACTTCCACATGTAGTTTAGTGTTTTTATAACTGAATTTCAATCAATTATAATTTAATCTATGGTCGATTATGATATATGGAATATTTTGGGTCCATAGTTTGAGTATCCTCACATATAACCATTCTATAAGTATATTAATTTACATAACTTGGATATTTTCTGGTTATAAGACATAAAATAAATTTAGTTTTGATATATTTAGTGTAATTCACCCATATAAGATTCAGATGGATTATTTTCTCATAACCACAATTTTTTTTTTCATAAATTCATTTTTGATGAAATTTCTATGTGGTTAATAAAGGTGTGAAACTATATAATAGAGATATATGTTGTATAATTATTATTAGTATTCAAATTATATGGATACTACATGAGGTTGGCTGTGGTACTTGTTTTTTAGGCATGAGGTATTTTTTGTTAAGAGATTATGTTATTTTTTTAAAGGTACAATGAAGACTTGTGATATTCAAAACTTTGTAGACTATATAGATATGAAATTGAATTATTATTATCATGTTTATTATGTATATTTTTTAAGACATTTGGGATGTATTGATGAATAGTTTAAATTGATTATGATATATGATATTGATGTCTCTCTAGTTATATTAGGTTTCATTCATGGGCCTAGACTAATCTGATTGTGGTCAGTTACATGTATTTAAGACCATCTACTTTTATATGAAGTTATGGGTTACTAATATACTTTCAACCATTATGAACAATAGTAATGTTTAGTAGAAGTATTCCTAACATTCAAATACCTACTTTATTATTGGTTCTGAAGTCGGGTGATAGTGACTTTATTGATTCATATTTTAGGTGTGATAAAATCATGGAAATCTAGAGACAATAATTTTTAATTTTATTGAGGTTTATGTTGGATTAAATTAATTTGGAATCATAATTCATAAATTATTATGTGATGAATGGGATGAAATTATGTGTGTGGTAATTCACTTTAGTTAATTTTATATGATTTTGTTAAGAACATCTCGATTAGTATATAAATTCCTATTATATTATGAGAAGAGTAAATCGATAATATGATTTGAATATTCTTATGGTCTATGATTATTATCAGATAATGATGATTATAATTATAAAATAGATAAAAAACTAAGTTTTATAGAGTTATACATTTAGTTTTATGATTTATTCACATATATGAGAGGGTTAAATATATTTCAACTATAATATGGAGAGATAATCCAATAAATGAGTAGTTCGTTACAATTATGTAATTAAGTAGTGATAAAATATACTTGAAATGAAACCATAATCGTTTAATTAATCATCTTAATCTTTAATTGAGATATTCTAAAAAAATACTTACATTAATGTTGGTAATTTTAAGTGAATTATTTGTTTACCTATCAAGCTTTGATAAATGGTTTTATAGTTATGGTGTATGGTATTTCTTGTTCCTTGAATAAACATTCCTTTCAAATTGGAACTACGAGCGAGATTGAGGTTTTCAAGTGATTAATTAATGAAATATATTTGATATTGATATATTAGGGGGATATTAATAAATTTCAATTATGGGTCAGTTTACTCAGAGGGAATACATATATGTTATATGACTTTTTTAGGGTTTGACCTGGAGAGATGTTGTTCTGTTCCAGATGGCGAGGTTATGAAAAGTAAGAAAATAACTAGTTTTTTTATTATTATATTGTGTTGTGATCTATTATAATGTCTCAAATGATTATATGTGAATATATTAAATGTTCTCAGGTGAAATTATATGAATTCGTACATTGATTTGGGGATCTTTATTCACTTTTCTACAGATAAATAGATTAAAAAATGTGAATAAAGTCCCTCACTTTCAGACAATAGAATTATGAAAATTATGAAAATTATTGAAATGTAATTTGTATTGAATTCTCATGTTGTTTTATCATGGTATATATTGGTTTGTTAATAACATGTTTACTTGTCTATGAGAGAAAAAGTAAGCTGTGAATTATTTTTGGATTAGTGTTCTATCATTTTCCTTTATATAGATGAAACAGAACTGATGTAGTTATACATGTGTGTCACAATAAAAACTTGAGTTTCCTCTATTATTTTATTTTATTTATTTATTTTTTATTATCTATTGTTTCTCTCTCACTCCAGGCCAAATTCCATTTAATTTTTATATATTTGGGTGTGTAGTTCATATTGCATTGTTCTGTGGATAATTATTACTAATACTACTGCAACCATGTGACATGACTATATATTTTTGAATATCCAATTACATGGTTGGAACATAAATAGTATAACCATGAACCATAATCTAGGTAATCCTATGAGACATGCATTTTTTGGTTGATCATTCATCCACAACATGTGATATCCTCATGTTTTAATTTTTGGGAATCCCTATTCTACCCCACTTAAAATAAATCCTCACCATAACACCTCATTCACTAATTCACATGATAAAACGTCCAAGGATCCTCAATCGTTACTCTTTCCCTATATTCCTCTCTTTAAAATGGAAATTATAAAGGGTTTATTCATGATTTGAGTCTGTATCTTCAAATTATGACCTCCTTTCTCTTTAATTTTATTTTCATTCCCTATTTCATCATGATTCATCCTCTCCACCTTGTTTTGTTCCTATTTGGACCAGCCTTAATTATAAGGTTTTTTTTTTCTAATTTGTTACTATTAGTACCTAGGGCTTGTGAGGATATCTAGGAATCATTTCCTAACGAATTTCATCAAGGAAGATGAGTTTATCTTGATTAAGGTAGGTTTCTCCCTTACATACCTCTTTAAAAAATATGAACCATGATTTCTTGGTTTTAACCAATATTTTAAAAGCCTAATGATAAGTAAAATATATGTATATTAAACTTTTGAAAAGGGAAACCACATTTCAATTGGATTCAATGGAATTTAAATTTCCTTTCATTTAGAATATTTCATTTAAATATCATTATCAACTACCGCTCGCACTATTTTTAAAAAAAATTCCCTTATAGATTTTATTAATGGATTTTATATTATAAAATGTTTTATAGTTATTTAAAATAATTTTTAAAAGAAACAACTGGTTTTTAATGGTGTTGTTGGCCTTTAATGAATATGGGTTGAGTTTTTTTATGTTGATATTTCACGTTAGTTGTGTGTTTGGTTTTCAAATAATTTTTTATAACCTGGTTTTTGAAATTATATTAGAAGGCCCTGTTGGAACTTTCTTAAATAATTTTAAAGTTCACCATAAATCATGCCGCCTTTTATGTTTTGAAAAGTGTTATGGATTATATATTTATTTCCATAAAGGGTATATTTTATTATTTATTCTTATTCTAAATGAAAGAGGGGTTTTTTTAAATCATTTTCAAAGGTGAGGGTGAGTTTATTATTCTTTTTATGTCATTTTTCAATGACTGACATTCTCAACTCTATTTTTATGTTAAAAGAATCAAATGGGTTATTAGGTGTCACCTCCAGGTAAGCATGCTACACTAGTTCATGATCACGATCTAAGTACTAACCCTGAGATATACAATGCACTACTTTTTTTATTTTATCCCTTTATTTAGATGGGAATGGAAATGTTTGATTTTATGGAAGGTTGTTGTTATCCAAAAATGGCCATATTTAGTATTTTTATTATCATGTTCTATTTTATCCCCATTGATACTTGGTTACCATGATCTTTCTTATTTTTCTTTTGATGCTGGTGTGTATGTTTTTCTTATTCCCTAAATATTAATTTTTTTCTAAAATGACATGAGGATTTTTAAAATGTATTTTGAACTAATTTTATGTATTTAAAATGGGATCCTTTAAAGTGAATTAAATATCAATGATTATATCAAAATATTCATAGGGGAGGTAAAATTTTTCTAAGTGATTGGTTCATTTAATAACATATAAGTGTATATTTTATAAAATGGAATATACTTGATATTAATTTTTCTTATGTTTGACTACCAAAATATGATTTTATAAATTCATTTAAAAACTACATTGAAATGGTTTTACTTTTTAATTATTATGCATAGAGTGTGGGGAGGATTCCTATTGGCCCTCCATGCTCACACATATTAAAGTTTTAGGTTCTATTTCAGCTCTTGATTTATCAGGGAGTGTGGTTGGGTTAGGGTTGGATGGTTACTCATGGAGTCACTTGGAGGTATGTTTGTTATTTTTTTATTTAGTTTCCATTGTTTCATCTGTGAAATCAGCCATCCTTATTTTCCTTCCTTTCTCTTATGGGTTATTTTTATTCATGTGTTGTTATGGATGTTCAATAAATGGGGTTGTCGCTTTCAAGGGATTTGGAGGGAATGGTGAGTTTTAGTTTGTGATTTATTTTCTCTTTATGCCAATTTATTTGATTCTGAATGAGAATCCAATGTATAGATGAATCATTCTAGATTTTTAAGTAAATTTTACACTATTAATTTATGTTATTTTATGGATGAAATCATCCTCAATGAGTTTTTTCAGATTCCCTAGGTATTATTTTTAACCTATGTGGTTTGTGAACACCCCTTGGACCTTTCTATAGGCTGGTTTGGGCATCTGAAAGATGAGAAATTCATGTTGGTTCAGAAAAAAATAGTATTAGAGCCTAGGTTCTTATATGGATCTAGGTTCTTGAAGCACCCTTTATTGTTTGGGTGTATCTATTAGATTATAGATAGGACCACTAGAACACTATATGTAAGTAAATAATGATTTTATCCAGCTCTTTTACATTTGATACCATGATTTTTGAAGGAAATTCATGTTTTTAGTCTTGATTTTTATGTTTATATCATTTAATTAGGATATGTTATTTTTTGGTTATCATTAGTTTTGGGGGATGATAACGAGAGTGAACTAGTAGTATATGGTGATATCCTAAGGCTTAGAAAGGAATATGGATCCTAAGTAAATAATTCAATATGAATCCTAGTACTAGCAGTGTAGTTGGCACATGGTCCACCAATCCATGTTTCCATGTAGCACATAGCCACTAGACCACCCTTCAATTATGAGTTGGACATATTTTGTTTTTAATTAATTTTTTATCATGCAATTCTCATTTTTATTATATATAGATTCAGTTTTAATTTTAAAATCACGGTTCTAAATGTTCAGGTTATTATTTTTCAATGTAATAAATTAGTTTACCTAAATTTATTTAATGAAAAACCGGGTGTTTTGATTTCTAGAAAAATGGTTTTGATAAGAAGGTGGTTCCATCATAAATAATTTGGCGGGGAACCCTATTTTAATAATTGGTGTGTGTAATTTTAATGGTTGTTAATGGTTTTTAAGTGGATGGGTGATTTCAATGAAGAAATCTGGGTTTTGGAAATAAACATTTTGGGTTCCTTTAGGTGAGATGAAATGATTTTCATATTTTAAATATTGTCAGAATTTGTAAGTAATGATTAATGTTTAAAGTTATAGAAGGGTTTGTTTTCCAAAAAATTGATATTCATATTGATAACTATAGTATTTAAATAAATGGGTATTGGATTTTAAGTGATGGAAGGTGGTTTTAAAATTATTTACATTAAATTTTAATGACGTTTCAATTTTTTTAGTAAATTTTTATTGAATTTTGAATTATTAATTCATTTTAAATAAAAATAAATAAATTTTAAAGTTTTTAATCATAACTTTTAAAATGTTATAGAATAATATCTTTTATTTGAAATTCTAGTAAAAGTTTCTGTAAAGGATATTGGAAAATAATTTGTTGGTTTTGAAGTTGGAAAGTAGGAGATTAATTCATAGTGGATATATGAATTTTTTTTTGGATTTATAATTGAAAAAAGTAACTTGGGGAAGGTTTTTTATTTTAAAAGTGAGGAATTTATTTTATGGTGTTCTATTTTTTTGGAAATTTGTTTCAAACATTTGACATGAAATTGATGGGTTTTAAAAAGGGAAGAATAATTTTTTGAAAAAGGTGTTTTGAAATTTGGTATGTGTATTTCCAGGAACATCTATTGTTGTAGTTTGAATTTGTTTGATTTTAGTTGATAAATATAGTTTATATGGGACTATTCCATATGAAACTTTTAATTTCCCTCCCACAAGGTTTCATATTAATAGGATGAGTTTCATACTAGTAGAATGTGTTCCTTCCATTTTCTAGGTGTATTCCTGTTTTAGAATTGTGATGGTTATCTCTTTTGTTATTTTTTTTCCGTTGATCCTTTGATTTTTTGGAGTTTATAAAGTGGTATTTTGTTCATTATGATCTTTGTATTTTTACATGCACTCTCTTGGTGGAATGTTGATCATTTTAGAGATATTTGTTCTTTAGTGATCCAAGGTTCCTTTTTTCCCACAAAGATGTTAGACTTTTTAATTTTCTCATTTGTGAGGGGTTGTGATTTGGAAGCCTTAAGTGTGTTATATAGTAGTAGGGATGATTTTTACCCCTAGAGTAGATTACTTCTTAGATAGTGCCTTGGTTTTTCAGATGGATTCTCTAGGTTTTGGAGTTTTTTAATAGATTCCCCAAGTTACTTCGACTTCAACCTCTATTATAAGGATATAATTTTTTATTCCAGTCATGGAATTTGATTTTTGAGGTAGTTATAGTCATGTATTGTTGTATCCCAAATTTCTTGTCTTGGTTTTCCTTGGTTAAGGTTATCTATATCATGATATCTTGTTCTTAGTAGAATATTTGAGATCTAGTAGATATGAATTTCTATTGTGGTACTTCAAAATTTCAATGGTGTCCTTTGTAAGTCTTTCCTCTTTTCTGGGAATATTTCGTCCCTTGTAGTGATTTTAATATTTCTTATTTCTCGTAATGAATTGTTGTTTGAGAGATTTGGTGGATTATTGTAATTCTAATATTGTGGGGAGACCTCCACTGATGATCTATTTTTGGGGTTTTAACTGTATTTTACTAGGCACATGCCTTTATTATTGTGATGAAGCTATGGTATTGGCTGGGGGCCTGTGTTTTGATTCTTTCCTAAAAACTCCCACCAAATTAAGGGTGTTTATGAGTGGTCACTTTTTGTGTCTTAGGTTATTTCCTGTGGATTGTTTTGATTTTTTTGTTGGTCCATCATTCCCTCTGAGTTGGGCTGTTCCTAGGGTTTGAGGTTTTGGTTTATGAATTCAACCTTTCTCCGACTTTGGAGTGCCTTCCATTTTTTATGAGTCTTTGTTGAATTCTATGAAAGTCCATTATGGTTACCTATGATGAGGTAATTAGATAATTTTTGTGTGTCTCACTTCAACATTAAGGATGGAGTCATCAATCATTGGTATTAATTTCATTTAATATTCGTATTTCTTGAATCATGACCTTAGTATGGGGGTTTGACTCCATTTATTTTTAAATCAACAATTTTATTCAAGTCTCTCAAAGGAAAAAATCATAATGGTTGGGATAATTGTCACACCTTAACCTTGTTTTTCCTCTATTATTATATTTGTTTTAATGATTTTATTTGTTTCATTTATTTTTTAGTCTCTATTATTTCCCTCTATCTCTAGGATAAATTACCTTGAATTTTGATATTTTTGGGTTTATAGTTCATATTTCATGGTTTGTCACATAGTTAGTATTAACGATGTAGAAATTATGTGATAGATCTATGACTTTTAAAAGTTATAATTGCACAGTTATAAATTATTTGGTTTAACCATGATTCTTTTTTATAAGAAATGATAAAGTCCCTCTAGTGAAACTTTCATAGTCAGAACATATTTTTTATAACCGTGCGATATACCCAGGTTTTAATTTTTTGGAATTCCTATTTTCCTCTTATAAATTAAATCCTCACCCTCCCCTCTATTCATGCGATGCGCCACCTAGTGTGCCCCCAGATAATCCTGTTCACATTCTTTCATTTCCCTCTTATGGTTATTACATGGGATTTATTTATGATTTTATTTTTTCCCATTATGGTATATTCTCGTTTCTCATCTATTTCATTCTTCTTCCTCATTTCTTTTGGATTCCTCTTCATACCATTTTTTATTAAACCTTGACTAAGACCTAATTGGACGAGTTGTTTCTTAATAGTGATTTTTTGTACCAATAACCTGAGACTCTTTCATTGAATCCTTTTTAGAATTATTTTTCAAGGGATATGATTTTATATTGATTAAGTTGGGTTTCCTCCATTTTATAACTTTTTAAAAATATTGAACCATGATTTATTCTCTTAAACCAATGTTTTAAATCACTAATTTGTTATACTATATATTTCTATGAATATTTTGAAAATGGAAACCAATTTTTAATTGGTTTATAAATAATACAATGGGCCTTTATTTTTAAACACATGTTATAAATATCTTTGTCTACTGTAGAGAACACCAAATGTTTGATAAAATTATCCAATGTATTTTATTAATGGATTTAAATTTATAAAATATGTTTTAGATCTATAAAATAATTCTCGATAGAAAATATTAGTTTCTATGGGTGTTCTTAGACTATAAATAATGCGTTTTAGTGGTTTTTTAATGTTGAGATTTCATGTTGGTTGTGTGTATGATTTTCAAAGTGTGTATTTATAATTTGGTTTCTTAAGTGATATTACAAGGCCTGGTTGGAACTTGTTTAATTGATTTTAATGGTCACCCTTGAATCATTTATTTTTTTTGTTTTAAAAAATGATATGGGTTATGAATTTATTTTTCCTAAGAGAGGAAGTTTTTTTATTCTCAATGAAAGAGAAGGGGTTGTTTCTATGAAGGGTGTTCAGAGGTTCTAGTGATTTTTTTCTTATTTAGGTTATTTTTTATGATTATAATGCACACCTCTATTTTTATTTCATGTTAATTTGTTGGTAATTAGGAAGGAACTCAAGGTAAATATGATGTACTAGGTCTAAGTAATGATCTAACTAGTATCCCTAAGATAGAATATTTTCATTTAGTGAGATTGTGCCACTCGATTAGGCCATGTAAGACAATATCAGGTGTTGGGATAGGTGGCTGTTATTTGAATTCAGTCATATTTTTTGGTTTTATAGCCATTCCCTATTTTATCCCCAACAATCATAAGTTCCCATGATAATTGTGATTTTCCTTTTTATGATGGTGTGTGTCTTTTTTTATGCACCAAGAATTCCATATTTTATAAAATTCAATGAGACTTTTACAAAACATATTGTGAATTTCATCGTTTTAATTTATATCGTACTTCTTTAATGTGAATTTAAAAATTTCTAATTCGGTGAAAAGAGGTGTAGTTTATGAATACATTTTCAAAGTGATTGTTTGATTTAATAAAAATGAAGTGTATGTTTTAAAAAGTTGATTAGACTTGATATTTATATTTCATGTTATCACCTGCCAAAAACTTATTTTAAATATGTATTTTTAAACTAGAATGAAATGGTTTTACTTTTTAAATATTTTTTTATGGGGAATGGGGAGGATACCTACTGAGACTTTACATTCACACATATTATCATTTCAGGTTATTTTTCAACTATTGATTCCTCATAGATCATGATTGTTTTGAGGTTTAATGGTGACTCATAGAGCCACATGCAGGTATGTTGGTTACTTTGTTTTATTCAGTTTCCCTTATTGAATCATCCATCCTTGTTTACCTTCTATTCCATTACGGGTAGTGTTTATGCATTTCATGTTATGAATGTTGAATAATTGAGATTGTTTCTTGCAAGGGAGATAAATGCGAGAGTGAGTTTTTATTCATGGCTTATTATCTCTTTATACAAGTTTATTTATATACCTATATAATGCGTATGTGTGTCTATTTGTGTGTGTCTTTATTAAAAAACTGAGATACATTATCTATATATTCTAACATATGTATATACATATTAAAATATAATGTATGTAAATATATATAAATATGTATACTTAGACTAACACACACACACACACACACACATATATATATATATATGTGTGTGTATGTGTGTTGTATATATGTATGTATGTATTTATTTATTTATAAACTCAGAAAAAATACATATTTTATAAATGTATTTAATACTGATCTAATAAATATATATTAATATACGAATCAAATACTGATTAAAAAAATAACTAAATATATATAGATAAATAAGAATAAATATATATTAATATCCGAATAAATATATAAATTGTTACACCTCAAGAATTTACAAATAGATTTATTATAGAATGCATGGATCACTAAGTCTCTACAAACTCCACTTCGTTATAACCTATCCAAGTAAATATAATTTTGTCACTTCAAAGATGTGAATTTTGAAAATATGACATACACGGTTGCGATTAGTAAGTTATTTTGAGCCCGATAAGAAAAAATCAATTTTCAATGAATAGTAACCCACCCTTATTAATAGTAACCGAACCTTATGAATAGTAACTAACACTTATGAATATTAATTTGAATTTTGAAAATCTAACATACATGGTTGTGTTCAGGAAGATATTTAGAG
Organism: Viscum album; assembly: GCA_963277665.1. NCBI lineage: Eukaryota > Viridiplantae > Streptophyta > Magnoliopsida > Santalales > Viscaceae > Viscum > Viscum album. Next base: position 826,720,081 of record OY728162.1, read on the forward strand.
TCAGATTGAATTAACTTATTTTTTGGTGAATAGTAACAAACCCTTATGAATAGTAACATACCCTTATGAATAGTGATATACCCTAATGAATAATAACCTTACCTATGATAATATATAAATAATATTCAAGTTGAAATTATGATATACCTATATTTTAGAATAAGTTAATGTTTTTAAACTGGTTTTTGATAATAAATTATGATTTTAATTAAATATTAAATTAATAATATTTAGAAAATTATTTTCGAAAAATGGACTTCATTTCTAGATTCTACACATCAAAAAATGGTTGGAGTGATTTTTTGGGATTTTTCTAAAATAGTTGAATTTTTGATGAATAGTGACATACCACAATTTGCAAAATTAAGATAAATGCACTAGTTATAGAGTCAGGTGTGATGTTCGGCTGATGAAAGCCCACTTTTTTCAGGATCACTAGAGAAAATTATTATTCTTGGTCATGAAATACTCACTATTCCTTATCTTGAGGAGATATATTAAATTAATGAATTTTATATTAAGAAATCCCCTCTCTCCTCCACTATAAAACCCCCTATCAATCCCTCTTCCATTAATTCCTCTAAATCCTTGTGCCTTCTCCAAATTCTGTCCAAATACTTAACCAACCTCCTCCCCCACGTCCAGCAAGCCGTAGTCTCATAAAAATACCAAAACCACTCTTTAAGAAGGTTCTCAAGGAAGTTTGGTTCAAGAGGTAAATTCCACTTTTCAATTCTTTGTCTTCCCTTTAAAGTTCATTTATTTTCATTTTCTATTACCTCTCGTTATCCAAATTTTGTGAAAAATACAGTACCTTATATGTACTGTAATTTTTTCATGATAGTGGAATAAGTTATCATCATCTCTCTCTTTTACCTTCTTTTATACTAGTATCAAGAACACCATCTGAGATGTGTGAATTTTCCATATTCAAGGACGATGGGCTTCAATTTATATTATCATTCTCAATTCTGGTCATGAAACAATTCTTGTTATGGTAGAACAAGATTATTATATTTGTAATATAACCTATTTAATATTCTGTAATCCCTTTGTACAAATGGTATTAAGTTATAATGAAAAATGAGTTCGTTGTAATCAAAACACACAAATTAATCGAAACAATTATCATTAAAGTTATATATAATAATTTATCCTATTTCTATGTAACCAAGTTATATAAATTACCAATAACACCTATATATGTTCATAAATAATATATAATATCAATTCCGGAGATTTACATCTTTTCCACATACTTAAAAACAAGTGAACTGAATATGAAAATAAAGAAAACGAACACTCCGGAGCGACGAAATTCAATACAATAACTAATCAATAAAGACATAAATGAACTAACCAGAATTATGATAAACTAAATAAATGTATAATAGGTTCTGAAATAAGTTATTAATAATTATAATTTCATATTCTAGGAGCTTGAGTACACGAGCCGAACACGTTCAGAGTTAAGGTAAGGGTTTCTTCATCTAACTTCCATTTTCGTGAGATTTTCCATATTCACTAGTAATACATTATTATGGTGTATGTATACTGAAAATTGATGTCACATATAATGAATATATTTATCTTCATGTTATTAAATATATAATTTTTATATTATTAATTTTTGGGGCATATGAGTCATTTGAATAGAAAGTGGTAAGGGGTTTTCCACCCGAACTTCCATTTTCATTCGAGTTACTTTCATTGTCTAATTACCTCAATGAAATTCTTATGTATTGTTACGTACTCATCATATATTATTTGTGAGTATCATATATATGTTAACAAACCAGAACCCTTCCTTATTTTATGGATATTTACACATTTTAAAAAGGAACATTCAAAATTGTTTCCAAAAGACAAGCCCGATTCAAGAGAATTTCTCAAATTCTTACCCATTTTCAATGGAAATCTATAATATGTTTTTGGAAACATTTATCTTTATAAAATCACTCAATTTATTATGAAAATACTATCTTACTTAAATTCTGTTTTTATACAAATATTCATCCAAAAGAACACTTCTTTTAAAAATAAAAGAGTATTTATCTCAAGAATTGCTTAATGATTTTATAAGAGTGTTTTCGTCTAATTCAACACTCTTATTGATTCTTGTGTATTGTTGGGATTAATAATTTATGAAGTCACATACCATATTTTATTTAATGGTTATGACTAACTCTATTGTGGATGACCTATCTTAAAACCATTCACCATATTACTCAGAATGGTTAGTGTTTTATGTTTAATGATTTGGGAAAGTTAGTTACATTTGATATGATAGTTTCAATATAAATGTATATGTTGTTTATTTTTATCCCCACTCAAATGAGGAATGCATTGGACTTATTATGTGATGGGTGGGGATATCTATATCTCCTCGATTCATCGGTAGGTCTCATGAGACAAACGTTGGTCTTGGCACGAGGCCTTGAAAAAATAATTATTTATGGTCCTAGAACGAGGCTTGGAAAATATGGTTATAATGTCCGGAATATGAACATACCTCATTATGATGATAGTATTTGAATTTAATGTGGTTATTAGATTAGTATAATACCCATGCCTATGTTTTATTATGGCATTATTTACTCATCTCATATTTCTTCCATAATGTGTTCAAGTTCAATATTAAAGGCATGTGTTTTCAATTATTCACCACGTCTTATGTTTATGATATCTTCCACTGTATTGATTACTCTTACTGAGGGTTTGATATCACCCATTTCTTATGTTTCATTTTTTCAGGATATGAAGAAGTAAATTATGAATGACTTTCAAGCATAATCTAGGAGACATGATGTTGTTAGTGGAATAATTTAGTGTTGTTTTCCTTTATGTATGTAAAGTTAAACTTATGTATGTATCTTGTTTCCAATAATAATAAACTACTTGTTCCATAGAGATTCATAGTCCTTGTATGTTTTCCAATGTAATAAAATAAGGCACCGGCTTCGGGCAACTGGGGTCAGGTCCGTACAGTTGGTATCAAAGAAAAGTTTAGTAGAAAACTTGGAAACTAGATTTAGAAAACATAGATTAGGGAAGAGTCCCTAAGATACTCTTTGAAGATAAAAATACAAGAACATCATGGTATTTTGGTAAGTAAATGATTATGTGGATCATTCAAGCAATACATCTCTATTTGGATACGAGTAGGTAGAGGTGGCTCTAGTAGAGATATACCTAGGAGTGAAAGCTCTGACAAGGAGTTTCGGCATGACTCTAGGTATCCTGGTATACGAAAATGGGCCTTGATGCACTTTGGTTACGACACTCCTGGGGGATATGGTTAGAATAATTCAAATTTTATTTACCCATCATTATGAAGGATTTATATCCCCAAAGTAACCAATGTATATGGTTCTAGGATTTGCGATGCATAAATTTATGCTATGTGTTATACAATGTTTAGTGTTATAGAGAGTTCATAATTTTATGAGCTAATATATAATATGGAATTGATTAGGTATGGAGCCAAGAAGGGAGAATGAGAACTTCACCAATGCACAGGATGCAAAGAGTAAGAAGGATCATATCTCTAATGGTCTTAAGCCATCTTTTCAAAGGAAGATTATATCCCAAGTATCCTCATCATATGAGGAAATAATATCATATTTTAACAAGGTATGCAAAGAATTCTCTGAGTCCTATTTATTTAAAGGGAAGAAAAAGAATAAGAGGATGGAAGAGAGATGCGGGGATAAAGGGAATAAGGGAAAGAAGTGTTTTCCCGCATGTGATAACTATGGAAAGAATCACCCTGGTAAATGCTTGAAGGGAATGGGTGTTTGCTACAAGTGTGGAGAAAAAGGACACCAAGTTCATGATTTCAAGGGTAAGAAAATGCTTTTCTATGTACAATGCTTCAATTGCAAGGAGATGTGACACTATGCGAATCAATGTCCCAATCGTCAAATGAATATACGCCAAATGATGATTTTGGATAATGATCAAGTTATCATTCTATCACAGATGAAGTAGAATGATTTATATGACTAGTGAAGATTAATTTCATTTGTTTATTTTTTCAATAATGTACCGGTTGTATGAATTATGAGATATATTAGGACTATATTGCAGTACTCTTTCATTAAGGATTTGAGGTCACATGATGAATGGTACAAAGGAAAAGTGATTCAGTGGAAATTTAAACCTTTAAAAAAACATGATTTAGGGAAAGAAAACCCTTAATATATATCTGATGTTGAGATAATGATGAAGAAATGATTGATTCAGATAAGTATTGACTACCTTGGAACTGATTTTTGACTTTCCAAGAAGGGGTCTATGTTATCATCAATGAAGTTTACAACAATTTTGGATTTTAGGAATATATCCAATAACATGTATCTTACATAAGGAATATTGAATAGTTAATGTTTCCAATATGGTTTTTACAGTAATTCAAGTTATTATGATATTTCAAGAGGATACATGATGAAGTTATTCACATGTTTGGAATGTTAATTTTAGAGCTACTTCTTGTTGATTAAGGGTTAATGAAAAGTTCATCTTGGAAATTTAGAGCACTTCATTGTAATGTGTTGAATCATTATATTTTTGATTTTTAACCATTTATGAAATGGTTTAAGTTGACCATTGTATGAGATTTTAGAGGTTAATGTATTGCTTCACCAAATGGTGTAAGCTATGATATGCGATGAGGTATAGATAGTTAAACTACAATAAAAAGACGAGTTTATAAGTAGAAATATATATTTATACTGTTATAGAGTGGAATAATTCTTCAGCTCATGGAAAATAGTATAAATTTTTTCCCTATTATCATAATCATTGATAATATCGATGTTTTTTAGTTTATAGTAATAAACATTCATCTAAACATGCCCTCTATCATGTTCCATTAGGACATCATAGATAGATTTTTATTACATGTCCAGTTTTTTTTCCTTCTAACTAATGTCACCTCATTCGAAAGCATACTTTTTGGGGTGACCACCTCATCTGCATTAACCATTTTCGGGGGATATTTTATTAACCCTATTTCCGATGTGGGTTTCCATAAGGTAAATTTCATGTATCAACCGTTCACATTCAAAGTTCAATTTCAAATTTCATGGATGAAATTTTTGTAAGGAGGGGATAATGTAACACCCCAAGAATTTAAAAATAGATTTATTATAGAATGCATGGATCACTAAGTCTCTACAAACACCACTTTTTTATAACCTATCCAAGTAAACATAATTTTGTCACTTCAATGATGTGAATTTCGAAAATATGACATACACGGTTGCGATCAGTTTGTTATTTGTAGTCCGATAAGAAAAACTCAATTTTCAGTGAATAGTAACCCACCCTTATTAATATTAATCGACCCTTATGAATAGTAACTTACACTTATGAATAGTAATTTGAATTTTGAAAATCTGACATACATGGTTGTGTTCCAGATGATATTTAGAGTCAGATAGAATTAACTTAATTTTTGATGAATAGTAACATACCCTTATGAATAGTAACATACCCTTATGAATAGTGATATAACCTAATGAATAGTAACCTTACCTATGATAATATATAAATAATATTCAAGTTGAAAGTATGATATACCTATAATTTAGAGTAAGTTAATTTTTAAACTGGTTTTTAATAATAAATTATGATTTTAATTAAATATTCAATTAATAATATTTAGAAAATTATTTTTGAAAAATGGACTTCATTTTTGGATTCTAAAAATTGAAAAATGGTTGGAGTGAATTTTTGGGATTTTTCTGAAATACATGAAATTTTGATGAATAGTGACATACCATAATTTGCAAAATTAAGAGAAATACACTAATTATAAATTCATATGTGATGTTCTACGGATGTAAGATCACTTGGTTTGAGATCACATGATAAAATTACTATTCTTGGTCATGGAATACTCACTATTCATTGTCTTGAAGAGATATATTAAATTAATGAATTTTATACTAAGAAATCCCCTATCTCCTCAACTATAAACCCCTCTCACTCCCTCTTCCATTCATTCCTCTCAAGCCTTGTGACTTCTCCAAATTTTGTTCAAATACCTTCCCAACCTCCTCCCCCACGTCCAGCAAGCCTTGGTCTCATAAAAATACCAAAACCTCTTCTTAAGGAGGTTCTCAAGGAAGTTTGGTTCAAGAGGTAAATTCCTGTTTTCAATTCTTTGTCTTTCCTTTCAAGTTCACTTGTTTTCTTTTTCTATTACCTCTCCTTATCCAAATTTTGTGATGACTCTAGTACCTTATATGTACTGGAATTTTTTCATGATAGTGAAATAGGTTATCATCATCTCTCTCTTTTACGTTCTTTTATACTAGTATCAAGAACACCATCCGAGATGTGTGAATTTTCCACATTGAAGGATGATGGGCTTTGATTTCTATTATCATTCTCAATTTTAGTCATGAAACCATTATTTTTATGGTTTAACTAGATTATTATACATGTAATATAACCTATTTAATATTCTGTAATCCCTTTGTACAAATGGTATTAAGTTATAAAGGAAAATGAGTTTGTTGTAATCAAAACCCACAAATTAACCAAAAAAATTATCATTAAAGTTATATATAATAATTCATCCTCTTTCCATGTAACCAAGTTATATAAATGACCAATAACACCTATTTATGTTCATAAATAATATATAATATCAATTTTGGAGATTTACATATTTTCCACATACTTAAAAACAAGTGAACTGAATATGAAAATAAAGAAAATGAACACTCCAGAGTGTCATAATTCAATACAATAACTAATCAATAAAGACATAAATGAACTAACCAGAATTATGATAAAATAAATATATGTCTAATAGGATCTGAAATAAGTTATTTATAAGTATAATTTTATATTCCAGGATCTTATGTACAAGAGTGGAACACATTCGGAGTTAAGGTAAGGGTTTCTTCATCTCACTTCCATTTTCGTGAGATTTTCCATATTCACTAGTAATACTTTTGTAGGTGTATGTATACTAACCATTGGTGTCACATATCATGAATATCTTTATTTTAATTGTATTAAATCTATAATTTTTATATTATTAATTTTTGGGGCATACGAATCATTTTAATCCAAAGTGGTAAAGGTTTTTCCACCTGAACTTCCATTTTTATTCGGGTTACTATCATTGTCTAATTACCTCAATGAAATTATAATGTATTGTTACGTACTCATCATATATTCTATGTGAGTATAATATATATGTTTACAAACCATAACCCTTCCTTATTTTATGGATATTTACAAGTTTTAAAAAGGAACATTCAAAATTGTTTCTAAAATACAAGACCGATTCAAGGGAATTTCTCAAATTCTTACCTATTTTCTAGGGCACTCTATAATATGTTTTTAGAAACCTTTATATTTATAAAATAACTCATTTTATTATGAAAATACTATCTTACTTAAATTTTGGTTTTATACAAAGATTCTTTTAAATGAACTCTTCTTTCCAAAATAAAAGAGTACTTATCTGAAGAATTGCTTAATGATTTTATAAGAGTGTTTTCATCTAATTCAAAACTCTTATTGATTATTGTGTATTTTTGGGATTAATAATTTATAAATTAATCTACCATATTTTATTTAATGGTTATTACTAACTCTGTTGTTGATGATCTATCTTAAAACCATTCACCATATTACTCAGAATGGTTAGTGTTTTATGTTTAATGATTGGGAAAAGTTTGTTACATTTCATATGATAGTTTCAATATTAATGTATATGTTATTTGTGTTTATCCCTGCTTATATGAGGAATTCATTGGACTTATTATGTGATGGGTGGGGCCCTCTATAGCCCCTTGATGCATCGGTAGGTCTCAGGATACAAACTATGGTCTTGGCATGAGGCCTTGAAAAAATGATTATTTATGGTCCTAGCACGTGGCTTGGATGATAGAGTTATGATGCCCGACATATGAACTTACCTCATTATGATGCTAGTATTTGAAGTTCATGTGGTTTTTCTATTAATAGAATACCCATGATTTTGGTTTATTATGGAATTATTTACTCAGCTCTCATTTCTTCCATAATGTGTTCAAGTTCATTATTAAAGGCATGTGTTTTCAATTATTCACCATATCTTATGTTTATGCAATCTTCCTTTGTATTTATTACTCTTACTAAGCATTTGAGATCACACCTTTCTTATGTTTCATTTTTCTCAAGATATGAAGAAGTAAATTATGAATGAAATGCAAGCATAATCTAGGAGACATGATGTTATTAGTTGAATAATTTAATGTTGTTTTTCCTTTCTGTATGTAAAGTTGAACGTATGTATGTATCTTGTTTAAAGTAATACTAAAATACTCGGCCCTTCAGGATTCTTATTCCTTGTATGTATTCCAATGTAATCAAATAAGGCATCGACTCTGGGCAACTGGGGTCGGGTCCTTACATAAATATATGAATATAAATATATATGTATATATAATAATAATATATATATATATATATATATTAATATACGAATAATTATATATACATTAATATAACTATATATGTATTACTATATATATATATATTGAGCTAATTTCATTTCATTAAATCCAGTATTTCTACTACCTCTTCTGTTTTATAACTTTTGACATGAAATTAATTTCAAAACAATATTAAATAGTGATTAATGTAACTGAATTAGAAAAAATCAATCAAATATATAGATTGAGGTTATTATTAAAGTGTATTTATTTGATCTCAAACTCCTCATTGAGATTTTAAGGCCATACAAATAAGTTTAAATAAAATGGATTATATTTATCTATATTTTATTTTAGGAGATTTCAATAGACATATTATTTTTAATTTTTTGAATTCATGTTCGGAATAGAATCTAGAGAGAAGTTTTAACATTATTATTTATTTTTCAGGATAAAAAAAATTTAAAGTTGGTGCCTCTGTAATAATAGAATAATTGAGGATGAAAGATCCTATAGTTATGGTTTGACTACAAATATTTTTTACTTATTATATTTAATGACATCTTTATTTATTAAATAGGTATTAAACTAGCATAAAAACAGGTTTCCGCAGCACCACCCTTTAACAGTGCTAAAAAACCACTAAAAATGGTACTTTTAATAGAAATAAAAAAATCGATGTTAAAAAATACCCCTTTATCTGCATTTTTTTAGCGCTGATAAAGGTACCCCCTTTATCAGTGCATTTTTATCACTATTAAAGGGGACCCCTTTATCCGCATTTTTTTAGCAGTTCTGGTAAAGGGTATATTTCAAAAAATAATTATTTCATTAAAAATAATATATTAATATATAAATATAATATATATATTTTAAATATGTTTTAGATAAGTATAAATAGACATTTAAAATTAATATATAAGATATTTAGTGAAAATGTATTATAAAATTACTAAAATATTTTATTAATTAATAATTACGCAAATTATTATCAACTAATAGTCATTTAATAAAAATTTCAAGTCATAAAAACTCAAAAAATTAATAAAATATCTAATATAAGTTAAAAACATAACTCAAACTTCAAATGGCCATAGATTCGGGGGTCTATTTGAGCTCTACCACATATCAAATCAAATCTAGCGATGAGCTCTATGCATTGGTGAAATATGTAACCATTTTTCACATTTGATGAGGAAAAAGAGGCCCAAAAGTCCTCCCAAACTGTGTTTTTAGTTTGGAGAGCCAAATTTTTTAATATTCAATGGATTTTTAGCCTCATTTAAGGTGGGGTTCCCTTTTCAGTAGAGACTCAATTTTTTTCCCAGAAATTACATTCATATTGATATTATGGCTTTGAAATATTATCGTTGTTCACAATCTAAAGTTATTTATAATAAAATATATAATAATATATTACTATTGATGTGAAAAATTCAATTTATCATGTGGGTTATTAAATAACAGATGTGAAAAATTTGAGTTTTTTTCTTTTTCATGTCAATTATTATATAACCTACATGTTAATGAAAGATTCTTATATTTATCACTAAGTTTATATAATAAATGATGTTATAAAGAAACATACATGGTATTTTCACATTTTTTATATAATAATTGACATGATAAATTAATATACATAGCCTTTTAATTATATTTTTAAATAACCGACATGAAAAGGATGATGCAATAAATATTTTTTCCTACTAAGTGAATATGTAGATTATATTCAATCATAAATGATGTGAAAACAATAACTTTGAGGTATTTTTAAAGGGAGAAAATTTCTTAATCCAATTCCACAATAGTAACATCAAGATGTGATTCAAATCATTTCCTTAATCACCATTGAGTCTATAAGGAAACATTTATCTAAAAAATTTAATTTCTTCATCTTGTGACTCATCAATATTTGAATTCTTGGATTTCTTAAATTTATATATGTAATCCTTTCCAAACTTTTCATATATACCTTTCATAGTAGTAGAGAATTTAGCAGGGTAAAACAAATCCTTATGAGCCTATTCTTGTAAGACCTTTCCCTTGAACATTATGACCCATGTATCTAGCTATAAACACCACTCTAGTGAGGGAGCCTCCACTAACTCCTTGTAAATTTTCCTAGTTTTACATATAGGTTCATTGGGGAAATATATTTGTCTCTTGATCTCATGTTCATTGGGTTGGGTAAGTTATAATAGTCTTTTAGGTTATCTTCTCTATAGTCAATGGAAATTCTCTCAAGTAAATAAAACATTTTTTTCCTTTATTTAGTAATTAACATAGATATTCTTTAACCTGATGTTCATCTTCATATTATAATGGAAATTTAAAATCAATATTTACTCATGTCTCATCCTCAGTGAAGACATCTGTATCCACTCCCTCAAATTCATCTAATTCCATACATGTATCTAAGCCTATAGCCCACACATGTTTGTTTTCTATACTAGATCCCACTAGTTTCCACAAAAAATATCTATGTATTGAATTTCCTAATTCAGGTCTTCAAATTTCTTATTGAGCTTCATCACATGGATTTAAAATTTATCTATTTTTTGGGAGAGAAGCCTTGAACTACCCATAATATTCCTCTTTACGGCATAAGAGGGATGAGTAATAGGCATTGGTAGAACCCCATCCTCAAGGATTGTCACTTTTGAACCTACACTATGACTCCTTGGTTCCATTCCCCATATCCCTATTAGGATCCACCTTCACTGAGGTTGTGGTCAATTAAATAATGAAATCCCTAAAGGAATAAACCTACCTGCATTGAATCACATAATACATCTCCAAAATAATTTCCTCAACAACTAATGTCTTATAAGGGAAGGTAGAGTAGTCTAAATCTCAGTTGTGTTAGCAACTGCCTCTATCTCACCCTATAAATGAGGAATGATAGTCAAATCTGGTGTTTAAAACTACTCAGATGAATGATCAATCAAGGATATTTATAAATTATATTTCTTGGAGTTTGATAATGGTACTTATGTAGTAATTAGGGTATATGGATCCTAACTAGGTAGAGTAGCCACATATCCATGACCATTGGAATGTTCAGTGTTTACAAGAGGATTAACTAAAATATAGATATCTATATTAGTAGTTTTAATTTGTGTATCACTATAAAGGGATATTATAGTGACTATTCTAGTTGTGGGAGTAAGTGGATCCTCATTTTATTGAGTTTTTATCTCCCTGATCCTTAGAGAGGTCATGTAGTGATCAACTTGGTCAATAAAGGGAACCTACATTATAGGTTCATTTATGATACCCTTTCTATTATTTTGGGAATCCACCTCGATCAATCATCATTAACCAGTATCCATAAGATAACTAGTATCCCATATGTCAAAATCTGAAGAGGGGTGGGTTAGGAATGGTATAAATTCTCAATTAGGGCTGTTATAATACAAACTTAGTATGTTGATGGATGAGTGGGATCAAAATATTGAGTTTGGATGAACCTAACATGTTCCCACTATGGTGGATATAATAGATGAAATGGGTGTTGTGTTAGGCCATGTGGTAGAACGGAAGGTAGATCAAATTATACCTATATATTCTCATATAAATGGTGCTTTATCCTAATCATATACTGAACAAAATAGGAAAATATTGATTCCAATCCTCGTGAGGAAAGGGTGATGGTTGTTCCTAAGAATGTGACACTTCTTTTCATCCTCTCACTATTGGGGTTGATTGGGAAGGTAAAGAATCTTGTCAGTGTACCTCAATGAAATCATAACTCACCATTAAATAAGTATAATTTTCATCTTATTTATTCCCTTTATCTCTATCATCAATGGGACCATTGTTTCTAATAATGGGTGGTCAGACACCATAATCTACCCAAATGAGGATAGGTTCCATGATTAGTTAAAAACTCCCAAGTGATTTGCTTATTAAGTAGTAAAATCCCCACCCATAATAACACCCTTGGGCTTGTTCAAAATTCCCTCTTAATATAATGAAAATTATTTGGTCTTGTTGATACCTAACTACCATATATAAATACTAAAAAGAATAAGAATATATAATCTGATCAAAGAGCCTTATGAAGATCCCTTAGCAAATTATTCATGAGATATTTCCCCATTTATAATCCTTAAGATATAACTTATCAACTATTTTCTCTTAGTTTTTTTAGGTTTGTTCCTTCTCAATGAGTAAATGGTTGTTTTCATCTACTAAAAATGGATTGTGTTCTTGATGTTCTCCAGTATAAAATCATTACAATCCAATCCCCCCATAAACTCATAGTTTTTGATAGATTATCCCACTCCAAAATCTACAAATCAAAGGATCCAATTATTGTGAACCATTTTTACCTTAATATAATCTAGTTTCATATCCAACAATAATAGGAACTCTGAGATCCACTCTATAGAAGCCTCCTCCAAGACATGAGTAATATGTTATAAATTCATAGCTCTGAATGAATATATAACTTGATTATCTATATCAATAAATTACATAATATTCATGTTGAATTTCATATGAATTACAAACATTTAAAGCCTCCCATCCACTTTGGGGTTCAGCGAACCACGGAAAATAGTTAAGGGGATTTTGGGATAAATCCCCAAAAAAATATGAGTGAGGGGTTGTTTAGTTGGTTTGGATTGGGTTAGTTTATAGGGATGTGAATTGGTTAGGTGAAAGTCTTAGTGAGGGATCAAGTGGCTGTGTGGGTAGTTTATCCATTTTATATTTTTCGGGTCTCTTAGTTATATTATTTTTTATTCGTGTTAATGAGTATTTAGCTTTGTATTTTATATTAACAGTCTTAGTTTGATCCATTGTGGGAGAGATATGGATATAGAGGGGTAATGGATCAAGATGGTTTCATAGGGGGTTTTAAATGGGGTTTCATCAGGGTTTGGAAATGTTTTTATGTTTATATGGGTATGGTGAATTTTAAAAGTGTGGTTTGGGAAATGGTGTAGTGAGTAGGTTGAAATGGTGATGAGGAGGTGTGAAAGTCAAGCATGAGAGGATATAGAAGTGTAACTTTACTACTTGAAGGTGATCATAACTAGATCAAATAGCCATGAAAATCAATTTAGGGAGCACTGAGAGATAGGGATAGGGATACTAATAGAACCATATAGGATTTTGTGTTTATTAGTAAATCTATTTGAGTACATTGTGGCATAATCCAAGTCAGTATATAATTACTTTATTAGTTCTAAAACCATGGTATTTTCCAAACTCATTCCTCTAGAGTTGTAATGCCATGGGTGGAGCCACCATAGAACAACCATATCAATTTATCCCAATGAGATTTATTTAAGGTTGAAATCATGACATTAATCCTACCCTATAAAAATTAATGTTCCCTTTTTTATATCTTAAAGCATTATAGAATGAGAAATTACTTCCCATCGCAACCTAAGTTTCACTCCAGATTATGATTTTTTGGGGTTGGGTTATAATGTAAACCCACCCTACTAGGGGAAGTGTCTTTTCTATCCCAGAACATTATATTATTATAGTTTTCTCACTTATTGTGTGTCATGAGTCTATAATTATGACTTTAGGGAGAAGTGTGTTATGTCATGATTTATCTGGCTGCACCATAAAAATGATTTCATTTATCCATTGGTTATTACTGTCAAAATTTTAGTTGTCTCAATTGGATCTTCAGTACGGTAGTAGGGGAGAGTTCCCTAGAGTCTCTAAACTAATTTATCCTAATAATTTCTAACCAATATAAATTATAATTATAATCCTAGAAACGAAAACATACATTGGTTTCTACACACCTAGCACTTTAATTAACATCAATATCTAGATGTAACGTCGTATTTTTAGTAAAATTTGAGAAATTGAATAAATTAATTATGGAAATTATCCATGTATAGATTCATCCTTTTTTATTGAAGTTGAATGAAGGTTCATGCCCTATTTAGATCTAAATGGATCCATGTGTAAAGGTATTTATACCATGATAGGAAGTAACCAAGGTGACTATAGCTTTCTTTCAAACAATACCAAACAAGATTTTAACAAAAGTATTATATATCATGGTATAAATATTCAATGGTTGATTCATAAATAATTCCACTTATTTATTTTCTATTTATATATCTTTCAATTCCTATATTAATCTCTTCAAATCTCTTATAATTCATCCAAATATAGTAGTCTCTTACTATCATGGTGTGAGTCCATAGACACTTTCTTCATAGCCTTATATTATCGATGCTCAAGATCCATCAGTAAATGGACTAGCTTCTCATTAATAAGAATACATGGGGTTATACTAGTAATCATTTTAAAATATGTCATTTATTAATATAATGTATTTTCAATATTTTTTCTATAATCTTTCCATATTGAACTTGTTGTTTTCTCTAAAATCATCATAATCACTCATTCAGATAATTACACTTTCCCCTAGGTTTGTGAGTGGTTATGGGAGATGGTACTGTATCAAACTCTTTAATTTTATAGCACACACAAAAATATATAATGTTTTTATTGTGTTCGTCAAGATATTATGAGTAACCTTGACATACCAACAAGATAAAATAAGTTCTTTATTAAAAATTTCACCACTGTATTGAATATATTCTTACTTCTGGCCTTATATTCTACCCATTTAGTCATATAAATCACATACAAAACTATGTATGTGTTTCTCATGGAGCTTGGGGAAGGCCCCATAAAATCAATTCTACATACATCAAACACCTCAACTTTTAGAATTTATTTTTTTGGAATCTAAACTTGTTTACCAATGTTATCCATTTATTGGCATCAATTGTGGTCTCATATGAACTCCCTTACATATTTATGGATAAAAAAAATAATCTACATTGTACTATCATGGCCATTATTATACCATGTTAATTGTGTCCTATGTTTGGTGATGAATAGAAAATTCTAGAATGATATTAACCTTGGATTTGGGCACACATCAGTAAATTAATCATTCACTACATTTCATGAATAATAAGTGATCATAAAAAAACAGTTTTGTGAATTATATAAAAATATCATTCATTATTGATTTGAAAAACATGGATTTATGGTATTGTTTTTTGAATAATCTAAAATGTAGAAAAACCATGGAATAGATTGTAAATCAGAATGGAAAAGCTTCTCATCTAGGAACTCATCATCAATTTATCACTACTCCTAATATTTGTTTTGGGTAATATCAAAAAAAATTTCATCCACTAAAATATTTAATCCCTTTTTTCTATTTTAATCCTATAAAACTATTTTAGTAATAAGATACACCAAATTAATTAGGGATTAGAATCTGTTTTTAGAAAATAACTCAAAAGGTGTGATCTATGTAGACAATCTTCTCAAAAATTACTAAATATGTTTTGAACTTATCAAAAGAAAAAAATTGTTATAAGTTTCTCCTCAGTGATAGTTTAATTTATTTGGGAATTATTATGGGAATGGATTTTATAATAGATAGGTTGAAAAATATGATCGACCCACTACCTTAGAGTATCTTCTACAATGAAATCACTTGGATCTCACATTATGTGGAAATTTTTATCCCAATTTATAAATATCAATATTTGTGAGGATAAAAAATCATTTTTTAAAGAAATAACGTTTTCCTTGCAAGATGATTCAAATATAAAAAAATATACTTTGAAAAAATATGTGTGAGTGACATAGATATCATGAAAAATTGATTTATAAAGTGGTGGAAAAATCCACCATGTCCAAGAAATATTTAAATCCCTTTCATTGTATTATGGTCATGAAGATCTTGTATGAATGTTTTCTTTACTAGATCAACATTGATTCCTTGTTTATATATTTTATTCACTATAATTAAACCACCTTGAACTATGAAGTGGTATAGTTACCAAATGTGAACTGATAATTTTTCTTCAAGTCTTTTATGTACCAAATCCTGTTTGTATAGGAATACTTCAATAGATATCCCATATACTGAGAAATCATATGTGAAAATCTCAAGAAATTATTTCACCATGTTATGAAAAATAAGTGGCATGCACCTTTGGAAATTCATTAGTACATTAAACATGACAAAATACATGAGATGATAGGATAATTTTTGATATGGGTAAGTAAACATCGTATTATCTTTTTTATTTAGATAAAACCGTATTTTCTTTTAACTAGAATATCAATCTAAAAGAAACAATAACTTATATTGAGATAACCAATTAAGAATTGATCCATGACTAATAATTTAAATTGGTCCTTTCATATATATGTTTCCAAAATTGTATAGTATATGCATACAAAATATCATGTAACTATCATTATAGGTATGATATCATTATCATCATTCATTATCATAGTCTTCCACCCTTATTTGTAATTACTCATAATGGGGTCACCCATTTACTTTTTTATATTGAAATAATGATACCCACATCAAGTATTTTATGAACCTTTTTCATGGAAAAATATTTTATATATTGTGTTAGTCTCACTTGTAGTAACAATATAATTTTTATCACATCATCTAATAGTGATATTTTTGTGAAAATGGTAGGATTAATTACTTTTATAATGAAAATAATGTATGTGAGTTCTCCAATATTTTGAAATTCTATTCAATATTATTTGTATAGAAAAATAACACAACAATCATCTAGAATTATACTTTTTTATAGTAATTCATTTAAAATTTTATCATAATCCAACATTTAAAAAATAGATTCATTAAAAGAGATGTCTAAATAAAGTTGTATGTAACAATATAAAACTTCTTATATTAAATTTAAAAACTAAATTTTCTTATCATATATAGTAAAGAAAGAAGGGGTCTATATATTTCTATCTTTTTGTTTCATTCTTCTCCTTATAAACCTATTTTCTAGATTTTTCCATCTTATAATTTTCATTTTCTTATTCTATTTTATACTCCTTATTTTCTCAAATTTTCTCTTTCATACTTAACTTTTTTTATTTTATTTACATATAATTTTCTTTCTATTTCCTTTATTTTCTTCCATGTCTCACTTTAAAAAAGTTTTATAGCCTTCATATTCTCTCTTGTTTTTCATCCATGTTACTTGGTAGGGTACTAAGTAGTCTCTCTAATAATGTTTGATATATTTTTCCCACTTGGTTCTAGAGTTTTAGGTAGATTATTGTCAATTAATTATAGATTCCTATTGTCTTTTAATCTACTAAGAATACTTTTGGAATAGGTTATTGAACATTCCTTTAAGTTCTTTTTTAGGGGATGGGAAGGTGGTTTTGGATATACTTTATACAGAGACTGGTTAATTTATGGTTGAGGGGGTAGTAACAGTTATAATAGCCTAAAGGATTGTGGTTGAAGTGAATAATTTGGAGTACCATTGTTTTGTTTGAAAAATAAGAAACATTTATATTAGCTATAAAATGGATTTAGTTATGGATTGGGTTGAATTAACCTCTATTGGTTGTAGATATTTTGAATTTTTTGGGAGATTTATTATAACTAACACATTTTCAATAGAAAGGTTTATTATCCTCTAAGCCCCAATAAATCCTTAGTATATGTGGGGCACTATTCACATCTAACAATAGTATAAAATGGGGTTGATTGTTAGTGGTTATGAATATTGTTATTGAGTTAGTTCCAATATTAATTATAAGTTATTTCATTTATTTATCAATGATTCTAATTGGGTATCCAAGATGGTGATCACATCTAATTAAAATATTTCTCTCCTCAGTGGACTCTAATCACTTTTTCATAATATATAATTATGAGGAATCCCATAGAGAATGTATTTTAAAAATTCAAATGTTTTCATAACTAGTCTTTTACTGGATAGGTCATCATTTGTGACCCAAATCATAGGATGTAAAAAATAATTAATTGATTCATTTATAGGAAACCATCAATTATCTTAGGTAAAAACTTACCCATTAAATCTTTCATTTTATCACACATTTCAAATATATGTTATCCATGAACTTGTGAAATGATTGGGATTTAATTTTTGAACATCTATATCCTCCATAATGGAAATTATTTGTCTAATAATCATTTTTATAGTTTATACAAGTTTTTATTGTAACCATAGAGTTAAATATTTAACTAATCTATTTCTTAGACATATAGAGAGAATTAGAATACCCTAAATCATATAGAATTTAATTTTGCTCAATTTCTATGGAATATATCACAATTTTTACTAAGGATAGTCAAATATCTATTTAGATATTTATTTTCCATGCCACTAAATCATCCCAATTTTTTTATTAGTATTAGGCTTAGTTTGATCTTAAAATTGATCACCAAAATCAAAATTTGAACAAAAATATAGGAACAAACATCAATATATGAGAAAATAGAGTCCATTTTTGCTCTATCCTGGGGAATTTGTGGTCCTACATTATGTTGGTTCTCATTGGAGAATTTTCCTTGAGGTATATTGGGTGTAATTGAGAGCATGTTCTCTAGGATGGTAAAAAAATTTTATAGACTTAGAAACCTCTTGTTAATAGGGTTATAATTAATCATTTCTCATTAATCAAGGATCATTGATCATGTTTCTAGAATCCTGGTCATGCATTAAGTTTCATGAAATGAAAAAAACAAAAAAAACATGCACATAAGGATAATTAAAATAAAAAATTATTAATATTTTAAGAATATAATTGGTTTATAAAAAAAAGAATTAATATACTCCTATGTTCACCCTTGATCTCTACCAATAGTAAAAAAAACATTGTCCATCCCATTGGAATTATCAATTCTAGTGGTTAATCATTATTAAAAATCAAGTGTTTATGATTTTTATTATTCTACAAAGTCATAAAATAGTAGAGGTCAAAGGTCGGTCCCATGAGTGATACATATAATTCATAAGATAAAGGCATATGCCTAATTGTTAAGTAGAAATATATGAATTCAGATGGATCAAACAAAATTAAAACAAAAGACTAAGGGTTTTAAAATAAAAAATTAAATATAGAATCAAAGAATTAATTTCAAAGTCTATTTTTGAAAGAGATACCAACCTCTTTCATTCATTAATTGGGTTTAATAAATTAGTTTTAATATTTTTTTTTGTTTAACAGTTTATTATGGTAAAATTATTTGATTTTAACTATGCTAATCTAAATATATTGGTTAAATAATATTATCAGACCAATTTCATTAAGTTCAATATTTAAATTAAATGATTAATCCAACATATTGTTAATTGACTAATTTTATCAACTATTTTTTATTTCCTTTATTAATAAGTCATTTTTAAAAATACTAACTAATAAATAATATTATAATTAGTGACTCAAATTTATTCCTAATTGAAATGAATATTCATGAATAAAATTGAAAGATAATTTAAACATCCACACTTCTACTCTTGATCCCTTACTACCTAAGTGAATTCCCACACATGGTTGAGGGAAGATCAACCATATTTTACTTGATTATATTTTAAAGTGAGTGAAAATAGTAAATTAATGCTGATGAATATGGCTATATAAACACATATTCCCTTCTCTAATAATCATCCTTATGTATTGCACCCTATGTAAGAGATGTGAGTTAGATAGGGGGTGTAGATGGAATCTATGAAGCAGCGGAAGAATTTTTTCTAATTTTCTATTAATGAAGTAAGGGAACTGATTCAAGTGGGTTCTATATTTTAGATTATATGTCATGTTTTTAGTGGTTTAATAATATTTATTTTGTATCTATATAAATAATTTTTAATTATATATTTATGATAGAAAGTGTGAATTTTGTAAAATATGTAAAAATATTTTTGGATTTAATATTTTCATATGAAAAATTTATTTTAGTCCATAGATATTGTATAATAGTATTTCCATTGTCTTTTTATAATGGTAAGTGGGGTTATTTTGAGTTTATAAAACTTTTCTTCCATGACAATTCCTTAGATTTATTTTATTGAAATTAATTTTTTTTAAAGAACCTTAATTCGTCTCCAATATATATATATGTAATTTTATTTGACTTTAAAAATTATTTTTTTGATAATAATATTGAAAATGTATGTATAAATATAAATATTTTAATATTAAAAATCATGTCCACCTATATTTTTCTCTTTATAAAGTTATTATCTTGATTAGGCCACTTTATGTGCAAGCAAAGTTATCAAATTCTTCAAAATTTATGTTTAATTTAAAATTGTTTTATTTTCAAATAAGTATATGTGTATATATATATTCATAAATATATCATTTCATATGAAACTTTTTTTAAAAAATATGTGAACATATGTATGTACATATGTATTATTTTTGGGTGAAACAGAACTTTAATCTAACATCAATAGATACATTTTTATATAAATGTATTTGTATATGTATCAATTTAAGTAAAACTGTTTATTTCCTATATGTATGTAAATAACTACATGTATATATATATATTATATACATCATTATTATTACCTAAAAATATTTGTGTGGATACGAAATCATGTTTTATTCTAATATTTTTTTAAACAAATGTACATATATGCATATATTTTTATATAAAACTATTATATAGGTATATATGTATATGCATGTATATTTACAAATTTCTTTTCATGAAAAACTAATATTGTCATGGAACACATATAACCAAGTAATTTATGTTTTTAGGAAATGGATATCGAAGCTCATGATTTTTTAAGAAACATCATGGTTATTATGATATAAAATTAAAGTTGTAATGTTTTTAATTCCAAATAATCATAGTTGGATATTATGTCAATGAAGGCATTGAATGGGGAGTGAACCCAAACCATTTTTGGATTTGATTCCAATCATTTGACGGGTGTACCATGAATTATATATCAATACAACTTATTGGGAAATTTAGAAATCTCAAGAGATGGAATGTATGATGCGTGGGATGTGTATCCCAAGAACATTATGGGATTAGAGAGTGAACCCAATCCATCATGGTACTATGTCCATCATGGTATGATTTATCTTTAGTGAACTGTGACTTCATGTTATGATCCAAGGTGCTTTTGAGAACTATTTCGAAATTTTTATGAGTTATCAAGAAAATTTTATTTATTTCATAAATGAATGAAATTTATTTTTCTAATGGTTACATATTTTGAAACCTATTTAGAAATAATTTTTTTTTATTTTCCTATCAAATCATGATTTTTTAAATTTGGAATTCTCAATATGTATCACATGTTTTACTTTTTATGTTGAAGTGAAAAAATCTGGATATGTTTCCACATGTTTTGAAACCCCTTATTGAGATTTTTTTTCACCCTATGTTTTTCAAAACCGCTTTTCATAAGGAATAAGGAAACCTAGAATTGAGTGATTGAACAATGCCACTTTATGGTGTTTAACCATTATAAAGCATAATAATAGTTTTCTTGTACTTTCTATTTTTAGAGTTATAATTAGAATTATTTGATGTATCCAAAATATCTAAAACTCTAAACCATTCCGATCTCAGGTTATTAAATAATAAATGAATTATAAAAAAAATGGAATAGGTATTGGGTCATAATAGTTATTATCAGATACGATATTTAGAGCAATTTAGAGGTGAAGATATGGATAAACCCCTTGAACCTTTAGAGTCCTTCTAAAAATTTTATAGGATTTTACATTTAGGAAAAATATGGCACTCCTAGTTTTCTTAATTTTGAATAGTGAAATTCATAATTTCTATAGGTACAGTAATTGAATTTCGAGGATGAAATTATTTTAAGAGGGAATAATTTAATATCACCAATATTAAAAATTTATTTGTTTTAAATAAAGAAAAATAAATTTTGGTCCTATGTTAATATTAAATATGTAAAATTAAATAATAGTAATTGAGAATATTTGTATTATTATTCAATAATAATAATAATAATAATAATTCATTTATGATAAGTGATAATTTATTAAATTGTTTTATCAATTATATTTTTATAAATAATATTTTATAATGTTTTTAATAAATTATCCAAAGATTTTATTTTTAATTATAAATAAATGATGATTTATATTTTAAAAGAATATTTTAACGTAAATATATTTAAGTGATTATTTTTGTAAAAATAAATGTTTTGTATGAAAAAATAAAAAGTTTATTTGAAATGTAAAATAATTACCAAATTACTGTCAATAATCATATCAGATTACAAGTTAAATTAAAAACTAAAATATATTTTAATAAATCATTTTTAATACTAAAATGTTTTTCAATAATCAATATTGGTTAACATATAATTTTATAAAAATATTTTTTTTATTTTTAATTCATGAAATAGTATGTGGTTTTAATAAATAAAGTATAATAATTACAATTTAACAAAAAAATGATGGTACTTAAATTCAATAATTAATTTTCTAAATAAATTATTGCACTATATTTTCTAACTATTATAAATTTATATGTTTTTTTATGAATTATGAGTATATATATATATTTATATGAAATTATGAATTAAATTTAATGCGATAAATATAAAACAAATTTTAAAATATTTAAAAAATTATATGAAAAAATGTTAAAACAAATAATGATAATAACGAGAAAAAGTGTTATTGGAATAACATGGTATGACTTATTAAAAAAAAATAAAACAGAATGATAAAAAAGAGAGATAACCTGATAATAAGGGTGGGGGAGGCCTCGATCCCTAAAGGAAATTGGGTGAGGGTAAAAATAGTTGAGTTGTTGAGTGCATCTGAGGGACTGGGATCAATCTAAGCATGATGGAGGTCGAGTCACCGTGGGGGGTTTCGACCTAGGGAGACCAAACAACAACGAGGAGTTCGAGCGAACATCAACCACCAGAGAGGGCTCCCGAAGGTTGATAATTGTCAAAAGGGTTCATCTACGAGTTAGGGTTTTGTTTCCCTGTGATATCTGATTGGATGAAGTTTTAATCTACTTGAACATAAACATGGAAGATTTTTTTTATTTTCTAGATGTCGAATATTTATGTAGACCATTTTTCATGACTCCTTTTGGCATAAGATGAACTATGTGTCCTTTCTTCCTCAATTGTATTTAGTTATGCCTTGTTGATCATTTTTTCTTTTTATTGGGTCTCTTTGATGAGAATTCCATATTTAAGAATGGATTCAGATTAATTTCATATTTTGTCTAGCTATTGACTCTAATTTTTTTTGGTTGTAATCCACATTTCAATCACCCATAAATTTTTTTGTTCCTTTGGTTTGGAATATTTATTTTGAAATGAATTCATATAGATATATAAAATACTACTTCCAATTTTCTTGTTGTTGATTTTCAACCTCCACTCGTCTTACATAGGAATCCACAATAATATAAGTATAAAAATGTATATTTTATGAAATTAAATTATGTATGAACTGGATATATAAGAACCTATACCCTTTTTTAGAATCATCCCTAAGTACTACACCCTATGTAAGAGAAGTGAGTTAGATAGGGGAGTTGTTTCAAGCTATAAATCAGTAGAAGAAGGTTTTCTTATTTTTTGTAAATCAAGTAGGGAAAGTTTTTTCATAATATCTTCAATTTTTTTTTGTTTATTTCAAACTCAAACACGTTTTAATATTTACATTTTTTATTTTCAAATTTATATTTTTGTGAGGGAACTACATATATTTCATTCATTTATTTATTTTCATGATTTTTATACGAAGGTTATTTGTTTCAAAACTATTGATGTGCAAGAGAATTTTTCTTTTTATTATGAAAATAATATATGCTCAAATGATTCAAGTGGTTTATCCATTTCATATTTCATTTCATTTTGTTTTGGTGGTTTACTAATATTTATTTTCTATCTATATAAATAATTTTGAATTATATCTTAATGATAGTAAGGGGAAATTTGGTTAAATATTTAAAACTACATATAAATTTAATAATTTTATATGAATTCTTTTTCATCCATTAGTATTGTCTAATGGAATTTTAATTTTTTTCTATAATGGTATAATGGGGATCATTTTGAGTTTATAAAACTATTATTCCAATGAAAATCAAGAGATTTATTTTCTTGAAATTATTTTTTTAAAAACATTAATTTGTCTCCTATGTATATACATGGGGTGTTATTGAATTTTCTAAATTATTGTTTTAATAATATTATTTCAAATTTATGTATATATATCACCTATTTTCATGTTAATAATCATGTTCGTACATGGTTATCTCTTTATAAAATTATTTTCTTGATTATGCCACTTTATGTGTAAGTGAAGTAATTGAATTGTTCAAAATTTATACTTATATTAAAATTGTTTTATTTTAGAGAAATTATATGTGTGTATATATATATTCATAAAAAGGTCATTTAATATGATCTGTTTTAAAACCTGTATATATATTTATCTAAATATATATTATTTTAGGGTGAAACAAAATTTTAATCTAACATCAATAGATACGTATATATATAAATGTATTTATATATGTATCATTTTTTGTGAAACTATTTATTTCCAATAAGTATGTAAATAAATGAATACATATATATATATATGTATATATATATTTCATTATTCATAACTATACATATGTGTGTGGAGATACAATCATGTTTTATTCCAATATATATGTAAAAATATGTTTATATATATACGTATATGTTTATATAAAACAGTAATATATATATATGTATATTAATGTATATTTACACATGTCATTTCATGAAAAACTACTTTTATCATGGAACATTTATAAACAAGTAATTTACTTTTTTGTGAAATGGATATCAAAGCTCATGACCTTTAAAGAAACTCTGAAGTACTTATGATATAAATTAAAAGTTGTTATGTTTTTAATTTCAAATAATCACAATTGTATATTATGTGAATGAAGGAATGGAATGGGGAGTGAACCCAAACCCTTATGGTAATTTTTCCCAATCATGTGATGGGTATGGCTAAAATTATATAGCGCTCCAATGCATTGGGTAATGTTTAAATCTCATGTGATGACATGTATGATGCACATGAGGTGTATCCCAAGCACACTACAAGACTAGGGAGTGATCCTAATCCAACCTGTTACTATGTACATTAATTTATGTTGTCTCAGGAGTGAACTGTGACATCATGTTACGATCCAAGTTGCCTGTCAGAACTATTTATGAATGCTTATAAGTTATTGAGAGAATTTTTTACTATTTAATAAATGAATTAAATGGATTTTTAAAATGGTTACATATATTGAATATAGTTTAGAATGAAATTTTATTATTTTAAAATGTACTCATGACATTATAAATTCTAAATTCTCAAGTTTTATCTCATGTTTTACATTTTCTATTGAAGTAAAAAAAATTGATTGGTTTACACATGTTTTTGAACCCCTTGCGGAGATTTTTATCTATCACCCCATTTTAAATCTATTTTCTAAGGTAATAAGGACGAATAGAAGAGAGTGAGTGGTAAAATCACCTTATTAGTGTTTAACCCTTCTAAATATCAAAATATTTTTCTTGTCTTTTATTTTTTTGGCAGTTGTAATTAGAATTCTTCAATGTATCCAGAATCTAAAAAAATATAAAACTTTGGGATCTCGAGTTGTTAAATAATATATGAATTATAATATATAAAAAATGGAACATGTTTTGGGTCATCAAATGGTCAATATATGATTCAGAGATAGGGGAAGTTAGTTCCCAGGTTTGTTGGAACTTTTGTGTTTGTGGAGAGAATTGATCTGATGGCGCACCGATTTTCTCTTCCATAGAGGTATAGTTAAATGAACTATGTTTTTCATGTGTCACAACCTTGTAAGTTTCACCCTAAGAATTATAATGTGATTGATGTTGATTATGTTGAGCTTGAGACTAACACATCATTTGGCAATCATCTGATACGTGTTATTGATCCCAGTGAGAAAGTGCTGCGGGGAAGGATCATGCTGATAATTCAAGTATTGTGGCAACATTGATGTGTTCTTGTGGAAACATGTGAGAGATATTTATATATATGGGATCATTGGCCCAATATTTTTACCTCATAATCTTAGATATTCTTGGGAGTACGGGTTGAGGATGTGCTGTTATAAGGTGCATAAGTTGTTAGATCTATACCTTTTTGAAAATTTCTTATTCTTGTTTTCATGTACACTTTTAACATTATTTTGGTATATATTTGGTGGGATTTTTTTTCAGGTTGTCTGAAGTGGAATTTTTTAATTTTGGAATAAAATTGGTAGTTCATGGTTAGCGTATGGTTTTTTTAAATAGTACACCTACCCCAAGAAAACCATGTAATCAAAAAAAGAGGGGAATTTAACTATTGGAACATGGTTTTTCAAAATGCGTGTCCGCTTAGTAGAAATCATGCACCCATAGAATGAGGTGCATGGTTAGAGAGATTGGTTTCGAAAACCATTCACCCCTACCAAGGAAACCTTCCGTGTGGATTTTAATTACCCTAAAATTTATAAACAAATCCTACCCCTAGTAATAACCTCAAATTGACCTGGTATGACCCTAAAGCAATTCATCCTAATTTTAAAACTCATTGGAGGGTTCTAAGGCTCCTCAAACATTGTTCTTAATTCATAAAATATTCAATTGAAGGATCTCCTCTACTCTGATATGTGATTTATTCCCTATTTGGATTACTCTATCTTCCATCTCTCTTTATCAATCAAGATGAATGATTTATACTCCGTTGGAAATGTCTTAGATTTACCTTTTATTGGATATTAATCTATTTGATCTTGATATTAGGTTTTGACCCTAGATCTTCCATGTCATTGTGATCTTGAATGTTCCTCTTCAACTTGGGGATTTTTGGTTTAGCGTACGTCCATGAAAAATCATGAGGTATGTGGTTTAAATATCAATTCTCATACTCTTGAATTATAATTATGTGTATGTAATTTTGTAATTTCAATTTCCACATTTGGTAATTGAATCTTAAAATTGAATTAATTAATTAATTAATGGGTTTATGGAGCTGGTAGAATAATGTGATTATTGAACATTTGAAGGTAGTGGTTATAAAAATTGTGTTTATAGGATTTCTTGGTAATTGGAATTAATGGGTTGGTTGGCTTAACTATAAAGGGTTAAAGGATATTATGATTATATTTTTATAAATTGTTTAATAGTGAATTTATCATATTATTCCATGTGATTTAAATAAAGAACCATGATTTTTGGGATAAAATGAAATGGTGTACCATGATGAGAATGTTAGATAAGATGGTTAATGATGATTAACCTTTATAAATGTGTTATTTATGAGATATGTGTTATATTATGATATATGTGATAACGAGTGTGGGATACAAACTGATTCTCCAAATACCCATATGTGATAATAAGTGTGTGACAAGGACTGATGCTTCAAACACCAATATGTGATCATAATGAGGTGTGTGACATGGACTAATGCTTCAAATATTCATAGGGTGCTAGACATGATGTTCTAGGTCCAACACATTGTCATTCGAATGGAGTTTATATTATCCATGGTATGAAAATTGGAATTAAATGATTAGTTAAATAGGATGATATAATAAATTTTGATTCCCTATAATATATGGTTCATACTCTATCATAAGATAAATAAGGTATTGATTTTTTGGGTTTAATCTTAAACATGGGTAATTATGTGGTTAATTAAAGAACATTTAATTTTAATTTTTTTTACTCGATTTATTGCAATTTATTCATTATAAAACTGCATATAGTGTTATAGACGAGATAATATTTAGACACTGTTAGTAGCGGACCACTGATTTTTATTCACAACATACTCAAGCTTCTTGATCAGTACCAAAATTGACTTCATTTTCAAAGAAAAGGATAACGGTAAGAGCACGATGTTATATGGATGAGTTGGGATGGAGCATGGATTAGGGAACCACACCTGATTTCGAGACCCTGTTGGAAGTTATTAGTGTCTTTATTCTTGTTTTTTCAAATTTAAACTTGATTCATTTTGAAATGAAATATCTACGATTTTAGTTATGGTCAGTTATCCATGTTTTGGGATTATCACGTGATGTTGGTCTTTATTGGTAATGGAATTATTATAATTAGTTTTTATTACCATTTGGTTATTATTTATTTATTTATGTTTTTCTTCTAATCTGATAGAGAGGGTATAGTCTCCCCACGATTTATATTAGACCTTATCTACTAGTCAGAAGCCTCTAGAATACATGGATGAATTTCTATGTTCATCCAACCAACCAACTCGGGGCACCAGTTTGGGGAACCCGGTGTAGGAAAATATACTGTTAATAAAAAATAATTTCAAAATGTTTTAGAAATTAATTGTAATATTTTCTTTCAAAAATAAATAAAACATATTTTTGTTAATGAAAATATTTATTTAAAGAATAAAATTTCTTTATTAAAAATTGATTTATTTTTTATTAATCATTTATGAATACATTTATATTGTCTTTGAACATTATTTATATTTCATAAAGTAGTTAATCATATTCAAACCCTCCAATTTAATAGATAGGTTATAATCGTCACATTAAAATAAAAATATTTCATGGTTCATTAAGTTTCGATGTAGCGTATCTTATACACTATCAAATGTAGTGTTTATTTAAAATCATAGTTTATTACATTCTCTCCTAATTAAAAAATCGATTCCTCATAATTTTAACCTCTTCTTAGTAATCAATTTTTTGATATTCAGAAATTCCTTTATTGAAAACCCTGCCCATAAAAAGGGGTAATAAAACATCCTCTTGAAAAGAGGGAAAGGAAAATATAATGGTTATCTAGAATAATACATAACATGGTTCCCAAATAGGAGAAAATTAGTGAGAACTAAAAATTTGGACATGGAAGATAATATTAATTCCCAAGAATAATTAAGGGTGATATAGAACATGGTCTAGAAATGCTAAAAACCACAAAATCGTGAATCAATAAGTAGTTCAAAAGAGCATCAATTCATCATAATTGAAGGTTATTGATTTTTTTATCTTACGAATTTTTTTCAAAAGATGATGAATTATTTTACCATCTAGACTAAGAAAATAAGGAAATATAAAAACATGGAATGTATATTTTCATCCTTTAATAAATTTCAACAATAATATATTCTCTTAGTCCAAATGATGAGTATTCAAGACGAATATTTTTAAGCCTAAAGCACTAAAATCAACATCTAATAGATCAAAAACGTATATTGGGATATTTATCCCATATTTAGGCATTAACTAAAACAAAAAATGGTTAGAACAAGAAAATTATCAAAATTAATAAACAATAAAATGATGAAATACAAAATAATTATCAAATCCTTAATTACCTAAATAACCACAAGATGAAATAATCTTTAATCATAAAGGTTGTATCATACCCCTCGTCATACATATTTAATATTTTAGTTTTATTCATACCAAATTATCTTTCAAGGTAAATATATTATTAAACCTAAGTGTTACAATACCTCATCCCAATGAAACACCTCCCAAATATCAATAATCACCATGATAAATAAATTTAAACTCTTTTAATATAGCGAACGTCACAAAAATATCATGAATAAAATTTATATTTTAACCTAAAAGGTAATACATAACTTTAACATAACTATCTCTGAAGATATCAACATATCAATCAATCAAATTTCTTCTATAAATATAATTTATATTCCAAAATATATTAAAGCATAATTAACATCAAATAATATACTAACCCTAAAGGTTTATTTAAACCATAATAGATTTATCTTCCTGGTTCCCAATAAAATATTAAAATCAATTCAAAATCACATCACTTAAAATATAAAAAGGGTGTTTTAGATTCCTTTGAACTTATGATTAACTATAAACTTATACACCCATGATGGAACGACTTTTCTCTCCAAACCGTTATAGAAGTCATGGTTTATTCCCAAGACTATCATAGTTGACAAAGTCCCTTACAAAATTGGGTTCACTTTTCATTCTATTCATGTTTATCTCATGGGATATAAATCACTAACCAATTTATTGGAGGGAGATATACGTTTCAACCATTAAATAATGAAAATCATACATATTTTCTCCATAAGATCATAAAACAATCATCAAATCATAACCAAATAAAAGGAATGGGTTTCATAAACATTTCATCATGTAATCAAAGCATAACCCATGGAAAAGGAATAAGTTTCATAAACATATTTTAATCATAAACATAAACCTTATAGATAAATAATATTTTCAGTATCATTGGATAATATCCCATGTAAAGTAAAAGTTAAATCATTGGTTATTTTCTATGATGATTATAAAAACCATTAAAATATCATTAAAAATATATTGAGGAAAATAAACATTAAATTTTAAATTGACATATTTAAAATATAATAATGTGATGAATATTATGGAAATCATTTTATTTGAAAAAATACTTGGAAACATATAGAGTAAACCTCAAATAATTGAGTGGTTATGATGGTGTAAATATTTGTTTCAGTCATATTAGTTAAAAAACATTCCTCTCATACTTGTAAAAAGACAAAAAAAGTACCTCATTTGGAAAATTAAAACAATATTACTTTTAAAATAATTCTTTAATAATAAAACTTTCATTAAAATGAATTTAAATAATCAAATTATAATATACAAAACATTCTATAAAATAGGGATATAGATGAAAAAGTTTTTTTTGACCTAAGAGATAAATAAGGTCGATTTTATTTAAAAGAATTATTTTAGTATATTGAGTACTTAAAGAGAGAAAAATGTAATAAAAAATGTATTCTACCAAAATACCCCGAGGAGAATAAAATCCATGATATTCTATAAAGTTATATCTTACAATTTCTACATCATAACTTAGTCATAAAAAATCCTGATAAATAATGAGATTATAACATAAAAGCCTTACTTATTTAGTAAAAATTGAATCGTAAGCCCTATGAAATAAATAACCGTAAAGGTATATTTATAAAAACCCATAAAATTAATAATAATAATCATAAAATACATTCATGGGTACTATATAGACCACAGAAAATAAAAAATTGGTTAATATGGAATGTGTCCCCCTAAAATAAAAATGAGATTAAAATCCCTTGCCCTAGGTATGTATTTCTTTGTTGGAATTGGAACCTACTACATAATAAATATAGATTTATTATAAATATAATATATAACCATGATAATATATATAATCCCATATATGTTTTACTTCTTAGATTTTATCACCCCTTTGTTAACAAAGCTATATTAAAATCGTTATTCTAGGTGATATCTACTTCGTCTTTCATGTATAGTTCTGTACTGTAGTTCTGGTAAATTTAATTTGATAATGGTTATATAAAATATATAATATTAATCATTATATAAATATCATATATAATCATTTTATAATTATTTATATTCATCCATAAATGTTGAGATAGAAAAATTAATTACACCGTTGATGGAGATGGTGGGTTGTACGTACGTATGAATGATATTTTCATTTTTCAACGGATGAAATAATATAAAGGTAAATAATATATAATCTTTCAAGAATAATTATTATATAATATATTAATTATATATTCAATAAATCTGTACTTATTACCATCCAAGTAAAACATAAATATAAAATGAATCACATTGCTTCGTGGAGGTGGTAGTCCACACATACTCACAAGTGATGTTATTATTTTCCAACGGTTTGGAAGGTAAGAAGGTATATATGATATTATAAATAATAATTTTTAAATATCAAACATGTATAATATATAAAAATTAAAGCCATTATAATTCCCATCCATAAAATATGGAGATGATAAATGAATTGTATCGCTACATGGAGACGGTAAGTTGTACGTACGCAAGAGCGAAACATTCAATTCCCATTTCATGGATAGATGGTGAATAAATGTGGTTTAATAATTTTTATAAAATTTAATTATATTGAGGATAATTTATTTATTATTTTAGTAAAAATATAAAATATTTATGGGAGATAAAATAATTAAAAAGAAAGTCATCTCTTAAGGTGATTGATTTTGTTTTTGAAATAAATCCTTTAAATATCCCTATAAAGACCAAAGGATTGGCCTTTTGGGAAGACCATCAAATATGTAATGTGTTGAAGCTTTATTATAATGTATGTTATGATGGTGTAGTCTAGATATAAGGGAATAAAATTATGAATAAGTTAAGGGAGGAAGTTCCCTTTTATAATTGAGGTACGAGGGAACTTTTGGAATTTCTTAAAAGATTAAAATATAAAAAGTCATTATCTATCCCAAATGCCTTAAAAATCACAATATAATAATTTAATATATTATGGTGTATAAATAAAAACAACCAATAACATTTTGACAAGTTTAAATGGTGTTTTAAAAAATATCATTTGGTTTAACCCAATAATTAACACATTTTAACATTAATCATGGTATCATATTTTTCACATAAAAAGGATTATAATTTTACATGAAAGATGAAAAATAGATAATAAATGGAAAAAGTATTATATTTTAAAAAATATATTGTCCAATTTTTAATAATAAAATATTTTTTAAAATTTTTAAATAATTTTATGAAATAATATTTTGATAAAATATCATTAATGTCAATTGTGACACTCTTCATTTGATTAGATTTAAAATAAATAAATAAATAGTTTTAAATATAATATAATCATTTAACATAACAATAATATGTCATATTAATCTAAAAGAATCATGAAACACTATAAATCACTAAAATTATATTACTTTTAGATTTTTTAAAATCATTTATTTTATTTTTCTAATCACTTAATAAATACTGTGATAACATTGTATAAGAGTTTATAGTAATTTTATTATTTATGAAAATTATTAAACAATTTATTTCAGTTAAATAATTTATTTAATATTAAAATAAGAAATTATCTTCATTCGTAGATTTATTTTTTTCCTATGTGTACATATAAGAGATATTTAAAACCAAGAGAGTGACATTTGGTAACTTTCATTGCATTAAATATTTTATATCATATTCTTGGAATAGTGTCCATTAAACAAATAAAGTTCAAAGATAATTTGACAATAATATAATATAATTCATCCAATAATAGTTATTATAAAAAAAATATAGCTTTATCACTTAAGTTTTACCTAGATTAACCTGACTTACCCTTCACCATGATGATAATTTTTACCACAATTATGATTGATATTGACCAAAAATAAAATGAAAATATTTATAAAAATATGAATATATATATTAAAAAAATATTCAATGAAGTTTATGAATTTCAAATTCTATATGTGGAAGAAATTAATTTTAAAATAATCATGTAATATTGGAAGAAAACCGCTTTTTAGACAAATACATTTTTAAGCATTACACTGGTTTTTTTATTATATCATGCCTAAAAAAATATTAAAAAAATATTATAAAAAATATTGAATAAATAATATATTAATATTTAATTAAAACCATTAAATAATAGTGAATATTTTAATTTATTAAGAAAATAATGCATTACACCCATAAAAACAGTTTTTCGGAAAAATGCCTTTAACGTATAAAAATGTTTTTTTTCAAATTCATTCATAAAATCGATTCTAATGAATGTAATTTGATTAAATAAAACATAGAAGAAATAAATTTTCTTTGAAACCATTTTATAAATAAATGAAACTCTATAAATTATTGAAATGAAAATATAGTTTTCAATAAAAATTTATACTTTTTACTTTTCATTGAAAAATCATACTTTCTAAAAAAATATAAAAAATTAATCCCTAGATAATTTTTACATGACGTATTAAAAAATGATATCATTTTAATAAAAATATAATTTATAAATTCTCTAGTATTTTTTTTTAAAATTTTCTCAAGAAAAGAAATAAAAACCATTTTTTAAGAAAGTGTTTCTTTGAAGAATAAAAAGACTTTACTAAAAATTTTGTGATTATGTACTAAATATTTATCAATAAATGTATATTTATTATGAAATATATATATATATTTCATAAATTATTTAATATTTTTGATAAATTACAATTTAAGGGCTTGTTTATAATGATCATATTTGAATAATAATATTTTGTGATTTGTTTAGGCTCGGTTTTTCATATCGTGTACCCTATTGAACATAGTGTTCATTAAAAATATTTGGGTGTGATGATTTTCATATTTGGAAGACTATTTAAAAGAACTAGTATCTACTTGAGATAAGATAGAAGATTGTTACATAGTATTCATCCATCTTGGATGTACAAGAGCTATCCAACCACCAATGATATTTTATTCGATGACTTCATCCCTACTTCATTCCATTATTATTGATATTGATCCTTATTTAACTACCTCATCATTTTTTTACTTCCTATGAGTATAATCCATCCCCATTTACTACCCCTAGTATTCTCACTTAAGCATATCTTCAGCATTTAATTACTCTAAATTTTTATCACTATTTTTCTTTGACAACTCTTCATTTGATTGAGATTTCTTCTCATTTTCACAATAGTGGATATTTAATTTTAAGGAAATTTCATGAATTTTATTATAATTTTTATTCCATGAATTTATATTAATTACAAAGTAAAATTACATCATCACCATGAGTCTCAATATTTCTTTTCTTATCCTTGTTGAGAATCAACAATTGACCCCCCTAAACTCAAAAGTATTCCAATGTGGGATTCTTCCCATATCATATTTTGTATGGTGTGTTCTCTTCATTTGGACTTGACAACCCCCTTTTATAGATATAAACTAAATTAAGCATTGTTTCCATTTAATTTTTCTCTTAATCTTGGTGTATTATCATTTAATTTTTTTTGATATTCCTCCACCTAGTTGTTAGTTAATTAAATACCATTTTAAATCTATAACTTATGTATTTTTATCCATAGTATATTCTATACTAATATCAAGTTATATTTTATAAAATTAGACACTCTATATTTTAAGGATATGTTTATAAACCATGTAATCCTACTATAATCATCAATAAATAGAGTGTAATAACTTTATTCATCCATGTTGTTGGGTGAAATTGGCCCTTACACATCCACCTTTACTAACTCAAGAAATCTCATTGACATTTTTTCCTTAACCTTTTAATTATTTCAAAATATTTTACATTTTAAAAAATAATCATAGTATGAGTGTCATCATGAGAATGTTTTAGGATGTTATGAGATTCTTCATTCTCCCCCATATCTTATAAGGACTTTGGGACTAAGTGGACAAGAATTTTTTTCCATATCCTTTTCTATTATTCCGTGGATATAAAGTGCCTAGATTTTTTCCCAATAATGAGTTAGACATTGATTTTTATGTGATTTCCTTGATTAACTATTGTTCCATCTCTTCCTTTTATGATTTAAGCCTTCTTGCTGAAATTTAACGCATGCCCTGAGTCACAAAGTTGTCTCATACAGATAAGAATATGAATAATGTATTAAAAAACAAAGTAATCCCTAAAACTTAGTTGTTAAACTATGATTTTTAATTTTCTAAAGATATTAATTTTCAAACCTTCACTAATAAAAAAGAGAACAATGCCATTAATTCATATGTAATGATCCTCAAATGGATTTTTTTCCCATCTTCTAGAATGTTTATCCAATATGTTCAACCCATACTCCAACATGATCTATTTCTCTTAATGAAATTTCTATGACATTAACCTTGATATAAATTACTTTCATGATCCATGTTATATGTTTTACTTAATTTGGTGTTCAATAAATTTCCACATCATGATCTATTGAATCATCCTAATCTTTCAGGATTGTGAATTTATTATGAATTTTTTTCCAGAGTAATGATGTTTTCAACTACCATGATCACTTCTTATGGGTCTGTTTTATCAAATTTATTTATTCAATTGAAGAGAATATTATGTATTTTGGTTCATAACCTTCACACAAAAAACTATAACCTTTTAAAATATACCAACTGTAAGAAATTATGCTCATCTATTTTTATTACTATGGAGCCTTAAATATATATTTTCAATAGAAAACATATATTTTTTAAAATATTACTATAGAAATAAAACGAGATTCATGGTATATTATTTTTTTTCCTTTTCCACTCCTCTTATATCCTTTTGAGTCCTTTGAGAATCACCCAAATCAACCTTCTTCTGGGATGTGGGATATTGTGATTTCAGATTGGAAACCACTATTTTTTTATGTTAATAAATACCCTCAATTGATTTTCACTACCTTTCAAACAATGTACATGTGTATAAGGGTATAATTTTTCCACTATTTCCATGTATTCCTCAGATTATTTAGTATCCCACACAATAAAACTTCATGGTTTCATGTTGGGAGATAGATTCCCCTCATGATCATCAATATTTCATAAAATCTTAAGGACTTTGACTTTGAGATTTTCAATTATTTTGACATGATATTTAACCAAATATGTCAGAAATTAATTATCTAGGATTGATCTTCAATTTTGATATAGAACTCAATTTCCTTATTCTATTTTATAGTATTTTCATGATTGATTATTTCAATATCACCCTTTAACTTAATTTTTTTTATTATTTCAGTAACATATATAGTTTGGGATCATGTACCACTACATCATATTTCATCACTTATCTGTCGAAACAAAAATTCCTTCATATAGAGATTCTATCCCATCCTTGGTGTATATTTATTACACAAAATTATTTATTTCATCCACATTTTACACAAATTGATTATATATTAAATCCATGATTACATCCTCATTCAGGTCCAAACAATCCTTAATTTACTAAACTTTATTATCCTCCTATATATAATTTTCTTAATAAATAAATTTCTAATTTTTACATACTTTATGCTATGAATATATCATTCCTACCACACCCATAAATAGTTTCTTCCTGGGTTATTTATCTTTATTTTCATCTAAAAACTTATCTTGAAACCCATAAGCACAATGTCCCATGTTTCCACAATGAAAATAGGCATGTGAAGGATTTCCTTTGAATTTTTATTTTTCCCTTTTAATGTTTGAGGAAAAGATAGACATTGCTTCATCAACTTAAATATCTTAAAGAACGTCCTATATGGTTAATTTATTAATTTCCTTGAATTCCACATCCTAATTATTATCTTTTATCAAGGAAACATTATCATTTTTTCTCATCTTATAGGATATGAGGGTGTTGTAAATAATATATAAAACCACCCATTTGGGTTCCATGTCTTCAAGAACCATAAAATTTTCATTGAAACGTTATGGTAATATTATTAGGATCACCTTTATGTTTTCTTAATAATCATGTAATTCATTGAGTTTTCTCATTATATCTACAAGAATACTTACTTGATCCATGAATTCATCAAAGAACTCATTTTGATGCATAATTAAATCCTCATATTGTTCCATAGTAATAGAAATTTATCTTCACATACCATGGAATCACCATCATAAATGTTGAGTGGTTTCTTCCACTTGTAATGTGAGTATTTAAATGACTTAATATTCACATATATTTCATTGTATAATGATCCTCTAATTACATTGACTCTTTTAACGTTGATATCAATCCATCTTCAATATTTTTCTAATAATTATTTACCCTTCATGCTTGCTAAAATACATGAAAGGTATCCCTGTAGACAAACATTTCCAAAGATCAAAAATAGTTTTTTATTTTATTCTTACATATTTTTAAATTACTATCATCAAAGATTAGAATTGCCTTGTGGTTGATTGCAGTTGATGTCTCTCAAGGAGAAAAAATGTCACAAAAAATCTATAGCTTTTATAAAACTTTTGTTTACATGAAATGTCAATACACTAAGAGGGGGTGAATCAAGGTTAATTTATTTCTTTAAATAACCATATCTAATGACCTAGTTTCACAATTATTAAGAAGAATATCTCTATCACAATTGATATTAAGTGATAATGAAAAAAAATATAGACATAAATTATTTTACCTGGTTCATAAAAACTAGGATAATCTAAGGAGCATGAAATAGTAATGCGATGATGCACCTATAACAATAATAAGACAAATTGTTTTATAATTTTAAGCATCTACACTAACCCTTTGTTTTTTATAACCGTAACTAGAAAATTTATAACTCACTAGTCTACCTACAAGAATGATATAACTACTCCTCATGTGCTATTTTTTTCATTATATGAATAGTATATAGATATTAAACAAAGGATTGTATAGAAAAATTCTCTAGTTTCATCAATGTGATGAACTCCATGATCTTATACGTAGATATTCCCAGGTATATCCCTTTTATTTTTTCTTCTAGTATTCAAACACTCAACCTATAATACTTCTTATTATCCATTTTTGTTTCCAACACATATACTATAAATCTCTCACTTATTTATTAATGTTTTTCTATTATGTGATCCAATATCTTTTCCTTATTTTCAATAAATATATATTCTCTTTTTTGGAATCCTTATACCCTATATATTTATTTATTTAGAACTGTTGATATCATTTTTTTTAAATTCCCTTAAAGGGTTTTGTACACTTAATTGATGTTCACACATTTTTTCTTATTTTAAATTTTTTCCCACTTCTAGAAATGACCATTTCATAGTGTGACTCATTATCCATAGTGTGATTCTCAATCCATTTTAAACCTTGAATTAGAACCACATCCTTCACAGAAACTACCATGTAAAACCACTTCCCTTCAAAAATATGGCCACCTTATCACCAAATATATTATCTCCTATAAATTGAGTCTCTAAGACATGACCGAAGTCCGCATAGTAGACACCTTAAAATGATACAACAATAAAAATACACCTATATCAAGTCATTTCATGGCCATAAATCCCACATAATAACTCATTTATTTACCTTAAAAAAAGTAAATAATTTTTCATAGGATTTAATCATTATCAAAAGACTCTTTCGTATTAAGGGAATATTCTATATTTTCATATATATGTCCCCTCACGACATGAAATATGCTTCTGTGGTGTAACCTAATTAATTGGATTAAAATAACTCAAATCCTAATTCACCTGAGGTCCCATGACAATGTTATTCTTCCCCACGATACCAATGTTCAGTGATGGATTCTCTATCATGTATTGGTAAAAATGATACCAAATGCGTCATGGAATGTATAATTTTTTTTCTCCTTGTGAAAAAGTCTAAAACTCTATACATGTTTTACAAGGAACTTTTATAGTATTTTAAAAACCTTACATATGAAAATAACTCTAACCCTTTTTCATTTTCTTTAAAAAATCATAATGATGTGACCATTGTCTTCATGGTGTGACTTTTGACCTTTGTAAAAAATACTTTTTCAATATTCTTACAAAACACTTCTATCATTTATACATGTCTTTTTAGGCTAATTTGGATGTATTCCAAAATTATATCAGAAAATATAATCCAAAAATACGTCACTGCTACTTTTTCTAATTGTTTTATATTTGATGAGGTTTATGGATGTGATAGGTTCTATTGAGATCAATGGAGGTTGGTATAAGATAAAATTATTATTGTAGATCTTTAATTTAGGTGGGTGGCATTTAAATTATCAAGTTTATTTATTATTATTATTATATATGTATTATGATCATTATTACTCTTTCTGGAATATTTTACGATTTTGTTTGATCTCATATTATATGTTGGGATAGGCTCAGATTTACTAATAGTATTCATGTATGATGGAGCTTTATAAATGGATCATTGGTGATGCCCCGATCAAATGAGTGATGGTTTTACATTTTCTAATTTTATTATTAATATTAGTGGTTTTGAATTTCTTTATGAAAAATGGTTTTCCTTTTAGAGGAGTTTGGTGTGGGATTTTTGTTAAGGTTCATAGTTTGGGAAAAATTGAATAGGGTTCCTTTTCAAGATATTGTATATTTTTTTGGTTTTATATTTTAATTTAGATAAATGAGGATTTTTACTTGGTTTTAAAAAGGAAATCCAAGAAGTTTTTTATAAATTTTTTTCTCTATTTTACCTCTTGTGGATTAAACACTATTTTTTAATGATAATATGATTCTATATGTTTATTTTTTATGGTTAAACTTATTTTATCCCATGTTTTATGATAAAATAGGAACCATAGGAGAAATAATTACACATATAAATATTTTATTATACTATGTTGATATTTTCATTGGGATTACATTGGGAATAAATCTATAAAACCTTGGAATACTTATTTATGTGTATGATTCTGTAATTATAACTGATTGATGGGTGAGTTGTTCATCATTGTAGTTTTTTAAATCCTTGAAATTTTTATGATGATGGGTGGTCCTACTGAGTTTCTTATAAGAGAGTCATGTGATTTTACCTCCATAGTTTAATTTTATGTTACTCTCAATGTTCTATGTTTGCTGGATTAAAATAGTTCCCTGGGTTTTGATCCATGTGATATAATGATCCATGGTCTATATGTAATGGATAATTGATAGAATTAAAGGTACAATATATATGTGGTCATCCAGGATAATATTACCTCATTCCATGTATTAGATAATGTTATTGAACACATATCCTAATTGGAATTGAGACTTTTGTGGTAGATCTCTTGATAACATGTCAATACCCATGGGCGATGATAACTAAGAATACCGTAAAGAGAAATTTTATGTTCGAGGAACTTATGTACTTTTGTTTCATTTTTGTCTATTTTGTTGATTTTACAAATTGGTATACCACTTTTTCTTAATATGATGTCGCCATATGAATTTAGATGCATAGAAATGGAAACATTGGCACTAGTAGAGATAGAGATCAAACTTAATGAGGTGATGGAAGGATATATGTGATAGATCTGAATTAGATCTTCCCAATTACCCATGTGAGGTTAGGCCATGGCCATAGAACATACTATTTAACATTTATGGTTGTGTTTTTGTATCATCTAAGTGATTATTTTATAACTGAAGAGTTGTATCATTTTGGAGTGAGATCCATCATCAGTGATGAATTTTTATATTTGTGATCAATCTAGTGATGATCTATGGTTAGTCTTGTAAAATTTACATAAATGATTGGGATGATGTGGTGAGAATGGTGTGAAAGATGGGTTATGTTATTTCATGTGGTTGGGACCCATTCTTTTTCTTATGATTGTTTTAATATGGGATTACTATTTAGTGTTATTTGATTATTTGGGTCCTATTTTACTATTCATTTTTTTGTTTATTGTTTCACATTTAATTGATTATTTGTCCCTCTACTATTTCATATGTTTTATATTTTTTTGTTGATCATTATATCCTATTATATTTTAGGGTTTTATTTATTGATGGATAGTGGGATGAATTATGGGTTAGGTGGGCCATTAAAGAGAGAGCTTGTTGGATTTTCAAAGACATCATAATGGTTATAACTGCTGGAAAAAGATCAACGTAGTATAAATTATTAAGTCACGAGGGTATGAAAATCATTAGATGCATGAATGTGGTACATGGACTAAGTTGGGAAGTATAAATTTGTGTTATCAGAGTTCATGTGTCTTCTAGACACATAGGTGTAGGTTTTTATGGTATGTGCATTTGGTGTTATGTTTCCAAATGGGCATGTTACATTGGGTATTGAACTTCACACTCTCCCAACAATTTCATGCATATACACTTTATAAGGACTTAGAATTGTTACATTACATAATCAGGAATTTAGTCAAGAAATCACATCCTTTCTCATTGAGGATATTTTCATGTTTAGAGATTTAGAGAATTAGACATAATACATTCATAAAATTACACATTAATACAGAGTGGATACCATAAAAACAGTATTAATTTCTTCGAAAATATAAAACATTTCAAATAAAACATGATTTTTTGAAAATTATTCAAATATTTAACATGGATTCCTTCTTTGTCTAATAAATCCTTATAAACTGTGAAAATAATTTAAAAACTTTAGATGAGGACAAAAAGGTTAGTAAGGGATATAAAAATAAGGAAAGAACACATTAGTCCATGAATACTTATAACGTATGAAATCATTTTCAAAAGAAACATTTATCACCCACATATACTTACTTTATGAAACATGATATTTCAACAAGATTCTCACATTACACAAAAACACCAATAGATACATAAAGATATCATGGGGAATTACTTATATAATCTTGTATCCCTCTCGACTACCTTATAAATTGTAACTCTCATCGGTACCTTAGAATTTGTGTAACCATCACAGTTACACTTGGAGTAACCATACAACTGAATAACAATATACACATACCCAATGAATTGGAGGTAGATATAGGTCCCAAATTTCATCATAAAAAATTCCCATGAACCCGAAAATAATCACACAATATGAAAAATTTCATAAAAACATTGCCTTTGAATTTTGTAAAACATAATTTTAAAAGAGGATTTTAAAAGAAAATCCCCTTATAAATATCATATAATTAATGTTAGACTTAATATAGTGGATGGAATATGTCTATAAACTGTAAATACACATAATTAATTATAATATAAACAAAATTCATAAATTTTTTTTAATACCATGTAAACAATAAAGTAGATAGTTAACCCAAAGAATGGAAATTGGGTTACGAATTTCCTTACCTCGGGTTCTTCTTACTTAAAAATTGCTTAAGCCTTCTATATAATGGTTTGAATAATGTTATTAATATATTAAATAAAAATATTCATCTTTATAATATCTTATATGATCATCTCATTACATAATTTCACCCTTTAATTCTTAGTATTTTGTTCCTTACATTGTTTTGGGTGTGTTCTTTACATGATTTCCATTATTGGTTGATGATGGATATTCTTGTCGATTAGAACTGAAACTCCATAATTGAAATGGAATGGTATTTAAATATTTCATGTACCATAAATTATTCCATTTATCATTTTGAATTCTAACATGAGGATGATTCAAAATTTAAAGCATATTTGATATTGGTTTAGTTTATTTTGGCGATTCTTCAATCGTAAAGAACTCATTTGGGTTTATAAATTGATAACATGTGTGAAAAATGATTCCAAAACCTTATATAAGATACAATACAAAAATTATATTCTTTTCCAACCATAAAAATGGATTCATGACCAGTATTGAAGAAATTAAATGATATTGAAATGACATTGTCCATGATGTCGGTAAGTCGACACATCACAGACAGTGTTTTAATTTCTTGAATAAGTGGGAGAGGAGAAGAACTATAATGGTGAGTCTTCAAAAAACATGAGGAAATAAATAATATTTATGATACTATATCATTAATTATTCTTGGTTAATATGGGGTTATGAAATAAGAATAATAAAAAATAAAATGAAAATAAAAGAAATAAAACAAAAGAGGATGTTTACCTCTTGACCTCTTCTCCTTGAGATCCTTCATAAAGCCATAGGTTTTGGATTTTTTGTGAGACCAGAAGCTCTAGGAAGTGGTTAAGATCCTTGGGAGGATTATTGGGATTAAATTACACAATTCTCAAGGCTTGAAAGGTGTGGGAGGAATATGGAAATGATGGTGGTATTTGTAGTGGAGGAGAGAAAGTATTTTACATTATCTTAATCATCATTATAAATTTTTAGATCAAGAATATGAATAGTATTAATTCATGTGACCCCAAATAGTAATAATTTCATGTGAGTTTTGGTCTTACATTAGCCTTGCACCACCTATGATGTAGTAAATCAAGTATTCATCATATATCGTACTTTATCATATTTTACTATTCATAAAAAATTCTAGAATTTCAGAAAATACTCAAAAATTCACCCTAACAATATCTCGACATTTATAATTCAAAAATGAAATCCATTTTTTGAAACTAATTTTCAAAATATTATTTAGTTACTTTTTAAATAAAATAATAATTTATTCAAA
This sequence comes from Viscum album, assembly GCA_963277665.1. Lineage (NCBI taxonomy): Eukaryota > Viridiplantae > Streptophyta > Magnoliopsida > Santalales > Viscaceae > Viscum > Viscum album. The sequence goes on from OY728162.1 coordinate 826,764,192, forward strand.
AATAACAATTTTAAATTTATAACTCATTTTTTAACACCTTGAAAAATTAATCAACATCTCATTATCTTATATCCTTCAGAAAATAAAATAATAATATGATTTACTATTCATAAGGTACATATTAATATTCATGTCACTATTCATAAGGGTGTGTTACTATTCCCCAAAAAACAAGTTGTTTCTATTAGACTCCAAATAACTTACTGAACACAATTTTAGATGATCATTTTGAAATTCGAAACATAGAAGTAGAAAAATTATTCTTAAAGGATAGTTATAAATATATAATTAAAACAAAGTTTCATACATTTAAATTTAGTTTTAAAAACCTTGGGTTGTTACACACTTGAACACAAAATCACTTAGTGTATAAAGGTGAGTAGGAAATCCTATGGGGTCATTGGACTCACCCCAACCTATATACACAACATGAGTTTTGATGTACATGGGTAGAACATTATGTTTCATTTCATTTATAGGTTTTTGATTAAATATTGATGTTTTATTTGAGGCTAAAAGGTTATTTAATATCAAATACTCAGAAAGTGGTTTATATGAATTGGGATAGAGGCCACTATATTTCTATTTCATTTTAATTGTATTAGTATCATCCTACATAATTATATTATTTTTTACCTATACAACCAATTGTGACCTTTTATTATATTATTCATTACTTACAATTATTCATATTTTATTATTTATGCTCATTTATTTGTTAACACATCTTGTGGTTATTTTACTACGAATATATTCTGGGATTCAGAGGAAAATTGGATCCATGTTTATTGTCTATAGGTTTTGGGTATATATCACAGATGGATTATGTAAAATTATTGGTAGAATCGGGAATGATCCGTGGGATTTTATTTTGTGGGAATATAGTCCCTATCAATATATCAAACCCTTGATATTATTCAATACCCTTCTAGTGTATAGGGATATTCTCATGAGGCCATGTAGTGACCCCCACTCGAGTATAGATTGGGTGACTCAAGATGGTACATTACATTTTTAGTGAGGGAGGGTGTTTATTAAAGTCTCTTTTCAAGTGGGAAATCATAGATTGGTAAAGAAAGATAAAATTTTTCATTGGTATGTCAGACCATTTAAAATAGAGGAATATCTCATGAAAATGTTATACCATCCATTATTAACATAAAAATTGATATGAAAACATTATTTATTTCGTGTATATAATTTAAGAAAATATTTTTTGAATCTCTATCTTGTGATTGAATGATGAGATATAGATTGGGAACTCAATTCCACTATAGTGAAGAAAATAGTGTTTATAATTCATAATCAAAATAAGGTTTTATTGTGAAAATTTATCCCTCATGGATTTTTTATGTGATATCATGGAAAATATATCCATATGACTCAAAATCATAAGGAATTTATATGGTGAAATGGCCTCACTTGTTTTCCAATAAATATCTTTGATAACTTTCTTCGAGTAGAAAGTTGAAGGGTGAGGAGAATGGTGGAACCCATGTATTCAAAGGTTGGTATTAATTCTATTATTTAGATTATTTTTTTGATGATTTGGGGTTTTAAAATTCTAAATTATTTGAATCATGTGATATATATAGATCTATGACTAGCACAAAGTCAATCCTAATCATACATCCCAACCATTGAAAGGGGATGTAACGCCCTGACCCCAGTGACCCAGAGTTGGTGCATTATTTTAATACATTAGCATGATTACAAAGAATCAAGTCCCAAAGGACCGATCAGTTTAGCAGTCTTGGAAAATAGATTACATACATTAATGTTACATTACACTTCATAACATACAAAACAACATAAATAATCCTTTATGAATTCCATTATTACCTTGTCTTAACCCTGCATATCAATCACAATATAGTTCTTGGAATCATGGGAAAAATAAAACATAGAAAAGGTTGATCTCAAATGCTCCGTAATGGTAAGCAATACAACAGAAATTTTCATAAATAATCATAAACATTTAAGGCAATGTATAACTAAAACAAAATCCTTTTAAACTTGAACATCAACATAGCATGGCAAAAATAAAATGAAATAATTTCCATTTACTTATTCACAAGGATATTCTACTAATCGAATAATCACATGCAATATCAATAACCACTTTCATAATGATGGAATGCATAATTCCAGACTATCATAACCACATATCCAAGGCCTCGTGCCAAGACTACAAATAAGATTTTGTCAAGGCCTTGTTCCAAGACACTAGTTTGTCTCATGAGACCTACCGATACATCGAGGAGCTATAGCGGGCTCCACCCGTCACATATTAAGTCCAATTCATTCCCATATGAAAAGGTTCAAACATAAAATAAACATTCTTATTAAAAATAGCAAATGAAATGTAAATATTTCATCCACAAACCACGAATGGTATAAGAATAACACATCCATAGTCAAACACATCACAAAAACTTCAAAACAATATGGAAGTTTTGTATCATAATAAATCAACTTCAAATAAACCTAAAATCCATCAAAGGATGTTCAAATAGATGAAATAAAGTCTATTTGAGAGAAATATCTCTTTTTTTGAAATCATTTAAAAGTCACATATTTATTAAGGAAGTAATTTAAAAGATATTTTTTAATCAAAGTGTCCCATATCACTTCAAAACTTTTGAAAAGAAATATCATTTCAAAACATTCATGTCCATATAAATAAATCCTTAAAATCATTTTGAAAACATGGACATTAATTAAAAATATTTAGAAAGATAAATCTTTAAAAAATTTAAAATTCTGATTTTGATAAAGTGTACCTTCCAGAAATTCTTTAAATATTCATTTTGAAATCATTTAAAAGTCACATAATTACAAAATAAAACATTTACATTGAAAATATCCTTATAATCTTGTAAGGGAAGCTTTGAAAATTTTATAACGGCGGAAAATATCCGCAACCACCGTATAAGTTAAAAAAACATTCTTACCTTAATTCTGTCGAAAAGGTTAAAAAGGACCTTGTTTGGAAAACGACGGAAAGATTAATTTATAAACATATTATAAAAATTCAAACAAGGGTATAAATGACTTTAACCCATATTCTGTAAAATAGCAGGAATGTTTTGAAATACACTTTTAAGAAACTTGAATGTGGATGATAAAGAGATCCCAGTAGATTATTACGTATAAAAAACCTCTGATAATGAAGAGATTGTGAAATAAACCCTTACCTTGTACTTTTCCTTGGTTGGGGGTAGGTTAACCTCCTGTATAGTGGTGAAATAATTTTTATTAAATTATACAAGAATCATATACATTAATATGATATCATATATGATCTTTTAACATTGATTCGATAATAATATCTTAGTATTATCGTTGTTTCGGGTGTTAACTTACTCATTTTATTTTATATGTTTTGTTACGTAAGTCATGTTTTTCATGGATATGTTTTATCTTAATCATATCCATAATGATATCAAGTCCTTAGATACTATTATTAATCATCAAATTAGAATTATACTTGAATGGATACGATGAAGAATGAATCTCATCGCGTTTGTGGAGACGGTAGTCCGTACGTACGCACGAGCGACAATATCATTATTTTGATAATAAAATAATATGTAATTAGATGTTATATAATATATAAAGAATCATTATCATGTTATATTTATTATTTACATGAATTACACATCATTATTATACCCATCCAAATAATAATTTATTGAATAACAATTACACCACGACGTGGAGACGGTAAGCCGTACGTACGCACGTATGGTGACATGTTATTCAAAGGATGGATAGAATACTGAATATGGTTGTACCATATTTATAATAATATTACAGTATATATGAGATACTTGATTCATTATTTTAGAATGGTAATAAAAAATAAGGAAGAAGTGGAATAAGAAAGGAACTTGAAAAAGGGTGGTGAAATCATTACCTCTTCTTCGGGTTCTTCCTTTTGATTTGATCAAAAGGGCTCCTTAAGTTGGATTTATGACTAAAGGAAGGCCTCTAGGATGAAGTGAGGGAATTTTAGAGATTATTTGGGTAGAGGTTGGCCGAAACAAAAGGATTTTAAGGTGTGAGTTAATGAGAAGGGAGAGTTCCCTTTTATAAGAGGGGTGAGGGGCGCCTTTGGAAAAGCTAGAAATATTATTTTGTAATAAATTCATATTCGGTTTATAATGTCTCCAAAGTGGATTATTTAAAGGTTAAGGTGGGTATGGGTCGAAGACCACTCAACCAATATAATTTAGACAGGTTTGGGTCATTATATTAACCTTATCTTTAATTATTAACTCATAGTTAATTAGTTTCACTTTTACAATGTCTCTTTGTATTTTTATATTATAGGGTTAATAAACATACTATATATATATATCCAATAAACCCCCAAGTGGTCCATTAATTATACACCTATCATGATATAAGTCTCTTGGCCGAACCTTATATTTTTAGGAATTTAATATCAATTAATAATATAATATTTGTTTTAAAAACTCTTTTATGTCAATTTTGACATTATTCAATAATTGATTTTTTAAAACTCATAACAGAATGATTACTTCGAAAAAAGTTAATTAAGTCAATACTAACATGTCATATTAACCTAGAAAATTAGTGTAATTCATAAAATGTCTCAAATTATATTTATTTGGGTATTTATAATATCAATTATTTTAATTTTTCACTATTATGGTAAATACTGTATCATCATTGTGTGATAAATAAATTAAATTATTTAATATCTAAAAATTATAAATAAAATATAGTTATGTAGAAAATACGTTTAGCTTTCTAAGGAATATTTACAATTGAATTTATCTTATCTATAACCCTATATTAAAAATGTTTTAGTAAATAAACTTTGATTTTAACTCCTTTAACTCTTCTTTGAATTAAATAATAATAAATGTCCTAATATAATCCAAGTGGATCTAAATGATAATATTTTATTCCTAAGGTAGTTTTTGGTCGAGATACACTTGTCCAATAGAATTAGTACATGTTTTAGGGTAATATTAATATCATTTTTACCCTTAATTACCCTATTTACTTTTAACCATGGTAAATAAAAGTAAAAAGTTACTATTCACCAAAAATTATTTTCATCTCATTGAACCAAATTTTACTCCTTGATATTAACCATGTCTCTTGGATTTTCGAAATTCCAATCACAGAAGCGGTAAAATTAAGATTTATGAAAAATTCAGTTTTTTAACCACCACTTAGTAGTTTCATTATTCATCAAAAATTGAAGTTTTTCAGAACAATGCCAAAATTTCACCCTAAGCTATAATTGATATTCCGAATTCAAAAATGATGTCTATTTTAAAAAATTTCAAACATATAATTTGCATAAATTAATTTTATAATTAATTCCCGCTGTCACAACAAATAGCGTGTTTTTAAGAAACAATATATATCGAAAGATTGGCAATTGTTTATGTCCAATTTCAAAGTGAAATTAATTATAATGAACACCATTGGATGAAATGGTAAAAATATATTCTAATTATACTTTAAAACCACTCAATAGTATAATTTATCACTATAAATTATTTTGATTAAAAAAGTTGTTTTTAAGTATTTTTCACTATTCATAAAAATTGGAAGTTCTCAGAAAAATACCAAAAATTCAACTTAGGATAATTTCGATATTCCGAATCCAAAAATGAAGAAAATTTTGAAATATAATATATATATAATTTCAAAAAGTAGGTATTACTATTCATAACGGCTATTTTGATTGGTTGTGGTGTGTTAGAACTCGATGTTGCGTACAACACACGCTATCACATTATTAAAAGAGAAGCGTACTATAGAATCTTGGGGTGTTCCATTGTAAATTTTTTTATGTCCCCATTCTAGAGAATAAATTTATTTATTCAAATTGAATATATAAAAGTTTAAAATATTGGATTTAAAAAGGGTTAAAGTTGGTAAAAGTGCATTTTTGAAAACTACTTCTTTTATCTGAAAAAAGGAATTTGTTCTTACATTATGTCTAAGAAATTCATAATATGGATTCTAAAATTTTAAGGATTATATGAAGTTTAAAATTTAGTTAGTACTATTCATAACCTGTTTTGAACGACTTGTTTGGTAAGTCATGGTGCGCTCGAACTCGATGTTGCGTGTAGTGCAAGTTATTGAATTATTTTGAAGAAATAACACACTATGAAATCTTGGGGTGTTACATTCTCCCCTCCTTCAATAAATTACATCCTCGCAATTTGAAATTGTTCTTTGAAAATAAAAGGTTGAAAATAGAAAATATCTTTTTGGTAAAACCCACATAGGAAATTGGGTTATTAAAATTTAGTCTTAATATGAGGAAAGTGAAATGAAAGGGTCACCACCAAATTATGATCTCAATTAGGAGAAAATTGGTGGAAATTAGAGACATATAATTGGAGGAAAAACATAAATATTTATAGGTAGTGATTGAGGTCATCAATCACAAAAAAGTGTAAAATTGAGGTCCTTATATTCATCAATCTATGATGATTTGAAATACCATCGGTTCAAAAAAACATAGGGTATTAGGATAACACATTTTTGGTTTTAGGATTCCTTAAATAATGTATAAAAATTAATTTCTTTATAGAATAAGAGAAGAAGAAAAATATATTCTTGACAACTAGAGTTCCTTCCTTTAACTAATTTCTACCGCAAACTCATCTTTCACTCTAAAAGATAATAGAACCTAAAAAATATTCTATTTATACTATTCGTATAGGGTAAAAAAACGAATTTATAATTCATCTACCAGATATTTTAAAAAAAACTACATTATTTAATCCAGGACATCTCGTGGGCCAGTGGCAGGTGATACACCCTTGTCGCCCTTCGGTTGCAGGTTCAAGTCTCGCGGCCTTGCCGGTCGCGATGAGTTGCCACCCGACCTCCGGGTTGTCCTTTTAGGGCAATCCAAAATTAATCTCAAACTAGAATTATCCAAAATACTTCTGTCCAAACTCACAGTCCAACATTTGTAAGGAAGGTAAACATAATGTAGATCCTTTTTACCCCGTAATAGCATATGAATACCTTCATCATGTAGTCTTTTAAAACACTGAAACATCCTGAATTACCATAATCCTTATTGATTACATTCATGCTCCCTTATTCCATATAGAATGCTGGATATACTTCATCCATCCAAAAATGTTGTAAACTCCAACAATTATGGAATATTCAAATCTTTAATCGGTTTCAAGGCAGTCAAGAATATCCAATATAATTTACCCAAATATACAATATCTTATTCCAAAATAAGTACCTCAATATTAGGACCATATTAAGGTTTATCTTTCCTTCAACCATGTAATTTCCAAAAGGTTTAACTTGCTATAGAGTCACTTTTCTTAGTACCATAAAATCTCAAATCCTCAAAGAAATAGTACTCCAGTACAATCCTTATATACTCCATAATTATTATAACAACTACATTGCTGATACAACACTCAAATGACATAATCAACATAAGAACTCTAATCATTCCTCTTCATCTGTGGCAGTATCATAACTTGATTGTTATCCAATAGCAACATTTATGGAATAGTCTGATGATAGGTTCACGTAGTGTCCACACTCGTTGCAAATGAAGCATTGTACATTTGAAACCATTTTCTTACCCTTGCAGTTACGTACTTGGTGACCTTTTTCCTACACACATATAACAAACACCCATTCCTTTCAGGCAAGTTCCAGGGTGTTTCTTCCCACAGTTATCACATATGGGGAAATTCTTCTTTTCCCTCTTCCCTTTATCCATCTTTCTCTCTTCCATCCTTTTCTTCTTTTGATTCCCTTCAAAGCCATAGGACTCAGTAAACTCTTTAGTTATCTTATCCACACATGATACTATTTCTTCATATGATGATAATACGTGGGAGACTATTTACCTTCTAAATGATGGCTTAATACCATGAAAGATACGATCCTTCTTACTCTTTGGATCATACGTATTACTAGAGTTCACATTCCTTCTACTGGGCACCATTTCTATATAATAGCATAAACTAGGTCAGTTTATGAATTGCAATGAATAATTCCAAAATTTTAAAATACCTAACACAAATTGAATAGTTTATGGATATAATCCATAATCATAAAAATGTTTTCTTTGAGTAAGTATATACTCATGAGACCTTCATAATGGTTTGTAAAGAAAATGAGAATTATCCTAAGCATATCCCCCAGGAGTGTCGTAACCAAGAGTGCAGCAAGGCCCGTTATCGTGAACCAGTTCCCGTTCGAGTCTAGATCAATGCGGTGTTTTCGGGTTTTACCCCTAGGTACATCTGTGCCAGATCCGCCTCTAACTGATCGTATCCAGACAGGGATGTATTGCTCAGAAAAACCCACAAAATCTCTACAATACCAAAATTCTAGGAAGTTCTTCTATACTAATCTTCAAAGTCTTTCTTAGGGCTATGTGATCCAATAAGATTTTATCTAAATCTAGTTTCCAAGGTTATTGCTAAACTTCCTCTGATACCAACTGTAACGCCCCGACCCCAGTGAACCAGAGTCGGTGCATTATTTTAATACATTAGCATGATTACAAAGAATCAAGTCCCAAAGGACCGATCAGTTTAGTAGTCTTGGAAAATATATTACATACATGAATGGTACATTACACTTCATAACATACAAAACAACATAAATAATCCTTTATGAATTCCATTATTCCCTTGTCTTAACCCTGCATATCAATCACAATATATTTCTTGGAATCCTGGGAAAAATAAAACATAGAAAAGGGTGATCTCAAATGCTCCGTAAGGGTAAGCAATACAACGGAAATTTTCATAAATAAGCATAAACATTTAAGGCAATGTATAAATAAAACAAAATCCTTTTAAACTTGAACATCAACATAGCATGGCAAAAATAAAATTAAATAATCGCCATTTACTTATTCACATGGATATTCTACTAATTTAATAATCACATGCAATATCAATAACCACTTTCATAATGATGGAATGAATAATTATATACTATCATAACCACATAGCCAAGGCCTCGTGCCAAGACAACAAATAAGATTTTGTCAAGGCCTTGTGCCAAGACACTAGTTTGTCTCATGAGACCTAAAAATACATCGAGGAGCTATAGCGGGCTCCACCCGTCACATATTAAGTCCAATGCATTCCCATATGAAAAGGTTCAAACATAAAATAAACATTCATATTAAAACTAGCATACGAAATGTAAATACTTAATCCATGAACCACGAATGGTATAAAAATAACACATCCAGAGTCAAACACCTCACAAAAACTTCAAAACAATATGGAAGTTTTGTATCATAATAAATCAACTTCAAATAAACTTAAAATCCATCAAAGGATGTTGACATAGATGAAATAAAAACTATTTCAGAGAAATATCTCTTTTTTTGAAATCATTTAAAAGTCACACATTTATTAAGGAAGTAATTTAAAAGAGATTTTTTAATCAAAGTGTCCCATATAAATTTGAAACTATTGAAAAGAAATATCATTTCAAAACATTCATGTACACATAAATAAATCCTTAAAATCATTTTGAAAACATGGACATTAATTAAAATGATTTAGAAAGATAAATCTTTAAAACATTTAAAATTCTGATTTTGAAAAAGAGTACCTTTCAAAAATTCTGAAAATATTCATTTTGAAATCATTTAAAAGTCACATAATTATAAAATAAATCATTTACTTTGAAAATATCATTATAATATTGCAAGGGAAGATTTTAAATTTTTATAACGGCGGAAAATAGCCGCACCCGCCGTATAAGTTAAAAAACATTCTTACCTTAATTCTGTTGAAAAGGTTAAAAAGGACCTTGTTTGGAAAACGACGGAAAGATTCCTTTATAAAAATCTTATAAAAAGTCAAAAAAGGGTATAAATTACTTTAACCCATATTCTGTAAAATAGTAGGAATGTTTTGAAATAAACTTTCCAGAAACATGGATGTGGATGATAATGAGATCCTAGTAGATTATTACGTATAAACAACCTCGGATAATGAAGAGATTGTGAAATAAACCCTTACCTTGTACTTTTCATTGGTTGGGGGTAGGTTAAAATCCTGTATAATGGTGAAATAATTGTTATTAAATTATAAAAGAATAATATACATTAATATGATATCATATATGATCTTTTAACATTGATTTGTTAATAATATCTTAGTATTATCGTTTTTTCGGGTGTTAACTTACTCATTTTCTTTTATATGTTTTGTTACGTAAGTCATGTTTGTAATGGATAGTTTGTATATTAATCATATCCATAATGATATCAAGTTCTTATATACTATTATTAATCATCAAATTAGAATTAGACATGAATGGATACGATAGAGAATGAATATCATCGCGTTCGTGGAGACGGTAGTCCGTACGTACGCACAAGCGACAATATCATTATTTTGATAGTAAAATAATATGTAATTGGATGTTATATCATATATACATAATAATTATCATGTTATATTTATTATTTACATTAATTACACATCATTATTATACCCATCCAAATAATAATTTGTTGAATAACAATTACACCACGACGTGGAGACGGTAAGCCGTACGTACGCATGTATGGTGACATGTTATTCAATGGATGGATAGAATACTAAATATGGTTGTACCATATTTATATTAATATTACAGTATATAGGATATACTAGATTCATTATTTTATAATGGTAATAACAAAGAAGGAAGAAGTGGAATAAGAAAGGAACTTGAAAAAGGTTGGTGAAATCATTACCTCTTCTTCGGGTTCTTCGTTTTGATATGATCAAAAGGGATCCTTAAGTTTGTTTTATGACTAAAGGAAGGCCTCTAGGATGAATTTAGGGAATTTTAGAGAGTATTGGGGCAGAGTTTGGCCCAACCAAAAGGCTTTGAAGGTGTGAGTTAATGAGAAGGGAGAGTTCCCTTTTATAAGAGGGGTGAGGGGCACCTTTGGAAAAGCTAGAAATATTATTTTATAAAAAATTAATATTCAGTTTATAATGGCACAAAAGTGGATTATTTAAAGGTTAAGGTTAAGATGGGTCGAAAACCACTCAAAAAATATAATTTATATAGGTTTGGGTCATTATATTAACCTTATCTTTAAGTATTAACTCTTAGTTAATTAGTTTCACTTTTACAATGTCTCTTTGTATTTTTATATTATAGGGTTACTAAACATACTATATACATTAAAGCGACCCCAAAGTGGTCCAGTAATGATAAAAATATCATGATATAAGTCTCTTGGCCAAGCCTTAGATTTTTAGGAATTTAATATCAATTAATAATATAATATTTGTTTTAAAAACTCTTTTATGTCAATTTTGACATTATTCAATAATTGATTTTTGTAAAAATCATAACAGAATGATTACTTGAAAAAAGTTAATTAAGTCAATCCTAAAATGTCATATTAACCTATAAAATTAGTTTAATTCATAAAGAGTCTCAAATTATATTTATTTGGGTATTTATAATATCAATTATTTTAATTTTTCACTATTAGGGTAATTACTGCATCATCATTGTGTCATAAATAAATTAAATTATTTAATATCTAAAAATTATAAATAAAATATCATTATGTAGGAATGAATTTTATATTTCTAATTAATATTTACAATCTAATTTATCTTATGTATAACCATATATTAAAAATGTTTTAGTAAATAAACTTTGATTTTAACTCTTTTAACTCTTCTTTGAATTAAATAATAATAAATGTCCTAATCTAATCCAAGTGGACCTAAATGATAATATGTTATTCCTAAGGTTGTTTTTGGTCGATATACACTTGTACAATATAATTAGGACATGTTTTAGCGTACTATTAATATCATTTGTACCCTTAATTACCCTATTTACATTTAACCGTGGTAAATAAAAGTAAAAAGTTACTATTCACCAAAAATTATTTTCATCTCATTGAACCACATTTTACTCCTTGATATTAACCGTGTCTCTAGGATTTTTTAAATACAATCACATAAGCGGTAAAATTAGGATTTATGAAAAATTCAGTTTTTTAACCACCACTTAGTAGTTTCACTATTCATAAAAAATTGAAGTTTTTCAAAACAATGCCAAAATTTCACCCAAAGCTATAATTGATATTCCAAATTCAAAAATGATGCCTATTTTACAAAATTACAAACATATTAGTTGCATCAATTAATTTTATAATTAATTCCCTCTGTCACAACAAACAACATGTTTTTAAGAAACAATATATATTAAAAGATTGACAATTATTTATGTCCAATTTCAAAGTGAAATTAATTCTAATGAACACCATTGGATAAAATGGTAAAAATATATTGTAATTATAATTTAAAACCACTCAATAGTAGAATTTATCAAAATAAATTATTTTTATTAAAAAAGTTGTTTTTAAGTATTTTTCACTATTCATAAAAATTGGAAGTTCTCAGAAAAATACCAAAAATTCAACTTAAGATAATTTCAATATTCCGAATCCAAAAATGAAGTCCATTTTGAAATATAAAATATATATAATTTCAAAACGTAGGTATTACTATTCATAACGTCTAGTTTTATTGGTTATGGTGTGTTATAACTCGATGTTGCGTACAACACACGCTATCACATTATTCAAAGAGAAGCGTACCGTAGAAGCTTGGGGTGTTGCATTGTAAATTTGTTTATGTCCCCATTCTAGAGAATAAATTTATTTAGTCAAATTGAATATATAAAAGTTTAAAATATTGGATTTAAAAAGGGTTAAAGTTGGTAAAAGTTCATTTTTGAAAAATACTTCTTTTATCTGAAAAAAAGGAATTTTTTATTACGTTATGTCCAAGAAATTCACAATATGGATTCTAAAATTTTAAGGATTATATAAAGTTTAAAATTTAGTTAATACAATTCATAATCTCTTTTGGATGACTTTTTTGGTAAGTCATGGTGCGCTTGAACTCGGTGTTGCGTGTAGTGCAAGTTATTGAATTATTTTGAAGAAATAACACACTATGAAATCTTGGGGTGTTATAGGGGAGGTTTGTTTCTAGATTTTTTTTCATGGTCAGTGCAAAGATACATTGAATATAAATCCATACTATGAAGGAGGTGTGCCTATATTATATAATTTGTATCCCAGTTGGCACACATTTTACCAAAATGTGTAGCCAAACCATGCGATTTACTAAAAAATAAACCTAAATTTTTTTTATCCTTATTTGTGTTTTTTCCATTTTCCTCCACCATTTCACTTGATCTTTCCAAGATCTTCTCCAGAAAATGTCATCTTTTCATCAATTACCATTAGTTATTTCACTTTCTATATCATGTGATTATACAAGTTAAATATGGTATTTATCTTCCATTCTTTCTTCTCCTTTTCTCGATTTCCCTCCCCCTTCCATGATCTTCCAGGTTATTTTTCTCACTGGCCATGGTTTCCAACCGTAGTTTTGTGCTCTATCTAAATATTGAACTTTGTAATTTATTAGGATTGTGGGTAACTTCTTCAATCCTAATATATCTTTATTTTAATAAGTAATTTAGCTTCCAATGTATTTACAAATGTGTTTAAGTGTAGCTTCATTTTATTTTAAAAAACCATTGGTGATTGTTTCTTTAAGTGTTTCCATGGGTAATCAGAGTCATTAAAAGTATATTTTTGGTACATTCAATATTTCTCTAAAGTGTTTTTAATTTTAATCTAGGGAATAATGTTTTCTTCCATTGGTTTATATGGCTATTCATTCAATATGAATACCAATTCCCATAATATTTTTAATAAAGTGTTTCTCATAAATTTATTAGTTTAAATGAATTTACAAAAAATAAGAAGTGGTTAATTTTATATAAATTTTGTTTATGATTATTTATAATTTTATAATTTTAAAGGTCATAATTTTTATATGATTATTGTTTTTCATTATTAATTTTCTATTACAGATATGCCACAAGCTATGTTTTGTTATAAATATCAAAAATTTCATATCAGTCACTTTGTTATGGAATTGATAAAGAGAGAATATGGTTTTGAGGGTTATTTAGTTTATTTCTTAAGTATTGTTTTGATATTATTTCAAGTCTTACTTGATATGGATATACTGGTTTTCATGAGACTCTTGAGGGATAAGTAAGAAATAAAGGATGAGTGTTTCCTTCGTTCGTATTTTTCACTAGACTGAGGTCCCCAGAAATCAATTATCTCTAGATAGGGGTTTCATCTAATTGAGTAAATGGGGGTAATATAGGTTTTGATACTTTTAGGATTACATTTTATGTTTCCATTTGATCCACAAGAGAGTTCTATGTTATCTCTAATAGACATTATATTTCCATTCCATGCTATATTTATTGTATTTTTTTGACTTTCTTTATGTATTGATTTTCATTGTGCCTAGTGATATATGTTTGTTATGGGATATTTTTTCTTATTAAGTTGAATGAATTTCTTTAAAAAAGTTTTATTAATAAAAAATAAATGAATGTATTTGGATTTATTTTAAAATTTATACATAAATGCATACAACCTAATTATATATCAAATTAGCATTTGGAGTATGTCTTAAGAAAAGAGTTACACTGATTTTTGGCAGTATCCGGCTGGGTATTAGTTCACACCCTACATACACATGTTTTTGTTCAAGTATAATTTTTTATGGATGATAAAATTAAAGTGAAGGAAGTTACATCCTTTAGTGGTGTACCTTAGAAACTTTTTTAATGTTTCAATGGAAAGATGATTAGGTAGTGACCATGGGTCATGTGGAGATGGTATGTTTCAAAATTTTGTGAATTTTGGTTTATCTTTGGATGTATATGTTTTTGTATTGCTATTATATCCCCATTTTTATCTCCCTTGTATTATATATTTCATGTATTAACTTTTATATTTTTCTTATGCAGGCATGTTTTGAAGTCCATTTTGATTTATTATTATTTTTTCTTGTTTTTATGAATTTTTTTGTGAAGTATTTATGTTGTTATCATGACAATTAAATGTTTTTATACTTTCTAAAAATATTTTCTGTTTGTTTAATTTTATTTTGATGGTGAAATATTTCTCAATGGTATGTGTTCAAAACACTTATCACTTGTAATCCTATGGAGATCAAGAATATTCTTTGTATTATATTACAGGTTGAGTCAGGGGAAGTAGAAGTGATGAGAGATATATTACACAATATCCATTATCAATAATTTTATCCCCAATAATAATACAGAAGATAATTTACTTGGGTTGTCTCTTAGAGTTTCTTTTTGACTTATGTTTCTACCTGTCATGTTTTGTTATTGTTTATATGTATAAATTTTAACTAATTTTTAATTTTTTATGTTTTTAGATAAAAATTAAAGGAAACCAAAATAACTAATTAAAAAGATATAATTTTATGAAAATATGAACAATTTTGATTAAAAATTTGTTTGAAAATATTTTAGAAAAAACGGAAACATTAGAAAAGTGTTGATCCTTTGGGCACTCACTTATTCCTTGATTACGTCTATTATCTAATTATATTTCTCAATGGATTCCAATAGATATCTATCTTAAAACCTAAATATTCATTGATACCATGCCAGTTCATTAATATTGAGGTTGATCCTCTGATAAAAGTGATAAAAATACTCAAAGAAATCCATGTAATATCTCAAGTTTTCCTATGATGTAAGGATATTTGTTTTTTATTAAATAATTAATTACAACCTAATATGAATACCCTTTTAGGTCATTGGGGTATCAAGGGTTTCCATGTATTTTTTAGATCCTAGAACCCAAATGTTGGAGAAAAATAGTTGAACAAGAAGGATAAGAGTTACTACACACCCCAGCCACATGGTTTGGGGAGATCATGAAGTGTTGGACAGAGGGCTTTAGTATCCCTCTTATTTTGAGAAAACTATGTGGATAGAGGCCCACTCTTGTATGATGGCCTCTATAATTTTTTAGAGTGGATTGAAACATATATTTTACATGGTTTGGAAAACAGTACATACTAACCATGCGAGGTACCCCTACATACAATAAAGGGTGAACGATTAGTGCATGGTTTGGCCAACCAGGCATCCAAACTGTGAGGCTGTGTCTTTTAAGGGAAAATAAGCTTTTATCCACTAAAAACTATTAAAAACATAAAAAATTCCTTTTATCATTCTTGCAGACAGAACTCATTTGAGATCTCCCCCTTGAGCCAATTTGATATATTTTGATACCATTCTTCCATATGTACTCAGAATTGAGTTTCATTAGTCTTGTTGGATTCACACTGGTGACTAATACTTTCCTTTATTGTCGTTGCTATTTTTTTGTATTGGATAAGCTATTTAGGTGCAAGATAATATGCCTTATTTTTAGTGTTTTGATCCTTTATTCATTTTTATACTGATATGAGTTGAATCAAAAGGTTATATTGGACGATCAATCAACTACAGACATATGGTAGGTGGTCTATACCATTCCATTTGTGTTTGGTGATTTATATGAAAATTTATCATTGTGTCAAATATCAGACTTTTTAGAGGTTCCTAGAAAATTAACTGAATATTTTAATTGAATGTGTTGGAAAATTTAAGGGATTACCTTTAGATCCTATGCTTAGTTGTAGGTTATTTTCCTAACCAAGGACACCCATTGGGGCATGTCTTGTGATTTTCTTTTCGTTTTACTATTTCTGAACCACCCAAGGGGTAATTGGTTGAGCTGACCTAGTTAGATAAATCACTGTTATACATGATTTGAATTTAATTTATTGTTTAGGAAATGGTCTTCATCCTTTTCCATGTTATACTTGATGTGATTTATTTAACTGCTTAAATTTGAATTGTTATATGAGTTTGTAAACTCATTAAATGTATTTTAATTGGAATTTCTATATGATTTGAATGGACACATGGAATGTGATGGTATGAAATGAAAATTGAATTGAATGATGGATGTTTCCATATGAATCCATGGGTGTGCTAATCCATAGGTCATGATAGCGGTAGTAGAAGATTTGGATGAGATAGATCCTTGGGTCTTGATTCTGTGGGATACCTTGGGATTTGATACCCCTTGGATTCATCTTTCTTAGGCCTGCAGTAGACATGGTCTATTTACAAGCTCTTTGGACTTGGATCCAGGTCTAGATGAGTTTCCATAAAGATGGTCCTAGGGGTAGATAACGATGCCTTGGTCCAATATACCTTGGATCCAGCCCCATGGGGTTTGACACTTCTATTATATGAATCGACCGTTGTAATTATAACATTCTTGATTATACAAAATGACCATTTTTGATATGATATAAAAGTTATAAGTCATATCAATGGTTAATATGAGATACTATATATACGTCCTAGCTATGGTGTTTGTTTCAATTGTGCTTTAAAGTTTAATT
The DNA here is from genome assembly GCA_963277665.1 of Viscum album. Classification (NCBI taxonomy): domain Eukaryota; kingdom Viridiplantae; phylum Streptophyta; class Magnoliopsida; order Santalales; family Viscaceae; genus Viscum; species Viscum album. The sequence goes on from OY728162.1 coordinate 826,781,552, forward strand.
TTTTGAAAAGCGTGACACTTGTTTTATAGGAAGCCTTGCTAGGATTGATAGTATCACCCTACAATTATTAATTTTTTTGAACGAGATTTATTTGTGTTACTTTCATATCTATTATAAAAATTTAACACTAATTATCTTATATTGCACCGCTTGGATTGTTATAGACATCATTGGTGGTGGCGTACTGGGATTTTATCTCACACCCTGTCTTATATAGTCGTTAGGTTCCTAAACATACGTTATGGATATAGGTAGGGATCTAGGAATGTTCCCACAGTTTTATTCTAGAGTTTTCTCCATTCTTAGTTTCATGGGACCATACGATAGAGCTGAGCCATGTGATGCTATCATGAAATAGTGCCTTTTTCCCTTTTTGGTATTTTGATACATGTATTGTAATGATGCTTGTGTACCTATTTGGATGATTTATAGACACATGAAATGAAATGTCATTATTCCATTTGATATTTATTTTTTCATTATTGTATATATCTACCTCTGTTTTCTATATCATGTTCAATTATTATTATGCTTCCGCTAAGGTGGGTTATTAGTCCAGTGGTCTTAGTGTCTATTCCTACAACTTATTCATTGTTTTATTTCATTCTCTATTGATATGTATGATTGTTAATATTTTTTACACTCTAGTATGATTGAATTGTCTCCCCATAGACACACCCTAGGTCCTTGCTACTACTTGGAAGCCTCTGGAGTTTGGAGAGATGCGCCTGAGCCCATGGGATCAACCGGGCTCGGAGCACCATTCAATGGAATTTGGGTTTGGGACATTAAAAAGTGGTATCGAAGCCTTTATTTCATGGATTTACTATTTTCAGACAATATATGTGGGTTAGGAAAGAATATGAATTTGTTAATGAGTTATTCCAGGGAGTAGTTGACCATTGTTTAAGAAAAATCCAAATTGCCTCAAATAAAAATTGTTTTTTTTTGATATGACTATTAGAGTTGATTTGATTCCACTATTGGGTAACGCACTTGTGTTTTATGTTTATTTTGATTTTAGATTTTTCGATTTTCATATGGGATGAGGGTTGCATCTCATGCATCAGTTTAGGCACATGATAGATATCAAATTCTATGGATCATGTCATTCTATATAGGCTGCATTGCTTGACTGCATGACTTTGTGATATGTGCCTTGTGTGATATACCTAATTTTTTTATAGATATTTTATGTTGGGTATTAATAAACATGGTTGGTACATATAATTCCTATCATAATTTAAATTTTTTTTCCTTATTAGGCTATAGTATACACCATAAATAGCCAATTGTAGCAAGTTGATTCATGGACCATCAATCACATGGACTAGAATATGTGGTGGTGTGAATTAGGTGTACACCATATTTTGGTTCATGAGGAGTATGGACCCTTATGGATATTTATTTTTTAACCATTTGGTTCAATATATTAAAATTAAATTTGTAATAAATGTGAAATAAAATAGAAAATTTAAATGATGAAATAAAGATCTTGACATAGACCTGATTTTTGAGTGGGTAGTAGGCAGTCCCTCTAGTGATTTTTGCAACTCTTTATTTCAATATTCATAGATATAAGAGAATACTATGTGGTATGATCTTTTATAGGAAGGTTTTTACCAGTAATATTCTTCTAGCTATGAATTTAATGCTTTTTATCCTCTTTGAGACATTTTATTTTCATTATAGAGACATTCCACCAGGAAGACCTCCAGTCATACACCAGGAGGGTGGCAATGAAAATGATCAATAGGTGGTGGGCCATGGTTTATTAGTGGATACTTTTTAGTGCCAGATAAAGCACCATTATTTGTTCTAGACATGGGTGTTTTATAACACTTCTATAATAGAGTTACATGATTTATAAATACTTTTTCAAAAACCCCATAACGTACCTCGTCTATGGATGAGATAGAGTGTGTGTTCCAGTGGAAGCATCCTCCCATGTTTTCAAGGGATGGTGGTACACATTATTTAGATTTTTGGATTGAGACAACTCTGTCAATATTTAACTATATGGTGACACTTTCTGAGAGGAGAGTGAAGCATGAAACATACATGCTTCAGGGAGCACAAAAGTTCTCATGTGATGTTTTAAACAAGGATGATGAACTACGTGACCTGGTGTGGTGAGATTTAAAATCCTGATTCTGATGAGAACAAGTTCATAATTTATGAATAAATGTTTTATTTTTTTAGTATATCATTAAGTCCATAGATGTGGAATACATATATGAGGATATGTGTATTCTTGAAGTGATGATTCCTGAAGAATTGTTATGGACTCACTTGATGGAATTGGATGTCACTCTTGAGAAATGATACATATTAATTGTGATTATCATTGTATTGATCATAAAAGTAATTCAAGGAAAGTGTTTATGGTGAAGTAACATTGACCATAACAAGTGTAACACCATCAAATCTTTTATCTTCATTAAGTGAAGAATAGACTATGAAAAATTTATGTATATATACCATGAATAAGAAGAAAATCTTACAATTATTGAACTAATCATAATGATCAAGGAATTGTGTCAAAAGTGACACATTATTTCTAACATGGAAGATAATATATGTTCATGAAAATAATCATATACATGTAGATTTCATTTGAAGGCCATGTAATATTCCCATATTTGGAATGAGGTATTGATGATGGGTTTTCATGTCGAACAAGTTTTTACAACATAAGGTGCCATGTGGGATTATCCAAAGCTCATTGGAATTATTTAAATCAGCTAAGTATTGATTTTTCAAATTGTATGAAATGTTTTTGAAGTTGATTTTTCAAATGTGGTTTTCATGTAAACGAGGGTTCATGGTTTGCATATAAAAATGAAATAGTTTTCTAAACATAAATAATGTTATGCCACAATACACTATTTTAAATAGATCCTATGTTATATTCATGTGATGTGAATATAAAAAATTTATCATAATTTTTAAGGTACATTCATCAAAAAATAAAATAAGGTTGATAGAAGATAATTGAGATTCCCATGCATAATACAATAAACATTAATAATGTGAATCTACAATATGCTATTTTACATATATGCCATGTTTTATTCATTTGATGCGAATATAAAAAGTTTAGAATGCCATTTTAGGAACATTAAATAGAAAATAAATGAATATTGATAGAATTTAATTGATATTCCCATGCATAGTATGATAAAAATCAATAATGTGATGCCATAGTATGCAATTTGACATAAATTCTATGCTATATTCCTGAGATGTGGATTGGAAAAGTCTATCATACTATATGTCCAATATATAGTTGAGAAGCATACTATATGGTAATTTCATCACTAAAATTATATGGTGCTATGTAAATGAAGAATTATTTTGAAATGATGTGGTTTTATGATTGTAATTCTTTGATAACTTCTATACAGTACACAATGATTGTCCATTACGGGTTTCCATGTAGTTCACGGATGAAGATTTTTTCATGGATGATGAGTAGCTTTGTGGGTGATGTCCTTTGTAGACAACCATGTCGATAGTGGATATGAGAAGATAAACCACTGTAAACTAATTTTCATTATCACATAATATTTATGTGCTCAATGGTTTTATAATATCTATTTGTTGGCTATAAATACAAGGCCACCTCTCTCTCTAATAGTGATCAATAATTTGAGAGAATTGTTCATTTTTTTCATAAGATCTTATTATGCTCTATTTGGATTCAACAAATAAATTTGTTTTTTAGTGAAGGATAAATGGTATGTGAGGTTAAATGTTAAGAGTTCCACTATACTAAGGGTATTGATTCTCTATGTGGTCACCTACTATCCTATTTTCTTTGCAGGTGATGCGTAATGTGAAATTGAAAAATAATTTAAAGCATATTCAAGATTCAGTTTTCTAATAATCAATAAATTCAAGCAATAGTACGTGACTTTTCCTATATGCTTTGCTATGATCATTTCATGATCATAATAACGATTAAGAAAACTATTGGAAGAATATATTAAGAATAGAAAAGTGAAGTGTTATACAATATAAGAACAAGTTTTCTTAGAATCAATAAATTAATCCAATGGTAAGTGAATTATCATATATGCTATGCTATGATCATTTCATGATCATATGGAAAATTTGGAAAACTATTTTAATAATTTACAATGAATATAAAGGTGAAGTGTTATATTATGCAATCATCAATTTATTAAGAATCAATGAAGTGGACCAACAATAGGCTACATGTCATACTTGCTATGCTATGATCATTTCCTGATCATTAAAAACAATTCACATACTATTTTATCTATATACAGAATTGATGTGAAATATGATCAGAGCATCAATACTCTATACATAAAAGAAGCAGACCAATAGTATGCTATATATCATACATGCTATCCTATGATAATTTCAGGATAGTTGGAACAATTTATCAAACTATTTGATCAATATACAAGGAATAGAAAACTGATGTGCAATATGAGCTGATCATCAGTATGATAAGAATTAAATTAGTGGACCAACAATACACCACATATCATACATTCTATGTTATGATCATTTAATGTGTATGGGGTCAATTTAGTGTGCTGTTTGAATTTTAAAAAGTGGATAAGAAAATGGGAATTTTATTAAATAGACATGATTTCATGATGTGTTTGAGTGGAGATTCAGAGGATAGATTATTCTAAGTTGTGAAAGTCTCTATCTTTCATAATGTAGTATTGAAGGAATTGTGTGCATCACATGTACACATTATTTGAGTTTCAGAATTCATGATATGAAGGAAGAGTAATTGACTGAGTCAAAATATAAAAAATATTTGATCATCACTAGAGATAAGAAGTTGTAGAGATTGAAGCCAGAATATACTTTCAGGATAAGGCACCCTGGTATGAGCATTCAGTAATCTTAGAAGATCCAAATAATTAAAGATCTAGTGTGAATGGGTTTCAAGACCAAAAAGATTATTTCAATAAGATGTTGAAGAACTTGAATTTCTACCAGATTATAACAGTCAGTACACTCATAGAGGAAGATCTTTTTCAAGTGTTTTAAGAGAATGTATAATAAAATATATATATTTCTATTTGTGAATCAAGAAAATTTAGAATAAGGTTCTTCGGAATCTGGTGTCTACCCAGTTACGGAAGAGGCTTGAGGTTGGGGTGTCAAACCAGTCAATAATATGGATAAGAGAGCATAGTTGGGGTGTATAACATCGATCACTTGGAGGATTGACTATTGGGTTGTCTAACGAGTTGTTTCTTCATTCACTATAATAATGTTCTTATATAGTATGGATCCATGTTGGGGGGATTAACCAACAAGGAAAGGAGTATGTATTTTTATCAAACCATGTAAATATTTTGTTCTATGATCCCATTGATTATTTCTATATATGAAGTTATATTGTTAGATATAACCAAGTGGATCGAGAACCTTTACAAGTTGAAGATGTTAAATTCAAAAGAAAAAAAGAATTAAAAAGTAAACAACAGATTCATCCCCTCAGTGTTCAATATGTCACGGGGCACTGCAATTTGTATCAGATCCCAAGTCCCTCTAAATATCAAAAAGTATTCCTAGATTGTTTTTAAAAGCCATTATGAAGTGAATATTTTAGGAAGGGTTTGAGTTACATCAAATTGAGAGATAAAAATTTACTCCTATGGATAAAAATATTCTAGTTCTTCCAAAACTAAAAATAATAGGAAGAGAAGAGTGGAAAGGATGTTAAAGAAGAATCCAAAAGTTAAGGGGGGAAATACCACTAACTAATGGTATTTATATTTTTACAAGTAGTAATTATTATTATGATTAGGATTATTCTAATGAACTGATTAGGGTATAATGAATCACATGGTGATCTTCATTTTTAATTAAAATAACATCTAAAGAATGTTCCTAAAGAAGTGTTTAAGTGTATTTTTGGCACTATCAATGGACTAATTGTTGATGAATCACTACTAGAAGTGTAAGTTGAAGAATTAGAGGATGAACTAAGTATGAAGTTTATAAATTTCATCACTGTCACAGACCTAGTGAAAGTAGGGGAACAATCCATTTTTCATACTAAAGAATAATTTCAAAGGTATAACTGTAAGAACATTGTATTTGAGATTATTTTTAAAGAATCATTTCATGGACTTGAAAAAATGAACAATTTTTATATGGATCAATAATTATCAACTCGATATCAAATCCAAGAGGATCGAGGATCTTGAATCATTGTTGAAAGAGATTATTGTATTGCATCAAGTGGGTGTTGAGAATATGAGGAATGAATATGGAGATAAAGTGGATTTTTTTAAAGATTATAAGAATACACTCAGTATGAGATATCTTGAATTGAAATTTAAATTGTCCAATTTTGGAAAGACTTATGCTGAGACCTCACAATCAAAGATGTATGTATCTAATTCAACACAATTATTATTCAAGGATTATACTATTAAATAATATTCTTAACATGGGAATAAGATCATTACATTATCTAATGATATTTCCAAAGAATACGTAATGAAAGAGGTACCATCAATATACCAATGTAATAGTTTTTTAATTTATTTTTATAAAAAGTACATGTTTAAATAAAAACAATTTAAAAATATGGATGATGAAAAATGGATAAGAAACTACCACCATATCAATGGTGGATATAAGAATAAGTATAAGTGCTGGTTCCCCAAAGGAATCTAAGTAGGCGGTGAAGAATACCCAAAACATTACGATGGAAATATTGAAAAAAATAATAAATCAAAATAAGATCAAGGTTTGTGGTTCAATGTTGGTTCAGAAATAGATTTTGTCATTTTTATGGATTTTTGGTACAATAGTTTAAATTAAAAAGCAAAAAATAATCTTATACAGAGAAGAATAATTCCATAGATGATGCAACAACATTTACAGACTAAGAAAACTTTTTCATGTTCAAAATGATTTTAGCTTCTTGGTGATGTTTATTATATTTTCAATAAAAGTGGTCAGAAAAGTGATATATGTTAATCTCAAAATGTATTAAAAAACTATAGACCACATGAGAAATAAATAACAACCTTGGGTAGAAATTTGGAAAATGATGAAAATTAGATTAGTCCTAAAATGTTTCATGATATTAAATCCATGGACTCAATACAAAAGAAAGATAAAAAACCATGTACATGAAGATGAAAATGTATGATACATCTTAGAATACATATATTAATAAACTCACTCATTTGAATCCGTGTGGGATCTCTAAACATGTTGTAAATATTCCTAATGATATTCTCATGATTTTTCAACTAATTTGAATAATGATAGATGGTTATAATAAGCACAAGAAAAATCTCATGATAAAGTTAAAATGAATATTCCACTTGATGAAGGATAATTTCATGAGATTTTTTCACAAATAGTAAACTGATGTTTTGATAATGTTCTTGTGCGAGAGATGCAATAAATATTGACATAATGCAAGAGGATTCTTCACCATATTTCTAGCACAATAAGAATTCTTGAAAGGAATTAAGCTTTCAATAGAATATGTATAAGACATTAAGGGTAAAGAAATAAGAACCATCTCACACAATGTAATGATAGGTGTGATATGATCCATTTCACCAAAGGATAAATCATATTTGAAAATTAGACGTGGAAGCATGATTTCTGGAGAAAGTGGAGCAACTTGGTTTGAGAAAACTATCTCAACTTTTCTTTTCACATTGAAGAACATGTGACCCCTAATTATTCCCTTATATATTTGTGTATTTTTTATCTAAAAATATTTTGAATTTAAGGATATTTTTAAGGATATCACTTCTAACCATCCTGATGATATTATACTTTATGTAGTTTACTAACTTCCATGGAATGGAATAAAAGTTTGTATCTTTTTTTGGGGAGAATAGATGAGATGAAACTATTAAATCTTCATTTTATAGTGAATTTCGTACATCTAAACAGCTTTATAAACATTGATGTTGTGGTATGCTAATCACACTTTCATCCGTCATTAATAATTATATCAATCATATCAATTAATAGGGAGTGATTGATTTATGTTAAGATAAGAAAACGGGGGGGGGGGGGGGGGTGGGTCTATATCATTTTCACTTCGATCTTATAATGTGTTTGTTGAAGTATATACATGATATAGTATTTAATTTATGAATTATATTATTTCTAATCGCTATAAAAATAGTTTAGGATTTCTGAGCATGATTTCACTTGCATGGTATTTACATACATATTATAAAACCTTTGTTGCATCTCTCTTTTTTCTACGCCAGGTTATCCGATGTAGACTTTGAGTTGATTAACTAGAGGATATTTTCTAAGAGAATAATATGAAATAATTCATCTATTATATGTGATCAAGAAATTTTCATATAAAGTAGATGATCATTATTTTGAGAAAAATGTGAGATGATAAGATCTACCGCTTACCCTTTGCATTTATTTTCGATAAGGGGGAGAAAAATTCTGACTTTGTAAAGTGGAGAAGTATCGACAAAAAATTCAAAGGGGGGATTAAAGAACACAAGTTCATGATTGATGAATGAATTTTTTATTTATTTTTAGTATATCATAAAGTAAATATATGATGAAGACTTATAAGAGGAACTGGGAATGCTTGAAGTGGTGATGCCTAGAGAATTATTATGGACTCACTTAATAGAATTGGATGTCATGCTTGAGAGATTATCCATATTAATTTTGAAGATTTTTGTGATGGTATTAAAAGGAATTTAAGACAAGTATGGATGGTTAAGGAATATTATCTATGACAAGTCAAAGATCGTGAAGATGTTTATTTTCATGAAGGTAAGAAAAAGAATTAAAGAAGATGGACATGAAAAATGTATGTATATATAGGTCATGAATAAGAATAAAATTTTACAATTGTTTAACTGAACTTAAATCTCAAGGAATTATGTCAATTGTGAGACACTTTTTGTAACATGGAAGATCATTTATGTTCATGAAAATATTAATTTTCATGGGGATTTTATTTGAAGGCCATGTAATATGCCTATATTTGGAATGAGGTATTGATGATGGGTTTTCAGGTTTAATGATTTCTTAAATTTTCAGATTCCATGATGGATCATACAAATCTCATTAAAATTTTAAAAATTAGATACGTATCGATTTCTGGAAACTATAAGAAATTTTTTCAAAGTTGAGTTTGCGAATGAGGCATCCATGTAAATGAGGTTTCATGGTATTCATATAAAAATACAACAGTTCACTAAACATCAATAAAGAGATACCAAAGTATTTTATTTGAAATAGATTCCATGATATATTCATGCGAGTGATTAAAAACAATTTATCATACTCTTTGAGGTACATTCAGTGGAAAATCAAAGGAGGTTGATAGAACACAATTGAGATTCCCATGAAAAGTATGATAATAATCAATAAAGTGAGGTTATAGAATGGTATTTGAGATATATTCTATAATATATTCATGTGATGTGAATATAATAAATTTGACATACTATTTTAGGTACATTGATCTAAAAATAAAATTAGGTTTATAGAACACAATTGAGATTCCCATGAAAAGTATGCTAAACTTTAATAATGTGATTCCACTGTAATCTATTTGACATATATGCTATTTTATATTCATGTGTTGTGGATTGTAAAAATTTAGCATAATATATGTGAAATATATTGTTGATAAGTGTACTATATGTTAATTTCTTCCCTAAAATGGTATGGTGGTACGTGAATGAAGAATGCCCCACAAATGACATTCTTCATGGATAGTAGAGCCTTGAAAAATGCCATGCAGTATGTGGTGATTGACCTTTGTGGGTTTCTATGTAGTTTACGGATGAATATTTCTTCATGAATGATGAGTGGATTTGTGGGTGAAGTCCATTGTAGACAGCCATTCCCATGAAAGTTATACAGATATGAACCTATTTAAACATCATTACATGATTAAAAAATCTTCATGCGCTAAATGGATTGATAATCACTATTTGTTTCCTGTAAATACAAGGCTAACACTCTCGCTAAAGGCAATCAATAATTTGGGAGAAGTGATTATTTTGATCAGAAGTTCTTATTGTGCTCAATTTGGGTTCTGTAAATAATTTTTTTCTTTTAGCGAAGGATAAAATGTTATGGGAGGTGTTGTTCTAAGAGAGGAACAATGCTAAGTGTATTGATTTTCTAAGTGGTTAAGTACTATGTTATTTTCTATGCAGGTGAAATTCTATGAAAATGTAAAAAAATAATTCAAAGACTATTCTAGATTCAGTTGCCTAAGAATCAAGAATGTCAACCAACAGTTCTCAAATTTTCATATATGCTATTCTGTGATCATTTCATGATCATATGATTTTTTTTTGAAAACTATTTGAAGAGTATAATGTGAATTTAAAAGTGAAGAGGTATGTTATAAAAACATCAGTTCACTATGCATCAAGAATGTCAATGAAAAGTATGTGACATCTCACATATGCTATGTTTTAATCATTTAATGATCATGAGAACAATGTAGAAAACTATTTGAAGAACATATAGTGAATAGAAAAGTGAAGTTCTATGCGTTAAAAGAATCAGTTAGATAAGAACCAAATAATTTGACCACCAAAATTATACTTATCATATATGATATGCTATGGTCATTTCATGATCACTGATAAAATTTATCATATTTTTTAAATAATATAATGGGAATAGAAAACATATGTGAAATATGATTCAAGCACCAATACAATAAGAATCAAATAATTAGACCAATAGTATGATACATATGATACATGATATGCTATGATGATTTCATGAGCATTGTAAAATTTTATCAAATTGTTTGATAAATATACAATGAATAGAAAACTTATGTGCAATATGATCTAAGCATCAGTAAACTAAGCATCAAAGAAGTGGACTAACAGTATGAGACATATCATACATGACATGTTATGATCATTTCATGTGTGTAGGATCAATTTAGAATATATTTTTTTATGTTTGAAAAGTGGATAATAAAATGTGATGTTATTGAAATACACATGGTGTTATGATGTATTTGAGTTGAGATTTAGAAAAATAGATTATTCAGAGTTTTTCAAGTCTATATCATGTATAAAATTTTATAGAAGAATTTTTTTCACCACATTATCACATTATTTGATGGTAGGAAATCACCATATGAAGGAAGAACAATTTCCCAAGAAGAAATATAAGAAATATCTAATCATAAATTAATATTAGAAATTGAAGAGAATGAATCCAAAATATAATTGCCAAAGAAGGCAGTTTTTTCAGAGCATTCAATAATATAATATGATCCAGATAATTCAAGATCTAGTGTGAATGGATTTCGAGACCAACAAAACATATTTCAAGAAGTTGTTGAAGATATTGAAGTACTACTTCAGTATAATAGATCCATTACACTCATGGAGGAAGATCTATTTCAAGTATTTTAGGAGAATCCAAAAGAAAACAACGATCTTTATATTTATAGATCAAGAACATTGATAAAAAGGAGCTTGGGATTGGGGTGTCTAACAAATTACTGAAGAGGCTCAAGGATGGGGTTTCTAACTAGTCTAGAAGAAGGATAAGAGAAGATGGTTGTGGTGTCTAACCAACCAAGGTAGAATATTTGTTTAATGGGGTGTAGAATCAGCATCAATTAGAGAATTGACTACTAGGGTGTATAAATAGTTGTTTCCATATTCATTCTAATCACCTTCTTATATAGTGGAGAATCCATGTTGGGGTATTAGCCAACATAACAAGGAGTGTGTTATACTGAACCTTGTGAATACTACATGTTGTGATATTTCTAGTAATTTCTATATATGAAGTGAGATTATGAGATGTCCCCAAGTTGATTGAGAACCTTAAGAAGTTCAAAAGGTTGAATTAAGAAGAAAAAAATTGAAAATGTAAACCACTGATTCACACACCCCACCCACTCGATGTTATCAATCCTTCCTCGGTAAATATATAGATTATATGACTAAAATTTTCCCTGAGACACTAAGGGAAGAGAGATCTTGTGATTTTATCTGTCTGGAGCCGGGTACGATGATAGTTATGGAATATTCAACACACTTTACAAAGCTATAGTTTTTTCACCAATGTAACTTGTAGATGAGGAATTGAGGTAAAGATTCTTCAAGGAAGGTGTCATACATTTTTTTTATCTCAAGTCAATGTGTTCAGTTTGATGACTATTACTGAGATACTGAATCAGGAACTGATTACATAGCAGAACCTGAGAGAGATTTGGGGTGCAGAATAGAGTAGTATTGTATCGCGGCCCAGTGGTTTAGCTTCCAATGTCAGGGAGAAACAATTTTAGGATTACCACAAGATGAGAACCAGCCAGACCAATAATATTGGTAGTGCAATTTTCTTTCATCAGTGTGGAAGATAGGGACACATGAGGAATCCATGTGATCGTGACCCAGTGTAGTGTTGATCTTGTGATAGGATGATCCATGTGAAACATTTCTGTAGGATCTTCCATCCAGTAGTTAGTGGAAGAGGATCAGCCTCAAATCTAGGTTCAGTAGAAGGTTATATAGCTCAGCATCAGGTAGGGATCAAGAGTAGTACAATCATTTTAGATATGGTGGTGGGGGTTGTGGTTGAGGAATTCAGGCACCAGTTATACATAGAAAATATAGTGGGATTGCTCTGGGTAGTAAGGTTATAACATAGGGGTGTGGTTTAGGCTAAATATATTCTTCAGAGCCTACCCCTGGGGAGAAGGGTGTTGGACTATATAGAGTGAGAGGTATGATCTTAGTAGCCTCTACTCTTCTATATGTACTTTTTTACATTGGTTCATCACATAGTATCATATTTTTACATGTGGTGGAATTCCTTAGGCTTATAATTTAGTTTTCCCCGGGCATTATAATGCTTAATAATCCATTTTGGATTAGGAAAGAGGATATACGTCAGTGCAGGGAGTTCCTCCTTGAGATTGGTGGGGGTCACTTAATTTGGGATCTTTTTTTCCTCGAGATTACCGAGTTTGATATCATAATTGGTATGGACTGGATAGTTTTTTTATTAAGAATCCATTGATTTTTATCGCCATAGGGAGACATTAGCATCACCATAGGGTGGATTGTTTATTCAAAAGGCTTAATTGGATGTCTAGGATATTTGAGTTGGACCAAAGCATCGTGGGATGGGCGGGAGGACATCCCAAATTTCTAGCATTTATCTGGTTGATGAGGATCATGTTAGTTGGAATTTCTGATAGTGGTTTATTATTTTAGGGATTTTTTTCTCAAGATAATTTTTAGTTTTACCTCCTAAGATAGAGGTTGAGTTCTCCATAGATCCAGTTCTAGGAGTAGCACCGATATATATTCCTTCTTATAGGATGGATGCTATGGACTTGGAGGAGTTCAAGAGGTATCTAGAGGACTTGGAATAAAATGGGTTTACGCGGCCCAATACTTCTCTGTGGGGTTCACTAGTACTTTTTGAGAAAAAGGTGGACAATACCCTTAGGATATGCATGAATTAATAGAAATTCAACCAACTGATGGTCAAGAACTGGCATCCCATTCCATAGATATATTAGTGTTTTGATATTCTTTGAGAAGACAGGGTGTTGTCAAGAATTGATTTGAGATTATGATATCTCTAGGTACAAGTTTGACCTGAAGACATACCTCATATATATTTTTGCAGCAGGTATAGCCTATATGAGTATCTGGTTATGTCATTCAGCCCCATGAACATGCTAGTTGTTTTCAGGGAGCTAATGAACCTAGTTTTTACCTTTATCTAGATTCTTTTATTATGGTTTTGAAAGATGATATCTTGGTGTATTATCACAACAGACGCGACCATGAAAAACATCTTAATATAATTATGAATGCATTGAGAGAGAATCAGTTATATGATAAGCTTACAAAGTTCCACTTTTGGAAGGATACGATTCATAAACTAGGTCATATTATCTCAGATACAGTAGTATCAGTTGACCAAGAGATGGTGAGAGTTGTAGTTTCATAAGAGCAGCCCAAGAATGTCTTTGAAATACATAGTTTCTTGGGGATAGTAGGATATTATAATCATTTCATATAGGAATTACCATGCATATAATCACCTCTTATAGGCATGACCAAGAAGGGTGTGAAGTTTGTATGGATAGATACCTATGAGATAGCCTTTCAGAAATTGAGTTGGAGACTAAAATCAGCACCAGTGCCGATTCTTCCAAAGTAGGTCAAAAGATACACTATGTATTGTGATTCATCAGGTATCAGGATAGATGTAGTTCTGATGCAGTGTGATAGATTCAGGATGTACGGGTCTTGGTATTGGCGGAATCATGAGAGAAATGAACTGACTCATGATCTAGAGTTAGCTGCATTTGTACATGGATTTCACTGTTAGAGACAATATTTACTGGTACAACATTTTTTAGTGTAAACATACCACAAAAGAATCAAGTACATATTTTCATAGCATGATATGAATTTGAGGCAGTTAAGGTTGGTGGAGTACCTATACTATTTTAACGTCAATCTAGACTACACACCTGAAAGAGGTAATGTGGTGGTCGATACATTGAGAAGGATGACTCATATATAGGTGGTATAGTAGGCTCATAGAGTATGGAATATTATGGATTGGATCTCTGATATTCACTTGGATGGGTAGGTTATTCATGGTAGAATTTTCATTAATCCTTAGCTATGACCTCTACCCATAAAGATATAGTAATAATGAGAAACTATTAGATTTAGAGGGCTTAGTTCTTTTAGAGAGTGTGGAAGGTGAAATCCTAGTTCCTAGATGTATTATAGTTGAGGATTATATCCTATGTGTACATGGAATCATAGGTGTTCTGGTAGACATACCTGACTATCTGATGTAGGAGTTTCATGCCTCAGTTTGGGAATTCATCGTGGTGTTACCAACACATATTGTAAATTATGTTGTCAATAGTAGTGGTCAGGGATAAAACATGAGGTATCTAGTTTTGTTATGTGGTGTTCCACTTTTCATCAGGTGAGTGAAGATCATTAGTGACAATCCAGACATTAATAGTAGTTACCTATTCCTGAGTAGAGATGGAATGATGTCGTGATGGATTCTGTGACCGGTTTGACAATGTCTCCTCATGGTAGAAATGTTGTATGAGTTTTTTTGATAGGCTCACAAAGGTTTCACAATTCCTTCTGATCAAGGAGACCTTCAGTTTAAGTGATCTTGGTTGGTCGTATATCTGTGTGATAATAAAAATTCATGGGGTCCCTTGTACTATCATTTTAGATAGGGATGCCTCGTTTATGTGTCTCTTATGGAAGAGCTTTCAGAGGGCGCTGGGTACATAGGTCCTTCAGAGTAAAACATAACACCCTCAAATTGATGTCTAGTTAGAGCATACAATAAAGGTGCTTGAGGACATGCTTCGAACATTAATATTTGAGTTTGGGGGATATTGGGAGAGGTCTATTACCATAGTTGAGTTCTTCTACATCAATATCTATCAGGTGAATATATAGCTAAAACCTTATGAGGATTTGTATGGTTGGACATATTAATTTTCCTTATGCTATTTAGTGGTTGGTGAGGCAGTTTACTAGGACCACATCTCATGCAAGAGACTTATGAGAAAGTCTAGTTGATCAAGAATTGGTTGGATACTGCACTGTCCTAAAATAAATCTTATGTTGATCATCATCGATGACCTCAAGAGTTTGAGGTCAGGTATCAGTTGTTTTTACATATCTCAAAAGGCTGGTAAATAGATGTAAAGGTATAGGGTATTCTTTCCCCATGATATGTTGGGTCGTTCGAGACTCTGGAGAGATTCGGGATGGTAGCATGTCGGTTTCAATTACCCCAGTGTTACCAGAACATGCACAATGTACTCCATTTATCTCATCTACGACATTATCACTCTGACCCATCTCATGTTCTCCAGCCTAAAGAGTTAGAGTTATAGGTAGATTAATCCTTTTAGGTTCATATGGTTCATATGAGTGATAGGAACATGAAAATTCTCTGATATTTGTTATATCCTCTAGTATGGATGCTATGACAGTATGACCATTCACAAGATGTGTCTTGGGAGATAGAGGATAGAATATGTGCTCAGTGGATGGAGTTAGTCTCAGGAAATTATTGACCACCCTTGAAAGGGGAATCATAGGACAAATATCTTTAAGGTGGAAGATGTTAAGATCTCATGTTCTCTTATGAGGAATAAATCAATTGTTTCTGTTTATATAATTAATTACATATTAATGTGAAGAAACTTTGGTGTCATGGGGTTATCGGGGGGTTTCCATGGCTTTTTCAAATCCTTAAACACAACTCTTGGATGAAAATAGATGGGTTACACAGTTTGAAGTAAAAATATGATCCAATCCATAAGGTTTGGTGAAACCATGCGGTGTTGGAAAAAGGACTTCAGGCACCGATATGGTTTGAGTGAACCATGAGTATGGAGGAGAACGACATTTCAATGGACTCTGAAATTTATTAAAGAGGGTTAATAAATGGTTTACGCATGGTTTGACAAACTATGTTCACAAACTATGCGAGGTTCCCCTCTATAAAGTGAAGGGAGAACAATTGGTGTATAGTTTGGAAAATGTGTAGCCAAACCATACGGCCTACTATTTTGGGATAAAATTAGATTTTTGTCCTTAAAAACTATCAAAATCGAAATACTAATTTCTATTTCTCATAATAGTAGAGAAAAATCATTTGATATCTCCCCCTTTATAAAATTTTGTAAATTTTTATCTCGTTCTTACAACTGAACTCAGAATCTAGCATCATTAGTCTTGTTGGATTCACGCCAATGTGTACTCATTTCCTTTTGTTCCTTTCTTCGTTTGTCTTGGTATCGGCTGTGCAATTTACGTGCAATCTAATATGCCCTATTTTTATTATTTTCATCCATTCTTCATTTTTATTCTAATCTAATCTGAATCAAAAGATGATACTATATGAGCACTCAATTACGGACCTATAGTAGGTTTTCTATACCTTTCCATTTGGTTTTCATGCTTTATATGAATATTTTTTGTTATTCCGCACACCAAATATTCATGGTTTCACTATGATAATTAATTGAATTATTAAATGAACATGTTGGAGTATTTTAGGGATTCTCATTAGTTCCTTGACCATAGTTAGAGGTTTTCACCCCTTCCTAGGCCACAAATGGGGTGTGCCTTGTGATTTCCTTTGTATTTTCATATTGTTGAATAAACAATGGGGTGAGTGGTTGAGAATTATTATTTAATGAAGCCCTATTACATGTGAACTATATTAAATTGATTATTTAGGAAATAGTTTTCCACCTTCACCATGTCATACATGATGTGAATTGTTTAACTGTTTAAATTTTAATTATTATATGAGTGGGTAAACTAATTGAATGAATTTGAATATGAATTTTTATATGAGTTGGAAGGAATCAAAGAATGCGATGTTATGAAATGATAATTTTATTGAATGATGTATGTTTCTATTGGATTCCATGGGTGTGATACACCATGGGTCATGATAGTGGTAGTAGATTCCTTGGATGAGATTGCTCCTTAGGTCATGATTTTGTGGGATTCCTTGCGCCTTTCTACCCCTTGGATTCAAGTTTTTTGGGCTCACAGTGGACATGGTATGTTGAAATGATCCTTGGACCCAAATTCATTCCTAATAGAGTGTCAATATAGATGCTTCTATGACCCAACATGGATGCCTTGATCCATTATACATTGGATCCAGTACCATGGGGTCTGAAAATTATGTTATATGGCATAGTTGTGGTAATTATGGTATTATTGATTATACAGCATGGCCATGTTTAATATAATATAAAGTTTATATGTAATGGTTGTGGTTTGCATGGGATACTAGATATAAGTCTTGGTCATGTTTTTTATTTTTGTTGTGCATTATAGATCCATTGTTTGAGTATCTTGACCTTTGTTTTGTAGGAATCCTTTCTAGGATTGAGAGGATCACCTTACATTTATTACTTTTTCCATTTAAATTTTACTTGTATTACTGTCATGTCTTTTATATTACTTTCACATTTCTTATATTTTATTATAGATCCTGGGATGTTATAGACACTATTGGCGGTTGCCTACTGTTATTTTATATCACACCTTATCTTGGGCTGCCATTGGGTACCCAGATAGACTTTACAAATGAAGGTTGGGATTGGTAAAAACACCCAAAGTTTTATTATCTTCTTTGTTCCATGTATTTTTGTTGGGGATCACAAGACCAAACTATGGCTCATGATTTTATCAGGAGATAGTTATTTTTGTAATTTTTTAATTTTTATACATTTATTATATCGATGCCTATATACCTATTTTATATTATTTGTAGGTACATGACATGATATATCATTTTGGTATATGATATTTCAAATTTTAATTGTTGTATATATCTTTCTTTGGATGTTATCTCCTATTCAGTTATTAATGTATTTCCTCTAAGGCGGGTTTCTAAAACAGTGGTATTAGTTTCTATTCATGATGCTTATTCATTGTTATATTTCTTTTGCTATTGACATTTATAATTGCAACCTCTATGTTGCACCATAGCAACGGGGAATTTTCTCCCCACTGACACACCCTTTATCCTCTCTTCTAGTTAGTATCCTCTGGGGTTTTGGGAGATGCACTTGAGACCATGTGGCAAACCAAACTCGAAGCACTGTTCAGTGGAATCAGGGTCTGAGATGTTACACTCCAAGAAATTACAACTAACTAAACTCACTATGTTCAATGGAGGAACCTTTCCAAATAAGTTTAAATAATTATAACAATAACATTACTGCAAAAAATTTAACTAAAATCTTGAATATATTAGAAGAAAAATCATTTAATAAGGAAAAAGATCTTCTTCATTCAAAAATACAATTTCTAGAAAAATAAATAAAATATGCAGTGAAATGAATAGAATCATAAGGGTTTTACCATTGATATCCACTACCATAGGATCATGGGAGTTTATCTGAGAATTTATAAATTAACACACATAATATCCCTCCTCTCTTTTCTATAGTAACTCTGTGAGAATCCTCCATCTAGTACCACTTGGTTGTGAACCACACAATTAACTCTAAAATTAGGATATCATTTTTTCTAATTCAATTTTCAATTAATATTTATGAAACAATAATTTGAAAATGATTTTTAATGATTTCAATTTTCAATCGATCATATTGAACCACCAAGAGAGTACAAAAAAAGAATCAAGATTTCTTCCATATGGTAGTAATATAAATTTCTTTAATCACGTGGGTGGAAAATTAATTCCATGCACACTAATGTTTCATTTCACTTCAGAATCATCCCATGATCATAAAATCAGCATCTCCCCTTTGAATGAATCCATGTTGATTTGAATAAATAGTGAAGTGTGAAGATTAAATGGTGACATCATCTTTTCTGCATACCATTATGTGGTGAATGATCCATGAGTCTTCCCTTTTCACCCATGACCTTAACACAGTGGCCGTTTTGAGTTCAATTCATCCTAAAGAATCACAATGTATTGAATCATAAGACTTCATATGCATCATATGATTTTCATTTCATATGAATTTATAATTCATATAAATGAAAACCTCATACGATCCGGAAAAAGTTCATATAGGACTAAAATATATATTATAGGATCTAAAAATGTCACAAGGGGTCATATTGTTTTTGTAAAGGAAAATAACCTACAAGATATCTAAAATATAAAATAAGACCATAATTCTCCCATGAGGCCACCCATAGTCATATTGTTAGTGAAAAATATCCTAGGGGGTCAAAATTTAGCAAAAGTAATTATCATATTGGTGTTGAAAAATTCTCCAATGTTGGTCTTAAAAGTCATACAAGATCATAATTATCTTCCAAAACAATATTTTAGAAGAGTAATTTATCATACATGGGGTAAATTATCCTATGGGGGGGTAAATTTACTTATATAGAAGACACAAATATCCTTCAAGGTAGGATATCTAAAAGTAAAACATCATTTGAAATATTTTCTTATGAAGTAGAGAAAATTATCCTATATGATAAATTGGCTTAGGAGATAAATTATCTTATGGGAAAAACATAACCAAAATTTTCTCATTTTGAGTTCAACAATAAGACATAACAAGGAATTTAATACATTAACACTAAAATTATGGGTTTGTCAAATAATTTCATAAATGACTAAAACAAATAAAAAAATGAATTAATCCATTTTCAAAATAATTGAAAAATTATAACTAGAAACAAAAAATGGTGTGATTTTTCTTAAAAAGAGCACAGATTAAATCATTTAAATAAAAATGATAGATCATGAATATATCATCTCTATTGGGAAGGTTAACATAATTTGGTTCAATACAATAAATATAATTATAATCTATGTTTAATTTTTCATAAAGTAAAAATTGATATTAGGAAATCTATAAAATAAATACTTGAAAATGAACATATCCTCACTAAAAAAAGTCCAGCAGTGGTTTATACACTTGAAAATAGTACTACGATATGCAAATAAATTTTAGGTGTTGGATTCCCTACTACCTAATGATCCACATCAGGAAGCTAGTGAGTGTGAAAATGATTCCTATTGTAGACACTTGGATGATGCATTCACTGTTTACATCATAAAGTTATCATTAATGATATACCGATAATGGATTTTCCCTTTCGAAGATAAAACTCTTAGGTGTTTAAAATGATTTCTTAGTAGGGAAAATGTCTGAGCCTCCATTCATTATTAAAGGTTATAATGACCAAAATCTTCTAGAAATATATCACAAGGATGAAAGTAGACTATTTCAAGAAGATGATAGGGGTACATTTTCATTGATCATGACATTATGATGATTTAAATAGTATAAATAGAAATATTTAATTTATAATTACTAAAAGATATTACATTAAAATATTTCTGTACTATAGAAGTTAAATAAAGATTGATCTTTGTAGGAAGATAAAAGAGGCTTCAATAAGGGTGAGTTTGAGAATATCCTAACCAATAATTCATCAATAATTAAGTATATAGTATATTTTTTTGTGGAATCACATTTACATATACACATACGATTTATTGTGTTATTAAAAGGATAAATTACACCTTTCTTTTCATGGAGATATTGATTATGAGTCTTTAAATAATTTTATTATTCTTTTATGATGTTATTTAAAAATAATATCATTAAAACCTAACCATATAACAAATAAAATGATATATTATATCTCATATGAGTCATAATCTGAAAGAAAGACATCATGTCACAAGTTTGTGCGTTATGATATGAATCATATGTAAAGGATAATTCTAAAAAAAAAGTATCAGTAGTACAAAATGTGTTATTTTGAATTATCAAAATCTTAATAAGGATATTAAATAAATCCCTAATATGGAAACTATGAATTCAAATGAGATACTGTTTTGATTTGAGAAAATGAACATCCATAATTTTGATAGTCGTAGAAATAAAAAATATGTTAAAGTCACGTCTTAAGATGCATATGATTTTGTAATAGTAATATGTTCCATAATAGTTCATGCAAAATAATGTTCTCAAGAAAAATTTTTTATAGTAAAGTTAGAACCAAAGATAAATGGTTTACAATCACTATGTTAGGTGATATCGTATTTATTAGGGATAATTAATCCTTAACCTTCAAGGAAGCAGTAAATAAAAAATAGTATGGTAAATGGAAAGTAGTTATGAATTCGTAAATGGATTCCTTGTATGAAAATAAAGTTAGTATTTTGGTATAACGTATTACTATTGTGAATACCACTGGGTCTAAATGGGTTTTCATGAATGTTCTCAACAAATATGGTAAATAAAATACCTATAAATAAATATTAGTGGATAATTTTTTTATGATAAGTCATGATGTTGTCTCAAATGAAACATTTTCATCAATAGATATATTATAACTTAATTAAATTATAATTATTATTGAAGTGTAACATGATAATTTGTGACACCCTTCACATCATAGGTATGATATGTCCCAACCCGTCCCCCGTAGCCAATGCCGCGACTACCCCAAACCCGCCTTCCATAGGCTAGAGGATGACGACTAGAACCAAAGGTAAATTCCATAAAACTAGGAAGGCATTGTCTTTATAACCTGCCAACACACGCAACCAAACACACAATAAGATATGAACACAAGTCAACTGCATAACCAAAAGAGTGTTCAAAGTAAAAAATGGGACATAATACAAGCCTACCCATAAAGGTACAAGTACAACTGAAATACAATACAACTAAAGAAAGAGAAATTCAGCTACTGGACCGTCCTCCGGGGTTCCTACTTGAATGGTAGGTATAGATCACCTCCTCATCACTCCACTTCCATCCATATCCTCTGCGTTCCGACACGCCTTATGGTCTACCTCCGAGCACTGTCAAGTCTTGGTGCCCTCATCCTCAGTTAGCGCTGTCTGTCGTCTGAATCAAACACAACAAGGTGCGGGCATAGCCCATATAGGGGTGAGTATGATGATACTCATTAGGGACCCCGAGACCCTCAAGGTCTCACAAAATCCACCAAAGATAAACCACAAAGTATGAAATCAACAGATAACCTTACTTAGGAATATTCCTATACCTATACCTAAGTTATCAAGTAACCCATTTCAATCATGAGGAAAACACATAGGTACTGACACAACTCACACTGGGATTTATTCTAGAAGTAGTATCATGTAACATCCCCAGTCACATCGTCGAACACCTCGGCTGCTGGAGAACTCCTCCTCTATTGAGTACAGTGTGCCTGTCGTGTCACACAGAGGCACTTCCCACTAACCTTGGACTGTTGAGGTACTCCTCCTATCGAGTACTATGGGTCTGTAATGTCACACAGAGGCACTCCACCTCGTAGCCTACTGGGGTACTCCTCCTATCGAGTACCGTGGGTCTGCCACGTCACACAGAAGGCGCTCCCCACTAGGCCCGTCAAGTCGTAACTTTCTGAGGTACTGCTCTTGAAAAGTACCGTGGGTCTCCCGCGTCACACAAAAGGCACTTACCACCGTGGGTCTGCCATGTCACACAGAAGGTGCTCCCCACTAGACCCGTCAAGTCACTTCGAGTCGAAAAGGTCAATAGTCGTCAGGTCTCAGCCAGTCATCAAGTCACAGCCAGCTACTAGGTTCCCGCACTATGATAGTTCGTCTCGACGAGGATCTGCTCAACAAGCTACTGGCTGATACTCCAACTGCCACATAGTACCATGAAGAAATATCTCAAAGGTCTGACATGTCATAGGGGTCTCAACACAACAGATGGTGTGTCAATCAGACACTCGGTATATGAGTTATTAGCCTTTTAGTCCCAGGGGCCCGGTTGGATTAGTGCTCGATCCAACCCGACCGTACCTCAAATTTATTGAAAACTCTAGTGGAATATACTCAAAGGGACTATCTCGCTCTAAGATTTCCAGCGCCATTGACGGTTCATCAAACGGACGTCCAGTGCCAAAGTTATGGCCAAAAGATAAGTAAATGGGTCGTAGTGGGCCCGGGTCCGGTCCGACCCGGCTTGGACCGATCCGGTTCAGGTCGAACCAGCCCTACCCATAGGGTCTAGCCCAACCTGTAGTGCGGCTCGACCCGTAGGGTACCGTGAGGGAACAAACCAGCCGCGGGGTTGCGGACCAGCCGCGAGGGCGGGGGACCGGCCGTGAGGGTGCGGACCAACCACGAGGGCGAGAACCAGCCACCAGGGCAGTGGACCGGCCGCGGGCTGGAGGACTAGCCATGGGTTGACGGACAGGCTGTGGGGAGGTTCAGCCAGAGTGGCTCGGTGGGCCGCGGTGAGGGCACGACGACGACTACAGCTCGGCACAACGGCGACATGGATCGGCGTGGCGATGGAGGGTAGCGGCCCGGTGGATGGCGGCACGACTCGGCTCGGCCCGACAGTTGCTCGGAGGATGGAGGAGGCTTGAGGGATGGTGGCGGCGGTCCGGTCATGGGGTAGCAGCCCGGCCATGGGGTGGTGCCTCGACCTTAAGGCGGCAGCAGCCTATTTCCTTCATAGCGATCAATACCACAATCTTTACAAGACTTGCGGAGGGGTCGGGCCATTTTGGTTTGGTCTGCACCCTCCGCGTTAGGGTGGTAGCATATGGCTCATCAAGAACTTGATGAAGAACATAAAGATTTAAAACCACCCACAATGATTCATTCCCAAATCGCAAAATAAAACAAGGAATGAATATGGGAAAAATATTAATTTTCAAAATAAACCCCTACCTTGTTCGTTGTTCGCTGACGTTGGCGTGAGAAGACAGACGTCGATTCGTTGTAGACGAATACATCCTACGTCAGAGGAAGTCCCGAGGAAGAAGGTCAAAGTCTAGGTTGGCGTTCTTCTTCGGTGGAGCTTTCTTCCTCGGTGGAGCGTTCTTTGTGGACGAACACGGTGTTCGTTGGAGAGATTTTTCCAAGAACACTCCCTTTTTCTAAGAGAACATGAAAAATAGGTTCTTGTGCTTCCAGTGAACATGAAAAATGGGGGCACTGAGAATGCATCTCAGCCTCCCTCTTCCATGTTCTCTCCTAGAGATTCTCGTGATGCCAGTGAATGTGCAAAAGAGGTATCAACCATCCATGAAGGACCCACTCCTATCGATCCTCAATCTCTACTGAAACCTCCATAATTGTCTCCCTATCGTCGATGTCCAAATATCTATGGTCTATGATGTGGGAAGGATCGTGCACGTATCTAATCAGCTAGGATACATGGAAGACGTCGTGCACCCGGTGCAACTGAGGTGGAAGAGCTAAGTGGTAAGCCACCTTTCCAACTCTGCTGAGGAGCTGGAAAGGTCCGATGAAACTCGAAGATAACTTTCCGCCTCAGCCAAATATCTATAAACCTCCTCGAGGTGAGGCCCATAAAAAGACATGGTCTCCATCCTCAAACTCTTGATGTCTCCATCTCCTATCATCGTACGACTTCTGCCTGCTCTGTGTAGTCTCTATCCACTCCTGGAAGATCTGCACATTTGGTGTTGTAGCCCGTACCATCTCTGGTCCCACGAGTGCTGACACCACTAGGTCAGTCCAGCATAAAGGTGATATGGAAGGTCACCCGTATAACACCTCAAAATGTGCCATACCAATGGTGGAGTGATAGCTGTTTTTGTATGGAAAATCCACCAATGGCAAGTGATCCTCCCAACTGCGACTAAAGCTGAGGACACAAGCATAGAGCATGTCCTCGAAGGTCTGAATGGTCCGCTCGGTCTGACCATCCATCTGAGGATGGAAGGTGGTTCTCAAATGAAGCTACCTCCCGAAAGCCTCCTACAACCCCTTCTATAGTCAAGAAGTAAAACATGTATCACGATCAGAGACAATCATCGAGTGTACTCCATGTAACCGCAGAATCTCTTGCACATAGAGGCATTCCATGCTCTCTACTGAACCCTTCTCTTTGATCGGTAGGAAGTGGTCTGACTTGGTGAGTCGGTAGGTGATCACCCAAATTGAGTCATGACTCCTGGATTTACGTGGAAGACCCGTCACGAAGTTCATTGATATCTCATACCACTTCCACTCTAGGACCTTTAAAGGCTGAACCAAGCCTTCTGCTACCTGATACTCTGTCTTCACTTGCTGACAAGTGAGGCATCGAGATACAAACTCTGCTACTACTTTATTAATCCCCAGCCACCCGTGCTGTTTTCAGAGATCTCGGTAAATCTTCACTACTCATGGATGTACCCATAGAGGGGAAGTGTGGAACTCCCTCAACACTTCATCCTGAAGTGAAACTGGTACCATGGTACATCCTATAAAGAGGATGACGTAATCCCCACCTTCAAAAAATCCACTAACTGCCTGTCCTATGGATATCTGAGCATGTCAAGCCTAGCAGACCGCATCCCCACACTGTGCCTCCCTGACTCGCTGAAGAAGTGGGCGAGTGACTATAAGAGACTGAAGAAAATCTGCTCCATCTCTATCCACAAAGGATATTTGTAAAGCAGCCAGCTGCTCAATCGCCTCACCTAGCAGCTGTATACTAGACCTCATACTGAGTGCATCTGCAACAACGTTCCCCTTCCCAAGAGTATAGACTATCTTGAAGTCATAATCCTGGAAGAACTCAACCCAATGTCACTATCTCAGGTTCATGTCCTTCTGAGAGAAGATATACCTAAGACTCTTGTGATCAGAGTACATGGTAAAATGTTCGCCCATTAGATAGTTTCTCCACATCTTTAAGGTGAAGACCACTACTGCTAACTCTAGGTTATGGGTATCATAGTTCTACTCATGCAGTCTCAGCTTTTGAGAACCATATGTGATCACTTCTCACTCCTGCATCAGGACACATTCGAGTCTGGTCCCTGATATGTCGCAGTAGACTATGTACCCTATGACTTCCTCTAGAAGTTTCAAGATGGGGGCACTAGTTAGCCTCTTACTCAACTAATGAAAGAGCTACTGGAATCTCTCTGACCACAAGAAGGGTTTCCCCTTCTTCGTCAACGCTGATAGTGGTGCTGCAACTCTGGAGAAATCTAGATCAAACCTCTGGTAGTGTCCAACCAAACTAGATGTTCCTCTCCCTTTGGGGAGGTAATCATGGAAACATCTTTTTGAGAAGATATCCCCATGATCTATAACTCCTATTTGGAACTGAAAATTCAAAACTTTTTCTGCCACAATGGTATGTCTGGCTGAATCATGAGTAATCGGCTTCACCCTCTCATGCATGAGTTAATCATGTGCTGCCTGGTTTTCCTTTTCACTGACCAAGTAAAACCTCATTCTGATGTTGTAGATAAACCAAAACCTTTTTTCCTAATACAGTCAATCTGTGTATGAACTGTGATTGCCCAGTCCATACCCAAAATAACGTCGTAAGGCCTTGATGCTGCCACCAAGAGGTTCCAACTGATGCTCTTGCCTCAAGGGTCAGATCACACTATCGGCGTAAGTGTGATTATCGAGTCTCCTCCCAACTGTATCTTAAGACGTGAGGTTTAAGTCAATGGCTTAACTAGAAACTCTAGGTCTTGAACATGATTCATGGAATGAAGGAATGATTGGTACCTATGTCTCTTTATACGGCAGCTAGTAGTAGACACAGACCATACCACAAATCATTCCTAGAGCCCTTGGGTCACACTCCTTGACCGGTTGCAGCTACTACCTTCCCCTGCCCTCCAGCTCCCTGAGCCTGGTGGGGTCCAGAAAGGGGAGTGGTAGTAACATGTAGAAGTGTAAACCACCTCATGATTCTCTCCTAGCTCTGCTTCCACATTTGCATCCCTTCAGATCCATTTGTCCCTAACATTTCTTCTTCTTGAAACATTTTTACACGCCCAGTTCTATGAGACTGGTTCCAGTTCCCTGCTTTCCCATTGCTAACATTCACTGGATGTATCCATTCAGCCAAAGAACATACAACCACAAAGGTTATCTATATCACCCTAACATAAGAAGGAATGCATAGAGGAATAGTACCGGCTCAGATGTGCTTTAAAAACACCTTGATTTGAAGTCTGAGCCCTGAAGTATTGAACGTAACGTATTAATCGAGTACCAGGAAAGATCAGTATGCCTCAATGAACAGTCAGCTACCGACATGTTGTCCTGTCGAAGCTGTAGAAGTTCCAGGGAACTCTCAGCCACCTCCTCAAGCTAGTCCTCAGCCACCTGTGAGTCGGTCTCACCTAGGAACCTGAGGGGTATCTGATGCTGAAACACGTGTAAGGCACTAAGCCAACAAGTGTCTTCTACCGGTATCGCCGGTTGTAACTGTTGACCTACAGACAATGATATAGCTGACACACTACCTAAAGGCACTATCTCGGGCAAGGATCCACATACCAAATCAACATCACTATACGGACCATCCTTATGGTCAATCATAAGAAAATAATAGTATCTAAGATCACCATATAATCTACTGGTGTCTCAACTAGGTGGGAAAAAACTCAAGCAATCACCTCCAGCCAGCCTTTAGCTACGTGGAAATATGTCTTACCTCAAAACCTCGGAGGCCTCTACTGTTGGACCTCATGCAACACACTCAGTCAGCGTGCACTGTCTGCCAGTGCAGATGGTGGTATCTTCTACCCAATGGGTGGTGGTGCTACTTGTACACCACCCATAGATGCCAACATTGTAAGAGGGCCTTGCACCGGAGCCTCATCCCTCGGTGGGCCATCATCGTGTACTCTCTTAGAACCCTAGATGGATATCTACGCAGTGGAATCCTGATAAGGAACAGGTACGTCACGGTCAATAAGTTATACATGGTGAGATGACTTTAAGAGATCACAAAGAAAACTCTTGGAAACACACACACAATCAATGTTTTCATGAACTGAGTTGGAAATCAGACGTCATGGTCTTGGTGTATGGATACGTCGGCCGCCACACCAACACTGGACTCCCTGAACCGAAAAACGCACTCATTACCCTGAAAAATATTTCTGTTAAAAGAAAGATTATATTCCTAAGTTCTGTGGTAGAACCGACTCCTTTGATACCAATTTATCATGACTCGTCCCCTGGTTCCCATGTCGTGACTACCCCAAGCTCGCCATCCATAGGCCAGGGGCTGACGACTAGCACAAAATGAAAATTCTCTAAAACTGGGATGGAATTGCCTTTATAACCTACAGACACATGCAAAGAAACACACAACAAGATACAAACATAAGTCAACTGTATAACCAAAAGAGTGATGAAAGTAAAAAGGGGATAGAATACATGCTCAATAGTAAAGGCACAAGTACAACTGAAATACAATACAACTAAAGAAAGATAAAGTCAGCTAATAGATTGTCCTCCGGGGTTCCTACCTAAAGGGTAGGTACAGATCGCCTCTTCATCACTCCACTTCTATCTGTCTCCTCTGTGTTTCGACACACCATATGGTCCACTTCCGAGCACTTTCCAATCCTGGTACCCTCGTCCTCAGTCAGTATTGTCCGTCATCTGCATCCAACACAACAAGGTGCAAGCATATCCCGTGCCGGGGTGAGTATAACGATACTCAGTAGGGACCCCAAGACCCTCAAGGTCTCACAAAATCCCCCAAGGATAAACCAAATTTTTTAAATCAACAGATAACCTTACTTAGGTATATTCCCACACATGTTCCTAAGTTATCAAGTAACCCATCTCAATCATCAATAAAACACATAGGTACTGACTCAGCTCACACCATGATTTATTCTAGGGGTAGTATCAAGTAACATCCCCAGTGACATCGTCGAACCCCTCGGCTGCTAGAGAACTCATCCTATATCGAGTACAGTGGGACTTATGTGTCACACAGAGGTGCTTCCCACTAACCTTGGACTGCTGAGGTACTCCTCCTGTTGAGTACCGTGGGTCTGCCACGTCACTTAGAGGCGCTCCCCCTCGTAGCCTGCCAAGGTACTCCTCCTATCGTGTACCGTGGGTCTGCCGTGTCACATAGAGGAGCTCCCCACCATGGGTCTACCACGTCACACAGAAGTCACTCCCCACTGGGCCCATCAAGTCGTGACGTGCTGAGGTATTCCTCCTATCGAGTACCGTGGGTCTGCCGCATCACATAGAAGACGCTCCCCCTCGTAGACAGTTGTGGTACTCCTCCTCTATCGAGTACCATGGGTCTGCCACATCACATAGAAGGTGATCCCCACCGTGGGTCTGCCGCGTCACATAGAAGGAACTCCCCACTGGGCCCTTCAAGTCACTCAGTGTCGAAAAGGTTAGCAGTCGTCAGGTCTCAACCAGTCATCAAGTCACAACCAGCTACTAGGTTCCAGCACTATGATAGCTCGTCTCTAGGAGGATCCTCTCCACAAGATACTAGTCGATACTACTACTGCCACATAGTCCCTAAATGATGTATCTAAAAGGTTCTCCACATCATATGGTTTCAATACAACAGACACCACATCAATCTAACGCCCGATCTGTGAGTTATTAGCCTTTATGTCCCAGGGGCCCGGTTGGATTCGTGCTTGATCAAACATGAATGTACCTCAACATTACCCAAAAATCCAGTGGAATATACTCAAATGGACCATCTCGCTCCAAGATTTCTAGTGCCATAGACGGTTCGTCAAATGGACATCTGGTGCCAAAGTTATGGACAAAAGATAAGTAAATGGGTGGTAGTGGGCCCGAGTTCAGTTCGACCCGTAGGGTCTGGACCGAACCATAGTGCGGCCCAGCCCATAGGGTACTGTGAGGGTGAAGACAAGTAGCGGGGGCACAGACCCGCCACGGGGGCGCAGACTGGCCACAGGGGCGCGGACCGGCCGCTGGGCGGCCGAACGGCCTTGGTTCGGCAGACCGGCCGCCAGTCAGTAGACCGGTGTGGGTAGTGGGCAGGGGTCGGCGGACTGGCCGTGGGCGCCAGACCGGCCGTAGGTCGGCATACTGGCCGCGGTTCAGCGGACCTACCTTGTATTGGTAGACTAACCTTGGGTCGGCGGACCGGCCACGGGTCGACGGACAGGCGGCGGACCGACCACGGGTCGGCGGACCGGCCACAGTTCGAAGGAATGGCTGCGGGGCAGCGGTCTGGCTGTGGGAATGCTACTCGTCTGGTCTTGGGATGGTTCGGCCAGAGCAGCTCGGTGGGTCGTGGCGAGGGCACGTCGGCGGCGCGGCTTGACGCGGCGGCAGACGGCGGCAGACGATAGTGGCGCGGCAGCGGAGGGCGGTGGCTCGACGGATGAAGGTGCGGTTCAGCTCGGCTCCATGGTCGGCGGCGGCTCGGCGGACGGCGGCGGCGGTCCGGCCATGGGACGGCGGCCCTACCACTAGGGGTGCCTTGGCCGCGAGGTGGAGGTGGCCCGTTGCCTTCTTCATGATCAATACTACAATCTTCACAAGATTTGTGGAGGGGTCGGGCCATGTTGGTTTGGCTCATACCCTTCACATTAGGGTGGTAACATATTGCTCATCAAGAACTCTAGGAAGAAAGTCATGCTTTTAAACCACCCGCAATGATTCATTCCCAAACCACAAAAGAAAACAAAGAATGAATATGGGAAAAATATTCATTCGCAAAATAAACCCCTACCTTGTTCGTTGTTCACTGATGTTGGCACGAGAAGACGGACGACAATTCATTGTAGAAGAATATGTCCTACATCAGAGGAAGTCCCGAGGAAGAAGGTCAAAGTCGAAGTCAGAAATCTTCATTGGTGGAGCGTTCTTCGTCGGTGGAGCGTTCTTCATGGAAGAACACATTCTTATTTGGAGATATTTCTCCAAGAACTCTCCATTTTTCCAAGCCTTTTCTCCAAAATGATAATGGCCAAATGTTGTGTTTTCCCAATTTAATCATTGGCACAAATTAAAATTAGCCCAATTAATCACCTAGGTTAGCATATTAAAAGTATGTGCCTTGGAAAAATCAATGTGGAGGATGTTAAGAGGCTCCTCAACATTAATGAGGGGGTTGAGATGTTTTTCTCCATAATGAGGGGAGTTCAAGAGGTTTAGGCCTCAGGTGGTCCCCACCACCATAACCTCTCATGGGAGGTTAGGCTCGGGTGGTCCCCACCACCATAACCTCTCATGGGAGGTTAAGGTCTAGTGGTCCCCACTTGTCAACTTCCACATAGAGGTTTAGTTCTGGGGGACCCCACCTCCCAACACCCACATGGGTGTTGTAAATAAAAATTTAAATGTCTCACACTTTTATCTTTATTTTATTCTTTCACGAAAAAAACAAAAACAAACATTCCCCCCTCGACCATCTTCTGTCGAGGTGAAAGTCTCCTGAAGTGAATATCGGCACTGCAATTTCAATGGTGCCCTCAAATTTCAATTTTGAGCACTGATTCAAGAGTTAGAAAAACGCAATCGCACGTTTACTGAACGTACCCAAACAAAAGTTCAGAAATTTATTCCGGGCACTTCGGGCTTCATAATCACGAGCCATCAATTTTCACAGACTCGTAAAATTCACATTTCTAAATAAAAAATTTACCAGGAAATTCCGGGTCTTTACATGCTATAATTTGTGACACTTTTATATCTATTTGGGATCTATAGTTTTTTAGGAGTTAAGGGTTTAGATTTTGGATTATATGAGAAAAAATATAGGTGGATTATTTGTAAATGTTTAGTAGTAACTGGGTGGTAACTTTGTGATATGGATTATTTGGTTCCAAAGTATTTTTTCACAGTTTGAGAATTGTTTTTCTAATTGTGAAATATTTCTTCGAAAACCATGTGACATATTAGGTTTGGGTCTAGAGGTGGTTGCATGGATTGCTCATTACTTTTCTATCAATGTGGTTATTTCTAGGTAACCATGAACTTCATTTTTGAAGGGATAGTAGAGACCACTTGGTTAGCACAGATTTTTCTAAACATGCATCCAAACAATTTGATCTATATGAATTTCTTAAAATTGGAAAATTACCCCAATAACCTTGGTTGTTTTTGACCCAAATTTCACCATAATATATCATTATCCTAACCCAACCTTTCTTTAATAGTCTAGCAGGCTGTCCCTTGGTTATCTTAGTGATTTTATATCGATTTTGGTTTATCTATTTAAGGTATGTGTAAATATCTTCTTCATTCCTCCTCTATTCTATAGATTTACCCTTGATCTCTCATCCCCTTGATTCATTGGAACCCAAATGGGTTTTGATGGGAAATATAAGGTTTAATGTGTGGAATTGATTATTATTATTGTGGATATATAATTGTGATTACTAGATGCCTCATTTAAGATCAATATTTTCAAAAGAAACTAAGTTTACTCTATTGGTGTTGTAGGTGTCTCTATATAATAGTTATTTTTTAGGGAACAATTTATCAATCTTTTGTTTTCCTTTAGTTCTGCTAGTTGAAGAGGTTTATCTGATAGCTATTAGGGTTTATTTATGAAATTAAATATTTTACATGAAAAATAGTTTAAAAGTGGATTTTTATTAAAAATAGTTTTATACACTTCATGTTTTTATTGAAATTTCTCATTTATGGTTTTGAGTATAAAATGGGTTTTCCATCATAGGAGTGGTATTGATTTTCTTATTGAAATATTTTTTTAATTGGGGGAGTGATTTACTTGAATGTCTTATGAAAACATATAACATGGGAACTTTAGGTACTTAATGTTATGGACATATGCATACTTCAGTGAGTGCAGAACCACTAAGGGTTACCAGTGTGATACTGAAAGACTGTGGTAGGTTTCGATATCATTAAGATTCAAATTATATTGGATTAATGTTTCTTGGGTGTCGTAAATATGTGTTACCATTGGGTAGAGACAATTGTGCATGGTTTTATTCATCATAGTGATGTTTGATGCTTTGATTCCTCAAATGTTTACATTTTGAGGTATAGAAACTCTTCATTACATCCATTTATGTAGTAATTGATATTTATTTCCATATTATTATGGATTTTAGTATATATTATTTTAAAGGAAAATCATAGTATTTTTTATGAGAAATGTTTTCAAATGAAAATATTTATAAAAACATATTTTAAACCAATAACTAATGGTTTCATAGTAACAAAAATTGTATGAATTCATGATGGTATACTACTAGGAATTTCCCTGAAACCTTTTATATTCCATTAGTAATATACATACATGGATTTATAGAATCCAAGTAAAGGTAAGGTTTTCATGTATCATGATGAATTCTCTTTGTTGATGTCTCTTCGTGGTTATTTTGTGAAGTTATGAGTGATGGTCACATGGATGATTGGTTTTGGTCTTGCACTTAAGTAGTTTCTGGGATTATCCTTCTTTATTTGTTTATTCTATATTATGGTTTTGTACCTATTCTTAAATTATATACAATTGTTCTATATCATTACCTTATTATATATGATACAATTTGAATTGTTATTTCATGTTCAAATGATTCCAATGGTTGTATGTGTTGATTCCTAGGTGCTTGTCACTAGTCCAGGGTGATAATAAACACTCTTCTGAGGTGGTAGGATCACTTAAGCGACATGTCAAGTTGATATGGGTTGGTTTGTTACAAAATTTCATCAATTGGAGGTTTCATTGGTGGTTTATTGTATACTATAGTTAAGACCATCTAGAATTAGGTGGTAAGTGAGGAGGGTTTACTGGACAACTCAATTTCATATATGACCTTCAGTTACCATGAGTGGTCAAGGATTTTCTCATCAAGATTCTAAGATTAATTTTGGGTTTTTTTAAATGAACCTTATCAATTTTATCTATTGTTTTTTTACCATTTTCATCAATCCTTGTTGTCTAAGGGATTTAATATGGATTCTTGACATTTATATTTTAATTCAGAGATGTATTCCAATTCTAATAAGGTGTTACCTATTGTGTTTAATAGATAAATCCTCCATAAGGTTCTCTTTGATTATAAGGGAAGGACCTATTAGAAAAATACGATACGAAACCCCTTCATTTAACACTTATTTAGAGGAAATAGTAATCTAGGCTATTCAACCACAAGGTCATCATGGTTGTGGAAACTGAGAATGGATGGTGAATTATCCTTTGGAGTTTACCAAGAAAATTACTCTAATATAACTTAGTGACACAAGAACCAAAGAACCCGAGGAATAGATTGAGAGAATAGAACAGATTTTCCACTTTTTTGGGGTCTTGAGGACTATATAATGGGAATTAAAACATATATAATTGAAGTATATATAATGAAATGGTTGGATTATATCATGCTAACTCAATTACACAAGGAACTCACATTAAAAAATTTCAAGAATTCCTTCAATAAGAAGTTCTATCCTCTGACCCTACATATGGAAATGGCTTGGGAGTATGTCACCATGGATCAAGGAGACCATTTAGTGATGGAGTATGATACTCCATGAGCCAATATATTTCAAAAAAATGGAAGTAATGACTACCTCAAGGCTATAAAGATTCAGATGGCTCTAATTCTTGATATTTTGATTGATGATTATTATCATTTTCTTGATGACCTTTACTGATGTAGTTGATAATGTCATTATAGCTGACACAGACTTAGTCAAGAAAATAGTTCTTAGTAGAGAATCTGTTAATATAGTGGGGCAGTGAGGGTGTGTTACCTATCATAAAAAGGAAGCACAATAATGGTTATTTTTTTCATTAGTATCTATTAAAGAGGGTTATTCAAGGAAATACCAGGTAGTTTTCTTCCATTTTGGAAGACTTATCCATTACTAAAACTAATTGTACAGTAACACCCAATATCTTCCATCATTGTGGATAATATGGTCACATTAAATGTTTTTAGAGGTGTTTGATATGGAAGTAGAGTTGGATACACCTTACTAATAGATCCTAAGATTAGTTAAATGCTATGAAAAGGTGGTGGATCTCATTATAATGTTAAGGGGGATAATCATGAAATGAAGATATCTCATATAGGGGTTTATTTTGGATTCCTTTATACAGCAGAGTATACACTAGAGGAATCTGTGGGTCTGATTACTATGAGATGTACACTGTTTATCACTTCCTCTATAGTCCTAGATCTTTTTGATACTAGTTCATCTCATTAATATATATCATCAAATTTGGTCAATGAGTTGGGATTATCCTCAGATCTTATGTCATTTTTATGGACCATTATACTCCTTTATGAATGGGGAAAGAGTAGGGTTTTAAATATTTCAAGTGGTAGGGTATGATCACCGACCATGAGGTCATATGGAATTTCCAAGTTCTTGATCTTAATATCTTTGAACATATAAGTGAAATGGATTAGATGGTTCATTTTAAGTACCAGGTCAATTTTTATCATTTTAGCTTTAGTTTATATCACAAAATGGGGTTACTTGAGTCTTGAAAGGTGAGTGGGATCCTATATCTAGGTGAGTGAGGAATATTTTCTGTGAGGTTATAATGATCTCATTTTAATTTTTAGAGATTTTTATTGAGGCCATTTATCATTCGTAAAGTGGTAAGCTTTCTACTATTATGAATGAGTAACATAAAGACTTTCCTAGTAACATTTTCTAGGCTAATTCCCCAAAGATAAGTTGAGTTTACTATTGACCTTCATTGGGGGATAATCCTCATCTCCTCACTATTCTATCATATGACATCCAGTGAGTAAACTGAAATTACGATTCATATTGAGGATCTTGATTCCAAAATATTTGTTTGTATGATTGTGTCACCTTGTACTTG
Source organism: Viscum album (assembly GCA_963277665.1). Lineage (NCBI taxonomy): Eukaryota > Viridiplantae > Streptophyta > Magnoliopsida > Santalales > Viscaceae > Viscum > Viscum album. Next base: position 826,817,664 of record OY728162.1, read on the forward strand.
TCTGATTCTCTTCATAAATAAGTATATGGAAGCCTTTATTTTTGTTCTGACTACTAAATGTTTAATCAAATGACTAATCTGAAAGATTACCCTTCTTCTAGGATTAATGATATGTTTGATCAACTTAGAGAATCCTAATCATTTTTTAATATTGAATTGTGATAGGGGCACCATCAGTTAAGAGTCTGAGACGATGATATTTTGAAGAAGTTATTCCAGAAAAGGTATGGAAATTATGAGTATTTGGATATTCCATTTAGTCTTGTTAATAATACTATGGTGTTTATAACTTTGAGGAATTAGAAAATTTATTTCTTATCAGACTCATTAATAGTTGTTATTGTGGATGATATTTTTTTTTGATTTTAAAGACTAAATAAGAACTTAGATATCATCTTGATATTGTTCTTAGAACTATGACTGAACATCATATGTATTGAAAGATAACTATATTACAATTTTCTATCTAAAAAGTTAGGTTTCTTGGCCATGTTATATCTAAGATAGGTATCTCATAGAATCATAAATATGTTCAGACAATGATTTCCTTGGATCAACCCAAAATGTGTTTGAGATTTATATCTTTTTGGTTTTTATGGTTATTATAGAAATCTCATCCGAAATTTCTACAAGATTCCATCTCATGTTATAGAGTTGAACCATAAGAGTATTGAGTTTGAATGGAATGATAATTCTCAATGATCATTTGAATAAATTAAAGTGAGGATGAATTTATATCTAGTTTTTATTCTTTTTTAATTGGTTTTTTGTTACCACATAGATTTTGATGCCTCAACTATAGGATTAGGATGTGTTCTGATGTAGGGGAAATGGGAAGTGACATATGGATCTTTCTAATTACTCCCTCATGATAATAATTATCCTAAAAATGGTGTTTAATTTCCTACAACAATTCATGCTCCAAACATTTGGAACCAATATATCTTCAAAGAGTGTTTTACTATATATTTGGATTATAAGTGCCTAAAGTATATTTCTTCCTCGATTCATCTGAACGTATAATAGATATGTTTGGTTGGGTATTTTTACAATTTTGATTTCTTTATTTTATACACACCTAGAAAATAGAATGTGGTCACTAATTCATTTAGAAACAATTTAATGATGCATACCAAGAAGGAATCTATGGAATAATGATCTTTGATGATTTTATTAACTGAGATGTTCTTGGACGTGGAGGAAGGTGATGTGATGGAGTGCTTATCTTGTGTGAAAGATGATTCTTTATTTTATGAGTTGATTCATCCTGGAAAATAAATAGACACTTATTTTTGCCATTTTAGTTAAATACTCTATGGTAATGTGACCTTGGGTGATTGGATTCAATCTCCATATGTTTTTTTAATTTATGAGGTAGATTGGTCATTCTAATAACATTGCAGAGGAAATTGATAGAGAGTGGAAATCAGTCCAATTGTTCCATACACCTTGGGACTACCAAGATCATTTAGGAATTTAGATATATGTATTAGTTTTCTGGGATGAGGTAGTCAATTTTGGATTTTTTATCGTGATTCCTTATAGAAAAAATATTAAGTTAGATCACCAAAGATGAGACAGTTTTTTGTTTCCTTTACCAATTCTCATATGTAAGTGGGATGAGATATACATGAACTTCATTATAGGTTTACCAGATAATTTTATTGGGAAAAATATTATTTGGGTGATCATTGATTTACTTTAAAAATTGTCTCAATTCCTTCACATTAAGGAGACAACAAAGGTTGAAGATCTTGGGAACATATATATCTGAAGGATCATGAAGCCCTATAAATTACCTTCTGTTATTAATAACAATAGAGATGTGTGATTTAAATATAGGTTTTGTAATGGTTTATAAGAGGATTTAGGTACCCAATTGATGTTAACCATAGTATATCATGCTCAGACTGATGGATAGACTGAGTTATCCATTTGGATTATTTAGGATATTCTTTATTCATGAATTCATTATTTTTATGGTTTATGGGAAAAGAATAGGTCCTTAGTTGAGTTTCCCTATAAAAAAGTTATCATTATTTGATTAAAATATAACCCTTTGAATAAATTTATGGGTATCGTTGAAAATATACAATATTATGGGAAGATTTAGGATAATAGTCTTTGTTAGGACCAAATATTATTCAATAGATTAATAAGATTTTGTAGATTATATGAAATATGTTAGCAATAACTTAGAGTCGTTAGAAATCTTATGTGTACTTTCACCATTTACTATTAGATTTTATAGTATGTGATCATATTTTTCATAAGGATTCACCTCATTTGGGACATATTCATTTGGGATGATATGGAATGTTGGTAACAAGGTTTATTTGAACTTTCAAAATTGATAAAAATATTAGAATGATGGGATATTAGTTGGAATTACTATCTCCCTTGACATCAATCTGTGATGTGTTTCATGTTTTCCAACTAAATATGTATCAACCGAACCCTTCTTAATTATTAGAAATGGAAGATGTTGATCTTAATCCCAAAACATTAGTGGAGGAGATCCAAATTTAGATTATGGATCATTTGAATTAGGTTTTGTGTGTAAAAAACCTCCCCTTGGTCTATGTAATATGGAAGTGTGGATGGGTTAGACCCATGACGTGGTAACATGAAGCGTTGATGATGCAACAATGTTCTTTTTTATTTGTGAGTTCAGAAACATAAGATCATTCTACGGAAAGATATTGACATGGTGGGGAGAATTTTGACACCCCCAGGGTCACATGTATGTTATGTTTTGGGCCTCTTTTGTCACTATAATGGATCTAATGGTTTTTAGAAGTTAGGGATAAATATGTTTTATTTTGGGGATAAAGATGCTAGGAACATGACTTAAGAACAGTTAGTAGTAACTATGCAATAATCATGAAATATATGTTTGTTGGTTCCAATGAAATTATGAATATTTTTAGCATGTTTTTTCTAACTGATATAGAATTATAGGAAAACCATGTGAGAGGATTAGTTTGGATATAGAGGAAACTTCACGACTTTCACATAATTTTTCTAACTCTGTGACTATTCCTAGGTAACTATACACATTAAATTTTAAGGGATAGTTGTGACCACATGGTTAGTTCATGGATTATCTAACTCTGAATCCAAACTTTGTGACTTATATGGGTTTTATAAAATTATAAAAATACCCAGACACCCTCAGTTGTTTTTAACCCATAATTTACCCTATTCTCCCAATAGTCCAACCCATACTTTCCATTACACTCAATAATGTTCTCCCATTTTTATCTTGGTGATTCTCTATCTATTTGGGTGGATATCTTCATGGTATGTGAGAATATATACTATATTCCTAGTATTTTTTCTAGATATACCCTTATTATCTCATCCCCTTAACTAATTAGAACCCTAATGTGGCGTAACAATAAGATATGTGGTGTTGGGTGAGGAATTAATTAATTTTCTTATAGATCTATGCTTGTGAGGATTAGATATCTTCATTTACAGTCAATTTTTTTTGAAGGCGACTATGTTTCATTCGTTGGTGAGATAGGTGTCTCTAGATAATGGTTATTTCTCATTGGACAACATATAATTATTTTTTTCCTTTGGTTTGGATTATGGAAATTTTTGGTTTGATATCAATCAGGTATAATTTATAAAGTTGCATATTTATTGGCATGGAAAATGGTTTAAAAAAGGTTTTATTTAAAAATAGTTTTAAACACTTAATGTGTTTCATGAAATACCTAAAATTTGGTATTGACTCTAAAATGGTTATTCAAGAATGGGAGCCATAATTTATTACGTGTAGAAGTTTTTTTTATAAAATTATGGGCATTATTTACTTGAACTTAGTGTGAAAACATGGGACATAGATACCTCATGTGCATTAGGTTATGGACATATGAAAACATTAGTATGTGTGTCACCACTAGGGGTTATGGTTATGGTACTGATATATTGTGGAAGGAATTAAAATCACCAGGATTCACATTATGTCATCTTACTATTACTTGTGTGTCCCAGTTACGTATTCTCATAGCCTAGAGCCCAATTATTCATGGTTTGATTCCTGATAATGACGTTTTATGCTTTAAATTCTTACATGTTTCTCTTTTGAGATATGAAATATATTGATCAATTCGCTATATGTTATCATTCATATATATTTCCATATTCTTATGAAATTGAATATGTATTTTTATAAAGTAAACCCAAATGTTTTTTTATGATAACTATTTTCAAATAAAACCTATTTCCATATTAAGACTGGAATATTGGAGATCTATTAGATATGTATTTCTATTGTGGTACTTCAAAATTTCAATGGTTTCCTTTGTAAGTCTTTCCTCTTTTCTAGGAATATTTTATCCATTGTAGTGACTTTAATCTTTCTCATTTCTGGGAATGAAAAGTTGTTTTGGAGAGTTGGTGTATTATTGGAATTCTAATATTGTGGGGAGACGTCCATTAATAATCATTTTTTGGGGTTTTAACAATATTTTACCAAGCATGTTATTTTATATTGTGATGAAGTTATGGTACTGGGTGGGGGCATGTCTTATAAAACACATGTTATTAATATCTTTTTCCACTTTCGGGCACACCAAATGTTTGATAAAATTATCCAATGTATTTTCTTAAGGAATTTTAATTTATAAAAGATTTTTTAGACCTATAAAATAATTTTCAATTGAAAATCTTAGTTTCTATGGGTGTTCTTAGACTACAAATAATGGGTTTTAGTGGTTTTTTGACGTTGAGATTTCTTTTTTGTTGTGTGTATTATTTTCAAAGCATGTACTAATAATTTGGTTTATCATTCGATATTAGAAGTCCTAGTTAGAACTTGATTAAATGGTTTGAATGGTCACACTTGAATAATTTTGTGTAAGAAATAACTCATTGAGGACCTATATATCTATGTTGGATGTATCATTTTGAAATATATATGAATAAATTGAAGGTGTATGTTAAGAATCCATATCGTCCTTAAATCTCCAATATTGAGAAGTATATTTTTTAGGAGGCTATGGAGTTTATTACAAGCTAATTGTCTATAGTGAAGCACATTGGTTTTTCTACATCTCACCATGAACGAGTTAATTATGGGAGAAAGGAGATATGTGGATTGAAATTCAAATATTTGACAATTGAATTTATAAATAAGGTATATTTATAAATATTGAATAACATAGTTTCAACTCAATCATATATTATATTTCATATTAATTTTTGGAAACAATGTTATCCAAAGAAGAAAGATATGTATATTATGAATGAGAATAACAAAACAAGTTTTCAATGGTTTAAAGAGACCTTTCTTGGTAGAGAATACACATCAAAAAAATTGATATGGTTAGTGGATGGTCCATGTTTAAATTTTATAACATGGTTCAAGTATGAAATTTATGGATATATATTTCATATGAAATATTAGGACACGAAAAGTTTAGTTTAGAATTTTAGAGTATTGGTGTTCGTAGAATCAATTCATTTTTCAAGTTCCAAAGACAAAAAACCAATCTCCGCATCAACTACATATTATAGAGTCATTGAAGAACTTTGGGAGTTTGATTACATTAAATTTCATGTTGCATTGTTTACCTAAAAATGGTTAATCGGTAACAACAGTGTCCGAGATGATGAATTTGGAATGGCACTAGTTAATCTAAATAGATTGGAATACTCATATTATCATTTTATAATGCAAACAAATGAAATTTTTTTTTCCATCTTTCTGATCAATCTGATATGTAGTGGTCTATTTTTTCACGAGGTAAACAATATTATGTTAGTGAAGATAAATTTGTTAACGACGATGATTTATGTGAGATTCCTAATTCTATGTAAATATTAATAGATAATATTGATGAACATTACATAGACATGGTTTGTGCCTTATGGAATGATCTTAATGAAGGATATTTTGGAAGATAATCCATTAGTACATTCCAAATATTATAGTAAACATTTTTTTATTTCTCGTTTTCTTTTTTAAATTTCATAAAATGTTAGATATATTTATTTTATTTTATTTATTAAAACATCTATTATAACTAATAAGTTATTTTTTTTGTTTATATTAGTTCAGTTTTGTTGATTTTAACTTGTTTACCCATATGGAACTTATCTATTAATTTATTTTTTAGTAGAAAAATATTTTAAATATAATATGTTAAATTGAAACAGAAATATTTTATAAGAGTATAATCAAAAATTATTTTTTGGTGAAATAAATGAATTATTAGGGTGGATCATTTTTACAATTTAGACACCATTTTTGGATTTTTTTCTCATTTTTTATATGTCATTTATTATCTCATTAAAATTATTTTCAATTTAGGTAACTATAACAAATATGAATAAAAAAGTGTTAAGTTTGGTTTATTTTACTTTTTTTTGATAAATTTTCATTTTTTATTTACATTAGTATATAATAGTTGGATTTTTAGATTTGTGTACTATCATTTCGTTGCTTTTATTTTTTGGATAATGAATATTCAATAATCCTATCCACCTCATACTTTTAGAGATGATCATACTCATACATATGTTGAGGAATGTATATATGCTTTTTTTGATGAGCCTCATCCTTCTTTACAAGATATATCTACTTCTACGTGGAAAAAGAAGATTTTAAGGATTGAGAAACATGACATCACACATTTAACAAAATTATTAGTTGCTTGTAGCTTAGACCAGAGGATATTAGTAGAATTTGATGATAATGATATTCCAAGAGGTCGAAATTCAAAACTATTCAATAATTTTTTAGCATTGCATGCAAAAATAAAATATTGTATTTTGATTGAAGATTGGAGAAATTTTGAAAAATGGACAATATGTCACTTTTGGGATACCGTTTTGGTAAGTTTGTCTATTATTATTTTACTTATCTTGAAATGTTTATTGGAAAACAAGTTTTCCCCATTTTTTTCAGATGAAATATGATATAACTGATACTGGAGGAGTTAAGAGGAAATTGTTATCATTGTCTACTAGAATATGGATGGATTTTAAATTAACCCTCACATAACATTTCATTTTTGGGCATATACAACATCATAATCCATGTGATATATATTCATTTTTTGATGATGATACATGGAAGAATATTTTTGAAAGTAGATGATGAGAATCATTTTTTGGTATGTGCAATGTTACATTTCTATTTTTTATATTAACAATCTTATTAATGACTTATTTATTCTTAAGTTGTAGTAATTGAGAAGATATCATCCTGAGATCCAATATTGAAAAGTATACCATCAAACTTTATCTTAGGGAGGGTATACATTATTGGAAAAAATGATGGATGTAATTTTTTCACTTCTAAGAGTTGATTCATTAGGTTCTGCAGAGGTTGACCCTACTTCCCCCTCGATAGACATGAAAAACAGAAGAGGTCTCTGATGAGTAACAAAGGAAAATAACTTATATATGATTCAAGGGTTGTACCTAAGATAATTGTAATATATTTACTTTATTTATTTATTTAAGATAATTTAATTATTTATATATTGTGATTCATTATGGATTTTTTCAAATATTTCATACATGATTCTCATGAGGAGTAGAAAACACTAGGTGTCTTTATAGCTGAGGGGAGGAGGGATATTTTATCTACAGCACTAGGAAATCCCAAACACCTAGGTCATGTATGAGGATACCTAGAAAGTGTATCATTGAAAAAAGGTTTTCCATTTTCTAAAGATTCGTCAATATAGGATTTTTTTATAAATAGAATCTTTGGAAGTTGAAGTTCATGATATTCATGTAACGATGGAGGAAATGATTAGAGCTTCAGTATAATCAAGGTTTGCAGACATGAAAGGACAGTTTCAGATTTCTGATCCAACTCCTCCACCTCTTCCAGTAGCTCTCACTCCTCTACCTCCTCCTATATAACACACTTCTTCTTATCCTAATCTTACACCCCTCCTTCACAGCTTCCCAGTTGTTGTGAGATATATGCTGATTATCCCCAACATCGTATTATTTTATATGGGATGATATTTTATATTGGTGATAACATTCATTATCAATAGATAGAGATGAAGCATAATAAGGTCACTGTATAGGATATTATAGAAAGATCTACAAGAATAACTTTACATACAAATTAGGTGAGTACATTTGTACAAAGTATCAGAAACTTTTTTGTTTAGACATCTAGACTTGTTCAAGATATTACCATAGAGGTATGTGTATATTTTATCATTTATTTATTTTTTCAATTAAATGTTTTTTAACATTTTAATGTTTCTATAATTATTTATTTTTTACAAAAATATATTAATGGTTAATAAGTATTGTATTGAGAAGAACAAATAATTTTTTTAGAACTTTAGATACAAATTCTACTAGTCTTGATAGATTTTTGATAGTTCAATAGTTGTGGCACTTTCGGAAAATGACATCATGGATCTTATAATAATAGATCAGTTAGGCATAGACATGATGCATGTTTTTTCCATGTAATTCTTAACATACATATTTTAGTACATTTAATTTATTAAAGACTTATATTATGTTTGTTTTTTATTAGGTGTCTTCATAAAATTTGTAAATATCATGACAAGACATAAGTATATTTATTTATTGACCCGTAGTATATTTCACCTATAGTGAGGACAATGACTAATATAGATAAAATAGTTTATATTTCTCAATTATTTCTAAATAATTCAATTATTTAGTGTTGAATGATTCTTTATCTTTAAGGGTATTGAACATATATCACGAAAGGTTTTATGTATCTGTTAACATAATAACCAATAACATTAAATTTTATTTTATATCAATGACCATTGGATGTTGGTTGTTTTTTTCAAGGGAGAAATAACTTTACTCGCTATGTTCTATCCATGGTGAAGTGTGAGAAAATTTTATGAAGGTATTGGAATCTTAAGTTTTAATTATTTAATACTTGTTTATATTATACAGACTCTTAAAAATATTTTATTTATGTTATTTTTAAAAAGGGAATGGAATTTATTTATAGAGACACCAATAAATAAGAGCACCAAGATCATATATGTAAAAGAAAAGGTGATTTTTCATTTACAATTACTAATTTTTGGATATATTAATAAAAAATGTTATTTTGAATTGAAAAAATATTTTAAACAATATTTTAATAAAAAATAAGGCATAATGGAACATGGATACTATGTTTTAATGTTTATGTAAGAAATAATTTCAACTAGTACAATTACAATGTTTTGTAAGGTTAGATTTATTTATAATCATTTTCTTAAAATTTCATTCGTTTTATTCAGAATACATGTTAAATTATTTCCTTTTAATTTGAAAATTTGGGATGATACACTCCCTTATATTTTATAGTAGTTGAGACACTTTAAAATTAAATGGAAAAATCATTTCACATGTTTTGTTGGATTTTAATTTATTTTTATATATTTTTGAAAAATGAAAGTTCTGATTGCATGTTTTTCTGTTTGTTATTTTTCTTGTTTTTCTACATGATATTTATATTTCATTTTCTCGCCAGCCAAAAAAATATTTTAAAAATGTATTTTTAGTCTATAATGAAATAGTTTTCCTTTATAAATATTATTCATGGGGAATGGGGAGGATACCTATTGAGACTTTACATTCGGGTATATTATCATTTCAGGTTATTGTTAAACTATTGATTGCTCATGAATCATGCTTTTTTTAGGTTTAATGGTGACTCCTTGAGTCACATGGATGAATGTTGGTTATTATGATTTATTTAGTTTCCCTTATTGCATCATCTATGCTTGTTTTCCTTCCATTGCATTATGGGTAGTTTTTATGCATGCGGTGTTATGGATGTTTAATAATTGTGGTTGTTTCTTGTAAGGGAGTTAAATGTTAGAGTGAGTTTTTAATCATGGATTATTATCTCTTTATACATGTTAGTTTTTTTGCATGGGAATCCAATGTATGTATGTATCATGGATTTTTTTTGATAAAATTCCAAATGTATTTTAAATTTATTTTATGGGAAAAATCATTCCCACTATGTTTTTTATGATTCTATGGTGCTTTTCAGCTACCAATGGGGATTAAGACGCCCTATAGGCCTTATAATAAGCTTTTTGGGGTGTTCAGTGGATGGAAAACTCAGGTTGGTTCATGGGAATTTTCCTCATAACCTTCTTATGTTTTTGAATATTTCTTGATATAAGTGAATGACAAATCAACTCATTTTTAAAAATTTTATAAGTAAAACATCATGTAATTTGATAAATTAGAATTCATATATGAGGATATGTTTGAGATTGAATAAGGATGTTGATGGTTTTAAATGGGATGATTAATAGCCATGCTGCATATGGGGTTGGGATGTTTGATTACGCATTGGTATTTGCTGGGGGCAGGTTTGTTATCCATTAAAATCCAATGATCACCATGAAGGGAGGTGCATGGTTTTACTTGAAAAATTTGAAAAAAATAACGGGGGTTCACATTGAAGCAGTGAAGATGCTGAAACCTAGATTTGGTGAGCCGACTGAGTGTTTTCTACTGAAAGGAAGTGGTGGGTTTTTTTAGATCAGGAAGAGGACCAAAATAGTTACCTAGTCTATTACCTTGGAGAATGTGAGCAAGAGAATAGCTAATAATAGATCAAGTGATCCCAAGGAGTGCCAGATCTTGGGGTAGATAAAGGGTCCCAACCCCATGTCCTAGATCTGGGGGTGGATGAAGGGTCCCAACCCCAAGTCCACAGATGGCCCCAATGGAAAGTTCATGCTCATTGAGTTCACATATGTCCTCGAGAAGAGTAATGAACAGACCTTCAAGGTGGAAGATTATGGTGAATTGGACCTTTTAGACATGGTTCATATTGACATTTCATCAAACCATGGGAACCTTAACCACCCCTGCATTTACCAGCTATGAGTGCATGGCCGTGAACCGAGCTCCCTTCAGGTACTCACTGCACAGCCTTGACCCGAGCCGCCCTGAAGCCCCCACGCCGGCCCGTGGCCCCCGCGCTGCCCAACATGGGCCAGGCCACCCAGCGTGGGCCAGGCCGCCCAGTGCGTGTTGGGCCGGAACCAATGGGCTGGGTCGGTCCAACCACGTCAGACCAGACCCGGACCAGTTTCAACCTCATACCCTCTTTTGGCCATAACTTTGGCACCGAGCATCTGTTTGAAAAACCTTCTATGGTGATAGAAACCTTGGAGAGATGTGGTACCATTGGTATACCCCCACTAGATATTTGGATAATGTTGGGGTACAGTTGGGTTGGATCGAGCACCAATCCAACAGGGCCCTCGACACTAAAAGGCTAATAACTCACAGACCAAGCGTCCATTTGACGCACCATCTATTGCATTGAGACCCCTATGATATGGAGGTCCTTTGGGATACTTCTTCCTGGTACTTCATGTAAGTTGTAGTATCTACCAGTGTCTTGTGGTGCCTACCCTCATAGAGACAAGTGAGATTAGTGCGGGAACCCTATAGCTGGCTATGATGATGTACTAGGATCCTGTGTGGGTTTGACGACATAATGAAGATGTACAAGGATCCTGTGTGGGTTTGGAGACATACTGATGGGGTACTAGTATCCTGTGTGGGTCTAAAGATGTACTGACGAGGTACTAGGATCCTGTGTGGGTCTGACGATGTACTAGGATCCTCTGTGGGTCTGACGAGGTACTAGGATCTTATGTGGGTCTCATGACATACTAAAATGGTACTACGATCATGTGTGGGTCTGATGAAATACTACAATCCTCAGTGGGTCAGATGATGATTTAGGATCTTTCATGGGTCTTTCTCTTAACAGAGTAAGATGAATTAGTAGTTACACCTAATCATCCCTACTATTGTACCTATTTTATACCTGGTGTGAGCTGAGCATGTACCTATGTGGTACTTTCTTTCGTGGTAATACCTTGGTGGTATTATTCTGTGTGGCGTACTTATGTGGTACTTACCTTTGTGGTATTCCTTCCTTTGTGGAACAGTTGATCTTTGGGATTTTGAGTTAGACCTTGTGTTTCCTCATGATTGAGATGGGATTACTTGATAACATAGGTATATGTATGGGAATATACCTAAGTAGTGTTGACAGTTGTTTACATGCCGTGTGGTTTATCCTTTATGTATTTTGTGAGACCTTGAGGGTATTGGGGTCCCTACTGAGTATCATTGTACTCACCCCTACACGGGCTATGCCCACACCTTGTTGTTTTTGGTGCTGACGACAGAAAATGCTAACTGAGGACGAGGGTAGCAGGACTGGAGGTAGCTTGGAGGTGGACCTAGATGAGGTGTACCACAGAGATGACTGTTCGATAGTTGTACCAACCCTTCAGGTAGGATCATTGGTGGGTGTTCGCAGGAGCTGTCCAGTTTTCTTGTACTTTCTAGTTGGGATTTTATTCTTCCCCCTTTTACTTACTGTACTCACTCTGTTTACTATTCTGTTTACTCATGTTTTTATCCTTCTATGTGCTTGGTTGCGTATTTTTGCAGGTCATAAAAGCAATTCATTCATGGTTTTAGGGAATACGCCTTTCGGTGCTAGTCACCAACCCCTGGCCTATGGAAGGTGGGGTTGGGGTTGCCACAACACGGGCCCCGGGGGACGGGTCTTGATAGACCTAGTTGATTAACACATGGCCTCCCTAAGGATAAAAAAGATACCAACTCAATATAATGAGAATCCACTAACTTCCAATGATAGCATAATCACTATAATATCCCTTCCTAGTGATATAAAAATTAAAACTACCAATACAGATATCTATATTCTAGTTAATTCTCTTTTAAACACTTAACATTCTTAGTGTCATGGATCTGCATATACTCTACCTCGTTGGGATCCATATACCCTAATTAACACATAAGTTCCATTATCAAATTCTCATACATATAATTCATCAATATCCTTGATTTATCATTCATATTAGTAGTTTTTAACACCAGAATGACATTCCTCATTTATAGGGTACGATAGAAGAAATTTATAACACAACCTAGATTTAGACTACTCTACCTTCCCTTATAAAACATTAATTATCGATGAAATTATTTTTAGATAAATATTAGGTGATTCAATGTTGATAGGTGTAGTCTTATAGAAATTTCATGATTTTATTCAGTGTCATGGGACTAGAATGATGACTTTAGGGCGCAGTGTGTTATGACATGATATATCTGGCTGCACCTTAAAAATGATTTCTTTTATCCGTTGGTTATTAGTCCTCTAAAATTTTATATTGTTTTAATTGGATCTTCAGTAGTGGAGTTGGAGATAGTTCCCTAGAGTCTCTAAACTAATTTATCTTAATAATTTCTTACCAATTTAAAGTATAATTATAATCCTAAAAAGAAAACATTCTGAGGTTTCTCTACACCCTGCACTTTAATTAAAGTCAATATCTAGATGTAACTTTGTATTTTAAGTAAAATTTAGAAGATATAATGAATTAATTATGGAAACAATCTCAAACAAGATTTAAACAAAAGTATTTTATCTCTTGGTATGAATATTCAATTGTTGATTCATCAATCATACCACTTACTGATTTTCTATTTACAGATCCTTTAATTCTTATATGCATCTCTTTCAGTCTCTTATAATTTAGCTAGATATAGTAGTCTCTTTTTATTTTGGTGTGAGTACATGACCACTTTCTTCATGGCCATATATTATCGATGCTCAAGATCCACTAGTAAATGGCCTAGTTTCTCATCGATAAGCCTAAATGGGGTTATACTAGTCATCATTTTAAAATATATCATTTATTATTATAAATTATTATAAATATTTTTTTCTATAATATTTCTATATCGAACTTGTAGTTTTCTCCAAAATCTTCATAATCACTCAGTTTGATAATTATTCTTTCTCATAGGCTTTTGGGTGGTGAGGGGAGATGGTATTGTATTAAACTCTTTAATTTTCTAGTGCACAGAAAAATATATAATTGTTTTAATGTGACCCTCAAGCAATTATTAGTAACCTAGACATACCAAAAAGATAAAATTAGTTATTTCATAACAATTCATCACTATATTGGATATATTATTCCATTCAGCCTCATATTATACCAATTTAGACATGTAAATAACATACAAAAGTATGTATGTGTTTCTCATGGATCTTGGGAAGGGTCCCATAAAATCAATTCTCCATACATCAAACACCTCAAATTTTAGAATTGGATTTTTTTTATAATCTCAATTATTTTCCTAATGTTATATATTTATTGTCATCAATCATAGCCTCATATGAACTCCCATGAATCTATGTGGGTGTTAATAAAAATGATCCACATTTTATTATCATGGCCATTATTATACCATTTCAATTATGTCCTCTGTTTGGAGATGGATAGAAATATTCTTGAATGATCTTCAACTTATATTTGGGAACACATCACTAAATTAATAATTCACTACATTTCATGAATTATAAGTGATCATCAAAAAACAATGTTGTGAATTATCTAAAAGATTATTCAATTCTGATATGAAAAACAAGGATTTATGGTATCATTTTCCGCATAATCTACAATGTTGAAAAACCATGTAATAGAGTTAAAATCATTATAGAAAAGCTTCTCATCTAGGAACTCATTATCAATTTCTCTCTCCTACTCCACTTATATATTCATTTGGATTAATCTAAAAAAATGGCTAGCCACTACTCAATATAATCCCTATTTTCCATGTTAATCCTATAAAACAATTGAAGTAAGAAGACACACCAAATAATGAATGGATTAGAATAATTTTTTAGAAAATAACTCAAAAGTCGTGATCTATGTAGACAATGTAACACCCCAGAATGATAATGGGTTAAATGATTAAATTATATGACTCATGTAAAAAAGGTACACCTTCCTTTTTAGGAGCCTATTTGATTAGAACTCCACAGTTAAGCATGCTTGGCCTGGAGTAGTGATCAGAATAGGTGAACTTCTGGGAAGTTTCTGAGGGTATGTGTGAGTGGGGAAAAATCACACTGGAAATGACATGTGTTGGCATATGAGGACTGTAATTAGTCAAATGACTCATTCTGGAACATGGGTGGGTACCAGGGTGGGGACCTCATGTCTGTGGGGCAACTAGTGGTACTCGGAGGGCCAGGACCCACCGAACATGTTAATGTGGGGGGTGTACATGCTTTCACCAAGATCTAATAGTTACATTTGGTATCAGAGGTGGTTGGTACTACCTCAAAGATTGGGAGTCTGTTGTTTTGTTTTTGGGGAAACAATGTTGAGTGTTTCGAGATCCACTTTTAGATTTGGGGTGTTGAGTTTTGGTGCGGTGGCCAACATATCCATACACAAGGACCCTGAATTCTTCCTTTCGGATCTATTCATGAAATCACTGGTTGAAGAAGTGTCTCCTTATGATTTTTTGAATAAGAGTCCTCTCACCAAGTATAATCTTCTAACTTTGGTACATCTTGATATATTTTAGGATGCCTCAATGAAAACAACAATCTAGGCTTTCAATATGTGATTGTGTTGACAACCCACCTAGCGATGAGGCGCCTATTCAAGGACTAGTGCTAGAGATGGCCTTTCCGGGTGGTGCACTAGTGTTGCCACCACCCGTAGATCAGTAGTTACTACTGGCGTTATTGGTATAGGATGTGTGTAGACTCAGTTCCTTGCACGTGTTTTCGAGACATATACTTCCTTGGTTTAGGAGAGAGATAGATTGTAACACCCCAGACTAATAAAGGGTTAAATGAATAAATGATATGACTAATGTCAACTAGGTGCACCGTCCTTTTCTAGATCCTATATAATTGGAACTCCATAGTTAAGTGTGCTTGGCCTGAAGAAGTGATCAGGATGGGTGACCTTCTGGGATGCTTCCTAAGGGAGTGTGTGAGTGAGGAAAAAGCACACTGGAAAGGATATGTGTTACCATGTGGGGACATTCTTTAGTCATATGACCCATTTGGGAATGTGGGTGGGCCCCAGGGTGGGGACCATGTGTCTGCGGGGCAACTGAGGGCACCTGGTAGGCCAGGACCCGACAACCATGTTAAGGTGGGGAGTCCGTTCTGTCACAAGGACCCGGTTGTTACATTTGGTATCAGTGGTGGTACCCAGCCGTAAGTGCAACACACTTCTTGGGTTGAGATGTGGGGCCCACAAAGAGGATGTTTTACTCTAAAGGGGGGTGATTGTAACACCCCAGACTGATAAAGTGTTAAATGAATAAATTATATGACTCATGTAAACAAGGTGCACCTTCTTTTTTAGAAGCATATCTGATTAGAAATCCACATTTAAGCGTGCTTGTCCTAGAGTAGTGATCAGAATGGGTGACCTTCTGGGAAGCTTCCCAGGGTGTGTGTGTGTGAGGAAAAAGCACACTAGAAAATACATGTGTTGGAATGTGGGGACTTTCATTAGTCAGATGACCCATTCGGGCACGTGGGTGGGTCCCAGGGTGGGAACCTCATGTCTGTGGGGCAACTGGTGGCACCCGAAGGGCTAAGACCCACTGACTATGTTAAGGTGTGGTGTCTGTGCCTTCACTAGAACCTTTTTGTTACATTGATCCTCAAGTAGCTTAGGACTGGCTAGAGGCACTGACGTGGATCTTCTACGTAGTGAGTATACCCCTTTACCACATGGCGATATTAGCCGAGAGCCTTCTTCATGGATCAACATGGAGATAGTGGAGCTTGACCATCCAGACCCATGATGAGGTTACCCAATCTTGGGATGACATCGAGTGGAATTTCTAGGATGAGTTTTTACCCATGACCTTGCGCTCAGTGCGCAAACATGCGCTTCTTCACGTACAGCAGGGCATCATGTCGGTGGATGAGTACTATAAGTGGTTTACAGAACTCTCTTTCTACTCCACAGACATGGTACATGGAGATTTATTTAGGGGAGGGAACTTTGAGCAGGGACTCATAAAGGAGATCATGGCATCTATGGTGTCTCTCAGCATCCCTATTCAGGCTGGGGTGATGGAGAGAGCCCTTCTTGTAGAGATATTCCTGGAAGAGCAGGTTCCAATAGTCGGAACCACAAGAAAAAATCAGCTGGCATAGTCTTCAGCAGTGAGCAGTAGGCAGCATACATTGGGGACAAAGTAGGCTAGGTCTTTCAGCGGGTGACCCCAGGACTCAGGGTCGACAGTACGGGGATCTGAGAATAGAGGGATTCACTAGGGAACTAGGCTCTACCTCACATGCGGTGGGCTGGGAAACATGGATCAGGACTACCTGACCCACCACAGAGATGATCAACAGGTAGTTCAGGGACCACGAAGGTAGAGGTAGAGGTTCGAGTGAGGTGGTATGTTGGGTGGAAGACATGGAAGGGTAGCAGGCCGGGCAACATGTGGTGGACAATGGTTCAAGGTGCTACCACCACCACCCCCAGGTGGTCCACCACAGGCTCAAGGAGCCGGCGGACAGGGATGATGCCAGATTCAGGCAATAGAGGCCCATGACCATGGTTCTCTAGATATGATTAGAGGTACGATATGTGTCTTATACACCTTAGTTATAGTTATTTTAGACACAATTTCCAATCACTCTTTCCATTCCACGGACCTTGTTCGAGGCTCGGAGATTCCAAGGGAGCCATTGGATCAATCCTTACAATTAAAGACTCATACGAGAGGGAATTCGATGATTACACACTAGTGCTAGTAGTGTGAGCTTACTCTAGGAGGTCAGAGCTTTGGCTGGGATCTCCTAGTAGCAGCGTCGATCCCTTACGACGTTATATTGGGTATGGACTTGTTATCTACAATACATGTTTAGATCGACTATTTTAGGCACAAATTACGATGTGTCCGTGAGGATGGGACTATGTTTTCCTTCACCAGTGAGAAGAGAACTTTTGTACCACAAGATGGAATTTATCATAGGTGGGTGCAACCAATCAGTCACCAGTTGGCTAGGATCACTATCGGTGTGGTGGATGAAAGGAGACCAAGCTTTCATGTAGTGGTGGACAAGTCTGAGGTTGTCTTTCTTGTGGATGTTCTGGGACTACCTTCTCACAGGGTGGTAGACTTATGAATTGATCTATACCCGGGGATGGAACCGATATCTACTCCAGAATATCAGATGGATTCTACAGAGCTACATGTGTTGAGGGTACAACTGGAGAAATTTCATGAGAAGGGATTCAAGTGGCCCATCGTTTCACTGTGGGTAGCCCCAGTTTTGTTTTCCAAAAAGGCATACGGGAGCTTGGGCAATATGTGGACTTCCGACACCTGAACCAGGTGACCATGAAGTACAAGTATTCACTACTGAGGATTTATGATCTCTTTGATCATTTAAAGGGAGAGATGTGGTTCTCGAATATCAACATTATATCAGGATATCACCAGCTTCAGGCATGGGATGAGGGCGTACCGAAGATATCCATCAGATGTCGGCATGACCACTATGAGTTCTTGGTGATTCCCTTCGGCATGACCAATGCCCCAACAGTGTTCATGGGAATGATGAACATGTATTCCATCCTTTCATCAATAATTTCATAGTAGTATTCATTGATCACATCTTGGTTTACACAATGTCAAAGGTGGAGCATTCTACACACCTGCAGATTGTCTTGGATACACTCTGAGAGCACCAGGTTTATGGTAACCTCTCGAAGTTCCAGTTTTGGATTCGAGAGGTCCACATTCTTGGACTTGTCATCTCGGAGGATGGAGTTGCAGTGGATCTGGAGAATATAGAGACAGTTCTTTCTTAGGAGACACCCCAGAGCGTGACTGAGGTGAGGAGTTTAATGGGGTATTCCAGATACCACCGGAGGTTCATTCCCAACATTTACAGAGTAGAATAACGTTAATAATCCATAACACAGAAGGGAAAACTTTTTGTGTGTATAGATAAGTGCCAGCAGAGTTCTTAGAAGTTGAGGCAGAAACTGAAGAGTGACCCCCTCTTGAGACTACCAGAAGGGGGAATTGGGTATTTAGTCTTCTGTGATGCATCAGGGATCAGACTGGGTTGTATCATGATGCAAGAGTGATCAGTGATCACCTACATCTCACAGAAGTTGAGGCAGAATTAGTAGAACTACGCGAACCATGACATGGAGTTAGCATCAATAGTATTTTCCTTAAATATGTGGTGAAACTACTTGACGGGTGAATGATTTGCCATGTAATCCAACCACACAAGTATCAGGTATATCTTCTCACAAAAGGACATGAAATTGAGACAGTGGGGATGGATGGAGTTCCTCTAGGACTATGACTTTGAGATAGTCTATACTCTTGGGAAGGGGAACATGGTGGAAGACATGATCTGCAGGAGGTCTGGCTTATAGCTGCTTAGTGAGGCGACATAGTAGTTAACTGGTATGAAGATATCCTTTGTAGATAATGGGGAAGTATCTTACCTTTAGTCAATTATTGTAACTCTTCCACTATTTTAGTGAGTCAGTAAGGCACAACTTTTGGATGTTGACTGCAAGGCCTGACGTGCTGAGTTATTCTCAGGATAGGCTCTTAATGGATTTTCGATAGGTGGTGAGAACAAAAATCTTTTCAAATGATGGACCATGGTGAAAGTGATGTTACAGGAGGAGGTATTTATGGAGTTCAATACATCCCCTTTGGCGGTACATAATGGGGTCTAAAAGATGTACCAGGAACTCCGACATTTTTACTGGTGTCCAGGGATAAAAAAATCCACGGAAAAGTTCATTTCAAGATACCTCACTTTTCAGAAAGTGAAGGATAAGCATCAAGTCCTAGCAGGATTGACACAACCACTTGAGGTACTAGAATGGAAGTGAGATGTTATCTCCATGGAAATCATGATGGGGTTAACATGCACGTTTATGGGCCACAATCCTATTTGGGTGATCATTGACTGAATCACCAAGTCGAGTCACTTCCTACTCATTTAGGAGTAGGGATCGATTGATGGCCTAGGACACCTCTATGTCCAAGAGATAGTGCAGCTTCACAGGGTGCCTTTGATGATCGTCTCAGAACATGATGCACTTTTTACATCCTGGTCATGGACTGGGATTTCCGGAGGTATTCAGTACTCAACTGCGCTTGAGAACAACTTTTCTCCCACAAAACGATGGCCAGATAGAGCAGACCATACAGAACATAGAAGATATGCTTCGTGCTTGCATCCTTGATTTCGGTCACAGTTTGGATGCCCACCTACCACTGATGGAGTTTGCATACAACAACAGCAATGACTCCAACTTTGGCATGTCACCTTTTTGGGACTTTTATAGGTGGCCATGAAGATCACCTCTATGATGGACAGATCCATGGGAGTCAGCACTCATGGGTCCGAAGTTGGTACGGGCTACCACTAAGATGGTTCAGATCATCGAGGAGCAGATGGGTACTACACAGAGTAGGAAAAAATCATATGCTGATATGAGACGAAGATTCTTGGAGTTCGAGGAGGGAGACCATATGTTCCATTAGGGCTCACCCCGATGGGGTTTGTAGAGATTTGGCCCAGGAAGCAAGTTATATTTCGAGGTTCATTAGACCTTTTTAGATTATCTGTAGAGTTGGTGAGGTGGAGTACCACCTAGATCTTCCCCCAGATATGAACCAGGTGCATGGCGTTTCCCATGTGTCCCAAATGAGGTGGTATGTGCATGACCCATCACATGTCATCGATAGGGGCGAGCTGTACATTAACGATGGGGCGATGTTTACAGATTTCCCAGTGGAGATAGAGGATTGACATGAGTAGGTACTTCATGGATGGTCAATTCCTCTTGTTTACATTTAGTGGCAGCACAAGAATCTAAAGGAGATAACATGGGACCAGGAGGCTCAGATTTGTTCTCAGTACCCCCATTTGTTTAATTAGCATTTTTTTGGATTTCGGGGATGTAAATCCATAAGGTGGGGAGCATGTAATCTCCTGAAATTTCAATATATATATATATATATATATTAAATTATATTGAATTATTTCAAGACTACATGCTATGATGGAATGTGATTCTGAGGCTCGGTGAGACCAAAACAGAATTTTGAATTTTTTTTAAGTTCATTTAAGTAAACGTGCAAGCGGTTTTTCTAACATTTAAACGAGTGCTCAGATCAAAAATTCAAGAGCTCTTTTGAACTTAGAATGTCAGGATTCTCTTTTAAAGGTCAGAACTTCGACCAACAAGGGTCAGATGAAAAAGTTTTTTTTGCACTTTTCAGAAAACAATAAAACAACACAAAAAGTAATTTTATTTCTTTTCTCACAATTGAGAGGTAGATGAAGGCGCTACAGTGCGGTGACAAGGAGCATTAATGGAATCTCCTTAATGGATCATTTTTGTGTAGCGTAACAACGCGACGTCACAGTGTAACAGAAATGATACGGCATGTTTTCTTTTAATAAGCTAATGCATTGGAGATTTGATAATTAAATCATAAAAATTATATGGAAACCCTACGGAAAGGACTCCCTCAAATGAAGAACGATGAACAACAGAATGATTTCTAGAAAAGTCGATGCCTTATGAAGAACGGGTCTAGAAAGTGACGAACACCAATAGAGCTTGAATCCTTGAGGGAAGAATGCTTCAACAAAGAACATTGGTTGAGGTAGGGGTTTGTTTTGGTTTTTCCCCATTCTTATTCTAAATGAAAAACACAGATCAACCCATGAACATGTTGATCCAAGGATCGTCCATTATTGTAGGAGGGTTATGAATCTTGGTATTTTCTTTCGGGATGGAATTATTTTTGTTAGAACATCATACCAAAACCTCCCCCTATTTTAAAAATCTAAAGTGGAGTGCATGGGAAGAAATGAACAAGGCCCCATACCCTCCTCATGCGCATTATTCATTGCTATGAATTTTGAAATGGGAATAAAGGCAGGTTCATGACCTTCCTAGGGAAGGTAATACCCCATGCAGGCTGAAGTCATAGTCGGTGTAGAGAACAGACCACCAGTGTAAACCCGATGGTCTGCTAAAGAGCCCATCGATGCGCCATGACAGCACAGTAGAGTCGGGTTTCACAACCATCTTGGGCCATGGTGTAGTGAGAAGAGACACCAGCTATGCTGGCAACAAGAATGAGGCCCACAGCCGCGAGCCACATCTCTCAGAGGCACGTGGTCTCTCGACCGTATGTGAATGTCCGGTCGGCTAGACTGGATGACCGCATAGCACTAGGATGTGGTCGATTGAACGTGGCTGGGGAGTCGACCCCACGGATGACTTGCTTTCCAATGGGGAGTAGGACATAACTTCCTCCCACGTCCCAGCCAGGCGGGGAACCTGTCCGCCACCGGTGGACTGGGTAGGCCAGTGTGCTGGATCCACCCTGTCTGGATGAACCCTCCCTAGTGGGCTATACATGCCCCATCGAGTAGACAGACCCACGGCCTAAAAGGCCAGACCGAGACCCAACAAACCCCTTTTTGAAAAAACAACAATATATTTCAAATCATACATCCGATTGATGAGCCGTTTGCAGCATTGGAACCATAGAGACGAGGCTAATATTTTATCCTAATATATGGAGGATTTCATGGTAGTTGAAATTTGATGAATGGATTGAGTATTGGCTATCTTGAGATCAAGCATGCTACATTTGGAAACCTTGCGGTTAGCTGAGACCTAAATACTGCTGACGAGAGAACCTATTTAGATCAGATACTATGGCCCAATGGGAAGTGGCTTCTGTGTGACCTGACCAGCCCCTGGTGGGGAGAGGCTTCTGTGTGACCCGACGGACCCACGATACTTGATATGAGGAGTAACTCAGTGTGACCATAGGTGGGAAGCATCTTCTGTGTGTCCCGACATGCCCACGGTAGGGTGCAGATTCTATGTGACCCAACATACCCATTATAATAATCAGGGATGAGTACTACAATAGTCCTAAGGTTAGTGGGAAGTGGCTTCTATGTGACCTGGTAGGCCCACTGTACTCATTGAAGAGGAGTTCCCCAGCATCCCATGGCGTTCGACGATGTAACTAATGATTCTACTTTTCTACTCTATAATATACCAAGTTTGAGTTGTCTTACTTCATGATGATACGTTGTGGTTTCTTGTGGCTTTGTTTGTTGTCTTTCCTTTGTGTTTTGGGGTCCCTGCTGAGTATTTTGTTACTCACCCCTACATGGGCTTTGCCCGCACCTGTTGTGTCTGGTGTAGATGACCGCTGCCTAAACGGATGACTTGGTTGGCTAGGACCTGGTGGTGCCTGGTGAAACTAGGCAAATGGGACATACTTCTATGGCTTCTAGTAGCTACTATGTACTTACCCAAAAAGTAGGGTTTGCAGTAGATGGATATCCAATGTTTATTTTGTACTTTCTTGTTTTCCAATTTGTCTTTTGTGGGTTTGTTTTTTGTCCCATTTGAATATAAGTTGTACTTGTACTTAGTGAGTATTTAGTGGAATACTTGTTCAATTTTCTAGCTTTGGGATGTGGTTGTGTGTGCATGTGTATAGGTACTCAGGAAAATTCCTCCCACTTGTAGGTTGATGCCTTCAGCACTAGTAATCAACCGCTGGCCTTCGAGAACCAGGCTTGGGGTATGTTATGGTATGGTCCCTTGGGGATGGGTCGTGATAGAAAATCACCTCAATTATTAATAAATATGTTTTGAACATATCAAAAGAAAAAACAATTGTTATAATTTTATTCTCAATGATAGTTTAATTTATTTAGGACTTATTATGGGAATGAATGTCATAATAGATAGGTTGAAAAATATAATTGACCCATGATATTAGAGTATCTGCTATAATTAAATCACTTGGATCTAATATTATGTTGAAAATTTTCTCCCAATTTAGAAGTACCATGATTGGTGTGGCCAAAAAATTATTCATCAAAGAAATAAAGTCTTCCTTGCATGATGATTCAAATATAAAGAAAACATACTTTGAAAAAATATGGGTTTGTGGACCAGATATCATCAAAAATTCATTTATAAATTTGTGGAAAAATATATCATGTCCAAGAAATACTTAAATCCCCATAATTGTATTATGATCATGGAGATCTTGTATGAATGTTTTGTTTACTAGATCAAACTTTATTCCTTTTTTAGATATTCTATTCACTAGAATGAAAGCTCCTTGAACTACGAAGTGGAACTTTTCCCAATTGAGAACTATGAATTTTTATTCAAATATTTTAATTTCCAAATCATGATTATATAAGAATAATTCAAGGGATATCCCATATACTGAGAGATAATCCAAGAAAATATAAAGCAATTATTCCACCGTGTTCTGAAAAATATGTGGAACACACCTTTGAAAAGTCACTAGTGCCTTAAACATGCAAAAATACATGAGATGATAAAAGAATGTTTGATATGGGTATGTAAACAATCTCTTCTCTTTGTTATTTAGATAAACTAGTATTTATTTGTAACTAGAATATCAATCTAAATGTAAATAGAACTCATATTGAGATAACCTATTAAGAAATGATCCATGATTAATAATGGAAATTAGTACTTTCTTATGGATTTTTCCAATATTTTATAATCTATGAATACCCAATATCATGTAATTGTCATTGTAGGTATCATCTCATTATCATAATTCATTATCATAGTCTACCGCCCTTATCTGGAATTACTTGTAATGGGGTCACCCATTTACTTTTTTATATTGAAATGATGATCCCCACATCAAGTAGTTTAAGAACCTTTTCTCTTAGAAAACTCTTTTATAGTTTGTGTTATTATCACCTACAGTAACAATATTAGTTTTCTCACATCATATAATAATGATATTTGTGTCAAAATGGTAGGATTAATTTTATTGATAATGGAAATAAACTATGATATTTCTCTATATTTTTCTCAGTGATGTATGTCTCATATTTAGCAATTTTTTCTATTTTATCCCTTCTTCTAGCTGTACGTTTTGTGTGTAAATGACAGTATTAATTCATTTTATAATGGAAAAAACAATGTAAGTTAATTTTCCTTTTTCTTGAAAAATATATTTTTTTTATTCCTATTAATTTATTATTTATTCATTAAAAATCTTTGTTAAAGAGTCCTTTTCACCCAAGAAAAAGTACCATAGTGTTTGAGTTAAGGGAGTAAACAAAGGCATTAGTATTTTGATGATTGAAGGAATTAATTCCTTATAAGAATCTATTTACAAGTGTTTTCTCTATTTCATGACTTCAACTTCTTCTTTAACCTATGGTTTTAAATTATCCTCCATAGTTTCCACCATATCATCAATTAGTTTCATTATATTTCCTCTTTTACTTTTTATAAACTCTTGATGGATGGGTGGTATTTAGTAGAATATATTATATAGAAATCCTATAACTTAATTTCATTATTAATAGTTTTAATAATATTAAATATGACTTATTTATCACTAACGTTGAAAATTATTCATCATTGGTTGAAATTTGTAAATGATTTTTTAGTTTCAATTAATGGTCTTACAAGGATTATGGGAATATCTTAGTCTTATTCTATCATGAGGATAAAAATATCTATGGGGAATCTAAAATTTTCCACCATGAAAAGACATATTAAAAAATCCTCATGGGTACTTCATCTATATACCAATATGTTGAAGTGAAAATAGTGTTATATTTGGATTATCTAATCCCATATTTAAAAACACACATAGGGGAATAAGATTTTCACCTCACTCTAAAGACATAATGTGTATTCTTGAATGTGTATGAACTAATGGTGAACATAATTAAAAATATTCCTAGATCTAACATCTTTGGAGGTATACTATTTTTAAATTCTATTGAACACCCTTTTCATAGAGAAATAACACCACAAACATCTAGAATTATCTTTTTTATAGTAATTCCTTTAAAATTTTATCATAATCCATTATTTAAGTAATAGATTAATTGAAAGAGATGTCTATGTAAAGTTGTATGAAACCATATAAAACCTCTTATATTTCATTTAAAAAGTGAATTTCTTTATCCTCCTTAGGATGTAAAGAGGCGTTCTATATGGTTCTGTCTATTTGTTTCATTATTCTCCTTATAAAAATATTATATATATTTTCCCATCTTAAAATTTCCATTTTATTATTCTTTTTTATCCTCTTTCTCTTATCAATTTTTCTCTTTCACCATTATCAGTTATTATTCCATTTACACAATTTTTTCTTTCAATTTTTCTTATTTTATTCCATCTCTCACCTTAAAAAATTTTCATATCCTTCACCTTATCTCTTGGGATTCATCCATGTTACTCGGTAGGGTACTAAGTAATATCTCTAATAATGTTTTATATATTTTCCCCACAAGGTTCTAGAGTATTAGGTAGAGTATTGTCGATTCATTTTAGAATAATGTTGTCTTATAATCAACTAAAAATATTGTTGGATGAGTTTGTTGAAGTTTAATTTAAGTGATTTTTAGGGGATAGGAAAGTGGTTTTGGATAGAATTTTTTTAGATAATGGTTGGATTATGGTTGAGGGGGTGGTAATAGATAGAATAACCTCAAGTCTTGTGGTTGAAGTGATATTTTGGGTATACCGTTATTTTATTTGAAAATTAAGACACATTTCTATTATATAAAAAATGGATTTTGTTATGGATTGTGCTAGATCCACCTCCATTGGATGTATGTATTTTGGAATTTTTTGGGGATTGATTATAACTGAAATAGTTTCAATACAAAGGTTTATTATCCTATGAACCCTACTGAATTATTGGAATATGTGGGGTCTGATTCACATATCACAATATTATAAATTAGTTTTTAGTTTTAGTGGTTATGAATACTGTGTTTGAGTTTGTGACACTACAAATTATAAGTTACTTAATTTATTTATTAATGATTCTAATTGGGTATCCAAGAAGGTGATCACATACAATTAAAATATTTCTATCCCTGGTGGGATCTAATCACTTTTTCATAATTTAGAATTATGAGGAATCTTGTAGAAATTTCTTTTACAACATCAAATGTTTTCCAAATTAATCCTTTAGTGGAGAGGTCATCGATCGTGACTCAAGTCATAGGATGTAAAAAATAATTAATTGATTCATTTATTGGAAAACATCGATTATCTTATGTAACAACTTCCTCATGAATACTCTGATTTTATCCCATGTTTCAAATATAGATTATCCATCGACTTTTGAAATGTTTAGGTTTTCATTTCTGAACTTCTACATCCTCCATAGTGGAAAGTATTTGTATAAAAATAATTTTTATAGGTTATCCTAGGTTTTCATGTAACCATAGAGTTAACCCTTTAACCAATTTGTTTCTCAGACATAGAGGGAGATTTATAATACCCTAAATCATATAGAATTTTATGTTACTCATTTTTTATTGAACATATCACAAATTTCACTGAGGATAGTCAAATATCTTTGTAATTCTTAATTTTTCATGACACTAAATGAACCTATGTTTTTTTATAAATATTAGGCTTAGTTTAACCTTAACATTTTTCACCTAAATCAAAAGATGAACAAAACTAGAGGAAAAATATCAATTTATGATAAATCATATTCCATTGTGGATCTATCCTAGGGAATTTGTGATTCTGCATTATCCTGGATCTCATTCGAGAATTTTCCATGAGGTACATTGCTTGTAGTTGGGAGCATGTTCCCTTGGATGGTAAATTATTTGTGTGGGAATATGAGCCTCTTGTTCTTAGGGTTTTAATCAATCATTTATCATGAATTAAGGCTCATTGATCATGTTTTTTGCATCCTATTCATGCATTGAGTTTCTTTAAATGAAAAAAACAAAAAAAAAACACATGCACATAATAAGAATTAAAATAAGTTGTATTAATAATTTAATTTTATAATTGTTTTATAAAAAAAAGATTTATTATACTCATATTTTCACTCATGATCACTACTAATAGTTCAAAAAACATTTTCCCTCCCCCTGGAATTATCTATTCTAGTGGGTGATGATGATTAAAAATTATGTGTTCATGATTTTTATCATTCTAAAAAGTCATATAATAGTGAAGGTCTAAGGTTGTACCATGATTGATACATATAATCCACAATATAAAGGCATAAAAATTATTGTTAAGTATAAATATATGAATTTAAAGGGATCAAAAAAATTAAAAAAAAGACTAATGGTTTTAAAATAATCAATTAAATATATAATCAAAGGATCAATTTCAAAGTCTATTTTTGAAATAGATACCAACATCTTTCATTAATTAATTGAGTTTAATACATCAGTTTCAATATTTTTGTTTTAAATTTAATAGTTTATTATATTAAAATTTATTGATTTTAACTGAGAAAATAAAAATATATTGGTAAAATAATAAGATCAGACTAATTTCATTATGTTTAATATTTAAATGAAATGATAAATCCATATATTTTTAACTGCTTATTTTTTTCAACTAGTATTTATTTCCTTTCATAATAAGTCCATTTTTAAAATACAAACTAATATATAAGATTAGAATTAGGGACTCGAATTGATTCCTAATAGAAAGGAATATTCATGAATAAAATTGGTAGATAATTTAAACACCCATACTTATACTCTTGATCCCTTTCCTCTTAAGTGAATTTCCACACATGGTTGAGGGAAGATGAACCATATTTTACTTGATTATATTTTAAAGTGAGTAAAAATAGAAAATAAATGCTGATTCATGTGGCTATATACGCAAATTTTCCCTTCACTAATAATCATCTTTAGTTATCTCACCCTATGCAAGAGAATTGAGTTAGATAGTGGGTGTTGCTGCAAGCTATGAAGCAGTGGAAGAAGTTTTTATGATTTTCTGTAAGTGATGTAAGGGAACTTATTTTTTAAATATCTTTAAATAGTTTTTTTGTTTTTTTTAAATCAAACATGTTTTCAGTTTTAAATTTTTTGTTGTCAAGTTTATTTTTATGTAAGGGAACTACTTATTTTTCATGCATTTATTTCTTTTCAAGATTCTACATAAGAAGGTGATTTGTTTTTGAACTATTTATGTGCAAGAGAACATTTATTTTATTATGTGGAAATAAAATCTTCTCAAATGATTCAAGTGGGTTTTTAATTTTAGATTATATGTGAATTTGTTTTAGTGGTTTACTAATATTTATTTTATATACATATATAAATAATTTTTAATTATATTTTTATGATAGAAAGGGGATATTCTGTTAAATATTTAAAACTATTTATGGATTTAATATTTTTATATGGAAAATTTGATTTACTCCATCGATATTGTATAATGGTATTTAAATTTTATTTTTATAATGGTATAGGGGTCATTTTGAGTTTATAAAACATTTCTTCCACAATGATTCATGAGATTTATTTTATTGAAAATATTTTTTTAAAATGAACCTTAATTTCTCTCTAATATATATACATGGAATGTTATTCAATTGTCAAAAATATTTTTTCAATAATAATATTTAAAATTTATATATATCCATATATGGATTTTATTGTTAAAAATAATTTCCACCCACAATTTTATCTTTATAAAACAATTTTTTATTAGGAAACTTTATGTGCAAGTGAAGTTGTCATATTTTTAAAAATTTATGTTTAATTTTAAATTATTTTATTTTGAAATAAGAATATGTGTATATATATATACATAAATATATCATTTCATGTGATTTTTTTAAAACATGTATACATATCTATCTACATTTGTATTATTTTATGGCAATACAAAATTTTAATCTAACATCAATAGATACATTTATATATAAATGTATTTGTATCTGTATGAATTTATGTAAAACTGTTTGTTTTCTATATGTATGGAAATAAATGCATGTATATATATATTATATATGCATCATTATTCATACCTATACATATGTCTGTGGAGATAAAATCATGTTTTATTATAATATATTTGTAAACAAATATATATATGTGTATCTTTTTATGTAAAACTCTTATATATGTATATATGTATTTGAATGTATACTTAAAAATTTCACTTCATACAAAACTAATTTTATCAGGGAACACATATAACCAAGTAATATCCCTTTTTAAGGAATGGATATCGAAGCTCATGATTTTTTTAAGAAACATCATGGTCCCTATGATATAAAATAAAAATTGTAATGTTTTAATTCCAAATAACCACACATAAATATTATGTCAATGAAGGCATGGAATAGGGAGTGAACCCAAACCATTTTGGGATTTTTTCCAATTATGAGATGGGTGTTTCCTAAATTATATGGATCTCCAATTTATTGGGTAATGTTGAAATCTCATGAGATGTCATGTATGGTGCATGGGATGCGTATCCCAAGTTAACTATGGGATTATAGAGTGAACCTAATCCATTATGGACTATTTCCATCACGTTATGATTTATCTAGAGTAAACTGTGACTTAATGTTATAATCCAAAGTGTTTTTGATAACTATTTATGAATGTTTATGAGATATCAAGAGAGATTTTAATTATTTCATAAATGAATGAAATGTATTTTTATAAAGGTTTCTTATTTTGAAATCTATTTAGAAATAAATGTGATTATTTTCATATCAACGAATGATTTTATTAATTTTTAATTCTCAATACATATCACATGTTTTACATTTTATATTGAAGTGACAAAATCCGGATATGTCTCCACATGTTTTGAAACCCCTTACTGAGATTTTTTCTCACCCTATGTTTTTTAAATCCTCTATTATTTGAGAATAAGGACACATAGAAATGAGTGACTGTCCAAGGACCCTTTATGGGGTTTAACCATTGTAAATAATAAAAATAGTTTTCTTTTCCTTTCATTTTTTAGAGTTGTAATTAGAATTCTCCAATGTATCTAGAGTGTCTAAAACTCCATCCCTTTGCATTCTCTAGTTGTTAAATAAAAAATGAATTATAAAAAAAATGGAATAGGTCTTGGTTCATTATAGTTGGTGTCAGAGGTGAGTTTTATAAAACATTAGAGGTGAAGATACAGATAAACCCTTTGATCATTTAGAGTCCTTCTGTAAATTTTATAGGATTTTACTTTAAGGAAAAATCGGGCGCTCTTAGTTTTCTTAATTTTTCTCCTATGTCTATACATGGTATGTTATTCGATTTTAGAAATTATTTTTCTAATGATAATAATTCAAATGTATGTATATATATATATATTACCTCATTTCATGTTAAAAATCATGTTCTCCCATGGTTTTCTCTTCATAAAAGTATTTTATTGATTAGGACACTTTAAGTGCTAGTGAAGTTATGGAATGTTTCAAAATTTATTCTTAAGTTAAAATTGTTTCATATTTGAAACATTATTTGTGTATATATATGTATATATATATATATATTCATTAATATATCATTTAATATGAAGCATTTTTTTAAAACATGTATATATATGTATCTATATATGTTTTATTTTAGGGTGGAATAAAATTTTAATATAACATCAATAGATACATATATATATATTAATGTATTTATATACATTTCAATTTTTTTAAAACTATTTATTTCCTATATGCATGTAAACAAATGCATGTATATCTATATATTTGTTATTATTCAAACCTATACATATGTGTGTAGAGATGCAATCGTGTTTTATTCAAATATATATGTAAAAATATGTTTACAAATATATATATGTATATTTTTATATAAAACTGTTATATATGTATATAATTATGAGAATGTATATTTACACATGTCATTTCATGAAAAACTACTATTATCATGAAACATGAATAACCAAGTAATTTACCTTTTCACCAAATGGATATCAAAGCTCATGATCTTTAAATAATCTTTGTGTTCTTTATGATATAAAATACAAGTTTATATATATATATATATATATATATATATATATATTCATACAGTTTTAGATAATTCTCCTTCCTACCCAGTTTTAGGTCTTTTAAACGTTGATCTTCAATGTTTAAATGATATTTTTAAAAACATATGGCAATTTTTAGGGGTATAAACAACTATGTTTTTTATATAAAACCCATATATACACTTTGTGTATATATGGTTATATACTTATACATATGTTCATTATGAAATAAACTAGCTTTTTTCATGTGTTCTTTGAATGTTGAAAATATACATTTTTTATATCCATGTAAATCGTGTAAGTATTCTATTTTTTGTTTACTTGGACTATATAAACATATATTGTTATATTGTTATATGTATATACCTATTGGTTTTAATCATAAACCTAATTATTTTTTCATAGAACCAATTTTGGGTGATTAAATTATTTTTTTAAGTTGTGCAATATCTATAAGGTTTTATTACACCTTTTTTTGGTTGTGAAAATCCCATGTATAAACTTTTTTTTACATTGTTTATATAATTTTTAATCCAACTTATAAATTTATGAGAACCAAAATCACACAAAATCATGCCTTTATTTATACACTTTGTGTTTACATGGTTTTATATAATTTTATACAATACGCATGGTGCAATTTTATATTTTAAAACAATAAAAAAACCTTGTTTTGTTATTGTATGCCTAAAACTTTTAAAGGAAGACATCAAATTGTTAATACAATTGACCTTATATGCATGCATTCCTATTTTTATAAGGTTGGAATAGTCTTTTTATTGCACATGAATACATTTCCATTTATAAGAACATGTATAGAAATATGTTAAATTATATTCTTATACATGTATAGATCACATGAAACAACTATTTTCCATCTTAACTATTTTACTTCAATTCATTAAGAATCTGCCACTATAAATTCTTTTAGTTATTATATATTATTTTTGTTTGACATGGACATTTTTAGTATATGTTTTGAATACAAATGGAAACTATATTAAATTCACAATTATTCATTTTAAAATATAAAAATGTTTATTTTCATGAAATAAGGATTTTAGAATTTAAGGTTTATCATTTTATGTGAAAAAACCTGAATAATCATTTATTTTATGTTCATTATTTATCATCACATGTGCTACAGTTTTTCTTCTTATCCATACATGTCATTGATAAATTGGTTATAGCCTTAGCCTAAAAATATAAATGACAATTCATACAATTATTAGTTAGTGTTGATAGTTAATTCTTGATTCACTAAATTTATGAAAATTATAAATAATGAAATTTAACTGTTATGACCTTTTACAGATTAAGAAATTAATTATTCAAAGTGGTATGAGGCACCTAGAATTATATGAAATGATAAATTAAATATTCAAAGTAGAATGGTCACCATGAATATATGAATTAAGAATTTAAATATACAATGTGGTATGGGACACTTTGAATATATAACCATACATGGGAATATGAGGAATGCATTGGACTTATTATATGATGGGTGAGGCCCTCTATAGACTCTCGATACATTAGTTGGTCTCATGAGACAAATCAGGTCATGGAATAAGTCCATGGAAAAATAATGGTCTTGGCACGAGGGTATTGATAGAGAGTTTAGGTCATGGCATGAGGCCTTGACATAGTTTGGCATTATACATTCCCTCATTATTTTTATAGTATTTAATTAACCAAATGTATATTCGACTAGTAGAATATACTTGGTTAAGATCCTGTACTTATGAGTATTAGAAGAATTCAATGCATGTGGCATGATTTTTATTCAGCACTCATCTTTTAAACATTAATACAAATGATAATATTTTACTAGTTATTTTATGATGTCCATTTTATGTGATAAATTAATCATGACTTTGTTTATATGAAACTATTACCATGTATTATTTTCATGAGTAAATTTCAGTACCAACACACTTTCATGTTACAATTAGCATAGTTTAATTAACACCTAAATTATATGATGCACACCATTCATTTTATATAAGTATGATTATGATTGGAACAAGTTTCATTATAGCCCTTTTAATTTTCCATAAAATGTTCTATGGTAATTCATGTAAAACTATTATTTTATGCTTCATGTATTGTAGTTTTAATTAAGAAAATGTTTTAAGATTATTTTAAAAGTTATTTTTTTAAAATGTTTTATTTGAAAAATTATTTGTCTTTAAAAAAACTCTTTACTGGGCATTTGTGTGCTCACCCTACGTTTAATTTTTTTTAGGTTGAGTAAATTTGATTTACATTAAATAGTGATTTCTTGTAGAGTCATTCTCATTCAGTTATGAAGAAACACTTCATTTTTATCTTGTTTTTCAAGACCTAAACTGCAAATATCATCTATATTGGAACATGATGTGTAATTTATCATCATTTCTATTTATAAAGAGAAAGATATTACACACCATGTTTATTAACGCACCATATTCATGCGTTAGAGGAAGAAACCTCTCTCTAAATAGTCTGGAGTCAGGGCGTTACATATATTCCCATCTATTATTTACTTATTATCTTTTATCACCAATTTGTTAACAAATATTTATTAAAATCATTGTTCTTGGTGATATCTGCTTTGTATTTCATGTATATTTTGTTATGGTAGTTCTGGTCCATTTAATTTGATCATTGTTCTGTAAAATCTATAATATCAATCATGATATAAAAATCATATATATTCATTTTATAATTATTTATATTCATCCATAAAATTAGAGACATAAAAATGATTTACATTGTTCATGGAGACGGTGGGTCGTACGTACGTATGAATGATGTTTTCATTTTTTAACGGTTGAAATAAGAGAAAGGTAAATAATAAATAATTTTCAAGAATAATTTTTATATAATATATTTATTATATATTCAATAAATCCATCCTTATTACCATATGAGTAAAATATAATTGTAAAATGAATCACATTGCTTTGTGGAGGTGGCTGTCCACACGTACTAAAAAGTGATGGTATTATTTTCCAATGGTTTGGAAGGTAAGAAGATAAATATGATATTATAAATAATAATTTTTGAATATTTAATAATTATAATATATAGAAATTAAACCCATGATAATTTCCATCCATAAAATATGGTGATGAGAAATGAATTGTATCGCTATATGGAGAGGATAAGTCGTACGTACACAAGGGCGAAACATTCACTTCCCATTTCATGGATAGATGGTGTATAAATGTGGTTTCATAATTTTTATAAAATTTCATTATTTTGAGGATAATTAATTTATTATTTGATGAAAAATCTAAATTATTTATGAGAGATAAAAAATAATTTAAAAGAAAGTGATCTGGTAAGGAGATTGACTCTTTTTAGAAATAAATCCTTTAAATCTCCCCTTAAAAACCTAATGGGGGTGGATGAAGGGTCCCAACCCCAAGTCCATAGATGGTCCCAATGGAAAGTTCATGCTCATTGAGTTCACATATGTCCTCAAGAAGAGTAATGAACAGACCTTCAAGGTGGAAGATTATGGTGAATTTGACCTTTTAGACATGGTTCATATTGACAATTCATCAAACCATGGGAACCTTAACCACCCCTGCATTTACCAGCTATGAGTGCATGGCCGTGAACCGAGCTCCCTTCAGGTACTCACTGCACAGCCTTGACCCGAGCTGCCCTGAAGCCCCCACACCGGCCCGTGGCCCCCGCGCTGCCCAACATGGGCCAGGCCACCCAGCGTGGGCCAGGCCGCCTAGTGCGTGTTGGGCCGAAACCAATGGGCTGGGTCGGTCCAACCAGGTCAGACCAGACTCGGACCAGTTTCAACCTCATACTCTCTTTTGGCCGTAACTTTGGCACCGAGCATCTGTTTGAAAAACCGTCTACAGTGCTAGAAACCTTGGATAGATGTGGTACCATTGGTATACCCCCACTAGATATTTGGATAATGTTGGGGTACAGTTGGGTTGGATCGAGCACCAATCCAACAGGGCCCTCGACACTAAAAGGCTAATAACTCACAGACCAAGCATCCATTTGACGCACCATCTATTGCATTGAGACCCCTATGATATGGAGGTCCTTTGGGATACTTCTTCCTGGTACTTCATGTAAGTTGGAGTATCTACCAGTGTCCTGTGGTGCGTACCCTCATAGAGACAAGTGAGCTTAGTGCGGGAACCCTATAGCTGGCTATGATGACGTACTAGGATCCTGTGTGGGTTTGACGACATAATGAAGATGTACAAGGATCCTGTGTGGGTTTGGAGACATACTGATGGGGTACTAGTATCCTGTGTGGGTATAAAGATGTACTGACGAGGTACTAGGATCCTGTGTGGGTCTGACGATGTACTAGGATCCTCTGTGGGTCTGACGAGGTACTAGGATCTTATGTGGGTCTGATGACATACTGAAATGGTACTACGATCATGTGTGGGTCTGATGAAATACTACAATCCTCAGTGGGTCAGATGATGATTTAGGATCCTTCATGGGTCTTTCTCTTAACAGAGTAAGATGAATTAGTAGTTACACCTAATCATCCCTACTATTGTACCTATTTTATACCTGGTGTGAGCTGAGCCTGTACCTATGTGGTACTTTCTTTTGTGGTAATACCATGGTGGTATTATTCTATGTGGCGTAATTATGTGGTACTTACCTTTGTGGTATTCCTTCCTTTGTGGAACAGTTGATCTTTGGGCTTTTGAGTTAGACCTTGTGTTTCCTCATGATTGAGATGGGATTACTTGATAACATAGGTATATGTATGGGAATATACCTAAGTAGTGTTGACAGTTGTTTACATGCCGTGTGGTTTATCCTTTGTGTATTTTGTGAGACCTTGAGGGTCTTGGGGTCCCTACTGAGTGTCATTGTACTCACCCCTACACGGGCTATGCCCACACCTTGTTGTTTTTGGTGCTGACGACAGAAAATGCTAACTGAGGACGAGGGAACCAGGACTGGAGGTAGCTTGGAGGTGGACCTAGATGAGGTGTACCACATAGATGACCGTTCGATAGTTGTACCAACCCTTCAGGTTGGATCATTGGTGGGTGTTCGCAGGAGCTTTCCAGTTTTCTTGTACTTTCTAGTTGGGATTTTATTCTTCCCCCTTTTACTTACTGTACTCACTCTGTTTACTATTCTGTTTACTCATGTTTTTATCCTTCTATGTGCTTGGTTGCGTATTTTTGCAGGTCATAAAAGCAATTCATTCATGGTTTTAGGGAATACGCCTTTCGGTGCTAGTCACCAACCCCTGGCCTATGGAAGGTGGGGTTGGGGTAGCCACAACACGAGCCCCGGGGGACGGGTCGTGATAGACCTAGTTGATTAACACATGGCCTCCCTAAGGATAAAAAAGATACCAACTCAATATAATGAGAATCCACTAACTTCCAATGATAGCATAATCACTATAATATCCCTTCCTAGTGATATAAAAATTAAAACTACCAATATAGATATCTATATTCTAGTTAATTCTCTTTTAAACACTTAACATTCTTAATGTCATGGATCTGCAGATACTCAACCTCGTTGGGATCCATATACCCTAATTAACACATAAGTGCCATTATCAAATTCTCATACATCTAATTCATCAATATCCTTGATTTATCATTTATATTAGTAGTTTTTAACACCAGAATGCCATTCCTCATTTATAGGGTATGATAGAAGAAATTTATAACACAACCTAGATTTAGACTACTCTACCTTCCCTTATAAAACATTAATTATCGATGAAATTATTTTTAGATAAATATTAGGTGATTAAATGTTGATAGGTGTAGTCTTATAGAAATTTCATGATTTTATTCAGTGTCATGGGACTAGAATGATGACTTTAGGGCGCAGTGTGTTATGACATGATATATCTGGCTGCACCTTAAAAATGATTTCTTTTATCCATTGGTTATTAATCCTCTAAAATTTTATATTGTTTTAATTGGATCATCAGTAGTGGAGTTGGAGATAGTTCCCTAGAGTCTCTAAACTAATTTATCTTAAAAATTTCTTACCAATTTAAAGTATAATTATAATCCTAAAAAGAAAACATTCTGAGGTTTCTCTACACCCATCACTTTAATTAAAGTCAATATCTAGATGTAACTTTGTATTTTAAGTAAAATTTAGAAGATATAATGAATTAATTATGGAAACAATCTCAAACAAGATTTAAACAAAAGTATTTTATCTCTTGGTATGAATATTCAATTGTTGATTCATCAATCATACCACTTACTGATTTTCTATTTACAGATCCTTTAATTCTTATATGCATCTCTTTCAGTCTCTTATAATTTAGCCAAATATAGTAGTCTCTTCTTATTTTGGTGTGAGTACATGACCACTTTCTTCATGGCCATATATTATCGATGCTCAAGATCCACTAGTAAATGGCCTAGTTTCTCATCGATAAGCCTAAATGGGGTTATACTAGTCATCATTTTAAAATATATCATTTATTATTATAAATTATTATAAATATTTGTTTCTATAATATTTCTATATCGAACTTGTAGTTTTCTCCAAAATCTTCATAATCACTCAGTTTGATAATTCTTCTTTCTCATGGGTTTTTGGGTGGTGAGGGGAGATGGTATTGTATTAAACTCTTTAATTTTCTAGTGCACAGAAAAATATATAATTGTTTTAATGTGACCCTCAAGCAATTATTAGTAACCTAGACATACCAAAAAGATAAAATTAGTTATTTCATAACAATTCATCACTATATTGGATATATTATTCCATTCAGCCTCATATTATACCAATTTAGACATGTAAATAACATACAAAAGTATGTATGTGTTTCTCATGGATCTTGGGAAGGGTCCCATAAAATCAATTCTCCATACATCAAACACCTCAAATTTTAGAATTGGATTTTTTTTATAATCTCAATTATTTTCCTAATGTTATATATTTATTGTCATCAATCATAGCCTCATATTAACTCCCATGCATCTGTGTGGTGTTAATAAAAATGATCCACATTTTATTATCATGGCCATTATTATACCATTTCAATTATGTCCTCTGTTTGGAGATGGATAGAAATATTCTTGAATGATCTTCAACTTATATTTGGGAACACATCACTAAATTAATAATTCACTACATTTCATGAATTATAAGTGATCATCAAAAAACAATGTTGTGAATTATCTAAAAGATTATTCAATTCTGATATGAAAAACAAGGATTTATTGTATCATTTTCCGCATAATCTACAATGTTGAAAAACCATGTAATAGAGTTAAAATCAGTATAGAAAAGCTTCTCATCTAGGAACTCATTATCAATTTCTCTCTCCTCCTCCACTTATATATTCATTTGGATTA
The DNA here is from genome assembly GCA_963277665.1 of Viscum album. Lineage (NCBI taxonomy): Eukaryota > Viridiplantae > Streptophyta > Magnoliopsida > Santalales > Viscaceae > Viscum > Viscum album. The sequence continues at coordinate 826,856,719 of OY728162.1, forward strand.
ATCTAAAAAAATGGCTAGCCACTAATCAATATAATCCCTATTTTCTATGTTAATCCTATAAAACAATTGAAGTAAGAAGACACACCAAATAATGAATGGATTAGAATAATTTTTTAGAAAATAACTCAAAAGGCGTGATCTATGTAGACAATGTAACACCCCAGAATGATAATGGGTTAAATGATTAAATTATATGACTCATGTAAAAAAGGTACACCTTCCTTTTTAGGAGCCTATTTGATTAGAATTCCACAGTTAAGCGTGCTTGGCCTGGAGTAGTGATCAGAATAGGTGAACTTCTGGGAAGTTTCTGAGGGTGTGTGTGAGTGGGGAAAAATCACACTGGAAATGACATGTGTTGGCATATGAGGACTGTAATTAGTCAAATGACTCATTCTGGCACATGGGTGGGTACCAGGGTGGGGACCTCATGTCTGTGGGGCAACTAGTGGTACCCAGAGGGCCAGGACCCACCGAACATGTTAATGTGGGGGTGTACATGCTTTCACCAAGATCTAATAGTTACATTTGGTATCAGAGGTGGTTAGTACTACCTCAAAGATTGGGAGTCTGTTGTTTTGTTTTTGGGGCAACAATGTTGAGTGTTTCGAGATCCACTTTTAGATTTTGGGTGTTGAGTTTTGGTGCGGTGGCCAACATATCCATACACAAGGACCCTGAATTCTTCCTTTCGGCTCTATGCATGAAATCACTGGTTGAAGAAGTGTCTCCTTATGATTTTTTGAATAAGAGTCCTCTCACCAAGTATAATCTTCTAACTTTGGTACATCTTGATATATTTCAGGATGCCTCAATGCAAACAACAATCTAGGCTTTCAATATGTGATTGTGTTGACAACCCACCTAGCGATGAGGCGCCTGTTCAAGGACTAGTGCTAGAGATGGCCTTTCCGGGTGGTCCACTAGTGTTGCCACCACCCGTAGATCAGTAGTTACTACTGGCGTTATTGGTATAGGATGTGTGTAGACTCAGTTCCTTGCACGTATTTTGGAGACATATACTTCCTTGGTTTAGGAGAGAGATAGATTGTAACACCCCAGACTAATAAAGGGTTAAATGAATAAATGACATGACTAATGTCAACTAGGTGCACCGTCCTTTTCTAGATCCTATCTAATTGGAACTCCACAGTTAAGTGTGCTTGGCCTGAAGTAGTGATCAAGATGGGTGACCTTCTGGGATGCTTCCATTGGGACCATCTGTGGACTTGGGGTTGGGACCCTTCATCCACCCCCATTAGTGAATATGTGATGATCATGAAATGGTATTTGTTTCCCATAATCTAGGATGTATATCCACTATGTTGAATCCATACTCCTATTTGATCTATTTCTCTCTATGAAGTTTCTACAACATTAACCTTCATATAAATTACTTTCTTGATCCATGTTAGATGTTTTTATTGAATTTGGTATTTAATAAATTTACAGCTCATGATCTATTGAATCGTCCTCATATTTCAAGTCTGTGAATTTATTATGAATTTTTATCCCGAATAATTGTTTTTTCAGATACTATGATCACTTCTTATGGATATATTTTTTCACATTTATTTATTCAATTTAAGATAAATTTATGGATTTGTGTTCATAAAATTCACAGAAAAAATAAAAAACTTTTAAAATATACCAAGTGTTGGAAACTATTCTCATCTATTTTTGTTACTATGGATCATTGAAATGTATTTTTTCAATAGAAAACTCATAATTTTCCCCTTATTACTATAGTTATAAATCCAAATTATTTCTCTATTATTTTGTGTCTCTTCTACTCTGCTTATATCATTTTGAGTCCTTTGAGAATCACCTAAATCGCCCTTATTTTGGGATGTGGGATATTATGATTTCACATTATCCACCACTATTTTTTTCCTTATAATAAATACCCTAAATATATTTTTATTACCTTTGAAATAGTGTACATGTGTATAAGGGTATAATTTTCCCATTATCTCTATGTGTTGGTCCATAGATTCTTCAATATCCCACACAATAAAACTCCTTGATGTCATGTTTGGAGATATATATTCCTCGTGATCATCAATATTGAGTCAAATCTTTAAGAATTTTACTTTGATATTTTCAATTTTTTTACATGATATTTAACAAAATTAGTCAAGAAAATCAATTATCTGGGCTTAATATTCGATTTTGTTATTGAACTCAATTTCCTTCTACTAGTTTATAGTATTTTCATACATGATTGTTTCAATATCACCTTTTAACATATATTTTTATTCTTCTTTCTCTAACATATGTAGTTTGGAATCATGCACCACTACATCTAATTTCATCACTTATCCATCAAAACCACAATTTATTCAAGTCCATATTCTAGAGCATACTTTATGTGTAATCATTCCATAACTTTATTGAATTTATAATAATTTTCCACCAATTTATTATCTATTTAATCCATGAATACCTCCTCAGTTAGGTCTAAACAATTTTCCATTTAGTACTCATTATTGTCCTTCGATATATGATATTTTTTATAAGAAAATTTATTATTTTTAGATAATTTATTCTATGAATATATCTTTCCTATCACACCCATAAATAGTTTATTAATGGGTTATTTATCATTATTTTAATCTCAAATTTTTTTCTGAATCCTAAAATCACAAGGCTTGACTTTTCCATAGTGGAAATAGGGAAGTGAAGGATTGCCTCTGAATATTTCGTTTTTTGCTTTTAATGTTTGAGGAAAAGATAGAAATTTCCTCATCAACATCTTTATCTTTGAGATCATCCTCTATGGTTAGTTTCTTAATTTCATTGAATTACAAATCCTAATAATTATCCTTTATCAAGGACACATTGTCATTTTTTCTCATCTTATAAGAGATGGGAGTGTTGTAAATAATATCCAACACCACCCCTTTGGGGTCTTTGTATTCAAGAACCATGAAATATTCATTAAAACACGATGGTAATATTCATATCATAAACGTTTTTATTTTTATCTAATCATGGAATTCATAGAGTTTTCTCATTCCATCCATAAGAATACTCACCCGATCGATGAATTCCTCAAAGAAATCATTTAGATACATTCTTAAATCCTCATACCTGTTCTATAACAACAAAAATTTATCATCACTTACAATGGAATAAACATCATAAATGTTGAGAGGTTTTTTCCACATGTAATTTGATTATTTAAATGACTTCATATTCACATATATTTTATTAGATAATGCTCCTCCCATTGCTTTAATATTTTTCATTGGTATCAATCCCTCTAATATTTTTCAAATAATTCACTACACTTCATGCTTGCTAAAATCCCATGCCAGGTATCCATGAATACATGCATTTAAAAAGATCAAAAATATATTTTCATTTTATGCTTATATATTGGTAAATTACTATCATCAAATATTAGAATTTACTTATAGTTTATTGTGGTTGATGTCTCTTGATAGAGAAAAAATTTCAAAAAATTAACATAGCTTTGAAAACACTTTTTTGTCCCAAGAATGGTTAATACCCTAAGAGGGGGTGAATCAATTTTAATATATTTCTTTAAATAACCATAAACAATGAGATAGTTTCATAATTATTAAGAAGCATATCTCCCTCAAAATTGATATGAAGTGATAAAGTAAATGAAATAGGGACATAAATGATTTTACCTGGTTTTCCCAAACTAGGATAATCTAAGGATCATGAAATGGTGATGCGATGATTCACCTAAAACATAAATAATTCAACTATATTTACTATTTTAAACTTCCACACTATCCCTTTGTTTTTATAACTGTCATAAGAAAATTGATAAATCAATAGTCTCTCTAAAAGAAGGATCTAACTACTCCTCTTATGCTATGTTTTTCATTATATGAATAGAATATAGAAATTACACCAAGGATTGTATATAAATATTCTCTAGTTTAATCAATGTGATAAACTCCATGATATTCTAGTTATATATTCTCATTTATGTCCCTTTACTTTTCTCTTCTAGAATTCTAATACTGGGCCTAGAACACTTCTTATTCTCCATTTTCCTTCCAACACATATAACAGAAATCCTTCACTTATTCATTGATATTTTTGTATTATGTGATACAATATCTTCTCCTTATTTTCAATAAATATATCTCCTCTTTTTTTGAATCCATCTACCTTGTCCATTTATATATTTATAACTCTTGGCATCATTTTTTAAAGTACCTTAAAGGGTTGTGTACACTTCTTTGACATTCACACATTTCTTATTATACTAAAACTTTTCATGCTTCTAGAAATAACCAGTTCATAGTTTTAACCATTCTCTATAGCATTATTCCCATTAAATTTTGAAACCATCAATTAGAACCATTTCCTTCAATGAAACTACCATGTAAAACCAATTACCTTCCACAATATGGTTACCTGAACACAAAAAATATTATCTCCAATAAGTCGAGTCTTTACGGCATGATCCAACTCCACATAATAGACACCTTAAAATGATAGATCAACAAAAATCCACCTTAATCCAGTCATTAAATGGTAATAACTACCATTTAATAACTTATTTATTTCACTTTTTAAAAAATGTAAATATTTTTTTCACATGATGCAGTCCTCATCAAAATACTCATTCATATTAAGGCAATTTTCCATATTTTCATCTGTATGTACCCTCCCGATGTGAAATATTCTCCCATGGTGTAACCTAATCAATTGGATTAATATAACTCTAATACTAATTCAAATGATGTCCTATTAAAATGTTATTCTTCCCCATGATTACAATTTTCAGTGCTGGATCATCCACCACAGATGGGTAAAAATTATACCAAATGTGTCATGGAATGTCTCATTTTATTCTCCTTCTGAAAAATTCTAAAACTCCATGAATGTTTTCAATGGAACTATAATAGTATTTTAAAACTCTTATATTTGAAAATATCTCTAACCCATTTTAATTTTAGTAAAAAATGCATCATGTTGTGAGAAGTTTTGTCAGGGTATGATCTTTGAACTTTATCAAAAAACTTATTCAATATTCTTTCAAAACTCTTATATCATTTCTCCATGAATTTGTATGATAATTTGGATCTATTACAACATCTATATTAGCAAAAATAACTCCAAAACATTTCATGTATGTTTTTCATAATTGTTTTATATTTGATGAGGTTTATGGATGTGATAGGTGCTAGTGAGATCAAGGGAGGTTGGTACAAGCTAGGATGATTTCTGTAGATCTCCAGTTTAGGTGGGTGGCCTTTACATTATCAAGTATATTTATTTTTTGTATTATTCCATGTGTATACTGATAATTATTTCAATTTTTGAAAAATTTTATGATTTCTTTTGATCTCGTATTATATGTTGGGACGTGATCAAATCGAAAAATAGTCTTCATGTATCATAGGGATTTATAAATGGATCATTGGTGATTCCCTGGTCGAATGTGTGATGGTTTTCCATTTCATAATTTTCTTATTGATATGAGTGTTTTTGAATTGTTTTTTCAAAAAAAATGGTTTTCCGTTTAGAGGAGTTTGGGGTGGTATTTTTGTTTAGAGTCCTAGTTTGGGAAATATGGCACTAGGTTCCCTTTACAGATATTATATAATTTTTTATTTTATCTTTTAATTTAGATAAATAAGGATTTTTAATTTCTTTTATAAAATAAATACAAGAGGTTTTTTATAAAATTGTTTCTCTATTTTACCTCAAATGGGTGACACCCTATTTTTTAATGATTTTAGGCTTTTATATATTTATTTTTTATGGTTAAACTTATGTTATACCATGTTGTATGATACAATAGGAATCATATGAGAAACTATTAATCATATAAAGGGTTTATTGAACAATATTGATATTTTTATTGGTATTCCTTGGGGAATAATTCTATAGAACCTTGGAATACTTTTTTATGTGTTTGATTCTATAATTGTGACTGATTGATGGGAGAGTTGTTCATTATTGTACATTGGGAAATCCTTGAAATTTTTATGATGATGGTTGGTCCTACAAAGTTCATTGTAAGGGTTCCTTGTGATTTGACCTCAACATCTAAAATTTGAGTTACTCCCAAAGTTATATGTTATCTGGATTAAAATAGTTATATGGGTTTTGATCCATGTGTTATTGTAGATACCCAATCTTGACGTACATGGAAATTACATTACTTCTGCGGAATAATTAATACATAACAAAAATAGACACATAAGGACCGTAATAGTTCAGTGTCTTTGGAAACTCGGAATATAATATTCTAATCAGGGTGAAAGATCTTCAACATCTACCATAAAGATATCACCCTTTTGTTTTCTTACCTAAAACCTTTATTTAAATCCTAGGGAAAAGAAAAATATAAAGGGTGATCTCAAATGATTAGTAAGGTTAAGCATGGAGAAAATAGAACAAATAATATACAATTGAACTTAAAAAAACATGAACATAATGTTTAAAAATAAAAATCTTGAGCAATGACATAAAACATGGAAGTACGTAGGGCATAGATCATAATGGATCTTCAATCATGATAAAATAGCATGGGAATAAAACATGTAATTGTGGAAACCATTAAGCAAATGTTATGATTTCCATAGTAGCCAAGACATTGCTTCCAGGACCATCTTAGTGGACAAAGTCCCTTTCTGAATCGAGTTTACTCCTCGTTCCAGTCCTGTATCACTGAACCGAATTAACTTACCGTTCCAGCCATGTCTATCTCATGATATATAAATCTTTACCCATTGCATTGGAAGGAGATATAAGTCCCACCCATCTCATAATGAAATCATTCTTACTTGTGCTACAAAATAAACAAAAAACATTCATCATAACCCAAAGAATAAAATGGGCTTCATAAACGTCATCCCATCACCACATAATATATATAAAACAAATGGATATTTCATCATAAGAAAAGTGAAACCTTGTAAATCATAGAGAAATTATACTTGAAACACACACATATGAAATAATGTCATCTTAGATGGAAAATGGTTTTGATAAAACACATGAAATGAATTCTTGAGGAAAATATCCTTTCTTCTTCAAAATCATTTTATTTTCACAAAATGCCCTGACATTTTAAAAGAAAATTATTTTCTTGAAAATATTAATAAAATCTTGTATAGTAAGCTTCATGAAAATGAGGTGTTATGAAACTTTAAAAATCTGTTCATGCCGTATAAGTTAAAAATAACATTCTTCTCATACGTTTGTAGAAAAAGTCAAAAAGTTCCTTGTGTGGTAAAAAAAGTAAGATTCATTTCATAACATGTGGTAAATTTCAAAAATGGGTAAAAAGGACTTTAAAAATACATGAAAACATATTTAGAAAACATGGGCATGGATGATAACAATAACCCCAAAAACTTGCGAATAAACAATCTCAAATAAAAATGAGACTGGGAAACTTATCCCTTACAAAGATATTTTTGTAAATAAAATAGACCACTTATGTGTATTCACTATAAGGTCATATAAAGAAACTATAAATACATGATAAGATATAAAAATTCATTTCTCACATAATCAAAGAACAACATAAACAAGAAAGAGAAGATCAACCCAAAGAACGGAAATTGGGTTAAGAAGTTCCCTTACCTCGTGTCCGACTTGACTCGATCGTTATTTAATATTTTGAATAATGAACCAAAGTTAATTTCTACTTGCTTAATAAAATTTTTCAATTTTATTATTCCTTTTATATCACCTATTACCAGGTTATAAACTTTATGTAACCATTTAAGTTAATAACGTTCGTTTTTTCGATATTTGGTACTCGAGTCAAAAATGGACTTCTTATAATTAAATGCTGTTCATGTGGTCAAAGGTTAATTATATCTAGAATTACATTCATGATTTATATATCATATATATCATATATATACATCATATACATGTATTTATAATAGTACATAACATATGGTGGTAAGAAATGAAATGCACCGTTCATGGAGACGGTAAGCCGTACACACGCATGAACGCTACTTTCATTTATATTTCTTATTTTAATGGAATTAATACATAATTATACATAGTTATATTATAATTCCAGTATAATATCATATATAAAATCATTAAATCTATCCTTTATACATCCCACATAAGGCTTTAACGAATCACATCACTTTAAGGGGGCGGTAGTCCGCACTTCCTCAAATGAGATTATCGTATTTACCCACTATAGAAACCATAAAGGCTTGATATAATTGGGAAGTAAAGAATAATAAGGAAATCATAAACATAATATATATCATATATAAATACAGTTCCATCATAATGGACATCATGAGAGGAAGTAGGAGAAAATTGAACAATCATCATTTCATGAGGCGTTAGTTTTCCATCCACGGAAACATTATGTTCCTCATCCATTATATTGAGGTGTGTGTAAGTGTAGTTAGAATACTTCTCATAAAAACAAAATAGTATATTGAGGATATTTTTGTTGTTACAAAATAATGGATTAAAAATATTTTCAGGGTTGGAGAAGTAGAATAAAAGAAAACAATTTAAGAGAAACCGTTACCTTTAATTTGGGTAACTTTCTTTGGTTTGAACCAAAAGGACTTCTTGAAGTGCCTTTTGCCTAAGGTAAGGATTCTAGGGGAGGATAGGGATGTAGAGATATTAATTGGGTAGAGTTTGGACTAACCAAATGGCTTGATATGTGTGAGTAATTGGATATAAATGGTCTCCTTTTATAAGGGGGAGGAGGGGCTCTTTTGGAAAGTGTGAAAATATTATTTTATAATAAACTTATCATAGATTTTAAAACATCGAAAAATCATTAAAGATGAATATAAGATGAATAATGTTAGAAATAAAATCATCCAATCATAATTAGACATGTTTTGGATAATATTTTAATCATTATAATCTTATTTATTTAAATCCTTTATTAATGAGGTAAATACTACATCATTATTGTGTCATAAATAATTTAATTTATTTGATGTATAAAAATTATAAAAAAATACCATCATGTAGGAAATATTCTTTTCATTCCAATGAATATTTATAGTCGAAAATATAATTTATATAACCCCTTATAAAAATTAATTACTAAAATATTTTTGTTAATGTCAATTTTGTCTTTACATTAAATTAATTAATCCAAATTGTCATTATCACTACCAAGTGGCTTAATGGGGTACCAAAATCGATCCAAGTATGTCCATGGTCACCCAATACTCATACAATAATGTTATGACAAGTGTTAAGGTAATTTTGAATTATTATAATATTCTTTTAACCTTGAATTACCCTATTTACCTTTAACCGTAGTAATAAAAGTCAAAAGTTACTATTCACCAAAAATTATTTTCATCTTATTGAACCAAATTTTACTTCTTGATAACACCAATGTATGTTAGATTTTTTAAATTCAATTCACATAAGTGGTAAAACTTTATTTAAATGAAAGAGTCAGTTTTTTAACTACCACTAAGTGGTTTCACTATTCATCAAAAATTGATGTTTTTCAAAAAATACCAAAACTTCAGCCTAAGCTATATTTGATATTCTGAATTGAAAAATGATATCTATTTTTCCAAATTCAAAACATAGAAGTGTTATTAATTAATTTTAAAGTTAATTTTCGTTATCAAAACATATAGCGTGTTTTTAAGAAATAATAACTATCAAGTCTAGACATGGTCTGTTAACATTCAATTGGGACTTGGATTCAAGTCTAGATGAGTTTCCATCGAGATGCTCCTAGGAGTCAATGATGATGCCTTGGTCCAATATACCTTGGATCTGGCCTCGTGGGGTTTTACACTTCTGTTATATTCCTTGGTCGTTGAAATTGTAACAATCTTGATTATACTACATGGACATGTCTGATATGATATACAACTTATATGGCATATCCATGGTTGGTATGAGAACTGGATATAGGTCTTGGCCATGGTATTTGTTTCAATTGTGATTTCAATTTTCCTAGTTTGAAAAGTGTGACCCTTATTTTACAAGAATACTTGCTAGGATTTAAAGTATCAACATAAAATTATTACTTTTTCCATGGGGATTTTACTTGTGTTACTGTCATATCTATTATATACCTTTCAAACTAATTATCTTGTATTTCACATCCTGGATTATTATAGAGAGCATTGGTGGTGGCCTAATGGGATTTTATCTCACACCCTATATTTGGTAGTCGTTGGGTACCCATGCATACGTTATGTATATAGGTCGGGATCAAGGAAAGTTCCCACAGTTTGATTCTAGAGTTTTTATATGCGTAGAAGAATGGGAGCATATGATAGAGCATGGACTTGTGATTCTATCATGAGATAGTTATTTTTGGCCTTTTTGGTATTTTGATATATGTATTTTACTGATGCATGTATACATATTTTAGATTCTTTATAGACACATGAAATGAGATATCATTATGGTATATGCGATTTATTTTTTAATTGTTGTATATATCTGTCCTTGGGTGCTATCGCCTATTAAATTATTATTGTGCTTGCGCTGAGGTGGGTTACTAGTCCAGTGATCTTAGTGTATATTCCTCCAACTTATTCATTATTTTATTTCATTAACTATTGATATGTAATATTGTTATCATTGTTTTACACTATAGAAAGAGGGAATTGTCTCCCTGTAGACACAACCTAGGCCCTCGCTACTATTTAGAAGCCTCTAGAGTTTGGGGAGATGCACTTGAGGCCATGTGACCAAGTGGTCTTGGAGTAAAATTCAGTGGAATGTGGGTGTGGGAAATTAAAAAGAGGTATCAAATACTTTATTTCTTGGATTTACTATTTTGGGACAATATATGGTGGTTAGTAAGGATCATTAATTTGGTAGTGAGTTATTCCAGGGAGTATCTAACCCATGTACACGAAAAATCCAAATTATCTCAAACGGAAAATGATGTTTTCTATATTTGACTAATAGAGTGGATTTGATTCCACCATCGGGTAATGCACTTATGTTTCATTGTTTTTTCTGATTTTATATTTTTCTATTATTTGATGAGATGAGCGTTGCATCTCATGCATCATTTCAAGCACCAACTAGAATTAAAATTCCATGCATCTTGTCATTCCATATTGACTACATTGCTTGACTGTATGACTTTGTGATATGTTCCCTATGTGATATACTTGATGGTTTTATAGATATTTTTTGTAGTGGATTAAGAAAAATGGTTGGTACATAGATTTACTATCATTAATTAAACAATTTTTCCCTTATTAGGCTATAGTAGACACCCTGGATAGAAAATTTTGGCACGTTGATTCATGGACCATCGATTGCATGGACTGTACTGTATTATGGTGTGAATTTTGTGGACACCATATTTCAGTTCGTGAGGATTATGGGCCCTTGTTGATCATAATTTTTGAAACATTTAGTTCAACATATTAAAATGAAATATGGAATAAATGTGAAATAAAATTGAAAATTGAAATGTTGAAATAGAGATCTTTACATAACCCCAACTTTTTAGTGGGTAGTAGGCAATCTCTCTAGTGATTTTCATGACCGTTTATTTTATTAGTCTTGGATATTGGAGAAGAATCTATTTTATGATCTTTTATAGGATGTTTTTAACCAGTCTTATACATATAACTATTCATTTCATTATATTCATCCTTTTTGATGTGTGTGATTAGCATTATAGAGACATGCCACTATGAAGACCTCCAGTCATAAACCATGAGGTTAGAAACAAACATGATTCTAATGTGGTGGGCCATGGATTAGCAGTGGATCCTTTTACAGTGCCATTTGAGGAACCAATAGTTTTTCCAGACATAGGTGGTGAGGAAAAATTATATGAGAGATTTATATGCTTTAGAAATACTTTTCCAAAAACACCATAGCTTGCCACGTATATGGATGAGTTGGAGTGTGTGTTCCATCACCAGTATTCTCCCTGGTTTTTGGGGGATGGAAGTCTACATGATTCAGATTTGTGTCTTGAGACTACTCTATCAATATTTTACTATCTAGAGACACGTTCTGAGAGGAGAGTGAATCTCACAACATACAAACTTTGGGGAGAAAAAAAGAACTCATGGGATGTTTTGAACCATGAAAATTCACTACATGGCATGATTTGGTGAGATTTTCCAACCTAATCATGAATAGAACATGTTCATAATTGATGAATTGATGTTTTATTTGTTTTTAGTATATCATTAAGCCAATATATATGGAATAAATTTATAAGGAGACTAGAGTTCTTGAATTGATGATTCCTAGAGAATTGATATGGACTCACTTGGTGGAATTGGATTTCAATCTTGAAAAATTATACATATTAATTGTGATGATCATAAATGGAATTCAAGGCAAGTTTTTATGGTGAAGGAACATTTTCAACAAGGGGAATACCAGGAAAAGTTTTATTTTCATGAAGTGAAGAAGAAGAATTAAAGGAGATGACCATGGAAAATTTATGTATATATATAACATGAATAAGAAGAAAATATGATGATTATTGAACTAATCATAAAGATCATGGACTTGTTTCAATAGTGAAACACTGTTTATAACATGGAAGATTATTTATGTTCATGAAAATATTCATATTCATGTGGATTTCATTTGAAGGCCAAGTAATATCCCCATATATTGAATGAGATATTGATGATGGTTTTTCATGTCGAATGATTTTTTATAATGTTAGGTTCCATGTGGGATCATCCAATGCTCATTGGAATTATTGAAATCAGCTACGTATGGATTTTTGAAAATTGTATGAAATGTTTGTGAAGTTGATATTGTAAGTGAGTTTTTCATGTAAACGAGGATTCATGGTATGTATATAAAAATAAAACATGTTTCTAAAAATCAATAATTTGATGCCACGATATGCTATGTGAATTAGATCCTATGTTATATTCATGTGATGGGAATATAAATAATTTATCATACTTTTTAAGGTACATTCATTGAAAAATAAATGAAGGTTGATAGAACACAATTGAGATTCCCATGCACAGTACACTAAACATTAATAAAGTGAAGCTATAGTATGCTATTTGACATATATTCTATGCTATATTCACGTCATGTGAATATAAAAAGTTTAGCATACTATTTGAGGTATATTCAGTGGAAAACAAATGAACATCGATAGAATAAAATTGAGATTCCCATGCAATGTATGATAAACATCAACAAAGTGATGCCACAATATTCTATTTGACATAGATTCTCTGCGATATTTTTAAGCTATGGATTGGAAACATTTAGCATACTATATGTCCAATATATAGTTGAGAAGCATACTATATGGGAATTTCATCTTCAAAATTCTATGGAACTAATTGAATGATTAATTATTTTTAAATGACGTGCTTTGAGGTTTGTAATTCTTTGAGAACATCCATGCAATACGTAGTGATGGTCTATTATGAGTTTACATGTAGTTCACAGATGAATATTTTTTCATGGATGACTAGAAGATTTATGGGTGATGTCCATTGTAGAGATCCATGTCGATAGTGGATATAAGTAGATAAAACACTGTAAACTACTTTTCCTAACTGTATAATCTTCAGGGGCTCAATGGTTTGATATTTTCTATTTTTTGGCTATAAATAAAAGGCCAAATATGTCTCTAAAGGTGATTAATAATTTGATAGAAGTGTTCATTTTGTATATAAGATCTTATTATACTCCATTTAGATTCCAAAAATCAATTTGTTCTTTTAGAAAAGGATAAAATGGCATGTGAGGTTCAATGCTAAGAGTTCCTCTACGCTAAGGGTATTGATTCACTATGTGGTCAACTACTATGCTATTTTCTTTACAGATGAAGTTCAATGAGAACATCATAAAAAATTTAAAGCATATTCAAGAATCAGTTTACTAATAATCAATAATATTAACCAATAGTACATGACTTTTCCTATATGTTATGCTATGATCATTTCTTGATCATAGGACCAATTTATCAACCTATTGGAAGAATATATTATTAATAGAAAAGTGAAGTGTTATACAATGCAAGAACCAATTTTATAAGAATAAATAATTTCATCCAATACTACATGACTTATCATATATTCTATGAAATGACCATTTCATGATCATATGAAAAATTTGGAAAACTATTTTATGAATGTACAATGAATAGATAAGTGATGTGTTATATGATGCAAGCATTAGTTTAGTAGTATTCATTGAATTGGATCAAAAATAGGCTACATGTCATACCTTCTATTCGATAATCATTTCCTGATCATAGAAACAATTTAGTATACAATTAGATCAATATACAGAGAATAAAAATTTTATGTGAAATATGGTCAGAGAATCAATACAATATGCATCAATGAATTTGACCAATATTACGATACCCATCATACATCCTATGCTATGATAATTTCATGATCATTGGAAAAAATTAGCATACTATTTGGTCAATATACAAGGAATAAAAAACTGATGTGCAATATGGTCTAAGAATCAGTATGATAAACATCAATAAGTGGACCAAAAATACACCACATATCATACATTCTATGTTATGATAATTTCATGTGCATGAGGTCTATTTAGTGTACTATTTTAATTTTAAAAAGTGGATAATAAAATTGTAAGTCCACAAAATACCCCTGATTGCATGATGTATTTTAGTGGAGATTTAGGGGAAAGATTATTCTAAGTTTTTCATGTCTCTATCTTTCATAATATAATATTGACTAAATTGTGTGGGTCACATTCACACATCATTTGAGTTCATGAATTCATCATAAGAATTTCTATTCATTGACCGAGTATACATATAAGAAATATTTTACCATCACTAGAGATCAGAATTTGATGAGATTAAATCAAGAATATACTTTCAGGAGAAGGCATCCTGGTCTAAGCATTTAGTTACATGAGAATATCTAGATAATTCAAGATCTGGTGTGAATGGGTTTCAAGACCAAAAGGATTATTTCAATAACCTTTTTAAGAACTTGAATTTTTACATGGGTATAAAAGATCTAATACACTAATGTAGAATGTTCTATTTAATGATTTTTAGGATAAACTAGAAGAAAAATGATATATTTCTATTTGTGGATAAAGAACATTAAGAAGAAGGGTCTTCGAACTATGGTGTCTACCTAGTTACTGAAGAGGCTTTAGTCGAGGGTGTCTAACTAGTCTAGAATAAGAAAAAGAGAAGATGGTTGGGGTGTATAACTATGATCAATTGGAGGATAGACTATTGGGGTTTATAACCAGTTGTTGCCTTATTCATTGTAATCACCTTATTGTATAGTGTAGAATCCATGTTAGGGGATTAACCAAAATTGAAAGGAGTATGAATATTCAATGAACCTTGGAAATATTGTGTTTTATGATCCCATTTATTATTTATTCATATGAAGTGAGGTTGTTAGATATAAATTAGTGTTTCAATAAACTTTACATTTTCAAGAGGTTAAATTCAAAATAAAAAAAAATTAAAATGCAAACCACTGATTCACCCCCCTATTAGTGTTAAATATTTCCTGGGGATGTACAATTGGCATCAGATCCCAACACTCTCTAAGGATCCAAAAGATTTCTTATATTGTTTTTAAAATACATTATGAAGTGAACATTTCAAGAAGTGTTTGAGTTATATAAAATGGAAAGATAAGAATTTACTCCTAAGGATAAAAATATTTGGAGTTCTTCCAAAACTAAAAATAATAATAAGAGAAGAGTGGAAATGAAGTTAAAAAAGAATCCAAAAGTTAATGGAAAAAAACACTCACTAATGGTAATCATATTTTTATAAGTAGTAATTATTATTATGATTATGATTCTTCTAATGTAATACTGTGAGGAAAATGAATCACATGGTGATATAAATTTTGAATTAAAAATAACATCTCAATAATGTTCCTATAGAAGTGTTTAAGTGTATTTTTAGAACTATTTAAGGACTCATTTTAGATAAATCATAGCTAGAAGTGTATGTCGAATAATTAGAGGATGCACTAAGTAAGAAGTTTTGAATGGGAATCACTATCATAGACCTAGTGGATGTAATAGAAAAATCAATTTGTCATATTGAATAATAATTTCAAAGGTATAACTATAAGAACATTGTATTTGAGATTATATTTAAAGAAACATTTCATGGAATTGAAAATTTGAACAAAGTTTCTTTGGATTTCAAGAATTATCAAATGGATATCAAATCTAAGAGGATTAAGGACCTTGATTCATTATTATAAGATAAAATTTTATTGCATCAATTAAGTGTTGAGAATATGAGGAATGACTGTGAAGATAAAGTGGAATTTGTTTAAGATCATAAGAATTCCCTCAGCATGAGATATCTTGAATTGAAAATTAAATAAGACAATTTTGGTAAGACCAATATTGAGACCTTACCATCAAATATTTATGTATTTACTTCAAAATAATTAAATTTCAAGGATTATACTATTAAATAATCTTCTTCACATGGGAATAAGATCATTACATCATCTAATGATCTTTATATGGAATAAGTAATGAAAGAGGTACCATGAATATCCTAATGTAACAATTTTTATAATTTGTTTTTATAAAAAGTGTAGGTTTAAATAAAAACTCATTTAAAATATTTATGATTAGAAATGTAGACGAACCTACAACCGTGTAAGTGGTGGATGAATATGTATAAGTGCTAGTTCTCGATAGTAATCCTAGTAGGTAGTGAAGAAGACCCAAAACATTATTATGGAAATATTGGAAAAAAATTATAAAATAAAACAAGAATTAAGGTTTGTGGTTTAATGTTGGTGATGAAATATATTTGAAAATTTTTTGTGGATTATTGGAACAATGGTTTAAATTATAAAACAAAAAATAATCCTATAAAGAGGGGAATAATGCCAGATATGATGCAACAGTATTCATATATTAAGAAAAAATTTCACATTCAAATTTATTTGAACTTCTTGATTTGGCCTATTATGTTTTCAATAAAAGTGGTCAGAAAAGTGATAAATGTACGTCTAAAAATGTATTCAGACACTATGGACCACATGAGAAATAAATGAAAACCTTGGGTAGATATATGGAAAATAATGAAAATCAGATTACTCCTAAAGAAATAAGAACCATCTCACACAATGAAATGGTAGGTGTGATATGATCCATGTCATCATAGGATAAATAAAATTTGAAAATTAGATGTGGAAGCATGAATTTTGAAGAAAGTGGAGCAGATTGGTTCAGAAATCTATCTCCACTTTTCTTTTAACATTGAGGAACAAGTGACCCCTCATTATTCTATTATATATTGGTGTGTTTTGGAAATAAGAATCTTTTGAATTTAAGGAGATGTTTGAGGCTATGAATTCTGGACCTCATGATGATACTGTACATCAGGGACTTTAATGACGTCATTGAAATGGAGGAAAAGTGTGTATCCCTTGAGGGGAGAATTAATGAGATGAAACTATTAAATATTTTTTTTGATTATGAATGTGGTACATCTAAACATCATTATAAAATTTCATGTTATGTAATTCCAATCACTTTTTTTCCCTCAATCCAAATTATATTAATCATATCAATTAATGGGGTGTTCTTGAATGATGTTAAGATTAGAAAAAGAGGGTATATATCATTTTCACGTGAATTTTCTAATGAGTTTGTTGATATATGTGTAGGATATAGTATTTCATTGATAAATTTGATTATTTATAAACCCTATAATAATATTGGAGGATTTCTGATCATGATTTGACATGCATGGTATTTATGGATAGATTATAAAACCTTGGTTGCATCTATCTTATTTTCTCCACCAGGTTAACTGATGTAGACTAAGATTGTATTAATTTAAGGATATTTTCTTAGAGAATATTATTATATAATTAATTTATTTTATGTGATCAAGAATCTTTAATATAAAGGATATGAAAATGATCTTGATAAAAAAGTGAGATAAGAAGATACACCACTTACACATGCATTTATTTTCGATAAGTGGGAGAAAAATAATGACTTTGTAAAGTGTAGAAGTATCAGAAAAAAAATTAAAATGGGGTATTGAAGAACACATGTTCATGATTGATGAATGATTTTTTTTGAAATATCATAATGTCAATATATATTGAAGACTTATATGAGGAGCTGGGGATGCTTAATGTGGTGATGCCTTTAGAATTGTTATGGACTCACTTGATGGGATTGGATGTCATGATTGAGTGATTATACATATTAATTGTGATCATTGTTGTGATGGTATTAAAATTATTTCAATTCAAGGGTTGATGATGAAGGAACATTATATACGACAAGTAAAAAACTGTGAAAATGTTTATTTCCATGATGCTTAGAAGAAGAATTAAAGAAGATGGACATGAAAAATGTATGCATATATTTGTCACGAAGAGGAATAAAATTTTAAATCTATTTAACTAATCTTCAAAATCAAGGACTGGTGTCAATACTAAGAGATTATTTTAGACATTTAATATTATTTATGTTCAAGAAAATATTCATTTTCATGAAGATTTTATTTGAAGGCCATGTAATATCCCTATACTTGGAATGAGGTATTGATGATGGATTTTCATGTCGACTGATTTTTTACAATGTTAGGATACATGATGGATCATCAAAATGTCATTTTAATTATAAAATAAGATATGTATGGATTTCTAGAAACTGTAATAATGTTTTGAAAAGTCTAGTTAGCGAATGAGGCTTCCATGTAAATGATGGTCCATTGTTTTCATATAAAAATACAACAATTCACTAATCATCAACAATGTGATAGCATAGTATCTTATTTTACATATATTCCATGTTATATTCATGTGAGTTATTAGAAACAATTTAGCAAACTATTTGAGGTACATTTAGTGGAAAATTGAAGTAGGTTGATAGAAAACAATTGAGATTCCCATACATAGTATGCTAATCATTGATAAAGTGAAGTTATAATATGGTATTTTACATATATGCTATGATATATTCATGCAATGTGAATATAAGAAATTTAACATACTATTTTGGGTTCATAGATTTGAAAATAAAATCTGGTTGATAGAACACAATTGATATACCCATGAACAGTTTTCTAAACTTTAATAATGTGATTCCACAGTACGCTGTTTGATATAAATTCTATTCTATATTCATTAGTTGTGGATTTGAACAATTTAGAATACTATATGTGAAATATATAGTTGATAAGTGTACTATATGGGAATTGCATCCCTATAATTCTATGGTGGTACGTGAATGAATAATGCCCCACAAATGACATGGTTCAGGGATAATAAAGCTTTGTGAACTACCATGCAGTATGTAGAGATGGTCCTTTGCGGGTTTCCATGCAGTTCACAAATGAATATTTCTTCACAAATGATGAGATCATTTGTGGGTGAAGTCCTTTGTTGACAGCCATGCTCATGGTAGATAAGCATAGATGAACCTATTTAAGCTTCATTTCATGATTAAAAATATTCATGCACTAAATGGATTGATAATCGATGTTTTTTTCTTATCAATACATGGCTAAATATCTTGCTAAATTCAATTGATAATTTTGGAGAAGTGTTTATTTTGAGTTGAAGTTCTTATTCTTCTCTATTTAGGTTCTTTAAAGCATTTTTCTCTTTTAGAGAAGGATTAAATGTTATGTGAGGTGTTGTTCTAAGAGAGGCACTACACTGATTGTATTGCTTTTATAAGTGGTGAAGTGATATACAATTTTATATGCAGGTGAAGTTCTATGAAAAATTCAAAAATATTTCAATGCATATTCAAGAATCAGTTCTCTAAGAATTATGAAAGTCAACCAACAGTACACAAATTTTCATACATGCTATGCTATGATCATTTTATGATCATATGAAAAAAATTAAAACTATTTGAAGAGTATAATGTGAATAGAAATGTGAAGATCTATGTGATGTAAACATCAGTTCACAATGCATCCAGAATGTAAAAAAAAGAATGCGACAGATCATATATGCTATGTTGTGATTAATTATTTATCTTAAGAATAATTTAGAAAACTGTTTAAATAATATACAGTGAATAGAAAAGTAAAGTGCTATGCGATGAAAGAATAAGTTTTATAAGAATAAAATAAGTGGATCACTAGTATGATACATATCATAAATGATATTCTATGATCATTTGATGATCATTGAATAAATTTAGCATATTTTTTGAACAATATAAATGTAATAGAAAACAGATGTGCAATATGATTTGAGCATCGGTACAGTAAGCATCAAATAATTGGACAAATAGTATGATATATATCATACAAGATATGTTATGAAAATTTCATGATCATTGGAACAATTTAGAATATTTTATGATCAATATATAGTTAGTAGAAAACTTATGTGCAATATGATCCAAGCATCAGTAAACTTAGAATCAAATAAGTGGACCAACAATATGTGACATATCATACATGCTATATTATGATCACTTCATGCATGTATGATCAATTAAGAATATTTTTTGATGATTACAAAGAGGATAAGAGAATGGGATGGTTTTATGATTTATTTGAGTTGATATTCTGAAAAATAGAATATTCTGAGTTTTTCATGTCTATATCTTTCATAAAATTATATTGAAGAAATTTTTTTCACCACATGAACACATTATTTGAGGTTGGGACTTCACTATAAGTAGGAAGAATCATTTTGGAAGAAGAAATATGAGAAATATCTAATCATTAATAACGATTAGAAGTTGAATAGAATGAATCTAGAATATACTCGTAGGAGAAGGCAGCCAGGTCTGAGCATTCAATAATCTACAATGATTTGGATAATTCAAGATATGGTGTGAATAGATTTCGAGACAAACATGATTATTTCAAGAAGTTTTTGAAGATATTTAAGTACTAAATGATTATAAATGATCTAGTATACTCATGGAAGAAGATCTATTTCAAGTGTTGTAGGAGAAAACAGAAGAAAATAGTGATGTTTCTATTTATGGATCATGAACATTGATAAAAAAGATCTTGGGATTGGTGTTTCTACCCAGTTACTGAATAGGCTTAGGGAGGGGATATCTAACTAGTCTAGAATAAGGATAAGAGAATATGGTTTCATTGTCTAACCAACCATGGTATAAGATTTGGTTGATGGGGTGTAGAATCTAGATTAATTAGAGAATCAACTACTAGGGTGTATAAATAGTTGTTTCCTTATTCATTATAATCATCTTCTTATATAGTGGAGAATCCATGTTGGGGGTTTAATCAACCTAACAAGGTGTAGGTATTTATACTAAACTGTGTAAATACAGTGTGTTGTGCTCTTTCTAGTAATTTATATATATAAAGTGAGATTGTGAGATATCACCAAGTGGATTAAGAACCATAACAAGTTTTGGAGGTATAATTAAAAATAAAAAAAAATGAAAAAGTAAACCACTAATTCACCCACCCCCTTAATGTTTTCAATACATTCTAGGGAATTATAGACTATATGACTACTTTTTCCCCGATAGACTAAGGAAAGAATGACCTAGTGAGTTCTTATGTCTAGAGTTGGACACAATGATAGTTATAGAATATTCAACACGCTTTATAGATATGAAGTGTTTTTAACTGATGTAACTTTTTGGGGTGGAATTGATAAAAATATGCATTGAGGAAGGTCTCATACATTTTGTTCAATCTTAATTCAATGTGTTTAGTTCGACCACTATTAATGAGATAGTGAATCAGGAAACAATTACATAGTTGAACCTGAGGGAGGTTGGGGGCACATAGTATTGTATTATAATCTCTCAGCCTAGTGGTTCAGCTTCCAGTGGTAGGAATCAATGATTTTAGGATTCCTATTATATGAGCACCAGCCAGACTAGTAGTACTGGTAGTGCAATGTTCCTTCATCACTGTTCAATACAAGGAAACATGAGGAATCAGTTTGATCGCGACCTAGTGGAGTGTTGAGATTATGGTAGGATGAACCATGTGCAACATTTCTGTAGTACCTTCCCTCTAGTGGTCAGTGGAATAGGGTCATCCTCAACTCTTGTTTCTGGAGAAGGTTTCAGAGCTACACATCATCTAGGGAGATAGAGTAGTATGGTCGTTTTGGCCAAGGTTGTGGTGGTTGTGGTTGAAGAATTTAGGAACTAGTTATACCTAGACAACAGAGTGGGATTGCTTTGAGTAGTGAGGTTATATCACACGGTTTTGGTTTAGGCTAAATATATTATGCATATCCTACCCACAAGGATAAGGGTGTTGGACTATCTAGAGTGAGAGGTACGATATTCATAGCCTCTACTCTTGTATCTGTAATTTTTTACATAGGTGCATCATATAGTTTCATAATTTTACATGTGGTGGAATTATGTAGGCTTATAGTTTAGTTTTCCAAGGTAATTATAATGATTAATAATCCATTTGGGATTAAGACATAGGGAGTATGTCAGTTTAGGGAGTTCCCCATTGATATTGGTGGGTGTCACTTCATTTGGTATCTTTTTTTCCTCGAGATTACTGAGTTTGATGTCGTACTTGGTATGGACTTGATAGTTTCTTATCAATTAACCATTGATTTTTATCACCAAAGGGTGAACTTCACATAAACATATGGTGGAGTGTTTATTCACAAGGCTGAATGGGATTTCCAAGAAATTTGATTTAGACCAAAGCATCCTGGGTTGGGTGGGAGGATAGGCCAGATTGTTAGCATTTATCTGGATGATAGATATCATGTTCAGTAGAATTTTCTCAAGTGTTTTATCATTTCAGGGAATCTTTCATGGAATAATTTTCTGGTTTAACTCCTAAGATAGAGGCTGATTTCTCCATCGAGCTAGTTCTAGGAGCAACAATGATATCCATTCCTCCTTACAGGATGGCTACTATAGACTTATAGAATCTTAAGATGTAGATAGAGGACTTGGAGGCAAAGGGGTTTATTCGAACCAATACTTCTCTATGGGTTTCACTGGTACGTTTTGAAAAAAAGGGAAGATAATACCCTTAGGATATGCATTGATTACTGTAAATTGAACCAAATTATGGTCAACAACTAGTATCCTTTTCCACATAAATATTACCTTTTTGATAAGATTTTAGGAGATTAGGAGTTCTCAAAAATTGATTTGATATCGGGATATCACCAGGTATGTGTTCAACCTAAATACATACCTCATATATATTTTTGGAGTATGTATGGTCTGTATGAGTATTTGGTTATATCAGTAGGCCTCACTAACATGCCAGTGGTTTGTAGGGAGCTAATGAACCTTGTTTTTCATATTTATCTACATTCATTTATGGTGGTTTTCGTGGACGATATCATGGTGTATTCTCACAATCTACACGACCATGATAAACATTTTAAGATCATTTTGGATGCACCGAGGGAGAATCAGTTATGTGATAACCTAACAATGTTCCACTTCTATAAGGATAAGATTCACATCCTAGATCATATTATCTCAGATACAATAGTATCAGTTGATCCATATATGGTTAGAGTTGTAGTTTCATGGTGGAAACCAAATAATTTTATTGACATACATATTTTCTTGAGGCTAGTGGAATATGATAATAATTTCATATAGGACATACCATGCCTCTGATCACCACTTATTGTAATGACCAAGAAGGGTGTGAAGGTTCAATGGATAAATACCTATGAGATAGCCTTTTAGGAACTGAATGGGAGACTAAACTCATCACCGGTCCTGATTCTTCTAGAGTAGGGCAGTAGCTACACTATGTATTGTGATTCACCAGGTATCATGATATAAGTAGTTATGATATAGGGTAGAAAAGTTAGGATGTATGGGTCTCGGTAGATGAGGAAACATGAGATGAATTAACTGACTCATGATCTAGAGTTAGCTTCATCAGTACATGGATTACACTGTTAGAGACACTCTTTATTGTTAGATAATTTTATGATGTAAATAAACCACAAAATAATCAATTACATATTTTCATAGTGTGATATGAATTTGATGCAGTGAAGGTTGGGGGATTACC
Organism: Viscum album; assembly: GCA_963277665.1. Classification (NCBI taxonomy): domain Eukaryota; kingdom Viridiplantae; phylum Streptophyta; class Magnoliopsida; order Santalales; family Viscaceae; genus Viscum; species Viscum album. The sequence continues at coordinate 826,880,657 of OY728162.1, forward strand.
TATAGTATTTTAACTTTGAGATAGACTACACACTTGAAAAATGTTATGTGGTGGTAATACATTAAGAAGGAGGACTCATATATATGTGGTATAGTAGGCCACAAGTGAGTGGAAGCTTATGGATTTGATCTGTAAGATGCACTTTGAAATGCAAGATATTCAGGGAATAACTTTCATTCATCCTTATCTGTAACCTCTACCCATAAAGATAGAGTAATAATGAGAAACTATTGGATTTATAGGGATTCATAGTTTATGTCATGCTTATCGTAGAGTTTTCAGAGGGCATTGGGTACATAGGTGATTCAGAGCACAACATACCACCCTCAAACTGATGGCTAGTCAGAGTGTACAATATAGGTGCTTGAGGACATTCTTCGAGCATTAATATTTCATTTTGGGGGATATTGGGAGAGATATATTACCATAGAGGAGTTTTATTACAATAATAAATATTAGGTGACTATACAGATGGAACCTTATGAGGATTTGTATGGTCAGCCATGTTGATCACCCCTGTCCTGGTTAGTGGTAGGTGATGCAGCTTTACCAAGACCATGTCTCATAGAAGATACTTCTTATAAATTCTAGTTGATAATGAAATGAATGGATACTATAAATTATAGACACAAATCTTATTTTGATCATGTTTGATAACCTATAGAATCTGATGTTAGGTATTTCGTGTTTTTCTGTATCTCACCAAGGCAGGGAAAAGATTAATTAATAGATAGGGTAAGCTTTCCCCATGATATCATGGGTCATTTGAGGTTATGGAGATATTCGGAATGGTAGCCTATCAGTTTTAGTTAGCTCAGGGATACCAGAACATGAAAAACATCTTCTATGTATCTCATCTATGACATTATCACTCAATATCGTCTCATGCTCTACAGCCTAAGGAGGTTGAGTTATAGGTAGATTCATCCTTTGAGGATCATCAGATTCATATCATTGATATGATCGTGAACGTTCTCCGAGACTAGTGAGATCCTCTATTATGGGTGTTATGGATGTACAACCGTTTTCAAGATGAGAAATGGGAGATGGAGGATAACGTACGTGCTCAGTGGTTAGAGTTATTCTCTAGAAATTCTTGACCACCCTTGAAAGAGAAATATGAGGAAAAATTTATTTAAGGGGGAGGATTATAAGATCTTTTTTTCCTATGAGGTATAAATCTTATTTTCTATTTAAATTATTAATTGCATTCAAATGTGAAGACACTTTGGTGTAATGGGGCTATCAGGGGTGTCCATGGATTTTTCAGATTCTGAAACCCAACCCCTGGAAAAAATAGACGGGTTACAGAGTTAGGAGTAATAGAGTGACCCAAGCCATAAGGTTTTGAGAAACCATGTGGTGCTGGACAAAGGACTTCAGGAGCCCGTACAGTTCTAGTAAACCACGTGGATGGAGGAGAACTCCATTGTGATGGGCTTTTCAATTTTTTCCATATGGATGAGACATGATACATGTTTGTTTTTAAAAACTATTTTCACTAACCGTAAAAGGTTCCCATCTATACAGGGAAGCGATCACAATTGGTGCATAGTTTGCAAAACCTATAGCCAAACCGTGTGGCCCAATGTTTTGAGAGAAAATTAAATTTTATCATTAAAATATTTCAAAACCTAAAACCTAATTCCTATTTCTCATTAAAGTGGAGAAAACTAATTTGAGATCTCCCCCATGATAAATTTTTATAGATTTGGATCTCGTTCTTGTATCTGAACTCAGAATCTAGTGTCGTTAGTCTTGTTGGATTCATGCCAATGAGTACTCATTTCGTTTTATTCCTTTCTTTGTTTTTCTTAGTATCAGCTGTTCTATTTAGGTGCAAGATAATATTACCAATTTTTAGGTTCTTCATTATTTCTTCATTTTTCTTCTAATCTGAGCCAAATCAAAAGATGATACAATATGAGCACTCAATTATGGACCTATGGTAGTTGTTCTATACATTTCTCTTGGGTTTTGGTGCTTTATATGACTATTTTTTGTTATTCCACACACCATACATTCTGGTTGTGCCTTGATAATTAATTGAATTATTAAAATGAACATTTTGGAACATGTTAGGGATTCTCTTTAGTTTCTTGAGCATAGTTGGTGGTTTTCTCCCCATCCCAGGCCACAAATGGGGAGTGCCTTGTAATTGTATTTTTATTTTCCTATTGTTGAACATCCCAATGGGTGAGTGGTTGAGAATTCCTAGTTAGTGGAAGCCCCATTATATGTGAATTTAATTAAATTGATTACTTAGGAAATTTTTATCCTCCTTCACCATGTTATAAATGATGTGAATTGTTTAAATATTTAAATGTGAATTGTAATATAAGTGGGAACACTCATTTAATGTATTTGAATTGGAATTATTATATGAGTTGGAAGGACTCAATGAATGTGATGTTATGAAATGATAATTGAATTGAATGATTTATGTTTTTATTGGATTCCATGGGTGTGATACACCATGGGTCATGATAGTGGTGTTGGGCGGAGAAGTGATGGAAAGAGGGGGGGGGGGGGTGAATTGCCTTTTAAAAAATAATTAACAATTTAAAATCAAAGTAAAAAGTGCAGCGGAAATAAAAGAGGCAAGACACAAAACTTGATAACAGAGTTCGGCTTAAACCAAAGCCTACGTCTCCGCTCCCAACTCAACCGTTGAGAGATTTACTACCGCTTGCTTTTTAATGGTTTTAGAAAGAAACCCACTAGACTTTAAGGTAGTCTAGAACCTATTACAACTTGCTTTTAATGGTTGAGAAAGAACCCACTAACCTTCTTACAGGTGAAGGATAGCTCACCTATGACTCAAGCCTTTTAAAGGGAAGGCTTGACTAACCTCTTCACACCGTGAAGGTGGTGTGAAAACCCAAACAAAGAGAGGATAAAAGAAGTGGGGATTTGTAGGCACAAACCCAAATTGATGCTCAAAATAATAAAACAAGAAAAACCGTAATGTGGAGAAGTCTTGGGCGCCAATGGATTCATGAAGTTGATGAAGAGTGATCCCAATCTTCTATGGTGGTGCTCCTTGGATGTGGAAATGAGTTGGAGCAGATGGAGATCTTTGAGGGAATGCACCAGAGGTTCTCCAAATAATGGAAAAATGTTCCCGTGGGCTACCGTAAGTTTTCGGGGCTTCTTAGTCCTTTATTTATAGAGGGGGAACCCTAAAATGGCCTTTGGGGGTCTTTGGAGCCGTTGGAGAGGCCTTCGGAGCCGTTGGGAGTCAAGTGGACAAGTCTGGTCAAAGCCCAACGGCTAGTTTGACTGGCTCCACCGGCTGACCGGTGCTTGGCCACCGGTTGGCCGGTGCTTTGGAAAAGGGAGAGGTCTTCTGCCCAGGCTCCACCGGCTGGCCGGTGAGGAGACAGTAGGTGTCACTATTTGTCTGGGTTCCACCGGCTGGCTGGTGATGGGACACCGGTTGGCCGGTGGTCTGGACAGAGGGTATGCCTTCTGTCCAGGCTCCATCGGCTAGCCGGTGGTCATCCACCGGTTGGCCGGTGGACTGAAATCAGTCCACTTTCAGTCCTTCTTGGCCCAATTCCTTGGCAACCTTTTGCCTATCAACACAAACACTTAAAACAAGATTAGATAAAAAAGAGAGTGATTGTGATCATGAAAATTAAACCATGAGGGGTACGAGAGGTACAACAATCTCCCCCTATTTTGATGATCACAATCACCAAAACAAGCAATGTAAAAGACTGAAATGAAAGGCATGCTTTAAAGGATAAATTGAAAAGTAAAGAAAAGCATGAGAGAAAGATTTCTCCCCCAATCAACCAAGAATTTCTCCCCCTTTGTGATTATCAAAATAGCACGGGGCATAAAACTTGATTGAGGGAAAGGTTGAAAAACAAGATAGAGATTTTAAACCAATTGAAATTTTTGGAATTTGAATTGAAAGTTTTGAATTGAAAGTTTTTAATTGAAGGTTTTGAATTGAATGTTTTGAATATAAAGTTTTGAAAATAAAGCAAAAGGCTTAAAAGATCCTAACTCCCCCTAAATAAAAACAACAAATCACCGGGGAGAGGATTTTAGAACCGAGACAATTTTTGGTCCGGTGAGACTCGCTAAAAGGGATTTTTCAATCCAAACTTGTCTAGTGGCGGGTCTTCTCCTATGAAATTCATCATTAAAGGAAATGGTTTTGGGCCTTCCATACCGGGCATTTTTGCAATCGCACTCATAAATTAAGTGCTCGGGTTTTTTACAATAGTTGCAAAATTTATATTAGGAGCTCCCCCTTACAAAAATAGCTGGAGCATGGGAAGAGGAAGCTTGCTTGGTATAGCCAAGTCCTTGGGTGGTTCTAGATATGCATTGGGAACCAAGGAGCTTCGAAAGGTTATGTTCACCTTTGGTGAACTTAGCTAGGGATTCCCTTAAATCCTTGATTGTTAATTCCATAGAATCAACATCGGGAAGGTTTTGGATCTTGAGAGACAACTCCTCCTTTTCTTTGAGAAGTTGTTCCTTTTCGGAAGAATGGTTTTTGAAATTCTTTTTTAAAGCAACAAATTTGGAAGAAAGTTCGTGAAAACCTTCCTCCAATTGATCTCTAGCATGTTGGAGATCCTCATAAGATAAATGATTAAAAGAATTTGAAGAACTAGAGGATGAGGAGTCGGAAGAGGATACCTCATGAAATTCCATTAGGCATTTTTTACCGTTGTCACTAGAGGAGGAGGAGGATGAGGATGTGGAGCTATCACTCCATGTGGCCTTGAATGCCTTCTTCTTTTCCTTTTTCTTGGCCTTTTTCTTGTTGAGTGGACAATCGGGCTTGTAATGGCCTTTAGTGCCACACCCGTAACATGTTACCTCGGGCTCGGATTTTTCATTGGGTTGAGCCTTGCGGGATTTCTTCTTCTTGTGCTTCTTCATGAATTTGTGCATTTTGTGGGCACGATTCTCCATTTCTGAATTGCCGCTTGAAGAGGAAGATGATGAGGAGGAGGAGCTTTCTTCTTTTTGAACTTTGAAGGGGATGTTCTTTGGAACTTTGATCGGTTTGCCTTCCTTTTCAGCTTGCCTCCTCATGGTGATCTCGTAGGTCATGAGGGATCCGATGAGCTCTTCGACCGGCATGTTCTTGATGTCTTTTTCTTCTTGAATTGCCATGACATTCGGTGCCCATGTGCTTGGTAAGATCCAAAGGATCTTCTTGACCATCGTTTCTGTAGACACATCATCACCAAGAGACGTTCTCCCATTGCAAACGTTAGTAAAACGAGTAAACATTTCAGAAATATTTTCAGATGGATGCATGGTAAAAGACTCAAAATCTTGACGGTACATATCCAATCGAGTATCCTTAACTTTTTTGGTCCCCTCATGGGTACCCTCCAATAGTTTCCAGATTTCATGAGATGAAGTGCATGTGGAAACTCGATTGAATTCATTACGATCAAGGCCGCAATGAAGAGCGTTCATGGCTTTGCCATCAAGCTCGAAATTTTTAATATCGGCTTGGGTCCATTTGGATTCATCGGGAGAAGAAAGAGAATAACCATGCATGACAATTTTATAAATAGGATAACCTATAATTCTATGAAATGTGGTCATGAGGGTTTTCCAATAAGTGTAGTCGGTTCCATCAAAGAATGGAGCACGAACCAAAGAATAGCCATCGGGGGAGAAAGAAGTTGAAGCCATCACAAAGGATCTTGAATTTGAAACCGGTTAGGGTATTACTCAAATTTTCCCTCTGATACCAATTGTTGGGCGAAGAAGTGATGGCAAGAGGGGGGGGGGGTGAATTTCCTTTTAAAAAATAATTAACAATTTAAAATCAAAGTAAAAAGTGCAGCGGAAATAAAAGAGGCAAGACACTAAACTTGATAACAGAGTTCGGCTTAAACCAAAGCCTACGTCTCCGCTCCCAACTCAACCGATGAGAGATTTACTACCACTTGCTTTTTAATGGTTTTAGCAAGAAACCCACTAGACTTTAAGGTAGTCTAGAACCTATTACAGCTTGCTTTTAATGGTTGAGCAAGAACCCACTAACATTCTTACAGGTGAAGGCTAGCTCACCTATGACTCAAGCCTTTTAAAGGGAAGGCTTGACTAACCTCTTCACACCTTGAAGGTGGTGTGAAAACCCAAACAAAGAGAGGATAAAAGAAGTGGGGATTTGTAGGCACAAACCCAAATTGATGCTCAAAATAATAAAACAAGAAAAACCGTAATGTGGAGAAGTCTTGGGCGCCAATGGATTGATGAAGTTGATGAAGAGCACTCCCAAGCTTCTATGGTGGTGCTCCTTGGATGTGGAAATGAGTTGGAGCAGATGGAGATATTTGAGGGAATGCACCGGAGGTTCGCCAAATAATGGAAAAATGTTCCCGTGGGCTACCGTACGTTTCCGGGGCTTCTTAGTCCTTTATTTATAGAGGGGGAACCCTCAAATGGCCTTTGGGGGTCTTTGGAGCCGTTGGAGAGGCCTTCAGAGACGTTGGGAGTCAAGTGGACAAGTCTGGTCAAAGCCCAACGGCTAGTTTGACTGGCTCCACCGGCTGACCGGTGCTTGGCCACCGGTTGGCCGGTGCTTTGGAAAAGGGAGAGGTCTTCTGCCCAGGCTCCACCGGCTGGCCGGTGAGGAGGCCACCGGTTGGCCGGTGAGGAGACAGTAGGTGTCACTATTTGTGTGGGTTCCACCGGCTGGCCGGTGATGGGACACCGGTTGGCCGGTGGTCTAGACAGAGGGGATGCCTTCTGTCCAGGCTCCATCGGCTGGCCGGTGGTCATCCACCGGTTGGCCGGTGGACTGAAATCAGTCCACTTTCAGTCCTTCTTGGCCCAATTCCTTGGCAACCTTTTGCCTATCAACACAAACACTTAAAATAAGATTAGATAAAAAAGAGAGTGATTGTGATCATGAAAATTAAACCACGAGGGGTACGAGAGGTACAACAAGTGGTAGTAGATGCCTTCGAGGAGATTACTCATTGAGTCTGGATTTTTTGGGATTACTTGGACCTTGCTAGACCTTGTATTTGGATTTATTGGGCTCATATATGACATTTTAGGTTGAAATGATCCTTATACCTAAATCCAAGACTAATAGAGCTTCCATCGAGATTCTCCTGGGACCCGACAAGGATGCCTTAGTCCACTATACCATAGATCCGGCCCCATGGGGTATGAAAATTATGTTATATGGCTTAGTTGTGGTAATTGTGGTATTCTTGACTATATGGCATAGTTTTGTTTGATATAATATAATGGTTATATAGCATGGTTGTGGTTGGTATGAGATACTAGATATATGGCTTGGTCATAGTGTTTATTTCTGTTGGGCCTTATAGAAGCCTTGTTTGAGGATCTTGACTCTTTTTTGCAGGAATCCTTGCTAGGATTGATAGTATCAACTTACAGTTATTACTTTTGTCATTAACATTTTACTTGTATTACTATCATATCTGTTATATACCTTTCACACTTATTGCATTTTATTATACATCCTAGATTGTTATAGACACAGTTTTTATGACCTACTAGTACTTTATATCATACCCTGTCTCGGGCCACCATTGGGTACCCATATAGAGTTTATGTATGCAGGTTGGGATTGGTAAAAACACCCAATGTTTTATAATTTAATTTGTTCCATTTCTAAGAGTAGGGGAGCATAGGACCAAACATTGGCTTATGATGTTATCAGGATATAGTTCTTTTTTTTATTTTATTTTTATTTTGATACATGTATTATATTGATTCCAATATACCTATTTTATATTATTTGTAGGAACATTACATGGTATATTATTTTGGTATATGATATTTATTTTTTAATTTTTGTAAATATCTGTCTTTGGATGATATCTCCTATTTATAAATTAATGTACTTCTGCTAAGGCGGGTTTCTAGCCCAGTGGTAATAGTGGCTATTCATGTTTCTTATTCATTGTTATAGTTCATCCAATATTGACCTATTTGTTTGATACCATTATTTTTTACTATATCATGGGGGAATTATCCCCCCATTGACACCCCATTTCCCATATCTTTTATTCAGAATCCTATGGTGTTTGGTGAGATTCACTTGAGTCCATGTGGCTAACCAGTCTCAGAGCACCATTCAGTGGCATTGGGGTCCCCAATGTTACACTCTATGAAATTAAAACTGACTGAACTCACTATTCTCAATGGAATGAACTTTCAAAATAAGTATAAATACATAGAAATATCACTTTACTATTAAAATTTTAACTATAATCTTTAACAGATTAGATGAAAAATCATTCAAGAAGGAAAAAATCCTCTTCATTAAAAAATACAATTTCTAGAAAAAGAAATGAAATATGCATAGAAATGAATTGAATAATAAGGGTTTTCCCATTGATATCGACTACCATAGGCTCCAAGGAGTTTAGCTAAGAATTTATAGATCAACTCACATTTTATTCCTCCTCCATTTTCTATAGAAACTCTAGGATAATCCTCCCTCCAATACCACTTTATCATGAACCACACCATATCCTATAAAATTATTATATCGTTTTTTCTAATTGTATTTTACCTTAATATTTCTGAAAAAATAATGTGAAAATGATTTTGAAATGATTTAAATATTCAATTGATCATATTGAAACTCCATGAGAGTACAAAAAAAGAATCATGATTTCTTCCAGGTGGTAGTAGTATAAATTTCTTTTATCACATGGGTGAAAAATTAATTCCATGCACACCAATGTTTTATTTCCCCTATGAATCATTTCATTATCATAAAATAATCATCTCATATTTGAAGGAATACATATGGACTGGAATAAAATGTGATATGTAGTGATTAAATAGCAACATATTCTAAAGGAAAGTATCCTAAAAAGATCTCTAAAATATCAAATAAGACCATAATTCTCCTATGCGGCCACCAAGAGTCATACTGTTACTGGAAAAAATCCTAAAATATCTTTAAAATATCAAATAAGACCAAAATTATCCTATGCGGCCACCAAGAGTCATACTGTTACTGAAAAATATCCTAGGGGGTTAAAATTTACCAAATGGAATTATCATATTAGTGTTATAAAATTCTTTTATGTGGATCTCAAAAGTCATACAAGATCATAATTGTATTCCAAAAACTAGATTTTAGCAATGTAAATTATCATACATGGGGTAAATTTTCCTATGGGGGTAAATCTACCTATATAGAATACTAGAATATCTTTCATGGAATGATATATAAAAGTAAAACAACATATGGAATATTATCTTATGAATAAGAAAAAATTATTCTACATGATAAATTCTCTTATAAGAAAGATTATATTATGGGACAAACATAACCAAAATTTTCTCATTTTGAGTTCAACAATTGGGAATAACAAGGAAATTACCAAATTAACACTAAAAATATGGATTTTTCAGAAAATTCCATAAATTAATAAAACACATAAAAACATTGAATTAAGTTTTTTCATAAAAATTTAAAAACTATACATTGAAACAAAATATTATGTGATTTTACTTAAAACTAGTGTGGATTAAATCATATAAACCCAAATCTTAGATCATGAATATATCAACTATATCGGGAAGGTTAAAAAAAGTTGGTTTATTACTATAAATATACTTATAATCTATGTTTTATTTTGTATAAAGTAGAATGTGATATTAGGAAATCACTAAAATCAATACTTGAAAATGAAGATATCCTCACTAAAATAATTCCACGAGTGGTACAGACACTTGAACATAGTACTAAGATATGGGAGTAAATTTTATGTGTTGGATTCCCCACTATATAATGATCCACATGTGGAAGCTAGTGAGTGTGAAAATGATTCCTATTATAGTCACTTGGATGATGCATTCAATGTTTATGTGATTTTAGCATCATCAAAAATATACCAATAAGGGTTTTTCCCTTTCTAAGAAAAAACTATTAGGTGTTTTACATGATTTATTATTAGGTAAATTGTTTAAGCCTCCATTCATTATTAAAGGTTATAGTGCCAAAAAGCTTCTTGAAATAGATCACAAAGATGAAACTAAACTATTTTAAGTAGAAGATAAGGGTAAATTTGCATTTTTCCTGAAATTTTTATGATTTAAATAGTATAAATAGAAATATATAATTGATAATTCATACATGATATTCCATTAAAATATTTATGTATTATATACGTAAAATAATTATTGATCTTAGTAGGTAGATAAAAGATGCTTCAATCAAGGTGATTTTGAGAATATTTTAACCAATAATTCATCAATAATTAAGTATATATATATATATATATATTTACTAAACCCACATTTCCTTATATATATATGATTTATAGTGTTATTAAAATGATAACTTACACATTTCTTTTCATGAAGAGAATGATTATGAGTCTTGAAATATTTTTTTTTACCTTTTATGATATTGTTTACAAATAATATCATTAAAACCTAACCATATAACAAATACAATGATAGATTAGATCTCATATGAGTTATAATATGAAAGAAAGACCTCATGTCACATGTCTGTTTGTTATTATGTGAATCATTTTTCAAGGTTAGTTCTATAAAAAACATAAATCAGGAATACAAAGTGTGTTTTTGTGAATTATCAAAAATGTTACTAAGGATATTCTATAAATCCCTAAGGCGGAGAATAATAATTCAAATGAGAGACTGTTTTTATATGAGAAAAGAAATAGCTATAATTTTGATAGTGGCATAAATAAAGAATATGTTAATTTCATGTCTTAATATGTATACGATTCTAAAATATCAATATGTTCCATAATAGTTCATGGACAATAATGTTCTTGAGGCACATTGTTTATAGGAAAGTTAGAACCAATGATAAATGGTTTATAATCACTATGTTAGGTGATATTATATTTATTGGGGATAATGAATCCTTATACTTCAAAGAAGTAGTAAATAGATAATTATCAAGTAAATTGAATGTAGGTATGAATTCATAAATGGATTCCTTGTATGAAAATAAAGTTAGTATTTTGGTAGAACTTATTACTATTATGAAGCACACTAGGTCTAAATGGGTTTTCAAGAACTTTCTCAACAAGGATGGTAAGTAAAATACCTATAAATAATTATTGATTGATAACAGTTTTAAGATAAGTCAAGATGTTGTATATAATGAAACAAATTCCTCAATAGATATAATATAATTTATTTAAATTATAATTATTATAGAAGTGTACCATGATAATTTGTCGCACCCTTCACATAATAGGTTTTCTATAATTTTGGGCACATTTATCTCTATTTTGGTTCTACATTTTTTCAAGAGTTATGGGTTGGGATTTTGGAATATAGGGGGAAAAATACAGGTGCATGAATTCTACATGTTTAGTAGTAATTGGGCAGTAACTGTGTGATATTTAATATTTGGTTCCAGTGAATTTTTTCAACATTTGAGAATGGTTTTCCTAATTGTGAAATATTTCTTGGAAATACATGTGATAGGTTAGGTTTGGGGCTAGAGGGGGTTTCATGGATTTCTCATGACTTTTCTAACCATTTTGTTATTTCTAGGTAACCTTCCACCTCAGTTTTCAAGGGACAGTAGAGACCACATGGTTAGTACATAATTTTTCTAACCATATATCCAAACCATTTTATCTATATGAATTTATTAAAATTATAAAATTACCCCAACACACTTATTTTCATTTTTGACCCAAATTTTACCCTAATATCTCACTAGCCTGACCGAACCTTTCCTAAAACCTGTAGGAGGTTCTCCCTTGGGTCTCTTAGTGGGTTTCTATCGATTTTGGTGTATCTATTTAAGGTATGTGTAATTATATTATTCATTCCTCCTCTATACTATATATTTACACTCAATCTATCATCCCCTTGATTTGTTGGAACCCAAATGGGCTGTGATGGGAAAATATAGGGCTTAATGTGTGGAATTAATTATTTTTATTATGGATCTAGAATTATGAGGACTATATGTCTTCATTTATGATCAATACTTTCAAAGGAAACTATGTTTCCTCTGTTATTATTGTAGGTGTCTCTATATAATAGTTATTTTTCATGGAAATTTTTTTCAATCTTTTTGTTTTCCTTTAGTTACTCTAGTGGAAAAGTTTATTTGATATATATTATGGTTTATTTATGAAATTGAATATTTTTCATGGAAAATGTATTAAAAGTTTTTTTTCACTAAAAATAGTTTTATACAGTTCATGTTTTAATGAAATGTCTTATTTATGGTTTGGAGTATAAAATGGATTTTTCATTATGGGAGTGGTAATTATTTTCTTATCTAAATATTTTATTAAATTGCATGAATGATTTACTTGAATGTCTTATCAAAAAATATCACATGGGAACCTTAGGTACACCAGGTTATAGACATATGAAAACCTCAATGATTGTGAAACAAGTAAGGGTTACAGGTGAGATACTGATAAACTATGGTAGGTTTTGATATCATGAAGATTAAAATTATATAGGATTATAGTTTATTATGTGTCCTGTATAGGTATTCACATATGTTAGATTCCAAATGTGAATGGTTTTATTCATGATAGTGATATTTCATGCTTTGATTCCTCAAATGTTTACATTTTTAGGTATAGAAACTCTTCATTACTTCCAATTATGTAATCATTAATATTTATTTCCATATTATTATGGATTTTAATATGGATTATTTTAAATTAAAATCAAATAATTTTTATCAGAAATTTTTTCAAATTAAATTATTTACAAAATATTTGTTTTAATTAAAGAACTAATGGTTACATAGCAATGAACATTGTATGGATTCATGGGGGTATAATAGTAGGAATTTATCTAACACCTTATATATTCAATTAGTAATATAAATACTCATATTTATAGGATCCATGTAAAGTTAAGGTTGTCATTTATCTAGATGAATTCTCTTGGCTGATGTCTCTTCCTGATGATTTTGTAATGTTATGAGGGATAGTCACATGGATGCTTGGTTTTTTACTTGGACTTAAGTAGTTTTTGGGATTATACTTCTATTTTTTTTGTTATGTGTTATGGTTTTGAAAACATTATCCAATTATATATAGCTGTTCTATTTAATTATATTATTATATATGATACATATTAAATTTTTATTTCAGGTTCAAACCATTACAATGGTTGTATATATTGATACCTAGGTGCTTTCCACCAATACATGGGGATCAAAAAAACTCTTCTAGGGTGGTAGGCTTGCTTTGGTTACATGTCAGTCGACCCATGTTGGTTTGTTACAAAATTTCATCAATTGGAGGTTTGTTTCATGGTTTATTGTATTATAGAGTTACTACCATCTAGACTCAGGTGGTAACTGCAGAAGGGTTCATGGTCAACTCGATTTCATATCTAACCTTTAGTTACCATGATTGGTCAGGGATTTTTCATCATGATTCTATGATTGATTTTGGGTTTATTTAAATGAACCTTATCAATTTTCTCTATTGGTTTCCACTATTTTCATCAATTATTTTTGTTTAAGGGATTTAGTATGCATTATTGAAGTTTATATTTTAATTCAGATATGCATTCCAATGATAATAAGGTGTCACCTCTTGTGTTTAATTTATAATTCCTCCATAAGTTTGTCTTTGATTCTAAGGGAAGGACCTATTTGAAAAATAACATACAAAACCCCTTCATTCAACCCTTATTTAGTGTAAATAGTAATCTAGGCTATTCAATCAGAAGGTCAATATGGTTGTGGAAACAGGGAATGGATAGTGAATTATCCTTTGGAGTTTACCAAGAAAATTACACCAATATTCTTTGCTGACAGAGGAACCAAAGAACCTATAGAATAGATTGAGGGAATAGAAAAAAATTTCCACTTTTGGGGGGCTCTAGAAGACTATATGTTGGGAATTACCACTTATATTCATGAATTTCCTAGAGTGAAATTTTAGGATTCCATTGTGCTTGCTAAATTACACAAGGAACTCACATAAAAGTCTTTCAATAAGTCATTCAATAATCAGTTCTGTCCAATGACCTTACATGTGGAAACGGCTTGGGCGTTTGTCACCTTGGATCAAGGAGACCATTTAGTGATGGAGTATGATACTTGTTTCATCAATCCATCTCAAAAACAAGGAACTAATAACTACCTCATGGATATATAGTTTTAGATGGGTCTAATTCTAGAGATTTTATTGATTATTATTATAACATTCTTGATGACCATTACCAATGTAGTTGATAATGTGGTTATAGTTGACTAGACATAGTAAGGAAAATAGGTCTTAGTGAAGCATCTGTTATTATAGGGGTAGTCAGGGTGTGTCACCTATCCTAAAAAAGAATCACAGTAATAGTTCTTTGTTTTCATTAGGATAATTAAAGAGGGTTTTTCAGGAAAATACTAGGTTTTTTTCTTCTATTATGGAATACCTAGCCATTACTAAGCCTAATTGTATAGTAAAACCAGATATCTTCCATCATTGTAGACAATTTGTCCACCTTAAATGTTTTAATATAAGAGTTTCATATTGAATTAGAGTTGGATACACCTTACCAAAAGAACTTATGGTCAGTTATATGCTATGAAAAGGTGGTTTATGTCATTCTAATATTAAGGAGGATAATCAGGAAATGAAGAAATCTCAAATAGGGGTTCAGTTTGGATGCCTTCATACAACAAAGTATGCACAAGAGGAATCTGATGTGGGTCTGACTACTATGAGATATAGAATGTTTATTACTTCATCTATAGTTCTAGATCTCATTAATACTAGTGAATCTCATTATTTTACATCATAAAATTTGGTAAATGTGTTGGAATTATGCTCAAAGCATATGTCATTTTTATGGATCATTATAATCTCTTATAAAGGTGGAAAGAGCAGGGTTTTAAATATCCCAAGTGCCAGTGTATGATCGCTGACCATGAAGTCATATATAATTTCATAGTTCTCGATCTTAATATCTTTGAACATATCATTAAAATGGATTAAATGGTCCATTTTAATCCCTTGGTTAATTGTTATCATTTTTAGATTTGGTTTTAATCTCCCAATGGGGTTACTTTTGTCTTTCAAGGTGAGTGGGATCCTATCTCTGGGTGAGTAGGAATGTTTTTCATGAGGTTAGGATGATCTCATGTAAATTTTTAGATATTTTCATTATGTCCATTTATCATTAGTAAAGTGGTATTATTCCTAGTGTTATGAATGGGTAACATAAATACTTTCCTAGTGACATTTTCTAGGTCAATTCCCCAAAGATAAGTTTAGTTTACTATTGACCTACTTCCGGGGATGATCCTCGTCTCCTCACCATTTTACCATATGACATCCACTAAGTAAAATGAAATTAATGTTCATATTGGGTATATTGAGTATAAAATATTTATTTCTATGAGAATTTCACCTTGTACTTCTCTGATTCTCTTCATAAATAAGTATTTGGATGCCTTTAGTTGTGCGTTGAGTACCAAAATTTTTATCAAATGAATATTCAGAAAGGGTACCATTTCCTCGGATTGATGATATATTTGATCAACTTATGGGATCTTGATCATTTTCTAATATTGATTCATGATATGGGTACCATCAGTTAAGAGTCTGAGAGGAGGATATTTTGAAGACTACATTCCAAAAAAGGAATGGAAATTATGAGTATTTGGATATTCTATTTGGTCTTATTAACTTTTATGTGGTGTTTATAGCTTTGATGAATTGGATCATTTATTGTTTATTGGACTCCCTCACGGTTGTTATTTCGGATGATATTTTGGTGATTTCAAAGACTAATTAAGAACTAAGAGATCATATTGATATTGTTCTAAGAACTCTTAATGAAAATCATATGTATTGATACATAACTAAATTCTAGTTTTAGATCTGAAAAGTAAGATTTCTGGGAAAATTTATATCTGAGAGAGGTATCTCATAGAATCATAAATAGTTTTAGGAAATGATATACTTGGATCACCCAAGAATGTGTTTTAGATTTACATCTTCTTGGTTTTTATGGTTATTATAGAAATTTCATTCCATATTTCTCCATGATTCCATCTCATATGTTAGACTTGAACCATAAGGGTATTTAGTTTGAATGGAATGATGATTCTCAATGATCATTTGAATGAATTAAAATGAGGATGACTTTATATCTAGTTTTTATTCTTTTTTAACAGGGTTTTGGTTACAACATATTTTTTATGCCTTAAATACAGGATTAGGTTGCGTTTTGATGCAGGGGAAGCATGAAGTGACATATGGATCATTATATTTATGCCCTCATGATAATATTTATCATAATAATGATCTAGATTTTCCTTCCATGATTCAGTCTCTAAATAAATGGAACCACTATCTCTTCATAGAGAGGATTACTATATATTTGGATTATTAGTGCCTGGAGAATATTTCTTCCTAGTGGTATCTGAACCTATAACAGAGATGTTTGGTAGGGTATCTTAACAATTATGATTTTTATATTTCATATACACCTATAATATATAATTTTGTCACTAATACATTGAGAAATAATTTAAATAAAAATACCAAGAAGAAATCTATGAAAGAATGATCTCTGATGATTTTTATAAATGAGATGTACTTGGATGTTGAAGAATTTGATAGGAAGTTGTGCTTATCTTGTGTATAATAAGATTCTTTATTTTATGATTTTATTCCTCCCAGATAAGAAATATACACTTATTTTCAGAATTTTAGTTAAATAATCTATGGTAAATTGAATTTGGGTTATTAGACTTAGTCTCGTAATATTGATTTTCATTTTTGAGGTAAATTGTTCTTTCTAATAACTTTGCATTGAAAATTGATGGATAATGGAAATTAGTCCAATTGTTCCATACAACCTAGGACTACCAAGATGAATCCTGATTTGAGATGTTGATATTAGTTGTTTGGGATGAGGGAGTCGATTTGGGATTTTTTGTCATGATTCCTTATCTATAAAAGATTAATATAGATCACCAAAGACTGGAGAATTTGTTGTTTACTTTACCAATATTAGTATGTAAGTGGGATAATATATCCAGAGACATAATTATAGGTTTACCATGGAATCCTATTGGGAAAAATATTATTTAGGTGATAATTGATTTACTTTCAAAATTAGATCATTTCCTTCACATTAAAGAGACAATAAAGATAAAAGAACATGGGAAAATATAAATATGAAGGATCATGAAGCTCTATGAAGTACCTTCTGTTATTATTAGTAATACAGATATGTGATTTAAATATTGGTTTTTTAAAGGTTTATAAGAGGTGATAGGTACCCAAATGAAGTTAACCACTGTAAATCATGCTCATACCGATGGATAGACTGATCGATCCATTCAGATTCTTTAGGATATAATTCAGGCATGAATTATTTATTTTTATGGTTCATGGGAAAGGAATAAGTCATTAGTTGAGTTTTCCTATAAAAAGATTATCATTATTTGATTAAAATATAACCATTTTATGTTTTTTTGTTTATACTTGAAAATATACTTTATTTTGGGACGATTTAGGACAATAGTCTTTGGTTGGACCAAATCCAGTTCAATAGATTAATAATATTTTGGAATTTATATGAAATATTTTAGCAATAATTAGAGTCAACTAAAATACTATGTGCACTTTCATCATTTCACACTAGAGTTTGCAGTATGTGATCAATTTTTTCTCAATGATTCAACTCAATTGGGACATATTCATTTGGGAAGATATGGAACATTGGAAATAAGGGTTATTGGAACTTTCTAAATAAATATAAATATTGGAAATGTGGGATATTAGTTGGACTTACTATCTCAGTTGAAATCAATCTATTATGTGTTTATGTTTTTTCGACTAGAGTGGTATCAACTGGACCCTTATTAACTGTTAAAAAAAGAAGATACTGATATGAATCCTAAAAACATAGTGGATCAGATCCCAATTTAGATTATGGATCATCTGAATAAGGTATTTTGTGGTAAAATTTTTCTCTTGATTCATTTAATATGGATGTTTGGATGGGATATAAAAATGGTGTGGGGATATGAAGAAATGATGATGCAGTAGTGGCCTTTTGTCTTTGTGTGTTTAGAATCATAAGATCATTCCAGGGAAAGAAATTGACATGGTGGGGATAATTTTGACACCCTCCGGGTATAACACCCTGATATTTATTGAGAAGTATATTTTTCTTATGTATTATGTTATACACAACATAAAAGGAATCTTTCACTGCACACAACACTAGTTTGGCTTGCGTTACACACAATCACGACCTTCCTCGATAGCGTGTGTAGTACGCAATACCGGGTTTCACTAAACAATGATATATTGTTATAATATTATTATGGACTAGCCGTTATGAATAGTATTAACTATATTTTAAATTTTATAACATTATTATTCATCTTACATATTTTCTAGAACATGGTATGAGAAAAAAATAATTTTTTCTGGTAAAATTAGTACTTTTTCAAAAAATGCAGTTTTGCCGCCTTTTGGTGGTGCACCCACTTTAAATCTAGTTTTAGATATGTTTATAAGGTCAATTTGACCAAATAAAATTTTCCTTGGAATACGGATATAAAAATTTAATTTGGATAAATTTTTCATATTATTCTGATAACTTTCATATTTTAATGAATAGAAAAAACACACTATATTTTAATTAAAAACAACTTTTTTCATCGCAATAATTTATATGGTTAGAATATCTTTTTAATTGGTTTTAAAGTCTAATTAGAATATATTTTTACCATTTAATCCAATTTTTCTCATTGGGATTAATTTCACTATGAAATTGGACATTAACAAGTGTCTATCTTTTGAAAGTTAATGTTTTTAAAAAACACGCTATTTGTTTTGATAATGGGAATTAAGTTTAAAATTAATTAATTCCACTTCTATGTTTTGAATTTGGGAAAATAGATATCATTTTTGAATTTGGAATATCAAATATATCTTAGGCTGAATTTTTGGAATTTTTCTGAAAAACATCAATTTTTGATGAATAGTGAAACAACTTAGTGATAGTTAAAAAATAGACTCTTTCATTTAAATGAAATTTTACCACTTCTGGGAATTTAATTTCAAAAACCCGAAATAAATTGTTGTTATAAAAAAGTAATATTTGGTTCAATAAGATGAAAATAATTTTTGGTGAATAGCAACTTTTGACTTTTATTTACTGCGATTAAAGGTAAATAGGGTAATTCATGGTTAAAAGAATATTATAATAATTCAAAATTACCTTAACACTTATCCTAACCTTATTGGATGAGTAGTTTCCGACCATGGGAATCCTTGGGTAGATTTTGGGACCCCATTGATCAACATGGTAGTGATAATGACAATTTGGATTAATTAATTTAATGTAAAGACAAAATTGACATTAACAAAAATATTTTAGTAATTAATTTTTATAAGGGGATATATAAATTATCTTTCAGACTATAAATATTCATTGGAAATTTAAAAAGGTTTCCTACATTTTGGTATTTTTTTAATAATTTTTATACATCAAATAAATTAAATTATTTATGACATAATAATGATGTAGTTTTTACCTCATTAATAAATGATTTAAATAAATAAAATTATAATGATTCAAATATTATCCAAAACATGTCCAATTATGATTCTTTGATTTTATTTCCACCATGAGTCATATTATCATCATCTTTAATGATTTTTTGACCTTTTGAAAGTGAATATAAGTTTATAATAAAATAATATTTTCACACTTTCCAAAGGTGCCCCTCTCCTCCCTTAAAAAAAGGAACCTCCTCCCTCTCCACTTTACACAACTTTCAGCCTTCAGGATCATCCAAATATTTCCCTATACTATTCTCAACACACATTCTAATATTATATAGGTCCTGGTCTTATTCAAAGACCAGCATTATTAACCTATGAGGAGGTTTCAAAGAGGCGTGTCAAAGAAGAGGTAATATCAGTTACCGATTCTTTCAAAATTATTTCTTCTTCTACTTCCTCTTATTTAGTTGTTTCATTATTAATTAATAACATCAGTATAACTCATATACTCATATGTTATTATAAATATGAAACAACTCTATTTCACCTTCTATCCATCCTACGGAAAACGAAATCACCGTGCGTGCGTACGTACGAAAAACCGTCTCCATAACGTGGTGTAATCTATTTTCCACCACCATCTTAATTTGATGGGTATTATGGTGTAAAGAATAAATATATATGATTATTGTAAAGTGATATTTATTCTTAAATAGTATACATAAACTTCAATACCATTCCATGATCATGGGAACGATATCATCGCTCGTGCGTACATACGGCCTACCGTCCCACGATGTGATGCGACTCGTTCTACATGATATTCATTGAATAATGATTATATAAATGAATTGAATGAATAAATATGATATATATTACACTAATACCATTCTGGAAATGAGGTATCTATAACCTAAAAAGATGAATAAGAATTTATTCGACAAAACATGCATAAGAACATAATGCAATGAACCCCCGAATAACAAGTAGCAATGAAATATTACTAATAGGAAGATAAGAATATGACCATATATGATATAATAACAATGAATATGATTCTGTAATAAGTCAATGACATTATTTAAATCATTATACAAGAGGTTTGGATACATACGAAGAAAATCAGACCTAAGGTAAGGGAAAATCTCACAATCTTATTTTTATCCAAGATTGTTAATACTTCAGAATTTACTGGGGAATATTTATAGACCACATCCATGTTTCCTCAATATGTAATATTATTTCTATCCTCATACAATTTTTTAAATCCATTTTTACCCTTTGTTGAGAAAAAGATATGAAAGGAATCTTTTGTCGTTTTTAGTACGAGGTACTTTTTGACTTTTCCGGCCTAAGTATGAGAAGAATATTTTTTTAACTTATACGACATGAATGGATTTTTATGATTTAATAGAGAATTATTTCCATGAATCTTCATTTACACGTTTTCAAGTTTATTTTTAATCAAATTAATTTAGTTTAAAATTGTATGACATGTTAGGAAAAGTAAAATGTTTTTGAAGTAGAAATGATATTTTCCCCAAAAATGGAGTTCAAGTGTTTTATAAAAATTATCTTCCATCTAATATAATATAGGGTTATGTTTCTATCCCTATTTTACATTGATTTTATTATGTTATTGTGGAATTATTATTATGATTTCCTTTTATGGATTATGTTATGATGGCATGATGTTTAAGAATCTCATTTTTATTACATGGGTTATGCTATGATTTAGGATTTTATGGAACACATAAGAACAGTTTCATTATGAGATGGGTGGGACCTATATATCCCTTCAATGCATTGGGTAAAGATTTATATCTCATGAGATAGACATGGCTGGAACATTAGGTTAATCCGGTTCAGTGATACAGGACTAAAACGAGGATTGAACTCGGTTCAGAAATGGACTTTGTCTGCTAAGATAGTCTTGGAAATGAGTCATGGCTACTATGAAATGATTCTCTATGATTATTGTGTATGCCACAAAGTTTCATGATTTATTTTATGATTATTGGGATTAAATTTCACTAATATGATTTATCCCGTGTTATGATATTATGATCTCTTTTGCAGGTTAAGATTTTTGAAATACTATGTTCATATGAATATGATATTTCCTTTGTTTACCCTTACTGGGCATTTGAGCTCACCCTTTTGTATGTTTTCTTTTAACCAGGTTAGGAATAAAGGTATAAGTAGGTTATGCTAAAGGGACTCTGGATATGATAAAATAAATGGGAGATAATGTAGATGCTTTACCAGTTGTTTATGTTACCCAGTTTCTAAAGACACTATACCTATACGGTCCTATCATGGTTTTGTTATATGTTGTAATAAGTATGCTTCAATTCTGAAGTAATAACCATTTATGTAAAGTATGGTTCATTATAGTTGGTATCAGAGGAAAGGTATAGTCAACCTTTGGAAACTAGGATGTGAATGCCATAGTAAGAACTCTAAGGATATGTCTAAACAAAGAACACAATATTAGTGTTTTTGAAATGGCCATGAACAACCTATGATAAGACCTAAAGTGTGAAATTTTAATATTGATTATGTGGTTTTCCTATTATTATTAGTGTTTCTCACACTATGCTTATTGATTTTAGTCAATGGATGGAACATGAAAGAACCGTGTTAATGCTGAATGCGATGAGAAATGCAATGTTTGTCCCCCTGAGCAACCAAACATTATGGGAGCTGGAATTCAAAATCTTGTAGCCATGCTCCCACAACATTATCAAGCTATGAATCATGCAAGACTTCCAAACGAGCAATGGAAGGAGAAAAATTCTATTGAATCCTTCATGAGGCAGCGTCCCCATTCATTTAGCGGGTCTTCTGATCCATGAGTGGCTGAAAAATGGATTAGTACCACTAAAAATATATTTTCAGTCTTGCAATGTTCTGAACATGATAAAGTCATCTTAGTAGTATATCGTTTGGAAGGTGAAGCTGATCAATGGTGTAATCTTATTAAGAATATGATGCAAAGGGATGAAATTGAGTCCATGGAATGGGACGGTTTCAAAAAAATATTTTTCAATAAGTACTTCCCTCATATTCTTCGAACAAAGATAGAGAAGAAGTTTCTTGATCTAAAGAAAAATGACGACGAATCGGTTGGTACCTACGTAGAAAATTTTACAAGACTTTCAAGGTACGCTTACAGAATTATTATCCAACCTAAGAGCAAGATCGATCGATTCTTTAGTGGATTAAAACCAAGTCTTTGAAGGGTGTTATCCATAAGGGTCTTCAATAGCTACGAGGAAATTGTTCGATGTGATCTCAAGGTTGAGATGGAGATTGGAGTAAGCCATCAGTCATATGGGTTTGATAAGAAGAGGAAAATGGAATTGAAAGGGAAATCTAAAGAACACAATTAAAATAAGATGATTTTTCCCTTATGCTCAAAGTGTGGAAATAAACATGGAGGGAATTTTGTTAAAGGGGAAAGTAAATGTTTTTAGTGTGGAAAAGAAGGTCATCAGGCAGTTGAATGTCGAAATAATGGGAAGAAGATGTCTAATGATATGAACAAAGAAAGGGATACACAGAATGCACCTCCTACACTTTAATGTTTCAAGTGTAATGAATTGGGGAATTATTCCAATCAATGCCCTAATCCGAGGGTTGTTGATGATGATCGACGTCAAAAAACTATTAAGTCCAAAGACAAAGGAAAGTTACATGCAATTTCTATCGGCGATGTGGAGTACGATAACGATGTGGTGAAACGTACACTTACCATCCACTCTAAATTAGAAAATGTTTTATTTGATTCTAGATCCACCCAATATTTTATTTCTGAAGAATATTCTAAGGGTATCGTCGTACTACCTCAACAATTATATGTTGAGTTAGCTGTGACAACTCCTAATGGCACAACAGTTACATCAAAAGTTTATAATTATTCTCCAATTGAATTATGTGGGAAAGTGCTTCCTGCAAATTTTGTGATCATTCTTATAGTGGAATTTTATGCGATTCTTGGAATGGATTGGCTTTCTTTATACGGATCTCATATCTATTTCCAAAGAAGGGAAATCACATTTAATATTCCAGATCAATCTACTATCATCTATCGATGCAAGGATGAACATAACCTTCCAGTGTAAATTTCTACCATCTTATGGGTCTTTATTCAAAAAAATGAAGTTTATTTTTCTCAAATGGTTGGAGAGAAACTCACAATTATGAATATGCCATTATACGAGAATTTGATGATGTCTTTTCGGAGGAATTTCCAGGTCTTCCACCAAATCGTGAAGTTGAGTTTTCATTATAACTCATACCAATTGATATTCCCAATTCAAAGACACCTTATAGAATAGACCTAATTGAGTTGTAGGAATTGAAGAAGAAACTCCAAGAGAATCTTGATAAAGGATTCATACTCCCTAGTGCACCACCTTGGGGAGCACCGGTTCTGTTTGTTAAGAAGAAAGATGGATCAATGAGACTCTACATTGATTATCGAGAAATTAACAATATCACTATCAAGCACAAATATCCTCTCCCACACATTGATGACTTATTTGACCAACTACGCGGAGCTCAATACTTTTCCATGATTGATTTTTGTTCAGGGTATCATCATTTAAGGGTCAAAATAGAGGATATACCAAAGAAGACTTTTCGTACAATGTATGGACACTATGAATTTATTGTGATGCCATTTGGTCTTACTAATTCCCCTGATATATTCATGGATATAATGAATAGAGTCTTTAGAGACCATCTTGATCAGTTTGTGGTAGTCTTTATAGATGACATTCTTGTCTATTCAAAGAATAAGGAATAACATGAAGATCACTTGAGAATTGTATTAAAGACCCTAAGAAAGGAGAAGATTTATGCCAAATTTACCAAGTGTGAATTTTGGATTCAAAAAGTTTCATTTTTGGGTCACATAATCTCAAAAGTGGGGATATCTGTGGATCCATAAAAAACAGAGGTTATCGAAAGATGGTCGAGACCAACAATAGTAATTGAGATCCGAAGTTTTCTTGGTTTGGCTGGATATTATCGACGTTTTGTGAAAGATTTTTCATAATTATCTAATCCACTCACCAGGTTTACTCTAAAAGGAGTTATGTTCATGTGGATGGAGGAGTGTGAAGATAATTTCAAGGAGTTGAGAAGAAGGTTATCCAGTGCACCTGTTCTCACACTGCCTTGTAGTGGAGAAAGGTTTGTGATCTACAGTGATGAATCCAAGAAAGGATTGTGGTGTGTTCTCATGAAAAACGATATGGTGATAGCTTATGCCTCACGACAGTTGAAAATCCATGAGAAAAATTACCCAACTCATGATTTGGAGTTAGTTGCGGTAATCTTTGCATTAAAGATTTTAAGGCATTATCTTTATGGTGAAAGGTGTGATATTTATACTGATCATAAAAGTTTAAAGTATATTTTCACACAAAAGGAGATGAATATGTGCCAAAGAAGATGGTTGGAGTTGATTAAGGATTATGACTGCTCAATTCATTACCACCGTGGGAAATAAAACAAGGTGGCAGACACATTAAGTCGAAAAGACCATGCTAGCTTATCCATGACGAGGATCACAAAAGATCCAATATTTATGGATTTACAAAGGATGGATCTTGGAATTATAATGGAAGGGGAAAATCTTATCTTTATCAAAAGAATGTTCAACCATCTATACATGTAAAGATTAAAGAGGCATAAAAAGAAGATGTATAGTTACAAAAGAATGTGAGAAATGTTCCTTAATTCATCC
Organism: Viscum album; assembly: GCA_963277665.1. Lineage (NCBI taxonomy): Eukaryota > Viridiplantae > Streptophyta > Magnoliopsida > Santalales > Viscaceae > Viscum > Viscum album. Next base: position 826,905,908 of record OY728162.1, read on the forward strand.
TTGATTGTGATGGGATAATAAGGTTCAGGAATCGGGTTTGTGATCCTCCCATCCAAAAATTAAAGAAAGAGATACTGTATGAGGCTCATAGTTCTTCATTCTCTATTAATCCTATAAGCACGAAGATGTATAAGGACCTGAAAGAGTACTTCTGGTGGGATGGCATGAAAAGAGATGTTGCTGAATATGTCTCTCGATGCTTGGTTTGTCAGCAAGTTAAAGCTGAGAGACAGAAATCTAAGGGGATGTTACAACTATTACCCATACCAGAATGAAAATGGGAAAACATCACTATTGACTTTTTCACTGCACTTCCTAAAACATCCAAAGGCAATAATGTTATCTCGGTTATAGTTGATCGTCTTACGAAGTCGGCACACTTCATTGTTATTAGAGAAGATTATTATCTGGATTAGCTTTCCAGGATATATGTGAAGGAAGTGGTAAGAATGCATGGAGTACCACTTTCCATTAAATATGATCCAGATCCAAGGTTTACCTCGATGTTATGGTGAAGTCTTATGCATACTTTCGATACAGAGTTGAGTTTCAGCACTGCTTATCATCCTCAGACAGACGGTCAGTCTGAGAGAACAACTCAAACTCTAAAAGATATGTTGAGAGCTTGCTCTATGGATTTCAAAGGTGTTTGGGATCAACACGTACCTTTGGTGTAATTTTCTTATAATAATATCTTTCACTCCAGTATTCAGATGGCTCCTTATGAAGCTCTCCATAGAATGAAATGCAAGACTCCATATTGCTGGGAAGAAGTGGGGGAAAGAAAGCTATTAGGACCTGATCTTGTTGATGAGATGGCAGAAAAGGTCAGATCTATTCAATAACACATAAGAGCATCTCAGACTCAACAAAAAAGTTATGCTGACAACCGAAGAAAATGCCTAGAGTTTGAAGTGGGTGTTAAAGTGTTCCTATGAATATCTCATTGGAAGAGAGAAATGAGATTTGGAATGAAGGTAAAGCTGAGCACTAGGTATATCAATCCTTTAGAAATACTAGACCGTGTTGGGAAGGTAGCTTACCGATTGGAGATTCCACCGAATCTATCTCAAGTTCATGATGTATTCTATGTATCTCTCCTAAGAAAGTACATACCTGATCCTTCACATGTACTAAGTTCCAAAGATGTACCGCTGGAGCAAGATCTTTCTTGTGAAGAACAGTCGATAGAGATTCTGGATCATAGTGAAAAGTTCTATGGAAAAAGACCACTTTCTTGGTGAATGTTTTATGGAGGAACCGCCAATTATAATAATCTACATGGGAGCTTCAGGAGATGATGAGGGAGAGGTTTCCTCATCTGTTGGTTACGAAGTGATGAATTTTGAGGCCGAAATTCATTTTAAGGGGGGTAGAATGTAACACCCTGATATTTTTTGAGAATTATTTTTTTATGTCTTATATTATACACAACATTAAATAAATCTTTCCCTACACACAACACTATCTTGGATTGTGTTACACGCAATCGAAACCTTCCTCAATAGCGTGTGTAGTACGCAATACCTGGTTTCACTAAACAATGATATATTGTTATTATATTATTATGGACTAGCTGTTATGAATATTATTGACTACATTTTTAATTTTATAACATTATTATTCATCTTACATATTTTCTAGAGCATGGTATGAGAAACAAATAAATTTTTCAGGTAAAATAAGTATATTTTTCAAAAAATGCAGTTCTGCCGCCTTTTGATGGAGCACCCACTTTAAATCTTGTTTTTGACATGTTTATAAGTTAAATTTGACAAAATAAAATTCTTCCTTGGAATCAGGATATAAAAATTTAATTTGGATAAAATTTTCATATTATTCTGATAACTTTCATATTTTAATGAATAGTAAAAACATGCTATATTTGAATTAAAAACAACTTTTTTCACCGCACAAATTTATATGGTTAGATTATCTTTTTAATTGGTTTTAAAGTGTAATTAGAATATATTTTAACCATTTAATCCAATGTTGGTCATTGTAACTAATTTCACTTTGAAATTGGACATAAACAAGTGTCGATCTTTTGATAGTTATTGTTTTTTAAAAACACGCTATTTGTTTTGATAACGGGATATAATTTTGAAATTAATTAATTCCACTTCTATGTTTTGAATTTGGAAAAATATACATAATTTTTTAATTCAGAATATCAAATATATCTTAGGCTGAATTTTTGGCATTTTTCAGAAAAACTTCAGTTTTTGATGAGTAGTGAAACCACTTAGTGGTAGTTAAAAAACTGACTCTTTCATTTAAATTAAATTTTACCACTTCTGTGAATTGAATTTCAAAAATCCAACATAAATAGTTGTTATCAAGAAGTAAAATGTGGTTTAATAAGATGAAAATAATTTTTGGTGAATAGTAACTTTTGACATTTATTTATTGCGGTTAAAGGTAAATAGGGTAATTCAAGGTTTAAAGAATATTATAATAATTCAAAATTACCTTAACACTTGTCATAACCTTATTATATGAGTTTTGGATGACCATGGGCATCCTTGGGTCGATTTTGGGGCCCCATTGAGCAACTTGGTAGTGACAATGAAAATTTGGATTAATTAATTTAATGTAAAGACAAAATTGACATTAAAAGAAATCTTTCAGTAATTAATTTTTATAAGGGGTTATATAAATTATCATTTCTACTATAAATATTAATTGTAAATATAAAACGATTTCCTACATGGTCGTATTTTTTTTATAATTTTTAGACATCAAATAAATTAAATTATTTATGACACAATAATGATGCAGTATTTACCTCATTAATAAATGATTTAAATAAAAAAGATTATAATGATTAAAATATTATCAAAAACATGTTCAATTCTGATTGGATTAATTTATTTCAACCATGAGTCGTCTTATCCTCATCTTTAATTATTTTTGGACCTTTTGAAACCGAAGATAAGTTTATAATAAAATAATATTTTCACACTTTCCAAAGGTGCCCCTCTCCTCCCTTATAAAAGGGCACCTCCTCCCTCTCCTCTTTACACAAATTTGAGCCTTCAAGCTCAGAAAACCCCTTCCCACTACTCTTATCAACTCCCCTAGTAATGTTCTATAGGTCCTGGTCTTCTTAAAAGACAAACATTAGTGCCCTAAGGGGAGGTTTCAAAGAGGCGTGTCAAAGAAGAGGTAATATCTGTTACCGATTCTTTCAAATTTATTCCTTCTTCTACTTATCTTCTTTAGTTTTTTCATTATTAAGTAATAACATCAGTATCAGTCATATAATGATATGTTATTATAAATATGAAACAATCCTATTTCACCTTCTATCCATCCTACGGAAAACAAAATCACCGCCTGTGAGTACGTACAGAATACCGTCTCCACGCCATAGTGTAATCTGTTTTCCACCACCACATTACTTGGATGTGTATGATGGTGTAAATAATAAATATATATTATTATTGTAAATTTATATTGATTCTTAAATATTATACATAAACTTCAATACAATTCCTTGATCATGGGAACGATATCATCGCTCGTGCGTACGTATGGCCTACCGTCTCCACGATGTGATCCGACTCGTTCTACATGATATTAATTGAATAATGATTATATAAATGAATTGAATGAATAAATATGATATATCTTACACTAATACCATTTTTTAAATGAGGTATCTATAACCTAAAAATAATAATAAGAATTTTATTCGACAAAACATGCATAATAACATAAAGCAATGAACACCCAAATAACAAGTAGCAATGAAATATTACTAATAAAGAGATAAGAATATGACAATATATGATATCATAACAATTAATATGATTCTTTAATAAGTAAATAACATTATTTAAATCATTATACAGGAGGTTCAGATACGTACGAAGCAAATAGGACCTAAGGTAAGGGAAAATATCGCAATCTCATTTTTATCCGAGATTGTTTATACTTCAGAATCTCCTGGGGAATATTTATCATCCACATCCATGTTTCCTCAATATGTAGTATTATTTCTATCCCCCTACAATTTTTTAAATCCAATTTTACCCTTTGGTGAGTAAATTATATGAAAGGAATCTTTTGTTTTTTTAATACGAGGTACTTTTTGACTTTTCCGGCCAAAGTATGAGAAGAATATTTTTTTAACTTATACGACATGAAAGGATTTTTATGTTTTCATAGAAATTTATTTACATGAATCTTCCTTTAAAGTTTTCAAGTTTATTTTTAATCAACTTCTTTTAGTTTAAAATTGTATAACATGTTAAGAATGGTAATATGTTTTTGAAATAGAAAGGATATTTTCTTCAATAATGGAGTTAAAGTGTTTTATCAAAATTACTTTCCATATAAGATACTATAGGGTTCTCTTTCTATCCATATTTTTTAAATTGATTTTATTATGTTATGATGAAATTAATTTTATGACGACCTTTTATGTATTATGTTATGATGACATGATGTTTAAGAATCCCATTTTTATTACATGGGTTATGCTATGATTTATGATTATGTTGCACATATAAGAATGGTTTCATTATGAGATGGGTGAGACCTATATATACCTCCAATTCATTGGGTAATGATTTATATATCATGAGATATACATGGCTGGAATGGAATGTTAATCTGGATCAGTGATACAGGACTTAAATGAGGAGTGAACTCGGTTCAGAAATGGACTTTGTCTACTAGGTTAGTCTTGGAAAGGAGTAATGACTACTATGAAATGATTCTCTATGATTATGTGTTTATGCCACAATGTTTCATGATTTATGTTATGATTATTGGGATTACCTTTCACTACTATGATTTATCCCATGTTATGATATTATGATCTCTTTTTCATGTTATGATTTTTGAAATGCTATGTTCTCATGAATATGATATTTTCTTTTGTTTACCCTTACTGAGAATTTGAGCTCAATATTTTGTAGCTTTTCTTTTCTCCAGGGCAGGAAGAAGGGTATTAAGTAGGATATACCAAAGGGACTCTAGATATGATGAAATAAATGGGAGACAATGTAGAAGCTTTACCAGTTGTTTATGTTTCCCAGTTTCTAAAGACATTATACCTATATGGTCCTATCATGGTTTTGTTATATGTTGTAATAAGTATGCATCAATTCTAAAGTAATAACCATGTATGTAATGAATGGTTCATTATACCGGGTCACATGTTTGTTATGTTTCGGGCCTCTTTTTTGAATATCATGGTTCTAAAGGTTTTTAGAGGTTAGAGATAAATATTTTCTATTTTGGGGAGAAAAAGGATTGGAAATGGATTTTTAATAGTTAGTAGTAACTATGATATAATCATGAAATATGGATTTTCATTCCAATGAAATTTTTAATATTTTTAGCTTGGTTTTTACAACTGATAGAGAATTATAGGAAACCCATGTGAGAGGATTGGTTTGGATATAGAGGCAACATCACGGTTTTCACAAAATATTTCTAACTATGTGACTATTCCTAGGTAACCATAAACTTTAGTTTTTATGGGATAGTTCTCACCATATTATTAGTTCATAGATTGTCTAACTGGGAATCCATACTTTGTGACTTGTATGTGTTTTGTAAAATTAGAAAAATACCTAGACACCCTTAGTTGTTTTTAACCCAAACTTTACCCTATTCTCAAATTAGTTTGACCAATACTTTCCTTGACACTCAATAATGTTATCCCTTTTTTATCTTGGTGATTCTCTATTTATTTGGGTGGATCTTTTCATGGTATGTGAGAATATCCACTCTATTCATTTTATTTTCTCTAGATATACCCTCATTATCTCTTCCCCTTAACTCATTAGATCCCTAATGTGGCTTTACAACAAGATATATGGTCTTGGGTAAGGAAATAAAAATTCTTATTGTAGTTATAGGCTTTTTAGGAGAGGATATCTTTATTTCAATTCATTTTTTGAAGGAGACTATGTTTCATCCATTTGTGAGATATGTGTCTCTATATAATGGTTATTTCTCATTGCAAAACTTATAATTATTTTTTCCTTTGGTTTGTATTATGGAAATGTTTGGTTTGATATCAATTAGGTCTAATTTATACAGTTTCATATTTATTGGCATGTTAAATGGTTTAAAAGGGGTTTTATTTTAAAATAGTTTTACACATTTCATGTGTTTGATGAAATCCCTCAAATATGGTATTGAATCTAAATTGGTTATTCTAGAATGGGAGTAGTAATTTATTACTTGTATATTTTTTTATAAAATTCTCAGCATGATTTACCTGATCTTCATGAGAAAACATTGGACATGGTGACCTCATGTGCATCAGGTTATGGACATATGAAAACCATTTTAAGTGTGTCTCCACTAGGGGTTATTGTTGTGGTAATGGTTTATTGTGGAAGGAATCAATATCACTTGGATTAAAATTATGCAATCTAAAAATTACTTGTGTGTCCTAGTTACATATTATCATAGGCTAGATCCCAATTATTCTTGGTTTTCTTCCTGATAGTTATGTTTCATGATTTAAATTCTTACAAGTTTCTCTTTTGAGATATGAAGAATCTTGACCAATTCACGCTATGATATCATTCGTATTTATTTACATATTCTTATGAAATTGACTATGGATAATTTTAATGGGAAAAAATTTTGTTTTATGATATTTTTTTTAAATAAAATGTTTTATAAAACCTATTTTGTATTAAATCCAGAACTAATGGTTTCATTTTTATAGTATTTGTATAGATTCATTATGGTATCCTACTAGGTGTTTCCCTCACACCCTGTATATTACTTTGGGTGTACACATACACAGTTTTGTAGGATCTAGATTAAGGTATGGTAATCATGTATTTTTATAACGTATCTTATACAATTTCACTACATGGTGGTTTTGGATAGTTGTGGAGGATGGTCACATGGAGACTTAGTTTTGGTCTTTGATTTATGTTGTTTCTAGGATTATCCTTTTGGATTGTTATCTTATGCCTCATGGTTTCATACTACTTCTTCCACGAATCCATTTTTTTTACATTTATATTGTTATATATGAGACATGTTGTGTTTTTTAGGGTGAAAAAATTCCCATTTTTGAATGTTTTGACACCCAGGTGTGAGTTTCCAGCCAATGGTGATCTGAAACATGCTTTAGGCCTTGTAGCGGTCCACCTTGGGTGATGTTTTATTTCTAACTAGGTTGGTTCGTTACATTAATATATTTTATGGTTGCATTTAAAAATTATATTTGTAAATGGAATCCTTTAAAATAACTTATAATATATAACTATAAGGGTTTTTGACCAAAAAATCATCAATATATTAAAAATCATACAAGTATCCATTAAAGGATCAATGAAAATATTCAATCATGGAATGATTATTTTTACATGTGTCTAAAATATTTTAGTGAGAGAATCATTTTCCATGTGATATACATTGAAAAAATATGGAAACAAGAGTATTCTTATAGTTCATTAAGGCTTGGTTGAAAATATTTCCTCATGAATGACTCAATTTGACAACCTATGTTTAGGGAATGAGATTTACTAATATTTATCTATGGGTTTATTAGAATAATTAAACACTCATAAATTGAAAAGGAATTGAAAAATAAAAGTTGAAGCAATTGGGGGATATTTGTTGAAAATTTCCTATGTCATAAATCATTCCTTAGTGGTGTGTGAGAAGAAATATGAGGAGATTAAGAAAATAAATAAAACTATATATCCTTTAGTGATGAAATTATAACATATGACATATTATATACTAGATTTTATATTTCCTATGTTTAAATCATGGTAAAAAATATCAAGAAAAAATCTATGATAATTCAATTGAACAGTGTTTATAATTATCCAATAGTACTAAATAAGTATAAGAGACATGTTTATGGTACATATAGAATACTAAGAGTAAGTTATCAAGGGCTATAGTAACTACCTTACATATAGATCAAAATGATCTAGTATTAGAGTTATGAAAAGTAAATGAGAAATATAAGATCATTACAGATAATTTTCACCAATTTTATAGAATATGAGTATATTTCATTTCTTAATCCAGTGAAAGAAGTATTATAAATATTTATCTTTATCCTAGATAATGGTATTATACCAAGGAAGTATATTTTTTCATAATATATATTATAATAATATTATAGTAGTGATACGGGACAAGAACACCATGTTATGATAAAGTTCAAGAGTTATATACTTTAGAGATATCATCTCTTAAGGTATTTTACATAATAAGGTGAAGTTACAGTTACTGAAATATACATATGAAAATATGTTATACCGAATAAAAAACAATATATCCGAGTAGAAACAATTTTTTTCATGGGAGAGTTAATATGTTGAGAATAGTTAACTATTGACTCTATTGAAAGTGGGGGTTGTATTAGATTTTTTTTCATTTACCTAGAAAGAAAATGGAAATTTTTATTAATATGTAATGCATGGAGTATGATATAAGCATAATTTATATGTACCGTGAGAATAACACAACTTTTTTATGTAATATATATGGTAAGGAAAATATATTAGATGTTTTATTAAATACTTAAAGAAAAAATATCTATAAGGAGCAACCCATAAAAACATGATAGTAATATTAAACATATAACCAATTATCTAGATTCAGAAATATTATGGGACAAAGATGATGTATGACTTTAAATTGTTGGGGGATCATAACACTACATCAGAAATGGATTTTAGAAGTAGTTTAAAACACAAATAATTTTTTCTCTTAATTTTCTAAAATAACTCTGGTATACTGAGTCAAATATTAAATAAAATTACTTTTTTTACTAGTTGTGGTATTGGAGAATTTTTATGAATCTATAAATCATTTCTATAATGAATGTGGATATTTAAATTATTAAATTTTTATAATATGTAGTGGTATTTATAACTATTTTGGAAATATTTCCTTAGGGTTATCTCAATTATATATATTTTAATATGTTAATGGCCCTTATAACAACCATGAAAATATTTCACGATGGTCTAGTAGTGCATACCATAAATTAAAGATGGTATAACAGTAGGTAGTGGTGGTTAAAACCAATGTTAAATGAATAGTAACACTATTTTATTTCATGATGGTTTAAACCATTTTTATACACTATAAAAATCTAATAGGGAATAAGGGAGATCTATATACACTACTACCATTAATTTAAAGTGCAGATATATCTATAATATATTGTGTTTTTTTTACTTTCAATAGTTTTATAAAACCAAAAATATTTAATAATTATAAACATTATTTATGAAAATATTTTAAATACATTAATATATTTTTATCAGTGAAATAATTTAGATGAAGCATATATAAGTTTTACAATAAAATATAAAACACATGAATAGAGGGATCCAATATAAATTATATCCACAAAAGTTAAATTTGCTTCTCCGAGATGATCTACAATACTCATGTTCTCGTTGACTAATGGCCTTTGACAAATCTGATTCCTATGTTTAATAGAATTTGAAATATAAATTAATTTTAATTACATATTGTGTATAAAAAATAAATTTAGAAATTTTTTCATAATAATATAAACATATTAATATAAATGTACCATATTTAGTACCACCCATATTAATATTTAAATTTCTGGAGGAGTTCCCTTTTTCCTACCAAGAAATAGATATGAAAAATAATTAGACATAAATTTGATAGAAATCTAAAATAAAATAAACAATAAATATTCATTTGGATTGCATTAACTTGTTTATAAAAAATATAATTCTTCTATGCGATTATAATGTTACTCCAATCATGATATATAATGAAATGGAAATCATGTCACAAGTTAATTTCCCATATATCTACTCATACAATCCTCTAGCATCATCTGTAGGAACCCCCTAAATATCAAATGGAAAAATCATTAAACATTTATAAAAATTTATTCTTTCCCATTAAAATTTTCATACCAATAATTTCCACACTAAAATACACTCATGATGGTAATTGTGACACCATATTCTCAGTCTACATCCACTCCAAATAAACTCCATCTAATCCCCCTGAAATCCTTGAATCAAAATACATAAATATAGTGCTATTTTTAAATAATTAACCAAGTATTGTATTTTGGTGAGTACATATTTAAAATCATAAATTAAAATTCACTAATGGTAGATATAAAAACATGTTGTGAAAAATTATAATACCTATGTCTATAGTGGCCAACTATATTGAAATTTTTATTTTTTATTAGAATTTGTAATAAATATCTAAACTTGATTGTTTGATATGGAATTGAGATATTATATCGGAATATTATCATTTGTTAATTAATTTAAGTTGAAATATTTGGTTTAATTTTCAGTGTGTAGTCTTAATAGGGTGTTTAGAGGGGAATTAGTATTTATTATCCTGTAGCAGGGCTATATAATGTGGTAAGTGAAACCTTATAGTATAGAGATCTATAAGGTAGAGTGAATTAGGAATATAAGTTATTAGGGTGTTATGAGAGTTATTTTGATGAGGAGTGGTATGTTTTTATATTATTTATAAATTTATTGGATTCAAGTAATGAAAATAGAATATTGATATAATGAAACTAAGGAGCATACCTGATGAAGGTGGGCGAGTATCATATGTGTTTGATGACATAAGATTTCTTAAAAACCTCATTTTATCATCAAATTTTATGGTTTTTACCATACCTATCTCAAAAAATAATATAACACAAGATATAACATGATATATGATTTAAAAAGTGGAAAATATTTTTAAAATGATGTAAAAAGATTAAATGAATTGAAATATTATAAATAAACAAATAATATATGATTATAAGGAGTACTAAGAATACAATAAATTGATTCATCAAGGAAAATATTGTTTTCATCCACTATCATTAACATCATTTCACCATATTCACTATCCCTAATAAGACAAACTACTTCAATATCATCAATGATAGATAGATCAATCATCTGTTACTGATAGAGTTCATTGTCATAAAAAATTATTCAAGTTTATCACTCATATCATACATTTATCTTGGATTGACATGCATTGCAACACCCCCCTCTCGACTCTATTATCCACATTTTAGACAATTTTATCATGTGAATCAAACATATATATATATCATATTCTATATGCTCACATATATTGATCAATAGAGATAAGATAACATAATTAAATTATATAGAATACTTCCTTATTCCCCAATAAATATAGACTCACTTGAATTTTAAAAAAACAGAAATGAAAATTTCACATGATAATTAAATTCAATAAGGAAAATAAACATATAAGAGTATACCAACCTTGAGAATTATATGAAAATTCCACTATTTTTTTAAAACCATCATCATGAAAAAATATATAACACTTGGATCCATTAATATTATAATCATAAAATATCCTACACTTCTTACAAGGACCTAAATCCATATATTTCAAGCCATCAAGTACTATAGCTCAATTACCAATATTCATGATCTGTATATACAAATATAAAATACTTTGAGGTACATAAGACAATTTTATTGAAATAATATGAATATAAAATTGATTATGATCTTATAATATGTGAAAAACAGTCAATAATGTATTTATTAATTGAATTTATTCTCTATTTATCAATTAGTGTTCAACTTCAAATCCATATCTTTTTTTATATTAAATTATTTTACAAAAGGATTTACAATATGCCTATTGAGTAGTACATATCTAAGTGCTTATATGGTCTCTATTTGTGTGAATGGAATTAAGGATATTTTCCTGACAAGATGACATAACATATGATTTTTTACTAACATGTTGTAGGACTACAATTGATTTTTTTTATCAGAAACAAGTCTAACTCAACTGAATCAAATTTCAATATTATCCAACCACCTTGAACAATAGGTAATAATCCCTTAAACCATATAACCTTCATCAATGGATCCATATGGTTGAGCTTTATTTATCATAAAAGACATTAAATGAAATAAATAACTAATAAAAAAATGTAACATTGCATAATAAACCATATATGTAATGAGTATAAATTTTTTAATGTTTTAATGATTAATAAGTAAGATAAAAATACCACCCTATGGTATACATCCATCTATAAATAAAGAAAAATATAACTTTAAATTCTGAAAGAAAATGCCTAGTAAGATGAAACATGATAGTGAAAATGATAGAGGGAATATATTAACCAAATTAAAAAAATCAATATTTTTTTTGAATTTTTTCTTGCTCAATGGGGTTTAATTTTTTCCACACAAATCTATTTAGAGAATCAGAAAAACTCAATTAAAACTACTATTATTTTATTAAGTAATGGTTTATACAATACTAAAGGTATAAATTTATCAATAAAATTATGTGAGTGTTCACTTTTAAGACCTGGTAATATATAATGAATTTGAGTAAATTCATATTGATATCATCACACCCCGACATTTAATTAATTTTTATTTTTTTCATTATTGGCCCCGAGTTCTCTCACTAAGGTCTGAGATGGTTCCTAGATCAAAATTGTTGACATTTAATGTTTTTACTGGGTTTCAGACCCATGCGCGGTTACCGCGCGGTTGGTGGTAGCCACGCAACTGGCCCTAGTGTCGTGCAATTGCTCATTATTATTATTTTTATTTTTATTATCATATTTTGTTTATTATTATTATCATTATTATATATATTATTATTTAAATTATTATTGTTTTATTATTATTTTATTATTATTGTTGTTTATATAATCGTAATTATAAGTGGTATTCTTAATAATAATAATAATAATATTATTATTATTATTAATATTATTATTATCATTATTATTTTTTTATTACTAATATTATCTATATTATTAATAATATGAATAATATTATTATTAAAATAATAAAGTGAAAAAACCCTAGCTACCCAGGCGTCTCCCCCCCTTCCCCAATTTTTCCCTGCGACACCCCCTCTCCCCTCCATGTTCCATCGCCACACCCATCACCCACCTCCATCTTCACCGCTCTGCCACCCCGCACCAGCCCCTCATACCACGCCGCCTCTCGCCCTAGCCTCATGCCCGCATCGCCCCAGCATGATCCCGCCGCACCGCCGACCAGCCAGCCAGCCCTACGCCGCCTCGCTCCCAAGGTTCCAATGTGTCCCACTTCCAACGCCTCTCGTGCTTGCCTCATCTGTCCAGGCCTCCCATCTTCTGCGCGCTGCCGCGACCTGAGCACCCTCTCCTGGCCTCACGGGACCCCCCGCACCATCTTTCTCACACTTCGACCACCCGCAGACTGTCGCTCTGGATTCTGGATGCCTGTATCCTGCTGCTACGGTCTCTTGCACACTGGCCATCACCCCCTTCGTGGCCTATTTTCTGGTTACCCACTACTCCGAATCCCCCCAATGCGCGCTATTTCCAGCGGTCTTTCGGTGTGATCGTAGCTGATGAGACACTAAATGAGGCTAATATTCATTGTTAATATACCAAATATTCATGTTATTTATTATTCATAAACACCATTTTAGTGCATTTTACACTTTGAACATCATTTCACATTATGATTGTAATACCTTTTTGAAATTTACTATTATGTGGTACATTTTTGAACATCATTTAAAGTACCCAATGATTCATCTGATTTTAAGGAATATAATTATAAATATTTTAATTTTATATTTTGGTAAATTGATCTAAACTTAAATATGAACATGTTTTATTTAGGGATCAGTGGATAATTCATGAAAGAATAAGGGGATATTTTGTGATGAAAAGAAGCAATTCTGGAGAAGACAGATTGGACACGAGCCCACTGATGAGACTGTGGGGCCCACAATACCGGCCCAATTATGCCCATATTTAGTGGTCTGCTATAATCAATGTAGAGGAACAAATCACCATTCAAGATCCAATGCTAATTCGGCCTCCATGGTGTCAATTTAGGAGGCCCAAATTAGAGATAAAATTATGGGCCATATTCTGCGGCCCAGAAAAACAGTCCACTAATCTAATCATATCGCCGACTAAAAACCTCCAAATGGTCCCAAATTTAACAGGGGGTAGGAGATATCATGGGCTCCATTTTATGATTTTATGCCCCACTCTGATTCGGCCATATAGAAGGACTTAAATGTGCGTCTTTTCAGTGGAAGAAAGCTGGCAGCCACCTCGGGTCAAGGGTGGAAAAGTCTCATCTCCCTTACTTTCTACAACCCTAGGCCTACCATACTCAAGTGAGATCTTTTCTACTGTTGGAGGATCGACCCAAGGCTCCAAAAATGCCTATTTAAGGAATTTGTGGTGAAGGAGTTTATAATCTTGGGTGTTTAGTTTAATTCTAATGTTATGCTGTCACTTTGTGTTTGTAATCGCATTTCAATTTCCATGTAAGTTTTCTTTTTGTACTTCTTTGTTATTAATCAACATATTTTTATTATATTCTTCCCATTTATTTCATTAAAAAATTATAATCACAAAGAACAGTGATATATCTTTTTTGTGCTGAATTAGTTCACACATAGGTGTGAATTTCATTCACACACACGGAGGAGTGCTCGTTATTTCCGTGGTTTTAATTTCATCAATCTAATTCTTGTAAGTCATCTTCTACCCACCATTTAGAGTATACCATCAATGGAGGGATAAAACTTTAATGGGATGATCTTAGGAAGCTTTAAAGGCTAGATTTAATGTTATTTTATGAACGAATTATTGTTAATTGGTTAACTAATTTAAGACTTCCATTCTTCAGTTATTTCCACTCTTCATCTTCACTGTGTTTGAGGAAGATAAATCCAATTACTAAAAGGACCATATAACTTGGAGACATCATGAATTTGGTTATCTAAGTGTGTAGGGGATTATTAATTGAGTTTAGTTGCATCAAACCAGAAAATTATGAAGGTAGTGTTATTTTGAAGAATGGATTCATCAAGAATTAATTACACCAAAATTGTCTAAAGAAGAAAAATTCATTCAATCCACCCCCAGCATAATCCTAAAATCAACACATTCTTTTAAATTGAATTCACTTAAATCAGTTAGTTATCCTTTAAAACCATATAAAATCAGCCCAAGTTGGCCACTTCATAGCCAAAAATAGTCCTAGAATGTACGTGTCTATAGGTTTCTTCTTAGGCCTGTGGGGATTCGATAACCCAAGCTAAACTACAAGGACCATTCTACCTTCATCTCTTTGGTAAATTTGAGCGAGAATCAAATTTTGGCACCGTTTCCGGGGACCTAAGTAAGTTTTATTAGACACTATCATCCTTTTTTTCATCCCTCTTCTCTTTTCTCACCCCCTCACTCCTATGGAAATCAATTTTGAACAAGCCCAAACATGGGGAACCTCTCTTTACTTTGATCACCCAACCCCATGTGTGATGTACAATGACCATCCTAATTTCTACTTGTGGGATCAAAAACAGCCTAATGAACCACAATGTTTTTACTCCTATTATCCACAAAACAATCCAATATATAATGAGTTTCAATCTCCATAAAGCCAATCTGAACACCCTCCTATGCAATTCCAAAAACTAAATTATCCACCAAGAATAGACCATTTGGATCAACCCCTTATCCATCCTAATCCAAATCCTTTATTTGAAAAACTATTTCAACAAATGGAGATAATGAATTTTGAGGTTTCATCATTGAGGTTATAACTATAAAGCATTAAAACTTGTGAGGAAACCATCCCCACACAAACCATTCCTTCCATAACCTTATGTTAAGTGTCTATTTTCCTACAAACCCCACATGAATTTATTGAAGAACCAAACTTTGGATTTGGGATAGATAAAGAGGATCAAGGAATTGTTGAAGGGTCTTTAAATCAGAAAGAAATTTACTTTTTGGATTCAAAAGAGGATAATTTGACATCATGGATTGAGTCTCCTAAGTATAACTCCAATGATGAATTTTCAAAAACACCAACCACTGAACCATTGAGAGAAATCACAAACATTGTGTCTATACCCATTCCTAAAATTGATCTTTCAACTTTTTTGGTTGAATATTCTATTCAAAAGGAACCAATTCTATTGAGCAATTTTGAAAATGAAGTTGAGTTTGATTCAAAGTTCTAACCAATGTCTAAAAGTGTTAGCCTACCCGAACTTGAATGAAAGGACTTTCCATCCATCCTCATGTTTCCATTCATTGGGGATAGCCAAAAATTTCAAATTTTCCCAATTTATTATCTTGAAACCAAAATAGTTGGAATGATCCTTGATGTCTTAGGAAAGACTATAGAGGAAACTAGATCAACCATTTATAATATTCCTGGGATTTTACCACTCTTTTTAGAACATAGGTTTGTGCATGAAACAAATTATAAAAATAGAATCAATCTCAACGTAGTAGAATTGGTCAAACATGTGGTCCTTAAAATATTGAAAGTTGGTATTGGGTAAGTTATGGGGTTCAAGTCGAGCTAACGACGTTAAACAAAGCGCTGCATGGGAGGCAACCCATGGTTTTCAAGTTTCAAATCATTTTGTTGTTTTAATCAACTTTATATTTTAAATAGGATTAATGAATCATTTTGATATTTAAAAAATAGACCGTTGACCTGTTCTTCTATTATGAGTATGGATGGGTGTGAAAGGGGAGCACCATATTCATCTGTGTCACGTGGTGTGATCCTTGAGTAATGCTTTAACAAGAAATTTAAAAAGTAGACAATGTATCATTAGTTAATTTTATTTTATTTTAATGTGTTTGTATGTTAAAATAAAATTAATAAAAATAAATAAAAATATAATAATAATAAAAAAAGGTACACGTTGTGGGTCATGGGTCAAACCCCATCACAACCGGCGAAGCTATGGGGATTTGAACCCGGGACCGAAGGGAGATAGGGGCACGCGCTTACCACTGACCTATGACTTTTTGTGCTTCCTTATTCATTAATTTTTATATATATACTTATATTTTACTTATATATATATATATATACTGTTTTGTTATGTTTTTTTTCCTTTTTCGACTAGCGAACTCTGCAAGCGGCATGGATATCAAAGGACTAAAGGGAGCAGCAAGAATTTCATCTTTAACCACCAGGTGACTTAATTCCATGATCCTCATTTTCAATTTCCTTTTCGAACTTTCATTCTCTACCTCTACCCCATTCTAAATCTTCTTTTCTTTAAACACTGGGGACAGTGTTGTTTTATGTTGGGGGGAGAAAAAAATAATAAAAAATGATTTTGTGTCAAAAAATAATGAATGATTTGAAAAAAAATGTGTAAATGGAAGGAAAAATTCCTTTAACCTTGAACATGGTAATACACATTGCACACTTTGAAACTAAATATCAAATAATTTAGAATGACATGATTATGATTTTAATCCTTGTATAATTTCATGAGCATAGATTTTGGAAAGTGTGTCTATCGAATGTGATATTTCATCGTTTATATTTTCATCCAAATAAAAAAAAGATCACAATGCACGTCCTTTGGATAGTGGGGTATTAGTTTGAGTTCATGGGGCCCCCAAAATAAATACCATAGGTTTAGTGATCATTTTAGTTTTATTATGAGTATTCAATAAAAAAAATTTGCACGTAGAGCAATGAAATGACCTAATGCGTGGCTTTCGGCACTTGGGGATCGTGACTCCATAGTTGTCTGACCCAGAGTTAGTAGTTTTATCTCTATTTTTGGTAATTTGATTTTTTTTTTGACTGATTTAATTTGAGATGATTCCCGAGTATATGGGATTCACTTGGTACCCTATGGTCTTTGAGCCTGGGAGTCATCGGCAAAGTCTCGTTACATGGGTTGACTCTTTTGAGTGCAATTTCAATTACCATGGAAAAATTGCAAAAAACAAAATAAAAACAAAAAAATATATATAATACAAAAAAAATTGAATACTTATCTTAATATTGAAATGTGATTCCACCTAGCACTTTCATAATTTCCCCCTTGAATAATGATGAACCCCCATGTCTATTGTGATGCACAACACATCCTCATAGTTAATTGATAGTGGATGAAATATGGAAATGAATTTGAACAAAGGAATGGGAATGAGATTGGGATCTGCGTATGAAACTATCTTGTAATAAAATATTTTGATGGGTTTCATGATTATTTGGTATAAGGGTTTCTTGTGATCATTGTGTATTAAAATGTTTTTGGAAAAGGGAATTCGAATTTCATATTATTGTGATATATTTTTCTCGGGACGAGAAAAACTCAAGTTGGGGGTGTGATTATCCAATAAATGAGGCTAATATTCATTGTTAATATACATAATATTCATGTTATTTATTATTCATAAACACCATTTTAGTGAATTTTACACTTTGAACATCATTTTACATTATGATTGTAATACCTTCTTGAAATGCACTATTATGTGGTACATTTTTTAACATCATTTAAAGTACCCAATGATTCATCTGATTTTAAGGAATATAATTATACATATTTTAATTTTATATTTTGGGAAATTTATCTACAGTTAATTATGAACATGGTTTATTTAGGGATCAATGTAGAATTCAAGGAAGAAGATTGGGGTATTTTGTGGTGAAAGGAAGAAATTCAGGAGAAGGCAGATTGAACACCAGCCCTCTGATGAAAATGTGGGGCCACAATACAAGTCCAATGAAGTCCAAATTTTGTGTTATGATATAAGAAATGTAGAGGAAGAAATAAATCTTCAGGATAAAATTCTAATTCGGCCTCCATGGTGTCCATTTAGGCGGCCCAAGTTAGAGATAAAATTATGGGCCAGATTCTACAGCCTAGAAAAACTGTCCACTAATCTAATCATATCTCCAAATCAACAACTCCAAATGGGCCCAAATTTTACAGGAGGGTAGGAGACAACCTGTGATCCATTTTATTATTCTATGGACCACTCTGATTCGGCCAACTAGAAGTACTTACAAGAGTGTCTATTCGGTGGATGAAGGCTGGATGCCACCTCGGGTCAAAGGTGGAAAAGTCTTCTCTCCCTTACTTTCCACCACCCTAGGCCTACCATACTCAAGTTGGATCTTTTGTACTGTTGGAGGCTCGAACCAAGGCTACCAAAATAACTATTTAAGTCAGTGGTGGTGAAGGAGTTTATAATCTTGGGTGTTTGGTTTAATTGTAATGTTATGCTGCCACATTGTGTATGTAATCACATTTCAATTTCCATGTAAGTTTCCTTTTTGTACTTATTTGTTCATAATCAACATCTTTCTATAATATTATTCCCATTTATTTCATTAAAAAATTATAATCACAAAGCACAGTGATATCTATTTGTTGTGATGAATTAGTTCACACATAGGTGTGAATTTCATTCACACACACGAAGGAGTGCTCGTTATTTCCGTGGTTTTAATTTCTTCAATGTAATTCTTGTAAGCCATCTTCTACCCAACATTGAGAGTATACCATCAATGGAGGTATAACCCTTTAATGGGTTGATATTAGGAAGATGAAAAGGCTGTATTGAATGTTATTTTATGAACAAATTGTTGTTAATTGGTTAACTAATTTAAGACTTCCATTCTTCAGTTATTTCCACTCTTCATCTTCACTGTGTTTGAGGAAGATAAATACAATTACTAAAAGGACCATATACCTTGGAGACATCATGAATTTGGTTCTATATGTGTGTAGGGGATTACTAAATGAGTTTAGTTGCATCAAACTAGAAAATTATGAAGGTAGTGTTATTTTGAAGAATGGATTCATCAAGAATTAATTAAACCAAAATTGTCTAAGGAAGTAAAATTCATTCAATCCACCCCTAGCATAATCCTAGGATCTACTAATTATTTTAAATTTAATTCACTTAAATCTGTTATTTATCCTTTAAACCCATATAAAATCAACCCAATTTGGCCACTTCATAGCAAAAAACAGTCCATAGAATATACGTGTCTATAGGTTTCTTCTTAGGTCTCTGAGGATTCGATAACCCAAGCTAAACTAAAGGACCGTTATACCATCATTTCTTGGGTATATTTGAGTGAGAATCAAATTTTGGCGCCATTTCTGTGGATCTAAGTACGTTTTCATAGACACTATAATCTTTTGTTTCATCCATCTTCTCTTTTCTCACCCCCTCACTCCTATGTAAATCCATTTTGAACAAGCCCAAACATGGGGAACCTCTCCCTAGTTTGATCACCCAACCCCATGTGTGATGTACAATGACCATCCTAATTTCTACTTGTGGGATCATCAACAACCTAATGAACCACAATTTTTTTACTCCTATGATCCACAAAACAATCCAACATATAAAGAGTTTCAATCTCCACAAAGCCAATTTGAACACCCTCCTGTGCAATTCCAACAACTTAATTATCCACCTGGAATAGACCATTTGAATCAACCCCTTATCCATCCTAATCCACATCTTTTACTTGAAAAACTATGTTAACAAATGGAGATAATGAATTTTGTGGTTTCATCATTGAGGTTATAACTACAAAGCATTAAAACTTGTGAGGAACCCATCCCTACACAAACTATTCCTTCCATAACCTTATGTGAAGTGCCTAGTTTCCCACAAACCCCACATGAATTTATTGAAGAAACAAACTTTGGATTTGGGATAGATAAAGAGGATAAAGGAATTTCATAACGGTCTTTAAATCAGGAGGAAATTGATTTTTTGGATTCAAAAGAGGAGAATTTGACATCATGTATTGAGTCTCCTAAATATAACTCCATTGATGAATTCTCAAAAACACCAACTATAGAACCATTGAGAGAAATCACAAACATTGAGTCCATACCCATTACTAAAATTGATATTTCCAATTTTTTGGTTGAATCTTCTATTCAAAAGTAACCAATTCTATTGAGCAATTTTGAAAATGAAATTGAGTTTGATTCAAAGTTCCAACCTATGTTTGAAAGTGTTAGCCTACCCGAACTTGAATGAAAGGACATTCCATCCACCCTCATGTTTCCATTCATTGGGGATTTCCAAAAACTTCCAATTTTCACAATTTATTATCTTGAAACCAAAATAGTTGGAATGATCATTGATGTCTTAGGAAAGACTATAGAGGAAACTAGATCAACCATTTCTAATATTCCTCGGATTTTACCACTCCTTTTAGAACGTAGGTCTGTGCATGAAACAAATTATAAAAATAGAATCAATTTCAACCTAGTTGAATTGGTGAAACTTGTGGTCCTTAAAATATTTAAAGTTGGTATTGGGTAAGTTGTGGGGTTTAAGTAGAGCTAACGACGTTAAACAAAGCACTGCATGGGAGGAAACCCATGGTTTTCAAGTTTCAAATAATATTGTTGTTTTAATAAACTTTATATTTTAAATAGGATTAATGAATCCTTTTGATATTAAAAAAAATAGATCGTTGAACTGTTCTTCTATTATGAGTATGGATGGGTATGAATGGGGAGCACCATATTCTTCTGTGTCACGTGGTGTGATCCTTGAGTAATGCCTTAACCAGAAATTTAAAAAGTAAAAAATGTATCATCAATTTATTTTATTTTATTTTAATGTGTTTGTAGGTTAAAATAAAAATAATAAAAATAAATAAAAATATAACAATAATAATAAAAAGGGACACGTCGTGGGTCATGGGTCAAACCCCATCACAATCGGTGAAGCTACGGGGATTCGAACTCGGGACCAAAGGGAGACAGGGGCGTGCTCTTACCACTGACCTACGACATTTGTGCTTCCCTATTCTATAATTTATATATATATACTTATATTTTACTTATATATATATATACTATTTTGTTTTGTTTGTTTTATTTTATTTTTCCACTAGGGAACTCTGCAAGAGACATGGATATCGAAGGACTAAAGGGAGCAGCAAGAATTTCAACTTCAACCACCAGGTGACTTCATTCCCTGATCCTCATTTTCAATTTCGTTTTTGAACTTTCATTATCTACCTCTACCCAATTCTAAATTTTCTTTTCTTTAAACACTGAGGACAGTGTTGTTTTATGTTGGGGGGGAGAAAAAAAATAAAAATTCTTTTGTGTCAAAAAATAATGAATGATTTGAAAAAAAAATTTAAATGGAAGGAAATATTCTTTTAACATTGAACGTGGTAATACAGGTTGTACATTTTGAAACTGAATATCAAATAATTTAGCATGCCCTAATTCTGATTTTAATCCTTATATAATTTCATTATCATAGATTTTGGAAACGATGGCTGTCCAATGTGATATTTAATCATTTATATTTTCATCCAAATAAAAAAAAGATCACAATGCACGTCCTTTGGATAGTGGGGTATTAGATTGAGTTCATGGGGACCCCCAAATAAATAGCATAGGTTTGGTGATAATTTTTGTTTTAGTATGAGTATTCAATAAAAAAACAATAATAAATTTGCGCGTAGAGAAATGAAATGACCTAATGTGTGTCTTTCAGCACTTGGGGATCATGACTCC
This sequence comes from Viscum album, assembly GCA_963277665.1. Taxonomy (NCBI): domain Eukaryota; kingdom Viridiplantae; phylum Streptophyta; class Magnoliopsida; order Santalales; family Viscaceae; genus Viscum; species Viscum album. The sequence goes on from OY728162.1 coordinate 826,928,258, forward strand.
ATAGTTGTCTTGCCCAGAGTTAGTAATTTTATCTATATTTTTGGTAATTTGAATTTGTTTTTGACTGATTTAACATGAGATGATGCTCAAGTATGTGGGATTCACTTGGTGTCCTAAGGTCTTTGAGCCTGGGAGTCATCAGCAAAGTCTCGCTACAGGGGTTGACTCTTTTGAGTGCAATTTCAATTACCATGGAAAAATTACAAAAAACAAAAAAAAAACAAAAAAAAATATAATACAAAAAAAATTGAATACTCATCTTAATATTGAAATTTTATTCCACCTAGAACTTCAGTAATTCTCCCTTTTAATAATGATGAACCCCCCATGTCTATTGTGATGCACAACACACCCTCATAGTTAATTGATATTGGATGAAATATGGAAATGAATTTGAACAAAGGAATGAGCATGGGATTGGGATCTTCTTATGAAACTATCTTGTATTAAAATATTTTTATGGGTTTTATGATTGTTTAGTATAAGGTTTTCTGGTGATCATTGTGTATTAAAATGTTTTTGGAAAAGGGAATTCAAATTTCATATTATTGAGATATATTTTTCTCGGGACTTGCAAAACTCATGTTGGGGGGTGTGATTAGCCACTAAATGAGGCTAATATTCATTGTTAATATAAATAATATTCTTGTTATTTATTATTCATAAACACCATTTTAGTGCATTTTACACTTTGAACATCATTTCACATTATGATTGTAATACCTTCTTGAAATGCACTATTATGTGGCATATTTTTTAACATCATTTAAAGTACCCAACGATTCATCTGAATTTAATGAATCTAATTATACATATTTTAATTTTATATTTTGGTAAATTTATGTACACTTAAATATGAACATGTTTTATTTAGGGATCAATGGATAATTCATGGAAGAAGATGGGGATATTTTGTGATGAAAGGAAGCAATTCTGAAGAAGGCAGATTGGACACCAGCCCACTGATGAGAATGTGGGGCCCACAATACAGGCCCAATGAAGCCCAAATTTCGTGGTATGATATAATAAATCTAGAGGAACAAATCTCTCTTTAGGATAAAATTCTAATTCTGCTTCCATGGTGTCCATTTAGGCGGCCCAATTTAGAGATAAAATTATGGGCCAGATTCTGCGGCCCAGAAAAAGAGTCCACTAATCTAATCATAACTCTGAATCCACAACTCCAAAAGGGCCCAAATTTTATAGGAGGGTAGGATCCATCCTGGTCTCCATTATATTATGTTATGGTCCACTATGATTTGGCCATCTATTAAAACCTACAAGTGCGTCTTTTCGGTGGAAGAAATCTGGCATCCACCTCGGGTCAAGGGTGGAAATCTCATCTCCCTTACTTTCCACCACCCTAGGCCTACCATACTCAAGTGGGATCTTTTGTACTGTTGGAGGCTCGACCCAAGGCTCCAAAAATGACTATTTAAAGAAGTGGTGGTGAAGGAGTTTATAATATTTGGTGTTTTGTTTAATTGTAATGTTATGATGCCACTTTGTGTTTGTAATTGCATTTCAATTTCCATGGAAGTTTCCTTTTTGTACTTATTTGTTATTAATCAACATATTTCTCTTCTATTATTCCCATTTCTTTCATTAAAACATTATAATCACAAAGCCCAATGATATATCTTTGTTTTTCTGAATTAGTTCACACATAGGTGTGAATTTCATTCACACACACGGAGGAGTGCTCGTTATTTACACGGTTTTAATTTCTTCAATCTAATTCTTGTAAGACATATTCCACCCACCATTGAGAGTATACCATAAATGGATGGCTAACCCTTTAATGGGTTGATCTTAGGAAGATTAAAAGGTTGTATTGAATGTTATTTTATGAACGAATTGTTGCTAATTGGTTAACTAATTTAAGACTTCCATTCTTCAGTTATTTCCACTCTTCATCTTCACTGTGTTTGAGGAAGATAAATCCAATTACTAAAATTACCATATAACTTGAAGACATCATGAATTTGGTTCTCAAGTGTGTAGGGGTTTAGTAATTGAGTTTAGTTGCATCAAACCAGAAAATGATGAAGGTAGTGTTTTTCTGAAGAATAGATTCATCACGAATTAATTAAACCAAAATTGTCTAAAGAAGTAAAATTCATTTAATCCACCCCTAGCATAATCCTAGGATCAACACATTATTTTAAATTGAATTCACTTAAATCTGTTAGTTGTCCTTTAAACCCATATAAAATCAACCAAATTTGTCCCCTTCATAGCCAAAAACATTCCATATAATGTACGTGTCTATAGGTTTCTTATTAGGTCGCTGAGTATTCGATAACACAAGTTAAACTAGAAGGACCGTTATACCTTCATCTGTTGGGTAAATTTGAGCGAGAATGAGTAGTGCCTCCGACTCTCCTCAGGCATGCAGATTTCACTTTTATGGTGCACACTCTGTCTGAAGGGCATTTCTTCTTATTCCATTGATGTTTTTTCAGACCCGCTCTTACTTTGAGGTAGGTTAAGCCACGTTTTCCTTTTCAATTAAATACATTTAATGATTTATTGATTTTAGTTAAATCTATGACTTATTTTGAATTTTCAAAACAAAATTAGTTATTATGTTATAGTGTTTCCAAATTTATTGGTTTTGTTAGAGATAATTTTGAATTATTTTCTCTAGATAAATATATATGTACCTATGATGGTTATGTCATGTGGATGTAAAAACCTGTTTTGATAATGTTTTCAATAAGACAATCCTTTTTACATTATTCCCAAATAGTTTATCATGGATTTTCCTTGATTTGGGTAATTTATTCTACCTGGTTATAAAATCATTAACAAATTGTGTGGTTTGCTTATACAGATTATTTATGCATTGTTTGGTCTGCTTATGAACATTTTTTGGAAATTAGTTTTCTTGTTCATAAATGTATTTGTAAACTGGTTGAGTTTTGATAACATTTCATAAAATTGTGAAGTCGGTTTATCAAATTCTGTGGATGGTGTGTAACTTATTTGGTTAGGGATTTGGTGCGTGTTTGCATTCGAAAGAGGATTTTGAGTGTGTTTACTTTGTTTGTTATGACATAGTGGTTGTGTAAAAATATTTTGAGAATGGATTGATGTTTCCAATATGAGGGTTGGTGTTATTTAAAATAAGGGGAGTGGTTGATTTTGTCTTTAAAAATGGTTCTTGTATCCCAAAGGATGGAGGTTCTTTTGTGTGTTTTCAAAGAATTCGTTTTAAATGTATTCTTCAAGGATTAGGCCCATTTGGAACTTTTAATTAAAATGTGATGTTGGGGTAATGCTTTTGGATACTTTGGACTTAAAGGCCGGTTTGGCTCTTCCAACTCATGGGTGGAGTTGTGTTAACCTTTGGAATGGATTTTGTTTGGATGTTGTGTGTGTCTGGTCAGAGTTTTAAATGTTTTTAGAGAAATTATTTAGACATGGATGTGATGTGATGGCACATTTGGCACTTTCAGCTATTGTGTAATATTTGTGTTGATTATTTGAAAAGATGAGATTTTGATTACTGTACGCCCATTTAACAACTTTAATATTTTGAAAAAAATATCAATCAGGTTTTAATGATGTCATGGAATGAAGGCCTAGTTGGAACCATTGATGATATATATATATATATATATATTCATTAGGGCACCTCTTTAGGGGGGATATCCCTCATGGGTTATCGTATGGAGTGTCTGTGTTTTGGGTAGGCAAGGGTGGTGAGATGGGTCATGCATGCGAGGGCCTCCCACATACAAAGTATTATTATAACCACAATGGTTTCCTGGGTGTCTTTTAGATGATCGAGTGATGGTTGTTGGTCAACCCCGATTAGACGGGTTGATACCCCCTGGACATGTTGTTAGGCCAGGTGGATTTTCCCTAGGATTGGACAGTTTAGGGTGGCCAGTTGGTTATAGAATTAGAAGTTTCACCATATGCCGGCAGGTGGTTCTGAAACCGAGTACGTCTAGGGGACTTCTAGGGATTTTTAGGATCACCCATGGTTTTCGTTTTTTTTCATGTTTATTTTCAGCTATACTTGTTTTCCAGATTTTATCGTCACCTGTTTCTTTTAGCATTGTCTTGTTTTCCTTTTTGGGATTTGTGTGAAAAATTGTAATTTGTTTTAGGAATAGCACATGGTGTGCACTATTTTTTAAAATTGGGAAAATGATATTTTTTTATTAAAATATGGAATACTACTTTTATAATTGTATTTCAAACTTGTGTTAATGGATTGTTCTAGGAAAAGTGATGTAGTATTCTTTGGTTTATTTTGGTATTACTACTGAGCATCTCGGTGCTCACACCTATCATATTCTTTCAGTTGTAGGTTAATTTCTTGATCAGGTTCCTGGTTCTGCTACATAGTGTTGGAGCAGGCTTAAGTCTGAGTTAGTTGGTGAGAAAGAAGGTCACAAGGAGATATGTTCAAATTTTTTATATTTTCGTTGTTAGTTTTTACAGTTTCCGCCAGTTATGTTTATCCGGTTGTATTTTGTTTATTGGACAAATAAATCCCAACAATTAAAATTAGATGCCTGAAATTTGTTTCCAGCCCATGGGGATCAGGAATGCCCTTCGGGCCATGTCATGGACCGGCTCAGTTGACCGGTTTAGGTTTGAACCGAGTTGGTTCGTGACAAAATGGTATCAGAGGAGGCCCCTGTTATTTGGGGTGTTTGGTAGATGGAGATTAGGACTGTCGGGACTCGATATGTAGGTGCATGAAGGACGTCATGAACCCTCACCCGCTCCGATCCTCGAGTCGCTAGGGGTAGTCCATGTCTTGAGCCTTCTTCTTTTGTTTTATGATTGAGGAATGAGAATGGAGGTGAACTAGTTTCATGTCATGAACTCATATGGAGTAGTGACCCACGTGAAGTCCGATTTCATGGTTGAACTTCTCCTAGTCATTTACGTTTGCTTGGGGCGTGGCTCGCTACCATGTCTCCAAGGAAGGTGTAACTTCAAGTTCCTCATCCTGATGGTTTGTGTATGTTGGGTTTTGTTTTGGTTTTCATTGATGTAGGCATGTTTTTGAAAATAAAAAGGGGAAAAGATTTTTGGAAATTGAATTTTGTTTAAAAATTGGGGTTGGTATTTGGAAGGTGTCCTCGAAAGAAGGTAGGTTTGAAATTTAAAATGGAAAGGGGTTTTTGAAAGAGTAATTTTTTATTTGTGTTTGTGTTTTCTTGTTTCTTTTGAGTCATTTGTTTTGGATGAATGAAATTTCTTTGATGTTTCTTCGGCTTGATATCAGTTTTGGATCTATGTTTTATATGTTGTCTAGAAAATTCCACCCATAAAGGTCCCTAATGTTCCTGATAAGTCATGCCCAATTTTTGGTCCTTCTCGGACATTGCACGTCCTTCGCGGTGAACATGGTCTGTTAGAGGCGGAAAAGTGTCTTGAAGAGGTTGAACACGTCTTCAGGGTAATGGGAACTCCTGAAGTGGTCAGAGTGCATGCCATTTTGGGTTTGGTTGATGGTATAACTATGGACGTATGGGAGTTGGTTTCCCCACCGTCAATGCAAGTTTGGATGAAGTGGAATGTCTTTAAATCAGTCTTCGTCCGATGGTTTATACCCGAATAAGTGAAGATGAAGAAAAGGGAGGAGTTTATGCTTATTAAACAAGTCCAACGGACAATGAAGGAATATTTTGACCATTTCAAGGTGATAGTGTCCTTTTATCCGAAGGTGTCATTGCATTATCTGATGAATACTTCTCTCTTCATAGGGGGTATTTGTCCAGAGATCAAGGAGCGGGTCCTCCAATCAATGGACCATTGTTTCGGGAAGCTAGTGGATGAGGCGTTTTAGCTGAATTGGTCTCCAGAGCACATATTCTTGGCAATCCGGCATATCCAGTTACTCATGATGGTTCCCCATTTGGTGAGCAAGGTGTGCCAGAGGGACCTATTCATTAAGAGTCCTCTATAGTGATTGTGGATTCCAGTTCATTGGACTGTTTAGTGGTGTTCCACCAGTGTGGTCAGCTCGGGCATGTGAAGCCATCATGTCGTATTCCTCCAAATATGTGCCATCGTTGTGGATGTATGGGTCATCTAGGGATGTTCTGTAGGAAGCATCGCCTGAAGAAGACGTTGTGACCAGTGAAATTCTAGCACTTGACTATGAGGCATGAGATTTTTCGACTATCAGAACCCTACCCAAAGGTTTTGGGGTGAAGTTTGCGTGAAGTTAGGTGTTGACAGGGATGTGAAGCCTTGGTCTGGGTCTTGTGTTCCATGTTGGCAGTGGAACATTTAAAGTCTTTTTGTTATCATTTTTCTTCTGTTAATGTTTTTACATCATCATAAGTTCATTGTTTTATCGTGGGGTTAAAACAGAAATGGTCTATTATAATCCAAACAGATTTTTTTGTCTGATCATGGATTTCTGAATCGTGCGCTTTTCATAAAAGTGTGTTTGGCCCCTACATGAGTTGATCTTGGTTTAGTAGTGTTCATTTGGAGATGTAAGTTCTTGCAGGGGAGCCAATGCTTATAGTTATTCTCAAGTTTTCTACAAGGATTAGAGTTTTCGTAGAGGTTTTTCTCTAGTCTTAAGGTTTTTTGGTTTGGGTCCAGAGTTCCATGTTTCAGCGGAGGCGTTGTTTCACTCGGTCTATAGAAGTTAGTTAAATTTAGTTGGGAGTTTTCATGTCTCCCCCTCCCTTCTCGGGGTGGTATTTTTGAGTGTTAAATTTCTACATTAGTTTAATTCTTGGTGTGGGGAGAACCCTCCCTTATTCTCACATTCTCTTGTAGTGTGGTTTCTTTCAGTTTCAGTCGGGCATGGACTCTTGTTTTGTCTATTGTTCGGCTGGGTGACTTTCTGGGTGCAGAAAGTGTCTGTGGTCAGGATAATTTTCATACCTCAATATTTAATTCATTTTTATTTATTTAATTATTGGTCATGTGTTCTCTTGGCAAGGTCCGAGCTGGGTCCCAGCTCAATATTATTGACGTTTAATGTTTTACTAGGTTTCAGACCCGTGCGCGGTCACCGCGTGGTTGGCGGTAGTCGTGTAACCAGCCCTAGTGTCGTGCAATTGCTCAATATTATTGTTAATATTATTATTATTATTATCATTATTATTATTATTATTATTTTTATTATTGTTGTGCTATTATTATTTTATTATTATTGTTGTTTATATTATCATAATTATAATTGTTATTCTTAATATTATTAATATTATTATTATTATTATTATTATGGTATTATCATTATTATTTTTATTTTTATTACTACTAATATTATTAATATAATAAAGTGAAAAAAACATAGCTAATTAGGCTTTGCCCCCCTCTCTAATTTTTTCCTACGACGCCCCCTCTCCCCTCCCTATTCTCTCTCCACGCCAATCACCCACCTCCACCTTCACCACTCCACCACCCCGCATCGGCCCCTCATTCCCTGCTGCCACTCACCCCAGCCTCGTGCCCGCCTCGCCCCTGCGCGATCCCTCCGCCCAGCCAACTAGCCATCCAGCCTCATGCCGCCTCTCACCCCAGGTTTTGACATGACCCACCTTCAACGCCTCCCCTTCTCACCCGAACCATCCCGGACTCGCATCCGCTGTGCCCTTACATGACCCGGCTACCCTTTCCTGGCCTCACGGGACCCCCCGAACCCTCCTTCTCGCACTCCGACAAACCGCAGACTACTACTTCGGATCCTGACTGCCTGCATCCTGCTGCTACAGTCTCTTGCGCACTGGCCATCCCCCATTCGTGGCCTATTTTTTGGATACCCGCTGCTCTGAATCCCCCATGTGTGTGCTGTTTTTGATGATATTTCGGTGCGATCGCAGCGCCTCCACCTCTCCTCTAGCGTGCAGATTTAACTTTTCCAGTGCATGCTCGGTCCGTAGGGAATTTCTCCTTATTCCATTAATGTTTCATTGCGATCACTCTTGCTTTGATGTAGGCAAACCGAAATTCTCCTTTCCGATTAAATCCATTTAATGGTTGATTGATTTTAGTAAAATATTTGACCTGTTTCTCATTTTCAAAATGAAATTAGTTAAAATGTTATAGTGTTACCAATTTTTTTGGTTTTGTTAGAGATAGTTTTGAAGTATTTTGTCTAGATAAATATATATGTACTTATTAAGGTTGTGTCCTGTGGATGTCAAAATCTGTTTTGATATTATTTTCAATATGACAATCCTTTTTACGTTATACATAAATAGTTTATCATGGAGTTTCTTAGATTTAGGTAATTTATTCAACCTGGTTATAGAATCATTAACAAATTGTGTGGTTTTCTTATACAGATTATTTATTCTTTTTTTTGTCTTCTTATGAACATTGTATGGAAATTGGTGTGTTTTTTTCATAAATGTATTTGTAAACTGGTTGAGTTTTGATAGCATTTTATAAATTTGTGCAATCAGTTTAAAAAATTATATGGAAGTTTTGAAACATATTTGGATATGGATTTAGTGTGTGTTTGCTTTAAAAAGATGATTTTGAGTGTGTTCACTTTGGTTTTTATGACATAGTGGTTTTGTTACAATATTTTGAGAATGGATTGGTGTTTCCAATATGAGGGTTAGTGTTATTTCAAATAAGGGGGTGGTTGATTTTGATTTTATAAATGGTTATTGGATCCCAAAGTATGGAGGTTATTTTGTGTGTTTTCAAATAATTGGTTTTAAATGTATTCTTCAAGGATTAGGCTCGTTTGGAACTTTCAATTAAAATGTGATGTTTGGGTAATGTTTTTGGATAATTTGGATGTAAAGGCCCGTTTTTCTCTTCCAACTCATGGGTGGAGTTTTGTTAACCTTTGTAATGGTTTGTGTTTGAAATCCGTGTGTGTCTGGTCAGAGTTTTAAATTTTTTTAGAGAAATGATTTCAACATAGATGTGACATGATGGCCCATTTGGCACTTTTAGCATTAGTGTAATATTTGTGTCGATTCATTGAAATTATGATATTTTGATTACTATATGCCCATTTAACCACTCTAATATTTAGAAAAAAATATCAAATGGTTTTTAATGATTTAATGGCATGACATCCAGGTTGGCACCTTTGATGATATATATATATATATATATATATATATATATATATATATATATATATATATATATATATTGGGGCACCTCTATAGGGGGATATCCCTCATTGTTTATCGTATGGAGTGTCCATGTTTAGGGTAGGCAAGTGCCGTGAGATGAGACACGCATTCGAGGGCCTCCCACTTACACAATACTATTATAACAGCCATGGGCTCCTTGGAATCTTTTAGATGATCGAGTGATGTTTGCTGATCAACCCCGATTAGACAGGTTGGTACCCTCTGGATATGTTGTTAGGACAGGTGGTCTTTGCCACTGGATGGGCCAGTTTAGGGCAGCTAGTTGGTTATAGAATTAGGAGCTTCACCATACACTGGTAGGTGGTTCCAAAACTGAGTACACCCAATGGAATTATAGGGATGTTATTATCACCCATGATTTCCCTTTGTTTTTATTATTTATATTCAAGTGTATTTTTTTCCAGCATATACCATCACCTCTTTCTTTTATCATTTCATTGCTTTCCTTGTTGGTATTTTGTGTGCAAAATTGTAATTTGTTTTAGAAATGGCACGTGTTGTGCATTATTTTTTTTAAAAATGGGCAGATGATATTGTTTTATTAAAATAATGAAAACCTACTTTTATAGTTGTATTTCAAACTTGTGTTAATGGATTGTTTTAGGAAAGGAGATGTAGGATTCTATGGTTTATTTTGGCATCCCTATTGAGAATCTCGGTGCTCATGTCTATAATATTCTTTCAATTGCAGGTTAAAGTATTGTTCAAGTTCATGGTTCAGCTGCTCAGTGTTGGGGCATGCTTAAGTATGAGTTGGGTGGTGAAATAGAAGGACACAGTGAGGTATGTTCAGTTTTATTTTATTCCTGCTGCTAGTTTTTACTTTTTTCCATTAGTTATGATTATCTGGTTATCTTTTTTTTATTGTAAAAATCATTCCCAAGGGTTAAACATAGATTTCCAACACTTGTTTCCAGCCCGTAGGGATCGGGAACGCCTTACGGGCCATGTCGCGGACTAGCTCGGGTGACCGGTTCAGGGTCGCCTCGGGTTGGTTCGTGACAGATATATTACTTGAATATTAATGATGTAAAATCACATTTATAGTCTTCAATGGAAAACATACTTTTATTAATTTTTCAATGAAAAAACTACTTCAAAAGACTTTACATTATCATTTTGACATAGATCATGTTTTACATTCATTTCATCAAAGTCATTATGATAATTATTATTATATTTTTATTTTACCTAATCATTCAATATTATAAAAACCAAATTTTCACATACATTCTTTTCAATTTTCATAATATCAAGATTATGATGTAACAATTGAAATTCCCAATAAGGTGGTTTGAAACAAAAAAATATGTTTCTCCCATTTTTTACCAACTACATCTAATGATAAGCGAACCTTTTCCTAGAAATATTCAACTTATACAATTTACTATATTGTTCATCAAATATTTATAATTATGACTTGAAATTTGAACCTTATAATAATTTTGGTGGAGGCCTCAAATAATTTCATTCATAAATTCCTGACTTATTAAACTGATATTTATGAGATACATCTATGAATTTAGAATGACACATGAAACACAAATTTCTTCTATATGGTTGTACTCTAGGATTTAATTCAAAGTTACAAACTGGACATGCATGGATTGTGTGAGTTTCCAAACTAGACATTTTCATAATCCTAGGAAATCAGTAATCTTCCACATTAGAGTGACAAATATTTTGAACAATTTTTTTTCGATGTATCATGTGTATCTACACCATTTTCCCATAACGCTTGAAATTATTTTATAAGAGGTTGATGGTATATATTGATGTCATTTCTTGGAATTTTTTCTTCGAATGATCATTAAAAAAATGAACGATTTTTTTTCATACACATTATCTTAAGAAGATTATAAGAGATCAAAATTACTAACAATCTATTATACGTTATAAATCCATTAGTATAAAATACCAAACACACATTACTAGGATATAAATACAAATTCTTATATAAATAATAAAATTATTTCTAGGCTTTAAAATCTATTGGATGATGTGTAATCTTATCATTATTATTTTACATGGAATGCCACTTCATTTTATTTACAGATTTAAAAGACATAAACAATCCTTTAAATCATGGTTCTAATGGAATGAAATGTAAAAAATTTATAGATGTTTTATTTACATTATTATTTTAATTCAATTAATTAAAAAACTCATCATTATTCATCAACTTCCGTCTAGAAGTCTGAAATCATTTTCACTCTTCTCTATCTGAATCTTACCCCCAATAAAACAACCAATCATTGTGACATACATGTATCCTTGTGTAATTGAGAAATATATTGTCAATAAATTTCTTCACCTTATAAAATAAATCATGAATCATATCTTAAACAAATAGATCATGTAGAAATCCCAATATCATAAAAATTTATTTATTTGTAACTCCGCATAAGCACTTGATATGTTAAAACTTCAGTATAAGGGACACTTGTTTATATTTTCTACATCCTTCATACAAATCCCCACTTCCATGATCCAAAAATTCATTTGATTCATCAATCCACTTATCTATTGTATTAATCTATAAAAAAAATAAAAATATACACCATTAATATGATACAATATTTATCTTATTATGGTTAGTGTCTAAGCATCATTAACCACGTTTTGAACTCCATTATCCACTCTTTGGCCAATAGTTTGTTTATTCTATTGATGGAATTAAGTCAATATTTAAATAATAATCAATTCCCCATGAACAATATATTTAACATGTCCTATAATAAAATTTTAAAATATCACATTCTAAAAAACTTCATGTATTTTCAACTATCATATGAAATTAAAATCGTAATGTAGACATCTTGTTCTTCCATCTAAAAATAATTATACAATTCCAAAATCAAGAAAGAACCTCCAATCCCTCAATATAATGAGGTGTATTATGGGTAAAGTAATCCTAATTTAATAAATTTGTACCCTACTAATAAATATCTCTATAAAAAATATAACACACCCTTATTAAAAAACTCATTTTAAAAATAAAACATATCAAGAAATAATATATACTAATTTAATAAAATTAATTAAGAAAAATTAATCAAATATAATATAATTATAGTCAATTGATTTTATAATTTTATTTTATTGTAGTGTAATCATTTACTATTCTACTCATGAAGTTCACACTTTTAGATCTTGAGTATTAGAGATCATGAGGACAATCCATCCAGTTAGAACACAACATATTTTTGGTGTCACTGGATATTCTTATATATGAACATGTGTATTTATCTCTTAATGTAAGATAATTTTAAATGTATATCATTGATTATATACTTTGATAAATCATTATACCCCCAAATTTTATGTATTTGGGTAGGTATTTAGCGTCTAGTGTGTTAAGAATAAAATGAAATTGGTTGAATGATCAAAATGGGATTTATCACATCTTTGTATAGTAATATGATATCTATAGGACTTCGACTTGGAAGGTTGTGCCATGAATAAATTCATGTCCATTATAGATGATGTAAAGTGAATCAATTATGGTTAAATAATGATAAATAAACAAATATAGGATAGTGAAACAAATTATCCATCCATCTTTATGATATTTTGTAAGATGAAGAAATTATAATAGAATGTAATAGTTAATAGAAGGTTTTATTGATATGAAAAAAATATATTTATCTTTTGAGGCCACAAATTTTTTACAAATACCTCTTAGACATTGGGAAACACTAAACACTATCTGTATAGATAAAAGTGTTTCACAGAAATATTGTATTGATATGTTTCTACAATTCTGGTGAATTTGAGTTTAGATGAAGTGCACCCCGTGTCTATCAGTCGGTTAATGGATGAGTTTGAATGATCATAAGTAAATTAATAAATAAATTCAATTATATTTTATTCATGTTTAGATTAAATATAATTGAATATATTTATCAATTTATTCGTATGTTATTCAGTATTAAATTAATGGATCTAAGAATACCATTTTTTTAATGAATATTAATTATTAAATTTTTATTATGTATATTTGATAGGAACAAGCTAAGTTAATGGTACTTATTTCTTCACATGATATACTAAATTATTAAATGTTATTAGTGAAATAAATTTGACATTTATGATAAGTTAATAAGGTCATAAATTACATTTAGGTTCATGCTTAAAGATTATTATTCTTAAAATATCTTAAGCCACTAAAATAAAACTTAATCCCCTTTATATAATTTTGAAGACCCATGAATTTTTATTTAGATAATTTCCATGAATCTGAGTCCTCCCAAGACTTCTCTCAAACTTTAGAGAGAGAAACAAGAGTGAAAAATGACATCAGGTAACTTCCTCCTCTTGTATAAAGTTTGTATTCTTATGATTATGGTACTTGTATCATAAAACGCTTAATTTTTAATGAAAGAACAAGTTTAAGGATAATAAAATAGGATTTTATGGCGTGTGTGTGGATGATTTATAGGGTTCATCATTTTGTTCCTTTAATCAAGAATAATTTGAATCCTAGTAGAATATATTAGGATTAATTGAATGAATGCGGTATTATTCAGTATATGTCTATCATACTTAAATTTTTCATATGTGATAATTTCATGAATTTGAGAATTTTTATGCCCGGTCATTTGTTCAAAATATATATGGTTCAAAAAAATTAAAACATTAATACACAACCCTTCCATTTTCTACAAAATATAGGTTGATTACTAATTTTTTATAGACCTGTAGAGATATCTATTTAAATAATTATGTTTCTCTCATCTTATTATTATGAATTAGGTAATATTTTATAAATCCTACCTATATGTTATTACAAACATCAATCTCTTATACATGTAGTTTAGTGTTTTTATCACTGGATTTGAATCAATTAGAGTTTTATTTGTGTTTGATTAAGATATGATGAATATTTTCGGTCCATAGATTGAGTAACCTCACCTATAACCATTATATAAGAATATTACTTTATATTACATGGATATGTTATGATGATAAGACATAAAATAAATTTCATTTTGAGATATGTAGTGTAATTCACCCAAATAAGATTTAGGAGAATGGTTTGCTCATAACGATAATTTTTTAATCATAAATTGATTTTTGATGATATTTCTTGGGGGTTAACAGATAGGTGAAACTATCTAATGGAGATGTATGTAGTTTCATTATTCTTAGTATTTTAGTTATATATATATTATATATGATTGGTTTTGATAATTCTTTTTTAGGTAGGAGGTATTTTTTGATAATGGATTATGTTATATTTTTTAAAGGTATAATGAAGACTTGTGATATTCAAAACATTATAGAATATATAGATATGAAATTTAATTATTATTCTCATGTGTATTATTTATATTTTTTATGATCATTGGGATGTAATTATGAATAGTTTAAAGTGATTCTGATATATGATATTGATGTATCTATAGTTTTATTAGGTTTCATTCATGGGCCAAGTCTAATATGATCATGTATAGTTACATGTATTCAATTCCATCTACTTTTGATATGAAGGTATAGGTTCCTAATATGTTGTCAACCATTATAAACAACTGTAGTGGGTGGTATAAGAATTCAAAACATGTTAATACCTACTTTATTAATGCATTTTTTATGTGTGATGAAATGCTGGCAAACTAGAGAAAATAATTTTTAATTTCATAGAGGTTTATGTTGGATGAAATTGATTTGGAATCATAATTCATAAATTATAATGTGACGATTGGGATCAAATGATGTGGGTGGTAATTAACATTAGTGAATTTTATATTTTGTTGATTAGAACATCAAGATTAGTATATAAATTCCTATTATATTATGTAATGATTAAATTGATAATATGACTATAATATGCTTGTGATCTAGGATTATTTTCAGATAATGATGATGATCATTATCAGATAGATAAAAGCCTGGGTGTTCTAGAGTTATAAATTTTTTTTGATGTATTCACATATATGAGAGGTTTAAATATATTTCAACTATAATATGGAGAGATAATACATTAAATGTGTAGTTCTTTACAACGGTGTAATGAAGTAGTGAAAAAATAGTTCAAATGACACCATGATTTTTTAATTATTCATCTCCATATTGAATTGAGATATTGTAAAAGAAATAATCAAATTAATGTTGGTAATGTGATGTAAATTATTTATTTACATAACAATCTTTGAGCAGAGTTTTTATAGTTATGGTATATGGTATCACTTGTTCCTTCAATAAATATTCCTTTCAAATGGGAACTACAAGTGAGATTGAGGGTTTCAAGTGATTAACTATGAAATAGATTTGATATTGACCTATTGGGATATCTTAATAAATATCAATTAGAGGTTGGTTTACTAAAAGATAATATTGATTTTTAATTTTATTTTTTAGGGTATGACCTGGAGATATGTTTTTGTGTTCCAGATAGAGAGGTTATGAAAAGTAAGACAATACCAAGTTTTTTTATTGTTATGTTGTGTTGTTATCTATTATAATGTATCAAATGATTATATGTGAATAGATTAAATGTTCTCCGGTGAAATTCCTTGAATTCATTATTTAATTTTGGGACCTTGATTCTCTTTTCTATAGATAGAAAATTAATGTGAAGAAATTCTCTCACTTTTAGAAAGTGGAATTATGAAAATAAGGAAAATGTAATTTGTATTGAATTCTTATGTTTTTTGAGCATGGTATGTATTGGGGTACTAATAACATATTTCCATGTATACGAGAGAAAAAGTAGGCTGTGAATAATTTTTGGATTAGTGATCCATCATTTTAATTTCTATAGATGAAGAAAAACTATTGTAGTAATACAAGTGTGTCACAATACAACCTCAGTTTTCATCTATTTATTTATATACTTTATTTATTTTTGAGTCTCTATTGTTTCTCTCTCCCTCTAGGAAAAATTTCATTGATGTTTTATATTTTTGGGCATGTGGTTTATATTTCATAGTTCTATAGACATTTATTACTAATATTGTATCAACCAGTGACATGACTACATATTTTTGAATATCCTATTACTTTCTTGGAACAAAATTTGTCTCATCATGCACCATGCTCTAGGTACTCCTGTGAGACATTCGTGGTTTAGTAAATCGTGCATCCACAACATGTGATATCCCCAGGTTTTAATTTTTATGAATCCCTAATCTACCCCTACTTAAATTAAATCCTCACCCACATACCTCATTAACTTAGTAACATGATGAATAACCCAAGGATCCTCATCCATTATTCTTTCCCTACATTACTCTCTTTACCATGGAAATTCCATGGGGTTTATTCATGATTTGAGTCTCTATATTCAAATTATGACCATCTTTCTCTTTAATTTCCTCCTCATTCCTTATTTCTTCATGTTTCATATTCTACCCCTTGTTGAGTTACTCTTTGGATCAGCCTTAATCAGAAGTTTTTTTTCTAATTGGTAACTTTTAGTACCTAGGGATTGTGTCTCTCTATGAAACATTTTCTCTAAAAATTCATCAAGGAATGTGAGTTTATCTTGATTAAGGTAGGTTTTCTCTATTACATAACTCTTTAAAAATTTTGAACCATGATTTCTTGGTTTTTACCCATATTTGAAATGACTAATGATAAGTAAAATATATATCTATGAAAAGTTTTAAAATAGAAACCACATTTTACTTGGTTTCAATGGAATGACAGGGGCCTTTCTTTTAAAATATGTGATTTAAATCACTTTATCAAATACTGATCACACAGTTTTTAAAAAAAATTACCCTATATATTTTATTAGTGGATTCAATATTATAAAAGGTTTTATTGTTCTTTAAAATAAATTTTAAAAGAAAAACATGGTTTTAATGGTGTTATTGGAATTTAATGAATGTGGGCTGGTTTTGTTTATGTTCATATTTCATGTTAGTTATGTGTTTGGTTTTAAATTATTTTTTTAAAACATGGTTTCCCAAATTATATTAGAAGGCCCAATTGGAACTTTCTTAAATAATTTTAAAGGTCACCATGAATAATTACACTTTTTATGTTTTGAAAAGTGTTACAGCTTATATATTGATTTCCTTATAGTTTATAATTTATTATTGATTATTATTCAAAATTAAATAGAGGCGTTGTTTCTGTGAATGGTGTTTCGAGGTGAGGGTGAGTTTGTTATTCATGTTTATGTTGTTTTGTAATGACTGAAATTATCACATATATTTTTATATCAAAATAACCAATGGGTTGTTAGGTGAAACCTCTATGTAATAATGCTACACTAGTTCAAGATCATGATCTACGTACAAACCTTGAGATATAATTTTCCCTACTTTTTTCATTTTATCCCTCAATTAGGATGGGTAGGGAAATGTTGGGTTTTATCGAAGGTTGGTGTTATTAGGAAGTATTCATATTTAGTATTTTTATTATAATGTCCTATTTTATCTTATAAGATCCTAGGTTCCCATGAAACTTTTTTTCTTTTGATGTTATTGTGTGTGTTTTTATTATTCCCCAAATATTCATTTTTTCTAAAATTCCATGAGAATTTTTTAAACCGTACATTGAACAGAATTGATTTATTTAAAACATTATCCTTTAAATTGAATTAAATGTTAATGATTATATTAAAATATTCATAGTATAGGTAAAAATTTACTATGCGATTGTTTCATTTAATAAAATGGAATTGTATGTTTTATAAAATGGAATATACTTGATATTTGTTTTTCTTATGATTCACTACCAAAAAGAGATTTTATAAATTTATTTTCAGATGAGATTGAAATGGTTTTCCATTTTAATAATTATTCATAGGGTTTGGATATGGAATCCCACTTTTTTATTATATAACTTTTCATTACATTTTACAAAAAGAGGATCTTTAATGTCTAGTGTCTTGGAAATCAGGGACATAAAACATGAAAACAACATAAAACATTCTTCTAATCCACTTGTAAGGCTTCTTTATATGTTCATACTATGTACAATTACTTCATCTCATATCCTGGAGACATATATCAAAGTAAAGGGTGATAAGAAGACCCAGTAAGGGTAAATAAGGAATCAGTTTACTTGTGATATCAACAAGAACCTGAATAAAAACATAAAGACATGAGCAATGGATGTATAGGCATATCATAATGAAATAAACATGAAACATACTTGAATATGTGGCAAAAAAATTTCATTTATACATTCTTGAACATATCACCAATGTCCATCCCCAAGGTGTCATAAAAATCACCTCGGTTATTCACCAAGGTATCGTGAAACTTTTCATATCTAGAGATTAATTCTTTACCCAATGCATTGGAGCGCTATCCGGGAACACCCTTAATATGTATTAAATTTCATGTGATCCAAATATATCATAATCAAATATTTCCTAAATAAACCATAGAGAATAAAAGAAATGAGTTTCATTTCAAAATTGTGACGTTTTAAAAGTGCTTAAAAACAAGATCATTATGTCAATTATAACCTACAAAAGGGAGTGAGAGATATATGTA
Source organism: Viscum album (assembly GCA_963277665.1). Classification (NCBI taxonomy): domain Eukaryota; kingdom Viridiplantae; phylum Streptophyta; class Magnoliopsida; order Santalales; family Viscaceae; genus Viscum; species Viscum album. The sequence goes on from OY728162.1 coordinate 826,946,829, forward strand.
TTTCAATTCCAGAATCGAATATATCATTTTTGTGTATATATGAACCCCCATATAAATGAAATAGGTCTGGGTATTCACATAAATAAAACTAGAGAATTTCATGAGAGAAAGAGAGGGAAATTTTGAGATGAAAATTATGCAGCATAACAGCTACATAACATCCTTTTAGAAAACATTAAAAAGAGAGGGTACAAGGGTAAACAAATAATAAATAACTCATAATATAGTATAAAGACATATTAATATTAAGTTAAGAACATGGTATGGATATTTTAATGACATACCACATGAAAATGAAACATGAAAGAAAAGAGAAGATATGATTTCTTTTACAAATAATTCAGCAGCCTAATGACATCACATAAAAATTTCAAAAATAAATTGATGAGAGAGGAAGCGTCTATCATCATTTGGACATGAAATGGACAGTATTAAAGATATATAAGAACAATACCCCATATAATAAAATGGAATTGTAAAACATAACATAATGGAAGTCATGACTTAATAGAAGAGGGTGAAAGGATCCCTTACCTTGAGAAGTAACATCGAAAGCATGAAGTTCGGGAACTTAGGAAGACTCCATGGGAGGTAAAGAGACCAAAACATCGTTGAGGAGGATTTTGGAATGAAAATGATGAGGGAATGACTTGGTATTTATAGGAGAAGTGAGGGAAAAAACATTAATTGCCAAGGGACACCTCATCGGTGGTATTGGAAAAACCATGGGCTTTACCAAGGTATTTTCCCATGGTATTGGCCACTTGGGACACCTAAAATCTTATCTTAATATTCAAAAGTCTACCAGAATGATTACATAATTATTACTTCCTTAATGATGTCATTAAACAGTCGAAACTGAAAACTGTAATTTCACTATTCACCGAAAATTCAACTTTTTCAGAAAAATACCAAAAATTCAACTTAACCTAATATTGGTGCCCTGAATTCAAAAATGAACTCCATTTTATAAAAATATTTTTCTAAATATTTTTAATTTAATTATTAAATAAAAACGCTATTCACCTGAAAAAAGTAATACTTAACTAATAATTTCTGAAACAGTTATTTACTTATTTTATTGAATCACATTACCTAATCAAGGTGCCTAAAAAAATATAAATAATTTCTTAAGTGAGGTTACTAATCCATTTAGTCACATTACTATTCATAAGTGTAAAATTACTATTCATATTTTACTATTCATCAAAAATTAAGTTGATCTTATTAGACTCTAAATTTCTTACTAAACAAAACTGTAGAAGACCATTTTTTGAAAATCATTACACGTCATTATTTATTTAAGGATTACATAAATATTTTAAAATATAATTTTTTTAATTCATCAATAATATACATCCTATATTTATCCATACATTTGAAAATTCAAAAAAATCACCATAAAAAGAAAATAACAATTTTATTTATCTCAAAGGATTACACAAAGACGCTACCGTCTCGTTAAACAGCCCCTTATAACACCAGTATAAGACCTATGTGTAAGGTGTGCTAAGGTGATAGAATCTGGGGGTGGCTCAGCCAACTTTTCCTGAGTAATGATTTCTATCATCTTGAACTTCTCTCGAAGGATATTCCATTCCAACTTCACACGATCATGTTCATCTTGGGTTTGGTCCAGAGAAAAGCCCAGTGGTGCTACCTCCTTCCCATGTTCCTTCAGATGGGCTTCGATCGGCCCGAGACTACTGGATGAGGCCATCGAATCTTCTTTCAATATTAATTAACCAGGATCACTTGTTTTTATAGACAATAATCAAAACATTAAGAGTTTAGTTTCCAAAGATCATATTGACCAATGGTCATATAACAGTTCAAACCCAACGATATCATTTTAATTATACTCATTTCATTAAATGAAATATTTTTTTTGATTTTAAAATAAAATAACACTCACAATTAGGAAATAAAAATTATTAAAAAGTTCGAGTCGTTAAATTCTTCCCCCCTTAAGAAATTTCATCCCCGAAATGTTTAACTCGTACCCTTAGAAGAGAAAAGGTGTGGGTACTTCTTCCTCATAGACTCCTCTGGTTCCCACGAGGCTTCTTGGAATTTGTGGTTCCTCCACAACACCTTAACAAGGTGGGTAGTCTTGTTGCGTAGAACCTTGTCTCTACGATCCAAGATCTCCATCGGATGGTCCTCATAAGAAAGGTCATGTTCAAGTTGTAACACCTCTAGGTTCACTATATGTGGAGGTTCATGTATGTACTTCCTCAATAGGGATACGTGGAAGACATCATGAACTTGTGTTAGATTTGGAGGAAGTGCAAGCCAATTGGACACTGCTCCCACACGATCAAAGATTTCATAGGGGCCAATGCACCTAGGACTGAGCTTCCCTTTCTTCCCAAACCTCATGAATCTCTTCCAAGGTGATATTTGAATAAAGAACTTGTCACTGACATCAAACTCCAAGTCCCTTCAATGGTTGTCGACATATCTCTTTTTCCGACTCTGAGCAACCTTAATGTGTTGTTGGATGGCTTAGACTTTTTCAGTCATCTCTTAGACAAGGTCAGGCCCAAGAAGCTTTCTCTCACTAGCTTCATCCCAAAAAGTAAGAGTTCTACATTGCTTCCCATATAGAGCTTTATAGGGTGCCACTTGAATGCTCGAGTGGAAGCTGTTGTTGTAAGAGAACTCAACTAAAGGTAGATATTGATCCCATCCAAATTTAAATTCTATTGAACATGTTCTCAGTATGTCCTCAAGTGTTTGAATAGTCCTTTAAGACTGGACATCAGTTTGGGGTGATAGGTCGTACTGAAATTCAATGCAGTGCTTAGAGCATGTTGAAGAATTCTCCAGAATTTTGATGTGAACCATGGATCACGATCAGATACGATAGAAAGTGGAACTCCATGTAGCCTTACAACTTCCTTCATGTAAATCCAAGAAAGTTGATCAAGAGAGAAATCTTACTGGATTAGGATAAAATGGGGAGTCTTGGTGAGACGGTCCACAATAACCCATATCGCATTGTTTCCTTTTGATGTTCTTGGGAGACCAGTGATGAAGTCTGTAGTGATATTGTCCCACTTCCATGCTGGTATGGGTAGTGGTTGCAATACCTCTTTAGGAATTTGTCACTCTGCCTTCACTTACTGACATACTAGGCACCTTGAAGTGTAGTCAGCAATCTCCCTTTTCACATTATCCCACCAAAAATGATCACGAAGGTCCCTATACATTTTTTTGCTTCCAGGATGTATAGAGAATGTAGAGATATGAGTTTCATTCGTTATCTCCATCTTTATTTAGGGGATAGATGGAACACATAGTCTTTTATGAAATTTCAATACATCTTCTTGATCAATATTGAACTCAGGAAACTTCCCATCCTTTACAGCCTCAATCATCTTCTATAACAAAGAATCCTCTTTCTGAGGTTTCTTGATCTTCCCTAGTAATGACAGTTGAGAAATCATTTGGGTTAGGGGGTATGATGTCCCTTACCTTATAATTACTATGTCCATCTTTACCAGGTCATTGATCAATGGATCTTTTTGAATCCTCATCATGGAAAGAACAACTGGGTCTTTCCTGCTTAATGCATCAACAACTTTCTTTGCTCTTCTGGGATGATAATGAATTGAACAATCAAATTCTTTAAGTTGTTAGAACCATATAATTTGTGTCATGTTCAATTCCTTTTGTGTGAAAATATAGTTCATACTTTGATGGTCTATGTATATATCACATTTCTCCCCATAAATATAATGCCTCCATATCTTCAGATAAAAAACGACCACAACTAGCTGTAGATCATGCGTAAGATAATTTTGCTCAGGAGTTTTCAACTATAGAGATGCATAAGCAATGACCTAGTCATTTTTCATAAGGACGCACCCATGCCCCTTCAGAGATGCATCACTAAAAATAATGAATCCTTCTACATTTGAGGGAAAAGTTAAAATGGGTGTAGTAACCAATCTCTTCTTCAGCTCTTGGAAACTTTCCTTAGACTCCTTTGTCAAGATAAACTTGACCCTTTTTCGAGTTAACTTGTTTAATGGATTAGAAAGTCATGAAACGTTTTTCACAAACCTCTTATAATATTATTCTAATCCATGAAAACTACGAATCTCAGTTATTGTTGTAGGTTGATTCCACTCCTGTATAACTCTTGTCTTTGAAGGGTTAATTGTGATTGCTTCATTGGTAACAATGTTCCCCAAGAAAGAAACTTTTTGTAACCATAGTTAACATTTTATAAACTTCCCAAAAATCATTTCCTTCCATAGATTTTGTAAAATAGCCCTTTTATGATCCTAATTCTCCTAGATACTTTTGAAATATATTATAATATCATCACTAAAAAATACCACAAAGTTATCAAGGTAGTCCTTATTGACTCTATTCATCAAATCCATAAAAATTGTAAGTGCATTAGTCAGTCCGAAGGGCATAACAACAAACTCATAATGCCCATATCTTGATCGGAAGGTAGTTTTTGGAATATCTTCTTTCTTCACCCTCGATTTATGATAACCAGAACGAAGATCAATCTTGGAAAATAATTGAGCCCCATGAAGTTGGTCAAATAAGTCATCAATTATTGGAAGAGAGTATTTGTTCTTCACTGTGATCCCATTAAATTCTCTATAATCAATGCATAGCCGCATTGATCCATCCTTCTTCTTCACAAAGATAACAGGTGCTCCCCAAGGAGATACACTCGGTCAGATAAACCCCTTATCCAAAAGATCTTGGAGTTGTTTCTTTAATTCCTCCAGCTCCACATTTGTCATCCTATATGGGGTCTTCGATATCAGATGAGATCCATGTTCAAGTTCAATGGAGAACTCTACCTATAATTCTAGGGGAGGTCTAGGTAACTCCTCTGGAAATACATCCACCTATTCCTAGACTATGGGGACATTTTCTATCCTTAAACTCTCATCTCCTTCTTCTTCTTCACTGATAAACTCCATAAAGAAGGATACATGAGGTTCTTCTAGACAAAGATCAGTTTGAGATATCTCTCCTTGGAAAATAACTATAGGTTCTCCATTCAATACTACTGATATTTACTTAGTGAGAAACTTATTTTATTTACGAATCTTTTAACTATAAAGGAATTTATGTCTTAAAACATCATGCTTAAACAATTACATTTCTATATAATTCCTTCATAATGATTCATAAAAAGCTTATGATTAACCAAACATATCCCTCGAGAGTGTCATAACCAAGAGTGCAGCAAGGCCTGTTATCGTGCACCAGTTCCTGTTCGAGTCTAGCTCAAAGCATTGTTTTCGGATTTAACCCCTATGTACATCTATGCCAGAGCCCCCTCTACCAACTCGTATCCAGACTGGGTTGTATTTGTTTGATAAACCACTAACTCAATACTCGCCAAAATACTAGGAAGTTTTACTATATTTAAACATTTCTATATGGTTATTCCTAAATAATTCATATCATAATTTCCATAAATAACTAAACTAACCTTTGATACCAACTATGGCATCCCACCTTTTTATTACATAACTTTTCTATACATTTTAAAAACAGAGGATCTTGAAAGTCTAGTGTCTTGGAAATCAGGGACATAGAACATGAAAACAACATAAAAAATTATTCTAATAAACTTTTAAGGATTCATAATATCTTCATACTATGTACAAATACTGCATCTCATATCTTGGAGACATACATCAAAGTAAAGAGTGAGCAGAAGGCCCAGTAATGGTAAACAAGGAATCAATTTACTTGTGATATAAATAAGAACTTGAATAAAAACATAAATACATGAGAAATGGATGTGTAGGAACATCATAATGAAAATAACTTGAAAAATACTTGAATATGTGGCTACAACAATTCATTTAGACATTCATGGACATATCACCAAGGTCCATCCCCAACGTGTCATAAAAATTACCAATGTTACTCACCAAGGTATCGTGGGACTTTTCATCTCTAGAGACTAATTATTTACCAAATTCATTGAAGAGATATCAGGGTTAACCCTTAATATGTCTTAACTTTCACGTGATACACATAGATCATAATAAAAAATTTCATAAATAACCCCTAGAGAATAAAACAAATGGGTTTCATTTCAAAATTGTGACGTTTTAAAAGTGCTTAAAAACAAGATCATTATGTCAATTATAACCCACAGAAAGGGAGTGAGGGTTATATGTATTTCAATTACAGAATTTAATATATCATTTCTGTGTATATATGAACACTCATATAAACGAAATAGGTCTGGGTATTCACATAAAAAAACTAGATAATTTCATGAGAGAAATTTTGAGATGAAAATTATGCAGCATAACGACAACATAACATCATTTTAGAAAACATTAAAAAGAGAGGGTACAAGGGTAACCCAATAATAAATAACTCATAATACACTATAAATATAGAATAAAATGGAGATAAGAACATTGTATGGATATTTTAATGACATACAACAGGAAAAAAACATGAAAGAATAGTGAAGATGCGATTTCTTTTACGAAAAATTATGCAGCCTAATGGTGTCACTTAAAAATTCCAAAAATAAATTGATGAGAGAAGAAAGGGTATCCCATAATTTAGACATGAAATTTAAAGTAGTAAAGATATATTATAATAATCCCCTACATAATAAAATGTAACTATAAGAAAAAACATAAAGGAAGTCATGATTTAAAAGAGGAGGGTGAAAGGATCCCTTACCATGAAAAGTAACTTTGAAAGCATGAAGTTTGGGATGTTGGGAGGCTTGAGGGCATATTGGGAGGAATAATTTGGAAGTAAAAAGACCATAAATTATTTGAGGAGGATTTTGGAGGTAAAATAATGAGGTAATGACTTGGTATTTATAGGATAAGTGAGGGAACAAAGCATTAATTGCCAAGGGACACCTCATCAGTGGTATTGGAAAAACCATGGGCTTGACCCTGGTATTTCCCCATGGTATTGGCCACTTGGGACACCTCAAAGCTTATATTACTATTCATAAGTTGAATAGAATGATTACATAATTATTACATCCTTAATGATGTCATTAAACACCCGAAACTCAAAACTATAATTTCACTATTCACAGAAAATTCAACTTTTCAGAAAAATCCCAAAAATTCACTTTAACCTAATATCAGTGTTCTGAATTCAAAAATGAACTCAATTTTATAAAAAATAATTTTCTAAATATTTATAATTTAATTTTTTAAATAAAAATAGTATCCACTTGAAAAAAACTAATACTTATCTAATAATTTATGAAATAGTTATTTACTTATTTTATTGAAACACATTACCTAATAAAGGTGCCTGAAAAATATATAAATACTTTCTTAAGTGAGGTTACTAATCCATTTGGTCACATTACTATTCATAAATGTAAAATTACTAATCATAATTTACAATTCACCAAAAATTTAGTTGACCTTATTAGACTCTAAATTTCTTACTGAACACAAGTGTAGAAGACCATTTTTTGAAAATCAATACACACCATTAATTATTTATGGTTTACATAAATATTTTAAAATATCATTTTTTTCAAAATTAATCTATAATATACATCCTATATTTATCCAGACATTTGAAAATTCACAAACTTCACCATAAGAAGAAAATCACAATTTTATTTATCTCAAAGGATTACACAAAGCAGCTATGATATCATTACATAGCCCCTTATAACACCAGAATAGGACGTTAATGTAAGGTGTACTAAGGCAATAGAATCTGGAGGCGGCTCAGCCAACATTTCCCAAGTAGTGATTTCTATCAGCTTGAACTTCTCCTGAAGAATATTCCATTCCGGCTTCACATGGTAAAGCTCGTCTTGGGTTTCGTCCAGAGCTAAGCCCAGTGGTGCTACCTCCTTCCCAAGTTCCATCATATGGGCTTCGATCGACCCAAGACTACTAGATGAGGCCATCAAATCTTATTTCTGAATTAATTAACCAAAATCACTTGTTTTTATAGAAAATAGTCACAACATTAAGAGTTTAGTTTCCAATGGTCATATTGACCAACAGTCATATAATAGTTGAAACCCAACAGTCTCATTTTAATTATACTCATTTCATTAAATGAAATATTTTTGTTTAGTATAAAATAAAATAACACACACAATTAGGAAATAAAAAATTTTAAAACGTTTGAGTCGTTATAGTGGAGAGGATTCTTATTGGTCCTCCATTCTCACACCTATTAACATTTTATGTTCTATTTCAGCTCTTGATTTCTCAAGGAGTATGCATGGGTTGTGGTTGGATAGTTACTCATGGAGTCACTTGGAGGTATGTTTGTTATTTTTTTATTTAGTTTCTATTGTTTCATCTGTGAAATTAGACATCCTTATTTTCCTTAATTTCTCTTATGGGTTTTTTTATGCATGTGGTGTCATGGATATTCAATAAATGGGGGTTTTTAATTCAAGGTTGTTGGATGAAATGGTGAGTCTTTGTTTGTGATTTATTTTCTCTTTATTCTTGTTAATTTTATTATAAATGAGCATCCAATGTATAGATGAATCATTCTAGAATTTTGAGTAAATATTACACTATTATTTTAAGTTATTTTATGGAATAAATCATCCCTAATGAGTTTATATTAAAATTTACTGGTTCTTATTTTCAACCTACGTGGATCATGAACACCCCTTAGGCATTTCCATGGGATGGTTTTGGCATCCAAAAGATTAGAAATTCTGGTTGGTTCATAACAAAACAGTATTAGATCGTAGGTTCTTATATGGGACTAGGTTCTTGTAGCACCCTTTATTGTTTTGGTGTATCTTTTAGATTATATATAGGACTATTGGAAAGCCATATATAAGTAAATAATGAGTCTATCAGGATCTTTTACATTTGAAGCAATAATTTGTGATTCAAATTCATGTTTTTAGTCTTGATTTTTATATTTATATCATTTACTTTGGATATGTTATTTGTTTTGGTTATATTTTGTCTTGGGGGTGATAAGTGGAGTGAAATGGTGGTAAATTGTGAGATCCTAGGGATTGGAATGGAATATGGATTCTGAGTACATGATTCATTATGCATCCTATTACTAGTTGTGTAGTTTTCACATGGTCCACCTGTCTATGTTTCTATGTAGCACATAGACACTAGTCCAACATCCAATTATGTGTTGTATTATAATTTTTTAATTCATTTTTTATCATGTCATTATTTTTTTAATATAAATTTAGTTTTAGTTTTCTTATAATGGTTCTAAATGTTTAGTTTATTATTTTTCAATGTAATAAATTAGTTTACCTAAATTGATTTAATGAAAAACTGGGTGTTTGGATTTCTGATAAAAATGGGTTTGATAAGAAGGTGATTCCTTCATAAATAATTTGGTGGGGAGACCCCTATTTTAATAACTAGTGTCTGTAATTTTAAAGGTTTTTAATAGGGTTTTAAGTACAAGGGTGGTGTCAATGAATAAATTTTAATTTTGGAAATAAATATTTTGTTAGGATGGTATGTCCTTGAGTATGATATACTCTCTAATACAAAATGCAGGATCGAAATAAGAATGATATTTTCAGATACAAGAGGGGGGGGGGGTGAATTGTACCTTTTAAAAAAATTCCCTAAGGAATTTTTTAGGATGGTTATGTTTAAAAAGGTTAAACAAGATAATTCACAAGACCTCTATGAGTACTAAAGAATTGCTAGATTCCGGAATAGTGATTCTGAAAATGGAACTTAACAAAAGTTACAATGATTAAGATTATACCTTAAAGCGTATAGAATCTAACTAAATCAGAGTACAAGTAAGGAAGTATAAGAATGTTATAGTTTCCTTAACAATACAAAAAGCAGCGGAAAAAACAAGTAGTAAAACTACAAGTAAGAAACAATAACTCTTTTAACCCAAAGAGAAGGGTATCAAACAACCTTAGAAAAAGATCCCTTGATTTATAATTTCAAGCAAGTTTGTCTTACCCACACCAGTGTGAGCCCTCAATATGAAGATTGGAGTCTGTCTTGCTATCCTCGCAAGCCCTCAACTATCAGGTAGTCGGAACCTCTATCTTACTCAGCAAGGAATACCTCAACTTCAAGGTGTTGGAACCTCTGTCTTCCTATCCCTGGAAGCCCTCGATTGTAATCAGTAATAATCGGAGTCGCACGAAGCAAGTCTGCACAAGGAAAAGTTTGAACAAGTCGTTAAAACTTTCTACATGAATCATTGAGAATTGATAAGAACCTCTCTCTCTAGAAATCACTTCAGGAAGTTCTGATCACCAAAATTCCAAAAGTACTGAGCACGTTCAAATGAGATACTATTTATAGGAGAAGCTCCAACGGTCATCTCCCTCTTCCAACAGTCATATTTCTCCTTGAATTTCGGAGGGACTAGTACACATGTCACTCAACCAACGGTTAGATAATAACTGAAAGCACGACATCATTTTGTAATGAAACAAATATAAGTATAAGAAAAACTAATGTTTGGAATGTAAGAAAATAATAGTTTTGAGTATAACCAAAACGGAATTCAGAGCCTATAATAAAGATATATTCTGTTTCTATTTTATAGGAATTTGGAACCTGAATTCTGTACATATCTGTAGTCTAAATCTTAAGGAAATCTGGAGTCTGCTTTCCCAAGAATTCAGAATCTGAACTTACAAAGTTCGGAGTTGAACTCATAAATGTTCGGAGTCGAACTAGTAGAAGTTCAGAGTCAAACTCATAGAATTTGGGAGTCGAACTAGTAGAAGTTTGGAGTCGAACTCATAGAAGTTTGGAGTCGAACTAGTAGAAGTTTGGAGTCCAAAATTCGAAGCTCACTTTTGTGAGAGTTCGTATCCAGAATTTAGAGTGGACCATCATGAGAGTTTGTATCCAGAATTCAGATTGGAACTTCATGAGAGTTCGTATCCAGAATTTAGAGTGGAACTTCATGAGAGTTCGTATCCAGAATTCGGATTGAAACTTAATTTGAGTTCATATCCAAAATTCGGATCCTAAAACAAAATGCTTCATATCTATGTATTATATGATTCCGAGGTTTTAGAATATGAATCTGATTTTAATATTTAAGAAAAATATTGACATGTATAAAGAAATCTTGGTTAGGGATAAATTCCTTTGGAAAAGAAATTTTCCTTATAGAAGTAAAATATCGATTTTCTTAAGTATAAGGTGTTTGTGATTTTCAAAACAAGAAGGAATGGAAAATTCATAAAGAAAACCTTATTGACTCAACAATCTCCCCCTTTTTGGAATGCACAAACAAATTTTCGAAAAAGAATATAAGGACTTAGAAACAATTTCACTAGACTTTGAAATTAAAACTTATCTCCCTTTGTTCATGGATGATAGTTAATACAACTAACTCCCCCTTAGGCTTTGGAACTCTAAGTATTGTATTATGGATTTCCAGAATGGAGTTTTCATTATCATGGGAATGAAAAACTTCGTAATGAGAAACTCCCCCTTACTTAAGGATAGTTCTTCACTTAGAATTTTTTCTTCTCCATTTTAAATTTTTCCTTATCCCCTTTTGAGTAGTTATTTTTCCTTCTCCCCCTTTGTGATTTTCAAAAAGAATTTAAGGGAATGGAAAAGAAATATGGTACTTGAAATATTAGTAAAGACATGAAAGGAAAACAAGCAACCACATTTCTATTATAATTGGAAGAATTTTTACAAGGAAGATTAAATGCAACAAAAGATCAGATTGAGTCTATTTGTCTTCCCTTTCCTTTGGTATTAGCTTCTTCAAGAGGGTTTTCAACTTCTTCAAATCTTTCTGATCCTCCTCAGCTTTCTTCTACAGAGATTTTAACCTTTCATCTTGAGCTTTCAAGACCTCAGATTGTGCCTTAAGAACTTCATCTTTCATTACAATCTTTTCTTCGAGCTCAATCCAGAGATCTCTATCCCTTTTAAAATTTTGAGCAAGAGAGTTATCATTCCCATTCAATTCCTTCACTTTTTGATTCCGAGAATTTTTCTCAAGGTTCAGCTTCTCCTGAAGATCCTTCACATTTGCATCCTCGGTTTCAAAAGAATCTTTAACATCATTCTGAAAATGATCAAACTCAGAAATGTCATCATCAAATTTCTTAGACCACAAAGTGATTTTGCTACATGATTTCCTGTGGACATCATAATTGATAAGAAAATTTCTATGATATGATTCAATATTCACACACTTATCCATCACCATATATAAGGATTATGAATTCTGATTCAGATTGTGTTGCATCATTTGGCATCTGGAGTCTATGGTGGGAAAGATCGGAATTGTGTCCACCAAATTTTTCAAAGATTCAACAACAAAGTCATGACCCAGTGATGATGATTCCGAATCAGACACTTTTCTTGGGGATTTTTCTTCTTCAATTTACACTAACTTCTTTCTAGAAGATCCACCAACCTTCTTATTTCTTATAACATCTTTTGTTGGGGTGTTCATAAGCACTTTCTTCCCCTTATTAACATTCAGAACTTCCTCATCAGGAGATTCTTCCTCGCTTTCAGATACTTGAACAATCTTTTCTTCATCTGGTTTCTACATCTCTGCTCCTTCTTCAATAAAATTCTTCTCAAAGAATTCTTCCTCAGACAACTCATTTTCTTTTTCTTCTTCCTCAACATCATCTTCCTTAGCATCTTTCTCGTCTCCCTTTCCTGGAGTGATAGGCTTTGAGGTCTCGACCTCAGAAGTTCAGAGTGGTAGTTTTTCTGATAGGCTTGCCTTCTCTTGATAATCTTCTAATTGTTTAATCGGGTTATCAAGATCACCACTTCCTTCTTCTTCTTCTTCTTCTTCTTCTTCTTCTACTTCCTCTTCTTCCTCTATTTATTCACCAGCTTATTCCACTTCTTCTTCACCAGATCCTTTTTCTACTTCTTCAACAAACTCTTTCGCTTTAGACTTTTCCAGAGTGAAGTAATTTTTCCCAGGGGTCTCTGATTGAATAGCAATGGTTTCCGGAATGGGAATCTTCTTAAGAAGCTATTTCTGTGGCTTTCAACAGAGATTGAACAACTTCAGATTCAGACATGTTCTTATTCATCTTCATTTCCTTGGCCTATGTTTCTAACTCATCTGCAAAATTTTCTCTTAAGTCCTTAGCCTCAGAAGGGTCCACTCTGAACTGTGTATCCCCTTCTTTAATTTTTTCCTTATCTTCTATCCATTTAGGAGCCAAGTCATATGGATAAGCTTTCTGCTTCTTGGGCTTGGGAGGTGCGGATTGGGATTCCATAGATTTGGGGGTTTTGTCTTCAGAAAATACTTCTTTCAATTTTCTCTTCTTACCAACTTTTTTCACTGGTTCAGCCTTCTCTACATTTTCCGGGGTAACTTCTGCCTCTTCTTTTGGAAAATTATAAAACTCTCTTGTTTCCTTAGAATATGCCATATTCATTATTTTAAGGGTGTCATCACTAACTAGCATAACCTTGCAATTCCAAATATTAGACTTACATGCAATATTGAAACAATCCAGACACTGAACTATCAGCTTTGATAGTAAGGCAGGGTATATGATGATTTGAGCTCTAAAATTTCCTTCCTTGATGTTCTTGATTTTCACAAGAACATGCCTCATCAGATTGATTTTTCTTAGATTCACTAATAAGTCTAAGAAATATATATCACTCTTTTTCAGGGTATCCTTGTCACCCTTTCATGGAACCAAGAAACATTGTACCCAAAACTGAAGATTCTGATTATTAGAGGATAGATGGGATGTCTTGGTTGTCTTTACCTCATGAAGCCCAAGAAACTCCAAGGCATTCACCTTAACAAAACTACCTTGTACATCCAGAAGTTTATGTGAGTAGAATTCAGCTTCTCTATCATATTCCAGCCCCACCAAGCCTGCTGCCTTGGTGTAAGTAAGTTTGTAAGTCTTCCCATAAGACTTGAAAGAAAACTTTTCTCTTCCCTCTTCCTCATAGAAGCTTTCTAATTCATAGAATTCTATAAGTAACTACGGATAGGCTACATCTTGATCACTTGTCTTATATACACATACATCTTCCCAACCATTCAACTTGATGTTCTTAGTGATGATAAAATCATACTTTTAAATGTTTGGATAGACCAAACTTTATCTGTATATTTTCCATTTTGAGATAGGCTTCATGGAATACATATCTTGGGAAGTAGCTTCTACAGACATTCGGAATGGAGGAGCACTGAATGATTCAGAATGACCATTAAAAACTAAGGCAGACCTTCAACACCCAAGAGCTTGAAATCGATGTGGGACACCAATGGTGGTGCCATTTATATAGGCTATGGAGCTGACTTTTCAGCTTCAAAAACCAATATAACGGTTGAGAACTTTTTTGATCTGATCTGATAGTTCAAAAGATATCCTCAAGGAAATCTTGAATCTTCTCTTTTGAGTTTTTAACAAAAACATTCAGATTTAAGAAGAATTGAATCCTAAAAATTTTAAAATGAAAAGAAAAATACCAGCAACTAAAAATGACTACGAAAACTTGAGTAAGGAAGTCATACCTTTCAGATTGGCTAAGAAGTTTATTCGTTATAGGTAATATTCTTCTTGAAGAAAATTTGACTATGAAAAAAAAAACTCATTACGAAAAACTCACTACAAAAAAAATGAGTACGAAAATTCCCATTACGAAAATTCCCATTACAAAAATTCTCATTACAAAAATTATCAGTATGAAAATTCTTAGTACAAAAATTCCCAGTATAAAAATTCTCAGTATGAAAATACTCAGTACGAAATCTTCATTACGAAAATTTCTAATACGAAAATTTCATTATGACAATATCCAGTACAAAAATTTCATTACGAATATTTCCAGTATGAAAATTTCATTACAAAAACTTCCAGTACAAAAAATTCACTACGAAAATTTCCAGTATGAAAAATTTATTATGAAAATTTTGATAAATTTGAAAGACTCATTAAGAAATTTTTTGAAAGATTCAATATGAAAATTTTGAAAGCTATGAATAAAATGTACTCCCCCTATGAAAATAAGTTTATTACTTTAAGGTGAATGGTTCAACAAGAAGTTAATGAAGGAAGATTACCTCACAGTTATCATTCCTAACTTCTGTTTAATGTATTCAAATCTATTGTAGGGTAAATATTTTGTGAAAATTTCAATAAGTTGATCTTGCGTTCCGATAAACTGAAGAATGATATCTCCTTTTTGTGTGTGATCCCTAAGAAAGTGATGCCTAATGTCTATGTGCTTTGCACGGGAGTGATGTGCAGGGTTTTTACTAAGGGAAATGGCTCTTGTGTTATCACACAAAATTTGAGTCTAAGTAAAACTCAAGCAATAATATGTGAGTTTGTGTTGCATCCATAACACTTGAGTACAACAACTTCCAACTGCTACATATTTAGCTTCAGCAGTGGAGAGTGCTATAGAATGTTTCTTATTGCAAGACCAAGAAACTAATGAATCTCCTAAGAAATGACAAGTTCCGGATTTACTTTTTCTATCCATTCTACATCCACCAAAGTCAGCATCTGAAAAGATTTTTAAAACAAAATCATTTTCAGAAGTTTAAAATTGTCCTAAATCCATGGTACCCTTTAAGTAGCAAAAAATTCTTTTCACTGCCTTTAAATGAGATTCCTTAGTATTGGATTGATATATTACACATAAGAATACTGAAAACATCAAGTCTGGTTGACTAGCTATCAAGTAAAGTAGACTTCCTATCATACATCCAAAAGATGTTTGATCTACTGGTTTCCTAACATCATCAAGATCAAGAGTGTTTTAGGTACCGATGGGAGTACATATACTCTTAGTATTGTAATATCCATAATTTTTAAGAAGATATTTAATATACTTATGTTGGGATATATAGATTCCTTCTAGTTTTTGAGAAATTTGAAAACCACGGAAAAATGATAACTCACCCATCATACTCATTTCAAAATCATATTTCATTAGATCCGCAAAGGAATCAGTTAAAGATTGCTGAGTTGAACCAAATATAATGTTATCAACATAAATTTGAACAATCAAAACATTTTTCATATCTTTCATTATAAAAAGGGTTGGATCTGCATTTCCCTTAACGTAGTCATTTTGAAGCAAAAATCATATAATTCTATCATACCAAGCTCGTGGAGCTTGTTTAAGGCCATACAAAGCTATGGTAAGTTGAAAAACATGATCTGGATGTTTTGTATCTTAAATTCCAAGAAGTTGTTCAACAAAAACATCCTCTTGAACATAACCATTAAGGAAATCACATTTCACATCCATTTGAAAAAGTTTAAAATTGAAGAATGATGCAAAGGAATGTAGAATACGAATAGATTCAAGTCTAGCTACAGAAGCATAGGTTTCTTCATAGTATATTCCTTATTTTTCATTATATCCTTTAGCAACTAATCTAGCTTTATTTCTTACGATGATTCCATTTTCATCACATTTATTTCTGAAGACCCATTTTACTCCGATTACAGAATTTTCCTTAGGTCTTTCAACTAAGGTCCAGACATTATTCCTTTCAAATTCATTTAGTTCATCTTTCATGACTTTAATCCAATCATCATCACCTAAAGCTTCATCAGTACTTTTTGGTTACAATTGGGAAAGGAATTATAGATGTTCTAATTAATTTCATAAGGAACTTCTACTCCTTACAGGTTGATTTACATCACCAATGATACTATCTCTGGGATGATTCTTTAGAAATGACTGATTTTGATTTTATAAAACTTGTTCATCAACATAGGGTAGGAAATCTTCTGGGGTAAATGTTTCAGAAGTATCTTCTTGAGAATTTTCCTTGTCAAAAGGATTTTCTATCAAAGGTTGATAATCAGTTTTTGAAAACACATTCGAGGTTGTAGGTTGAGGTTGTTTGAAAACAAAAGGATCAGTTTCATCAAATTTGACATGTACTATCTCTTCAACAGTGAAAGTATTTTTGTTAAAAACTATATAATCCTTTGAAGTTGTGGAGTAGCCTAAGAAAATTCCTTCATCAGATTTTGGTGCGAATTTTTGTAAGTTATCTTTAGTATTCAGAATGAATACCTTGAAACAAAAAACCTTAAAGATGTAATGTCTAGGTTTTCTACCATTCCATAACTCATAAGGAGATTTATTATTAAAAGGTATAATTAAAACTCGATTTATAGTATAACAAGTAGTACTTACCGCTTCAGCCCAAAAATGTTTAGCTACAGAATACTCACTCAACATGTTTCTAGTTATCTCTTGAAGAATTCTATTTCTTCTTTCAACAACACCATTTTGTTGAGGTGTTCTGGGTGTTGAGAAGTTGTGAGTAATACCTTTTATACTACAAAAAGTTTCAAAATCAGAATTTTGAAATTCTCCTCCATGATCTCTATGAATAGTTTTCAATGGAAGGTTTTTCTCATTTTTAACTTGGGCTCTAAAACCTTTGAAATACGAAAAAGCATCAGATTTATTTCCTAGAAAATATACCCATGTAAATCTAGTGTAATCATCAAGCAAGAAAAATACATAATACTTGCCCTCAATTCTTCCAGTTTTTGTTAGACAAAAATGATCCATGTGCACCAACTGTAGTGCATCAGTTGTTGAGACTTCACCTATTTATTTAAAACATGATTTATGTTGCTTTCCATATTGAAAAGGTTTATAGACTTTTGAAGAATCAAATATAAGCTCTGGTAGAGCCTTAACTAAATATTTCTTAGTGAGTTTGCATAGATTCCTAAGTTTACAGTGTCCTAACCTTCTATTCCATAACAAAGAATGATCTTCCATTGCACTAAGGCAAGGTAATTCATAGATCCTAAGGTCTTTTATGTTTAGTGTGTAAATATTCTCTTTCCTATGGGAAGAAAGAATAAATTCTTCCTTAGAATTGTGTACCAAGCACTTTTCATTCCTAAACTTCACAAGGTATCCTTCATCACATAACTGAATTATGCTGATGAGGTTGTGCTTAAGACCTTTAACAAACAAAACATTTGAAATCAAAGTTTTCCAAGAAGAACAATGTTACCTATACCAATAATTTCTCCTTGAGAATTATCTCCAAAAGTCAATCTTCCTCATTTCGTCTTGAAAATAATTTCAAAATAGATTTTGTTACCATTCAAATGTCAGGAACATCCACTATCCATGTACCAATTATTATTGTTGGTAATTTCCCTATTTTTTTGAAAATAAGAAAAAGTTAGGTTTTCGGAATCCAGACATTCTTGGATCCGAAAATGTTAGAAAGACAAATTTTGGGTACCCACATCTTCTTAGAAAAATAATCCTTATGAAATCATAAAGATTGGGTTTTGTTTAATGAACAATTCTTTGCCCAGTGACCACCATATTGACACTTTGTGCAAAATGGGGCACTTTGAGGAACAAAGTAGTTGTTACTAAAAATTGGTTTAGAACTCGTGTAACCAAAACCAGAAGTATTCTTTCGAGGTCGGATTTGTGAATACATTTTATCAAAATTTTCCTTGCCATGGGTAAAGTTTGACAAACACTTCCACAAAGAAAATATTTCAGATTTGAGTTTGATAACAAGATTCTTGTTTTCAAAAGCATCTGAACTAGAGCTAGGCTCCAAAACATCTTTCGTAGAAATTACTTTTTCTAGTTCTTTTGATAGTTTATTCCTCTCAGAATTTACTTCCTCAATATATTTTGAAATATTTTCAAAATCAGCATTTTTCTTATTAAATATCTTTAGAAAGATCTGATATTTCCTTAGTAAGAATAGTATTCATAGAGTTTTCCTTATCAATCTTTTTCATGAGTTTTGAGTTCTCAATCTCAAGAAGTTCAGCAAACCTAGAAACTTCTTCATAGGTAGGTAAAGTATTTTCTTCATCAGAAGAGGATTCTTCATCAGAAGAGTTATAATATTTACTATCATTAGCATTGAAATAAACATTGGTCAATGATTCAGCAATGTGTACCTTAGCCATCAAGCAATGATTATCAATAGGTATCCTGGATATAAGACCAAGATTATTATGTCTATAAGATTCATAATCTAAAGATTTATATGAAGAGTCTCCACCACTGGCACTCCAGGTGTCATTAGCTTTCAGAAATTTCTTAGCTTTGGACTTGTAATACTTCTTTCTGTTGCTTTCATAATGACATTCTTTTCTTTCTTTTCTTTTAATCATAGTTAAATCATGTCTTATGTGTCCATCTCTCTTACATTCATATCATGTGACTTCTCCATCTTTATTATCTTTCCTTTCCTTCTTCTTATACTTGGATTGAAAATTTCTCTGTCCAGCTATCTTGTTCATCCTTCGATCAAGATTAGATAACTCATTTTCTGAGACTTCACTCTCACTAGATTCAGATTTAATAATATCCTTCTTAGACTTTGATATAGTAACTATCTCAGGGGTCTTAGCTTTCATGTGGTTTGAAGTTGTATTAAAAGCGACACTACCATTCCCATTCTTCTTCTTTGGGTTGTCAGCATCGCTCTTCATTCTAGTCTCATGTTGAAGAAGAGTTCCAAACAACTCATCAAGAGAAATTTGAGTAACCTTTCTATTCTCATCAATTGCAGTTCTATTTGATTCCGACTCGTGGATCATAATATCTATGATCTTGTCCACAAGAGATTCATCATCTAGACATTTCTCTCCCATTGATTGTAATCTATTCACAATATTCATGAATCTCTGTTGCACCTTGCTAATTGGTTCTCCATAAGGAAAATTGAAACCATGATACTCAACTCTAAGCATGGTTTTTCAAGTCTCAATCACTTTAGATGTACCAAAATGTGTATCCTCAAGCTTCTTCCATATATAGTTAGTTGTTTCAAAAGAAGAAATTTGGCTATATATGTTCCTATTCATTGAACAAAGTAAAGTATTGCATACCTTATATTTGAGTTGGTATTAATGCTTTTCTTGATTAGTAAAGGCACTCACTTCCTTATCAGGAATTTTGTATCCTCCAGTGAGCATAACAAAATTATCTACCCCAATGTTGATAATGAAAGTCTTTATGCGATCTCTCCAATATTCATAATCATTACCATAAAAAATTGGTGGTCTGGTAGGATTTAAGTTGTCGATAGAACCAACATTTAAACCTGCCATCCTTAGGAAAAACATGGGTGCACAAACTTATTAGTAGTATAAGTCTGTAAACAATAGAAAATTCTCTAAGCAAGAGAAATTGTAACTCTAAGAAAAAGTGAATCCGAACTATAATTCCGAAAAACAGATTCCGAAAAATATTAATCCGAAAAAGAAAATATGAGAATTCTCTTCTGAATCTAATCGTGAGATTAATTCATATGGAACTAAATCTCTATTACCAAGTGTTGAATTGGTACAGGATTTGAGTTCACCTCCTCTGATACCAGTTGTTAGGATGGTATGTCTCTGAGTATGATATACTCTATAATACCAAATGTAGGATCAAAATATGAATGAGATTCTCAGATACAAGAGGGGAGGTGAATTGTACCATTTAAAAAATTCCCTAAGGAAAATTTTAGGATGGTTATGTTTAACAAGGTTAAACAAGATAATTAAAAAGACCTCTATGAGTACTAAAGACTTTCTAGATTCCAGAATAGTGATTCTAAAAATAGAACTTAACAAAAGATACAATGATTAAGATTCTACCTTAAAGCGTATAGAACCTAACTAAATCAGAGTACAAGTAAGGAAGTATAAGAAAGTTATACTTTCCTTAAAAATAAAAAAAAATCAGCCGAAAAAACAAGTAGTAAAACTACAAGTAACAAACAATAACTCTTTTAACCCAAAGAGAAGGCTATCCAACAACCTTGGATAAAGGTCCCTTGATTTATACTTTCAAGCAAGTATGTCTTACCCGCACAAGGGTAATCCCTCAATACAAAGATCAGAGTCTGTCTTATTATCCCCACAATCCCTCAACTATCAGTTAGTCGGCACCTCTACCTTCCTCAAAAAGGAATCCCTCAACTTCAAGGTGTTGTAACCTCTATCTTCCTATCCCCAGAAGCCCTCGATTGTAATCAGCAACAATCAGAGTCGCATGAAGCAAGTCTGAACAAGGAAAAGTAGGAACAAGCCGTTCAAACATTATGTGTGATGCTTTAAGAGTTGATAATAGCCTCTCTCTCTAGAAATCAATTCATGAATTTCTGATCACCAAAATTCCTAAAGTACTGAACATGTTCAAATGAGATCCTATTTTTAGGCAAAGCACCAACGGTCGGCTCCCTCCTCCAACGGTCATATTTCTCCTTGAATTTTGGAGGGACCTGTACACGTGTCACTCAACCAACGGTTAGTTAATAACTGAAAGCATGACATCGTTTTGTAAGGAAACAAGTATAAGTATTAGAAAAACTGATGTTCAGAATGTAGGAAAATAATAGTTCAGAGTCTAACCAAAATGGAATTCGGAGTATATAATAAAGAGATATTCAGTTTCTGTTTTATACGAATTCCAAACCTGAATTCTGTAGAAATCCAGAGTCTGAATCTGAAGGAAATTCAGAGTCTGGTTTCACTAGAATTCAGAATATGAACTTACAGAGTTTGGAGTCCAACTCGTAAAAGTTTGGAGTCAAACTAGTAGAAGTTCGGAGTCGAACTCATAGAAGTTTGGAGTCGAACAACTGGAAGTTCAGAGTCGAACTCATAGAAATTTGTAGTCAAACTAGTAGAAGTTCGAAGTCCAGAATTCGGAGTTGAAATTTGTGAGAGTTCATATTCTGAATTCAGAGTGGAACTTCATGAGAGTTCGTATCCAGAATTCGGAGTGGAACTTCATGAGAGTTCCTATCCAGAATTCTGAGTGGAACTTCATGAGAGTTCGTATCTAGACTTCTGAATGGAACTTCATTAGAGTTCGTATACAGAATTCAGATCCTAAAACAGAATGCTTCATATATAAGTATTATATGATTCCGAGTTTTTAGAATATGAATCCAACTTTTATACTTAAGAAAAATATTGATATGTATAAGGAAATCTAGGTTTGGGATAAATTCCTTTAGTAATGAAATTTTCCTTATAGAAGTAAAATATCGATTTTCTTAAGTATAAGGTGTTTGTGATTTTCAAAACAAGAAGGAATGGAAAATTCCTAAGTAAAACCTTATTGACTCAATATATTTTGGGTTCCTTTAGGTGGGATGACATGATTTTTATATATTAAATATTATTAGACTTTGTATGTAATGATTGTTGTTTAAAGGTATTAAGGGGTTGTTTTTCCGAAAAAAATTGATATTCATTTTGATAACTACAGTTTTTAAATAAATGGGGATTGGATTTTAAGTGATGAAAGGCTGATTTAAAATTAATTATGTGAACTTTTAATGATGTTTTGATGTTTTTTAGAAATTTTATTATTGAATTTTGATTTATAAATTCATTTTAAAAGAAAAAAAGAAATTTAAAAGTTTGTAATTTGATCATTTAAAATTTCATCGTATAATAATTTTTATTTTAAAATATTTCAAATGTTTTAATAAAGGGTCTAGGAAAATAATATGTTGGTTTTTAAGTGGGAATGTGGGAGATTAATTCACAGAGGTTATATGAAATTATTATTTTTGATTTATAATTGAAAAAAGTAACTTGAGGAAGGTTTTTTATTTTAAAAGAGGGGAGGAATTATTTTATGGTGTGCTAGTTTTTTGGAAAGAAGTTTCAAAAATTGACATGAAATTAATGGGTTTTAAAAATGGAAGAGGAAATTTTTGAAAATCGTGTTTTGAAATTTGGTATGTGTATTTCTACAAACATATATTGATGTAATCTGAATTTGTTTGATTTTAGTTGATAAACCTAGTTTAGCTAGGCCTATTCCATATGTTATTTTTCATTTCCCTCCCACAAGGTTTTGGATTAATGGGATGAGTGTCATACCAGCATATTTCCTTCCATCCATTTTCTAGGTGTATTCCTATTTTAGTATGGTTACAGATATCTATTTGGTTATTTTTTTCATGTCATTCCATGGATTTTTCTTTAGTAATCCAAGGTTCCTTTTTCCCACAAGATGTCTGACTTGTTATTTTTCTCATTCATTAGGGGTTGTGATTTGAAAGCCTTAGGTGTGTTATACGATAATAGGGATGAGTGTTACCCCAATCTTAGGTTATATCCTAGTTTTTTCCTTGGTTATTAAGATGGTTTAACTAGGTTTTAGAGTTTTTTGATAGATCCCAAAAGTTACTTCCACTCAAACCGCTATTATAAGGCTATATTTTTTTATTATAGTTTGGGAATTTATTTTTTGAGGTAATTATTGTCATGTCTTATTAATGTTGGTTTTCTCCTTTGTATAACTATATAAATTTATTAAACCATGATTTCTTCTCTTTAACCCATGTTTTAAATCCCGAATGAGTTATACTATATATGTCTATGAATATTTTAAAAATGGAAACCAATTTTTATGTGGTTTTCAATGAATACCACATCCTTTTCTTTTAAAACACGTGTTATAAAAATATGTTTCCACTGTCGGGCACACCAAATGTTTTATAAAATTTTCCAATTTATTTTATTAAGGGATTTCAATTTATAAAATATTTTTTAGATCTATAAAATAATTTTAAATGGAAACTCTTAGTTTCTATGGCTGTTCTAAGAATATAAATAATGGATTGTAGTGGTTTTTGGATGTTGATAATTCATGTTGGTTGTGTGTATGATTTTTAACGTGTATACTAATAATTTGGTTTCACAATAGATAATAGAAGGCTTGTTTGGAACTTGTTTAAATGGTTTTAATGGTAACCCTTGAAGCATTCCTTTTTTTTTTGATAAATGATATGGGTTATTAATTTATTTCCCCTAAGAGTGGAAGTTTATTTTTTATTTTTATTCTCAATGAAAGAAAATGGATTGTTTCTTTGAAGGGTGTTCAGAGGTTCTAGTGAATTTTTTGTGTTCTTTTTTATGATTAACATGTGCACCTCCATTTTCATTTCATGGGAATCCATTAGTTGTCAAGAAGGAACTCTAGCTAAATAGGTTTTACTAGGTCCCAATCATGCTATGACTAGTATCCCTGAGATAGACTATATTTTTATTGTGAGTTTGTGCCACTTGGTTAGGCAATGTATGACAATATCAGGTGTTAGCATAAGTGGTTGTTAATTGAATTCAGTCAAAATTTTCGGTTTTATAGTTGTTCCCTAGTTTTTACCAATGATCAAAACTTCCCATGAAAATTTTTATTTTCCTTTTTATACTAGTGTGTGACTTTTTTTTATGCACTTGGAATTCCATATTTTATAAAACTCACTAAGAATTTTTATAAAACATATTTTTAATTTAATTGTTTTAATTTTTATCATAATTATTTAATGTGAATATAAAAATTATTAATTTGGTTAAAAGAAGTGTAATCTAATAAAATCATTTCAAATTGATCGTTTAATTAAATAAAAATGAAGTATGAGTTTTAAAAAATTGATTAGATTTGAGATATATATTTCATGTTCTCACCAACCAAAAACTTATTTTAAATATATATTTTTAAACTATAATGAAATAGTTTTCCTTTTTAGTGACTATTTATGGGGAATAGGGAGGATACCTACAGAGACATTACGTTCATGCATATTCTCATTTTAGGTTATTGTTCAACTATTGATTTCTCATGGATCATGCTTGTTTTGAGGTTTTATGGGGACTTATAGAGTCACATGGAGGTATATTGGTTATTTTATTTTATTTTATTTTATATAGTTACCATTATTGTATAATCCGTCCTTTTTTTCCTTCCATTCCATTATGGATAGTATTTATGTAGTTGGTGTTATGGATGGTGATTAATTATAGTTTTTTATTACACGAGATAGAAATATGAGGGTGAGTTTTTATTCATGATTTATTATCTCTTTATACATGTTTATTTTTTTTGCATGGTAATCGAATGTATATATGCATCATGGAATAATTTTTGATAAAATTTTTAAGGAAATTTTAATTTATTTTATATGAAAAATGATTCCCACTATGTTTTTTATGATTATCTTGTGCTTTTCACAAGCCCACGGGGCGTAGGATGGCTTCTGGGCATTTTAATAAACTTGTTGGGGTGTTCGGTGGATTGAAAACTCATGTTGGTTCATCAGAATGTGCCTCCTAACCTTTATATGTTTATGAATATTCCTTGGTAGAAGTGAATGATAATTATACTCATTTATTTAAAATTTTTGAGCGAAACTTCATGAAATTTGAAAAATTAGTATTCATATATGACGATATGTTTGAGATTGAATAAAAATGTTGTTGATTTTAAATGGGATGATTAATAGCCACTTGAAGCATGTGAATATAAGAACATTTCATATTTTTACTCTTTATCTCATTCATAATAAGCCATTATTTTTCATATATATTTGTAAATGGTTATATTTCATGGGATGATGTCTGATTGGTAGTTAATTGAATGAGTGTTTTTTGGAAATAGTTTATATGTGAGTATAGATGTGGATGAGTCTTGTAATAACCATGTGTTCCACTATATACCTATTTAGGGGTACCTGATTTTTTAATCCTGATACACCATGAAAATTGGTTTTGAATGGGTTGGAATACTTGTGTTTCAATATTATGATTGGTAACATTATTTGAAATTTTTTTCTTGAGATTGTGGAATGTTTTATATGAAATTTAATACACTACACTTCCTGGTTACTAGTTTCAATTTATTTTTTTTATAGAAATAAAATTTATTTTCTTTTTGAAATAAAAATATCAATAAATAATATTTGGCTATAAATATCATACTCATTGTGGATTTTTTTAGGATAAAAAATTTAAAGGTGGTCCCACTATATTAATATAAGAATTCATTGAGGATGAAAAATACTATAGTTAAGGTTTGATGAAAGTTATTTTTTACTTATTATATTTAATTATGGATCTATTTATTATATAGTTCTTACACTACCAAAAAAATAGGTTTCTACAACACTAACATTTAATAGTGCTAAAAAAGCACTGTTAATAATACCCCCTTATCAACGCTTTTTCTAGTGCTAATAAAGTTACCCCTTTTATCAGCCCTGTTTTCAGCGATGTTAAAAGGGACTCATTTATTAGAATTTTCTTTGTAGTGCTGATAAAGGGGTGTTTTTATCAATGATTTTTTTACTACCATTGATAAAGGGTATATTTAAAAAAATTATAATTCATTAAAAATAACATATAAATATATAAATATAATATATATTTTGTAAATATGTTTTAGATAAGTAAAATTAAACATTTATAGTTAATATATAAGATATTTAGTGATAATGGATTATAAAATAAATAAAATATTATTATTAATTAATAATTTTGTTAATTATTATCAACTAATAGTTATTTATTAACAATTTTAAGACACAAAAAATAAAAAAATTAATAAAAGATCTAAAATTAGTTAAAAACATAACTTGAACTTCAAACGAACATAACTTTTTATTCAGGGGTCCATTTGATCTCTACCACATATCAAATCAAAGAATGTGATAGGATCTATGTGCTAGTGACATAAGGGGACCTTCTATCACATTTTTTAAGGCCAAAAGGCCCATAAGGCCTCCAAAATAGATATTTTTGTCGGGATGCCCAATTTTTTTAATATTCAATGGATTTTCATCCTCTTTTAAGTTGTTTTTTACGCTTTTTTAGTGGGGACTGAATTTATTCTCAAGTATTACATTCATATTGACATTAAGGATTTGGAATTTTATCATTTTTTTCAATCTTCTATTATTTATAATCAAATATATAACCATATATACATATTTTTGATATATTCACACAGAAAATTTTATGTTTAGAAATAAATAATTAAACATATTTATATATAAAATATATTTCTAAATATATAAGCTGTAATGATTTTATTTAAAATAAAAATATATGAATATTTATATACCTATGTAATGTGTGTGTGTATTTATTAACAAACTGAGATATGTTATCTATATATTCTATCACATGTATATACATATTAACATATAATATATGTAAATGTATATAAATATTTATAATTATACTTACAGATACACATATATAATATATATGTGTGTGTGTGTTGTATATAGGTATTTATTTATTTATAAACACAAAAAAAATATTTTTAAATGTATTTAATACTGATATTATAAATATATATTAATATAAAAATCATATACAGATAAAAATAATAACTAAATATTTATAAATAAATATATATAAAAATATATTAATATACAAATAAATATATAAATATATATACATATAAATATAAATATCAATATATATTTATATTAATATACGAATAAATATATAAATATATAAATATAACTATATATGTATAAAATTATTACCTTGGATGATGTGATTACTAAAACAAAGATGGTTGTTGAAAAGAATATTGAGAGACATGCTAGAGATGGGGTTTGTATGGTTGATTATGCATTGGAATCTGCATGGGGTAGGGTTGTTATTCAATTAAATCCCCTAATCACCAGGAAGAGAGGTGCATGGTTTTACTTGAAAAAATAAAAGGGGGTTTACAGTTAAGTGGTGAAGATGCTAAAACCTATCTTTTGTGGTCTTGTTGAGTGTTTTAAAATAAAAGGATGCAGTGGGATTGTCCCGATCAAGCTGAGGACAACTATAGTTCCCCAAGCTATTACCTTGGAGAACATGAGCAAGAGGGTAGCTTATTACTAGTCTAGTGATCCCAATTAGTGATGGATCTCTGGGTGGATTAAGGGTCCCAACCCCAACTCCCGGATCTTGGGCTGGATGAAGGGTCCCTACCCCAAGTCTGTAGATATTCTAGATGGAAAGATCCTGCTCAATGAGTTCACTTATGACCTTGAGAGCAGGAATTCATAGACATTCAAGGTGAAAGATTCTGGTGAATTAGGCATGGTGGACATGGTCCATCTCAACATTGCATCAATCCATGGGAACCCGAACCTTATCTACATCTACCGGCTACAAGTTCAGGGTCGTGAACCGAGCTCCCTTCAGGTACTCACTGCATAGCCTTGACATGGCTGCACCGCTCCTAGTCTCTGCTTTTAGTTCTCCATTTTTTATTAGTTATTTAGGTCCAAGTGACCGCCTATATATAGTTCTCCCTACCTATTGGATATTTTATTTATCCATTGGTTTTTGAGACATTTAAACAATCCCTTGGGATCATTTGAAATTTAGTTCATTTATCTCAATATTTTTCATTTAAAAAATTTCAAATAATGTGACTCCTTATGTTATGATTTGGATTCGGTGTATTAACATATGATTTTGAGAATTATTATAATGATAATACTGTATTATGATGACAATGTGAAAAAATAATGTATATCATAAATAAAAGTATTAGATACATATTTTTTCTTATGCTAAATTTAATATTAATATTTTAATGATGAAATTGTTTGAACCAAATAATATCTATAAATAATAAAAGAAGCATGTTATGATTATTGTAACAATACTACCTATATATGTGACCTAATAGTTGGTTAAAACCATTTAATAACCTCATGTACACCTCCTAAAATGTTAAGGTTTCCTATTTGTAATGAGGGCCTAAACCAAACATTATAGATAATATTCCCTCAAATAATAACTAATATAGTCCATAACACAATGAAAAAAGTGGTGTCAATGTTTATTTTATATAAAAAATTTATCACTTATCATAACCAAAATGGAATAATAATATTACTAAAAACATTATAATAATTTTATCATGTTCATACAATATGAACATTGTTCTCAGTCCAGTCATAAAACAGCAAATAAATAAAATAAAAGTTACGTTATTTTTTAACCACATAAAATTTAACACAATATCATTGTCTAATAGTACTCTCATCCCACTAAACCTCCTTATATTCATGCTACTACCTCAGATTGTCCTCTGATACCTATGATAGATTTTTTAAGAAGAAAATATGTGCTATGGTACATGAATTTTGAAGTATCTATAATGTATTTGAGTACAATGAATTATTAAGAACCACTAAAAAACTGTAAACAAGTAGTGTAATCTCCACATTTATATAAGTTTTTTTCTCATGTGACAACATCCAACAATAACCCAATTCAACCCATCAGAAATCCTATCAGAAATCCAAAAGCCATAGTAAAATTATGGAAATTAATAAAATATTAATGTCAATTTCAAAATGTATTCAAGAAAAACTTGATCCATAGCCCTACAATTTTCAACCAATATCATAATTCCAATCATATAATTTACTCAATAGTTAAATATAATAGTATGTTCACATTAAAAAAAATAAATTTACCTCTTTAGTCCAAATGTCACGCTAACTCTCATACCTGCATTTTAATGAACCATGATTCCATATTCCACACTACCCCTCGCCTATAATGAAATGATCCTATAGTTTACCTATCATAGTATCCCCTTGGCCTAAAATGCAATAACCTCCTAGTCCACATGTCATAAATTCCCCTAGTCTATAATGTAATTATTAATTGATCCACTTGTCACACTAGCCCAAAGCCTTTAATACAATATTCATCTAGTCCATATTTTATTCTCACCCACTAACCTATAATGAAATGACCCCTTGGTGTACATTTTGAGTTGTTCTCCAGACCCACATTCACATTAGGTCCCATAACCCATGTTTATATATACTCCCCTTAGCCATATTAAAATATTGACAATATATATAACATATAAGTGTAAAATATGTTATAAAAAATGAATCATGTTATTAAATCCTTGGATAATATAATCATATGTATTTTTTAAAACAGTCGCTTCATCCATGAAATAAACAGATTATAAAATCTATTTTAGTGAGGTTTAACTCCAATATTAATTAATAAGTTAAATGTTATATCATTTTTAAATAACTATCCATAGTTTCAACAAATGGAATAATTTATGGGTTATCCAAATATCATTTAATCCATGGAATAATGGATATTTCACTTTTTTTTAATACAATATTTTTTTTATATTTGTCCTTCTATCTTGAATACCTATTAAGATCCAATTATGTTAATTTATATAATCGTTCATTAAATAATATCAACTTAAAATACTCTAAAGATCAATTGGACATTTTTGAGGGTCCATATTAGTACTCAAAGACTATATTAATTTAATTACTAATTTATAGACACCCTGGAAACCCTTTTCAATACTTTCAATTTATTCTCATACACGACTCGTACAACAACACATTAAAACCATTGAAAATATTTTGGGTTTCCTACCACATACAGTGATCATATATCATATATAAAACATCATCAATTTAATTTAATACATCGAGTCAAATATAATAATCCTCATTCATAACCCCCATAATTCCTCTCTAACATAGAAAAAATTATAAGGATGTTGAAAATAAATATAAAACCACAACTATTACTTTTGTATCATTAATACAAATTTATATTGTATAGAATATGTATATGTGTAGTTTGGTGATAAAAATCATATAACATTATTATCCAATAGTTAAATTTCAAACACCACTTAGTAGATATATGATGCATTTTTCCAAAACAAGTAAACATTTTGCGCTAGATTTATATTTTTTTTATACCTAATTTCCATAACCTAAGTAACCAAAATGTATGTACAAATCAAAATTAAATCTAAAAATGAATCATGTTTTTTAAATATTGTGTTTTATAATACCAAAAAAATTAAAAAAAATTATGATAAAATTTCAGTAACATATATGTTCTTTAAAGAGTGAGGGTCATGCCTGCTTTATTAAAGAGAACAAAATAAAGAGATAAGAGGAGGTGAAGAAATGATAGAAGAATGCCAAAAGAAACTCAAGGACTCAACCAAATAAACTATCCTAACAATTTCTTATTCTTTTTCTAATTATGTTACATTGAATATTTCATGACCTATTTTATCTAATTTTTTTAGAAGTGTGAAAAATAATATTACATTTATGAAACAAGAAATAATAATTCAATAATTAAATTTATATATTTTTCAAATATATATGGGAATAAAATTGAAAAAACAATATAAATTCATTATTATATCTAAAAATTATTTAATGATTCAATAGAAAAAATAAAATTCATTGATTATAAAAATGTTATGTCAATAACATGAATATTATTTTTCAATTAAATAACTGTATACATAGAGTCAGAAATAGATTAAATATATTAGTATGAAATACCAAACACACATTACTAAGATATAAAGATAAATTTTAATATTAATAATAAAATTATTTCCATGCTTTAAAATCTCTTGGATGACATGTAAACATATCATTATTGGTTTACATGGAATGCCACTTCATTTTCTTTACAGTTCTAAAAGACATAAACAATCCATGAAATAATGGTTCTAATGTAATGTAATGTTAAACCTTTATAGTAGTTTTATTTGCATTATTATTTTAATTCTATTAATTCAACCTTTCATCATTATTCATCTAATTCCATCTAGAATTATCACATCTTTTGCACTCTTCCCTATAAGAATCTTCCCCCTAATAAAACAACCAGTCATTAGGACATGCATGTATCCTTGTGCAATTGAGAAATATATTATTAATAACTATATTTATGTTATAAAATAAATAATGAATCATGTCTTCAATAAATTAATCATGTAGTAATACCAAGACCATCAAAATTTATATATTTGTAACTCCACAAAATCCCTTGATATGGTAAAACTTCAGAAGAAGGGACAATTGTTTTTATTTTCTACATATTTCATACAAATCCACACTTTGATCATCCATAAATTCCTATAATTCATTTGATTGATTAATCCATTTCTCTATTGTATTAATCTATAAAAAATAAAAATATACACCATTAATATGATACCATATTTATATTTTCATGGTTAGTGTCAGAGCATCATTATCAAGTTTTGAATTTCATTCTCTACTATTAGGCCAATAATTTGTTTATTATATTTATGGAATGAAGTTATGATTTATATAATAATCAATTCCCCATGAAAAATATATATGACATATCCAATAGAAAATTTTTACAATATCAAGTTCTCAAAAACTTTATGTATTCTCAACTATAATATGAAATTGAAATCCTAATGTAGACATCTTATTCATCCATCAAAAAATCATTTTACAATTCCAAAATCAAATAAAAACTCTAATCCCTCAAATACTACATTTTATTCATGGTAATGAAATCCTAATTTAATCAATTTGTACCCTACTAATAAATATCTCTATAAAAAACATAATACACCCTAATTAAATAAACAAATTTTAAAAATAAAACATATTAAGGAATAATATAATAGAATTTTTAAAATTTAATTAAGATAAATTCATAAAATATAATATAATTTCAATCAATTGATTTTATAATTTCTTATTCTATGATATAAATATATCGAATATCATGTAGAAAAATATATGTGAAATATTAAAAGAATGAATAATCTATAATGTATTAACAAATAAACTTGAAAAAATAACAACATAATTTATAAATTCATCAAGAAACAATAAAAAAATAAAAAAATACCCTAATAATCATATAAAAATTATCAATATTTTATATAATCAATAAAATTAATAATAAATTAAAAAGGAATAAATATCCCAACATGATAAATCCTGAAATCCCCAATTAATTATAAATCCAAACATTTATATCCCAACAAGAAAAATAATAAATTTTAAATACCTCTCTAAATCTCATGGAGTTTGTTGAAGTCAAATAATAATAAAGAAAAGATAAGATTAGTTCTTCCAAAAAAATACCTTGTACCCAGAATAAATGTATAGAGAAGGGTAATAGGTTAATGTGACATATGATATACAAGGATAACCCACTTCAAATAAAGGGTTTTTATGGAAAATAATGGGAGGATGATATTGAGAAATATAAGAGTGGTTTATAGGAAAAATGAAAAGGGGATGGGAGGTTCATGGGATGGAAGGAGGAGGATATGGAATGACATGGTGGGGTTGTTTTTATAAGGGATGGTGGACCATAGGGATTAATGGGATAGAACAAAGAGAGGGAGAGGTGTTGTGACTATGATAAATGGGTTTAAATAATAATTTTTTAAATAACTATTGATATAAAAATAATAGTGTTGGGTTTTAAAATAGTCGACAAAATTTTTTTATTACATGGTGATTTTGGTTAACTACCACTAATTTAGTTGGATGAACTGGTAAGAGCCTCAGGTGTTTAATTAGTGGTGGGTTTTTGAAACTTCTTTTAATGAAACACGAAAAAGGATGTTTTTTATTGTTGTGTAGTCATTGAGTATTCTACTAAAGAAGTTCAAACATTCCGATCATGAGTATTAGAGATCATGAGGGAAATCCATCCAATTGGAACACCTCATATTTTGGGTGTCATTTTATATTACGATATATGAGCATGCATATTCATCTCTTAATGCTATATAATTTTAAATATATATAATTGATTGTATACTTTGATACATCATGAAAACCACAACTTTTATGTCTTTGGGTAGATATTTCACATCTACTGTGTTGTTAATATTATGAAATTTATTTAATGATCAAGACGAGATTTGTCATATCTTTATACAGTAATATTATATCTCTCGGACATTGATAGGAATGTTCTGCCTTGTATAAATAATCTAAAGTATAATTATAATCATAAAAAAGAAAATATACCATGGTTTCTCCACACCTAGAGCTTTATTTGAAGTTAATATCTATATGTAAGTTTGGATTTTCATTAAAACATCAGACATAGAATAAATTAATTATGGAAATTATCCCTGTATAGATCCAGACGTTTTTTTTAACTTGAATGAAGGTTCATTTCCTATTTTGATCTAAATGTCTCCATGTGCAAAGGCATTTATACCATGATGGTTCGTAACAAAATTTACTATAGTTTTCTTGGAAATATTATCAAACAAGATTTAAACCAAAGTATTGTATCTCATGGTACGAATATTCAATGGTTGACACATAAATTAGGACACTTATTTATTTTCTATATATATATCTTTTAATTATTATATAAATCTCTTTTAATCTCTTATTAATTTATCCAAATATAGTAGTCTCTTGATATATTGGTGTGATTCCATAACCACTTTCATTATAGCCCTATATTATCGATGCTTGAGACACACCAGTAAATGGAATAGATTATCATCGATAATACTAAATGGGGCTATACTTGTCATCATTTTAAAATATAACATTTTTTAATATAATTTATTATGAAGATTTTTTTATAATAATTCCATATTGAACATGTATTTTTCTCAAAAATATTCATAATCACTGAGTTGGATAACTCTAATTCCCCATGCGTTTGTGGGTGGTGAGGAGAGATGGTATTATATCGAGCTCTTTAATTTTATAGTGCATAAAAATATATATAATTTTTTTAGTGTTTTATTTAAGAAATTATGAGTAATCTAGACATACCAAAAAGATAAAATAAGTTATTTCTTAATAGTTTCATCCATGTATTTGATATAATGTTCCATGTGAACTCATATTCATCCAATTTAGTTATTTAAATCACATACAAAAGTATGTATGTGTTTTCCATGGAGATTGGGAAGGTTCCCATAAAATTAATTCTCCATAAATCAAACACATCATCATTTAGAAATGGATTTTTTGGAATCTCAATTCATTTCAAAATGTTATCCATTTATTGGAATCAATCATAGAATCATAGGAACTTAATTGCATCTTTGTTGATGTCAACAAAAATCATCAAGATTGTATTATCATGGCCATTATTCTACGATGTTAATATTGTCCTCCACTTGGTTATGAAAAGAATTATTATAGAATGATCTTCAACTTGGATTTGGCCACACATCACAAAATAAATCATTCAATACATTTCATGTATCATAAGTGATCATCACAAGAACAACGTTCTGAATTATCTGAAAACATAATTCATTACTAATATGAAAAAAAGGATTTATGTTCTTATTTTATAAATAATATACAATTATTAAAAACCATGGAATAGATTGTAAATTAGTATAGAAAATCTTCTCATCCAGGAAATCATTATCAATTTCTCTCTCCTGGTACCCTTCTATATTCTTTCAGAGTAATCTCAAAAAATGGTCAACCACTACAATATATAATACTTTTTTTCAATGTTAATCCTATAAAAATATTGTAACAAGAATATACACCAAATCCAGAATGGATTAGAATCCTTTTTAGAAAATAACTCAAAAGGTATGATCAATGTAGACAATCACCTCAAATATCAATAAATATGATTTTAACATATCAAAATAAAAAAAGCATTATTATAAGTTTCTTCTCAGTGATAGTTTAATTTTTTTGGGACTTATTATAGGAATTACTGTCATAATAGAAAGGTTTAAAAATATCATTGACCCATTGTCTTAGAGTATCTCTTAAAATTAAATCACTTGGATATCACAATATGTTAATTTTTTTCCCAATTTAGAAATAGCATGATCTTTGTGGCCAAAAAATTATTTTTCAAAGAAATAAAGTCTTCCATGAATAATGATTCAAATATAAAAAAATTACTTTAACAAAATCTAGGGGAGTGGCCTAGATATCTTGGGAAAATCATTTATAAAGTGGTGGAAAAATCCATCATTTACAAGAAATATTTAAATCCACTTCATTGTATTATGATCATGGATATCATGTATGAATGTTTTCTTTACTAGATCAACATTGATTTATTGTTTAGATATACAATTCACTATAATGACATTGTCTTGAACAATGAAGTGGGACTTTCCTCAATTGAGAACTAAGAATTTTTCTTAAAATATTTTAAGCACTAAACCGTGTTTGTATAGGACTACTTAAATGGATATCCCATATACTAAGAAATTATCCATGAAAATATGAATATGCTCTTCCATCACGTTTTGAAAAATAAGTGGCATGTACCTTTGAAATGTAACTAGTGGATTAAACATTCCAAAATACATGATATGACAGGAGAATGTTTGATATGGGTACGTAAACATTGTATTCTTTTTTTAATTTAGATAAACCAGTATTTGGTTATAACTATAATATCAATCTAAAAAGAAAAAAACTCATATTGAGATAACCTATTAATAATTGATCCATGATTAACAATGGAAATTGGTCATTTCTTATAAAGGTTTCCAGTATTTTATAGTCTATGCATACCCCATATCATGTAAATATCATTGTAGGTATCATCTAATTTTCATCATTCAATATCATAGTATTCCACCCTTATTTGGTATTACTTGTATTGGGGTCAACCATTTATGTTTTAATATTGAAATGATGATCCCCGTGTTAAGTAGTTTAAGAACCTTTTTCTAGGAAAAATATTTTATAGTTTGTGTTAGTCTCACCTGTAGTAACAATATTAGTTTTCTTATATCTTCTGACAATGATATTTGTGTGAAAATGGTAGGAGTAATTCCATTGATAAAGGAAATAAACTATGTTATTTCTCCTATATTTTTATCAGTAATAAATGGATTATTTGTATCTATTTTCTTAGTTTTAACCCTTCATATAGCTATAAGTTTTTTGTCAAAATGATAGGAATAATTCTTTTTATGATGAAAAAATAGAAAGTGATTTTTTACTTTTTCTTAAAATATATAACAATTTTTATTCCTATTAATTTTTTAATTATGCATTAATAATCAATGTTAAATAGTCCTTTTCACCCAAGAATAAGTACCATCGTTTTTTGGTCAATGGGTTAAAATAAAGCATTAGTATTTCGATGATTGAAAGATTTCATTCTAGATAAGAATCAATTATCAAGGGTTTTCTCCATTATATTACCTGAACTTCTTCCTTACCCTTTGGTTTTAAATTATCCTCCTTAGTTTACACCATATCAACAATTAGTTGCATTATATTACCTCTTTTACTATTTGTAGACTCATGATGGATGGTGTTCATTAGTAGAAAATTTTACATAGAAATCATGTGATTTAATTACATGATTTTTAGTTTTAATAAGATCATATACGACTTATTAATCACTAACTCTGACAATTATTCATCATTGATTGAAATATATAAGAGATTTTTTTAGTTTCAATGAATGTTATTTCAAGGATTATGGGAATATATCATTACTATTATATCATGAGGATAAAAAAATCTATGAGGAATATAAAAATTTCCTACATGAAAATATATATTCATAAATTCTTAGGGGTACTTCATCAATATACAAATAATTTAGAGTGAAACTAATGTCATATTTTGATTTTCATGTCCCATATTTAAAAACACGCATAGGGGAATAATATTTTCACTTCACTCCTATGTCACAATGTGTATTATTCAATGTGCATGAACTAATGGTGAATAGGATGGAAAATATTCCTAGATCTCTCATATTTTTAGGTATATTATTTTTAAATTCTATAAACCACACTTTTCATTGATAAATAACTCTACAAACATCTGGAATTATGCATTTTAGAGTAATTCCTGTAAAATTTTATGATAATACAACATTTAATAAATAGATTCATTGAAATATATATCTATATAATGTTTTATGAAACCATATAAAACTTCATGTATTACATTTGAAAACTTCATTTCCTTATCCACTCTAGGAAGGAAAGAGGGGTTCTATATGGTTCTGTCTTTTTGTTTCAATCATTCCCCTATAAACCTATTTTCTAGATTTACCCATATTATTATTTTTATTTTCTTATTATCTTTTATCCTAATTATCATATCATTTTTTTCTTTCTCCCTTAACTTTTATTATTCCATTTACATAATTTTTTTCTTCTATTTTTCTTATTTTAATCACATTTTCACCTAAAAAAGTGTCATTGCCTTCACCTTCACTCTTGGGTTTCCTCCATGTTACTCGATAGAGTATTGAGTAGTCTCTATAATAATGTTTCATATATTTTACCCACTTGGTTCTAGAGTTGTAGGTAGAGGATTATCAATTCATCATAGGGTTATTTTTTATTATAATCCACTAATAATACATTTGGATGAGGTTATTGAACATTACATTAAGTGATTTTTAGTGTATAGGAAGGTGGTTTTGGATAGTATTTATGTTGAGGTTGGTTGGTTTATAGTTAATGGGGTGGTAATGGTTAGAATATCCTCATGCGTTGTGTTTGAAGTGAATATTTGGGTATACCATTGATTTTTTTGAAAATTAAGAAAAATTTCTATTAGTTATAAAATGGATTTAGTTATCGATTGTGTTGAATTCACCTCCATCAGTTGTAGATATTTTGGAATTGTTTGGGGGATTGATTATAACTAATACAGTTGCAATCGAAAGGTTTTTTATCCTATAAACCCTACTGAATACCTGGTAAATGTGTGATCCTCTTCACATCTCATGATATTATAAAATGGGTTTGACTTTTAGTGGTTGTGAATATTCTGATTGAGTCAGTGAAACTATAAAGTATATCTTATTTAATTTATTTATCAATGATTATAATTGGGTATCCAAGAAGGTGATCTCATCCAATTAAAATATTTTTCTCCTAGGTGGACTCTAATCACCATTTCATAATTTATCATTATGAGGAATCTCATAATAATGTATTTTACAACATCAAATGGTTTCATAATTAATCCTTTACTAGAGAGTTCATCGATCATGACTCAATTCATAGAATGTAAAAAATAATTAATTGTTTCATTTATATGAAAACATTGATTATATTAAGTAACTTGTTCCTCATAAACTCTTTGAATTATCCCATGTTTCAAATATAGATTATCCATCAACTTCTGAAATGATTGGGATTTCATTTATGAACTTCTGTATCCCCCACAGTGGAAATTATTTGTCTAAAAATTATTTTTATAATTTATCCTAGCTTTTCATGTAACTATAGAGTTAAATCTTTAACCAATCCATTTCTCAAACATAGATAGATAATTAGAATACCCTCAATTATATAGAATTTGATGTTATTCAATTATTGTTGAATATATCCCAAATTTCACTGAGGATAGTCAAATATATATGTAGATATTGATTTTTCATGGCATTAAATCATCCATTGTTTTTATTGGAATTAGTCTTAGTTTTATCTTAAAATTGTTCACATAAATAAAAATATGAACAAACCTAAAGTAAAAACCATAAATAGATGATAAATCAAAGTCCATTATGGATCTATCATGGGGAATTTGTTGTTATCCACTATGTAGGTTGTCATTGGAGAATTTTCCTTGAGGTACATTGGATATAGTTGAGATCATGTTCTCTTGAATGGAAATTCATCTATATTGACGTAGGAACCTCTTGTTCTTAGGGTTATAATCCATCATTTCTCATGAATCAAGGCTCCATGATCATGTTTTTGGAATCCTGGTCATGAATTATGTTTCTTTAAATGAAAAAAACAAGCACATAAATATAATTAAAACATAAAAGTAATAATAATTTATCAATATAATTTGTTTATAAAAAAATGTTTTATTGTACTTCTATGTTCACCCTTGATCACTACCAAAAGTACCAAAAACAATGGCCATCCCACTGGAATTATCAATTCAATATTTTAATCATGATTAAAAATTAAGTGTTCATGATTTGTATTATTCTACTAAGTCATATAGTAGTGACAGTCCAAGTTCAGACCCATGAGTGATACATATAATCCCTAAGATAAAGGCATAAGCCTTATTGTTAAGTAGAAATATATGAATTTAGACAGATGAAACAAAATTAAAACAAAATTATAACTGGTTGAAAATAATAAATTAAATATAGAATCAATGGATCAATTTCAAATTCTATTTTTGAATGAGATACCAACCTTTTTTATTCATTAATTGGGTTTAACAAATCAAGTTTGAGTTTTTTTAACGTTTTATAGTTTCTTATGTTAAAATTTATTAATTTTAATTGAGAAAATATAAATCTATTGGTCAACTAATTTTATTAGATTTATTTCATTAAGTTCAATCTTTAAATTAAATGATAAATCCAATATATTTTTAATAGATTAATATTATAAACTAGTTGTTATTTCCTTTCTTAATAAGTAATTTTAAAAAATAGTAACTAATAAATAATATTAGAATTAGTGACAAAAATTGATTCCTAATTGAAATTAATATTCCTGAATAAAATTGATAGACAATTTAAACATCCATACTTTTACTCTTAATCCCTTACCTCCTATGTGAATTTCTACACATAGTTGGGGGAAGCTAAACCATATTTTACATTATTATCTTTTAAAGTGAGTGAAAATATTAACTTAATGCTTATGAATATGGATATATAATCACATATTCCATTTAATAATAATCATCCTTAAGTATTGAACTTTGTGTAATAGAAGTGAGTTTTATGGTGGTGTTGTTGCAAGCTATTAAGCTGTGGAAGAAGGTTTTCTGATTTTCTGTAAATCATGTATGGGGACTTATTTTGAAAATATATTCAATATTTTTTTCTTTACATAATTAAAAATCAACCATGTTTTTAGTTTCATATTTTTTCTTTTCAAGTTTATATTTATTTAAGGCAACTAATTGTTTTTCATGCATTTATTTCATTTCAAGATTCTACATAAGAAGATGATTTGTTTCAGAACGATTTATGTGCAAGGGAACTTTTTTTGTGTGAAAATAAAATCCTCTCAAACGATTCAAGTGGGTCCTATATTTTATATTATATGTCAATTTTTTAGTGGTTTACAAATATTTATTTTGTATATATATAAATAATTTTTAGTTATATATTTATGATATAAAGGGAAAATTTGGTTAAATATTTAAAACTATTTTTAAATTTAATATTTTCATAAGGAAAATTTGTTTTAGTCCATCAATATTGTATAATGGTATTTAAATTGCCTTTTTATAATGGTAATGGGGTTATTTTGAGTTTATAAAACATTATTCCACAACGATTCATGAGATTTATTTTATTGAAATTATTTATTTTCTAAAAAAGATCCTTAATTGGTATCCAATATATGCACTTGGAATATTATTCGGGTGAAAAAATATTATATTAACAATAATATTGAAAATTTATCTATATATATATATATGTATTAAAATGAAAAAATATTTTTCTCCCACAGTTTCCTCTTTATAAAATTATTTTCTTGATTAGGCCACTTTATATGCAAGATAACTTATTCAATTTTTCAACATTTATGTTTAATTTAAAAATATTTTCTTTTTTAATAAGCAAATGTGTTTATATATACATAAATATATCGTTTCATATGAAATATTTTCTTAAAACAAGTATATATATGTATCTGCATATATATTACATTATGGTGAAACATAATTTTAATCTAACATCAATAGATACACACACACACATATATATATATATATGTATTTATATGTTTATCAATTTATGTAAAACTATTAATTTCCTATATATATATGTAAATAAATTCATGTGTGTGTATATATATATATATATTATATGCATCATTATTACTACCTATACATATGCGTGTGGAGATGTAATCATGTTTTATTCTAATATATTTGTTAACAAATGTTTATATATGTGTATCTTTTTATGTAAATTTTTTTATGAGTATATATGTATATGAATATATATTTACAAATTTCATTTCATGCAAATCTAATATTATCATGGAACACGTATGAACAAGTAATTTCCCAATTTAGGAAATGGATGTCAAAGATCATTACTTTTAAGAAACTACATGGTCCTTATGATATAAAATACAATTTGTAATGTTTTTAATTCCAAATAATTTCGCTTGGATATTATGTAAATGAAGGAATGGAATGGGGTGTGAGCCCAGACCCTTTTGAGAATTTTTTCCAATCATGTGACAGGTGTTCCTCGAATTATATAGTGCTCCAATTCATTGGGTAATGTCGAAATATCATTAGATATCATGTATAGTGTACGAGATGTGTATCCCAAGAACACTATGGGATAGAGAGTTAACCTAATCCATCATGGGATTGTGTCCATCATGATATGTTTTATCTAGAGTGAATAGTGAATTCATTTTCTGATCTAAGGTGTTTTTGAGAACTATTTTTGAATGTTTATGATTTATCAAGAGAAAATTTTGTTATTTCATAAATAAATGAAATGTATTTTTCTAAAGGTTACATGTGTTTAAACCTATTTTAAAATAAATATTATTAGTTTCAAATCAACTCATGATTTTATAAAATTATAAGTCTCAAGTTATATCACATGTTTTACTTTTTATGTTGAAGTGAAAAAATCCTGATATGTTTCTATATGTTTTGAAACAGCTTACAATGATTTTTTTTCACACCCTATGTTTTTAAAAACATATTTTCATATGGAAAGTGGATATGTATAATCGAGTGACTAGCCAAGGACCCTTTATGGTGTTTAACCATTATAAAGAATAAAATAAGTTTTCTTTTTCATTTATTTTTTATATTTATAATTATAATTCATCGGATGTATCAACACTGTCTAAAAGTCCAAAACTTTGCGATCTCATATTGTTAAATAATAAATGAATTATAAAAAATGGAATAGGTCTTAGTTCATCCTATTTGGTTCTAAAGATGAGTTTTGGAAAACTTTAGAGTTGAAGATATGGATAAACCCTTTGAACATTTAGAGTCCTTTGGTAAATTTTATAGGATTTTACATTACGGAAAAATCCACCACTCCTAGTTATCTTAATTCTGAAAAGTGAAATTTATAATTTCTATAGGTATGGTAATAGAATTTTGAGGATGAAACTCTTTTAAGGGGGAATATTGTAATATCCCTGATATTAATAAGTTCTTTGTTTTAAATAATAATACCTTTATGATAAGTTAAAATTTATCAATTTTTTTATCAATTATATTTTTTTATATTTTATAATGTTTTAAATAAATTATTTTATGATTTTATTTTAAATTATTAAAAAATGAGGTCTTATAGTTTTAAGGAATTGTTTAACATAAATATTTGTAATTGATTATTTTTGTAAAAACAAATGTTTTTATGATAAAATCAAATTGTTTTATTGAATGGTATAATAAATAAGAAATTATTATCATTAATCATGTCGAATTTCGTGTTAAATAGAAAACTAAAATAATTCTTAATAAAACATTTTGAAAACTAAAATGTTTTTCAATAATCAATATTGGTTAACATATTAATTTATATAAATATTTTTTTATTTTCTATTCATGAATTATTACGTGGTTTTAATAAATAAATTATAATAATTATAATTTAACAATGAAAAATGATTGTAATTAAATTTTGTAATTAATTTACTTAATAAATTATAGAAATATTTTTTTAACTATTATAAATTTATATGTTTTTATGAGTTATGTATATAAATATATTTATATGAAATTATAATTTAAATTCAATATTATAAATATAAAAAAATTATTAAAATTATTAAAATCTTATATGAAAAATGTTTAAAAATAATAATAATAATAAAGAGATAAAATGTTTTTGAAAAAAAAAGTTGTTAAATTTTTTATAAAACAATAAAAAAATGATAAAAAAGGGAGATAACGTGATAACTGTGGCATTGGAGGCATTGGATGAGAAAGAAAATCGTTTAAGGGGAAAAAGGGTCCAGTCTTCGAGTGTGTTTGAGGGAGAGGGATCGATTCAAGCACGATGGAGGTCGAGTCGCTAAGGGGGGTTTCAAACTAGGGAGACCAAACAATGACTAGGAGTCTGAGTGATCTTTGACCACATTCAAGGGCTTCTGAAGGTCGATAATTTTCAATTGGGGTTCAACCATGTGTTACGGTTTCTTTTCCATGTGAGATCTTATTGGTTGATGTTTTGATCTAATTCAACATAACCATGGTAGGTTTTTTATTTATTTTCAAGATTTCAAATATTTATGTAGACCATTTTTCATGAATC
Organism: Viscum album; assembly: GCA_963277665.1. Classification (NCBI taxonomy): domain Eukaryota; kingdom Viridiplantae; phylum Streptophyta; class Magnoliopsida; order Santalales; family Viscaceae; genus Viscum; species Viscum album. Next base: position 826,990,621 of record OY728162.1, read on the forward strand.
CTTTTGGCATAGGATGACCTATGTGAACATTATTTCCCCATCATATTCGGCTATGTCATGTGGATCGTTTTTTATTTTTTTGGGTCTCTTTAATGAGTATGCCAGATTTAGGAATGGATTCATATTAATTTCATATTTTATCTGGTTGTTGACTCTGATTTTTATTTTTTCTTGTAATTGATGTTTCAATCACTCTTTTATATCCTTTTCACACTAGTTTCAACTATTTCTTTTTAAAAAGATGCATATAGATATATAAAATACTACTGTCTATTTACATGCTATTGATTCTCCACCTCTACTCAGCTTACATAGAAATCCACTGCAATATCTTTATAGAAATGTATATTTTATGAATTTAAATCATGTATGAACTGGATATATATGTACCTATGTAACATCTCAGAAGTTTCGTGTATTTTTTATTTATTTATATGGATTATTTAGAGACCTCAATGTTTTACAACACATGAATCTTGAGGCTCAAAGTGGCTAGAATGATCCCTAAAAAATGTTATGCATTAAAAATCACGCATGAGCGGTTTTCCAGAAAATGTGGAATAACTCTTAAACGGGTTCCTAGATCAGAAATATGATTGCACCATTGCATCTAGGATTGTGGTTTTAACGTAGGTGCGACTTGAGCTTAGTCGGCATAGGCCTCTGGGGAGAAAACCAGAAAATGGCATAACCGTAAATAAAATAATCAAGTAAAATTATTTTATTTTTCAAATTCCTATAACTCACGATTGGTGACTCAGATGAAAAATATGAGACCACCACTAAGCTCATAAGGTTTTTATTTCCTTAGGCAGATCCAAGCATTGGTCAGTGCAGGCCAACAATGGAAGTTAGTTTTTGGTCGTAAATCAAATAATTAAGTAACAATTATTTTACTGTTAAATCCTTATAAATTCTAAATGGTAACTCAAAATAAAAATCTGAGAGTACGATTGAGTTTTTGGGGGTGTTTTCTCCTTTGGTGGAGCCTAACCTCGATTGGAACATGTCTAGGGTGAATGTTGATTATTTTTTAATTTTATTATGGTACGTTCAGAAAATATACGGGTGGGATATTCTATCTTTTGAAACGGTGCTCATATTGAAGCTCTGAGAGCACTGTTGAATTCAGAATGCTAGGATTCTCCAAGAAATGACTTAACTTTGGATGGAAAGGTTTGAGATGAAAATTTATTTTTATTGTAATTTTTGGAAAAAATAATGAAATATTTTAAAAGAAATATTTTATTTTTTTTGTCACCGGTGAGTGACGGATAGTGACGTTGTGGTGCAATAACGAGACAATGACAATGTGCATTAATGAAGGTTCAATAATGGGTTTTTTAAAACTGTGATGCTATTATCTAATTGAATAATTTAACGTGGATCATTTAATTAGACTCATTAATGGGTGTAATGTCGCTTCGCTGATTATTTTGTTTTAAACAATCCAGCGTTTTGGAGTTTGGGGATGGGAAAAACTATGGGGATTCTTTGAAAACCCACTAGAAGACTTCCACCCCAATGAAGAACAATTAAGAATGCCATCAAGACTCCACTGACTTTGATGAACCTCAAATAATGAAGCAGAAGTGACGACATCGACATATTGAATCCTCAAGGATGGATTCTTCGACATCGAACGTCAACGAGGTAGGGGGTATATGTGTTTTATGTTTCCTCTCATCTTGTTCTTGGAAAATACAACGAATGCGGACAACCTAACTAACTTGTTGATCCGCATCTTGTTTTTTCATGCAGGTGGTTGCTGCGGGGTTTTAATTTTGGGATAATTTTAAACAATTGTTGATCATTATCATCACATAATGTTATAACACTAACGCGGAGGGTGAAGGCCAATACGAACAAGGCCTAGACTCCCCACCATTTTTGGTTTATGTGCGTTCCTTGTGCACATCCAAGAAACGGAGTGGAAAGATGAATTTAAGAGCCTCTTAGTGAAGGTGGATTCCCGATAGGCATGCTGGAAAAAATAAGAAAGAGAACGGACCACCAGAGCATCTCTGTTGGTCCGACGAAGCAACCACTGGTGTAGCGGCGACCGGATAAGTCGACCACAAGGAGGAGCGATGCCCGAGCGCACCACTATGGAGGAAGTCACAGCTAGACGGGACACCGGGGAGAAATCTATGGCCTACTGGGCCCTGGAGAAGAAAACTGCGGCCAGCCGGGCTGGAGAGGAGGAAGCTATGGCCATCCAGGTTGTGGTTGTGGGATGGCATGGCGCCAACACGCCATGTGAGGAGAGGAGCGGCCCACTCAGGCTGAAGGTTTCCGATGGGGGGTGGGGGAGTGCCCCACTGTGGCTGTGAGCTAGCCGAACTGGACACACCACATCCCGTTAATGCATCCAAAAAAATTCTTGCATCTGATGGGCCAAGATTTCTAGGTAGGCCTGAACCCTACTGGACCCGGACCCAACCAATCATGTTTTACTAAATTGGGTGTATCTCTCAAACCAGGAATCCGATTGATACACCGTTAGGGGATGAGGAACCTCACATTGATGTAGTACTTTTGAGATAATCCATTTGTGTTTTGGAAGAAGATGGAGTAGAGGTGGTTTGGATCAGACTCAAATAAAACCATTCCCTATTTACCTTTTTGCCTCTATCTTACAGACCGGGTGTCTGATCGACGCGCCATCTCTCATGTTGGAACCCTTCTGAAAATGCGTTCCTTCGGGTTACTTTTTCATAAGGATTTGTGGTAGTTGATAAATGACCAGTGGCCTAATAATTAGTTTCACACAAACTCAAGAACACCATGTGCATAAATACTATGGCTGGATGTCAAGGGAAGAGAGACCCTTTGTAGACCAGCATCAGAGCAAACTAGTGTGGATTAGCAGTAGCACGAACCGGCGAGGGACAACCTTAGAGTGGCCCATAATGGATGAGTTTCTTATTACCCTGTGTGGATCTATGACTTATGACCCTGTGTGGTTCCGCAAAAGTATGACCCAATGAGGACCAATTTTAGAGAGGCCTATTGTGGATCAGTGACTTACGACCCTATGTGGATCGATGAATTACGACCCTGTGTGGATAATCAGTAGCATGACCCAACGAGTACCAGCCTTAGAGCGGCCCATCGTGGATCAATGACTTATGACCCTATTTGGATCAACGAATTATTACCCTATGTGGATTAGAAGTAGCACGACCCAACGAGGACCAGTCTCAGAGCAACCCGTTGTGGATCAGGAACATACGACCCTATGTTTATTGAAAGATTATGAACCTGTGTGGATAGGTGACATATGAAACTATGTGGATTAGAAATAGAACAAATTCTTTTAAGTTTATTAGTGGATATTTTCAATGGAAAAAATTTGATTTAGCTTTACGACTAATCATCATTATTCCTGTTATTTAAGTTATATACCTGGGGTGAGCTGAATCTCTTACTTTGTGCTATGTGGTTGAGGTCTTACTTAGTGGTTTTAACTATAGGGTATTTTAATGTATGGTGTTTCACCTTCTTGGATTACTGAGAGAACTTTGGGGTCTCAGGGTCCCTACTGATTATTGTTATACTCCCCCCTGCACGGGCATCGCTCGTACGTGTTGTGTCTGGTGTAGATGATTGAAATTTTGACAGAGGGTCTCAGGGGAACGAGACTAACAGACGCTACGACAGTGGAATTAGTGTCCTTGGACTAGGTGGGGCCCAGTAGGACCGGGTAGGAAGTACATACTACTTCGACTTCTAGTAGCTTCAATACTCTCACAATCAGGTGGGGCTCCCCACAGATGGCCATCAGAGTTACCATTTTTACTTTACTATTTTCAGTTCCATGTTGGGTTTGCATTCTGGCCCACTTAATTTCTCTTATACATTCAATGAGCCTTTTTTAATGGTATAATTGTCTTCCCCTTTAAATGTGTTGTGATGTGGTTGGAAATATGTGTATACAGGTTTAAAGGAAATGTCATCCCTTTTTGGGATATGCCGTTCTGGTACTTGTCACCATCCCCTGACATATGGAATGCGAGCATGGGGTAGTTACGGAATGGACCCCGGGGGACGGGTCGTGACAAAGTGGTATCAAAGGGAGGTTGGTTCCACCAGAATAACTAAGAGTCTTTATTTTCAATGGGGTAAATAGTGTTAAGTATTTTCAGTTTGGATTTCAGTCTAGAGAGTCCGGTGTTGGTGCAGCGGCCGATGTATCCATACACCAAGACCCTAAATTTTGTTTTCCAACTTGGTACACAAAAAACAATATTTGCATGTGTTTTGAAATTTTTTTCCTCCTGATCACTTTTGAGTCATCTAACCAGGTATAACTTATTAACTATGGTTCATCTTGATTCTCTTTCAAGATGCATCCACATAGACAGCAGTCCAAGATTCCAATGCGTGGCTATGAGGATGATCCATAGAGTGATAAGGCTTAAGTACAAGGATTGTTTCCTAAGATGTTACCTTCGGGTAGTGTCTGTGCGATACCACTTCCCATTGGAAATAAGTTAATATTGTTTCTACCAGTAGAGGACACATATAGATTCAGTTCCTTACACAAGTTTCAGTGACAGATACCACATAGGTTTCAAGGAGAGCCCGACTCATAGGAAACTATCGAATGACTTGGGGTGGTGACCATGTTTCCATCTATCCAGGGCACCATTAGATCAGATGGTGAGCATTCTATGTGGCTTAGAAGGGCGATGGAAAGGTTTAGGTTACCCCTATCTTATGATGAGGTGACTTTTCTGTGGACCGAGATTGAGAACATTTCCTAGAGAAGGGCTCTATTTCCATAAAAATCTAAGGGGTATGTGTTCCAAAGAGATTCTACAACTTTGGAAGGACGACAAGAAGGTAGTTGAGTATTCTTAGAGTTGTACTGACCATTCTAGGTAATTGATGTATATGATACGATAAGTTCTTCAGGGATCAAACCTCCGAGCGAGACGTGTTTAGGGACATCACATACAACACTATTCCTTTATAAATTCTTACTTATGTTAAGGTGATAAAGAAAACCTTTTCTGGTCAAAAGATCTTTTTATGGGTGGATAAAGCTAATGAATGTCATCAGTGGGAAAGAAGGAAACGAATTTCAGTCTTAGAGACTTGGACGTGTAAAATGATTCAGGAAGAGTAGGTGATAGGGATAGATGAATCTGCATGGTAGACGACATGGAAGGGGTGATAGGAGAGAATAATGATGTGGTATACATTTCTATATATTACAACCACCACCCCAATGTGGTCCCCACTATTATCAGGGAAATGGAGGACAAGGGAAGGGAGTAGCAACATGTGGTCAAGGAGTGTGACCTAAGGGATCTAGGAATGATTTGAGTTATGGTGTGTGCCTACTACTAGATGTCGTATTTACTGTCATAGGTATTAATAATTCATTCCTATCACAAATCATGTTCAATACCCAGAGTTTCTTGTTAAACTGTTGACTTGAACCATATGTCTGGAGATACCTATGGGAGGATAATATATAATCAAACTTATTCCGACGATGTGATGTGACCCTTGAGGTGATAGTTTCGGTTGAAACCTCTTGGTGGAAGTTTCGAGGCCTTACGATGTTAGTTTGGGTATGGACTGGTCATCCATAGTTCATGCTCAGGTTGACTTTTTTAGGAAGAAGGATGTGGTATATCTACAGCGTTGGAATGGGGTTTTCCTTTGTCATAGAAAAAAAATAAAACCCAGGAAACCCGAGATAAACGCATGCCTAGGAGGGTGAAGCTGATCACTCTTGAGTCATCCAACCATAGCCTCGTGGCAGCAGGTGTTTTGAGTTGTCAGTTCCCAACAATATTGGAAGAGTGAAGAAACATCCTTTTAAATGATGTTTCCAAGATTACCACCCCACAGGGAGAGGGACTTTTGCATTGGCTTGTACCTAGGGATGACATCGATATCTACAGCTGCATATCGGATTGCTCCCGCGAAGCTTTAGAAGCTGAGATAATAGTTGGGGGACATGTAGAGGAAGGGCTCAGTAAGACCCTGTATTCGTGGTTATGTTTGAATTACTATCACTTTAACCAAGTGGTCGTGGAGAATGAGTAACCACTACCAAATGGTCGATGGTAACATCAATCAGTTAAAATGGGTAGCCTTCCGCGGGGATGGAAAGGTTCTTGAAGGCCTTACAGTAGTTTAGACAATAGTGATGGATGAAGTTCCTCCAGGACTATGACTTTGAGATAGTATATACTTCTAGGTAGGGGAACGTGGTAGCAGACACACTTAGTAGTAGTTATGGTTTACAACTATTGAGTAAGGTGATAGAGCAGCTATCCAAGATACATATATCCTTAGTGGATAGTGATGGATTATCTTAACTCCAGTCTATGATAGTCACTCCCCCACTCTTAGAACATGTTAGGGGGGGGGGGACTTGTGGTTGTTGATAGCGAGGCTCGATGTGCTCAGATATCCTCATTAATTTCTCCTAATGGATTTTAGATTGGTGGGGAGCACATCATCATTTTAATAGGACACACCTTAGTACTAGTGACATTGTGGTAGGAGGTGTTGTGGAGGTTCCATAATTCCTTTATGGAGATAGATCCTGGTGTGGAAATGGTTTAACAAGACCACTGAGGTCAGTACTGGTGTCCAGGGATGAAGAAAGTGGTGGCTGAGTTCTTTTCACGATGCCTCACTGGTCAATAAGTGAAAGGTGAGTATTAGGTTCTAGAACACTTGAGCATAACTTTCACCCCCAGACAGATGGTCAAACAGAGTGGACCATACAAACCTTATAGGACTTTCTTTCTACTTATTTCCTGAATTTTGGTCACAATTGGGAGGACCACCCACCACTGGTGGAGTTTTCATGCAGGAATAGCTATCATTGCACCATTGGCATGGAGCCGTTTGAGGTCTTGTATGGGTGGCCATGAAGATCACCTATATGCTAGACAGACCCAAGGGAGTCAGCACTCATGGGTCAAAAGTTGGTATGAGCTACCACTGAGAAGTTGTGGATCATCCAGGAGCAGATGAGTACTACATAGAGCATACATTAGTCTCTTTTTGACTGGAGACTGGGACCCTTGGAGTTCAGTGAGGGAGACCATGTTTTCCATTAGGTCTTACCCTGATGAGGATTGTGGAAATTTGGCCAAGGTGGAAATATATATTCGAGCTTCATCGTACCTTTTTCATATCATGAGTAGAGTTGGAGAGGTGGCATACAGCCTAGATCTTCCCCCACAAATGCACTAGGTGAAAGATGTTTTCCATGTGTCGCAGTTGAGGTGGTATGTGCATGATCCATCGCACGTCATCAACTAGGGTGAGCTGTAAATTGATGATGGGGCTACATTTACGAAGTTCCCAGTGGAGATGGAGGATCAACAAGAGTGTGTCTTATGGGGGTGTTCGATTCCTCTAGTGTGTGTTCGGTGGCATCACGTCAATCTTCAAGAGAGCACATGGGACATGGATGCTCAGATTCATGCTCAGTACCCCCATTTTTTGTTTAGTTATTGTTTTGACTTTCAGGGACCTAAAGACCTAAGTTGGGGAGAATGTAACGTCTCAGAATTTCCATGTAAATTTTTTTATATGGAATTATTTTGAGATCACAAAATTTGACGGCACAGGATTTCGAGGCCCGAAGTGCCCGGAATGATTCGTAGAAAAATGTTATGCTTTAAAAAGCACGCATGAGTAGTTTTCCTGAAAAAAATGGAATAACTCATAAATGGGTGCCTAGATAAGAAATTTGATGGCACTGTTGTGTTCAGGTAGTGGGATTACCCTAGGCGCGACATAAGTTTAGTCGGTGCAGGCCTCCGGTGAGAAAACCAAAAAATGTCATAACTATAAATAAAATAATTAAAGAAAATTATTTTATTTTTCAAATGCCTATAACTCACGAATGGTGAATCTGATTAAAAATCCTAGACCACCACTGAGCTCGTGAGGGTATGATTTCCTTAGCCATATCGTAACATTGGTCGGCGCAGTCCAACAGTGGAATTTAGTTTTGGCCCGTAAATAAAATAATTAAGTAACAATTATTTTATTGTTAAATCATTAAAACTTATGAACTATAACTCGGATTAAAAAATTTTGAGAGTATCGTTGTGTTCTTGAGGGTGTGTTCCCCTTAGACGAAGCCTAACCTCGACCGGTGTAGGTCGACAGTGAATGTTAATTATTTTTGAACATTTTTTATGGAACGATTAGTAAACACACGGGAGGGAATTTCTCTCTTCTGGGCCGGTGGTTAGATTGAAAATCCGTGAGCACCGTGGAATTTGGAACGCCGAGATTTGCCTATAAATGAATTAAATTCATTCAGAAAGGGCCAAGCAGAAAAGTTAATTTTTTTTGACATTTTGAGAAAAATAATACAATATTTTAATGAAAATATTTCATTTCTGTTCTCACTAGTGAGTGATAAATATCGACCCTGCACTACAGAAACGAGAATACGATGAGTCACATTAATGAACGGTCAAAATGGATCATTTGAAACTGCAATTTTGTTATCTAATTGACTCATTTATTGTGGCTAATTTAATGAGAATCATTAATGGGCACAACATCGCTTTGCTGGTTATTATCTTTTATATAATCCAGACTATTTGAGTTTGAGAATGGGAAAACCTACATGGATTCTCTGAAGACCCTTTGGCAGACTTCCTCCCTAATGAGGAAGGATGACAAAAATAGGTGAGACTCCACCGACTTCGATGAACCTCAAATAAAAGAGCAGAAGTGATGACATCAACATCTTGAATCTTCAAGGAAGAATGAATCAACCTTGAACATCAACAAGGTAGAGGGTTTATTTGTTTATGTTTTCTCTCATCCCGTTCCTGGAAAATTTAATGAACGTGGACCAACCGACTAATGGGTTGATCCACGTCTCATTTGTTAATGTGAGTGGTTGCTATAGGGTTATAATTATGGGATATTTTTAAACTATTATTGAATATTGTCATAACCTCATGTTAGAACACTAGTTCGGAGGCTGTGGGCTAATCCGAACAGGGCCTGGACTCCCCACGGTTCTTGATTTATGTGCATTATTTGTGCACGACCAGGCAATGAAGCAACAAGATAAATTTAAGAGATTTTTTGTGAAGGTGGAGACCTTGGAGGACCATAGCCACAAACATGAATGAGAACAAACCACATGAGCATCACCAGTGGCTCGTGGAAGCAACCACCAGTGAGGCACCACCAGTGCAGTGGCGCTGGCAACTAGCGGTGTCGGCCGGCAACTGGCGGCGTCGGCCGGCAACCAGCGGCGTCGGCCAACAACCATCGGCGTCGGCCGGACAAGGCGACCATATTGAGGAGAGGTTCCCAAATTCACCACCGAGGGGGATACCGTGGTGAGACGGGCCACAACGGTGGGTTGGCGTGACATCGACGGACCATGGGGGGAGAGGAGCGGCTAGCTCGTCCAGCTCGGCTGGACCAATGACCGGCTCTAGCTGGGCCAACGACCAGATCTAGCTGGCCGTTTCAGAAGGGGGGGCGGTGCCCCGCTAGCACCGCCAGCTGGCCGAACCAGACGCACCGCGTCTGGTCGGTGCATCCAGCTACCAGCCTACATTTGGTAGGCATGATTTTTTAGGCAGATCGTCCGGTCAGGACCCCTACCTGACCTGGAGTTGACATATCCTGTTTTTTTAAATTGGGCATATCTCGCAAACTGTGCAATCGATTGAAGCACCATAAATGTCATGAGGACCCTCGTGATGATGAAGCTATTTTTAGATACTTCAGTTGAGTTTTTTCAAACATTTTTGTACAGCTGAGTTGGATGAGACTCGAATCCAACAAGGCCATATTTACCTTTTTGCCTATATCTTACAAACTGGGCGTCCGATCGACGCACCATCTGTCGCATTGGAACCCTTATTACAAGGAGTTACTTTGGGTTACTTATTTGTGAGAATTAATGGCTATTGAAATACAAATAGTGTCTTGAGGAGTGGTTTCTCGAAAACTCAAGCACACTATGTGCGGAAATCCTGTAGCTGACTATCAATTAAAGAGAGACCCTTTGTGGAATGACATCAGAGCGATCCTATGTGGTTTAGTAGTAACGAAAACTGACGAGGAACATCCTTAGAGAGGCCTATCATGGATCAGTTACTTACAATCCTATGTGGATCGATCACTTACTACCCCGTCTGGATCGGCGACTTATGACCCTGTGTGGATCAGGAGAAGTGCGAGCCGACAAGGAGCAGCCTTAGAGCGGTTCGTCGTGGATCAGTGACTTACGACCCTGTGTGGATCGACGACATACGACCCTTTGTGGATCAGTATTAGTGAAACCCGATGAGAACCAGCCTTAGAGATTCCCATCGTGGATTAGAAAATTACAACCCTATGCGGATTGACGACTTATAACCCTATGTGGATCAGTTACATACGACCCTGTGTGGATTGGAAATAGAGCGACTTCTTCATAGTTCAAAAGTGGAACTTTTCAACAGAATAAGATTATTTAGCTTTATGACTAATCATCATTATTCTTGTTCATTATGTTATATACCCAATGTTTGCTGCCTCTCTTACTTTGTGCCATGTGGTTGGGGTGTTTCTTGGTGGTTTTACCTCTGCAGTGTTTTTCTTTGTGGTGTTTCCCCTTCGCGGATTAACGAAAGACCTTTTGGGGTCTTAGAGTCCCCACTAAGTACTTTTATACTCACCCCTACATGGGCTTCACCCACATGTGTTGTGTCTGGTGCAGAAAATCACCGGTTTGGTAAGGGTGCTCAGGGGGACGGGACTGACAGACGCTATGACAGTGGGCCTGGTGGCCTAGGACCAGGAGGGTCCCAGTAGGACTAGGATGGCAGGATGTACTGCATCGACTTCCAGTATATTCACTACTCTCATGATCAGGTTGGGATTCCCGCATATGGCTATCAGAGTTTCCTTTTGTACTTTACAATTTTTAGTTCCTTGTTGGGTTTGTATTCTGGTCCGCTTACTTTATCCTATACTTACACTCATCCCTGTTTTAGTGGTATACTTTTTTACCATTTTAGTGTTTTGGGATGTGGTTGGAAATGTGTTTATACAGGTTTAAAGGCAATGCCTTCCCTTTTCTGGGATATGACCTTCCGGTGCTAGGTCACCAGCCCCTATCCTATGGAAGGTGGGTTTGGGGTAGTCACGGCACAAGCCCTAGGTGACGGGTCGTGACAACCTATTCCCTTTTTTTTCAATCATCCCTGAGTACTTCACCCCATCTAAGAGAATAAAGTTAGATAGGGGGAGTTTTTGTAAGCTATAAGGCAGTAGAAGAAGGTTTTCTTATTCTCTGTAAATCAAGTAAGGGAAATTATTTTTCCAATATCTTCAAATTTTTTATTGTTTGTTTATTTAAAAATCAAACATGTTTTTAGTTTTTTTAATATTTATATTTATTTAAGGGAACTACTTATTTTTCCTAAATTTATTCCTTTTCAATATTTTTCAAATGAATGTGATTTTTTTCAAAACTATTGATGTGAAAGAGAATTTTCCTTTTCAATATGAAAATAATATATACTCAATTGATTCAAGTAGGTTCTCCATTACAGATTTTATGTCAATTTGTTTTATTAATTTACTAATATTTATTTTCTATACGTCCAAATAATTTTGAATTATATCTGTATGATAGTAAGGGGAAATTTGGTTAAATATTTAAAACTGTTTCTGAATTTAATATTTTCATATGAAAAATTAGTTTATGTCCATTGGTATTATGTGGTGGTATTTTATTTGTTTTTTATAATGGTAATGGAGTTGATTTTGAGTTTATAAAACTATTCTTCCAAAACAATTCATGGGATTTATTTTCTTGAAATAATTTTTAAACCATACTTTGTTTCTTATGTCTATACATGGTATGTTATTTGGTTTTCAAAATTATTGTTTTAATAATAAGGATTCAAATTTATGTATATATATATTACCTCTTTTCATGTTAAAAAACACATTCTCTAATGGTTTTCTCTTCATAAAATTATTTTATTGACTAGGCCACTTTAAGTGCAAGTGAAGTTATCGAATTTTTCCAAATTTATGCTTAAGTTAAAATTGATTAATATTTGAGAAATTAAATGTGTGTATAAATATATATGTTCATAAATATATAATTTAATATAAATAAGTTTTTAAAACATGTATATATATGTATCTATATATGTATTATTTTAGGGTGAAACAAAATTTTAATCTAACATCAATAGATACATATATATATATATGTATTTATATACGTATCATTTTTTGTAAAACTATTTATTTCATATATATATGTGTAAATAAATGAATGTATATATATGTATTTGTCATTATTCATACCTATACATATTTTTGTGGAGATACAATCATGTTTTATTCCAATATATATGTAAAAATATGTTTATATATATATATATGTATATTTTTATGTAAAATTGTTATATACGTATATATGTATAAGAATGTATATTTACACATGTCATTTAATGAAAAACTACTATTATCCTGAAGCATGTATAACAAAGTAATTTACATTTTCACCAAATGGATATCAAATCTCATGATCACTAAAGAATCTTTGTGGTCCTTATGATATAAAATACAAGTTGTTATGTTTTTGATTCCAAAGAATCGCACAGGGGTGGGGGAGGCATCGATCGAGAAAGGAAATTAGGTAAGGAGAAAAGGGTTCGGTCATTAAGTGCATCTGAGGAAGAGGGATTGATATAAGAAAAATGGAGTTCGAGTCACCGATAGGGGTTTCAGCCATGGGAGACCAAACAACAACGAGGAGTCCGAGAAATCTTTGACCACCAGTAAGTGATCTCGAAGGTTGAGCATTGTCAAAAGGGGTTCAATCACAAGTTAGGGTTTCATTTTCCCGTGAGGTATAATTGAATGAAGTTTTTATCTACTTCAAAATAACTATGGGAGGTTTTATGTGTTATTTTCTAGATGTTGATTATTTATGTAGACCCCTTTTCGTGAATCCTTTTGGCATAGGATGACATATGTGTCATTTCTCCCTCAATCATATTTAGCTATTTCGTATTGACCATTTTTTCTTGTTTTGGGTCTCTTTGATGAGTATTCCAGATTTAATAATTGATTTAGATTAATTTAATATTTTATCTAGTTTTTGACTCTAATTTTTTTGGTTGTAATCCAAATTTTAATCACCCTTAGATTTTCTTTTCAAATCAGTTTGGAATGTTGCTTTTGAAAAACATTCATATTGATATATAAAATACTACTATCTATTTTCATGTTGTTTAGTTTTCACCAACACTCATATTACATAGAAATCCACTGCAATATAAGTATAGAAATGTCTATTTAATGAATTTAAATTTTGTATGAACTGGATATATAAGAACCTATTACATTTTTTTAGAATCATCCCTATGTACTTCACCCAATGTTAGAGAAGTGAGTTAGATATGTGTTGTTGTTGCAAGCTATAAAGTAGTTGAGGAAGGTTTTCTTATTACTTGTAAATTAGGTAAGGGAAATTATTTTTTAAAAAATATTCAATAATTTTTTTAGTTTCTTTCAAAATCAAACAAGTTGTATGTTTTAAAATTTTTCTTTTCACATTTGTATTTAAATAAGGGAACTACTTATTTTTCATGCATTTATTTCTTTTCATACCTTTTCATATGAAATTGACTTGTTTAAAAACTATTGATGTGAAAGAGAATTTTTCTTTTCATTATAAAAATAATATATGCTCAAATGATTCATGTGGATTCTCCTTTTCATATTTTATGTCAATTTGTATTAGTGGTTTACTAATATTTATTTTCTATCTGTCTAAATTATTTTGAATTACATCATTATGATAGTAAGGGTTACTTTGGTTAAATATTTAAAACTGATTTTTAATTTATGATTGTAATATGAAAAATTTGTTTTAGTCGATCGGTATTTTCAAATGTTATTTTAATTTTTTTATAATGATAAGGGGGATCATTTGTGTTTATAAAATAGTTCTGTAAAAAAAATTCCTGAGATTTATTTTCTTGAAATTATTTTTTAATAAACCTTAATTTGTATCTTATGTATATATATGGGATGTTATTCGATTTTGGAAATTATTTTTTTAATAATATTGTTGCAAATGTGTGTATATATATATCACCTATTTTCATGTTAAAAATCAGGTTTTCCCCTGGTTTTCACTTCATAAAATTATTTTCTTGATTAGGCCATTTTAAGTGCAAGAGAAGTTATATATTTTTTCAAAATTTATTCTTATGTTAAAATTTTTATATTTTCAAAAAATTATGTGTATATATATATTCATAAATAAATCATTTAATATTAATAAATTTTTAAAAAAACACACACACATATATATATATATATGTGTGTGTGTATCTATATACATATTATTTTAGGGTGAAACAAAATTTTAATCTGACAACAATAGATACATGTATATATATAAATGTATTTATATATGTATCAATTTTTTAAAACTATATATTTCCTATATGTATGTAAATAAATTCATGTGTATATATATATATTTTTTCATTATTCATACCTATACATATGTGTGTGGAGATTCAATTATGTTTTATTCCAATATATTTGTATATATATATATATATGTGTGTGTATGTATTTTTATCTAAAACTTTTATATATGTATACATGTATATGGGTGTATATTTACATGTGTCATTCCTATACATTGTGTAATGTTGAAATCTCGTATGATGTCATGTATGGTGTGTGAGAGGTGTATCCCAAGTACACTATGGGATTAGGGAGTGAACCTAATCCATCATGTGATTATTTCCATTAAGTTATGTTTTCTTAGGAGTGAATTGGGACTTCATGTTATGATCCAAGGTGCATTTCTTAACTATTTATGAATGTTTATGAGTTATCAAGAGGAATTTATATTATTTCATAAAAGAATGAAATGGATTTTTTCAAGTGGTTATTTACGTTGAATCTAATTTATAATGAAATTTTATTATTTTCAAAATTACTCATGATTTTATGAATTAAAATTTTCAAGTTGTATCTAATGTTTTACATTTTCTATTGAAGTAAAAAATTGATTCGTTTCTACATGTTTTCAGACCCCATACTGATTTTTTTATCAGTTAACTTTTTTTAAAACCTCTTTTCACTAGGAATAATGATTCATAGAAGAGATTGAGTGTTCATGTCCCCATTTTGGTGTTTAACTCATGTAAGCATCAAAATAGTTTTCTTGTCCTTTAGTTTTTTGAGAGTTGTAATTAGAATTCTTTAATTTATCTAGACTCTCTAAAACTATAATCCTTTGGGATCTCGAGTTGTTAAATAATAAATGAATTATATTGTATAAAAAATGGAACAGGTTTTGGCTCATCATTGGGTCACTATATGACTCAGAGATAGGGGAAGTTAGTGCCTAGGTTTGTTGGACCTTTCGTGTTTGTGGAGAGAATTGATCCAGTGGAATTCCGATTTTCTCTCCCACAGAGGTATAGTGAAATGCAAGATTTTTTTAATGTGTCGCAAATTTGGAAGTATCACACCAAGCCTCCTAATGTGATCGATGTTGATTATGTTGAGATTGAGACTGACACATCATTTGAGAATCATCTGATACGTGTTATTGATCGCAGTGAGAAAGTGTTGTGGGAAGGATCATGCCGATAATTCAAGTATTGTGGAAACATTGATGTGTTTTGATACAAATGTGGGAGAGATATGTAGCTATGTGCGATCATTTGTCTGATCTTTTTTCCTCAAAATCATCGAGATTCTTGCGAGTATGGGTTAAGGATGTGCTGTTATAAGGTATGAAGATTGTATGATCTCTACCTTTTTAAGATGTCTCGTGATCATTTTCCGGTACTCTTTTAACCTTGTTTTGGTATATCTTTGGTGGTTTTTTTCAGGTTGTTTCAGGTTGTTTGAGGTGGAAATTTTTAATTTTGGATGAAAAAGGAGTAGTGCGTGGTTAGCTCCTGGTTTTCCCAAAAAGTTCACCAACACAAAGAAAATAATGTAATCCCAAAGAGATGGGAATTTCACAATTGAAACATGGTTTTTAAAGCTATTTTTCCACTTAGTATAAATCACACACCACTAGGATGAGGCACATGGTTAGTGATCACAATTTGCAAAAACATGCATCCCATCCTTGTGGATTTTAATTACCGTAAATTTTATAAAAGATATCCTACCCCTAGTATTAACTTCAAATCAACCTAGTATGACCCTAAAAAAATTTCTTCAAATTTTTAAACTCATGAGAGGCTTCAAAGTCACCTTGAACCTCGTTTTTAATGAATCAAAGATCCAATAGAAGGATTGTCTACCCTCTGGTATGTGAGTTCTTCCCCATTTGGATACATCTATCTTTTGTCTCTCATTCTCGATCAAGATAAATGATTTATACTCCACTAATAATGTTTTAGATTTTCCATTTCTTTGATCATAATCTATTTGATCTTGATCTTAGGTTTTGGTCCCAGATCTTCCATGTCATTGTGGTCATGAATATTACTCTCAAATTTGGGGATTTCTGATTTAGCATACGTCCATAAAAATCATGAGGTATGTAGTTTAAATATCAATTCCAATAGTATTGAATTATAATTGTTTGTATGTAATTTTGGATTTTCAATTTCCACAATTGGTAATTGAATCTCCTAATTTAATTAATTAAATAATTAATTAATGGGTTTATGGAGTTGGTAGAATAATGTGATTATTGAATTACTCAAAGTAGTGATTATGGAATTGGTGTTTATGGGATTGATTGTTAAATATAATTAAAGGATTGGTTGGCTTAACTTCAATAGGTTAAAGGATATTATGATTAAATTTTGATAAATGGTGTATCAATGAATTTTTTTATTATTCGATGTGATTTAAATAATGATCCATGATTTTTGGTAGAAAATGAAATTGTGTACCATGATGAGATTGTTTGTTGATATGATTAATGATGATCAACCTTGATAAATGTGATATTTATGAGATATGTGATATATTGTGATATATGTGATAATGAGTGTGGGATACATAATGACGAACCAAATACCCATATGTGATAATGAGTGAGTGACAAGTACTGACGCTTCAAACACCCATATGTGATAAAAATGAGGTGTGGGATAAGGACCGATGCTCCAAATATCCACAGGGTGCTAGACCTGATGTTCTAGGCCCAAAAAGTTGAAATTGTAATGGAGTTCCTATTATCCATGTTATGAAAAATTGTATTAAATGATTATTTAAAGCCCATGATATTATTAATTGGGATTCCATATGATATATGGTTTAGAATCCATCACAGGTTGACGTAGGTATTTATTTTTTGAGTGGTATCTTGAACATGGTTAATTATGTGTTCAATTAAATAATAATTAATTTAAAAAATTTACATGATTTATTATAAATTATTCATTATAAAACTACATATAGTGTTAGAGAGTGGATAATATTTAGACACTATCAGTGGTGGCCTACTGATTTGTATTCACATCCGACTCTGGATGCGTAATAGGTACCCAAATTGACTTCATTTTTACAGGAATGGATACGAGAAAGTGAACAATGTTATATGGATGAGTTGGGATGGTGCGTGGATGACAAAACCAAAAATGATTTAGAGACCTACTTGGGAGTTTTTAGTTTCCTTATTATTTCTTTTTCATATTGACACTTCACACATATTGAAATGAAATATCTAATATTTTTGTTATGGTCAGATTTCCATGTTTTGGGATTATCTTGAGATGTTGGTCTTTATTGGTAATGACATTATTATATTTATTTTTTATTACCTTTTGGATATTTTATTATTTATTTATGTTTTTAACCTTATAGGGAGTGTATATTCTCCCCATAGTTTATATTAGACCCTCACAACTAGTTGGATCCCTTTGGAATATGGGGAGGTGTGCCTGAGGTCGTGTAGCCAACCATCTCGGGGTACTGGTGTGGTGTACCCAGTGTAGGGAAATACACTACTAATCAAAAATAATTTCAAAATGTTCTAGAAATTAATTGTAATATGTTCTTTAAAAAACAATAGAACATATTATTTTGATGAAAATATTTCTTCGAATTATAAAATGACTTTATTAAAAATTGATAAATTATTTACTAATAATTTATCAATACTCTTATATTGTGTATAAACATTATGTATATTTTATAAAGTAGTTAATCCTATTCATACCCTCCAATTTAATAGATAGCTTTTAATTTTCATATTAAAATAAAAATATTTCCAGGTTCATTAAGGATCAGTGTTGTGTATCTTTTACGCTATCGAACATAGTGTTTATTTAAAATCATAGTGTATTACATTCCCTCCAAATTAATAAATTGAATCCTCACAATTTTAACTTGTTCTCAATAATATAGGTTTTGATATTTCTAAATTCCTTTGTTGAAAACCCTCTTCATAAAAATTATATCAAGATAATACCCCCATGTTTGGGCATTAACCAAAACCAAAAATATATATAAAAAGATAAAGCTCAAAATGAACAAACCAAAAAATGTTGAAATACAACATAATTCTCCAAGACTTAATTACATGAATAACCAAGATATTAAATAATTGTTTAATCTCAAATTCTATATCATACCATTCATCTTACATATTTAAAATCTTAGTTGAATTCTTCCCAAATTATCTTTCATAGTAAATAAATTATTAAACCTTATTTTTTCTTATACCTCATCCTATAGAAATATCTCCCAAATTTCAGTAATCACCATGATAAATAAATATATACTCTTTTAATATAGCGAGCTTCGTCAAAATATCATGAATAAAATTTATATACTAACCATAATGGTAATACATTACTTTACCATTACTATCTCTGAATATATCAACATATCAATGGATCAAATTTCAAACATCATGATTTTTTATATTCCACAATATATTAAAGAATATTTAACATAAAATAATTTACAAACCCTAAAGGTTTATGTAATCCCCAATATATTTTTCTTCCTAATTTCAAACAAAAGATTGATATCAATTCAAAGCCACATCACTTAAAACATAAAATGTGTTTTTGATGCCTTTTAACTTATGATTAACTATAAACTTATACAACCATGACAATATCCATATAATTTATGTTGACATCAAATTAAAACATATATTTTAAAAAAAAATTAACATCGTACTTATTCCTTAAATAAGTTCACAAACTATTGAATATATTCCATAAATCAAAAAATTCAATATCATAAAAGATGACCTAAATAAATTTGTCATCAACTAACAATTTTCAAACTCCCCAATAATATAATACCAATGTCAGTCATCTCTTTATTCCAAATAAAAATATGTTTTCAAATTCTATTATAGAATGATCCTTAGATGTTCCATGATCCTTATATCCAAAACATCATTGAAATAAAACTTCCATAATATAGTTACTAAATCATAATGCATAAATAATTTAAACCTTTCACTTCATTGGTCTTCCCTTCATCTAGTAGTTACCACTTGGATTGGGAAATTGTCTTGGATAATCCCCAGATTCCATGCACATAATACATTCAACTATAAATGTTAACGTGGATGATATTGATTTCCATCTATCGAACATTGAATTTTTTACTCACTAATTTCATGCTCTATACCCTTAATTAACACATAAAAATCATCTTTTTGTTACTTTGATACATTACCATGAGTTTTTATTCCAAGATTCCCTACATAAAAGAAAACGAATTCTTTTTTCCTTCATACTTCCCCCACCATATCTCTCAGTAAACTCTATATTTATCTTAATTGGGGAGTTTGAGAGTTGTTTATGGTGAATGATATTAATCATATATCCTGGGAATGATTACTAATAATTTCATGGTTTTTCATTATAGATCAAATTTAATTTTGGTAATCTTTTGGATAATCATTCCATTTTATGTCAGGGTTAACACGAGACCACCATGTTCATGCCATTGACTAAAATAAAAAATATTATTATGAGAAACAATAGCCATTGTTGGGAACCATGAAAAATCATCTATAGGATGTATAAATCAGGAAAACTCTTTTTAAATCTATGACACCTTATATTTAACCCAAGTTATCCAAAATCATTACCAATTTTTTTGGTTGTTATCATATAATTAGACTCATTCCTAAGGTTTTCAGTAATGCCTTCCCATCATAGTTTCCAAAGAATAACTAAACCTTCCCATGATACAAACTACATTTACCCATACATTTAATACAAAGTTAGCACATCTTAATAAGTTAATATCAATTACATATCATAATGATCTATGCTACAATTGTATAGGTCTAGTTCCTTTGGAAACTTATACACATAAAACATTTGTTAATAAATGATCTACATCATCTCCCACTATATTATTCATACCTATAATCCTTCTTAGAAACATAATAAATAAAAAAATTTCTTTACATAGAGAAAAGAAATAAAATAAAAGGTGAGATCAGATGATAAGTAATGGAAAAATGGATATTGAAATGATCACTTGATCACAACATGAGAATAAGGTTATGAGAACCTGATCGTGACATTTTAAAATCATACCCTATATATCATTGATCATAATAGTAAGTCATGGAATAAAGTTTTTCATTTCATAAGACTTGGATCACAAAGGAATAAATGAACATGATCCGAGATAAAATGACATATAAATAAGACATAATTGTATGGAACACACATAATCATAGAAAATAATTTCCTTAGTGGGGAAGGATAATTGCAGATAATATCTTAGTGGAATGTATTTTCTCCCCAAACCATCATATAAGTCATCGTTCAATCCAAATACTATCATAGATAAGAAAGATCCTTAATAAATTGGGTTTACTTATCATTCCATTCATGTTTATCTCATGGGATAACAATCAATACCCAAATAATTGGAGGGAGATATAGGACTCAACCATTACATAATTAAAATCATACATATGTTCTCCATAGGATCATAAAACATTTATCATATCATAACCCAATAAATGGAATGGGTTACATAAACATCTCATCATTTAATCATAGCATAACTTGTGGAAAAGGAACAAGTTTCAAAAACATATTTTCACCATAAACATAAACCTTATAGTTAAATAATATGTTTGGTATCATTGGATCATATCCCCTATAAAGTATAAGTGAAATTACGGGTTATTTGCATTAATGATTATAAATAAAATTAAAATATCAATAATAATTTATTGAGGAAAATATCATTTCCATTATAAAATTAAATATTTAAAATATAAAAATATTTAAAATTTTATGGAAAAAATTTTATTTTAAAATATTCTTAGAAACTTTTAAATTAAACTTCAATTCATTGAGTGGTCATGATGGTTTGAAATTTTGTTTTAGATGTGTAAGTAAAAAACATTCCTTTCATTCTTGCAAAAAGCCAAAAAAAGTAACCCATTTTGAAAATGAAAACAATATTACTTTTGAAATAATTTTTTAAAAATTAAAATTTTCATTATAATTACATTAAACAATACAATTATGATAGTAAAAACTTTCTTTAAACCATTTATATGAAAGAAAATGTTTTTTTGATCGAAGAGACAATTAAAGGGGATTTTATTTAAAAGCATTCTTTTAGTATATTAAGTACTCAAAGAAAGGGAAATGTAATGAAATTTTTTTTCTCCTGAAATAACCATAGGACAATAAATCCCTGATAATATATAAAGTTATAGCACACAATTTCAGAATCATAACTTAATCATAAAAATATCAACAAATAATGAGACTATAACATAAAATATTTACTGCTTTTGTAACAATTGAATCATAAGACTCATGAAATAAATAACTATAAAAGTATATTTATACCCACATAAATTTCATAATAATAATAATAAAATTAATTCATTGGTACTATATAAACCATATAAAAGAAACAATTAGTGAATACATAATGTGTCTTCCAGAAATAAAAATGAGATGAAAATCCCTTACCCCAGGTAAGTCATCCTTTGTTGGCATTGGAACCTTCTATATAATAAATATATATTTATTATAAATATAATAAAAAACCATAATCTTATATATATAATCCCATATATGATTAATTATTACCTTTAATCACCCTTTTGTTAACAAATCTTTATTAAAATCATTTTTCTGGGTGATATCAGCTTCGTTATTCATGTATGTTTTGTTATGGTAGTTCTGGTCAATTTAATTTGATAATGGTTCTATAAAATCTATAATATTAATAATGATATAAATATCATATATACTAATTTTATAATTATTTTTATTCATCCATAAAATCAGAGATAGAAAATTGAATTACACCATTCATGGAGATGGTGGGTCATACGTACGTATGAATGATGGTTTCATTTTTCGATGGATGAAATAATAGAAAGGTAAATAATACATAATATGTCATTAATAATTATTATATAATATATTTATTATATATTCAAAAATTGATCCTTATTACTATCCAATTAAAATAGGAATGTAAAATGAATCACATTGCTTCGTGGAGGTGGTAGTCCACATGTACTCATAAGCAAAGTTATTATTTTCCAACAGTATGAAAGATAAAATGATATATATGATATTATGAATAATAATTTTTATATATTTAATAATTATAACACGTAAACATTAAACCCATCATAATACCCATTCAAAAAATATGGTGATGAGAAATGAATTGTATCGCTACGTGCAGATTGTAAGTCATACATTTGCAAGGGCAAAACATTCACTTCCCATTTCATGGAAAGACGATGAATACATTTGATTTAATAATTTTAATAAAATTTCAACATATTTAGGATAATTAATTTATTATTTTATGAAAAATATAAAATATTTATTGGAGATAAAAAACTAATTAAAATAAAGTGCTTTATTAAGGAAATTGACTCTTTTTTGAAATAACTCATTTAAATATCCCATTAAAGAACCCAGGGTTGGTCTTTTTGGAAAACCATCACATATATAATGTGTATATGTTAGTTTATAAGGTGTTTCTTGAGGGTATGGTCGATATATAAGTGAAAAAAATTATTAATAAGTGAAGGGAGGCGGTTTCCTTTTATAGTTGAGGTAAAGAGGGAGTTTTGGAATTTCTTAAAAGATTATTTTATAAAAAAGTCATTATTTATCCCAAATGCGTCCAAATCCTAGGGATTATAATTTAATATATTATGGGGTTTATAGTAAAACATATAATAACATTTTTACCTGTTTAATTGGTGTTTTAAACCTTGTCATTTGGTTTAACCCATTAATTAACTCATTTTAACATTAATAAGGGTATCATATTTTTTCACATAAAATGGGATATAATTTTACATGTAAGGTGAAAATTGTATAATAAATTTCCAAGGGATTATATTTTAGGCAATATATTATCCTATTTTTTGTATTTAATTTTTTTTATATATTTAAATAATTTTATGAATTATTATTTTGATAAAATATAAATCATTTCAATTAGGACACTATTCATTTGATTAGATTTAAAATACATAAATAAATTTTTTTTAAGTAGAATATAATCGTTTAAAAAATAAATTATATGTAATATTCATATAAAATAATCACAGAACACTATAAATCACTAAATTTATTTTAATTTTTTAAATTTTAAAATCATTTATTTTATTTTTCTAATCATTGAATAAATACTACAATCGAATTATATAATAATTTAAAGTAATTTTATAATTTCTGAAAACTATAAATAAATTTTTTCTGCAAAATAATTTAATTAATATCAAAATAAACAATTTTCTTCATTCATAGATTTCTTTTTTCCCTGTGTGTTCATATAAGTTATATTTAAAACTAAGAGAGTGACATTTTGTAACTTTCATTGCATTAAATATTATATATGTCATGTTCTTGGAAAAGTGTCCATTTAACAAATCAAGTTCAAAGATAAGTTGATAGTAATAGAATATCCTTCATCTAATAATAATTATTATGAACAAAATAAATGTTTATCACATAGTTTTAACATAGATTAACTAGATTTACCCTTTACCGTGGTGATAATTTTTACCACAATTATTATTGATATTGACCAAAACTAAAAGATAAATGTTAAAAAATTTAAATATATAGATTAAAAAATATGGAATCAAGTTTATCGAATTAAATTCCTACATTTGGTTGAAATAATGTTTAAAATTATCATGAAACATTTAAAGAAAAAATCTTTTTATACGAATACATTTTTAAGCATAACACTAGGTTTTTTCTTATCTCATTCCTAGAAAAATATAAAAAAATATAAAAAATAATCCTTATATAATATATATATTTCATTAAAATAATTCACAAATAGTGAATATTATAATTTACTAAAACATTGAATTACATGCATAAAAATAGTTTTTTCATAAAAATTCCCTTAAGTATGAAAATGTTTTTTTTCAAATTCATTAATAAAATTGATTCCAATGACCGTAATTTGATTATTAAATACCTAAGAGATCTAATTTTACTTTTTATCCATTTTTAAAAAAAATTTAACTTTGTACATGATTGAAATGAAAATATAGTTTTCAATAAAAATCTGTACTTTTATACTATTCATTGAAAAATCAGAATTTTTAGAAAAATTCATCCTTAGAAAATTTTTACATACTGAATTAAAAAATGAAATCCTTTTAATAAAATATAATTTATAAATTCTATAGAAATTATTTTTATATTTTCTCAAAAAAAGAAATAAAAACCATTTTTTAAGAAAGTGTTTCTTTGAAGAATAAAAAGACTTTACTAAAAATATACTGATTATTTACGAAATATTTATCAATAAATTTATATTTATTATGAACTTTATATACATTTCATAAATTATTTAATTTTTTTGATAAATTAAAATTAAAGGGCTAGGTTATAATGATCATATTTAAATAATAATATTTAATTATTTTGTTAGGATCAATATTTCATATCATGTACACTATTGAACAAAGTGATCATTAAAAATATTGGGATGTGACGATATTCATATTTGGAAGACTATTTAAAAATTATAGTATCTACTTGAGACATGATAAACATTTGTTGTAGATTATTCATCCTTATAGTTTGTGTAGGAGATATCCAATCACCAATGATATTTACATCATTGACTTCATCCCAGCTTCTTTCTTTTCTTGTAGACATTGGTCCAAATTTAACGACCTCCTAAATTTTTTTCCTTCTTCTGAGTATACTCAATCCCCATGTTCTCCCCCTAGGATAATCAATTAAAAATATCTCCATTATTTCATTCATTAAATTTTTATCACTATTTTTTTATGACAACTCCTCATTTGATTGATATTTCTACTCATTTTAACAATAATGGATCCTAAATTTTAATGACCTTTCATGAATTTTATTAGAATTTGTATTCCATGATTTTAGATGAATACCCAAGGAAAATTCTATCATCCCCATGTGTTTCAATCTTTTATTTCTTCTCCTTGTTGATAATACACAATTTACCCCCCAAACTCAAAAGTATTCCATTGTGGGATTCTTCCCATACTATATTTTGTATGGTGTGTTATCTTTATTTGGACAAAAAATACCCTATTTTATATATAATCTACATTAATTATTTTTTTCCTTTTAACTTTTCTCTGAATCTTGGTGTATTAAAATTTATTTCTTAGGATATTCCTTCACCTGATTATTAGTTAATTAAATAGAATTTTCAATCTATAATTTATTGATTTTTCTCTAATATCTTCTCTACTAATATCTAGTAGTATTTAATACACTTAAACAAATTATATTTGAATTATATGTTCATAAACCATGTCCTTCTATCATAATCATCAATAAATATAGCGTAATAACTTTATTTATCCATGGAATTGGTTGAAATTAGCCCCTACACATCCACCATCACTAACTCAGGTAATCTCATTGACATTTTTTCCTTAATCTTGTATGTCTTTCAAAATATTTTCTATTTTTAAAGAGAATCATAGTATGATTGTTATCATGATATATTTTTAGGATATTAAGATCTCCTTCATTCTCTACCACATCTTACAAGGATTTTAGGATTAAGTGGCCAAGAATTTTTTTATATCCTTTTATATTCTTCCATGGATAGAAAGTGCCTATATTATTTTCCACTAATGAGTTAGACATTTAACGTTTATGTGATTCCCTTGAATCACTATTTTTCCATAACTTCCTTTAAATATTTAATCATTCTTGCTAAAATTTTCCACATTCCATGAGTCACATAATAGTATCATACTGAGAAGATTATGACTAACGTCTTTAAAACCCATGTAATCCATGAACCTTAGTTATTCACCTATGATTTTGGATTTTCTAAAGATATTAATTTTCAAACCTTTAATATTAACAAACAGAACAATTCAATTAGTTCATATATGATGATCATGAAATGGTATTTGATTCCCATCATCTAGGATTAATATCCACTATGTTCAATCTATACCCAAAAATTGATCTATTTCTCTCAGTGAAATTTCTATGACATTAAACATAATATAAATTACTTTCTTAAAACATTTTAGATTTTTTTAATAATTTGCTGTTCAATAAATTTCCACCTCATGGTCTATTGAATCATCCTCATCTTTTAAGTGTTTGAATTTATTATGAATTTTTAGCCTGAGTGATGATTTTTTCAACTACTATGATCACTTCTTTTAGATCCCGTTTTGGACATTTATTTATTCAATTTAAGAGACATTTATTTCTTTGTGGTCATAACATTCACACACAAAACCACAAACTTTTAAAATACCAAATTTTAGGAAATTATGCTCGTCTATTTTTGTTAATATGGAGCCTTGAAATGTATTTTGTCAAAATAAAACAAATATTTTTTCCCATATTACTAAAAAAATAAAACTAGATTCATGGTATATTATTTTATTCCATTTACACTCTACTTATATCCTTTTGAGTCCTTTGAGAATCTCTCAAATTAACCTTCTTCTGGGATGTGGGATATTGTGATTTCGCATTATCCACCACTAGTTTTTCTTATAATCAATACCCTCAATATATTTTCATTACCTTTGAAACATTGTACATGTGTATAAGGGTTTAATTTTCCCATTATCCCCATGTGTTCCTCCTTAGATTATTCAGTATCCGACACAATAAAACTCCATGGTGTCATGTTAGGAGATATATATTCCCAACGATCATCAATATTTCGTCAAATCTTTGTGATTATGACTTTGAACTTGTCAATTATTTTTACATGATATTTAACCAAATCAGTCATGAACTCAATTTATATGGGCTTGATCTTATATTTTGATATTGAAATAAATTTTATTCTTTAAGTTTATAGTATTTTAATACTTTATTGTATCAATATATCCCTTGAACTTATATTTTTATTCTTCTTTCTCTGATATATATTGTTTAGAATCATGTACCACTACATTTAATTTCATCACTTATCCTTCAAAATAAAAATTTATTCAAGTGTAGATTCGATCCCATCCTTGATGTATAAACATTACATAACTTTAGTTATTTCATCATCATTTTTCCAAAATTTATTATCTATTTCAACCATGAGGACCTCCTCATTCAGGTCCAAACAATCCTCAATTTATGACACTTTATTATTCTCTGATATATAATTCTCTTGTTAATGATATTTCTTTTTTGATATAATTTATTCTATGAATAGATCATTCCTACCACTCCTATAAATAGTTTATTCATGGGTTATTTATCTTTATTTTAATCTCAAATTTTATTTGGAAACTCAAAAGAACAATTCCCTACTTTTCCACAATGAAAACATTCAAGTGAAGTAGTGCCTTTGAATATTTCTTTTTACCTTTTAATATTTTAGGAAATGATAAACATTTCCTCTTAAACCTCAATATATTTAAGAAAATTCTCTATGGTTATTTTATTAATTTCCTTGAATTCCACATCCTAATAATTATCCTTTATCAAGGACAGATTATCAATTTTTCTCATCTTATAAGAGATAAGAGTGTTGTAAATAATATCCAACACCACCCCTTTCGGTTCTTTATCTTTAAGAACCATTAAATGTTCATTGAAACATGTTGGTAATTTTATTAGGGTCAAATTTATTATTTAAAAATAATCATTAAATTCATTTAGTTTTCTCATTCCATCCATAAGAATACTCACATGATCAATGAATTTATCAAGGAACTCATTTGGATACATTCTTAAATCCTCATACTTATTCTATTGTAATAAAAATTTATCTTCACATTCAGTGGAATAACCATAATAAATGTTAAGTGGTTTTTTTCCATATGTAATGTGAGTATTTAAATAACTTGAGATTCATGTATATTTCATTTGATAATGATCCTCCCATTGCATTGACTGTTTTTTTCATTGGAATCAATCCATATTCAATATTTTTCTAATAATTCTATACACTTCATGTTTTCTAAAATCCCATGCAAGGTATCCATATAGATGTCCATTTCCAAAGATCAAAAATATATTTTTATTTTATTCATCCATATTTGGAAATGTCTATCATCAAATATTAGAATTGCCTTGTGGTTTATTACAGTTGATGTCTCTTTAAGGTGAAAAAAGGTCACAAATAATCAATGACTTTGATATCACCTTTTGTTTCAAGAATGTTTAATACCCTAAGTGGGGGTAAATCATGGTTTATATATTACATTAAATAACCATATCTAATGAGAATGTCTAAAAATTATTAAGAAGAATCTCTCCCTCAAAAATGATATTACGTGATAAAGTAAACGAAATAGGGACATAAATGATTTTACCTATTTCATACAGACTTGGATAATATATATATTATGAAATTGTGATGTGATGATGCAGCAAAAACATTAATAACAGAACTTTATTTATAATTTTAAACATCCACACTAACCCTATGTTTTTATAACCATCACAAGAAAAATGGATAACTCAATAGTCTCACTACAAGAAGGTTATAACTACTCTTATGTACTTTTTTCCATTATATGAATAGTATATAAAAATTACACTAATGATTGTATAGAAATATTCTCTGGTTTCATCAATATGATGAACTCCATGATCTTCTAATTAGATATTCTTCTGTATATCCCTTTTTTTCTATTATATATTTATAACAATCATCCTAGAATACTTATTATTATCCATTATTCCTTCCAACAAATATACTAGAAATCTATCACTTATTCATTGATGTTAGTATATTATATGATCAACTATATTATTCTTATTTTCAATAAATATATATTCTCTTTTTTGGAATCCTTATACCCTATAAATTTATTTATTTATAAATCATGATATCATGTTTTTAATGTCCCTTAATGGGTCGTGTGGACTTATTTAATGTTTACACATTTATTCATATTTTAAAAATTTTCCCACTTTTAAAAATGTCCAGCTCACAGTGTGACTCATTCTCCATAGTGTTCTTTTCATTCCATTTTGAAAAAAATTAATTAAAACCACTTCCTTCATAGAAACATCCATGTAAAACCACTTACCCACCATAATATGGTTCCCTAAACAACACAAATATGATCTCCTATAAATCGATTCACTACGACATGATCCAAATCCGCATAGTAGACATCTTAAAATGATATCATAATAAAAATCTACCTAAATCAAGTCATTTGTTGGACATACCTCCCACATAATAACTCATTTATTTCATGTTTTCAATAAATTTAAATAAGTTTTCACATGATTTAATCTTCATCAAATACTCTTTGATATTAAGTGAATTTTCCATATTTTTATCTGTGTGTCCCCTCACGACTTGAAATATTATCCCATGGTGTAACATAATTAATTAGATTAAAATAACTCAAATCATAATTCACCTAAGGTCTTATAAAATTTTTATCTTCCCTATGATGCCGGTTTTCAGTACTAGATCCTCTACCACGGATGGGTAAAAATGTTACCAAATGTGTAATTGAATGTCTCATTTCCCTGTTCTTGTGACAAAGTTTAAAAATCCATTCTTTTTTCAATGGAACTTTCATATTTTTCTAAAACCCTCACATATGAAAAAAAAACACTAACCCTTGATGTGACTATAGTTTTCATGGTGTGACATTTTACCTTTATAAAAAAAACTTACTCAATATTCTTCCAAAACTCTTCTATTATTTTTCCATGACTTTTTAGGATAATTTAGATGTATTACAACATCCATATCATCAAACATAACCCAAAAATACTTAAATGATGTTTTCTCTAATTGTGTTATATTTGACATGGTTTATTGATATGATAGGTGATAGTGAGATCATTGGAGGTTATTAAAAGCTAGGATAATTACTATAGATCTCCAGTTTAGGTTGGTGGCCTTCACAATATCAAGTCTATTTATTTTATGTATTGTTATATGAGTCTTTTGATCATTATTAATCTTTTTGGAAAATTTTATGATTTCGTTTGATCTAATATTATAGGTTGTGATGGGATCAGATCGACTAATAGTATTCATGTATCATTGAGATTTATAAATGGATTTTTGTTGATAACCTATTCGAATGAGTGATGGTTTTCCAATTGTTAAATTTTTTATTGATATGAGTGGTTTTGAATTGTTTTTTTTGAAAAAATGGTTTTCCTTTTTGAGGATTTCGGTGTGTGATTTTTGTTAAGGGTTATAGTTTGGGAAAAATGGTATGGGGTTCCTTTTCCAGATATTATAGATTTTTTTGGATTTATATTTTAATTTAGATAAATGAAGATTTCGACTTGGTTTATAAACAGAAATCCCATAGGTCTTTTTTATAAATGTTTCTCTCTATTTTACCTAATGTGGGTGTAACCCTATTTTTAATGATTTTATGATTCTATATGTTTATATTTTAGGGTTAAACTTATGTTATCCCCGGTTGTATGATACAATAGTTACCATAGGATAAGTCATTACTGATATTAATGTTTTATTAGACTATGTTGATATTTTTATTGGGATTCCATGAGTAATAGGTCCATAAATCCTTGGAATACTTCTTTATGTGTATGATTATATAATTGTGACTCATAGATGTGTGAGTGTAGAGACCCGAAGCCTGACGTACTTGGACATTACATTACTTTTGCGGAATACATAATACATAAAAAAAACATACACACAAGGACCGTAATAGTTTAGTGTCTTTGGAAACTTGGAACGTAATCATCTAATCGTGGTGAAAGATCTTCAACATCTCCCATAAAGATCTTCCGCTTTTTGTTTCCTTACCTAAAACCTTTCTTTTGATCCTAGGGGAAAATAAAACATAAAAAGGGTGAGCTCAAATGCTCAGTAAGGGTAAGCATGGATAAAATAAAACATACCATATACATTTGAGCTTAAAAACATGAACATAATGTTTAAACATCAAAATCTTGAGCAACGACATAAAACATGGAAGTAGATAAGGAATAGATCATAATGGAACATAAACCATGATAAAATAGCAATGGAATAAAACATGTAATTGTGGCATCCATTAAGCACATGTAATCATTTCCATAGTAGCCAAGGCATTGCTGCCAAGACCATCTTAGTGGACAAAGTCCCATTCTGAATCGAGTTCACTCCTCGTTTCAGTCCTGTAACACTGAACCAGATTAACTTACCGTTCCAGCCATGTCTATCTCATGAGATATAAAATCTTTACCCAATGCATTGGATTGAGATATAGGCCCCACCCATCTCATAATGAAATCATTCATACTGGTGACACAAAATAAACTTAAAACATTCATCATAATCCAAATAATAAAATGGGTTTCATAAAAATCATTCCATCATAACATAATCCATATAAAACAAATGGATATCATTTCATCATAAGAAAAGTGAAACCATGTAAATCATAGAGACATTATACTTGAAACTTTCACATATGAAATAATGTCATCTTAGATGGAAAATGGTTTTGATAAAACACTTGAAATGAATTCTTGAGGAAAATATCCTTTCTTCTTCAAAATCATTCTCATTTTACAAAATTTCATGCAATTTTAAAAGAAAAGGATTTTGTTGAAAATAGTCATGAAATATTTTGGAGAAGGCTTCATAAAAATAAGGCTTTATAAAACTGTAAAAATCCATTCGTGCCGTATAAGTTAAGAAAAACATTCTTCTTGTTCCTTTACTAGAAAAGTCAAAAAGTACCTCGTAACGTAAACAAAAGAAAGATTCCTTACATACCATGTAGTAAATGTAAAAATGGGTAAAAATGAAATTAAACATACATAAAAACACTTTTATAAAACATGGACATGGATGATAACAATAACCCCAGTAAATACTTACGTATAAGCAATCTCGGATAAAAAAATGAGATTGAAAATTTATCCCTTACCTTAGGTCCGATATGATTCGTACGTATCCGAACCTCCTGTATAATGATTTAAATAATGACATTTAATTATTATAGAATCATATTCATTGTTATTATATCATATATGTTTCACTTATGACTTAATATTACTCGTTCTTTGGTAAATTCCATGTTAAAGTAGCATTTTGGGTAAAATCATTTTATTTATCGTATGCGTTTCGACTTGTTGTTCTTGATATTATTACTTATATCCTGATTTACATAATTACAGAATGTAAAACATTATTTATATATAATATATATTAATCATAAACATATATATTATAGATCGATAAAAGGAATGAAATACACTGTTCATGGAGACGGTAGGTCGTACGTACGCATGAACGCTATTTTGGTTTCCCTTTTGAATTGAATGGAATTAAGTAAATGACATACATAAATATATATACATAAATCCAGTATAATTATTATGTCATATATTTCATTATTATTCATTATATATACTTTATAATCATTCATGAATGGTTAACATGGAGAGTGAATCTCATCGCGTCGTGGAGACGGTAGTCCGTACGTACGCACGAGCGATGATATCATTCCCAAGATCATGGAATTGTATTAAAGTGTATGTATAATATTACATAATCAATATCACTTTACAATAATCATATATATTCATTACTTTAACCATTATACCCATCCATGTAAGGTGGTGGTGGAAAATAGATTACACCACGACGTGGAGACGATATTCCGTACGTACGCACGCTCGGTGATTTCGTTTTCCGTTGGATGGATAGATGGTGAAATATGGTTTTTTCATACTTATAATAACATATAAGTATATTATTGATACTGATGTTATTTCATCATAATAAAACAACTAAAAAAGAAGAATTGGAAGAAGAAATAAAGTTGAAAGAATCAGTAATGGACATTACCTCTTCTTTGAAGCGCCTCTTTGAGGCCTCCTCTTAGGGCACTAAAATTGGTCTTTGAAGAAGACCAGGACCTCTAGGATGTTTCTAGGGAAGTGGAGAAGAAACGTTGGCAGGGTTTTTCTGAGCTTTAAGGCTCAAAGTGGTGTGAGGAAGAGAGGGAGGAGGAGCCCTTTTATAAGGGAGGAGTGGGGCACCTTTGGAATAACTAAAAATATTATTTTATTATAAAGTCAAATTCGGTTTTTAATATCTCCAAATTGATATATTTCAAAGCTAAGTTGGGGTTGGGTCGAAATCCTCTCATCCAATAGAATTTATACAAGTTTATGTCATTATATTAACCTTATCTTTTAGTTTTAACTCTTAGTTAATTAGATTGACATTTACCATGTCACTTTGTATTTTTATATTATATAGTTAATAAACTTACCATATACATCCAAGAGACCCCCAAGTGTTCCATTAATGATACACATATCATGATATAAGTATCTTGGCCGGACCTTATATTTTTAGGAATATAATAATAATTAATAATATAATATTTGTTTTAAAAACTATTTTATGTCAATTTTGACACTATTTGGTAATTGATTTTTGTGAAAATCATAACAAAATGATTAGTTAGAAAAAAATTAATTAGATAAATACTAGCATGTCATATTAACATAGAAATTTATTTTAATTCATAAAAATTCTAAAATTAAATTTATTTTGGTATTTATAACATCAATTATGTCAATATTTCATTAATATGATAATTACTGCATCATCATTGTATCATAAATAAATTAAATTATTTTAAGTCTAAAAATTACAAATATTATACCATTATGTTGGATATCTTTTTATATTTCTAATTAATATTTATAGTCTAATTTATCTTATGTATAACCCTATATTAAAAATGATTTAGTTATTAAACATTGATTTTAACTATTTTAACCCTTCTTTAAATAAATTCATAATAAATGTCCTAATATAATCCAAGTGGGCCTAAATTGTCATATTTTATTCCTAAGGTTGGTTTTGGTCGAATTACACTTATCCAACCGAATTAAGACATGTGTTAGGGTAATAATAATAACACTTTTACCCTTAATTACCCTATTTACTTTTAACCGTGGTAAAAAAAAGTAAAAAGTTACTATTCACCAAAAATTATTTTCATCTCATTGAACCACATTTTAGTCCTTGATATTAACCGTGTCTCTCGGATTTTCGAAATTCCACTCAGAGAAGCGGTAAAATTAAGTTTTATGAAAAATTCTGTTTTTTTTACTACCACTTAGTGGTTTCACTATTCATCAAAAAAATGAAAGTTTCCAGACAAAAACCAAAAATTAGGCCTAAGATATATTTGATATTATGAATTCAAATATGATGTCTATTTTATAAATTTCAAAACATATCAGTTACATTAACTAATATAAAAATTAATTCTCGTTGTCAAAACAAATAGCGTGTTTTTAAGAGATAATAACTATCAAAAGATTGATAGTTGTTTATATCTGGTTTAAATGTGAAATTACATCCAATGAACAACATTGTATTAAATTTTAAAAATATATTCTAAATATAATTTTAAACCACTCAAATAAATAATTTATCACTATTAATTATTTCGATTAAAAAAGTTGTTTTTAATTAAAATTTAGTAATTTTCACTATTCATCAGAATATGAAAGTTATCCGAAAAGTACCAAAATTTCAACCTAAGCTAATTTCGATATTCCGAATCAAAAAATGAAGTCTGTTTTGAAATATAAAATTTATAAAATTTCAAAAAGTGGGTATTACAATTCATAACGGCTAGTTCATAATATTATTATAATAATGTCTCATTTAGTGAAACTCGGTATTGCGTACTACACACGCTATCGTGGAAGGTCACAATTTCGTGTAATGCAATCCAAGTCAGGGATGTGTATAGTGCAATCTCTTTTTGGTGTAGCATACAACACAAGACATCAATAAAATTAAAAAGAATATTTTCATAAAATATCGAGGGGTTACATTCTACCCCCCTTAAAATGAATTCCGCCCTCAAAATTCGTCGGGGTTATAAATGGTTTACTACTCGAAAGTTTCATTAATAGAAACCCACATCGTAAAAATGAATACCAAAATTTGGTTTTAAAAACTAAAGTATGAAATGTAACGTTACCCAAATTAACTAATCACTGGGTTTCTACATAGGAGAACATAGGTGAAAATATGGATATGGAAGAGAAATCTAACCATCATGTTCTGATGGAGAGTGGTAGAGAACATGGCTATGAAAAAGAAAACAATCAAAAAGCCATAAATTTGTGATGATCTAGGGTACCATCTGATTCATCGGATATAAGGGCACTAGGACAACATTTTTGGTTTTCAAGATCATTTCCCTAGAGTTGAAGAATTTGAATTAGAATAAATACTTACTTTATTTTGGTACAATCTCACTGTTGTTCTTGCCTTGAACAATTTCCACTTCATCTCTTAAAGAAATGAAGTTGAATTTGTTATTCATGAAGTCTTAGCAGATCATGTGATAGAATGACGAGTCATTCCATCTGTCTCAAACAAAATGTTAGAAAAAGTTATTAAATATACATAAGTCAATCTATAGTGAGATTAATCATATATGGTTCCTAAAATGGACTTATACTTCATATATCATACTTCTTAATATAATAAAATTAGTTTCTACTAAACAAGGACTTCTTGTAGGCCAGTGGTAGGCGATAAAGGCCAGTCGCACTTCGGTTGTGGGTTCGATTCCCACAGCCTTGTCCGACGCGATGGGTTGTCGCCCATCATGCATGTTGTCCTTTTTCTAAAACTAAATTACTATAAAATCCCATCAATAATATCGAAAAAAGTTCTATCCTTAAACAACACTAACATATGTCCAACATAATCCATTCCAATCTTTAGGCTTATCTAAAATACTTCAGTCGAAGCTCATAGTATAAAGAAAACGATTACTTGAAATGTCATCAACCAAGCATGTGACTACCATCATTTATCCACCATATATCTTGTTGGTCACATTCCAATAATGTGAATACCTTAATCATGTATTCTCTTGAAAAATTAATACCCATTAAACCTTAGTGAAAAAAATGAACGATACCAAAATTCAAAAATTCTATATACTCAAACCATGATATAACCTTCTCCTTATATCAGTCACGAGCTCATGAATACTGTCAAACATTTCATTTTCTAATTATCCCTTTATTATGCACATATAATCTTCTTTCCAAAAATATCTCAATCACTTTAAATGGTTACAGGTACCATAAAGTTATTGAAAACCACAATAGACCAATACATAAATATTCCAATAGTCCACGATACTATATACACCATTATTTTGGAATCCCATTACATAAACACTTAATCATTCCACCACATCGTTGTCATATTCAACATCGCCAATAGTGATCGCATGTGACTTCCCTTTTTCCTTTTCCTTAAGTGGTTGCTCATGTCGATCATCACTAACCCTTGGATTAGGGCATTTATTAGTATAATGCCCCATTTCCTTTCACTTGAAGCATTGAAGTGTCTGTGATGCGTTCTCTGCAGTCTTTTCTTTATTCACATCATTAGAAACCCTTTTTCCATTACTTCGACACTCATATGCTCGATGACCTTATTTTCCACACTTAAAACATTTTCTAGTCCATTTAAGAAAAAATCCACCATGCTTCTTTCCACACTTTGAGCATAAAGAAACATTCATCTTCTTTTCACCATTATTCTGAGATTTCTCCCTGAACTCCATCTTTCTTTTCCTGTCAAAACCATGAGATGGATATGTAACACCAACTTCCATTTCTACCTTGATAGCACAATGCATAATTTCTTCATAGCTACTGAAGTCTCTTATAGCTAATGCCCTTCGAGGACATGGTTTTAAGCCACTGATGAATCGATAAACTTTACTTTCAGGTTGGATGATAAAGCCTGATGCATACCTTGCAAGCCTTGTAAAATTCACTTCGTATATACCAATAGATTCATCATCCTTTTGCTTTAGTTCAGAAAACTCCATCTCTATCATTGTACGAAGAATACGAGGGAAGTACTTATTGGAAAATAAGTTCTTGAACTCATCTCATTCCATGGACTCAATTTCATCTCTTGGCCTCATATTCTTGATAAGATTCCACCATTGATCAGCTTCACCTTCCAAACGATATACTGCTAAGATGACTTTATGATGTTCAGAAGATTGAAGAATTGAAAATATCTTTTCAATGGTACTGATCCATTATTTAGCAACAAGTGGATCATAAGACCCACTGAAAGAAGGTGGGCGTTGCCTCATGAAGGACTCAATAGAATATTGTTCCCTTCTCTACTCATTTGGAAGTTCAGAATGATTCATAGCTTTTGTAAGTATAGCAATAATATTTTTCACTCCATCTCCCATAACATTTGTTTATTCAGGAGGACAATCATTTCATTTTCCATTACATTGATCAACATGGTTCCTTCGGGTTCCATCCATCATCTAAAACCCAAAAAGAATAGTGTGAGAGGCAAAAATAATGCTAGGTAAAACAACATAATAAAGGGGGAGTACCTTCAATATCTAACATCTTAGGTTTAATTCTAAGATCATTATCTCCATTATAAGACTATAACCTATACTTATACTTAACCTTAGGGACATCCCTAGACATACCATAGAAATATCTCTAGGGGTCTCACTAAAGTTCTTGCATCCTAGTTTCCAATGGTTGACTAAACCTTTCCTCTGATACCAACTGTAGAGACCCGAAGCCTGACGAACATGGACATTACATTACTTTTGCAGAATACTTAATACATAACAAAAACAGACACACAAGGACCGTAATAGTTTAGTGTCTTTGGAAACTTGGAACGTAATCTTCTAATCGTGGTGAAAGATCTTCAACATCTCCCATAAAGATCTTCCACTTTTTGTTTCTTTACCTAAAACCTTTTTTGATCCTGGGGGAAAATAAAACATAAAAAGGGTGAGCTCAAATGCTCAGTAAGGGTAATCATGGATAAAATAAAACATACCATATACATTTGAGATTAAAAACATGAACATAATGTTTAAGCATCAAAATCTTGAGCAACGACATAAAACATGGAAGTACATAAGGCATAGATCATAATGGAACATAAACCATTATAAAATAGAATGGGAATAAAATATGTAATTGTGGCATCCATTAAGCACATGTAATTATTTCCATAGTAGCCAAGGCATTACTGCCAAGACCATCTTAGTGGACAAAGTCTCATTCTGAATCGAGTTCACTCCTTGTTTCATTCCTGTAACACTGAACCGGATTAACTTACCGTTCCAGCCATGCCTATCTCATGAGATATAAAATCTTTACCCAATTAATTGGAGGGAGATATAGGTCCCACCCATCTCATAATGAAATCATTCTTACTTCTTCCACAAAATAAACTTAAAACATTCATCATAACCCAATGAATAAAATGGGTTCCATAAATATCATTCCCTAATTACATAATACATATAAAACAAATGGATGTCATTTCATCATAAGAAAAGTAAAACCATGTAAATCATAGAGACATTATACTTGAAACATACACATATGAAATAATGTAATCTTAGATGGGAAATGGATTTGATAAAACACTTGAAAAGAATTCTTGATGAAAATATCCTTTCTTCTTCAAAATCATTCTGTTTTTTCAAAATGTCATGAAATTCTAAAAGAAAAGGATTTTGTTGAAAATATTCATGAAATATTTTGGAGGAGGCTTCATAAAAATAAGGCTTTATAAAACTGTAAAAATCCATTCGTGCCGTATAAGTTAAAAAAACATTTTCTCGTACCTTTACCGGAAAAGTCAAAAAGTACATTGTAACGTAAACAAAAGAAATATTCCTTACATACCATGTAGTAAAAGTAAAAATGGGTAAAAAGAAAATTAAAAATACATAAACAAACTTTTAGAAAACATGGACATGGATGATAACAATAACCCCAGTAAATACTTACGTATAAGAAATCTTGGATAAAAAAATGAGATTGAAAATTTATCCCTTACCTTAGGTCTGATATGCTTCGTATGTATCCGAACCTCCTATATAATGATTTAAATAATGTCATTTACTTATTACAGAATCATATTCATTGTTATGATATCATATATGTTTCACTTATGACTTTATATTACCCGTTCTTTTGAAAATTCCATGTTAAAGCAGCGTTTTGGGTAAAATCATTTTATTTATCGTATGTGTTTCGACTTGTCGTTCTTGATATTATTACTTATATACTGATTTAAATAATTCCAGACTTTAACACATGATATATATATAATATATATTCATCATATACATATATATTATAGATCGATAAAAGGAACGAAATACATCGTTCATGGCGACGGTAGGCCGTACGTACGCATGAACGCTGTTTTCGTTTCCCTTTTGAATTGAATGGAATTAATTAAATGAAATACATATATATATATATATATGACTAAATATAGTATCATTATTATGTCATATATTTCATTATTATTCATTATATATACTTTATAATCATTCATGAATGGTTAACATGGAGCGTGAATCTCATCGCGTCGTGGAGACGGTAGTCCGTACGTACGCACGAGTGATGATATCATTCCCAAGATCGTGTAATTGTATTAAAGTGTATGTATAATATTACAGAATCAATATCACTTTACAATAATCATATATATTCATTACTTTCACCATTATACCCATCCATGTAAGGTGGTGGTGGAAAATAGATTACACCACGGCGTGGAGACGGTATTCCGTACGTACGCACGGGCGGTGATTTTGTTTTCTGTTGGATGGATAGATGGTGAAATATGGTTGTTTCATACTTATAATAACATATCAGTATATTATTAATACTTATTCTATTACCTCATAATAAAACAACTAAATAAGAAGAAGTGGAAGAAGAAATAAAGTTGAAAGAATCGGTAATGGACATTACCTCTTCTTTGAAGAACCTCTTTGAGACCTCCTCTTAGGGCACTAAATTTGGTCTTTGAAAAAGATCAGGACCTCTAGGATGTTTCTAGAGATGTGTAGAAGAGAATTTGGTAGGGTTTGGCCGAGCTTGAAGGCTCAAAGTGGTGTGAGTAAGAGAGGGAGGAGGTGCCCTTTTATAAGGGAGGAGAGGGGCACCTTTGGAATAACTAAAAATATTATTTTATTATAAAGTCAAATTCGGTTTTTAATAGCTCCAAATTAATATATTTCAAATCTAAGGTGGGGATGGGTCTAAATTCTCTCATACAATATAATTTATACAAGTTTAGGTCATTATATTAACCTTATCTTTTAGTTTTAACTCTTAGTTAATTAGATTGACATTTACCATGTCACTTTGTATTTTTATATTATATAGTTAATAAACTTACCATATACATCCAAGAGACCCCCAAGTGGTCCATTAATGATACACCTATCATGATATAAGTATATTGGCCGGACATTAGATTTTTAGGAATATAATAACAATTAATAATATAATACTTGTTTTAAAAACTATTTTATGTCAATTTTGACACTATTTGGTAATTGATTTTTGTGAAAATCATAACAAAATCATTAGTTCGAAAAAAATTAATTAAATAAATACTAACGTGTCATATTAACATATAAATTTATTGGAATTCATAAAAAGTCTCAAATTACATTTATTGGGGTATTTATAACATCAATTATGTCAATATTTCATTAATAGGATAATTATTTCATCATCATTGTATCATAAATAAATTAAATTATTTTAAGTCTAAAAATTACAAATAAAATACCTTTATGTTGGAAATATTTTTAGATTTCTAATGAATATTTATAGTCTAATTTATCTTATGTATAACCCTATATTAAAAATGATTTAGTTATTAAACTTTGATTTTAACTATTTTAACCCTTCTTTAAATAAATTGATAATAAATGTCCTAATCTAATCCAAGTGGGCCTAAATGGTCATATTTTATTCCTAAGGTTGTTTTTGGTCGAATTAAAGTTATCCAATATAAATAGGACATGTGTTAGGGTAATAATAATAACACTTTTACCCTTAATTACCCTATTTACTTTTAACCGTGGTAAAAAAAAGTAAAAAGTTACTATTCACCAAAAATTATTTTCATCTCATTGAACCACATATTAGTCCTTGATATTAACTGTGTCTCTCGGATTTTTGAAATTCCACTCACAGAAGCGGTAAAATTAAGTTTTATGAAAAATTCAGTTTTTTTTAACTACCACATAGTGGTTTCACTATTCATCAAAAAAATGAAAGTTTCCAGAAAAAATACCAAAAATTAGGCCTGAGCTATATTTGATATTATGAATTCAAAAATGATGTCTATTTTATCAAATTCAAAACATATCAGTTACATTAACTAATTTAAAAATTAATTCTCGTCGTCAAAACAAATAGCGTGTCTTTAAGAGATAATAACTATCAAAAGATTGACACTTGTTTATATCTGGTTTAAATGTGAAATTACATCCAATGACCAACATTGTATTAAATTGTAAAAATATATTCTAAATATAATTTAAAACCACTCAAATTAATAATTTATCACTATTGATTATTTCGATTAAAAAAGTTGTTTTTAATTAAAATTTAGTAATTTTCACTATTCATCAGAATATGAAAGTTTTCCGAAAAGTACCAAAATTTCACACTAAGCTAATTTCGATATTCCGAATCCAAAAATGAAGTCCGTTTTGAAAGTTAAAATTTATAAAATTTTAAAAAGTGGGTATTACTATTCGTAACTGCTAGTTTATAATATTATTATAATAATATCTCATTTAGTGAAACTATGTATTGCGTACTACACACGCTATCACGGAGGGTCTCAATTGCGTGTAATGCAAGCCAAGTCAGGGATGTGTGTAGTGCAAGATCCTTTTGGTGTACCATACAACATAAGACATCAATAAAATTAAAAAGAATATTTTTCATAAAATCTCGGGCTGTTATAGTGAGTTTTTCATCATTGTACTTTGTTAAATCCTTGAATGTTTTATGATGATGGGTGGTGGTCCTACTAAGTTCCTTATAAGGGTACCTTGTGATTTGAGCTCAATAATTGATGTTTGATTTACTCCCAAAGATCTATTTTTTCTAGATTAAAATAGTTCCATGGGTTTTGATCCATGTGTTATAATTATCCTTGGTCTATATCTAATGGATAATTGATAGAATTAATGGTACCTTCTCTATGTGGTCATCCGGGATAGAAATACCTTATTCCACATATTAGATAATGTGATTGGTCATGTATCCTAATAGGCATTAAAACATTTGTGGTTGATCTCTTGAAAACATTTCAATACCCATGGATAGTGATAACTAGGAATACCATAAATAGAAATTTTATGTTTGAGGAACTTAGGTACTTGTTTCATTTTTTTGTATTCTATTTATTTTCCAAATTCGGATAAACTTTTTTCTTGATATGATCTCCCCATATGAATTGAGAATCATATAAATGGAAAAATTAGTACTCTAAGAGATGTCAATCAATCTTAGTGAGGTGATGGAAGGATATATGCGATAGATCTAAATCAGTCCTTCCCAATTACCCATGTCAGTTTATTCCATGGAAAAAACACACTATTAAACATTTATGGTGGTTTTTTGTATCGTATAAGTGATTGGGAAATATTTAAAGAGTTGTATCATAGGGGAGTGAGATCCATCATCAATGATGACTCCTGATATATGTGATCAATCCAGTGATGATATATGGGTAGTCTGGTAAAAGTTATATAAATGATTGTCATAATGAGTTGAGAAGACTGTGAAAGATGGTTTATGTTATTTCATGTGGTTGGGACCTATTACTTTTCTTATTATTGTTTTATTATGGGATTAATATTTAGTGTTATTTGATTCTTTGGGCCCTCTTTTCATGATCCTTTTTTGTTGTTTATTGTTTCATATGTGATTCATTATTTGTCCCTCAACTCTTTCATATGTTTTATATTATTTTTTTGATCATTATATCCTATGATATATTAGGTTTTTTATTAACGGATTGTGGGATAACTGATGGGTTTGGTGGTCCATTGAAGAAAGGGCCTGGTGGATTTGGAGAGTCATCGTAATTGTTATAACTTTTTGAAAGAGTTCAATGTAGTATACATTATTATTTCATGAAGGTATAAAATTCCTTAGATGCATGAAGGTGGTACATGGTATAAGTTGGGAAGAATTATTTTGTGTTATCATAGTTCATGTGTCTTCTAGAAACCTAGGTATAGGTTTGTACGGTATGTGAATTTGGTGTTATGCTTCAAGGTGGTTGATCTGAATTGGGTATCAAATTTCACACTCTACCAACAATTTCGTTCATATACACTTGAACACAA
Source organism: Viscum album (assembly GCA_963277665.1). Lineage (NCBI taxonomy): Eukaryota > Viridiplantae > Streptophyta > Magnoliopsida > Santalales > Viscaceae > Viscum > Viscum album. Next base: position 827,034,275 of record OY728162.1, read on the forward strand.
AATCACCCAGTGTTTAAAGGTGAGTACAAAATTATACAGGGTCATTGGAATCACACCAACCTATATACACAATATGAGTTTTGATGTATATGGGTAGAACTTCATTTTTCATTTCATTTATAGGTATTTTGCTGAATATTGATGTGTGGTTTGAGACTAATAGGTTATTGGAGGTTAAATACCTAGAAAGTGGCTTATATTAATTAGGATAGTAGTGACTCTATTTCTATTTCATTTTAATTGCATCAATATCATCCTACATGCTTATACTGTTTTTTACCTATAATAATCTTTATTCCCTATTATCATATTATTCCTTACTTTGAGTTATTCATATTCTATTATTTATTCTCATTTATATGTTAAGACATCCTGTGGTTATTTTACTGAAAATATACCCTGGAATTCATAGGCTAATTAGCTCCATGTTTATTTTCTATAGGTTTTGGGTACAAATGTAATACAAATGGATCTTGAAAAATTATTGGTATAATTAGGAATGATCTATGAGATTTTATTTTTCGGGAATATACTCCCCATTAGTATATCATACCCTTGATATTATTTAATAGCATTTGGCATATGGGGAGATGGGCCTAAAGCCATGTAGTGACTCCAACTTGGGTATGGATTAAGTTACACGAGATGATACATTACATTTCAAGTGGGATATGGTGTTTCTTAAAGTCTATTTTCATGTGGGAAATCATAGATTGGTAAATAAAGTTAAAATTATTCATCGGTATGTCAAACCATTTGAAATAGAGGAATACCTCAAGAAAATATTATACCATCCATTATTACCATAAAAATTGATATATATACATGATATGTTTATTGTATCTCATTTAACAAAATATTTTTCGAATCTCTATCTTTTGATTGATTGATAAGATCTGGATTTCTAACTCAATTTCACTACAGTGAATAAAATAGTGTGTATCATTGAGCATAAGACTATGGTTTTATTGTGAAAATTTATCCCTCACGGATTTTTTTCTGTGATATCGTAGAAATTTCATCCACATGACATGAAATCAAAATGCAGTGATATGGTAAAATAGCCTCACATGTTTTCCAATAAAGAACTTTTATGAATTTTTTTAGTGTAAAAATTTGAATGGTGAGGAGAATGGTGACACCCATGTATTCCAAGTTTGATATTAATTCTATTATTTAGATAATTTTCATTGATTTTGGAGTTTAAAATTCTAAATTATAGAAATAATGTAATAGGTATGGATCCATGACAAGCACAAAGTAAATCCTAATCATACATCTCAACCATTCAAAGGGGAGGTTTGATTCTAGATTTATTTAAATGGTCAGTGCATAATTCATTGAATATAAATCCATACTATGTAGGGGGTGTGCCTCTATAATAGAATTTTTCTACCAGTTGGCACACATTTTCCCAAAATGTGTAGCCAAATCATTTGATTTACTAAAAAATAATCTTTTATCAATTTTTATTTATCATTATTTGGGGTTTTCCCATTTTCCTTCCATGATTTCACTTGAACTCTCCAAGAGATTCTCCAGAAAATTTCATCTTCTCATCTATTATCATTAGTTATTTCACTCTGCATATCATGTGAATATATAAGGTAAATCTAGTATTTATCTTCCATTCCTTCTTTTATTTTTCTCTTTTTCACTCCTCCTTCCATGATCTTCCATGTTCTTTTTCTCAGTGGCTATAGTTTCCAACCCTAGTTTTGTTCACTATCAAAATCATGAAATGTGTCATTTTATGGGATTATGGGAACCTTATTGAAACATAATATCTCTTTATTTTAAGAATTAGTTTATCTTATAATGGATTTACAAATGTGTTTTAGTGTAACTTGATTTTGTTTTACAAAACCATTGGTGGTTTTTTGATTTATGTCTTTCTATGGGTAATTAGAATCATTAAAAGTGTACATTTGGTACATTAAATATTTCTATAAAGTTTTTTTTATTTCAATCCATGGAATAATTTTTCATCCATGGGTTTAAAAGGATATTCATCCAATATGAATACTAATTTCCAAATGGTGTTTTCTACAGTGTTTCACAAAAAAGATTAAGTTTAAATGGATTTGCAAAAAAAAATAACAGGTCATTTATTTTATATAAAGGTTGTGTTATCATTATTTAATATTTTATAACTTTAATGGTTGTGATTTTAATATTATTATTGTTTTTAATATTGATTTCCTATGCCAAATATTCCCCTGGTTGAGTTTTTTTATAAATTTCAAATTTTTCACGTCAGTTAATTTGTTAAGGAATTGATAAAGGGGTAATGTAGTGTTTAGGGTTCTTTGGTTTATGTCTTAAGTGTTTTTTGGATATTATTTCATGACTTATTTGATTTAGATATAATGGTTTATAAGATAGACTTAGGGGATAAGCATGAAATCAAGGATGAGGGTTACATTCATTCGTATTTTTCTCTTGCCACAGGTCCTCGGTTATAAATTATCTCTCTATATCGGTTTCATATCATTGTGTAAATGGGGGTACTATAGGTTTTTTGACTTTTAGGATTACATTTTAGGATGCCAGTTGATTGACAAGATAGTTCTAGGTTATCCCCAATATATGTTATATTTCCTTTCCATGTTATATTTATTTTAGTTTTTTTCTTAATTTATATTTTGATTTTTATTGTGCCTGGTGATATAAATTTGTTATGGGATATAATTTTCATATTAAGTCATAAATTTTATTTAAAATATTTTTTAATAAAAAATAAATGAATGTATTTGGATTTATTTTAAAAATTATACAGAAATGTATACAGTCTAATTATATTAAAAATTAGAATTTGGAATATATCTTAAGAAAGGAGTTACATTTAATTTTGGAAGTATCTTACTGGGCAGTAGATCACACCCTATATACACATGTTTTTGTGCATGTAGTCTTTGTAATAAATGATACAATTAATGTGAAGGGAGTTACATCCATTGGTGGTGTACCTTTGACATTTTCTTAATGTTTAATGGAATGATGATTAGGTAGTGACCATTGGTCACTTAGTGATGTTTAGTTTCAAAATCTTGAGTATTTTTGTTTATATTTATATGTATATGTTTTGGTCTAACTGTTCTATCCTCATTTTGATCTCTCTTGTATTATATATTTCATGTATTAACTTATATATTTTTCTTATAGAGTCTTGATTAGAAGTGTATTTTGGTTTTTTATTATTTTTCCTTATTTGGATGAAATTTTTGTGAAGTATTTATGTTTTTATCATGAAAATTAATTGTGTTGATACTTTATATAATGATTTTTTTGGTTTATTGTGTTTTGATGGTGAAATATTTCACAAAGGTATGTGTTCAATACCCCTATCACTTGTTTTCATCCCATGGATATCAAAAATATTCTTTTTATTATATTATGGGTTGAGTCAAGGGAAGTAGTTGTAATGAGAGATATATTACATGATATTCATTATCAATAATGTTATCCCCAATAATAATATAGAAGATAACATCCTTGGGTTGTCTCTCAGGGAGGTTGTCAGAATTATGTTTCTACCTGTCAAACTATTTGTTTTGTTTATTTGTATAAAGTCTAACTAATTTTGGGATTTTTATGTTTTGCAATAAAAAATCAAAGGAAACTAAAATAATTAAATAAAAATATATAATTTTATGAAAATTTGAAAAAAATTGACTAAAAATGTTTGTGAAAATATTTTAGAAAAAACAGCAACATTGGAAAAGTATTATTCCTTTGAACACTCACTTATTCCATGATTAGGTTAATTATCTAGTTGTATTTCTCAAAGAACACCTAGACATATCTATCTTAACACATATTATTCCTTGATACCATACCAATTCATCGATATTGAGGTTGATCCTGTTATAAAAGTGATTCAAATTCTAAAAGAACTCTATGTATGATCTCAGGTTTTCCTATGATGTAAGGATATTGTTTTTGTATAAATGATTAATTACGGCCAAATATGAATACCCTTGGAGATCATGGGGGTATAAAGGGTGTACATGGATTTTATGGAGCCCAAAACCCAAATGTTGGAGTAAAATAGTTGGACCATAAGGATATGAGTTACTATACATCCAAGCCACATGGTTTGGTGAGATCATGCGGTTCTAGATAGAGGCCTTCAGATGCCTGCATATTTTTGAGTAAGCTATGTGGATATAGGCCCACTATTATATGATGGACTCTATGATTTTTTATAGTGGATTGACAGATGGGGTTTTCATGGTTTATAAAACCATGCACACTAATCATGAGAGGTATCCATCCATACAATGAAGGGAGCGTGATTAGGGCATGGTTTGGGACATTAAAAAGTGGTATGAGAGCCATAATTTCTTAGATTTACTATTTTGAGAAAATATATGGGGTTATTAAGGAATATGAATTTTTTAATGAGTTGTTCCAGGGAGTAGTTTTCACATGTATAGGAAAAATACAAATTGCCTCAAATGGAAATTATTGTTTTATGGATTTCACTATTAGAGTTGATTTGATTCCACCATTGCGTAATGCACATGTGGTTAGATGTTTATTTTAATTATGGGTTTTTCTATTGCTCGATGAGTTAAGGGTTGAATCTCATGTATCATTTTAAGAACCTAAGAGGAATTAAAATTCCATGCATCATGTCTTTCCATATTGGTTTAATTTATTGACTACATGACTTTGTGATATGTTCGTTGTGTGATATACCTGATATTTTTATAGATATATTGTATAGGGGATTAAAATACATGGTTGGTACCTAGAGTTCATATCATAACTAAAACAATGTTTTCCTTATTATGCTATAGTAGACACCCTGAATAGACAATTGTGGCATTTTGATTCATGGGCCATAGATTGCATGGACTGGAATTTGTTATGGTGTGATTTTGGTGGACATAATATTTTGGTTCATGAGGAGTATGGGCCCCTGTATATTGTAATTTTGGAACCATTCAGTTCAATATATTAAAATTAAATATGGAATAAATGTGAAATAAAATGGAAAAATGAAATGATGAAACAATGATCTTGACATAGCTCAGACTTTTGAGGGGGATGTAGGTAGTCTCTCTAGTGAATTTTATTGTTGTTTGTTTTAGGAATACTAGATTTTGGATAAGGCTATATGGTATGATATTTTATAGGATTTTTTTGACAAGTCTTATGCTTATAACTATGAATTTCATGCTTTTGATCCTTTTGGAGGTGTGTGATTGGGATTGAAGAGACATGCCACCATGAAGATATCAATTCATACACTAGGAGGGTGGAAAATAACATTATCTAGAGGTGGTGGTCCATGGTATATCAGTGGACCCTTTTAGAGTGACAGCTGAGGCACTGATATTTTTTCTGGACACAGGTGCTGAGGAACACTTCTACGAGAGATTTACATGCTTTATAAATACTTTTCCGAAAACATCGTAGCATTACTCGGTTATGGATGATCTATAGTGTGTGTTCTAGTAGTAGCAACCAACCATATTTTTAAGGGAATGAAGTCCACATTATTCATATTTTTGGCTTGAGACTACCATATCAATATTTTTCTTTCTTGAGACACATTCTGAGAGGAGAGTGAAGTTCGTAACGCCCATTTTTTGGGGAGTAGAAAAGCACTCATGGGATGTTTTAAACCAGGATGATCCACTACGTGACATGGTTTGGTGATAATTAAATTATTTATTTTGAAGAGAGAAAGTTAATAATTGATCTATAGATGATTAATTTTTTTTAATATATCATAAGTCAATATATATGGAATACATATATGAAGAGATGTGGATTCTTGAAGTGACGATGCCTGGAGAATTTTTATAGACTCATTGGATGGAATTGGATGTCACTCTTGAGAATTTATACATATTTATTGTGATGATCATTGTGAAGATCTTAAAATGAATTCAAGACAAGTGTTGATGGGGAAGGAACATTCTCTACAACAAGGGGAATACCATGAAAATTTTTATTTTCATAAAGTGAAGAAGAATAATTAAATAATATGACCATGAAAAATGTATGTGTATATATAACATGAAGAAGAATAAAATTTGACAATTATTGAACTAATTATAAATCTCAAGGACTTGTGTGAATAGAGACACATTGTTTCTAACATGGAAGAATATTTAGGTTTATGAAAATATTCATATTCAGGTGGATTTCATTTGAATGCCAAGTAATATCCATATATTTGGCATGAGGTAATGATGATGGGTTTTAATGTCGAACAAGTTTGTACAATGTCAGGTGCCATGAGGGATCATCCAAAGCTCCTTGGAATTATTGAAATCAGTTATGTATTTATTTGTGCAAACTATATGAAATATTGGTGAATTTGAGTTTTCGTATGAGGTTTTCATGTAAATGAGGGTTCTTGGTTTTCATATAAAAATAAAATAGTTTTCTAATCATTAATAATGTGATGACATAGTATTATATTTGAAATAGATCCTATTTTATATTCATGTGATTTGAATATAAACAATGTATCATACTTTTTAAGGTACATTGATGGGAGAAGAAAAGAAGGTTGATAAGACACAATTGAGATTCCCATGAATAGTACACTAATATTTAATAAAGTAAATCTAAAATATGATATTTGATATATAGGAGATTATATATTCATTTTATGTGAATATAAAATGCTTAGCATACTGTTTGTGGTACATTTAGTGGTAAATAAATGATTATTTATAGAATACAATTGAGATTATCACTCATAGTATACTAAACATAAATAAGGTGATTCCATAATATTCTATTTGACATAGATTCTATGCTATATTTTTGATATGTGTATTGGAAAAATATAGCATACTATATATCCAATATATAGTTGAGAAGCGTACTATATGGGAATTGATTTTCAAAAATGCTATGGTGCTACGTGAATGAATAATTCTTTTCAAATGTTTTTCTCCATGGACTGTAATGCTTTGAGAACTTCTATGCAGTATGAAATGATGGTCCATTGTGTGTTTCCATGTAGGTCACACATGAATATTTCTTCATAGATGATAAGTAACTTTGTGGATGATGACCTTTGCAGATAGTCGTGTCGATAGTGGGTATGAGGAGATAAACCACTGTAAACTAATTTTCATGATCTCATTATCTTCATGCGCTCAATGGTTTGATAACCTCTATTTTTGACTATAAATATAAGGCTAACTCTCCCTCTAAAGGTGATTAATAATTTAATAGAAGTGTTCATTTTGTTTATAAGATCTTATTATACTCAATTTGTAATCTACAAAGCAATTTGTTCTTTTTTCGAAGGATAAAATGGTATATCAGGTTTAATGATAAGAGTTATTCTATGCTAAGGGTATTGATTCAATATGTGGTCAACTGATATGCTATTTTCATTATAGGTGAAAGCAATGTGAACTTCAAAAATAATTTAATTAATATTCAAGCATCAGTTTTCTAATAATCAATAATGTCAACATATATTATGTGACTTTTCTTATATTCCATGCTACGACCATTTCATGATCATATGAAAATTTTAACAAACTATTTGAATAATAAACTTTTAATAGAAAATTAATGTGTTATGCAATGAAACAACCAATTTTATAAGAACCAATAAATTCATCCAACGGTATGTGACTTACCGTATATGCTCTGTTATGATTACTTCATGTTCCTATGGACTATTTGGAAAACTATTTAAAGAATGTATACTGAATAGAAAAGTGAAGTGTTATATGATGCAAGCATCAGTTTAGTAAGAATGAAATAATTGGACCAAAATTAGTTTACTTGTCATACTTGCTATTTGTATGACATTGGAATAATTTATCATACTGTTTGATTAATATATAGAGAAAAAAATTGGTGTGAAATATGATCAGAGCATCAGTATTCTATCCATCAAATAAGTGGACCAATATTATGCTACATATAATATGTTCTATGCTTTGGTAATTTTAGTATCATTAGATCAATTTAGCATACTATTTGATCAATATACAAGGAATAGAAAACTTATGTCCAATATTATCAGAGCATCAGTATGCTAAGGATCAAATAAGTGGACCAACAATACGCCACATATCATACATTCAATGTTATGATCATTTCATGTGTACAGGGTCAATTTAGTGTACTGTTTGAATTTTAATAATTGGATAATAAAATGGGAAGTCCCTGAAATACACATGATTGCATGATGTATTTGAGGGTAGATTCATAGGATAGATTATTTTGAGTCGTGAAAGTCTCTATCTTCCATAATATAATATTGAAGAAATTGTGTGCACCACATGAACACATTATTTGTGTTTGGGAATTCATCATAAGAAGGAATAATCATTGATTGGGTAGAAATATATAAATATTTGATCATCACAAGAGATCAGAAGATGAAGAGATTGAAGGAAGAATATACTTGAAGTAAAAGGTAGCACGGTATGAGCATTCAGTAATCTAAGAATATATAGAAAATTCAAGATATGGTGTGAATGGTTTTCAAGACCAAAAAGATTATTTCATGAACCTATTGAAGTTATGGAATTACTACATAAGTATAAAAGGTCAAGTAAACTCATGGGGGATGATCTATTTCCAGTATTTTAGGGGAAACTAGAAGAAAATAAATATATTTCTATTTGTGGATCAAGAACATTTAGAAGAAGGGTCTTTGGAATATGGTGTCTACCTAGTTACTGAAGATACTTAAGATAGGGGTGTCTAACAAGTCTGTAATAAAGAGAAGAGAATATTATTGGGGTGTATAACTATGATCAATTTGAGTATTGACTGTTGGGGTTTATAACTAGTTTTTTTCTTATTCATTGTAATCGCCTTCTTATATAGTGTAGAATCCATGTTTGGGGGATTAAACAACATGGAAAAGTAATATATCTTTTTACCAAAAATTGTATGTATTGTGTTCTATTATACCATTTATTATTTCTACATATGAATAGATATTTTTAGATATAATTGAGTGGATCAGTAACCTCTAAATGTTTAAGTGGTTAAATTAAAAACAAAGAAAATTCAAAAAGTAAACCATTAACCCACCCTCGTAGTGTTCAATCCGTCCTAGGGAACTACAATTTTTATCAAATCCCAGGTCCCTCTAAATATCCAAAATTTTTCTTGAATTGTTTTTCTTATGATGTGCTAATTTCAAGAAGTGTTTGAGTTACATCAAGTGGGTATATAAGAATTTAATCCTAAGGATAAAAAATTTGGAGTTCTTCTGAAACTCAAAAGAATCGGAAGAGAAGAGTGGAAATGAAGTTAAAGAAGAATCCAAAAGTTAATGGAAAAATACCAATGAATAATGGTAATTTGATTTTTACAAGTAGTAATTATTATTATGATTATGATTCTTTTAATGAACTGCTACATGAATAATGAATCAAACAGTGATATTCATTTTTAATTAAAATAACATCTGAATAATATTCCAAAATAATTGGTTAAGTGTATTTTTGACACTATCAAGGGCCTCCTTTTTGATAAAGCACAACTAGAATCATAAATTGAAGAATTAAAGGATACACCAAGTAGGAAGCTTAAAAGGGCATCACTCTCGTATACCATATGTAAGTAAGGGAGCAATCCATTTTTCATACTAAATAATAATTTCAAATGTACAAATGTAATAGCATTGTATTTGAGATTATTTTTAATGAAGACTTTCATGGACATGAAAATTTTCACAATGTATCTATGGATGTTATGAAATCTCATCTGGATATCAAATCCAAGTAAATCATGGAGCTTGAATAATTTTTATAAAAGAATATTGTATTACATCAAGATGGTGTTGAAAAAATGAGGAATGTATATGAAGATAAAGTGGAATTTGTTGAATATCATATGAATTCCCTCAACATGAGAAATCTAGAATTTAAAATTAAATTTTCCAATTTTGGAAATAATTATATTGAGACCTCACAATTTAATATGTATGTATTTACTTCAACACAATTCTGTATCTAGGATTATACTATTAAACAATATTATTCACAAGAAAAAATATCATTATGTAATCTAATTATCTTTTTAATGAATAATCAATGAAAGAGGTATCATCCATATCCCAATGTAATATTTTTTTAAATATATTTCAATAAAAAGTGATGGTTTTAATAAAAACCCTTTAAAAATATGGATGACGATAAATGGTGAAGAACCTACAACCATGTCAATGGTGGATATAAGAAGATGTATAATTACTAGTTCTCCACAAGAATCCTAGAAGGTGGTGAATAAGACCCCAAAACATTATGATGGAAATACTAGAAATAAATCATAAAAAATTAGATCATGGTTTATGGTTCAATATTCGTGTGATAATAGATTTGGATATTTTTTTGTGGATTATTGGTAAAATAGATTAAATTCTAAAGAAAACAATGAATCCTATATAAAGGGGAATAATTCTAGATATGAAGAAACTACATGTACAGAGTAATAAAAAAATTTCACATTCAAACTAATTTGAACTTCTTGGTTATGTCTATTATAATTTCAATAAAAGTGGTCAGAAAGGGGATAAATGTACATCACAAAATTTATTAAGAAACTATGTACCACATGGGAAATAATTGAAAGAACTGGGTAGATTTCTAGAAAATGATTAAAATTATATTATTCCTAATAAGTTTAATGAGAATAAATCCACGGACTCAATACATAATAAATATTAGAAAAAACTAGGTCCATGAATATGAACATGAGTGCTACATCTTGGAATAGATATATTAACAAACTCACTCATGTGAATCCATGTGGAAACCCCAAAAAATATATAAATATTTCTAATGATATTCCGGTGATTTTTTTACTGATTTGGAGAAAGCTATAATGTTCGAAGAAGAAAATTAAAAACCTTATGATAAAGTTAAAATGAAGATTCAAATGAAAAAGGATAATTTCATAAAAGGTTTTTGTAAATAGAAAACTCATGATTGATAATGTTATTTATTAGAGATGCAATAAATCTGGACATAATGCAAGAGGATTCTTCACCACATTTCCAGCCCAATGAGAAGTCTTGAAGAGAATTAGCCATGTAGTAGAAGATTTATAATACATTAAGGATAAATAAATAAGAACCATATCACTCAATGAAATGATAGGTGTGATATGATCCATGTCACCGAAGTATCAATGTTCAAATTATATGTGGAAGCATGAATTCTAGATAAGGTGGAGCAACTTGGTTGAGAAAACTATCTCAACATTGATTTTCACATTGAGGAACAAGTGACCCCTCCTTATTCCCTTATATATTTTTGTGCTTTCGAAATAAAAATAATTTTAATTGAAGGAGAGCATTAATGATATGAAACTATTAGATATTCATTTCATAGTGAATGTTTCATATCTAAAAAAATTTATAAAATTTGATGTTATGGTATTCAAATCACACTTTTATCCCTTGTTCATAATTATATTAATCATATCAATTAATGGAGAGTTCTTGACTGATGTTAATATAATAAAATGGGGGGGTCTATATCATTTTTACGTGGATTTTTTAATGGGTTTGTTGAAGTATGTGCATAATAAAGAATTTCATTAATGAATTTCATTATTTCTAAACCCTATAATATGATTTGAGTATTTCTGAACATGATTTCACAATGCATGGTATTTATAGATAGATTGCAAAACCTTGGTTGCATCTATCTTGTTTTCTACACCAGGTTAGCCAATGTAGACTTAGAGTTGATTAACAAAAGGCTAATTTCTAAGAGAATAATATGATAAAATTCATGTATATGATGTGATCAAGAAATTTTCATATAATGGAAATGATTATGTTTTAGAGAAAAAGGTGAGATGAGAAGATCCACCACTTACCTTAGGCATTTATTTTCGATAATGGGGAGAAAATATTGAATTTGTAAAGTGTATAAGTGTTGAAAAAAATTCAAAGGGTGGATTGAAGAATAAAATTTCATGATTGATGAATGAATTTTTTATTTTTTGTTAGTATATCATAATGTCAATATATGTTGAAGACTTATATGAGGAGATAGGGATGCTTGAAGTGGTGATGCCAAGAGAATTGATATGGACTCACATGATGGAATTTGATGTCATGCTTGAGAGATTATCAATATCAATTGTGATTATTATTTTGATGGTATTAAAAATAATTCAAGTCAAGTGTTCATGGTTATGGAACATTTTCTATGATAAGTGAAAGATTGTGAACATTTTTATTTTCATGATGATAAGAAGAATAATTATAGAAGATAGACAAGAAAAATGTATTTATATATATGTCATGAAGCATAATAATGTTTTACAATTGTTTAACTGATCTTAATTCTCAAGGACATATGTCAATAGTGAGACATTTTTTTCATCATGGAAGATTATTAATCTCCAGGAAAATATTCATTTTCATGCAGATTTTATTTGAAGGCCTTATAATGTCCCTAAATTTGGAATGGGGTATTGATGGTGGGTTTTCATGTCGAATGATTTTTTACAACATTTGGTTCCATGAGGGATCATCCAAAGATCATCGGAATTATAGAAATCAGATAAGTATGGATTTTTGGAAACCGTAAGAAAAATTTGTGGAGTTGAGTTTACGAATAAGGCTTCTATGTAAATGAGGGTTCACGGTTTTCATATAAAAATACAATATTTCACTAAACATAAATAAAGTGACACCATAGAATTAAATTTTTCATATATTACTTATTATATTCATGTGAGTTATTATAAACAATTTATCATACAGTTAGACATACATTCAGTGGAATGTGAAAGCTGGTTGATTGAACACAATTGAGATTCCCAAGAATAGTAAGATAATAATCAATAAAGTGAAGTTATAGTATGGTATTTTACATATATGCTATGATATATTCATTTGATTTGAATAGAAATAATTTAACATACTATTTATGGTACATTGATTGGAAAATAAAATCAGGCTGATAGAACATAATTGAGATTCCCATGCATAGTATGCTAAACTTTAATAAAGTGATTCCACAGTACAACGTTTGACATAGATTCCATGTTATATTCATGAGACATGGATTTGAACGATTTATCATACTATATGTGAAATATATAGTTTAGAAGTGTACTGTCTAAGAATTTATTCACTAAAATGATATGGTGGTACGAGAATGAGGAATGCCCCATAATTGACATGCTTCATGGATAGTAAATCTTTACGAACAACCATGAAGTACTTGGTGATGGTCCTTTGTGGGTTTCCATATAGTTTGTAGACAAATATTTCTACATGAATGATGATATTATTTTTGGGTGAACTCTTTTCTACGCAGCCATGATGATGGTGGATATGTAGATATGAACCTATTCAAACTCATTGCATGATTAAAAAATATTCATGCTCTAAATGGATTGATAATCTCTATTTTTTACCTATAAATACAAGGATAACTCTCTCACTAAATTTGATCAATAATTTGGAAGAAGTGTTTATTTTGATCGGAAGTTATTATTCTGCTCCATTTGGGTTCTGTAAAGCAATTTGTTCTTTTAGCGAAGGATAAAATTTTATGTGAGGTGTTTTTCTATGTGAGGCACTACAGTAAGCGTATTGCTTTTCTAAGTGGTGAAGTGTTATGATATTTTCTATGTGGTTTAAGTTCTATGAAAACTTCAAAAACAATTCAAATCATATTCAAGAATCAGTTCCTTAGGAATAAAAAAAATACAACCCACAGTATGAAAATCTTCATAAATTCTATGCTATGATCATTGGAATTTTTTAAAACTATTTTAGGAGTATAATGTGAATAGAAAAGTGATGTGCTATGTGATGAAAACATCCATTTACTATGCATCAAGAAGGTCAACCAAAAGCATGTGACATATCATATATGCTATGTTGTGATCATTTGATGACCATAATAACAATTTAGCAAACTGTTTGAAGAATGTATAGTGAATAGAAAAGTGAAGTGTTATGTGATGAAAGAATCAGTGCAATAAGAATCAATGAAGTGGACTAGTAGTACGCAATGTATAATACATGCTACCCTATGATCATTGAAAAAATTTATCATATTTTTTTGAAAAATATAAAGTGAATTGAGAACAGATGTGAAATAAGATTCGAGCATCAACACACTATGCATCAAAGAATTGTACCAATAATATGATACATGTCATACATGATATTATATGTTCATTTCATGATCATTGGAACAATTTAGTATATTGTTTGATCAATATATAGTGAATTGAAAAATTATGTGTAATATGATCTAGGAATCAGTAAACTGAGCATCAAATAAGTGGACCAACAGTATGCGACGTATCATACATGCTATATTATAATCATTTCATGTATGTAAGATCAATTTAGAATATTGTTTTATATTTAAAAAGTGGATAACAAAATGGGATTTCAATGAAGTACACATGGTTTTATGATGTATTTGAGTTGATATTTAGAAAAATAGTTTATTCTGAGCTTTTCTAGATTATATCTTGCATAAAATTATGTTGAAGAAATTTTGTCCACCAAATGCACACATTATCTGAGGCTGTGAATTCCCCAAAAGATGGAAGAATCATTACCCAAGAAGAAATATGAGAAATATCTATTCATCAATAAATATTATAAGTTGAATAAACTAAATCCAGAATATATGTGCAGGAGAAGGTAGTCTGGACTGATAATTCAATAATCTAAGAAGATCTAGATGATTCAAGATCTGGTGTGAATTTATTTCATGGACAACAAGCTTATTTCAATAAGTTTTTTAAGATCATGAAGTACTAAATTAGGATAATAGATATATTACACTCATGGAGGTCGATCTATTTCAAGTGTTGTAGGAGAAACAAGAAGAAAACAATGATCTTTCTATTTGTGGATCATGAACATTCATAAAAAATAGCTTGGGGCTGGGGTGTCTAACTAGTTACTGAAGAGGATTGGGGTTAGGGTATCTAACCAGTCTTGAAGAAGGATAAGAGAATATGGTTTAAGTGTCCAAATAAACAAGGAATGTGATTTGGTTAATGGGGTGTAGAATATGGATCAATTGGATAATGTACTACTGTGGTGTATAAATAATGGTTTCCTTATTAATTCTAATCACCTTTTACTATAGTGGAGAATCCATGTTGGGGGATTAACCAACAAAAAAAGGAGTAGGTATTTATAATGAATCATGTAAATACATTTTTTTTGATCTTTCTAGTAATTTCTATATATAATATATGTTGTGAGACAGTGAGATATCCCCAAGTGGATTTAGAACCTTATTAATATTCGGAGGTTAAATTAAAAAGAAAAAAATTAAAAAATTAAAATACTGATTCACCCCCTATATTTACAATATGTCCTAGTTCACTATAGATTATTTGACTACTTTTCCCCTGAGACACTGAGGGAAGAGCGGGCTAGTGAGTTCATGTATATGGAGAAGGGAACGATGATAGTTATGGAATATTCAATACACTTTACAGAGATATAGTGTTTTCACCGATGTAACTTATTGATGAGGCATTGAGGGAATGATGCTTCAAGGAAGGTCCCATAATTTTTTTTCATTTTCATGTTATTGTGTCAGATTGACTTCTATTTCTGTTAAGTGAGTCAAGATCTTGTTATATAGCAGAACCTGATAGAGGTTCAGGTGCATAATAGAGTAGTATAGTCTCTCGGCCTAGTGGTTCAGCTTCTAGTGGTAGGAAGTGATGATTTGAGGATTCTTGTGGGATGTGCACTAGGCAGACCACTAGTATTGGTAGTGTTGTTTTCTTTTATCAGTGTTATAGATAGGGAAACATAAAGAAACACTATGATTGTGTCCCAGTGGATTGGTAAACTTCTGGAATGATGGTCCATGTGCATCATTTTTATAGGACCATCCCTCTAGTAGTGAGTGTAAGAGGGTCATCCTCATCTCTGAGTTTAGGATAAGGTTTCACAGCTCCAAATCATGATGCGATCTAGATAAGTACGGTTGTTATAGCCGAGTTGGTGGTGGTTTTGGTTAAAAAATATAGGCACCAGTTACACCTAGACAACATAGTGGGATTGCTCTGGTTAGTGAGGTTATATCACAGGGTTGCAGACTAGGATAAATATATTCTACAGATCCTACCCCTAGGGAGAAGGGTTTTGGACTATCTAGAGTGATAGGTATGATCATAGGAGCTTCTACTCTTGTATCTTTACTTTTTTACATAGTTACATTGTATAGTTCTGTATTTGTACTTGTGGTGTAATTCTTTAGGCTTATCATTTAGTGTTCTAAGAACATTCTAATGATTAATACTTTGTTTGGGAATATTGTAACAACCCGATATTTTATGATAAGTATTCTTTTTAATTTATTTGATGTCATGTGTTTTATGATACAACAAGATTATCTTGTGTTATACGCAACATCATATTAGCTTGCAGTATACACAACACTATTCTTAGATTGTGCTACACACAATTTCAAGTTCGTTTGATAATAGTCATTCTATGCAACATTGAGTGTATATATATATATATATATATTCAATGTATAAATTAAATATGGCTGGATTCTGTTATATGAAACAAAAAAGGAGTCTTTCACAACATGCAACCCTAACTTGGCTTTCATTACACGCAATCGCGACATTCCTCGATAGCGTGTGTTTTATGCAATACCGGGTTTTACTAAACAATGATATGTTATTATAATATTATTATGAACTAGCCGTTATGAATAGTATTAACTAAAATTTGAAATTTATAACATTATTATTCATCTTACACATTTTCTAGAACATGGTATAAGAACAAAATAAAATTTTCGGGTAAAATAAGTATTTTTCAAAAAAATGCAGTTTTGCCACCTTTTGATGGCGCACCCACTTTAAATCTAGTTTTTGACATGTTTATAAGTTAAATTTTTCAAAATAAAATTATTCTTTGGAATAAGGATATGAAATTTTACCTTGGATAAAATTTTCATATTGTTTTGATAACTTTTATATTTTAATGAATAGTAAAAACACGCAATATTTTAATTAAAAACAACTTTTTTCATTGTAATAATTTATGTGGTTAAATTATAATATTGGATGGTTTTAAAGTATAAATAAAATATATTTTTACCATTTAATATAATTTATTTCATTAGCATTGATTTTACTTTGAATTTGTAGGTTAAATCAATTCAATCTTTTGCAATGTTTTAATCAAAAACCCGTTTTCATTCGACAACGGGATTAATTTTAATTTAATTTCTGAAACTTCTGTGTATTTAATTTGAAAAAATGGATTCCATATTTGGATTCAGTGGGTCCAAATTATGTTAATAGGCTACTTTTTATTTTTGGGAATTATGAATAGTAACTACGGTAAATTTTATTTACCATAGTTAAAGGTAAATCGGGTAATTAAGGGTAAATATAATATTATAAAATTACCCTAAAACATGAAAAAATCTTATTGGATGACTAAAAGATGACCCATATCACCTAAGCGTCATATTAAAATCATTTTATGGACTTTTGACTATGAAAATAATTTAATTACTATTAAAACCAAAGAAAGTGACAACATGTCACTCTCTTAAATCTTATAAGTATAATAATTTTAATTTAGTGATAAACATCATAAAACTTCGAACATAAATAGAATCCAGAAATATAATAAAATTATCTATATCATTATATTTTATTTGTAATTTTTAGGGATTAAATAATTGTCATTAACGGTGATACGTTAAGGATGCAGAAATTATTTATTAAGTGAAAAATCAGTAATATTGTTTTTATTGAAATAATAATACCCATTAAAAGGCCCTAAAACCTGACCAAAACTTTTTGGTAGTGTATATCTCTACCATAATCATCTAATTACCTAATATATAACCGTTTGGAGTCATATAAAAGTGATTATGACACTTATATTATTTTACTTTAAATGATGCCAAAGTTGTCACCTTCATAAGTTAATAAATATAAAAATTTAAATATTGTGATTTTAAGATGATAAATTCTAGTAAAAGTATTATTGTGAAAGTTAATAGATTTATATTCATCATAGGATTTTATTTTTAATTTTTATGCAAAAAATAAGTATATTAAATAATTATACAAAAATGTTGTAGTAATTATTTTATTAAGAGATAAACCAAATAAATGGTTTTAAAAACAATAAAATAAATATTATATGAACTATTTAATGTTCTCCACTAATTTTATAGATACATATGACATTTTATGAATCTATTAAAGCTTTTATTTCGAACATATATTCTGTATATATTTTATTTAAATTCATATAAATGAATAGTATCAAAATTGACACTATTGTTATTTTATAAAAATAACATAGTATAAAATTGTTTAAAAATCACAAAAATATTTAAAAATTATAAATTTAAATTATATGGTCTAATATTTTATAAAGTATCCAATTATGGAAAATTCACAACAAATAAGTAATTTTTTGTTATAATTTAAAATTTATAATGTTATTACCACAAATAAAATTAAATTGATTAAGTAAGGATAAATCAAGTTGATAATGTTTAAAATAATTTCCTAACATGTCTAAATTTTATTGGTTGATGAGATTAAAACCCTATCTCATCTATGCTTTGAATATGAGTCATTTTTGGAGGTTTTTAAGTGGGATTATATTTATTATAAATTAATATTTTTAAGATTTCCAAAGGTGCCCCTCTCCTCCCTTATAAAAGGGAACCTCCTCCCTCCCTTCCTCACACCAATTTGAGCCTTAATGCTCGGAAAAACCCTGAAAAATTCTCTTCTCCACTTCCCTAGAAACATCCTAGAGGTCCTGGTCTTCTTCAAAGACCAATTTTAGTACCCTAAGAGGAGGTCTCAAATAGGCGCTTTAAAGAAGAGTTAATGTCCGTTACCGATTCTTTCAACTTTATTTATTCTTCTACTTCTTCTTCTTTAGTTGTTTCATTATGAAGCAATAACATCAGTATCACTAATATACTGATATGTTATTATAAGTATTAACCAACCTTATTTCACCATCTATCCATCCTACGGAAAAAGAAATCACCGCGCGTGCGTAAGTACAGAATACCATCTCCACGCCGTGGTGTAATCTGTTTTTCCAACACCACCTTACTTGGTTGGGTATAATGGTGTAAATAATAACTATAAATAGTTATTATAAAATCATAATGATTCTGATATATTGTATCATCCACTCCAATTCAATTCAATAATTATGGAAACGATATCATCGCTCGTGCGTACGTACGGACTACCGTCTCCACGACACGATGAGATTCATTCTCCATGTTAACCATTTAAGAATGATTATAAATTATATATAAGCAGTAATAATGAAATATATGACATTATAAATCTACTGGATTTATGTATATGTATGTCATTTACTTAATTCCATTCAACTCAATAAGGAAACGAAAACAGCGTTCATGTGTACGTACGGCCTACCGTCTCCATGAACGATGTATTTCTTTCCATTTATCGATCTATTATATATATATATGTATATTATGAATATATATTATATATAAATCATGTTTTATATTCTAGAATTAAGTAATCATGATCTAAATAATCATATGAATAATTACAAGTCAAAGCACGGACGACAAATGAAACGATTTTACCCAAAACACTCTTTAACATGGAATTTACAAAAGAACAGGTAATATAAAGTCATAAGTAAACCATATATGATATGATAACAATTAATATGATTCTTTAATAAGTCAATGAAATTATTTAAATCATTATATAGGAGGTTCAGATACATACGAAGCATATCAGACATAAGGTAAGGGATAATTTTGCAAATCTCATTTTTATCCGAGATTGCATATTCGTAAGTATTTACTGGGGTTATTTATATCATCCATGTCCATGTTTTCTAAAAATGGTTTCATGTATGTTTAATGTACTTTTTACCCATTTTTGACTTTTACTACATGGTATGTATGGAATCTTTCTTTTACGAGGTACTTTTTGACTTTTTCGGCAAATGTATGAGAAGAATTTTTTTTAACTTATACGGCACGAACGGATTTTTACGGTTTCATAACACCTTATTTTCAAGAAGATTACTCTACATGATTTCAGGATTATTTTCAAAAAAATCCTTTTCTTTTAAAATTTCGTGGCATTTTGTGAAAAGAAATTGATTTTGAAGAATAAATGATATTTTCCTCAAGAATTCATTTCAAATGTTTTATCAAAACCATTTTTTCATCTAAGATGACATTATTTCATATGTGTATGTTTCAAGTATAATGTCTCTATGATTTACATGGTTTCACTTTTATTATTATGAAATGATATCCATTACTTTTATATGGATTATTTGATGATGGGATGATTTTTATGAAACCCATTTTATTCGTTGGGTTATTATGAATGATGTATGTTTATTTTGTGGCACAAGTAAGAATGATTTCATTATGAGATGGGTGGGACCTATATATCCCTCCAATGCATTGGGTAAAGATTTATATCTCATGAGATAGACATGGATGGAACGGCAAGTTAAACTGGTTCAGTAATACAGGACTGGAATGAGGAATGAACTCGATTCAGAAAGGGACTTTTTCCACTAATATGGTCTTGGCATCAATGCCTTGGCTAATATGGAAATCATATCATGTGTTTAATGGTTTCCATAATTACATGTTTTATTCCCATGTTATTTTATCATGCTTAATGTTTCTTTATGATCTATTCCCTACGTACTTCCATGTTTTATGTCATTGCTCAATCTTTTGATGTTTAAACATTATGTTCATGTTTTTAAGTACAAATGTATATGATTTGTTTTATTTTATCCATGCTTACCCTTACTGAGCATTTGAGCTCACCCTTTATATGTTTTCTTTTCCCTAGGATATAAAAAAAGGTTTTAGGTAAGAAAACAAAAGGGGAAGATCTTTATGGGAGATGTTGAAGATCTTTCACCATGATTAGAAGATTATATTCCGAGTTTCCAAAGACACTAAACTATTACGGTCCTTGTGTGTCTGTTTTTGTTATGTATTAAGTATTCCGCAAAATTAATGTAATGTTCATGTAGGTCAAGCTTCGGGCCTCTACAAATTTGTTATAGGATGTACATTAGTGCAGGGAGTTCCCCCTTAATATTGGTTGGTGTCACTTCATCTGGGATATTTTCTTCCTCAAGATTACTGAGTTTTATGTCATACTTTGTTTAGACTAGCTAGTTTATTATCGAGAATCCATTGATTTTTATCACCATATGGTGACATTCACATCACCAAAGGGTGGAGTGTTTATTCCCAAGGGTGTATGGGAAGTAAAATAAATATGAGTTGGACCAAAGCATTGTGGGCTGGGTGGGAGGACAAACAAGATTACTAGAATTTATCTGGATGATGGAGACTGTGTTAATTGGAATTTCCTCTAGTGGTTTATCATTTTTTGGATTCTTTCTCTGAAGAATTTTCCAGTTTACCTCTTAAGATAGAGGTTGAGTTCTCCATCAAGCTAGTTTTAGGAGAATCACAAATATCTATTCCTCCTTACAGGATGGATACTATGGACTTATAGGAGCTCAATATGTAGCTAGAGGACTTGGAGGCAAAGAAGTTTATCCAAAATAGTACTTATATATGGGTTTCAGTGGTACTGTTGGAGAAAAAGGGGGATCACACCCTTAGGATATTTAGGGATTACCCAAAATTGAACCTTCTGACGGTCAAGAACTGGTATCCCTTTCAACAGATAGATTACCTTTTTGATAAACATTGATGAGATTGAGTGTTCTCAAAAATTGATTTGAGATCAGGATATCCCCAAGTATGTGTTCAACCTAAAGACATACCTCATATATATTTTTGTAGCATGTATGGTCTGTATGTGTATCTTTTTATTTCATTTGGCCTCGTGAACATGAAAATTCTTTTCAGGGATCGAATGAATGTAGTATTTCATATTTATCAAGATTATTTCATTGTGGTTTTCATGGATGATATGTTGGTGTATTGTCACAATAGACACGACCATGAAAAAAATATTATGACCATTTTGGACGCATCTAGAGAGAATCAGTTATATGTAATGCTTACAAAGTGCCACTTCTAGAAGGATAAGATTCACAAAAAAATTCATATTATCTCAGATACATCTATATCAGTTGACCCAGAAATGGTGAGAGTTGTAGTTTCAAGGGAGAAGCCCAAGAATTCAATTGACATACATAGTTTGTTGGGGATATTTGGATATTATAATCATTTCATATAAAACTTCTCATGACTAGAATCACTATTTGTATGCATGAATATTAATGGTGAGATGTTTGTATGGATAGATACCTATGAGATAGTCTTTCGGGAACAGAAAGGGAGACTAACATCAGCATCAGTCCTGATTCTTCAATATCAGGGAAGAAGATACACTCAGTATTGTGAATCATCAAGTATCAGGATAAGAGTAATATGATGTAGCGTGATAGGTTCAGGATGTACAGGTCTTGGTAGTTGATGACACATTATAGGAATTAACAGACTCATGATCTAAAGTTAGCTACATTTGAACATGGATTGCGCTGTTGGAGACACTCTTTACTGGGAGATCATTTTGTGCTGTAACTAGACCACAAAAGCATCAAGTACATATTTTCATAGTGTGATATGAATTTTAGGCTGGGAAGGTTGGGAGAGTACCTATAGTCTTTTAACTTTGAGCTAGACTACAAACTTGAAAAATGTAATGTGGTGGTCAATGCATTGAGAAGGAGGACTCATATATTGGTGGTATAGCAAGTCAATACCAAGTGGAATCTTGTGGATTTGATCTCTGATATTCACTTGGGCATACAATATATTCAGGGAAGAATTTTCATCTATCCTTAGTTGTGACCCCTACCCATCAAAATAGATTATGAATGAGAAATATTAGATTCAGAGGGCCTAATTCTATGGGAGAGTGTGGCTAGTGAAGACCTGGATTTTGGTTAGACTGTAGTTGAGGATGATATTCTGTATATACATGGAAACATATGGTATCTGGTACAAATACATGAGGATTTGATGTTGGAGTTCCATGACTCAATTTGGGAAGTTCATTACAGTGTTACTAAGTTGTATTGTGACTTACATCACCATTATTTGTGGTCAGGGATGAAACATAAGGTAGCTATTTTTGTTATGTGGTGTTCCACATATGATCAGGTGATTGAATAAGGTCAGTGACCATCCTTAATTTCAAAGTAGTTACCTATTCTTGATTAGAGATGGGATGATGTCGTGATGGATTTCATCACAGGATTGACAAGGTCTCCTTGAGGTAGCGATGTTGTATGGGTTTTTATTGATAGGATCACAAAGGTATCACATTTCCTTCCGATCAAGGATACATTTAGTGTATATGATCTTAATTGGTTGTATATCTATGGGATAGTAATACTTCATGGGGTCCCTTGTACTATAATTTTAGATAGGGATTCATTTTTTATGTATCTCTTATAGAAGAGTTTGTAGAGGTAATTGGGTACATAAGTGCTTCAGAGCACAATATACCACCCTCAAATTGATGGCCAGTTAGAGTGTACGATACAGGTTCTCGAGGACATGCTTTGAACACAAATATTTGAGTTTGTAGGATATTGGGAGAGTCATATTACCATAGTTGAGTTCTCCTACAACAATAACTATTAGGTGTCTATAAAGTTGGAACCTTATGAGGATTTTTGTGGTCGACCATGTTGATCGGCACTTTGCTGGTTATAGGTAGGTTAGAAAGATTTACTAGGACCACATCTCATGAGAGAGACTTTTGATAAAGTATAGTTGATGATGAAATGGATTTCTACTACAAAGTCCAGAAACAAATCTTATGGTGGTCATTGTCGATGACCTATGGAGTTTGAGGTCAGGGATTTGGTATTTTTACATATCTCACAAAGGTTGGGAAAGAGATGTATTAGGAGATAGGGTAATATTTCACCATGATATGTTGGGTCATTCTAGATTGTGGAGAGATTTGAGATGGTATCCTATCGGTTTTAGTTACCTACAGTGTACTAGAACATGCATAACGTCTTTCATATATCACAGTTATTCTATTATCACTCAGACTCATCTCATGTTCTACAACCTAAGGAGGTGGAGTTATAAGTAGATTCATCCTTTTAGGATCACCTAATTCATATCATTTATAGGAGCATTAAGGTTCTATGAGACTTGTTAGATACTCTAGTATGGTTGCTATGGAAGTATGACCATTTACAATATGAGACATGGGAGCAAGAGGATAACATACATGCTTAGTGGCTGGAGTTATTCTAGGAAAATTCATGACCACCCATGAAAGTTAAATCCAAGGAAAATTTCTTTATGTGGGAAGATTATAAGATATCATGTTTTCTTATGAGGTATAAAACTTTCTTTCTATTTAAATGGTTAATTACATCTTAATGTGAAGACACTTTGTTGTCATGGGATTATCGAGGGTGTCCATGTCTTGTTTAGAGTTAGGAACCCAATTATTGGAGAAAAATAGATGGGTTACACAATTAGGAGTAACAGTTTGACCCAAGCCATAAGGTTTGGTGAAACCATAAGATGCTGGAAAAAAAGACTTTAGAATCTCATACGGTTTGAGTGAACCATGTGGATGGAGGATAATTCCATTTTGTTGGCCTCTACAAATTCTAATAGAGGTTTGAGACATGGTTTGCACATGGTTTAACAAACTATGTACACTAATCATGCAAGGTTCCCCTCCATATAGTGAAGGCAGCACAATTGGTGTATAGTTTGGAAAACTGTGTATCCCAATCGTGCAGCCTAGATTTATGAGGAAAAATTAAACTTTTTATCCTTAAAAACCATAGTAACCTAATACCTCATTTCTATTTCTCATTATAGTGGAGAAATAGAATTTTATATCTCCCCCTTGATCAAATTTTGTAGCTTTTTTTCTCATTATGGGGTCAAAACTTGGAATCTAGTGTCATTAGTCTTGTTGGATTCACACCAATGAGCACTCATTTCCTTTTATTCCTTTCTTCATTTGTCTTGATATCATCTATTCAATTTAGGTGCAAGATAATATGACCTATTTTTATATATTTTATTCATTCTACATTTTTATTATAATATGAGCCTAATCAAAAGATGATACTATATGAGCACTATATTATAGACCTACGGTAGGTGTTCTATACCTTCCCCATGGGTTTGGGTTCTTTATATGCCTATTTTTTGATATTATACATTCCATAATTTTCGTTTTCACCCTAATAAATAATTTAATTTTTAAAATGAATATTTTGGGACATGTTATGGATTCTCTTTAGTTCCTTGAGTTTAGTTTGAGTTTCTCACCCCAACCTTGTCCACAAATGGGGTGTGCCTTGTGATTTCCTTTGTCTTTTCCTATTTGTTGAAGTACCTAAGCTTTGAGTGGTTGAGAATTCCCAGTTAGAGGAATCCCAATTTACGTGAACTGAATTAAATTGATTATTTAGGAAATGGTTTTCCTCCTTCACCATGTTATACATGATGAGAATTGTTCAACTATTTAAATGTGAATTGTTATATGAGTGGGTAAACTCATTGAATGTATTTGAATGGGAATTTTCATATGGGTTGGAAGGAATCGTATAATGTGATGTTATGAAATGATAATTTAATTGAATGATAGATGTTTCTATAGGATTCCATGGGTGTGATACTCCATGGGTCGTGATATTGGTAATAGATGCCTCAGATGAGATTTCTCCATGGGTCTAGATTTTGTGGGATTCTTTGGTCCTTGGTACCTCTTGGATTTACATATCTTAAGATTATAGTGGACATGGTATGTTGAAATTCACCTTGGACCCAAATATTAGCCTAATAGAGTTTCCATCGAGATGCTCTTGGTACCCAATGAGGATTCCTTGGTCCACTATACATTGGATCTGACCCCATAAGGTCTAACACTTATGTTATACATCTCAGTTGTGGTAACTGTGGTATTATTTATCATACAAAATGGTCGTCTTTTATATAATATAAATGTTATATGGCATGGTTGTGGTAGGTATGGGATACTAGATATATGGCTTGGTCGTGGAGTTTATTTCGGTTCTTCCTTATAGTTTCCTTGTTTGAGGATCTTGACCTTTGTTTGGAAGGAATCCTTGATAGGATTGATAGTATCACCATAAAATTATTACTTTTTGCATTGAAATTTTACTTTTATTAGTATCGTATCTGTTATATACCTTTCACACTTCTTAGATTGTATTATACATCTTGGATTGTTATAAACATTGTTAGTAGTGGCCTTTTGGTATTTTATATCACACCCTATCTCAGGACACCACTGGGAACCCAGATATACTTTATGAATGCGGGTTGGGATTGGTTAAAACACCCAAAGTTTTATTCTTTAATTTGTTCCATGTCTAGGATTAGTGGAGCACTAGACCAAACAATGAGTTGTGAAGTTTTTAGGAGATAGTTTTTTTTATATTTTTTCTATTTTGATACATGTATTATATTGATGCCTATATACCTATTTTATATTTTTTATAGGAACATGACATGATATATCATTTTAGTATATAATATGTATTTTTTAATTTTTCTATATATATCTCTTTCTATGTTATATTTTAATCAGTTATTAATGTACTTACACTAAGGTGGGTTTCATGTTTTGTGGTATTAGTGTATATTCATTATACTTATTCATTGTTATATTTCTTCCAATATTGTCCTATATGATTGATACCACTGTGTTGTACTATAGTAAGGGGTATTTTCTCCACACTGACATTCCCTTATACCTCACTTTTAGTCAGTATCCTTTGGTGTTTGGGGAGATGTGCTTGAGTCAATGTGGCTAACCAGTCTCAGCGAACCATTTAGTGGCATCGGGGTCTAGGATGTTACACTCCAAGATATTAAAACACACTAAAATCACTATGATCAATGGAATTACCATTCCAATGATGTTTATAAAATTAAAACAATCACTTGACAATAAAAATTTTAACTATAATCTTGAATAGATTAGAAGAAAAATCATTCAAGAAGGAAAAGTATCCTCTTCATTAAAAAAATTTAATCCCTAGAAAAATAAATGAAATATATAGTGAAATACATTGACTCATAAGGTTTTTCCCCATGATATACACTACCATAGGCCCCTAAGAGTTTAGATGAGCATACATAAATCAACACACACATTATTCCTCCTCCCATTGCTATAGTTACTCTATGAGAATCCTCTATCTAGTACCACTTGATCATGAACCACACCATCACCTCTAAAACTATGATATCATTTTTCTAATTAAACTTTTGATTCATATTTCTGAAACAATAATGGGAATGTTATTTTAAATGATTTCAATATTCAATCGATCATATTGATCCTCCAAGAGAGAACAACAAAAGAATCATTATTTCTTATAAGTGGTAGTTGCATAATTTTTTTAATCATTTGGGTGAAAAATTAATTCCAAGCATGCCAATGTTTTATTTCCCCTCTAAATCATCCCATGATCATAAAATCATCAGCCCCTCTTTGAATGAATCCATGTTGATTGGAATAAATTGTGAAGTGTGGAGATTAATTGGTGAAATCATCTTTTCTTCATACCCTTATGTAGTGAATGATCCATGAGTCTTCCCTTATCTCCCATGACCTTAACACATCAGAAATTTTGAGTTCAATTACACCTAAAAATTCACAATGTATTTAATTGAAAGAGTTCATATGCATCATATGAATTATATTTCATATGAATTTATAATTCATATAAATGAAAACCTCATATTATCAGGAAAAACACTACTAAAAAACTGGGCTATATCCACGAACCTATAACCACGGTTTTATACGTCCATGGCTATAGCTTTTATATTGCCACGGTTAAATTCATCTCCGTGGCTAAATCATTAATACATTGTGAGTGCCGTTTTTTCCCCAATCTGTATCGGGCTCCTCCTCCTCCCCTGATCTGCAGCCCTCCTCCTCCTCCCCTGATTAGCACACCGTGCAACCCTCCTACCCGACGACGTCTCCTCCTCCCTGCAACCCTCCTCTCCTCCCCTGATTCACATCCCTATCACCGTGTATCCCTCCTCCCCGACGGCGTCTCCTCCTCCTCACAGCCCTCCTCCTCCTCCCCTGGTTTGCAACCATATCACCGCGCAACCCTCCTCCCCGATGACGTATGCTCCTCCTGACGATCTCCCTGACGATCTCACCATGCATCCCTCTCTCACAGCGGTGCCCTCCACCCAACGATCTCCCCGATGATCTCCTCCCCCGGTTCACAGCCATGTTTCGAGATATATGGGATTGGGTAAGAGCTATATCAGTATTTTATTTTTCATGTTGGTAATTGGCTTGGGTTTTTTTATTCTATGCACCATGAGTTAAGTGTTGTTAATGTTTCAGGAAATTGATAATGGAATGAGAGAATTTAGATATGTTTTAGTGATCAATGTAGGAAGGTAGATGTGGATGGATAACCACTAGGAATTCTCAGGGATGATAAGTCTTATGGGGTGGAGTTTCTAATTCCATACATCTATACGGGTGTTGGAATTTAGGAGGATAAATTGTTTTTAAATAGTGCATATTCTATATTTTGATTTGGGAATTGGATTCGAATTATGAGGGTTTGATTACCCCAAATAAAATTTTTTAGACAAGAAATAAGGGAATATAAGGTGGTATGTAGGGCTTGAGAAATATTAGTGGCATCTTAGGATGGTACGGTATCAAGTTGGATATAATGTACTGCCACCAGCTAGCCCTTGGTTAGTCACTAACTCATTGGTCTCATGGGTAGCAGCTTGGTTCCATTTTTTGGCTTAGCTACCAAACAATGAGGTTTTTATATGGTAAAATACAAAATTATTCCCTCAGTTTTTTAAGGATAATCCCCCTATGTTCCCCTATATTTTTAGCACACAACTATGGGATATGAACCCCTATACCCCCCCTTAACCCCCCTTAATTTTAGATGGTTTCAGATTTGTTCTTAGGTGATTTGAGAAAAAAACCTCATATCCTCTTATCCTTCCTCAACACTTAAATTGGACTTTTTATTTTATTATTTTTGGTGTCAATTCCACCAAATCATGGTGGAATCATCCTTATATCATAAGGATTTGATTTTTCTTTTATATGGGGAATCCTAAGATGACCTATTTAGGTTTTTTCATGTCATTTTTATAGAGGTAAGTGGTGACACCAATCTTTTAAAGTTTTTTCCTAAAATTGAAATTGGTTATTATTTTTTATGGAATCATTGGTTTGGTCTTTGGATAAAAATGTGGTCCAGAGTACACCATGGGTATTTTATAAGTATTTTTTGGGTTTTATTATTGTTATAGATTCTGGTAGGTTTTTTATTTCTTTTTCCTTTATAGAGAAAAGGTTTTAATTAATTATAATTTACTAAAATTAACTGGTTGAAATTTCATGGTTTAATTTTGGTACCTGGTTGGTGATGAATTCTTTGGAGAACCTAGGTTGAAACTATCAAACAATTGAATAAATTTGGGAATTTTATTTAACGGTTGGTGGTCCTTTTAATTTAACACAAAGTTTTTTCTTCTTTTAGAGTTATTGCATGATTCAGTCTAGCTAACTTTATCATTATTGACATAATTTAATTTAAGTTGTTTGAATTTAAGGTTTCCCTATTTCAACAACCCATTAAATATTCCTTGGGACTTTTTGATGGGTAGTTTCAAATGGAATTCATAGTGGATTAATTACCTTGAAATAGATCGATGTCATTAAATGCTGAAATTGTGTTTTAAATGGATTAATTGGAACATGGTTTGAATCGATGGTTGTGAAATGGAATTTCAAAATCATTGATTATTATAAATGGTTAAACCTTTGGGTAAAACCATATATAATGGTATGTAGGTTTCTTAAAAAGTTTCCACTTTTTTAATATCATGGTATTGATGAAATGGTTTAGGAATCCCAAAACATTTAAATGGAGACGAAATGGTTTTATGAAAATTGAAGTTGTGTAATTGAATGGTTGTCTTGAGAATCCCAAAACCTTTAATTAGGGATTTTTTGAATTTTGGGTTCCTTATATTTTTGTTGTGTGTTTTGGATTTCATTGAGGTGGATTCGAGTCGCCATTGACAAAGGCTTGCATGTGTATGCATAGGTAGGCATATGCATATATAAGTTCCCCCTATATATATATTCACTCATGACAGTATGAATATATATATTGGGGCTAGGTGTGCTTATATATAGATATGAAAAATGCATATGTGTGTAAGTGTAAAGGGGTATATGAAAGTATAAACATATATCTAAGGACCCCCTTGGGCTTATATGGCCATGAAAATATGTACATAAGGGCTAGGTGTCCTTATATATATATGTCAAGTTGAATATGCATGCAAGCGTAAAAAAGGATGATTCGAGTTGTCGTCATCAAAAGAAAACACGCCTTGAGGTTGAGGTAGGGTCCCTCTCCTAGACTATTTAATTCAAGGATGTTTTAAATTTAATTTAGTTGCCTTCTTAATTTTTCATGTTTATATTAAATTGAAATTCTTGAATAAGTGTTAGTTAAGATAATTGTTTCATTTAATAAATAAGTCATGGTTTAGTAATAAAACCCCTCCAATGGAGGTGTGCTGTCTGTGAAAACTTAGAGTGGTATACCTTGCTTAACATTATTGCATTTATGTTTCCCTTATACTTGATGTCATTGTTAGTCGTAAAGCACACATCGTACTTGAACCTTTTTATATCCTTGTAGGGGGTTTCCCTCTTTTTATTAAAACAGTTGTTTGAACTAAGACACTCTTTAAGTGTCGTTAGACTTTTAGGATGGGTCATATGTTGTGTGACCTTGTCACATGGCATGTGATATTTAAATCCAACCAAAAGCCCAGTTCCACATCCCAGGGGTCCCACAGTACCAGTAATGTCAGATTACATGTTATGTAACCTGTGATTTTCCTGATCCCATGGGGTATTCCTCTAGGTATTCCTACACATTGCTAGATCTCCAAACCTCACCGAATTAGGTTTATCAGGGGTCCTCCAATCCTCTAGTCATCATAGATAATCATTAATTTCATTAAATCCTCTGAGAAAACATCCTCTCATGCCATCTATATCATCCTATTTGAAACTAGTGGAAGATTCTACCCTACAGATGTTGCTAGACCGGGCCAACATGCCGCGGTCACGCCGCAGTCACGCAACAGTCACGCCGCGATCACGCTGCGGTAATGCTGTGATTTGGCCCTACTCCAGCCACATCCAGCCCACAGTATCCCCCTTCCACCTTTATTTTAGCCTTCTGTCACCAAAATTCCATCCCACAACAGCCCCCCTGCCACCTTCGAATCAGCCCGCACCATCCCACCAACACCTACAACCAGCCCCTTCCACCTGCATTCGGGCCCTCACCGAATTAGGTATATATGGGGTCATCCAATCCTATAGTCATCACAAATTAGCATTAATTTAATTAAATATTAGGATAAAACATCCTCTCATGCCATTAATATCATCCTATTTGAAACTAAGTGGAATATGCTGCCTCGCGGATGTCACTGGACCAGACCAACACGCTGCGGTCACGTCGCGGTCACGCCACAGTAATGCCGTGATTTTGCCCTACTCCAGCCACATCCGGCCCACACCATCCCCCTTCCACCTTCATTTTATCCCGCATCCACCAGCATTCCAGCCCGCAACATCCCCCCTTCCACCATCGAATCAGCCCGCACCATCCCCCCAGCACCTGCAACCAACCCCCTTCCACATGCATTTGATCCCTCACCGAATTAGGCATATCAGGGGTCATCCAATCCTCTATTCATAAAATATTATCATTAATTTCTTTAAATAATATGAGAAAACATCTTCACATGTCATATGTATCATCCTATTTGAAACTAAGAGGAAGATGTTTCCCCGCGGATGTCGATGGACCGGGCCAACACGCTGCGGTCACGTCGCGGTCACGCCGCGGTCATGTCGTGGTCACGCCGCGGTCACGTCGCGGTCACGCTGCGGTCATGCCGCGGTAATGCCATGATTTGGCCCTGATCCAGCCACATCCAGCCCACACTAACCCCCTTCCACCATCATTTCATCCCACTGCCACCAGCATTCCAGCCCGCAACAGCCCCCCTTCCACCTTCGAATCAGCCCGCACCATCCCCCCAGCACCTGCAACTATCCCCCTTCCACCTACATTCGAGCCCTCATCAAATTAGGTATATCAGGGGTCATCTAATCTCCTATTCATCATAGATTCACATTAATTTCTTTAATATTCTAAGTAAAACATCCTCTCATTCCATCCATATCATCCTATTTAAAACTATGTGGAACATGCTGCCCCACGGATGTCGCTGGACTGGGCCAACATGATGTGGTCATGCCAGAGTACTGCTGCGGTCACGCCGCGGTCACGCTGTGATTTGGCCCTGCTCCAGCCACATCCAGACCACACCACCTCCCTTCCACCTTCATTTCTGGCCACTGCCACCAGTATTCCAGCCCGTAACAGCCCCCCTACCACCTTCGAATCAGCATGCACCATCCCCCCAGCACCTCCAACCAACCCCCTTCCACCAGCATTTCAGCCCCCTTCCACCTGCATTCGAGCCCGCACTAGCCCCCAGCCACCTGCAATCCATCCCGCTCCATTTAGTACATGCCTTTGGATTAAATAATGATGACACTACATACCAACACTACACACATTATATCATTAATACCTTCTTAGAAAGAATAGATGAATTATTTTGTTAATGACATGGTTATCAAATCTCAATAGATATGTGATTATTTCAAAGATCTTTAAACAATATTTAACAAGTTGAAGTAGCACAACCTAAACATGAATCTGGTAAAATGTGTTTTTAGGGTAATGCTAGTGAAATTCGATAGATTTGAGATCAGACTCTAAGTGAATTTTCCAATCAGACCACCATTAATGGTACAAAGATCCTTAACCCCTAATCCTACCATTTCCATCGGTTTTATGCATTCTTTCCACTTC
Organism: Viscum album; assembly: GCA_963277665.1. Classification (NCBI taxonomy): domain Eukaryota; kingdom Viridiplantae; phylum Streptophyta; class Magnoliopsida; order Santalales; family Viscaceae; genus Viscum; species Viscum album. The sequence continues at coordinate 827,067,267 of OY728162.1, forward strand.
ACTGGGACCAAATTCCATTAAAATATTGATCCTGTCTATATAAAGTTCCTCACCAGGCTTTGATGTTCCTTAGTAAGCCCTCACGACTATTTGTATCAAGTGAAAGGGCAATGATCCCCTCTTCACCCCATGATATTGAAAGGGAAAGGATCCCCACTTCACCCCAAGGTATCAAGCGATCCTGTTCTTTTTTCCAACATGAATTCCATTGCCAAAACAATTGAAGATTCATCCCAGCTTATGGCCTATCCAGCCACATCCTCATAGTGAGTGAAAAGAGCCTTTATATAGGATATGGTTCTCTTTGAAGCCTGCCCCAGCAATATAATGTCCTCAGAATAGAGAAGATGGGGTGGGGCATGATCATTAAAACCAGCTCTAATCCTCTTATAAATACCCAGATGATCAAGCTCATTGATGCATCATCTTATGTAATCCTCTGTAATTGAAAACAGTATACCCGATAAGGGGTCACCTTTTCGTACACCCCAAGAGCAAGAGAAGAACCCTCTCGGTGCACCATTCACAAGAATTGACATCCGTGAGAATCCAAGAATAGTGTTAACAAGCTTCAGAAATCTATTCGAGAACCCATGCCTATGAAGTATATCAATGAGAAAACTCCATTTATGGGTATCCAAAGCCTTATAGATGTCAATCTTAAGAGCAAAGTTCCCTTCCTTTGACTTCATTCGCATGAGGTTAACACTCTCAGAGGCCATGAAAAGGAATTTTTGTATCTTCCTTCTCAGATTTATTAGGCATTTTAATGTTATCTAAAGTCTGAGAAATACCAAGAATATGATTGACAAAAAAGGGGAGAAGATGTACCTGAAATATTTGTAGCAAGGTTGTCTTATGACGTACCTGAATGTTTTTTCAGCTTTTTTCTAGAACCTAGGGGAATCTATGGTGTGTCCACCAGGTTCGTTTGCTCTTGATAAGATGAAAATATACACCTCTAATTCTTGACCAATTTAATAGGCATATTTGGGTTGACATATTTCTAATATTGCAAACCCGAGGCAACCATATTTTGATTTTGGTAACTGTCCAGTGCAGTCTTTGAAACACCTAGAACTTTAGGTGCCATGGCCATCTTCTTGGGAGATGCACTGTCCTAACCAAGTGGGGGTTAAGGGGTCTGTTCAGAGATAAAGGTATTCTCCACATAATTGTCACTACTCAAGTGTAAACCCCCAAGAGGGTTGCATTTGTTCTACTTAGAGTCATTATTCAAAATCGTCTTGGTCTGGTCATCTTTTCTGTCAAGTAGGGTGCCAACTAGTTTTGATTCACAGCCCAAAGAAGAATAATGGTATGAAGATTGACCATTGTCAATCTTCATACGATTAAAAAGATCATTATAAATGTGATGTGCTTTATTACCTTTAGAGGGGTCTAAAAGAGTATCCCCTGCAGCTAAAACTGCCAAGGTAGGGTTTTTCATAATATGCAGGTCTCCATATAGTGATGAGCCTGTATGCTCACTTGCATTCAAAGCCGATTTAATATTCCTATCCAGACCCAAAGGTGGGTTTGAGTGGCCTTGCATGTAGGGTGAATTGGTGAACATGATCTAAGAAAAGAGTAAACGTAAAGAAATCCAAGAGAACAGCCTAAAGCCACCGAGAAAACCAGTAAACCCATCATCTCCATCACCAATAAACCCCAACCTCCCAGCATTCAATCAACATCCAACCCCTAGTGGAATTAGAAATAGTAGTAGCCCACTTGACACCAAAAGCACTCCCTACCAAGCAGAAACCTACTATAATACAATAACACTAGGCAATAGCACATGTACCAGAGAAAAACCCAATAACAATCAGAGTTTTAGCAGTAACCCACTCAACAGTAATAGCACCAACACCTATAAGCCAACAGCAATGTCCAGACACTAGGAATGTACTCAAATTTACATCCCAAGCCACCAGAACCAACCCATGCCACTCCTACAACACACCCCATCAAAGAGGCATCCTGCACCACACAAAAAAAACCCATCCAACCACCCATTTACCAACTCAAAGTCAACAATAGCACCCAATCTCTGTTAACAAACTAGTCCACGGAAATAGAACCTCCAGCACCTCTAAGCCAACACCAGCCATAACTTTAGACTCTACACCCATCTATCACCAAACATCCATCTTGATAATACTATCTAGAAGCTCACAGAACTACTCGACAACATCTCCCAGTATCTGTAGCACTAATAATAATCACCCAATATTTTTCTCAACATCATAGAAAAATATACATTAAACTTGGATATGGTGCATGGGAAGACTCAAATATTATGGACCTTGGATTCTACTACATCCCCGTTTCATTTTCATACCGTGATGTCGGACAGTCATACAAATGATAAAGGGCGATGGTGAGGATTTATAGTGCATGTCAAGACCACGATATGATCGAGCAGCAAGAAAGTCAGCATCAGATTTAATTGGTCCTTGGTCAGAGAACCAGAGCCACCGTCACCAACCCAGAGAGCCTTTTCTATCAAATAAGCTAAAGTAGTAGATTCTTCCACATCCTCTTCTACATTTTCTAGTTATGAAAACCAAAAGAGAAACAGAGATCAGCATGAAAGATCAAATGCATCATCTGCATTACCATTTTACTATTAACAAATGGGTAGAGAATACCTCGAATGTCAAAACCTTCAACATATCCGCCTTTCAAGAAAGAAAATCACGCTTCTTCAAGATGGTTCATGTTTTGAACTGAAAGAGGGGTTATTAGATCTCTGAATTCCATCATGTATTCACTCGTCCACTTCCTTCATCTGGAAAATGGTGAAAAGTTCATTATTTTAGTCATAACAGACACCATTTAATGATATGATCAATGTCTGAAAGAGACGTTCATGTGTGAAGACCAAAGAATAATAAAATTTTGTGTTCTAAGTTATAAGTAGTACCTACTAAAGGCTAGAAGAGCTTCAAAAGGAGTAATAACTGGAGCTAAGTACTCTTTATTATCCAACATATCAGTTTGAGCACAAGAAACATAAATGAACACATCATACTGCCAAATATAGAAAATCAAAGCATAAGTTGAAATCTCTCAAAATCCAGCCATGGAAAAAAATACAATTACAAAATTCATCAGTAAAAGGGTACCTCGGGAATATTTGCATGCTTTTCAAGATTACGCCTTCCCATGACAAAGGTATAGGCCTTCTTTCCTGCTCCTGCTATCAACTCTTTCTGCCAGAGAATCATACTAAGATAACCGTTTACAAGATTAGTGACAAAGTCACAAAGTGGTTGCATGAGAAACGCTGAAAAGTCAGTTATAAAAAGAAAACTGAGAATTCATTAAAAATTCAGAAGCCATCAAAAATTTTCAAAAACAATGGTAAGCCCATAAAGGTCCCAAGAATACATATAGGTTGTATTAAGTGTTTTGATGGTCATGGTTTGTATAGTTATGGTTTATACGGATAGGCTAAGTCATGTGATGGAACATTATCATGTGTGAAAGCGCGTATGATACATTTATGTTAAGTTCATTCCTACTTAAAGAATAAAAACATGGTATATAGCAGTTTCACAACTCGTAAGGTGTTTTATCAGAATTAGGCTTTACAATCATCTATTCTGAATATGCACTACAGTAGAAACAGCTTCTCTCCAAAATAATTTTAAAATTTTGTGTTCATCCAGCATTGTTTTGCTGGAATGTAGAAAAAAACAGACTTTTTTAAATTTCTTGTTGATTCATCAATGAATGTTACATAGTAAAGTGATTCAATAAGAGGATATATTAGTGAGGCTCCCAACACATTATAATGGGACTTGGGAATTCTGGAAGAGATATTTGAGAGTGGAAATGAAAGAACCATGCTAAGAAGCTTTGGAGTGAATATAAATGGATGGAGAGGGAACTAACATAGAACATAAAACAATATAATGATACCTGCAGTAAATAATTATTAAAAAAAATCATAGATTAGACATAAAACATAGCATAGAATTTCTTTCATAGTTGGTGCTCTTATATTTTCTTTGTGAAAACACTTGTCACTTTACCAAGATGCTTCTTGATATATCATACCTGACTGAAACAAAAAAAGAATTTCAACAAGTAATCTCAGATATAATGCACAGAGTATATTCATAGCGAGTATATAATTACCTTTTTAATTGATAACATTTAATGCAAAGGTAGGGCGGTCCAGGAAAGGGGGGTGCTGTCCAAGCAGGGGGAGGGGTGTCCAGCAGGGGTGGTGCTGTCCAGGCAGGGGGGAGAGGTGTCCAGGAGGGAGGGAGGGGGGGTGCTGTCCAGGCAGGGGGAGAGGTGTCCAGGAGGGAGGGGTGATGTCCAGGAAGGGGGGAGGGGTGTCCAGCAGGGGGGTGTTGTCCAGGCAAGGGGGAGAGGTGTCCAGCAGGGAGAGAGGGGGGTGTTGTCCAGAAAGGGGGGGTGTCCAGGCAGGGGTTGAGGTGTCCAGGAGGGGGGGTGCTGTCCAGGCAGGGGGGAGAGGTGTCCAGGACGGAGGGGGGCTGTCCAGGCAGGGGGATGTGTCCAGGAGGGGTGGAGGGTACTGTAGGGGGGTGGGCTGCCACATTAGATGATTTCTTCATTCAATTCAGAATAACTTCTTAACTATACATATTGATTGTTGTAATGACATCATATATCTCTTCATTTTACATCAATCAGTACATAATTTTTTTTGGGAACCGTAGTTCTATTCAACACCACTATAACTTAAATATCATTATGACTTGAACTCTGTACAACCACTCATCAATCTCCCATGTTGGCATAAGATGATTAAACTATTATTAAAATTTGGGGGGGGGGGGCTTTCCAGAGGGGGCTTTTCAGGGGGAGGAGGGGGGTTGTCCAAGGGAGGCCTTGCAGGGGGGAGGACTGTCCAGGGGAGGATTTTTAGGGGGGAGGGGTGCTGTCTAGGGGAGGATTTTCAGGGGGAGGGGGCTGCAGGGGGGGTGGTTTGTGCAAGGGAGAGGGTGGGAGATATTTTTTTGGGGGGAGGGGGGCTGTCCAGGAAGGGGGGGGGGGTTTACAAGAAGGGGGGTTGTCCAAGGGGGCTTGACAAGAGGTGGGGGCTACTGGGGGGAGGGGGATGCAAGGGAAGTGGGGGTGGGGGGGATGTGTAGTGGGGTTTGCAGGGGTATTTTTTTATGGATTTGCAGACCCTATATCCACGGTTTTAAACTGTGGATATTGGTTAATTTCCATGGCATTTAACCATGGATATAGGTCTAATTCCACGGTTTAAAATTGTGGCTATATATCTAGAGCCATGGTTTGGAACCGTGGAAATAGGTCTAGGCCTATAGCCACTCCAAACTTAGCCATTGTTCCTAAAACCGTGGCTATTAACTATAGCCCCGGTTTGAGGACCTATAGCCACAGTTTAAAATTGTGGATATAGCCTGAATTTCCAGTAGTGAAAGTTCATATAAGAATCATAAATATCATACAAGCTTTAGAAATTTCATAGGGGATCATATTATTTTTGTAAAGGAAAATATCGTACAAGATCTATAAAATATCAAATAAGACCATAATTCTCCCATGCGGCCACCAAGAGTCAAACTGTAAGTGAAAAATATCATATGGGGTCAAAATTTAGTAATATTAATTGTCATATTGGTGCAAAATATTTTCCTATGTGGGTCTCAAAAGTCATACGAGATCAGAATTCTATTCTAAAAAGAGATTTTAGTAAAGTAAATTATCATACATGGAGTAAATTGTCCAATGGGTGGAAAATATACCTATATAGAAGACTGAATTATCCATTAAGGCAGAATATCTAAAAGTAAAACATTATATGAAATATTATCTTATGAAGTAGAAAAATTATCCTACATGATAGATTGTTTTATGAGTTAGATTATCTTATGGGACAAACATAACGAAAATTTTCTCCTTTTCAGTTCATCAATAGGACATAATAAAGAATTAAAAACATTAAAACTAAAATTATGTCTTTCACAAATAATTTCATAAATGACTAAAACACATAAAAACGCTGAATTAATCCATTTTCATAATAATTCAAAAACTATACATGGAAAAAATGATGTGATTTTACTTTAAAAGAGTTTGGATTAAATCATTTAACTACCAATGATAAATCATGAATATATAAGATTTATCGAGAAGGTTAACATAAGTTTGTTTATTACAATAAATATACTCATAATCTAGCTTTTATTTTTTATAATTTGGAAAGAGATATTAGGAAAGAACTAAAATCAATATTTCAAAATGAGCATATCCTCACTAAAAAAATTTCTATGACTGGTACAAACACTTCAACATAGTACTATGATATGAGAGTAGATTTTATGTGTTGGATTCACTACTTAATGAACCACCCCAGGATGGTAGTGAGTGTGAAAATGATTCCTATTGTAGATACTTGGATTATGAATTCTGTGTCTACATCATTATGTTGTGATCAAAGATATACCAATAATGGGTTTTCCATTTCTAAGATAAATATCTTCAGTGTTTTACATGATTGTTATTAGGTAATATGATTAATAATCCTTTCATTATTAAAGGTAATAGTACCAAAAGGATTCTAGAAATTGATCAAAAATTTGAAACAAAACTATTTCAAGTAAGAAATAAGGGTAAATTTTCATTGTTCATGATTTTTTGATGATTTAAATAGTATAAATAGAAATATGTAATTGATAATTCATACATGATATTCTATTAAAATATTTATGTATTATAGAAGTTATATAATGATTGATCTTGGTAGGATGACGAAAGAGGCTTCGATTAGGGTGAATTTGGGAATATCTTAACCAAGAATTCATCAATAATTAATTATATAGTATATATTTATCCCAAACACACATGTATATATACACATATGATTTATAGTTTCATTAAAAGGATAAATTAAACCTTTCTCTTCATAGAGAGATTAATTATGAGTCTTGAAATATTTTTATTATCCATTTATGATATTATTTACAAATAATAGCATTGAAACCTAACCATATTCCAAATAAAATTAAAGAACATAGATCATATGAGTTATAATATGAAAGAAAGACATTATGGAACAAGTTTTTGTGGTACGATGTGAATCATTTATCAAGGATAATTCTATAAAAAATGTGCATCAGGAATAAAAATTGTGTTATTGTGAATTATCAAAATCATATTAAGGATATTATATAAATCCATAAGATAGAAACTAAACATTCATATGATAGACTATTTTTATACGAGAAAGGGAACATCTATAATTTTGATAGTAGGAGAAATAATGAATATGTTAAATTCAATTCTTAAGATGCATATGATTTTGAAATAGAAATATGTTACATAATAGTTCATGGAAAATAATGTTCAAGAGACACATTGTTTATAGGAAAGTTAGAAACATTGATTAATGGTTTATAATCACTATGTTATGTGATATTGTATTTATTGGTGATAAGGAATCCTTATCCTTCAAGGAAGAAGTAAATAAAAAATAATATTGTAAATGGAATGTAGCTATGAATTCAGAAATGGATTTCTTGTATGAAAATAAATATAGTATTTTGGTAGAATATATTACTTTTGTGAATCCCACTAAGTCAAAATGGGGTTTCAATAATTTTCTCAATAAGGATGGTAAATAAAATACCTATAAATAAATATTGATTTGTAAAGGTTTTAAGATAAGTCAAGATGATTTCTCTAATGAAACATTTTCATCATTAGATATATTATAATTTATTTAAATTATAATTATTATAGAACTATACCATGATAATTTTTTAAACTCTTCAAGTCATAAGTATGATATACTTTGGGACTCTTTTATCTTTATTTTGGTTCTACAGTTTTTCAAGATTTATGGGTTGAGATTTTGGATTATAGAAGAAAAACAACAAGTGAATGATTTTTATATGTTTATCAGTAATTGGGCGATAACTCTGTGATATGGATTATTTGGTTCGAGTGGATTTTTCACAGTTTGATAATGGTTTGTCAAATTTTGAAATATTTCTTGGAAAATAATACGATTCATTAGGTTTGGGTCTAGAGTTTGTTGCATGACATTATCATGACTTTTATAACCATATGGTAATTATTAGGTAACCATGAACTTCATTTTTCAAGGTAAATTAGAGACCACATGATTAGCATTAAATTTTTCTAACCATGCATCCAAATCATTTGATCTATATAAATTTCATAAAAATGGAAAATTACCCCATACCATTGGTGATTTTTCACCCAAAATTTAACTATATATCTCATTATCCTGACCCATCCTTTCCTTAAAACTCTAGAAGGTTCTCCCTTGGGTCTCTTAGTGATTTTACATAGATCTCAATGTATCAATTTAAGGTATGTATAAACATCTTCTTCATTCCTCCTCTGTTCCCTAGATTTACGCTCGATCTCTTATCCCCTTGATTCGTTGGAACCCAAATAGGTTGTGATGAAAAAATATAAGGTTTAATGTGTGGAATTGATTATTTTTATTATGGATATTGAATTGTGTGGACTATATGACTTCATTTATGATCAATATTTTCAAAGGAAACTATGTTTCATCTATTGGTGTTGTAGGTGTATCTATATAATAGTTATTTTTCATTGAACAATTTATCAACCATTCCTTTAGTTCTTCTAGTGGAAGTGTTTTATTTTATATATATTATGGTTTATATATGAAATTAAATATTTTTCATAGAAAATGGTTTAAAATTTGGGTTTCATTAAAAATAGTTTTATACACTTCATGTTTTTTATGAAACGTCTCATTGATCGTTTGGAGTATAAAATGGGTTCTCTATTGTGGGATTTGTAATGATTTTCTTATTGAAATATTTTATTAAATTGTGGGAATTATTTACATGAATGTATTATGAAAACATATCACATGGGAAACATAGGTAAATTAGGTTATGGAAATTTTAAAACATTAGTGAGTGTAGAACCACTAAGGGTTATGGGAGTGATACTGATAGACTTTGGTAGGTTTCAATATCATTATGATTCAAATTAAATTTGATTAGTGTTTCTTTTGTGTCCTAGATATGTATTCCCATAGGGTAGAGAAAAATTGTTTATGGTTGTATTTATGATAGTGATGTTTTATGCTTTGTTTCCTGAAATGTTTACATTTTGAGGTATTTAAACTCTTCATTACATCGCATTATGTAATAATTCATATTTATTTCTATATTTTTATGTATTTGAATATGGATTGTAGTAAAGTAAAATAAATTTATTTTTTATGAGAAATGTTCTCAAATGAATTATTTATAATTTTTTTAAAGAAATAACAAATGGTTACATAGAAATGGACATTGTATGGATTCATAGTGGTATACTATTAGGAATTTACCTCACACCTTATATATTCAATTAGTAATATACATACTTGGATTTATAGGATCCATGTAAAGGTAAGGTTGTCATGTATCTAGATGAATTCTCTTGGTTTATATCACTTAATAGTGATTTTGTAATTTCATGAGGGATTGTCACATGTATGCATGGTTTTGGTCCTAGACTTAAGTAGTTTTTGGGATTATCCTTCTGTTTTTTTAGTTTTTCTCATGGTTTTCATCCTCTTATTCAATTATATAAAATGTTTCTATATCATTATCTTATTATATATGATACATGATAAATTTTTATTTAACATTAAAACCATCCCAATGGTTGTATGTGTTGATACCAAGCTGATCTTCACCTATCCATGGTGATCAAAAACACTCTTTTGAGCTAGTATTCTTTCTTAGGTGACATGTCAAGATGACCCAGGTTGGTTTGCTAAAAAATATCATAATTGGAGGTTTATTTAGTGTCATATTGAATACTAGAGTTACGACCATCTAGACTCAGGTGGTAAATGTAGAAGGGTTCCTCTTCAACTCAATTTCATATCTAACCTTCAGTTACCAAGAGTGGTCAAGGATTTTATCATCACAATTCAAAGCTTGATTTTGGTTTTATTTAAATGAACCTTATAAATGTTCATTATTGATTTTTAAAATTTTATTCAATCCTTTTTAAGGGATTTAATATGGATTCTTTAAGTTTATATTGTTATTCGGATACGTATTCTAATGATTATAAGGTGTTACCTCTTGTGTTAAGTATATAATTCATCCAGATGGTCCTCTTTGATTCTAAGGTAATGAAATGTTGGAAAAATCCCATACAAAACCCATTTATTCAACCCTTCTTTAGTGAAAACAGTTATCCATGCTATTAAATCACAAGGTCAATATGTTTGTGGAAACCTGAGAATGGATGGTGAATTATTCATTGGATTTTAAAAATACAATTCCACCAATATTCTATGGTGATAATGGATCCAAATAACCTGAGGAATATATTAAGATAATAGAATAGATTTTACACTTTTTGGGGGTTCTAGAGGAATTTATGTTTGGAATTTCCACTTATATGCTTGATGTTCCTTGAATGTAATGGTTTGATTCCACCATGCTATCTATATTACACAATGAATTAACATACACAACTTTCAATAAGTCGTTCAATAAGAAGTTATATCCAATGACCTTACATGTGGAAAAGGATTGGGGGGTTTTCACCTTTGATCAGGGAGACCATTTAGTGATGGAGTATGATACTCATTTCACCATGTTATTCCATCTATCTCTAAAACATGGCACTAATGACTACCTCAAGGATAGATGGTTTCATATGGGTTTTATTCTTGAGATTTGATTGATGCTTATGTCATTATGCTTGATGACCATTACCAATGTAGTTGATAATGTGGTTATAGCTAATGCAGACTTAGTCCAGACAATAAGTCTTAGTGAAGCATCTGTTTTTATAGGGGGTATTCAAGGTGTGTCACCTATTTTGAAAAAAGAACCATAGTAATGGTTGATTATTTTTATTTGGATCTATTAAAGAGGTTTATTCAGGAAAATACCATGTTTTTTCTTCCGTTGTGGGAGACCTAGCCATTACAAAGCCTAATTGTATAGTAAAACCCAATATCTTCAATCATTGTGGAAAATATGGTCACCTTAAATATTTTTTAGAAGAGTTTAATATAGAGGTAGAGTTGGATACACCTTACAAAAATATCCTATGATCAATTAGATTCTATGAAAATGTGGTGGATCTCATTCTAATTTTAATAGGGTTAATTTGGAAATGAAGAAATTTATATAGAGGGTCAGTTTGGATTCCTTTATACATCAGAGCATGTACTAGAGGAATATGATGTGGATCTGACTACTATGAGATGTACAATGTTTATTCCTTCCTCTATAGTCAAAGATATGTTTAATACTAGTGAATCTCATTATTTTATATCATGAAAGTTTTTCAAGGTGTTGGGATTATTCTCATAGGTTATGTCCTTTTTTATGGATAATTATACTCCCTAAAAGAGTTGTAAAGAGTAGGGTTTTAAATATTCCATGTTACAGGGTATAATCATCGACCATGAGGTCATATGGAGTTTCATAGTTCTTGATCTTAATATATTTTAACTTATCGTTGAAATGGATTAGATGGTTCATTTTAACTCCCAGGTCGATTTTTATCATTTTCAGATTTATTTTCTATCTCCCAATGGGGTTACTTGTGTCTTTAAAGGTGTGTAAGGTCCCAACCTTAAAAATTACATAATCATTAATTGAGTTAATAATTCACACTGAGGATCTTTTCATATTTAGAGTTTTGTAGAATTAGGCCATAACTATTACATTATATCTCAAATATTACAAAGTAGACACTTATATCGAGTATCGATTTTTTCAAAAAATAAATTTTTTTAAAATAAAACAAGAATTATTTTTTTGATATAAATATTCTTGAATTGTTACTTAATCTTAGCATGAATTATATCTTATGAAAAAAATTTAAAAAATAGGGGATGAGAATAAAAAGCTCAGTATGGGTTATAAAATAAAGAATGAAGTCATTAGTACATCAATACATACAAAACACAAACTCTTTAACAAACCTCCTGAAATAATAGTATTTATGAATAACACATATAAATCATAAATCATGGAGGTAACTTGTGGGATCCATAACATACTTACGTTGTATCTTTCAAAGCTATGCAAGTAGTTACATTTGGAATACCCATCACAGTATATTCCCTAAATCTCTTAAGAGAAACATTATCATTTACCACTGTCACATTACCCAATGCATTCGAGATATATCTTAGGCTCAACCACCCTAGGTTTATCGTAGAACCACCTATATACATAAAAAATTCCCAATAACCATAACATAATCATAACACATAACAAAAGCATAAAGGAAAGATAACATTTTGTAATTGTAATCACAATATATCATTTCAATATATTGACATAATCAAAACATTATCAAAAAAAATTCCAATACCAAAATACATAAAAATAGGATATTATATTTACTTTTCCTTTTAAAAACACTACGACTTGTAGAGGAATCCAAATATCAAATAATGCTTGAGGTGGGGAAAAAGTTGTTGTCCCCACGTATGATAAAAAGAAAATTTATTTTTGTTGTTTAGTAAAATTCTTCATAGAGAAAAGATTACATTTGAATGAAATTAAAATTAAAAGGGTTTTATACCCCATATAATGTAAAGTCATGTATAAATCAAATTATTCATCAATGAAAGGTGATTTAGATGAAGTCCCTTAACTCGTGTCCGACATGACTCGTTCATTATTTAATATCTTGAATAAAACACTAAATATAATTTCTACTTGATTTAGAACATTTTTCATGTTTATTATTCCGTTTATATCATTTATTACAATTTTATAAACATTATATAATCATTTATTTTAATAACGGTGGTTTTGTCGATATTTGGTACTTGGGTCAAAACGAACTTCTTATAATTACAACTCATCCATGTCGTAAAAAGTCTATTATCACTATAGTGATATTCATGATTTAGATATAAAATATATCCTATATATTCAGTATATATATATATATATATTTATAATAGTACATAGCATTTGGAGATAAGAAATGAAATGCACCGTTCATGGAGACGGTAATTCGTACGCACGCATTAACACTACTTTCATTTCTATTTCGTATTAAATGGAATGAAAACTTAATGATACATAGTATATTATAATTCCAGTATAATACCATATATAATTTCATTAACTCCATCCTTTATACATTCTACTTATGGCATGAACGAGTCATATCACTTTGAAGGGGTGGTAGTCCACACTTCTTCAAATGAAATTATCGTATTTACCTATTATGGAATCCATAAAGGTATGATATTAATACTAAATAAAGAAGTATAAATACAATATAAATATAATATATATCTCATAAAAATACATTTACATCATAATGGCCACCCAGAGAGGCGGTATGACATAATTAAACAATCATCGTTTCATGGGGCAGTAGTTCATCGTCCACAGAAACACTATGTTTGTATCTGTTAGTTGGAGTTGTGTGGAAGTGTAGTAAGAATAATTCTTATAAAAACATCCAAGTATATTTATTATATTGGGTTTTTATTAAATATTATAATAATAAGATTTTAGGGGTTGGAGAAGGAAAATAAAAGAAAAGAACTTGAGAGAATACATTAGTGTTAAATCAGGTAACTCCTTTTAGAGTGAACCAAAAGGATTTATTGAATTTCCTTTTTCCCAAATTCAGGGTTCTAGGTAAAATATAGGGATGTTGGGAGCTTATTGGAGTAGATTTTGGATGATCTAAAGAGCATGATAGGTGTGAGTAATGGGTTAGAGTTTGTGGCCTTTCATAAGAGGGAGGAGGGGCTCTTTGGGGGTGTTTGAATGTTTTATTTTATTATAAATTGAATTTCAGTTTCAAAAGGTCCAAAACTCATTAAATTATAATATATGATGATTATAAGTCTAAATAAATTCATAAAATAAGAATTGGACATGTTTTGGATATTTTATAATCATTAACTTTTTTATTTAACCCTTTTTTACTCTTACCTTTTTATCAATCATTGAACACATTGAGAATCAACATAGTTACCAAAACATGAAAAATATCAAATTAAAGAGTCAATAATAAAATTTTAGACTTATTATAACTATTTTAACTGATCTCGTATATTTTTTGGAATTTAATAATATTTTATAAAATATTTGATAATTTAAAATATGAAATATGTCTATTCTGACACTATTCATATCATGACTTTTTAAAAATATATAACTCAATTGATTTAAAAAAAAACTAATTTATACAAATGTAACATGTAACTATTATCTTGAAAATTCTTGTATGATATCAAAATGTCCAAATTACATTTATTTTAACATTTATAATATCATTTTTTGAATCCTTTATTAATGAAGCAATCACTACATAACCATTGGGTCATAATTAAATTAAATTATTTAAAGTATAATAATTATAAATAAAATACCATGATGTCGGAAATATTTTTAAATTTATAATTAATATTTATAGTTGAAAATCTCACTTCTATTACCCCATATAAAAATTGTTTTACGAATTGATATATGTTTTTGTTACATTTTTATTAACTTTATATTATTTTTTTTATAAAATGTCATTTTAACTTACAAGTGGCTCCATGGGGTCCTAGAATCGACCCAAGGATTCCCACGGTCGGATACGTATCATCCAATTAGTTTTTGAAACATGTTGGAGTAATTTAATAATATAATATTATTATTTTTTACCCTTATTTACCAGATTTACCCTTTAACCATAGTAAATAAAATATTTACTAAAGTTACTATTCATAGTGTCTAAAAATAAAAGAAACATCTTTACACAATTTTGACCACATAATTCCAAATATGGAATCCATTTTTCCAAATTCAAAACACATAAGTTACTGAAATTAATTTTTAATTAATTTTTGTTGTCAAAACCAAAAAGTGTTTATAGGAAATAATAACTATCAAAAGATTGACATGTATTAATGTCTAATTAAATTGTAAAATTACTTACAATGAAAAAATTTGGATTTAATGGTAAAAATATAATCCAATTACACTTTAAAACAAATTAAAAAGGAAATATAACTATATAAATAAATATGATGAAAAGACAATTTTGACTTAAAATGAAGTATTTTTCACTATTCATTAAAAAATTAACGTTATCAGAAAATACCGAGAATTTACCCCAAGTAAATTTTTATGTCCCTCTTATAAATAAGAAGTTTATTTGTTTCAAATAAAACATATAAAAGTGAAAAATAATATATTTAAATAGGGTTTTCCATTAAAAGACAGTAAAATGACCTTTTAAAAATGTTAGAGTTTTTCATGCTTAAAAGTGGATTGATTCTCATTTTAATCCTCTTGATTTTATTAGAAAATGTAAAAATCATTTAACAAAAACGTATAATAATATTATAGTTATTTCTGTTCATTCCTGCTAATACTACAAATAAGCATTAACTACCATTTTAAATAATGTAATATTATTTTTTTTCATTATGAGTCAACCTTGTGTGGAACATGAGATTTCAGAGAAACCCATTGTTGTGTGTCAAGTACACCATCAAACATAACATCTCCTTTTAAATTAAAATTAATATTTACTTTAGAAATATTATTAAATATAAAAATATCATATCCTTTATTTGACTGGGATTTTACATCTTCCCCCCTTTTGAAATTATATCATTGTAATTTTTATTCACTTATCAAATAAGTGGGGGGTATTTATCCCCCATATAATTCTCATATCCCTATGTGCCACTTCAACCATATGGATTTTGGAAAAAACTTTACCTGATGAATTAACTTATTTAACAACACTTTCAATCTTCAGTCATGAATCTGGAATATTTTTTCCTAACAAGAAACATTCTCTTCCAACTGAACTACATCTAGACTCAAAACATGAGATGGATCCGGCATATACTTTCTCAACATTGAAACATGAAAATCATTGTGGATCTAGGATAAACTTAGAGTTAAATCCACTCTGTAGGAAACTAACCCAACCTTCTCTAAGATTTCAGAGGGTCCAATGAACCTCGAACTCAGCTTTACATTTTTACAAAATATAATCACACTTCTCTATAGAGAAACATTGAGAAACTCATGGTCACCTAACTCAAAAGAAAGATCCTTCCTCTGGTTATCTGTATAACCATTCTGTCTGCTCTGAGATATTCTCATGTTCTTCTAAATCAACTAAACTTTTTCTGCTATCTCATCTACCAATTATGGTCCAATTAACATCCTTTCACCTACATAATCCCAAAATGATGGATTTTTACACTTCATTCCATATAATGCCTAAAATGGATCAATTTTTATTCTGGAATGAAAAATGTTATTATATGAAAATTTAACCAAAGAAAGATGTTGGCCCCAACTTCCCTGGTAATCCATTGAGCAAGAATGTATCATATCTTCCTATATCTGAATTTTTCATTCTGACTTCCCATTTGGTTATAAATGAAAAGCTGTACTAAAATTTAATTTAGTACCCAACATCTTTGGAAGTCCTTTCCAAAATTGATAATTAAAATTGGGATCACGATCAGATATAATAGAGAGGTGATCTCCATGAAACATAACTATCTATTTAACATACAACTGAGAATATTGATCTAGAGACAGAGTATCTAGAATAGGATGGAAATGACAATTTTTAGTCAATCGATCAACAATTACCCAGATTTCACTTTTACCTTGATATGTCTTTAGTAATCCAACAAAAAATTCCATGGATATATTTTCCCATTTCCACTATGGCACTGGTAGGTCTGAACCATCCCTTTCGGTAACTGCCACTCTGCTTTAACCCATTGAGAAGTCAAACACTTCATAATTAATTCAACAATATCTCTTTTAATTCCACCTCCATTAATACTCCTGAAGATCTCTATATGTCATAGTACTACCAGGTTGAACTTAAAATGGAGAAATATGAGCCTCACATAACAACTATTTTTTTAACTGTAAATCACAAGAAATACATAATATCTTCCCAAATATAAAAATACAATCATTATAAATGTTAAATTAAAGAAACTTTCCGTTCTGAACCAACTTTACCTTTTTCAGTAACTCACTCTCTTCATTATGTGCTTGCTTAATTCTTTCTGATAGAGATTATTTCACTAACACATGAAACAAAACAGAGGAATTAACTACACCAAAACTTTCATTCCAAAGTTCATCAAATTGTTAATCAAAGGATCTTGTTCCAAATGTAACATGGTTAATGTATCATTACATTTTCAACTCAAAGAGTTAACCACTTCATTTTCCTTTCCTGGATGGTAATGAATCGTGAAATCATAATCCTTGATTAATTCCACCCATCTCCTCTACCTCTTGTTCAATTATTTATGAGTGAATATATACTTAAAACTTTTGTGGTCAGTATATATTCAACATTTTACTCCATACAGTTGATGCCCCAAAATTTTTAAATAAAAACCAACAACAGAAAGGTTCAAATCATGTGTAGGGTAATTTAACTCATAAGGTTTCAACTGACGTAAAGCATAAGCAATTTCATGATCATTCTGCATAAGGACGCATCCACGTCCTTTCCACAAAGCATCACTGTAGATAACAAATTCACCATCTCTAGAAGGTAATGCCAAAGCCAGAGCATTCACTAATCTTCTTTTTCAATTACTGAAAACAATCATCATATTATTTTTTCCAAATGAACTTAAATCTTTTTCATGTTAACATAGTCAGCAGGATAGAAAACGTGAAAATTTTAAACAAACCTCCTATAATAACCTACTAACCAAAGAATCTACTTGAAAACATTTTTGTTTTTCCTATAGTATAGTTTGATGTTTTTTTGGTATGGATTGGATTTCTGTTTATCTTGCTAAGATTTACTGTAGAAATAAAAAGTTTTTTTTAGAATTAGTTTCAGTTTTTGTACAAGAATGAATTCTTACTTTTGATAACATATCAGGAAGATGAGAAACAAGTAAAATATGGAAATTAATATTACATTTAACATATTTTTTAAAACAAATGATCTATTCAGATTAATGATGTGCCAGTGGTAAATGAGTATCTTGATATTTTTTCTGATGAGTTTTCTTGTATAATACCTGATGAGGAAGTTAAATTTATTGTTTACTTAGTTCCTAATGCTAATACAATTTCAAAACCTCCATATCAAATGGCTCAAATTGAACTTTTAGTTTTAAAGGAGCAATTACAGGAGTTATTAGATAAAGGATTCATTAAACTTAGAACATCAACATGGCATTCTCCAATATTGTTTGTTAAAAAGAATGATGGTTCAACAATATTATGCATTGATTATAGAGAATTGAATAAAATAAATATTAAGAACATGTATCATTTTCCTCATATCGATGATTTGATTGATCATCTCTAGGGAGCTCAATATTTTATGAAGATTGACTTATGGTTGGGGTACCATCTGTTTAAAGTAGAAGAAGAAGACATTCTGAAGACTGCATTTTTACTAGATATGGATATTAGGAATTTGTAGTTATGCCTTTTGGGTTAACCAATGCACCTTCTTTATTCATGGATCTTATAAATAGAAATTTCCATGAGTTCTTGGATAATTTTTTGGTTTTGTATATTGATGATATTTGGTCTATTCCAAAAGTAAAAAAAGGTTTTTATAATATCTTTTTGCCTCAACATTTCCTCCAGGTGTTTTTACTATATGTTCAAGATTCATATCTTGAGATGGAATTCTCAATTTACTAGAAAATTTCTCAAAAATGAAATAATCTGTAGACCCTGAATCAAACAACATATTGGATTAATATGAGTCAAAAAATAGTGTACCTGATACTACTTCATTCAATAGACCAACATCTGCTGAAGTAGTTTAAAAGGATTTCACCACCCCTTTTTTCTTGTAGTCCAGATACTTTCCCAAAGTTGGGTTCTTCATTGTACACTCATTTTCATAATGAAACATTTCATTGCACATAAAACATTTTAATGATTGTAAATTAGTTTTTATCTTACCATTACCCTAATCATTTTTAGTGAAATTATGAGCCTTATGCCCCATTTAACCACATCGGTAACACTTACCATAATTCAAAAGGCATTCCCCAATGTGGTTTTTACTACAAATTTCAAAAACTGAAAACTCAAGTTTCTTACCATAAGAATTTTCTGAAGAGTTCTTCCCTTTCATCTGCCACCTCGACCTATTATTCTGTTGTTTTTTCAAAGAACACCTGATCATTAGAAAACTTCATTTCCACCTTCTCCGCACATCGAACAAGTTTTTCATAATTTTTGAACTCCCAAGAAGCTAAATCCCTTTGATACTTTTGCTTTAATCTTGAGTAAAACCAATTGATTTTACTATCAAGATCTCATATGAAATTTGGACCATACCTTTCTAGTTGAGTGAATGTTTCTTCATAAATATCCACTGAGTCATCCTCCTGCCTCTATTCATGGAATTGTTTTTCTATCCTAAAACAAAGCACTATATGAAAATATTTCTCCAGAAGCATACCTTTGAATTCATCCCAATAAAGAGCATCAATCTCATCACTATCCCTGATATTTTACACCATCGACCATCACTGATCGACAACACCTTGAAAACAGTAAATATCAAGACTAACATTTTGAAATTATGAACATCCCATGACATGAAACATCTTCTCCAGTTATTTAATCGACCCTTCAGCTAGAAAAGGGTCAGATGTTCCACTAAATGATATGGTATGTTGCCTCGTGAAATTCTCCACTACTAACATGTTCATCTATAGTTTATCTGGCTGATCTCATTCATGTATACCACCACTATTTATATCCTGAGTGAACTATTCCATCAATGGAAAAAACTATTCAGTTCTGATTCCGACCATATCAGGTTGCTCATTTGGTAGATTGTTTTCTTGTTGATGTTTTCCCATCATATCTACAATGTTTTCTCTGTGGAAAACCATTCTGAACACAGAAATATCATAGGTGAAGCTACATGGTAATCTTCAAATGCTATATCATTTCAATCTTTCCATAAATTAATTTATGGATATTAAATTAACAATAAACTATTTTTAAAGTTTTCTAAACCGACCTCTGATACCAACTATAAGGTCTTAGCCTTAAACATTACATAATTTTGAATTATGTTAATAATTCACATTGAGGATCGTTTCAGGTTTGGAGATTTAGAGATTTAGGCCATAACTATTACATTACATCTCAAATATTACAAATTAGACACTTCTACTCAGTATATATTTTTTCATAAAATAAAAACACTTAAAAGAAAACAATTTGATATAATTTTTCTTGAATTCTTCCTTTCACTTACCCTACCTTATACCCCATGAAAAGCATTTCAAATATATGGGATGATCATAAAAATATCAGTAAGGGTTATAAAATAAATAAATCATTAGTGCATCAATATGTACAAAAAATAATCTCTTTAACACACCCTGTGAAATCATAATATTTATGAATAACAAATAAAAATCATAAATCATAAAGGTAACTTGGGTCATCCATAACATACTTACATTATACGTTTCACAGCTATATAGGGAGTTACGTTTGGAATACCCATAAAAATATATTCCCTAAATCTCATAGGAGAAACATTAATGTTTACCTTCATCACATTACCCAATGCATTTGAGAGCTACATCGATCTCACCCTACCTAGGTTTTTCATGGAATCACCCATATAATAAACTATTCCCAAGAAGCATAACATAATCAAAACACATAACACAAGAATAAAGGAAAGATAACATTTCGAAATTGCAATCACAATATATAATTTCAATATATTAACATAATCAATCCATTCTAAAAACCCTTTTCAATACCAAAATACAAAAAATATTATATGGTATTTACTTTTCCTTTTAAAAACACTATGTCTTATAGTGTAATCCAAATATCAAATAATGCTCATGGTGGTAGAAAGGTAGTTGTCACCACATATGTTAAAAAAGAATATTCTTGTTGACATTTAGTAAAACAATTCATAGAAAAAATGATCCATTTGAATGGAATTAAAATTCAAAGGGGTTTATATACTATATAATGTAATGTCATGTATAAATCAATGTATGCCTCAATGAAAGGAGATTGAGACAAAGTCCCTTACCTCGTGTCAGACTTGACTTGTTCTTTCTTTAATCTCCTGAATAATAAACAAAAGTTGATTTATACTTTCTTCATAACCTTTTTCATGTTTTTTATTCCTTTTATATCACTTATTACTATTTTATAAACTTTATATAATCATATAAGTTAATAACAGTTGTTTTATCGATATTTGGTACTTGAGTCAAAAATGAATTTCTTATAATTAGAAGTTGTCCATGTCATAAAAAGTCAATTATATCTAGAATTATATTCATTATTTTTATATCATATATATATTATATATCCATTATATATATTTGTATGAATTTATAATAGTACATAACATTTGGAGATACAAAAATAAATGCACCAATCATTGAGACAGTAAGCAGTACGTACACATCAATAGTACTTTCATTTCTATTTCTTATTTAATGGAATGAAAACATAATAATACATAGGTATATTATAATTATATTATAATATATTATATAATTTCATTAAATCCATCCTTTATACGTTCCATTTATGGAATGAACATGCCATATCACTTTGAGGGGGTGGTAGTCCGCACTTCCTCAAATGATATTATCGTATTTACCCATTATGAAAATCATAAATGTATGCTATAAATAAAAAATATAGAAGACTACAGACAATATAAATATAAAATATATCATATATAAATATATTTCCATAATAAATACAACCATGAGTGGCGGTAGGAGATAATTGAACAATCATCATTTTATGAGGTGGTAGTTCGCTGTCCACAGAAATAGTATGTTCGTATCCATTAGATGGAGGTGTGTGGAAGTATAGTTTGAATATTTATCATAAAATCATCCTATAATATTTAATATATATTTTTATAAAATAATGTAATAATAATAGTTTATGGGGTTGGAGAATGAAATTAAATGAAAAGAACTTGAGAGAAGACGTTACCTTTAAATCGGGTAACTCCATTTGGTTTGAATCAACATGGTTTTATTGAATTGCCTTATTACCAAAGTAAGGCTTCTATGATGAAGAGTGGGATTTTGGGAGATTATTAGATTAGAGTTTGGATGATCCAAGGGTCTTGAAATGTTTGAGTATTGGGTAAGAGGTGGTGGCCTTTTATAAGAGGGAGGAGGGGATCTTTAGGGATGTTTGAAATAAATATTTTATTATAAATTTAATTGGTTTTAAAAAGGTCAAAAACTAATTAAATTTGAATATAATATCAATGTAAGTCATAATAAAATCATTAAATAATAATTTGAGATGTTTTGGATATTTTTTAATCCATATCATTTTTATATAACCCTTTTTTACTCTTACCATTTTATCAAGCATTTAACACATTAAGAATCAAAATAGTTACCAAAACATGAAAAATATCCAATTAAAGAGTCAATAACAAAATTTTATACTTATTAAAACTATTCGTATGTATCTTATATTTTTTTGGAATTTTTTAATATATAATAACATATTTTCATATTTAAAAATATGAATAATGTCAATTTTGAATCTATTCATATAATCAATTTTTAAAAATCCATTCCAACTTTATTGTTTAGAAAAAACATCATTAATAAAAATATAACATGTAACTGTCATCCTAAAAATTATTGTATGATATCAAAATATGCAAATTACATTTATTTTAACATTTATAATATCATTTATTTGAATCCATTATTAATGAAGCAATCACTGAATCACCATTGTGTCATTATTAAATTAATTTATTTAATATATAAAAATTATAAATAAAACAACATGATTTAGAAAATATTTTTTGATTTCTAATGATTATTTATAGTCGAAAATATCACTTTTATAACCCCATATTAAAATTGTTTTACTAAATGATATATGTTTATGTTACATTTACCTTAACTTTAAATTAATTTTTTATAACATGTCATTTTCACTTATAAGTGGCTCCATGCAGTCCCAAAATCGACCTAAGGATGCCCATGGTCGGAAATGTATCATCCAATAGGGTTAGGACATGTGTTAGGGTAATTTAATATTCTTATAATATTAATTTTCCACTTATTTACTAGACTTGCCCTTTAACCATGGTAAATATAATATTTTCTGAAGTTACTATTCATAAAGTCTGAAGATAAAAGTTACTAATTTATAAAATGTGGACCTCCTGATTCCAAATATGGTATAGTTTTTTACTAATTAAAAACACAGAAGTTTCAAAAATTTATTTCAAATTAATTCCAGTTGTCAAAACCAAAATGCATGTTTTTAATAAATAATAACTATCAAAATATTGACATGTGTTTCAATCTAATTAAAAATTTAAATTACTTCCAATGACCAAAATTGTATTAAATGGTAAAAATATAATCCAATTACACTTTAAAAACAATTAAAATGTAAATCTAACTATATAAATAAATCATATGAAACGACAGTTTTGGCTTAAAATGTAGTATGTTTCATTATTCATTAAAAATGATCTTTATCAGAAAAATATCAAAAATTTACCCAAAGTAAATTTTTAGGTCCCTCTTATAAAGAAAAAGTTTATTTTTTCCCATATATCATATAAAAGTGAAAAATACAATATTTAAAATGGATTCTCTATTAAAATGTGGTAAAATGACATTTTTAAAAATATTAGTGTTTTTCATGCTTAAATTTGGATCAGTTCTCATTTTAATCCTCTAAATTTTATTAGACAAATGTAAAAACATTTAATGAACATTTATTATCATATTTTAGTTAGTTATTTTCATTCCCAGCAATACAATGACTATGATTTAACTACCATTTAAAATAATATTATATTATTATTTTTTAGTATGACTAAGCCTTGTGTGCAACATGAGATTTCAGATAAACCCATTATTGTATGTCAGGTATTTCATAGAACATAGCATCCCCTTTAATGTAAAATTAATATTTAAATAAATAATATTAAAAAAAATGAAAATATCATATCCTTTATTTACCTGGGATGTTACAAGGTGAGTGGGGTCCTATATATGGGTGAGTAGGGAATATTTTTCATGAGGCTAGAATGATATCATGTAAATTTCTAGAGATGTGTATTGAGAAAATTTATCATTAGTAAAGTGGTATGCTTCTTACTATTATGAATGGGTAATATAAATACTTTCCTAGTTAGATTTATTAGGTCAATTCCCCAATGATAAGTCAAGTTTACTATTGGTATGCTTTCGGTGATGATCCTCATCTCCCCACCATTTTATCATATGATATACACTAATTAAAATGAAATTAATGTTCAGATTGAGGATCCTAAGTCCAAAATATTTTTTTTATGAGTGTGTCACCTTGTACTTCTCTAATTCTCTTCATAAATAAGTATATGGAAGCCTTTAATTTTGCATTGACTACAAAAAGTTAAATAAAATGACTATTCAGAAGGGGTGCCATTTTCTTAGTATTGATGATATGTTTGATCAACTTAGGGGGTCATGATTGTTTTCTAAATTTATCTGTGAAAAGGGTACCATCAGTTAAGAGTTTGAGAGGAGGATATTCTGAAGACTATATTCTAGAAAAGGTAAGAAAATTATGAGTATTTGGATAATCCATTTGGTCACATTAATGCTCATGTGGTGTTTAAATATTTGATGAATTATATAATTTATTTCTTATTTTACTCCTTTATGGTTGTTATTGTGGGTGATATTTTGGTGATTTTAAAAACTAAATAAGAATTGTAGAGATCACCTTTATATTGTATGAAAAAATCTGAATGAACATCATATGTATTGAAATCTAACTAAATTCTAGTTTTGGATCTAGAAAGAGAGTTTTCTGGTCCATGTTATATATGAGAGAGGAATCTAAAATAATCATAAATAGGTTCAATAAATTATATCATTGTATAAATCAGTAATGTGTTTTAGATTTGGATCTTCTTGTTTTTGTATGGTTATTATTGAAATTTCATTTCAGATTTCTCCAAGATTCCATCTCATATGCTAGAGTTAAACCATAACGTTATTGAGTTCAAATGGAATGATAATTCTAAATAAACATTTGAATAAATTAAATTGAGGATGAATTTATATCTATTTTTTATTCTTTTGTAATTGGGTTTTGGTTACCACATATTTTTTGATGCCTCAGCTACAAGATTAGGATGTGTTCTGATGTAGGGGAAAGGGGTAGTGGCATATAGATCTTACTAATTACGACCTCTTAATAATAATTATCCAAAAAATGATCTTTAATTTCCTACCAAGATTTATGCTCTAAAAACTTGGATCCACTATCTCATCATAGAGAGTTTTCTATATATTTGGATTAAAAGTACCGTAAGTATATTTCTTTCTAAAGGGATATGAATATATAATAGAGATGTTTGGTTGGGTATCTTCATAATTATGATCTTGATATTTCATACACACCTAGAAAATAGAATGTGGTCACTAATTTATTGTGAAAAAATATAACAACACATAGCAAGTAGGAATTTATGGAATAATGATATTTGATTATTTTATTTGCTAAGATGTGCTTGTAAATTGAAGAAGTTAATGGGAAGGGGTACTTATCGTGTGTAAAAGATGAATCTTTATCTGATGATTTGATTCATCTTGGATAAGAAACAGACTCCTACTTTCATCATTCTAGTTAAATACTCTATGTTAAAGGGACCTTGGGTGATTGGACTCAGTCTTTTTATGTTTTTTTTCATTTCTGAGGTGGATTGTTCATTCTATTGACTTTTTAGCAGAAATTAATGGATAATGGAAATCATACTAATTTATCAATAAACCATGTAACTTATAATATTAATCATGATTGGAGATGTTATTATTAGTTTTTAGGGATGAGGTTGTTTATTAGGGGTTTTTTATCAAGATGAATTATCTAAAAAAAGATTTTGTTAGATCACCAAATTCTACACATTTTTTGTATGCTTTACCAATTCCAGTATGTAAGTGGAATGCGATATCCATGGAGTTCATTATATGTTTACCATGGAATCATATTGGGAAAAATATTTTTTGGGTTATCGTTGAATTACTTTCAAAATCAGATCATTTCTTTCACATTAAGGAGACAAAAAAGGTAGAAGATCTAGGGAACATATATATTTGAAGGATCATGAAGCTCTATGAATTACCTTATATTATGATTTATAATAGAGATATTTGATTTAAATCGTGGTTTTGTAAAGGTTTATAAGATATTATAGGTACCCAATTAAAGATAACCATAATATATCATGATCATACTGATGGATAGACTGAGTGATCCATTTAGATTCTTTAGGATATGCTTCGGGCATGAATTATTTATTTTCATGGCTTATGGGAAAAGAATCAATCCTTAGTTGATTTTCCCTATAAAACATTTATCAATATTTGATTAAAATATATCCATTTGAAGAATTTTATAGGAATCATTGAAAATATACTTTATGTTGGGAAGATTTAGGACAATAGTATTTGGTTGGACCAAATATTGTTCAATGGATTACAAAGACTTTGTATTTTATATGAAATATTTTAGTAATGGATTAGAGTAAATAGATATCCTATGCGTACTATCATCATTTTTTGCTAGAGTTTGCAGTATGTGATAGGATTTTTCTTAAAGAATCCCCGAATTTGGGAAATATTCATTTGGTAAGATATAGAAAGTTGATAACAAGGTTTATTGGAACTTTCAAAATAAATAAAAAATTTGGAAAGGTGGGTTATTAGTTTAACTTACTATCTCACTTGACATCAATCTATGATTTGTTTCATGTTTTCCAACCAAGGAGGTATCAACCAGATTCTTCTTAATTGTTATAAAGGGAATATGTTGATCTTAATCCTGACATCTTAGTGGAAGATATCCCAATTTATATTATGGATCATATAAATAAGGTTTTGTGTGGTAAAATGTTTCCCTTTATCCATGTAATATGGCAGTGTGGATGGGATAGAAACATGTTGCGGGAACATGAAGCATCGATGATGTAGAAGTGCCTTTTATCTTTGTGAGTTCAGAATCATAAGATAATTTTGGGAATCAAATTGACATTTTGGGGATAATTTTAACACCCTATGGGTCACATATATGTTATGTTTTGGGATTATTTTTTCACTATCATAGTTTAAAGTTCTTTGTAAGTTAAGGATCAATATTTTTTATTTTTGGGAGAAAAAGGCTAGGGACATGTCTTGTGAAAAGTTATTAGTAACTATGAAATAATCATGAAATATGGATTTGTTGGTTCTAATGAAATTTTGATTATTTCTAGAAATGTTTTTATAAATTATAGAGAATTATTAGAAAACCATGTGAGAGGATGGATTTGGACAAAATGGAAACTTCTCAGCTTTCACACATTTTTTCTAACTATGTGACTATTCATAGGTAACCATACACTTTATTTCTTAAGGGATAATCATGACCACATGGTTAGTTCATGGATTATCTAACCATGAATCCAAACTGTGTGACTCTTATGAGTTTTATAAAAATAGAAAAATACCCAGACACCCCGAGTTTTTTTTAACCCATGTTTTTTTCTATTCTCCCATTTGTTTTATCCATACCTTCATTGACACTATATAAATTTCTCCCCTTTTTATCTTGGTGATTCTATATCTATTTAGGTGGATCTCTTCAAGGTTTTCAAGAATATCCACTTGATTCATTGTCTTTTCTCTAGATCTACCCTCATTTTCTCTTCTCCATAACTCATTGAAACCCTAATGTGGCTTGACAACATGATATAAGGTGATGGGTGAGGAATTAATTATGTTTCTTATAAATCTAGGTTTTTGAGGATGGGATATCATCATTTAAAAATCAATTATTTTCAAGGTGTCTATGTTTCACGCATTAGTGAGATATGTGTCTCTAGATAATGGTTATTTATCATTTCACAACTTATTATTATTTTTTCTTTCCTTTGGATGGGATTATGAAAATGTTTGGATTGATATAAATGTGGTCTAATTTATATATTTCCATATTTTATTGAATTTAAAATGGTTTAAAATGGGTTTTATTTAAAAATAGTTTTACACACTTCATGTTTTTTATGAAATCCCTCATATATGGTATTAACTATAAAAATTGTTATTCAAGAATTGGATTTGTAATTTATTACTTCTAAATGTTTTTTGTAAAATTATGGGAATTATTTACTTGAAATTCATGAGAGAACATGGGAAATGGGGACCTCATCTGCATCAGGTTAATTATATG
Organism: Viscum album; assembly: GCA_963277665.1. Taxonomy (NCBI): domain Eukaryota; kingdom Viridiplantae; phylum Streptophyta; class Magnoliopsida; order Santalales; family Viscaceae; genus Viscum; species Viscum album. The sequence continues at coordinate 827,095,523 of OY728162.1, forward strand.
AAAACCTTAGTAAGTGTGTCACCACTAAGGGTTACGGTTATGGAACTGATATATTGTGTAAGGAATCAGTATCACTAGGATCAACATTATTTCATATTACTATTTCTACTGTGTCCTGTTTTTTATTTAATCTAGAGCTAAGGGATTCATTTTAATAGTCTTTGTATAGATTCATGGTGGTATCGTAATAGGTGTTTCCCTCACAACCTTCATATTCCTTTGAGTGTATTCATATATAGTTCTGTAGGATCCAGATAAAGGGATGGTTATCAAGTATTTTTATAACTTTTATTATAAAATTTCACTTCATGATGGTTTTAGATAGTTGTGGAGGATGGTCACATAGAGACATAGTTTTGGTCTTTGATTTATGTTGTTTCTAGGATTGGCCTTTTGTATTGTTATGTTATGTCTCATGGTTTCATACTTCTTCTTACATTTAACACATTTATTTTTTACCTTTATATTGATATATATGAGACATGATGTGTTGTCTTTTAGTGTAAAATAATTCCCATTTTTGTATGTGTTGATACTCATGTGTGTGTTTCCATCCAATGGGGATCTGGAGCGTGCTTTAGGCCTTGTGGCGGGCCATCTTGGCTGATGTGTTAGGTCTACTTGGGTTGGTTCGTTACATTAATATATTTTATTTTTAAATGTAAAAAATCATATTTTTAAATGGAAAACTTTAAAATATCTTATAATATATAACTATATGTGTTTATGGCCTAAATATTCTCAATATATTAAAAAAGATACAAGGATCCATTCAAGGATCACCAAAAATATTCAATCATGGAATGATTATTTTTCCATGTGTCTAAAAGAGTTTAGTGGGAGAATTATAGTTTTTAATGTGATATATATTGAAAACATATAGAAAATTGAGTAGTCTTATAGTTCGTTAAGTCATAGTTGAAAGTATTTCCTCATAAATGACTTGATGTAACAACCTGTGTTTAGGGGAAAAGATTTACTGAGATTGATCTATCGGTTTCATGGACTAATTCACCATTCATAAATTGAAAAAGGTATTGATAAATAAAATATGAAGCAATTGGGGGATTCTATTAGAAAATTTCACATATCATAAATCATTCCATGGTGACGTCTTATAAGAAATATGTAGAGATTAAGAAAATAAATAAAACTATATATCCTTTAGTGATTTAATTTTCACATATGCCATATTATATACTAGATTTTATATATCCTTTGTTTAAATTGTGGTAAAAATATCACAAAAATTCCATGATAATTCAATTGATCGGTAGTTATAACTATCCAATAGTACTTAAGATGTACAAGGGACATATTTATGGTACATATAGAGTAATAAGAGAAAGTTATAAAGGGGGTATAATAACTACCATCCAAATATAATAATATTTTATAGTATTAGAGTTATGAAAAGTAAAAGAGAAACATAATATCATTATAGAGAGTGGTCACCAATTTTATAGCATATGAGTATATTAAATTTTAAAATTTTGTTGAAGAAGTGGTATAAATATGTATCCTTATCCTAGATCATGGTATTATACCAATGAAGTATATTTTTTCATGATGTATATTATAATAATATTATAGTAGTGATACTGCTCAAGAACTCCATGTTATGATAAAGGTCAAGAGTTATATTATTTAGATATATCATATCTTGAGTTATTTTACATAATAAGGTGAAGTTACAGCTAGTGAACTATACATATGAAAACATGGTATACCGAATAACTAAAAATATGTGTTTTAAAAAATAATATTTTTCATGGGAGAGTTAATACTTTGTGAATAGTTAATTGTTGGATTTAGTGAAAGTGGGGGTTTTATTAACTTTTCTTCCTTCACCCAATACAAAAATGAAATTTTGTATTACTATGCAATTCATGGAGAATGATATATGCATAATTTAAATGTACCATGATAATAACACAACTTTTTTATGTAATTGATATGGTAATGCACATATATTACATGTTGTATAAAATATTTGAAGAAAAACATATCTATAATGAGAACCACTTGAAAACATGATAGACATATTAAACATATGACCTATTATATAGATTAAAAATATGATGGGACAAATATGATGTATCACTTTCACTTTTTTGGGGGATCATAACACTACATGACAAATGGATTCTAGATGTAGTTTAAAATACTAAGGATCGGGTCTCTTAATTTTCTCATCCCACTGTGGTATATTGAGTGAAATAGTACTTAAAATAATTTTTTTTACTAATTGTGGTCTTGAAGAACATTTATGAATCTATAAATCATTGCTATAATGACTGTTGAAATTTGAATTATTGTATTTTTATAACAATTAGTGGTAGTTATAAATATTTTGGAAATATTTCATTGGGTATATCTCAATTATACACATTTAAATATATTTATTGCCCTTATAACCACCATGAAAATATTTCATGATGGTTTAGTGGTGCATACCGTGAATTGGAAGTGGTTTAGCAGTAGGTAGTGGCAGTTAAAACCAATTCGGAATAAATTACAACACTTTTTTATTTCAAGGTGGTTTAATCCACTTTTATACACTATAAAAATTTAACAGGGAATAATGGTGATCTATACACTACTACCATCAATTTACAGTGCAGATATATCTATAACATATTGAATTTTTTAGATTCAAAAGATTAATAAAACAAAAAATATTTAATAATTAGAAACATTATGTTAGAAAACATTTTAAATACATTAATATATTTTTAACTGTGAAATACTATAAATGATGCGCATATAAGTTTTACAAGAAAAATATACAACACATGAATAGTGGGATCCAATATCAACTCTATCCACAAAAGTTTGGCTGGCTTCCCCCAGAAGATCTACAGTACTTGTGTTCCTATCAACTAATAACCATCAAAACATATAATTCCAACGATATATAGAATTTAAAAAATTAATCAGTTTTCATTATATATTGTGTATACAAAATAAATTTAGAAAAATTATCATAATAATATAAACTTATTAATATTAATGTACCGGATTTAGTACCACCCATATGAAGGTTGAAATTTTAAGAGGAGTTCTATTTTTCCTTCCTTGAAATAGATATGAAAAATAATTAGACATACATTTAATATAAATATAAAATAAAATACACTATAAATATTTATTTTCATTCACATATTCTTTTTTATAAAAAAAACTAATTCTTCTATGTGATTATAATGTTACTCTAATCATGATATATGATGTAAATGGACATCATGTCACAAGCTAATTTCCCCTATATCTACGCGTACAGTCCCCTATAATCGTCTGCAAGAACCCTCTATATGTAAAATAAAAAAATCTATTTCACATTAAAATTTTCATACCAATAATGGTCATGATTTTATTCCCTCATGAGTGTAATTATCAAACTATATTCATATTCTATGATCACTCCAAAGGAAATCCATCTAATACCCCTAATAACCTTGAATCAAAATACATCAATATTGTGACATTTTTTAAAAAATACCCTAGAATTGGATTTTGGTGAGTACATATTTATAATCGTAAATTAAAATTCACTAATGGTAGATATAAAAATAATTTTTCAAAATTTATAATACATATGTATATTGTGGAAAAATATATTTAAATTTTTTATTTTTTATTAAAACTTGTTACAAATATCTAAAATTGATTTTTTGATTGGTAATTGAGATATTCTCTTGACATATTATCCTTTGTTGTGTAATTTATGTAGAAATATTTTTATATAATTATCAGTGTGTAGTATTAATATGGTGTTTAAAGTGGGAATTAGTATTTAGTTGATGATAGTGGGGCTATATAATGTGGTAACTGAAACCATATAATGTTGAGATCCATAGGGTAGAGTAAATTAGGAAAATCAATTAATAGGGTTTTACGAGAGTAATTTTACTTAGGAGTGGGGTGTTTTGATCTTATTTGTAAATTTATTAGAGTCATGTAATGAAAATAGAATCTCGATATAATGAAACGAAGGAGCATACATGACGAATTTGGGAGAATATAAAATCAGTATGATGATATAAGATTTGTTAAATACCTAATGTTATCATCAAATTATATGTTTTTAGCATACCTGCATCCAAAAAGAATATAAAATAAGTTATAACATGATATATGATATAATAAAATGAAAATATTTTTAAAATGATGTAAAATGATTAAATGAATTGACTTATTATAAATAAACAAATAATATATAAGTCGAAGGATTACTAATAATAAAATAAATTTATTTTTAATGAACATATTATTTTCATCCTCTATCATTAACATGATTTCATATTTGTCACCCTCCCTTACAAGACCAACTACTTCAATATCATCAAAGACAGACAGATAAATATTCTGTTGCTGATAGAGTTCATTTCCATAAAATGTTCTTTAACTTTTTCACCCATATCATACATTTCTCTTCGATTGACATGCACTACAATAATTCCCCCTTCTCAAATCTATTATCCAAATTTTAGACAATTTTAGCATGTGAATCCAAAATATATAGATCATGTTATTTATGCTCACCAATATTGATAAATTGAGATAAGTTAACATAATTAAATTTTATATAAAAATTATATATTAACCAATAAATATTGACTCTCTTGAATTTTAATAACCCAAAAGAAAATTGTCCATGATATTTAATTCAACAATGACAATCAACATTTTATAGTACACAAACCATGAGATTTATATGAACATTCCACTATTTTTTGTTTTAAAACCATCATGAAGCAAAATTATATAAAACAAGGATTCATTAATAATATAATCATAAAATATCATATACTTATTCAAAGGTCCTCAATCCAAAATATTTCAAACCACAATGAACTATAGCTCAATTACCAATAATCATGATCTATATATATATAAATATAAAATATTTTTAGATACATAAGATAATTTTATTGAAATATTATGAATATAAAATCGATTATGATCTTGGAAGATGTGAAAACAATCAATAATGTATTTGTTAATGGTTTTTTATTATCTTTTTATCTATTAGTGTTCAACATCAACATCAAAATCATATCTTTTTTTATTAATATTTAATTCTTTAATAAAAGGATTTACAATATCCTTATTGGGTAGTACATATCTATGTGCTTATATGGTCTCTATTTGTGTAAATGAAATTAAGGATAGTATCCTAACAAGATGACCTAACATTTTATTTTTTGCTAACATGTTGTAGGACTAAAAATGATTTGTGTTATTAGAAACATGTCTAACTCAACTGAATTATGTTTCAATATTATCCAAAAACATTGAACCAAAGGTAAGACTACCTTAATCCATATAACCTTTAGAAATGGAGCCATATGGTTGAGCTTTATTTCTCATAAAATACATCAAATTAACTAAACACCTAATCAGAAAAAGTAACCTAGAATAATAAACCATATATGTAATGAGTATGAAAATTTTAATCTTGTAATGCTTAACAAGTATGATGAAAATACCACCCTATGGTATACATCAATTAATAAATAATGAGCCATCCACTAGTGGAAAAAACATTTTACATAGAGACGTTTTTCATGTTGGTTCTATATAACTGACATGCAAAGCTATGCAAATCGATTTATCAGGTCGGTTATAAAATAACCGACATGATAAATCGATGAGAATCAATATTTTACATCGGTTATAAAATATCCAATTTAAAAATGGATGAGATTAGATTTATCACGTCAGTTATTTTATAACAGACCTGAAAGATCGAATCTGGGCACTATATCACATCGGTTATTTTATAACTGACGTGATAAATAAAATCTCGGAAATTTATCATGTGGGTTATAAAAAAACCGAAATTAACATCAGTTATAAAATCAACGACATGATAAATAATTTTCTACTTAGGTTATTAAATAACTGACATTATAAACATAAAAAATAGTTTATCAGGTCGGTTATTTAATAATCGACGTGATAATGATTTGAAATGATTTATCACACCCAGTATTCAGTAGTTCTGTTTTCTTCTATCATACAACCTGCAACTCCTCTCTCTCACGTGGAAAACCAAGAATGGATTCTTCAAAGTCCTTCCCTCCAGCCTCATTTTTCCAACATCATTCATCATCTTTATTATCACAAGATCTTTCTGGTTGAATCACAACACTCAAGTAAGCCTATCACAGCTCAGTTTCATTTTTTATTTTTTTTATTCCCTAAACATATGTTTTGAGATTTTATTTTTCTATCATTGTTGTTTCTATGATGTTACATGTCATAATGTTCTATTATAAAGTGCTAAATTATTTTCTGGTAAAATAAACCAGGGAAGTGATATCTTGAAAGTTTACAATTTTTGTGTGTTCGATCATGTGTGTGTGCATGTACAGGGGGTGTCCAAAGAGGTGGTGGGTTGTCCAAGAAGGTGGGGTATCCAGGGGGTGGGGGGATTTCGAGGGGTGGGGGTGTCTAGGGTGGTGGGGGGGGGGATCTCCATGTGGGTGGGGTTGTCCAGGGGGTGTCCAATGAGGTGGGGCTGGTGTCCAGTGGTTGTAGGGGATTTCCAAGGGGTAAGGGGTGTCCAGGGGAGGGGGGTGGTTGTGTCTAGGGGTGAGTGGGTTTTCCAATGGAGTAGGGGTGTCCAGGGGGTGGGGGTGGTGTCCAGGGGGAGAGTAGGTTTTCCAAGGGGGTTGGGGCTATGCAGGGTGGTGGGGGGTGTTTAGGAGGCATGGGGTGTCCAGAGGGGTAGGGGGTGGTCCATGGGTCCAGCGGGTGAGTGGGCTATCCAAGGGGGTAGGGGTGTCCAGGGGGTGGAGGTGTCCCGGGGGTGTAGTGGTTTTCTACAGGGGTGGGGGATGCCTAGGGGATGTAGGGGCTCTCCAAGGGGGTGATGGTGTCCAAGGGGTGTCAAGGGGGGTGTCCAGGGGGTGAGGGGGATTTCCATGGGGGTGGGGGTGTCCGGAGGGTGGTGTGGGTAGGGAGTGTTCAGGGGGGTGAGGGGGTTGTCCAGGGTTGGGGTGTCCAATAGGGTGGGGGTGTCCTGAAGGTGTCCAAGGGGGTGGGGGTGGAGTCTAGGGGGTGGGGGTGTCTAGGGGGGTGGGGTGGTGTCTAGGGTGTGAGTGGGATGTACAAGGGGGTAGGGGTGTCAAGGGGGTGGGGGGCTGTCCAGAGGGGTGGGGGGCTTTCGAAGGGGATGGTGGTGTCCAGGGGGTTTCCAGGGGTGAGAGGGATTTCCAAGGGGGTGGGGGTGTCCAAGGGGTGGGGGTGGTGTCTAGGGGGGTGAGTGGGTTGTCCAAGGGGGTGGGGGTGGGTGTGAGTGGGTTTTTCAAGGGGTTGGCGGTGTCTAGGGGGTGGTGGTGATTGGTGTTCCAAGAGGGTAGGGGGTGTCCAGGGGGGATGGGTGTGTCCAGAGTGGTGGGGGCTGTCCATGGTCTGGGAGGGGGGTGTCCAAGGGGGTGGTGGTGTCTGGGTGGTTTCCAAGTGGGTGGGGGTGGTGTCTAGGGGTGGGTTGAGGGGGCTTTCCCTTGGGGTGGGGGTGTCCAGGGGGTTGGGGGTGGTGTCCAGGGGGTGAGGGGACTGTCTAGGGGGTGGGAGTGTCCATGGGGTGGGGGTGTCTTGGGGGGTGTCCATGGGGGTATGGGGTGGGAGGTGGTGTCTAGGGTGTGGGGATGTCTAGAGGGTGGGGGTGAGTGGGTTTTCCAAAGGGGTAGGGGATATCCAAGCGGTGGTGGTGTCCAGGGGGGGTTGTTTAGGTGGTGGGGGCTATCTAGGGGGTGGTGGTGTCCAAGGGGTGTCCAAGGGGGTCTGGGGGGGTGTACAGGGGGGTGAGGGGGTTGTCCAATGGGGTAGGGTGTTGGATAACCCCGTCACATCCTATACACCACTCCCCAACCCCATGGACACCTCCACCCCCATGGACACCCCATCCCCTGGACAACCCCCACCCCATGGACACCCCTGACCCCCATGGACACCCTAGACAACCCCCTACCCCCATGGACAACCCCTACCCACTTGGACAGCCCCCAAAACCCCCTAGACACCCCCTTACCCCTTTGAACACCCCTTGGTATATATATATATATATATATATATATATATATATATATATATATATATCCCAAAACTTCCATTGAATCCGTTGGCATATATTAACTTCAGGTAGTCTCTACCAGCAGTTCCTATAGAACCATTGGTATAGGACTATTGTAACGACCATCATGCCAACAGTGTGTGAAACATCATGCCAACAGTGTGTGAAACCATTGGGATATTGTATCCCAACAGTTTCAGGGGATATCCCAATGGTTTCAAATCATTGGGATAGCTGTAAATTTTAGTAGTGAATGTATACATATTTCAATATTTATATTTCAAATTTCATGTTTACAGAAGGGGGAATTTGGTATCTAGTTGCACCAGGATGTATTATTTTTGTACCTTAAGAAGAATGGATCAAAGAGGAATTTAAAACTGTTATATCTAACTATATTTTCTTTTTAAAATAATTTTCATGCATATATTTTTCAAATATGCATATATTTGTTTTATATTTCAATATATTTTAAATTAAAATTAAGATATTTTTCATATAAATATAAAATTGCTTTATCATAAAAAGATGTATAATTTTGATATTTTTATAGGTAATAATGAGTTGAAGTTGGATTGTGGCACATCGAATGAGTAATGAATATGAGGAAGGTGTTGATTCATTTTTGTAATTTTCTAAACAAAATGTTCCAAGAAGTGACATGTCTTTCTATTAATGCCTGAAATAATTGAATATGAAGAAGTTGGAAAGTATAGACATAAAAGATCATCTGATTGGTCTTGGTTTTAATATGAGTTACAACCCTTTTATTTGCATGGTGAAACTGGACAGAAGGTTAGATCTACTGATGACTATGATTTTCAAGATAGTAACTGCGATGGAATTGAAGAAATGATTCTTGATATTGAATTAGAAAAAATTGAGATAGAACTGACAATTGTATGTTTATATGGTGGTGCTGAAAAACCATTATATCCTGGTTTTACAGATTTTACAGGTTTTTTGGTGATGTTAATATTGATTAACCTGGAGGTGAAACATGGATAGAGTGACAAAAAGTTTATAGAGAAGCTTCAATTGTTGAAATAAATTCATTCAAAAGAAAAGGATCTTCTATATTCACAGTATAAGGATATGAAAATATTGTGCCCGATTGGATTGGGATACAATAAAATACATTCTTGTCCAAATGAATGTATGATATATAGGAAGGAATATGAATTTCTATCAGAGTGCCATAAATGTAGGACATCACGGTATAAGTTGAATGAAAAATCACATGCTGATGTAGAGATTACAAAGAACCCTGCCAAGGTATTTTGGTTTCTTTATATAATTCATCATTTGTAATGTTTATTTGCTAATTAAAATGATGATAAAAGGTTAATATGGCGTGCTTATGAGCGGATATGTTGCAAAAAATAGGACATCATGCTGATTGTCCACAATGGATGTAAATTTATGAGCAGTATCCTTTATTTGGAAATGAAATTAGAGATCTTAGATATGGATTGTGCACAGATTGAATGAATTCATACTGAACCCTCAGTAGAACACATAGTTCATGGCCTATTTTATTGGTAATTCACAACCTCTATCCTGATGTTTGTATGAAGTGAAAATATGTCATGTTGAGTATAATGATCTATTGTTTGAGGCAACCCAAAAATGATATTGATGTTTTCTTGTCACCATTGATTGATGATTTGCAACTTTTATGGGAGGATGGTATTAGGGTGTATTATTCTTATAAAATGTAATATTTTCAACTTCATGCAGTGATTATGTTCACTATAAATGACTTCCGAGCATATGAAAATTTTTCTGGATACAGTGTTAATAGGCATAATGCATGTCCAATTTGAGAACAGCATACTTCATATTGTCAATTGCATCATGGGAGGAGAATAGTATACATGGGTCATTGAATGTTTTTGCCTATGGATCACTCTTATAGAAGACTAAATAAGGAATTCAATAGATCACAATAATTTTATATTTCTTCATAACCTTTATCCCATAATGTGTATTTTGAGAGGGTGAAAACACATGATGTGTTATTGGGAAAGACACAGAAATCTAGTAATGATAGAAATATTTGGAAGAAAAGGTGAATATTTTTTGTGCTACCATATTGGAGATAACATGAAGTGAAACATAATATTGATGTCATTCATATAGAGAAGAATATATGTGATAGTTTGATTGGAAGATTGTTAGATATTAATGGAATGGATAAATATGGGTTGAATGCAAGATTCGACATAATATCAATGGGAATACGTTTGGAGTTAGCTCTCACTCTTAATGGAAGACATACATTTCTTCCCCTATAATTTCATACATTATCCAAGAGGGAGAAAATTATCTTTTTCAGGGTCTTCATGATATCAATGTGACTCAAGGTTATTCATCAAATGTAAAAAAAAATTGAATTTTTGAAGGATTTGAAGTTGATAGGTATGAAATCTAATGGTTTTCACGTCATGATGAAAAAACTTCTACCAGTTGCATTGTGTGGAATATTGCCCATCCATGTCAGAAAGAATATAATAAAGTTGTGTTATTTTTTAAATTCAATTTGAAATAAGATGATATATGTGAATGTTTTGAACATTTTGGAAAATGATGAAATTTCTATACCTTTTCAATTTGAAATGTATTGTCATCCATCTTTTTAAGATATATTGGTGCATTTACTGTTATATCTGGTTTGAGAAATAATGATTTGGGAACCAATTTATCTTCTTTGGATGTATGATTTTGAAAGGTATATGAAAATATTGAAGGAGTATGTTAATAATCCATATCATCCTGAAGCCTCCATTATTGGTAAGTATATTTATGAGGAGTTTACGGAGTTTTGTACATGATACATGGCTATGGCGGAGCACATAGGTTTGCCTCCATCTCTCTATAAAAGTGTTAATAATTTCGGTAGGGGGATTCGTGGATTGAAATTCAAATCGTTGTCAACTGAATAGATGAATAAGGTAGAATTATACATCTTGAATAACATATCTGATGCTCAGCTGTATATCACATTTCTTATTAATGAGTTGAAACAATGTCATCCAAAGAAGAATGAAATGTGGATTTTGAATGAGCACAACAGAACATTTTTTCCAGGGTTTAAAAAGACCTTGATTGATAGATCAGATGTATCAGAGACATTAAGATTGTTAGTGGGTTTTCCAAGTTTAAATGTGATTACATGGTCCAGGTATGAAATTAATGGCTATACATTTCATACGATAGGTTAGGACAACTGAAGTGTATTTTAGAATAGTGGTGTATCGGTGTTTGCAGAAGCAATGCATTTTTACAGTTCCAAAGACAAAGACCCAATTTCTACATCAAGTGAATATTATGCATTCATTGATGAAATATGGGGGGTTGATTACTTTAAAATTAAAGATCATGTTTTTAACTGCAACTGGTTTATCGGTAACAACTGTGTTAGACACGATGACTTTTGAATGAAATTTTTTAATATGAATAGATTGGAAGACACAACAGATTCTTTTATAATGGAAGCACATGAAAAAAAGATTTTTTATATAGTTGATCGATCTGATATGCAGTGGTCTATTTTTTTAGAAGGGAAAAAATTTCTTGGTGAGGATCAACTTGATGAAGACGCTGATTTATACGATATCCCTACTTCCATGGAATGATTAGCAGAAAATAATGATAAACATGTTGAAGACATGTTGAAGACATGTTTTGTTCTATAAGGAATGATCATGACAAAGGAATTTGAGAAAACAATCCATTTGTACTTTCCTAATATTATAGGTAACATATTTTTATTTCATTTTTACACTTATTATTTTCATAAAATGTTAGATATTGTAATTTTTTATTTATTAAAATTCCTATTAAAAAAATAATTAGAAATTTTAGTTATTTTAATTTTGTTTAGTTTAGTTTATCATGTTTACCAGTATGTATCTTATATAACTATTGATTTTGTTGAATGACAATTAATTTACCATGTTTACCATAGTTTACCATAGTTTACCATAGTTTACATTTACATAACATATATATTTTTTGATTTTGTTTAATGACAATTACTCTACCATGTTTACCATTTTTTTCATCTTTACCATTATTTAACATGATTACCAAATTTACCACATTTACTATTTTTTAACTTAGTTTAGTTTTCCTTTTTTGTTTACATTAGTATTTTAATATTTTAATTTCTATATTTGTGAACTATTGTTTTCGTTTTTCATTTGATGGATAATGACAGATCAATCATTTGATCAACCACATGATTCTAGAGGTGAGCATAATAATCATACCTATGGGAAGGAACATTCACATGCCCCACATGATGTTCCCCAATATTCCTCATGTTCTCCCATAACGACTAATAAGAGTTCGAGAATTGGTAAATGTTGCTGCACACATTTAACAAAATTATCACTTGCCCATAGCCAAGACCAGAGGATACTTGTTGAGTTTGATGAGAATGATATTCGTAGAGGTCGAAATGCAAAATATTTTAAGAGTTTTGTATCAAATCAGTGTAAAATAAAATATGCATTTTGTATGAAGATTGGAGAAGTGTGGACAAAGCGATAATATCTCAGTTATGGCGTACCCAACACGCAACAACGAGTTTCTTGGGAATCTTACGTTGCACTCTAATAATAAAATAATATTATTTTAAATGTTAGTTAACAAGTAGCCGTTGTACTGGCGGGAATGGATAGAAATAACTAAAATATGATTATATATGTTTTTAAATGTTTTTAAATTTACCCAATAAAAAATAAAGGCTTAAAATACGTAAAGAATTCAATTTTAGGCATTTATACCCTAATTTTCACTAACGGTTCACTTATCACCTTTTGACGGAGAACCGTCATTAAATATAGTTTTGATCAATCTTATAAATTCTATTGGACCAAAATTAACTCTTCATTAGAATCGGGACATCAAAATTTACTTTGTGTAAATTTTTGGTACCTTTCCGATAAAGTTCATTTTTTAATGAATAGTGTAAAATGTAGTTTTTGTAATTCAAAACCTCTTTTTAATCTAATTTATTTATATGATTAGATTATCTTTTGAATTGGTTTTAAAGTTAAATTAGAAAATATTTTTACCATTAAATCCAATAGTGGTCTTTGGAATTAATTTAACTTTGAAATCTGACTTAAACTAGCTTCAATCTTTTGATACTTATTGTTTCATAAAAACACGCTATTTGCTCTGACAGCGGGAATTAATTATTAAATTAATTAATGAAACTTATATGTTGTGAATTTTGTAAAATTTACTTCATTTTTGAATTTGGAATATCAAATATAGCTTAGGGTGAATTTTTGGTAATTTTCTGGAAAACTTCAATTTTTGATGAATAGTGAAACCACTAAGTGGTACTTATAAAAACTGATTTTCCGTTTAAATGAAATTTTGCCATCATTGTGTTTTGAATTTAAAAAATCCTACATAAATGGTTGTCATTAAGAAGTAAAATGTGGTTCAATGAGATTATAATAATTTTTTGGTGAATAGTAACTTATTAAGTTTTTAATCGCGATTAGTGGTAATTAGTGTAGTTTAAGGTAAAAATAATGATTTAATAAAATGAGATGAGCTTGACACATGTCCTACCCTCATTGGTTGTGTCATGGCTGACCAAGAAAAGCCATGGGTCAACTTGGGGACCCCATGGAGCCACTTTGGTTGGGAGATGACATAAATAACTTTTTATTTAATGTAAAAGTAAAAATGACACAAACATAATATGTTTTACGAAAACAATTTTTACATGGGGTTATAAAGATAAGATTTTTTATTATAAATAGTAATTTGAAATCTAAAAAGATTTCCTACATCATAGTATTTTTTTATAATTTGTATACTTTAAATAAATTAAATTATTTATGACATCATGATGATGCAGCGATGACCTCATTATTTAACGATTTAAATTAAATGGAATGTTAATGAAAAATCTAAAACCTACACATGTACAAAACCTATTGTATGAGTTGATTTAGAACCCTTATCACCTTATCCTAGAATAATATCAATGTGGGACCTTAGAAATTCGAAACACTTTTGAAAATAAAATAATAGTTTAATGATTTCCAAAAGTGCCCCTCCTCTCCTCTTATAAAAGGCCTCCAACTCTACCTCATTTCACACACTCCTCAAGCCTTTGGCTCGGCCATACCCTGCCCATTTACTCTCTCCACATACCTCTCCTCATCCTAGAGGGTTTCCTTTGGGAATAATCCTTTCAAAGGAATCCTTTAGGCTCAAATCAAAAGGAGTTACACTTTTAAAGGTAATTCAATCTCTCATGTTCATTTGTTTTATTTTGCTTCTCCAACCCCCTAAACTCTTTTTATTTACTTCTTTTGTAACAACAACAGTATTTTCAATATACTAGGATGTTTTTATAAGATTTATTCGAGATACACTCTCACACAACTACATCAAATGGTTAAAGAACATACGGTTTCCGTGGATGGCAAAATTATGCCTCCCGAAACGATGATTGTTCAATACTCATTTAACACCTTCAAAGGTGGCCATTATGATGTCACAATTTTTATATATGATATATAATATGTTTATGTTTTCCTTAAGCTTCTGTATTTATCTTTTTGGTCATACCTTTATGGTTTCTATTATGGGTAAACACGATATCTTCATTTAAGGAAGTGCGGACTACCGCCCCCTGAAAGTGATTTGATTCGTTAATACCATATGTGGGATGTGTAAAGGATAAAGTTAATGATATTATATATGTTATTTTACTGGAATTAAAATATACTCTTATATCATTATGATTCCATTCCAGAAAATACGAAATAGAAATGGAAGTAGCGTTCATGCGTACGTACGGCTTACCGTCTCCATGAACGGTGCATTTCATTTCTTACCTCTAAATGATTATGTAATATTATAAATACATGTATATGCTGGATATATATGATATATATGATATCCAAATCCGGAATGTCATTCTGGATATAGAGAACCTTTGATCACACGAACAACATGTAATTGTAAGAAGTCCACTTTCGACTTAAGAACCAAATATCGACAAAACAAACATTATTAACTTAAATGGTTACATAATGTTTATAACATGGAAATAAGTGATATAAAAGGAATAATGAACTATAGAAAGGTTCTTAATCAAGTAGAAATTAACTCAAGTTTATTATTCAGGACATTAAATAACGATCGAGTCAAGTCGGACCCGAGGTAAGGGACTTCTTCTCAATCTCCTTTCATTGAGGCATATTTCATTTTATACAGAACTTTATTTTATACGGTGTATAAACCCCTTTGACTTTTACTTTTATACAAAAGGAATCTTTTTCTACGAAGCGTTTTACTAAACGACAAAAAGGAATGTTTTTTAACATACGCGGTGACAATGACCTTTTCCGTCGCCGCGAGTATTATTTGGTCTTTGGCTTCCTCAACAAGCCATAATGTTTTTAAAGTAAAATAAATAGCATATACTCTTTTATGTATTTTGGTATTGAAAATGGTTTTGATAAAGGATTATATTATGTCAATATATTTATGATATATTGTGATTGAAATGTGGAAATGTAATCATTCTTTTATATTGGTTTTATGTTTTATGATTTTATATTGGTACTTGGACATTTTAACGGGTGGTTACGTTATAAACCATATGACGGGTGGTGCCGCGAATACCAGGACGGGTGGTTACGTTATAACCTCCAATGCATTGGGTATGGAAGTCGGCCGTAAGGCTATTCCATTAAGTATGTATGGAAATTGGTCGTATGGCTATTCCATTAAGTGATATGTGTGGGAGTCGACCGTATAGTTATTCCACTTAAGTATGTTTATGTCCCCAGTTACCTTTATATATGTTATGTGTTCTCTATATGGGTTTTATGGTAATCCTTTGGTTAGAAAATGGTAAGTAATGATATTTTATTCAGTTAAGTGTTTTACTACTTCATAAAGGTGAAAAGTATGACTTTGATAAAGTATACATGGTTTACTTTTTGTTTTGATAAACTAACAGTTTTTATTCTTTGTGTATCCCTTACTGAGTTTTTATGCTCATCCCAAGTTTTTGAAATGTTTTTCACAGGACTTAGCATGGAATAGGGTCAAGGATGGGATCAAGGGAAAGTCATGCTACCTAAAACATGAAACTAGACATGTTTCTTTTTAAGAGTTTTTATTTTATGAAAATTTAGTAGAAGAGACTACTTTGTAATCTTTTGAGATGTAATAGTTATGTCCTAATTCTCTAAAACTATAAACCTGAAAAGATCCTCAATGTGAATTATTCATTTAATTCAATTTTAAGGATGGTTTAAGGCATGGGCCTTATAATTTACCCTTACTGAGCATTTGAGCTCACCCCTTTCTTATGTTTTATTTTTCCAAGGATCCCAAGAAGTGTTTTATGATTGTGATGCAGGGTTAAGATAAGGGAACAATGGAATTATCAAAAGATTATTTATGTTGTGTTGTATGTTAGGAAGTGTAATGTAACATTCATGTATGTATTCTATTTTACAAGACTGCTAAACGGATTGGTCCTTTGGGACTTGATTCCTTGTAACCATGCCAATGTATTAAAATAATGCACTGAATCTGGGTAACTGGGTCGGGGCGTTGTAATAATAGATGTGATAACCTTGTTTTTTCCGTCGGTTTTCTAATAACTTATATGAAAAATGATTCAGAGGGGTTGTTTATTACATTGGTTATTTAATAAATGATGAAATAAACAACAAATTACATCGGTTATTTAAAAACCGACTTATTAAATCATGACTCTGAACCGTTTTCCAAATCAATTTTTTAGGAACCGATGTAAAAATGGATTCAGATTTATATATTTTATGTTTGTTTTAAAATAACTGACAAAAAAAATATTTATAACATACCCTACAATAACATCGGCCAAAAACTGACGTAAAAAATAAAAAATAACCGATATAAAAAACATTTGTTCCCTAGTGATCTAACATGAACTTCCTCAACCAAATTCATAGTTAGATAAAACATAATAGTTAAAAAGGAATGAGGGAATATAATATCCAAATTAAAAAAATCAGTAAAAAACTTCTTTAATTTTTTCATGCTCAATGGGGTTTTATTATTTTACAAAAATCTATTTGGAGAATCTAAAAACTCAATTACAACTGCTTTTATTTTGTCCGGTAATAGTTTATACAATATCAAAGGAATAAATATCCCTATAAAATTATGTGAGTATTCACATTTAAGACTAGGTATTATAGAATGTTTTTTAGTAAATTCATATTCATATGTTACTTTAATATCAATGAGCTACTTTCACATTTTTCAGTCTTCAATGGAAAACATACTTTTGTTAATTTTTAATGAAAAATCTTCTTGGAAAAGTCTTTATATTATAATTTTTACATAGATAATTATTTATATTAATTTATTCTTTTTTCCTTATGATAATTATGATTATATTTTTATTTTACCTAATCATTCAGTATTATAAAAAAAATCACATATATTCTTTTCAATGTGCATAAAATCAGGATTATGATGTAATAATTGAAATTCCCATTAAGGTTGTTCGGAAAAAAATTATGTTTCTTCAATTTTTTATCAAATACATCTGATGAGAAGTGACTCCTTTAATTGAAATGTTCAACTTATACACTTTACAAAATTAATCATCAATAATTAATAATTTTTACCTGAAATTTGAACCTAATAAAAAGGATGGTGGATGACTCAAATAATTTCATTCATCAACTAATGACTTATTAAACTAATATCTATGAGATATGTCTAAAAATTTATGATGAAATATGAAACACACATTTCTTCATTATGGTTGTATTCTACGGTTGAATTCAAATTTACATACTGGACATGCCTGGCCAGTGTGAGTGGACAAACTAGACATTTTTATAATATCAAGAAATTAGTAATATTCTATATTAGAGAAAAAAATGTTTTGAACATTTTTGTTTTGGATGTATAATATGTATCTACACCATTGTACTTTAAATCTTGGCATTATTTTATAACAGGTTAGATATATACATTGATTTCATTTCTAGGAATTTTTTTCTTAGAATAAAGATCAAAAAAATTTAAATAATTGTTTTTCATACCCATCCTCTTAATGAATATTGTAAGAGATCAAAATAACTAACCATATATTATAGGTTGTACAAAGAGTCCTGAATAGATTAAATCCATTAGTATAAAATAACAAACACCCATTACTAGGATATAAAGATAAATTTTTATATGAATAAAAAAATGATTTCCAGGATTTAAAATATTTTGGATGACATGTATACTTATAATTATTGTTTTACGTGCAATGGCACTTCATTTTCATTACAATTTAAAATCACATAAACAATCCTTAAAATCACGGTTCTAATGGAATGTAATGTAAAACCATTATAGTGGTTTTATTAATATTATTATTTTAATTCTCTTAATTAAAACATTCCTCAGTATTCATTGACTTCCATCTAGAAGTATGACAAATTTTACAATCTTATCTATTAGAATCTTCCCCATGATAAAACAACCAGTCATTGGTACATGCATGTATCCTTGTGTAATTGAGAAAGATATTGTTAATAACATTCTTCATCTTATAAAATAAATCCTAAATTTTATCTTCAATACATGAATCATGTTGGAACGCCAATATCATCAACATTACTTTATTTATAATTCTGTATAAGCACTTGATATGGTAAAACATCAGTAGAAGGGACAATTGTTTATATTTTCTATTTCTATCTTACAAATCCCCACCTTGAATGTCCAAAAATTGATAAAATTCATCTGATTGATCAATCCACTTTTCAATTTTATGAATCAATAATAAAAATAAAAATAAACCAAATTAATATGATACAGTATTTATCTTATTATTCACAGCATCAAAGAATCATTAATCATGTTTTGAATTTCATTGTCTAATATTAGGAAAATAATTTGTTTATTATATTGATGGAATCAAGTGAAGATTTATATAATCAACAATTACACATGGAAAATATATCTAACATATCTAATATTAAATTATTACAATATCATGTTCTCAAATACTTCATGTATTTTCAACTATCGTCTGAAATTACAATCAGAGTGTAGAAATCCTATTCTCCCATCTACAAATCAATTTAAAATTCCAAAATCAAAAAAACCTCCAATCCGTTAATATACTGAGATGTATTTTGGGTAAATGAATCCCGATTTAATTCCTTTTTACCCTATATATAAATGTCTTTATGAAAAAAATATAACACACCCTAATTAAAAAAACTCATGTTAAAAATAATACATATCCAGGAATAATCTATAGGAACTTATAAAATTTAATTAAGAAAAATTCATCATATACAATATAATTTCAATCAATTGATTTTACAATTTCATATTCTATGATATAAATATATCGAATAACATGTATAATAATATATGTGAAATAATATATTAATGACTAGTAAATAACATATTAGCAAATAAACTAAAAAAAATGAAACATAATTTATAAATGCATAAAAAATTCTAAAGGAAAACTAAAAGAAAATAAATAACCCTAATAATCAACTGAAAATTATCTATATTTTATATAATCAATAAAATTAATAATAAATTAAAAAGTAATATATATCCCAACATGATAAATCATAAAATCCCAAATTCATTATAAATCAAAACATTTATATCCCAACAAGACTAATCAAAAATTTTAAATACTTCTCTAAATACAATGGAGTTTGTTGAAATTAGATAATAATATAAAAAAGATAAGAGTACTTCTTCTAGAAACATACCTTGTACCTAGAATAATTGAATAGAGAAGTGTATTAGGTTAATTTGACATAAGATATATAAGGATAACCCACTTTGAATACAGAGTTTCTATGAAGAATAATGGGAGGAGGGAATTTAGAAATATATAGGATGAAGGAAAAGGGAATGGGAGGTTCATGGGATTGAAGGAGAATGATAGGGGATGATATGGTGGGGATATTTTTCCAAGGGATGGAGGGCCATAGGGATTCATGTGATAGAAAAAATAAAAGGAGAGTGGTGTGACCACGATAAATTGGTTTAATTGACAAATCATTTTAAATAACTATTGATATAAAGATATTAGTTTTGAGTTTTAAAATAATAGACACTAATATTTCTTTATATGGTGATTGTAGTTAACTTCCACTAATAAAGTTGGATGAACTGGTAAGAGCCTTGGTTGTTTAATTAATGGTAGTTTTTAGAAACTTATACTAATAAACCACCAAAAAGGATGTTTTCTCCTATAGTGTTATCATTGAGTATTCTACTCATGGAGTTCACACTTTTTGATCTTGAGTATTAGAGATCATGTGGACAATCCATCCAATTAGAACACCACATATTTTGGGTGTAACTGGATATTCTTATATATGAACATGTGTATTTATCTCTTAATGAGAGAAAATTTTAAATATATATCATTAATTATATACTTTGATACATCATGAAAACCACAACATTTTATGTATTTGGATAGGTATGTAGAATATAGCATGTTATTATTATTATGAAATTTATTGAATGATCAAGACGATATTTATTACATAATTTTATAGTAATATGATATCTCTAGGACTTCGACTAGGAAGGTAATGCCTTGAATAAATTCATGGTCGTCATAGATGAAGGAAGGTGAATCATGTATTGGAAAATAATGATAAATAATCAAATATTGTATAGTGAAACAAAGTATCCATCCATCTTTATAATATATTGTAATATGAAGACATTGTAATAGAAAGTAAGAGTTAATATGAGGTTCTTATAGATATGAAAAAATGTTTATCTCATTAGGGGACATGGTTTTCTAATAAAAACTTTTTAGTCTATGAGAAACACTAAACATTATCTATATAAGGTACAAGAGTTTCATAGAAATAGTGTATCAATATGTTTTCGCAATTTTGGTGAATCTGAGTTTATGATGAAGTGGTTCTAATGTCTATCAGTTAGTTAATAGCCGATTTTGAATGAGCAAAATTAAATTAAAAAATAAATTAGACTATATGTAAATAAAGTTTAGAATAATTATAATTTAATATATTTATCAATGTAGTCATAATTTATTCGGTATTAAATCAGTGGATCTAAGAATATATTTTTTTTAATGAATATTAATTATTTGAGTTTTATTATGTATATTTGAGAGGAACAAGATAAGTTTGTGGTACATATTTTTTCACTTGATATGTTAAATTATTACATGTGACTAATGAAATAAATTTTACATTTACAATAAGTTAAGGAGGTTATAAATGAAATTTTGGGTCAGGATTAAGGATTATTCTTCGTAAAAGATCTTAAACCACAAAACAAAAACTTAATCCCCTTTATATAAATTTATTTAAGAACCATGGATTTTTATTTAGATAATTTCCATCAATATAAGCCATCTTATGACTTCTCTCAAACATTAAAGAAATAAACAAGAGAGAAAAATGACATCAAGTTACTTTATCCTCTTGGAAAATGCTTTTATTCTTTTAATTATGGCACAAGTTTCATAAAAACATATTTAAAAAAAACATATTTAAGGATAATAAAATAATATTTTATGGTGCATGTTTGGATGATTTATAGGGTTTATAATCTGTTTGGTTCAATCTATAATAATTTGAAACCGAGTAGAGAATGTTGGGATTACATGAATGAATGTGGTATTATTCAATTTATGTTTATCATAAATATATTTTTCATATGTGGTATATTGATGAAATTGAGGATTTTTATGCCTGATCTTCTGTACAAAGTATATCTACTTCAAAAAATTTATAACTTTGAGATATAACCCTTACATTTTCTCCAAAATTTAGTTTGATTACTAATTTCTTACATACATTTAGAGAGATAAATTTATATCATAAAGTTTCTCTCATATTATTATTATGAATTAGGTAATATTTTATAAAGCATGTCTATATGTTATTAAAAACATCAAGGGCTTCTACAAGTAGTTTAGGATTTTTATCAATGAATTTTATTCAATTAGTGTTTTATCTGTGGTTGATTATGATATGATGAATATATTGGGTTTATAGTTTGAATAACCTCACCTATAACCATTCTATAAGTATATTACATTATATGACTTGGATATGTTGTGTTGAAAAGACATGAAATAAATTTATTTTTGATATATATAGTGGAATTCATCCATATAATATTTAGTTGGATGATTTTCTCATAAATGAATTTTTTTATCATAAATTCATTTTTGATGAGATTTCTCACTGGTTAACAGAGAGGTGAAACTATCTAATAAAGATGTATATAGTATAATTATTTTTAATATTCCAATTATATGGATACTACATGAGGTTGTTTGTGATACTTATATTTTAGGAATGATGTATTTTTCAATAAGGTATTATGTTATTTTTTTAAAGGTACAGTAAAGACTTGTGACATTAAAAACATTATAGAGTATATAGATAAGAAATTGAATTATTATTATCATGTTTATTATGTGTATTTGTTATTATATTTGGCACGTAATGATTAATATTTGAAAGTGATTATGATATATCATATTGATGTATCTATCGTTTTATTTGGTTTAATTCATTTTACTAGAGTAATATGATCATGGCTAGTTACATGTATTCAAGTCCATCTACTTTTAATATGAAGGTACGAGTTCCTAATATACTGTCAACCATTATGAATGACAGTAGGGTGTGGTAGATTTATTCAAAACATGTAAAGACCTACTTTATTATTTCTTCTAATGTTGAGCAATACTGTCTTTATTGATGCATTTTTTAGGTGTGATAAAATTTTGGAAAACTAGAGACAAAAATGTTTAATGTCATAGAGATTTATGTTGGATGAAATTTATTTGGAATTATAATTCATAAATTATTATGTGATACCTTGGATGAAATTATGTGGTAGTAATTCACTTTTTTGAATTTTATATGACTTTGATAAGAACATGTTGATTAGTATATAAATTCCTATTATATTATGGGAAGAGCAAATTGATAATATGATTAGAATAGTCTTACGATCTAGGATTTTTATTAGATGATCATGATGATAATTATTAGGTAGATAAAAACCTAGGTGTTATAGAGTTATAAATTTAATTTTATGATGTATTCATGTATATGAGAGGGTTAAATCTATTTTAACTATAATATGGAGAGATAATCCATTAAATGCGCAGTTCTTTGCAATGATGTAATGTAGCAGTGATAAAATTGTTGAAATGACACCATGATTGTTTAATTAATCATATCCATATGGAATTGAGATATTTTAAAAAAAATTACATTAATGTTGGTAATATGAAGTGAATTATTTATTTACCTATCATTATTTGATTAGTGGTTTTTTAGTTATGATATATAGCACATCTCGTTCCTTCAATAAGCATTCCTTTCAAATGGAAACTACAAGTAGGAATGAGGGTTTCAAGTGATTAAATAATGGAATATATTTTTTATTATCTATTGGGTGATATTAATAAATTTCAATTAATGGTCAGTTTACTCAAAGAGAATATTGAATTTTTATATGATTTTTTAGGTTTTGACCTGGAGATATATTCTTCTATTCAAGATGACGAGGTCATGAAAAGTAGGACAATACCTAGTTTTTTTTATTTTTATGTTGTGTTTTTATATATTATAATGTCTCAAATGATTATATGTGAATAGATTAAGTGTTTTTAGGTTAAATTACATGAATTAATTCTTTAATTTTGGTATCTTGATTCTATTTTCTATAGATAAATGGAGAAAAAATGTCAAGAAAGTCTATCACTTTTAGATATTAAAAATTTGAAAAATATTAAAATGAAATTTGGATAGAATTGTAATTTTGTTTAAGTAAGGTATGAATTGGTTTATTAATAACATGTTTCTTTATCTATGACAGAAAAATTAATTAGTGAATTATTTTTGGATTGGTGATCCTTCATTTTCCTTTCTATAGCTGAAACAGAACTATAGTAGTAAAAAATGTGTGTGATACTATAACCTCAGTTTTCCCAAATTATTTTATTTGAAATATTTATTTTTGATTCTTTACTCTTTATCTCTCCCTATAGGCCAAACTACATTGATTTTATATATTTTTGGGTTTGTTGTTCATATTTGATAATTCTGTAGTCATTTATTAGTAATATTTCAGTAACCATGTGACATGCCTACATATTTTTGAAGATCCGATTACATGGGGGGATTATAATTAGTCTCACAATGCACCATGTCCTAGGTACTACAGTATGGCATGCATGGTTTGGTTAATCTTTCATCCACAACATGATATATCCCCATGTTTTAAATTTTGGTAATCCCGGTTCCACCCCAACATAATTTTAATCCTCTCCCTCACACCTCATTCAATTATTCGCATGATAAGCCACCCAGGGATCCTTGTTCATTCCTATTTCCCTACATTCCTCTCTTTACCATGGAAATTACACTGGGTTTATTTATGATTTGAGTCTATATAATCAAATAATAAACTCATTTCCCTTTAATTTCCT
Source organism: Viscum album (assembly GCA_963277665.1). Taxonomy (NCBI): domain Eukaryota; kingdom Viridiplantae; phylum Streptophyta; class Magnoliopsida; order Santalales; family Viscaceae; genus Viscum; species Viscum album. The sequence goes on from OY728162.1 coordinate 827,120,137, forward strand.
CCTTATTCCCTATTTCTTCATGTTTCATCTTCTCCCCTTGTTGTGTTCCTCTTCGGATCAGCCTTAATCAAAAGGGTTTGTTTATAATTGGTTAATTTTAGTACCTAGGTATTGTGAGGCTCTCTCTGAAACATTTTCTATCGAAATTCATCAAGGAAGATGAGTTTATCTTGATTAAGGTTGGTTTTCTCTATCAAATAACTCTTTAAAAATTTGGAACCCAGATTTATTGGTTTAAACCCATATTTTAAATGCCTAATTATAAGTAAAATACATGTCTATGAAACTTTTGAAAAGGGAAAACACATTTCTCTTGGTTTTAATGGAATGTGAAGGACCTTTCATTTAAAATATTTGATTTAAATCTCTTCATCAACTTCCACTCATATTATATTATTAAAAAATTACCCTATGGATTTTATTAACGGATTTCATATTATAAAATGTTTTATAGTTCATAAAACTAATTTTTAAAATGAACAATTGGTCTTTAAGAGTGTTATTGGACTTTAATGAATATGGGTGGAGTTTTTTTATGTTGATATTTCATGTCATTTTTGTGTTTGGATTTCAATGATTTTTTATTACCTGATTTCCTGAATTATATTAGAAGGCCCGGTTGAAAATTTATTAAATAATTATAAAGATAACCATGAAGAATAGCCTTTTTTATGTTTTGAAATGTGTTATGGCTTATATATTTATTTCCCTAAAGTGGATAGTTTTTTATTGATTCTTATTTTAAATGAAAGGGAGGTGTTATTTTTTTCAATTGTGTTCAGAGTTGAGGGAGAGTTTATTATTCTTGATTGTTTCATTTTGTAAGTACTCACATTACCACCTCAATTTTTATGTAAAAAGAAGAAATGGGTTATTAGGTGACAACTTTATTTAAGCATGTTACACATGTTCAAGATCATGATTTAAGTACTAACCCAGAGATAGACTATTATCTACTTTTTTTTATTTTATCCCTCAAATAGGATTGGAAGGGAAGTGTTGGGTTTTATCAATGGTTGTTGATATCCAGAATCAGTCATATTTAGTATTTTTATTTTTATTTCCTATTTTATCCATAAATATCATAGGTTTCCATGATAATTGTTTTTTTTATTCAGGTGTGTGTGTTTTTTTATTCAAAAAATACACTTTTTTTATAAAATTCCATGACGATTTTTTAAACACTATTTTGAACTAATTTTATTTATTTAAAACATGCTAATTTAAAGTGAATTTAATTTCAATGATTATATTAAAATATTCAAAGGGTAGGTAAAATTATTCTAATAAATTTTTTCATTTAATAATATTGAAGTGTTTTTTTATAAAACGGAATATACTTGATATTGATTTTTCTTATGCTTGACTGCCAAAAAATGATTTTATAAATGCATTTTCAAACAAGATTGAAATGGTTTTCCTATTAAATTACTATGCATAGGTTTTTGGGAGGATACCAACTTGGCCTCCATGCTCACACCTATTGACATTTTATGTTCTATTTTAGTCCTTGATTTCTCAAGGAGTATGCTTAGGTTGTGGTTTTATGGTTACTCATGGAGTCACATAGAGGAATGTTTGTAATTTTTTTATTTAGTTTCTATTATTTCATCAGTGAAATCATTCATCCCTATTTTCCGTCCTTTTTTATGGGTGGTTTTTATGCGTGCGGTGTTATGGATGTTAAATAAATGGGGTTATACATTCAAGGGAGTTAATGGAAATGGTGAGTTTTTGTTTCTGATTTATTTTCTCTTTATGCCCATTTATTTAATTCTACATGAACATGAAATGTATATATGAATCATTCTAGAGTTTTGAGTAAATTTTACCCAATTGATTTAAGTTATTTTATTTAATAATTAATCCCCAATGAATTATTTTCAGATTCCCTAGTTCTTATTTTCAACCTACATGGATCAAGAACACCCCTTGGGAATTTCCACGGGCTAGTTTGGGCATGTGAAAGATGATAAATTTTGGTTGCTTCATATCAAAATAGTATTAGATCCAAGATTCTTATATGGGACTAAGTTCTTGGAGCACCCTTTATTGTTTGGGTGTGTCTCTTAGATTGGAGATAGGACTATTGGAACAACATATGTAAGTAAATATTGAGTCTACCCATCAATTTTACATTTTATTCTATTATTTGTGAAGGGAATTCATGTTTTCAGTCTGGATTTTTATGTTTCTATCATTTACTTCTGATATGTGATTTTTTTGGTTATCTTTTGTTTTCGGGGATGATTAAGGGACTAAACTCGTGGTACATGGTGAGATACCAGGGCTTGGAAAGGCACAAGGATCCTGAATACATGATTAATTATGAAGATTAGTACTAGTTGCGTAGTTTTCACATGGTCCACCAGTCCGTGTTTCCATGTAGCACATACAAACTAGTCCACCTTTTAATTGTGTGTTAGAATTATTTTTTTTAATTCATTTTTTATCATTTCATTCTAATGTTTTTTTTGTATAACAACAGTTTTAGTTTTCAAATCTTGGTTCTAAATGTTTAGGTTATTATTCTTCAATGTAATAAATGAGTTTCCCTAAATTTATTTAATGAAAAAACCGAGTGTTTATATTTCAGAAAAAAATGGTTTGGATAAGAAGACGATTACTTCATAAATAATTTAGTGGGGAGACCCATATTTGAATAATTGGTATCTGTATGTTTAATGGTTGTTAATGGTTTTTAGTTGAAGGGTTGTTTGAATGAAGAAATTTGGGGTTTGGAAATAAATATTTTGGGTTCCTTTTGGTGAGATGAAATGATTTTCATATTTTAAATATTGTTAGAAATTGAATGTAATGGTTGATTTTTAGAGTTAGTGAAGGGTTGGACTTCCAAAAAAAATATATTAATTTTGAAAACAAAAGTTTTAAAATAAATGTGGATTGGATTTTAAGTAACAGAAGGTGGTTTTAAGATTAATTAGGTGAAATTTTAATGATTTTTGAATGTTTTTTTAGTAAATTATTTATTGCATTTTGAATTATAAATGAATTTTAGAAGAAATTTTTTTAATGTTAGTAATAATAAATTTTAAAATGTTATAGACCATTCATTTTGATTTTAAATTGTCGTAAAATTTTCAATAAATGATTTAGTAAAATAATATAATTATTTTTAAGTGGGAAAGTAAGAGATTAATTCATAGAAGTTATATGAAATTATGTTTTTAGATTTATAATTTAAAAACATAGCATGGGGTAGTTTTTTTATTTTAAAATGGGGTAAAGTTATTTTATGGTGTGCTAGTTTTTTGGATGAAATTTTCAAACATTTTACATGAAATTGATGGGTTTTGAAAATAGAAGTTTTTTTTTGAAAAAGGTGTTTTGAAATTTGGTATGTGTATTTCTAGGAAAATCTATTAATGAAATTTGAATTTGATTTATTTTAGTTGATAAATATAGTTTAGTTGGGCCTATTCCATATGTTAATTTTAAATTACCTTCCAAAAGGTTTTGGATTAATATGATGAGTGTCATACCAGCAAAATTCATTCATTGTATTTTCTAGGTGTATTCCTGTTTTAGTATGGTGATGGTTATCTCTTTTTTTATTTTTTTATTTTGATCCTTGGATTTTTTGTAGTTTCTAAAGTGGTATTTAGTTCATTATTCTCCATGGATTTTTACATGCATTTGATTGGTGGAATGTATATCATTTTAGAGATATTTTATCTTTAGTGATCTAAGGTTCCCTTTTTCCCACAAGGATGTTATACTTTTTATTTTTCTAGTTTGTGAGGGTATGTGATTTAGAAGCCTTAAGTGTGTTCTATGGTAGTAGGGATGAGTGTTACCCCTGGATTAGGTTAAATACGAGCTAGTTTCTTGGTTATTTAGATGGATTCACTAGGTTTTGGAGTTTTGGGATATATTTCCCAAGTTTATTCCACTTCAACATCTATTATAAGGCTAAAAAATTTTATTCTCGTCTGAGAATTTATTTTTTGAGGCAATTATAGTCATGTATTGTATTCCCTGAAATGGGTTGTCTTGGTTTTCCAGGGTAAAGGTGATACCTGTCATGAGATATTGTTCATAGTGGAATATTTGAGATATAGTAGATATGGATTTCTATTACGGTACTTCTAAATTTTAATGGCTTCCTTCGTAATTCTTTCCTCTTTTTTTGGGAATATTTCACCCCTCTTAGTGATTATAATCTTTATCGTTTTGGGGAATGAATTTTTGTTTTGGAGAGTTTTTGTATTATTATAATTCTAATATGTTGGGGAGACCTCCATTAATGATCCTTTTGTGGTCTTTTAACATTAATTTACCAAGAATGTGCCTTTAATATTGTGATGACACTATGGTATTGAGAGGTGGATTGTGTTTTGATTCCTTCCTAATAACTCCAACCAAAGGAAGGGTTTTGATAATTGGACTCTGTTTGTGTCTTGGGTTGTTTCAACTAATTGTTTTTGAGTTTTTTTTATTGTTACATCATTCCCTTTGAGTTGGGATGTTCCTTGGGTTTTGAGGTTGTGGTTTATGAAGTCAAAATTTTTTCCATATTGGAGTACCTTCTGTTTGTTTTGAGCATTTTTTAAATTCAATTACTGTCTTTTATGGTTTCCTATGATGAAGAATTAGATAGTTTTGGTGTGTTCTATTTCAATATATATGATAGATTTCTCAATCATTGGTTTTAATTTCATTTAATATTCATATTTCTCAAATCACAACCTTAGTATGGGAGTTGGACTCCATTTCTTTTTGAAACAAACATTTTATTTGAGTCTCTCTAAGGAAAAAATCATTATGGTGGGGAGAATTGTAACACCTTGACCTTGGTTTTCCTCAATTATTTATATTTTTTAATTATTTTTGAGTCTCTATTATTTACCTCTATCTAGGATAAATTACCCTGAATTTTGATGTTTTTGGTGTATAATGAATGTTTCATGGTGTGGCGCATAGTTAGTATTAACAGTCTAGAAATTAGGTGACAAATCTAGAACTTTTAAAAGATCTAATTTCACAATTAGAAAATGGTAAGATTAGCTGTGAGGCTTTCCTGTAATCCATTATCGTGGTCCTTAAGTAACACTTTCTTAATTGTAACATGGTTTTTCTAACCATGCGATATACCCAGGTTCTAATTTTTTAGAATTCGTATTTTTTCCACATAAATTAAATCCTCACCCCCTATTCATGTGATGAACCACCTAGGGTATCCCCAAATGCACCTGTTCCCATTCATCCATTTCCCTCTCATTGTGATTACATGATATTTATTTATCATTTGATTTTGGATTATTAAGGTAAAACCTCCTTTATCATCTATTTCATTCCTTTTCCTCATTTATAATAGTTTTCTCTTTATCCCATTGTTTTGTTACACATTTAATAAGCCCTAATTGGAATGGTTATTTCATAATAGTGATTTTTTTGTGCCAAGAACGTCAGATTCTTTCCTTGAAACCTTTTTAGATGAATTTTCCAAGGTATATGATTTTATATTCATTAAGGTTGGTTTTCTACATTTTATAACTATTTAAAATTATTAAAACATTATTTCTTCTCTTTAACCCATTTTTTAAATCCCTACTAAGTTATAATATATATGTATACAAAATTTTTAAAAATGGAAACCAATTTTTACATGGTTTACAAAGAATAACATGGGTCTTTCTTTTAAAACACATGTTATTAATATCTTTGTCCTCTGTCAGGCATAACAAATGTTCGATAAAATTCTACAGTGTATTTTATTAAGGGATTTCAATTTATAAAATATTTATTAGATCTATAAAATAATTTGAAATGGAAACACATAGTTTTTATGGGTGTTCATAGACTGTAAAAAATGGGTTTTAGTGGTTTTTGGACGTAGAGATTTCAATTTGGATATGTATATGATTTTCAATGTATGTAATAATAATTTGGTTTCTCATGTGATATTATAAGGCCTGGTTGGGAGTTGTTTAAATGGTTTAATGGTCACCCTTGAAGCATTCTGTTTTTTTTTGTTTTGGAAAATGATATGGGTTATGAATTGATTTCTCCTATGAGTGGATGTTAATTTTAGTTTTTTTATCAATTAAGGAGAAGGGTTTGTTTCTTTGAAGGGTTTTCAGAATGTTCTAGTGATTTTTTTTATTTTTTATGTTATTTTTTTATGATTAACATGCACACATCCATTTTTATTTCATGGTAATACATTGGTTGTTTGGAAGGAAATCTAGGTAAATCGGCTGTACTAGGTCCCAATAATGCTCTGAATAGTATCTCTTAGATATACTGTATTATTCTAGAGAGATTCTGCCACTCAATTAGGCCATTAACAATAATATAGGGTGTTTGGATAGGTGGTTGTTATTTGAATTCGGTCATATTTTTGGGTTTATTATCATGCCCTAGTTTTTTCCCAAAGATCTTGAGTTCTAATGATAATTTTTTAAAACCATAAGTTTTTGAAATTAAATTTAGTATTGAATGCATGAAACACTATGTCTCTACAAAGCATCACTTTTTTATAACCTTTATAGTAAACATAGCTTTTCCACCTCTATGACTTGAATTTCCAAAAACTTACATTCAAGTTTGTGTTCAGTATGATATTTAAAGACTGATAAGACAAACATAATTTTTGGCGAATAGTAACATCCCCTTATGAATATTAATATGAATAGTAATATGACCCTTATGAATAGTAAATAATATTATTATTTTATTGTCTTAAGGATATAATATAATTAGATCTTGATTAATTTTTCAAGGAGCTATAAAACGAAATAATAATTTAAAATTTTTATTTTTCTAATAAATTATAATTTTATTTAAAAATTAAATTAATAATATTTAGAAAAATATTTTCAAAAAATGGAGTTCTTTTTTTAATTCTACACATCAAAAAATGTTTAGGGTCAATTTGGGGTATTTTTCTGAAATACTTTAATTTTTATGAATAGTAAAATATGGCAATATACCGTATATACACATTATGAGTTAAATTAACAATTCCTAGAATCATGGTTGATGTAAACATAATTAGTTTAAACTCACATGAACATATTAATATTTTTGGTCACAAGAATCAATATTATTGGTTGTCTTTGGGAAGATAATAAAATAATATGTAAAATAATGGGAAACCCCTCCTCTCCTCTACTATACACCCCTCTCCATCTTATCTTCACTCCTCTAAAACTTGAAACTTCTGAAATTTCAGCCGAAATACCTTTCCCTAGTCACCCCCACATCCAAGAGATCATGGTCTTGCCAATATAACAAAACCCCTTCCCTTAATGAGATTCTCAAGGAGGTGGATTCAAGAGGTAAATTCTCATTCTATTTCATTCAATTTCATTTCAAGTTCCTTTCTATTGTTATCCTATCCTCACCTCCTCTATACAAATGACCATGATAAATCTAGTATCATCTATATATTATAATTATATCATTTGAATTGAGGAACCATCATCAATATCCTTACTGTCAATCTCTTTTATTTTATAAATGAAATCATCATCTGTGAGGTTCCAATTGACAACATTCTTGGATGACGAAGTTTCATTCTTTAATTTACACTTTAATACTAGTCATGAAACCATTTTTATGGTTGAACCTGTCTATAATATATGTATTATAACCTACTAAATATTAAGTAACCAATATATGTGTTGGAACCGGGCATGTAGCGGAATCCCCAAACATGTGGCTTTTTAAAAAAATTCCACGAACGATCGATGTAAACATGTTGATGACAGTGAATAACAGCCATGTATTATCCAAAGACCACACATGAAGGATTATAAGCACAAAATAGACTGTAAAAATACCTGGTTTAGATCCAATGCCACATATGACTTCTTCTCCTCATTGGCTATCATTGTTTGAAGAATACGATGTCTAATACCTCTAGATCATCCACGCATGCTTCATGGAATCTGTGGGAGCACCGTTCGTCAAAATCCCTGTGCTAGAGCGGAATTGTGACGACACCATTGATTCTCCAATGAACACCAAATCATTTCACTAGCGATGCCTGAGAGAGATATCGATCCTTGCTCCTTGGATCCAGAGCCTCTCTCTCTAGATCATGGGAGAGAAGAGATGAGAGAGAAGTGCCATGAATTGTAATTAGAAATATCATCTCCTCTAATATTTATAGTGGTTAATTAATTACTCTGAAATGCCAAACCATCCTCTGAATACTTAACACACTATCAACAAGATTTTATGAAAAGTTGTTTGAGTCATAAATATTATTATCACTCACTTGTAATATGTTAAAATATATTACGTGATAATAATTATGTCATTAACTTGACTTGTAGCTCCCATAAATATTAAGTGAACCTTGAATAATATAATATTCTATAATTAATATTTTTCATTTATTTACATAAAACTCATGAATTTATTTAATAAATAAATTTAGTATTCATTATTCTAAACTCGAATAATATTAATTTATTTATTTCATTGGTGATCTTTTTTCCTTGGATGAATCCTGAACCGTAATGGTGGGCCCACAATGTCTGAATCTCTTATTCTATTAAAAAGGGAAGATTCTCGAATATGATATTGTGTGTGACCCTCTAGTAGCTTATCTCCATAGTAGTGAATGGTATTAATAGACTAAGAGCGGGATCTAGCAACCCATAATGGCCCCTGAAAAGATAAGGATTGTCACATCAACGACAACCAACCTACGAACACTCACCGTGTAATATAATCTCTTTGTCTGTAATATATCATAAAGTAGGACGCACTCTCGTGTCATCACCCATTTCTTTATTTATGGTTTGTTGATGTAACTGGATGAATTTACCATCGACTACCATGGCCATGGTCTTATAAAGGTACTTCCATTAATATCAACATGCCCTGAGATATATTACTTCCATAACCGGAAGTGAAAAATCCTTTCTTGTCCATTTAACCAATGACATTCCACTAATGACGCACCCAACACTAACTACCTCGCTATGAATTCATTTCCATGGTTTTCTTCTTGTATCAAATTACATAATCAAATGAAATACCATGGTAATGATCTTTATTCAAGAGACCATTACACATGATCGTAGATTTGAGCATCCATTGACATCCATAACATGTGGTGTTCCTATTTGTGAGTCAGTCCTTATGATCTCACTACTATAGATCACCATGTGAGAACTTAATGAGAAGATGTCTCAATACTTATGATCCCCCATCACTTGATAGTAAAAAATCTACTATGTCCAATAAGTAAGATGTATCTAGACCATAAAACATATATTTATGATTAATTTCATAGTATCTGAAGGTTCTAATTATATCCTGGGAAGAAATATAACCTCTCCATGAGACAATTAATCTATGGAAATTATCGTTTCAATAGTGGACATCAAAAATTCTACACTATAATGGTAATATGACATCATGTGTAGCTAATTGTATTCATGATATGATAATCAAAAGCACTGAATAGTTGGTTCTAGGACATCCACTTTTCAACACTCCCACTTTCACTAGAGCCAACTTGCTAACCAAACTTGTTAGCTACTCACATGGCGAACATCATGTTTCTGCTGAGTAATGGCTTTAGCTACTAGTCCTACCACAATTCCGCCATGTGGCAATTCTGCTATTGCGACCATATCTCATTGAGTAAAAATTCTCAAGAGATGGTATCCTGAGTATGTCCCACTTGTCCATTGTCATAACTTGACATCTTTTCTAGTAAGAATATTAGAATTTACTTTATGATAATTCTTTTATCACTAGGTGTGATTCCAAGAGCTTGAACAAATCGTCACATTTATCTACTTCATAGCTTCCTTATAAGCTACAATGTACTCGGTATTTTTAGGTACGACCACCACTATCTTATATGATATTGAATCTCTCATCATCATTAACATAACTGTGATAATAGACCTCATTGATATATGAAGACTAGTTTGTATCCCCAAAAACTAGTATCATATCTTCTCCACTTACTAGGTACATATCTTTCATACTTTCTAAAGTACAATTAGATAGTTATGACTACATCCCTTCTAGTACTCATGGATATAACTGATATTTTCCTACTATAAAATATACCTTGGAAATATTAGTTCTTGTAAATACCATGGCATACGTGATTGATCCATCGCTTCGATGTATGGATTTAACTCAACACGTTTCTCTTCCCATGTCCCAAACATTTAAAATGGAGAGATTATGCCCTGTGACGTAGGCAACAATTCATCTCTTGAATTGTTCCAACATGTATTTTTTAATACAATGTCACTATTTGGACGATTGAATTGGACCAAGAAACCTATAGATATACCTCAGTAGATTCTGTTCTCTAGAACATAGGTTGCTACATTAAGTCAATCACTAGAGAATACATTTCATTTTGATCTTAACAAATTTTGAAACCAATGTCTATTTTGCATATGTTGTCGATCATATTTCACTTGGAAAACATTGATGATCCCACTATCCTCTCTAAGACACATGGAATTCATTTTTTGCAAATGTAAATTCAATAATCACATTGATTACTTTAATCATAAACTGGATTTCATTAAATTTCAACCTTGATTATCATTTTGTGACGTGACCATACCTTTGTCATTGCGTTGTATAGACACCATCCACAATTGGTGGTCAGGACATCCAATGATAAATAACTTGATCATATATGTTAGCTATGATAAGTAAAATTCTAACAGATTTACGCATGCCGACTAGGTCAAACGAATTGAGAATTATTGGTAGTACACTTGTACCATCCATGTATTTACCCACATGAATACCCACCACAGGTTTTGAAATAATAATCCTCTATTCACTTTTATACATGGAATCAATTAATTGAATTTTAGTTGGTCTTGTCAATTTTTGCTAATTTCCATATACTGCTTACTTGTATGAAATATTATTCATATTGAATAATAGATCACTGACCGCAGTGAATATAAAAACCATCACCATGGTTTTATCAATCTTATGATGTATGTGTCTCTGGAACATACTCTGTTCCACATGCGCTTGTGGAACTAGTTTGTATGCCAACTATTTGTGCATCTTGAGCATTGACAAAACACAAGTCAATATAGCTCCCACTATCTCTAATAGAGACATGAACCATTATATAAATATGTATTCTATCACATGAATAAAACTTTTCTATCTTAGGGATTTATGTAATATCCTAAGCAATAGTTAGGATAAATACATATAATGCACAATGTGTTTATCTTGGTGAAGGTTTGTTTGTATATGAACAAACGCTTTTCATCCAAAAACATGTCCTTATGAAAAAATGGATTTACATAATACTATGAAATGTATGATATCAATTTTACATTATAGTTGGAATATTTTTTTGGGACATTACCTTTATTTGTAGAGAATTTCATGAAATATAATTGAAGTTTCTGCAAGTTGTAACATTGATACTACCTACATAAAGTTTTTGATGTATAACATATGCGGTTAGGAATTACTCTACGTTACAGGTTTGTTGATTAATGTTGAAATGTAATACTTCATCATCAATCCTACTGATTAACATCAATGTAATGATGTCAATAAGGTAATGTGTGTTTATGAATTACTCCATGCCACATTATCATGATTGATGAATGTGTGGTCGAGATATTCTTCGATATCCCAACCCAAAGCAATACATATCTCCAGACCATGCATATACTTCATTTTATTTTTCCTTAATTACATAAAATAATCTTATGTAGTATATATACCTCTAGAATATACTTGGAATAGTTCAGGATTACTTGTTGAACTATTTCTAAGAGCCTTGTGACATACCTTTATTTATAAAGGCTCTTTTGTCCAAATTAAAGACGTCGACAATACCAAAAGTATTTAGTTGTGTCAATCCTGAAAACCATACATGGAATATTCAGGATGTCCATTTTTAGTATTACTTTGACAAATAATTATCTTTAAAAAAATGGGTATAAGACTTCTATTTATATTATTCACTAATTGGCTTATGATTCATGTATTACTAAACAAGTGATGGAGTTTACCAAAAACAACATTAATTCCAGAACCTAAAAGAATATATCCTTGCATCCAAGGACACATACGATTAATGTTTGTGGTTATAGTCAATATTAGTTTAACATGAATCTTTCACTTCACAATTAAAAAGTCGTGTACATCTCAACATTGGTCTAGGTATCACCCTTTAACAGCCACTTAGAGAATACACCTGACTTGTAGTAAGGTTTCTATACTAAATTGGTTATCATATTAGAATACACATATATCAGCAGAATATTTTATTTAATACCCAATTAGTAAAAGGTAATCATTACATTGATGAATAAGCCTGATATAGAAGTGGAAACTTTATCCTTTAAATCAAGTTATTGCAATTAAACTTTCATTGTTTATTTTATAATATGCAATGTAATAACCATTGTTAATACCTCATTAATTGAAGGAAGTTGTGAATGTGTCATTAGAATTAAATTCCTTTGACCTTTCCACATTTTCTTTCAAATTATTCTCTATAAGAATTAAAGATAAAACAATCTTTGAATTCTTATTCACTTGAAGAACCTTACCTGGAATGGTAATGAAGCATTTACTTGATACTTGTTCATTTTGTAACTTAAATAGAGACTTGAGTAACGTGGTGAAAATGTTATGAGAAAGGGATCCATTTAAAGATCATGATCAATATTTCAATTTACACATGCCAGTGTAACATCGCAATATTCATATCATTGCTTCTCTTTCTCCTTGAAAACATTTTATAGATGAGACTTCATGTTTATATCATCCACGTCTTGGTGTAACGACCACAACTGAAACCAGACGTTAATGAAATAATAATGTTATAACTATCATATGCTATGTACATTAGTCTATTGGAATCATTTTTACCCTCTTTTTTATGTAGTTTAATAGTGTTGGGGAAACTAGCACCTTGAGTTTATTATATCATAGTACTATGTGCACACACCTATACTATTCATGGATACTAATGTCACTATAGAAATTTAATTTTTCCAATATTTATCATAGTTTAAATATGTTGTATTACTTTCCAATTTTCTACAAAAATAAATTTTATCACATGAGTGCATTTTATCTAGATTACTAGTTTTAGACATTTTTGATTTATTACTTAAATCATGTAATGTCTCTTACTATTTTATCGGATTCTAGGAACCCTCTGTACTAGAATCAGAATACTCTGTCGCATGAGTATTCTAGTGGAAAGGATCCTAGAACCACACTTCATAGTCTACAAGCTATGGCTACACCACTACTTGGATGGTTCGAGGTAGATTTTTGACTGGCCAACCGCCTTAACTTGCAGATCCTTGATCTGTTGAGTGAAGTCCCAGCTTATTAAAATTAGAACGTGATATACTCAATTCTTGCCTCTAAAATTACAACAAGCTAGATATGGCTACCTCCTTACTGTGATTTTAGTTATGTCAACCCATCATTCTTATAAGGACTCCCCGGTTGTAAGAGGAACCCTCAGCTATGGCATGGCCGACACCTCAAACAGCGTGGTTTTCTAAATTTTAATGATGGAAGGTTATTATGACTTAATATATTTTTGAGGGTTTTATTATTGATAATGTGATGGAAGAAATAATTTTCTATTTTATAAGCATGTACTATGTGATCTTACTCACAATTGACCATGCAGGAAATAGAAATTACATCACGTAACATGTTCATTTTATCTTGCATGCTTGTTTATTATTATTCTTTGTGATTGCACTCTAACTACACATTCACAATATAATAAACCATGAAAAAATAAAATGAGAAACCTGATCATGAGCTGGTACTATTGGATGATCGTTTGAGTAAATAATGGACCAACTGAAACCCTAGGAGTAAGTACCTTTAGTCGCGTGGCTTGCAACTTGAATAGCAACGTATGCTCATCCAATGCATCCAACTCTTTTCTGGTGCGTCACCGTCACTTGGCGCGAAGTATGTCACTGGTTGTCTTGTCATTATACAACTGTACACGAACTCAGGCGAGGTGTTCTTGGTGTATAAAAGTACAACTCTGGTAATGGGTGCGCATACCCTTATACATATAATGAAATTTGAGATGACACACAGATCATATTTTATTTAATACTAATTATTAAAAAAACATTGAAATATATAAATATTTAAGTAATTAATTAAATAAAATGCACCAAACATGCATTGTTCGGTCTCCTGCTCATGATTAGCATACACATTAAACCTGTGTATATATAATTAATACAGAATAAAAATTAAACATAAATTAAAAATAAAATCTGAGGGCATATTAATTGAATTAAAAACATCAATCTTGTTTTTAATTCAATTTTACATCGTTCGCCCCATTTAGTTAATTTAAATTTAAAACTAAAAATGAATGAAATTAATTAATTCAATTCAACTCCAAATTAAATTAATTGTGCCACATTAAATATTTAAACCAAAAATTAATACTTAATTAATTTAATTATCATCTTTAATTAAGTTAATTATTTAAATTAATTTTTGATTAAATTAAATCACTCTGGCCCATATAATTTTAGTCAGGGCATGTGCGGGTCGGGGGGAACCTGCTTACGCCCATTCTGGGAGGTACCGACCCCGTGCAAGGGTGTTACGGGATGGGTGGGTCCTTCTAAGACCGTCCCGTGCTTTGCCGACCTGCCTGAGCCTGTTTGAGTGCATGTTACCTGCCCGCTAAGAGGACTGGGCGGCGGCTGGGGTTTCAGTCTGCTAGGTAGTGCTACACGGAGGATGCGCGCCAATGCGGTGGAGCTTGTAGTGGCATGGTGGGGTGCATTCGTAGGTGAACCGACATGGAGGTACCCCCGACGGGGCTGTCCGAGTCCGAAAGGGATGCGGAAGGGGGCGGAGGACCTGGAGCGAGGCTGCACCGAGGGAGGATGGGATGGCAGGGGTTAAGAAGAAATGGTGGTCTCAGGTTGGCTGGCCCGATGCACCACGCGGGAGCCGATCATTGGCATGGAGGTGGCCAGGAGCGGAGCTAGACGAGAGTGGGACACCCACTACTAGAAAAACATGTATTTGTGACGGGTCATTTGCGACAGGATCCCGTCGCAAATGGCTTTTTCCGACGAGGGCCCATCACAAATGGCCCGTTGCCGAAAACGGTGTCGCAACAACAATTATTTGTGACGGGCTCGTCGCTAAAGCTTTTTTTTGCGACGAGGATTCTCCCCGTCGCAAATAGTACTCCGTATATTTGTAAAAAAACTTTTCAAATAGTAATGGCGACGGGCCCCGTCGCAAATACCTGTTGCGACGAACCCGCCGCAAATAGTTTTCGCGACGGGACCCGTCGCATAAACTATTTAAAAAAATAAAAAACTATTAATAAATTATTTTAATGCATATAATAATAATACTATTTGCGACGGTCATAATATCCCGTCACAAATACTATAAAAAAAATAAAAAAAATAAATTATTAATAAATTATCTTAATTAATATAATAATAATCCAATTATAATTCAAAAATAAAAAATAATAAAATATTAGTAAATGATTTTAGTTAATATAATAATAGAATTATAATTCAAAAATAAAAATATTAAATTATTAATAAATTATTTTAATTAATATAATAATAATAGAATTATAATTCAAAAATAAAAAATAATAGAATATTAATAAATGATTTAATTAATATAATAATAATAGAATTATAATTCATAAATAAAAAAAATATTAATAAGTTATTTTAATTAATATAAAAATAATAGAATTATATTACATTCAAATATTAAAATAATTCAAGTATTACAAAAAAATATAATTAAATTATAATATTATAAAATTTTAATATATATATATATATTTTAATATTATAAAATATAAATAATATTATTATTCATATTAATATTATTATTTCAAAATATAATATTATTTATATTTTATAATGAGACAGATACTACGAATAGAAAAAAAAAATCATATTTTGATTTCACAAATTTTATAACATAAAAACAAACTCTAATCTGAAGGAGGGGGGGAATGGGGGATCTGCAGATGGTGGTGGAGGAAACTCCATCCCTAAAGCATGAGTGTGTCGGCGCATGTACTCCATCTTCTCCTGATGCTGCTGCTGCCACCGACTCGTCTGCTCCTCGTACAGTTGCTGCTGGCGTCGACGCTCCTCCTCATACTGCTGATGCATCTGCTCCTGCTCCTGTCGGAGACTCTCTATCAGTGCAGTCTGAGATCGAAACTGATCCTCATACTGTGTAGCAGAAGAAGATGCACGAGCTCCTCTCGAGCTAGACGCCGACATCGCAGCACTGCCATAATAATCTCCGGGAGTCAGTCGAGAACTGATACCAACTACCCGGCCCTTCTCGAAGGCATACTGGGTGGCCTGCATCCATGTAGCCTCATCAAACTGACGGCCAGTGGTCTGATGTGATGAATCGGCCTGACTCTCAGGCTGGGCCTGTGACGCTGCGGCCTCATATGACTCCTGTAGTTGCAATTTAAAATTAAAATTGTGAATATATTATATGCAGTTAATTTTTAAACTTGAAAACAAATAATACTGACCACGATGTGATGCTGACGATCACCTCTGAGCTCCCCAGTAGCAGGATCACTATACATACTTCGATATACGTCGTACTCTGTAATATCGGGGTGCTCGATAGCCTATAAGAATAGAAAATAAACTGTTAATATTTATAGTTATATAAAATATTTATAAATAATGTACGTACCAGATGTTGTCTATGAGTACTGAAAGAATGACTCCCAGCTCGATGAGTCACCTCCTGTCTCCCCCGATTCTGCCTCCCCACCGATGATCTCCTCTGAAAGGAACCACTCAACCAGTGCGCACATAATCCATCCCATACATGGGATGAAATGTACTCTGGTCGGTGTGCTGTACATGACTCGTCAAAATCCGACACTCCTACTTTCTTCATGGCAGCTTTTCTTAAATTGTGCAAAAACTGACAAACGCGATCACGCATGGCCACCTCCCATGCCTCGTGGATGGCGTCACGCATGGTATCCTCGATCGGATATCATAAACCCTACAAATAAATCAAAATATCAAGTTAGAAATGAAATAATTTTCAAAATAAAAATTATTTATTTACGTACGTACCAACCAATGGCCGAACATGGCATGCTGCACATCAATGGGAATCTGAACCCATGTGGTCCACAGCTGAGAGAAATAGTTGCGCAAAATAGCGCTGCCCTGTCCGACTGCTATATGCGGAAAACTGTAAAAATAATAAACATTTATTATGTGAATAGATTAATGAAATCTTAGTCAAATCCACAGGTTAGCACACAGGTTATCACACCCCTGTGTGCGTGGATCAAACCCAAGACGTGGGCGTCGCTCGGGGACGGGGTCAGGAATCATCAATCGTGCAAGACCGCGCCCCCTTCGCGTACTCCCTGGAGCGCCTGCAGGCTGAGGGTCATCTGCCAGTAACGTATCCACATCGAAAGGCAGGTCAGCATCCGCCAACTCACGAAATGTGGCATCGTCCATCTGAAACAGAAAATATTAATGTTGTCAGCAAATAATTGATAATCACTATTATATATACATATATACATATTATGATTGTATATAAATACCATGGAATTCTATCAGTGTTCATATTTATCATCATCTTCATATATGTCAATGTCATCTTCATATTCCTCCTCAACATCATCGATATCCATTCGAGTTACAGTTGCTTCATCTCTTACCATTTCAAATTCATATGTGACATCATTAACATCATCGCCATCACCGACTCTTAAATGTGGGGTGTCGTCCTCGATACTCATGACTCTTTGTAAAAAAGATTGATTTTGAGTACTCTCTTGAAAAACTTCAATTCTTTGCACATCAGTGAAAGCACATTCACATTGACTAAACTGATTGCCTCGAATTTTGATTTTTATTACACTCCACCAATCAGTCAAGTCTCTTGATGTAGCACAGTACTTTGCGTAACAAACTTGATGTGCCTGTTGAGCCAATAAGAATGGTCCATTTACTGCGAGAACACTTTTACATTTAATATCGATGATTCCATGAGTCGGATGAACACGCACGCCTCTCTCTGTATCCAGCCACCGACATTTGAACATGGTTATGTAATGTTGTCCAAGATAACAGAGTTCATTGATTTCATCAATTATTCCATAAAAGTCAACTTCATTTTCTCGATGATGAGATCCTCTCAAGCTAACTCCACTATTCATTGTTTTTTTCGATTCCCCATATGCATGTGTGTGAAATCGAAATCCATTCACCACATATGCATTATAAGTTTTAACAATTTTGGAATGTGGGTTACTCAATACACACAGTCGTTTGTCAATTTTATCAGCATGTCGAGACACCTGAAAATTTGTGAAATAATTATCAATATAGTAAACTATACATTGAATGAGTTGCTAAAAGATAAAGAATTTATGTTACCAGTTTTTGAAACCACTGAGAGAAATTTTTCAGTCGACGTTCTTCGAGAGAAGCTACTGTAATTTGTGGAATTTGTTTCTTGATATGATTATCATAAAACCTATAAAAACCAAAGTTATTTATTGTAACATAAATAATAGAATAAGTGATATAACCACTTACAGTACAACTGATGTCATCTCTTCACAGTTGAGCAGAACATACGTATGAGCTCTATGATGTTCATCATCTGAAAGCGAGCGTTCATAAACTCCACCAAAACCATGCTCTGACTAGTTGAAAACAGATAATTGATTGTTGATTTCATCAATATTCTTATCGTTCTGTCCCATTCGGTTGTGTTTTTAAGGATACTCAGATTCCAAATAATGGGAACAGAAAATAGATATTTCCTCTTGAA
This sequence comes from Viscum album, assembly GCA_963277665.1. Classification (NCBI taxonomy): domain Eukaryota; kingdom Viridiplantae; phylum Streptophyta; class Magnoliopsida; order Santalales; family Viscaceae; genus Viscum; species Viscum album. Next base: position 827,138,980 of record OY728162.1, read on the forward strand.
AATAAGCTTCTGCAATAGATCCTTCAACAGATGCTTTGTTACGTACTTTTCTTTTCAATTTTTGCATGAATCTTTCAAATGGGTACATCCATCAAAACTGTACTGGACCTCCACATTTGGCTTCATATGGCAAATGTAACATCAAATTTTCCATTGATTCGAAGAAAGACGGCGGAAATATTTTATCCAGTTTACATATAATTAAAACAACATCTTTTTCAAGTTTTCCTAGAGCATCATAATCTGTTGTAGCCGCACAAATTTCCTGAAACAAATGAGACATGTCTGTTCTGGAATCCTAAATCAAAGAATTCAACAGACCTCTTAATCCAATGGGTAGAATTCTTTCCATTATAACATGACAATCATGACTTTTTAATCCAGTAATATGACCATTTTTACACATCTACCCAAATCGGAAGAACATCCATCTGAATGTCTCAAATCTGCAATCCACTGACAAAATAATAAACGGTTTTCTTTTTACAGTGTATAAGATTCTTTTGGTTTCAGTAACATTTCTGTTCTGACATTGTCAAACAGTTCCAATTCTGGACGCCTGCAAATTTGGGCAAGATCTAAACGTGCATTTACATTGTCTTTCCTCTTTCCTGGCGTATGAAAAACTGTATGAAACAAATTATCAAAACAGTTCTTCTCAATATGCATGATATCTAACATGTGTCGGACCAACAAATCAGACCAATATGGCAAATCCCAAAATATGCTACGTTTAATCCAATTGTGTTCTTTCCCAAAACAAGAAATTTTTTGTTGGTTTATTGTGGGACCAAAAGTGATGGGAGGAAATGAAAATACAACTGATTTTAACTCCGAACCTGATAGAATTTTTGGAGGTCCATCCCTTTCAACTATTCCTTTTCTGAAATGAGATCTGTTTCTGTGAAAAGGATGATCAGCTGGAAGAAATCTGCGATGATAGTCAAAATTACAAGGGTTCTTTCCATGAATGAGCATAAATGCTTTGTTCTCTCCCATACAGTAAGGACATGATTTCTGACCATGTGTACTCTAGCCAGATAACATCCCATAAGCCGGGAAGTCACTAATTGTCCACATCAATGCTGCTCTCAGTATGAAATTTTGTTTCGTTGCAACATCATATGTACTGACACCAGTACTCCACAATAAATTTAATTCATCAATCAATGGTTTCAAATAAACATCAATATTTTTCTTCGGATGTCCTGGAATTAGTAAAGTCAAAAAGACATATGGCTCCTTCATCAACATCCATGGAGTTAAATTGTACGGAGTTAAAAAAATAGGCCAACATGAATATTGTCTACCATAAGATCCAAACGGACAGAAACCATCAGTGGAAAGGCCCAGTTGAACATTTCTAGCTTTTAAAGCAAAGGATGGATGCACTCTATCAAAATGTTTCCATGAATCACCATCGGCTGAATGATTCAAGCTTTTATCGGTTGAAATATTCTCTTTATGACATGATATCATTGTCGCTGTATTCTTAGACATGAATAAATGCTGAATTCTGGATGTAAGCGGAAAATATCTCAACTGTTTTACAGGAATCAAACCAGAATTCTCGTGTTGTCCTTCTTTATATCTCAGTTGCCCACATGTGGGACAACTATCCAACGACTCATTTTCCCTAGAATATAAAATGCAGTCATTTGAACATGCATGAATCTTCTGACAAGTAAGTCCCAAATTTCGAACCAGTATCTTACTCTCATAGTAATTTGCAGGCAAAACATTTCCTTCGGGTAACAGTGTTTTAAGCAAAGAAAATATCTGGTCAAAATAGGTGTTTGACATTTCGTTATCTGATTTGATAGCCATAAATTTTTCAACTGCTTCTAATTTGCTCATCTTGCAGCCATGATATAATGCATCCTCAGCAGACCTCAACAACTCATAAAATTCAGATGGTTTTAACTCAGGATTTGAAGCTATATCAGCCGGAGTTTCTGTATGTTGAACAGATGAACCTGCAACATCATGTACTAAATCTTGAAACCGGGATGTATCCGGAATCAAGTAGGTATCAACTGCTCTGGAACTACGTTCACCGTGTTGATACCAAAAAACGTAATCTGGTTGAAAACCAAAACGCAAGAGATGTTCCCCCACTTTGTCAAACGTGTCAAACGTTCTCAATGCACATTTTCTGCAAGGGCATTTTATTTTGCCTTCTGAAACAAATTATGAATTTTATGCCGCAAATGATAAAAAAAGTCTCCACACACTCTACATATACTGGATTTAAACCAGAACCGTTTGGATTTCTACGTTGATTTATCCATATGCGGTCACCTAATAATGATGGTTGACGACCTCGTTGTTCCATATTTATCTATAAAATATAAAATCATTACTGGTTTTGAATAATTTTTTAGAAAAAACACTCAAGCTAGGATAATTATAGAGTTTACATCATACACGACTGACGCAAACTTTTTATTGAGATATACCTAAAAATTGACCCTTTAATAATTAAATATGTTGAGAATAAAGCAAAACTTGTTACAAATATTGATAATTTTAATATTATATAATTTTTTTATTATTTTCATAGTACTAATATTATTGGAAATTATTACTAATTATTGGTAATTATTACTAATTATTGTTAATTATTACTAATTATTACTAATTATTACTAATTATTGGTAATTATTACTAATTATTACTAATTATTACTAATTATTGGTAATTATTCCTAATTATTGGTAATTATTCCTAATTATTACTAATTATTCCTAATTATTACTAATTATTACTATTTACCGGTAATTATTGGTAATTATTGGTAATTATTACTAATTATTGGTAATTATTACTAATTATTACTAATTATTAGTAATTATTGGTAATTATTACCAATTATTGGTAATTATTACTAATTATTACTAATTATTGGTAATTATTACTAATTATTTGTAATTATTCCTAATTATTGGTAATTATTTCTAATTATTGGTAATTATCGGTAATTATGGGTAATTATTGGTAATTATTACTAATTATTAGTAATTATTACTAATTATTGGTAATTATTACTAATTATTGTTAATTATTACTAATTATTGTTAATTATTACTAATCATTACTAATTATTACGAATTATTACTAATTATTACTAATTATTGGTAATTATTACTAATTATTACTAATTATTACTAATTATTACTAATTATTGGTAATTATTGGTAATTATTACTAATTATTGGTAATTAATACTAATTATTGGTAATTATTATTAATTATTACTAATTATTACTAATTATTGATAATTATTACTAATTATTGGTAATTATTACTAATTATTACTAATTAATACTAATTATTGGTAATTATTGGTAATTATTACTAATTATTGGTAATTAATGCTAATTATTGGTAATTATTATTAATTATTACTAATTATTACTAATTATTGGTAATTATTACTAATTATTGGTAATTATTACTAATTATTACTAATTATTACTAATTATTGATAATTATTACTAATTATTACTAATTATTACTAATTATTAATAATTATTACTAACTATTGGTAATTATTACTAATTATTGGTAATTATTACTAATTATTGATAATTATTACTAATTATTACTAATTATTACTAAATATTACTAATTATTACTATTTACCAGTAATTATTGGTAATTATTGGTAATTATTCCTAATTATTGGTAATTATTACTAATTATTGTTAATTATTACTAATTATTACTAATTATTACTAATTATTACTAATTATTGGTAATTATTACTAATTATTGGTAATTATTACTAATTATTACTAATTATTACTAATTATTACTAATTATTGGTAATTATTACTAATTATTTCTAATTATTGGTAACTATTACTAATTATTACTAATTATTGGTAATTATCGGTAATTATTGTTAATTATTGGTAATTATTATTAATTATTATTAATTATTACTAATTATTGGTAATTATTACTAATTATTGGTAATTATTACTAATTATTTGTAATTATTACAAATTATTGCTAATTATTACTAATTATTGGTAATTATTACTAATTATTATTAATTATTACTAATTATTGGTAATTATTACTAATTATTACTAATTATTACTAATTATTACTAATTATTGGTAATTATTACTAATTATTGGTAATTATTACTAATTATTACTAATTATTGGTAATTATTACTAATTATTACTAATTATTGGTAATTATTACTAATTATTGATAATTATTCCTAATTATTCGTAATTATTTCTAATTATTGGTAATTATCGGTAATTATGGGTAATTATTGGTAATTATTACTAATTATTGGTAATTATTACTAATTATTGGTAATTATTACTAATTATTTTTAATTATTACTAATTATTGTTAATTATTACTAATTATTACTAATTATTACTAATTATTACTAATTATTGGTAGTTATTACTAATTATTACTAATTATTACTAATTATTACTAATTATTGGTAATTATTGGTAATCATTACTAATTATTGGTAATTAATACTAATTTTTGGTAATTATTATTAATTATTACTAATTATTACTAATTATTGGTAATTATTACTAATTATTGGTAATTATTACTAATTATTACTAATTATTACTAATTATTGCTAATTATTGGTAATTATTACTAATTATTGGTAATTAATACTAATTATTGGTAATTATTATTAATTATTACTAATTATTACTAATTATTGGTAATTATTACTAATTATTGGTAATTATTACTAATTATTACTAATTATTACGAATTATTAGTAATTATTACTAATTATTGGTAATTATTACTAATTATTGGTAATTATTACTAATTATTGGTAATTATTACTAATTATTGGAAATTATTACTAATTATTGGTAATTATTACTAATTATTGGTAATTATTACTAATTATTGGTAATTATTACTAATTATTACTAATTATTACTAAATATTATTAATTATTACAATTTACCGGTAATTATTGGTAATTATTGGTAATTATTCCTAATTATTGGTAATTATTACTAATTATTGTTAATTATTACTAATTATTACTAATTATTACTAATTATTACTAATTATTGGTAATTATTACTAATTATTGGTAATTATTACTAATTATTACTAATTATTACTAATTATTGGTAATTATTACTAATTATTACTAATTATTGGTAATTATCGGTAATTATTGCTAATTATTGCTAATTATTATTAATTATTATTAATTATTACTAATTATTGGTAATTATTACTAATTATTGGTAATTATTACTAATTATTGGTAATTATTACTAATTATGGTAATTATTACTAATTATTGCAAATTATTACTAATTATTGGCAATTATTACTAATTATTACTAATTATTACTAATTATTGGTAATTATTACTAATTATTACTAATTATTACTAATTATTGGTAATTATTGGTAATTATTACTAATTATTGGTAATTAATAATAATTATTTGTAATTATTACTAATTATTGGTAATTATTACTAATTATTACTATTTACCGGTAATTATTGGTAATTATTGGTAATTATTCCTTATTATTGGTAATTATTACTAATTATTGTTAATTATTACTAATTATTACTAATTATTACTAATTATTACTAATTATTGGTAATTATTACTAATTATTGGTAATTATTACTAATTATTACTAATTATTACTAATTATTGGTAATTATTACTAATTATTACTAATTATTGGTAATTATTACTAATTATTACTAATTATAGGTAATTATTACTAATTATTACTAATTATTGGTAACTATCGGTAATTATTGCTAATTATTGGTAATTATTACTAATTATTGGTAATTATTACTAATTATTGGTAATTATTACTAATTATTGCTAATTATTACTAATTATTGGTAATTATTACTAATTATTACAAATTATTACTAATTATTGGTAATTATTACTAATTATTGGTAATTATTACTAATTATTACTAATTATTACTAATTATTGGTAATTATTGGTAATTATTACTAATTATTGGTAATTAATACTAATTATTGGTAATTATTACTAATTATTGCTAATTATTACTAATTATTGATAATTATTACTAATTATTGGTAATTATTACTAATTATTGGTAATTATTACTAATTATTACTAATTATTACTAATTGTTGGTAATTATTACTAATTAGTACTAATTATTACGAATTATTGGTAATTATTACTAATTATTACTAATTATTGGTAATTATTCCTAATTATTACTAATTATTACTATTTAAAGGTAATTATTGGTAATTATTGGTAATTATTTCTAATTATTGGTAATTATTACTAATTATTGTTAAGTATTACCAATAATTGGTAATTATTACTAATTATTACTAATTATTATTAATTATTACTAATTATTGGTAATTATTACTAATTATTACTAATTATTGGTAATTATTACTAATTATTCCTAATTATTACTAATTATTGGTAATTATTACTAATTATTGGTAATTATTGGTAATTATTCCTAATTATGGGTAATTATTCCTAATTATTGGTAATTATCGGTAATTATGGGTAATTATTGGTAATTATTACAAATTATTGGTAATTATTACAAATTATCGGTAATTATCGGTAATTATTGGTAATTATACCTAATTATTGAAAATCATTGGTAATTATTACTAATTATTGGTAATTATTCCTAATTATTAGTAATTATTCCTAATTATTGGTAATTATCGGTAATTATTGGTAATTATTGGTAATTATTACTAATTATTGGTAATTATTACTAATTATTGTTAATTATTACTATTTATTGTTAATTATTGGTAATTATTCCTAATTAGCGGTAATTATTACTAATTATCTGTAATTATTGGTAATTATTACTAATTATTGGTAATTATTACTAATTATTGGTAATTATTATTAATTATTGGTAATTATTACTAATTATTGGTAATTATTACTAATTATTACTAATTATTACTAATTATTGGTAAATATTACCAATTATTACTAATTATCTTTAATTATTCCTAATTATTACTAATTATTACTAATTATCGGTAATTATTCCTAATTATTACTAATTATCGGTAATTATTGGTAATTATTGGTAATTATTCCTAATTATTGGTAATTATTACGAATTATTGTTAATTATTACTAATTATTGGTAATTATTACTAATTATTGGTAATTATTACTAATTATTGGTAATTATTACTAATTATTGGTAATTATTGGTAATTATTCCTAATTATTGGTAATTATTACCAATTATTGGTAATTATTCCTAATTATTGGTAATTATTCCTAATTATTGATAATTATTCCTAATTAGTGGTAATTATCGGCAATTATTGATAATTATTGGTAATTAATACTAATTATTGGTAATTATTACTAATTATTGGTAATTATTTCTAATTATTGGTAATTATTACTAATTATTCTTAATTATTACTAATTATTAGTAATTATTACTAATTATTACTAATTATTACTAATTATTGGTAATTATTCCATATTATTACTAATTAGTGGTAATTATTAGTAATTATTACTAATTATTGGTAATTATCGGTAATTATTGCTAATTATTGGTAATTATTTTTAATTATTATTAATTATTACTAATTATTGGTAATTATTACTAATTATTGGTAATTATTACTAATTATTGGTAATTATTACTAATCATTTTTAATTATTACTAATTATTGGTAATTATTACTAATTATTACTAATTATTGGTAATTATTACTAATTATTACAGATTATTCCTAATTATTGCTAATTGTTGGTAATTATTCCTAATTATTAGTAATTATATAAATAATTACCAATAATTAGGTATAATTACCAATAATTAGGAATAATAACATTATTAGTATATTTTATTATTAATATTAAAATAATATAATTTTCTATATTATATATAATTCTCCTTTCATCTGTGTGTTTTCTGTCTCCACATACAAATAATACAGGTTGAGACAGAAAACACACAGATGAAAGAAGAATTGTATATAATATAAAAAATTATATTAGTTTAATATTAATAATAAAATATACTAATAATGTAATAATGTTATTATTCCTAATTATTGGTATTTATTACTAATTATTAATATTTATTCTTAATTATTGAAAATTATTACTAATTATTCCTAATTACCATTAACTATGAACAATACTAATAATTTAAATTTATTAAGTAACAAAACAATGTAAACATAATTAAATTACAACTAATTAAGAATAATTGAAACTAATAAAAAATTTAAAATAAATATTAAATTAAAATGAACATAAATACCTTGAAAATTGATCTGAGGCTGATCTCTGATCGTTCTTGAAAACTTCAATATCAACTCCGGAGAAAAAAATTAAACTTGAGAAACGCTGAACTCTAGAAATAGAATTTTGAGAGAAGAGGTAGATGGAGTTTGAGAATGAATTGAAAAAAACGGATGGGGGTATTTATAGGTTAGATTATTTGCGACGGGTCCATTTGCGACGGGCTACCCATCGCAAATAATATTATTTGCGACGGTACCCGTCGCAAATACCTTAGCCATCATTTATTACGGTCAAAGGTTAAATAGTTATTTGCGACGGGACCCGTCGCAAATAACCACCTGCCGACATACTATTTGCGACGGGGAATTATTCCTGTCGCAAATACCTTTTACCGCCGCCGGTTATTTGCGACGGGCAATAACCGCCCGTCGCAAATATGTTTCCCGCGATTTGGCGCGCCAGTTTTTTTGCGACGGGGAAAGCAATCCCGTCGCAAAAGGCTACTTATTTGCGACGGGCAAATACCCCCGTCGCAAATACCCATTTTTCCCGTAGTGACCGAAGTCGCGAGATGGGGCGACACCAGCGGCGGCCCCTGCTGGAGGTGGCATCATGATGAGAGGGGAAGCCCGGTGGGTACTGCATGGTGTGGTGCGCTGCTACACGTATGGTGAGGGAGACGAATAGGGTTCCTTGGTGTTGGGCTGCCACAGCTGAGCGGTTGAGGAGGGAGGTCGCGTGGCTTCTGCCTACTGAGGGGGCGTCTAGGTGCGGTGGCTTGCTGTGCCCGGTTGTGTTTTTCTGATCAAGCTATGGCAACCGAGGAGGCATCCTCCTGGAGTGATGCAGTACGATGGGGAGAGAGACAACCATCGGGCACTGCTCTTGGTGTTGTGCCGCACGTCCGAGGCAGGCTGCTGCATGCCTTCTGCGCTGTTGTGCACTGGGAGGAGGTTGCCGGAGTTCCTTGCTACGCATGGTGCAGAAGAAAGGCGGGTTGATGTGTGAGTCGGGATGAGGCGGCCAGTAGTGGGATGGGCACTTGGTGTGTCTTTCCTCCGCGGCGAAGGAGAGGAGGTGACCCTCAGGGTGGCCACGCATGCTGCGTGAGGGAGACCTAATCGGGTCTCCCCTTTTCATTTTTTTTCTCGTCCTACACATGCAGGTCCGCCGCCCCCATCATTTTATTTCTTTTTTCAGAAGTCTTTTAAGACCTGCTTTTCAAATCTTGCACCCAACCCATTTTTCATTTTTTTAAATTACGACCCAAACAAAGTTCTTCCTCCCATTAGAAATTTCTAAAGCCTGTTTAGGCATTAGAAGGTAATAATAATATTATTCTAATAGGAAATATAACAATCAAAATATTATTAAGTTAAAACCATTCTTATTATTTTGATATTGTTATTATAATAATAAAAATCATTTAAATCACCAGATTTTACTATTATTGTGACCCACACAAAACTTTTCATTCCAAATTCATAACTTCGGATGTCTATAGACTGGACATCCGAAATCGTATTCAGATTCTGTCTGCGGTGTTGGGAACGTATCGATGCCCTCTTTATATGTTAATGAATATTTAATTTTTCAATTATCTTAAAATCAACATGTATCCCTCTGATACCACTTTTTTGGAACTGGGCGTGCAGCAGAAGCCCCAAACAGGTGAGTTTCTAAAAAAATTCCACTGATACCCGACATAAACTTATCAACGTCAGTGAACAGCAGCCCAATATTATCCAAGGACCACACGTGAAAGATTTTAAGCACACAAAAAAATGTAAAAATAAGTGGTTTAGATCCGAATCCACGCACAACGTCTGCTCATCATTGGCGATCACTGCTCGAAAAATCCTAATTTCAATTTCTCTGGATTGACCACACACGCTTCAAGGAATCCGTGGGAGCACTGGTCGTCATAATCCGAGTGATGGCAGTGAATTGCGATGACACCTTCGACACTCCAACGACCACCGCATTGCTTCGCTGGTGATGCATGTGAGAGTGTTGGATCCTTGATCCTTGGATCTAGAGCCTCTCTCTCTAGATCATGGGAGAGAAGATAGGAGAGAGAAGTGTCATGAATAGTACTTAGAAATATCCTCTCCTAAAAAATTTATAGTGGTTAATTAATTACACGGAAATGCCAACCAGGCCCCCGAATACTTAACTCACTATCAATGACATTTTATGCCTACTTTTCCGAATCATAAATATTATTATCAATCAATTATAATATATTAAAATATATTACGTGATAAAAATTAAGTCATTAATTTGACTCATCACTCCCATTAATAATAATTGAACCTTGAATAATTAAATATTATCTAATAAATTTTTTTCATGTATTTACTTAAAACTTGAAAATACATTTAGTAAATAAATTAAATATTCCTTATTCTAAACTTGAATAATATGAATTTATTTATTGCATTGGTGGTCTTTTTTTCTTGGAAAAATCCCAAACCCCAGTTGTGGGTCCCACTATCTCGAAATCTATTATTCAACTAAATGAGGAAGATTATTGAATGTGCTATTGTGTGTGACCCTCTAAGACCTTATCTCGATAGTAGTGAACAATATTCACATACCAAGAGAGGGATCTAGAAACCCATCATGGCCCCTGAAGAGATAATGATTTTCATAGCTGTGACAACCAACCTACGAACACACACTGTGTAATATAATCTCTTTGTTTGTAATATATCATAAAGCAGAACGCACTCTTATGTCATCGCCATTTTCATTCTTTATAGTTTTTTGATGTAACTGGACAGATTTACCATTGATTACTATGGGCATGATCATATATAGGTACTTCCATACATATCAACATGGCCTGACATATATTAATTTCATAACTTGGAAGTGAAAAATCCTTTCTTGACCATTCAACCAATGCCATTCCACCAATGACGCACCCAACAGAAACAACCTCACCACAAATTCATTTCCATGGTTTTCGTCTCCATCAAAGTACACAATCAAATGGCACACATTGATAATGATCTCAATTTAGGAGACCATTACACATGATCATAGATAGGAACATCCAATGAAACCCAAAACATATGGTGTTCCTATTAGCGGGTTAGTCCTCGTGATCTCACTACTAGAGATCACCAAGTGAGAACTTCAAGAGAAGAAGTATCAATGCTTATGAGCCCCTAGCACCTGATAGTCAAACTTCTACTGTGTACAATCTATAAGATGAATCTATACTATAGAACATATATTTATGATTAATGTCATAGTGTCTTAAGGTACTCATTATATGCTGGAGACTGCTATAACCTCTCAAGACGATAATTAATCTATAGACATTACCATTTCAATAGTGGATGCAGAAAAGTATACACTATAATGGTAAGATGACATCATGTATAGCTAAATTTATACATGATATGGTTGTCAAAAGCATTGAATAGTTGGGTCTAGGGCACCCATTATTTTAACAATATGTACATAATATTAAATCATGTGACCAAACTTGTTCTTAATAATCAAAATACCGCTAAAATAATCTAACTGATTTTCATTAATATTTCATCTAATGATTCATCCCCATTCCATGTGACCAAATGATATAAATGACCATTAACACCTATGGATGTTCATGAACAATGTGTAAATTATATTCTAGAGATTTACAGCCATTCCACATGAACTCCATTACTTAAAAAACAAGTGAACAGATTATGAAAATCAAGAAAACAAACACTCCAGAACAATGGAATTCAATATTATAACTTATCAATAAAGACATAAATGAACTAAGAAATTTATGATAAAATAATTAAATGTGTAATAGATTCTAAATTTATTTATTTACGTGTCTAATTTCATATTCTAGTACAATAAGGTCAGGAGAGGAACATTCAGATTTACGGTAAGGGTTTTCCACCAGAACCTCAATTTTATTCAGGATACTTTTATTTCCTACATACCTAAATGAAATTATTATGTAATATTATGGAATCCTAATAAATACATTGTGATTGTTCAATATATACATGTCTTAAAAGGAAACTTCAAAATTCATTCCAAAATACAAGCCTGATTCAAGGGAATTTCTCAAATTCATACATATTTTCAAGGGAAATCTATAATCTGTTTTTGGAAACCATTATCTTTCTATAATCTCTCATTTTATTATGAAAATACTATCTTACTCCATTTCTATGTTTATACAAATATTTTTTCAAAAAACTCTTTTTTAAATGTAAAAGATTATTTATCTCAAGAATTAATTGATAGTTTAATAATAGTATCTTTATCTACTTCAACTTTCATATTGTTTCTTATGTATTATTAGGATTAATATTTTATGATATCATATACCATATTTAATTGAATGGTTAATAATTATTTTTATTGTGGATAAGCTATCTTAAAACATTTCACCAATTTACTCGGAACAATTAGTGTTTATGATTAATGTTTGGGGAAATTTATTTATGTTTCATATGTTAGTTTCAATATAAATGTATATGTTGTTTATGTTTATCCTAATTCAAACGAGGAATTCATTGGACTTATTAACTATCAGGTGCCACCCTATATACCCCCTCAGTGCATCGGTAGGTTTGATGAGACAAACTACGGTCTTGGCATATGAACTTGAAAAAATGGTTATTCATGGTCTTGGCACGAGGCCTTGACGGTATGGTTATGATGTCTTAAATTACGAATTACCACATTATGAAAATATTATTTATGGTTTATGTGGTTATTCAACGAGTTAAATACCCATGATTATGTTTAATTATGGAATTATTTATTCAGCTCTTGTTCCATCCATAATTTGTTCATGTTTATTGTTAAAGGCATGTGTTTTTAGTTATTCACCATAATGAATGTTAATGTTTATCATATCTACTACTGTATTACATACCCTTATTGAGCGTTTGATCTAACCCATTTACTATGTTTCATTTTCTCAAGACATGAAGTAGTTTATTATGGATGACCTGCAGGGATAAACTTGTAGTTGTGGATGTTCCCCATAAAACATATATGTTGTTTTTTATTTCATGTCGTGATGTTGAACATATGTAATTATCTTGTTTGAAGATCAAATAAACTCCTCAGTCCTTTGGGATGTAAATTCATTGTCTACATTACAATGTAATAAAATAAGTCACCACCTCTGGGAAACTAGGGTCGGGTCCTTACATTTGGTATTAGAGGAAGTTTAGTAGAAAACTTGGAAACTAGATTTAGAAAATGTATATTATAGATCAACTACCTAAGATATTATTTGATGATAAAAATACAAGAAAAACCTAATATTTTGGTAAGGAATAGATTTTTTGAATCATTATGGAAAATAAATCCCGGTCAGTATACTACAAGTGGAGGTGGTTCCGAAAAAGATGTACCTAGGATTGAGAACTCCGACATGGAGTTTGGGCTTAACCCGGGGTATCCTAGTACCCGACAATGGGCCTTACTATGAAACTTGTTGGACACTATTGGGGGAATTTTATTAGCATAATTCACATTTTATTTTCAATCCATTATGAATTATTTTAATGTAAATTTTTCCTCAAAGAAAGCATGTTTATGATTACGAGATTAGCTATGTATAGAATTTCAATTTATGATAAGTATTTTTCTACATTGATATTATAAATTATGATTCATAACCTAATATAGTGTATTCCATTATTTATAAATGGCGCCTCCTGGAGGGAATGGAAACCACATGAACACATATATCCCATGTAGGGATTTTCTTCTTATTCAAGATAATGATGTCAGCTCTAGAGATACGACTGGTGTTGAGCAACATATAACTATAATGGGAAAAATAACTCAGGTTATGAAAAATAACATTACACGTATGGAGAATCCTGATCCATAACATGGAAGATATATTTTGGATTGATTTATGCAATAAAAACCCCCATCATTCAATGGGACTGCAAACCCATTTATTGATGACCAATGAATAAGTTCCCCAGAGAAGATATTTCTCGCTTTGGGATGTAACAAAAGATAGAAGGTTATCATGACAATTTATCATCTATCGGGAGATGCAGATCAGTGGTGGTCATTAATCCAAAACACAGAGGAGGAAGAAATAGAATATATGTAATGGATGGATTTTAAGGAAATGTTCCTAGAAAAATATTTTCCCCACGAACAATGAGTGGATATGGAAAGGAAATTCCTAAATTGAGGAAGAAGGGGGAAAATGATACAATGAATGAATCTAACTTCACAAGGATAGCAAGACATGTCACAGACTACATACGTAATCCAAGGAGCACTATTGATAGATTCATTTATGGTTTTAAACCATTCATCCAAAGGGAACTAGTTTCCAAATGATTCTCATTATATGAATATATATTCTCAAGTACTATTATGATGGAAATATAATTTTCATTAATTTATCACTATAAAGGAAAATAATAGAAGAATAGAGCTGCTGATAACTATGGAAAAGGAAACAAGGAAATGTGGATTAAGGGAATAGTTGACCTTCATTTTGTAGTAATTATGGAAAGAAATACCCTAGAACATTCCTAAAGGGGATGGGAGTCTATTATAAGTATGGAGAAAAAGGCCACCTGTCTCAGTATTGTAAGGGGAAGAAAGTAGCTACCAATGTTTAATGCTAAAATTGCAGGGAGAAAAGAAATTATGCACATGAATTTCTTATTCATCAGGGAAATGTTCCCCAAAGAAGGAAAACGGAGAAAGGACAAGCTTATATGGTCACAACTATGTAGGTTGAAGTTCATAACGATGTGGTGGAAGGTACATTAATCATTTCCTAGAACTTATCCAATGATTTATTTGATTCTGGATCATCACACTCTTTCATATCCTTCCATTTTTCTAAGAAAATTAGATATTTCCAATTTTATTTAATAAGGGATTTGTCATTCAAAACTATAAGGGATGCATTATTGCAACAAAGTTATGTCATATAGTCTCTATTATGGCCTATAAACGTGATTTATATACTGATTTTATTTTCATGCCCACAATTGACTTTGATACAATCCTTAGTATGGATTGGCTTTCAATCCATCATGTGAAAATTTATTTCAAGAATAAGGAGGTTACAATTTTTGAGGATGACTTGGAATCCCTTATCTTTAGGGTAGAAAAATCACCATCTTATTCTCATCTAGATCCACTCCCAATAGCTCTACTGAATTTAATTATTGGGGAGGAAGTGAATGTAATAACTATGGGTGAGGAAAATAATGTTCAAATAGAGGATGTACCTATTGTGCAAGAATATATTGATGTCATTCTAGTGGATTTACTTGGACAACCTCGAGAGTGGGAAATTGATTTTTCCATTGAATTAATTCATAATTCAAGGCCCATATCAAAGGCCCCTTAGAGAATGGCCATTGTGGAAATAGTGAAAATGAAAAAAAACTAGACGAATTGAGTGATAAGGGAATTGTTCACACTAGTGTTTCTCCATGAGGATCCCATGTTCATTCCATTAAGAAGAAATATGGATCTATGAGGTTTTTCATTGACTATAGGGAGATCAATGCTATAAAAATAAAGAACAAGTATCCCCTACCTCACATTGATGATTTATTTGATCAACTTCTTGTAGCTCGATTTTTTTCGAAGATTGAAATTCTATATCAATATCATTAGTTTATTGTGATGAAGGAAGACATTCCAAAAAATGAATTTCGAACCAGGTATGGGAATTATAGATTTACAATAATTCCTTTTGGACTGACTAATGCACCCTATATTTCCATGGATATAATGAATAGAGTTTTCAAATAATATCATGATGAATTTTTGGTGGTATTTATTGATGATATATTGGTATACACAAAAAATGATTATGATCATGAAAATCACTCATGCACTATTTTAAAGACACATAAAAGAAATGAATTATATGGGAAGTTTATCAAATGTGAATTTTGGATTCAAACAATTTCCTGTCATGTCTCCATTTTCTATAAGGATGGAATATATGTTGATCCTACGAAAAAAATGTTGTTCAAGAATGTCTTACTCTAACAAACATAAATGAGTTACGTAGTTTTGTTGGTTATTATTGGTGTTCCATTCATAACATTGCTCATTTATCCAACCCAATGACCATTATTACACATAAAGGGGTTAACTTTGTATGGATAAAAGAATATGAGTATTATTTTGAATAACTGAAGAAGATATTAGTGAATGTTCTGATCCTAACTCTACCATCTAAAAATTATTGGTTTGTGATCTATAATGATGAATTAATGTGGTACTACCCAAATAAAAAAGTGTTTAGGAATCAGACAACTCGACTCATAAAGAAACATGGGAAAAATTATAAAATCGAAGAGGCAATATGGGAGCCTGAGGATCTTACAATAGGAAACTACCCAAATATTTTTGTGAGGTATCATTCTATTAATTTTGAGGACAAACTTTTTGTGAGGAAGGGATAATGTAACCCCCCATGTTTTTGAAAATAAAGCTAACATTGAATACATAAAACACTAAGTCTCTAGGAAACACCACTTTACTATAAGATATCTAGTAAACCAAAATTTTCGTCCTCTGTGATTTGAATTTTGAAAAACTGACATACATGGATTTATTCAGTAAGATATTTAGTGTCTGATAAGAAAAACATAATTTCTGGTGAATAGCGACATACCCTTATGAATAGTAATATGATTAATAATATGAATCTTATGAATTTTAAATAATAATATTATTTTATTGTCTTAAGGATGTATGATAATATGATCTTGATTAAATTTTCAAGGTGATATATAACGAAAAATAGATTTAAAATTGTTATTTTTTGAATAAATTATGTTTTTATTTAAAATTTAAATTAATCATAATTTGAAAATTATTTTCAAAAAATGGAGTTCATTTTTAAATTCTACACATCACAAATGGTTTGGGTGAATTTTAGTGATTTTTATGAAATACTCAAATTTTTTACGAATAATAAAATACAGTAATTTACCGTATATATACATTATAAGTTAAATTCACTATTAAAAGCATTATGGATAGCATAAGAAAAATTGGTTCAAACTTAAACACACATATTACAATTCATGGTTGTACTAATCAATACTATTTGATTTATTTGAAGAAATAATAAAATAATGAGTAAAATAATGGGAAAACCCTCTTATCCTCCACTACAACCCCCTCACTCCTATTTCTCTTCTCTTCACTCCTATATTCATTGATGCTCCTACAAGTAGTGAAAAACACCCTTCCCTAGTCACTCCCCACGTCCAAGAGAACTTGGTCTTACCAAAAGACCAAAACACCTTCCCTTAAATATATTCTCAAGGAGGCGGGTTCAAGAGGTAAATTCACATTCTATTTCATTCAATTTCATTTCAAGTTCCTTTCTATTTTTATCCTCTCCTCACCTTATTAGTAAAAATGACCATGATAACTATAGTATAATATATATACTAGAATTATATCAATTTAATGGAATAACCATCATAAATATCCTTAATATATATATATATATCTTTTAATTTATAAAAAAAATCATCATCTGTGAGGGGCCAATTTACAACCTTCCTGGACGATGAAGTTCCGTTCTTCAATTTCCCATTAAATACTGGTAATGAAACCGTTTTTATGATTTAACCAGGATATAATATATTTATTATGACATATTTAATATTTAGGAACCAGAATACATACATAATAATAAATCATCTAACCAATCTAGTTCCTAATAATAAAAATACCGCTAAAACTATCTATGTTATTGTCATTAATATTCCTTCTAATGATTCCTCCTCATTACATGTAACCAAATGATATAAATGACCATTTATGTCACAACCCTCCTCGGGGCCCGTGCCGTGACTACCCCAAGACTGCCTTCCATAGGCCAGGGGCTGGCGACTAGCACCAAGGCGTAATTCCCTGTAAAAAGGGAAGGCATTGCCTTTGGAAAGTAAACAAACACCACAGAGCAAGCAAGCAGTAGAAGTAAACACTAAGTAGAAACTGAGTACAACAGTTAGTGCGGAAAAGTATGTGGGCTAGTATACAAACCCAAACTGAAAGTAAAGTACAACTGGAAAGGGAAAACAACAACTGTAAAGTAAAGACGCCATGTCGAGCTGTCCACTGGAAATACAACCTGAAGGGTGGGTACAGATAGCCTCTACTGCTCCTCTGGTCCAGCCGACCGCTCCGAGTACGTTCCGCCCAGTGGTCCACCTCCAGGTACCGTCCTGCTCCGCAAGCCACAACCACGATTAGCGTTGTCCGTCGTTTGCAACCAACACAACGTAGTGCGGGCATAGCCCGTGCAGGGGTGAGTATAAGCTACTCAGTAGGGACCCCGAGACCCCCGAAGGTCTCCCAGATACCACAAAGGATAATCCACAAAGGAAAGATGCAATCACAAAGTAACATCCAACACTGCTTAGGTATATGCCCATACATATACCTAAGTCATCAATTCTAGCTCGCTCCAACATCCGAGACCAAGTACAACCCAGTCCACACAGGAAAGCAAAACATAAATCCACATAGGATAACACAACACAATCCACATAGGAAAGAAAAACGGGATTCAGCTCACACAGGTATACTTCTTCGTATGACGATAGAGATGATCAGATATATCCACTGATTCATCTAAGTCGTCGGACCCACAATGGATCTAAAGGTACTAACCCCTGCAAAGACCCAAAAAGGATCTGACCCACAAAGGATCGATAGGTAACTAACCCCCGCAAAGACCCACACAGGATCGGACCCACACAATATCTGTAGGCGCTGCCTCACACAGAACCGCTGAGCGCTGACCCACACAGGATCGGACCCACATAAGATCTGTAGCACTGATCCACCCAGGATCGCTGAGTGCTGAAGTCATCATCGTCGAATCCACTGTGGATCTCTGTACAGTTGTCGTCGTCACAGTCACAACGCAGCCAGCTCTAGGGTTCCCGCACACATCAAGCTCGTTCGGGAGAGTCCGCTCCACGAGCCGAGAGGCTGATAGATCAACTGACACAAATTCCGGAGTTGATGTATCCAAAAGTTCCATATCGCCAATAGGAACTCAGCGTCGCAGACGGCGCGTCAATCAGACGCCCGGTCTGGAAGTTATTGGCTTTTTTGTCCGAGGGGCCCGGTTGGGTTTTAAGTCAAAAAAAACCCGACCGTACCCTACCTGCGTCGAAACCTCAGGCGAAGTAAGCCAAAAGATCCGTCTCACTAAGAGGAATTCAACAAAGTCAACGGCATGTCAATCGGACGTCTGAAGCTCAAGTTATGAGCGTTTCGGCTCCGAGGGCCCGGTTGGTTTCGTGTACGAACCAACTCGGCTGAACCCAATGTATTCCGAAACCTTGAGTGCGATATACCAAAACGACCGGCTCGATCCAAGGATCGCATCGAAACCGACGGTTCGTCGATCGGAGTCCCTTAGCACAATTTAGGGGCATCCGACCGAAAGAGATTCAGTATTAAGGGGTTCAGGCCCGGTCCGACCCGGCCCGATACCCTCAGGGTCGGCCCGAACCGGGTCGACCCGAACCAGGTCCGGGTCCGGCCCGCTTGGGCGCGGCCTGGGCGCGGTCCGGTCTGGCGGACCAGCCAGGCAGCCGGCCCGGCCTGGGCGCGGCGCGCTGGCCAGGCGCTCGGCCAAACGGCCGAGCCGTTGAGGAGGGGGGGGGGGGGCGCCTGCCCCTGGCTTTGTAACCACAACCCCCATTATGGGGGGCCACTTGAGCTGGCCGCCGGGGGTTCGTAACCCCCAGCCTTCCCTTGTCCGGCCGGCCTACTCAGGCCGACCGGCTTCTGCCGCCACGGACCGGCGACGACCGGTCCCCCCTACTCCGACACCGGTGGCCCGAAACCGGCCACCGGTCACCCTGCTCCGCTGTGGCCCGGAACTGGCTACGACCCCGCTCCGGCTGCGGTGTCTTCAGGTTTCTCCGACGCGGCGCGGCGGCGTCACATCCTTGTTCGATTTCATGATGCAGCGTGACGACTCCGCGCTTTCCTTGCCGCACGATCCCGCGCGGTGCGACGGCACCGCGACATTCCCGTTTCAATCCACAATAGAAACAACAACATAGATAAGGGAAGAGGGTCGGCCGTGTTTGTGCGGTCCGGTCCCCTCTCGTTAATCGATAGCAATTGGTCATATTTCATGAAGAACGTCAAGGTAGTAATCACGAACAAAATAAATAAACCCCCTACCTTGAGCATAGCTTGAACGGAGGTTCGTCGAATGAGGATTCGTCACGGTAAGAGACGTCGCAGAAGAAGACGTCCTCGGCGTCGCGGTATACGGTGTCGCGTAGTCGGTTTCCGAGGACTCATCGTTCTTCATTGGAGATCGATGTGTTCTTCGCGTTCTTCGTCGGAGACAAAGAAGTTCCTCAAGTTTCTTAGCCTTTTCTCCCCAAATACCCCACAACAAGATTCCAACCCTTAATAAAATAAGCCCACACTTATTTTATTAACTTGACAGAAGTTCGAAATTCAAACACTCACATTAAACTCACTTCATTAATATCATAAGTTATTAAAACTTAAGTTATCAATTTTAATTGTGAGTTGAGGGATTTAAGGAATGTGAAGGGGTGGGGTTCGTGTGGGCCCCACCACCCTCATAACCTTCCATGGGATGTTGGGTAGTTACTCAACCTCCACCCAAAGATTAAATCCACTTAGAGAAAATAAAAATTGTAGTTAAATTTTTATTTTAACTTCCACAATTTTTATCAACCTCTCTCGTGAAAACGCAACTTCGGAAAAGGTGTTTCTAAGAAATTACCGGCGATGTGGTTCCATCGGTGCCCTCAGAATTCGATTCCGAGCACCGGTTCAATAGTTAGAAATTCCCACTCGTTCGTTCACTAAACGTACCCGAGCTAAACTTCAGATAGTAATTCCGGGCACACCGAGCCTCAGAATCAAGTGCCGTCAGAACTTGTGTTCTTGTAAAATCCCAAAGAAAATTAAGAAAACATTTTCCTTGAATTTTACGGGTCTTTACAATTTAAACCTATTTATGATCATAAATAATTTTTAAATTAAATTATGGATATTTACATCCATTACAAATGAACTCCATTACTTAAAAACAAGTGAACCGATTATGAAAATCAAGAAAATGAACACTTCATAATGAGAAAAGTTAATATTATAACTTATCAATAAGGACATAAATTAACGAAAAAAGATTATGATAAACTAAATAAATATCTAATAGGTTCATAATTAAGTTATTAATGAGTCTAATTTCATATTCTAGGATCATATGATCAAGAGCAGAAAATTCAGAATTAAGGTAAGGGTTTCCACCCGAAACTCCATTTTTATTTGGGTTACATTTATTGCGTACTTACCTCAATAAAATTATTATATTTTATTATGTTATCATCATATATTATATGTTAGTTTACTATATATTTTTACCAACCAGAATCCTTCTTTATTTTATAAGGAGATACAAGTCTTAAAAGGAACTTTCAAAATTCTTTCCAATATAGCAGCTCGATTCTAGGGAATTTCTCAAATTATTACATATTTTGAAGGGAGCAATATAATATGTTTTTGGGAACCATTATCTTTATAAAATCTATACTTTTATTATGAATATAATACCTTACTTAATTTCTGATTTTATACAAATATTTTTCCAAAATAACTCTTCTTTTCAAAGTAAAAGAGTTTTTATCTCAAGAATTACTCGATAATTTTAAAAGAGTATCTTAATATATTTCAACACTCATGTTGAATCTTATGTATTATTGGGATTAATATTTTATGATCTCATCTACCAGAATTAATTGAATATTTTATAATTATTTTTATTGTGGATATGCTATCTTAAAACCGTTCACCAATTTACTCTGAATGGTTAGTGTTTATGCTTAATATTTGGGGAATGTTATTTACATTTCATATGGTTATTTAAATATAAATGTATATGTTTTTTATGTTTATCCCCATTCGTATGAGTAATTATTTGGACAAATTAAGTGTCATGTGGGGACCTCTATTTCCCCTCAGTGGATCGGTATGTCTAATGAGGCAAACTACAGTCTTGACACAAGGCATTGAGAAAAAGGTTATATATAGTCTTGGAATGAGGCCTTGATGGTATGGTTATGATGTTATGAAATATGCATTCCATCATTATGAAACTATTATTGATGATCATGTGGTTATTCGATGAGTGGAATACACATGATTATGTTTTATTATGGAATTTTTTTCAGTAGTTATTCTGGCTAGATTGTGTTCAAGATTATTGTCAAGGCTTGTGTTTTTAGTTATTCACTATGAATAATGTTTATATTTTTTATATCTTCCATTGTATTACTTACCATTACTGAGAATTTGATCTCACCTATTTATTATGTTTCATTTTCTCAGGACATGATGAAGTTTAGTATGGATGTCCTGCAGGGATAAACTTATAGATGTGGATGTTCCCAATAAATATTATATGTTGTTTTTCATTTCATGTTGTAATATTGAACTTATGGAGTTATCTTGTTTCCAAATCTTCTAAACTACTCAGTCCTTCTGGATGCATATTCTTTATTTATATTCTAATGTAATAATACAAGGCACCAACTCTGGGAAACTGGTATCTGGTCCTTAGAAATTGTGACTGTCCTTTTTATGCTGGTGTGTGTCTTTTTCTTATGCACCAGAACATCCAAATTTTATAAAATTAGATGATACATTTTATAAAAAATATTTTGAAATTAATTATTTTAAATTATACCATACTTCTTTAATGTGAATTTTAAAATGGTATATTTTGTTAAAAGAGGTGGAGTGTAAGAAAAACTTTTCAAAGTGACTGTTTTATTTAATAAAAATGAAGTAAAAGTTTTAAAAAATTATTTAGACTTGATATTTATATTTTATCTTCTCACCTGGAAAAAATATATTTTAAATATGTTTGTTTAAACTAGAATTAATTGGTTTTACTTTTTAAATATTTTATATGGGAAATGGTAAGGATACCTACTGAGACTTTACATTCCAACATATTATAGTTCTATATTATTGTTAAACTATTGATTTCTCATGGATCATTATTGTTTTGAGGATTGATGGTGACTCATAGATTCACATGGAGGTATGTTGGTTATTTTGTCTTATTTAGTTTCCCTTATTGCATCATCCGTACTTATATTTCTTCCATTCAATTATGGGTAGTATTTATGCATGTGGTGTTATGGAAGTTGAATAATTACGGTTGTTTCTTAAAAGGGAGATAAATGTGATAGAGAGTTTTTATTCATGGATTACTATCAATTTATACATGTTTAATTTTTTGGCATGGGAATCTAATGAATGTATGCATCATGGCATAATTTATTATAACATTCCCACTACATTTTTAATTTATTTAATAGAAAAATTCTTTCCCATTGTGTTTTTATCATTGTATTGTTCGTTTCACTAGCCCATGGGGCTTAGGATGCCCTCTGGGCCTTATAATAAGCTTTTTGGGGGTGTTCGGTGGATGGAAAATTGAAGGTGGTTAATGGGAATGTGAATCCTAACCATCTTATGTTTATAAATATTCCTTGGTATAAGTGGATAATAATTAAACTCATTTTTATGAATTCTCTAAGTAAAACTTCTTGTAATTTTTTAAATAAGTATTCATATATGTTGATATTTTTGAGATAAAATCAAGATGTTAATGATTTTAAATGGGATGATTAATAGCCACTTGAATCTTTTGAATACATGACTATTTCATATTTTTACTCATCTCTCATTCTAAATAATCCATTATTTTGCATATAAATATATATGTGTAAATGGTTATATTTGATGGGATGTTGTTTGATTTGTGGGTCATTGAATGTATGTTCTTTTTTTGATACAATTTATATGGGAGTATAGATGTGGATGAGTGATGTAATAATCATGTGTTCCACTATATACCAATTTAGGGGCACCAATTTTTTTAATTCCAGTACACCATGAAAATTGTTTATGAATGGGTTGGAATCCTTGTGTTTCACAATTATGATTGGCAACATTGTCTGATATTTTTTCATTGATATTGTGTAATATTTTATACAATATTTAAGAACCTACTTTTCCTGGTTACTAATTTTGATTTTTTTATAGAAAAATAAAATTTATTTACTTTTTAAAATGAAAATATCATTAAAGAATATTTGTCTTTAAATATCATATTAGTTGTTGATTATTTTGTTTTTTAGGATAAACAATATATAAAGGTGGTGCCTCTTTAATAATACAAGAATTAATTAAGGATGAAAAATACTATATTTAAGGTTTGACTACAGTTATTTTTAGCATATTATATTTAATGTTGTCGGTATTTGTTAAATGGTTCTTATAGTAACACATAAATGGGTATCCGCAATTCCACCCTTTAACAATGCTAAAAAAGTGCTGATAAATGGTACTTTTAACATCAGTAAAAACTGTTGTTAACAATACCCCTTTATTAGCACTTTTTTTAGGGATGTTAAAGGGGCCCCCTTTATCAGCGTTTTTAAGTAGTGCTGATAAAGGGAGGTCATTATCAACAGTTTTTTACTAGCACTGATAAATGGTATATTTCTAAAAAAAATTATATTTCATTAAAAATATTATATAAATATATAAATATAATAAATATGTATTAAATATGTTTTAAATTAGTATAAATAGACAATTACACTTAATATATATTATATTTAGTGAAAATTTCTAATAAAATAATTAAAAAATATTCTTAATTAATAATTATTCAAATTATTATCAACTAATATTCCTTTAATAAAAATGTGAAGACACAAAAAATAAAAAAAATCAAAACAATATCTAAAATAAGTTAAAAACGTAATTCAAGCATCAAAGGTGAATAACTTTTGATTTGGGTGTCCGTTTGAGCATGACCGCATATCAAATCGAATCCCGGGACGAGATCTATGCTCTGGTGATTCAAGGAATCTTTCTGTCAAAATTTTGAAGGCAAAAAAAGATGCATAATCCCTTCAAAACTGTGTTTTTAGTCAGGATATCCAATTTTTTTTAATACTTGATGGATTGACAGCTTCATTTTAGGGGGTATTTTTACCCCTTTATAGTGGGGAATGAATTTATTCCGAGTTATTACATTCATATTGATATTATGGATTTGAAATATTTTCTTTTTTCACAATCTACTATTATTTATCATCAAATATATGACAACATAGACATATTTTTTATATATTCACACATAAAAATTTAATTTTAAATATAAATAATTAAACATATTTAAATATAAAATATATTGTTCAATATATAAGCCATATATAAATAAAATCAAATATCCATTTTATTTAAAATATATGTATATGAATATTTATATACCTATATAATGCATGTTTGTCTGTATTAACAGATTGAGATATATTGTCTATATATTCAAACATTTGTATATTCGTATTAATACATAATATATGTAAATATATATAAACATGTATAATTATTATTACAGACAGACATATATAAAGGGTAAATCCTTCTCAATTCTACAGACAACTCGTTGAAGACTCCTACGACGACTTTGGATTTTGAGGTTCTAAGTGCATAGTTGAATTCGTTATTTAAGGAGACAACGAAGATGTTGAAATTATAGTTGGATTTAGTGGATTGGAGGTTTATAAATGAAATTAGTGGGGTTTAATACATGAGTCTCATAAGAAGATCGATCAAAAGAACATTGAATTTGAGAATGAGGTGTGGGTGTTGGTCGGAAAGATCCGTCTCCATGAGTTCATTTATGACCTCCAGAGAAGCAATGCACATACCTTCAATTTGAGTGCATGTCCATGAATCGAGCTCTCTTTAGGTACACACTGCAAAAACATGACCTTATTGCACTTCTCCCACTCTCTTATTTTGGTTCCCAATTTTCTACTTTCGGTTCTCAATTTTCTATTAGTCATTCAGGTCCAATTGACCGGTTGTATACATGTCTCCCTCCCTATTAGATCCCTTATTTATATTTGGGTTTTTAGATGATAATTTAAATAATTTGACTCCTTATGTTATGATGTGGATTTGGTTTATTGACATGATCTTTTATGAATTCTTATGATGATAAAGATGTTTTATGATGAAAACATTAACAAATAATGCATATCATAAATAAAATAATTAGGTAAAGATTTTTTTCTTATGATAAATTAAATATTAATAATATAATTATTAAATTGTTTGAATCAAATAAAATTTATAAAAAATAAAATAGACATCTTATGATAATTGTAATAGTCTGACCTATATATGTGTCCTGATAGTTGATTCAAACCGTCGAATAGCCTCATGTTCACCTCAAAAAATGTCAAGGTTTTATATTTGTAATGAGGGCCTAGTCCGAACATTAGAGATAATATTCCCTCATAGAATGAATAATATAGTCCATAACATATGGAAAAAGTGGTTTCAATGTGCAATTGATATAACAACTTTATCACTTATCATAACCAAGATGGAATAATAATGGAAATAAAAAAATTTTATTAATGACCCACGAGTCCACATTCCACACTATCCCACCTATCCTATAATTAAATTTCCTTTAGTTTATAATGACCCGTTAGTACACATAACATACATTTCTATCATAATTCAAGAACATAACTTCATCTTATTTTTCATGAAATTACAATTCAAATATTTGTGTTTAATCGAAGCATGCGTCTTTTTTATAGATTTTAAAATTTTTTTTTGATCAAATGAAACACATTGTTTCTTATTATAATTGAAGTGATTTGGAAAATATTATACCCATGATGATAGTCCTTATTTATAGGTTGGATATTAAATTTTTAATTAAAGAACAAATTAATTAATTATTTTTTATAAAACTACTAAACCAATAATATGTCCTTCATTAAATAAAACCCCTCATTTAAGACTTTCATATATTTACAAAATACATATTTTATGACTAAAGGAATCAAATGTGTTTTATTTTTTTCTATGGTATCAACGAACAAGTGTTTTATGTTCATTTAAAACATACATCCTTTGATTATTTTTAATAAAATCATTACAAAATTTATTTTACATATTTAAATGATTAATATATACCATGCTTATTTTTTATTAAACACATAACATATAATATGAGACGTATTTTAAACATTTAATTTTGTGTTAAAAAATTAGACACATAATAATAATAATTTAAATAATTACATTCAAAAAAATAATTTTGTGTTTTTTATTTTTATAAAACAGGATATCTTCAATGTCGTATAAAAAACTATAAAATATTTTTATAATAATTAAAATATTTATATAAAGATATGTTTTAGAAAAAATGAAAAATAGTGCCACACTTAATTCATAAAAAAATATTCATTAATCTTTTCAAGAAATGAAAAGTAGTCTAAAAAACCATTATGAAGAATCACATACAAATGGGTTTATCCACAAATTTTAATTTTTTTGTATTTCTAAATAAAATAAATTTTTGTGTTAAGTGAGAATAATCACAAAAAAACTTTCCTAATAGACACCCAAAAAACCATATATAGATAAAACTATTAAATAATAATATCAAAGACTCAAATCCATCAACAAATATTGCTAATTTCAAATAACCGACATGAAAAAAATATAGAACTGTTTTTCATATTGGTTATTTGATGAATGATGTGAAAATAAATTTTTTAATAATTTTATTTTGATTCACCTTCTCCATAGTAGACATGAATAGAAAATATGAAGAAAATATGAAAAAAAACAATAAGAAAACAAGTAGAAAAACAAAAAAACAACCAACCGAACACACATATAATTAGAACATTCATGTTTACAACATATAAAAAAATAAATTAAATTGAAACAAAACTTGTGATATGTTTCTTCCATTTAATTTATATATGCCCCAACTCCTATACAATATAATAGAGAGGATCATAAAAAATCTACAAAGTAAAAGGAAATCATTTTACATTTATTCTAAATAGAATGAATGAAATATTAGGGAAACGTTTATAACGAAATATAACCATCTTGAAGTTTTTAATTGTACCAATTGAAATTATTTCTTACATAAACATTAAAACACAGTATCCACATAACATTATGACTTACTTTTTATGAATTTGTTTTAAAAAAAATCAATTCAAAATAACTTTTTTAAGTAATATATCTAAAATTTAGTAATTGTATATGAAAATTCCCCTTTTCTTTTACATATTTGATCTTGGTGCTCTTCTTTCAGGTTGTATCTCTAAAGAAGTTTCATTTACAATTTGAAAAAAAATAAAAAAGAAATAAATTTAGTATTCATTATAATATAAACAAGTATTAAAGTATTAAAAATTAAGTTTCCAATACCACCATAAAATTTTCTCGCACTTCACCATGGATAGAAAATAACTAGTAAAGTTCCATATCCCTTAAAATATTACCCAAAATCAATTGGAAATTGATATAAAATCAAATATAATGTTAGTGGTTATTATTTTAAGGGATATATAACCCTTTGTGAGATATACGTTTAATACTATTGATGATAAGGAAACATCTGACACTGAATAATTTCTTTCTTTTGAAATAATTAAGCCCAATAATATATTATATCTACATCTGTCATTTCCTTTGTTATAAGTGCAATATACTATGGGTCAATATATACATATAATTCTTTCCTATCATGATCATTTAATTTTTTTAAATACACCAAATAAAAAACAAACATAAGTCGAAATTTTTAATAAATTAAGCGTATGGAAATATTTATGTTAAGAATTAATTGGAAAAAACTTGCATCATGTTGATTCCCAACTGATCTATAGTTATAGGCTTGATGATATCATTTTACCAAAGTTCCATAATCATTACACGCCAGTAAATTCTATATTCATTTGGAATCTCATAAACATACAACAACAAATTCAAATATGTCAAAAATCTATCAAGGGTTGTAGAATTTGAATCTGAAGTAATAAAACTTTGTATTTGGTGTTTTCAATACAATATTTATTTACCTTTAATATATTTCTGTAAAAAATTAGATAAATATAGAAACATAAAAATGTTAAAAATGATTAATTAAAGAATGAAATAAAATATAAAATATAAACATACCTCTATGGTAATATGTCAAACGATTCTAGATGGATAAACTAAAAAGTTGTCGATAATTTGTACAAAAGTACTCACCTCATCTGTATGTAAAGGTATTCTTGTTGAACTATCTGTAATATCTAATAAAGTGACCTTAGGATGATCCATCTCTATCTGTTGATAATGAATGGTATCACTAATATAAATTATAATCCTATACGAAACAATATGATGTTTGGGATCATCAACATATAACTCACAAAAGATGGGAAGCTGTGAAGGATGGGTGTAAGAGTAGGATAAGAAGAAGTGTGGTCTACAGGCGGAGGTGGAGTAGTGGGAGAAGTTGGAGGAGGGTGGGGAGTTGGATCAGATGTCTAAAACTGTCCTTGCATGTCTGAAAACATTTACTGTATCGAAACTCTGATCACATCCTCAATCGTCACATGAATATCCTAAACTTCATCTTTCAAATATTCTATTTTTTTAAACATCCTCTATTGAAGAATAATTAGAACATGGATACCATATTTTCACCGATACACTTTCTAGGTATCCTCATACATGACCTAAGTGTTTGGGATTTCCCAAT
The DNA here is from genome assembly GCA_963277665.1 of Viscum album. Classification (NCBI taxonomy): domain Eukaryota; kingdom Viridiplantae; phylum Streptophyta; class Magnoliopsida; order Santalales; family Viscaceae; genus Viscum; species Viscum album. The sequence goes on from OY728162.1 coordinate 827,168,962, forward strand.
GCTATAGATATAATATTTCTCCTACCCTCAGTTATAAAGATACCCAATGTTCTCTACTCCTCAATAGAATCCTGCAAGAAATACTTCAAAAAATACAAAATGAATCACAATATATAAAGAATTTATTTGAAATAAAGAAATATATTAAGTAATAATTTTACAATCATCTCAAGTAAAACCCTATAATATCTGTAAGATATTTTCCTTTGTTACTCATCTGAGACCTCTTCCATTTTTCATGGATAGCGATGGGGAAGGAGGGTCAACCTCTTCAGAACCTGACGACTCAATTCTCAGTAGTTGAACATTTTAATCCATCATTTTTTATTCCAATAACATATACCCTCCATGAAATAATGTATGAGGGTATACATAACTAGATTTAATCTCTAGACGAGATCTCCCCCATTACTGAAAATTAAGAATAAATAAGTCATTAATAAGATCATTAATATACAAAAACATCCAAAGGTAACATTGTACATACAAAAAAATTATTATCATATTCTAATTTCAGAAAATTTATTCATTTATCTTAATATGTAAATGGATATATATCACATGGATTATGATGTTATCTATGCCCAAAAATGAAATGTGATGTGAGGGCTAATTTAAAATCCATCCATATTATAGTATCCAATGATAAAAAAAATTAGTTAACTCATGTAGTATCTGATATTTCATATTCCATCTGATAAGTAAGTGTGAAAACATGTATTACTATAAAAATTTCAAGATAAGTAAAATAATAGAAAATGGAATTACCAAAATGGTCCCCCAAAAGTGATATATTGTCAATTTGTAAAAACTTCTCCAATTATCAATGACAATACTAACTATTCTTTTAGAATGCAATGCTATAAAAATCATGAATTGATTTGAATTTTGACCTCTTGGAATATCATTATCATCAAATTATACCGATATCCTCTAGTCATGGCTACGAGAAACTAATAATTCTAGTTAATGTGTCTTGTCACATTTATCAACCCACAAAATCATCATTCGATCCACAGAAGTAGATATCTATTGTAAAGAAGGATGTGTCTCATCAATAAATGCATGGGTACATTCCTCCCCAGAGGTATGAGTATGATCATCCCTATATGAATGTGGTGGATCAGATTATTGATATTTCATTATCCAACAAATCAAAGAAACAAAATTTAGCACACAAATATAAAATTCCAATTGTCACATACTAATGTAAATAAAAAATGAAATATTATCAAACAAAAAAGTAAACTAAACTAAACATGAAATATTTTTATTAATATTTGTTATAGTTAACCAAAATGAAAACAAAATTAATTAGAGATGAAATTAAATACAAATGAATGAAAAAAAATCCAAAAAATGATGTCTGAATAGTAAAAATGATCCAGCCTAACAATTTATTTTTTTCACCAAAAAATAAATTTTGAATATACTCTTATACAATATTTGTGTTTGTATATAACATATAATATTTAAAATAATTATTTTTCAACAAAATCAATTATTAGATATGTTACACAAGGGTAAAAATGGTAAAATAAACAAAACTAAACTGATATAAAAACAATTTAACTTATTAGTTATATTACATGTTTTAATTAATTAAATTAAATTAAAATATCAATCATTTTATGAAATATAAAAAAGTAAATGAGAAATAAACCAATATTTTCTATAATAATTTGAATGAACTAATGGATTGTTTTCCCAAATTCCTTCATCAAGATCATTCCATATGGACCAAACCATATATATTTATAATCTTCTTCCATATTATCTATTAATATTTATATGGAAGTAGGGATCTCACAAAAAAAATCATCTTCATTAATTTTATCATCAAGAACATACTATTTTTCCCTTGCGAAAAAATAGACCACTACATATCAAATTGATCAAGAACATAGAATTTTGTTTCAAGTGTTCCCATTATAAAAGGATAAGATGCATATTAAAATCTATTTATATTAAATTTTTTCATTCCAAAGTCACCATTCCTGACACTATTGTTATAGATTAACCATTTTCAATTAAATAATTGAACATGAAATTTAATGTAATCAAACTCCCAAATTTCATCAATGACTCTATAATATGAACATGATGTGGAAATTGGTTTTTTTCTTTAGCACTCGAAAAATGAATTGCTTCTACGAACACCAATAAACTATTATTCTAAATTAACATTATTTTCCTAATATTTCATATGAAATGTATAGCCATTAATATCATACCCGAACCATGTTATTAAATTTAAAAATGGACCATCCAATAACAGTCTCAATGTTTTTGATTAATATGATATAAAAATAATGGTATATTTAATCCATTGAAATCATCTCTTGTTATGCTCATTTAAAATCCACATATCTTTCTTCTTTGGATAACATAGTTTCAACACATTAATATGAAATTTTATATATGACTAAGCATCATCTATGTTAATCAAGATTTATAAATATACCTTTGTTGTCTATTCACTTTTTTAAGATTTAACTTTCAATCCACAAATACCTTTTCTCTCGTAATTAACTCATTCATGGTGAGATGTAGGAAAACCTATGTGCTTCACTACAGACAAGTTTCTTGTAAAAAACTACACATCCTACTTAGAAATATACATCTCAACAATAGAGTCTTTAGTTCGATATGGATTCTTAACATACCCCTTTAAGATGGTCATATATATTTCAAAATGATATATCCAATGTAGATATATTGGTCCTAAAAATGTTATTTCTCAAAAACAACTAACCATTAAATGAACCATGATATCAAAAAAATATGGAGAAAATTACATTTACAAACAAAAAAATTATAGAAATAGATTCATTCACCAAATTCATCAAAGAATTCCGATCAATCAACTTATTAAAAATTGGATTAAAAAATTAGCACACCTTCATGATAGTCATTAAAACATAGATGAGAAATATTCTACACAATTAAACATATAGTATCTATTGCATCATGATGTTATAATCATGAGATTTTATACCTGTCAACTTCAAATACATAAAAGATAGAATTATTTTTTTAAAATTTGAAGAATAATTTTATGGAACATTAATATCATGAAGATACTGATAAAAGGTAATTTTCCACCTCTTGTATAATGTATGAAAATACAAGTGTAGGAATTTTCTCCTTCCATCAGAAGTGGGAGCTAACCCCAAATGTGTTCTCATTGAGAGTACGTTCAATCTTGAATTCAAACCATCTTTAGTACTTATTTAATATATAAAAATGTTCCAATAAAGATGTTATATATATTATTCACCGCATGCATGAAATAAATTTTATGTTTGACATCATGATAACTCTAATATGGTAGCTCATAAACTATTTATTGTTTCTTCCAAATATTTCTATCATTGGAATATTTATGTGTGTTTCTGAATTTCATGCCATTGTTTTTCACCGTATCAAAATACTTATTAGTGGATAATGGTATTAGAGAAATATCAAATTCTTGTGTGATATTTAATGCCTTTTTTAATCTTTTATAATTGTGATACATAGACAAAAACTTTTGATGATCAATGTATACTATTTTCCCCCATGATGTAGTTGATAATACAAAGTCTACTGTTAACAAATTGTACAAGATTTATTGACCTTAACACTATATCTAGATAAATATATAAATTTTTTAAAGTTATTTATAGTGAACATAATCATTGCATGCAGTTAAGAAAATATTATTTTATAAGAATCATATACACAAATACCATCATCCCATTAAAGTTTCAAATAATCAATTAATGATGACAAGAAAACACCAATATCATTTTCGGTATGTTTTTTTTACAGAGATCATTAATCTCTACATGACATATTTTCTCTTCATAGAAAATTCATGATTGATTTGTAAATTGAGATTAAAGAGGCTATGAACTATGTGCCCTATTAAGGATTCGATATGGATTCATTCCATCAATGAACTGTCCAAGTATAAGATTTCTAAATTCGTTTCTGAATGTAGTAAAATTCTGCTCAATTTTCATCCACCGTGGAAAATCAACAAGATGCTATAAATTTTCATCACATATCTTATCATATTCATTCCATATTAACATTTTTTGAATCATGTGAATTTGAAAATAAATGATTCAAATGAGGAATTATAGGAAGATATAAAGATTCCTTGGAATCAGTCTCTATAACTACAACATATAGCTGTTAGATTTCTTTCAAATAATAATGTGACATCCCACATTTAAGACACCTCAATAGAAATTCATATTACTTCCCATATATAACACTCTATTTCGAGTATGAATTCTTTTTGTACCCCAATACAATCTGGCATAGAATTTTATTCGCATTACAATGTGAATCTAGAAGATCATTGTCTTTAGTAAAAATATCTTTCAAAAATTATGGAAACTCTATAAAACCCTTTTCACCCCATCCATGTTTATCCATCATGTCAATAAATATTAAAACCATTAGTAAAAGACATAAATTCTATACAAACCAAATATAATGGTTTTTAAGAATCACCATATAGATGCTCAATTGTTTTTCTTTCTCAGTTGTATCCTCTTCAATATCATGAATCATTTCTTGAATTTTATCCTTGTTATCATATTTCAAATCAGAATCATCAATAGATATGAATTTTCTTATATTTTTATAATGCGAAAATTATGCTCTATTACTCAAATTAAATCCCTGAAAAAATAAATGCTCATTGGACTCTCTTCTTTTCAACTTCTTCATATCTAAACATTTTAGGAAAGGACAAGAAAAAAATGTCATTGTTTGGAACATTTCCTTTAGAAAATTCTAAAAAAAACATCAACACATTCCTCCTATTCATCACTTATTCAAGGATTCATAATATAACTTTGACTGGTAATTATCTATAATAAATATAATTAATAAATATCTCTTAAGAATAATATTGTGGTGATAAAAGTGAGTAAGAGGGGGAATAGTATATTACTTCAACGATAATTAAGGAGACACACTTGTGGTATAATTCAATAGTAAAATGTTTCTATAATTTTAACCAATAGTAAATATAATGTTTCAAAAGTTAATAAAATTAGAGATTAAATTGAATGTTAATTGAAATGATTATACAACAATCAAAAATAAAATAAAGTAACTTTATTTAAAAGCTATCATAATTTGAAAGTAACAAAATTTTGAAATTTAAAAAATAATGTATGCATTGAAAAGTATAATTATAAATTCAAGGAAATAATGCAATATAGGTTTAAATATTGTGGGTAAATAATAAAAATAAATGCATGGAAGTAATTTACAAAATAAAATATAGTTATACCATTATCTTCTTTTTTATTTTCTTTTAAATGAAATTACATGAAACATTAAATTGAATATTATTGAACAGAATGGAAATAAAGTTCACATTTTCCATTTTGATTTGACTCATTATTGTCGAATTTTTTAACATTCTTTTTTCATGGAAAAAACAATAATTATTATAATAAACATCGATTTATACTATAATATAATCACATTGTAGAGTTCAAACAATACAACGTTGATTTTGTAATGCATTATATATATATATATGTATAAAATGATATTGTATATTATTTATGTCTAGTGTATTATTTAAATTGTGAAAAGTATATTACATACTATGTATTATATGAGAACATGTTGTATTTAAATGAAACACTCTAATAACCCACATTTTAAATATTTTAATCTACTTTAATTTAAACAATAAAAATCCAAATTTATGGGGAGAAAAATGGTTTCAGTGTGAATACCATGTGATACATGTGTAATTACATGGAAATATAACATAGAAAAATCTACATATATAGTGTAATAATCAAATAAATTTTAAAATTAATGTAAACTAATGTTTTACTATGTATAGAAATTGCATCAATCTCTATTATCATTTGTATCAAATGGGTTAACTAGTCCAAATAGAGTAAAAAATGAACATATAACTAGTAGAATATAAAAAATATATGTAATGGAACCAATTGAAATTTCATATTGTGTATTCACCAATAATGTCAACATTATATTGATAGTAACTCATAATATACGGACTTCATATCTAATATAAGATCTTTCAAGACAAGTATATGATTACATCATAACAATAACATTCATATGCATATAAAACTCTTATATGATATTGTATATTGAACTGTATAAAAATTAAAATGTATGTATATATTACATTTTGTGATTACTAAGTCACTGTTATATTCATAACGCTGATTGATATTTATCCATATACATGGTAGTGTATCCATAAATAACGAATGTTTCAAAAAAATCATCCAAATAAGATACATTTATATATTCAATGTATAAATTTAATATGTTATGTGGTATAAACATATATGAAACAATATAGTGAAAACGCCATTCCATATAGTAGAATTTGTAGAACATTAAGATATAATGCAAAAATTTATCATATAATCTAAAACATTTAGATATAATGAAATCCAAAAACCTTTTCACTTAAATCAATAGATAAATAATGTATATGAAGATGTTAATCCTTGATTTTTAGTGAATAGATATATATTCAAATGTGTAATGATGAGGATGATGAAAACTGAGGGATTCTAGAGATGGTATTGTGAGATTTGAGTCCACAAGATGAAAAAAAGAGAGAGTTAGGGAATTTGTGCCATTGAACCACCGAAAGAGAAGATCAATATGTTAGTATTACATGTGAATATGAGAATATTAGATGCGTGATAATTAGTTTTGAAAAAACATGAGGATTTATGGAGATGGAAATAAGAGATTGGAGTTCACTAGATTGAAGAAACAAGGGTTATGTCATACACGTGAGAGAAACAAGACTTCTTTTATGAGATTGAATTTCACAGAAATGATTGAAACTAACAATTCATAAAAAATATAATGGTATGAAACTTCGTTTATATAATAACTGATTCGATAAAGTAGTGAAATTCCATTTTCACATCTGTTATTATCTAACTGGGTTGAAAAATCCTCTTTATCATGTGGGTTATTAAATAACTGATGTGAAAAAGCTGGGTTTTTTTCTTTTTCATGTTAGTTATTATATAACCGACATGATAATAAAAAGTTACCACCTTTATCACATCAATCATATAATAACCTATGTGATAAATAAAAATACATGGCATTTTCACATCTATTATATAATAACTAAAATGATAAACTAAAATACATGGCCTTTTAATTATAGTTATAAATAAATGACATGAAAAGGATGATGTGGTATATTTTTTTTACTAAGTGAATATGTAGATTGTATTCAATAATAAATGATATGAAATCAACAACTGTGAGGTATTTATCAAGGGAGAAAATCAATTCATCCAATTCCAGAATAGTAACATCATGATGTGATTCAAACCATTTCTTTAAACACCATGGATCCCATTAGCGAAACAATGTATCCAAAATTTAATATTATCCTCTTGTGACCGATCAATATTAGTATTCTTGGATAATTTAAATTTATATATGGAAGCCTTTCCAAACATTTCAGTGATACCTTTTATAGTTTTAGAGAAGTTAGTAGGGTAAAACAAATCCTTATGAGCCTATTCTTACAATACCATTTCCTTGAACATTATCAACCTTATATCTAGTTATAAACACCACTCTAGTGATTAAGCCTCCACCTACTCCTTTTAAATTTTGTAGGATTTTCATACTGGTTCATTGGGGAAAAATATTTTTCTATTGATCTCATCTTCATTGGGTTGGGTAAGTTAGAATAGTCCTTTTGGTTATCTTCTTAATAGTCACTTCAAATTTTATCTAGTTAATAAAACCTTTTTTACTTTATTAAATCATTAACATAGATATTCTTTAACTTGAATTTCATCTTCATATTATAGTGAAAACTTAAAATCACTATCCACACATGTCTCATCCTCAGTGAAAACATCGATATCAACTACCTCGAATTCCTCCAATTCCAGACATGTCTCTAGGAAAATATCCCAAACACGATTCTTTTCCATAAAAATCCCATAAGTTTCCACCCCATGTTATCTGTGTCTTGATGTTCCTCATTTGGGTCTTAAAATTTCTTCTCGATCTCCAACACTTGGATTTAAAATTTATATATTTTTCGGGAGAGCAGTTTTGAACTAACCATAATCTTCCTCTTTATGGATTAACATGCATGAGTAATAATAATTAGGGGAACCCCATCCATGGGGATTTTCACTTTTGATACTACACTATTCTTTATCTCATGATTCAAAGGTCAATATCCTCAGCTACTTACATGGGGACTAGAGTCCTAAACAGTTGTTCTGCTCATCTTCAATAGAAATACATACGAGGGAGACCCGACATACAAAAACGTTGATATCTACTACCAAAATATTTCCCATTTGTGTGAGGAGACATAATAGGTCAACAATTCTAATTGATAACTATATTATCTCATCTATCATTTTAGAATTCGTATTGGTGGATGAAACTACAAAAAAGAAGATAAATAGTGATTCAATCATAGAATATTTGTTTTCTTTTTTTTAGAAATTATTAACTTTCACAATAATATGAATGAAAACAAAGTAAGATTAAAAAACATTATTCTCTTAATGTTCACATTATACTTGTTTTGTTTTCCTTTATATAAAATAAACCTAATTTGATTATAGATCAATCATTAAGAACTTATATTGAGACATTTAAATTTATATATTTGGTATTACATGCCTAAATTTTGTTAGTATTATTAAACGAAACATGTTTCATTAGTATTAAATAAACCATACTATATTTTGTGGTTTATATTTAAAAAACATTACTCAAAAAATATATAATGAAAACATTTTAATATATAATTAAGATACAACAATGTAAATCACTCAATCTTAATAAAATTATTATTATGATTTAGTATATATAAATATCCTATAAACATAATTTTTAGGTTTTATTTTCTTAATATTTGTATTCGATGTCAGTTAGGTAATAGTTTTATGTTAGAATAAGATTGTGAAAAGTTGATGATAAGTGATTTAAAGGAGAATATTTCAACATGGTGTTATGTGATTTAATGTATTTGTGTAAGGATTATTATTAATTTATAATAACATTTTCATCATTAAGAGGTTATCAAAGAGAAGGAAAAATATATTACTATTTAATTTGGTGCTAGAAGAAATGGAAAGATAATATCTAAGTGATTAATAAGGAGATTCAGGGATCAAGCATGGTTAAATAAGAATATAGTTACAAATTAATCTAGTATTTCAATATATAATAGGTATGTTAAGATATGGTTGAATCCATAATGGGGGAATATAAAAGAGTTTAATATTGTTTTTAAAATGATTTTCTATAATATTTTTTGATAAATACAATAAGTATTTAAAAATGTTCAGTCTATTATATTTTTGAATTGGGGCAATTTTTAGAATATTTGGTAGTGTGTGGAAAAGTGTGGAGCTATTTTTTTAAAAGTCTAAAAAATTGTGCCACAATTATTACATTATAGAATTATTTTTATATAGTTATTTCTCTAGATAAATTGATAAAATTATATCATGTATAGCTAATATTATATCATGACTATTGTATCATATGATTGAAAATTTGTAAAGACATTTTCACTAGTGAAAAGAAAATTACACCATGAAGAGTGAAAAATAAATAATAATTATGTTTGATACTAATACATTTTATAAAAATATTAATTTTTTTCTAGTAATGATAATAAATAGGATAAAGTTTCTTTAATATGAAAAATAATCATGCTAAAATTACTTTAAATTTCACTATGATACTGGAAAATTGTGATTGGAATCTAATGATAGTGTTTGGTTTGTTAGTAATGACTAAGAAATTATACCGAAATAGACCCTAATTTGGTGAATGATAAATAAATTAAAAATGTGACCCCATGATGGGTGTGTCAAAAAAATTCATGAATATTTTTAGAGGAATGATTATTATGAATCAAGTTATATGATCCAAAAATAGGGTGAAATTTGGTATAGATTAATGTATAGCACTATGATAATATTTATTACACTATAATGAATTAATAACTAGGTTTTTAGAGAATCATTATCTCTTAAATTTTTTATTTGGGGGTGCATTTCATGTCATAGTTTTTAGAAGGATATGGAAATAATATGAATTTATTTATAGTGACCTTAATTAAATTATAATATTAGTGAAATATATATAATTTGATAATGTCAATGACCCCAAGTTATGGATGGTCATGGCTCAACATCAGAGAAGTTAAAATGAAATACACAGATGATTTTGAAGACATAATTAAATGTAATACACATTAGATTAAGTCACACAATCATGATAACATAATCCAATCCTTATCTTTTATTTGGATCTCATATATTACAAGAACATTTAAATTATTCAATAAAAAAACTAATGGATAGGAGAAACATTAAAAATATAGATGAAAATAGATAATAAAAGAGATTGATCATCATTTATAGATCTAGTTGATTTTTATAGTGCTAAGAAATAGATATTACTAACTATATTAGGTTCATATTAATAAAATATTGTGCCTAATGGAGTTTTATTTCAATATCTAGATCTAATTGGAGAAATTTTTATTATTTTTGTGATGTTTCTTTTGAAGATAAAAATGTCAACTCCCAATAAGTATTTTTATAACTTATAACATTAAAAATTGACGAAATAATATGAAAAACATTGTAACATAATATCTTTAATGTTCTCACAGATTATATTAACACCTATTCTGATTTTGAAGAGTACCTCACATCTATATACTAATTAGTCCTTCCTTGAAGAAGTTTATGGAGTAAGGATAAATAGGAGTAGCCTATGGATGTGCAATGTTATATCTATAACAATATTGTAATTTTAGTGTCTCTTGGTGTGAAGTTACCATTTACTAACCATTTTCAATTTAATTCTATATGATAGGGTGTTTGGGTATACTAGTAGCTATTCATGTGTATTCTCTATGGATATATCCTAATGTTATTAATCAAAGTAAATTCTATCTATCTCTAGGTGTATTACATTTTATATTTTCTTTCATTTTTCAGTACAGATGAATTTGATAAAATGATAATTTGAAATGTGTTCCTTCTAACATGGGAAATGGGTTTGATGATCGAAGAGGGTTAATGTTTGAAGACCATTATATATTTCCTCACCATTATTCGCACTCCTCTAGGTGCCACAAGACTCATATCATATCGTGGTTATTTAAAAATATGTTTCTAGATCGTAAAGGTTATAATTTTATGATCAATATATTATACTTGTTTTGAAACCTTTTTCAAGAAAAGGATTGAACATTCCATAAACAACATTAATTAAAACAGGTAATCGAGTTTAAAAATTTAATCAAATTAATTCCTCTCAAACTACTAGGCTGTAGAAAGGTGAAGGAATGAGGTCAACCCCTTAATTAATACATATTATCCTTAGGAGCAAGTATTGGGCATTAATGTTAATAATTAATATTTTAATTAAAGTTTATAAAACAAAATTTAAACTAAAATATAATTTTTTGAATAAATCCAATTAAAAAAACTAAAGTATTAATTTCAAAGGATGGGTTAATAAGAGATAATTATACATATAATTATTATATTTAGTTGAATAAATTGGTTATAAGACTATTCTAAGGATACCAATTTATTATAAAAAATTCCCCAAAATTCTACATAACACAATATTAATATCATGGTCAAATAATAATATCTACCTAAATTCATTAATTTAAATCTTTAAAACAAAATAAAATTCTATGTTATATTGTATGGGTTAATTTTATAAACCACAATGGAGTCCATCCTTTCATAAGAATCTTATTCAAAGACATGCCAATGAATAATATTGGGATTATAGATTTAATGTGATTCCTAAAAAAACTATTCTTGAAATAAATTTATGGATAATACTAACACTCATCCTATTATTCTTGATCCCTCACCTCTTACATGATGAGGTGAAAATGGTTGGGGGAATCTCAATCATGTTATATTTGGCCATATTAAAAAGTGAGTGAAAATTGTAAATGAATAGTAAATGAATTAAAAGACATCAAAAAAATCAAATTACTTACTTTAATTAATTATTGGAATAATTAATGTTAACTTATATGATGAAAAAGAGTATAATAGGGTCGAAGGATCTAATAAAATTCAATGTAAAGGCTAAGAATTCCAAATAATTGGCCGTAATATCCTTTTTATAGTCTTCATCATCATCATGGCATTATTTTTTTCATTATGGAATGAGGGTATATACCTTATATATAAACCCTTATCTATTCCTAGTAGGTTACATCATCATGGTTCAATGGATAGTGTGGGTGTGTCATAGATATTTATTTCTCCTTCCAAATCAAATTCTCTCAAGTGTCATGCAATAACATTACATGTACTTAAAATGAAACTTTATCTTCCTTTATATCTCTCGTTATCATTATATCCTGAGGTAGAAAATATATTTGTTTAATTATAATGGTATTATCTATAAATATTACTTCATAAAGTCATAGAATAACGGTCATATGTTGTAAAATGATCTTTTAAAACTCCTCAAAGGTATATCGATATTTAAATTCAATATGACGTGGATACATGTTTAAAATAACTACATGATTTCTCTAATAGATCCCATGAGACTCATACAAAATTAAAACTTTACATTATTTGTATCCTCTTTCATAAGAATGAGTTCTCTTACCTTATTATATGGTTCTCCCCTCGTGTCCAATAACACCACAACTCATTCTCCTCTAGTCATCATATAATTTTGTCCCTTCAAACTACACTTTGCACATTAGAATTAAATTATTTCATATTCTGGAGATAGTTTTAATTCTTTAATGATGGCTACAACCTTGGTGTGCATCAATTCATAGGAGGGTTTGATTTATTTTTTATTCATATTTTAATTTTTACCTAAAATGTATTATAGAATAGAATAAAAAACAAACATTGTAAGTCTTTCTAGGTAATCATACGTCTCCAATTTTTTGTCATGTTGTGGAGTGGGGTCCCTTATTTTGGTGTAATTTATTAAAAATATAATTTATCCAAAATGCGATGACATTTTTGTATAATTATTTCTTTCTAGGTTTAGCATTTCATCTTTGGTCCAACTATGTCACTACCCATCCCCCAGGCCCTGTGTCGTGACAACCCCAAGCCCATCTCTGATACGATAGGGGTAAGCGACTAGTGCCAAGTAGGCATATCCCACAAATGGGAGGAATTTTCCTAAGAACCTATAAACATTAACCCAAATCCAAGCTACATGTATGGAGAGTGAAAACACTATGTAAAGAAAATAATTTCATACCACTACAACCCAACAACATAGTGCGATAGAAAGTAATAAAATAAAGTAAAATTGGGCCAGAATGCAGTGCCACTAAAATAAAGACATTTGTAAAGTCTGACATGCAAACAAGGGTAATGAAGCTCCTGTAAGAAGATTCCAAAAATAAATCAACTAATCTAATCTCACAAGGAACTGTACGGTCCTGGTCCAAGTCCTGTTGCACCTAGGATTCCACCAAATCATTAGTCATATTCCCAAGACATGACACATGTGGGCAAAGATCATGCAGGGGTGAGTCAAACAATACATAGTAGGGGACCCCAAAAACCACAATGTAAAATACCCCAAAGAAAACACCACCAATAAGGTATAGGCATCTCAACATTGGTATATGTCAATAACACATATAACAAGAACAACCAGTTATACTTGTAAAGGACTCATAGATGAAACTTCTCATCCACTTCCATACATAATGTTCTACCCATAACATGCTCGATTCTGAGAGGCCCCACATATCAATATATCTAAAAGTAACCACATAAAACAAGTCTTCCAAAATTATTCAAGAGAAAATATGGTCTGGATACATCACAATGTTTCCCTAATATTTTCGGTCTCCCTGAAATAAGGAGTCTCGATATCATAGCTAAATCCTTGGTCACATGATTTTTCTCAAGTCACACTCAATCCAGGTGAACTTTCTCCTTGATCTATGAAGTAATCAATGACCCTCTCAAAGATTTCACGCTTATTTGGACCTCAAAAGAAGAGAACAGACTTTGAACAACCTGATGTACACTAATCATGTCATGTCATGATGGAAGGAAAGATCTCGAAACACAGATAGGGAGTCCTATACCCAGGACTCACTGGGGGACATCCTGGCCCTACAGGAATTGTCATCCAAGAGAAGGGATAGGTTCCCATGTAAATATTGGTTACACCTTGTCCACAAACCCTATCTAAGGTACCAAAAAGTGAAGTGAGGATCAACCGAGACTCTCGGTACGATGCATGCACCAGCCTTCTGAGTCACTATCAAAGCTGAAATGAGACAACACACATTAGAAGACATGACACTCTCTATGAAAGGAATGATATCTGGCATTGTACCTTCATTGAGAATCCCAAGGGTATCGCCTATATCTATATTGTCACCCCCTGTGATGGGATTAGGATCCGGCATCAACCCATCATAAGAAAGATAATGAGGATGAAACTATCCCCCACTGGTCCTACTAAAACTTCACTAAGACATCTTAGAAGGACCGCCACATCGCAAGGGTCCCAACACTATAGAAAACTCATCAATCATACATAATATTTGAAATATATGCTAGTTTTATTGAACAAGGTCCTGTTGGATCTGGGTATTGTCCGACTTTGTCAGACCGACCCGACCTGGCCCGCAGGGCCCAGCTCGGTCCACTACATCGGCCCGACCCGCCTGTCTGATTAGACTAACTAGAGTGGGCCTATTTTTCCTCCCTAGGAATGATACCCCACCACGTCCCCTTCTTTTGAAGTTGCTGGATCGTCCTACCGCTTCTTCTCTCGCTTGCGGCTTGATTTGCAGGTCCAGCTCACCCCACCGTGGTCGAAGCTACGTCCTTCTACCACTCTGGTAGCTACATAGACGCGACTTCCTCCACCATCGTGATGCACCAGAAGAGTGCTCTACCTCCACTACAGAATAATGTGGAAACCCCCTACGTGTTGGTGGAATCTTCCCCAGGCCACTATACTCGCTTCGTTGGTCCGATTATCGATCTAGAAGAGGTTCCAGAAACATAGTTCCACGCTCTTCATCACAAGGGGTTTGAATCTGTGCCACGATCCCTCCCACTGAAATGTCGCTCGAATTGAGATATCTCCCACACCATATCGATCCATTTTCCACTTCCATATTCACACATATTTCATGCTGTGTACATCCTAAATCTATAATACCGGGTCCTTATTCCAAGAATCAATTGCTCAACGATCGATTGCTCGCCAAATGTTGAGTCATGGGACAAACAGTGAACGCCTGCAACAATCAAAGAAAGAAGGGGGAAAAGAACGAATTAGCAAGGATGAACTAACCACGATCAATGTTTGGGTTGATCAGGGTTTGTTTATGTTAGAACGGATAATGAAGAGTCACATAGATAATCTCCCATTAAAACCCCGCAAGAGTAATCTCATCACAAAACAACGATCGATCCGTGAGCCATTAATTTTGTTAATTAGTGTCCTTTCATTGTGGAATATCATGAAAAAGAAAGGTATAATACTAAAATAAAAACCCATACCTCATGTTGGATCGCTAGAAGATGTTGATTGAAGTCACGTCAACACATCGATCCTTGTTTTATCGGCGTTTGTCGATTCGTCACCGCTTGATCAAATTCTGACCTCTGATTCATCATCGCCACTGAGAGTCTCCTCCTCCTTTACAATGGAAAACTCCATAGTAATTATCCAGTGTTATGAATTCTAATGCTGGAACCTAACCCCTATTAATAGAGGAAAAAAATTAATTTATTAATGCATTTCAACATTATTATTTATCTTTGAAACAGAGCTGCAACAATGCTTAATTTATGAAAGGAGAATGGGTTGCTCTGTCACTACATCACAGCATCGCCAGGATGAAAAAGGATAAAAAGGAAATAAAATAAACTTCATTATGTTTTGATTTATTCTCTTTTAAAAGGACCAAAATTAAATTTTACCCTCAACCTACGCTGGTCGAGGTTAGAGTCCACCTAAAGAAAGAACATCCTCACAAGCTCAATGATACTCTTGTATTTCCAATTTGAGTTACCGTTTATGAGTTACATGGATTTGAAAATAAAATAAAATAATTTTTATTTAAATATTTTATTTACAGTCACATCCCAAAAATAACATTCCACATTTGGCTCACGCCAGCCAATGTTAGGCTCTTCCTAAGGAAAGCACACCCCCAACAACTCAACGATGGTCTCAAATTTTTAATCTGAGTCAACGTTCAAGGGTTACAAGGACTTGAAAAAAATAAAACAATTTTATCTAATTATTTTATTTACTGTTATACCATTTTTGGGTTTTCTCAGTAGATACCCATGATGACTAAACATAAGTGACACCTAGGGTAAACCCACTATCCCAAAAGCAATGGTACCCTTATGTTTCTGATTCGAGAACACATTTAAGGGTTATTCCACTTTTTCATGAAAACCACTCTCGCATGATATTTAAAACATAAAATGTTTCTGTAGATCATTCCGAGAAATCCGGGCCTCATAATTCCATGTCCTCTCAGCACCAGGTATCGGTATTTTACAATGATTTTTACAAAAATAGAATTGGGAAAATTCGAGTCATTACATTCTCCCCACCTTAAGGCTTTAGGTACTTGAAAAGACAAACAAGGTCTACTCAAACATAAGTTAAGATAACTGAGCATAAATTTGAGCCTCCTGCTCGCATGTGATTCTATTAAGATACTCGTTCCTCTTATAGAAATGCACCAAGGGAAAAGATCACCCATAAATAATCCTTGGTCTTCGTTAGGAATTTGACCAAAAAAATTCCAACATTGATGTCCAACTCGCCACATATTACAATGTGCTAAGGGTTTATGCATAAATCTCCCCATCTAAGACATGTTGAAGATTTTTTGTACGTAGTCCCACTATGGAGTAGTGCTAAGAAGCACATTCCCTTGCAAAATCTACAAATCACCTAAAAGAGGGACTGTTAACTTTGGAGATAGCTTGCCACTCTGGAAAAATCTCTATAACCCACATCGAGGTGAGATCCAATGGAAGACATGGTATCCTTCCTCGAACTACAATGGTCTTAGCTGTCATCTAGTAAAAAACTTTAGACGACCCTGTGTGTTCTCCATCCTCTCCTAGATGACATACACAACCTCTACAAGTAACTTCTTCAATCCCTTCCACAACTGGGATGTAAAGTGCACCTAAAGATCGGAAATAATCATCATTGAAAATCTACAGAGTCAAACAATCCCCGACACATAGAGGAATCCCTAGCCCTCTATTGAACTCTGTTCCTGGGTTGTTAGGAAGTGGTCAGACTCGGTGAATTGGCCAATGATCACCTTGATGGCTTCATGTCTCATTAATGTATGTGGTAAACCCATCATGAAGTTTATTGACATACCTTCCCACTTTCTTCTGGGTACCCCATGAAAGAGAAGGAACAACGCACAAAACTGATTCAAATAACCGTTCAACTTTTTATCTCAACAGTTAAGCCTAGTTTCAACCTGTTTTTCATCCCTTGTGTCCACCTTGACACCCACACACTTACCTTGATGTATATTTCCACTTTAGGCCTCCACTACTACAACTGTGCATCCTCTAAAATGAATAATATGCTCCCCACATTTCTTATTTCCATGAGGGGTATTCCCAAAGGAAAAATGAGCAATTAACAACTCACAGTCGGTATCCGCGAGTTGTGCCTCCTGACTCATTTAAGAGTGGATGGGTAACAACCCATGACTAGAGATAAAGTGCTCCATCTCAATCCTTAAAGGATAACTGAAACAATATCAACCACTACAATGCCTCATTAAGTAACTTCTAATTGGATTCTAGCTGAGAGAATCTGATTCCACATTCATCTTCCCAAGGGTATATACAAACTCCAAGTCATAGTCTTATAGGAACTCTAGTATCCTCCTTTATCTCAAGCCCCAATCCCTCTAATAGAATCCATACATGAGAATCTTGAGGTTGAAGTGGATGATGTATCTCTCCCCCATAATTTAGTATAGCCACATTTTCAACATAGATACCACCACTGTTAACTCAAGATTATGAGTTATGTAGTTCAACTCATCAAACCCCATCTCAACTTTTACTAAATTCACTAGAACACCAGACTCTTAGGTAGAATTTCCTCAAAATGGAAGACCTCTTGAATCCAAGACAAACACTTCCAGAGCATTATGTGTAGCTAGTGATCTTGATGTGGGTCGAGAACCATCCTCATTTGTCTTGAATGCTCCTCCTCGGATGCCAAGTACCTTATGATGTCATCAACGAAGATCACCTGAGGCTGCCTAGGGTGAAACACTAGCTGTTACTAAGACCTTCCACTCCAAATAGCCACGTTTTCACCCCCATGTCATGAAACCCTTAGGGATCCATCCGATATACTGGAATAAATATTAGTGACACCCTAGGGTTTATACCAACAAAGAAGTATAACACTGGATAGAGAAGTAAACTAGGAACCCCTTTATAGAAGACATCCTTATACACTACCGCCGCTAATAAACCTAACGACTCATTACATTAACTACACCAAGGGTTAGACTAATGAACTGAATAGAAATCAGCTACACCCTCCTCTGCCTGAGTCAATCAAGAGTTGCAGTGATTTTACGATTTCGAAAAAAGTTATATTTAGTTCCAACGCTACAAAAAACAACATCTTTTTCTAAAA
The DNA here is from genome assembly GCA_963277665.1 of Viscum album. Classification (NCBI taxonomy): domain Eukaryota; kingdom Viridiplantae; phylum Streptophyta; class Magnoliopsida; order Santalales; family Viscaceae; genus Viscum; species Viscum album. Next base: position 827,187,700 of record OY728162.1, read on the forward strand.
CAATCAATCTTAGCATGAATTGCGAATTTAGTCCATACCGATGATGATATTTTTAGGCCTCAACACCACTACCATAATATCCCAACTAAAACTCTCGCCTCCAAGAGTTAGGTAACATTGTCGAAACTAGTGCGTGGTCATTATTTCTCCTCTATTAGGATTCTTGAAACATGAGGATCAAGTCAATGGTTTAACTGGGCATCAAATAAGAAAAGTGACAAGAATGGAAATCACTAGTACAAGTTTTTATCAATAATGCAGCTAAAGTAGAAAGACATAGATATTAACTTGAATCATTCTTGGAGTCTTGGGTTTATAATACTCAATATCCTGTAATTGCCTCCTCCCATTTTCTCTAACTACCAGAGTCTGGTATAGACCACCTTGAGGTGGTGGTGGTAACACGTCAAAATGTCGTCCACCACATACTGCGTCCCCAGTTCCCCTTCCATGTATGCCTCCTGATGGATCTGTCTTCTCTCACTGATGCATTTTCCATGGTGGTTCATTAATTGCCTCTCTGACTACAACATGAACAATGGGAAAATATCGCTTGAGATGCCCCCTTTTACGAAAAGTGTAGAAAACCCTTTCCTTTTGGGAACTAGTACATCCCCAGAACTTCTGATGAAAACTCTGGTTTTGTGGATTACGTTGCGCACATGCTATCATTAGGACCCGATGCCCCTTATTCTCAGGTGATGGATTGATCGAAAGCCTATGACACACGTTCAAACCCTATGCTTCATAATATTGTACCAAAAAGGACATCCACGACTCAGTCTGGAAAGATGCATCCACCTGAACCACTGGAGTTGGTTCTGCTAACAGATCCTTAGGAGAAAATGTAACCTAATGACCATCTTAAAGAAGAAGTACTCTTTGACTGGATCCCATTAGGAATTCCTCATCGAGTATTGGTCCAAACTCCCAATCCAGTTGTGGAAACCTCACTGGATGGCATCATAAACACATCCTATGGAGAACAAGATGTATCAAGGGTAAAAGAGTATACCTGGTGAGCCGAATCAATAAGGACATGTAAAACTCCAACCATTTTTTTATGATGCATGTACCTTTATTCCCCTGCAACTATTGTTTTCATGCACTGAGTCAGAAAACAGGATCCTAGTGTCTTTGTGTATGGAGACTTCAGCTTTCGCACCAACACTAGAGTATCTGTCTCAAAAACCAAACTAAAAACACATAAAAATATTTACCATAACAAATATCATACACTCTTGGTCCTAAGTTAGAACCGAATTCCTCTGAAACTACTGTGTCACAACTCGTCCCATGGGGCCTGTGCTGTGATAACCCCAAGCCCGCATTCTATAGGCCAGGGGTTGGAGACAAGTGCTGATTAAGAATATCCAATAAATGAGAGAAATTTTCTAAAGATACTATACAAATGTACCCAAATCCAAGACACATGGATCGAGAGTGAAAACACTATGTAAAAAATATTCATGCATACCACTAAAACCCATCAATATTGTAGGAAAAAAAGTAAATCAGTAATGTGGAACAAGGTCAGAATACAAGCCCACTAAAAGAAATGAAGCTATAAAGTCAGACATGCAAATAAAGGCACTGAAGTTGCTGTAGGAATCTACTAGAAACACCTCATCTCATATAATCTCACAAGGCACCATATGGTATTTGTCCTGGTCCTATTCTTCATTGGACACCACCAAAGAATCAGTCGTCTATACAAAACATGACACATGCTGGAAAAACCCATGCAGGGGTGAGTAAAACAATACTCAGTACAGGACCCTAAAAACCACAAAGTAAAATACCCTAAAGTATACACAATCATGAAGGTAAAGTTTTCTCAACATAGGTATATGTAAACAACACATATAACAAATACATCTATGTATACTCGTAAAGGATTGAAAGATGCAATGCCTCATCCACTTCAAGCCATATGGTTCTGATCGTAGAAAGCTTGATTCCAGGAGGTCACAATACTTGAGCTATCTGAAAGTAGCCACATAGAATGATCCTACCAAAATTATCCAAGAGAACATTTAGTCTAGATAAATCAAAAAATTTCTCTAAGACATCTGGTCTCACTGAGACAAGGAGTCTCGAAATTGAAGCCAAATACTTGGTAAAATGATTTTGCTCAAGGAATACTCATTCCAACTGAACTCACTCCTTGAGCTATGAAGTCATCAGAGACCATCTCAATGATGTCCAGCATCTTTGGGGCCCGAAAAAAGATTATGCACTAAGAATTACATGAAGTACATTGACTTGGTCAATTTAGCAAGGAAGTAAAGATCTTGATAAATAGATAGGGGGTCCTGCACCTAGGGTGTAATGACCTAGGTATTTATAAAATAATAATTTTTTAATTTCTATCAATATTTATGAATATGATTTCAATTTTACGTTAAACGAGACACTTTTTCAAATATCATACTCAACATGCAACAACAATTTTCTACGAAATCATACATTGTACACAACATTGAGTTATACCAAAAAATAATACAATAATTATATTATTATTTTAAATAGTATTTAATGTCTAGAAAATGGAATGGTAGGAATTAATAGTATCAACTATATTTGGAAATATGGTTTACAAAAGTTCAAATAATGATTAATTGGTTAATAAATTTATTATAATTGGAAATAAACACCAACTGAATATAAAGGATGTGTTTTTATGAAAACCAATTTTAAAGAGAATAATTGTTTTTATAAAATCATATCACTCTTTATGAGTTTTTATTTAATGAAAATATATGTTATATATTTAATTTATTATTTTAAATTCATATTATATGTTTTTTGGATATGATATATGAACAAATTCTATTTTTCAAATAAAAGATATATTTTCTAAAAATGCAGTTTTACCGCCTTTTTATGGTGAACCCTATAAAAATTTAGTTTTTGAAACCATTATATGTTCAATTTAACAAATTAAACTTCTTATTTATAAGCGGGACGTCAAAATTTACCTTGGGTGAATTTTTGATATTTTTCTAATAACTATCATGTTTTGATGAATAGTTAAAATACACTAAATTTTCATTGAAAACAACTTTTACATCAAGATAATTTATATGGTTAAATCATATTATTTAATGGGTTTAAAGTATAAATATAATATGTTTTTATTATTTATTCCAATTTTGGTCATTTGAAGTAATTTCACTTTTAAATTGGATATAAACACATGTCAATCTTTTGAGAGATTTTACTTCTTAAAACCCTGCTTTTTGCTTTTAACAATGGGATTTATTTTTAAATTAATTTCTGAAAATTCTATGTTTTGAATTTGGAAAAATAGATTCCATATTTGGAATCCAATGTTACATATTTTTTGAATAGGTACCTTTTATTTTTGGACATTATGAATAGTAACATCAGTAATTATATTACTTACCAAGGTTAAAAGGTAAATCTGGTAATTATGGGTAAAAACATAACATTATAATAATGTAAAACTACCCTAACACGTGTCCTAATATTATTTTATTAGATATTTCCGACCATGGGGATCCCTAGGTCGATTTTGTGACCTCGTAGAGCCACTTGGGTGTGATAATGACATATTATAAGAATTTATTTAATGTAAAGAGAAATATAACATAAACATGTATCTTCTACTAAAACAATTTCTATATGGGGTTATATAACTTTAATATTTGACTATAATTGGTAATTATAAAGAAAACAAATATTTCCTACAACTATTTATTTTATTTATAATTTTTAGACGTTAAATAAATAAATTTATTGTGACACAATGATGATGCAGTGATTGATTCATTAATAACAGGTTCAAATAAATGATATTTTAAATATTAAAATAAATGTAATTTGAATATTTTTATACCATATAATAATTTTATGTATGATATTTAAATATTATATTTTAGTTAATACATTTGTTTCAAAGGAATCAGGTTGTTATGAATTTGTAAAAAAAGTCATGTATGAATACTGTCTGAAATTGACATAATTCATAACTTAAAACATAAAATAGTTTATTAAATGATATTAAATTCCTAAAAATCTATTATTCATCCAATTGGTTAATATAAATCAAAATATTACATAAATTAATTTTTTGTGGGATGTTTGACATGATATGGTAATTACATTAACCCACAATGTGTAAATAACAAGATATCACGATAAGATTAAAAAGGGTAAAATAATGGTTAAAGAAAAAAGATAAGGATAACTGAATATTTGAATCTTTTTTAAAAATTATTGGGTGATGATTATTTGAACCATCATAATATTATCTTCAAATTAAATTATTTTTGGACCATTTTTATTCAAAATTGAATTTATAATAAATAAATATTTCAAGAACTCTCTAAAGTGCCCGTCCTCCCACTTATAAATAAACACCACCTCTACCCACATAATCACGCCTCTAAATCCCATTTTATCATCCCAATTTTCCTAAAATAATATCCCCAAATCCTTCCCTCTTATAATCCTTACACTGGGAATAATGCAATTCAAGAAAGCCTTTTGGCTCCAGTCAAAAAAAAGTTACCCGATTTAGAGGTAACATATTCTCTCAAGTTCATTTCTTTTATTTTCCTTATCAAATACCTATGATCTTATTATTAATTGATTGCATAATAAAAACAGTATCCCCAATATACTATAAATTTGTTATGATAATTATTTTGACTAAACATACAAACACCTCTATCTAATTGATACGAACGTACTGTTTCTGTGTATGGAAAACTTCAACCTCACAAAATGATGATTGTTCGGTTTTCCCTACCTCTTATTATAGTGGCCATTATGATGGCACAATATTTATATATGATATATATTATATTTATATTGTTTTTATGATTCTATAATTCTAATTTACAATGTACCATTATTCTTTTCAGGCTGTGTATATACGATAATTTTATTTGAGGAAGTGTGGACTACCGCCCCCTCAAAGTGACATGACTAGTTCATACTATAAGTGAATGTATAATGGATATTTTTATTAAAACTATGATAAAAACCTGGAATAAATATAATACTGGTATTATAATTTACATTTATATCAATTGATTATTATTATTTTAGTATGACATGGAAATTAATGTAGCGTTCATGCGTATATACGACTTACCGTCTCCCTGAATGGTGAATTTCATTTCATATATCCAAATGTTAGGTACTATTATAAATACATATATACTCGATATATATTATATATAAATAATTAATTTCATTCTGGATATGATTTACTTTTTACTACATGTACAATTTATATCAAAACTAGTTCATTTTCAAGTCAAGTACCCAATATCGACAAAATGACCGTTATTAACTTAAATAAGTATGAAATTATTATAATAGGGAAATACGTGATATAAAAGGAATAATAAATTTAAAAATTCTTCTAAATCAAGTAGAAATTAGCTTAATTTTATTTTTTAAGATGAACAAGGGTCATACGTGATGAGTCAGACTCAAGGTAAGGGACTTCATCTCAATATCCATTAACTAATGCATATCTTGATGTTATGTATATTTATAGTCCTATAATGTGTATATAGACATTTTCACTTTCCATATCATGAATTAATATATTCTAATGATATTTTATTTTTCTTTTAATGATATTATTTAATGATTCTTATTCATGTGTTTCCTAAGTGGTAAGAGACATGTTAACTAAAAACCGCGTTTTAATGTTTTGATTATTTATTCTTATAAAATCATTCTATTTTATTTCAATGTTTTCAAAATGGTTTTATGAATTTATTTCTATGGACATAAATGTTTTTAAATGTAAATTATAAATTTATTTTAAAACTTTCAATGAGGTATGGTACACGTTGATTCAAATGTCTTTTTATTAAATATTTTAAATGGTTTTTGAGAAGGATTGAGTATTTCAATATCTTGAAATGATTTCCTTTCATAGAAAAAGAAATATTATCAGTGAAATTTTGATATTTGAAATATTTTATGTGTTATGATTATATAATTGTTCTTGGAAATTTGACAGGTGGTTATATGATAAACCAATGATGGCTGGTTATGTGATAAACCAATGAAGGGTGGGTACATGATAAACCAAATGATGGGTGGTTCTGTGATAAACCTAGGATGGTTGTTTATGTTATAACCTCTAATGGATTCGGTATAGATGTCAGTCATATGGATATTCCATTTAGTGATATAGGTGGAAGTCGACCGTATGGTTATTCCATTTAAGTAATTTTATGCCCCAAGTTACTTTTATATGTTATATGTTTCTTTATATGGGCTTTATGGTAATATTTTGGTTAAAAAAGGGTAAGTAATGAGATCATATGAAGTGAAGTGATTTTCTACTTCTTAATGGTGAAAATTATAAATTTATGATAATTTTTTCGTGGTTTCCATGCATTCTCAAGACTAATAGTTTTCATTAATTATGTATCCCTTAATGATATTTTTAAACCCATCCCATGTTTTGAAATGTTTTTTCACAAGAGATAAAGAATAATAGAGTAAAGGATGGGACCAAGGAATCATTATGTTGTTAATACATGAAGTGATGTCATGATTCTTTTTAGATATTTTTTGTTTCATAAAAAATGGATAGTGAGAAGAAGTGTCTACCTGTAATATACAAGTTGTTATGTATAAGTTATGAACTAGTTATCTAAAATTATAAAACTGAAAAGGTCCTTAATTTTAATTTTGGAGGTAACTCAAGATTATGTAATGTTTAAGGCTGGGGCCTTATAGTTTGTATCAGATGAATGTTTTATACAACTTTAGGGATTAGTATTTCTTCTAAATAGATTGGGATATCATATGAGTTTATAATTTTTAGTTTGATAATGTTTTCAATGTCTTAGAACCCCATTTTGAGGCTTTAAGATCTTAAATATTAAGGCGACTAATGGTATTTTTGCAGACATTCACCTTTGAGGAAAATATGGGTTATTAATTTTTAGGATGAAAAATATGTGGTATCAAATAAAATTTATGGTTAAAACATTTTATAATTATTTTCTGGATTTTATCTCATTTTATTAATTTTTTTATAATTATACAGTTTTTGAAAATGGACAACACACAGACTGTTTGAAAACCCGTTGGGTCAAAAAAAGCTACAGGAATTGAACCCACCACCAAAGTGTGATTGGGATTTATCGACTACCACTGGCCTATGTGAAGCCCCTAGTTATAATGACATATTCTACTTAGTATAAATGATTTTAGGGATAAAGAATAAGTTGATTTTTGGAAATTATGCTTTATAAAATGGATTTATTTAGTATAGGAAAATTTTTTTGTGACTAAGTGGAAATGTTATTTTGAATGACGTTAGCTATTCTGGAAACCCTTTAGGCATAATGAAAATAGAATAATATTTGATTTTAATTGAGGAGTAATGGTTGAATTTTATTTTGAAATAATCTATGTTTTTATTGTGGACATATGTTGATTTTGGGTTATTTATGTAAATGATTATCCTATCTTGGATAATAAGTGATTAGGTCAATTACTTTTAAGTATGACACATTTAGAGTTGTCAATGTTATTTGGAGATAAATGTTACGATTTATCGTGGATGAGTTGGTGATCAAATAATTTTAAATTTTTGGGATTCAACATTCATTTGTATTTATTTATAGAATTTTGTGGAAAATTGTTTATTGAATGGTCTTTGCTAAACGTTGAGGTATTGTTTGTTGAATATTAGAGATGAAGAGTAGTATTTCTTTTTAGAATGGATTATCCTTCTAAGGGATTATCTAAAATTTTACTAACCATTTGGGTTTTGGTTAATGTTTCAAGACATGATGAATAGATAGTTAATATTTTGTGGTTTATGTGATTTTCTAGAATTTTATTCTAGTGCATCATGTGTGTCTAAGTCATTTTGAATACTCATCATTTGGATAAAAGATTAGTTTGTGGTAGAAATTAATTAATGTATGAAAATATACTTGAAAAGTAATTATATTTACTTATTTTCTTAGTCAATCTCATAAATAAATTCCTCAATATTAGGAAAAGGATATTAAAAAAAATTCCTTTTACTTTTCCTATTGGGAAAACAATGACAGTTTAACCCATTAGAAGTATGCGGTTTCTGGGTAGTAAACTTTCGCCTCATCATGTTTTATATCACTCTCTATCTAAAAATGATGATTATTTTTTCTTCAATATCCATGTTTTACTCCATGGAATCCTAGTATGTGTTATATTGGGTGACCTTAATACTTCTATTGCTTTCTTTTGAAGTGATAGATTTGTTGACATTTTTTATGATGTAGAATTTTTAATGATGTTACCAATCCAAATTTTAAAATTAGGAGGATGCAATTTACAAAAGGGGAATAATGTAAAAACCCATGTATTTTTTGAATAATACCTTTTCATTTATATTAATGTTTATAAAAAAGATGTTAATTTTATTTTAAAGGGGATTCTTTTTTCCGATAGCGTACACAACAAGCAACAATGGGTTTCTCCAAAATCTTATGTTGCACACAACATTGAGTTATACCGAGAAATAATACAATAATAATATTATTATCTTCAATGGAAGTTAAAGACTAGATATTGTAATGACAGAAATTAATAGTACGAACTAAATTTTGAAATATTTTTTAAAGAGGTTTAAATAGTTATTCAATGGTTACCAAATTTATAAGAAATGTAAATAAAAATCAATTGAATATAAACGATTTTTTATGAAAACATATTTAAAAGAGTATAATTGTGTTTATAAAGTCATATTTTTTTATGGATTTTTTAATGAAAAATATATTTTATATTTTTAATGTAATTTTCTATATTCATCTTATATGTTTTATGGATATTATATAAGAACAAATTCAATTTTTCCTATAAAATAAGTATTTTTCTAAAAATTCATTTTTACCACCTTTTGATGGTGAACCCTTTCTAAATTATGTTTTTAAACCCAATATATGATATATTTGAAAAAATGAACCTTTTATTTAGAATTGAGACATCAAAATTTAATTTTTATGAATTTTTGATATTTATTATGATAACTATTAGGTTTTGATGAATAGTAAAGACACACTAAATTTTACTTGAAAAAAACTTGTTCCGTCAACATAATTTACATGATTAAATCATATTATTTAATTGTTTTAAAGTATAAATATAATATATTTTTATAATTTATTCCAATGTTATTCATTGAATGTAATTTTATATTTAAATTGGATATAAACACATGTGAATCTTTTGATAGATTTTACTTCTTAAAACCCTCGTTTTGGTTTTAACAACGGGATTTATTTTTAAATTAATTTTTGAAAATATTGTGTTTTGAATTTGGAAAAATAGATTCCAAATTTGGAATAATAATTTCCAATTTTTTTGAATATTTAACATTTATTTTTAGTCATTATGAATAGTAACTTCAGTAATTATTTTATTTACTATGGTTATAGGGTAAATCTCATAAATAAGGGTAATAAATTATATTATAATAATATTAAACTACCCTAAAATGTGTAATAATACTATTTTATGAGATATTTACGACCATGGGGATCCTTGGGTTGATTTTGGGACCCCATGGAGTTACTTTATCATGACAATGACATGTTATAAGAATTAATTTAAAGTAAAGAAAAATTTAACATAAACATGTATCTTTTTATAAAACAATTTTATATGGAGTATTATAACTGATAAATTTGACTATAAGTAGTAATTATAAATATATTAAGAGTTACTACATCATTATATTTTATTTATAATTTTTAGACATTAAATAAATAAATTTTATTATGACCCAATGATGATGCATTGATTGATTCATTAATAACAGATTCAAATAAATGATCTTATAAATATTAAAATAAATGTAATATTATTATTTTTATGCCATAAAATAAATTTATGTATGATATTGACATATTATATTTTAGTTAATGCATTTTTTTCTAATGAAGCTGGTTTTTAGGAATTTTTAAAAAAAGTCACGTATGAATAATGACCAAAATTGACATAATTCATAACATAAAACATAAAAACATTTATCAAATGATATTTATTTCCTAAAAATATAAGATTCATCCAAAAGGTTAAAAAAAGTCCTAATATTTCATAAATTTCATTTTTATGGGTCTTTTGACATGATATGGAAGTTACATTAACCCGCAATGTATAAATAACATGATATCATTTTAAGATAAAAAAGCATAAAATAAGGGTTAAACAAAAAATATAAGGATTCAAAAATATTCAAAACATGTCTAAAAATTAATGGATGATGTTTATTCAAAACAAAATAATATTATCTTAGAATTAAATTAATTTTGGAGTACTTTTAATAGAAATTTCATTTATAATAAATTAATATTTCAAGACCTTCTTAAAGTTCCCATCCCTCCTCTTATAAAAGGACACCACCTCTACCCACATACTCAAACATTTCAAGCCCATTGGGTCATCCAAATTCTACTCAAATAATATACCAACATCAGCCCCTTCCTTATATAATCCTTAACTTGGTCATAATGACATTCAAGAAATCCTTCTGGCTCAAATCCAAAGAAGTTACCCGATTTAGAGGCAACGTGTTTTCTCAAGTTCCTTTCCTTTATTTTCATTCTACACTCCCTATTATCTTCTTATTATTTTATTACATAAAAATAACAATAACCTAAATATACTAGGATGTTTTTATTAGAAGTATTTGTACAAAAATTACGCACTTCTCCATCTAATGGATACAAACATACTATTTTTGTGTACGGTGAACTACTTCCTAACAAAACGATGATTGTTCAATTTTACCCAAACACTTATCATGATGTAAATTATGATGGAAATATATATATATATGATACATGTTATATTTATATTGTCTCTAGGATTCGTTAATTTATATTTCCAACATACCATTATGCTTTTCATGATGTGTAAATAGGTTAATTTCATTTTAGGTAGTGTGGACTACCGCCCCCTCAAATGTGATATGACACGTTCATACTATACATGGAATGTATAAAATATGATTTTATTAAACCAATTAGAAATACATGAAATAAATATAATAATTGTATTATTATATAATTTTATATCTTTTTTTATTATTCTTTTACTATGACAAAGAAATGAAATTAGGGTTCATGAGTACGTCCGGCCTACCGTCTCTATAAATGTTGAATTTAATTTCTTATATCAAAATGTTATGGACCATTATATATACATATATAGTTGAAATATATGATACTTAAATCATTAATATCATTCTAAATATGATGTAATTTTGACTACATGAACAATTTATATCAAAACAAGTTCATTTTTGACTCTAGTACCAAATATCGACAAAACAACTGATATCCACTTAAATAATTATGTATTTTTATAACATCGTAATAAGTGATATAAAATGAATAATATTATTAAATAGGTTAAAAAGAAATTATATATGAACTTAATATATTTATTCAGGAAGAACAAGGATCATACATGATGTGTCAGACTCAGGGTAAGGGACTCCGTCTCAATCTCCTTTCATTGAGGCATATCTTGATGTTATGTATCCTTATTTTCCTATAAAGTGTATATACAAACCTTTTGACATGTAATATCATGAATTAATATATTAAAATGATATTTTACATTTTTAAATGATAATATTTAATTATTATTATTCATGTGTTTCTCAAGTGGTGAGGGACATTTTAACTAAAGACCTATTTTTATTGTTTTGATAATTTATTCGTATTAAATAATTCTATTTTATCTCGATGTTTTCAAAATGGTTTTATAGAATTGTATTAATGTACATAAAAGCATTAAAATTTAAATTATCATTTTTTTAAATGCTTAAATGTTTTATTGGACACTTTCATTAAAAATTCTATTCATTAAATGTTTTAAATATTTTTTAAAATTGATTGAGTATTTAAATATCTTGAAATGATTTATTTTGATTGAAAATTAAATTTTATTAGTGAAATGTTGATATTTTCAATATTGTTTGTGCTATGATTATATAAAGTTATGTGGAAATTTGCTGAGTGGTTATGTAATAAACTAATTAAGGGTGGTTACATGATAAACCAATGATGGGTGGTTATGTGATAAACCAAATGATAGGTGGTTCCATGATAAACCAAGGACGGGTGGTTATGATATAATCTCTAATGAACCGGGTATGGAAGTCGGTCTTATGGCTATTCCATTTAGTGATATGTGTTGAAGTAGACCATAAGGTTATTAAATTTAAGTATGTTTATGTCCCAACATACCTTTATATTTATATGTTTCTTTATATGGGTTTATGTTAATATTTCAGTTACAAAAAGCATATGAAATGAACTTATATTTAGTGAAGTGTTTGTGCTACATCTTAAAGATGAAAATTATTACTTTATGATAAATTTTTCTTGGTTTACATGTTTTTGCATGACTAATAGTGTTTATTCAATATGTATCCCTTACTATGATTTTTTATGCTCATCACAAGCTTTGAAATGTTTTTCATAGGACATAAAGAGGAATAGTGTTAAGGATAGAAAATGTTTTGCTATTAAAACATGAAACGATGACGTGATTTTTCTAAAGAGTTTATGTTTTATAAAAAAATGGATAGTAAGTAGAAGTGTCTACTTGTAATATTAAAGTTTTTATCTTTAAGTTATGACATAATTTTATAAATCTCTAAACCTGAAAAGAAAATAAATTTTAATTCTTGACTTAACTCAATAATATGTAATGTTTAAGACTACAGACTTATATAGGGCTCACTAGGGGATATCCTGGAAATAATGTAATTGTCATCCTAGATAGGGGATAGGTTCTCATGTAAATATTTGTCACAACTTGTCCAGAAACCCTATCTATGGTACTATAAAGAGAATTGAGGATCGATCGGGTCTGTCAGAGTGAGACATGGTCCAGCCCACTGAGTCCCTGTCGAAGACAATCTAAGACTACCCACATCGGAACACAGACCACTCTCTATGGAAGGAATGAGATATGGTATCATACCATCATATAGAATCACTAGGTTATCATTTAAATCTCTACTGTCACCCCTTATAACGGGATCAAGATCCTACATCAACCCCTCATAAGAGAGACAAAGAGAATGCCACTAGCCCATGCTAGTCAAACTAAAACTCCACTAAGCCATCTCAAAAGGAAGGAATCATCACAAGGGTTCAAAATCCATCTATTTGGCATCAATCAGACATATGATTTGAAAGATATGGGTGTTTTAGTGAAAATGGGCTAGTTGGGTCTGAGTTCATTATGACATGGTTGGACTGACCTGCTCGACCCAGACCGCTGGATCTGACCTGACCTGGTGGGTCAACCTAGCCTTCCTGGCCTAGATTGAGGCCAGATCACCTGTTTGATCCGACCAACTAGAGAGGGCCAGTCTGTCCACCCCGGACACAGAAACCCACCATATCCCCTTCATGTCACGTAGCCGGCTCGTCCTGCTTTTCTCTGCTTTACCGCGTCGTGATCCTCGGGTCAGAATAACCCAACTGCAGTCGAAGATGTGACTTTATCCTTCTTGTAAAGCCGTGTAGATGCGGTTTCCACCACCATAGTGGAACACCCCCATAGCGCACCCCCTCCACAACATAGACATGCAGTGCCACCATCAATGGCATATTTGGTGGGCCACTAGACTCATTCTAGTGGTCTAATCATCGATTCAGAATATATTCCAAAAACCTCATGCCCCACTCTTCATTATCATGCGTTTGAATCCATGCCACGATCCCTCCCAGTGAAATTTTGGTTAAATGATGATATCTCCCACACCGCGTCGATCCATTCGCCTCCTCCATCATCACACCTCCTTCTTGTCATGTCCATTTCAAATTTGTGATACCATATCATTGCACCATGAATCCATTACACAATGATCGACCAATCTCCAAATGTCATGTCATGGGAAAAAATAATAATGCCCACAAAGAATGAAGAACAGAGGGAGAAAACCAAGAATTAAAAAATATGAATAGAAATTAATCGATGTTCATGTTGATCAGGGTTCATTACTATTAGAACAATTAACCAAGAATCACGAAGATAATCTCCCATTAAAACCCTGCAAGAGTGATCATATCCTATAACAATGATCAACCGACATAAAAATTTGGTTGTTAAATGGTATGCGTCCATCGTGAAATATCAGGAATGGGTAAATTAGAATATTTAAATAACAACCCCTACCTAATGTTAGATTGACTAAATAATTAGATTGAAGTCATGTTGCCACATCGATCCTTGTTCCGCCGACATTCATTGATTCGTCATGACATGATTGAATCCTAACATCTGATCTATCATCACCGGTGAGAGAGTTTTCTCATCCTTGACATAGGGAAACTTCAAAGGAAATCTCCATCATTATGAATTTTCATGATGGACCCTTTCCCCAATTCAAAGAGTAAACACATTAAATCATTTCTGTGTTACTGCTTCTCTTTGAAACAATGCCACCATACTGCTTCATTTATGAAAAGAGAATGGGTTGCTCCATATATGAATTTCCACGATGTGGAACATTAAAATGGAAATAATGTAAACTTCTAAATGTTTATTTAATTATCTTTTAAAAGTATGAAAATTTACTTTTACCCTCAATCCTCACTGAACAAGGTTAGGTTCCTCTTAATGAAATAATATCATCACGAGCTCAATGATACTCTCAAATTTCTAATCTGATTTACCGTTTTTGATTTATAAGGATTTAAAAAATAAAATAAAATAATTTTTATTTAATTATATTATTTAAGGTCACATCCCAAAAATGACTTTCCACAGTTGACCCACGCCGGCCAATGTTAGGCTCTACCTATGGAAATAAAGCCCTCATGAAATCAATGATGGACTCATATTTTCAATCCAACACACTATTATTGAGTAATAAGGACTTTAAAAAAATAAAATATTTTTATTTAATTACCTTATTAATGGTTATTCTATTTTCTGGTTTTCTCACTGGAGACTCGCAATGACTAAAAATAAGTCACACCATAGGTAATCCCACCTTCACAAATGCCATAATGCCCTTGTATTTCTGATCTGGGAACCTATTTAAATGTTATTCTACATTTTCAGGTAAACCTATCACACATGCTATTTAAAACATAACAATTTTTGATGGATAATTCTGAGCACTTAGGGCCTCATAATTGCATGTTGTCTTAGTGCCTGGTCACATAATTTTCCCAAGAATTTTATAAAAATAGATATAAGAAAATCGAAGTTGTTATAAACTAGCTTCACAATAAAAAACTTTATGTGGTGTAATCTCTCTGGAGTTACTCTAAAAACATCGAGGAAGGATCCAAAAGCTTCCTTAAGCTATAATCTTCCATAAATTAATAAAAATATCAAAACATTGTAGTATTATGTCCCATAATCAATGAAAATCAGGAAAAAAACATATGAACAAATAATATTTATTAAATTAATCCATAATATCTATGAAATTTCTAAAACAGGAATCCATTTTATATCCATGAAATTTATGTATCACTAAGAAATGATATTATGTTGGCTGTGCTAGTAGTAGGAGTCAGTGGATACAAATTCTATTGAGTTGGTATCTCCCTGATCCTTAGGGAGGTCTGTTGTTGATCAACTAGGCCAATAAAAGGAAGCTCCATTGTAGGGTCATTTATCTTAACCTTTCCATTATTTTAGGAATCCAACTCAAACTATCATCATTCATCAGTATCCATAAGATATCTAGTATCCCATGTGTCAAAACTTGAAGAGGGGTGGGTTGGGCCTGGTATAAATGCTCAATCAGGGGTCAGATAATAAAAACTAAATATGTCAATGGATGAGTCGGATAAAAATATTGTGCTTGGATAAACAGAACATGTTCCCACTATGGTGGATACAGTAAAAGAAATGGGTGTTGTTCTTGGTCATGTCGTAGATTTGGAGGTGGATCAAATTATAGCTCCATATTCTCATATACATGGTGCTTGATCCCATTCATATACTTAATGACATTAGAAAATACTGATTCCACTCCCTATGAGGAAACAATGGTGGTTGTTCCTAATCATGTGAAACTTCTATTCATTATCTCAGTGTTGAGGTTGATTAGGAAGTGAAAGAATCATGTGTGTGTCCATGAATAGAATCATAATCCACCATTAAATGAGTATTATTTTCACCACATTCATGCCCTTTCCCTCTATCATCAATGAGACAATTTTTTATAATAATGGGAGGTTAGAAAATATAATCTACCCCAATTTGGATAGGTGCAATGATTAGTAAAAAACTCTTAAGTTCTTTTCTTATTAAGTAGTGAAATTCCCACCCATAATAATAACCATGGTATTGTTCAACATTACCCCTTAATATAATGAAAATGATTTGGTGATTTTGATTCCTGACTACCATATATAAATGATGGAATGAATAATAACATATAATCCAATCACATAGCCTTATGATGTTCTCTTAGCGAACCATTCATTAGATATTTTCCAATGTATAATCCTTAAGAGATAACTTCTAGACTAAGTTATCTTAGTTTTTTCAGGTTTTCTTTCTCAATGGGTAAATGGATGTTTCCATCTACTAATGATGGATTGTTTTCTTACAATTCTCTAGTATAAAATCATTAGAATCCACTCTCTCCATATACTCATAGTTTTTGATATATTATCCCACTCAAATATATACAAACAAAAGGATCCAATTAAATTGAACAATTTTTAACATAATATAATCCAGTTTCATATCCAATACTAATAGGAACTCAAAGATCCACTCTATATAAGGCTCCCCCAAGATGTGAGTAATATGTTACAAATTCATAGTTTTGAATGAATATATAAATTGATCTGCTATATGAACATATTCCAAAATATGCATGTCTAATTTTATTTTTTTATAAATTCATGAAATTTAATGTCTCCCCAGCCTATTCTAGTGTATTGGTTTAGTGAACCATAAAAAATAGATAAGGTTTTTTTGTGAGAAATCCCCATACAAAGATGAGAGATGGGTTGTTTGGTTGGTTTGGAATGGGTTAGGTTGCAGAGATGTTAATTTATTACGTGAAAGGCTTAGTGAGTGATCAGGTGCTTGTATGGGTAGTTTATCAATTTTATATTTTTTTTTGGGTCTCATAGTTATAATATTTTTTGCTTGTGTTAATGGGTATTTAGCTTGGTATTTGTTGTTAATAGTCATAGTTTGAGCCATTGTGGGATTGATAGAGATATAGAGGGGTAATGGATTGATATGGATTCATAGTGGGTTTTAAATGGGGGTTTCCATGGCTTGGGAAAGATTTTATGTTTATATGGGTATGGTGATTTTCACAATGTGGGTTGGGAAATAGTGTAGTGAATAGGTTCAAATGGGTATGATGATGTGTGGAAGTCAAGAAGGAGAGGATATATAAGTGTAACTTTACTGCATGAAGGTGATCAGAACCATATCAAACGACTAAGAAAATAAATTTCGGGAGAATGGAGATGTGGGGAGAGGGATACTAATATAACAATTTTGGTTTTGGTATTTAGTGTTAAATGTATTGTAATACATTCTAGAATGACCCAAGTCATTATAACACAACTTCATTAGTTCTAAAACCATGGTATTTTTCAAAATTAGTCCTCTTGAGTTGTTACTCCGTGGGGGGATCCACCATAGAACATCCTTATCAGTTTATCCCTTTGTGATTTATTTTAGGTTGAAATCATGACCTGAAGCCTACGTGATAAAAAGTAATGTTTAATTTTTTTTCTATCATTAATAATTATATAATGATAAATTACTTCCCATAACAATCTGAATTTCCACTCTATATTATGATATTTTTTTGGGTAACAGTGTAAACCCACTCTATCTGGGTAAGGTGATTTTAAATCTAATAAATTTATATTTTTATAGTGCACTCAATTATTATGTGTCATGGGTATAGAATGATGAATTTAGGGAGCAGTGTGTTGTGACATGATATATCTGGCTTCACCATAAAAATCATTTCTTTTATCCATTAGTCATTACTCCTCCCAAATTTTATGTTGTCTCAATTGGATATTTAGTAGGGGAGTATGGGAGAGTTCCCTAGAGTCTCTAAACTAATTAATCCTAATAATTTATAACCAATCTAAAGTGTAATTATAATCCTAAAAAAGAAAACAAAACTAGTTTTCTCGACTCCTAGAACTTTAATCAAGGTCAATATCTAGATGTAACTTTGTATTTTTAGTAAACTTTCAGAGATAGAATAAATTAATTGTGGAAATTATTGATGTATAGGTTCATCCTTTTTTATTTAACTAGAATGAAGATTTATGCCCTCTTTAGATCTAAATTCCTATTTATGAAAAGGAATTTATACCATGATGGGTTGTAACCAAAGTGACAATAGTATTATTAGAAACAATATCAAACACGAATAAAAAAAATATTGTATCTCAAGGTATGAATATTCAATGGTTGATTCTACAATCATGCCACATATTTTTTTCTCTTTATATTTCTTTTAATTTTTATATGAATATATTTCAATCTATTATAATTCATCAAAATATAGTATTTTCTTGCTATCTTGGTGTGATTATATAACCACTTTCTTCATATCTTTATATTATCAATGATCAAGATACACTAGTAAATGGCCTAGTTTCTCATCAATAAGACTAAATTGGGTTATACTAGTCATCATTTTAAAATATATTATTTATTACTATAATGTATTATCAATATTTTTTCTTTAATATTTCCATATTGAACTTGTAGTTTTCTTCAAAATCTTTATAATCACTCGGTTGGATAATTTGACTTTCCCATGGGGTTTTGGGTGTTGAGGGGAGACGGTATTGTATAAAACTCATTAATTTTCTAGAACAAAAAAATATATTCTTGTTTTAATGTGTTATTCAAGCAATTATATGTAACCTATACATATTAACAAGATAATATAAGTCATTTATTAACAATTTCATCACTATATTTGATATATTGTTCCATGTGGCCTCATATTCTACCAATTTAGTCATGTAAATTACATACACAATTATGTATGTTTTTCTCATGGGGCTTTGGAAGGGCCCTATAAAATCAATTTTCCATACGTCAAACACCTAAAATTTTAGAATTGGTTTTTTTGAATCTCAATTCTTTTCCCAATGTTATCCATTTATTTGCATTAATCATAACCTTATATAAACTCTTTTTCATCATTGTGGTTGTCAAAAAAATAATCCACATTGTATTATCATGGCCATTATTATACAATGTCAATTGTGTCCTCTGTTTGGTGATGACTAAAAAAATTCTAGAATGATCATCACCTTGGATTTGGCCGCACATCACTAAATTAATCATTCACTACATTGTATGAATAGTAAATGATCATCAAAAAAACAATGTTAGAAATTATCTAAAAATATTATTCATTACTGATATGAAAAATAGTGATTTACAGTCTCTTTTTTTAAATAATCTAACATGTCAAAAAACCATTATAGAGATTGTACATATCTATACAAAAGATTCTCATCCAGAAACTCATCATCACTTTCTCTCACTTCTATATTCATTCAGAGTAATCTCATAAAATGGAAAACCACTAAAATATTTAATCCCTTATTTCTATATTAGTTTTATAAAACTATTTTAGTAAGAAACTACACCTAATAAAGCATCAATTAGAATGATTTTTTAGAAAATAACTAAAAAGGCATGATCTATGTATACAATTTTTTCAAATATTAATAAATATATTTTGAACTTATAAAAAGGATAAAACATTTTAATAAGTTTCTTCTCAGGTATACTATAATTTATTTGGGACTTATTATGGTAATGGTTTTCATAATATATAGGTTGAAAAATATTATATATCCATTTTCATTGAGTATCTCCTACAATGAAATCACTTGGATGTCACATTATGTTGAAAATTTTCACCCAATTTAGAAATGTCATAATTGGTGTTTCCAAAAAATTATTTTTCAATGAAATAATATCTTACTTGCATGATGATTAAAATATATAAAAACATACTTTAAAAAAATATGAGTGAGTGGACTATATATCTTGAAAAATTAATTTATAATGTACTGGAAAAATCCACAATGTCCAAGAAATATTTATATCCCCTTCATTGTATTAGGATCATGGAGGTCTTGTATGAATAATTTCTTTACTAGATAAACCTTGATTCCTTGTTTATAAATTCTATTCACTAGAATGACACCACCTTGAAATATGAAGCGTAAATTTTCCCAATTTAGAACTAATAATTTTTCTTCAAATATTTTAACTATAAAATCATGTTTTCATAAGAATACTTAAATGGATATCCCATATACTGAGAAATAATTCATGAAAATATAAATAAATTCATCTACCATGTTATGAGAAATAAGTGGCACACTACATTGAAAAGACACAAGTGCATTATACTTGTCAATATACAAGACATGATATGAGAATATTTGATATGGGTAAGTAAACATTTTATTCTCTTTGTTATTATGATAAAACAACATTATGTTGTAACTAGAATATCAATCTAAAAGGAAACAAATAACGCATATTGAGATAATCTATTAAGAATTGATCCATGTTTAATAATGGAAATTGGTCCTTTCATAATGATGTTTCCAGTATTTTATAGTCTATGAATACCAAATATCATTTAACTATCCTTATAGGTACCATCTCATTATAATCATTCATTATCATAGTCTGTCACCCTTATTTGAAATTCCTTGTAATGGGGTCACCCATTTACTTTTTTATATTTATATAATGATCCCCCCATAATGAAGTTTAAGAAAATTTTTCTTGGAAATTTTATTTATTATTTGTGTTAGTCTCACATGTAGTAACAATATTATTTTTCTCACATCGTCTAATAATGATATTTTTATGAAAATGGAAGAATTAATTCCATTGATAATGGAAATAAATTATGCGAGTTCTCCAATATTTTTATTGAGTGATGTATGTATCATCTTTAGCTATTTCCTCGGTTTTAACCCTTCTTCTAGCTGTATGTTTTGTATGAAAATGACAGGATTAATTCTTTTTATGATGAAAAAAACACAAAATGATTTGTTCCTTTTCCTTAAAACATTTAACAATTTTTTTCCAGTTAATTTCTTAATTATTCATTAATAATTATTTTTAAAGATTCATTTTTACCCAAGAATAAGTACAGTAGTGTAATATTCAATGGACTAAACTAAAACATTAGTATTTTGATGATTGAAGGAGTTAATTTTGTATGAGAATCTATTTACAAGTGTTTTCTCCATTTAATAAATTCAGCTTCTTTCTCACCCTCTGGTTTTAAATTATCCTCCTTAGTTTCAACCATATCATCAATTAGTTGAATTATATTATCTCTTATATTTATAGACTCATTATAAATGAGTGGTATCTAGTAGAAAATATTATATAGAAATCCAATTATTTAATTTCATGATAAATATTTTTAATAAGATAAAATATGAGTTATTAATCACTAACTCTAAAAATTATTCACCATTGGTTGGCATTTGTAACGCCCCGACCCCAGTTACCCAGATTCGGTGCATTTTTACATAACATTGACACGATCAAAAGGGATCAAATCTTGAAAGACCGATTAGTTTAGTAGCGTTGGAAATATTAGATACATTCATATGTTTTACATTACATTATAAAATGAAATACAACAACTAAATTTTATTCATTAACCACATTAATATCCCATACACTATCCCTACAGGTCAATCACAATATATTTTTTCACATCATCAGAAAAATAAAACATAGGATGGGGTGAGCTCATATTCTCAGTAAGGATAACAATATAGCGGAAATGCTCATAAATAATCATAAACATTTAAGGCAATTTATAAGACTAAAACAAAAGTCTTTTAGACTTGAACTTCAGAATAATATGGAAACGATAAAATCAAATAATTTCATTTACTTATTCACATGTATATTCTACTAGTCGAATAATCATATGTAATATCAATAGCCACTTTCATAATGATGGAATGCATAATTCCAGAATTTCAAAACCACATAGTCAAGGCCTTGTGCCAACACTACAAATATGATTTTTTCAAGGCCTTATGCTAAGACACTAGTTTGTCTATTGAGACCTAACGATGCATCGAGGAGCTATAGCAGGATCCACCTGTCACTTACTAAGTCCAATGCATTCCTCATATGAAAAGGTTTAAACATTACATAAACATTCGTATTAAAACTAGCATTAGAAATGGAAATAATTTATCCATAAATCATGAATGGTATAAAAATAACACATCCATTGTCCAACATATCACAAAACCTTCAATATAATATGAGATATTTGTATCATAAATAATCAACTTGAAACAAATGTAAAATCCATCAAAGTATGCTGACATTGATTAAATCAAAACTATTTGAGGGAAATATCTCATAATTTTTTTTGAAATCATTTAAAGTCACATAATTAAAAAATAAAGACTTTATTTTTAAAATATTGTTTTAAGATTTTAAGGGAATATTCAAAGGTTTAATAATGGAAGGGAATAACCGCACTCGTTGTATAAGTTAAAAATAATATTCTTACATTAATTTTGTTGAAAAGGTCATAAAGTACCATGTTTGGAAAATGATGGAAAGATTCATTTAAAAAAATATAATATAAAATAAGGGTATAAATTACATTCACCCATTGTCTAGTATATATTAAAACTGTTTATAAATACATTTTTATGAAACATGTATGTGGATGATAAAGAGGTCCGAGTAGATAATTACATATAAACAACTTCAGATATTGAAGATATTGTAGAATTAACCCTTACCTTGTACTTTTCCTTGGTCAAGGGTAAGTTAACCTCCTATATAATAGTTAAATAATTGTTATTAAATTATACAATAATCATATACATAAATATTATATCATATATGATCTTTTTATATTGATTTGTTTATAATAGTTTTGTATTATCATCGTTTCAGGTGTTAACAGATTCATTTTCCTTATATTCTTGATTATGTAAGCCATGTTTGTTGTGGATTTTATGTATTTGATTCATATTTAGAATTATATTATGTCCTTAAACCTTATATTTAATCATAAAATGAAAATTATTCTTGAATGGATACAATGGGGAATGAAACTCATCACATTCGTGGAGACTGTATTCCGTATGTACGCACGAGCAAAAATATCATTATTTTGATATTAAAACAGTATATAATTGGATGCTATAACATATATAGAGAATAATTATAATGTTATATTTATTATTTACATCATTTATACTCATTATTATACCAATCCAAATGATTGAATGTTTGAATAAAAAACTATACCACGACGTGGAGACCGTAATCCGTACGTACGCACGTATGGCGACTTTGTCATTTATAGAATGGATAGAATAATGAATATATTTGTTCCATTTTTATAATAACATAACAGTATATATAATACACTAGAGTTATTATTTTATAATGGAAACAACAAAGAAAGAGAAAGTGGAAGAGGAAAACAACTTGAAAGTGGTGATGAAATATTTACCTCTTCTTCAGGTTCTTCCTTTTGATTTGATAAAAAGGGATCCTTAAGTTGGATTTATGATTAATGGAAGGATTCTAAGATTAACTGAGGGATTTTTTGAGGATATTGGGGAATGGTTTGGCTGAGACAAATGGATTTTAAGGAGTTAATTTGATACAATGTGAAGTTCCCTTTTATAAGAGGGGTGAGGGGAACCTTAGGAAAAGATTGAAATATTATTTTATAATAAAATCATAATCAGTTTATAATAGATCAAAAATTATTTATTTAGAGGATAAGGTGGGTATCGGTCTAAATAATCTCAACCAATAGGTTTTATACAGGTTTGGGTCACCATAGTAACCTTAACATTTAGGTTTAACTCTTGGTTAAATAGTTTGACATTTACCATGTCTCGTTGTATTTTTATATTATATGGTTAATAAAATTACTATAAACATTAAAGATAACCCCAAGTGGTTAATTATTGATATATATATATCCTTATATAAGTCTTTTTTCTGATCCTTATATTTTTAGGAATATAATATCAATTAATAATATTTTATTTGTTTTAAAAACTCTTTTATGTCAATTTGGATGCTATTTACTAATTAATTTTTTTACATCCTAAAAAGAAAATTCATTAATAATAAATTAATTTAATCAATCATAACATGTCATATTAACCTATAAAAGTCTTAAAAGGCATCAAAACTTTCAAATTATATTTATTTTATCATTTATAATAGCATTTATTTAATTTTTTCATTAATAAAGAAAATAATGCATCATCATTCTGTCATAAATAACATTCATTATTCAATGTCTAAATTTTTTAAATAAATTACCATTATGTAAGAAATCCTTTTATATTTCTAATGTATATTTATAGTCTAAGAGATAAAATATATAACCATATGTAAAAGTTCATTTACTAAAAGATATATGCTTATGTCATTTCTTTATTTAATTTAAATTAAATATTATAAAGTGTCATTGTCACTTATAAGTGACTCAATGGTGTCACAAAACTGACCCAAGGATGCCCATGGTCGGACATGGATTTTCCAATATGGTTAGGACATGTGTTAGGGTAATTATAATATTATTCATTACCCATATTATTACTCCTTTGACGGATCTCACCTTGCTTGGGCTGAGAGAGGGGGTGATGAGGTTCTTTCCAATGCTTGTTTTTTCTGTCTGCTTCCTTTTTGTCTTTTATGTTTTTTTTCCTTTGGGCTTTGCTTTATGGGCATCTATTCCCTTTTCATGTAATGGGTTGCCTCTTATCCCAGTCCATTTAAGAGGTTGTTTCTTTCTTGTTCAATAAAGAGGGCTTGACCCTCAACCCTTATAAAAAAAATGGTAAATAAAATATTTACCGAAGTAATTATTCAAAATGTCTGAAAATAAAATTTACCTATTTACACAATTTGGACCTATTGATTCCAAATATAGAATCCATTTTTATAAATTCAAATCACAGAAGTGGCAGAAATTTATTTAATATTAATTCTTGCTGTTAAAACAAAAAGTTTGTTTTTAAGAAATAGTAACTATCAAAAGATTGACACTTGTTTATATCTAGTTTAAATGTGAAATTATATATAATGACCTAAATTATATTAAATGATAAAAATATAATATAATGAGATATTAAAACCACTCAAATTTATAATTTAACAATATAATTTATTTCTATAAAAAAAGTTGTTTTTAATTAAAATTTCGTATTTTTTACTATTCATCAAAATATGAAAGTTATCAAAAAATACCAAAAATTTATCCAAATATTAATTAGAAATTCTGAATCCAATAATGAAGTCTATTTTGAAAGATATAATTTATAAAATTTCAAAAATTGGGTATTACTATTCATAACAGGTAGTTTTATTGGTCACGCTGTGTTAGAATCATGAAGGCGCGTACAATGCAGGCTATTGCATTATTCAAAGGGAAACATACCATGGATGCTTGGGGTGTTACATTCTCCCACCATTCAAATAATTTCATCCTCAAAATTTCTAGAATATTATTGCACAAAAAGAGTCGTGTGGTTCTTCATCATCAGTTCCTTGGGTTCCCACATTTCTTCTTCCATCTTATGGTTTTCCATAGAACTTTTACCAAGCGAGTCATAAGGTTTCTCAACACTTGATCTCTAGTATCAATAATTCTGAATGGCTTTTTGCAATAAGATAGATTAGGTTCTAGTTCTAATTCTTCATAGGTGAGTACATGTATTATGTTAGACATGTATTTTCTCAACAGTGATACGTGGAACACATCATGAACTTTGGAGAGACTGGGTGGCATTGCCAAACGATAAGCTATAGCCCCAATTCATTCTATAATTTAGAAAGGTACGATGTACCTGGGACTCAATGTACCCTTCTTACAAAAACGTATAACACCCTTCCTTGGAGATACCTTCAATAAAACATGATCTCCAACATGAAATTCCAAATCCTTCCTTTGGTGATCGACATAGATCTTTTTTCTACTTTGGGCTTCTTTGATATAAGCTTGGATAACCATTACATTTTCCATCATTTCCTAAACATGTTCTGGGCCAACAAGTTTTCTTTCAACAACATCATCACAACAAGTTGGTGTGCGGCATCTCTTTCCATATAACGCTTCATATGGTGCCATCTGAATACTTGAATGGAAGCTATTGTTATAGGAAAACTCTACCAGAGGTAAATATTGATCCCACATACCGTTAAAGTCAAGTGAGAAAGATCTAAAAATGTCTTCTAGGTTTTGAATAGTTCGTTCTGTTTATCCATCAGTTTGATGGTGGTAGGCAGTACTCAAACAAAGTTTAGTATCTAGTGCTTTCTAAAGACTTTTCCAGATTCTTGATGTAAAACGGGGATCACATTCAGAAACAATCGATAAGGGTACTCCATGACGTCTTACAACTTAATTAATATATAGTCTTTCTAGACATTAATTTGGTAAATCATCTCTTATAGAATGAAAATGTGATGACTTGGTAAGACTATCAACACTGACACAAATTTTATCATTCCTTCAAGGAGTCTTGGTAGCCCCATGACAAAGTCCATTGTAATATTATCCCATTACAACTAAGGTATAGGAAAAGTTTCCATGACTCCTCCAGGATGTTGCCTTCTAGATTTCACTTGTTGAGAAACCAAATGTCTTGACACAAAATCAGAAATCTCCCTCTTCATGTTTTCCCACAAAAAATGTTCCATAAAATCTCTATACATCTTGGTGCTCCCAGGGTGTATAGAGAAATTGGAGCTATGGGAATCATATAAAAATTCCCTTTTTAGATCAGGTATATCAGGAACACAAAGTCTCTTCCCAAATTTCAAAATTTCAAATTCATATATGAAGTCATTGACTCTCTTGTCATTCACAGCTTTAATCTTCTTTTGAAACTCCTCATCACCAGTCTGAGAACACTTTATCCTTTATAGTAAATATGGTTTGGCAACCATTTGAAATATTAATGATGTTTCTCCTTACATGGTTATTCCCATATTAATCTTTACTAGATCCCTAAAAATAGGATCCCTTTAAAATCTCATCTTATTCAAAACACCATGATCCTTTCTACTCAAAGCATCTTACACCATATTTTCCTTCTTGGGGTGGTAGCGTATTGTGCAATCATAATCCTTGAGTAGTTCAAGCCATCTCCTTTTCCTCATGTTGAGTTCTTTCTGTGATAAAATATACTTCAAAATCTTATGATCAGTATATATCTCACATATTTCACTATAGAGATATTATACCCATATCTTCAAAGAAAAATTATAGCTTCTAACTCAAGATCATGAGTATGATAGTTTTGCTCATGAATTTTTAGCTGTCATGATTTATAGAAAATAAACCTATCATTCTGCAGACGGACACAACCATGTCCTTTCTTTGAATCATCACTATAAATAACAAACCCATCCTTCCCCGATGGTAGTGTCAAGATAGGAGCATTGACTAATATTCTCTTCATTTATTCAAAACATTCTTCACACTCTTTTGTCCAAACAATTTTAACTCCTTTTACGTGTGATCTTGGTTAATGGGTTATCCAATCGGGAAAAATTCTGGATGAAATTCTGATAATAATCTGCTAAACGAATAAAAATGCTTACCTCAGTTATACTCGGTGGTGCTGGCCATTCTTGGATTGATATTGTCTTAGAAGGATCAATAGATATTACAACCTTAGAGAAAATATGGCCAAGAAAAGAAATCTCCTACCGCCAGAATTCACACTTGCTAAACATCCCGTATAATTCATTTCTTTTGAGGGTTTTCAGAATGGTATGGAATTGATTTTCATGATCTTCGTAGATTTTGGAGTATCCCAAGATATCATCAATCAATACCACTACAAAGTCATCAAGATATTCCTTGAAAACTCTATTCATTATATCCATGAAAATAGAGGGTGCATTAGTCAATCAAAAATCCATTACTGTAAACTCGTAATGCTCATACCTGGTTCAAAATGCTATTTTTAGAATGTCTTCCTCCTTCACACAGAACTGATGATATCCAGATCGAAGTTCAATGTTTGAAAAATATTGAGCTCCATGAAGTTGGTCGAATAAATAATCAATACGAGGTAGGGGATACTTGTTTTTTGTTGTTATAGAATTGATCTCTCTATAGTCAATGCACAACCTCATAGACCCATAGTTCTTTTTAACAAAAAGAACAGAGGATCCCCATGGAGAAACACTAGGGTGAATAAATACTTTATTACTCAACTCCTCCAATTGTTTCTTTAGTTCCACAAATTTCACAGTGACCATTATATAATGGGTCTTCAATATGGGCCTTGAACCCGAAATTAAATCAATGGAAAACTCAATTTCTCATTTTAGAGGATGTCTAGGTAAATCCTCTAGAAACACATCCACATATTCTAGCACAATATGTACATCCTGTATTCAAACATTCCTTTCATCACCCATAGTTACATCATTCTCTTCCTCCCCAATAATTGAATTTAGTTGATCTATTGGGGGTGGATATAGATATGAATCAGGTGTTGAAATTTTTAATATAATGACAAGGTACTCCTTATCATCATTGAAAATTGTAACCTCCTCCTTCTTACAAAATTTTATTGCATAATTGTCTGAAATCCAATCCATACCGAGGATTATATTAAATTCAATCATGGGTACAATGATGAGATCAACATATAAAGAACATTTATATTCTCTAATGAGAACTGATTCAAATAACATTATTATAATGATACTTCCCTTAGGATTTTAGATTGACAACTACCTTATTATATCAAATTGAAAATATCTAATTTTCCTAGCAAACTGGAAAGATATGAAACAATGCGATGATCTAGAATCAATTAAAGCACTGACTAAATTTGAGGAAACCATTAAATTACCTACCACCACGTCTTTAAGAGCTTAAAACTCAACAGTATTGATAACATAATCTTGTCCTTGATCCCTTGGCCTTTTCTGAGGTAAGTTTCCTTGGATATTAGGAAATTCATTTGCATAATTTCCCATCTCCCTGCAATTATAGCATTGAATATCAGTAGCTTCTTTCTTCCCCTTGCAATCACGAGCATGGTGGCCTTTTTCACCACACTTGTAACAAAATCCCATTCCCTTCAAGCACGTACCGAGGTGTTCATTCCCACATTTACTGTAGGATAGATATTCAACTTTTCCCATCTTGGCCTTATTTTCATTTTTTGAGTGTTCAAGAGATCTCTTCTTCTATTGATTTGCTGTAAAGTTGTAAGACTTGAAGAATTCCTTTTCTGTCCTGATAGCACATGAGACAATATCTTCGTACAACAAGAAGGATTACGAGACTAATGCTCGATGGAGAAATGGTTTTAACCCATTAAATAAATGATCAATCTTACTCCTTGGGTTACATATATAATCTACTACATGCCTTTCTAACATTGTCAAGTTAGCCTCATACTTTGCGACATTCTCATCCTCTTTTTGCTTCAGACTCATAAATTGTCTTTCCATATCCACTCAATGATGATGAGGAATGTATTTTTCTACGAAATGTTATTTAAACACCCTCCATTCCATACAATAAACCTTTTAATCTTCTTTTTTGTTTTTAATCAATGGCCACCATTGATCTGCATCTCCCGTGAGGTGATAAACTGCCATAAAAACTTTTTCCCTTTCTTTACTCCCCAAGGAATGAAATATTTTCTCTAAGGAACTTATCCATTGGTCAGATACCAATGTATTTGTACTCCTATTTAATGTTGGTGGTTGTTTCCTCCTGAATCGATCTAACATTGATCCTCTGTGTTGTGGGTCAGGGTGGGCCATACAGGTAAGGTTATTATTCATAACCTGAGTGAGTTGTCCCATTATGGTGATAAGCTGATCAACACCACTTACATCACCAGCTCCACTATAATTATTTTGAGTAGGAGGAAGATCCCTACATATATTATGTGTGTTGATACAGTTTCCATTCCTTCCACTAGGCACCATTTTTAAACAATGACATACACTAGATTAATTTATCAATCACAATACATAATTCCAAACTTTTAAAACACTTTTCATAAATTTAACAGTTTATGGATATAATCAACAATCAAAAAAAATGTTTTTTTGTGGAAGTATATAATCATAAGCCCTTCATAATGGTTTGTAAAGAAAATGAGAATTATCCTAAGAATATCCCCTGGGAGTATCATAACAAAGATTGAAGCAAGGTCCATTGTCGTGCACCAGTTCCCATTCATGTCTATCACAAAGCGGTGTTTTCAGGTATTACCCATAAGTACATCTATTCCAGAGCCGCCTCTACCGGCTCATATCCAGACATTTATTTATTTATTGGAAAACTCACAAAATCTCTACATTACCAAAATTATAGGATGTTCTTCAATACTATTCCAAAAAGTTAATGTTTGGGTAATGTTCTCAAATAAGAGTTTATCTAAATCTAGTTTCCAAGGATTTTACTAAACTTCCTCTGATACAAACTGTAATGCCCCAACACCAGTTACTCTGTGTTGGTGCATTATTACATATCATTGGAATGATCACAAAGAATCAAATCTCGAAATACCTTTAATTTAGTAGCCTCAGAAATACTAGATACATTAATAAGTTTTACATAACATTGTAAATTTAAATACAAAAACAACATTGTCTTCATTAACCACATTCATATCCCATAGACTATCCCTATAGGCCAATAATAACACACTTTTCGCATCTTGGGAAAAAATAAAACATATAAAGGGGTGAGCTCATATTCTCAATAAGGATAAAAATATAGAGAAAACATTCATAAATAAACATAAGCATTTAAGGAAATTTATAATACTAAAACAAGAGCCTTTTAAACATGAACTTAAACATATTATGTAAAAGATAAAATCGAATAATTCCATTTACTTATTCACATGGATATTCTACTAGTCAAATAATCACATGCAATATCAATAACCACTTTCATAATGATGGAATGCATAATGGAAGACTTTTATAACCATATATTCACGACCTTGTGCCAATACTACAAATAAGATTTTTTCAAGGCCTTGTTCTAGGACACTAGTTTGTCTCATGAGACCTACCAATGCATCGAGGAGCTATAGCGGTCTCCACCCGTCAGTTACTAAGTCCAATGTATTCCTCATATAAAATTATTTAAATATAACATAAACATTAGTATTAAAACTAGCATACAGAATGTCAATACTTTATCCATAAACCATGAATGGTATAAAAATAACACATCCACAGTCAAATATATTAAAAAAAATCAATACAATATGGAAGATTTGTATCATAAATAATCAACTTGAAATAAGTGTAAAATCTATCAAAGGATGCTAACATAGATGAAATCAAAAATGTTTGAGAGAAATATCTATTTATTTTTTTGAAATCATTTAAAGTCACATAATTATAAAAGAAGACTTTTATATTGAAAATATTATTATAAGATTTTATGGGAATCTCCAAAGGTGTAACAACGGCGGACAATAATTGCACACACCGTATAAGTTAAACAGAACTTTCTTACCATAATTTTGTCGAAAAGGTTAATAAGTACTTTGTTTGGAAAATGACAGAAAGATTGATTTTAAAACATATAAGGTCAAATAAGGGTATAAATGACTTTAAACCATTGTCTAGTAAATAGTAAAAATGTTTTTAAATAAATTTTTAAGAAACATGGATATGGATGATAAAGAGGTCCTAGTAGATAATTACATATAAACAACCTCGAATAATGAAGATATTATAGAATTAACCTTTACCTTGTATGTTTCCCTGGTCAAGGGTATGATAAACTCCTGTATAATAGTTAAATCATTTTTATTAAATTATACAAGAATAATATACATAAATATGATATCAAATATGATATTTTAATATTGATTTGTTAATAAAATTTTAGTATTATCGTCATTTCAGGTGTTAACTGATTCGTTTTCCTTATATGCTTGATCACATAAGTCATGATTGTTGTGGATTTTATGTATTTGATTCATATTCATAATGATATTAAGTTCATAAATATTACTTTTAACCATAAAATGATAATTATTCTTGAATGGATACGATGGGTAATGAATCTCATCGCATTCATGGAGACGGTAATCCGTACCGACACACGAGCGACAATATCATTTTTTTATATTAAAATCATAATTAATTGGATGGTATATCATATATAAAGGATAATTTTAATGTTATATTTATTATTTACATCATTTATACTCATTATTATACCCATCCAAAATGATGAAATATTTGAATAACAAACTATACCACGATGTGGAGACGGTAATCCGTACGTACACACGTATGGTGACATTGTCATTTATAGGATGGATAGAATAACGAATATTGTTTTCAAATTTTTATAATAAAATAATAGTATATAAAATATACTAGAGTTATTATTTTATAATGGAAACAACAAAGAAAGAGAAAGTGGGAGAAGAATAAAACTTGAAAGAGGTGATGAAATATTTACCTCTTCTTCGGGTTCTTCCTTTCGATTTGATCAAAAGGGATCCTTAGGTTTTCTTTCTGACTAAAGTAAGGCCTCTAGTATGAAGTGAGGGAAGTTTTGAGGATATTTGGGCAAGGGTTTTCTGATCCAAATGTATTTTAAGGTGTGAATTTGATAAAACTGGAAGTGCCCTTTTATAAGAGGGGTGAGGGGTACCTTAGAAAAAGATTGAAATATTATTTTACAATAAATTTATATTCGGTTTATAATGGATCCAAAATGATTTATTTTGAGTATAAGTTAGGTATGGGTCTCAATAATCTCATCCAATAGGTCTTAGACATGTTTGGGTCACCATATTAACCTTATCATTTAGGTTTAACTCTTAGTTAAATAGTTTTACATTTACTACGTCTCTTTGTATTTTTCAATTATATGGTTAATAAACGTACTATAAACATCCAAGAGAACCCCAAGTGGTTAATTATTGATATATATATATATATATATATCATTATATAATTAATTTTACCGAGCCATAGATTTTTATGAATAGAATATCAATTAATAATATAATATTTGTTTTTAAAAACATTTTTCTGTCAATTTTGACACTATTTAGGAATTGGTTTTTGTTAATGTTCGAACAAATTTATTAATTCTAAATAAATACATTTAATCAGTACTAAATGTCATATTAACCTATAAAATTCGTTTATGGCATAAAAACTTTCAAATTATATTTATTTTATCATTTATAATACCATTTATTTGATTCTTTCATTATTAAGGAAAATACTGGAACATCACTGTGTCATAAATAAATTTAATTATTCAATGTACAAAAATTATAAATAAAATACCATTATATAGTAAATATTTTTTTATTTCTAATTAATGTTTATAGTCTAAGAGATAAGATATATAACCCTATGTAAAAATCTTTTTACTAAAAGATATATGCTTATGTCATTTTTGTATTTACTTTAAATTAATTAATATAAAGTGCCATTATCACTTACAAGTGGCTCCATGGGGTCCCCAAATCATCTAAAGGATTCTCAAGGTCGGACATGTATTATCCAATAGGGTTAGGACACGTGTTAGAGTTATTATAATATTATTTTTACCCTTATTCACTAGATTTATCCTTTAACCATGATAAATAAAATATTTACCAAAGTAATTTTTCAAAATGTCTAAAAATAAAAGTTTCATATTTAAACAATTTGGAACTCTTGATTCCAAATCAGGAATCCATTTCTCTAAATTAAAAACATAAAAGTGGAAGAAATTAATTTAAAATTATTTCCCGCTGTTAAAACAAAAAGCGTGTTTTTAAGAAATAATAACCATTAAAAGATTGACACTTGTTTTTATCCAGTTTTAATGTGAAGTTATATATATTGACCTAAATCATATTAAATGATAAAAATTTAATATAATGACATATTAAAACGATGGAAATTTATAATTTAAAACTATAATTTAATTCTATTAAAAAAGTTGTTTTTAATTAAAATTTCGTATTTTTCACTATTCATCAAAATATGAAAGTTATCAGAAAAATAGAAAATATTTATCGTAAGATAAATTTAATATTCCAAATCCAAAAATGAAGTCTATTTTGAAAGATAAAATTTATAAAATTTCAAAAAGTGGGTATTACTATTCAAAATGGATAGTCTGATTGGTCGCGGTGTGTTAGAATCTCGAAGTCGCGTACAATGCAGTCAATGGAATTATTCAAAGGGGAACATACTATGGAAGATTGGGGTGTTACAACATTTAAAAATGATTTTTTAGTTTCAATGAACTGTATTACAAGTATTATGGGAATATGTAATTATTATTCTATCATGATGTTAAAAAATCCATGTGGAATATAAAATTTTCGACCATGAAAATACATATTCAAACATCCTCAAGGGTACTTCATTGATATTCTAATAATTTAGAGTGAAAATAATATCATTTTTGGATTATAAAATCACATATATTTAAAAACACACATTGTGGAATAAAAATTTTCACCTCACTACTAAGTCACAATGTGTATTCTTGAATGTGCATGAACTAATGGTGAAGAGGATGGAAAATATTCCTAGATCTCTCATCTTTGAAGGTATATTATTTTGAAATTATATTAAACACTCTTTTTAATAGAAAAATAACACCATAAACATCTAAAATTTTCTTTTTTTATTGTAATTCAATTAAAATTTAATCACAATACAACATTTTAGAGATAGATTCATTATAAGATATGTTTATATAAAGTTTCATGAAACCATATAAAACTACTTTTGTATCATTTCAAAACTGAATTTACGTATCCTCTCAAGGAAAGAAAGAGTTGGTATATATGGTTCTGTCCTTTGTTTTCATTGTTGTCCTTATAAAAATATTTTCTATATTTTTCGATCTATTAATTTTTCTTTTTATATTCTCTTTTATCCTCTTTCTCTTGTAAATTTTTCTCTTTCACCCTTAGACTTTATTATTCCATTTACACAAAACCTTCATTCTATTTTTCTTATTTTGTTCCATCACTCACCTGGAAAAAGTGTCATAGATTTCACCTTCTCTCTTGGGTTTCTTCCATGTTACCCAATAGGGTACAGAGGATTCTCTCAAATAATGTTTGATATATTTTACCAACTTGGTTCTAGAGTTGTAGGTTGAGAATTGTTGATTTATTATTGAGTTATATTGTCTTATAATCCATTGATAATATTTTTGGATGAGGTTATTGAACATTTCTGTAAGTGATTTTTTGGAATAATAAGGTGGTTTTGGATAAAATTTTTGTGGAGGCTGTATTATTTATGGTTTAGGGGGTGGTAATAGTTAGAATTGCCTAAATGATATTGATTTAATTGAATATTTTGGCATACAATTTTTTAATTTCAAAATTAATACAAAATTAAATTTGACATAAAATAGATTTAGTTATGGATTGGGTTTAATTCACCTCCATTTTTTGTAGGTATTTTTGAATTGTTTCTAGGATTGATTATAACTAACACAGTTTCAATCTAAAGGATTATTATCCTCTAAAACCTATTGAATCCTTGGTATATGTGGGTACCTCTTCACATCACATGATATTATAAAATTCATTTGAGTGTTAGTGGTTGTGAATACCATGATTTAGTCATTTCCCCTATAAATTATCAGTTTTTTCATTTATTTAACAATGATTCTAATTGTGTATCTATGAAGGTGATCTCAACCAATTAAAATATTTCTCTCCTTAGTAGAATCAATTTTTTTTTCAATTTATTATTATAAGTAATCTCATGGAGAATTTCTTTTAAGACATAAAATGTTTTCATAATTAATCCTTCACTCGATAGGTCATTAATTGTGACTGAAGTCGTTGGATGTAAAAAATAATTAATTGATTCATTTATAGGAAAACATAGATTCTATTATGTAACAACTTCCTCATGAACTCTTTGATTTTATCCCATGTTTCAAATATAGATTATCCATCAACTTGTCAAATGATTTTTATTTCATTTATAGATATCTACATCCTCTATAGTGGAAATTATTTGTCTAATAATCATTTTTTATGTTATCCTAGGGTTTCATGTAATCATTGAGTTAACTCATTAACAAGTCTATTTCTCAGACATCAATAGAGGATTAGAATACCCTCAATAATATATAATTTTATATTACTCAATTTTTGTTGAATATATCACAGATCTCACTGAGGATAGTCAAATATCTATGTAGATCTTTAATTTTCTTGCCACTAAATCATACAAAGTTTTTTTATTAGTATTAGGACTAGTTTGACCTAATTTTTTTCACAAAAATCAAAATATGAAAAAGCTAGAGGAAAAACTGAAAGGACCAGTTTGGAATATACCTAACACTGAGAGGGGGGTGAATCAGTGTTGGGGACTTTTTAAACCAATTCAAACTTTTATCCCTGTACCTCTAGACCTGTTAGGATCTTGATTCTCTTATTCTCTTTTCCCTGTCGCATGCAATAATAGAAAGAGGTAAAGATATGCACACGATATTTTTACAAGGTTCAGCACTCAATAAGAGTAGCTACGTCCTTTCCATGCATGGGGATGACCAGTGCGTGGATTCTCCATTATAATGTAAAATTCTGTTACAATGGAGTGGCTAGGAAAACAATCCTCTAGCCAGTGTGAGTCCCTTCACTTTGGAGGGAGGTGGGAAACAATCCTATTCCCTGGAGTGGTGAAATCCTAGTCCAACTTGCAGCCTCTAGCTGGTTCTTTATACTACCTATGAAGACAGTCTCTTGCAGCCTCTAGCTGGTTCTTTATACTGCCTATGAAGACAGTCTTCTCTCTGTTAAAAGAGTTTGTAACACCAAAAGAATCTTTCACCTGTTGAGACCTATTGAATGTCACAATGCTACTTTGTTCTTCCTCTATTAAATTATTACCTACCCAGCAGCATGCAGGTAAACAACCACTTCTTTCTCTGCAGCAAACCTGAAAGATGCACAATCTTCTTCCCCTTCTTCTTTAGTGCAAAACCAGCTACACTGAGATCGCTGATGCTTCAATCTGCTGTAATCACAAACTCCAGTTGTGATTATCAGAACAATTAAGACCAGCTCATCATAGCATCATCAAAATTAAATTGCCCTGAATAATTGTCAGCCTACAGTTGGGCATACTCTGTTCTTCTTCTTCTCTTCATTCTCTTTGACACAGTAAAATTACATTGTTCTAATCTCTTTCTTCAATTCTCAATACCAACAAAAGAGTGTATTGGTATACTACCTTCTTCCGTGGTGCAGATATGAATTCAGTTGCACATCTTGTTCTTCCTCACATCACAATTCACAACGATAGTGTTAAACACCAGTCGTGTGAATGCGGTTCAACTTCTCTTTGTGGAAAAAAATGGTTCACAGTTCTTTCTTCTTCGCAAAGCTGCCTCGAGAGTTCTATGCACCTATCGAAGGCATACGAGAACCTCAAAATTTTCACGCAACCTTCTAGGTGGTTTACGCGTAAAATTCTAGCCTTGTGCGTAAAAACACCTTTTGGCACGAAAAAACCCTTTTCGCGCAACCCTTCTATTTCGCACAGAACTTCTCTTTTTCACGCAACACTTTCTTTTTTGCGCAACAATTCTTCTTTTTACGCAATACTTTATACTTCATTTTTTCCACGCGTCAGAGCTTGGGATTTTTCTATGTGTCAAGTCTCTTTAATTGAGAGGGGTTCACCTCATTTTTATAGGCATTTTGACCTTGCGTGTAAAACCCCTTCCTGCACGTAAAACTATCTCTCACTTCTTCAGATTACACGCACCTTGCTGGATTTTTCGCGCACCTCATGACTTTGCCATTTTTCATCATTCTAATCATGAATACACTCTTGCGCGTAAAACATCAAACCAAAATTTTGCGCACAACCAATTTTTCCGCGCACAAGTCTAATGTTCCGCGCACCTAGCGCAAACATATCCAATTTTTCACGCACCTCTTACATTTGTCATTTTTCGACTTTCTAATCACAATGCACCAATTGTGCGCAAACTTTCGCACCGCGTTCCATGTTGCGCGCAAACTCAATCTTTCCCGCGACATCATATTTCGCGCACTGCACCAATCTTTCACGCATTTCATGCCTTTGCCAATTTTCGAGCTTCTGATCTCGAAACACCTTTTGCGCGAAAAACATCATTCCTCTATTTCGCACATCCCACAGATATTTCGCGCATCCCGCAAATATTTCGCGCAATGATCCAATTTTTCGCGCAACCCGCTGCTATTTCGCGCAGCCCGCATATATTGCGCGCACCACTTTATTTTTGCACGCAACATGCCTAAATTTCCACGTAATCCATTCCTTTGTCATTTTTCAATGTTATGACCTTGAATAACTCCTTTCACGTGAAAATATAAACCATCTTCAATCTTGCGCGCAACATCCATTGCCAAGCACATTTCTTTATCTCCCGATTTTCAGGCCCTAAAATCTGGCAAACACTGCAAAACAGCGCCACCTTAAACTATGCTTTTCTGTCGTCCCTAGATTGTCCATTGCTTTGTCATTTTCTCTCTTCACTGCTTCCCATAACCATTCTTCTGCTCTTATCACGAATCCCACTATCGTGATATTTATCTATTGATAGATCAGCCATAGCATTGTCAGAGTTGCAATGGGAACTGAAACTTCCCTATCCCTCAACAACATCATTCCTTCCAATCAAAACTTTATATGACTGGAATCATCATTTCTCCCCATTCATTCATAAGTCTTGCATCACAAGTTCTCCTAAATCATTATATGTGTGAAATACATACCAGCAATGCATCGTCTGATTTGGATACAATGTGAAATGCCTGGCTACCTCAGAATGTCAAGCCCTTCCACATTTTCTCTCCTTCATAACCATCATTCTGAAAATCATATGATTCTATTATTCAAGTAAGCTCTTTCATGGTTCACATGGAATCATAAATCATTTCATTTTCTTCTTCAAATCCTCATTCTTCTTCAACCATCCTTAGATAGATGATACTTCACCATTCTGCTCCAATCATCCTCAAATGGATGATACTTCTACATTCTTCATTGTTGTAAACAATGTGTCACCATTGACACAAGTTCTTTGAACTTAGGAATAGCTCAACAATCTCTTGAATTTATCGTCTAAGAGAATTGATCAAGTATGAAATCCAATGCTATGATTCCATAACAATTCTCCAGGCAATCTCACTTCATCTGATCTCCATTAACTTTGGAGTTCTTCTTCATATCCTTCTTTATTTTGACCAGCATTGACAACTGTTGACAACAAATACAATCTTCAAACACAATGTAGTCCCAACAAAAACCAT
Source organism: Viscum album (assembly GCA_963277665.1). Lineage (NCBI taxonomy): Eukaryota > Viridiplantae > Streptophyta > Magnoliopsida > Santalales > Viscaceae > Viscum > Viscum album. The sequence goes on from OY728162.1 coordinate 827,227,062, forward strand.
AAAGAGATGATAAATCATAGTCCATTATGGCTCAAGCATAGGTAATTGTGGTGCTCTGTTATTTTCGTTCTCATTGGAGAATTTTGTTTGTGGTATATTTGTTCTGGTTTATAGAATGTTCTCTTGGATGGTAAATAATTTGAATGGACATATGAACCAATTGTTCATAGGGTTATAATCAATCATTTCTCATGAATCAAGGCTCATTGATCACGTTTTTGTCATCCTGGTCATGCATTAAGTTTTCTAAAATGAATAAAACACTTTTATATAAGGAAAATTAAAATAAAAAATTATTAATAATTTAATAATAGAATTAGTTTAGAATTTTATATTATTATACTCCTATGTTCACTCTTGATCACTCCCAATATTGCTAAAAAAATTCGCCATCCCACTAGAATTATAAATTCAAGTGGGTAATCGTGATTAAAAATTAACTGTTCTTGATTTGTATTATTCTAATAAGTCATATAATAGTAAAGGTCTAGGGTTGGTCCCATGAGTGATACAAATAATTTATAAGATAAAGGCCTAGTCCTTATTATTAAGTAGAAATATATGAATTTAGATGGATCAAACAAAATTAAAACAAAAGTCTAATGGTTTTAAAATAATCAATTAAATGCAGATTTATAGGATCAATTTCAAATTATATTTTTGAAAGAGATACCAAACTATTTCATTCATTAAGTGGGTTTAATAAACTAGTTTCAGGATTTTTTTTAAGGTTTAACAGTTTCTTATGCTAAATATTATTGATTTTAACTCAGACAGCCTGAATCTATCAGTCAAATAATAAGATCAGAATTTTTTCATTAAGTTCAATATTTAAATTGTACGATAATTCCAAAATTTTGTTAATGGTTTAATTTTGTTAACTAGTTTTTATTTCCTTTTTTAAGAAATCATTTTTCAAAATACATACCAATAAATAAGATTAGAATTAGTAACTCAAAATGATCCATAATTGAGATAAATATTCATGAATAAAATTGATAGATAATTTAAACAACCATACTTATACTCTTGATCCCTTACCTTCTAAGTGAAGTTACACACGTGGTTGAGGGAAGGAAAATCATATTTTAAATAATTATATTAGAAAGTGAGTTAAAATAGTAAATTAATGCTAATGAATATGGTTATATAGGAACATTTTTCCTTCACTCATAATCATAATTAACTATTAATCCTTGTGTATGATAAGTGAGCTAGATAGGGGGTGTTCATGTAAGCTATGAAGAAGTGGAAGAAGGTTTTATTATTTTCTATAAATGAAGTAAGGGAAATTATTTTGGAAATATATTCAAAATATTGTTTATTTATTTATTTCAAAATAAAACTTGTTTTCAGTTTAAAATTTTGACCAGTCAAGTATATATTTATATAAATGGAAATGATATTTTTCATGCATTTATTTCTTTTCAAGATTCTACCTAAAAGGTTATTTGTTTCAAAAGTTTAATGTGCTAGAGATATTGTATTTTTTGTGTGAAAATAAAATCTTCTCAAATATTCTTTTTTAAAAAATAACCTTAATTGGTCTACAATATATATACATGGCATGTTATTCCATTTTCAAAATTATTTTTTTAATAATAATATTTATAATTTATTTATATATATATGGATTTGAATGTTAAAGGCCGTGTCTGCGCACAATTTTATTTTTATAAAATTATTTTCTTTATTAGGCCACTTTATGTGCAAGAGAAGTTATCGAATTTTTCCAAAGTTATGTTTATTTTAAAATTATTTTAATTTCAAATAAGCATATGTCTTTATATATATATATATAGCTATAAATATATCATTTCATGTGAAACCATTTTTTAAAACATGTAGACATAAGTATATATATATATGTATTTTTATAGGGTCAAATAGAATTTTAATCTAACATCAATAGATTAGTTTATATATAAATGTATTTGTATATGTATCAATTTATGAAAAACTATTTCTTTCTTATAAGTATGTAAACAAATTCATATAAACATATATGTGTTTTATGCATCATTTTTCTTACCTATACATATGTGTGTGGAGATGAAATCATGTTTTATTCTAATATATTTATAAAAAATGTATATATGTGTGTATCTTTTTTTGTAAAACGATTATATACATATATATGTATATTAATGTATATTTACAAATTTTATTTCATGTAAAACTACTTTTATCATGGAACATGTATAACCAAGTAATTTCTTTTTTTAGGAAATGGACATCGAAGCTCATGATTTTATAAAAGACTTCATGGTTCTTATGATATAAAATAAAAGTTTTAATGTTATTTATACCAAATAATCACACTTGGATATTATGTCAATCAAGGAATGGAATGGGATCTGAGCCCAAACCCTTTTGGGACATTTTTACAATCATGTGTCGAGTGTTCGTTAAATTATATAGTGCTCTAATTCATTGGGTAATGTTGAAATCTCTTGATATTTCATTTATGGTGCTTGAGATGCGTATCCCATGAAACCTGTGGGAATTTATAGTGATCCTAATCCATCAAGGGTTTGTATCCATCATGTTATGTTTTATCTAGAGTGAACTATGACTTCTTGTTATGATCCAAGGTGCTTTAGAGAACTATTTGTGAAAGTTTATAAGTTATCAAGTAAATTTTTTATTATTTCATAAAAGAATGAAATGTATTTTTCCAAAGGTTACATATGTTGAAACCTATTTAGAAATAAAAATTATTATTTTCAAATAAACTAATGATTTTATAAATTCGGTATTCTCAAGAAGTATCCTATGTTATACTTTATATGTTGATGTGGAAATAATCCTGATTTGTTTCCACATTCTTTGAAACCCCTTGTTGATATTTTTTCTCACCATATGTTTTTAAAATCTATTTTAATAGGGAATAAGGACACATAGAAGATAGTAACTAAAAAATTCCCCTTTATGGTGTTTAACTATTATAAATCATAATCATATTTTTCTTTGACTTTTTTTAGAGTTGTAATTAGAATTATCCAATGTATCTAGACTATCTAAAATTCTAAACCATTGTGATTTTAGGTTGTTAAATAGTAACTGAATTATAAAAAAATGTAAGAGGTCTTGGGTCATCATAGTTGGTATAAAATACAAGGTTTTGAGAACTATAGAGGTGAAGATACTGAGAAACCCATTGATCATTTAAAGTCCTTCTGTATATTTTATAGTATTTTACTTTATCGAAAAATCTTACTCTCCAGATTTTCTTAATTCTAAAGAGTGAAATTCTGAATTTCTATAGATACGAAAATTGAATATCTAGGATGAAAATTTTTTAAGGGGGAATAATGTAATATCATCAATATTAATAAGTTCTTTCTTTTAAAAAAATAAAAATAAAAATTGATCATATGTTAAGATTTAATATGTGAAATTTAATAATAATACTTGAAAATATCTTTATCATTACTCAATAATAATAATAATACCTTTTTGATAAGAGATAATTTATTAAATTGTTTTATAAATTACACTTTTATTTATAATACTTTGTAATGTTTAAAATAAATTATTATAAGATTTGATCTTAAATTATAAACAAATGATGTTATATAGTTTAAAATAATATTCTAACATAAATAATTTCTATTGATTATTTTTTTAAATACATTGGTTTTGTATGAAAAAATTAAAATATTCTTTGAAGTGTAAAATAGTTATGAAATTATTATCAATAATCATGTCTAATTACATGTTAAATTGACAACTAAAATATATTTTAATAAAAATATATATTTTTAGTTTTTACTCAAGAAATAACATGTGGATTTAATAGTTAAATTATAATAATTTGAATTTTACAAAAATAAATTATGATACTTAAATTAAATAATATACTTTATAAATAAATTATTGCATTATATTTTTAACTATTATAAATTCATATTTTATTATGAATTATGAGTATAAATATATTTATATAAAATTATGAATTAAATTTAAATGATAAGTATAAAAACATTTTTAAAATTATTAAAATATTATTTAGAAAAATGTTAAAACAAATAATAATAATAAAGCGATAAAATGTTATTGAAAAAAATGTGATTTGATTTGTTAAAAAACAATAAAAAAATGATAAAAAATAAGGATAACATGATAATAGCCATGGGGGAGGCATCAATAGAGAAAGGATACTATGTAATGGGAAAAGGGTTTAGTAGATGAGTGCATCTGAGGGCGAGGAATAGATCCAAGAATGATGGAGGTTGAGTCACTGAGGTGGGTTTCAACCTAGGGAGACCAAACAACGGTGAGAAGTCTGAGCGATATTCAACCACCGGTGAGGTCTCTCGAAGGTAGATCATTGTCAAAAGAGGTTCAACCATGAGTTAGGGTTTCATTTCTGTGCGAGATATGATCAGAAGAAGTTTCAATCTAATTCAACATAACCATGGTAGGTTTTTGTGTAATTTTCTAGATGTCGAATATTTATATATACCCATTTTTCATGAATCCTTTTGGCATAAGATGACTTGTGCCTCCTTTAATCCTCAAACATATTCGACTATTCCATGTTGATCATTTTTTATTTTTTTGATCTCTTCAATGAGTATTCCATATTTTCGAATGGATTTAGATTAATTTCATATTTTATCGGGTTGTTGACTATGATTTTTATTTTTGTTTGTAATCCATGTATTAGTCACCCTTTGATTTACGTTTTACACCGGTTTGGACTATTGCCTGTGAAAAAATCCATAAAGATATATAAAATACTACTATCTACTATCTTGAGGTTGATTTTCCACCACTACACATATTACATAGGAATCCACACCAATATAATTACAAAAATGTATATTTTATGAATTTAAATTATGTATGTAATGGATATATAAAAACTTAAGCCCTTTTTGAGAATCATCCCTATGTACTACACCCTATGTAAGATAAGCGAGTTATATATGGTGAGTTGTTTCAAGCTATAAATAAGTAGAATAAGGTTTTCTAATTTTCTGTAAATCAAATAAGGGAAATTATTTTTAAAATACCATGAAACATTTGTCTTTGTGTTTATTTTAAAATAAAAAATGTTTTCAGTTTTATCTTTTTTCTTTTCAAGTTTATATTTATGTAATGAAACTACTTATTTTTTATGATTTTTTTCTTTTTATGTTTTTTCCTACAAATGTGATTTGTTTCCAAAATATTGATGTGCAAGAGAATTTTTATTTTCAGTATGAAAATAATATATACTCAAATGATTCAATTGAGTTCTCCATTTCTGATTTTATGTCAATTTTTTTAGTGGGATACTAATATTTATTTTCAATCAGTTTAAATAATTTGTAATTATATCATAATAAAAGTAAGGGGAAATTTAGTTAAATATTTAAATATACTCTTGAATTTAAGATATTTATATGAAAAACAATTTTTAGACCATCTGTATTGTCTAGTCGTGTTATAATTGTTTTTTATAATTGTAAGTGGGATCATTTTGATTTTATAAAATAGTTCTACCAAAACAATTCATGAGATTCATTTTCTTAAAATTATTATTTTTTTAAACTTAATTTTCCTTCTATGTATATACATGGGATGTTATTCAACTTTCAAAATTATTGTTTTAATAATAATGTTGAAAATGTACGTATATATATTACCTATTTGCATGTTAAAAATCATGTTTGTCTATGGGATTATCTTCATAAAATTATTTTCTTCATTAGGTCACTATAAGTGCAAGTGAAGTTAACAAATTTTTAAAAAATTTATGCTTCTGTTAAATTTGTTTTTTTTTCAAACAATTATATGTGTATATATATATTCATAATATATCTTTTAATATGAATAATTTTTTCAAACATGAATATATATGTATCTACATACGTATTATTTTTGGGTGATACATAATTTTAATCTGACATTAATATATTCATATATATATATAACTATATTTAAATAGGTTTTAATTTTTTTTAAACTGTTTATTTCCTATATGTATGTAAATAAATGCATGTATTTATATATATATATTTCATTATTCATACCTATACATATGTGTGTGTAGATGGAATCATGTTTTATTCCAATATATATATGTCAAAATATTTTTATAGATATGTATATTTTTAGGTAAAACTCTTATATTTGTATATATGTATATTAATGTATACTTATACAGGTCATTTCATGAAAAACTACTTTTATCAGGAATCATGTATAACCAAGTAATTTACTTTTTCAGGTAATGGATATCAAATCTCATAATCTTTAAATAAAATTTTTGATCCTTATTATATAAATTACAAGTTGTTATGTTTTTAATTCCAAATAATCACACTTGGATATTATTTGTATGAAGGAATCAAATGGGGTGTGAACCCAAACCCTTATGGAACTTTTTCCATTCATGTGATGGGTACACTGAGAATAATATAGCACTCAAATTTATTGGGTAATGTTGAAATCTCATGTGATGTCATGTATGGTGTGAGAGTGGTGTATCATAGGTGCACTATTGTCACGACCCGTCCACGGGGCCCGTGCCGTGACTACCCCAAGCCCGCCTTCCATAGGCCAGGGGCTGGCGACTAGCACCAAGGCGTAAATCCCGGTAAAAGGGAAGGCATTGCCTTTGTAATGTAAACCACAAACACCACAGAGCAAGCAGACAGAAGTAAACACTAAGTAAAAGCTGGTACAACAGCAAGTGCAGAAATGTAAGTGGGCCAATATACAAACCAAAACTGAAAGTAAAGTACAACTGGAAGGGAAAACAACAACTGAAAAGTAAAGCCGCAACGCCGAGATTTCAACTAGAAATCCCACCTGAAGGGTGGGTACAGATAGCCTCCACTACTCCTCGGGTCCAGCTGGCTACTCCGAGTACGTCCCGCCCAGTGGTCCACCTCCAGGTACCATCCTGCTCCGCAAGCCTCAACCACGATCAGCGTTGTCCGTTGTCTGTAACCAACACAATGTAGTGCGGGCATAGCCCATGCAGGGGTGAGTATAAGCTACTCAGTAGGGACCCCGAGACCCCCGAAGGTCTCCCAGAATCCACAAAGGAAAATCCATAAAGGAAAAATACAATCACGAAGTAACATCCAACACTGCTTAGGTATATGCCCATACATATACCTAAGTCAAAAAATTCTTGTTCGGCTCCAACATCCGATCCCAAGTACAACCCAATCCACACAGGAAAGAAAAACGTAAATCCACACAGGAAATAAAAACGTAAATACACACAGGATAACACAACACAATCCACAAAGGAAAGCAAAACAGGATTCAGCTCACACAGGAATACTTCTTGTAAGACGATAGAGATGATCAGATGTAGCCACTGATTCATCTAGGCTATCAGACCCACAAAGGATCGGTAGGTACTAACCCCCCGCAAAGGACCACACAGGATAGATCATGAAGTTGAAACCACAGCTATTGGGGAAACTCCTTCTCTATCAAGTACAATGGGTATGCCGCTACAACCAAGCGCTTCCCTCTAACCTTGGACTGTTGTAGTACTCCACCTATCGAGTACTGTGGTCCTGCTGCTACAACCAAGCACTTCCCACCATGGGTCTGCCGCTACAACCAAGCGCTCCCCCATATAGCCTCTAGAGGTACTCCTTCTGTTGAGTACCACGGGTCTGCTGCTACAACCAAGCGCTCCTCTGCCGTGAGTCTGCTGCTACAACCAAGCGCTCTCCCGTGCTACTACAACCAAGCACTCCTCCATCGTAGATCTGCCGCTACAACCAAGCACTCCTCCATCGTGGGTCTGCCACTACAACTAAGTGCTCCCCCTCATAGCCTCCAGAGGTACTACTTCTGTTGAGTACCACGGGTCTGCCACTACAACCAAGCGCTCCTCCGTCGTGGGTCTGCTGCTACAACCAAGCGCTTCCCACTGGTAAGATGAATTTGTCATGTTCAGAACATTGTAGAACTGAAAATATCTTTTCAGTGGTACTAATCCATTTTTCAGCTACTAATGGATCAGAAGACCCGCTGAATGAAGGTGGATGCTGCCTCATGAAGGATTCAACAGAATGTTGCTCCTTACTTTGCTCGTTTGGAAGTCTTGCATGGTTCATATCTTGAGAAAGTTGTGTGAGAATGGCTACAAGATTTTTCATTCCAACTCCCATAACATTTGGTTGCTCAGTGGGACAATCATTGAATTTCCCATCACATTCATCATTAACACGGATCCTTCGAGTTCCATCCATTGACTAAAACCAAGAAGAATCATGTGAGAAACACTAATCATAATAGGAAAACCAAATAATCAAGAATAAAATTCCACACATAAGGTCTTATCATAGGTTGTTCATGTCCATTTCTAAAACACTAATATTGTGTTCTATGCTTGGACATATCCTTAGGGTTCTTACTAAGGCTTTCACATCCTAGTTTCCAAAGGTTGACTATACCTTTCCTCTGATACCAACTATAACGACCCATACTTTATATACATTGTTATTACTTCAGATTTGAAGCATACTTATTACAACATATAACCAAACCATGAAAGGACCGTATAAGTATAGTTTCTTCAGAAACTAGGAAACATAAACAACTATTTCATAAAATCAACTACATTGTATCCTGTTTATTTCATCATATCTAGAGTCCCTTTTTGGCATATCCTACTTACTATCCTTCTTCCTGACCTGGGGAAAAGAAAACATACAAAAGGGTGAGCTCAAATTCTCAGTAAGGGTAAACAAAAGAAATACCAGTCATATCATATTCATAAGAACATAACATTTTGAAAATCTTAACCTGCAAAAGAGGTCATAATATCATGTCATGGGATAAATCATAGTAATGAAAAGTAATCCCAAATAATAATAACATAAAACATGTAACTTTGTGGAATACACACACAATCATAGAAAATCATTTCATATTAGTCAAGGCTCATTACCAAGACCATCACAGAGGGAAAAGTCCATTACTAAACCGAGTTCACTCCTTGTTCTAGTCCTGTATCACTGAACTGGTTTAACATGCTGTTCTAGCCATGTCTATCTCATGAGATATAAATCTTTACCCAATGAATTGGAGGGAGATATAGGTCCCACCCATATCATAAAGAAACCATTCTTATGTGTGCCACAAAATCATAAATCATACATCATTGCATAACCCATGTAATAAAAATGGGATTCTTAAACATCATGCCATCATAACATAACCCATATAAGATAAAAGGACATAATAAAATTAATTCCATCATAAAAAAATCAAATCAATGTAAAAATAGGGACAGAAACAGAACCCTATTTTATCATAGATGGAAAATAATTTTGATAAAACACTTAAACTCCATTCTTGAGGAAAATATCCATTCTACTTCAAAAACATTTTTCATTTCTTAACATGTCATACAATTTTAAACTAAAAGAAGTTGATTAAAAATAAACATGAAAACTTTTAAAGGAAGCTTCTTGGAAATAATGTTATAAAAATCCATTCATGCCGTATAAGTTAAAAAAACATTCTTCTCATACTTTGGCCGAAAAAGTCAAAAAGTACCTCGTAGGAAAAACGAAAAAATATTCCATTCATATGTTTTAATAAAAACTCACCGAAGGATAAAATTGGATTTAAAAAATTCTAGGAGGATGGAAATAATATTACATATTGAGGAAACATGGATGTGGATGATAAAATACAACCCAGTAAATACCAAAGTACAAACAATCTCGGATAAAAATGAGATTGTGAGATTTTCACTTACCTTAGGTCCGATATGCTTCGTATGAATATGAACCTCCTTTAATATGGTTTTAATAATGTTAATTGACTTATTAAATAATCATATTAATTGTTATTATATCGTATATGGTCATATTTGTATCTTCTTAGTAGTAATATTTCATTTCTACTTGTTATTCGAGTGTTTATTGCTTTATGTTCTTATGTGTTTTTTGTTGAAGGAATTCTTATTCCTATTTATAGGATATAGATACATCATTTATAGAATGGTATTAGTGTAATATATATCATATTCATTCATTAATTTCATTTATATAATCATTATTCAATGAAGATCATATATAACGAGTCACATCACATCGTGGAGACGGTAGGCTGTACGTATGCACGAGCGATGATATTGTTCCCATGATCGTGGAATTGTATTGATGTGTATGTAAAATATTTCAGAATCAATAACACTTTACAATAATCATATATAGTTATTTATTTACACTATTATACCCATCCAAGTAAGGTGGTGGTGGAAAACATATTAAACCATGGCGTGGAGACGGTATTCCGTACGTACGCACGCGCGGTGATTTTGTCTTCCGTAGGATGGATAAGAGGTGAAGTAGGGTTGTTTCATATTTATAATAACATATTATTATATGAGGTATAATTATGTTATTACCTCATAATGACAAAACTAAAGAAGAGGGAGTAGAAGAAGAATGGAATTTGAAGAAAATGGTAGAAGGTATTACAACTTCATCGAAGTGCCTCCTTTAAAAATTCTCTTAGGGAACTAGAGTTGGTATTTTGAGAAGACCAGTACCTATAGTATGTTTCTATGGAAGTGGGAAAGTGAAATAGTCAGGGTTTAGCCGATCATGAAGTCTCAAAGTGGTGTGAGGAGTAGAGGGAGGAGGTTCCCTTTTACAAGGGAGGAGAGGGGCAGCTTTGGAAAGTGTGAAAATATTATTTTTTTATAAACTTATATTCAGTTTGAAAAGGTCCAAAAATAAATAAAGATGAATATAAGATGACTCATGGTAGAAATAAAATCATCCAATCAGAATTGGACATGTTTTGGAAAATATTTTAATCATTATAATCTTATTTATTTAAATCATTTATTAATGAGGTAAATACTGCATCATTATTGTGTCATAAATAATTTAATTTATTTGATGCCTAAAAATTATAATAAAACTACAAAAATTTAGGAAATATGTTTATCTTTCGAATGAATATTTATAGTCGAAAACGTAATTTATATAGCCCCTTATAAAAATTAATTACTAAAGGATTGTTTGTTAATGCCAATTTTGTCTTTACATTAAATTAATTAATCTAATGTATCATTGTCTTTCATAAGTGGCTCCATGGGGTCCCAAAATAGACCTAAGGATGCCAATGGTCGGCCATTACTCATACAATAAGGTTTGGATAAGTGTTAAGGTAATTTTGAATTATTATAATTTTCTTTTAACCTTGAATTACCCTATTTACTTTTAACCGTGGTAAATAAATGTAAAAAGTTACTATTCATAAAAATTATTTTAATCTAATTGAACCACATTTTATTCCTTGATATTTACCATGTCTCTCGGATTTTTGAAATTCAACTCACAGAAGCGGTAAAATTATGTTTTATGAATAATTGCAAAAGCTCCTAGGAGGTGGGTAAAAGACGGTGAAAAGTTCAATACAATTTTTTATAAATCTAAAACTATTATAAAATGATTCCAATGAATTTAATTGAACTTATATAAGTATTATGTATCTATTTTTACCTAAAATAAATTTAAATCAAATAAATTATTATTTAAATAAAAAGTCTATTTTAACCAAAAACTCAGTGTTTTTACTATTCATAAAAAATTAAAGTTTTTTTAGAAAAATACCAAAAATTAATCCTAAGATATATTTGATATTATGAATTCAAAAATGATGTCTATTTTTTTACCAAATTAAAAACATAGAAGTGGAATTAATTAATTTTAAATTTAATTCCCGTTATCAAAACAAATAGCGTGTTTTTAAGAAACAATAACTATCAAAAGACCATCACTTGTTTATGTCCAATTTCAAAGTGAAATTAATTCCAATGACCAACATTGTATTAAATGGTAAAAATATATTTTAATTACACATTAAAACCAATTAAAAAGATAATCTATCCATATAAATTATTGTGATGAAAAAAGTTGTTTTTAATTAAAATATAGTGTGTTTTTACTATTCATCAAAATATGAAAGTTACCAGAATAATATGAAAAATTTATCCAAAGTAAATTTTTATATCTTTATTCCAAATAAGAATTTTATTTTATCAAATTGAACTTATAAACATGTCAAAAACTAGATTTAAAATGTGTGCGCCATCAAAAGGTGGTAAAACTGCATTTTTTTGAAAAATAATTCTTTTATCCGAAAAACTGATTTTGTTTTCATAACTCATTCCAGAAAATGTGTAATATGATTTATAATTTTATAAAATTTAAAATTCAGTTAATAATATTAATTACGGCTAGTTCATAATATTATAATAATATATTGTTGTTTAGTGAACATTGGTATTGCGTACTACACACGCTATCGAGGAAGGTTGCGATTGCATGTAACACAAGCCAAGAGAGTGTTGTGTGCAGTGAAAGATTCCTTTGAGTATAACATAATACATAAAAAAATATACTTCTCATAAAATATCACGGTGTTACAAGAAAAGTTTTTTTTGATTGAAGAGATAAATAGAGACAATTTTATTTAAAAAATTATTATAGTATATTGAGTAGTTAAAGAGGGGTAAATTTAATGAAAAATGTATTATATAGAAATAAAAATATTATGAGAAAATCCATGATATTATATAAATTAATATTATAAAATTTTAGCATCACAACTTAATAAAAAACAACCCAGATAAATAATGAGATTATAACATAAAAGCCTTAGTGCATTAGTAACAATTGAATTGTAAACCCCATGAAATAAATAACCAAAAAAGTATAATATAACCCCATAAATTTAATAACTATATTTATAAAATACATTCATGGGTACTATATTCACCACACAAAATAAACAATTGGTGAATATGGGATGTGTCCCCCAGAAATAAAAATGAGATGAAAATCCATTACCCAAGGTATGTATTCCTTCATTGGCATTGGATCATTATTTATAATAAATATATAGTTATAATAAATATACTATAGAAACATAATAATATATATAATCACATATATTATTTACATATTACCTTTTATCACCCATTTTTTAACAAATCATTATTAAAAAAATTGTTCTTGGTGATATTTGATTTATTTTTATGTATGATTTGGTACGTTATTTCTAGTCAATTTAATTTGATCATGGTTCTATAATATATATAATATTAATAATGATATAAATATCATATATATTCATTTTTAGTTATTTATATTAATCCATATAAGTAGATCCAGAAAAATGAATTACACCGTTCATTAAGACGGTGGGTCGTACGTATGAATGATGTTTTAATTTATCAATAGAAGAAATAATAAAATAGTAAATAATAATTAATCATTCAAGAATAATTTTTATATGATATATATATTATATATTAAATAAAACCATCCTTATTACAATCCATGTAAATCATAATTGTAAAATGAATAACATTGCTTCTTTGAGGTGGTAGTCCACACGTACTCACAAACGATGTTATTATTTTCCAATGGATTGGAAGGAAAGAAGGTATATAAGATTTTAATAATAATATATTTTTAAATATTTAATAATTATTATATATAAAAAATAAACCCTCATTAAAACCATCCATAATATATGGGGATGTAAAATGAATTATATCGCTACATGTAGACGATAAGTCATTTGTACGCAAGAGTGAAGCATTCAATTACCATTTTAAGGAGACATTGTGAATAAATGTGGTTTCATGATATTAATAAAATTTAATTATATTGAGGATAATTAATATTTTATTATAAAAAATATAAAATATTTATGGGAGATAAAAAATAATTTAACAGAATGTAATATGTTAAGGCGATTGACCCTTTTTTGAAATAACTCATTTAAGTCTCCCCTTAAAGACCCTATGGTTTGTCTTTTGGGTAGACCATAAAATATATAATGTGTATAAGTATGTTTTTAAGTTATTTTCTAGGGGTATGGTTGAGATATAAGTGGAAACAATATTGAATAAGTTAAGGGAGAAGGTTCCCTTTTATAATTGATGTAAGTGGGAACTTTTGAAATTTCTTAAATGATTAAACTATAAAAAATTCATTATCTATCCAAAATGCCTCCAAAAACCTTGGGGTTATAATTTAATATATTATGTTATTTAAATAAAAATATCCAATAACATTTTACAAGTTAAAGTTTTTTTTAAACCTTATCGTATAGTTTAACCCATTAATTAGCTCATTTTAACATTAATAACTATATCATATCTTTCACATAATTTTTTTTATAATTTCATATTTAAGGTGAATATTTTATAATAAATGGCCAAGGGATTATATTTTAGGCAATATGTTATCGTCTTTTTCATATTTAAATATTTTTAAAAATTTGAATATAATTTAATGAAATTTTATTCTTATAAAATATCATTAATTTAAATTATGACACTATTCATTTGATTAGATTTAAAATACAAAAATAAAAAGTTTTTAATATAATAATATCATTTAACATAACACTAATATGTCATATTCTTATAAATGAATCATAGAAAACTATTACTCACTAAAATTATATTACTTTTAGAATTTTTAAAGTCATTTACTTTATTTTTCTAATCATTGAATAAATATTGCGTTAGCATTGTATACTAATTTATTGTAATTTTATAATATATAAAAATTATAAATAAATTTATTTAAGGAGAATAATTTAATTAATCTCAAAATAAACAATTATCTTCATTAATATCTTTCTCTTATCTCTATGTGTAGATATAAGAGATATTTAAAACTAAGAGAGTGACATTTTGTAACTTTCATTTCATTATATATTATACATGTAATTTTCTTGGAAAAGTGTTCATTAAACAAATAATGTTCAAAAAAATGATGATAATACCTGAATAATATTTATCCAAAAATAATTATTACTTTAAAAAATGGCCATATCACTTATTTTTAACCTATCTTAACCTAATTTACCCTTTACCATGGTGATAATTTTTACCACAATTTTGTTTGATATTAACCAAAAATAAAAGGGAAGTATTTAAATAAAATTAATAGATATATTAAAATATATGAAATCGAGTGTAAAAAATTCAATTTCTATATGTGTATGAAATTGATTTTCAAATAAGCATGAACCATGTGAAGAAAACCACTTTTTAGACAAATACATTTTTAAGAAAAACACTAGGTTTTTTCCTATCTCATGCCTAGAAAAATATTACAAAAATATTTAAAAAATTATTGACTATAATATATATATATATATATAATATTATTAAAATCATTCACTAATAGTGAATAGTTTAATTTATAAAAAAAATGCATTACACACATAGAAAATGTTTTTCATAAAAATGACTTTTACATATAAAAATGTTTTTTCAAATTCATTCATAAAATTGATTCTAATGAACATAATTTTATTATTTTATACTTATGAGAACTAATTTTACATTGAAACTATTTTATAAAAAAAATATAACACTGGACATGATTGAAATGTAAATATAGTTTTCAATAAAAATCTATACCTTTTACTATTTATTGAAAAATCATACTTTTCATAAAACTCTAAACAATGCATCCTAAGATAACTTTTACATGAGGAATTAAAATATTATATCATTTTAAATAAATATAATTGATAAATTACATAGATTTTTTTTTAAATATTTTTTCAAAAAAATAAATAAAAACCATTTTTTATGAAATCGTTTCTTTGAAGAATAAAAAGATTTTATAAATAATTTAGTGATTATTTACCAAATATTTATCAATAAATATATATTTATTATAATATATATATATATATTTCATAAAATATTTAATAGTTTTCATAAACTAAATTTTAATGGCTAGGTTATAATGATCATATTTAAATAATAATATTTCATGATTTGTTTAGGTTTAGTGTTTCAAATCGTGTATATTAATCAACATAGTGTTCATAAAATATATTGGGGTGTGATAATTTCAGATTTGGAAGAA
Source organism: Viscum album (assembly GCA_963277665.1). Classification (NCBI taxonomy): domain Eukaryota; kingdom Viridiplantae; phylum Streptophyta; class Magnoliopsida; order Santalales; family Viscaceae; genus Viscum; species Viscum album. The sequence continues at coordinate 827,242,955 of OY728162.1, forward strand.
AATTTAAAAAACATAATATCTATTTGAGACCAGACAGATGTTTGTTACATACTCTTCATTCTTCTTATTTGTCCATGATCTATCCAATCACCAATGATATTTTATTCATTAACATCATCCTTACTTTTTTTCTTTTATTGTTGATATTGATAATACATTAACTACCTCATCATTTTCTTATTCTTATTAGTTTACACCATCCCCATGTGCTCCCCCTAAAGTACTCACTTAAGCATCCATTCAGTATTTCATTCCTCTAAATGTGTATCACTATTTTTCTATGACTACTCATCATTTTATTGAGATTTTTTCTCATCTTCAATGTAATGTATCATTAATTTTAAGTACATTTCATGATTTTTATTAGAATTTTAATTCCATTATTTTAGATGAAATCCCAATGAAAATTACATCATCCCCATGAGTCTTTTATTTCTTCTCCTTGTTGAGAAAAACAATTTACCCCCCAAAATTCAAAAGTATTCTATTGTGTGATTCTTCCCATACCATATTTCTTATGGTGTGTTCTCTTAATTTGGACTTAACAATCCCATTTTGTAGATATAAAATTAATTAAGAACTATTTCCTTTTAATTTTTCTCATAATCGTGGTGTATTATCATTTATTTCATGGAATATTCCTTTACCTAATGATTAGTTAATTAAATACCATTTTTAATGGATAAATTATGTATTTTTCTCCCTAATACCATCTCTACTGATATCATGAAATATTTTATACACATAAAAACACTATATTTTAAGTATATGTCGATAAACTATGTCATCCTACCATAATAATCAATAAATAGAGCGTAATAACTTCATTCATCCATGAACATGGGTGAAATTGACCCCCACACATCCACCTTCACTAACTCAAGAAATCTTATTAAAGATTTTTCCTTAACCTCGTAATTGTTTAAAATGATTTTCTATTTTGAAAATAATCATTGTATGAGTGGTATCATGAGAATGTTTTTAGGATATTTTGAACTCTTTGATTCTCTACCACATATTACATGTAATTTTGGACTAAGCGGCCAAAATTGTATTACATACCCTTTTATGTTATTCCTTGGATATAATGATCCTATTATATTATCCACTAAGGAGTTATACATTTAATTTTATGTGATTCCCTTGAATGACTATTTTTTCATCTCTTCCTTTCATTATGTAAGCCTTCTTGATAAAATTGACTGCATGCCCAGAGTCACATAGTTGTCTCATTCTGAGAATATTGTGACTAATTTCGTCAAAAACTAAGTAATACATGCACCATAGTTATTAAACTAGGATTTTTGATTTGCTAAATATATAAATTTTAATACCTTCACTATTAACAAAGAGAAAAATTCCATTAGTGCATATATGATGATCATGAATTGGCATTTGTTTCCCATTATCTAGGATGTATATCCACTATGGTGAATCCATAATCCATATTGATCTATTTCCCTCAATTAAATTTCTATGACATTAAACTTCATATAAATTAATTTCTTGATTCATGTTATATTTTTTCCTTAATTTGGTGTTCAATAAATTTTCACCTCATGATCTATTGCATCATCCTCATCTTTCAAGCCTGTGAATTTATTATGAATTTTTAGCTCGACTAATGATGTTTTCATCTACTATGATCACTTATTTTGGATCTCTTTTAGAACATTTATTTATTCAATTGAAGATAAATTTATGGCTTTGTGTTCATAAACATCACCCACAATGAAATATCCTTTTAAAATATACCATGTGTAGGAAATTATGCTCATCTATTTTTGAAACTATGGATCCTTAGAGCGTATTTTGTCAATAGAAAACACATATTTTTTCCCATATAACTACAGTAATGAAACCATATAAATGGTATATTATTTTGTGTCTTTTACACTCTTATTATATCCTTTTGAGTCATTTCAGAATCACCAAATTCAACCTTCTTCTGGGATGTGGGATATTGTGTTTTCAAATTAGCCGCCACTATATTTCTCTTATAATCAATACCCTCAATATATTTTCATTACCTTCAAAACTTTTTTCATGTGTATAGGGGTATAATTTTCAAATTATCTCTATGTGTTACTCCTTAACTAATTTAGTATTCAACCTAATAAAACTCCATGATGTCATGTTGGGAGATAGATATCCCCCATGATCACCAATATTTCATCAAATCTTTAGGACTTTTACTTTGTCCATTTTAATTATTTTGACATGATATTTAACCATATATTTCAAGAAATCAATTATATGGGTTTGATATTTGATTTTTATAATGAACTCAATTTCCTTCCCCCAATTTCTATTATTTTTTGATACTTTATTGTTTCAATATCACACTTTAACTTATAATTTTATTCATATTTCTCTAACATATATAGTTTGTAATCTTGTACCCCTGCATCTAAATTCATCAGTTAACCTTCAAAACAGCTATTTATTGAAGTGTAGATTCTTGACCATCCTTGATGTATAACCATTACATAACATTAGTACTTTAATCATCATTTTCCATCAATTATTATCTATTTTATCTATGAGGACCTCCTCATTCAGGTACGAAAAATCCTAAAATTACTATAATTTATTATCCTATAATATGTAAATTTCTTGCTAAAGATTTTTATTTTTATTTTTAGATAATTTAATCTATTAATAAATTTTTTCATACACACCAATAAATAGTTTCTTCATGGGTTCATTATCATTATTTCTACCTCAAAATTTATTTTAAAACCCAGAAGCACAGTGGCCCACTTTTACACAATGAAAATAGGAAAGTAAAGGACAACCTTTGAATATTTTATTTTCCATTTTAATGTTTGAGGAAAAGATTAAAATGGCATAATCAACTGACATATCTTCGATATCATCATACATGGTTAGATTTTTAATTTCCATGAATTCTCCAACCTATGAATTATCCTCTATCAAGGACGCATTATCATTTTTCTCCTCTTATATAAGATGGTAGTGTTGTAAATAATATCTTTCACCAACCCTTTGTAGTCCTTGTATTCAATAACTATTAAATTTTAATTGAAACACGATGGTAATATTCTTAGGATAAAATTTATAGTTTTTAAATAATCAATTAATTCATTGAGTTTTCTTATTTCATCCACATGAATACCCACCATAACAATGAATTCATCATTGAACTCATTTGGATGCATTCATACATCCTCATACCTTTTCAATAGTAATATAAATTTATCTTCACATACCATGGAATCACCATTATAAATGTTGATTTGTTTTTTTCGACATGTAATGTGAGTATTTAAATGAATTAATATTCCTGTATATTTCATTTGATAATGCTATTCCCATTGTATTGACTTTTTTTTCATCGGTATCAATCCCTCCTAAATATTTTTATAATAATTCTCAACACATCATGCTCACTAAAATCCCATTGAAGGTATTAATGTTCAAATCCATTTACAATGATTAGAAATAGATTTTTATTTTATTCTTCCATGTTTGGAAATTTCTGTCATCAAATATTATAATTTCCTTGTCGTTGATTTTAGTTGATGTCCCTTCAATGGGTAAAAATGTCAAAAAAATCTATAGCTTTCATAAAACTTTTTTACCAAGAAAGTTCAATACCCTAATAGGGGTAAATCATGGTTTATGTATTTCATTAAATAACCATATCCAATGAGTTAGTTTCACAATTATTAATAAGAATCTATCCCTCACAATTTATTTAAAGTGATAAAGTAAATGAAATAGGTACATTAATGATTTTACCCGGTTCATCAAAACTATACTAATCCAAGGATCATGAAATATTGATGTGATTATGGACCTAAAAAATGCACAATACTCCCTTTTTAACAGTTTTAAGCATAAAAAATAACCCTTTTTTTCATAAGCATCACATGAAAATGGATAACTCACTAGTCTCCCTACAAGAAGGATCTAACTACTCCTCTTTTGTTATGTTTTTCATTATATGAATAGTATATAGAAATTAAAAAAAGTATTATATAGAAATATTATCTAGTTTTATCAATGTTATGGACTCAAAGATCTTATAGTTATATATTCTCATGTATATCCCTTTTATTTTCTCATATATGTTTCTAACACTTGACCTATAATACTTCTTATTCTCCAATTTTCTTTCCAACACCTTTAATATAAATCCACAACTTATTTAATGGTTTTTTCTGTTATGTAATCCACTATCTTCTCCATATTATCAATAAATATATCTTCTATTTCTTGGAATCCTTATACCCTATCCATTTATTTATTTATAACTGTTGATATCAATTTTTTAAAGTACCATAACGGGTTGTGTAAACTTCTTTGACATTCACACAATACATCTTATTTTAAAAATTTTCCCACTTCTAGTAATATCTAGTTCACAGTGTGACTCATTCTCCATAGTGCGATTCTCATTCCATTTTGAAACCATGAATTATAACCACATTCTTTACCTAAACTACCATGTAAACCCGCTTACCTTCCACAGTATGGTCTCCTGAACATCAAAAATATTATCTCCTATAAATCAAGTCTCTACAACATGATCCAAATCCGCATAGTAGACACTATAAAATCATAGAAAAAAATCCACCTAAATAAATACATTTCATGGCCATACCTCCCACATAAAAAATCATTTATTTCCATTTTTCAAAAAAAGCAAATCTTTTTTCATATCATTCAATCCTCATCAAAAGACTCTTTTGTATTAAGGGAATTTTCCATATTTTCATTATTTATATCCCCTCACAACGTGAAATATTCTCCAATGGTGTAACCTAATTAATTGTATTTAAAAAACTCAGATCATATTTCACCTATGGTCCTATCACAATGTTATTCTTCCCCATGATTCCAATATTTAGTGCTATATCATCTACCATGGATGGGTAAAAATTTCACCAGATGTGTCATGGAATGTATCATTTTATTTTCCAAATGAAAAGTATAAAACCCCATCCATGTTTTCAATAGAACATTCATATTATTTTAAAACCCTTACATATGAAAATAATTTTAATGATTTTTAATTTTACTACAAAAAATGGATCAGGACGTGACCATTATTGTTATGGTGAGACTTTTGACCTTTATAAAAAAACTTGTTCAATATTCTTCCAAAACTCTTCTATCATTTATCCATTACTTTGTAGGATAATTTAGATGTATTATAATGTCCATATCAGAAAACATAACCCAGAAATACTTCACTGATGTTTTTTCTAATAGTTTTGTTTTTTATGGGTTTTATGGATGTGATAGGTTCTAGTGAGACCAATAGGGGTCAATACAAGATTGGATGATTATTACCGATCTCTTGGTTTGGTGGATGGCCTTTACCTTATCATGTCTATTTATATTTTGTATTATTATTTGGGTATTTAGATCATTATTGATCCTTTTTGAAAATTTTATGACTTCATTTAATACCATATTATATGTTGTAATGGGATCATATCTACTAATAGTCTTTATGTGCCATAGAGACTTATAAATTAATCGTTGTCGATTCCCTGGTAGAATGAGTGATGATTTTCCATTTTTTTTAATATGAGTGGTTTTGAATTGTGTTTTAAAAAAATGGTTTTCCTTTTTGAGGGGTTTGGTGTGGGATTATTGTTATGGGGACTATTTTGCGAAAAATTTCATGGGGTTCCTTTTCTAGATTTTATAGATTTTTTTGGATTTATATTTAAATTTCGATAAATGTGAATTTCCTCTTGGTTTTAAAAAGGAAATCCAAGAGGTATTTTTATAAATTTTTTTGTCTATTTTTCCTCATGTGGGTGACACCCGATTTTTTAATGATTTTATGATTCTATATGTTTATTTTTAAGGGTTAAACGTATGTTATCCCATTTTTTATGATAAAATAATAATCACAAGAGAAACCATTAAGCATATAAATGGCTTTTTTGTCTATATTGAGATTTTTATTAGGATTACTTAGAGAATAACTAATTAAAAACTTGGAATACTTATTTATGTGTATGATTCTATAACTGTGACTGATTTATGGGTGAGTTGTTCATCATTTTACATTAATGAATCCTTGAAATTTTTACGAGTATGGGTGGTCTTAGTTAGTTCCTTACAAGGGTGCCTTGTGATTTGACCTCAATAGATAAAGTTTGAATTACTGCCAAAATTCTTTGTTTATTGGATTAAAATAGTTCCACAGGCTTTGATCCATGTGTTATATTGATCCTAGGTCTATATCTATGGATAATTGATGGAATTAAAGGTACCTAATATATGTGGTCATCTAGGATAACAATACCTTATTCCATTTATGAGATAATGTGATTTGGCATGTACCCTAATTGGCATTGAGAATTTTGTGGTAGATCTCTTGATAACATATCAATACCTATGGGTGGTGATAACTAGGAAGACTGTAAAGAGAAATTTTACATTTTATGAACTTATGTACTTTTTTTTCATTGTTATGTATTCTATTGATTTTACAAATTTGGATAAAAATTTTTCTTGATATGATCTCCCCCATATGAATTGAGATTCATATAAATGAAAAAATTGGCACTGTGAGAGATTAAAATAAAGCTTAGTGAGGTGATGGAAGGTTATATGGGATAGATCTGAATCATAACTTCCCAATTTCCCATGTGAGGTTAGGCCATGGCCATAAAACAGACTATTTAACATTGATGGTGGTTTTTTTGTATTATATATGTGATTTTTCTATATCTAAAGAGTTGTATCATCATGGAGTGCGATCAACTATCCATGATGAATTTTGATATATATGATCAATCATGTGATGATATATGGGTATTCTAATAAAATATACCAAAATGATAGGCTTGATGCGTTGATAAGGGTGTGAAAGATAGGTTATTCTATTTCATGTGGTTGGGTCCCATTCCTTCGATTAAGGTTGTTTTATTATGGGATTACTATTTATTGATATTTGATTCTTTGGTCCCTCCTTTTCCTGATCATTTTTTCATTGTTTCACATGTGATATATTTTTTGTCCCTCTATTGTTTCATATGTTTAATCTTATTTTTTTGATCATTATATCCTATGATATTTTGGGTTTTTATTTATTGACGGATAGTGGGATGGCTGATGGGTTAGGTAGGATATTAAATTGAGAGACTCATGGATTTTGAGAGACCATATAATGGTTATAACTATTGTAAATATTTAAATGTAGTATAATTAATTATGTCGTGAAGGTATACAAATCATTAGATGCATGAAGGTGGACATGGATTAAGATAGAAAGTATTAGTTTGCGTTATTAGAGTTCATGTGTCTTCTAGACACATAGGTGTAGGTTTGTATGGTAGTTGCATTTGGTGTTATGTTTCTAGGTGGGAGAGTTACATTGGGTATATACATTCACACTCTCCAAAAAATTTCATGCAAATACACTTGAACACAACATCACCCAGTGTATAAAAGTGAGTAGGAAATCCTACAAGGTCATTTTTATCACCCCAATCAATATACAAAACATGATTTTTGATGTATATGGGTATAACATCAGGTTTCATTTCATTTATAGGTTTTTGATTAAATCTCGATGTATTTTTTAAGACTAATAGGTTACTAGAGGTCAAATACTCAGAAAGTGGTTTATATAAATTTGGATATAGGACACTATATTTCTATTTAATTCTAATTGTATCAGTATCAATCTACATGCTTGTATTATTTTTTACCTATACTACCCTTTGTGAACTTTTATATTATTATTAATTACTTTCATTTATTCATATTTTATTATTTATGATCATTTATATGTTAACACATCATGTGGTTATTTTACTACTAATATAGTCTCGTATTCATATGCTAATTGACTCCAAGTTTATTCTCTATAGGTTTTGGGAACATATCTTATATAGCTGGATCATGTGAAATTATTGGTTGAATCTGGAATCATCTACGAGATTTTATTCTGTAAAAATATACTCCCCATTACTATATCAAACCGTTGATATTATACAATAGCCACTTGTGTATGAGAAGATGTGGATGAGACCATGTAGTGACTCCCACTCGAGTGTGGAATGGGTGACTCGAGATGGTACATTAAATTTTTAGTGGTATGGGGTGTTTCTTAATGTATTTTTTCCATTGGGAAATCATAGTTTGGAAAAGAAAGTTAAACTTATGATTGGTATATCAGGAAATTTAAGGTAGAGAAATATCTCATAAAAATGTTATACCATCCATTTTTACCATAACAATTGATATCTATACCTGATTTATTTTGTGTATCTCATTTAATAAAGTATTTTTCAAATATATATCTTATGATTTAATGAGAAGATCTATATTTGGATCTCAATTACACTCTAGTGAAGCAGATAGTTTGTATCATTGCTCATCAAAATAAGTAATTATTGTAAAATTTATCCCTCTTGACTTTGTTTTGTGATATCCTGGAAAATATATCCATGTGAATCAAAATAATAAGGTGTAGATATGGTGAAGTAGCCTCACATGTTGTCTAATAAAAACATTGATTACATTCTTGGGATATAAAGTTTAATGGTTAGGAGAATGGTAAAACCCATGTATTCAATGTTTTGTATTAATTATATTATTTAGATTATTTTTGATGATTTGGGAGTTTAAAAATATAAATTATAGAAATAATGTGATATTTATGGATCCATGACTAGAAAAAATACAACCCTAATCATACATATCAACCATTCAAATGGGAGGATTAATTCTAGATTCATTTTCATGGTCGGTTCATAGATTCATTGAATATAAATCAATAATATGTATGTGGTGTGCCTATATTATATAATTTTTCCCCCAGTTGGCACATATTTTCCCAAAATGTGTAGCCAAACCATTCTATTTACTAAAAAATAAACTTCAATCATTTTCTTTTTATCCTTATTTTGGGTTTTTCGGATTTTCCTCCACTATTTCACATGATCTCTCCATGTAATTCTATAAAAACTCCCATTTTTATCCATTCCCATTAGTTATTTCAATCTCTATATCATGTGAATATATAAGGATAATATAGTATTTATATTACATTCTCTCTTATCATTTTCTTATTTTTCCTCCTCCTTCCATGATTTTCCATGTTCTTTTTCTCACTATCCATAGTTTACAACCCTAGTTTTGTGCTCTATCCAAATCATGAAATGTTTCATTTACTTGGGTTTTTTGGACCTTATTAAATCATAATATATCTTTATTTTAAGAATTAATTTAGATTCTTGTGGATTTACTAAGTTGTTTTGGTGTAGCTTCATTTTATTTTAAAAAACCTTTCGATCTTTTTTTCTTTATGTGCTTCCATGGGTAATTAGAATCATTAAAAGTATAATTTTCGAACATTCAATATTTCTATAATTTTTATGAATTTTAATCCATGTAATAATATTTTTATTGGTTTGAAAGGCTATTCATTCAATATGAATACTAATTCCCATAAGGTGTTTAATAAAGTCTTTCTAAGAAACTTTTTAGTTTAAATGAATTTACAAATAAAATAACAAATGATTAATTTTATATAAAGGTGGTTTTAGGATTATATACTATTTTATAACTTTAAATATTGTGATTTTTATATGATTATTGTTTTTAAATATTTATTTCCTTATTTATATATTCCCCTAGTTTAGTTTTGTTATAAATATCAAAATTTTCAGGTCAGTTACATCTTTATGGAATTGATAAAGGGGAATACATTGTTGAAGGTTCTTTGGTTTATGTCTTAATTATTTTTTTGATACTATTTCATTAATTATTTGATTTATATATAATGGTTTACATGACAACATTAGGGGATAAGTATTAAATGAAGGATGAGTGTTTCTTTTGTTCATATTTTTCTCTAGCCACTGGTCCTCAGTTATTAATTATCTCGAGGTAAGGGTTTCATATCATTGAGTAAATAGGGGTAATATAGTGTTTGGGACTTTTAGGATTACATTTTAGGTTGCCAGTTGATCCACAAGTGATTTTTAGGTTATCTATAAAATACATTATATTTCCATTCCATGTTATATTTATTTTAGTTTTTTGACATTATTTATGTCTTTATTTTCATTGGGCCTAGTGATAAATTTTTGTTATAGGATATTATTTTCTTATAAAGTCATGTGATTTTAAAAAATATTTATAAAAAATAAATTATTTTCTTTATATTTATTCTAAAAATTATACATAATTGTATACAGTCTAATAGTAGATCAAATTATCATTTGGAGTATATCTTAAGAAAATAGTTACATTGATTCTTGGAAGTATCCCACTAGGTATTAGCTCACACTCAACATAAACAAGTTTATGTGCATTTATATTTTTTTACGGATGATACAATTAGATTGAAGGGAGTAATATACTTTGGTGGTGTACCATAGACACTTTATTAAGGTTTAAATGGAACAATGATTATGTAGTGACCATGGGTCACATGGAGATGATTTATTTCAAAATTTTGTGATTTTTGATTTATTTTTGGATGTATATGTTTTTCTTTCACTGTTTTATCCTCATTTTTATCTCTATTTTTTTATATTTTTCATGTATTAACGTATATATTTTTCTTATGGAGGAATGTTTAGAAATCTATTTTGGTTTTTTATTTTTTCCTTGTTTGGTTGATTTTTTTGGTGAAGTATTTATGTTTTCATCATAATAATTAAATGTGTTTATACTTTATATGATTTTTTTTTGTGTTTGGTTAATTTTATTTTTATGGTGAAATATTTTTCAAAGGTATTTGTTCAGTACCCTTATCACATGTTATCATCCCATGGATATCATGAATATTCTTTATATTATATTACAGTTTGATTTAGGGGATATACTAGTGACGGGAGAGATATTACATGATATCCATTATCAATAATATTATCCCCAATAAGAATTGAGAGGATAATTTCCTTAGGTTGTCTCTTAGATAGGTTGTTAGACTTATGTTTCTACCAGTCAAATTGTTTTTTTTGTTTATATGTATAATGTATAATTAAATTGGAAATTTTCATGTTTTCATGAAAAAATAAAGATGAATAAAATAATTAAATAAAAAGATCTGTTTTTCTGAAAATATGATTTTTTTTATTAAAAATCTGTGTGAAAATATTTTATAAAAATCACAAACATTGGACACGTCTGGATCCTTTGGACAGTCACTTATTCCTTGATTGTGTTTATTATCTAATTTTATTTCTCAACTTACACCTAGATATTTCTATCTTAACACCAAAATATTCATTAATACCATACCAATTTATATATATTGATGTTGATAATCTTATAAATGTGATTTAAATACTCAATGAACTTAATGTAAATCATAGGTTTTCCTATTATTTTAACATATAATTTTTGTTTAAATGATTAATTATAGACTAATATGAATATCATTTGAGGACATGGGGTTATAAGGGGTGTACATGTATTTTTAGGATCCTAGAACCCAAATGATGGGGAATAATAGATGGTAGTAAGGATACAAGTTACTATATACCCAAGCCACATGGCTTGGTGAGATCATAGAGTGCCTGACAGAGGGATTCAGGAGCCTGCATAGTCTGATTAAACTGTGTGGATTGGGGCCGACTCAGGTAGGGTGGCCTCTATAATTTTTTATAGTGTATTGAGACATGGTTTGTGCATGGTTTGAAAAAATGTTCACACTAACCATGCGAGGTACGCTTATATAAAATGAAGGGCACACGATTAGTTCATGGTTTGGCCAACCGGGAAGCCAAACTGTGAGGCTGTGTATTTTTAAGAAAACATACATTTTCTCCACTAAAATATATTAATACCTAAAAAATATTTCTATTTCTCATTCCCACAGACAGAACTCATTTGAGTGCTCCCCCTTAAATTAATTTGGTATCCTTTGATCCCGTTCATCCATCCAAATTCAGAATCGAGTTTCATTAGGCTTTTTAGATTCACACCGAGGACTACTACTTTAGTTTTGTGTTGTGATTATTTTTTTTCAGTATCACCTAATCTATTTATGTGAAAGATAATATGCCTTATTTTTAGTGTTTTCTTCGTTTATTCATTTTTATTCTGATCTGAGATGAATCAGAAGTTGATACTAAATGACTACTCTACTACGAACTTATGGTAGGTCATCTTTACCATTACCTTAGTGTTTTGGGACTTATATGCCATGTTTTCATTATGAAACATTTTTTATTTTCTTGAGGTTCCCAGATAATTAATTGAATAATTTAATTGAAAGTGCAAGAAAGTTTTTTGGGATTACCATTTTTTCATTCAGCTTAGTTCGAGGTCGTTTCCCTAACCAAGGCCACCCATGTAGTATGCCTTGTGATTTACTTTTACTTTTCATATTGTTGAACCATTCAAGGGGTGATTGGTTGAGTTTACCTAGTTATTAGAAGCACTATTATACATGATTGGAATTTAATTGATTTATTTGGAAATGGTCTTCTCCTTTTCCATGTTATACATGATGGGATTTATTTGACAACATATATTTGAATTATTATAAGAGTGGGTTAAATAGTTTAATGTATTTAAATGTGAATTTCTATATGAGATGGAAGGGATGATGGAATTTGATTCTATGAAATGATAATTTAATTGAATGATGGATGTTTTTGAAGGATTCTATTGGTGTGATAAACCATAGGTCTTGATAGCGGTAGTGGATGACTTGGATGAGATAGATCCTAGGGTGTTGATTTCATGGGATACCTTGGGCCTTGATACCCCTTGGATTTTTCTTGCTTAGGGTTGCATTATACATGGTCTTTTGACATGCTCCTTGGACCTAGATCCATGTATAGATGAGTTTCCATCAAGATTCTCCTGGGACACGATGATGACGCCTTGGTCCAATATACCTTGAATCCAGTCCTGTGGGTTTGATACACCTGTTATATGGCTTAGCCATTATAATTTTAAAACTCTAGATTATATGACATGAACGTTTTTGACATGATATAAAAGTTATACAACATATCTATGGTTGGTGTGAGATACTGGATAGACGTTTTAGTCAAGGTGTTTGTTTCACTTTTGCTTTAAAGTTTCCTTGTATGAAATGCGTGACCATTTTTTATAGGAAGCCTTGCTAGGATTGACACTATCACCTTAAAATTATTACTTTTTTCCATGGGGAATTTACTAGTGTTACTATCAGATCTATTATATAACTTTCACACTAATCAGCTTGTATTGCACAACCTGTATTGTTATAGACATCATTGGTGGTGGCCTACTGGGATTTAATTGCACACCCTATCTCAAGCAATTTTTGATTACTGAGAAAGACGTTATGTATATAGGTTGGGATCGAGTAATGTTCCAAAAGTTTGATTCTATAGTTTTCTCCATTCTTAAGAGAATGGGATCATAGGATAGAGCTAAGGCTCGTGATGCTATCATGAGATAGTGCTTTTTAGCATTTTTTCTATTTTGATACACGTATTGTATTGATGTATGTATATCTGTTTTAGAAGGTTTATAGAAACATGAAATGAAATATCCTAATGGAATATGATATTTATTTTTTCATTGTTGTATATAAGAGTCTTTAGGTTCCATCTCCTGTTCAGTTATCTTTGTGCTTCCTCTAAGGCAGGTTACTAGTCCAGTGGTCTCAGTGTCTATTCCTGCTACTTATTCATTGATTTATTTATTTTTCTATTGATTTTTATTATTTCTACCATTGATTTAATCTCTGGTAATAGGGAAATGTATCCTCATAGACACACCCTAGTCCCTATCTACTGTTTGGAAACCTCTAGTGTTTGTGCAAATGTTCTTGAGGACATGTGGACCACTGGGCTTAGAGCACCATTCAGTGGAATTTGGGTTCTAAAAATTACAAAGTGTTATCACAACATTCATTTCATGGATTTACTATTTTGAGACAATATATGGGTTTTAGGAAGGAATATTAATTTGGTAATGAGTGTTTTTATGGAGTAGCTAACCCATGTACAAGAAAAATCCAAATTTCCTCAAATGGAAATTATTGTTTTCGGGATTTGATTATTATGGTTGATTTGATACCACCATTGGGTAATGCACTTGTGGTTCATATTTTATTCTAATTCTACATTTTTAATTTTCCCAGTGAGATGAGGTTTTCTTCTCATCCATCATTTTAGCCACTTGTTAGAATTAAAATTCCATGCATCATATCATTCCATATGTTCTACATTGCATGACTGTATGACTTTGTGATATGTGACCTATGGTATATTACTGCTATTTTTTTGATATTTTGTGCTGGGGAATTTGAAACATGGTTGATAGATAGAGTTCCTAGAATAAATTAAACAATTTTTTCCTTATTAGGCTACAATAGACACCCTAAATATCTTATTGTGGCATTTTTATTTGTGGACCATAGACCATATGGAATAGAATGTGTTATGGTGTGAATTAGGTGTACACCATATTTTTGTTCATGAGGAGTATGGGCCCTTTTGGATAATAATTTTTTAACAATTTAGTTCAAAAAATTAAAATGAAAATTGGAATAAATGTGAAATAAAACGCATAATTTAAATGATCAAATAGAGATCGTGACATAGCCCTGACTTTTGAGTGGGTAGTAGGTCGTGTATCTAATGATTTTTGAGACAATTTATTTTACAAGTCATTGATATAAATGAATACTATGTGGCATGATCTTTTATAGGATGGGTTCAACCAGTATTATGCTTCTAGATATGAATTTTATGCTTTTGTTCCATTTTGAGGCTTGTGATAGGAATTGAAGAGACATTCCACCATGATGACCTCCAGTTATACACGAAGCGGGTGGCAATGAACATGATCCATAGTTTATGGTTCATGATCTATCCATAGAACCTTTTATAGTGAAAGCTGAGGCACCAATAGTTTTTCCAGAAATAGGTGTGGAGGAACACTTATATGAGATATTTACAAGCTTTATAAATACATTTCCAAAAACATCATATAATTCCTCATTTATGGATGAGAAGAAGTGTGTGTGCTAGTAACAGAATCCTCCCATATTTTTAGGAGATGATGGTGAACAAAATTCATATTTTTTTCATGGTACTACTCTGTCAATATTTTAATATATGAAGAAACTTTCTAAGAGGATAGTGAAGCTCGCAACATACAAGCTTTAGGGAGAAGAAAAGCACTAGTGGGATGTTTTGAACCAAGATGATGCACTACGCGACATGGTTGGATATGATTTACAAACCTAATTTTGAAGAGAACATGTTCATATTAATTAATTAATGTTTTTAATGTTTTTAGTATATCATTAATTAAATATATATGGAATACATATATGAGGATATGGGGATTCATGAAGTTAGGATAACTGGATAATTATTATGGACTCACATGATGGCATTGGATGTCACGCTTGAGAAATTATACATAGTAATCGTGGTGATCGTGCTGTTGATCATAAAATGAATTCAAGACATGTGTTTATGGTGAATTTAAATTGTCTATAACAAGTGTAATGGCATGAAATTTTTTATTTTCATGATGTGAAGAAGAATAATTAAAGATTATGACCATGAAAAATATATGAATATATATAGCATGAAGAATATGAAAATCTAACAATTATTGAACTAATCATAAAGATCAAGGACAAGTGTGAATAGTGACACATTTTTTCTAACATGGAAGATTATTTATTTTCAAGAAAATATTCATATTCTTGTGAATTCCATTTAAAGGCCAAGTAATATTCCCATATTTGGGAAGATTTATTGATGATGGGTTATCATGTCGAACGAGTTTGTACAAAAATAGGTGCCATGTGGGATCATCCAAAGATCATTTGAATTATTGAAATCAGTTATGTATGGATCTTTAAAAACTATATGAAATGGTTGTGAAGTTCGGTTTGCGAATTAGGTTTTCATGTAAATTCGGGTTCATGGTTTGTGTATAAAAATGAAATTTTTTTCTAAACATGAATAATGTGATTGCACAGTATGATATTTGAAATAGATCCAATTTTATATTCATGTGACGTGAATATAAACAATTTATCAACCTTTTTAAGGTACATTTATGGGAATAGAAAAGAAGGTTGACAGAACACAATTTAGAATCCCATGAATAGTACACTAAACATTAAAAAAGTGAAGTTGTACTGTGATATTTTACATATATTCTATTCTATATTCATGTGATGTGAATATAAAAAGCATATAATACAGTTTGTGGAACATTTAGTGGAAAATAAATTAATTTTGATAGAATACAATTGATATGTCCATGCATAGTATGCTAAAAATAAATAAAGAGATTCCATAATATTCTATTTCACATAGATTCTATGATATATTCCTAACATGTAGATTTTAAAATTTTATCATTTTATATGTGCAATATATAGTTAAGAAGCATACTATATGGGAATTTATTCCCTAAAATTCTATGGTGCTATGTGAATGAAGAATTATTTTCAAATGACGTGCTTTGCCGATTGTAATGATTTGAGAACTTCCATGCAATATGCAGTGGTGGTCCATTGCTGGTTTCTATATAGTTAGCTGATAAAGATTTAATATTGGGTGATGATTAGATTTGTGGGTGATGTCCTTTGTGAAAAACCATGTCGATAGTGGATATAAGGAGATAAACTAATGTAAACTAATTTTCATGATTTAATAATCATCATGCACTCAATGGTTTGATATCATATATTTGTTAGCTATAAATACATGGATAACTCTATATCTAAAGGTGATCAATAATTTGAGATAAGTATTCATTTTTTTCATAATATCTTATTATGATCCATTTGGATTCCAAAAAAAATTGTTCTTTTTTCAAAGGATAAAATGGAATGTGAGGTTAAATTCTTATAGTTCTATTATTCCATGTGTATTGATTCGCTTTATGGTCAAATGATATACTCATTTTTTGTAGGTGATATGAAATGAAAACTTCAAAAATAATTTAAATCATATTAAAGAATTAGTTTTCTAAAAATAAATAAAGTCATCCAATAGAACCTGACTTGTATTATATGCTATGCCATGATCATTTCTTGATCATAGTAACAATTTAGAAAACTATTAGAAGAATATACTATGAATAGAAAAGTGTGGTGTTATACAATGCAAGAAACTGTTTTCTGTGGATCAATAAATTTAACCAATAGTTTGTGAATTATCATATTTTCTATGATATGATCATTTTAGGATCATATGGAAGATTTAGCAAACTATTTGAAGAATGTATAGTGAATAGAAAAGTGAAGTTTTATATGATGCAAGCATTAGTTTAGTAAGAATCAAATAAGTGTAAAAATAGTAGAATACATGTCATACATGCTATGATATGATAATTTCATGATCATTTAAATAATTTAACATACAATTTGATCAATATACAGAGAATAAAAAATTGATGTCAAATATGATCAGATCATTAGTAAGCTATGCATCCAAAATGTGGACCAATAGCATGATACATATCATATGTTCTATGAAATGATAATTTCATGATCATTAAAAAAATTTTGCATAATATTTGATTAATATAAAAGTAATATTAAACTAATGTGCAATCTGATCGGTGCATCAGTATTCTAAGCATCAAATAAGTGGACAAAAAACACACCACATATCATAAATTATTTGTTATGATCATTTCATGTGTATGAGTTCAATTTAGTGTACTGATTG
The DNA here is from genome assembly GCA_963277665.1 of Viscum album. NCBI lineage: Eukaryota > Viridiplantae > Streptophyta > Magnoliopsida > Santalales > Viscaceae > Viscum > Viscum album. The sequence goes on from OY728162.1 coordinate 827,260,615, forward strand.
AACTTTAAAAAGTGGATATGAAAATTGGAAGTCCATGAAATAAATATGATTGTATGTGTAATTGAGTGGAGATTCTGAGGATAAATTATTCTAAGCTATGCGAGTCTCTATCTTTCATAATATAATAATGAAGAAATTGTGTCCATCACATGCACAAATTATTTGAGTTTTGGAATTCATAATAATAATGAATAATTATTTATCGAGTAGAAATATAAGAAATATTTTATTATTACTAGAGATTAGAAGTTGAAGATATTGAAGCCAGAATACACTTGTAGTAGAAGGAAACCTTGTTGGTCGTGATTAGGATCTGGTTGAACTTAGCAAGGAGGTGGAGATTTTGTAGATTTTACTAGAACAGGTTTGGGATGAGTCTTTATTTAATGAGTTAAGAGATAAAAAACTCCATCTTACTAATATCCTACTAGATAAGAGTGGTTGGCTAGAGAGGGTTCTAGAGTCAGATGGCTTTGGGAGGAAGATCAAAATTCTGGTTATTTTCATGCCTGCATTAGGGAACGTATTCATGTTCAACAGTGAAATATTTTTATAGAATATAGATCCTTTAACAGTGATCATGAAAAGGTTGGAGTGATGGTTAATGGGGTTCTCAAATCCCTATTAGATGCACCCATCCCAAGTATGGAAGGAGGGTACCTGAGAGGAGATGCTGAAATCTTTGTGGGTATTCCAAGATGTGTTTTAGAGAACGTTGATGAGGGACTGAAGAGGACTCTAGAGGAGGATGAATTTTGTGAGGATGTTTGGTAATTGAACCTGGATAGTGCATCAGGTCCGGATGGTTTCCCTGGATCCTTTTACACAGCGATGTGGGAATTGGTAAAGGGGATTTGGTGAGAGCTTTCCAGGATTTCTTTCGGGGTGGGAACTTTCCACATATTTCTTCTACAACTAAGATTGTTATTATTCCTAAGGTGAATGATCCCAATTCATTTTATCAGTACCGGTGCATAAGTATGTGTAATGTACCTTACAAAATCCTATCCATCATTCTTAATAATTGATTGGAAACTCATTGGGACTCTAGGACGGCTCTGGAGCAACATGGGTTCATTAAAGGGAGGTCAATTCAGGGCGCTACAGGAGTGGTTCAAGAAATGGTTACTGGCATCAACAACAGGTCCTTCAGGGGCAATCTGGTGGTTAAGCTAGACATGATCAAGGCATATGACAGGGTGGAATGGGGTTTCATCCTCAGAGTCTTGACTTTCATGGGGTTTTTGAGGTGGACTAGTGACATGCTTTTCCATTGTTTCAGCTCATTGTGGATTGCTAGTTCTTTTATGGGTAAGAAATTTGGGTTTTTCAAGACTTTTCGTGGCCTTAGGCTAGGTGATCCTTTGTCCCCCACTATCTTCATTCTCTCTCAAAATGTTTTCAGCTATTTTATTAACCAAGGCCACAGTATTGGTAAAGCAATTAATTACCATAATAGGGATGCTACAATGGGTATATATCACTTAATGTTTGCTGATGAAACAAACTTTTTTTATCAATGGTAGTAAAAGTTCTATCCTAGGGTTGATCATGCTTCTTGTGGATTATTGTAATTGGAGTGGACAGGTGTTGAATAAAGAGAAAAGAACTTTTTACATAACAAGACATTTATCTGATTCAAGGGTTTGGGATATGGGGGTTGTTTTGAGTATGGATAGGGGTTCCTTTCCAATGGAGTACATTGGGGCCCTAGTGAGTCCCTCCTCTCTTAGGGTCCATCATTTTGATAAACTCATAGGCAAGATCTCTAGGCTAATTTTGAATTGGAAAATATGTTTCTATACTTTAGTGGTCGTATAACTTTAGTGAATAGTGTATTGGTCTCCATTACCATGAATATTCTTTCTACTATGAAGATTCCTAAAAGTGTGATTGTCAAACTGTACAAGATTATGGCCGAGTTTATTTGGGATGGGCATATGGAAGGTAGGCGTCATTGGGTTTCGGGGAAACATCTTGCAAGACCACTATCTGAAGGGGGTATTGACCTGCGGAGTGTTTTCCCAAAAATGTAGGTTCTCCATGCAAATATGGTGTAGGAAGCTTTGGGAGGTCGGTCTATTTGGAGTAGGACAATGCAAGGTATATATGGTCAGGATTTGTGTGATCAGAGATCAAGTTCTTCCAAGTTATGGAAGCTAATTCATCCCTTTATAGAGGTTCTGCATTATCATTGTTGGTGGTTAGTGGGAACAAAGAATATTAATTTCTAGCAGCATGATTGGGGGGCTAGTAGGATGTATTTCACAGGTTTTCCTACTCCGGGCATGGCCTTCAGTGAGGTTAGTGGTTGTCCCAGATATCTTTAGGCTGTTCTGGATGAAAATAAACTCACCGTTTTCAACAAAATTGTCATTAGTGATGATCCTGATAAACTTATTTTTACAGGTGAATCTTCGGTCATCTTCTCTATTAAGGATTTCGGTCATTTGATAAGGGTAATGAAAAATGACGATCCTTGGAGAGTGATGTTGTGGTGTAAGGAGATTCCCTCCAAATTTAATTTTCTCGTGTGGTGTGTAAGGAACAGAGCATTACCTACTGATGATATTTTTCAACATATGGGTGTGAATATAGTATCCAGATGCTGGTGGTGCCGGTCACCTAATAACGAGTCAGTGGGACATCTTTTTTTTTTTGAATGTTAATGGGTTAGAGGAATCTGGAAGTTTTTGGGGCCTTTTTTCACTGGGATGAATCCGGAGAGGTGCAGGACGAGTATTTTAGTTCCTGGTTCCAGGGAACGGATACAAATGGAATGGAGAGGAAGGCCAGGAAGATAATACTTGTGTCTGGTTGCTAGACTATATTTCAGGCTCAGAACACGGTGCGTCATAACCAAGGCAGGAGTTCTTAGGTCAGAATTTTATTCATAATGAAAAATGGAGTTTGGGATTTTCTTCACCTGTGTCTTGAATGAAAAGCAGCACCGTCAATGAACCTTGTTTTTCCGAAACTTTCACGCGAGCACCAGGCCGGTATAAAAAGGCAGGTAAAGTGGGTTCGATGGAAGGCACCAAGTTAGGGTTTCAAGCTCAATACGGATGGGTCTCTCATCATGGGGGAGATGCGCGGGGGTGGGTTCCTGCAGGATTGTTTTGGTTCGGTGATTTCTAGACTTACAGCTACGTATGGAGGAGGTGATGCTCTGCAAGCAGAGGCTTTGGTAATGGCTTCTGTTTGGAAATCTGCAATTAGTAGAATATCAATATAAGGATAACAACAACTGATTCCATGGTTTTGTACAATGATTTTTTAGGTAATGGAAGTATCCCTTGGAACATTTATTATGTTATCCGAAGATGCAAATCAGTCATGAGAAAGCACATGGAGGTCACTCATACTAGAAGAGAGGGGAATATGGTTGCATATTTTTTTGGATTTTATGGAATCTTCAAATCAAGGTATGTTTTCTTTGCATTCCTTGGGTTCTTTTCCGAAGGAGGGGATGCAATTTTTAGTCAATGATTCTTTGGGTTTGCATTATTTTAAACCACCATGAGTTTTTTTATCAAGGTTGTATGTACGGTGAACATTGAAATCAATAAAAATATTATTTTTTAGTCAGAAGATCCAGACAATTCAAGATCTGGTGTGAATGGGTTTCAAGACTAAAAATATTATTTAAAGAACCTATTTATGATCTTGAATTTATACATGATTATAAAAGATTCAATACACTCATGGATAAAGATCTATTTCAATTGTTTTGGGAGAAACTACAAGAAAACATATATATTTATATTTGTTGATCAAGAACATTTAAAAGAAGTGTCTTCGGACAATGGTGTCTACCCAGCTATAGAAGAGGATTGAGGATGGGATGTCTAACAAGTCAAGAAAGGATAAGATAATATAGTTGGTGTGTATAATTATTATCAATTATAGTATTTACTATTGGGGTCTTTGATAAGTTATTTCCTTATTCATTGTAATAACATTCTTATATAGTGTAGAATCCATGTTGAGGAGATTAACCAACATTTAAAGGAGTATGTCTTTTTACCAAACCTTGAAAAAAATTTGTTCTGTGATCCCATTTATTATTTCTACATATGAAGTGATATTATTAGACATAACTAATTGGATCTATAACCTTTACAAGTTAATGAGGATAAATTAAAAATAAATAAATAAAAAAGTAAACCACTGATTCACCCCCCTCTCAGTGTTCAATCCATATTGGGGCACTACAATTTGTATCAGATCCCAGGTCCCTCTAATAATAAAAACGTTTTCCTGAACTATTTTTAAAATCTATTATGAAGTGTATATTGTATGATGGGTTTGAGTTACATCAAATAGAGAGATAATAATTTACTCTTAAGGATAAAAATATTTGCGGTCCTTACAAAACTCAGAAGAATAGGAAGAGAAGACTGGTAACGATGTTAATGAAGAATCCAAAATTTAATGGAGAAATACCACTGACTAATGGTAATCATAATTGTACAAGTAGTAATTATTATTAAGATTTTTTTTTCTTATAATGAACCATGAAATGGATTATTAATAACATGGTGATATTCATTTTGAATTAAAATAACATCTGATGAATGTTCCGAAAGAAGTGGTTACGTGTATTTTCCACACAATCAAGGGACTCCTTTTTGATAAATCACAACTAGAATAATTGGAGGACGCACTAATTAAGATGTTTACAAAGTGAATCACTCTAACAAACCTAGTGGAAGTAAGGGAACAATCCAATTTTCATAATAAAGAATAATTTCAATGGTATAACTATAAGAATGTTGTATTTGAGATTAAATTTTAAAAAAACTTTCATGGATATGAAAAATTGCACAATTGTTACATGGATGTCAAGAATTCTCAACTGGATATCAAATCTAAGAGGATCGAGGAGATTAAGTAATTTTTTCAAGAGAGGATTGTATTGCATCAAGTGAGTGTTGAAAATATGAGGAAAGACTTTGAAGATAATGGCGAATTTGTTGAATATCATAAGAATTCCCTCAACATGAGATATCTTGAATTGAAATTTAATTTGGCCGATTTTGGAAAGACATAGATTGAGACCTTAGAATCAACGATGTATGTATCTACTTCAACACAATTCTCTTTCATGGATTGTAATATTAAATAATCTTCTTCGCATGGGCATAAGATCATTACATCATTTAATGATCTTTCCAATGAATAAGTAATGAAAAAGGTACCATCCATATCATAATGTAATAATTTATTTTAATTTTTTATTTAAAAAAGTTAAGGTCTTAATAAAAAATATTTAAAAATATGGATGATGAGAAATGGAGAAGAACATACCACCATGTCAATAGTGGGTATAAGAAGATGTATAAATTATTTTTCCCCATATGAATCCTATAAGGTGGTAAAGAAGACCCAAAAAAATTATGATGTCAATTTTGGAAAACAATAATAAAATAAAATAGGATCAAGGATTGAAGTTAAATGATAGTGTTGCAATATATTTGGACATTTTTTTTGGATTAATGGTACAATATTTTAAATTCTATAGAAAAAAAGAATCCTATACAAAGGGGAATAATTCCAGAGATGATAAAATAACATTAAAAAACTATGAAAATAATTTCATGTTCAAACTGATTTGAACTTATTGGTTATGTCTATTATGTTTTCAATAAAAGTGGTTATAAATGTGATACATGTACATCTCAAAATATAATAAGAAACTATAGACCACATGATAAATAAATGAAAACCTTGGGTAAAAATATGGTAATTGTTGAAAATAAGATTAGTCCTAATAAGATTCATTAGATGAAATCCATGGACTCAATACAAAAGAAAGATCAGAAAAAACAATGTCCATGAAGAAGAACATGAGTGATACATCACAGAATATTGATATTAATAAAGTCACTCATGTTAATCAATGTGAAAATTCTAAACAAGTTGTAAATATTGTAATGATATTCCTAGGATTTTTTCTGATGATTTAGAGAAATATAGAATATTAGAAGAAGCACAATAAACATCTCATACTAAAGTTAACATGAAGATTCCAGTTTAGAAAGGATAATTTCATGATAGGTTTTCATAAATAGAATAATAAGTTGTTGATAATGTTCTGTTTGAGAGATTCAATAAATATAGACATAATGCAATAGGATTATTCACCACATTTCCATCACAATAAAAAGTCTTTAAGTCAATTGAACATGAATTTGAAGAAGTATAATACATTGAGGATAAATAAAAATAACTATCTCACACAATGAAATGATAGGTGTGATATGATCAATGTCAACAAATGATAAATTAGATTTGAAAAGTAGACATAGAAACAATAATTCCGGAGAAAGTGGAGTGACTCGGTTGAGAAAACAATCCCAAATTTTCTCTTCACATTGAGGAACAAGTGACCCCTCTCTATTCCCATATATATTTTTATATATTTCGAAGTAAAATTATTTTGGATTGAAGGACATGTTTCATGTAATGACTTCTGGATAACATGATGATATTGTACTTCATGAAGTTTAATAACTTCCATGAAATGGAAAAAAATGTGTATCCCATGAGGGGAATAATAGATGAGATGAAACTGTTAAATCACCAATTCAGAGTGAATGTGGTAAATCTAAAAATCATTATAAAATTTTATGTTTTGGTATTCCAATAACACATTCATCCCTCCTTCTAAACTATATTAATCATATAAATTAATGGGGAGTGGTTGATTGATGTTAAGATAAGAAAGGGGGTGTATATCATTTTTAGTAGGATTTTAATGTGTTTGTTGAAGTATGTGAATGATCTAGTATTTCATTGATGAATTAGATTATTTACAAACCCTATAATAAGAGTTTAGAATTTCTTATAAAGATTTCACATGCATGGTATTTATCGACAGATTATAAAACCTTGGTTACATATATATTGTTTTCCAGACCAGGTTAGCCTATACAGACTAAGATTGATTAACTAAATGATATTTTATAATAGAATAATATGAGATAATTCATCTATTTGATGTGATCAAGAAATTTTCATATAATAGAGATAATCAAGTTTTTGGGAAAAATGTGAGATGAGAAGATCCACAACATACACTTTTAATTTTTTTCGGTAAGGTGGAGAAAAATATTTAATTTTTATAGCGTAGAAGTATCGAAATAAAATTAAAGGGGGGATTTGAGAACACAAGTTCATGATTTATGAATGAATTATTTATTTTTTGTTAGTATATCATAAAGCCAATATATGTTAAAGAATTATAGAGGAGTTGGGAATGCTTGAAGTGGGGATTCCTAGAGAATTATTATAGACGTACTTGATGGAATTTGATTCCATGCTTGAGAAATTATCCATATTAATTATTGTAACACCCCGAGATTCCACGATACACTTCTCTTTCAATAATGCAATAGCTTGCATTGTATGCAAGTTCGAGATTCTAACACACCGCGACCAATCAAAATAGCCATTATGAATAGTAATACCCACATTCTGAAATTATATATATTTTATATTTCAAAATGGACTTCATTTTTGGATTCAGAATATCGAAATTATCCTAAGTTGAATTTTTGTTATTTTTCTGAGAACTTCCAATTTTTTATGAATAGTGAAAAATACATAAAAATAACTTTTTTAATCAAAATAGTTTATAGTGATAAAATATACTATTGAGTGGTTTTAAAGAATAATTAGAATATATTTTTACCATTTTATCCAATGGTGTTCATTAGAATTAATTTCACTTTGAAATTGGACGTAAACAATTGTCAATCTTTTGATCTATATTGTTTCTTAAAAACACGCTTTTCTTGTGACAGCGGGAATTAATTATAAAATTCATTAATGAAACATATATGTTTGGAATTTTTTAAAATAGAAAACATTTTTGAATTCAGAATATCAATTCTATCTTAGGGTGAAATTTTTGCATTGTTCTAAAAAACTTCAATTTTATATGAATAGTGAAACCACTAAGTAGTAGTTAAAAAACTGATTTTTCATTTAAATGAAACATTACAACTTCTGTGATTTGATTTTCAAAACTCCGACATACATGATTTTCATTAGGAAGTAAAATGTGGTTCAATGGGATTAAAATAATGTTTTGGTGAATAGTAAATTTTAAGTTTCATTAATCACGATTAAAGGTAATTAGTGAAATTTAAGGTAAAAATGATATTATAAAAATATGAAAAAACCCTTAAACTTGTCCTACCTTTAATGGATGAGTCATGTACGACCAAGAAAATCCATGGGTCAACTTGGGGACCCCATGAAGCCACTTGGGTAAGAAAATGACCTTAATAACGTTTTATTTAAAGTAAAAATAAAATTGTCCCAAACATGTGTTGTTTTACTAAAACAATTATTACATGGGGTTATATATATATATATTAACTTTTAGACTATAAATATTAATTGGAAATATAAAAATATTTCCTACATCATGGTAATTTTTTTATAATTTTTAGACATTATATAAATTAAATTATGTATGACACCATGATGATGCAGCAATAACCTCATTAATTAACGATTTAAATAAAATGAAAAGATAATGTAAAATCTAAGAAATAAAATTTTCAAAAACCTATTGTATGAGTATATTTAGAACCATTATCACCTTATACTATAAATATATCATTGTGGGACCTTTGAAATCCGAAAATCTCTTCATAATAATGTAACATTTCATGACTTTCCAAGAGTGCCCCTCCTCTCCTCTTATAAAAGGCCCCCACCACTACCACCTTATTCACACATTTCGAGACATTTGGATCAGCCAACCTCTGCCCATATACTCTATAAAATTCCCTCTCTTACTCCTATAAGCCTCACTTTGGGCAGAATTCTTCCCAAGGATGCCTTTGGCTCAAATCAAAAAGAGTTACCCGATTTTAAGTTAATGTATTCTCTTATGTTATTTTGTTTTATTTTGCTTCGCTAACCCCTTAAAATCTTTTTATTCCTTTCATTTGTAACAACACAAGTATCTTCAATATAATAGGATTTTTTTTATGATAAGTATTTTATTTACACTTACACAAACCTTCGTATAATGGTTAAAGAACATAATGTTTCTGTGGTTGGTGAATTTCTGCCTCACGAAACGATGATTGTTCAATATATTTTTAACATCTCTCATGGCGGACATTATGATGACACTATTTTTATATATGATATATATTATGTTTTTGTTTTCCTTATTATTCTTTATTTTTCATTAATGGCATACCTTTATGATTTCCAATATGGGTAAATGCAATAATTTCATTTTAGGAAGTGCGGACTACCGCCCCCCTCAAAGTGATGTAAATCGTTAATGCCATATGTGGGATGTATAAAGGATGGAGTAAATGATATTATATATGATATTATACTGGAATTATAATAAACTTTTATATCATTATGGTTTCATTCCATTAAATACGAAATATAAATGAATGTTGCGTTTATGCGTACGTACGGCTTACCGTCTCCATGAACGGTGCATTTCATTTCTTACCTCTAAATGTTACGTAATATTATGAATGAATGTATATACTCTATATATATGATATATATGATATCTAAATCATGAATATAATTATTTAGATAATGAATATTCTGCCACATAAACAACTTGTAATTATAAGAAGTGTATTGTTGACTCAAGTACCAAAGATCGACAAAACGACCGTTATTAACTTAAATGACTACATAATTTTTGTAACATTGAAATAAGTGATATAAAAGGGATAATTAAATTGAAAAATGTTCTTAATCAAGTATAGAATAACTCTAGTTTATTATTCAGGAGATTAAAAAATGGTCGAGTGAAGTCGGACACGAGTTAAGGGAACTTCTTAACCCAATTTCCATTCTTTGGGTTAATCTCCTACTTTCAAATTATGTCATCATATTATTATGTAATATCTTGTATTTATTGTTTATTTATATGTAAATATTATGAATACACATAATATATCTTTTTCATTTAAAAAAATGATCTTTGTAAGGGACTTCGTCTCAATCTCCATTCATTGAGGCATATTTTGTTTTATACAAAAATTCCTTTTATACGGTGTTTAAACCCCTTTGACTTTTAATTTTAGTCAGAAGGATTATTTTTATACGAAGCGTTTTACTAAAAGACAAAAAGGAATTTTTTTCTTGTTGTACATATACGGCGACAATGACTTCTTCGCCACCGTGACCATTATGTGAGTTTCGGCTTCCTCTACAAGCCATAACATTTTTTAAATGAAAAATAAATACAATGTTTTAATTTTCTTTTATTTTTTGTATTGAAAATGGTTTTGAAAGTGTTTTTATTATATCAATGTGTTGTATTGATATCTTGTGATAGAAATGTGGAAATGTTATGTTTCCTTTATGCATGTTTTATGTGATACTATTATGTTATGGTTTATGATATGTTTAAACCTGTTCATATGAGGAATGCATTGGACTTAATAAGTGACTGGTGGAGCCCGCTATAGCTCCTCGATTCATCGGCAGGTCTCATGAGACAAACTAGTGTCTTGGAAGGAGGCCTTGACAAAATATTATTTGTAGTCCTGGCACAAGGCCTTGGCTATGTGGTTATAATAGTCTTCCATCATGCATTCCATCATTATGAAAGTGGTTATTGAGTTTTCATGTGATTATTCGACCAGTAGAATATCCATGTGAATAAGTAAATGGAATTATCTCATTTTACTTTTGCCATATTATGTTGAAGTTCAAGTTTAAAAGGCTTTTGTTTTAGTCCTACATTGCATTAAATGTTCATGTTTATTTATGAATGCTTCCTCTATATTGTTATCCTTACTGAGCATCTGAGCTCACCCCTTTGAATGTTTTATTTTTCCCAGGATGTGAAGAAATATTTTATGAATGGCCTATAGGGATAGTCTGAAGGGGATAGAATTGTGGACTATGGAGACTATGTTATTGTGATTTTTCACTTTATGAGGTAATGTAACATTTATGAATGTATCTAGTGTTTCCAAGGCTACTAAACTAATCGGTCTTTCGAGACTTGATCTTTTGTGATCATGCCAATGTTATGCAATAATGCACTGACTCTGGGTAACTGGGGTGTAACAACCCAGGTAAATAAGGAATATGACATTTCCATATTTATCCATATTTTTGAATAAAATATTAATATGACTTTAAAGGGGACGCTATGCTCGATGGCGTACCCAACACGCAACAACGAGTTTCTTGGGAATCTTACATTGCACTCTAATAATAAAATAATATTATTTTAAATGGTAGTTAACATGTAGCCGTTGTAATGGCGGGAATGGATAGAAATAACTAAAATGTGATTATATATGTTCTTAAATATTTTTACATTTATACAATAAAAGATAAAGGCTTAAAATACGGAAAGAATTCAATTTTAGGCGTATATGCCCTAGTTTTCAGTAAAGGTTCACTTATCACCTTTTGATGGAGAACCGTCATTAAATATAGTTTTGTTCACTCTTAAACATTATTTTGGACCAAATAAAACTCTTATTAGGAATCGAAACATCAAAATTTACTTTGTGTAAATTTTTGGTATCTTTCCGATAAAGTTCATTTTTTTAATGAATAGTGTAAAATGTTGTATTTTAATTCAAAAACACTTTTTAATCTAATTTATTTATATGATTAGATTATCATTTGAATTGGTTTTAAAGTTAAATTAGAAAATATTTTTACCATTAAATCCAATAGTGGTCGTTGGAATCAATTTCACTTTGAAATCAGACTTAAACTAGTGTCAATCTTTTGATACTTATTGTTTCAAAAAACACGCTATTTGTCATGACAGCGGGAATTAATTATTAAATTAATTAATTTGACTTATATGTTTTCAATTTTGTAAAACGGACTTCATTTTTGAATTCAGAATATCAAATATAGCTTAGGGTGAATTTTTGGGATTTTTCTGAAAAACTTCAATTTTTGATGAATAGTGAAACCACTAAGTGGTACTTATAAAAACTGATTTTCCGTTTAAATGAAATTTTGCCATCATTGTGTTTTGATTTTCAAAAATCCTACATACATGGTTGTCATTAAGAAGTAAAATGTGGTTCAATGAGATTAAAATAATTTTTTGGTGAATAGTAACTTATTAAGTTTTTAATCGCGATTAGTGGTAATTAGTGTAGTTTAAGGTAAAAATAATGCTTTAATAAAATGAGATGAGCTTGACACATGTTTTACCCTCATTGGTTGTATCATGGCCGACCAAGACAAGCCATGGGTCAACTTGGGGACCCCATGGATCCACTTTGGTTGGGAAATGACATAAATAACATTTTATTTAATGTAAAAGTAAAATTGACACAAACATGATATGTTTTACTAAAACAATTTTTAAGTGGGGTTATACAAGTCATATTTTTGATTATAAATATTCATTGGAAAGCTAAAAGGATTTACTACATCATAGTAGTTTTTTTATAATTTTTAGACATTAAATAAATTAAATTATTTATGACATAATAATGATGCAGCGATGACATCATTATTTGACGATTTAAATAAAATGGAAAGATAATGTAAAATCTATGAACTACACATGTCCAAAACTTATTGGATGAGTGTATTTCCAAGACTTATCACCATATCCACGAATTATATCAATGTGGGACCTTTTGAAACCGAAACACATTTTCAAATAATGTAATATTTCATTACTTTCCAAAAGTGCCCCTCCTCTCCTCTTATAAAAGGCCCCCACCTCTACCTCATTTAACACACTCCTCAAGCCTTTGGCTCGGCCAAAACCTGCCCATTTACTCTCTCCACATCCCTATCATCATCCTAGAGGATTCACGTTGGGAAGAATCCTTTCAAAGGAATCCTTTAGGCTCAAATCAAAAGGAGTTACACTTTTAAAGGTAATTCATTCTCTCATGTTCATTTGTTTTATTTTACTTCTCCAACCCCATAAAATCTTTTTATTTACTTCTTTTGTAACAACACCAGTATCTTCAATATATTAGGATGTTGTTATAAGATTTATTCGAGCTACACTCTCACACAACTACATCAAATGGTTAAAGAACATACGGTTTCCGTGGATGGTGAAATTCTGCCTCCCGAAACGATGATTGTTCAATATTCATTTAACACCTTCAAAGGTGGCCATTATGATGTCACTATTTTTATATATGATATATAATATGTTTATGTTTTATTTATGCTTCTGTATTTTTCATTTTTGTCTTACCTTTATGGCTTCCATTATGGGTATACGCGATATCTTCATTTAAGGAAGTGCGGACTACCGCCCCCTCAAAGTGATTTGATTCGTTAAATACCATATGTGGGATGTATAAAGGATGGAAATATGATATTATATATGATATTATACTGGAATTATAATATACCTTTATATCATTATTATTCCATTCTATAAAATACGAAATAGAAATGAAAGTAGCGTTCATGCGTACGTACGGCTTACCGTCTCCATGAACGGTGCATTTCATTTCTTACCTCTAAATGATTATGTAATGTTATAAATTCATTAATGTACTGGATATATATGACATATATGATATCTACATAATGAATACAGTTCTGGATATAATAAACATTTGGCCACATGAACAACATGTAATTGTAAGAAGTCCACTTTCGACTTAAGAACCAAATATCGGGAAAACAAATATTATTAACATAAATGATTACATAATGTTTATGACATGGTAATAAGTGGTATAAAAGTAATAATGAACTTGAAAAAGGTTCTTAAGGAATTAGAAATTAACTCAAGTTTATTATTCAGGAGATTAAAGAACGATCGAGTCAAGTCGGACCCGAGGTAAGGGATCCTACTCCTCTCTTTCTTTTTAAGTACACTCTTTTATGTCATTCCTTTTAAAGCTCATATTTATTATTATTGGGATGTTATTTTATATTAATATTACTGTAATTGTTATGTTCATGTGATGAGAGACCCTATTCTCTCTCATCAATCCATTTTGGAAGTTTTGAGTGGCGCCGTTAGGCTGCCGAATTTTCGTAAGGTATTTTTCATCTCACTTTTATTCCCGTGAGATTTATGCTACATCTGCCACAAATTCCTTTGAGTGGTGTATGTACTGCCCATTATTCTACTCTTTGTGTAATATAATTTCGTTTATGTGTATTTACATCAATGATCTATTGTCCTTCTTTCATGGGGTGTATGTTTTGAAAGATACCCAAGTCGGTAAAGGGACCTTTCACCCTCCTCTTTTTTAAAAGACTTCTTTTGTTGGGTCTTTTAATTTACATATTGTTATGTTGGGATATGTCCTCATATATCCTTATTGATGTAAATTTTATGTCCAAGTGATGAGATACACTTTTTATCTCTCATCAACTCATTTTGATGTGATGTCGTTAGGCTGTCAAGGGAACTTTTTAACCCAATTTCGATTTCTTTGGGTTCAACTTGTAGTCATTGAATATGTCATCCATTGAATATGTGTGAATGAACTTTTATTGTTTTACAATTAATATCCACTTATATTGGGTGTATATATATTTTTCACACATATTTCTGAGATTTATTTGTCCTTAATTTAAGGATACCTTCTTTATAAGGGATTTCATCACATTTGACATTTCTATTGAGGGTTCATTGTTGTTATGCACCAATTCACTCTTATATGGTGTATATACTGTCCTTTGGAGTATTATATCATGAATCCTTTTATTCTCATGATATTATAAAGTTCTGACTAAATGTTATTCCTCGATTATTGTATTCAAGTGTCTCTAATTTTGGTAAAACCCCTTTAACCAAAATATCATTTTAAATGTTTTAATTATCTGTTCTTATTAATATCCATGTTTTCAAAATGGTTTTAAGGATTTATTTATATGGATATTAATGGTTTAAAATGTTAAAAGCTTCAAGGTGGTATGGGACACTTTGATTCAAAAATCTCTTTATTAAATGTTTTAAATGGTTTTGGAAATAGTTTCTTTTTGAATGGATTCATTATTTCAATATCCTAAAATGTTATATTGTGATTGAAATGTGGAAATGCTATGTTTCCTTTATTCATGTTAATGTGATACGATTATGTTATGGTTCTTGGGCATTGTTATGAAGAACGGGTGGTTCCGTGATAAACTAAGGGCGGGTGAGCCCAATATAGCTCTCCAATGCATTGGGTAACGCGAAGGAGTGAAAAGTTAAGGTTTCTCTGAAGAGATTTGGGGAATATACTGTGATGGGTATTCCAAACGTAACCAAGAGGGTTACTCCCCACGTAAGAATGTTATGAATGCCTCAAGTTACCTTTATGTGTTATGATTTCTATGATTTATTCATGATTTGATATGCCTATGTTTTATGGGTAAAGTATGATTTCATTCTTATGTATACATGTACTCATGTTTCCTTTCCATATCTATATATCCCTTACTGAGCTTTTTATGCTCATCCCAAGTTTTTGAAATGTTTTTCACAGGTCAAGGGAAGGGTACATGATGTGATGATAGTGTCAAGGATGCGTCAAGAAAGAATCCATGTTTTATTTTAAATATGTTTCTGTTGATGGGAAGAATGAATACTGTATTTTATGTAACCACTTTGTTTAAATGTGGAATGTAATGCAAGTTTCATGATCTAATTCTCTAAAACTCTAAACCTGAAAAGATCCTCAATGTGTAATCTTCTAATAACTCAAGATTAAGTAAGGTTTAAGGCTGGGGCCTTATAGTTGGTATCAAAGGTCGGTTTAGATAACTTTAGAGGTTAGGATATTCTCTAAGCATAAGTGACATTACCATAATGGTTCGGATTTCAGAAAGAGTCCTAGTTTTAGATAAAGAGAATGAGTAAGTATATCTTAGTGTTTATCTTCCTCATTAGTACATGATGGTTTTGTTGATATACTCACACAGACCTTTTTGGTTTTAGTAAATTGCTGGATCTAGCAGGCACCAAAGTAACAATGGATGTGAAGGAAACTGTGACAGTTTTTTGAGAAAGCAACTGAATGATATGGGAGCTACAATGAGAACTCTTTTTATTATCCTCAACCAACTATCTGGAGTCATGATTGACCACCTAAACCTTGGAGATTTCTCTAAGGCATCATATATGCAAGAAACAAATCCCTACGGAGGTACAGGTAATAATCATAAAGGTAAGTGTGTTCAAAAACTTATGTGTCAAAGATGTGGAAAGAAACACCTAGGAAAATGTTTCAAAGGGACAGAAATAAGCTATAGATGTGGAAATGAAGGTCATAAAGCAAGAACCTGCCATGGAAAAAGGAAGCATCCAGTTGACTCGAGGAATGGGAAAGAAGTTCTTTCTGAGGGATTAATTGAATGTTTTAAATGTGGTGTGCATGGTCATTATGCAAATGCATGTCCTATGAAGAAGTTTCGTGAATGGGGTCACCAAGAGCGTACCAATATTCGTTTACCAATACCTAATGCCATTCCGATTGAGGATGAAGAAACTGACAATGACCAATCAAAGGTATGTACTATTTCATGACTATTGTTCTCTTATTTTGGAATCTTAGGATATGATTCATGATTTTGTTTGTAGGAAAGAGGTATTTCGGAATAAGTTGGAAAGGAATGGATAATGGATCATGAAGAATGTTGAATGAGTAAGATGTCAACATATAAGGGCTTCAAGAGTTAGGGTGAAATTCTTAAGAGTATTAAGTCTCTTTTGATGATGGGGTTACATTAGAAGACTTTTTATATTATGTGTAACCCTGATGTTTAATATAGGAAAATTTTATTCAAGTAATAGTTATCTTTTCTTTTGTGGACATAGTTATAAAGAACCATTTGGGTTTATATGATCCTTACTTTTGAGGTAATTATGGGTTACCATATGTTATGATTGAAGTGAAAGGCATGAGATAAAATTGAGGTTAAATTATGTTATGGTTATTTTTGATGATTTTAGCCCTTTTTGGGTAATGATTTGAGAATTATATAGTTTTGGAAAAAGGACAACACGCAGACCATGTGACTACCCGTCGCGTCGGACAAAGCTGCGGGAATCGAACCCACAACCAAAGTGCGACTGGTATTTATCGCCTACCACTGGACTACGTGAAGTCCCTGGTTAGTTTGGCTGATTCTTTCTAGTTATATGATTTTATGAATTAAGACTAAGTTGATTTTGGGTTATTTATGAAAATGATTAACCTATTTTGGAGGATATGTGATTAGGATAATTACTTTTCAATGTGAGACTTTAGGAGCAACTGATGTTGTTTGGAGATAAATGTTACGATTTAACTTGGAAGACTATGTGACTAAATCCTTCAAATATTTGGGTTTCAATCTTATATTGGTTTACTTTGAAGAATTTTATCGAAAATTTTTTTATCGGATGGTCCTCGTTGAACTTTGGGTTTTGTTGGACAAATTTTGGAGATTAAGAATAGATTTTCTTTTTATAAGGGGTTATCCTTTTCTGGATTACCTAATCTTGTACTAACCTTTTTGGTTTTGGTTTTGGTTAAAGCCTAAATACATGGGATGTATATAGTTCTCTTTTTGGGGATTAGGTGATTCTCTAGAAGTTGATTATAGTACTCTTAATGCGAACAAGTCTCCCTAAATACTCGTCTTTTGGAAAAAATATGAGTTTGATTAAGGAATCTAGTAAAAGTTGAGAGTCAACATGATAGGAGATTATGTTTCCTTATGAATAAATTCCTCAATAAAAAGTAACTTAAAACAAAAATGTTGTCTATTAACTTTTCCTACTGGGGAATCGAATACCGTTTAACCCATCACAAGTTTGTGATTTTCTCATGGTTAACTTTCTCCTAAACATGTTTTCTATCACTCTCCATCAGAACATGACCCTTTGTTTTTTCCTCCATGTCCATATTTTCATACTTGGAATCCTAGTATGGGTTAACTCGGGTGACCTTTGTACTTATCTTTCTTTATTTTAAAGTGTTTGTTTTACCGACTTTTGTTCCGATGTGGGACTTTCAAGGATGTTTCCAAGCGCAATTTTAAAATTGCGAGGACGCAATTCCCAAAAGGGGGGAAGGATGTAACACCCCAGGTAAATAAGGAATATGACATTTTCATATTTATCCATATTTGTGAATAAAATATTAATATGAATTTAAAGGGGACGCTATGCTCGATGGCGTACCCAACACGCAACAACGAGTTTCTTGGGAATCTTACATTGCACTCTAATAATAAAATAATATTATTTTAAATGGTAGTTAACATGTAGCCGTTGTAATGGCGGGAATGGATATAAATAACTAAAATGTGATTATATATGTTCTTAAATATTTTTTCATTTATACAATAAAAGATAAAGGCTTAAAATACGGAAAGAATTCAATTTTAGGCGTATATGCCCTAGTTTTCACTAAAGGTTCACTTGTCACCTTTTGATGGAGAACCGTCATTAAATATAGTTTTGTTCACTCTTAAACATTATTTTGGACCAAATAAAACTCTTATTAAGAATCGGGACATCAAAATTTACTTTGTGTAAATTTTTGGTATCTTTCCGATAAAGTTCATTTTTTTTAAAGAATAGTGTAAAATGTTGTATTTTAATTCAAAACCACTTTTTAATCTAATTTATTTATATGATTAGATTATATTTTGAATTGGTTTTAAAGTGAAATTAGAAAATATTTTTACCATTAAATCCAACAGTGGTCGTTGGAATCAATTTCACTTTGAAATCAGACTTAAACTAGTGTCAATCTTTTGATACTTATTTTTTCATAAAACACGCTATTTGTCATGACAGCGGGAATTAATTATTAAATTAATTAATGTGACTTATATGTTTTGAATCTTGTAAAACGGACTTCATTTTTGAATTCAGAATATCAAATATAGCTTAGGGTGAATTTTTGGGATTTTTCTGAAAAACTTCAATTTTTGATGAATAGTGAAACCACTAAGTGGTACTTATAAAAACTGATTTTCTGTTTAAATGAAATTTTTCCATCATTGTGTTTTTATTTTCAAAAATACGACATACATGGTTATCATTAAGAAGTAAAATGTGGTTCAATGAGATTAAAATAATTTTTTGGTGAATAGTAACTTATTAAGTTTTTAATCGCGATTAGTGGTAATTAGTGTAGTTTAAGGTAAAAATAATGCTTTAATAAATTGAGATGAGCTTGACACATGTCTTACCCTCATTGGTTGTATCATGGCCGACCAAGACAAGCCATGGGTCAACTTGGGGACCCCATGGATCCACTTTGGTTGGGAAATGACATAAATAACATTTTATTTAATGTAAAAGTAAATTTGACACAAACATGATATGTTTTACTAAAACAATTTTTAAGTGGGGTTATACAAGTCATAGTTTTGATTATAAATATTAATTGGAAATCTAAAAAGATTTCCTACATCATAGTATTTTTTTTATAATTTTTAGACATTAAATAAATTAAATTATTTATGACATAATAATGATGCAGCGATGACATCATTATTTGACGATTTAAATAAAATGGAAAGATAATGTAAAATCTATGAACTACACATGTCCAAAAATTATTGGATGAGTGGATTTCGAAGCCGTATTACCTTATCCACGAATTATATCAATGTGGGACCTTTTGAAACCGAAACACATTTTCAAATAAAGTAATATTTCATTACATTCCAAAAGTGCCCCTCCTCTCCTCTTATAAAAGGCCCCCACCTCTACCTCATTTAACACACTCCTCAAGCCTTTGGCTCGGCCAAACCCTACCCATTTACTCTCTCCACATCCCTATAATAATCCTAGAGGATTCACTTTGGGAATAATCCTTTCAAAGGAAGCCTTTAGGCTCAAATCAAAAGGAGTTACACTTTTAATGGTAATTCATTCTCTCATGTTCATTTGTTTTATTTTACTTCTCCAACCCCCTAAAATCTTTTTATTTACTTCTTTTGTAACAACACCAGTATCTTCAATATATTAGGATGTTGTTATAAGATTTATTCGAGCTACACTCTCACACAACTACATCAAATGGCTAAAGAACATACGGTTTCCGTGGATGGTGAAATTCTGCCTCCTGAAACGATGATTGTTCAATATTCATTTAACACCTTCAAAGGTGGCCATTATGATGTCACTATTTTTATATATGATATATAATATGTTTATGTTTTATTTATGCTTCTGTATTTTTCATTTTTGACTTACCTTTATGGCTTCCATTATGGGTATACGCGATATCTTCATTTAAGGAAGTGCGGACTACCGCCCCCTCAAAGTGATTTGATTCGTTAAATACCATATGTGGGATGTATAAAGGATGGAAATATGATATTATATATGATATTATACTGGAATTATAATATACCTTTATATCATTATTATTCCATTCTATAAAATACGAAATAGAAATGAAAGTAGCGTTCATGCGTACGTACGGCTTACCGTCTCCATGAAAGGTACATTTCATTTCTTACCTCTAAATGATTATGTAATGTTATAAATTCATGCATGTACTGGATATATATGACATATATGATATCTGCATAATAAATATAGTTCTGGATATAATAAACATTTGGCCACATGAACAACATGTAATTGTAAGAAGTCCACTTTCGACTTAAGAACCAAATATCGGAAAAACAAATATTATTAACATAAATGATTACATAATTTTTATGACATGGTAATAAGTGGTATAAAATTAATAATGAACTTTAAAAAGGTTCTTAAGGAATTAGAAATTAACTCAAGTTTATTATTCAGGAGATTAAAGAACGATCGAGTCAAGTCGGACCCGAGGTAAGGGATCCTACTCCTCTCTTTCTTTTTAAGTACACTCTTTTATGTCATTCCTCTTAAAGCTCATATTTATTGTTATTGGGATGTTCTTTTAAATTAATCTTACTGTAATTTTTATGTTCATGTGATGAGAGACCCTATTCTCTCTCATCAATCCATTTTGGAAGTTTTGAGTGGCGTCGTTAGGCTGCCGAATTTTCGTAAGGTATTTTTCATCTCACTTTTATTCCCGTGAGATTTATGCTACATTTGCCACAAATTCCATTGAGTGGTGTATGTACTGCCCATTATTCTACTCTTTGTGTAATATAATTTCGTTTATGAGTATTTACATCAATGATCTATTGTCCTTCTTTCATGGGGTGTATGTTTTGAAAGATACCCAAGTCCGTAAAGGGACCTTTCACCCTCCTCTTTTTTAAAAGACTTCTTTTGTTGGGTCTTTTAATTTACATATTGTTATGTTGGGATATGTCCTCATATATCCTTATTGATGTAAATTTTATGTCCAAGTGATGAGATACACTTTTTATCTCTCATCAACTCATTTTGATGTGATGCCGTTAGGCTGTCAAGGGAACTTTTTAACCCAATTTCGATTTCTTTGGGTTCAACTTGTAGTCATTGAATATGTCATCCATTGAATATGTGTGAATGACCTTTTATTGTTTTACACTTAATATCCACTTATATTGGGTTTATATATATTTTTCACACATATTTCTGAGATTTATTTGTCCTTAATTTAAGGATACCTTCTTTATAAGGGATTTCATCACATTTGACATTTCTATTGAGGGTTCATTGTTGTTATGCACCAATTCACTCTTATATGGTGTATATACTGTCCTTTGGAGTATTATATCATGAATCCTTTTATTCTCATGATATTATAAAGTTCTGACTAAATGTTATTCCTCGATTATTGTATTCAAGTGTCTCTAATTTTGGTAAAACCCCTTTAACCAAAATATCGTTTTAAATGTTTTAATTATTTGTTCTTATTAATATCCATGTTTTCAAAATGGTTTTAAGGATTTATATATAAGGATATTAATGGTTTAAAATGTTAAAAGCTTTAAGGTGGTATGAGACACTTTGATTCAAAAATCTCTTTATTAAATGATTTAAATGGTTTTGGAAATAGTTTCTTTTTGAATGGATTCATTATTTCAATATCCTAAAATGTTATATTGTGATTGAAATGTGGAAATGCTATGTTTCCTTTATTCATGTTTATGTGATACGATTATGTTATGGTTCTTGGGCATTGTTATGAAGAACGGGTGGTTCCCTGATAAACTAAGGGCGGGTGAGCCCGATATAGCTCTCCAATGCATTGGGTAACGCGAAGGAGTGAAACGTTAAGGTTTCTCCGAAGAGATTTAGGGAATATACTGTGATGGGTATTCCAAACGTAACCAAGAGGGTTACTCCCCACGTAAGAATGTTATGAATGCCTCAAGTTACCTTTATGTCTTATGATTTCTATGATTTATTCATGATTTGATATGCCTATGTTTTATGGGTAAAGTGTGATTTCATTCTTATGTATACATGTACTCATGTTTCCTTTCCATATCTATATATACCTTACTGAGCTTTTTATGCTCATCCCATGTTTTTGAAATGTTTTTCACAGGTCAAGGGAAGGGAACATGATGTGATGATAGTGTCAAGGATGTGTCAAGAAAGAATCCATGTTTTATTTTAAATATGTTTCCATTGATGGGAAGAATGAATACTGTCTTTTATGTAACCACTTTGTTTAAATGTGGAATGTAATGCAAGTTTCATGATCTAATTCTCTAAAACTCTAAACCTGAAAAGATCCTCAATGTGTAATCTTGTAATAACTCAAGATTAAGTAAGGTTTAAGGCTGGGGCCTTATATGGGGTCTGGGCGTTACAGTTGATATCAGAGGAAGTTTATTACTAACCTTGGAAGCTAGATTTAGATACACTCTGATTAGAGCACATAGCCCTAAGATAGAATTTGAGGATTAGTGTAGAAGAACTTCCTAGAATTTTTGTATTATAGTGATTTTTTGAGTTTTCCGAGAAATACATCCCTTTATGGATATGATCAGGTAGAGGCGGCTCTGGCACCGATGTACCTAGGGGTATATCCCGAAAACACCACTTTGAGCTAGAATCGAATGGGAAATGGTGCACGACAACGGGCTTTGCTACACTCTTGGTTACAACACTCCCGGGGGATATGCTTAGGATTATTATCATTTTCTTTACAAACCATTATGAAGGGTTTATGAGTATATAATTTCTCGAAGAAAACATTTATTTTTATGATTATAGATTATATCCATAAATAGTTCAATTTATTATAAGTGATTTACAAGTATAGTATTATGTATTTTGATTCATAATCTAATATAGTTTATTCCATTTTTTAGAAATGGCGCCTAGTGGGAGGAAAGAAAACCGTATCAATGCACGCACTCCATGTAGGGATTGTCCTCCTAGTCAAGATAATTATAATGTAGATGGAGATACTACTGGTGCTGATCAACTTATCACTATACTGGGACAACTCACTCAAGTTATGAATAATAACCTTACTCATATGGAGCACCCTGATCCGCAATGTGGAGGATCAATGTTAGACTGCTTCATGAGGCAACAACTGCCAACATTTAATGGCGGTACATATCCATTAGTAGCTGAGTAATGGATAAACTCCTTATAGAAAATATTCCATGCCTTGGGGAGTAGCGAAAGGGAGAAGGTTGTCATGGTACTTTACCGGCTCACTGGAGATGCCGATCAATGGTGGTCGCTGATTCAAAACATGAAAGAAGATGAAGAAGTATCTAATATGGAATGGAGGGAGTTCAATGAGCTTTTCTTAGAAAAATACTTCCCTCGTGACCATAGAGCAGATATGGAAAGACAATTTCTGAGTCTGAGGTAGAAGGAGGATGAGAATGTCGCAAAGTATGAGGCTAACTTTACAAGGTTTGCGAGGCATGCTCCAGATTATATACATAACCCAAGAAGTAAGATCGATCGTTTTTTGATGTGTTAAAACCGTTTCTCCATCGATCATTAGTATCAAAATCTTTCTCAACGTACGAAGATACAGTCTTGTGTTATATCAAGACAGAAAATGAATTTTCTAAATCTTATGATAATAAAGTAAAGCAAGAGAAGAAGAGAACGGTGGAACAAGAGACAGATAAAGGGAAAAATGGAAAGAAGTATTTTCCATTATGCGATAATTGTGGGAAGAATCACCCTGGTAATTGCCTTAATGGAATGGGAGTTTGTTATAAATGTGGAGAAAAAGGTCACCAGGTTCGTGATAGTAAGGGAAAGAAAGAGGCTGTCAATGTTGAATGCTACAATTATAGGGAAATGGGGCATTATGCAAATGAATGTCCTAAGCGTCAGGGAAACTTACCTTAGAAAAGGACAAGGGATCAAGGCCAATATTATGCTGTAACTACAGTTGAAGTGGAATAATAAATGTTTGGGTGCTTTTGGACTCAACGATTATATTATGGTTATAAGTATAATGTGATATATATAAATATTGTGCTCAAGTACTTGTTGTTTTCATTAAGGTTTTAATATGATGAAGGTAATCATATTTTTAGTATGTGACAATGAGAGAAACATTACTTTATTTGGGAAATCTGATGTTACAATTGATTTTGAAATTTAGAGACGTTTTAGAGAAAGTCTGGACATATGTATTTTGGATAACTATAAAGGTTGGAATGGATTAAGTTAAACTTTGGATAGTATTGTTTGAGGTTAAAAAATTTCTGAAGATTATTTTTGGAATATTATAATACTATAGCTTTAGGAAAAGAACAACCTGCAGGTTGGGGGGATAACCCGTTGCGTCGGAAAAAGCTTCAGGAATCGAACCCACAACCATAGTGCAACATGCCTTTATTACCTACCACTATCCTACAGGAAGTCCCTGGTTATTACAAAATAGTTTTCCTAATCAAAATGGTATGTGTTAATTTTTGGAACCTTGTACGATTAGGATAAATATAATATTTTTGAGTTCTATTATCTTTTCGAGTGAAAGATTTGTTTGTGGTAAAACTTTATTAAAGAAGGAAATGTCTACATGACAGGTATGTATATTTCCTTACATTCTTAGTTAATCTTCTAAATAAATTCCTCAAATTTATGAAAGGTAACTTAAAACATAAATGTTGTCGGTTAACTTTTCCAACTGGGGAATCAGTGATCGTTTAACAAATCAAAAGTTTTTGATTTTCTTGTAGTTAACTTTCTCCCAACCCTGTTTTCTACAACTCTCCATCATACCTTGATGATTTTTTTTCCTCCATGTCCATATTTTCATATAATCCTAGTATGGGCTATCTTGGGTGACCTTTGTACTTCTCTTTCTTTATTTTAATGTTATATTTTTATTAACCCTATTTCCGATGTGGGTTTTCCACAAAGGTATTTTCTATTTTCAACCTTTTATTTTCAATGAAAAATTCAAATTTTGAGGACTCAATTTATTTAAGGAGGGGAGAATGTAACACCCCAAGCTTCCACGATACGCTTCTCTTTCAATAATGCAATAACTTGCATTATACACAAGTTCGAGATTCTAACACACCGCGACCAATCAAAATAGCCATTATGAATAGTAATACCCACTTTTTGAAATTATATATATATTTTATATTTCAAAATGGACTTCATTTTTGGATTCGGAATATCGAAATTATCTTAAGTTGAATTTTTGTTATTTTTCTGAGAACTTCCGATTTTTTATCAATAGTGAAAAATACATAATTTTTTTTAATCAAAATAATTTATAGTGATAAATTATACTATTTAGTGGTTTTAAAGTATAATTAAATATATTTTTACCATTTTATCCAATGGTGTTCATTAGAATTGATTTCACTTTGAAATTGGACATAGACAATTGTCAATCTTTTAATATATATTGTTTCTTAAAAACACGCTATTTGTTGTGACATCGGGAATTAATTATAAAATTAATTAATTCAACTTATATTTTTGGAATTTTTAAAAATATACATCATTTTTGAATTCAGAATATCAATTATAGCTTAGGGTGAAATTTTGGCATTGTTCTGAAAAACATCAATTTTTGTTGAATAGTGAAACCACTAAGTGGTAGTTAGAAAACTGATTTTTCATTTAAATGAAACATTACCATTTCTGTGATTTTATTTTCAAAATTCCAACATACATGGTTGTAATTAGGAATTAAAATGTGGTTCAATGGGATTAAAATAATTTTTTGGTGAATAGTAACTTTTAAGTTTAATTAATCGCGATTAAAGGTAATTAGTGAAATTTAAGGTAAAAATGATATTATAAAAATATGAAAATACCCTTAAACTTGTCCTACCTTTATTGGATGAGTCATGGCTGACCAAGAAAATCCATGGGTCAACTTGGGGACCCCATGGAGCCACTTGGGTAAGAAAATGACATTAATAACTTTTTATTTAAAGTAAAAATAAAATTGTCCCAAACATGTGTTGTTTTACTAAAATAATTATTACGTGGGGTTATATATGTTAAATTTTAGACTATAAATATTAATTAGAAAGATAAAAATATTTCCTACATCATGGTAATATTTATATAATTTTTAGACATTAAATAAATTAAATTATTTATGAAACCATGATGATGCATCGATTACCTCATTAATTAACGATTTAAATAAAATGAAAATATAATCTAAAATTTAAGATATAAACTTGTCAAAAACCTATTTGATGAGTATATTTCGAACCCTTATCACATTATCCTCAAAATATATAATTGTGGGACCTTTGAAATCCGAAAATCACTTCATAATAATGTAACATTTCATGACTTTCCAAGAGTTCCCATCCTCTCCTCTTATAAAAGGCCCCCACCACTACCACCTTATTCACAACTTTCAAGCCATTTGGCTCGGCCAAACTCTACCTAGATACTCTCTCAACTTCCCACTCTTACTCCTATAACCCTCACTTTTGGCAGAATTCTTCCCAAGGAACCCTTTGGCTCAAATCAAAACGATTTACCCGATTTTAAGGTAAGGTCTTCTCTTATGTTATTTTGATTTATTTTTCTTCTCCAACCCCTTAAACTCTTTTTATTCCTTTATTTTGTAACAAAACCAGTATCTTAAATATACTAGGATGTTGTTATGAGAAGGATTTTATTTACACTTACACACACCTTCTTCTAATTGGAAAAGAACATACTGTTTCTGTGGTTGGCGAATTTTTGTCTCACGAAGCGAAGATTGTTCAATATTCTTTTAACACCTCTCATGGTGGCCATTATGATGACACTATTTTTATATAAAATATATATTATGTTTTTGTTTTCCTTATGATTCTGTATTTTTCATTTATGGAATACCTTTATGATTTCCATTATGGGTAAACGCGATAATTTCATTCTAGGAAGTGCGGACTACCGCCCCCTCAAAGTGATTTTAGTCGTTAATTCCATATATGGGATGTATAAAGGATGGAATAAATGATATTATATATGATATTATACTAGAATTATAATATAACTTTATATCATTATTATTTAATTCCATTAAATATGAAATAGAAATGAAAGTAGCGTTCATTCGTACGTACGACTTACTGTCTCCAAGAACGGTGTATTTCATTTGTTACCTCTAAATGTTACGTAATATTATGAATGAACGTATATACTGGATATATATGATATATATGGTATCTAAATCATGAATATAATTCTGGAGGTAATGGATATTCTACCACATAAACAACTTGTAATTATAAGAAGTTTATTGTTGACTCAAGTACCAAAGATCGACAAAACTACCGTTATTAACTTAAATGACTACATAATTTTCGTAACATTGTAATAAGTGATATAAAATGGATAATGAAATTGAAAACGGTTCTTAAGCAAGTATAGATTAAATCTAGTTTATTATTCAGGAGATTAAAGAATGGTCAAGTGATGTCGGACACGAGTTAAGGGAACTTCTTAACCCAATTTCCATTCTTTGGGTTAATCTCATACTTTCAAATTATGTCATGATATTATTATGTCCTATCTTGTATTTATAGTTTCATTATGTGTACATATGATGAATACACATAATATATCTTTTTAATTTTAAAAAATGATCTTTGTAAGGGACATTGTCTCAATCTCCATTCAATGATGCATATTTTGTTTTATACACAAATTTCCTTTATACGGTGTATAAACCCCTTTGAATTTTGCGTTTAATCAAAAGGAATATTTTTATAAGAAGCATTTTAATAAACGAAAAAAGGAATTTTTTTCTTGTTGTACGTATGCGGTGACAATGACTTATTCACCACCGTGACCATTATTTAAGTTTCAGCTTCCTCTACAAGCCATAACTTTTTTTTAAATGAAAAAGAAATAGAATGTTTTAATTTTCTTTTATTTTGGTATTGAGAATGGTTTTGAAAGTGTTTTTATTATATCAATGCATTGTATTGATATCTTGTGATTGAAATGTGGAAATGTTATGTTTTATTTTTTCATGTTTTATGTGATACTATTCTGTTATGGTTTATGATATGTTTAAACCTGTTCATATGAGGAATGCATTGGACTTAATAAGTGACGGGTGGAGCCCACTATAGTTCCTCGATGCATCGTAAGGTCTCATGAGACAAAATAGTGTCTTGGAATGAGGCCTAGACAAAATATTTTTTGTAGTCTTGGCACGAGGCCTTGGCTACATGGTTATGATAGTCTGGCATTATGCATTCCATCATTATAAAAGTGGTTATTGATATTGCATTTGATTATTTGACCAGTAAAATATCCATGGGAATAAGTAAATGACATTATCTCATTTTACTTTTTCCATATTATGTTGAAGTTCAAGTTTAAAAGGATTTTTTTAGTCATACATTTCCTTAAATGTTTATGTTTATTTATGAATGCTTTTGCTATATTGTTATCCTTACTGAGCATCTGAGCTCACCCCTTTCAATGTTTTATTTTTCCCAGGATGTGAAGAAATATTTTATGAATGATCTACAGGGATAGTCTGAAGGGGATAAAAGTGTGGAATATGAAGACTATGTGATTGTGATTTTTCACATTATGTAGTAATGTAACATTTATGAATGTATATAGTGTTTCCAAGGCTACTAAACTAATCGGTCTTTCGAGACTTGATCTTTTGTGATCATGCCAATGTTATGAAATAATGAACTGACTCTGGGTAACTAGGGTCGGGGCGTTACAATTTGTATCAGAGGCAGTTTAGTATTACCCTTGGAAGCTAGATTTAGATAAACTCTGATTAGATCACATAGCCCTAAGATAGAATTTTAGGATTAGTATAGAAGAACTTCCTAGAATTTTTGTATTATATGGATTTTATGAGTTTTCCGAGAAATACACCCCTCTATAGATACGAGCAGGTTGAGGCGGCTCTGGCACAGATGTACCTAGGGGTAAAAACCGAAAACACCGCTTTGAGCTAGACTCGAACGAGAACTGGTGCAAGACAATGGGCCTTGCTGCACTCTTTGTTACGACACTTCCTGGGGATATGCTTAGGATAATTCACATTTTCTTTAAAAACCATTATGAAGGGTTTATGAGTATATAATTCCTCAAAGAAAACATTTCTTTTTATGATTATGGATTATATACATAAATATTTCAATTTATTTTAAGTGTTATACAAGTATGGAATTATGTATTTTGATTAATAAACTAATCTAGATTATGTCATTGTTTAGAAATGGCTCCTAGTGGGAGGAATGGAAACCGTATCAATGCATGCACTCCATGTAGGGATTGTCCTCCTACTCAAGATAATTATAATGAAGCTGGAGATACATCTGGTGCTGATCAACCTATCACCATACTAGGACAACTCAATCAGTTTATGAATAATAACCTTACTCGTATGGAGCACCCTGATCCACAACGTGGAGGATCAATGTTAGACCGCTTCATGAGGAAATAACCGCCAACATTTAATGGGGGTACAAATCCATTAGTATATGAGAAATGGATAAAATCCTTAGAGAAAATATTCCATGCCTTGGGGAGTAGTGAAAGGGAGAAGGTTGTCATGATAGTTTACTAGCTCACTGGAGATGCTGATCAATGGTGGTCACCGATTCAAAACACGAAAGAAGATGAAGAAGTATCTATTATGGAATGGAGGGAGTTCAAAGATATTTTCATAGAAAAATACTTCCCTCGTTACCATAGAGCAGATATAGAGAGGCAATTTCTGAGTCTGAGGCATAAGGAGGATGATAATGTCGCAAAGTATGAGTCTAACCTTTACAAGGATAGCGAGGCATGCTCTAGATTATATATGTAACCCACGAAGTAATATCCATCATTTCTTTGATGGGTTAAAACCGTTTCTCCATCGAGCATTATTATCACAATCTTTCTTAATGTACGAAGATATTGTCTCGTGTTCTATCAAGATCGAAAATGAATTTTCTTAATCTTATGATAATAAAGTAAAGCAAGAGAAGAAGAGAACGGTGGAACAGGAGACAGATAAATGGAAAAAGAGAAAGAAGGATTCTCCATTATGAAATAATTGTGGGAAGAATCACCCTGGTACTTGCCTTAATGGAATGAGAGTTTGTTATAAATGTGGAGAAAAAGGTCACCAGGCTCGTGATTGCAAGGGAAAGAAAGATGCCGCAAATGTTGAATGCTACAATTGTAGGGAAATGGGGCATTATGAAAATGAATGTCCAAAGCGTCAGGGAAACGTACCTCAGAAAAGGCCAAGGGATCAAGGCCAATCTTATGTTGTTACTACATTTGAAGTGGAATAATTAATGTTTTTGTGCTTTTGGGCTCAAGGTTTATATTGTGGTTATAAGAATAATGTGATATATATATGGATTGTACTGCAATACTTGTTGTTTTCATTAAGGTTTTAATATGATGAACATAATCATACTTTTAGTATGTGAAAATAAGAGAATCTTTACTTTATTTGGGGAATATGATGTTACAATTGATTTTGGAATTTAGAGTCCTTTTAGAGAAAGTCTGGACAGATGTATTTTGGATAACTATAAAGGTTGGAATGGATTAAGTCGAACTTTGGATAGTATTGTTTAAGGTTAAAACATTTCTGAAGATTATTTTTGGAATATTATAATACTATAGCATTAGGAAAACAACAACCTGACAGTTAGGGGATAACCCATCACGTCGGACAAAGCTGCAGGAATCGAACCCACAATCATAGTGCAATATGCCTTTATTACCTACCACTAGCCTACAAGAAGTCCCTAGTTATTACAAAATAGTTTTCCTAATCTAAATGGTATGTGTTAATATTTGGAACCTTGTACAATTAGGATAAATATAATATTTTTGAGTTCTATTTTCTTTTTGAGTGAAAGATGGGTTTGTGGTAAAAATTTATTAAAGAAGGAAAAGTCTACATGAAAAGTATGTATATTTCCTTATGTTCTTATCAAATCTCCTAAATAAATTCCTCAAATTTATGAAAGGTATCTTAAAACAAAAACATTGTCGGTTATGTTTTCCAACTAGGGAATCAATGATCGTTTAACCAATCACAAGTTAGTGATTTTATTGTAGTTAACTTTCTCCTAACCCTGTTTTCTACAACTCTCCATCATACCTTGATGGTTTTTTTCTGTCCATGTCCATATTTTCATAGAATCCTAGTATGGGCTATCTCGGGTGACCTTGGTACATCTCTTTTTTTCTTTTAATGTTATATTTTTATTAACCCTATTTCCGATGTGGGTTTTCCACATAGGTATTTTCTATTTTCAACCTTTTATTTTCAATGAAAAATTTCAAATTGCGAGGAAGAAATTTATTGAAGGAGGGGAGAATGTAACACCCCGAGCTTCCACGATACGCTTCTCTTTCAATAATGCAATAGCTTGCATTGTACGCAAGTTTGAGATTCTAACACACCGTGACCAATCAAAATAGCCATTCTGAATAGTAATACCCACTTTTTGAAATTATATATATTTTATATTTCAAAATGGACTTCATTTTTGGATTCGGAATATCGAAATTATCCTAATTTGAATTTTTGGTATTTTTCTGAGCACTTCCAATTTTTTATGAATAGTGAAAAATACATAAAAACAACCTTTTTAATAAAAATAATTTATAGTGATAAATTATACTACTGATTGGTTTTAATGTATAATTAGAATATATTTTTACCATTTTATCCAATGGTGTTCATTAGAATTAATTTCACTTTGAAATTGGACATAAATAATTGTCAATCTTTTGATCTATATTGTTTCTTAAAAACACACTATTTGTTGTGACACCGGGAATTAATTATAAAATTAATTAATGAAACTTATATGTTTGAAATTTTGTAAAATAGACATCATTTTTGAATTCAGAATATCAATTATATCTTAGGGTGAAATTTTGGCATTGTTCTGAAAAACATCAATTTTGATGAATAGTGAAACCACTAAGTGGTAGTTAAAAAACTGATTTTTCGTTTAAATGAAACATTACGACTTCTGTGATTTGATTTTCAAAAATCCAACATACATGGTCGTCATTAGGAACTAAAATTTGGTTCAATGGGATTAACATAATTTTTTTGGTGAATAGTAACTTTTAATTTTAATTAATCGCGATTAAAGGTAATTAGTGAAATTTAAGGTAAAAATGATATTATAAAAATATGAAAATACCCTTAAACTTGTCCTACCCTTATTGGATGAGTCATGGGCGAGAAATACAATACATGGGTCAACTTGGGGACCCCATGGAGCCACTTGGGTAAGAAAATGACATTAATAACTTTTTATTTAAAGTAAAAATAAAATTGTCCCAAACATGTGTTGTTTTAATAAAACAATTATTATATGGGGTTATATAAGTTAACTTTTAGGGTAAAAATATTAATTGGAAAGATAAATCGATTTAATACCTCATGGTAATTTTTTTATAATTTTTAGACATTAAATAAATTAAATTATTTATGACACCATGATGATGCAACGATTACCTCATTAATTAACGATTTAAATAAAATGAAAAGATAATGTAAAATCTAATACATAAACTTGTAAAAAACCTATTGGATGAGTAGATTTAGAACCCTTATCACCTTATCCTCTAAATATATAATTGTGGGACGTTTGAAATCCGAAAAACACTTCATAATAATGTAACATTTCATGAATTTCCAAGAGTGCCCCTCCTCTCCTCTTATAAAAGGCCCCCACCAGTACCACCTTATTCACACCATTCAAGCCATTTGGCTCGGCCAAACTCTACCCAGATACTCTCTAAACATCCCTCTATTACTCCTAGAAGCCTCACTTTGGGCAGAATGCTTCCTAAAGAAGTCTCTGGCTCAAATAAAAAAGAGTTACCCGATTTTAAGGTAAGGTCTTCTCTTATGTTATTTTGTTTTATTTTGCTTCTCCAACCACTTAAACACTTTTTATTCCTTTCTTTTGTAACAAAAAAAGTATATTCAATATACTATGATGTTTTTATGAGAAGTATTTGATTTACACTTACACACACCTTCGTCTAATGGTTAAAGAACATACTGTTTCTGTGGTTGGCGAATTTCTTTCTCACGAAACAATGATTGTTCAATCTTCTTTTAACACCTCTCATGGTGGCCATTATGATGAAACTATTTTTATATATTATATATATTATGTTTTGGTTTTCCTTATAATTTTGTATTTTCCATTTATGGAATACCTTTATGATTTCCATTATGGGTAAACGCGATAATTTCATTTTAGGAAGTGTGGACTACCACCCCCTCAATGTGATTTGAATAGTTAATGCCATATGTGGGATGTATAAAGGATTGAGTAAATGATATTATATATGATATTATACTGTAATTATAATATACCATTATATAATTATGATTTCATTCCATTAAATATGAAATAGAAATGAAAGTAGCATTCATGCGTACGTACGACTTACCGTCTCCATGAACGGTGCATTTCATTTCATACCTCTAAATGTTACATAATATTATGAATGAATGTATATAATTGATATATATGATCTATATGATATATAAATCATGAATATAATTTTGTAGATAATGGATATTCTACCACATAAACAACTTGTAATTATAAGAAGTTTATTGTTGACTCAAGTACAAAAGATCGACAAAACAACTGTTTTTAACTTAAATGACTACATAATTTTTGTAACATTGTAATAAGTGATATAAAAGGGATAATTAAATTGAAAAAGGTTCTTAAGCACGTAGAGATTAACTCTAGTTTATTATTCAGGAGATTAAAGAACGGTCGAGTGAAGTCGTACACGAGGTAAGGGAACTTTTTAACACAATTTCCATTCTTTGGGTTAATCTCCTACTTTCAAATTATGTCCTGATATTATTATGTCGTATCTTGTATTTATAGTTTCTTTATGTGTACATATTATGAATACACATAATATGTCCTTTTCATTTAAAAAAATTATCTTTGTAAGGGACTTCGTCTCAATCTCCATTCATTGGGGCATATTTTGTTTTATACAAAAATTTCTTTTATACGGTGTATAAACCTCTTTGAATTTTACGTTTATTCAAAAGGAATATTTTTATACGAAGCATTTTACTAAACGAAAAAAAGGAATGTTTTTCTTGTTGTACGTATGCGGCGACAACGACTTCTTTTCCCCCGTGACCATTATTTGAGTTTCAGGTTTCTCTACAAGCCATAACATTTTTTAAATGAAAAATAAATACAATGTTTTAATTTTCTTTTATTTTGGTATTGAAAATGGTTTTTAAAGTGTTTTTATTATATCAATGTGTTGTATTGATATCTTGTGACAGAAATGTGGAAATGTTATGTTTCCTTTATGCATGTTTTAAGTGATACTATTATGTTATGTTTTATGATATGTTTAAACCTGTTCATATGAGGAATGCATTGGACTTAATAAGTGACGGGTGGAGCCCTCTATAGCTCCTCGATGCATTGACAAGTCTCATGAGACAAACTAGTGTCTTGGCACAAGGCCTTGACAAAATCTTATCTGTATTCATGGCACGAGGCCTTGGCTACATGGTTATGATAATCTGGCATTATGCATTCCATCATTATGAAAGTGGTTATTGATATTGCATGTGATTATTCGACCAGTAGAATATCCATGTGAATAAGTAAATGGAATTATATCATTTTACTTTTTCCATATTATGTTGAAGTTCAAGTTTAAAAGGCTTTTGTTTTAGTCATGCATTGCCTTAAATGTTTATGTTTATTTATGAATGCTTCCGCTATATTGTTATCCTTACTGAGGATCTGAGCTCACCTCTTTCAATGTTTTATTTTTCCCAGGATGTGAAGAAATATTTTATGAATGACGTACAAGGATAGTCTGAAGGGGATAAAAGTGTGGACTATGGAGACTATGTTATTGTGATTTTTCACTTTATGATATAATGTAACATTTATGAATGTATCTAGTGTTTCCAAGGCTACTAAACTAATCGGTCTTTCGAGACTTGATCTTTTATGATCATGCCAATGTTACACAATAATGCACTGACTCTGGGTAATTGGGGTCGGGGTGTTATAGTTGGTATCAGAGGCAGTTTAGTACTAACCTTGGAAGCTGGATTTAGATAAACTCTGATTAGAGCACATAGCCCTAAGATAGACTTTGAGGATTTGTATAGAAGAATTTCCTAGAATTTTTGTATTATATGGATTTTATGAGTTTTCCGAGCAATACATCCCTGTCTGGATACGAGCAGGTAGAGGCGGATCTGGCACATATGTACCTAGGGGTAAAACCTAAAAACACCGCTTTGAGATAGACTCGAACGGGAAATGGTGCACGACAATGGGTCTTGCTGCACTCTTGGTTATGAAACTCCCGGGGTATATGCTTAGGATAATTCTCATTTTCATTACAAACCATTATGAAGGGTTTATGAGTATATACTTCCTCAATGAAAACATTTATTTTTATGATTATGGATTATATACATAAATAGTTAAATTTATTTTAAGTGTTTTACATGTATGGAATTATGTATTTTGATTCATAAACTAATCTAGTTTATTCCATTGTTTAGAAATGGTGCCTAGTGGGAGGAATGGAAACCATATCAATGCATGCACTCCATGTAGGGATTTTCCTCCTGCTCAAGATAATTATAATGGTGCTTGAGATAAAACTGGTGCTGATAAACTTATCACCATACTGGGACAACTCACTCAGGTTATGAATAATAACCTTACTCGTATGGAGCACCCTGATCCGCAATGTGGAGGATCAATGTTAGACCGCTTCATGAGGCAACAAATACCAAAATTTAATTGGGGTAAAAATCAATTAGTAGCTGAGCAATGTATAAAAGCCCTAGATAAAATATTCCACACCTTGGGGAGTAGAGAAAGGGAGAAGGTTGTCATGGTAGTTTACCGGCTCACTGGAGATGCCGATCAATAGTGGTCGCTGATTCAAAACAAAAAATAAGATGAAGTATCTAATATGAAATGGAGGGAGTTCAAAGAGAATTTCTTTGAAAAATACTTTCCCCCGTGACCATAGAGAAGATATGGAAAGGCAATTTCTAAGTCTGAGGAAGAAGGAGGATGAGAATGTCGCAAAGTATGAGGTTAACTTGACAAGGTTAGCGAGGCATGATCCAGATTATATACGTAACCCAAGAGATAAGATCGATCGTTTCTTTGACGGGTTAAAACCATTTCTCTGTCAAGCATTAGTATCACAATCTTTCTCAACGTATGAAGATATAGTCTCATGTTCTATTAAGACAGAAAAGGAAGTCCCTAAATCTTATGATAATAATGTAAAGCAAGATAAGAAGAGAATGGTGGAACAAGAGATAGATAAAGGGAAAAAGGGAAAGAAGGATTTTCCATTATGCGATAATTATGGGTAGAATCACCCAGGTACTTGCCTTAAAGGAATGTGAGTTTGCTATAAATATGGATAAAAAGGTTACTAGGCTCGTGATTGCAATGGAAAAAAGAGGCTGTCAATGTTGAATGATACAATTGTAGGGAAATGGGGCATTATGCAAATGAATGACCTAAGCATCAGGGAAACTTACCTCAGAAAAGGACAAGGGATCAAGGCCAATCTTATACGGTTACTACAATTGAAGTGGAATAATTATGTTTTGGTGCTTTTGGACTCAAGGATTATATTATGGTTATAAGAATAATGTGATATATATAAGGATTGTACTGCAGTTTTTGTTGTTTTCATTTAGGTTTTAATATGATGAAGGTAATCATATTTTTAGTATGTGACAATAAGAAAAACTTTACTTTGTTTTGGGAATCTGATGTTACAAATGATTTTGGAATTTAGAGACCTTTTAAAGAAAGTCTGGATAGATGTATTTTGGATAACTATAAAAGTTGGAATGGATTAAGTTGAACTTTGGATAGTATTGTTTAAGGTTAAAACATTTCTAAAGATTATTTTTGGAATATTATAATACTATAGCTTTAGGAAACAGACAACCTGCAGGTAGGGGGATAACCCGTTGCGTCGGACAAAGGTGCATGAATCAAACCCACAACCATAGTGCAATATGCCTTTATTACCTACCACTAGCCTATAGAAAGTACCTGGTTATTACAAAATAGTTTTCCTAATCTAAATGGTATGTGTTAATATTTGGAACCTTGTACGATTAGGATAAATATAATATTTTTGAGTTCTATTATCTTTTTGAGTGAAAGACGGGTTTGTGGTAAAAATTTATTAAAGAATGAAAAGTCTACATGATAAGTATGTATATTTCCTTACATTCTTTGTAAATCTCCTAAATAAATACCTCAACTTTTAGAAAGGTATCTTTAAACAAAAGCATTTTCGGTTAACTTTTCCAACTGGGGAATCAATGATCATTTAACCAATCACAAGTTTGTGATTTTCTTGTAGTTAACTTTCTCCTAACCATGTTTTGTATAACCCTCCATCAGACCTTGATGGTTTGTTTTTCCTCCATGTCCATATTTTCATAGAATCCTAGTATGGGCTATCTCGGGTGACCTTTGTACTTCTCTTTCTTTCTTTTAATGTTATATTTTTGTTAACCCTATTTCCGATGTGGGTTTTCCACAAAGGTATTCTCTATTTTCAACCTTTTATTTTCAATGAAAAATTTCAAATTGTGAGAACGCAATTTATTGAAGGAGAGGAGAATGTAACACCCCGAGTTTCCACGATGCACTTCTCTTTCAATAATGCAATAGCTTGCATTGTACGCAAGTTTGAGATTCTAACACACCACGACCAATCAAAATAGCCATTATGAATAGTAATACCCACCTTTTGAAATTATATATATTTTATATTTCAAAATGGACTTTATTTTTGGATTCAGAATATCTAAATTATCCTAAGTTGAATTTTTGGTATTTTTCTGAGAACTTCCAATTTTTTATGAATAGTGAAAAATACATAAAAACAACTTTTTTAATCAAAATAATTTATAATGATAAATTATACTATTTAGTGGTTTTAAAGTAAAATTAGAATATATTCTTACCATTTTATCCAATGGTGTTCATTAGAATTAATTTCACTTTGAAATTGGACATAAACAATTGCCAATCTTTTGATCTATATTGTTTTTAAAAAACACGGTATTTGTTGAGACAACGATAATTAATTACAAAATTAATTAATTCAACTTATATGTTTGGAATTTTTTAAAATAGACATAATTTTTGAATTTTTAATATCAATTATTTCTTAGGGTGAAATTTTGGCATTGTTCTGAAAAACTTTAATTTTTGATGAATAGTGATACCACTAAGTGGTAGTTAAAAAACTGATTTTTCGTTTAAATGAAACATTACCAATTCTGTGATTTGATTATCAAAAATCCTACATACATTGTTTTCATTAGGCTGTAAAATGTGGTTCAATGGTATTAAAATATTTTTTTGGTTAATAGTAACTTTTAAGTTTAATTAATCGCGATTAAAGGTAATTAGTGATATTTAAGGTAAAAAATATATTATAAAAATATGAAAATACCCTTAAACTTGTCCTACCCTTATTGGATGAGTCATGGTCGACCAATAAAATCCATGGGTCAACTTGGGGACCCCATGG
Source organism: Viscum album (assembly GCA_963277665.1). NCBI lineage: Eukaryota > Viridiplantae > Streptophyta > Magnoliopsida > Santalales > Viscaceae > Viscum > Viscum album. The sequence continues at coordinate 827,299,502 of OY728162.1, forward strand.
AGCCACTTGGGTAAGAAAATGACATTCCTAACTGTTTATTTAAAGTAAAAATAAAATTGTCCAAAACATGTGTTGTTTTACTAAAACAATTATTAAATGGGGTTATATAAGTTAAATTTTAGACTATAAATATTCACTGGAAAGATAAAAATATTTCCTACATCATGGTAATTTTTTTATAATTTTTAGACATTAAATAAATTAAATTATTTATGACACCATGATGATGCAGCGATTACCTCATTAATTAACGATTTAAATAAAATGAAAAGATAATGTAAAATCTAAGACATACACTTGTCAAAAACCTATTGTATGAGTATATTTAGAACCCTTATCACCTTATACTAGAAATATAAAATTTTGGGACATTTTAAATTGGAAAATAACTTCATAATAATGTAACATTTCATGACTTTCCAAGAGTGCCCCTCCTCTCCTCTTATAAAAGGCCCCCACCACTACCACCTTATTCACACTTTTCAAGCCATTTGGCTCGAAAGAAATCTGCCCAGATACTCTGTGAACTTCCCTATCTTACTCCTAGTTGCCTCACTTTGGGAATAATTCTTCACAAGGAAGCCTTTGGCTCAAATCAAAAATAGTTACCCGATTTCAAGGTAAGGTCTTCTCTTATGTTATTTTGTTTTATTTTTATTATACAACCTCTTAAACTCTTTTTATTCCTTTATTTTGTAACAAAACCAGTATTTTTAATATACTATGATGTTTTTATGAGAGGGATTTGATTTAGAATTACACACACCTTCGTCTAATGGTTAAAGAACATACTGTTTCTGTGGTTGGCGAATTTCTGCCTCACGAAACGATGATTGTTCAATCTTCTTTTAACACCTCTCATGGTGGCCATTATGATGGCACTATTTTTATATATGATATATATTATGTTTTTGTTTTCCTTATGATTCTATATTTTTCATTTATGTCATACCTTTATGATTTCCATTATGGGTAAACGCGATAATTTCATTTTAGGAAGTGCGGACTACCGCCTCCTCAAAGTGATTTGAATCGTTAATGCCATATGTGGGATGTATAAAGGATGGAGTAAATGATATTATATATGATATTATACTGAAATTATAATATACCTTTATATAATTATTATTTCATTCCAATAAATACGAAATAGAAATGAAAGTAGCTTTCATGCGTACGTACGGCTTACCGTCTCCATGAACGGTGCATTTAATTTCTTACCTCTAAATGTTAAGTAATATTATGAATGAATGTATATAATGGATATATATGATATATATGATATCTAAATCATGAATATAATTCTGGATAAAATGGATATTATACCACATAAACTACTTGTAATTATAAGAAGTTTATTGTTGACTCAAGTACCAAAGATCGACAAAATGACCATTATTAACATAAATGACTACATAATTTTCATAACATTGTAATAAGTGATGTAAAAGGGATAATTAAATTGAAAAAGGTTCTTAGGAAATTATAGATTAACTCTAGTTTATTATTCATGAGATTAATGAATGTTTGAGTGAAGTCGGACACGAGGTAAGGGAAGTTCTGAACCCAATTTCCATTATTTGGGTTAGTCTATTACTTTAAAATTATTTCATGATATTATTATGTCCTATATTGTATTTATAGTTTATTTATGTGTACATATGAGGAATACACATAATATATCCTTTTCATTTTAAAAAATGATCTTTGTAAGGGACTTCGTCTTAATCTCCATTCATTGAGGCATATTTTGTTTTATACAAAAATTTCTTTTATACGGTGTATAAACCCCTTTGACTTTTAAGTTTATTCAAAAGGAATATTTTTATATGATTCATTTTACTAAATGACAAAAAGGAATGTTTTTCTTGTTGTACGTATGCGGCGACAACAACTTATATGCCGCCGTGACCATTATTTGAGTTTCGACTTCCTCTACAAGCCATAACTTTTTTTAAACGAAAAATAAATACAATGTTTTAATTTTATTTTATTTTGGTATTGAAAATGGTTTTGAAAGTGTTTTTATTATATCAATGTGTTGTATTGATATCTTGTTATTGAAATGTGGAAATGTTATGTTTCCTTTATGCATGTTTTATGTGATACTGTTATGTTATGGTTTATGATATGTTTAAACCTGTTTATATGAGAAATGAATTGGACTTAATAAGTGACGAGTGGAGCCCACTATAGCTCCTCGATGCATCAGTAGGTCTCATGAGACAAACTAGTGTCTTGGAACGAGGCCTTGACAAAATCTTATTTGTAGTCTTAGCACGAGGCCTTGGCTACATGGTTATGATAGTCTGACATTATGCATTCCATCATTATGAAAGTGGTTATCGATATTGCATGTGATTATTCGACCAGTAGAATATCCATGTGAATAAGTAAATGGAATTATCTCATTTTACTTTTTCCATATTATGTTGAAGTTCAAGTTTAAAAGGCTTTTGTTTTAGTCATACATTGCCTTAAATGTTTATGTTTATTTATGAATTCTTCCTCTATATTGTTATCCTTATTGAGCATCTGAGCTCACCCCTTTCAATGTTTTATTTTTCCCAGGATGTGAAGAAATATTTTATGACTGACCTACAAGGATAGTCTGAAGGGGATAGAAGTGTGGACTATGGAGACTATGTTATTTTGATTTTTCACTTTATGATGTAATGTAACATTTATGAATGTATCTAGTGTTTCCAAGGCTACTAAACTAATCGGTCTTTTGAGACTTGATCTTTTGTGATCATGCCAATGTTACGCAATAATGAACTGACTCTAGGTAACGGGGGTTGGGGCGTTACAATTATGATGATTGTTGTGATGGTATTAAAAGTAATTCAAGAAATGTTTTGATGGAGAAGAAGTATTATCTATGACATGTGAAATACTGTGAAAATGACTATTTTCAGGAAGTTATGAAGAAGAATTAAAGAGGATGGACTTAAAAAATGTTTGTATATATATGTCATGATGAAGAGTAAAATTTGAAAGTTTTTAACTTATCTTAAATCTCAAGGACTTGTGTCAATATTGATACATTTTTTGCAACATGGAATATTATTGATGTTCATGAAAATATCCATTTTCATGTGGATTTTATTTGAATTCCATGTAATATAATTATTTTTGTAATGAGGTATTGATGGTGGGTTTTTATGTGAAATGATCTTTTACAACATCAGGTTTAATGAGGGATCATGAAAATCTCATTAGAATTATGTAAATCAGATATATATGGATTTTTGTAAACTGTAAGAAAATTTTACTAAGATGTGTTTTCGAATGAGGCTTCCACATAAATGGGGGTTCATGGTTTTCGGATAAAAATATAATAGTTCAATAAAAATCAATAAAATGATACCATAGTATTATATTTGAAATAGATTCCCTATTATAATCATGTGGGGGGTTATAAAATATTTATCATACTATTTGAGGCAGCTTCAGTGGAAAATCAAGGATGGATGATAGAACACAATTGAGATTCCCATGCATAGTACGCTAATCGTCAATAAAGTGAAGTTATAGTATGGTATTTTGCATATATGATATTCTATATTCATGTTAGGAGAATATAAGAAATTTAACATTATACTTAAGGTACATTGAATTTAAAATAAAATCTAGTTGATAGAACACAATTGAGATGCCCATACATAGAATGCTAAACTATAATAATGTTATTCCATAGAACACTTTTTGGCATAGATGTTATGCTATATTCATGAGATGTAGATTTGAAAAATTTAGCATACTATATGTGAAATATACTATTGAGAAGTGTACTATATGGTAATTTCATCACTAAAATGCTATGGTGGTATGTGAATGAATAATTCCCCACAAATGACATTCTTCATAGATAATAAATCTTTGAAAATTTCCTTAATGTATGTGGTGAGGATAATATGTGGGTCTCCATGTAGTTTGTAGATGAAGATTTATTGAGGAATGATGAGATTATTTGTGGAAGAATTCCTTTTCAGACAAAAATGATGATAGTAGATATGCTAAGATTAACCAATTTAAACGTCATTGCATGATTAAAGAATTTTCATGCACTAAATTGATTGATAATTTCTATTTTTTCCTATTAATACAAGGCTATATCTCTCACTAAATATGATCAAAAATTTGGTAGAAGTGTTTATATTGAGCAGAAGTTCTTATTTTATTCTATTTGGGTTATGTAAAGAAATCCTTTATTTTAGAAAATGGTAAAATGCGGTGTCAGAGGCTATTATAAGAGATGCACTATGTTCAGTGTACTTCTTTTCTATATAGTGAAGTGCTATTCTATTTTCTATATAGGTGACCTTCTATGAAAAAATTAAAATTAAATCAAATCATATTCAATATTCATTTCTCTAAGAATTAGGAATGTCAACAAACAATATGCAAATATTCATATATGTTATGCCATGATCATTTAATGATCATATTACTTTTTTTTTGAAAACAATTTGAAGAGTATAATGTGAATAAAAAAGTGAAGTATTATGTGTGAAAATATCAATTGATTATGCATGAAGAAATTAAACCAAAAGTATGAAAAATATAATATTTTCTATGTTGTGATCATTTAATGATCATAAAACAACTTAAAAAAATATTTGAAGAATGTATAGTGAATATAAAAGTAAAGTACAATGTGATGAAAGAATCAGTTTGATAAGAATCAAATAAGCAGACCAGTAGTACACTACATATCAAACATGCTATAATATGATCATTGAAAAAATTTAGTATACTTTTTGAAAAATATAATGTGAATTGAAAATATATGTACAATATGAATCATGCATAAATACACTAAGAATAACAGAATTATACCAGTAGTATGATACATATCATACATGATATGATATGATCATTTCATGATTGTTGGAACAATTTAGCATATTGTTTAATCAATATACAATGAATATAAAACTTATAATCAATATGATCCAAGCATCAATAAACTAAGTATCAAATAAGTAGAGCAAATATATGTGGCATATCATACATGATATGTTATGATAATTTCATGTGTGTAGGATCAATTTAGAATATTGTTTGATGTTTACAAAGTGGTTAAGAAAATGGGATGTCCGTGCTATAAACATGGTTTTATATTGTATTTGAATTGGGATTCAGAAATATATATTATTCTATGTTTTTCAAGTCCATATCTTGCATTAAAATATATTGAAGAAATTGTTTTTTCCACTTTCGTGAATTATTTGAGGAAGGGACTCTATCATAAGAAGGATGAATCATTTCCCAAGAAGAAATATGATAAATATCTAATCATTAGTAAACAATCCATGATGGGGGATTCAACAACATAAAAATGAATAGGTATTTATACTAAACCTTTTAAATATCGTTTTTGTGCCCTTATAAGTAATTTCTACATATGATTCTTCCTTTATCACCCATGAACTTAGCATAGTGTCCATTTTGAGTTCAATTCCTCCAAAAGAATCACAATGTATTGAATTGCAAGACATTATATGAATCATATGATTTCCATTTCATATGAATTTATAATTCATATAAATGAAAACCTCATATGATTATGAAAAGGTTCATACAGGACTCAAAAATATATTATAGAATCTAAAAATGTCACAGTGGATCATATTTTTTTTGTAAAGGAAAATAACCTACAAGATATCTAAATTATCAAATAAGAACATAATTCTATAATGTGGCCACCAAGTGTCAAAATTTTAGTGAAAAATATCTGAGGGGGTTAAAATTTATCAAAATTAAATATCATATTGGTGTTTAAAAATTCTCTTATTTGGGTCTCAAAAGTCATATGAGATCAGAATTATCTTCCAAAAGAAGATTTTTGAAAAGGAAATTATAATACATGTGGTAAATTATCTTATGAGGGTAAATTTACCTATATAGAAGACTAAAACATCATTCATGGAAGGATATCTAAAATTAAAACATCATATAAAATATTATCTTATGAAGTAGAGAAAACTATCCTACATGCTAAATGGTCTTATGAGGTAGATTATCTTATGGGAAAAACATAACCAATTTTTTTTTCATTTTGAGTTCAACAATATGAAATAACAAGGACTTTACTACCTTACTACTAAAATTATGGGTTTTGCAAATAATTTTTGTAAATGAATAAAACACATAAAAACATTGAATTAACCCATTTTCATAATAATTCAAAAACAATACTTCAAAAAAATGGTGTTATTTTAATTAAAAAAGTGTGGATTAAATAATTTAAATATAAATGAGGGATCATGAATATATCAGATCTATCAGGAATGTTAACATATGTTGGTTCAATACAATAAATATTCTTATAATAAATTTTTTATTTTTGTATAAAGTAGAAATTGATATTCGGAATTCAAAAAAATAATTACTTGAAAATGAACATATCATCACTAAAAAATTTCCATGATTGGTATAGACACTTAAACATAGTACTATGATATGTGAGTAAATTTTATGTGTTGGATTCCCCACTACTTAATGATCCACATCAGGAAGCTAGTGAGTGTGAAAATGATTCCTATTGTAGACACTTGGATTATGCGTTCAATGTTTAAATCTTAAAGTTATCATCAATGATATACTAATAATGGTTCTTCCCTTTCGAAGATAAAACTCTTAGGTGTTTTCAATGACATATTATTAGGTAAAATGTTTTATCCTCCTTTAATTATTAAAGATTATAACGTCAAAAATATTATACCAAATTATCACAAAGATGAAACTACACTATTTCAAGTGGAATATAGGGGTAAATTTTTAGTTTTCAGGAAATTTTGATGATGTAAATAGAATAAATAGAAATATATAATTGATAATTAATACATGATATTACATTAAAATATTTATGTATTGTAGATGTAAAATAAATATTGATCTTGGTTGGAAGATAAAAGAGGCTTAAATAAGGGTGAGTTTGAGAATATCATTACCATGAATTCATCAATAATTAAGTATATAGTATATTTTTTTTTCTAAACTCACATTTACATATAAACATATGATTTATAGTGTTATTAAAAGGATAAAATACACCTTTATTTTCATGGAGATATTTATTACGAGTATTGGAATAATTTTATTATCCTTTTATGATATTATTTACAAATAATAGCATTAAAACCCAACCATATACCAAATAAAATGAAAGATTAGATCTCATATGAGTAATAATATAATATAAAGACACCATTTCATAAGTTTGTGTGTTACTATATGAATCATTTATCAAGGATAATTCTAAAAAAACATGTATGTGGAGTAGAAAGTGTGTTATTATGAATTATCAAAATTTTACTAAGGATATTCTATAAATACCTAACACGGAAACTAATAAATAAAATAACAGACTATTATTATATGAGAAAGGGAACATCTATAATTTTGATAGTGGGACAAATATAGAATATGTTAAAGTCACATCTTAAGATTTATTCGGTTTTGAAATAGTAATAAGTTCCAAAGTAGTTCATGGAAATTAATGTTATTATCACACATTGTTTATAATAAAGTTTTAACCAAATATAAATGGTTTATAATCACTATGTCTGATGATATTGTATTTATTGGGGATAATTAATCAACATATTTCAAGGAAGTAGTAAATAAAAAATAGTATTGTAAATGGAAAGTATTTATGAATTCATGAATGGATTCCTTGTATGAAAATAAAATTAGTGTTTTGGTATAACATATTACTATTATGAATACCACTGGGTACAAATGGGTTTTCATGAATGTTCTCAACAAATATGGTATATAAAATACCTATAAATAAATGTTGGTTGATAAATGTTTTAAGATAAGTCAATATGTTGTCTCAAATGAAACATTTTCATCAATAGATATATTATAATTTATTTTAATTATAATAACTATAGAATGGTACCATGATAATTAGTGAAACCTTTCACGTCATAGGTATGCTATACATTGGGACAATTTTAACATTATTTTGCCTCTATAGTTTTTCAGGAGTTAGGGGCTGAGATTTAAGATTATTGGAGAAAAAATACAGGTACATGATTTTTACATGTTTAGGAGTAACTGGGATGGAACTGTGTGTTATGGATTATTTGGTTCTAGTGGATCTTTTCAAAGTTTGAGAATGGTTTGTCTAATTCTGAAATATTTCTTGGAAAACCATGTGATATGTTAGGTTTGGGTCTAGAGGTGGTTGCATGGCTTGCTCATGACTTTTCTAACCATGTGGTTATTTCTAGTTAACCATGAACTTTATTTTTCAAGGGATAGTTGAGACCACCTAGTTAGCACAAAAGTTTTCAAACCTTGCATCCAAACCATTTGATCTATATGCATTTCTTAAAATAGTAAAATTACCCCAATAGCCATGGTTATTTTGACCCAAATTTCACTCTAATAACTCATTGTCCTAACCCAACCTCTCCTTATCACACTAGGATGTTATCCCTTTTGTATCATAGTAATTTTATATGGATTTTGGTGTATCTATTTAAGGTATGTGAAAATATATTCTTTATTCTCCCTTTATTCTCTAGATTTACTCTCGATCTCTTATCCCCTTGATTCATTGAACCCAAATGGTTTTTTTGTAAAATATAAGGTTTAATGTGTGGAATTGATTATTTTTATCATGGATCTATAATTGTGATGACTTGATGTCTTCATTTAATATCAATATTTTCAATGGAAACTAAGTTTCCTCTATTAGTGTTGTAGGTGTCTCTATATAATAAGTATATTTCAGGAATCAGTTTATCAATATTTTGTGTTCCTTTAGTTCTTTTATTGGAAAATGATTATTTAATATCTATTAGGGTTTATTTATGAAAATTAAATATTTTTCATGGAAAATATATAAAAATTGGTTTTTAATTACAAATATTTTCATACACTTCATGTTTTTAATGAAAATTATCATTTATGGTTTTGAGTATAAAACTAGTTTTCCATCATTGGAGTGGTAAATATTTTCTTATTGAAATATTTTATTAAATTGGGGGAATGGTGTACTTGAATTTATTATGAAAATATATCACATGGGAACCATAGGCACATCAGGTTATGGACATATACATACCTATGTGAGTGTATACCCACTAAGGGTTACCAGTGTGATACTGATATATTGTGGTAGGTTTCGATATCATTAAGATTCAAATTATATATGATTAATGTTTCTTGTGTGTCCTATATGTGTATTCTCAAAGGTTAGATCCCAATTGTGCATGGTTTTATTCATGATAGTGATGTTTCATGTTTTTATTCCTCAAATGTTTACATTTTTAGGTATATAAACTCTTTATTATATCTTTTTAGGTAGTAATTCATATTTATTTCATATTATTATAGATTTTAGTATTGAGTTTTTTAAATTAAAATAATAGAATTTTTTATGAGACGTTTTATCAAATGAAATTATTTATAAAAAAATGTTTTAAACCAATAAATAATGGATTCATAATAATGTACATTGTATGGATTCATGATGGAATACTATTAGGAATTTTCCTCTAACCTTTTATATTCCATTAGTAATATACATACTTGGATTGATAGGATCCATGTAAAGGTATGGTTTTCATGTATCAATATTAATTCTATTGGTTGATGTCTCTTCATAGTGGTTTTGTAAAGTCATGAGGGACAGTCACATGGATTCTTGGTTTTGGTCATGGAAATAAGTAGTTTCTGGGATTATCCTTCTGCCATTGTTTATCTTGTCTCTTGGTTTTGTACCTCTTCTGCAATTATATACAATTTTTCGATATCATTATCTTATTATATATGATACATTTTAAATTGTTATTTCATGTTAAAACTATTACAATGGTTCTTTGTGTTGATACCTAGGTTCTTGTCACTAGTCCATGATGATAAGAAATACTCTTCATAGGTGGTAGGATCACTTAAGTGACATGTCAATTTGAAACGGATCAGTTTTTTACAAAATTTCATAAATTGGAGGTTTCTTTGGTGGTTTATTGTATACTAGAGTTTTGTCCATGTAGAATTAGGTGGTAAGTGAGGAAGGGTTACTGGAAAAATCAATTTCATATCTTACCTCCAGTTACCATGACTGGTCAAGGATTTTTTCATCAAGAATCTATGCTTGAATTTTTGTTTTTATAAATGAACATGGTTAATTTTCTCTATTATATTTTACCATTTTCATCAATCCTTATTTGACTAAGAGATTTAATATGGATTCTTGACATTTATATTTTAATTCGTAGATGTATTCAGATTCTAATAAGGTCTTACCTCTTGTGTTTAATAGATAATTCCTCCATAAGGTTCTCTTGGATTATAAGTGAAGGACCTATTCGAAAAATACCATGTGAAACCCCTTCATTGAACCCTTCATTAGTGGAAATAGTAAATATATGATATTCAATCACATGGTAATTATTATTGTGGAAAATGAGAATGGATGGTAAATTATCCTTTGGAGTTCAACATAAAAATTACTCTAATATTCCATAGTGGCAATGGAACCAAAGAATCTGAGGAATATATTGAGAGATTAAAATAGATTTTCCACTTTATGGGGGCTCTAGAGGACTATATGATGGTAATTTCACATTATATGCTTGAAGTTCCTAGAAGGAAATGGTTGTAGTCCATCATGAAAGCTAAATTACAAAAGGAACTCACATTTAGAACTTTCATGAGGTCCTTCAAAAAACAGTTCTATCCTATGACCATACATGTGGAAAAGGCTAGGGAGTTTGTAACGTTGGATCAAGGAGTCCCTTTATTGGTGGAGTATTATACTTGTTTCATCCATCTATCTCCAAAACATGGAATTAATGACTACCTTAAGGCTATATAGTTTAATATGGAAGTAATTATAGATATTTGATTGATGTTTGTTATCATGTTCTTGATGACCATTACCGATGTAGTTGATAATGTGCTTATAGCTGACACATACTTAGTCAAGAAAATATGTCTCAGTGGAGCATCTATTATTATTGGGGTAGTCATCGTGTGTCACCTATCCTTAAAAGGAAGCACAGTAATAGTTCTTTGTTTTCATTAGGATCTATGAAATATGGTTTTCAAGAAAATACCAGGTAGTTTTCTTCTATTGTGGAAGACTTATCCATTACTAAAACTAATTGTACGGTGACAACGAATATCTTCCATCACTGTGGATAATATGGTCATCGTAAATGTTTTTCTAGAAGAGTTTCATATGGAAGTAGAGTTGAATACACCTTACCAAAAGATCTTGGGATCAGTTAAATGCTATGAAATGGTGGTGGATCTTATTCTAATGTTACGGGGGGTAATTAGGAAATGAAGAAATCTGAGATAGGGGTTTAGTTTGGATACCTTTATATAGAAGAGTATGAACTAGTGGAATATGACGTAGTTTTGACTACTATGAGATGTAAAATGTTTATCACTTATTCTAAAGTCTTGGATCTGTTTGATACCAGTTAAAATCATTATTTTATATCATAAAATTTGGTCAATGTGTTGGGATTATTCTTGGAGATTATGTTATTTTTATGGAACATTCTACTCCCTTATGAAGGGGGAAAGAGTAGGGTTTTAATTATTCCAAGTGTCAGGGTATGATTACCAACCATAATATCATATAGAATTTATATTTTATTGATCTTAATATGTTTTAACTTATTAGTAAAAAGGATTAGATTGCTAATTTTATGTCCCAGATCAATATTTATCATTTTTAGCTTTAGTTTATATCTCCTAATGGGGTTACTTGTGTCTTTCATGGTGAGTGGGATCCTATATCTGGGTGAGTAGGGAATATTTTCCCTAAGGTTAGAATGATCTCATTTCAATTTTTAGATATTTTTATTGAGTACATATATTATTATTAAAGTGTTTTTCTTCCTACTATTATGAATGAGTAATATAAAGACTTTCCTTGTAACATTTTCTAGGTTAATTCCAAAAAGAGAAGTTGATATTAATATTGACCTTTATCCGAGGATGATCCTCAAAATCTTCAACATTTTATCATATGACATCCACTAAGTAAAATAAAATTACTATTAATATTGAGGATCTTGAGGATAATTTTTTATGTATGAATGTGTCACCTTATACATGTCATATTCGCTTCATAAATAAGTACATGGAAGCCTTTAGTTTTGTGAAGACTACCAAATGTTTAATCCAATGACTATTCAAGAAAGTGCACCCTTCTCCTATGATTAATGATATATTTCATCAACTTAGGGTATCCTAATCATTTTCTAATATTGATTTGTGATAGGGTCACCATTACATAAGTGTCTGAGAGGAGGATATTTTGTAGAATATATTCAATAAAATGTATGAAAATTATGAGTATTTGGATATTCCATTGGGTCTTGTTAACACTCATGTGGTGTTATCATCTTTGAGGAATTAGATAATTTTTTTAGAATCCATCATGGTTCTTATTGTGGAAGATATTTTGGTGATTTTAAAGATTGAATAATAACTTAGAGATCATCGTGATATTGTTCTCAGAACTCTGAATGAACATCATATGTATTGAAAGAAAACTAAATTCCAGTTTTCTATATAAAAAGTGAGGTTTTTTGGAAATTTTATAACTAAGATAGGTATATTAGTGAATCATAAATAAGCTCAGACAATTATTTCCTTGGATCAACCTAGAATGTGTTTGAGATTTACATCCTCTTGGTTTTTATGGTTATTATAAAAATTTCTTTAGAAATTTCACCTATATTCCATCTCATATGTTATATTTAAACCATAAGGGTATATAGGCTCAATGGAATGATAATTCTCAATGATAATTTAAATATATTAAAGTGAGGATGAATTTATATCTGGTGTTTATTCTTTTTGAAACATTTTTTGGTTACCACATGTGTTTTTATGCCTCTGTTATAGGACTACAAGGGCCAAAAGTATATATCTTCCTTGAGGCATATGAACCTATAACAGAGATTTTTGGTTCAGTATCTTCAAAATTTTTATTTCGATATTTCATACACACCTTGTAAATATAATGTGGTCACTAATACAGTTATAAATAATTTAACGATGCAGACCAAGAAGGATTCTATGGAATAATGATCTTTGATGATTTTATTAACTAAGATGTGCTTGGATGTAGAAAAAGGTGATGGGAAGGAGTTCTTATCTTTTATGAAAGATGATTCTTTATTTTATGATTTGATTCTTTATAGACCAGAAATAAACACTTATTTTCATAATTTTAGTTAAAAAATCTATGGTAATGTGACCTTAGGAAATTGGACTGAATCTATTTATGATGTTTTTATTTTTTGAGGAAGATTGGTAACTCTAATAACATTGCAGAGGAAATTGATGGATAGTGGAAATTAGTCCAATTTTTCCCTACACCCTGGTACTAACAAGATGAATTAAGACTTTAGATATTGATATTAGTTTTTGGGGATGAGTTAGTTAATTGAGTATTTTTTATCAGGACGCCTTATCTAAAAAATATTAAGTTAGATCACCAAAGACCAGACTATTTTTTGTTTCCCTTACAAATAATAGAATGTAAGTGGGATGAGATATGCATGGAATTTATTATTGGTTTAAAATATAATCCTATTGGGAAAAATATTATCTGTGTGACCATTGATTTACTTTAAAAACCATATCATTTGTGTCACATTAATCAGAAAACAAAGGTAGAAGATCTTGGAATGATATATATCTAAATGATCATGATTATCTAGGAAGTACATTCTATTAATAATAATAATAGAGATATGTGATTTAAATATTGGTTTTTAATGGTTTATATGAGCTGTTAGGTACTAATTGATGTTTACCATAGTATATCAAGCTCAGACAGATAGATAGATTAAGTGATCCATTTTGATTCTTTAGAATATGCTTCAGGAATTAATTCTATATTTCTATGGTTCATTGGAAAAGAATAGTTCCTTAGTTGAGTTTCCCTATATAACAGTTATCAGTATTTGATTAAAATATAACCCTTTGAAAAATTTCATTGGTATCCTCTAAAATATACTTTATCATGGGACGATTTAAGAAAATAGTATTTGTTTGGACAAAATCTTGTTCAATAGATTAATAATATTTTAAAGTTTATATGAAATATGTTAGTAATAGCTTAGAGTCAACATAAATCCAATGTTTACTACCATCATTTCTTGCTAGATTTTGTAGTGTGTGATCAGATTTTTTTAAGGATTTACCTCATTTTGGACATATTCATTTGGGATGATATGGAAATTTGGTAACATGGTTTATTGGAACTTTCAAAATAAATATACATATTGTAAAGTTGGGATATTATTTAGACTTATTATCTCCCATGACATCAATCTGTGATGTGTTTCATGTTTTCCAACTAAGGAGGTATCAACTGGACCCTCTTTAATTGTTAGAAAAGGAATATGTTGATCTTAATCTTAATACCTTAGTGGATGAGATCTCAATTTAGATTAAGTATCATTTGATTTAGGTCATGTGTTGTAGAATTATTTCCCTTGATCTATGTAATACGGCAGTGTGGATGGGTTAGACACATGGTGTGGGAACATGAAGAATTGATGATGTAGTAGTGACCTTTTTCTTTTTGAGTTCAGAATCCTAAGATCATTCTAGGTAAAGAAATTGACACTATGGGGAGAATTTTGACACCCTCTGTGTCACATGTATGTTATGTTTTGGGCCTCCTATATCTCTATAATGGTTCTAAATGTTTTTAGAAGTTAGGGATATTTTTTTTACTATGGGGTGAAAAGGTCTTGGAACATGGCTTATGAACAATTAATAGTAACTACATAATAATCTTGAAATGGTGATTTATTGGTTCTAATGAAATTTTGTATATTTTTAGCCCATTTTTTCTAAATAATAAATAATTCTAGGAAAACTATGTGAGAAGATTTTTTTGGATATAGAGGAAACTTCAAGGCTATCACACAATTTCTCTAACTATGTGACTATTCCAGGGTAACTATACACTTTAATTGTTAAGGTATAGTTGTGACCACATGGTTAGTTCATGGATTATCTATCTATTAATCCAAACTATGTGACTCAAATGTGTTTTATGAAATTACAAAAATACCCGGACACCCTCAGTTTTTTAACCCAAATTTTACCCTATTCTCTAATTATTCTGACCAATACTTTCCTTGACACTCAATAATGTTCTCCCCTTATTATCTTGTTGAATTTCTATCTATTTGTGTGGATATTATAAGGCCCCAGCCTTAAACGTTACTTAATCTTGACTTATTACAAGATTACACATTGAGGATCTTTTTGGGTTTAGAGTTTTAGAGAATTAGATCATAAACCTTGCATTACATTCCACATATAAACAAAGTGGTTACATAAAGATAGTATTCTTCATTCCCATCAATGGAAACACATTTAAAATAAAACATGGATTATTTCTTGACACATCCTTGACTCTATCATCTTATCATGTACCTTTCCCTTGACCTGTGAAAAACATTTCAAAAACTTGGGATGAGCATAAAAACTCAGTATGGGTTATAAAAAAAACATGGAAAGGAAACATGAGTTCATATATACATAAGAATGAAATCATACTTTACCCATAAAACATAGGCACTTTAACATACCTCATAAAATCATGAATAAATCATAAAAATCATAAGACATAAAGGTAACGTGAGGCATTCATAACATTTTTACGTAGGGAGTAACCCTCTTGGTTACGTTTGGAATACCCATCACAGTATATTCCCTAAAATCTCTTCAGAGAAACCTTAACGTTTCACTCCTTCGCGTTACCCAATGCATTGGAGAGCTATATTGGGCTCACCCACCCTTAGTTTATCACGGAACCACCCGTCTTCATAATAATGCCCAAGAACCATAACATAATCATATCACATAAAACATGCATAAAGGAAACATAACATTTCCACATTTCAATCACGAGATATCAATACAACACATTGATATAATAAAAACATTATGAAATCAATTTTCAATACCAAAGTAAAACATGGTATTTATTTTTCGTTTAAAAAAAAGGTATGGCTTGTAGAGGAAGTCGAAACTCAAATAACGGTCACGACGGCGGAGAAGTCGTTGTCGCTGCATACGTATGACAAAAACATTCCCTTTTGTCGTTTAGTAAACGCTTTGTATAAAAAAGATTCCTTTTTAATAAACGTAAAAGTCAAAGGGGTTTATACACCGTATAAAAAAAGTTGTGTATAAAATAAAATATGCCTCAATGAAAGGAGATTGAGACGAAGTCCCATACCTCGTATCCGACTTGACCCGACCGTTCTTTAATCTCCTGAATGATAAACATGAGTTAATCTCTACTTGATTATGAATCTTTTTCAAGTTCATTATTCCTTTTATACCATGTTATGAACATCATGTAATCAGTTAAGTTAATAATGTTCATTTTGTCGGTATTTGGTTCTTAAGTCAAAAATAGACTTCTTACACTTACATGTTGTTAATTTGGTCAAAGGTTCATTATATCCAGAATGGTATTCATGATGTAGATATCATATATGTCATATATATCCAGTACATACTTTCATTTATAATATTACATAATCATTTAGATGTAAGAAATGAAATGCACCGTTCATGGAGACGGTAAGCCGTACGTACACATGAACGCTACTTTCATTTCTATTTCGTATTTTATAGAATGGAATCATAATTATATAAAGGTATATTATAATTCCTTTATAATATCATATATAATATCATAGTTCCATCCTTTATATGTCCCACATATGGTATTTAATGAATCAAATCACTTTGAGGGGGCGGTAGTCCGCACTTCCTAAAATGAAGATATCATGTTTACCCATAATGGAAACCATAAAGGTATGCCCAAAATGAAAAAGAAAACAGAAGCTTAAGGAAAACATAAAAATATTATATATCATATATAAAAATAGTGACATCATAATGGCCACCTTTGAAGGTGTTAGATGAGTGTTGAACAATCATCGTTTCGGGAGGCAGAATTTCGCCATCCACGGAAACTGTATGTTCTTTAACCATTTGATGTAGTTGTGTGAGAGTGTAGCTCAAATAAATCTTATAACAACATCCTAGTATATTGAAGATACTGGTGTTGTTACAAAAGAAGTAAATAAAAAGAGTTTAGGGGGTTGGAGAAGCAAAATAAAACAAATGAACATGAGAGAATGAATTACCTTTAAAAGTGTATCTCCTTTTGATTTGAGTCTAAAGGCTTCCTTTGAAAGGCTTCTGCCCAAATGGAATCCTCTAGGATGAGTAGAGGGATGTGGAGAGTGTAAATGGGCAGGGGTTGGCCGAGCCAAAGGCTCGAGAAGTGTGTGAAATGAGGTAGAGGTGGGGGACTTTTATAAGAGGAGAGGAGGGGAACTTTTGGAAAGTAAAGAAATATTACATTATTTGAAAATGTTTTTCGGTTTTAAAAGGTCCCAAATTGATATAATTCATGGATAAGGTGATAAGGGTTCTAAATCCACTCATCCAATTGGTTTTGGCCATGTGTAGTTCATAGATTTTACATTGTCTTTCCATTTTATTTAAATCGTCAAATAATGATGTCATCGCTGCATCATTATTATGTCATAAATAATTTAATTTATTTAATGTATAAAAATAATAAAAAAATACTATAATGTAGGAAATCTTTTTAGATTTCCAATGACTATTTATAATAAAAAATATGATCTTTATAACCCCATGTAAAAATTGTTTTCGTAAAACATATTATGTTTGTGTCATTTTTTACTTTTACATTAAATAAAAAGTTATTTATGTCATTTACCAACCAAAATGTCTCCATGGGGTCCCCAAGTTTACTCATGGCTTTTCTTGGTAGGCCATGACACAACCAATAAGTTTGGGACATGTGTCTAGGTCATTTCATATTATTAAAGCATTATTTATACCTTAAACTACACTAATTACCACTAATCGCGATTAAAAACTTAATAAGTTACTATTTACCAAAAAATTATTTTAATCTCATTGAACCACATTTTACTTCTTAATGACAACCATTTATGTCGGATTTTCAAAATTCAATACACATTAGTGGTAAAATTTCATTTAACTGAAAAATCAGTTTGCTTGATTACCACTTAGTGGTTTCACTATTCATAAAAAATTGAAGTTTTTCAGAAAATTACCAAAAATTCACCCTAAGCTATATATGACATTCAGAATTCAAAAATGAAGTCTATTTTACAAAATTTAAATAATATAAGTCACATTAATTAATTTAATAATTAATTCCCGTTGCCAGAGCAAAAAGCGTGTTTTTACAAAACAATAAGTATCAAAAGATTGACACCAGTTTAAGTCTAATTTCAAAGTGAAATTGATTCCAATGACCACAATTGGATAAAATAGTAAAAATATATTCTAATTTCACTTCAAAACCAATTCAAAACATAATATAATCATATAAATAAATTAGATTAAAAAGCAGTTTTGATGTAAAATGCAGTATTTTTCACTATTCATTAAAAAAATGAACATTGTCAGAAAAATACCAAAAATTCACACAAGGTAAATTTTGATGTCCCAATCATAAAGAATAAGTTTATTTTGACAAACATAGTTTATAAAATTGTCAAAATATAGATTCAAAAATGGTTTGCCATCAAAAGGCACTAAAACAATCTTTTAAGAATATTAGTGTATTCCATGCATAAGATTGTATTTATTTTCATTTTAAGCCTCTATAACACTATCTTAATCATTAATAGACATAGATAAAAATATCTATTATTCATTACTTACTTGGGATGTTACATCCTTCCCCCCTTTAGAAAATTGTGTCCCAGCAATTTATTTACTTATCGAATAAATGGGGGTACTTATCCCTCATTGCATTTTCAGATTCCCATGTTGCCTCTTCAATCATGTGGTTTTTCCACAAAACGTTTACCTGCTTAATCACCTTATTCCGTAACACTTGCTCCCTGTGGTCAAGAATCTGGACCAGTTGTTCCTCATAAGATAGGTTCTCTTCCAGCTGAACTACCTCTAGACTCAAAACATGAGATTGATCTGGCATATACTTTCTCAACATCGAAATGTGAAAAACATTGTGTACCTGAGATAAACTCAGAGGTAAAGCCACTCGGTATGCAACTGATCCAACTCTCTCCAGAATTTCATATGGTCCAATGAACCTTGGACTCAACTTTCCTTTCTTACCAAATCTCATCACGCTTTTCCGAGGAGAAACCTTGAGAAAAACATGATCACCTACCTCGAAAGATAGATCCTTCCTCCGGTTATCCGCATAACTCTTCTGCCTGCTCTGAGCTGTTCTCATGTGTTTCTGAATCAGCTGAACTTTTTCTGCCATCTCTTCTACCAATTCTGGTCCCATCAACTTTCTTTCACCCACTTCATCCCAGAAACCTGGAGTTCGACACCGCTTCCCATATAATGCCTGAAATGGTGCCATATGTATACTGGAATGAAAACTGTTATTATATGAAAACTCAACCAAAGAAAGATGTTGGTCCCAACTTCCCTGATAATCCATAGAACAAGCTCGTAGCATATCCTCCAATGTTTGAATTGTTCGTTCTGACTGCCCATCTGATTGAGGATGAAAAGCTGTACTAAAATTTAATTCAGTACCCAACAACTTCTGAAGGCCTTTCCAAAAGTTAGATGTAAACCTGGGATCACGATCCGATACAATGGAGAGAGGAACTCCATGTAACCTGACTATATCTTTAAGATACAAATGGGAAAGTTGATCAAGAGAGAAAGTATCTCGTATAGCAAGGAAATGAGCAGATTTGGTCAAGCGATCGACAATAACCCAGATTGCATTATTACCTCGAGATGTCTTCGGTAATCCAACAACAAAGTCCATGGATATATTCTCCCATTTCCACTCTGGCACTGGTAAAGGCTGAAGCATCCCTTTCGGTAACTGCTGCTCTGCTTTAACCTGTTGACATGTCAAACACTTCACAGTAAAATCAACAATATCTCTTTTCATTCCATCCCACCAGTAATACTCCCGCAGATCTCTATAAATCTTAGTACTGCCCGGATGAACTGAAAACGGAGAACTATGAGCTTCACATAACAGCTCTCTCTTCAACTGTGAATCACAAGGCACACACAATCTCCTCCCAAATCTCAATACACAATCATTATCAATGTTGAATTCAGGCAACTTACCTTTCTGAACCAGCTCTACCTTTTTCTGCAACTCACTGTCTTGCTTCTGTGCTTGCTTGATTCTATCTGATAGAGAAGATCTCACTGATACCTGAAACAAAACAGAAGGACTTCCTGCACCAACAACTTCTATGCCAAAGTTCATCAAATCGTTAACCAAAGGATCACGTTCCAAACGCAACATTGTTAATGAAGCATTACTTTTTCGACTCAAAGCATCAGCCACTTTATTTTCTTTTCCCGGATGGTAATGAATTGTACAATCATAATCCTTGATTAATTCCAGCCATCTCCTTTGTCTCATGTTTAACTCTTTCTGAGTGAATATATACTTTAAACTTTTGTGATCGGTATATATTTCACACTTTACTCCATACAAATGATGCCTCCAAATTTTTAAAGCAAAAACAGCAGCAGCTAATTCCAAATCATGTGTAGGGTAATTTACCTCATGAGTTTTCAACTGTCGTGAAGCATAAGCAATTACCTAATCATTCTGCATTAGGACGCAACCAAGTCCTTTCAATGAAGCATCACTGTATATAACAAACTCACCATTCCTGGAAGGTAGTGCCAAAACTGGAGCATTCACCAATCTTCTTTTCAATTCCTAAAAACAATCATCACATTCTTTTGTCCAGATAAACTTAACACCCTTCCGAGTTAGCTTAGTCATTGGACTAGATAACCGTGAAAAATTTCTAACAAACCTTCGGTAATAGCCCGCCAAACCAAGGAAGCTACGAATATCGGTTACATTTGTGCGTCTTGGCCATTTTTCCACAACTTTTGTTTTTGCAGGATCAACAGTTATTCCATATTTAGAAACAATGTGACCAAGGAAAGAAATTTGTTGCAACAAAAACTCACACTTGCTGAATTTCCCATACAATTTCTTTTCTTTTAAGGTTTGCAAGATAACCCTTAAATGTTTTTCATGCTCCTCTTTACTTTTAGAAAACACCAAAATATCATCAATGAAAACCACCACAAACTTATCCAAGAACTCATGGAAAATTCTATTCATTAAGTCCATGAATACAACAGGTGCATTGGTTAGCCCAAAAGGCATTACTACAAATTCATAATGGCCATATCTCGTACGGAACGCGGTCTTCGGAATATCTGCCTCCTTTACCTTCAGCTGATGGTACCCCGATCTCAGGTCAATCTTTGAAAAAAACTGAGCTCCCTGGAGCTGATCAAACAAATCATCGATATGAGGCAAAGGATATTTGTTCTTAACAGTGATATTATTCAAGGCTCTATAATAAATGCAAAGTCTCATAGAACCATCTTTCTTTTTAACAAATAAAACAGGAGCACCCCATGGTGATGTGCTAGGTCTAATGAAACCTTTCTCTAATAAATCATGCAATTGCTCCTTCAACTCTAAAAGTTCAATTTGTGCCATTCGATAAGGGGGTTTTGAAATTGGCTTAGCATCAGGAACTAAGTCAACAGTAAACTCAACTTCCCGATCTGGTATTATTCCAGGCAACTCATCAGGAAAAACATCAGGATACTCATTTACCACTAGCACATCATTAATCTGAACAGTTCCTTTATTTTCAACGATGTGTGCAAGGTAACATTCATTTCCATCTTTTACATGTTTCTCGGCCTCTTGATATGTTATCAAAAGTAAGGGTTCATTCTTGTAAACAAACTGAAAGACTTTCTGAAAAGAAACTTCTTTAGCTCTACAGTAAATCTTAGCATGGTAAATAGAGAGCCAATCCATACCCAGGATAAAATCAAACTCTACTAGAGGTAGAACAATAAGGTTTGCAAGTAGGTTATTTCCACAGATAAGGATAAGATGATTCTTATAAATTCTTTTTGCCTCAACATTCCCCCCATGTGTTTTTACCAAAAGTTCAGGAGTCATTTCTTGAGATGGTATTCCCATTTTACTAGAAAAGGTTTCAGAGATGAAAGAATGTGTAGACCCCGAATCAAACAACACACTGGCATAATCTGAAAAAACAAACAAAGTACCTGATACAACTTCATTTGATGGCCCGACATCTGCTGAAGTAGTTGCAAAGGATTTCACCACCCCTTTCTGCTTGTAGTCTAACTGCTTCCCATCACTCAAGCTCTTTGTCGGACACTCGTTTCCATAGTGACCCATCTCATTGCACTTATAACATTTCACTAACTGTAAATCAAATTTGTTCTTACCTTCACCTTGATCCTTTTCAGTGCAATCATGAGCCTTATGTCCCATATTACCACATCGGTAGCACTTTCCAGAATTCAGAAGACATTCCCCAGCATGCCTTTTGCCACATTTATCACGAACTGGAAACTTAGTTCTCTTACCATCAGACTTTTTTGAAGAATTCTTACCTTTCTCCTGCCACCTCGGTCGCTTCTTTTGCTGGTTGTTATAGAACACTTGGTCATCGGAAAACTCCATTTCCACATTCTCAGCACATCGAAAAAGCTTTTCATAACTTTTAAACTACCGAGAAGCTAATGCCCTTAGATATTTTGGCTTAAATCCTGAGTAAAAACGATTGATTTCACTATCAAGGTCCCGGATAAAATTTGGAGCATACCTTGCCAATCGAGTGAACCTTTCTTCATAGGCAGCCACTGAGTCTTCCTCTTGCCTCAATTCCAAGAATTTCTTTTCCATCCTAAGTCGAACAGCCTTAGGAAAATACTTCTCAAGAAACATACCTTTGAATTCATCCCAGTCAAGAGCATCAATCTCATCGGCGTCCCTGATGTTTTTAACCATAGACCACCACTGATCTGCTTCACCCTCCAAACGGTAAATAGCAAGAATAACCTTTTGATTGTCTGAACACCCCATGACATCAAAAATCTTCTCCAGTGCTTTAATCCACCCTTCAGCTAGCACATGGTCAGATGATCCTCTAAATGATGGTGGATGTTGCCTCATGAAATGTTCCACCACTGACATGTTCCTCTGCGGTTTTTCGGGCTGATCTCGTGCATGGATACCACCGCCATTTATCGCTTGAGTCAACTATGCCATTACTGCAACAAACTATTCAGTTCCAATTCCGACCATTTCTGGATGCTGATTCGGAAGGTTATTTCCTTCTGTATGCCTTCCTAGCACTGCTTCCCTATTTCCTCTGCGGAAAACCATTCTGAACAATCATGTCTTAGATGAAGCAACATGGTAATCTTTAAATGCTATATCATTTCAAAAAAAATATTTTTGGATAATCATTTAATAGAATTCTAACTCCTAAAGTTATCTAAACCGACCTTTGATACCAACTATAAGGCCCCAGCCTTAAACCTTTCTCAATCTTGAGTTATTACAAGATTACACATTGAGGATCTTTTTGGGATTAGAGTTTTAGAGAATTAGATTATAAAACATGCATTACATTCCACATATAAACAAAGTGGTTACATAAAGATAGTATTCTTCATTCCCATCAATGGAAACACATTTAAAATAAAACATGGATTATTTCTTGACACATCCTTGACTCTATCATCTTATCATGTACCTTTCCCTTGACCTGTGAAAAAAATTTCAAAAACTTGGGTTGAGCATAAAAACTCAGTATAGGTTATAAAAAAAACATGGAAAGGAAACATGAGTTCATATATACATAAGAATGAAATCATACTTTACCCATAAAACATAGGCACTTTAACATACCTCATAAAATCATGAATAAATCATAGAAATCATAAGACATAAAGGTAACTTGAGGCATTCATAACATTCTTACGTAGGGAGTAACCCTCTTGGTTAAGTTTGGAATACCCATCACAGTATATTCCCTAAACTCTCTTCAGAGAAACCTTAACGTTTCACTCCTTCGCGTTACCCAATGCATTGGAGAGCTATATCGGGCTCACCCGCCCTTAGTTTATCACGGAACCACCCGTCTTCATAATAATGCCCAAGAACCATAACATAATCATATCACATAAAACATGCATAAAGGAAACATAACATTTCCACATTTCAATCACGAGATATCAATACAACACATTGATATAATAAAAACATTATGAAAGCCATTTTCAAAACCAAAGTAAAACATGGTATTTATTTTTCGTTTTTTAAAAAAAAGGTATGGCTTGTAGAGGAAGCCGAAACTCAAATAACGGTCACGACGGCAGAGAAGTCGTTGTCACCGCATATGTACGACAAAAACATTCCCTTTTGTCGTTTAGTAAACGCTTCGTATAAAAAAGATTCCTTTTGAATAAACGTAAAAGTCAAAGGGGTTTATACACCGTATAAAAAAAAGTTGTGTATAAAATAAAATATGCCTCAATGAAAGGTGATTGAGACGAAGTCCCATACCTCGTATCCGACTTGACCCGACCGTTCATTAATCTCCTGAATAATAAACATGATTTAATCTCTACTTGATTATGAATCTTTTTCAAGTTCATTATTCCTTTTATACCATGTTATGAACATCATGTAATCAGTTAAGTTAATAATGTTCATTTTGTCGGTATTTGGTTCTTAAGTCAAAAATAGACTTCTTACACTTACATGTTGTTAATTTGGTCAAAGGTTCATTATATCCAGTACATACTTGCATTTATAATATTACATAATCATTTAGAGGTAAGAAATGAAATGCACCGTTCATGGAGACGGTAAGCCGTACGTACGCATGAACGCTACTTTCATTTCTATTTCGTATTTTATAGAATGGAATCATAATGATATAAAGGTATATTATAATTCCAGTATAATATCATATATAATATCATAGTTCCATCCTTTATATGTCCCACATATGGTATTTAACGAATCAAATCACTTTGAGGGGGCGGTAGTCCGCACTTCCTAAAATGAAGATATCGTGTTTACCCATAATGGAAACCATAAAGGTATGCCCAAAATGAAAAAAAATCAGAAGCTTAAGGAAAACATAAACATATTATATATCATATATAAAAATAGTGACATCATAATGTCCACCTTTGAAGGTGTTAAATGAGTGTTGAACAATCATCGTTTCGGGAGGCAGAATTTCGCCATCCATGGAAACCGTATGTTCTTTAACCATTTGATGTAGTTGTGTGAGAGTGTAGATCAAATAAATCTTATAACAACATCCTAGTATATTGAATATACTTGTGTTGTTACAAAAGAAGTAAATAAAAAGAGTTTAGGGGGTTGGAGAAGCAAAATAAAACAAATGAACATGAGAGAATGAATTACCTTTAAAAGTGTATCTCCTTTTGATTTGAGTCTAAAGGCTTCCTTTGAAAGGATTCTGCCCAAAGGGAATCCTCTAGGATGAGTATAGGGATGTGGAGAGAGTAAATGGGCAGGGGTTGGCCGAGCCAAAGGCTTGAGAAGTGTGTTAAATGAGGTAGAGGTGGGGGCCTTTTATAAGAGGAGAGGAGGGGCACTTTTGGAAAGTAAAGAAATATTACTTTATTTGAAAGTGTGTTTCGGTTTTAAAAGGTCCCAAATTGATATAATGCATGGATAAGGTGATAAGGGTTCTAAATCCACTCATCCAATTGGTTTTTTCCATGTGTAGTTCATAGATTTTACATTGTCTTTCCATTTTATTTAAATCGTCAAATAATGATGTCATCGCTGTATCATTATTATGTCATAAATAATTTAATTTATTTAATGTCTAAAAATCATAAAAATATACTATGATGTAGGAAATATTTTTAGCTTTCCAATTACTATTTATAATCAATAATCTGATCTTTATAACCCCATGTAAAAATTGTTTTCGTAAAACCTATTATGTTTGTGTCATTTTTACTTTTACATTAAATAAAAAGTTATTTATGTCATTTCCCAACCAAAATGTCTCCATGGGGTCCCCAAGTTTACCCATGGCTTGTCTTGGTCGGCCATGACACAACCAATAAGTTTGTGACATGTGTATAGGTCATTTCATATTATTAAAGCATTATTTATACCTTAAACTACACTAATTACCACTAATCGTGATTAAAAACTTAATAAGTTACTATTCACCAAAAAATTATTTTAATCTCATTGAACCACATTTTACTTCTTAATGACAACCATGTATGTAGGATTTTCAAAATTAAATACACATTAGTGGTAAACTTTCATTGAACTGAAAAATCAGTTTGCTTGATTACCACTTAGTGGTTTCACTATTCATCAAAAATTGAAGTTTTTCAGAAAATTACCAAAAATTCACCCTAAGCTATATTTGACATTCCGAATTCAAAAATGAAGTCTATTTTACAAAATTAAAATCATATAAGTCACATTAATTAATTTAATAATTAATTCCCGCTGCCAGAGCAAAAAGCGTATTTTTACAAAACAATAAGTATCAAAAGATTGACACCAGTTTAAGTCTATTTTCAAAGTGAAATTGATTCCAATGACCACCATTGGATAAAATGGTAAAAATATATTCTAATTTTACTTCAAAACGAATTCAAAACATAATATAATCATATAAATAAATTAGATTAAAAAGCAGTTTTGATGTAAAATGCAGTATTTTTCACTATTCATTAAAAAAATGAACATTGTCAGAAAAATACCAAAAATTCACACAAGGTAAATTTTGATGTCCCAATCATAAAGAATAAGTTTATTTTGAAAAACATAGTTTATAAAATTGTCAAAATATAGATTCAAAAATGGTTTGCCATCAAAAGGCACTAAAACAATCTTTTAAGAATATTAGTGTATTCCATGCATAAGATTGTATTTATTTTCATTTTAAGCCTCTATAACTCTATCTTAATCATTAATAGACATAGATAAAAATATATATTATTCATTACTTACTTGGGATGTTACATATATCTTCAATTTATGTGAGAATATTCATTATTTTCCTAGTATTTTCTCTAGATCTACCCTCATTATCTCTTCCCCTTAACACATTAAAACCCTAATGTGGCTTTACAATAAGATCTAAGGTGTTGGGTGAGGAATTAATTATTTTTCTTATAGATCTAGGCTTCTGAGGATTAGATATCTTAATTTCCAGTAAATTTTTTTGAGTGCGACTATGTTTCATCCATTTGTGAGATAGGTGTCTCTAGATAATGGTTATTTCTCATTGCACAACATATAATTGTTTTTTTTATTCGGTTTGGATTATGGAAATGTTTAGTTTGATATCAATTAGGTCTAATTTATACATTTTCATATTTATTGGCATGGAAAATGGTGTTAATATGGTTTTGTTTAAAAATAGTTTTACACGCATAATGTGTTTGATGAAACCCCTCAAATATGGTATTGACTCTAAAATGGTCATTCATGAATGGAAGCTATAATTTATTACTTGTAGAAGTTTTTTATAAAATTATTGGCATAATTTACATGAACTTTATTTGAAAACATTGGACACGGGGACCTTTTGTTCATTAGGTTATGGACAAATGAAAACCTTAGTAAGTGTTTCACC
Source organism: Viscum album (assembly GCA_963277665.1). Lineage (NCBI taxonomy): Eukaryota > Viridiplantae > Streptophyta > Magnoliopsida > Santalales > Viscaceae > Viscum > Viscum album. The sequence continues at coordinate 827,327,080 of OY728162.1, forward strand.
ACTAGGGGTTATTGTTATGGTACTGATATATTGTTTAAGGGATTAGTATCACTAGAATTCACATTATGTCATCTTACGATTATTTTTTTTGTCCATGTTATGTATTCTCATTGGCTAGAGCCCAATTATTGTTGGTGTTATTCATGAAAATGATGTTTCATGATTTAAATTCTTACATGTTTCCCTTTTGATATATGAAGGATCTTGATTAATCTCTCTATTTTATCATTCATATATATTTCCATATTCTTATGAAATTGAATATTGATTATTTTAAAGGAAACCCAAAGGTTTTTTATGATAAATCTTTTCAAATAAAACCAATTTCCATATTCATGGTGGAATATTTGAGATCTTGTACATATCGATTTTTATTATGGTACTTAAAAATTTCTATGGTTTCCTTTATAAGTCTTTACTCTTTTCTAGGAATATCTCATCCCTTTTAGTGATTTTATTCTTTTTCATTTTTGGTAAATAATTGTTGTTGGGAGAGTTGGTGTATTATTTGAATTCTAATATGGTGGGGATACCTACATGGATTATCTTTTTATGGGGTTTTAACAATATTTTACCAATAATGTGTTTTAAAATTATGATGAAGCTATGGTATTCGGTGGGGGGCTGTGTATGATTTTCAATGTGTGTAATAATAATTTGGTTTCTCATTTGATATTAGAAGTTCTAGATAGAACTTGTTTAAATGGTTTTAATGGTCACCCTTGAAGAATTTTGTGTGATAAATAAAACATTGAGGACCAATATATCTACATTGGATGTATCCATTTGAAATATATATATGAATATATTGAATGGGTATGTTATAAATACAAATATTCATGAAGTCCCCATTGTTTAGAAGTATATTTATGAGGAGGCTATGGTGTTTTTTCAAGTGACATGTTTATAGTGAAGAACGTTGGTTTGCCTACATCACACCATGAATGAGATAATTATCGGAGAAAGGGGATATGTGGCCCGAAAGTCAAATAATTAAAAATTGAACAGATAAAGAAGGTACATTTATAAATCTTTAATAACATATATGATGGTCAGTTATACATAACATTTCATATTAATGTGTGGAAACAATGTTACCCCAAGAAGAAAGATATGTGGATTTTCAATGAGCATAACAAAACATGTTTTCAATGGTTTAAAGAGACCATTATTGGTAGATCATATGCATCAAAAAAATTGATATGGTTAGTGGATAGTCCATGATTAAATTTTATTACATGGTTCGAGTACGACATTGATGGCTATACATTTCATATGAAATATTAGGAAAATAAATGTTTAGTTTAGATTACTAGTGTATTGGTGTTTGTAGAATCAATTATTTTTTCAAGTTCCAAAGACAACAACCAATATATACATCAACTACATATTATGGAGTCATTGATGAACTTTTGGAGTTTTATTACATTAAATTTCATATTCAATTTTTTAACTAAAAACGGTTAATCTGTAACAACAATGTAAGGAATGATGAATTTGGAATGACACTAGTTAATATAAATAGTTTGGAAGAAACATAATATCCTTTTATCATGGAAACACATTAAAAACAAAATTTCACTCTTCTTGATCAATCTGATATGTAGTGGTCTATTTTTTCACAAGGGGAAAATAGTATGTTTGTGATAATAAACATGATAAAGATGATGATTTATATGGGATCCCTAATTCCATGTAAATATTAATAGATAATATTGATGGAAATTATATAGACATGGTTTGTGCCATATGGAATGATCATTATGAAGTAATTTTGGAAAACAATCCATTAGTACATTCCAAATATTATAGGAAACATTTTATTATTTCTCGTTTACTTTTTTTAAATTATTTTCTTATATTTGTTTAGTTTACTTTATTTTACCTTGTTTAACCTTACGTAACATATCTATTAATTCATTTTTTCGAAGAAATATATTTTATATCTAATATATTAAATTGAAACTCAAATATTGTATAAGAGTATAAGAAAAAAATATTTTTTTTGTGAAAAAATGAATTATTAGGTTGGACCATTTTTACTATTTAGACTCCATTTTTGGATTATTTTCATTGGTTTATATGTCATTTCTTCTCTAATTAATTTTGATTTCAATTTAGATAACTATTAAAAATATGATTAAAAATTAGTTAATTATAGTTTATTTTTCTTTTTGGTTTGATTATTTTTCATTTTTTATTTACATTAGTATGTAACAGTTGGATTTTTAAATTTGTGTACTAACTTTTTGTTACTTTGATAAGTTGGATAATGAAATATTAATAATATGATCCTCCATATACTTTTAAAGATAATCATACTCATATATCTGGGGATGAATGTACATATTATTATTTTGATGAGCCTTATCCTTCTTTACAAGAGATTCTACTTCTATGGGTCCAAAGAAGAGTTTGACGTTTGGGAAACGTGACATCACACATTTAAAAAAAAGTAATGGCACGTATCTAGGACCAAAGGATATCAGAAAATTTTTATTATAATTGTATTACAAGAGTTCAAATTCAAAACAATTAAATAATTTTATTGCAGTGCATGCTAAAATAAAATTTAGTATTTTGATTGAATATTGGATAAGCTTTGACAAATTGAAAATATATCACTTGTGGGAGACCATTTTGGTATGTTCATTTTTTTCATTTTAGTTATAATGAGATGTTAATATTAATACATGTTTTCCCCCTTTCCTATTAGATGACATATGATATACATGATACTGGAGGAGTTAAGAGGAAATGTTTATCATTTTCTACTAGAATATGGGAGGATTTTAAATTAACCCTCTCATAACATTTCATTTTTGGGCATATATAACATCATATGCAATGTCATAAATATCCATCTTTATATGAAGATACATCGAAGAAATTTTTTAATGTAGAAGATGAGAAGAATTTTTTGGTTAGTGCAATGTTACATTTGGGTGTTTTTTAATATTAATAATCTTATTAATTACTTATTTATTCTTAATTTTTAGTAATCGAGGAGATATCATCCAGAGATCTAATCTAGAAATGTATACCCTCATACTTTATCTTATTGAGGTTATGCATTATTGGAATAAAAAACGATGGATGCAAATTTTCCACTACTGAGAGTTGAGTCATAAGGTTCTGCAGAGGATGTCCCTCCTCCACCTTGCTAGAAATGAAAAATGGAAGAGGTATTAGATGAGTAACAAAAGAAAATATCTTACATAAGATTCGAGGGTTGTAACTAAGTGAATTATAAGATATTTATGTTATTTATTTATTTAAGTTAAATCAATTATTTATATATTGTTATTCACTATGTATTTTTTCAACTGTTTCATACATGATTCTCTTGAGGAGAAGAGAACACTGAGTTCCTTTATAGATGAGGGTAGGAGGAAAATTTTATCTAATGCATTAGGAAATCCCAAACACCAAATTCATCTGTGAGGATACCCAGAAAGTGTATCAATGAAAAAAGGGTTTGGGTGTTCTAAATCTTATTCAATAGAGGATGTTTTAAAAAATTGAATCTTTGGAAGATGATGTTCCGGATATTCATGAGACGATGGAGGATAGGATCAGACCTTCAGTACAATCGGTGTTTCTAAGCTTGCAAGGATGGTTTTAGACCAATTATCCAACTCCTCCACCTCCTCCAGTAGCTCCCACTCCTCCACCTCCACCTGTAGACCTAACTTCTTCTTATCATACTATTACTCCCCTCCTTCACAACTTCCCAGTGGTTGTGAGTTATATGTTGATAATCCCCAAAATCATATTATTTCATATGGGATGATATTTTTTTTGTTGATACCATTCATTATCAATAGATATTGATGCAGAATAATAAGGTCATTATAAAGGATATTATAGATAAATCAACAAGAATACATTTTCATACAGATGAATTGAGTACATTTTTACAAATATTGACAACATTTTAGTTTATACATCTATACTTGGGCGACATATTATGAAAGAGGTATGTGTATATTTTATATTTTATTAATTTTTTCAATAAAATGTTTTTTAACATTTTATTGTTTTTATATTTGTTTAGGTTTTTATAGCAATACATTAATTGTTAATAAGTATTATATTGATAAAAAATATATTTTTTATGAATTCAGATATAAGTTCTACTAGTATTGATAGATTTTTGACATATTAAAATTTACGGTTAGATCTTTATGAGATTCACATTGAAGACAAAATTTATGGGTGTGCAATGATTGTGGAAATTTTAGAAAATAATATCATGGAGCATGTAACTATAGATCAGTCGGGCATCGGCATGATGCATGTTTTTCCAAAGTAATTCTTAACATAAATATTTTTGTACATTTAATATATTGAAGACATATACTTATGTTTTTTATTATGTTTGTTTTTTATTTGGTTTTTTATACAATTTGTAAAGATCATGACAAGATAGAAGTACATGTATTTTTTGACCCATAGTTTATTTCACCTATAACGAGCACAATGACAGATGTAGATAGAATAGTTTATATTGCTCAATGATTTCAAACGAATGAAATTATTCAGTGTCAGATGTTTCTCAATCTTTATGAGTATTGAACATATATCTCACAAAGTGTTATATATCCCTTAAAATAATAACCACTAACATTAAATTTTATTTTTTATCAATGGCCATTGGATGTTGGGTGTTTTTTTAAATGGGATAAATACCTTTACTGGCTATGTTCTATCCATGGGGATGTGCGAGAAAATTTTAAGAATGTATTGGAAACTTATGATTTAATTATTTAATAATTTTTTATATTATATTTAATCTTAAAATTATTTTATTAATGTTATTTTCAAATAGGTAATGGAATTTATTTAGAGATACAATAAGAAAGATGAGTGTCAGGATCACATATTTAAAGGAAAAGGTTAATTTTCATTTACAAGTAATAATTTTTTGATATATTTATAAAAATGTTATTTTGTATTGAATTCTTTTTAAACAACATTTTCATAAGCAATAATACATAAATGAACGATGATACAATGTTTTAGTGTTTATTTAAGAAATAATATCAACTGGTTTAATTACAAAGTTCCAGAAGGTTATATTTCTTTATAAACTTTCCTTTAATATTTCATTCGTTTTATTCAGAATACATGAAAAATGATTTACTTTTAATTTTTATATTTTTATGATCCTGTCTCTTGTATTTTATAGGAGTTGAGACACTGAAAAATTAAATTGGAAAATCATTTTACATGTTTTATTTGATTTTAATTTATTTTTGTATATATTTTAAACATGAAAGTTATAATTGTGTGTGTATTTTGTTTTTTTCTGGTGTTTCTACTTGTTTTCTACTTGATTTATGAATTTTCTACTTGATATTTATATTTCATGTTTTTACCAGAAAAAAATATTTTAGAAATGTACTTTCAAACTAGAATTAAACATATTTCCTTTTTATATATTATGCATGGGGAATGAGGTGGAATCCTTCTAAGACTTTACGTTCGTGTATATAATCATTTCAGGTTATTGTCCCACTATTGATTACTCATGGGAAATGCTTGTTTTGAGGTCTGATGGTGGGTCATAGAGTCACATATAGGTATGTTGGTTATTTTTTATTTATATTCCCTTATTTCATCATCCATCCATGTTTTCATTCCATTCCATTATGTGTTGTGTTTATGCAAGTGGTGTTATAGATGTTGAAGAATTTCCGTTGTTTCTTGAAAGGGAGATAAATGTGAGAGTGATTTTTTATTCATGGATTATTATCTGTTTATACATGTTTATTGTTTGTCATTGGAATCCAATGTATGTATGCATCATGGAATAATTTTCGATAAAATCCCACATCAATTTTAATTTATTTTATTGGAAAACCCATTCCCACTAAGTTTCTTATGATTCTCTTGTGATTTTCACCAGCCCATTGGGATTAGGAAGCCCTCTGGGCCTAGGAATAATATTTTTGGGGGGTGTTCAGTGGATCGAAAACTATGGATGTTTCATGGGAATGTTCCTCCTAACGTTATCATGTTTATGAATATTCCTTGGTATAAGTGAATGAATCTTTTTCTCATTTTTATAAATATTCTATGTGAAATTTCATGTAATTTGATAAACTAGAATTCATTTATGAGGTTAAGTTTGAGATTGAATAATGATGATGATGATTTTAAATGGGATGATTAACAGACATGCTGTAGACGGGGTTGGGATGGTTGATTATGCATTTCCATCTTCTAGGGGCAGGGTTGTTATGTATTCAAATACCATGATCACCAAGAAGGGAGGTGCATGGTTTTACTTGAAAAATTTGAAAGAAAATAAAACGGTGTTCATAATGAAGTGGTGAAGATGCTGAATCATTGATTTGGTTATTCGGCCAAGTGTTTTAAACTAAAAGGAAGTAGTGGGTTTCTTCAGATCAGGCTGAGGACCGCAATAGTTTCTCAGGCTATTACCTTAGAGCATGTGATCAAGAGCGTAGCTTATGAATGGTCAAGTGAACCCAAGGAGTGTCAGATCTTAGAGTGGATGAAGGGTCCCTACCCCAAGTCCTAGATCTCAGGTTGGATGAAGGGTCCCAACCCCAAGTCCACAGACGGTCCTAATAGAATGATATCACTCGTTGAGTTCACTAATGACCTTGAGAGGAGAAATGCACATACATTCAAGGTGGTGGATTCTGGTGACATGGGCATAGTGAGCATGGTCTAGTTCAGTAATTCATCAAACCATGTGAACCCTAACCACACCTGTATCTACCAACTGCGAGTGCATGGCCATGAACCGAGCTCCCTTCAGGTACTCGCTGCATGACCTTGTCCAAGATGCACCGCTCCTAGTCTCTGCTTTTGGTTCTCAATTTTATATTAGTCATTCAGGTATAAGTGAACTGTCTTATATAGGTCTCCATCCCTATTGGGTTTGTTATTTCTCCTTGTGGTTTTGATACATTTAAACAGTCCCTCTGGGTCATTACAAATTTATTTCATTTATCTAATTAAATTTCCTTAAAAAAACTCAATTATTGTCACTCCTTATGTTATGATATGGATTTGGTGTATTGAAATCATATTTTGAGAATTATTAGGACTATAAAGATGTTTTATTATGAAAACATAAACAAATAATGTGTATCATAAATAAAATAATCAGATAATTTTTTTATTCTTAATTAAATATTAATAACTTAATGATTATATTTTTTGAAAGAAATAAAATTTATAAAAAAATAAAACATTCCCCTTCTGATAATTATAACAGTCTAACCTTTATATTTCACCTTATAGTTGACATAACCCATCAAATCTCATTTTGTTCACCTCCTAAAATGTCAAGGATTTCTATTTGTGATGAGTGCCCAATCCAAACATTATAGATAATATTCCCTCAAATAATAAAAAATATAGTCCATAAAAAAAATGAAAAAACGTTGTGTCAAATGGTAATTGATATAAATAATTTATAACTTTTCACAACCAAGTTGGAATAACAGTAACATTAAAAATAATTTTAATAATGAGGTGAAGTTCATACAATGGGAACACTATTCTTGGTCAAGTCATAACACAATAACTAAATAAAATAAAAAGTTGGTCGATATTCAACATTATAAAATTTAATAAAATATCCTTATTTGACACTACTCTAATCCCACTGACCTCCTCATATTCATGCTCCTATCTCAGACTGTCATCTGATACCTATGATAAAAATTTTAAGAATAAAATATGTGCTAAGGTACATGTATTTCGAAGTATCGATGAAGGATTTGAGTACGATGAATTACTAAGCACCACTAAAAAACCCTAAACATATATTGTAATATCCACAGGTATATATGTTTCTTCTCATGTGATGACATCCAATAATAACCCAATTTACCCCATCATAAATCCTATTATAATTCCAATAACCGTACTAGAATTTTAGAAATCGATAAAATGTTAATTTCAGTTTTAATATGTATTCAATAATACCATGGTCCTTAAGCAGACTATTTTAAACCAATCGCAGTATGTCTATTATATTAGTTACTAAATAGTTCAAGATAATAGTTTTTTTCATATTAGAAACTAAAAAAAATACTTTTTAGTCCACATGTCAGGATAACTATATTACATAAATTGTAATGACCCACGAGTCACATTCCACACTATCTACCCTAGCCTATAATGAAAAGATCCACTGGTTTATATGTCACAATTGCACCTTGTAATACAATGCAATGAACCCTTAGTCTATATTTCATAAATTCTACATGTCTACATGTAATGGTTCCTTGATCCACCTATCACACTACCCCTATCCTATAATGCAACGTCAATCTAGTCCATATTCCATTCTCACTAACATACTTATAATAAAATGACCCCTTGGATAAAATTTTGTTTTGTTCTCCAAACCCACATTCACATCAGGTCCCCAAACCCTTGTTTATCATTCATACCTGTCAACTTCAGGTCCTTTAAAGATAGAAAATGTTTTACATTTGAAGAATAATTATGTTGAAATTTAATATAATGAAGATACTGACACAATATAATTTTCTACCTCGAATAATGTATGAAAATCTAGGGGTATGAATGTTCTCCTTCCATCGTGAGTGAGAGTTAACTCCAAATGTATTATCATTGAGAGTAAGTTAAATCTTACAATCAATCCATCTTTAGTCATTATTTAATATCTAAAAATGTTCCAATCATGATTACATGGGTATTATTCTCTACACTCATGAAATAAATGTTATGTTTGACCTCTTCATATCTCTAATATGGTAGCTCAGAAACTATTGAATGATTCTTCCAAATATTTCTATCATTTCCATAATTATATATCTTTCCAAATGTCATGCCAATGTTTTCCACCCTATCAAAATACCGATTAGTGGATAAACGTATTGGAGAAATATAGAATTCTTGTGAGCCATTTAATGTATTTTTTAATCTTTTATAAGACTAATACAAAGGAAAAAACCTTTGATGATACATGTATTATATTTTCCCCCCATGATGAAGTTGAAAATATGACTTCTATTGTTAACAAATTGGAAAATATTTATGCCCCATAACACTATATGCAGACAAATTTCCATATTCTGGGAAATTATTTATAGTAAAAATAATCAATTCATGTAGTTAAAAAAATATTTTATTTTATTAGAAGCATACACCCTAATACCTTCCTCACATAAAAGTTTCAAATCATGAATTAATGAGGATAAGAAAACATCGATATCATTTTCGAGAGGTTTTGGTTTGGATATCATTAATCTCTACATGACATATTTTAACATCATACAAAAATAAAGATATGATCTATAAATTACCAATTAAATAGGCAATAGAATATTTTTGCTACTAAGGACTATTTATGGATTCATTACATCCAGGAACTATCCAATTATGATATTTATAACTTCACTTCAAAATATAGTAAACTTCCGATAATGTTTCATCCATTGTGGAAAATCAACAGGATACTGTAATTTTCCATCACATATATGGTCATATTAATTCCATATTAACTTTTTTTCATCATGTGAATATGAAAATAGATTATTAAAATGAGGAATTATAGGAAAATACAAATATTCCTTGGAAGGGGTCTCTAAAACTACAATATATGCCTGTGATTTTTCTTTCTACTTATACCGTGACATCCCAAATTTAGGACACTCCAATATAAATTCATATTCAATCTTTTATAGCACACAATCATTTGGGTATGAATGTTTTTTTTGTAACCTAATCCTATTAGGAATAGTATTTTATGCGCATTACAATGTGAATCAAAAATATCATTGTCTTTAGTAAAAATATATTTTAAAAATTATGGAAACTCTATAAACCTCTTTTCACTCCATCCATGTTTTGTCTTCATGTTAATAAATATTAAAACCCTCAATACAAATTGTAATTTCTATAAAACCCTAATATAATGGTTTTTCAAAATCACTATATTGATTCTCAATTTTATATTCTTTCTAAATTATCTCCTCTTAAAAATTAGGAATAATTTCCTAAATTTGACCATAGTTGTCATCTTTCAATTAACCATGATCAATAAATTCAAAATTCTATCGAGTTTCACCATGCCAAATCAAAGGGGCGTATCTAAGATTACAACCATTGCAAATTAAACGATCTTTGATCTCTCTAATTTTCAACTTCTTCATATGTGAATATTTCAAGGATGTACAAAATACATGTTGTTGGTTGGAACATTTCATTTATAAAATTCCTAAAAACACATCAACACCTTCCTCATATTCATCACTTATTAAAAGTTCCATAATCCATATATAACTCATTATTATCTATAATAAATATCAAAAATAAATATCTTTTATAAAGATTATAGTGGTGATAAAATTGAGTAAGAGGGGGAATAATAGATTATTTCAATGATAATTAATAAGACACACTTGTGGTATAATTCATCTGTAAAATGTTTCTATGATTTTCACCAATAGTGAATATAATGTTTAATAAGTTAATAAAATTGGATATTAAATTTAATGTTAATTGGTATGATTATACAAAAATAAATTAGAAAATAATGTATCTTTATATAAAAGATATCATAATTTTAAAGTAAAAAAATTTTAAATTTTTTTAAAAAAATGTATGCATTGAATGTTATAATTATAAATTTACGGAAATAGTGAAATATATGTTTAAATATTTTAGGTAAATAACAAAAATAAATTCATGTAAGTAATTTAAAATTGAATATATAGTTTTGCAATTCTTTCATTTTTCATTTTCTTTTGAATGAAATTAGATGAAACATGAAATTGAATATTATTGAATAGAATTGAAATCAAGTGTACATTTTCCATTTTGATTTTAATTATGTTTTAAGATGCTTTTTGCATGAAAAACCCAATAATTATTAGAAGAAACATTGATTTATACTATAATATAGTCATATAGTATAGGTCAAACAACAAAATGTTGAATTTGTAATTCATTAAATATATATATATATCAATGTGTGTGTGTGTTTGTGTATAAAATAATATTATATATTATTTATGTATAGTGTATTATGTAAATTTCGAAAAGTATATTACGTAAAATGTATTATATGAGAAGATGTTGTATTTGAATGTAACACACTAACAATGCACATTTTATATATTACATCCTACTTGAATTGGTATAAAAAAATCAAAATTTACAGGGAGAAAAATGCTTTGAGTGTTAATACCATGTGATGGATTTGTAATTCTATGATAATATAACATAGAAAAACTCATCCTATACAATTTAATAATCTTATAAAATTTTAAATTTATGTACCCTAATGTATGATTGGGGACATAAAGTGTATCAATATCTATTATCATTTGTGCTAATTAGGTTAATTAGTCCAAAAAGAGTCAAAACCAAACATATATCAATAATAATATAACAAATATATATAATGGAACTAAAGGAAGATTACTATTGTGTATTCACTAATAATGTCATCATTGTATTGATATTAAATCATAATATAGAGACTGGATATTTAATATAATATTTTTGATCATATGAATATATCACATTATAATAATAGTGTTCATATACATATACAACACTTTTATGATATTGTATATTGAACTCTATGAAAATTAAAATGTATGTATATAGTAATTTTTAAGATTACTAAGTCACTAATAAATGTATAACACTGATTGAGATTTATTCATATACATGGCATTGTATCCGTTAATAATGAATGTCTCAAAAACCATCATCCAAATAAGAACCATTTGGAGATTCAAAGTATAAATTTAAGATGTCATGTGTTATAAAAATCTATGAAACAATATGGTGAAATTTATTTTTCCATACTGTTGAATCCTTAAAACCTTAAGATATAATGCAGAAATTTATGATCTAACATTGAAGTTTAATATATAATTAAATCCACAAACCATTTCACTCAAATAAATTGATAACTAAGGTATATAAATATGGTAATCCAATATTTGTGGTGAATAGATCTATAAAAAAAATCATAATTATAATAATGATGAAACCTATGTGTTTATAAAGATGGTAATGAAATATTTGTGTCCACGAGATAAAAAATAGTGATTTAAGGAATATGCAATATTGATGCACCGAAAGAGAGGATCGATTTGTTAGGATTGCTTATGAAAAAAAAAACAGATTGGATGCATGATAACGAGTTTTGAAAAATATAGCGGATGAATGAAGATGGAAATATGAGATTAGAGTCCACCATATCGAATAATCAAGGGTTAGGGCTAACATGCAATATAAAAATGTCTTCTTTCATGATATTGAATAGCACCAAAATGATTCAAACTGATAATTCATAGAAAATGTAAAAGTATTTAACTTTTTTTTATATAAAACTAAAATGATCAATTAATAAAAATTTAATTTTCACATCGGTTTTTATCTAACTGATGTGAAAAATCTTTTTATCATGTGGGTTATTAAATAACTAATGATAAATGGATTGTATTTTTTCTTTTTGATGTCGATTATTATATAACATTAATGATATTGAAAAATTCCCACCTTTATCCTATCGGTTATAAAATAATCATAGTGATAAAAAAACATACATAAAACTCTCACATATAGTATATAATAACTAACATGATAAAGTAAAATACATGGATTTTTCATAATATTTATAAATAACCGACATGAAAAAGATGAATGCGGTAAATATTTTTTGTTCTATGTGAATATGTAGATTGTATTCAATCATAAATAATGTGAAATCAACAAATGTGGGATTCTTATTATGGGTGAAAATTTATTAATCCAATTATAGAATAGTAATATCAAGAAGTGATTCATACCAATTCCTTAATCACTATTGATTCCATGAGGGAAACATTATCTCCAAAATTTAATATCCTCATATTCTGACCGATCAGTCTTAGAATTCTTGGATTTTTTTTAAATATATATATGGAAGACTTTCCAAATATTTCATAGAAACTATTCGTAGTTTTAGTGAAGTTAGTGGGGTAAAACCAATCCTAATGAGCCTATTATTGTAAGCTAATTGCCTTGCAAATTATCACCCTTGTATCTATTTTCAATAACCACTCTTGTGATAGAGGCTCCACTAACTCCTTGGAAATATTACTAGTTTAACATACTTGTTCATTGACGAAATATATTATTCTATCAATCTCATCTTTATTGGGTTGGGTATGTTAGAATAGTTCTTTTGGTTCTCTTCTATATAGTCACTGGAAATTCGCTCGAGTCAATAAAAACTTCTTTTTATTTATTCAATCATTAACATAGATATTATTTAACTTAATGTTCATCATCATATTATAGTGAAAATTGAAAATCACTTTCTCCTCATTTCTCATCCTCCGTGAAGAAAACAATATCCACTACTTAAAATTCCTCCAATTCAACACATGCCTCAATGCCTATAGCCCAAATATGTTTCTTTTCTATAATAGAACCCACTAGTTTCCACCCCATGTAATATATGTTTTGAACTACCTCATTAAGGTCTACAAATTTCTTCTTGATCTACATCACATGGATTTAAAATTTTTCTATTTTCAAGAGATCGTTTTTGAACTACCCATAATCTTCCTCTTTACGGATTAAGAGGCAACAGTAATAGGCATCAGGGGAACCCCATCCTCTAGGATTTTCACTTTTGAACCTACACTATGCTTCATCTCATGATTCATAGGTCAATCTCCATAGCTACATAAAACTGAACTAGAGTCATCAACACATCTTCTGCTAAACTTCAACACTTCCACATATGAGGAGACTCGAAAAATGAAAATGTTAAACTATAATACCTAAATCATTACCATTGGTGTAGAGAGACATAATAGGTCAATAATTCTAATTGAGAACTATATTATCTCAACCATCATTTTAGAATTCTAATTTGAGGATTAATCCACAATAAAACATGATAAGTAGTGATTCAATCATAGAATAATTATTTTATGTTTTTTTTAAATTATTAGCTTACTCAATAATATGAATGTAATCTATGTAACAATAAAAAATATTATTATATTAATGATCACAGTATACATGTTTTGTATTCCTTTAAATAAAATACACCTAATTTAATTATACATCAATCATAAATAACTTATTATAAGAATTTTAAATTTATATATTGTTTATTAAATGCCTAAATTTAGTTAATATTATTAAATGAAACACGTTTCGTTAGTATTAAATAAACCATAGTTTATTTTTTGGGTTTTATTTTTTAAAAAAATTATTAATAAAAAAATATTGAATCAAAGCTACTTTATATAAATTAAAGATACAACAAATCCTATCATTTAATCATAATAAAATGATTATTATGATTAATTATATATAAATTTTTTATAAACATATGTTATAGGTTTTATTTTTTTCCAATTAATAGTTGTATTTGGGGTAAGTTAACTAATGGTTTTATATTAGAAAAACATTGTGAAAAGATGATGGTAAGTGATTTAAAGGGGAATATTCCAAAACACTGTTATGTGATTTAGTGTTTGTGTGTAACGATTATTATTAATCTAGAAGAATATTGTTACCTTGAGGAGGTTATCAATGAGAATGAAAAATTTAGTTTTTTTCAATGTGGTGCTAGTAGAACATGGAAAGATAATAGCTAAGAGCATAATAAGGATACTCATAGATCAAGCATGGTTAATTAATAATATAGTTATAAAGGAATTTAGTATTTTGATCCATAGTAGATACGTTAAGATATGATTGAATCCATAATGGTTTCACATAAAGGAGTTTAATATTGTTTTTAAATTGATGATATATAATATTTTTTGATAACTGATGTAAGTATTTACGAATTTTCATTCTTGTATATTTTTGATTTTGGGGAATTTTTAGAATATTAGGTAGTGTGTGGACAAGTGTGTAGTGATTTTTCTGAAGAATAAAAAAATCATGAAACAATTATTACATTACACATTTATTTTGATATAGTTAATTTTATAGATGAAGTGATAAATATTCTATTGAAAAGATTTAATATTATATCATGTATCTTGTATCATATGATTGCAAAATGTAAAAGTAAAGTTAACTTGCGAAAATAATATTATACCACAAATAGTGGAAAATACATCATAATTATTTTGGATACTAAATATTTTTGTAGAAATTTTAATTATGTTCTATAAATGATAGTACATATGTTAAAGTGTAGATAATAATAAAATGAATCATGCTAAAATTACAATATATTCAACTATGTTGCTAGGGATGTGTTATTGGAATGTAATTATGGTGTTTTTTTATTAATGACTAATAAATTTTATAGATGTAGACCCCAATTTGTTGAATGATAAATAAATTCACAATGTGACCCCATGATGGGTGTGGGAAAAAAATTATGAATAATTTTAGTGGAAATTTTATTATGAATCAATATATATGATCCCAAAATAGTCTGAAATTTGATATAGAATAATATAATTCACTAAACTTGTATTTATTTCACTATAAGGAATTAATTTGAAGGTTTATAGAGAATAATTAGGTCTTAATTTTATGATTTTGGGGTACATATCAAGTCAAATATTTTGGGATCATATGGAAATTAGTTGAATTTCTTTATAGTGACCATAATTACAATATAATATTGGTGGAATTTTTATAATTTTATAATTTCAGTGCCTGCAAGTTATGGATGGTCATGGATCAAATTTAAAGATGTTAACTTTACATACTTGGATGATTTTGAAGGAATATTTAAATGTAATACAAATTAAATTAATTTATAGGATCATGATAATTGAAATCATTCCTTATCTTTGATTTTAATCCTATAGATTACAATAACATTGAAATTATTCAATAAAAACTAATGGATAAGATAAACATTTAAAATGTGGAGGAAAATAAAGAATAAAATATATTTATCATCATTTATAGATCAATTTGATTATGATAGTTCTATGAATGATATATTACTACATGTATTAGGTTTTTTTTAATGAAATATTATGATTTATGGAGTTTTTTTGAATTTTATATATTCTCATTAGAAGATTTTTTTTGTTGTTTTTTTGATATTTCTTCTTAAGATAAATTTTTCAACTCCTAATAAGGGTTTTTCTGACTTATAACATTACAAATAGGAAAAATAATTTGAATGAAATTGTCACATAATATCTTGAATTTTATAACAGATTATATTAACACATATTCTGATTTTTAATAGTACTTCACATCTATATAGTAATTAGTCCTTCCTTGAATCAATTAATGGAGTGGGGAAAAATAAGAGTAGCCTATGGATAAGAAATTCTTGATCTATAAAAATCACATAAGGGTAGTGTCCCTTGGTGTGGAGTGACCATTATCTAAAAATTATTTCCATTGAATACAATATGATTTGGTATTTGGGTATACAAGTAGTGATCCATGTGTATGATCCACGGATATATCCAAGTATTATTAAACAAAAAAAATCTATGTAACTATACATATTCATCCTTAAACATTACATAATCTTGAATTAATTTAATGATTCACATCGAGGATTAATTCAGGTTTATAGTTTTATAGAAATATACCATAATTATTACATATCAACTTTAATATTACATGTAGACACTACTAATCAGTATATGTTTTTTATAAAATAAGAACCCTTAAAAATTCTACTCAGTATCAATTTTTTTCGTAAAAAAAATTATAAAAAAGAGTCATGTCTAGTTCCATATTATAGACATGATGACTTTTCCTTTATCCAATCCTTGAACCTATTCATCATTATGTCCAGTGAAAATCATTTCAAAACTTGGGATGAGCATAAAAAGCTCAGTAAGGGTTATAAAACATCGAAATAAAATCTTAGTTTATCAATTCATACGTAATATAATCTCATTAATATACCTCTTGAAATCATAATATTTATGAATAACAGATTGAAATCATTAATCATAAAGGTAACTTGTGGCATCTATATCATATTTACATTGAAGCTATCACAACTACATAGGGAGTTACTTTTGGAATACCCATCATGGTGTATTACCTAAATCACATAGTAGAAACATTAATGTTTACCTCCATCATGTTCGCCAATTAATTGGGGAGCTATCTCAGGATCACTCTCCCTAGGTTTATCATGGAACCAACTGTATACATTAATAATTCCCATGAACCATAACATATTCACAACACATAAAACAAACATAGAGGAAAGATAAAATTTCCACATTGAAATCACAGCATATCATTTAAATATATTGACATTATTAATCTATTTTCAAAACCATTTTCAAAACTCAAATATGTAAAATGAGTATATCGTATTTATTTTCTTTTTAAAAAACATTGTGTCTTGTTAAGGAATCCAAAGATTAAATAATGTTTGCAGTGGTGGAAAGGTTGTTTCCATGGAATACATTATAAAAGAATTCCTCTTTTCATTTAGTAATACACTTCGTAGGAAAATTATTCCCTTTGAATGAAACGAAATTTCAAAAGGGTTTATACACTGTATAAAATAAACTCATGTATAAATAAAAATATGCCTCAATGAAAGGAAACTGAGACGAATTCCCTTACAAAGATCATACCATTAGATTAAGGATAAATAAACGGAATAATTATGTGTAAAAAATATAAATACACCCAATATATGAGGTTATTAAGTGTAAAAATATCAGAGTTTATTCACACTTATTTATAGAATTTTATAATCAAGGTGTATAGGTTTAACCCAATGAATTGAAATTGGGTTAAGAAGTTCACTTACAAAAATTCGGCAGCCTAACGGTGCCACTAAAAATTTCAGAAAAAGAGTTGATGAGAGAGAAAAGGGAAACTCATTACATAAAGATAATATTTACAGAAATATGGATATATAATAACATAACCCATCCTAAGAATATTTAAATTGAAAGACATAACAAAAAGAAGTCTTTGACAGAAAGAAGAAGGTGAAAGGTTCCTTTACCGATTTGGTAACTTATGAAACATGCACCCCATGAAAGAAGGATCATACATTGAATATGTAAATACCCATAAATTAAAGTATATTACACAAATAATACAATCATGGGCAGTACATACACCACACAAATGTAAATAGAGGCAAATATAGCATGAATCTCGCGAGAATAAAAAGTGAGATGAAAACCCCTTACATGTTCTAATCAATCAGGCCGTATGACCAAAATTTAATAACGTTCAAATGAATCACAGAATACCATGAATATAAAAATAATCATGATAATATATATCACATTTCCATAAACAATTGACCACATTAATGAAATAATTGTCAAACATTAGAAATCTCACAGAATTAAATGTGAGATAAGAAACCCCTTACAAAGACCATTTTGTAAATAAAATCGATCAATTATGTGTATTAACTATAAGTACACATAAATAAAGTATAAATGAAAGATAATATATCAAAATTCATTTCTCACATAATCATATCATGTCATAAACAATAAGTATAAGATCAACCCAAAGAATGGGAATTTGGTTAAGAACACCCCTTACCTCATGTCTGAATGGACCCATTCTTTCCCTAATTTCCTGAATAATAAATTTATGATAATTTATACTTTAATAATACAAATTTTAATTTATATTATTACTTTTATATTACTTATTACCTTTCTATAATTATTACTTTATTATTTTAGTTAATATCAGACATTTTGTCGATGTTCATAACTTGAGTAAAAAATGAACTTTTTATAATTATAAATTGTCCATGTGGTACAAATTAAATTATATCAAGAATTATATTCTTGATTTAGATATCATATATATCATATATATATCCAGTATATATATGTATTTATAATAGTACATAATATTTGGATATAAGAAATGAAATGCACCGTTCAGGGAGATGGTAAGCCGTACTTACACATGAACACAACATTCATTTATATTTAATATTTTAATGGAATGAAACATAATAAAACAGAGTTAGATTATAATTACCTAATTATATCATATATAATTTAATGAACCACATTTTTTATACATCCCACGAATGGCATGAACGATTCATGTCACTTTGAGGGGAAGGTAGTCCGCACTTCCTCAAATGAAATTATCTTATTACCAATAATAGAAACCATACAGGTATGATATAAATTAAAAATTCAGAAGAATAAAGAAAAAATATAATAAATATATATTATATATAAATATTTTTCCACCATAATGTCCACCATGAGATGCGGTTGGATATATTTGAACAATCATCGTTTCGTGATGCAGTAGTTCGTCGTCCACAGAATCAGTATGTTCGTATCGATTAGATGGAGGTTTATGGAAGTGTAGTTCGAATAATTCACATAAAAAACCTCATATATTGAGGATAATTTGTTTTCTATAAAATAAAATAATAAATAGAATTTATGGGGTTGGATAAGTAAAATATAACAAAATAACTTAAGAGAAAATGTTTCATTTTAATCAGGTAACTCCCTATGGTTTGAACCAAACGGTTTAATTGAACTCCCTTCTGTCTATTGTAAGGATTATATGAGGATGATAGGGATGTAGGGAGCTTAATTGGGTCGAGTTTGGACGAGAAAAGGGGCATGAAAAATCTGAGTAATGAGTTAGAAGTGATGTCTTTTTATAAGTGGGAGGAGGGGCTCTTTAGGAGTGTCTAAAAATATTATTTTATTATATAATACATTTCAGTTTCTAAAGGTCCAAAACAAATTAAAGCTGAATATAAGATGAATATTTTCCGAAATAAAATCATCCAATAATAATTGGATCGGTTTTGGATATTGTTTTATGTTTTATCATCTTATTTATTTAAATAATCCATTAACGATGTAAACACTGCATCATTATTATGTCATAAATAATTTTATATATTTGATGTCTCAAAATTATAAAAAAATTCCATGATGTAGAAAATATTTTTAGATTTATAATTATTATTTATTATTGAAAATATAACTTATATAACCCCATATAAAAACTGTTTTACTAAATGATATATTTTTATGTCATTTTTGTCTTTACTTTAAATCAATTAATATAAAGTGTCATTATCACTCCCAAGTGGCTCCATGGGGTCCCCAAATCAACCCAAGGATTCCCATGGTCATAAAAGTATCACACAATAGTATTAGTACACATTTTTGGGTAATTTATTATTATTTTAATATTATGTTTAACCCATATTTACTAGATTTACCCTTTAATCATGGTGGATAAAATATTTACTGAAGTAAATAATTATAATGTTGAAATATAATATTTAAATAATTAAATAATTTGGAACTCCTGGTTAAAAATATGGAATCAATTTTTCCAAATTCAAAACATATAATTTTCAGAAATTAATTTAAAATTAATTCCATGTTTTCAAAATAAAAAGCATTTAAAAAAATAACTATCAAAAGATTGACACCTGTTTATGTGCAATTTCAAAGAGAAATTACTTCCAATTACCAAAATTGGATTAAATTTTAAAATTATAATCTAATTACAAATTAGAACCATTTTAATAACATAATATAACCATATAAAATAATTAGATTAAAATTCATTTTTGAATTAAAATACAGTATTTTTCACTATTCATTAAAAAAATAAACATTATCAGAAGAATACCAAAAATTTACCCAAAGTAAATTTTGATGATCAAACTCTAAAGAAAAATTTTACATTGTGAAATATAACATATAAAAGTGACAAAAACTAGATTTAAAAAGGGGCTTCTATTAAAACTAGGTAAATTGACCTTTTAAAGAATATTAGAGTATTTATGCTTAAAATTGGATTCATTCACATTTTAAGCCTATAAAATTTATTGGATAAATTTAAAAACATTTAACAAACATATATAATCATATTTTAGTTAGTTCTATTAATTCCCACTAATAAAATGACTAAGCGTTAACTACAATTTAAATTAATAATAATATTATATTATTTTATGGTATAAATCAACTATGTGTGTAACATATGTTTTCCATGAAACCCATCATTTCATATCAGGTATTCCATCTAAAATAGCATCCCATTTAATGTAAAATTAAAAGATAATTTACAAATATTAATAAATATGAAAATTTTCATATTTTTTATTTATCACGGATGTTACAGTATCTCTAGGTGGATTACAATTTTTTTTGTACAAAATAATTTGATGAAATGGTATTTTGAAATGTGTTCCTTGAAATATGGGAAATGGATTTGATGATAGAAGAGGGTTAATTTTTTAAGAACAATAAATCTGTCATTACCTTTATCCACACCCCTCTAGGTGTCACAAGACTCATATCATATCTTTTTTATTTAAAAATATGATGTCAGATCATAAATGTTTTTATTTTTTGATCAATATATTATATTTACATTGAAACATTTTAAAAAAAGTATCTAACATTCCAAAAACAAAATTAATTCCAATGGGTAATCACGTTTTAAATTTTACTCTAATAAATTAGTATTAATGTACTAGGCTATTGAAAAGTGAATGACAGAGTTAAATCCCTTGGTGAATTTGTAGGATCCTTAAGATTAAGGCTTGGGCCTTATTATTAATAATAAATATTTTAATATAAATTGATAAAACAATACTTAAACTGAAATCTAATGGTTTGAAAAAATTTAATTAAAAAAATAAAAGGATTAATTTCAAAGGATGGATTCATAAGAGATAACTATATCTCTAGTTACTAAAATGAGTTGAATGTATTGATTGTAATATTTTTCTAAGGCTACTAATTTATTATAAAAAATTCCCCAAATTCTACCTAACATAATCTATATCTCTTGGTGAAAGGATAATATCTACCTAAATTCAATATTTTTAATTATTAAAACAACATAAGATTACATTCTATTTTGGATGGATAAATGATGTCAACCACCATTGATTCCATCCCTTCAGAAGAATTTTTTTTTTCAAATACATTCTATTAAATAAGATATGGATCAGATATTTAATGTGATTCCTAAAAAAATTTCTATTCATGAAAGAACTTTATAGATAATATAAACACTCATCCTTTTACTCTTGATCCCTTGCCTCTTAAGTGATGAGGTTCTAATGGTTGAGGGAAGCCCAATTGTGTTTTATTTGACCATCATAATAAGTTAGTGAAAATTTTAAAATAATAGTAGAATAATTAAAAATATAAAAAAATAAGACTACATACATTAATTGATTATTGAAATAAAAAAATTTAACTTCTAGGATGAAAAAGAGTATAATATGGTCCAAGGATCCTATAAAATTCAATGTAATGGATAATAATTCAAAAAATTTGTCTTGAATATCTTATTTATTGACTTCATATTCATCATGACATAATTATTTTCATTATGGAATGATGTTATATACCTTAGATATAAACCCTTACCTATTCCTCTTATGTTACATTAGCGTGGTTAAAGGGATTATGTTTGGGTGTCATGGATATATCTTTCTACATCAAAATCAAAATCTCTCAAGGCTCATGCAATATCATTCCATGTACTTCAAATGTAACTTTATCTGCCCTTATATTTCTCAATATCATTATATCATAAAGTGGAAAACATTATTTTTTAATTATGAATGTATTATATATCAACATTACGTCATAAAGTCGTAGAATAATGTTCATATGTTATGAAATAATCTTCTATAGATCCTCAAAGGGGTATATATATTTAAATTCAATATGATGTGGATAAATCCGTAATAACACTACATGATTTCTCTATTAGATCCCATGGGAATCATACCACATTAAAACTTTACATTTTTGGTATACTCTTTCATAAAAATTAGTTCTCCTGCCATATTATATGGATGTCCCCTTGTCTAGAATGACACCACAACTCATTCTACACTACTCAACCTATAATGTTGTCCCCTCAAGAAACACATCATCCATAATCATTAAATTGATTCATGTCTTAGAGATTGTTATATTAATTAAATGATTAGCTACAACCTTGGTGTGCATCCATTCGTAGGAGGATTTTATTTAATTTTTGTTCTACTTTTACCTTTTTAACCTAAAATGTATTATAGAATGGTATAAAATCATTGCATCATAATTCCTTCTTGGGTAATCATATGTATCCTAACTTGTGTCATGTTTTGGATTGAGGTCCCTTATTTTGGTGGAATATCTTCAAAATCAGATTCATCCACACTGTGAAACCATTTTTGTGGAATTATTTCATTATTGGTTTACCATTTCAACTATTTTCTTACTATGTACATAATTAAAATAATGTTTTGTGGAGTAATCTCCCTGAAGTTACTCAAAAACCTTCAAGGGAGGATCCAAAATCTTCCTTAAGCTCTATCCTTCCATAAATAAATTAAAATACCAAAACATTATAGTATTATGTCAAATAATAAATGAAAATAACGATAAAAAATATTCAAAAATAATAGTTATCAAATTCATCCACAATTGAACATTTTATTATCCTTATGAAAAATATATTTAAAAATATTCCAAATAAGTTCAATCCTTGATCAATAGAAATGAAGTACAGAAAATGTCAATAAAATAAAATAGTAGATGAAAATTTGAAAATTATAATATACTCATCCTCTCTAATTAATCGTACATCCTTATTAAGATTATTTTACAATTCTTATTCTCATCCATAATTATTTCCCAACAATTCATTACACATCCATACCCATACAACGATATACCTCTTAAAACAAATTCACATTCAACACTCAATAATATTGTAAAACTATAGTTATTGTCATTATAAAGTTCATGTATTATATTTATAGGCTTGTATAATATCTCAATAATCACTTTATAGAAATAAAACCAGAGAAATAAAGAGGAAATCAAAAAAAGGTTCTAATGTCTTTGTGGGGAGAGGTGGGTAGGTCATGATTCAATCATTAAAAATTAAGGCATTAAAAAGGGGAAAATTATTTTGTTAAAAAATAAGATTTTTTTAATCTCAATGAAAGGTGGACCTACTTATCCACATCAAAGACGTATTCTCCCATCAATATCTAATTCTTTTAATAATTCACATCATGAAAATTTAACAATAACGACACATTTTTTAATCATTTTTTCTTTCCTTTTCCTTTGATACAAAGGAAATTTCACCAGGATCGAATATCAAACCCATCAAACTACATTTGTCTGATCGCCTCATTGAACTAATTCTAATATTTATAATAAGATCATTAATCAAGTATTAGTGATCATTAAAATGTACATGATTTGATCTATAATTTCTATTTGGTTTTCAAAATATTATTTGATTCAAGTAATAAAAATATAAAATATATTGGAATCAACATCCAAATCACTAATTACAATTCTACCACTTTATGTTACTTGATATTCTCACATGGATTCTCATGCATTATAGATCTCCATCATTAATCATAAAAGAAAAAAAATCAAGAATTTTTAATAAATAGTGTCTTCTATGATTGATAATTAGCATATAATTTGGATTCTTTATCTTTAAATTTCATGGATATTACAATATTAAAATTGGGGTAGATATAGTTTTGGTCTAAAATTAAAAAGGGCTATAAAATATACTCAATCATACTAGGGTGGTTTAAAAAAGGATTATTTTTGTGTAAAATATCAAAGATAAAGCTTAAATAGTTAGGGTTTTTTGGAATTCTCTTATGAAATAGTTTATTAGAAAAAATATAAAAAAATAGTTTAAAACGCATCACAAGAATAGAATTTCAAAATATTAAACAATAACTAATAACATGAACGTTATGTAATAATCCGACAAACAAAAAATTTATAAATTTTAAATTGGAGGCCAATATAATTCTGCCATTATATTGGATATCATTTTAAGAATTAACAAGTAATTTATTTTCAATAATTCCCAATTAAAAGTTTTTCTTTTATTTACATGGGTGTTCATAATTTTCATAAGTTTAGAGATGTCTCCCTAAAAATATCTCATTTTCCATTTATTTCAACAAAAAATTCATGTGTTTCCAAGAATCCATCCACCACAATTAATTTCAAATGCTATATCCACTATTTAAAATCATGGTGAGATATATTAAAACCAATATTATTTTAAATACATCATAATAATGGATCAATAGTCAAGAAAGAATTAAGGACCTCCATGATTTATGTAAGATTTTCTTCCTTGGTAACTAGATGGAATTTACTGTATGAAAATCCTATGTATTGATGGATTGTGTTGGATTTTATTTCCTAAAATGAAAACATTGAACTAGGTAACATGATAGTTTAAAAATGTTATATTTTTATCGTTAAGAATAAATTGATGAAAAAAAAATATTTTATTTGTTTTCATTCAACATGTTATATAAAAGACATATAATAAACAAAAAATGAAAGTGAATATAGTAAATTAAAAAAATATGAAAAAGTAAATCAAAAATAAAAGGAATTGAAAAATGTGGAAAGGGATGGAAATACTTTTACTCTTTTGTTCCATTACCTATATCCTCATTGGGATCCACCTCCACTGAGGTTGTAGAGATTGAAAAATGAATTACACCATAAATGGAGACGGTGGGTTGTACGTACGTATGAATGATGTTTTCATTTTTTGATGGTTGAAATAAGTGAAAGGTAAATAATAAATAATATTTCATGAATAATTATTATATAATATATTTATTATATCTTCAATAAAATCATCCATTTACTATCCATGTAAAAGAGAAATATAAAATGAATCACATTGCTTTGTGGATGTGGTACTCCACATGTACTCACAAGCGATTTTATTATTTTCCAATAGTTTAGAAGGTAATAAGGTATATATGGTATTATAAATAATTATTTTTAAATATATAGTAATTATAATATATAAACATTAAACCCATCATAATACCAATCCAAAAAATATAGTGATGAGAAATGAATTGTATCGCTACGTGCAGATGGTAAGTCATATATATGCAAGACAAATCATTCACTTCCCATTTCATGGATAGATGGTGAATAAGTTTGGTTTCATATTTTTAAAAAAATCATCTTATTTAGGGTAATTAATTTTTTATCTAATGAAAAATATAAAATATTTATCGAAGACAATAAATAATTAAAAAGAAACTAATATGTTAGGGCCATTGACTCTTTTTTTATATAATTGTTTTAAATATCCCTTTAAAGACCCTAAGGTTGGTATTTTAAGAAATCAATAATATATATTATGTGTATAATTATGTTAATATGGTGTTTATTGAAGGTATGGTCGATATACAAGTGAAAAAAATTATGAATAAGTGAAGGAGGAGGTTTTCTTTTATAATTGAGGTAAGGGGGGACTTTTGGAATTTCTTAAAAGATTAAAATATAGAAAAGTAATTACCTAACCCAAATGTTTCCAAAATTCTAGGAATTATAATTTAATATATTATGGTATTTTTATAAAAACATCAAATAAAATTTTCACAAGTTTAATTGGTGTTTTAAACCTTATCATTTAGTTTAACCAATTAATTAACTCCTTTTAAAATTAATCATGGTATCATATTTTTGTTTCACAAAAAACGATATATAATTTAACATGTAAGGTGAAAATTTGATAATAAATGTCCAAGGGATTATATTTTAGACAATATATAATCCTATTTTTCGAATAATTTTTTTTAAAATATTTATTGAATTTTATGAAATATTATTTTGATAAAATATCAATATTGTCAATTAGGACACAATTCATTTGATTGGATTTAAAATATATAAATAAAAAATTTAAAATAGAATATAATCATTTAACAAAAAAAATAATATGTAATATTAATCTAAAATAATCATGCAAATCTATAACTCATTAAATTTATTTTAATTTTTAAAATTTTAAAATCATTTATTTTATTTTCCTGATCATTGAATAAATACTACGATGGAATTATATAAGAATATAAAGTAATTTTATATTTTATGAAAATTATAAATAAATTTATTTCAAGAAAATAATTTAATTAATATCAAAATAAACAATTATCTTCATCCATATATTTCTTTTGTCCATATGTGTTTATATAAGAGATAAATAAAATTAAGAGAGTGACATTTTTTAACATTCATTGCATTAAATATTATATATGTCATATTATAGGAAAAGTGTCTATTTAGAAAATCAAGTTCACATATAATTTGATAGTAATATAATATCCTTCACCCAATAATAATTATTATGAAAAAATATAGCCTTATAATTTAGTTTTAACCTAGAATAACTAGATTTACCCTTTACCATGGTGATAATTTTTACCACGATTAGGATTGATATTGACAAAATCAAAAAGTGAAATATTTTAAAAAGTTATATAGATATATTAAAAAATATGGAATCAAGTTTATCAAATTAAATTTATATATTTGGATAAAATTAATTTTAAAATTAGCATGAAACACGAGAAGAAAATTTCCCTTTATATAAATATATTTTTAAGCACAACACTAAATTTTCTCATATCTCATGCCTAGAAAAATATTAAATAAATATTCAAAAATAAAAAACCATATAATATATATATTTCATTAAATTTATTCACCAATATTACAAATTATAATTTATAAAAAAATAATTACATGCATAAAAACAGTTTTTTAGAAAAATGTCTTTTACGTATAAAAATGTTTTTTTTCAAATTCATTAATAAAATTGATTCCAATGAACATAATTTTATTATTTAAAACATAATATAACTAAATTAACATTTTAAACCATTTTATAAATAATTTTACTTTGTACATGATAAAAACGAAAACATAGCTTTCAATTAAAATCTACACTTTTATCTATTCATTGAAAAATCATTCTTTTCAGAAAATTCATAAAAATTCATCCACAGAAATAATTTTACATTATTAATTAAGAAAA
This sequence comes from Viscum album, assembly GCA_963277665.1. Taxonomy (NCBI): domain Eukaryota; kingdom Viridiplantae; phylum Streptophyta; class Magnoliopsida; order Santalales; family Viscaceae; genus Viscum; species Viscum album. Next base: position 827,354,908 of record OY728162.1, read on the forward strand.
TATATCCTTTTAATAAAATATAATTTATTAATTCTACAGAAATTATTTTTATATTTTCTGAAAAAAAAAAATAAAAAAAAACCATTTTTTAAGAATGTGTTTTTTTGAAGAATAAAAGTTCTTTAATATAAATGTACTGATTATTTACTAAATATTTATTAATAAATTTATATTTATTATGAACATTATATTTATTTAAAAAATTCTTTAATATTTTTAATAAATTAAAATTTATGGGCCAGGTTATAATGATAATATTTAAATAATAATATTTCATGATTTTTTAGGATTAATGTTTCATATCGTGTACACTATTGAACATAATGTTCATTAAAAATATTTTGCTGTGAAGAAATTCGAGTTAAGAAGTTTATTTAAAAATACGTAGTATCTACTTGAGATAAGATATATGTTTGTTGTAGATTCTTCAACCTTCTTGTTTGTGCAGGACCTATCCAATCACCAATGATATTTTCTTCATTGACATTATCCATACTTCTTTCCTTTAATGTAGATATTAAACCAACATTAACTACCACATAATATTTTTATTATTATGACTATACTCCATCCCCATATACTCCCCATAGGCTACTCACTTAATCATATTTTCATTATTGCATTCCTCTAAATTTTATCACTATTTTACTATGATAACTCCTCATTAAATTCATATTTCTTCTCATTTTAACAATAATGGATCCTGATTTTTAAGGCCCTTTCATAAATTTTCTTAGAATTTGTATTCTATGATTTTAGATGAATTCCTGAGGAAAATTCCTCTATCCCCAAGAGTTTCAATCTTTCAGTTTTTCTCCTTGTTGATAATACACAATTTACTCATCAAATGTAAAATTATTCCAATGTGTTATTCTTCTCATACTATATTTTGTATGGAATGTTATCATTATTTGGACTTAACAATACCCTTTTGTAGATATAAACTACATTAAGAACTGTTTCTTTTTAACTTTTCTCTGAATCTTGGTGTATTATCATTTATTTCTTACAATATTCCTCCACCTTAATGTTAGTTAATTAAATAGAATTTTCAATCTATAATTTCTGGTTTTTTCCCTAATATCTTCTCTACTAATATCAAGTAATACGAAATACACATAAACACACTATATTTAAAGTATATGTTCATAAACCCTGTCATCCTACCAAAATCATCATTAAATAGAGGGTAATAACTTTATTCATCCATGGACATGGGTAAAATTATCTCCTACACATCCATTATCAATATCTCAAGAAATATCATTGATATTTTGTCCTAAATCATGTAAGTCTTTCAAATGATTTTATATTTTCAAATAGAATCATAGTATCAGTGTCATCATGAGAAATATTTAGGATATTATGATCTCCTTCGTTGTCCACCACATCATACAAAGAATTTTGGATTAAGTGTCCAATAATATTTTTCCATATCCATTTATATTATTCCTTGGATAGAAAGTGCATATCATATTCTCCACTAATGAGTTAGAAATTTAACTTTATGTGATTTCATTTAATTACTATATTTCCATATCATACATTCAATATTTAATCCTTCTTTATAAAATTGACCTCATGCCCTGAGTCACATAGTGGTCTCATACTAAGAAGATTATAACTAATGTCTTAAAAACCCAAGTAATCCATGAACCTTAGTTATTCACATATGATATTGGATTTTATAAAGATATTAATTTTCAAACCTTTATAATTAACAAAGGGAACAATTCCATTAGTTTATATGTGATGATAATGAAATAGTATTTGATTCCTATCATCTTGGATGAATATCCACTATGTTGAATCCATAATCCAACTTGATTTGTTTCTCTCAGGAAATTTCTACAACAGTAAACTTCATAGAAATTACTTTCTTAATCCATGTTAGATGTTTTTCTTAATTTTGTGTACAATATATTTCCACCTCATGATATTATAAATCATCCTCATATTTCATGTTTTTAATTTATTATGAATTTTGAACATAACTAATTATGTTTTCAACTCATATGATCAATTATTTTAGATCTCTTTTTTCACATTTACTTATTCAATTGAGGAGAAATTTATTGCTTTGTGTTCATAACTTAAAAAAACCATTGACATCCAAAAAATATTAAGTGTAATAAATTATGGTAATTTATTTTTGTTACTATGGAGCCTTGAAATGTATGTTTTCAATGGAAAACACATATTTTTCCCATATTACTACAATAATAAAACCTTATTCATTGTGTATTATTTTGTTACGTTTTCCACTCCTATTATATCATTTTGAGTCCTTTGATGATCACCTAAATCAATTTTTTTTCTAGGATGTGGGATATTGTAATTTAACATGATCCACCACTATTTGTTTCTTATAATCAATACCCTCAAGATATTTTCATTACCATTGGAACATTTCACAGGTGTATAAGTGTATAATTCTCCCATTATCTCAATTTATTCTTCCTTAGCTTCTTTAGTATCCCACACAATAAAAATTCATGATTTCATGTTGGGAGATATATTTCCCTCATGATCATTAATATTTCATCATATCTTTAGGACTATGACTTTGATATTTTCAATTATTTTTACATGACATTTAACCAAATCAGTCAAGAAATCAATTATCTAGGCTTGATATTATATTCTGATGTTGAAGTCAATTTCCTTCTACCAGTTTCCTGTATTTTTATAATTGATTGTTTCAATATCACTCATTAACTTATATTTTTATTCTTCTTTCTCTAACATATATAGATTTGAATCACGTACTACTACATTTAATTTCATCACTTATCCCTCAAAACAATAATTTCTTCAAGTATAGATTCGAGCCCATCCTTGATGTATAACCATTCCATATCATTAGTGTTTTTATTATCATTTTCCAATAATTTATTATCTATTTCGACCATGAGGACATCCTCATTGAGGTCCAACCAATCCTCAATTTAATGAAATTTATCATCCTCTAATATATAATTTTATTGTTAAATAAATTTTCTATTTTTTGATACTTTCTGATATGAATATATGTTTCTTCCCAGACCCATAAATAGTTTCTTCATGGTTTATTTATCTTTAAATTCATCTCAAATTTTATTTTGAAACTCAAAATTAAAATTCCCTACTTTTCCACAATGAAAATAGGAATGTGAAGTATTACCTTTGACTATTTCTTTTTCCTTTTTAATATTTTAGGAAAAGATAAAAATTTCCTCATCAACCTCTATATCTTTGAGAATATTCTTTATGGTTGGTTTTTTAATTTCCTTTAATTCCACATCTTAATAATTATCCTTTATCAAGGACACAATATCATTTTTTCTCATCTTATAGGAGATGAGAGTGTTGTAAATAATATCCAACACCACCCCTTTGCGGTCCTTTTTGTCAAGAAGAATGAAATGTTTTTTGAAACATGATTGTAATATTATCAAAATCAAATTTATGATTTTTAAATAATCAATTAATTAATTTATTGTTTACTTTACATACATAAGAATACTCACTTGATCAATTAATTTATGAAGGAACTCATTTGGATTCCTTCTTATATCCTCATTCTTATTCCAATGTAACATAAATTTATCTTCACATACCATGGAATCACCATCATAAATGTTGATCGGTTTTTTATATATGTAATGTGGGTATTTAAATAACATCATATTCATGTATATTTCATTGAAAAATGATCCTTCCATTGCATTGACTAGTTTTTCATTGGTATCAATACATCATCAATATTTTTCTAATAATTCTATACACCTCATGCTTTCTAAAATCCCATGTAAGGTATCCCTGTAGACATGCATTACCAATGATCAAAAATAGATATTTATTTTATTCTTCCATAATTAAAAATTAGTATCATCAATTATTATAATTTCCTTTTGGTTTATGGTAGTTGATGTATCTTCAAAGATAAAAAACTTCACAATAAATTTATATCTTTGATATCACTTTTTTTTGAGAATGTTTAATACCCTTAGAGGTGGTAAATAATGTTTTATATATTTTTTATATAAGGATCTCTAATAACCTAGTTTCCTAATTATTATGAAGAATATAGCCCTAAAAATTGATATGAGATGATAATGTAAATGAAATAAGGACATAATTGATTGTACCTAGTTCTTATAGACTAGGATAATCCATGGAGCATGAAATGGTGCTGTGATGATGCACTTAAAACATTAATAATAAAACATTGTTAAAAATTTTAATCACCCACACTAACCCTTTTGTTTTACAACCATCATAGGAAAATGGATAACTAACAAGTCTCACTACAAGAAGGATCTAACTACTCCTATTATGATATTTTTTTCATTATATGAATAGCATATAAAATTACACCAAGGATTGTATATAAATATTCTCTAGTTTCATCAATGTGACAACTCCATGGTCTTATACTTAGATATTCTCATCTATATCCCTTTTCATTTCTATTATATCTTTCTAACACTCTTCATAGAATACATCTTATTCTCCATTCACCCTTCCAACACATATACTAGAAATCCATCACATATTAAATTTTGTTAGTATATTATGTGATCCACAATATTCTCCTTATTTTCAAAAAATATAAATTATATTTTATTATAATCCTTATACCCTATCAAATTATTTATTTATAACTCTTGATATCAGTTTTTTAAAATACATTAATGGGTTGTGTACACATATTTGATGTTCACACATTTTTTTATTTTAATTTTTCCCACTTTTAGAAATGACCAGCTCACAGTGTGACTCATTCTCCATTGTATGATTATTATTACATTTTTAAACCATTAATTATAACCACTTCCTTCACATAAACTACCATGTAAAACCACTTCCCTTCCATAATATGGTCAAATGAACAACAAAATTATAATCTCTTATAAATCAAGTCTCTACGACATGATCCAACATCGTATAGTAGACACCTTAAAATTATAGAATAAAAAAATCCACCCAAATCATGTCATTTCATGGCCATACCACCTACATAAAAACTCATTTATTTCACTTTTTTTAAAAAATTTCCCATATGATTGAATACTCATCAAAAACTCTTTTAAATTAAGGGAATCTTCCTGATTTTTATCTGAATGTCCCCTTGTGACGTGAAATATTCTCCCTTGGTGTAACCAAATTAATTGGATTTAAATTAATCAAATAATAATTCACCTGAGGACCTATCACAATATTATTCTTCCCTATGATGCCAATTTTCAGTACTAAATCCTCTACCATGGATGGGTAAAAATGTTACCAAATGTGTCATGAAATGTCTCATTTTCTTCTCCTTGTGCCAATATCTCAAACTCCATTATTATTTTCAATGGAACATTCATATTACTTTAAAACCCTTAAATATGAAAATAATTCTTACCCTTGATATGACCATTGTTGTCATGGTGTGCCTTTTGACCATTATAAAAAAAACTTATTCAATATTCTTCCAAAACAATTCTATCATTTCTCCATGACTTTGTAGGATAATTTGGATGTATTACAACATCCATATCAGCAAACATAACCCAAAAATACCTCACTGATGTTTTCTGTAATTGTGTTATATTTTATGAGGTTTATGGTTATGATAGGTGCTACTGAGATCAATGGAGGTTGGTTCAAGCTAGGATAATTATTATAGATCTCCAGTTTAGGTGGCTGGCCTCTACATTTTCAAGTCTATTTATTTTTTGTTACATTATATCGGTATTTTAATCATTATTAATCCTTTTGAAAAATTTTATGATTATGTTTGATCTCGTATTATATGATGTGATGGGCTTAGACCGACTAATAGTATTCATGTGTTGTTGAGATTTCTAAATGGATCTTTGGTGATTCCCTGTTCGAATGAGTGATTGTTTTACATTTTAAATTTTTTTATTGATATTAGTGTTTTGGAATTGTTTTTAAAAAAAATGGTTATCATTTTAGAGGCTTTTGGTGTGTGAGTTTTGTTAAGGGGCCTAGTTTGGGAAAAATGGAATTGGGGTCCATTTCTAGATATTATATATATATATATATATTTTTTGGTTTTATATTTTAATTTAGATAAAAGAGAATCTCATCTTGGTTTTAAAAAAGAAACTCAAGAGGTCTTTTTTTATAAATGTTTCTGTCTATTTTACATCTTATGGGTGAGACCCTATTTTTTTAATGATTTTATGCTTCTATATGTTTATTTTTTATGGTTAAAAATATTGTATCCCATGTCGTATGATACAATAGGTACAATGGGAGAAATAATCCCTTATATAAAGGGTTTATTGAACTATGTTGAGATTTTCATTGGGATTCATTGAGGAATATATATATAAAACCTTGGAATAAATCTTTATGTGTATAATTCTATAATTATGACTCATTGATGGGTGAGTTGTTTGTAATTGTACTTTGGGAAATACTTGAATGTTTTATGATGATGGGTGGTCCTACTAAGTTCCTTAGAAGGGAAAAATGAGATTTGACTTCAATAGTTTAAGTCAGAGTTACTCCCAATGTTCTATGTTTATTGGATTAAACTTTTTTCATGGGTTTTGATCCATGTGTTATAATGATCCTTGGTCTATATTGAATGGATAATTAATGTAATTAAAGGTACCTTCTCTAGGTGGTCATCCTGGATAGTAATACTTTATTCCTCATATGAGATAATGTGATTGGGAAAATAGCTTAATAGGAATTGAATATTTTGTGGTCTATCTCTTGATAACATGTCAATAACCATGGCTGGTGATAAATAGGATGGCTGTAAACAAAAATTTTAAATTTTAATAACTTAGGTTATTTTGTTTCGTTGTTGTGTATTCTATTGATTTTAAAAATTAAGATACAAATTTTTATTGATATGATCTCCCCCATATGAATTGAGATGCATATAAATTGAAAAATGGATACTATGAGAGATGGAGATCAAACTTAGTGAGCTTATGGAAGGCTATATGGGATAGATCTAAATTAGATCATCCCAATTACCCATTAGGGGATAGTCCATAGAAATAAAACATACTATTTAACATTGATGGTGGTTTTTTTGTATCATAAAAGTTATTTGGAAATATCTTAACAGTTTTATCATTGAGGAGTGAGATCCATCATCAATGATGACTTTTGATATATGTGATCAATCCAGTGATGATCAATGGGTAGTCTAGTAAAATTTATATAAATGATTGGAATGATGAGTTAAGAAGGGTGTGAAATATGGGTTATATTATTACATGTGGTTGGTACCCATTCCTTTCCTTATGATTTTTTTATTATTGGATTACGATTTAGTGTTATTGGATTCTTTAGGCCCTTTTTCCTGATCGTTTTTGTTGTTTATTATTTCATATGTTATTGATTATTTTTCCCTATACTATTTAGTACGTCTTATATTCTTTTTTTGATCATTATATCCTATGATATTTTGGGTTTTTGTATTAACAGATAGTGGGATTACTGATGGGTTAGGTAGGCCGTTGAAGAGAGAGCCATATGGATTTAAAGAGACCTCATAATGGTTATAACTATTAGAAAGAGTTCAATGTAGTATAAATTATTATGTCATGATGGTATACAAATCATTAGATGCATGAAGGTGGTATATGGTCTTGGTTGGGAATTATCAGTTTGTGTTATCAGAGTACATGTGTCTTCTAGACACATAGGTGTAGGGTTGTACAACATGTTAATTTCGTGTTATGTTTACAGGGGTGATCTACATTGGGTATCGAATTTCACACTCTACCAAGAATTTCATGCATATACACATGAACACAAAATCACCCAGTTGATAAAGGTGAGTAGGAAATACTACGAAGTCATTAGGCTCACCCCAAACAATATACACAACATGAGTTTTGATAAACATCGGTAGACCATAATGTTTCATTTCTTCCAGAAGAAAGTTGAATGGTGAGGAGAATGGTTACACCCATGTATTCAAATGTTGATATTAATTATATTATTAATATTATTTATGATGATTTATGAGTTTACTATTATAAATTATTGAAATAATGTGATAGGTATGGATACATGACTAGCATAAAGTCAATCCCAACATTACATCTCAACCATTCAAAGGGGATGTGTGATTCTACATTTATTTTAATGGTTAGTGCATATATTAATTGAATATAAATCAATACTATGTAGTAGTTTTGCCTCTATTGTAGAATTTTTCTACTATTTGTCACATGGTTTCCAAAATTGTGTATCCAAACCATTTGATTTACTAAAAAAATAAACTTCTATCAATTTATTTTTATCCTTATTTGAGTTTTTTACAATTTTTCCTCCATTATTTCACTTGAGCTCTCCAAGATCTTCTCCAGCTAATGACATCTTCTGATTCATTACCATTAGTTTTTTCACTCTCAATATCATGTGAATATATAAGGTAAATATGGTATTTATCTTCTATTCTTTCTTTTCCTTTTATCCTTTTCCCTCCTCCTTCCATGATCTTCCATGTTTTTTCTCTCAATGCCCGTAGTTTGCAACCCTAGTTTTGTTCTTTATCAAAATCATGAACTGTGTCATTTCATTGGATTGTGGGGAACTTATTCAATCCTAATATCTATTTATTTTAAGAATTAATTTATTTTTCAAGGTATTTACAAATGTTTTTTTGGTGTATCTTGATTTTATTCTACAAAAACATTGGTTATTTTTTTTCATTATGTGTTTACATGGGTAATTAGAATAATTAAAAGTATACTTTGGGTACATTCAATATTTCTCAAATTTTTTTGTATTTTAATCCATGGAATAATGTTTTTCCCATGGGTTTAAAAGGATATTAATTTAATATGATTACTAATTCCCAAAAGGTATTTAATAAAGTGTTTTAATGAATTTTTTTAGATTAAATGAATTTACAAAACAAAAACAAGTGATTTATTTTATATAAAGGTTATTTATGATTATCTAATATTTTATAAATTAAAAGGTTGTGATTTTTATATGATAATTATTTTTTATTATTAATTTCCTATGTCATATATTCCCCTTATTGTGTTTTTTTTATAAATATCACATTTTTCATGTCAGTTAATTTGTTAAGGAATTGATAAAGGGTGTATATGGTGTGGAGGGTTATTTTTGTTATGTCTTAAGTATTTTTTGGATATTTTTTCATGACTTATTTTATTCATATATAATGGTTTACATGAGATTAATGGGTGATAATTATGAAATCAAGGACGAGTGTTACCTTCATATTTATTTTTCTCTTGAAACAACTCTTCAGTTATCAATTATCTCCAGAAATGGCATGCATCTCTTTGAGTAAATGGGGGTATTCAAGGGTTTTTGACATTCTATATTACATTTTAGGATGCTAATTGATTAAAAATAGAGTTCTAGGTTATCTGAAATAGACATTATATTTCCTTTCCATGTTATATTTATTTTAGTTTTTGACATTATTTTTGTATTGATTGTTATTATTCCTAGTGGTATATATTTGTTATGGGATATAATTTTCATATTAAGTCATAATTTTTTTAAAAAAAATTTAATAAAAAAATGAATGTATTTGGATTTATTTTAAAAATTATAGATTAATTTATACAGTCTAATTATAGTTCAAATTTTCATTTGGAGTATATCTTAAAAAAATATTTACATTGATTTTTTTGACGTATCCTACTTGGTAGTAGCTCACACCATACATATACATATTTTTATGCATGTAGCCTTTTTTATAGAAGAAACAATTAATGTGAAGGGAGTTACATCCATTGGTGGTGTACATTTGACACTTTATTAATGATTAATGGAAAGATTATTAGGTTTTGACCATGGGTTACATGGTGATGGTTTGTTTCAAAATTTTGAGAATTTTTGTCTATCTTTGAATGTATATGTTTTGGTCTCACTGCTATATCCTCATTTTCATCTCTATTGTATTATAAATTTCATGTATTAACTTATATATTTTTCCTATGGAGATATATTTAGAAGTCCATTTTTGTGTTTTATTATTTTTCCTTATTTGGATGATTTTTTTGTGAGTTATTTATGCTTTTATCATGTTATTTCGTTGTCTTGATACTTTATATAATTTTTTTTGATTGTTTTATGTTATTTTGATAGTGAAATGTTTCACAAAGGTATGTGTTTAACACACTTATCAGACGTTTTCATCCCATGGATATCAATAATATTGTTTGTATTATTTTATGGGTTGAGTAAAGGGAAGTATTTGTGATGATAGAGATATTACATGATATCTATTATCAATAATGTTATCCCCAATAAGAATTATGAAGAGAACATCCTTGGGGTGACTCTCAGAGAGGTTTTTAGAATTATATTTCAACATGTCAAAATATTTATTTGTTTATATGTATAAAGTCAAAATAAATTTGGGATTTTTATGTTTTCAAGAAAAATTAAATGAAAATAAAATAATAAAATAAAAATACAAAATTTTATGAAAATTTGAAAATTTTTAATTAAAAATGTGGGTGAAAATGTTTTAGAAAAAATAGAAACATTAGAAAAGTGTTAATCCTTTTAAAACTCACTTATTAATTGATTACATTAATTATCTAATTGTATTTCTCAAAGCACACCTAGAGATATCTATCTTAACACATTATATTCCTTGATACAATACGAATTCATCGATATTGAGGTTGATCCTCTTATAAAAGTGATTAAAATTATAAAATAACTCCATGTAAGATCTCAGGTTTTCTTATGATGTAAGAATTATTTGTTTAAATGATTAATTATGGCCTAATATGAATACCCTTCGTGGTGATAGGGGTTTCAATGGCCTCCATGGATTTTTTGGATCCCAAAACCCAAATGTTGGAGAAAAATAGCTGGACCACAAGGATAAGAGTTACTATACACCCAAGACACATGGTTTGGTGAGATCACGTGGTGTTAGACATAGGGCTTTAGGAGCCACTATAGTTTTAATAAATTTTTTTGATAGAGTACCACTCATATATGTTGGCCTCAAAAAGTTTTTATTGTGGATTGATACATGGTTTGTGTGTGGTTTAGAAAATCGGGCACACTAACCATGTGAGGTATCCCTCCATACAATGAAGGGCGCATGATTAGTGCATGGTTTGGCCAACCAGGAATCCAAACCGTGAGGCTATGTCTTTTTAGGAAAAATTTATCATTTATCCACTAAAAACTATTAAAACCTCAAAAAAATATTTCTCATTCATGTAGACAAAACTCATTTAAGATCTCCCCTTGAGCCAATTTGGTATCTTTTGATATAGTTCTTCCATCAAATCTCAGAATTGATTGTCATCAGTCTTGTTGGATTCATAACTATGACTACTCCCTTCCCTTTCTGTCACTATTATTTTTTTCTCAGTATTGGCTATACAATTTTGGTTTCAGATAATATTCCTTATTTCTAGGGTTTTTTTCTTTATTCATTTTTCTGCTGATCTGAGCTGAATCAGAAGGTGATATTATACAATCACTATACTGCGGACCTATGGTAGGTGTTCTATACCATTCCTATGGTGTTTGGTGATTCATATTCTCTGTTTTCATTGTGATGTGTGTCAGACTTTATAGAGGTTCCTAGATAATTAATTGAATAATTTGAATGAAAATGTTGGAAAATTGAGGGATTACTTTTATTTCCTTCAAAATATTTGGGGGTTGTTTCCATAACCAAGGCCACCCATGGGGTGTGCCTTTTGATTTCCATTGAATTTTAGTATTTTTGATCCACAAAAGGGGTGATTAGTTGAGATTACGTAGTTATAGAAAGAACTATTATACTTGATAATAATTTAATAGATTGTTTAGAAAATGGTATTCCTATTTTTCCATGTTATACATGATGTGATTTATTTAATTTCATAAATTTGAATTTTTTTATGAGTGGGTAAACTCATTGAATGTATTTGAATGGGAATTGATATATGAGTTGGGAGGACTCGTAGAATGTGATGGTATGAAATGATTATTTAATTGAATGATTTATGTTTTTATATGATTCCATGGTTGTGCTAAACCATAGGTCTTGATAGTGGTAGTGGAAACATTGGATGAGATATATTCTTGGATCTTGATTCTGTGGGATTCCTTGGCCCTTGATACCCCTTGGATTCTTCTTGATTAGGATTGTAGTAGACATGGTCTGTTTACACGCTCCTTGTACCTAGATACAATTCTAGCTGAGTTTCCATTGAGATTATATGGGGGCTTGTTGATGATTCCTTGGTCCAATATACCTTGGATCTCGCCCCGTAAGGTTTGACACTTCTTTTATATGGATTGTCCTATGAAATTGTAACATTCTTTATTATACGAAATAGACATGTTTGATATGGTATACAAGATATAGGGATTATACATGGCTGGTATGAGATACTGGATATATGTCTTGGCCATGGTGTTTTCTTCAGTTGTTCTTTAATGTATCCTTATTTGAAAAGTGTGACCCTTGTCCTGCATGAATCCTTGATAGGATTTATAGTATCACCTTAATATTATTACTTTTTTCATGTGTATTTTAATTGTGTTACTATCATATCTATTTTATACCTTTCACACTAATTATCTTTTATGGAACATTCTGGATTGTTATAGACATCGTTGGCAGTGGCCTAAAAGGATTTTATCTCACATCTTGTCTCAGGCAGTCGTTGGGTACCTAGACAGACACTATGGATATAGGTTGGGATCAAGGAAAGTTCCCATAGTTTTATTCTAGAGTTTTTCCATGATTAGGATCATGGGATCATAGGATATTTCTAAGGATCGTGATGCTATCATGAGATAGTGCTTTCTGGCCTTTTTGGTATTTTGATACGTGTGTTGTACCGATGCATGTATATCTATTTTGGATGCTTTATAGACACAATAAATGAAATATAATTATTTTATATGAGATTTTTTTATAAATATGTCTTTGGGTTCTATCTCCTGTGTATTTATTATCATGCTTCTACTATGGCGTGTTACTAGTCCAGTGGTCTTACTGTCTATTCATACTACATATTCATTCATTTATTTCCTTTTCTTTTTATACGTGTTATTGTTACTATTGTTTTCAACTATGGTAATATGGAATTATCTCCTCATAGAAACACCCTAGGCCCTCACTCCTATTTGGTAGCCTCTAGAGTTTGGGGATATGCGGTTGAGGCCATCTGGCCAACCGGTCTCAGAGCACCATTCAGTGGAATTTGGGTTCAAGAAATTAAAATGTGGTATCAGGGCCTTCATTTATTGGATTTACTATTTTGAGACAATATATGGGGGTTATGAAGTAATAGTAATTTGGTAATGAGTTGTTCAAGGTATTAGTTATCCCACGTATTGGAAAAATTCAAAGTGCCTGAAATGGAAGTTGATGTTTTCTAGATTTGACTATAAGAGTTGTTTTGATTCCACCATTGTGTAATGAACTTATGCTTTGATTTTAATTATAATTATGGATTTTTATATATCCTGATTTGATGAGGGTTTCATTTCATGAATCATTTTAGGAAAATAATAGAATTAAAATTCCATGCATCATGTCATTCTATATATTCCATATTGCTTGACTGCATGAGTTTGTGATATGTGTGTTGTGTGATATAACTGATATTTTTATAGATATATTGTGTAGTGGATTAGAAAACATGTTTAGTATATAGAGTTCTTATCATAACTAAAACAATTTTTTCCTTATTAGGCTACAATAGAAACACCAACTAAAAAATTGTGTCATGTTGATTCATGGACCATCGATCGCACATGCTGGAATGTGATATAGTGTGAATTATGTGGAAACTATATTTTGGTTCATGACCAGTATGGGCCCTTGTAGATCTTATTTTTTGAATTTTTTTGTTCAGTTGATTAAAATGAAATGTATAATAAATGTGAAATAAAATGGAAAATTGAAATGTTGAAATAAAGATGTTGTCATTTCCCAAACATTTGAGTGTGCAGTAGGCAGTCTCTCTAGTGATTTTTATGATTGTTTATTTTAACAGTTGTGGATTTAGGATAAGGCTATATGGTATGTTCTTTTATCAAATTTTTTGACAAGTATAATGCTTCTAGCTATGAATTTAATGCTTTGGATCCTTTTTTAGGTGTGTGATTGGCATTTTAGACACATCCCACCATGAATATTTCAAGTCATACACAAGGTGTATCACCCTAAGATTTCATAGTACGTAATTTCTTCAATGTAATTCAATAACTTTCCCTACACACTACATTGAGTTCAAGAGCACAAAAACTTACCAAACAAGCTGTTCAAAAGAAGTTATGAATTATATTAACTGAATTTTGAATTTTATATAATCCTTATAATTTTAGAATCCATATTATGTGTTTCTTTGACATAATATAAGAACAAATAATTTTTTTAGATAATAGAAGTATTTTTCAAAATATACAATTTTACCGCCTTTTAATGGAAAACCCTTTTTAAATACAATATTTTACACCTATATATATTAAATTTATCAAAATAATCTTATTATTTAGAATTGGTCCATAAAAATTTAGTTCTGATAAATTTTTGGTGTTTTTCTGATAACTTTCATATTTGGGTGAATAGTTAAAATTACTAAATTGTAACTAAAAACAAATTTTAAATCAAAATAATTTATAATGATAATTTATGAATTTGAGTGGGTTTAAATTATAATTAGATTATAATTTTACCATTTAATTCAATGTTGGTCATTGGATGTAATTTCACATTTTAAGTGAACATAAACAAGTGTCAGTCTTTTGATATTCATTATTTCTTAAAAACATGCTTTTTGTTTTGACAGTGGAAATTAATTTTAAATTAATTTCATAAACTTATGTGTTATGAATTTATAAAATTGGATTCCATATTTAGAATCAGTAATTCCAAATTGTGAAAATAGGTAACTTTTATTTTTAGGCATTTTGAATAATTACTTCGGTAAATATTATGTTTACCATGATTAAAGGGTAAATTTAATAAATAAGGGTAAAATATAATATTATAATAATATTAAATTACCCTAACATGTGTCCTAATCCTATTTGATGATACATATCCGACTATGGGCATCATTGGGTTGAATTTGGGACCCCATGGACCCACATGAGAGCAATAATGACCTTTTATATTAATTAATTTAATGCAAAGAAAAAAATGACATAAACCAATTTCTTTTAGTAAATAAATTTTTACATGGGGTTATATAAGTTATAATTTCCACTATAAATATTTTTTGGAAAGATAAAATTATTTTCTACATCATGGTATTTGTTTTATAATTTTTGGACATCAAATAAATTAAATTATTTATGACACAATAATGATGCAATATTTACCTCATTAATAAATGATTTAAATAGATAGGATTATAAATTTTAAAACAATATACAAAACCAGTCCAATTCTTATTGGAATATTTTATTTTGACCATGAGTCATCGTAACATTGTAATTAATGAATTGTTGACCTTTTGAAACCGAAGATGAGGTTATAATAAAATAATTATTTCAAACTTTCATAAAGAGCCCCTCCTCTCCCTTATAAAAAGCCCTCACTTACTACCCATGTACCACACATCTAAAGCCATTAGATTGTACAAACCCTGACCAAATATCCTCCCAAAATCCCTAACTTAATTATAGCTACCTTACTTTTGTCATAAAGCCAACCTATGGAGCCCTTTTGATCAAATCAAAAGGAAGAAACTGAAGAAGAGGTAATAATTTCACCACCCTCTTGTAAGTTATTTCTTCTTTCTCTTCCTCTTTATTTTTTGTTTCCATTATAAAATTATAACTCCAGTTTCTTATATATACTATTATGTTATTATAAATATGGTACAACCATATTCATTATTCGATCAATCCTATAAATGACAAAGTCACAATGTGTGCATATATACGACTTACCATCTCCACGTCGTGGTGATGTTTGTTATTCAAACACTTCATCATTTGGATGGGTATAATAATGAGTATAAATAATTGAAATAATAAATATAACATGATAATGATTCTGTATATATGATATACCATCCAATTATATAGGATTTTAATATCCAAAAAATGATATTGTCGCTCGTGCGTATGTATGGATTACCGTCTCCACGAACGTGATGAGATTCACTTCCACATTCACCATTCATCAATGATTATAAAAACATATATTATTAATAAGTATTTAAAATAAGAAACAATGATGATACTAGAGATATATGTATTTATATATATGTGTGTGTATTTATATACTTACATATATCTTATTCACTTACTTCTGTTCCATACGATATGAAAACAGAAACAACGTTTATGCGTACATACGGCCTACCACCTCCATTAACAGTGTTTTCCATTTCATATACCTATCTATTATAAATATTTATATTATAAATATATATTATATATAAATCAATAATTATATTCTGGATGTATTTAAATCATTATCGAAATGATACAATAAATAATAACAAGTTAAAACACGTACGATAAAGAATGTGATTATTACCTGAAATGTTAAATTTAACATGAAAATAATTATTTAATGGGTATTATAAATTCATAAATGAATCATTTATGATATAATAAATATGAATATGGTTTTGGTATAATTTAATAACATACAATGGTCATTATAACGGAGGATAAACGTACCCTCGACCAAAGGAAAGTGTAAGGTAAGGGGTTCTCATATCACTTTTTATTCCCATGAGATCCGTGCTATAATTGCCACTATTTTCTTTTGTGTTGTGTATTTACTACTCATTATTGTATTATTTTTGTAATATTCTTTAAATTATAGGTATTTACATCTTTATTTTATGATCTTTATTTCACGGGGTGTATATTTCGGATGTAACCAAATCGGTAAGGATTAATTCCTCAATCTCATTATTAATCGGGATTGTTTATGTGTAAGTATTTTCTAAGACATACATATCATAGATACTCATATTTCATAAAAATGTTCTCAAAAGAAATATTTTAAGGTTTTATAGGACGTTCCAATTAACTATATCCTCATATTAAATGTTTTAAATATTTATTCTTCTAACCCTTTCTCATTATTGTCCTTGTTTTGAAAATGGTTTTAAGGATTTATTTATATGGACATAAATGTTTTAAAATGTTAATTCCTTTAATATGTTTCAAAGTGGTATTGGATACATTGATTCAAAACAATCTTTTAAAAATCTTCCTTTATAAATTGTGTGACTTTTAAATGATTTCGTGAAAAAGGGATATTTCTCTCAAAGAATTTTACCAATCATTTTCAACTATGCCAACAACCTTTACTAAATATTATTCTTAATTAAGGATGATTTATTATAATACAATATTCAATATTGTATTGAATTATTTATGTTATTATTAACTATGGATGTGATATTTCTATACCATTCATGGTTTATTGTTAAAGTATTGACATTTCGTATTCTAGTTTTAATAAAAATGTTTATGTTATATTTCAACATTTTCATATGAGAAATGTATTGGACATAGTAAGTGACGGGTGGAGCCTGCTATAGCTCCTTGATGAATCGGTAGGTCTCATGAGACAAACTAGTTTCTTTGCACAAGGCCCTGGAAAAAAAAATTTATTTGTTTTCTTGGCACGAGGCCTTGACTACGTGGTTATGAATGTCTGGAATTATGCATTACCTCATTATGAAATTAGTCAATACATGTGATTATTGGACTAGTAGAATATCCATGTACATGTTTATATTATAATGTTTTATTTATTTTTTCTATATTATATTCAGGTTTATGTTTAAAAGTCTATTGTTTTTATTACACATATTGCCATAAATGTTTATAGCTTCCGCTAAATTATTTACCCTTATTGAGCATCTGAGCTCACCCCTTTCTTATGTTTTATTTTCCCAATAATTCCAAGAAGTGTATTATGATTGTTATGTAGGGTTAATCTAAAGAGAACAATGGAATTTTTAAAGGATTATTTATGTTGTGTTGTATGTTATAATGTGTAATGTAACGTTCATCTATGTAATATATTTTCCAAGACTGCTAAACCGATCGGTTCTTCAGGACTTGATTCTTTGTAACCATTCCAATGTATTTAAATAATTCACTGACTCTGGGTGATAGGGGTTGGGGTGTTACAGTTTTTATCAGAGGAAGTTTAGTACAAACCTTGGAAACTAGATTTAGATAAACTCTGATTAGAGAAAATTACCCTATGATAGCCTTTGAGGATTAGTATAGAATAACTTTATAGAATTTTGGTAATGTAGATATTTTGGGAGTTTTCCAAGAAATACATGAATGTCTGGATACGAGCAGGTAGAGGCGGCTCTGCAACAGATGTATCTAGGGGTAAAACCCGAAAACACTGCTTTGATCTAGACTCAAACCAGAACTGGTACATGAAAACGGGACTTGCTGCAATCTTGGTTACGACACTCCCATGGGATATGCTTAAGATAATTTACATTTTCATTACAAGACATTATGAAGGATTTTGGAGTAAATACTTCCTCAAAGAAAACATTTTATTATTATAGATCATATGAATAATATTTTCAATTTATGTTAGATATTTTACTAGTTTGGAACTATGCATTGTGATTCATAAACTAACCTAGTGCATGTCGTTGTATAAAAATGGCACCTAGTAGAAGGAAAACAATTCCAGTAATACACGTGACAAAATGATTAAGACGGATCACATCTTTCATGGTCTTAAGCCAAAAATTAGAAGGGAAATAGTCTCCCACATATTCTCATCATATGAAGAAATAATATCATGTGTTAATAAGATAAGTAAAGAATTATCTGAGTCTAATGGCTTTGAAGGGAAGCCAGAGAAGAAAAGGATGGTAGAGAGAAAGATGGATAAAGGGAATATGGGGAAGAAAGATTTTCCTATATGTGATAATTTAGGAAAGATTCACCTTGGTAAAATTTTGAAGGGAATGTGAGTTTTTTATGAGTGTGGATAAAAGGACCCCAAATATGTGATTTCAATAATAAAAAAAGGTTTCAAAGGGGAAATGCTTCATCTCTAAGGAGTGGTAACACTACGTGAATCAATGTCACAGTCATCAGAGTACCAGAAATGATGCTATTGGATAATAATCATGTTACAATATCACCACAGATGAAGAGTAATGAATAGTGTCCTATTTTATTATTAAAAAATTATGTTATTTCAGTGTTGTATCAATGATATACCAATTATATGAATTATGGAAATAAATAATTATTGTACTGTAGTACTATTTCATTGAGGATTTGAGAATATATGGTTCTATGAAAAGTGACTCAACAACAAGTTAATATTTTTGGAAAATACATGGTGGGAGAAAAGATAATCCTTAATATGGTCCTAATACTATGTTAGTAATGTTGGAATAAGAGATGGTTGATTTGGATAAATTATTTTGGATATTCATAACTATCTTGGAACTGATTAATGGTTTGTTTATTTCATCATTTTTGTAGTATTCAAAATTATAAGATATTAGGAATATATATAGTATTCTACATGGAATAAGAGAGAATGAATGTAATCAATATGGTTTAATGGTAATTTAGGGTGTTACTGTGTTTTAAAATAACACATGATGAAGGTATAAACTTGTTATTACGTGGAAAAAAGGATCTTCATCGTCTTTTACATCTTTATAAATTTTGGACAGTGAGTTTTGAAAGAAGTATTTTTGATAAACTATAAATGTTGGAATGGATTAATATTGAAATTGGATACTATTTTTAAGGTTAAAGCATTTATTAAGATAATTTTTGGATTTTTATAAAAAGGACAACCCGGAGGTCGGGTGACAACCTGTCGCATCCGGCAAGGCTGCGAGACTTGAACCTGCAACCGAAGGGTGACAAGGGTGCATCACCTACCACTATCCTACGTGATGTCTTGGTTTTTATAATGTATTTTTTTAAAAGGTCTGACAGATTAATTATAAATTCATTTTTTTGGAACCCTATATGATTTTGTATAAAGAGAATATTTATGAATTCTATTATCTTTTGGAGAAAAGAGGAGTAAGTGGTAGAAATTTTTTTAAGGATGAATCTATACTTAAAATGTAAGTATATATCTTTATGTTCATAGTTAATATCATAAATAAATTTCTCATCATTATGAATAGTAACTTAAAAAAATGTTTTCTGTTAACTTTTCATATTGGGGAATCAAATACTGTTTAACCCATCACAAGTTTATAGTTTTCAGATCGTTTAATTTCTCCTGATAATATTCTCTATTACTTTCCATCAGAACATGATGGTTATTTTTCTCTTCCATATACATGTTTTCATACATGGAACCGTAATATGTGTTATTTCTATTAACCCTATTTATTACCTATCTTTTTTTTAAAATAGAGCCCCATTAATCTAATTTTCCGATGTGGATTCTGCACAAAGGTATTTTTCTATTTTCAACATTTTATTTTTGAAGAACAATTTCAAATTGCGAGGATGCAATTTATTTAAGGAGGGGAGACTGTAACACCCCATGATTTCATAGTATGTTATTTCTTCAATGTAATTCAATAACTTTCTCTACACACAACACCGAGTTCAAGTGCACAATGACATACCAAACTAGTCGTTCAAAAGCGGATATGAATTGTATTAACTGAATTTTCAATTTTATATAATACTTATAATTTTATAATCCATATTATGAGTTTCTTATATATAATATAAGAAAAAATTCTTTTTTAGATAAAAGACGTATTTTGCAAAAAATGCAATTTTGCCACCTTTTAATGAAAAACCCTTTTTAAATACAATATTTTATACTATTATATATTAAATATGACAAAATAAACATCTTCATTAAAATTGGTACATAAAAAAATATTTTCAGTAAATTTTGGGTGTTTTTCTAATAAATTTCATATTTGGTTGAATAGTGAAAATTACTAAATTTTAACTAAAAACAACCTTTTTAATCAAAATAATTTATAGTGTTAAATTATAAATTTTATTGGTTTTACAGTATAATTGGATTATATTTTTAAAATTTAATCCAATTTTTTTCATTGGATGTAATTTCACATTTAAACTGAACATAAACAAGTGTCAATCTTTTGATAGTTATTATTTCTTAAAAACACACTTTTTGTTTTGAATGTAGGAATTAATTTTAAATTAATTTATGCCACTTATGTGTTCTGAATTTAGAAAAATGGATTTCATATTTCAAATTAGGAGGTCCAAATTGTGTAAATATGTTAATTTTATTTTTAGAAATTGTGATTAATTACTTTGGTAAATATTTTATTTACCATGATTAAAGGGTAAATATAATATATAAGGGTAAAATATTATATTATATTAATCATAAATTACCCTAAAAAGTGTCCTAATCATATTGGATTATACATATCCAACAATGGGCATTCTTGGGATTAATTTGGGACCCCATGGAGCCACATGAGAGTAATAATGACATTTTATATTAATTAATTTAGTGTAACGACAAAGATGACATAAACAAATATCTTTTAGTAAATAATGTTTTACATGGGGTAATATAAATTATCATTTAGTCTATATATATTCTTTGTAAATATAAAACTATTTCCTACATCATGGTATTTTTTTATAATTTTTGGACATCAAATAGATTAAATTATTTATGACACAATAATGATGCAATATTTACCTCATTAATAAATGATTTAAATAAATAATATTATAAATATTAATGCAATATGAAAAACCTGTCCAATCCATATTGGATTATTTTCTTTCGACCCTGAGTCATATTAATGTTTTAATTAATGAATAGTTGACATTTTGAAACCAAATATGAGGTCATAATAAAATAATTATTCTATACTTTCCAAAAGATCCCCTCCTCTCTCTTAAAAAAGCCCTCACTTCCTACCCATGTATCACACTTATCAAGCCTTTGTCTCATAAAAACCTTGCACAAATGTCCTAAAAAAATACCTCAATTCATACTAGAGGCCTTACTTTCGTCAGAAAGCCAACCAATTTATCACTTTTTATGAAATAAAAAGGAATAACCCGAAGAAGATGTAATAATTTCACCACCCTCTTCCAAGTTATTTCTTCTTCCACTTCCTCTTTATTTGTTGTTTCCATTATAAAATCACAAATCTAGTATACTCTATATACTATGACTTTATTATAAATATGGTACAACAACATTCATTATTTTATCTATCCTATAAATGAAAAAGTCACCATACATGCGTACGTACGGCTTACCGTCTCCATGTCGTGGTGATGTTTGTTATTCAAACACTTCATCATTTGGATGGGTATAATAATGAGTATAACTAATTTAAATAATAAATATAACATGATAATTATTATTTATATATGATTTAATATCTTATTAAATATTATTTAAATATTTAAAGAATGATATTTTCGTTCGTGTGTGCGCACGGATTACCGTCTGCACGAATGCGATGAGATTCATTTCCACGTTCACCATTCATCTATGATTATAAAAATATATATTATTAATAATTATGTAATATATGAAATAATTATTCTACTTGAGATAAATTTATATATATGTGTGTGTGTGTATTTATGTGCTTACATATATCTTATTCACTTACTTCTATTCAATACGATATGAAAACAGAAACAGCGTTTATGCGTACATACGGCCTACCACCTCCATAAACGGTGTATTCAATTTCATATATCTATCTATTATAAATATTTATATTCTAAATATATATGATATACAAATCAAGGTTTATATTCTGGAAGTATTTAAATCATTATCTAAATGATACAATCAATAATAACAAGTTAAAACACATATGATAAAGAAATTGATTATTATCCGAAACATTAAATTTAACATGAAAATAATTATTAAATGGGATTTATAAAGTAATAAATGAATAATTTATGATATAATAAATATGAATATGGTTCTATTATAATTTAATAATATACAATGGTCATTATTCAGGAGGTTAAACATACCCTCGACCAAAGGAAAGTGCAAGGAAAGGGGTTTTCATCTCACTTTTTATTGCCGTGAGATCCATGATATAATTGAAACTATTTCCATTTGTGTGGTGTATTTACTGCCCTTGATTGGATTATTTGTGCAATAAACTTTATCTTATGGGTATTTACATATTCATTGTATGATCTTTCTATCATGGGGTGTATGTTTCGTAAGTTACCAAATCAGTAAGGGTTAATTCCTCAATATCATTATTATTCGAGATTGTTTATGTGTAAGTATTTTATGGGACATACATATCATCGATACACATATTTCATAAAAAAATTCTCTAAAGGAATATTTTATGGTTTTATGGGAGGGTCTAATTAACTAGCTCCTTATTTTAAATTTATTAAAGATTTATTCTTTTAAACCTTTCTCATTAATATCCATGTTTTCAAAATAGTTTTATAGATTTATTTATATGGACATGAATGTTTTAAAATGTTAATTAATTTCAAAATTTCAAAATTGGTATAGGACAATTTGATTCAAATCTATATTTTAAATGTATTCTTTTCTAAATTTTGTAACTTTTAAATGAATTCATGAAAATGGGATATTTCTCTCAAATAATTTTACCGATCATTTTCAACTATGTCAATAATGTTTACAGGATATTGTTCCTGATTGTGGTTGATTTATTGTAATACAATCTTTAATATTGTATTTAATGAGTTATGCTATGATTGATTATGGATGATCTATTTTTATAACATTCAAGGTTTATGGTTAAAGTATTGACATTTCGTATGCTAGTTTTAATACGAATGTATATGTTTTATTTCAACCTTTTCATATGAGGAATGTATTGGAATTAGTAAGTAACGGGTAGAGGCAGCTATAGATCCTCGATGAATCCTTATGCATCATGAGACAAACTAGTTTCATGGCACAAGGCCTCGGAAAAGAAATTATTTGTAGTCTTGGCACGAGGCCTTGACTAAGTGGTTATGAAAGTCTTGCATTATGCATTCCCTCATTATGAAATTAGTTATTACATGTGATTATTCAACTAGTATAATATCCATGTGCATGTTTATATGGTAATGTTTGATTTATTTTTTCTATATTATGTTCATGTTTAGGTTTAAAAGGATGTTTCTTTTATTACACATCTTGCCTTAAAAGTTTACAGCTTCTGCTAAATTATTTACCCTTACAGAGTATCTGAGCTCACCCATTTCTTATGTTTTATTTTCCCATGATTTCGAAGAAGTGTATAATGATTTTTATGAATGGTTAAGATAAAGGGAAAACTGGTGTTATCAAAGGACTATTTATGTTGTGTTTTATGTTAGAATGTGTAATGTAACATTCATGTATGTAATCTATTTTCAAAGACTGTTAAACTGATCAGTCCATTGGGAAACGATTTCTTGTAATCATGCCAATGTCATAAAATAATGCACCAACTATAGGTAACTGGGGTTGGGGCTTTACACAAGGAGGGTGGAAATGAACAAGATCCATAGGTCGTGGTCCATGTTCTATTAGTAGAACATTTTATAGTGACAGCAGAGGCACAAATAGAAATTCAAGAAATAGGTGATGAGGAACACTTCTAAAAGAGATTTAAATGATCTATAAATACTTTTCTGAAAACACATTAGCATTCCGCATCTATGGGGGATCTTCTATGTGTGTTCCAGAAGTGGCAACCTCCGATGTTTTTAGGGGATGACAGTCCATATGATTAAATTTTTTTTCTTGAGACTAATCTATCAAATGTTTTCCATCTGGAAAAAATTTCTAAGAGGGTGTGAACTTACAACCCACATGATTTGGGGAGTGTAAAAGCACTCGTAGTATGTTTTAAACCAGGTTGATGCACTACATGACATGGTTTGGTGAAATTTACAATCCTAATTCTGAAGAGAACAAGTTAATAATTTTTGGATGGATGTTTCATTTTTTTAATATATCATTAAGTCAATATATATGGAATACATATATGAGTAGACAAATATTCTTGAGGTGTTGATTAATGAAGAATTGTTAGAGACTCACTAGATGTCATTGGATGTCACTCTTGAGAAATTCTACATATTAATTGGAATGATCATTGTGCTGATCATAAAAGGAATTCAAGACAAGTGTTCATGGGGAAGGAATATTGTCTACAATATGCGTAATAAAATGAAAAATTTTATTTTCATGAAGTGAAGATGAATAATTAATGAAGATGACCATGAATAAAAGTATGTTTATATATAGCATGAAGAAGAATAAAATTTTAAAATTACTGAACTAATCATAAAACTCAAGGAATTGTGTGAATAGTGACACATTGTTTCTAACATGGAAGATTATTTATGTTCATGAAAATATTCATATTCATGTGGAATTCATTTGAAGGGAAATTAATTTCCCCATATTTGACATGAGGTATTGATGATGGGTTTTCATGTCAAATGCGTTTTTACAATGCCAGGTTCCATGTGGGACCATCCAAAGCTCCTTGGAATTATTGAAATTAGCAAAGTATAGATTTTTGAAAACCATATGAATTTTTTGTGAAGTTGAGTTTGTGAATGTGGTTTTCATGAAAACAAGGGTTCATGGTTTGCATATAAAAATTGACCAGTTTTCTAATCATCAATAATGTGATGACACTATATGATATCTGAAATAGATCCTATTTTATATTCACGTGAGTTGGTTATAAAAAATTTATCATAGTTTTTAAGGTACATTTATGGGAGAAGAAAAGAAGGATGATAGAATACAATTGAGATTCTCATGTATAGTACACTAAACATTAATAAAGTGAAGCTAAAATATTCTATTTGACATATATGTGATTCTATATTCAAGTGTTGTGAATAAAAAAATATTAGCGTACTTTTTTTGGTACATTCAGTGGAAAAGAAAGATTGGTTTATACAATACAATTGAGATTCCCATGCAAAGAATGCTAAAAATAAATAAAGTGATTCCATAATATTCTATTGGACATAGATTCTATGCTATATTCCTTTGAAACAATTTAGCATATTATATGTCCAATGTAACACCCCAAGCTTCCACGGTGCACTTCTCTTTGAATAATACAGTAGCATGTGTTGTACGCAACTTCAAGTTCTAACACACACCACAACCAATCAAACTCGCCGTTATGAATAGTAATACCCACTTTTTGAAATTTTATAAATGTTATCATTCAAAATGGACTTTATTTTTTGATTCAGAGTATCAAAATTAGCCTAGGATGAATTTTTGGTATTTTTCTGGGAACTTTCAATTTTTGATGAATAGTGAAAAACATTGAGTTATTGGTTAAAACTGACTTTTTATTTAAATAATTATTTATTTTATTTAAATTTAATTAATTTCAAAATAGATAAAAAATACCTATATAAGTTCAATGTATTTCGTTAGAGTTAGTTTAGAATAATTTTAGATATATAAAAATTTTATTGAACTTTTCACCGTCTTTTACCCACCTCGTAGGAGAATTTGGAAATTCACATAAAACTTAATTTTACCGCTTCTGTGAGTGGAATTTTGAAAATACGAGAGACATGGTTAATATCAAGGAGTAAAATGGGGTTCAATAAGATAAAAATAATTTTTGGTGAATAGTAACTTTTTTACTTTTATTTACCACGGTTAAAAGTAAATAGGGTAATTAAGGGTAAAAATGATATTAATATTACCCTAACACATGTCCTAATCCTAATGGACAAGTGTATCTCGACCAAAAACAACCTTAGGAATAAAATATTATCATTTAGGTCTACTAGGATTATATTAGGACATTTTTTATTATTTTATTCAAAGAATAGTTAAAAGAGTTAAAATCAATGTTTAATAACTAAAACATTTTTAATATAGGGTTATAAAAAAGTTAAATTGGATTATATATATTCATTAAAAAGCTAAAAAGATTTCCAAAATAATGGTATTTTATATATAATTTTTAGACATTAAATAATGTATGTTATTTATTACACAATGGTGATGTAGTAATTACCAAATTAATGAAATATTAATATAATTGATATTATAAATATACAAATAAATGTAATTTGAGACTTTTATGAATTTCACTAATTTTATAGGTTAATATTACATATTAGGACTGGTTATATAAATTTGTTGCGAAGTAATAATGCTGTTATAAAATTATCAAAAACAAAATAACCAATAGTGTCAAAATTGACAAAAAAAGAGTTTTAAAACAAATATTATATTATTAATTAATATTCCATTCCTAAAAATCTAATTTTCGGCCAAGAGACTTATATTATGATAGTTGTTTCATTAATGGACCACTTGGGGTCTCTTATAAGTTTATAGTAAGTTTATTGACTATATAATATACAAATACAAAGAGACATGGTAAGGGTCAAACTAATTAACAAAGAGTTAAAACTAAAAGATAAGTTTAATCATGTGACCCAAACCTATCTAAAACCTATTGGTTGAGTGTTTTTAGAACTATCCTCACTTTAACCTTTAAATAATATACTTTTGATCCATTATAATCCAAATATGAATTTATTATAAAATAATATTTCTATATTTTCCCAAGGTGCCCCTCCTACCCCTTATAAAAGGACACCACTTCTAACCAATTATTCACACCTTAAAAGCCTTTTGGATCTGCCAAACCCTACCCAAATACTCTCTAAAATATCCTCCCTTAATCTTATTGGCCTTCATTTAGTCAAGAAGCCAACCTAAAGAGACATTTAGATCAAATCAAAAGGAAGAACCCGAAGAAGACGTAATGTTTTCACCACCATATTTCAAGTTCCTTTCTTCTTCAACTTATTCATTCTTTATTATTACCATTCTAAAATAGTAACACCGGTATCTTCTATATACTGTGATGTTATTATAAATATGGTACAACCATATTCATTATTCTATCCAGCCTTTGAATGACATTTCACCATACGTGCGTACATACAACTTACCGTCTCCACGTCGTGGTTTAATTGTTATTCAAAACATTATTATTTGGATGGGTATAATAATGATGTGTCATTCATGTAAATAATAAATATAAGATGATATTGACTCTTTATATTTGATATACTATCCAATTATATATTATTTTAATATCAAAAGAGTGATATTGTCGCTCGTGTGTACATACGGACTACCGTCTCCACGAACACGATGAGATTCATTCCCCATCTTATCCATTCAAGTCTAAATCTAATTTGATGATTAAAAAAAACTTTTAAGGACTTGATATCATTATGGATATGAATAAGATACAACCTATCCATAAAAAACATGTCTTATGTAACAAAACATATAAAAGAAAATGAGTAAGTTAACACCCAAAACGACGATAATACTAAGATATTATTAACAAAGCAATCTTAAAAGATCATATATGATATCATATTAATGTATATGATTATTTTATAATTTAATAAAAATTATTTCACCATTATATAGGAGGTTAACAAACCATATACCAAGGAAAAGTACAAGGTAAGGGTTTATTTCACAATCTCTTCAATATCCGAGGTTGTTTATACCTAATTATCTAGTAGGACCTCTTTATCATCCACATCCATGTTTCTTAAAAATGTATTTCAAATCATTATTAATATTTCACAAACTATGTGTTAAATTCATTTATACCCTTCTTGACTTTTTATAAGACGTTTATAATGGAATATTTCTGTCTTTTTCTAAACAAAGTCCTTTTTATCCTTTGCGACAAAATTAAGGTAATAATGTCTTTTAAAACTTATACGGCGGGTGCAGATATTTTCCACCGTTATAAAATCATCGAATCTATCATTACAATATTATAAGAATATTTTCAAATTAAATTTTTTATTTTATAATTATGTTACTTTTAAATGATTTCAAAAAAAGAGATATTTCTCTCAAATAGTTTTTATTTCATCAATGTCAACATCCTTTGATGGATTTTAAGATTATTTGAAGTTTATTATTACTATACATATCTTCCATATTGTATTGATGTTTTTGTAATATGTTTGACTATGTATGTGTTATTTTTATACTATTCATGGTTTATGGAGAAACTATTGACATTTCGTATGTTATTTTTGTTGGAGTTGGTGGCCTAGAACCAACTACTTTGTACATTATTCATTAATAAAATCCTTATCACATCTTGATTGTTCTTCTGAGTGACAATGCATTTCATAATGTCCTAAGGACAAATCTTTCATTAAAGGATCATAGCGGATCCCTGCTATGATGATAACCCATAATTTCCATAATACTGTTCTTGAATATATGTTATATGGCTAGTTGGTGTTATTTGAGGGACACAAATAATACAGTCCATTAGGGGTGAGGACTCATAAAACATTGAGGCACCTTATCATGGTGTGATCCCTTGGTAATATCTAGGAGGATATTATGAGAACGAGACCCTCCAATAGTAAATCCATATTTCATAGTGTCATTGTATGTTCCTATCTACAAATGTGTGTATTGGTCCTTAGACTTTAAGATTATTATTAATGGGTATTAAAACTCGTGCACTTAGATGTATTGATGAAAATTGTGATGACACGCTATTCATAGCGAGGTAGGATACGTTGGGTGCGTCATGAGTTATACTGCAATAATATATAATGTGAGAAATGATTTTTCCCTTCTATTCCATAACAGAAGTAGATATCTCAGGAAATTTTATGGAATTGATGTAGCCTAAATAAATCCATGGCCATGGTAAGGTATGATAGAGTTCAATTCCGAAAATCCAGAGAAAGAATAATCGAGCACATGGGTTGATGGCACTAGCATGAAACCCACATGATTTGAGATATCATGAAAAATGGATTATATTACATAGTAAACATTCATAGGAGGTGACACATCATTGTGGTGTTAACTTCTTTCTCTATGGGAGCCTTGGCGTGTTTCTAGACGCTAACCTTGGACTTTAGGTAGGCTCCAGCTAATTACACTGAGAAAGGGGCCTAGAGGGTCACATACTAAGTTTGTCCATGTATCTCAGTTAAATATTAATTGAAAAAGTTCAATAAATTATGTTCCTGACTGTGGTTTAATAATTATTTAAGGATTCTTGATTGCATTTATTTCGACACTAGTTATTCGAGAGAATATATTGTGGGAGAAATAATATATTTATTAGCGAGTAATTCAGTTTTATTTATTTATGGAATAAATAGACATTACTCAAGGTCTAATAAATGTGGAGGAGGAGATAATGAAAAATGGAAAATAAAAAACACGTCGTGTATAATAAATATACATGCCGTGTAGTTTTATGGAAAACGAGTACACGCCGTGTATTAATGATTACACACAATGTAGTTTTCTAGTAGGGATTTTGAGGATATAATATTGTTTTATTAAAAGATACTAATCATAATCAGTGGGGGCGCTTTTCAAGGAATTAATAATTCTACATGGGGGTTTTCAATAAGAGTTAATGAAATAAATATAACGCGTAACGCTTTTATTTATTTTCAAAACTCTATAACCTCAAACCTGATTATAAATATCCTCACAACCCCAACACTTTTCCACAGAGAATCGTTGTGCACAACAATTCTGGAGAATTCATTCAAGTCAGAAAGAACTCCTTCCTCCAAGAACGCTCTCAAGACCGAGAGACCAAGGCGATCGAAGGCAGAAATCGCAAGCGAAGGTTCTTTCTCTCTAGCACCCAGAGATACCTTCGGTGATGTCTGGAGATACGTGGCACAGGTGTGGATCACCACTAGAGGAATCCTACAATTCGATTCTATGACATAATGACGGATCACAGGATCGTGACCAGAGACATCAACGAAGGAAGAATTCCACCATGGTAATTCTTGTGAATTAATTAAATTAATTATAATCAACATATTATGATCCTATCTCTATGGTTCTGGGACTCTTATTTTCTTTTTCTTTCTTCATTCTATTTCAAAGATCCGGTGCTTTATATCGTGATGGATCTCGGATTGAATGTTGATTAATGATAAAATTAAATTTGGGAAAACCCACCAACGCACTTCCACTGCGCTCGGAACCTACAAGTGGTATCAGAGCGGTCATATCGTTGATTATAATTATTTAGTTTTTTGTTTGTGATCTATGCATTAAATAACTTAGTTGTTTC
This sequence comes from Viscum album, assembly GCA_963277665.1. NCBI lineage: Eukaryota > Viridiplantae > Streptophyta > Magnoliopsida > Santalales > Viscaceae > Viscum > Viscum album. Next base: position 827,385,960 of record OY728162.1, read on the forward strand.
AATTCAAGTTAATCGTTCTTTAAATATAAATCTCTAGATCTGTTCCTCCTCTATCGTTTCTCATTCACCATACAAAAATGACCCTTTATTTTAATTTTTGATTAAAATAAAATAGAGGATCTCATCCAGAGGAGCCAAAAAATTCTGGTCATACAACACCAGAATACACGGCGTGTATTCAGAAGTACACATAGTGTAGTCTAGGTTCATGCATCGGACTGGTTTTCCAAATCTGGCCATGTATTGATCCTATCTAATTCATTTTTGACACCATGTGTTGACCAGGAACAGGTGTCACACGGTTTCTGGATTACACACCATGTGTTCCAACAGAACACATCGTGTAGTCCCTTTAAGTTAGGGTTGGACCATGTACCCCGTACATGGATTGCCCAGCTGGAAACCGTTTAATGCGGAAACTACACGACATGTGTCCCATAGAACACGCCGTGTACTCTGAAAATTTCCGAAGTACATTAACTCGCCATGTCCCCGGGCATGTACTTCGGATGGATAGTGAAGAAAAGTACACGCCGTGTAGTCGGAACTACATGCTTTGTAATCACCCAAATTACGCAGATTTATTAAAAGTTATTATTATATTATACAAACCCTTGAGACGTGTACCATGGTGCATGCGTAAAGCTGAGGCACAACACGTGATATGTGTTATATATATATGTGTTTAATTTAACATCTGCGTAATAAATGGGAATTCACTGGGTTTTCCTCCAAGGTACAAGTTACATACATGTTTAATTTTAAATGAATTTATTTGTTTAAAATTATGATGGATGAGAATCTCAAGGAAATTCAGAAAAAGGATTTATGATAAAAGGATTGATTAATTAAAGATAATTAATTAATTAGAGCATGATTTATCTTAAGAAATAATGATTAAAGAATTTAATGCTAGTTTTATTTATGTGTAATATCGTTGCATGTATGGATGATCATGAGATATACCAGGACCTTTGTATGTGAATGGTTTCTTTAATTTATTTATTTAAATTAAATTTGTTGGCATGCGAGCCTTCTCCTCATTAATATGTAGGGCCTACGCACCCAAGGAATCTTTTATGTAAAAATTTTTTTTTACCCCTCACCTGCGTGTGAGATAAATGCATATGTAATGGATGGAGCTCCCAAAATAGTGGAGGTGGCTCAATTCAAGAGCCAAGTTGAAACCAATCTAAGGAGATACAAAGGTGGTTAGGTGGAAAGCTGTAAACACGAACCTGAAAGGTTCAAGTTGTTTCTCCCCTAGGTCTTGGGTTAGTTTATCAACCGCTAGATAAACTAACCAATAGAATAATCTCATGATCATACTATTTATTTTATTTCTATCAGTTTCATGGTTTATTTATTGTGGGTGTGTTGTCACGATCACACAATTAATGAATTAAATGATCATGCAATATGAAACTAAAATAAAACCGGATTATACGTAAATATTATCATAGACATGGATAATAAGTTAATTCAATACCACTTAATATTAAAAAGAAAGTAATAGATGATAATAAATTAGAAATTTACGTATAAGGATAAAATCCATCAAAGATATATTAAGTTGGTATAGAATTCCAAAATATTGGTTAGAATCGAACAATAGTTTAGAGTGCTAGACCAACCCTAGTTGGGGTACTTTAAATTATTGGAGAATTCTAATTCAAGATATTGGGTTGAATTAACATTGTTTTCATCAAGGGTTGACTGCCATAGTAGGACTTGGTGTGACCAAGAGGCAAAGGTTGATGAAATCCAAAATAAAAGGATTTTAGGATTGGGGAGTCCACTCAGCGGATCAAGGAGCTGCGAGTTAATGAAGTTGGAATTTGAAATGCCAACCTAAAACCCTTCAAGTTGCTTGACCAACCCTAGTTGGGGTAATGTGAAGGAAAAAATGGATCCTTTCCACTAGAATATTCAGGAAATAGAATATTCCAAAGTCAATGGTGAGGGCTATTGTATTTCTATAAAATAGTGGGAGACTAATATGTATTAATTTATTTATTTGTCTCAGTTTTTTAATAATGTACTAAACCATTGCGCATCTTAATTTTTAGAAACGACAGGAAAATGACTTCAAACATATCATTGTGAACCATACTCAAGAAGGAAAATTTTCTCACCGACACCAATTTCCAAGAGTGGAAGATGCGTTTACGCGTCATCCTTTTCCACGAATGGAAATTGTGTGTGCTGGAAGAGCCTATTCCAGTTGCAGACGGGAAAGAGGACAGTGATGAGGAATTATCTCTCTATATGAAACACATGGATGATTCCACAGATGTCTGGTGTTTCATGCTATTGGCCATGTCAAATGAGCTCTTGAAGCAACAAGAAAACATGGATGCGTATAGCATGATGTCTGAACTTAAGGATCTCTACCAATAGAAGGAGAGACATGAGAGGTATGAGATCTCCAATGATTTGTTTAAAACTAAAATTGGAGAGTCTGTACCAGCTGGGCCTCATGTAGTCAAGCTTATTGGCTACATTGAATGCCTGGACATCTTAGGGATTAAATTCCTGGATGAGTTGCATACAGATCTCATCCTATCATCATTGTCCAAGACCTTATCTAGCTTCATTTTAATTTATAACATGAGTGGAAATGAGAAGAGTGTATCAGATCTTCTATCCTTGATTCCCCATGTAGAAAAGGACATGGGGCATGGCAAACCTGCATTCCTTATGGTGAACAAGAAAAGGAAGAACAAGGAAAAGGGGACAAAGACATATAAACAGTCTGAAGCCCCCGAGCACCATCCCTCCAAGAAGGGGAAGATCCAGAGGAGGGGGAAGGAATGGGAGGCGATGTGTTTTGCATGTGGCAAGAAGGGCCACTGGAAGAGGAACCGCATCTGTATTCAAATGTAGAAAACAAGTAGATTTATAAAGATTTCTAGAGGAGAGGTGGATCTTTGAGCTACTAATGGTGCAAGGCTGGCTGCATTGGCCATTGGAGATTACCCCCTCTCATTGCCAACTGACATGATTTTGGTTTTACAAAACTGTTATTATGTGCCTAGTGTTATCGAGAACATAATTTCTGTATCATGATTGGATATGTATGGATTTGTTTTCAAATTTGGAAATAAGGGTTGTCTCTTTTATAAGAACAACGTATGTTATGGTATGGAACATTTAAATAATGGTTTGTATGTATTAAATTACGAAAACCAAGTGTTGGATATCGATAATGAAACAAACTCACATGACTCATACATCACCATGTTGTGGAATCACCATCTCAGTCATGTGAATGAGAAGCGCTTGACCAAGCTCTGCCAAGATTGATATTTAGAATCTACTGACCTAAAACCACTTGATAGTTGTCATTCTTGTTTACAAGGAAAAATGAACAAGCAAACTTTTCGTGGATAGGGTGAAAGGGCCACAGATCTTCTAGGATTGGTACACAAGGATGTGTGTGGACCATTTCCAGTAGAAGATAGATGTGGATTTTCTTACTTCATTACATTTACTGATGATTTGAGTAGATATGGCTATGTCTACTTAATGAGGTATAAGTCAGAGGCCTTAGAGAAATTTAAGGAATTCAAGAATGAAGTAGAGAATCATCTTGGTAAGAAGATAAAGAAGCTTCGATCAGATCGAGGTGGAAAACATCTGAACCAAGAGTTCATCGATCTTCTACAGGAGTATGGGATTCTATCTCAGCCCACTCCTCCTTATACACCACGGTGGAATGGTGTTAGTGAAAGGAGGAACCACACCTTTTTGGACATGGTGAGGTTGATGATGAGTAATGCAGATCTTCTATTATCCTTTTGGGGATATAAATTACAAACTATAGCATACACATTAAACTGAGTACCAACTAAGGCGACAAATGGAATTCCCTCCGAGCTATGGAATGTAAAGAAACCCATTTTGTCACACACACATGTATGAGGACATGAGGCATTTGTTAAAGCCTCCTAAGGCAACAAACTAGCACCCCGAGGCACAAGGTGTATCTTTATAGGATATCCCAAGGAAACGAAAGGATATTACCTATATAACACTTTAGACAAGAAAGTGACTGTCACCAGACATGACATATTTCTTGAGATGGAGCACATACTCAAGAAGGATAATGGGAGAAAGATTGAAATCGATGAAGTTGATTCTCAAGATACACAGGAGTTGGTACAAGAATAAGTTCCACAGGTCCCCATGGAAGAGGTTCCAGAAACATAGGTACTGTGTAGGAGCTCAAGAGAGGTAAGGGAACCAGAGTGATTTGGTTTCCTAGTCATAGAGGATGGTGAATTATTATTGATGGACAATGATAAACCTCTATCCTACAAGGGAGAAATAGAAATCTCAGAAGATACAAGATGGATAGAAGCTATGAATTCTGATATGGATTCCATGTATCAAAACCAAGTCTGGGTTCTAGATGATGAGCCAGTTGATGTAAATCCCATTGGATGAAAATGGGTATTCAAGAGAAATCTGGACATGGAAGGTCATGTTAGCACCTATAAAGCAAGGCTAATGGATAAAGGGTTCAGAAAACGTCAAGGAATTGACTATGATGAAACCTTCTTGCCAGTTTCCATATTCAAATCCATAAGAATCATACTTTCCATAGCTGCTTTCCATGACTATGAGGTTTGGAAGATGGATGTCAAAACAACATTCCTTAACGGGAACCTTCAGGAATATGTCTATATGACACAACCAGAAGGGTTTGTGACACCAGATGATTCCAAACGGGTTTGCAATTTTTAAAAATTCATTCATGGATTAAAGAAATCATCCAGGTCATGGAACATTCGATTTGATGAATCCATAATGGAATTTGGGTTCATTAAGAACGAATGTGAGCCATGTGTTTATAAACAATTCAATGGGAATGCGATCGTTATCCTAGTAGTATATGTTGATGACATATTGCTTATTGGAAACGATGTTCCAGTCTTACAGTCAGTTAATCACTGGTTGAACAAGTGTCTCTCCATAAAGGACTTGGTTGAATCAGCCTACATTCTAGGGATCAAGATCATTCGTGATCGATCCAAGAGGCTTCTTGGACTATGTCAGAGTACATACATTGACAAGATACTAAAGAGATTTAGTATGGAACAATCCAATAGGGGATTGGTTCCAGTGTCACATGGCCTACATCTTTATAAGAAAATGTGTCCTCAGACACAACAAGATAAAGATATAATGAGTAATATCCCATACGCTTCAGCTATAGGATCCATAATGTATTCCATGTTATGTACCAGGCTTGATGTTGCCTATGCACTGAGCATGGTAGGTAGATATCAAGCATATCTAGGAGAACAACATTGGACTGCTGTTAAGACTATCCTTACGTATCTGATAATAACTAAGGGTATGTTCCTGGTGTATGGAGGAGATGAGGAGCTTGTCATCAGAGAGTATGCTGATGCTAGTTTTCAAACAGACTAAAAGGATCTGAAGTCGCAATCTTGATATGTTTTCTGTCTCAATGGAGGAGCTGTGAGCTGGAAGAGTTCAAAGCAGCCAGTTGTCGCTGATTCTACAGCGGAGTCTGAATATATAGTGGCTTCTAATGCAGCCAAGGAAGTCATCTGGATTTAGATCTATGTCCAGGATCATGATGTGGTGCCTAGAAGTAAAGATCCCCTTACATTGTATTGTGATAATACTGCAACAGTGGCTCTTCCAAAAGAACCAAGGTCACATCAATGGAAAAAGCACATACTCTGGAAGTATAATCTCTTAATGGATTTCTATCAAAGGGGTGAAGTTGTAGTGAGAAGAGTGTCCATGGAAGAGAATGTGGAGGTCCCCATGACTAAAGTCCTATCTCAGTAGAATCATGAATATCATGTGAGAGCTAGCGGGTTAAAAGTTGATAAAAGTTTGCGCTAGTCCAAGTGGGAGTCTATTGGAGTTGGTGGCCAAGAACCTACTACTTTGTACTTTATTCATTAATAAAGGCCTTATCACATCTTGATTGTTCTTATACGTGACAATGCATGAGATAATGTCCTAAGGAAAATTGTTTCATTAAAGGGTCATAGCAGATCCCTACTATGATGAGAACCCGGAAGTTCCATAACACTTTTCATGAATATATGTTCTATGCCCGGATGATGTTATTTGAGGGACACAAATAATATATGCCATTAGGGGTGAGGACTCATAAAACATTGAGGCACCTTCTCATGGTGTGTGCCCTTGTTAATATCCAGGAGGATATTATGAGAACGAGACCCGCCAATAGAAAATCCACATTTCATGGTGTCATTGGATGTTCCTATATACAAACATGTGTATTGGTCCTTAGACTTTAATATTGTTATTAATGGGTATTATAACTCACACACATAGATGTATTGAAGAAAAATGTGACGACACACTATTCGTAGAGAGGTAGGATACGTTGGGTGCGTCACGAGTAATACTGCATTAATAGATAATGCGAGAAAGGATTTTTACCTTCCGTTCCATAGCGGAAGTAGATATCTCAGACCATTTGATGTAATTTATATTGCCTAAATAAATCCATGTCCATGGTAATGTATGGGAGAGTTCAATTTCGGATAGTCAAAGAAAGAATAATCGAGAAAATGGGTTGATGGCACTAGCATTCAACCCACTTGATTTGAGATATCATGACAAAGGGATTATATTACATAGTAAATGTTCATAGGAGGTGACACGTCATTGCGGAGTTAACCTTGGTGTGTTGCTAGACGCTAACTTTGGACTCTAGGCAGGCTCCGCCTAATGCCATTGAGAAAGTGGACTAGAGGGCCACACACTATGTGTGTCCATGTATCTCAGTTAAATATTAATTTAACAAGTTAAATTAATATTATTCCCGATTGTGGTTTAATAATTATTTAAGGATGCCTGATCACATTTATTTTGACACTAGTTATTTGAGAGAATATATTGTGGGTGAAATAATATATTTATTAGCGAGTAATGCAGTTACATTTATTTAAGGAATAAATAGCCATTACTCAAGGTCTAATAAATGTGGATGAGGAGATAATGAAAAATGGAAAATAAATGTACACACCGTGTATATGAAATATACACGCCGTGTAGTTTTATAGAAAATGAATACACACCGTGTATTAATGATTACACACCGTTTAGTTTTCCAGTCGGGATTTTGAGGATATAATATTGTTTTATTAAATGATATTAATTATAATTAACGTGGGCGCATGTCAAGGAATTAATAATTCGACATGGGGGTTTTCAATAAGAGTTAATGAAATAAATATAACGCGTAACGCGCTTATTTATTTTCATAACTATCTAACCTCAAACCTGATTATAAATATCCTCACAACCCCAACACTTTTCCACAGAGAATCGTTCTCTACAACAATTTTGGAGAATTCTTTCAAGGCCGAATGAACTCTTTCCTCCAAGAACGCTCTCAAGACCGAGAGACCAAGGTGATCGAAGGCAGACATTGCAAGTGAATTTTCTTCCGTGCTAGCACCCGGAGATACCTTCGGCGAAGTCCGGAGATATGTGGCACACGTGTGGATCACCGCTAGAGGAAACCTACACTTGGATTCTATGACGTAATGAAGGATCACATGATCGTGACTGGAGACATCAATGATGGAAGAATTCCACCAAGGCAACTCTTGTGAATTAATTAAATTAATTATAATCATCATATGATGATCCTATCTCTATGGTTCCGAGAATCTTCTTTTCTTTTTTGTTCTTAGTTCTATTCCGATGATCTGGCATTTTATATCATGACATATCTCGGATTGAACGTTGTTTAACGCTAAAGTTAAAGTTGGAAAAACCCACCAACGCGCTTCTGCTACGCCCGAAACATAAAATTTTTAATACGAATGTTTATGTTATGTTTAAACCTATTCATATAAGGAATGCATTGGACTTAATATATGATAGTGGAGCCCGCTATAGCTCCTCGATGCATCGGTAGGTCTTATGAGACAAACTAGTGTCTTGGCACGAGTCCTTGAAAAAAATATTATTTGTAGTCTTGGCATGAGGCCTTGGCTATGTGGTTATGATAGTATGGAATTATGAAATCTATCATTATGAAAGTGGTTATTGATATTGCATTTGATTATTCTATTAGTATAATATCCATGTGAATAAGTAAATGGAATTATTTCATTTTATTTCTGCAATATTATGTTGAAGTTCAAGTTTAAAAGGATTTTTTTTACATTGCCTTAAATGTTTATTCTTATTTATGAAAGTTTCCAGTATATTTTTATCCTTACTGAGCATCTGAGCTCACCCCTTTCAATGTTTTAATTTTCACAGGATGTGAAGAAGTAAGTTATGAATGACCTACAGGGATAGTATGAGGGGATATGAAGACATGATTTTTTTGTAGTAGTTTTCACTTTATGATTTAATGTAATCTTTATGAATGTATCTAGTTATTCCAAGACTACTAAAAAAATCGTTCATTCAAGACTTGATATTTTTTTATCATGCCAATGTTATGTAATAGTGCACTGACTCCGGTTAACTGGGGTCAGGGCATTAAAGTTGGCATCAGAAGAAGTTCAGTACAAACCTTGGAAGCTAGATTTAGATAAACTCTGATTAGAGCACATTTCCCTAAGATAGAATTTGAGGATTAGTATAGAATAAATTCCTAGAATTTTGGTATTGTAGTGATTTTTTGAGTTTTATGAGAAATACATCCTTGTCTGGATACGAGCAGGTAGAGGAGGCTCTGGTACAGATGTACCTAGGGGTAAAACCCGAAAACACCTCTTTGAGATAGACTCGAACTGGAACTAGTGCACGACAACGGGCCTTGCTGCACTCTTGGTTACAACACTCCTGGGGGATATGCTTTGGATAATCCTCATTTTCATTACAAACCATTATGAAGGGTTTATTAGTATATAGTTCCCCAAAGAAAATATTTTTTATGATTATGGATTATATCAATAAATAGTTCAATTTATGTTAAGTGTTTTACAAGTATGGAATAATGTATGTTGATTCATAAACTAATCTAGTTTATGTAATTGTTTATAAATGGAACCTACTGGAAGAAATGGAAACCGTATCAATGCACACACTCCATGTAGAGATTTCCCACCTTCTCAAGATAATTATATTGGATCTGGTGATGCAACTGGTGCTGATCAGCTCATCACCAAACTTGGACAACTCACTCAGGTTATGAATAATTACCTTAACAAGAATGTGTACCCTAATCCACATCATGGAGGATCAATGTTAGATCTCTTAATGAGGAAACAACCAAAAAAATTCAATGGGATTACAAATCCATTAGTAGCTGAGCAATTGATAAGTTCCCTAGAGAAAATATTTTAGGATTTGGGGAGCAGTGAAAGGGAAAAAGTTATCATGGAAGTTTACCACCTCACTGGAGATGCTGATCAATGGTGGTCATTGATTAAAAACACAATGGAATATGATGAAGTATCAAATATGGAATGGAGGGATTTCAAAGAGCTTTTTTTAGAAATATACTTTCCTCGTGACAATTGAGCAGATATGGAAAGGAAATTTTTGAGTCTGAGAAAAAATGAGTATGAGAATGTTACAAAGTATGAGGCTAACTTTACAAGGTTATCAAGGTATACTGGAGATTATATACGTAACCCAAGAAGTAAGGATGATCGTTTCATTGATGGGTTAAAACCATTTCTTCGTCGAGCATTAGTCTCACTATCCTTCTCGTCGTACGAAGAGATTGTCTCATGTGCTATCAATACAGAAAAGGTATTCTCTAAGTCTTATGACATTAAAACAATGAAAGAGAAGAAGAGATCTACTGATCAATCTGGGAATGGAAAGAAGGGGAAGAAGGGGAATGTTGAATATCCATCATGCAGTAAATGTGGGAAGAAACACCATGGTACTTTCTTGAAGGGAATGAGAGTCTGTTACAAGTGTCGTGAAAAAGACCACCAAGCTCGTGATTGCAAGGGGAAGAAAGAAGCTACCAATGTTCAATGATAAAAATTTTTGGAGATGAGATATTATGCAAATGAATTTCCTAAGTTTTAGGGGAACATACATCATAAAAGTCCAAGGGATCAAGGCAAAGCTTATGCTATCAGTACTGCTGAGGTTGAAGCTTCGAAAGACATAGTGGAAGGTAATTTAATGGTTTCCTCAAGTTTAGAAAATGAATTATTTGATTCTGGATCATTGCATTGTTTCATTTCTTCCCAGTTTTCATATAAAATTAGATATTTCCAATTTTATTTAGCAAGGGATCTGTCTGATAAAACTCCTAAGGGAAGTATTATTGTAACAAAGTTTTGTGAATCAGTCCCCATTATAGAACACAAATGTTCTTTATACACTGATCTCATCATCATACCTATGATTTAGTTTGATATAATCCTCGTTATGGATTGGATTTTAGAGCATGATGCAAATATTTATTGTAAGAAGAAGGAGGTTACGATTTTTGATGATGATGATAAGGAACACCATATATTTAGAGAAGAATCATCACCACTTAATTCTTATCTAGATCCGCCCCCAGTAGCTCAACTAAATTCAATTATTGGGGAGGAAGATAATGAAATAAATGTGGGTGAGGAATGTAATTTCCAAATATAGGATGTACCTATTGTGAAAGAATATGTAGATGTGTTTCCGGAATATTTACCTGAACTTCCTCCAGAACGAGAAGTTGAGTTTTCCATTGATTTAATTCCTAGATCAAGGCCTATATCAAAGACACCTTTTAGAATTGTCACTGTGGAATTAGTCGAACTGAAGAAACAACTAGAGGAATTTAGTAATAAGGGATTTATTCGACCTAGTTTTTCTTCATGGGAAGTCCCTGTTATTTTTGTTAAAAATAAAGATGGATCTATGAGGTTATGTATTGACTACTGGGAAATCAATGCTATAACAATAAAGAGCAGGTATCCCCTACCTTGAATTGATGATTTATTTGACCAACTACATGGATCTCAATACATTTCAAAGATTGACCTTTGATCTGGATACCATCAGTTGTGTGTGTAGAAGGAAGACATTCTGAAGACAACATTTCGAATAAGGTACGGGCATTACGAGTTTACAGTAATTCGATTTGGGCTGACTAATGCACCCTCTCTATTCATGGATTTAATGAATAGAGTTTTCAAGGAATATCTCGATGATTTTGTGGTGGTATTTGTTGACGATATCGTGGTATACTCCAAATGCTAAGATGATCATGAAAATTACTAGCGCATTATCCTGAAGTCTCTAAGAAGACATGGATTATATGGGATGTTTAGCAAGTGTGAATTCTGGCTTCAGGAGATCTCTTTTCTTGGAAATATTCTCTCTAAGGATGGAATATCTATTGATCCTTCTAAGACCCAAGCCATCCATGAATGGCCAGCCCCGATGAGTATAACTAGGGTACGTAGTTTTATTGGTTTAGCAGGTTATTATCGACGTTTCGTCCAGAATTTTGTCTGGTTGTCTAACCCATTAACAAAGCTCAAACGTAAAGGGGTTAAATTTTTTTGGACAAAATAATGTGATGAATATTTCAAATAACTGAAGATAAGATTAGTCCATGCTCCAATATTGACTCTACCATTGGGGAATGATGGGTTTATTATTTATAGTGATGCATCGAAGAAAGGACTTGGTTGTGTCCTTATGAAGAATGATAGGGTTATTGCCTATGCATCATGATAGTTGAAAATTCATGAGAAAAACAATCCTTCTCATGATCTAGAGTTAGAAGCTATGATATTTTCTATGAATATATGGAGACACTACCTCTATGGTGAAAAAATGTGAGATTTATACTTATCACAAGAGTTTGAGGTATATTTTCTCACAAAAAGAACACAACATGAGGCAAAGTGGATGGCTTGAACTACTCAAGGATTATGATTGCACGATACACTACCACCAGGGGAAGGCAAATAATGTAGCAGATGCTTTGAGCAGAAAGGATCATGGAGTTTTGAATGTTATGGAAATTGAAAGGGATCCTATATTCATGGATCTAGTGAAAATGGATATAGGAATTACCATGGAAGGTGAAATGTCGATACTTTTTCAAATGGTTGCCAAACCTTCTTTACTATAAAGGATAATGAATTCTCAGACCGATGATGAAGAATTTCAAAAGAAGATTAAAGATTTGAATGATGGGGGATTGGGTGACATTGTGTATGAAGAAGGAATTTTGAAATTTGGGAAGAGACTTTGTGTTCCCAATATACCTGATCTAAAAAAGGAATTGTTGGACGATGGTCATAGTTCCAATTTCTCTATACACCCTGGGAGCACCAAAATGTATAGAGATTTGAAGGAACATTTTTTGTGGGACACCATGAGGAGGGAGATTTCTAATTTTTTATCAAGATGTATGGTTTGTCAACAAGTGAAAGCTAAAAGGAAAAAACCTGGGGGAGTCATGAAACCTCTTCCCATGCCTGAGCGGAAATGGGATAATATCACAATGGGCTTTTTCATGGGACTACCAAATACTCTTAGAAGTAATGATGCAATATGGGTTATTGTTGATCGTCTTACCATGTCAACACATTTTTTTACTATAAGAGAAGATCTACCACTGGAAAGTCTAGCATGACTATATATTAATGAAGTTGTGAGACTTCATGGAGTACTACTATCGATTGTTTCTGATCGTGATCCCCATTTATTTCAAGATTCTAGAAGAGTCTTTATAAGGACTTTGATACTGAACTTCATTTGAGCATTGCCTACCACCCTCAAACAGATGGTCAATCAGAACGAACTATTAAAACATTATAAGACATGTTGAGATCCTTCTCACTTGACTTTCAGGGTTTGTGGGGTCAATATTTACCTATGGTAGAATTTTACTATAACAATAGCTTCCATTCAAGTATTCGGATGGCACCGTATGAAGCGTTATACAGAAAGAGATGTCGCACACCAACCTGTTGGGATGACGTTGGTGAAAGAAAACTTGTAGGGCCAGAACTAGTGGAGGAAACAATGGAAAAGGTAAAGGTAATCCAAAACAACATCAAATTAGCTCAAAGTTGGCAGAATAGCTTTGTTGATAATCAAAGGAAGGATTTGGAATTTCAGGTAGGAGATCATATTTTCTTGAAGGTATCTCCAGGGAAGGGAGTTATACGTTTTTATAAGAAGGGTAAATTGAGTCCCAGATACATCAGACCTTTCGAAATTCTAGAACGAATTGGGGCTGTAACTTACCGTTTTGCAATGACACCAAGTCTCTCCAATGTTCACGATGTGTTCCACGTATCACTGTTGAGGAAATACATGTCTGACCCAATGCATGTACTCACTTACGAGGAATTAGAACTCAAACCCGATCTGTCTTATTGCGAAGAGCCCATCAGTATTCTTGATACCAGAGAACAAGTACTGAGAAACCGGACGACTCGACGGGTAAAAGTTCTATGAAGACACCACAAGATAGAAGAGGCAACATGGGAACTCGAGGAACTTATGATGAAGAACCACCAAAGTCTTTTCATGTGGTAGTATTCTAGAAATTTCGAGGAAAACATTATTTGAAGGAGGGGAGAATGTAACACCCCAAGCTTCCACGGTACGCTTCTCTTTGAATAATATAGTGGTGTGTGTTGTACACAACTTCGAGTTCTAACACAGACCACAACCAATCAAACAAGCCGTTATGAATAGTAATACCCACTTTTTGAAATTTTAGTAATCTTATCTTTCAAAATGGACTTTATTTTTGGATTCGGAATATCAGTGGCGTGTGTTGTACGCAAGTTCGAGTTCTAACACACACCACAACCAATCAAACTAGCCATTATGAATAGTAATACCCACTTTTTGAAATTTTAGTAATTTTATCTTTCAAAATGGACTTTATTTTTGGATTCTGAATATCGAAATTAGCATAGGGTGAATTTTTGTTATTTTTATGAGAACTTTCAATTTTTGATGAATAGTGAAAAACAATGAGTTATTAGTTAAAACCATCTTTTTATTTAAATAATAATTTATTTTATTTATATATAATTAAGGTCAAAATTTATAATAAAATACTTATATAAGTTCAATGTAATTCATTTGAGTTAGTTTAGAATAATTTTAGATATACGAAAATTTTATTGAACTTTTCACCGTCTTTTACCCACCTCCTAAGAGAATTTGGAAATTCAAATAAAACATAATTTTACGACTTCTATGAGTGGAATTTTTAAAATATGAGAGACACGGTTAATATCAAGTAGTAAAATGTGGTTCAATAAGATAAAAATATTTTTTGGTGAATAGTAACTTTTTTACTTTTATTTACCACGGTTAAAAGTAAATAGGGTAATTATGGGTAAAAATGATATTAATATTACCCTAAAAGATGTCCTAATTCTATTGTACAAGTGTATCTCGACCAAAAACAACCTTAGGAATAAAATATTATCATTTATGTCTACTTGGATTAGATTAGGACATTTATTATTATTTAATTCAAAGAAGAGTTAAAAGAGTTAAAATCAAAGTTTAATAACTAATACATTTTTAATATAGGGTTATAAAAAAGATATATTAGATTATAAATATAAATTAGAAATATAAAAGTATTTCCTACATAATGGTATTTTATTTATAATTTTTGGACATTAAAAAATTTAAGTTATTTATGACACAATAGTGATGCAGTAATTACCTAATTAATGAAATATTAAAATAATTGATATTATAAATATCAAAATAAACGTATTTTGAGACTTTTTATGAATTATACTAATTTCATAGGTTAATATGACATATTATGACTAGTTATATAAATTTTGTTCGAAGTAATAATGCTGTTATGAAATTATCAAAAACAAAATAACCAATAGTGTCAAAATTGACATAAAAGAGTTTTTAAAACAAATATTATATTATTAATTTATATTCTATTCCTAAAAATATACGTTTCGGCCAAGAGACTTATATTATGATATTTGTATCATTAATAGACCACTTGGGGGTCTATTGGAAGTTTATAGTATGTTTATTGACTATATAATATAAAAATACCAAGAGACATGGTAAGTGTCAAACTAATTAACTAAGAGTTAAAACAAAAAAATAAGGTTAATAAAGTGACCCAAAACTGTCTAAAACCATTTGTTTGAGTTTTTTATGACCTATCCCCACCATAAAATTTAAATAATACACTTTGGATCCATTATCAACTGAATATGAATTTATTATAAAATAATATTTCTAGCTTTTCCTAAGGTTCCCCTCCTCCACCTTATAAAAGGACACCACTTCTAACCAATTCTTCACACCTTCAAAGCCTTCTGTCTCGGCCAAACCCTACCCAAACACTCTCTCAAATATCCTCCCTTCATCCTATAGGCCTTACATTAGTCAGAAAGCCATTCTACGGATCCCTTTTGATCAAATCCAAAGGAAGAACCCGAAGAAGAGGTAATGTTTTCACCACCCTCTTTCACGTTCCTTTCTTCTTCAGCTTCTTATTTCTTTATTATTCCCATTATAAAATAATAAATCCAATGTATTATATATAATGTGATTTTATTATAAATATTTTACTACCATATTCAGTATTCTATGCATCCTTTTAATGACATATCACCATACGTGTGTACGTACAGCTTACCGTCTCCACGTCGTGGTGTAATTGTTATTCAAAACATTATTATATTGATGGGTATAATAATGATGTTTTATTCATGTAAATAATAAATATAACATGATATTGATTCTGTATATATGATATACTATCCAATTATATATTATTTTAATTTCGAAAGAGTGATATTGTCGCTCGTGCGTATGCACGGACTACCGTCTCCACGAACACGATGAGATTCATTCCCCATCGTATCCATTCAAGTCTAATTATCATTTGATGATTAACAATAATGGTTAAGGACTTGATATCATTATGTATATGAATAAGATACAACCTATCCATAACAAACATCACTTATGTAACAAAACATATAAAAGAAAATGAGTAAGTTAACACCCAAAACGACGATAATACTAAGATATTATTAACAATGCAATGTTAAAAGATCATATATGATATCATATTAATGTATATGATTATTGAATAATTTAATAACAATTATTCCACCATTATACAGGAGGTTAACCTACCCTTTACCAAGGAAAATTACAAGGTAATGATTTATTTCACAATCTCTTCATTATCCGAGGTTGTTTATACGTAATTATCTACTGGGACCTCTTTGTCATCCACATCCATGTTTCTTAAAAATGTATTTAAAATCATTCTTACTATTTCAAAGATTATGGTTTAAAGTCATTTATACCCTTGATTAATTTTTAGAATACATTTATAAAGGAATCTTTCTGTCGTTTTCCAAAGAACGTCCATTTTAACATTTTCAACAAAATTAAGGTAAGAATGTATTTTTTTAACTTATACGGCGTGTGCAGCTATTATCCATCATTATAAAATCATCGAAGCTTCCCTTACAAGCTTATAAAAATATATTCAAAGTAAATGTTTTATTTTATAATTATGTGACTTTTAAAAGATTTCAAAAAAATAGATATTTCTCTCAAATAGTATTGATTTCATCTATGTCAATATCCATTGATGGATTTTAAGCTTATTTGAAGTTTATTATTATAATAAAAACATCCATATTGTATTAAAGGTTTTGTGAATTTTTTACTATGGATGTGTTATTTTTATACCATTCATGGTTTATGGAGAATTTATTGACATTTTGTATGCTATTTTTAATACGAATTTTTATGTTATATTTAAACCTGTAAATATGAGGAATTCATTGGACTTAATATGTGATGAGTGGAGCCTCCTATAGCTCCACGATGCATCAGTAGGTCTCATGAGACAAACTAGTGTCTTGGTATGAGGCCTTGACAAAATCTTATTTGTAGTATTGGCACGAGGCCTTGGCTATGAGGTTATGATAGGCTGGCATTATGCATTCCATCATTATGAAAGTGGTTATTGATATTGCATGTGATTATTTGATTAGTAGAATATCTTTATGAAAAAGTAAATGGAATTATTTAATTTTATTTCTACCATATTATGATGATGTTCAAGTTTAAAAGGCTTTTGTTTTAGTTATATATTGCTTTAAATGATTATGCTTATTTATGAAAGTTTCCGCTATATTGTTATCCTTACTGAGCATCTGAGCTCACCCCTTTCAATGTTTTATTTTTCCTAGGATGCGAAGAAGTAATTTATGAATGACCTGCAGGGATAGTATGAGGGGATATAAAGACAAGATGTTGTAGTAGTAGTTTCCACTTTATGATGTAATGTAAACATTTGGAATTTATCTAGTTATTCCAAGACTACTAAACTAATCGGTCTTTCGAGACTTGATCATTTGTGATCATGACAATGTTATGTAATAATTCACCGACTCTGGGAAACTAGGGTCAGGGCATTACATCTAATATATAGTCGAGAAGCATACTATATAGGAATTGATTTTCTAAAATGTTATTGTGCTATGTGAATGAATAAATCTTTTCAAATGATGTGATTCATGGATTGTAATTCTTTTAGATAATCCATGCAGTATGCAGTGATAGTCCATTGCGGATTTCCATGTAGTTAACATATGAATATTTCTTTGTAGATTTTGAGTATATTTGTGGGTGATGTCCTCTACAGGAAAGCATGTTGATAGTGCATATGAGTAGGTAAACCATTGTAAACTACATTTCATGAGCACATAATCTTCATGTGCTCAATGGTTTGATGACCTATATTTGTTGGCTATAAATATAAGTCCAAATTTATTTATAAACGTGATCAATAATTTAACAGAAGTGGTCATTTTGTTCATGAGATCTTATTATTCTATATTTGGATTCCACAAAGCAATTTTTTCTTTTTTCGAATGAATAAAATCATATGTCAGATTCAATGATAGATGTTATTTTATTATAAGGGTATTGATTCGATATGTGGTAAATTTCTATGCTATTTTCCATACGGGTGAAGAGAAATGTGAAATTCAAAAATAATTCAAATCATATTATCCAATAAGTTTTATAATAATCATGAATTCAACCAATAGTATGTGGATTTTCCTATATTATATGCTATTACAAATTCATGATCATAGGAACAATTTAAAAAACTATTGGAATAATATACTATGAATAGAAAAGTAAAGTGTTATATAATGAAAAAACCAATTTTCTGTGAATCAATAAATTAATACAATGTTATGTTAATTACCATATATGCTTTGTTGTGATTATTTCATGATCATATGGACAATTTGGAAAACTATTTGAAGAATGTACAGTGAATAGAAAAGTGAAGTGTTATAAAATTCCAGAATCAATTTAGTAAGAATTAATGAAATGGAGAAACAGTAGGCTACCTGTCAAACTTGCTTTTCTATGATCATTTCTGGATCATTGTAGTAATTTAGCAGATTATTTGATCAATATATAGAGAATAAAAATTGATGTGCAATATAATCAGAGAACCAATACGCTATGCATCACAGAAGTGGACCAGTATTATTCTACATATCATACGTGCTATGCTATGATAAATTCATGATCATTGGAACAATTTATAATAATATTTGATCAATACAAAAGGAATAGAAAACTTATTTGCAATATGACTAGAGCATTATATTCTAAGAATCAAATAAGTGGACCAACAATACGCCAATTTAGTGTACTGTTTGAATTTAAAAAATTGGATAAGAAAATGGGAAGTCTATAAAATACCCATGATTAAAGGATGTATTTGAGTGGATATGCATAGGATAGATTATTCTGAGTTTTGAAAGTCTCTATCATTCATAATATAATATTGAAGAAATTGTGTGCATCACATGACATGTTATTTGAGTTTGAGAATTCATCATAAAAAGGAAGAATCATTGACCAAGTAGAAATATTAGAAATATTTTATCATCAATGAAGATCAAAATTTGAATAGATTGAAACTCGAATATATGTGAATTATATAGGAGCATTATATGAGAGTTCAGTAATATTAAAAGATCTAGATAGTTCATGATCTGGTCTGAATGGGTGTCAATTCCAAAAATATTATTTTAAGAACCTATTGAAGATGTTGAATTTCTACATGATTATAAAAGATCCAGTACACTCATAGAGGAAGATTTATTTCAAGTGTTTCAAGAGAAACCATAAGGAAATAGATATATTTCTATTTGTGGATCAGGAATATTTAGAATAAGAGTCTTCGGACTGTGGTGTCTACCAAGTTACTGAGGAGACTTTAGGGTTGGGTATCTAAAAAGTCTATAATAAAGTGATGAGAAGATGTTTGGTGAGTAAAACTATGATCAATTGTTGTATTGACTATTGGGGTGTATAACCAGTTTCTTCCTTATTCATTCTAATCTCTTTCTTATGTAATATATAATCCATCATTGGTGGATTAACTAACATGGAAATGAGTATGTCTTTTTACGAAAAATATTAAATTTTCTGTTCTATGATCCCATTGAATATTTCTACATATGAAGTGATATTTTTAGATATAATTGAGTAGATAAAAAATCTTTTAAAGATCAAGAGATTAAATAAAAAAGAAAAAATTTAAAAAATAAACCACTAATTCACCCCTGTCTCAGTGTTCAATCTGTCCTGGGGTACTACAATTTGTATCAGATCCCAAGTCCCTTTAAAGATCCAATAGTTTTCTTGGATTGTTTGAAATCCATTATGAAGTTATGATTTCCGGAAGTGTTTGAGTTACATGAAATGGAGAGACACTTATTCCATCCTAAGGATATTTTTTTGGAGTTCTACCAAAATCCATAAAAATAGGAAGGGAAGAGTGGAAATGTTGTTAATGGAGAATCCAAAATTTAGTAGGGAAATACGATTGAATAATGGTAATCATATTTGTACAAGTATTAATTATTATTTGGATTATGATTCTATTAATCAACTATTTTTGGGATAATGAATCACACAGTGATATTAATTTTGAATTAAAATAACAAATAAATATTGTTCTTAAAGAATTGGTTACGTGTATTTTTGGCACTATCAAGGAATCCTTTTTGATAAAGCACAGCTGGAAATGTATGTTGAAGAATTAGAGGATGTGCTAAGTAAGAAGCTTAGAAATTGCATCACTCTCACAGACCTAGTGGAGGTAAGGGAACAATCCATTTTTCATACTGAATAATAATTTCAATGGTATGAATGTAAGAACAATGTATTTGATATTATTTTAAACAAATACTTTCATGGACTTGAAAATTTGAAAAAAGTTTCTATGGATGTTAAGAATCTTGAACTAGATATCAAATCAAAGAGGATCAAGGATCTAGAATCATTGTTGTAAGAGAATATTGTATTGCATCATGTGGGTGTTGAAAATATGGGGAATGAATATGAAGATAAAGTATAATTTTTTTAATATCATCAGAATGCCCTCAGCATGAGGCATCTTGAATTTAAAATTAAATTGGCCAATTTTAGAAAGACTTATGTTGATACCTCACAATAAAATATGTATGTGTCTACTTTAAAACAATTATCTTTCAAGGATTATACTATTAAATAATCATCTTCACATGGGAAAAAGATCATTACATCATCTAATTATCTTTAAAATGAATATGTAACGAAAGAGGTTATATCCATATCCAAAAGTAATAATTTTTTTAAATCGGTTTATATAAAGAAGTGTAGGTTTAAATAAAAAATCATTAAAAATATATATGAAGAGAAATGGTGAAGATCCTATAACCATTTCATTTGTGGATATAATAAGAAGTATAATTTATGGTTCCCCATTTTAATTCTAGCCGGTGGTGAAGAACATCCAAAAACATTATGATGGAAATATTGTACATCAATCGTAAAATAAAATAAGATCAATGTTTGTGGTTCAATGTTGGTGCTGCAATTGATTTGGAATTTTTTTTGTGGATTATTGGTACAATAGTATAAATTATAAATCACAAAATAATCCTATACAAAGAGGACTAATTCTAGATATGAAGAACCAATATTTACATACTAATAAATAAATTCACCTTCAAACGGATTTGAACCTCTTGGTTATGTCTATTACGTTTTCAATAAAAGTGTTCAGAAAAGTGATAAATGTACATCTCAAAATGTATTAAGAAACTATGGACCACATGATAAATAAATGACAGCCTTGAGTAGAAATCAATAAAATTATTAAAATCATATTAGTCTAACTAATTTTCATGAGATGTAATCCAGAGACTCAATAAATAATAAATATCAGAAAAAACTAGGTCCATGAAGATGATCATGAGTGATACATCTTGGAATAGAGATATTTATAAAGTAACTCATGTGAATCCTTGTAGAAACTCAAAATGAGCTGTAAATATTTCTAAAGATATTTCTGTGATTCTTTTTTCTGATGTGGAGAAAGTTAGAATGAAAGAGGAAGCATAAGAAAAATATCATGCCACTATTAAAATTTAGATTCAACTAGAAGAAGGATAATTTCATGATAGGTTTTTATAAATATAAAACTCATTTGTAGATAATGTTCTTTTTGGTAGATGCAATAAATCAGTACAAAATTCAAGAGGACTATTCCCCACATTTATAGAATAATAAAAAGTATTGAAGAGAATTAATCATGTAGTAGAAGATATATAACACATTAAGGCTAATGAAAGAAGAACGATCTCACCCAATGAAATGATCGGTGTGATATAATCGATGTCACGAAAGGATAAATTAGATATGGAAATTATATCTGGAAGCATGAATTTTGGATAAGGTGGAGCAACATGGTTGAGAAAACAATATCAACTTTACTTTTCACATTGAGGAACAAGCGACCGCTCCTTATTACCTTATATATTTGTGTGTTTTGGAACTAAACATATTTTTAATTTAAGGAGATGTTTGAGGCTATGACATCTAGATATCATGATTATATTGTACTTCATGGAGTTTACTAACATCCATGAAATGGAAGAAAAGTGTGTATCCCTTGAGGGGGATCGTTGATGAGATTAAACTGTTAAATCTTCATTTCATAGAGAATGTGTTACATTTAAATAGCTTTATATGATTTGATGTTATGGTTTACCAATCATGGTTTCTTCCCTTGTACCTAATTATATTAATCATATCAATTAATGGAGAGTGCTTGATTTATGTTAAGATAAGAAAATGGGGGGTCTATATTATTATCAACAAGATTTTATAATGTGGTTGTTAATGTATGTGAAAGATATAGTATTTCATTGATGAATTAGAATATTTATAAACCCTATAATAAGAGTTATGGATTTCTGAGCATGATTTAACATTCATGGTATTTATGAACTAATTTTAAAACTTTGGTTACATCTCTGTTGTTTTCTACACCAGGTTATCCTATGTAGACTTAGAGGTGACTAACAAAAGGCTATTTTATAAGAGAATAATATGAGAAAATTAATCAATTAGATTCCATCAAGAAATTTCCATATAAGGTAAATGATCATGTTTTAGAGAAAAATGTGAGATTGGAAGATCTACCACTTACCCTTTTCATTTATTATTGATAAGGGGAGGAAATATATTCACTTGGTAAAGTGTAGAAGTATCAATAATAAATTCAAAGGGGGGATTGAAGAGAAAAAGTTCATGATTGATGAGTGGATTATTTTTATTTTTTGTTAATATATCATAAACTAAATATATTTTGAAGACTTATATGAAGAGCTAGATATACCTGATGTGGTGATGCCTAGAGAATTGATATGGACTCACATGATGTAATTTGATGTCAAGCATGAGATATTATCCATAACAATTATTATGGTTATTTTGATGGTATTAAAAACATTTAATGGAAAGTGTTCATTGTTAAGTAAAATTATCTATAACAAGTGAAAGATCCTAAAATTGTTTATTTGCATGAAGATAAGAAGAATAATTGTATAATTGGGAAATAATAATGTATGTATATATATATTTCTTGAATAAGACTAAAATTTTACAGTTGATTAACTGATATTAATGCTCAAGGAATTATGTCAATACTGAGACATTATTTGAAACATGGAAGATTATTTATATTCAAGAAAATATTCATTTTCATGCAAATTTTATTTGATGGCCATGTAATATTCCTATATTTGGAATGGGGTTTTGATAATGGTTTTTCATGTCGATTGATTTTTTACAACAACAGGTTCCATGAGGGATAATCCAAATCTCATTGGAATTATGGAAATTAGATAAGTATGGATTTCTGGAAACTGTAAGAAAATTTGGCGATGTTGAGTTTGAGAATGAGGCTTCAATGTAAATAAGGGTTTTTGGTTTTCATATAAAAATACACCAGTTCACTAAACAACAATAAAGTGATACCAGAGTATTCTATTTGAAATAGATTCCTTGTTTTATTCATGTTAGTGATTATAAACAATTTAGCATAATATTTGAGGTACATTTAGTGGATAATGAAATCTAGTTGATAAAACACAATTGATATTCCCATGCATAGTACACTAAAAATCAATAACGTGATGTTATTGTATGGTATTTTACATATATGATATTATATATTAATGTGATGTGAATATACAAAATTTAACATACTATTTGAGATACATTGATTGGAAAATAAAATCAGGTATATAGAACACAATTGAGAGGTCCATACACAGTTTACTAAACATTAATAATGTGATTCCAAAGTACAATATTTGACATAGATTCCATGCTATATTCATGAGATGTGGATTGGAACAATTTAGCATACTATATGTGATATATATATTTGATAAGTGTAATATATGGTAATTTCTTCAATAAAATGATATGGTGGTACATGAATGAGGAACGCCCCACAATTGACATGCTTCATGGATAGTAATGCTTTGCGAACTGCCATGCAGTACGTGGTGATGGTCATTTGTGGGTTTCCATGTAGTTCATAGATAAATATTTCTTCATGAATGATGACATTCGTTGTGGGTGACATCCTTTTCACACATCCATGTTGATGGTGGATATGCATAGATGAACCTATTTAAACTTCATTGAATGCTTAATAAATCTTGAGGCACTAAATGTATTGATAATCGCTATCTGTTTCCTATAAATACAAGGAAAACTATCTCACTAAAGGCAATCAAATTTTTTGGATAAGTGTTTATTTTTATAAGAAGTTATTATTTTTCTCTATTTGGGTTCTGTAAAGTAATTTTTTCTTTTATCGGAGGATAAAATGTTATGTGATGTGTTTTTCCAAGAGAGGCACTATAGTATGTATATTTCTTTTCAATGTGGTGAAGTGTTATGTGATTATCAATGCGGGTGATGTTCTATGAAATCTTCAACAATAATTTAGAGTATAATCAAGAATAAGTTCCCTAGGAATCAAGAAAAAAACTTCAAACAACAGTATGAAAATCTTCATAAATGCTATGCTCTTATTATTTCATGATCATAACATAATTTTGAAAACTATTTGAAGAGTATAATGTGAATTGAAAAGTTATGTGTTATGTGATGCAAAAATCAGTTCACTAAGAATCAATAAAGTAAACAAAAAGTATGTGACATATCATATAAACTAGGTTTTGATCATTTAATGACCATAATAACAATTTAGAAAACTGTTTGATGATTGTATAGTGAATATAAAAATGAAGTGTTATGTGATGAAAGAATCAGTTTGACAATAATCAAAGATATGAACCAGCAGTATTATACATATCATACATGCTCCTCTATGATCATTTCATGATCATGGGAAAACGTTTCATTTTTTTTGAACAATATAATCTGAATTGAAAACAGATGTGCAATATGATTTGATCATCAGCACACTTAGAATTAATGAATAGTACCAACAGTATGCTACATATCATAAATGATATGATATGATCATTGGAACCATTTAGCATTTTTTTATAAATATACAGTGGATAGAAAAATTATGTGCAATATGATCCAGGAATTAGTAAACTAAGAATCAAAGAAGTGGAACAATATTATACGACATATCATACATGCTATGCTCTGATCATTTCATGTATGTTGGATCAATTTAGAAGGTTGTTTTATGTTTCAAAAGTGGATAAGAAAATGGTATTTCAGTGAAGTACATATGGTTTAATTATGTATTTGAGTTGAGATTTAGAAATATAGATTATTCTGTCTTTTTTAAGTCTATATATTGGATAAAATTATATTGAACAAGTTTTGTGCACCACTTGCACACATTATTTGAGGTCGGGAATTCATCATAAGAAGGGAGAATCATTTCCCAAGAATATATCTGATAAATATCTATTCATCACTAAATTATATAATTTGAAGAAACATAATATAGAGTATACTTGCCAAATAAGTTTTCTTGGTCTGAGCATTCAATAATCTAAGAAGATCTGGATAATTCAAGATCTAGTGTAAATGTACTTCAAGAAAAACATGATTATTTCAAGAAGTTGTTGAAAATATTGAAGTACTAAATGAGTATAATAGATCATGTAAACTCATGAAGGAAGATATAATTCAAGTTTTGTAGGATAAACCAAAAGAAAATATTGATATTTCTATTTGTGGATCAAGAACATTGATAAAAAGAAGCTTGGGACTAGGGTGCCTAACCAGTTACTAAAGAGGCTCAGGGTAGGGTTATCTAACCTATATCAAAGAAGGATAAGTGAATATTATTTTGGTGTCTAAATAAACAAGTAAGAATATTTTGTTAAAGGGGTGTAGAATCAGGATCAATTAGATAATTTATAGCTGGGGTGTATAAATAGTTGTTTCTTTATTCATTGTAATCACCTTCTTATATATATTAGAGAATCCATGTTGGGGTATTAACCAACATAACAAGGAGTATGTATTTATACTGAATCGTGTAAATACTTTGTGTTGTGCTCATTCTAGTCATTTCTATATATAAATAATGGTGTGAGATTTTGAGATATCACCAAGTGGACTGAGAACCATAAAAAGTTTCAGAGGTTGAATACAATAGAATTTTTTTAAAAAAGCATACTACTGATTCACCCCCATCAATTTTTTCAAACTATCCTCGAGAACAATAGATTATATGACTAATTTTTTCCTGAGACACTGAGGGTAGATAGGGATAGTGAGTTCATGTATCTGGAGCAGGGGACGATTATAGTTATCGAATATTCAACACACTTTACATAGCTATAATGTTTATCACTGATGTAACTTATTGATGAGGTATTGAGGGAAAGATGTTTCGAGGAAAGTCTCATACAATTTTTTCATTCTCAAGTCAATGTGTTAAAATTTAATTTTGTTACTGAGAATTGAATTAGGGACTTATTTAATAGCAGAACCTGAAAGAGGTTGGGTGAACATAGTAGAGTAGTATAGTCTCTTAGCACAATGGTCAAACTTCCAGTGGTAGGAATTGATGATTTGAGGATTCTCGTGAGATGAGCACTATCCAAAACACTAGTATTGGTAGTGTAGTTTTCTTTCACCAGTGTTGAAGATGGGGAAACATGATGAATTAGTGTGATCGTGACCGAGTGGAATGTTGAGCTTTTGGCAGGATGGTCCATGTACAATGTTTCTATAGGGACATACCTCTAGTAGTTTGTGTAAGAGGGTAATCCTCAACTCTGAGATTAAGAGAAGCTTTCACAGCTCTGCATCAGGTAAGGATCTAGAGATGTAAGGTCTTTTGGTCGAGGTGGTGGTGGTTTTGTTTGAGGAATTTAGGCACCAGTTATACCCAGACACAATAGTGGGCTTGCTATGGGTAGCGAGGTTATATCACAGGGTTCTGGTTTAGTCTAAATATATTCTACAGATCCCACCCCTAGGGAGATGGGTGTTAGAATATCTAGAGTGATAGGTACAATCGTATTAGACTCTAATCTTTTATATGTACTTTTTTACATAGGTGCATCACATATTTTCTAATTTGTTCTTATGATGGAATTCCATAGGAATATTGTTTAGTATTCCAAGCACACTATATTGATTAATACTCCATTTGGGATTAAGAAAGTGGATTTACATCAGTATATGGAGTTCCCCCTTGATATTGGTGGGTGTCACTTCATCTGGGACCTTTTCTTCCTCGAGATTACTGAGTTTGATGTCATAATTGGTTTGGACTATCTAGTTTCTTATCAACCCTGAATTGATTTATATCCCCAAAATGTGAAATTAACATAACCAAATGGTGGAGTGTTTATTCCCAAGTCTGAATGGTCTTTAAAATAAATACGAGTTGGACCAAAGCATCGTGATTTGGGTGGGAGGACATCCCAGATCACTAGCATTTATATGGATGATGTGGATCATGTGATGTTGAATTTCCTCCAGTGGTTTATTTTTTTGGATTCTTTCTCAGAAGACTTTAATGGTTTAACTCCAATGATATTGGTTGAGTTATTTATCAATATAGTTCTAAAAGAAGCAAAAATATCCATTCCTCCCTACAAGATAGATACTGTGGACTTACATCAGATCAATAGGTAGCTATTGGAATTGGAAAAAAAGCAGTTTATTTAGAAAAATAAATCCTTGTGGGGTTTACTGGTAATTTTTGAGAAAAAATTTGGATAATACCCTTAGGATATTCATGGATTACTGAAAATTTTACCAACTAACGGTCAAGAATAGATATCCCTTTCAACAGATATATTACCTTTTTTATAAGATTTGATGAGATCAGGTATTCTCAAATATTTATTTGAGATCAGGATATCACCAAGTATATGTTAGACCTAGATACATACCTCATATAGATTTTGGTAGCTTGTTTGGTCTATATGAGTGTCTGGTTATGTCATTTGGCCTCAAGAACATGACAATGCTTTTCAGGGAGCTAATGAGCCTAGTTTTACAAATTTATCTAGAATATTTTATGGTGGTTTTCATGGATGATAACTTGGTGTATTCTCACAATCGACACGACCATGAAAAACATATTAAGATAATTTTGAAGGCACCAAGAGAGAATCTATTACATGTTAAGCATAAATGTTCTAATTTTGTAAGGGGATGATTCACAACCTAGTTCATATTATCTTAGATACAGTAGTATCAGTTGTCCCAGAAATGGTGAGAGTTGTACTTTCATGGGAGTATCCCAATAATGTCTGACATACATAGTTTCTTTGGCCTAGTGGTATATTATTATCATTTCATATAAGAATTTACATGAATAGAATAACTATTTATAGGCATGAATATGAAGGGTGTGATGTTTTTATGGATAGGTACCTATGAGATAGACTTTTAGGAAATGAAAGGGTGACTAACCTCAGCATCCGTCTTGATTCTTCTAGGTTAGGGAAAAGGCTACACTATTTATTTTGATTCATCAAGTATCAGGATAGAAGTAGATATGATGAAGGGTAATAGACTCAGGATTTACATGTCTTGGTAGTTAATGTCTCATGAAAGGAATTAACTGACTTGTGATCTATGTTGAGCAAAGTATTGTTTTCAACAATATATAATGTTATTTAAAGGGGGAGATTGTTGAAAACAATAATCTGTATCTTTATGATAATTTTGATGCTCACAAATACCCTTAATTATTTTCTAATGATTTTATTTAGTATTCTACCAGACTTTATTAATTTATTTTACTCTTGAAATAACGAGAATTTATTAATTGTTCGGAATTTTCTTTAAGCGTGTCCTGGAATCACTGTTCATACCTTACTTATTCAGAATCTGCTTTAAGTGCATACTGGAATCACTATTCATACCCTACGTGGATAAATGTAGAATAAGGATTAAAAGCGTGTATTCTTTTTTAGATAAGAGAAAAGTATGGTTAAACAACCATACATTTTCAGAAAAGTATGGAAGAAGAACCTTACGTTAGGAAGGAACCTTATGTTTTTGTTATTAGAAAAGTATAGAAGGAGAACCGTACGTAGGTACTAAACGTTATGTTTATTTCTCAAAAGTATGGTTCATCAACCATACTTTTGTGAACAACCATACATTCTTGGAAAATTATGGATTAAGTAAAAGTATGGATCTTTTACCATACGTTTGAGTTTTGAAGAAAAAGTATAGACGATCTACCCTATGTTTATGATCAACCGTACATTATGAACCTTACATTTGAAGACTATGTTATCAAGCCTATGTTTGGAGGCCACGTCATCAACCTTACGTTTGGCGTCGGAATGTTTTGAAAGAAGATATTTTTATGCAACAGTCAGCAATCTGATTATTGGGCGTGTATAATTTTTGAGATAATAGAAAAGTATGGTTAAACAACCATACGTTTTCAGCAAAGTATGGAAGAAGAACCGTACGTTAGGAAGGAACCTTATGTTTTTGTTATCAGAAATGTATGGAAGGAGAACTGTACGTAGGTACTAAAATTTATTTTTATTTCTCAAAAGTATGGTTCATCAACCTTACTTTTGTGAACAGCCATACATTCTTGGAAAAGTATGTATTAAGTAAAAGTATGGATCTTTTACTGTATGTTTGAGTTTTGAAGAAAATGTATGGATGATCAACCCTACATTTATGATCAATGTTACATTATGAACCTTACGTTTGAAGACTATGTTATCAACCCTACATTTGGATGCCACATCATCAACCGTACGTTTGGCGTCAAATTTTTTTGAAAGGCGATAATTTCATGCAACGGTCAACAAGCTGATTATTGGGAGGATTTCAAGCCGGATTTAAAGGCGTTTTTAAAGTATGAATTTGACCGATTCAAAGCTGTTTTATTATTGGATTAAAGATCAAATTAAAAGGGAATTTTTATGCCGAGTCTTTAGGGAAGTTACGACTAATTTGTAAGTTCAAATTTTTGAATATCGCAAATCAGATGGTGAATTTTATGGATCTAAATGTGCAGGAGATATGCTCAGCTTTATTATATATATGTTCTCTATGAAAAAACAACTAATATATATGGGAGAGTGGGGATCAATCTTTTAAGTGTGGAAAATATAGACTGCAAAATAATCACGTTGATCTGCTGATTCAAAAAGGAGCGTCAAAGCTCTGTTCAATTAAGAAGAAGAAGGAACTCGATAGAAGATTCACTTGTTATGCATCGAATATCTACTGTGGATCTACTACTGCTGAAGTTGTGAACTATATATCTATATTTAATGCAACTGGATTGACTTAGAATTGCTTTGTTTTGAAAATCAATATTTCTAGAGATGACGATCCATCTGCTGTCAGTTGCATTCTGTTGCAATTGTGAAGATCAACTGGAAAACTTCTTTCTAAAATTCTTTTTATTCTTGGGTAACCAGCTTCTCGTTCTAAGTTGTGTAGGTTCATATTTGATCTAGAAGGATTTGTTTTTCCTTGGATTGTAAATTTGTCAACTGCCTTTATTTAGTTGTGGACCAGTCTATTGAAATGAGGACCTGATAGTTAAAATCATCAAGCTCATGGAGTTGAGCGTTGGTGGAGTGGACTAGGGGCCTTCTGTTCCCTTAACCACTATACATATTTGTGTCCCTTATTTTATTTATTTCTGCTGCATGATCAAATCAGATAAAGCATAGAGGACAGAACTCGTTCAATTAAAGAGATAATGAAAAATCTGAAAGACACAACTCACCCCCCTCTTGTGTATAATCTTTATATTCAAGATCCAACAATTGGTATCAAAGGAGGAGCTTCTGATAGATCCTTAGCATGCTAGAATCATTTAAAGATTAAAACACAGAATCATGACTGATACAAGGGAAGGGATTTCAATGGTCAGAGCACTATATTTCAATGGAGACAACTATGGCTGATGGAAATCGCACATGATAATATATCAGAAAAACCTCAGATATAAAGTCTATTCAATGATTCTGACTCCTTATGAAATTCCTGAAAATCCTGAGACATGGAGTGCTACTACAGAAGCAGAGTATGATATGAATTAGAAGGCTGTGAATGCAATAATCTTCGGTCTAGGACCAGATGAATTTAATAGAGTATCTCAGTTCCTGACAGCATATGAGATGAGGTAGACAATAGCAGTGGCATATGAAGGAATAAACAATGTGAGACAAATGTGATATGCAACTGCAAAACTGAAATTTGATACTTTCAGAATGATTGAAGGATAAATCATTACCCAAATGAATGGGAGATTGATATAAATTGTCAATAATATAACAAATCTAGGAGAACCTATCAAACAAGATGATCATGCATTAAAAGTACTGAGGGTACTTCCTACTTGATGGAATGGTATCTCCGCTTCAATCAGACAATAAACTCCTGTCAAAAATATAACCATGAGAGAGCTAATTGGCACACTGATGATGTATGAATCTAAAATGAAAGATGAGGCTAATGAACATAAAGTGATTATCAAAAGAGAAGATACTGCCTTGAATGCAACTTCACAACAAAATAATAGAAAGCTGATGAACAGAGAATTCAAAGCTAAATCAGAGAGATTTGACTCATCAAACTCAGATGAAGAGCTGGCTTAGCTAGCCAAGAAATTTAGAAAGTTCTACAACAAGAAAAGATGCTTCAAAAAATCTTTTAAGAAAGATGATATGGAAGTAAGATGCTATGAATGCATGAAGATGGGGCATATCAGGCCAGATTTCCCACAATTAAAGGATGCAAAGAAGAAGAAATTCTTCAAAAGAAATGACTATGAGTAGAAAGACAAGAAAGCTATGAAATCCACTTGGAGTGTATCTGAAGACTCCAGTAGCTCTCCTGAATCAAGCTCAGAGAAAGAAAAAGTCAATATAAAAGCAAACATGTGTTTCATGGATGAAACCGATGAGGTACAATCATATTACTCCTATGACTCAAATTATGAATCAAGCTACACAAATGAAAACTTGCAGCCTACTGCAATATGCTTGATGAAAAATATGACTCACTGTTTAAGAAACATAAGTCACTAAAGAAAAAACATAAAGTTGTTTCAGATGAAAGAGATACAATGCTAAAACAACATAAGGAATTAACTGATAAATACAATTCTATTAACACTAACTATATTAATTTTGAATCAAGAATAAAAACACTACTGGATGAAGTAGAATCTAACAAACATGCTAAATTGGTTTTTACAAAAGGCGGGAATTCATTAAATGAAATTCTAGGAAAAACTATCATTAAAAAGGAGAGATTTGGAATTGGTAGTAAAGGAGAAAAACCTAAGCTATATAAAAATTATTTTGTTCCTAGCTCTAAAAAGGTTAATTGTAACTTTTATGGGACAAAAGGACATATAGCTATTTTTTTCTTAAGACAGCCTCAAATTTGTGGTATTATAAAATCCTATGTTTCAAAAGACTTACATGATTCAGCTGATTTTAAAACAACAATGAAAATCTGGATACCCAAATCATTGCTAGTTAACACCCCTGGACCCAACAAAATATGGGTACCAAAGCAATTTGTTTTAATGTCTTTGTAGTTAGCAGGCCACCAGAGAAGAGAAGATATATGGTACATAGACAGTGGATTCTCAAGACATATGAGTGGAAACTCATTGAATTTTTCTTCACTCACTCAAAAGGAAGGAGGACTTATCACATTTGGTGACAATGCCAAAGGAAAAATCGTTGGCATTGGAAATGTTGGATATCCAAAAACAGTCTCACACAAAAAAGTACTTTATGTACAAGGATTAAAACACAATTTGATAAGTATCTCTCAACTTTGTGATAATGGATATATTGTTGACTTTACTAACAATTTTTGTACTGTTTCTAAAGATAAAATGTTTAAATTTAAAGCACCGAGAACAGATAATGTCTATACTTTGGATATAAATTCCTTGTGTAAACAACAAGTAAACTGCTTGACTGATAAAATTATTGAATCTTGGATCTATCATAGGAGACTTGGAAATTTTAATATATATGTTTTAAATAAGTTATCTATGAAACATTTAGTTTCTGATTTACCTAGTCTCAAATTTTAATGTGATAGATTTTGTGATGCTTGTCAACTTGGCAAGAAACACAAATCATCCTTCAAATCTCTTAATAAAGTTGCTACATCTAAACCTCTAGAACATATTGATATGGATTTGATTGGACCCTCAAGAGTAGAAAGCTTATCTGGTAAATTATATGTATATGTTTTAGTTGATGACTATTCAAGATTTACATTGATTTTCTTTTTGAAATTTAAAAATGACGGTTTTACATTATTTGAAAGTTTCTGTAAATCTGTTCAAAATGAATAAGGTTTTAATATAATCTCATTGAGAAGTAATCATGGTAGAGAATTTTAGAATTAGAAATTTAATTCCATTTTCTCAAACATGGGTATCAAAGATACATTTTCTACACCAATAACACCTCAACAGAATGGGATTGTAGAAAGGAGAAATAGAACAATTCAAGAAATGGCTAGAACTATGTTAAATGAATATAGCCTACCTATATATTTTTGTGCAGAAGCTGTGAATAAAACTTTTTATATAATTAATAGAGTTTTAATTAGACCAATTTTGAAAAAGACTCCCTATGAACTATGTAATAACAAAAAACCTAAAGTAAATTACTTTAATGTTTTTGGATGCAAGGTTTACATCTTGAACACCAAAGATATTCTTGGTAAGTTCGATCCAAAATCTAATGAAGGTATTTTCTTAGGATATTATGTGTCCCCCAAATCTTATAGAGTCTATAATAAGAAGTCAAGGATTGTTGAAGAATCAGTTCATTTAAGATTTGATGAATATGTTCCCATTGATAAAAGGACAGATCAAATGGATGAACTTGAATCTAATAATAACATGAGACTTGAGAACATAAATAATGATTTTGAAAATGATATAAAAGAAGTTCAGTACAATTAAGAGGAACATTATACCGAAGAACCTGTAAATGGTCTTCACAGATAGTCTAGAACCCTATAGAATCACCCTTTAGAAACTGTGATAGGTGAGTTAGATACAAGAATTCAAACTAGAAGAAACTTAGGAAACCTAGTGGAATTCTCTGCCTTTCTATCTCAACAAGAACCCAAGACTATAGAAGAATCTTTAGATGATGAAAGCTGGGTAATAACAATGAAATATTAATTAAACCATTTTAAAAGAAATTAAGTTTGGTAATTAGTGGAAAGACCTAAGAATTATCCAGTAATAGGAACCAAATGGGTCTTTAGAAATATACAAGATGACCATGACACAATAACTAGAAATAAAGAAAGATTAGTAGCTAAAGGATACAATCAAGGAGAAGGAATAGATTATAATGAGACTTTTTCACCTGTAGCTAGGTTAGAATCCATTAAAATCTTTTTATCCTATGAATCTTATATGAATTTTAAATTATTTCAAATGGATGTTAAATCTGCCTTTTTAAATGGTAATTTAATGGAGGAAGTTTATGTTGAGCAACCTCCTGGTTTTGAAAATTCTCAAAAACCCGATTCTGTTTTTAAACTTACTAAAGCTCTTTATGGCGTTAAACAAGAACCTAGTTCTTGGTATGAAAGATTATATTCTTTTCTATTGAAAAATTATTTTATTGTTGGAATGGCAGACCCAACACTCTTTAAGAACACTGTAAAAAATAATGTTTTATTGGTTCACATTTATGTTGATGATGTAAATTTTTGATCAACTAATAAAACCATTTGTCATGAGTTTTCAAAGTTAATGAATAAATAATTTTAAATGAGTATAATGGGAGAACTAAATTTCTTCTTAGGACTTCAAATTTATCAAAAATATTTTGGAAATGTTTTGAATCAAAGGAAATACATTACTGATTTACTTAAGAAATTTTGACTTGAAAACTACGAAACATTTACAACTCCTATGTGTACTAATATAAAACTTGATTTGGATGAAACTGGAAAATCAGTTGACAACAAGTTATATAGTGGTATGATTGGTAGTTTATTATATCTTACTGCTAGCAGGCTAGATATAATGTATTTATTATGTCTTTGTGCTATTTTTCAATCAAATCCTAAAGAATCTCATCCAAATGCTGTTAAAAGAATTTTTAGATATTTAGAAGGAACTAATTTTCAATCTCTTCTTTATCCTAAAACTGCAGATTTCAATTTGATTTCATTTTCAGATGTTGACTTTGGAAGTTTAAGATTGGATAGAAAAAGAACATTAGGAACATGTCACTTTTTAGGAAAGTCTTTGGTGTATTGGTCTAGTAAGAAAAAATATTCAGTTGCCTTGTCAACAGCCGAGGAAGAATATGTTTTTGCTGGATGTTGTTGTACACAAATGTTGTGGATGAAAAACACTCTTAAGGACTTTAGATTGAATTTTAATAATACACATATTTTATGTGATAATACAAGTGCAATTAATATTTCAAAAAAAAAACCTATTAGTCATTCTTGTACTAAGCACATTGATATAAGACATCACTTTTTAAGAGATCATGTTATTAAAAAAAATATATTTTTAGAATTTATAAATACAGAAAATCAATTAGCAGATATTTTATTACTAAACCACTTCCCACTGCAAGGTTTGATTTTATTAAGGGGGTGCTGGGTTTATTTGATTTTAAATAAAATTTTACTTCACATTTTTTTATTCAGCTTAAAAATAATTTTTCTATTTTGTTTTTAAAATAGAATAAGTTTATTTTATCCGTGTAATCTATTTTACTAATTTTTAAATATATGTAATTATTATTAGAAACACGAGAATCAAGGTTGTCAGAAACCCTTTCGAATTCTGAACCATTTTACTTCTATCAAAACCCTTTCGAACGCCTAACACTGGCCTCTATTCATGAACCCTAATCTTCGATCCTCTGAAACCCTATCCTTCAAACCTTCAGAGATTCTCCCAGAGATGGTAAGTACTAAAATATCCAGTGATGCCGAGACAAGCAATGTCAAGAGACAATTCTCAGAAGGAAGAAAAATCTTACAGGACAAGGTAATCGATCTCAACTGGTTATTTCAGTCAAATCTACTTTTGAAACAAGCACTGTCATTTCAGAACCTTGAACATACATTCAACAGTGAAAATACTGAATTTATGTATGAGGTATAACTTAGATACTTCTTCAAATCTATACAGTTTAGTCTGGGGGATACTGAGGATAATATGATGGCTAAGATGGAGGATAGAGATTTCTCAATCTCGTCAGTAGAAATTGGTCAGATTCTCAACTGCCCTCATGAGGGAGTTTTTCATTCTAATTTGAAGAATATAGGATATGATGTGCATAAATCCGAGGATATTATGTCCTTTTTGTTTGGGACATCTACCTTTAAGAAAATGATGGTGAAAGATTTAGAACCAGATCAGAAGATCCTGGTTAAATTTGTTCAGACAGGAATAGCTTCGATAATGGAAGAAATAGAAAATATTTTGTACCCTGACATGTACATAATGTATCTTTTGTTATGTGATATCATGTTAAACTTCCCAAGGTACATGGTCAGGTACCTCCATTACTGTTTCCAAGGTGACGCCCTGATAAAATTTTATCCTTTCGGTCGGTTTATTTATAAACTGTTTCTTAAGAAAGATATGGTGAGATTAGTGGATGCCCGAGTACACTGTCATCACAGTAATATGTTTAATGCTGGAACTTTAAAGAAAATTGGATACTTCTGGAGCACTATTAAAGGAAAACTCTTGCCAGTAGGAGCTGAGGAAGATTCCGAGAGTGCTTAGGCTCAACCTGCTAAGTCCAAGGAGGGAAATGTTGAATCATAAGTCAGCAATGTAGCAAGAAGGATCCAATTTTAAGAGGAAGATGCTGAAGAAGAAAGAAGTCAGGAGGGACATAAATCTCGAATAAATAGAGTTGTTAATGAGGAAATTACTTCCCCTGCATTTTCAACAACAACAGAAGCTTAAATTGCTTACTCTTTTGTAAGAGAATTAGTTATTGATAAGACTAAGGATGTTGTTAGTGAAAGGAAAACACCTTTAGAGGGATCAAGAGCTCAAGAAGAAGATAAAAGGGAAAATTAGGAATAGATTGAAGCTAATATTGAAGTTACACTTCAATAGGACCAAGATAAGGAGGCAGTACCTAGTGAGGAAGTGGCCAGACCTCAGGAATCTCCTGAAAATTTTGTTCTCGAAAATCTAGTGGAAGGCCAAGATGTTGGCCAAGATGCTAATGTTTGTGGTGAGCATGATTCTAAAGCTCACACAAAATTAATTGAAGAGGATTTTTTATGGAGGAGTCTGTGGACTCTAAGGAAAATTCTTGTGGACCAACCTACTCAGGACAAAGAAAAAGAGAAATCTGATGTTGAATCATTACCTTTGGTACTTCTACATCATCCAGTGCCTGAGAATGCGAAAGAAGCACAGGGTGCCTCTGATTCAAGAAAGAAAAAAGTTGAAGAACTGTACAAAAAGGTGTCTCAGTTAGAATATGATAATTTCACTCTCAGAAATTCCTTAACCTTTGAACAATTTTGATTTCAAAATCTATAAGAGAGTACAGTCTCAAGGTAAGATGTTGAAATTCTTAAAGAGGATATGCTGAATAAAGTTTAAAATTTGAAATCTGAAATGGTTATGAAGACAGATTTATGAGATCTGAAGTTGTTTATGGAGAACCAATTTGCATCAGTTTCAAATAGTGTTGTTAGTGGATTAGGTACTTCACCTAATTTAATCTGAAGATTTCAAGCCATCACACCCGTGATGAGCAACATGAATGACCGGTTGCAAGATCCTCAATGTAACAGTGCTCCATTATCAGTGTTTCTGGACAATCAGAATTTTTAGTGGATCAGCTGACATCCAGTGAGCCATCAATCAGAAATGTGTTAAACCAGATGTCAGAGAAGCTGTCAGTGTTTATCGAAAAATAAGAAAGGATGCATGAGTTTTTCAGAGTCAATTTAATCGAGGATATTCATATGACTCAAGAGAACAGAGAGCTCATTATCAAACATGGATATGGGATGATAAAGAGACTCAGGGAACAGTTCACAGAAATCAAGTATGCAATCCAGAGGAGATAGAACCTATTTCTTATCTTTCCCAAACCTTGATTCATATGTTTATCATACTTGGATCTATTTTTTATTTCTAATGAAAATCTATTTCGTTCATTATATTTGTTTTACTGTTTTTATTTTAAATATGAAAGTACTCCAAATTTAATTATTGATAAACAGATAATAATAGAATTTATGTACATTTCAGTGCAACATTAAATGTGTTCAAATCCAGAATTTATCATTCTTTTTGATATCACAAAAAGGAGGATAAATTTGGATAAACACAACATTTTATTTTAAAAACCCTTTTATTTTAAAAACCCTTAGTTAAAAAAACCCTTATTTAATCAGAGGGAGAAATTTGGATAAAACTAGAAACATTTATTTCTAAAGAAAATTTATTTTATTTTCAGGGAGAGAAATTTTTATTTATTGATTTATTTTATTTTATTTTGTTAAAATTAAAATATTGTTTTATTTTTAGAGTTGATTTCATTTAAATTGTTTTATTATCTTATGGGTTTTGTGATCATCAAAAAGTGGGATATTTTCTAGCAAAGTATTGTTTTCAACAATATATGATGTTAT
Organism: Viscum album; assembly: GCA_963277665.1. Taxonomy (NCBI): domain Eukaryota; kingdom Viridiplantae; phylum Streptophyta; class Magnoliopsida; order Santalales; family Viscaceae; genus Viscum; species Viscum album. Next base: position 827,424,414 of record OY728162.1, read on the forward strand.
TTAAAGGGGAAGATTATTGAAAATAATACTCTGTCTCTTTATGATAATTTTGATGCTCAAAAATACCCTTAATTATTTTCTAATGATTTTATTTAGTATTCTGCAGAACTTTATTAATTTATTTTACTCTTGAAATAAGGATAATTTATTACTTGTTCATAATCTACTTTATGCGCGTCCAAGAATCACTGTTCATACCTTACTTATTTGGAATGTTCTTTAAGCACGTCCTGGAATCACTGTTCATACCCTACGTGGATAAACGTAGCATAAGGATGAATAGCGTGTATAATTTTTGAGATAAGAGAAAAGTATGGTTAAACAACCATACATTTTCAGCAAAGTATGGAAGAAGAACCTTACGTTAGGAAGGAACCTTATGTTTTGGTTATCGGAAAAGTATGGAAGGAGAACCGTATGTAGGTACTAAACTTTATGTTTATTTCTCAAATGTATGGTTCATCAACCTTACTTTTGTAAACAACCATACATTCTTGGAAAAGTATGGATTAAGTAAAAGTATGGATCTTTTACTGTATATTTGTGTTTTGAAGAAAAAGTATGGGTGATCAACCCTATGTTTATGATCAACCTTACATTATGAACCTTACGTTTGAAGACTATGTTATCAACCCTACATTTGGATGCCACGTCATCAACCTTATGTTTGGCATCAAAAAGTTTTGAAAGGCGATATTTTTATGCAACGGTCGGCAAGCTGATTATTGGGAGGATTTCAAGCTGGATTTATAGTCGTTTTTAAAGTATGACATTGACCGATTCAAAGCTGTTTTATTATAGGATTAAAGATCAAATTAAAAGGAGCTTTTTATGCCGAGTCTTCAGGGATGTTACGACTAATTTGTAAGTTCAAATTTTTGAATATCGCGAATCAGATGGTGACTTTTATGGATCTAAATGTGTAGGAGATATACTCAGCTTTATTATATATATGTTCTCTATGAAAAAAAAACTAATTTATACGGGAGAGTGGGGATAGTGTGGAAAATATAGACTGCAAAATAATCATGTTGATCTGATGATTCAAAAAGGAGCGTTAAAGATCTGTTCAATTAAGAAGAAGAATGAACTCGATAGAAGATTCACTTGTTCTGCATCGAATATCTACTGTGGATCTACTACTGCTGAAGTTTTAAACTATATCACTATATCTACTACAACTAGATCAACTTAGAATTGATTTGTTTTGAAAATCAATATTTCTAGAGACGACGATCCATCTTCTGTCAATTTCATTCTGTTGCAGTTGTGAATATCAATTGGAAAACTTCTTTCTGAAATTATTTTTATTCTTGAGTAACCATCTTCTCGTTTTAAGCTGTGTAGGTTCATGTTTGAACCGGAAGGCTTTGTTTTGGCTATGATTGTAAAGGTGTCAACTGCCTGTATTCAGTTGTGGACCAGTTTGTTGAAACGAGGACCTGATAGTGCAAATCATCATGCTTGCGGAGTTGAGCGTTGGTGGATTGGACTAGGGGCCTTCTGTTCCCCGAACCACTATACATCTTTGTGTCCCTGCTTTTATTTATTTCCGCTACATGATCAAATCTGATAAAGCATAGAGGAAAGAACTTGTTCAATTGAAGAGACAACAAAAAATCTGAAAGACCGAATTCACCCCCCTCTTGTTTATAATCTGTATATTCAAGATCCAACAATCTGGAGTTAGCTGCATTTTTACATGGATTGAACAGTTAGAGACACTATTTACTGGGAGATTATTTTTTGTTGTAACTAAAAAATCATCAAGTACATATTTTTATAGCGTGATATTAAATTGATGCAGTGAAGGTTGGTGGAGTACCTATAGTATTTTATCTTTGATATAGACTACACACATGAAAAAATTAACATAGTGGTTGATGCGTTGAGAAGGAGGACTCATATATAGGTGGTATAGTAGGTAAATACCAAGTGGAAACTTGTGTATTTGATCTCTTAGGTTCACTTGGATGTTCGTTATATTTAGGGATGAATTTTCATCCATCATTAGTTGTAACCTCTACCCATTAAAATAGAGTAAGAATGAGAATGTATTAGATTTAGAGGGCCTAGTTCAATGGGGGAGTGTGGCCAGAGAAGTCCCGTCTCTTGGATATATTGTTGTAGGGGATGATATCTTGCATATAAATGGATACATATGGGTTCTAGAAGCCATACGTTGGGATTTGATTTAGGAGTTTCATGACTCAATTTTGGAAGTTCTTTGTGGTGTTACCAAGATATATTGAGACTTACATTTTCATTACTGGTGTTTGGGGATAAAACAGGAGGTAGCTAGTTTTGTTATGTGGTGTTCCACCTGTTAGCAGCTGGGTAAAGAACATTAGTCAACATCTTAAATTTTATAGTATTTACCTATTCCTGATTAGATATGGGATGATGTCATGATGGATTTTGTGACTGGTTTGACAAGGTCTCCCAGAGGTTGTGATGTTGTATAGGATTTTATTAATTGGATCACAAAGGAATCACATTTCCTTCTAATCAAAGGGAACTTCAATGTAGATGATCTTGGTTGGTTATATATCTGGGTGATAGTTAAACTTCATGGGGTCCCTTGTACTATCATTTTAGATAGGGATGAATTTATTATGTATCGCGTATGGAAGAGTTTGCAGAGGTTGTTGGGTACATAGTCTCTTCATAGCACAATATACCACCCTCAAACTGATGGTCAGTTAGGCCGTATGATAAATGTTCTTGAGGACATGATTTGAGCCTGAATATTTGAGTTTTGAGGATATTGTGAGAGGCTTATTACCATAGTTGAGTTCTCCTACAATAATAGATATTAGGTGGTTATATAGATGTATCCTTATGAGGATTTGTATGGTCAGACATGCTGATAGACCCTATACTATTTAGAGGTGGGTTAGAAATGGTTACTATGACCACGTCTCATGAAAGAGACTTCTGAGAAAGTCTAGTTGATCAGGAAATGGATTGCTACTACAAAGTCTAGACAGAAATCATATGATAATCATCATTGATGGCCTCTAGAGTTTGAGTTCAGGGATTAGGTAATTTTATGTACCTCAACAAGGCTGGGAAATAGATTTATTAAGAGATTGGGTAAGCTTTCTCCATGATATGTTGGGTCGTTCGAGATTATAGAGAGATTTTGGATGGTATCCTATCAGTTTCAGTTACATCAATGTTATCAGAACAAGCCCAATATATTTCATGTATCTTAGTTATTCCATTATCACTCAGACTCATCTAATGTTGTACAGCCTACAGAGGTGGAGTTATAGGTAGATTCATCCTTTGAGGATCAAATTATTCCTATAATTTATAGGAGCACAAAGTTTGTCTAAGACTTGTTAGATCCTCTAGTATGGGTGATATTGAAGTATGACCATTTTCAATATGAGACATCAGAGCTATAGGCTAACATAAATGCTCAGTGGCCAGAATTATTCTCAGGAAATTCCTAACCACCCTTGAAAGTGTAATCTGAGGAAAACTTTCTTTATGGGGTAAGATTATAAGATCAAATGTTATCCTAGGAGGTGTAAATATATTTTTTATATTTAAATGCATAATTAAATCCTAATGTGATGACACTTTGGTGTCATGGTCTTATTGAATGTGTCAGATGCTGGTTCATAGCTCGGAACACAACTCTTGGAGAAAAATAGATGGGTTACACAGTTAGTAATAATAGTGTGAAACAAGACATAAGATTTGGTGAAACCGTGTGATGCTGGAAAAAGGACTTCAGGAGCCCGTACGGTTTGAGTGACCATGTGGATGGAGGATAATGCCATTTTTATGGCCTCTTTAATTTTTGATAGAGGGATGAGACACAGCTTTCACATGGTTTTACCAACTATGTGCACTAATCATTCAAGGTTCCCCTTCATACAATGAAGGAGCATAGTTGGTACATTGTTTGGAAAACAATGTATCCAAATCATGCAGACCATAGTTTTAAGAAAAAATATCTTTATATCATTAAAACCATAAAAAAATAAACCCTAAATTCTCTTTCTCATGACATTGGATAAATCTCATTTGAGATCTCCCCCTTGATCAAATTTTGTATCTTTTCATCTCATTCTTGAATCTGAACTAAGAATCTGCTGTCATTAGTCTTGTTGGACTCATTCCAATGAGTACTCATTTCAATTTATTCCTTTCTTAATTTGTCTTGGAATTAGTTGTTCTATTTATGTGCGAGCTAATATGACCTATTTTTATGTCTTCAATTTTTCTTAATTTTTCTTATAATCTGATCTTAATAAAAATATTATACTATATGATCACTCAATTACAGACCTAATGTAGGTGTTCTATACCATTCAATTTAGTTTTGGTGCTTTATATGCCTATTTTTTTGTCATTATGCATTCCATACATTCCGGTTTCACCCTAATAATTAATTGAACTATTAAAATGAACATGTTGGGACATGTTAGGGATTACCTTTAGTTACTTGAGCATAGATTGAGGTTTTCACCCCAACCTAGTCCACAAATGGGGTGTGTGTTGTGATGTACTTTGTCTTTTCTTATTTTTGAACTACCTATGGGGTGATTGGTTGAGCATTCAATGTTAGTGGAAGCCCTATTATATGTTAACTAAATTAAATTGATTATTTATGAAATGGTCTACCTCCTTCACCATGTTATACATGATGTGAATTGTTTAACTTTTAAATGTGAATTGTTATATGAGTGGGTAAACTCATTGACTGTATTTGAATGGGAAATTTTAAATGGGTTGGAAGGAATCATAGAATGTGATGTTATGAAATGATAAATGAATTAAATGATTTATGTTTCTATAGGATTCCATGGGTGTGATACACCATGGGTCGTGATATTGGTATTAGATTCCTTGGATGAGATTGCCCCTTGGGCTATGATTTTGTGGGATTCCACGGGCCTTTCTACCCCATAGATTTGGAATTATTAGGCTCATAGTGGAAATGGTATGTTGAAATGATCATTGGACCCAAATACAAGCCTAATAGAGTTTTCATCATGATGCTCTTGGTACTCAGCGACGATGCCTTTGTCCACTATACCTTGGATCCAGTCCCATACAGTCTGACACTTATGTTATACAGCTCAGTTGTGGTAATTATAGTATTCTTGATTATGCAACATGGTCATGTTTGATATAATTAAAAGGTTATATTGCATGGTTTTGGTTGGTATGAGATACTATATATATGACATGGTCATGGTTTTTATTTATGTTTTGCCTTATAGCTGCCTTGTCAGAGGATCTTGACCATTGTTTTGTATGAATCCTTGCTAGGTTTGATAGTACCACCATACAGTTATTACGTTTTCCATTGAAATTTTACTTTTATTACTATCATATATGTTATATACCTTGAACACTTCTTAGATTGTTTTATACATCCTGGATTGTTATAGACATTATTGGTTGTGGCCAACTGGTATTTTATTATCTCGGGGCACCATTGGGTACCCAGATAGACTTTATGAATCCAAGTTTGGATTCGTAAAAACACTCAATGTTTTATTCTTTACCTTGTTCCGTGTCTAGGAGTTGGGGAGAACATGACCAAACTGTGGTTTTTGATGTTATTAAGAGATAATGCTTTATTGTAATTTTTTTATAAATGTTTTATATTGATGCCTATATACCTATTTTAGATCATATTTAGGTACATAACCTGATATATCATTTTGGTATTTGATATTTATTTTCTAATTGTTGTATATCTATCTCTTTGGATGTTATCTCCTATTCAGTTATTAATGTACTTTCTCTAGGGTGGGTTTCTAGTCATGTGGTGTTATTTTATGTTCATTCTTCTTATTTATTATTATATTGCTTCCACTATTGACCTATATTATTTTAACTGATGTGTTTTACTATTGTAAAAGGGAATTTTCTTCCCACAAACACACCCATATACCTATCTTTTATTTAGTATCCATTGGTGTTCGAGGATATGTGCTTGATTCCATGTGGCTAACCTGTATCAGAGCACCATTCAGTGCCATCGGGGTCTGGGACGTGACACTCCATGAAATTAAAACTGACTAAACTCACTATTCTCAATAGAATGACCTTCAAATTAAGTTTAAATAATTAGGGAAATCACATTACTATTAAAATTTTAACTGTAATATTAAATATATTAGAAGACAAATCATTCAAGAAGTAAAAATATCTTCATCATTAAAAAAATACAATCTCTAGAAAAATAAATGAAATATGAAATGAAATTCATGGACTCAAAAGGTTTTTCCCATTGATCTCAAGTACCATAGTCCCGTAGGTGTTTAGATGAGCATGCCTACATCATATCACATATTATTCCTCCTCCACTTTCAATATTAACTCTATGAGAATCCTTCATCCAATACCACTTGATCATGAACCACACCATCACCACTGAAATTATGATATCATCATTTCTAATTGAATTTTCCATTCATATTTCGAAAATAATAATGGGAAAATGATTTTAAATGATTTAAATATTCAATTGATCATATTGAACCTCCAATAGAGTAAAACAAACGAATCATGATATCTTCTAAGTAGTAGTACTATAAATTTTTTTAATCACGTGGGTGAAAAATTAATTCCATGCACACCAATATTTTATATCCCCTCTAAATAATCCCATGATCATAAAATCATCACCTCCTCTTTGAATGAATCCATGTTGATTGGAATAAATTATGAAGTGTGGAGATTAAATGGAGACATCATCTTTTCATCATACCCTTATTTACTAAATGATCCATGAGTCTGCCATTATCTCCCATGTCCTTAACATAGTGGCCATTTTGAGTTCAATTACTCCTAAATATTCCCAATGTATTTATTTGTAGGACTGTATATGCATCATATGATTTATATTTCTTATGAATTTATAATTCATATAAATGAAAAACTCATATGATCATGAAAAATTTCATATAGGACTCAGAAATATCTTTCAAGCTCTAAAAATGTCATAGGGGATCATATTGTTTTTGTAAAGGAAAATATCCTACAAGATATATAAAATATCAAACTAAACTATAATTCTCCCATGCAGACACCAAGAGTCATACTGTAAGTGAAAAATATCCTTGGGGTTAAAATTTAGTAAAATTAAATGTCATATTGTTGCTAAAAATTATCCTTTGGGGTCTCACAAGTCATACGAGATCATAATTATCTTTCAAAACCAGATTTTATTGAAGTAAATTATCATACATGGGTTAAATTATCCTATGGTGGGTAAATTTACCCATATAAGAGACTGAATTATCCTATAAGGTAGTATATCTAAAAGTAAAACATTAAATGAAATATTATCTTATGAATTAGATAACATTATCCAACATTATAAATTGTATTATGAGATAGATTATCTTATGGGACAAACATAACCAAAATTTTCTCATTTTGGGTTCAAAAATACGACATAATAAGGAATTTTCTACATTAACACAAAAATTATGGCTTTGAAAAATAATTTCATAAATGACTAAAACAAAAAAAAACATTGAATAAATCTATTTTCATAATAATTAAAAAACTATACATGGAAACAAAAAATTATGTGATTTTACATAAAAAGAGTTTGAATTAAATCATTTAACTACAAACGATAGACCGTGAATATATCATATCTATCAAGAAGGCTAACATAAGTTTGTTCATTACAATAAATATACTTATAATATATGTTTTATTTTGTATAATGTAGAAAGTGATATTAATAGATAACAAAAATTAATACATTAAAATGAACATATCCTCACTAAAAAAATTTCTTTGAGTGGTACAGACACTTGAACATAGTAATAAGATAAGAGAGTAATGTTAAAGAGTTGGATTCACCACAACCAAAAGATCATCCTCAGGAAGCTAGGGTATGTTGAAATGATTCCTATTGTAGACACTTGGATTCTGCATTCAGGTTTTTCATCATTATGTTATCATCAAATATATACCAATAACGTTTTTACCTTTCTAAGATAAAACTCTTAGGTGTTTTACATGATTTTTTATTAGGTAAAATTTCTAATATTCCTTTCATTATTGAACAAAAATAGTTCCAAAATGATCTTAGAAATAGATCACAAAGATGAAACTAAACTATTTCAAGTGGAAGATAAGGTTAAATTTTCATTGTTCATGACATTTTGATGATTTAAATATTATAAATAGATGTTTTTAATTGATAATTCATAAATGATATTCAATTAAAATATTTATTTATTATAGAAGTTAAATAAATATTGATTTTTTATGAAGATAAAAGAGTCTTAAATTAGGGTGAGTTTGAGAATATCTTAACCAATAATTCATCAATAATTAATTATATAGTATATATTATCCCTATACTCACATTTCATTATACACATATGATTTATAGTGTTATTAGAAGTATAAATTACACCTTTCTCTTTATGGAGATAATAATTATGATTCTTGAAATAATTTCATTATCCTTTTATGATATTATTTACAAATAATAGCATTAAAATCTAATCATATACAAAATAAAATGATATGTTGGATCTCATATGAGTTATAATATGAAATAAATACATCATGCCACAAGTTTTTATGTTATGATGTGAAAAGGTTTTCAAGGATAATTCTATAAAAACATCCATTAGGAATAAAAATTGTGTTATTGTGAATTATCAAAATGTTTCTGAGGATATTATATGAATCCCTATGATACAAACTAAATATTCAAATGAGAGACTGTATTTATGTGAGAAAGGGAATATCTATAATTTTTAGAGTGGGTGAAATAAAGAATATGTTAAATTCAAGTCTTAAGATTCATATTAATTTTAGATAATAATAAGTTAAATAGTAGTTCATGGAAAATAATGTTCTTGAGCTACACTATTTATAGGAAAGTTATAACCAAAGATAAATGGTTTATAATTACTATGTTAGTTGATATTGTATTTATTGGGGATAATGAATACTTATCCATCAATGAATTTGTAAATAGAAAATAATCTTATAAATGGAATGTATCTATGAATTCATAAATAGATTCATTGTATGAAAAGAAATATTGTATTTTGGTATAAATTATTACTATTGCAAATACCACTAATCCCAAGTGGGTTTTCAAGAATTTTCCCAACAAGGATGGTAAATAAAATATGTATAAATAAATATTAGTTGATAAATGTTTTAAGATAAGTCATGATATTGTATATAACGAAACATTTTCATCAATATATATATTATAACTTATTTCATTTATAATTATTAAACAATTGTACAATGAAAATTTGTGACACCCTCCACGTCATAGGTATGCTATACATTGGGTTTATTTTATCTCTATTTTGGTTCTATAGTTTTTAAAGAGTTAGGGGTTGAGATTGTATATTATAGAACAAAAAATATATGTTCTTGATTTGTAAATGTTTAGTAGTAACTTGGTTGTAACTATGTGATATGGATTATTTGGTTCCAGTGGATTTTTCCACAAATTGAGAATGGTTTGTCTAATTATGAAATATTTCCAGGAAAACCGTGTAATAGGTTGTGTTTGGTTCTATTGTTGGTTGCACAGCTTGCTCATGACTTTTCTAACCATGTGGTTATTTTTAGGAACCATGCACATCAGTTTTCAAGGGACATTAGAAACCACATTATTAACACACAATTTTTCTAACCATTAATCCAAACTATTTAATCTCTATGAATTTTATAAAAATAGAATATTACCCCATACCCTTGGTTGTTTTTTGACCAAACTTTCATACAAATATCTCATTATCCTGACCCAACCTTTCCTTAACACTCTATAAGGTTCTCCCTTGGGTCCTTTAGTGATTTTTCGTCGATTTTGGTCTATTTATTTAAGGTATGTGTAAATATCTTCTTCATTACTACTCTATTATCTCTATTTACTCTCGATCTCTCATCGCCTTTATTCAATGGATCCCAAATAAGTTGTGATGGGAAAATATAAGGATTAATTTGAGGAATTTATTATTTTTATTATTGATCTAGAATTGTGAGTACTAGATGTATTCATTTATGATCAATATTTCCAAAGGAAACTATGTTTCGTCTGTTGGTGTTGTAGGTGTCTGAATATAACTGTTATTTTTCCAGGATCATTTTCTCAATATTTGTTTTTCTTTTATTCTGCTATAGTAAATGGTTTATTTATATATATTTGGGGTTATATATGAAATTAAATATTTTTCAAAGAGAACTGTTTAAAAGTGTTTTGTCATTAAAAACTGTTTTATACACTTCATGTTTTTTATGGAATGTCTCATTGATCATTTGGAGTATAAAATGGGTTCTCCATCATGATATTGGTAATGATTTTCTTATTAAAATATTTTATTAAATTGTGGGAAATATTTACTTGAATATATTATGAAAACATATCACATGGTAACATTAGTTTCTTCAGGTTATTGAAATATGAAAACTTTAGTGAGTGTGGACCACTAAGGGTTATGTGTGTGATAATGATATATTGTGGAAGATTTTTATATCATTAAGATTCAAATTATATTGGATTAGTGTTTCTTGTGTTCTCTATATGTGTATTCACATATGGTAGATTCCAATTGTTTATGGTTTTATTTATGATAGTGATGTTTCCTGCTTTGATTTCTCAAATGATTACATTTTGAGGTATAGAAACTCTTCATTACATAACATTATGAAATCATTCATATTTATTTTCAAACTACTATAGATTTGAATATGAATTTTTTTAAATGAATTTTTTTATGAGAAGTATTTTCAAATGAAATTATTTATAAAAAATTGTTTTAATGAAATAACTAATGGTTACGTAGCAATGGAAATTGTATGGATTCATGTTGGTATGCTAAAATGAATTCACCTCACACCTTATATATTCAATTAGTAATATAAATACTTGGATTTATAGGATCCATGTAAATGTAATGTTTTCATGTATCTAGATGAATTCTCTTGGTTAATGTCTCTTCATGGTGATTTTGTAAAGACAGGAGGGATTGCCTCATGGATGCTTGGTTTTGTTCTTGGACATAAATAGTTTTTTGGATTATCCTTCTCCATTTTTTGTTTTTTCTCATGATTTTGTACCTATTATTCAATTATTTATAATGGTTATATATCATTATCTTATTACATATGTTTCATGTTCAAATTTTATTTAATGTTAAAACCACTCCAATGGTTTTATTTTTTGATACCTAGGTGATTTTCACCCTTCCATGGTGATCAATAAAACTCTTCTGAGGTGTTAGGCTTTCTTAGGATACATTTCAAGTTGACAGAGGTTGGTTTGTTTCAAAAATTCATCAATTGGTGGTTTCTTTGATGGATTATTGTATACTAGAATTATGACCATGAATACTCGGTTGGTAAGTCCAGAAGGGTTCCTGGTAAACTCAATTTCATATCTAATCATCAGTTACCATGAGTGGTCAAGGATTCTATCATCATGATTCTTAGATTGATTTTAGTTTTATTTAAATGAACCATATCAAATTTTTTTATTTATTTCTACTATTTTCTGTAATACTTTTATGGGACTTAATATGGATTCTTGAAGTTTATATTTTAATTTGGTGATGTATTCTAATGATAATTATGTGTTCCCAATTGTTTTTAATAGATAATTTTTCTAGAAGGTTCTCTATCATTCTAATGGAATGACCTGTTGAAAATTTCTCATACAAAACCCCTTCATTATACCCTTCTTTAGTAAAAATAGTAATCCAAGATATTCCATCACAAAGTGAATATGGTTGTGGAAACCGGGAATGGATGGTGAATTATCCTTTGGATTTTTCCATGAAAATTAAACCAGTATTCCATGGTGAAAATGGAACCAAATAACCAGAAGAATATATTGAGAGAATATAACATATTTTCCACTTTTTGGGGGCACTAGAGGACTATATGTTGGGAATTTAAACTTATATGATTTAATTTCCTAGAATTTAATGGTTTAATTCCATCGTGCAAGCTAAATTACACAATTTATTCACATAGAAAACTTTCAAGAAGTCCTTAAATAAGCCGTTATATCATATGACCTTACATGTAGGAATGGATTGGGGGAGTTCACATTAGATCGGGGAGACCATTTGGTGATCGAGTATGATACTTATTTCACCATATTATATCATTTATCTCCAAAATAGAGTAGTAATAACTACCTCAAGGCTATATCATTTAATATGTGTCTAATGCTAGAGATTTTATTGATGCTTATGACCATGTTTTTAATGAAATTTAACGATGTAGTTGATAATGTGGTTATAGCTGACAGAGACTTGGTCAAGAGAATAATTATTAGTAAAAAATTTGTTGTTATAGGGGTAGTCTGGGTGTGTCAACTATCCTGAAAAATAATCATAGTAGTCATTCTTTATTTTTATTAGTATCTATTAAAGAGGGTTATTCCAGAAAATACCAAGTAGTTTTCTTCCATTGTGGAAGACCTAGCCATTACTAAGCCTAATTTTATTTGTAACATCCAATATATTCAATCATTGTGGACCATCTGGTCACATTAAAAGTTTTTTAACAGAGTTTCATATAGATTTAGATTTGGATACACCTTAAAAAAATATCCTTCGGTCAGTTGGATGCTATTAAAAGGTGGTGGATCTCATTCAAATGTTAAGGGGGATAATTAGGAAATGATGAAATATTTGATAGGGGATTAGTTTGGATGCCTTTATATAGTAGAGTATGCACTAGAGGAATATTAAGTGGTTCTCACTACTATGAGATGTAAAATGTGTATTACATCTTCTATAGTCCAATATATATTTGATACTAGTGTATCTCATTATTTTATGTCATCAAAATTGTTCAATGTGTTGGGATTATGCTCAGATATTATGTAATTTTTTATGGATCATTCTACTACCTAAAAAAGGTGTAAAGGGTAGGGTTTTATAAATTTCAAGTGCCAGGTTATGATCATTGACCATGTGGTCATATGGAATTTCCTAGTTATTGACCTTAATATCTTTGAACATATTATTGAAATGTATTAGATGGTTAATTTTATGTCCCATGTATATTTTTATCATTTTTAGCTCTAGTTTCAATCTCCTAATGGGGTTACTTGTGACATTCATAGTGTGTAAGGTCTCAGCCTTAAACATAACAGAATCTTTAATTAAGTAAATAATTCACATCGAGGATCTTTTTAGGTTTAGATATTTATAAATCATGACATAACTATTACATTACATCTCAAATATTCCAAAGTATACACTACTACTCAGTATCCATTTTGTTCAAAAAATAAAAACTCTTAAAATAAAACAAGAATTATTTTTTTGATATAAACCTTCTTGAATTCTTCCTTTATCTTATCATGCCTTATACCCTATGAACATCATTTCAAAAACATGGGATGAGCATAAAAATCTCGGTAAGGGTTATAAAATAAAGAAAGAAATCATTTGTCCATTAATACATAAAAACATAATATCTTTAACACACCTCATCAAATCATATGATTTATGAATGACACATAAAAATCATAAATAATAAATGTAACCTTTGTCATCCATAACAGACTTACATTGTAGCTTTCACAGTTATGTAGGGAGTTATGTTTAGAATACCCGTTACATTATATTGCCTAAGTATCTTAAGAGAAACACAAACGTTAACCTCCATCATGTTAAACAATGCATTAGAGAGCTTTCTTAGGCTCACCTGCACAAGGTTTATCCTGGAAACACAAGTATATTTAAACAATTCCCAAGAACCATTACATAATCATAACACATAACAAAATCATAAAATGAAGCTAAAATTTCAACATTACAATCACAATACATCATTTCAATATTTTGAAATAATGAATACATTATCAAAACTATTTTTAAAACCAAAATAAATAAAAATATTATATGATATTTAATTTTCCTTTAAAAAAAATTACGAATTTTAGAGGAATACAAATATCAAATAATGCATGTGGTGGAAAAAAGGTTTTTTTGTCACCAAGTACATTAAAAATAAACATTCTTTTTATAGTTTATTAAAATACTTCGTATAGAAAAGATTCCCTTTGAATGAAATTTGTAGGAACCCAGTTCTTATTCCTGAGGTACGAGTGTCTTCTTTTACTTTTTCCTTAAGTGTTTTTGAGAAAATAAGGAATATGGGGAAAATCCCAAAATTTTTGGGTACATGCCATCTAATTTTCCACATGCTGTGTACTTTGACTGTGTGCGATGAGTATACATGGCGTGTAGGCCTATCAGCGACGAAGGGTGTGAAAACTAACTACACGCCATGTACATTAAATATACACGCTGTGTAATAAGTTTGCAGGTAAACAATAAGGCAGTGGAAGTAGCTGCCAGCGGAATGGTAGTACACGCAGTGTCCTCAGAAAGACATGCTGTGTAGTCATGTCGGTGGATGAGCAGTGTGGCAGTGAAAAGTAGCCACCATAGGAATAGTTGAAAAATGAAAAATACACACAGTGTACATGATAGCATATGATGTGTAGTTGTTTTTTTTGTTATAAACCGACAGTAGCCTCCTATTTTAACCTAGGAAGCTTAGAATGCCGGAACGCCTCGTGGGAGAAGGCAAGACCTTAGAAGAGCTCCGGACCGAACATCGGGACTTCGATTCCTTCACTGAAAATCATGTTTGGACCACGCATGTAATCAATTCCCTATTCTTGTGTGTCTCATTATAACTCATTCTTGAGGGGATGATATTTGGGTTTGAATGGGTTATCTTTACTCCCAGATCTACATTGTTCTCGGTCGTTTTGGGAGGCATCGTTCACATATATCGATCAGTGGATATCGAGGTAGGTGGTCTTGTATTTATTTACAACCGTTGAGTGATTTTTGTACACCGTTGTGCCATGATCCCATGTTCGTGGTGTCATGTGGCTGAGGGCTTAGCTGATAATATATCTAGAATTCCATAGATAATATAATGATGAATATAAACAACTGTTTGGGATCATTTCTTTGATCCAGGGCCACCCCGTGGGTGCGTTTCCCTTGTTTAGTCATTTAGACAGGATACCCATGGGTATTACATGATTATAAGCATCTTTTGAGTTTTATTGAGAGGAAACATTAATAATTTCTTGTTTGTATATTGGGATCGACATGATTACATGATTTCATATGGGAGGGAAGTATTCTGTTTAGCCAGAGGGCAGTGTTTGTTAGACCGAGGGTAACATTTCTTATGCCTATGGGCAGTAGCTTCTGTGCCTACGATCCATATCTCGTATTCCTGAGGGCACTATTCTTCTTACCTGTGGGAAGTTACCTGAGGGTTTCATTTCAGCTTGCCTAAGGGTAAATAATTGTATGTCTAAGGACAATGGTTACTTTGAATATTCACTGTGGTGATTTCACATGTTGTACCTGCCAAGATTAAGCACAAGCATGGAATTGATAAATAATTATTAAATGGAAATGTAACTTGTAGAGATAGTTACTTTTGAGTACTTCCTTGTTAACTGAATTTAATACTGCACACTGTTGTTTCACATTTTTCACTAGTAGTTGGGCATGGGCCTTTGGTGGTTTCCAACATGGATTTATTTCTGACACCCTGTTTCGGTCATGTCTTTGGCCCAAACAGATTATATTGTTGTAGTTGTTGATAAGGGCAAGGGACCCTATATAGGCTTTGATTGTTGCAGAGGGGTAGTAGTGCATGGGACCAAGCTTAGGCTTGCGATGCTACTGAGTTCTTGCTACACTGTTTTGTTTTGATTTGTTGTACTTTGTACTTGTACTGTATTGTATTTGTTTGCAATGTATCCTATTTTTACTGCTTTCTTAGCCATGGGACATATTGCATCATCATATATGTATGATTTCCAGTTATCTTTCCTTCTCTTGTCCATTTATTCTTTATATTGTTTACTTTTCCTCTATTATATGTTTATATTTATTTATGATGCGTTACACATTGACAAATGGGGGCATAGTTTCCACACTATCAGACCTAGGAACTTGCTGCTAGTCGGCATCCTTCTCTTGCTATTGATTTTACACCTCCACTCATTTTACATAGGAACCCACTACAATATAACTATAGAAATACATATTTTATGAATTTAAATTATGTATGAATTGGATAAATTAGAGCCTAAGCCCTTCCTGAGAATACTCCCTATGTACTACACCCTATGAAATAGAAGCGAGTTAGAAAGGGGGAGTTGTTTCATGCTATAATAATCTAAAATAAGGAATTATTATTTTTTGTAAATCAAGTAAGGGTAATTATTTGTACTATATCATCTAACAATTTTTTTGTTTATTTATTTGAAAATCAAACATGTTTTCAGTCTTAAATTTTTTCTTTTATATTTATATTTATATAAGGGAACTACTTATTTTTTATTCATTTATTTATTTTTATTCTATTTCATACAAAGGTAATTTGTTTCAAAACTGTTGATGTGCAAGAGAATCATTATTTTTATTATGAAAATAATATATTCTCAAATGATTAAATTGGGTTCTTCATTTCTGATTTAATGTCAATTTATTTTATTGGTTTAATAATATTTATTTTTTATCTCTCTAAATAATTTTGAATTATATCTCTATTATAGTAAGTGGAAATTTGGTTAAATATTTAAAACTGCTTCTGAATTTAAGATATTTATATACAAAATTTGTTTTAGTCCATCAGTATTATCTAGTGGTATTTTAATCGATTTTTATAATTGTATGGTTGATCATTTTGAGTTCATAAAATGGTTCTACCAAAAAAATTCATGGGATTTCTTTTCTTGAAATTATTTTTTAAAAAACATTAATTTGCCTCCTTTGTATATGCATGGGATGTTATTCAAATATAAAAATTATTGTTTTAACAATAATTTTTCCAATGTATGTATATATATGACCTATTATCATGTTAAAAACTATGTTTGCCTATGGTTTTCTCTTCATAAAATTATTTTCTTCATTAGGCCACTTTTATTGCAAGTGAAGTTAATGAATATTTCAAAATTTATGATTATGTTAAAATTGTTTTATTTTCAAACAATTATATGTGTATATATATATATTCGTAATAGGTCATTTAATATGGAACAATTTTTTAAAAAATATATATATATATATATATGTATCTAAAAACAGATTATTTTAGGGAGAAACATAATTTTAATCTGACATTAATATATATATATATATAACTGTATTTATATATGTTTTAATTTTTTTAACACTGTTTATTTCCTATACGTATGTAAATAAATTCAAGTATATATATATATATATATATTTGTTATCATTCATACCTATACATATGTGTGTGAAGATGAAATAATGTTCTATTCCAATATATATGTAAAAATATGTTTATAGATATGTATCTTTTTACGTAAAACTGTAATATATGTATATATGTATATAAATGTATATTTACACATGTCATTTCATGAAAAAATTATTTTATCAGGAAACATTTATAACCAAGTTATTTAATTTTCCATGAAATGGATATCCAATCTCATGATCTTTACTGAAACATTGTGGTACATATGATATAAAATACAATTCTTTATGTTTTCAATTCCATAAAATCACACTTGGATATTATTTGAAAGAAGTAATTGATTGGGGAGAGAACCCAAACCCTTATAATACTTTTTTCAAAGCATGTGATTGGTACACCAAAAATTATATAGCGCTCCAATGCATTGGGTAATGCTGAAATATCATGTGATGTCATGTATAGTGTGAGAGAGGTGTATCACAAGCACACTATGGGATTAAAGAGTGAACCAAATCCATTACGTGACTATGTCATTAAGTTATGTTGTCTCAGGAGTGAACCATGACTTCATGTTATGATCTAAAGTGCGTTTCAGAACTATTTATGAATATTTATGAGATATCAAGACAAATTTTGATTACTTAATAAATGAATGAAATGAATTTTTTTAATGGTAACATATGTTAAATCATATTTAGAATGACATATTATTATTTTCAAAAGTACACATTATTTTATAAATTCAAAATTCTCAATTTGTATCCCATGTTTTACATTTTTTGTTTAATTAAAAAAAGTGACGGGTTTCCACGTGTTTTCAAACCCCTTACTGAGTTTTTTCACATAGAAATATTTTTAACCACTTTTCATAGGGAATAATGATGCATAGAAGAGATTCAGTGGTAGAGTCACCTTTATGGCATTTAACCCTTATAAACATGAGAATAAATATCTTTTCCTTTATTTCTTTGAGAGTTGTAGTTAGAATAATTTAATGTATTCAGACTCCTGAAAACCATAAACATTTGGGATCTCATGTTTTTAAATAATAAATGAGTTATAGAATAAAACAAATTGAATAAGTTTTCGGTCATAATAATGTCACCATAGGATTCAGAGATAGGGGATGTTAGTGCACATGTTTGTTGGACCTTTTGTGTTTATGGAGATAATTGATCATGTGGCAAAGTGATTTTTTGTTCTAAAAGGGTATAGTGCAATTCATTATTTGTTTATTGTCTCAAATATTTGTAAGTATCACCATGATCCTTCTAATGCGATCAATGATGATTATGTTGAGCATGATACTGACTCATAATTTGAGAATCATCTGACACATGTTATTGATTGTAGTGGGATAATGTATCAGGGAAGGATCATGCTGATAATTCAATTATTGTGGAAATATTGATGTGTTCAGGTTGAAATGTGGGAGAGATAAGTAGATATGTGGTCACATTGTCCTGATATTTTACCTCAGAATCATAGAGATGCTTGGGGGTAAGGGTTGAGGGCATGCTGTTATAAGGTGAGGAAATTGTAAGATCTCTACCTTTTTATGATGTCCCAAGCACGTTTTCAGGTACTCTTTTATCCTTATTTTGTTATATCTTTGGTGTGTTTTTTTTTCAGGTTGTTTCAAGTGGATTTTTTGAAATTTTGGAAAAAAAATGGGTAGTGAATGATTAGCGCATGGTTTTCCCAAATAGTGAAACTGCCCTAAGAAAACCGTGTAATCCCAAAGAGAGGTGAATTTAATAGTTGGAACATGGTTTTTAAAACCGCGTGTCCACTTAGTAGAAATCATTCACCCCTAGGATGAGGCATATGGTTAGAGATCACAATTTAGAAAAACATGAATCCCTACCTAGAAAACCATCCATGGGGATTTTAATTACTCAAATATTTCTAAATAAATCCCCCCTCTATTTACGTCAAATAAAATTGGTATGACCCTGAACCAATTCCTATGAATTTTGAAATTCCATAAAGGGTTCTAAGGATCCTTAAACATTGTTCTTAATAAATAAAATATCCCATCGAATGATCTTCTCTCCAATGGTATGTGATTTCTTTCCCATCGGGATTCCTCTGTCTTCCATCTCTCTTTCTCGATCAAGAAGAATGATTTATAATCCACAAGAAATGGTTTAGATTTAGATTTTCATGGATATTCATCTATCCGATCTTGATCTTTGGTTTTTATCCTATATCATCCATGTCATTGTGATCTTGAATTTTCCTCTTCAATTTGAGTACGTCCATAAAAAATCAGAAGGTAAGTGGTTTAAATATCAATTATCATTGTCTAGAATTCTAATTTTTTGAATGTAATTTTTGAATTTCAATTGCCGCATTTGGTAATTGAATCTTTAAATTAAATTAACTAGTTAATTAATTAATAGGTTTATGTTGTTGGTAGAATAATGTGATTATTGAATTACTGAAATTAGTGATTATGAAATTGTTGGTTATGGGATAGATTGGTAATTGTAATTAATGGTTTCGGTGGATTAACCATGAAGGGTTAAAGGATATTATGATTAAATTTTCATAAATAGTTTTTCAGTGAATTTATCATATTATCACACGTGATTTAAAAAAAGAACCATTATTTTTGGGATAAAATGAAATTGTGTACCATGATGAGAATGTTTGATAAGATTCTTAATTATGATCAACCCTGAAAATATGATATTTATGTGATATGGGATATATTGTGATATATGTGACAATGAGTGCGGGATACATACTAATGCTCCAAATACCCATATGTGATAACGACTGTGTCACAACGACTGATGCATCAAACACCCTTTTGTGATAATAATGAGGTGTGGGATAGTGACAGATGCCTCAAAGATCCACATGGTGCTAGATATGATGTTCTAGGAACAACACATTAGCATTGAAATGGGGTTCCTATTATACATGGTTTGAAAATTGGAATTAAATGATTAGTTAAATTAGATGATATAATGAATTGTGATTACCAAGGATATATGGGTTAGAATCCATCACAAGACGAAGTAGGTATTGATTATTTGGGTGTCATCTTAAACATGTCTAATTATGTGGTTAATTAAAGAACACAAATATTTCATTCTTTTACATGATTTATTGTATATTATCCATTAAAAAATTTCATACAATGTTATAGACTAGATATGTTTATACACTATTGGTGGTGGTATACTAATTTGTATTTACACCCTAATTAGGTAGCTTAATCGGTTCCAAAATTGACTAAATTTTTATAGGAAATGATACGGACAAGAGCACAATGTTATGTGGATGAGTTGGGATGACGCATGGATGAGGGAACCAGACATGATTTTAGGACCCACATAAGAGCTATCAATTTATTTATTCTTGATTTTTCATATTGACCCTTGACACATATTGAAATTATATATCTATTATTTTAGTTATGTTTAGTTATCCATATTTTGGGATTATCATGTGGTGTTGGTCTTTATTGGTAATGAAATTATTATAATTAATTTATATTACCATTTAGATATTGATTATTTATTTCTGTTTTTTTCTAATCTGATGGAGGGGATAAAGTCTCCCCAAGGTTGATATTAGACCCTTAGTACTAGTTAGAAGCCTTTGGAATATGGGGAGGTGTGCATGAGGTCACGTAACCAACCATATTGCTGCACGAGGGTGGGGTAACCAAGGTAGGGAAATACACTATTTAATCAAAAGTAATTTCAAAATGTTCTACAAATTAATTGTAATATGTTCTTTCAAAAATCAATAATACATATTTTTATGATGAAAATATTTATCTAATGAATAAAATGAATTTATTAAAAATTCAGTGATTATTTATTAATCATTTATCAATACATTTATATTTTGTATGAACATTATATATATTTCATAATGTAGTTAATCCTATTTATACCCTCCAATTTAATAGATATGTTATAATTTTCATATTAAAATAAAAATATTTCATGGTTCATTAAGGCATGGTGTTGCGTATCTTGTATGCTATCCAACATAGTGTTTATTTAAAATCATAGTGTATTGCATTCTATCATAATTAATAAATTCCATCCTCAAAATTTTAAATTGGAATCAGTAATCAAGGTTTTGTTATTTGGGAATTCCTTTATCGATAACCCTCTTCATAAAAAGGGTTAATAAAGATTCCTATTTTAAATAAGGGAGGTAAAATATTAATGTTATCTAGAATAATATATAACATGGATCCCAAGTAGGAGAACATTAGTGAGAATTGAAAATTTGGACATGGAAGAGAAAATTAATTCCCAAGGACTAATTGAGGGTGATAGATAACATGTTCTAGAAAATTTTAATAACCCCAGAACCATGAAT
The DNA here is from genome assembly GCA_963277665.1 of Viscum album. Classification (NCBI taxonomy): domain Eukaryota; kingdom Viridiplantae; phylum Streptophyta; class Magnoliopsida; order Santalales; family Viscaceae; genus Viscum; species Viscum album. Next base: position 827,446,026 of record OY728162.1, read on the forward strand.
CAATGTGTGTTTTAAAAGACCATTAATTACAAATAATTGAAAGTTATTGGAAAATAATTTTGTCTTAAGACACTTTTTTTAATTCAAGTAATTATTTTAACATCAAGACTAAGAACATAGGGAAATATAAAAAATTGGAATATAGATTTTTATCCTTTAATAAATTTTCACAACAATATAATCTATTAATCAAAATGAAGAGTATTCAAGATGAATTGTTTTAATACTAAAGAAATAATATCCACATATAAGAGATAAAAAATTATATCAAGATATTCCTTCCATGTTTAGGCATTAATAAAAAAAATGGTTAGAAAAAGATAATTATAAAAAATAATAAACCATAAAATTTGGAAGTACAAGATAATTCTTAAATATTTAACTACATAAATAACCACAACATTAAATAATGTTTTAATCTTAAAGGCTATGTGATACCCATCATCTTACATATTTAAAATTATAGTTGAATTATTTACTAATTGTCTTTCATGTTAAATAAATTATTAAACCTAAGGGTTACATATACCTCATCCCAATGTAAAATCTCCCAAATATCAATAATCACGATGATAAATAAATATATACTCTTTTAACATATTTAAATTCACCAAAATATCATGAATAAAATTTACATATTAACTTAAAAGGTAATAATTAACATTACCATAACTATATTTGAAGATATCAACATATAAGTGAATCACATTTCATCCATCAAGATTATTTATATTCCACAATATATTAAATCATAATTAACATTAAATAATATAATAACCCCAATGGTTTATTTAATCATAAATGGATATTTCTTCCTAATTCCCAAAAAAATATTGAAATCAATTCAAAATCACATCACTTAAAAACTAAAAAAGGTTTTGTTAATTCCTTTGATATTATGATTAACTATAAAATTATACTCCCAAAATGGTATCCATAAATTTTATGTTAACATAAAATGAAAACACATATGATTCCAAAAATTAACATAGTTGTTATTTGTTAAATAATGTCACAAAATCATTTATATATTCTATAAACCAAAAACTTAAATGTCATAAATAATGACATAAATCAATATTTCATCCACTAACCATTTTCAAATTCACCAATACTATTGTGCCAATGCCAATAATTCCTTTATTCAAACTAAACATATGTTTTCAAATTATACTATGGAATAATCCTTAGATGTTCCATGATTCTTGAATTCAAAACAAAATTGATATAATCATTCCATAACATAATTCCTAAATTTTAATGCATAAACACTTTAATCCTTTCACTTCATGGTTCTTTATATTGTCTAGTAGTTAACCCGTTGATTAGGTAACTGGCTTAGATATTCCCCATATTCCCTACACATAATACATTGAACAATAAATGTTACCATAGGATGATCTTCATTTACCTCAATAGAAATTTTCATTTTTCCTCATTAATTAAATTCTCTATACCCTTAATTTACACATAAAAATAATCTTTTGTGTCATTGATACATTCACTTTTGTGTTTCCTCCAACATTCTCTACACAAAGGAAGTCAAATCTTCTTCCCATCATAATCCCCACCACCTGAACTCTCAATGAACTCTTTCCTTCTCTTTACGGGGCTGTTTGAGAGATGGTTAAAGAGTAAGATATTAATCATATATCATGATGAATTATTGACAATAATCCAAAGGATTTACATTATAAGCCCCATTTCATTTGGTTAATCCTGATTTTAATCATTCCATTTTCTATCTGTGTTAAGACGAGACCTCTAAGTTCCATCCATGGACTAAAACAAAAAATCATATTATGAGAATCAATTTTCATAATGAGGAACCATGAAAAATATTTTATAGAATGTATAAATCATGATTTTTTTTAATTTATAACACCTTATATTTTACCCATGTTATCCATAATCATTAACAACTTTTTTGGATGTTATAGTATAATTAGACTCATACGTAAATTTATCAGTAAATATTTCTCATAGTAGTTTCCAAAGGTTAACTAACCTTTATCTAATATAAACAGCATTTACCTGCACAATTAATACATTTATATCACATTTTAATAGGTTAATATCCATTACATAAAAAAACAACCCATGCCAGAATCGTATAGGTCTAGTTTTTTTGGAAACATAGAAACATAAACAATTTTTTAATAAAACATCTACATCATCTCCCACTAAATTCTTCATAACTATAATCTTTCTTAGAAACACAATATATTAAACATTCTTCTCTACCTGGATAAATGGAATCAAAAGAAAGGGTTAGCACAGATGCTCATCAATAGAAAATGATGGATATTTCAATGATCACTGGATCTAAACATGAGAATAAGGTTACAAGAACATGATCATAATATTATAAAATCATAACATACATATAATAGATCATAATAGTAAGTCATGGGATAAATTTTGGAATTCCAAAATACATGGACCATAAAGGAATGAGATAACATGATCAAATAGGGAATGAAATATACATAAGATATAATTTTATGGAATACACATAATAATAGAAAATAATTTTCTTTTGTAGTAACAGATCATTGAAAAGACTATCATAGTGTAATGTATTTTCTCATCAAACCATCATAGAAGTCATGGTTCAATCCCAAGACAATGATAGTTGATAAAGTCCCCTGCTAAATTAGGTTCACACTACATTTAAGTCATGTTTATATTATGGGATATCAATTAGGACAAAATAAAGTCAATGAAGATATAGGTCTCAACCATTAAATAATTAAAATAATACATATGATCTCCATAATATTATAAAACATTCATCCTATCATAACCTATTAAAATTAATGGGTTTAATAAAAATTTCAACATTTAATAATAGAAGAAAAACTAGGAAAGGAATAAGTTTCATTAACATCATTTCATCATAAACAAAAACCTTACAGATAAAGAATATGGTTGGTATCATTTGATCATATCCCATGTAAAGTAAAAGTTAAATCAAGGGTTATTTTCGATGATGATTATAAATACCATTAAAATACAATTAAATATTTATTGAGGAATATAAACCTTCACTTTTAAATTTACATATTTAATATATAAAAATGATAAAAATGTTATGAAAAACATTTTATTTGAAAATATCCTTGGAAAAATATAATGTAATCATCAAATCATACAGTGGTCATGATGCTGTGAAATTTTGTTTCAATCGTATAAGTTGAAAAACATTCCTTTCGTACTTGTAAAAATGAAAAAAAGTACATAATTTGGAATAGGGAAAAAAAATTATTTTGAAATATTTTTTGAAAAATTAAATCATACATAATAATGACTTAAAAAATAAAATTATAATAGTAAAAACCATCATTAAAACATGTATATGGAAGAAAAAGTTTTTTTTGATAAAAGAGATAAATAAATGAGATTTTATTTAAAATAATTATTTTAGTATATTGAGTTATTGAAGAGTGGAAAATGTAATGAAAAATGAATTCTATAGAAATAACCAGAGGAGAATAAAATCCATGATATTCTCTAATGTTATATCATAAAATTTTCACGTCATAACTTAATCATAAAAAATCCCGATAAGTAATGAGATTATGACATTAAATACTTAATGCTTTAGTAACAATTGAATCCTAAGCCCCATGAATTAAATTACCATAAAATAATATGTCTACCCCCATAACTTTCATAATAATATTTATAAAATAAATTCATGTGTGATATATACACCATATAAATTAAACAATTGGTGAATATGAAATGTGCCCCCATAAACAAAATGAGATGAAAATCCCTTCCCATAGGTATGTATTCCTTAATTGGAATCGGAAACATTTTTATAATAAATACAGAATTATTATAAATATACTATAGAACTATAATCACGTATATATAATCCCATATATGACTTAAATATTCCATTTTACCACCCATTTTTCAACAATTCTTTACTAAAATTATTTTTCTCGGAGATATCTTCTTTATTTTTCATCTATGATTTGTTACGGTAGTTCTAGTCTATTTAATTTGTTCATAGTTATATAATAACTATAATATTAATCATTATATAAATTTAATATATATTCATTTTATAATTATTTATATTAATCTATAATAGTAGAGATAGAAAAATTAATTACACCGTTCAAAGAGACGATGGGTCGTACGAACATATGAATGATGTTTTCATTTTTCGATGAATGAAATAATAGAATGGTAAATAATAAATAATATTTCAAGAATAATTATTATATAATATAATTATTATATAGGAAATAAATCCATCCTTTTTACCATCCATATAAAACATATATGTAAAATGAATTACCTTGCTTCTTGAAGGTGGTAGTCCACACGTACTCACAAGTGATGTTATTATTTTCCGATGGTTTGGAAGGAAAGAAGGTATATATGATAGTTAAAATAATAATTTTTAAATATGTAATTATTATAATATATAAAAAATAATCCCATTATGATACCCATCCATAAAATATGGGGATGAGAAATGAATTGTATTGCTACATGTAAACGGTAAGTCATATGTACGCAAAAGAGAAACATTAAATTCCTATTTCCTGGATAGATGGTGAATAAATGTTGTTTAAAAATATTAATAATATTTCTTTATATTTAGGATAATTAATTTTCTTTATGAAAAATATATAACATTTATGGGAGATAAAAAATAATTTAAAACAACGTAATATGTTAAGGTGGTTGACCCTTTTTTAAATAACTCCTTTAAATATCCACTTAAAGACCCTAGGGTTGGCCTTTTGAGTTTACAATAACATATAGAATGTGTATAATTAAGTTTATGAGGAATTTCTAGGTGTTATGGTCATGATATAAGGGGAATACATTCGGAATAAGTGAAGGGAGGAGGTCCCCTTTTATAATTGAGTTAAGGGGGAGCTTTGTAAATTTCATAAAATATTATAATATAAAAAGTACATTATCTATCCAAAATGCCTCCAAAATCCATGGGGATATAATTTAATATATTTTTCTATTTAAATAGAACCATATAATAACATTTATACTAGTTTATGTGGTGTTTTAAACCTTATCATATTGTTTGACCCATTAATTAACTCATTTTAACATTAATCATGGAATCCTATTTTTCACATAAACAGGATTATAATTTTACATGTAAGGTGAAAATAGGATAATAAATTGAAAAAGTAATATATTTTAGATAGTATATAATCATATTTTTCATATTTAAATATTTTTAAAAATTTGTAATAATTTTATGAAATATTATTTTGATAAAATATCATTAATGACAATTGAGACACATTTCATTTGATTAGGTTTAATGTTTATAAATAAAAAGTTTTAAATAGAAGATAATCATTTAACATGACACTAATATGTCATATCCATATAAATGAATCACGAAAAACTATTACTCACTAAAATTATATTACTTTAAGAATTATTAAAATCATTTATTTTATTTTTCTAATCATTGAATAAATATAGCTTTAGCATTGTATAATAACTTAATGTAATTTTATAAATTATGAAAATTAAAAATAAATTTATTTTAGTTTAATAATTTAATTAATCTCAAAATAATAAATTATCTTTATTCATAGATTTCTTTTTTCCCTATGTGTAGGTATAAGAGATACCCCGCAAATCCAGGATCCGGCCAAAACCGGTCCCAAAAAATATTATTAAGCAAAAGAAACGAAAGAGTTAGGAAACAAAAGGGGTATTACATAACCGAGAGTGCAAAACACCACACATATCCGCCTCCACCAGCGAGGAGCAATACGCAGGAATCGTGAACGACCATAGCATGTCTGCCGCCATGATTGCCTTCTTGGACAGAGCATCGGCCACCAGATTGACCTCTCGATAAGCATGCGAAACAATCAGATTTATTCGACTAACCTGTTTGAGGCAATCAACCCACATTGGGAGTATTCTCCAAGGCACATTCCGCGTTCGTGTTTGTAATGCTTGGACCGCAAGCTGGGAATCTGATTCAATCCATATCATGTTCCAATTATAGAAAACCGCATACCTGATCGCATGAAAAATCGCCCATAATTCAGCTTCAAAAGCAACCCCAACGCCAGTGAAGTGATAAAAACATCCTTTCACAAAGCCACGATACGTACGAAAAACACCACCACACCCCGATGGGCCTGGTGTACCGGAAGCAGCTCCATCCACATTAACTTTCAGCCACGTAATGATCGGAGGAATCCAGCGAATATACCTACACATTTTCGGTTTCCGCGGCTGCCCAGAAACCCCAAGTGCGCGCATGATCTGCAGGTCGGAAACAGTGTTGGACATCACCCCGGATTGGACCCTTGAGGCAGCAAAAATCTCCTGATGCATCGCCATCATGCCATCCCGAATTGGCACCTTCCTGCCTTCAAAAGCTGCAGCATTACGAGCCGCCCAAATGGCTGCAACAATAGCCGCACCAGCCACAAGAAGGAAATTCTGCACTTGCTCACTGCAGCAGAAAACGGACAACCCTTCTAGGAGTTCTAACACCGTTGTCCATTGCACCTGTATCCCAAACAAAGCGCCAATATAATCCCACAACCGCCTGGCATAATCACACTCCACAAACAGGTGTTGAACATCTTCCTCAGCGCAAAATAAACATGAAACATGAAACATGCAATGAAACCAACTTTTTATAAAAATAGATTTTAACCATAACATTGGGTTTTTTCCTATCTCATGCCTAGAAAAATATTTAAAAAATAATAAAAAAGTCAGTAACTATATAATATATATTTCATTAAAATCATTCACCAATAGTTAATAGTTTAATTTATTAAGAAAAATATGCAATGCATACATAAAAACGTTTTTCATAAAATTGTCTTTTACTTATAAAAATAGTTTTTTTAAAATTCATTTATAAAATTGATTCCAAATAGCATAATTTTATTATTTAAAAATTATGAGAACTAATTTTAATTTGAAACCACATAATAAAAAAATGAAACTCTGGACATGAGTGAAATGAAAATATAGTTCTCAATAAAAATCTATACATTTTACTATTCATTAAAAAATCATAATTTTTAGAAAATCGGAAAAAATTATTCCAAAGATAATTTTTACACGCTCTATTAAAATATTATATCCTTTTAAAAAAATATAATTAATAAATTATTGATATTTTTTTTAATATTTTATCAAAAAAATAAATAAAAATCATTTTTTAAGAACGTGTTTCATGGAAGAATAAAAATACTATAAAAAATATTTAGTGATTATTTACTAAATATTTATCAATAAATTTATATTTATTATAATATATATATATATTCCATATATTACTTAATATTTTTTATAAATTAAAATTTATGATCTAGGTTGCAATGATCATATTTAAATAATAATATTTTGAGATTTGTTTAAACTTAAAGTTTCATATCGTGTATATTAATGAACATAGTGTTCATTAAAAATCATTCAGTGTGATGATTTCATATTTGGAAGACTCATTAAAAAACATAGTATCTAGTTGAGACATGATAGATGTTTGTTACAAAGTCATAATTCTTCTTGTTTTTACATGAGCTATCCAATCACCAATGATAATTTTTTCATTGACATTATCCATACTTATTTTCTTTCTAGATGATATTGATCATAATTTAACTATATTGTAATTTTTTTGCTTCCTATGAGTATACTAGATCCCCATGTGGCCCCCTAAGCTACTCACTTAAGAATATCTTCATTACTTCATTCCCCTAAATTTTTATCACTATTTTATATGACAACTCCTCATTTGATTGGGATTGTTTCTCATTTTCACTATAATGGGTCATTAATTTTATGTACCTTTCATGAATTTTATTATAATTTTTATTCCATTATTTTAGATAAATTCATAAGGAAAATTCCATCATCCCCATGAGTTTCAATCTTTTAGTTCTTCTCCTTTTGAGAATAAACAATTTACCCTACAAAACTGAAAAGTATTCCAATGTTGGATTGTTCCCATACCATATTTCATATGGAGTGTTCTCTTAATTTGTACTTAAAAACCCTCTTTTCTATATATAAACTAAAATAATAACTATTTCCATTTAATTTATCTCAGAATCTTGGTGTATTATCATTAATTTCATGGGATATTCCTCTACTTTATTATTAGTTAATTAAGTAATATTTTTAATCTATAACATATGGATTTGTATTTTTAGTATCTTCTCTACTAATACCAAGAAATATTTAATACACATAAACACTCTATATTTGATGGATATGTTCACAAACCATGTCATACTACTATAATCCTCAATAAATAGAGTGTAATAATAGTATTCATCCATGAACTTGGGAGAAATTGGCCCCCACACATCTACCTTCACTAACTCAACCAATCTCATTGACATTTTATCCTTAATATTGTAAGTCTTTAAATTGATTTTCCATTTTTAAAAAGAATCATAGTATGAGTGTAATCATTAGAATGTTTTAGGATATTTTTTACTCATTCATTCTCCACCACATATTACAAGAAATTTTGGATTAAGTGGACAAAATTGTTTTCCATATCCTTCTCTAATATTCTTTGGATAGAAAGTGCCTATATTATTCCCCAGTAAGGAGTTAAACATTGAATAATAAGTTATTCCATTGAATCACTATTGTACCATCTCTTCTTCTAATGATTTAAGCCTTCTTTCTAAAATTTAATGCATTCCCTCAATCACATTGTTGTCTCATACTGAGTAGATTGTGACAAATTTATTCAAAAACCTATTAATACATACACCTTAGTTATTCACTTATGATTTTGGATTTTCTAAACATATTAATTTTCAAACCATCAATATTAACAAAGAGAAAAATGCGATTAGTACATCTATGATGATCATGAATTGGTATTTGTTTACCATCATTTAGGATGTATATCCACTATGTTGAATCCATACTCCAACATGATATGTTTCTCTCAATGAAATTTCTATTACATTAACCTTAATATAATTTAATTTCTTGATCCATGTTAGATGTATTCTTTAATTTGTTTTTTAATAAATTTCCACCTCATGATATGTTGAATCATCCTCATCTTTCAAGTCTGTGAATTTATTATGAATTTTTTGCTTGAGTAATGATGTTTTCAGATACTATGATCACTTATTTTGGATCTCTTTTTGAATATTTATTTATTCATTTGAGGATAAATTTATGGATTTGTGTTCATAATCTTCTCACACAAGACAATAACCTTTTAAAATATACCAAATGTAAGAAATTTTGTACATATTTTTTGTTACAATGGAGCCTTAAAATGTATTTTGTCAATAGAAAACACATATTTTTCTCCCATATTACTATAGTAATAAAACCAGATTAATGGTATATTTTTTTTGTTTCTTTTACTCTCTAATTATAACCTTTTGAGTGCTTTTAGAATCTCCCAAATTAACTTTATTCATGGATGTGGGATATTGTGATTTCACATTATCCACAACTTCTTTTTCTTATAATCAATACCCTAAATATGTTTTCATTACCATAAAATCATTTTACTTGTACATAAGGGTATAACTATCCCATTTTCTACACATGTTCCTCTTTAGCTACTTTAGTATCGTACACAATAAAACCCCATGATGTCATGTTGGGAGAGAGATATCCCTCATGATCACTAATATTTCATCCAATCATTAGGACATTGACATTTATATTTTTAATTATTTTTACATAATATTTAACCAAAACTTTCAATAAATCAGTTATCTAGGCTTGATCTTTGATTTTTAAATTGAACTCAATTTCCTTCTAATAGTTTCTAGTATTTTTTGATACATTATTAATTCAATATCACACTTTAACTTATAATATTATTCTTCTTTCTCTAACATATATAGTTTAGAATCATGTAACACTATATCTAATTTCATCAGTTGTCCCTCAAAACAAAAATTTATTCAAGTGTATATTCTATCCCATCTATGATGTATAATAATTCCATATCATTAGTTCTTTCATCGTCATTTTACACCAATTGATTATATTTTTCATCCATGAGTACCACCTCATTATGGTCCAAAAAATAATCAATTTACTATATTTTATTATCCTCCAATATATAATTTTCTTATTAAAGAAATTTCTTATTTTCAAAAAATTTATTCTATGATTTTATCTTTCATAACACACCCATAAATAGTTTATTCATGGGTTATTTATATTTATTCCCACTCAAAATGTATTTTGAAACCCAGAAGCACAACAACATAATTTTGCACAATGAAAATAGGAAAGTGAAGGTTCCCCATTGAATATTTATTATTCTATTTTAATTATTGAGGAATAGATAAACATGGAATCATTAACTTCCATATCATTGATATCTTCCTCAATGGTTAGTTTCTTAATTTGCTTCAATTCCAAATCCTAAGAATTATCCTCTAACAAGGACACATTATAAAATTTTAACATCTTATAGGATATGATAGTCTTGTAAATAATATCAAAAACCAACCCTTTGGGGTCCTTCTCTTCAAGAACCATTAAATTTTCATTGAAACATGATGGAAAAATTAATAGGATAATATTTATGGTTTTTAAATAATCAATTAATTCATTGATTTTTCTCATTTCATCAACATGAATACTCACCTGAACAATGAATTCATTAAATAACTATTTTGGATGCATTCTTAAATCCTCATTATTGTCCAATAGTAACATAAATTTATCTTCACATACCATTAAATCACCATCATAAATGTTAAAAGGGTTTTCACACAAGTAATATGAGTATTTAAATGATTTCATATTCACGTATATTTAATTTGATAATGCTCCTCCACTGTAATGAATATTTTTTCATTGGAATCAATCCCTCTTCAATATTTTTATAATAATCCTCTACAAATCATTATTATTAAAATCCCATGAAAGGTATCCATGTTGACATCCATTTACAAAGACCAAAAATATATTTTTATTTTATACTTCCATATTTTGAAATTACTATCATCAAATATTAGAATTTCCTTATGGTTGATTGTAGTTTATGTCTCTTTAATGAGAAAAACTGTCAAAAAAATCTATAGCTCTGATAACACGATTTTTCCCAAGAAAGGTCAATACCCTACGAGGGGGTAGAATCATGGATTATGTATTTCTTTAAATAAATATATCCAATGAGATAGTTTCCCAATTATTAAGAAGAATCACTCCTTAAAAATTGATATAATGTGATAATGTAAAAAAATAGGTACCTAAATGATTTCACCTAGTTTATCCAACATAGTCCAATCCTAGGAGCATGAAATAGTGATGTGATGATGAACCTAAACAATTAATAATAAAACCTTGTTTAAAATTTTAAGAATCCACACTAACTCTTTGTTTTCAAAAAATTACAAGAAAATGAATAACTCACTAGTCTCCCTACAAGAAGGACCTAACTACTCCTCTTATGCTATGTTTTTTATTATATTAATAGTATATAGAAATTACACTAATGATTGTATAGAAATGTTATCTAGTTTCAACAATGTGATGAACTCTATGATATTCTAGTTAGATATTTTCATGTATATCCCTTTTATTTTCTCTTCTAGCTTTCTATCACATGACCTAGAATACTTCCTATTCTCCATTTTCCCTTCCAACACATATACTATAAATCTATAACTTATTCATTAATGTTTTTCTATTACTTAATCAACTATCTTTTCCAGATTTTCAATAAATATATCTTCTATTTTTTTATAATCCTTCTAACCTAGCCATTTATTTATTTAGAACTATTGATTTCATTTTTTTAAATTCCATTAAATGGTTGTGTAAACATATTTGAAGTTCACACATTTCTTCTTATTTTATAATTTTCCCACTTCTTTAAATAACCAGTTCACAGTGTGACACATTCTCCATAGTGTGATTCTCATTATATTTTTAAACCGTGAATTATAACCACTTCCTTTACCTATACTACCATGTAAAACCACTTCTCTACCAAAGTATACTCACCTGAACAAAAAAAATATTATCTCCTATAAATCGAGTCTCTATAGCATGATCCAAATATGCATAGTAGATGCAAAAAAAAAACGAAAGAAAAAGATCCACATAAATAATGTACTTTCATGGCTATACCTCCCGCATAATATATCAATTATTTCCACTTTTTAAAAAGAGAAAATAATTTTTCATATGATTCTATCCTCATCAAAAACTCTTTCGTTTTAAGTAAATTTTCCATATATTCATCTCTATGTTATCTCATGACATTAAATAAGCTCCCATGGTGTAACGTAATTAATTGGATTAAAATAACTCAAATCATAATTCACGTGAGGTCTTATCACAATGTTATTATTCCTCATTATTCCAATGTTTAGTGCTATATCCTCTACCATGGTTGGGAAAAAATCCATCAAATGTGTCATGGAATGTTTCGTTTTCATCTCCTTATGAAAAAGTCTAAAACTCCATACATGTTTTCAATGGAACTTTCATTGTTTTTTAAAACCAATACATATGAAATTAACTATAACCCTTTGTCATTTTCCTAATAAATGGATTATGATGTGACCATTGTTGTCATGGTGTGACTTTTGACCTTTATAAAATATCATATTCAATAATATTTCAACAATCTTCTATCATTTCTCCTTGAATTTATAGGATACATTAGATGTATTCCAACATCTATATCAGGAAACATAACCCAAAAATACTTCACTGATGTTTTTCAATTTTTTTATTTTTTATTAATTTTATAGATGTGATGGGTTCTAGTGATACCAGTAGAGGTTGGTACAATCTAGGATTATTATTACAGATCTCCAATTTAGGTGGGTGGCCTTTACCTTATAATGTATATTTATTTTTTGTAATATTCTATGGGTCTTTTGATCATTATTAATCCTTTTGGAAAACTTTATGATTTCATTTGATCTCATATTATATATTGGGATGGGATCCGATCGACTAATAGTATTCTTATATCATAGAGATTTATAAATGAATTGTTGGTGATGGCATAGTATAATGAGTGATGGTTTTCCATGTTATAATTTTTTTACTGATATGAGTGGTTTTGATTTTTTTTTTTGAAAAATAGTTTTCCATTTTGAGGAGTTTGGTGTGGGAATTTTTATGGTGCCTAGTTTGTAAAAAATTACATTGGGTTCCTTTTTTAGATATTATATTTTTTGGTTTTATATTTTAATTTAGATAAACAAATATGTTGACTTGGTTTTATAAAGGAAATCCAAGAGTTATTTATATAAATGTTATTCTCTATTTTACCTCATGTGGGTGCAACCCTATTTTTTAATGATTTGGTCATTCTAAATGTTTATTTTTAAATGTTAAACTTATGTTATCCCAAGTTTTATGATACAATAGAAACTATAGGAGAAACCATTACTCATATAATGGGAATATTGGACTATTTTGGGAATCTCATTAGGATTACATAGGGAATATGTCCATAAAACCATGGAATACTTCTTTATGTGTAGGATTCTATAATTGTGAATGATTTATGGGTGAGTTGTTCAACATTGTACTTTGGGAAATCCTTAACATTTTTATGATGATAGGTGGTCCTACTACATTCCTTACAAGGGTACCTGGTGATTTGACCTTAATAGCTAAAGTTTGAGATATTCCAAATGTTCTATGTTTGCTGGATTAATACAGTTCCACGAGTTTTTATCCCTGTGTCATAATGATCTTGGGTCTATATGTAATGGATAATTGGTGGAATTAAAGGTACCTTTTCTATGTAGTCATCCTGGATAACAATACATTATTCTATGTATGAGATAATGTGATTATTCATGTAGCCTAATAGGCATTGGGAATTTTTTGGTAGATATCTTGATAACTTTTCAATACCCATGGGTGGTTATAACTAGGAAGACCTTAAGAGTCATTTTACATGTGAGGAACTTCATTGTTTTCTTTCATTGTTGTGTATTCTATTGATTTTTCAAATTTGGGTTAAACTAATTATTGATCTGATCCCCCTATATGAATTGAGATGCATATAAATGGAATAATTGGCACTAGGATAGATGAAAATTGAACTTAGTGAGGTGATGGTAGGCTATATATGATAGATTTGAATCATAACTTCCCAATTACCCATGTGATGTCAAGCCTTGTCCATAAAACATATTATTTAACATTGATGGTTGTTTTTCTGTATTATCTATGATATTATGCTATATCTAAAGAGTTTTATCATTGTGGAGTGAGATCCACCATCCATTATGAATTTCAATATATATGATCAATCATGTGACAATATATGGATATTCGGGTAAAAGATACATTAATGATTGACATGATGAGTTGATAAGTGTGTGAAAGATGGGATATGTTATTTCATGTTTTTGGGACTTCTTCCTTTTCTTATGATTATTTTAATATTGGATTAGTATTTATATTTATTTTATTCTTTGGATCCTCTTTTCCTTATCATTTTTGTTGTTTATTGTTTCACATGTTATTGATTATTTGTCCCTCTACTGTTTTACATGTTTTATAGTTTTTTTCTGATCATTATATCCTATAATATTTTGGGGTTTTCTTTATTGACAGAAAGTGGGATGATAAATGGGTTAGGTGGTCTATTGATGAGAGGGGTTGATGGATTTGGAGAGAGTTTATAATGGTTATAATTATTGGAAATATTTAAATGTAGTATACATTATTATGTCATGGAGGTATACAAATAATCAGATGCATAAAGGTGGTACATGGACTAAGTTGGGAAGTATCCGTTTGTGTTATCAGAGTTCATGTGTCTTATAGACACATAGGTGTAGGTCTGTATGGTATGTTCATTTGGTGTTATGTATCTAGGTGGGAGATACATAAAATCACCCAGTGTATAAAGGTGACTAAGAAATCCAATGGGGTTATTAGCATCACCCAAACCTATATACACAACATGAATTTTTATTTCCATGGGTATAACATCATGTTTAATTTCACTTGTACATGTTTTATTAAATCATTATGTGTTGTTTAAGACTAACAGATTATTAGAGGTCAAATACATAAAAAGTGGTTTATATAAATTGGTAAAGAGGAGACTATATTTATATTTCATTTTAATTGTATAAGTATAATCCTACATGCTTATGTTATTTTTTACCAAAACTACTTTTTGTTCACTTTTATTATATTATTCATTACTTTTAGTTATTCATATTCTATCATTTATGCTCATTTATATGTTTACTAATATTTTGGTTATTTTACTACTAATATATTCTAGGATTCATAGGTTAATTGGATCCATGTTTATTGTCTATAGGTTTTGGGTACATATGTTATACAAATGGGTCATGTAAAATTATTGGTCAAATCAGGGAGGATCTGTGGGATTTTATTTTGTAGGATTAAACTCCCCATTACTATATCAAACCCTAGATAATATTAATTAGACTTTAGTGTATGAGAAGATACGCATGATTCCATGACGTGACTCCCACTCGAGAATGGATTGGGTGACTTGAGATGGTTCATTACATTTTTAGTTGGAGGTTTTTTATTCTAAAACTCTCTATTCATGTTGGAAATAATAATTTGGTAAAGAAAGTTAAATTTATTCATTGGAATCTTAGACCATTTGAAGTAGAGGATTATTTGAGGAAAATGTTATCCAATCCATTTTTAACATGAAAATTTATATCAATAAACGATATCTTTCATGTATCTCATTTAATGAAATATTTTTCAAATCTCTATATTGTGATTGAATGATAATATCTATATTTAGAACTCAATTAATCTATAATGAAGAAAATATTGTGTATCATTTATAATCAAAATAAGGATTTATTAGGAAAATTTATCCCCCATGGTTTTGTTCTGTTATATCATGGAAAAGATATCCATGTGACTCGAAATAAAAAGGCGTTGATATGGTGAAATAGACTCACATGTTTTCCAATAAAGATCATTGATGACTTTCTTGGGGTAGAAAGATTAATAGTGAGGAGAATGGTGACACCCAAGTCTTCGAAGGTTGGTATTAATTATATTATTTAGATTATTTTTTGATGATATGGGTGCTTAAAATTATAAATTATAGAAATTATATTATATTTATGGATCCATGACTAGCAAAAAGTCAATCCTAATCATACATCTCAACCATTCGATGGGGAGGTTTGATTCTAGATTCATTTTCATGGTCGGTGCATAGATTCATTGAATATATATCCATTCTATGTATGGGGTGTGCCTATATTATATAATTTGTCTCCTAGTTTAAACACAGTTCCCAAAAATGTGTATCCAAACAACAAAAGTTACAAAAAATCGACTTCTATCATTTTATTTTTATCCTTATATTGATTTTCCCCATTTTCCTCAACCATTTCAGTTTTTCTCTCCAAGTGCCTTTCCAGAAAGTGGCATCTTCTCATCCATTCCAATTAGTGGTTTAACTCTACATATAATGTGATTATACATGGTAAATATGGTATTTATCTTACATTCCTTCTTCTCCTTTTCTCATTTCCCTCCTCACTCCAAGATCTTCCATGTTCTTTTTCTCACTAGCCATGGTTTCCAACCTTAGTTTTTTTCTCTATCTAAATCTTGGAATGTTTCATTTCATGGGATTATGGGGACATTATTAAATCCTAATATCTCTTTATTTTAAGAATTATTGTATCTTCCTAAGGAATTACAAAGGTGTTTTAGTTTATCTTCATTTTATTTTACAAAACCAATTGTGCTTTTTTCATTAAGAGATTCCATGTGTAATTATAATGAATAAAAGAATACTTTTGGACATTAAATATATATGTAGTGTTTTTTGAATTTTAATCTATGTAATAATGTTTTTCCATGTCTTTAAAAGGCTATTCATTGAAAATGAATACAAATTCCCATATGTTTTTTAATATGGTGTTCCTAAGAATTTTTTTTTAAATAAATTTACGAAAAAATAACAAGTGATTAATTTTTTATAAAGGTGGTTTTAAGATTAATTTAGATTTCATAACATTAAAGATTGTTATTGGTATATGATTTTGGTTTTTTAATACTGATTTCCTACGTAAGATATTCCTCTGGTTGGGTTTAGTTATAAATATCAATTTTTTCATGTCTGTTACTTTGTTATGGAATTGATGATGGGGGGATATGGTATTGAGGGTTCTTTTGTTAATTTATTAATTATTTTTTATGTATATTATTTCATGAAATATTTTATTCAGATATAATGGTTTACATGAGAGAATTGGGGGATAAGTATGAAATCAAGGATGAGTGTTACCTTCATTCAAAGTTTTCTCTCGCCACATGTCCTTGGATATCAATTATCATTGGATTAGGGTTTCATATCATTGTGTAAATGGGTTTAATATAGGGTTTGGGACTTTTAGGATTAAATTTTAGGCTTCTATTTGATCCACAAGAGAGTTATAGGTTATCTCTAATACACATTATATTTCTATTCCACGTTATATTTATATTAGTTTTTGACTTTTTTTATGTATTGATTTTCATTTTTCCTAGTGATATATGTTATTTAATGGATATTATTTTCTTATTAAGTCATATAATTTAAAAAAAAAATTTAATAAAAAATAAATTACTATATTTGTATTTATTTAAAAAAATTATACATAATTGTATACAGTCTAATTATAGTTTAAATTAGCATTTGGAGTATATCCTAAAAAAATAAATACATTGATTCTTGGATGTATCCTACTAAGTATTAGCCCACACCCTACAAACACATGTTTTTGTGCATGTATACTTTGTTATGGACGATACAATTAAATTTAAGGGAGTTATATCCTTTGGTGGTGTACCATAAATACTTTCATAATGTTTTAATGGAAATATGATTAGGTAATGACCATGGGTCTCGTGGAGAAGGTTTGATTCAATATTTTGAGGATTTTGGTTTATTTTTGGATGTATATTTTTTTAATCACTGTTCTATCATCATTTTTATCTCTCTTGTATTATATATTTCATGTATTAACTTATATATTTTTTTCTTATAGAGTCATGTTTGGAAGTCCATTTTGGTTTTTATTAATTTTCCTAGTTATGATGAATGTATGTTGTGAAGTACATATATTTTTATCATGATAATTAAATGTGTTGATACTTTATATGATTATTTTTTTGGGTTAATTGTATTTTTATGGTGAAATATTTCACAAAGGAATGTGTTCAATACCCTTATCACTTGTTGTCAACCCATGGATGCCAAAAATATTCTTTATTTTATATTACAGGTTGAGTTTGGGGAAGTAGTAGTGATGAGAGTGATATTACATGATATACATGATCAGTAATGTTTTTCCCAATAAGAATGAAGAAGATAATTTCCTTGGATTGTCTCTTAGGGAAATGGGCTTCCTCTATTTCCATGTTATATATAATGGGATTTTTTTAACAATATAAATTTGAATTTTTTTAAGAGTGGGTAAAATCGATGAATGTATTTGAATGGGAATTTCTATATTAGTTGGAAGGAATCATGGATTGTGACTCTATTAATTGATAATTTAATTGAATGAGGGATTCATCCATAGTATTATATGGGTGTGATAAACAATAGGTCATGATAGTGGTAGTGGATACCTTGGATGAGATAGATCCTTGAGTCTTTATTTAGTGGGATACCATGGTCGTTGATACCCCTTGGATTTGTCTTTCTTATGCTTATAGTATACAAGGTCTATTGAAATGCTCCTTGGAACATGGTCCATGTCTTGAAAAGTTTCCATAAAGATTCTCTTGGGACTCTATGATGATGCATTAGTCCAATATACCTTGGATCCTGTCCCATGGGTTTGACACTTCTGTTATATGGCTAAGCCATTGAAATTGTAACATTCATGATTATACGGCATGTGTGTTTTTAATATGATATACAAGTTATACGACATATCTATGGTTGGTATGAGAAACTAGATGTACGTCTTGGTTGTGGTGTTTATTTCAGTTGTGCTTTAAAGTTGCCTTGTTTGAAAAGAATGACCCTTTTTTTGTAGGAAGCCTTACTAGGATTGACAGTATCACCATATAATTATTAATTTTCCCATTGGGATTTTACTTGTGTAATTATCATATATATTATATACCTTACACAATAATTACCTTTTATTTTACATCCTTTATTTTTATAGGCATCGTTGGTGGTGGCCTACTGGGATTTTATCTAACACCCTATCACAGGAAGTTGTTAATTACCGAGAAAGACGTTATGGATAGAGGTATGTATCGAGTACATTTCCTATAGTTTGATTCTAGAGTTTTCCTTATGTTTAAGAGAATGGGAGCATAGGATAGAGCCAAGAATTGTAATGATATCATGAGAATGTGATTTGGGGTCTTTTTGGTATTTTGATACACTTATTGTACTAATGCATATATACCTATTTTGGATGATTTATAGAAACATGAAATGAAATAAAATTATAGTGTATGATATTCATTTTTTCATTTTTTTATATATCCGTCTTTGTGTGCCATCTCCAATTCAGTTATAATTGTGCTTCCAACAAGGTGGGTAACTAGTCCAATGGTGTTAGTGTCTATTCCTTCAACATATTCATGGTTTTATTTCATTTTATATTGATGTGTATGATTGTTACCATTGATTTACACTCTGTTAAGAGGGAATTTTGTCCCCATAGACACAACCTAGGCCCTAGTTACTATTTTGAATCCTCTGGAGTTTGGGGAGATGTTCTTGAGGCTATGTGGTTAACCAGGATCAGAGCGCCATTTAGTGAATTTGGGATCAAGAAATTACAAAGTGGAATCATAGCCTACATTTCTTGGATTTTCAATTACGAGACAATATTTGGGGGTTATTAATGAATATTAATTTTTTAATGAGTTTTTATACCGAGTATTTAACCCATGTATAAGAAAAATCCAAATTTCCTCAAATGGAAATTCTTGTTTTCAAGATTTTATTATTAGAGTGGTTTTGATTCCACCACTAGGCAATTCACTTATGGTTTTATTTTTATTCTGATTCCGGATATTTATATTTCCTAATGAGATGAGGTTTTCATCTCCATCATCATTTTATGCACCTTATATAATTAAAATTACATGCATCATGTTATTCCATATAGGCTGCATTGGTTGACTGCATGAATTTGGGATATGTGCCTTGTGTGATATACCTAATGTTTTTATTGATATTTTGTGTAGAGGATTATTAAACATGGTTGGTACATAAAATTCCCATCATAATTTAAATAATTGTTTCCTTATTGGGCTACAATAGACACCCTGAATAGCCAATTTTGGCACGTTTATTCATGGACCATCGACCGCATGGACTGGAATATGTTATGGTGTGAATTTTGTGGACACCATATTTTGTTCTTGAGGAGTATGGGACCTTGTTGATCATAATATATTAAAATTTTAGTTCAAAAATTAAAATGAAAAGTGGAAAAAATGTGAAATAAAATGGAAAATTGCAATGATCAAATGGAGATCTTGACATAGCCCTGACTTTTGAGTGGGTAGTAGGTCATCTATCTAGTTATTTTTGTGACTGTTTATTTCACTAGACCCTGATTTAAGATAATACTATATTGTATGATCTAATAGAGGAATTTTTTGACTAGTCATATGATTCTAGCTATGAACTTTATTCTTTTGATCCTTTTTTTGGTGTTTGATAGGAATTGTAGAGACATGACACCGTGAAGACCTCCAGTAATACACCAAGAGGGTGGTAATGACCATGATCCAGAGGTGGTGGTAAATAGTATATTAATGGATCATTTTATAGTGATAGTCGATGAACCAATATATTTTTAGAAGCAAGTGATTAGGAACTCTTATATGAGATATTTAAGAACTTTATAAATACTTTTCGGAAAACCTCATAACATGCATCGATTATGGATGATATGAAGTGTGTGTTCCAGTAGCAGAATACTATGAAGTTTTCAGGGGATTGTGGTCCACAATATTCAGATTTGTGTTTTGAGACTACTATGTCAAAATTTTTATATATGAAAACACTTTCCAATAGGATAGTGAAGCTCACAACGTACATGCTTTGGGGAGAAGAAAATAAATCGTGGGATGATTTGAACCAAGATGATGCATTAAATGACATGGTTTGGTGAGATTCAAAAACATGATTCTGAAGGAAAAAAGTTCATAATTAATTTATGACCATTTTCATTGTTTTAATTATATCCTTAAGTCAAAATATATTGAATACATATTTGAGGAGATAGATATTATTGATGTGATGATAACTGGATAATTGTTATGGAATCACTTGATGGTATTGGATGTCACTTTTGAGAAATTATATATATTAATTGTGATGATAGTTGTGCTGATCATAATAGGAATTGAAGACAAGTGTTGATGGTGAAGGAAAATCGTCTTAAACAAGTTTAATACAATGAAATGATTTATTTTCATGAAGTGAATAAGAAGAATTAAATATGATGACCATGAAAATTTTATGTATATATATAACATGAAGAATAAGATAATATAAGGATTATTGAACTAATAATAAAGCTCAACGACTAGTTTCAATAATGACACATTGTTTCTAACATGTAATATTATTTATTTTCATGAAAATATTCATATTCATATGGATTTCATTTATTGGCCAAGTAATATCCGCATATTTGGAATTAGGTATTGATGATGAGTTTTCTTGTCAAACGAGTTATTACAACATCATGTATCATGTGGGATCATGAAAATCTCATTGGAATTATTGAAATTAGCTAAGTATGGATTTTTGAAAACTGTATGAAATTGTTGTGAAGTTTAGTTTTCGAATGAGGTTTTCATGTAAATGAGGGTTCGTGGTTTTCATATAAAAATGAAACAGTTTTCTAAACAATAATAATGTGATTCCACAGTATGATATTTGAAAGAGATCATATGTTATTTTAATGTGATGTGAAAATAAACAAGTTATCATACATTTTAATGTACATTTATGGGAAAAGAAAATAAGGTTGATAGAACACAATTGAGATTCTAATGAATATTTCACTAAAAATTATTATTGTGAAGCTATAATATGCTATTTGATATTTATTCTTTGCTATATTCATGTGATGTGAATATAAAAAGTTTAGAATACTGTTTGAGCTATCTTCAATGGAAAACAAATGAATGTTGATAGAATACAATTGAGATGTCCATGCACAGTATTCTAAAAATCTATAAAGTTATGCCATCATATTCTATTTGAAATAGATTCAAGGCTATATTACTAATTTGTGGATTTTGAAAAAAATTCATACTATATGTGCAATATATAGTTGAGAATCATACTATATAGAGAAATTATTTACTAAAATGCAATGGTTCTATGTGAATGAATGATTATTTTTAAATGTCGTTCTTTACATATTTTAATGATTTGAGAACATCCATGCAATATGAAGAGATGGTCCATTTTGGGTTTTCATGTAGTTCACGGATAAAGATTTTATTTTGGGTTATGAGTAGCTTTATGGGTGACTTTCTTTGCGAATATCCTCGATGATAGAGGATATGAGGAGATAAACCAATGTAAACTACATTTCATGATCGAATAATAATTATGCACACAATGGTTTGATAACCTCTATTTTTTGGCTATAAATACAAGGTCAACTCTCTCTCTAAAGGTGATCAATAATTTTAGATAAGTGTTCATTTTGTTCATAAGATCTTATTATAATCCATTTGAATTCCACAAAAAAATTTGTTCTTTTAGTGAAGGACAAAATGGAATGTGATGTTCAATTTTTAGAGTTAAGCTCTGTTATGTGTATTCATTCACTATGTGGTCAAATGCTATACCAGTATGTTTGTAGGTGAAGTGCAATGAAACCTTCAAAATTAATTTAAATAATATTCAAGAATCATTTTTCTAATAATCAATAATGATATCTAATAGTATGTGACTTTCCCTATATGATAGGCTATGATCATTTCATGATCATAGGAACAATTTATCGAACTATTGGATAAATACACTATGAATAGACAAGTGAAGTGTTATATAATGCAAGAACCAGTTTTCTAAAAGTCAATAAATGTATCCAATGATATGCGACTTACCATATTTTCTATGAAATGATCATTTTATAATCATATGGATGATTTTGAAAACTATATGAATAATGTACAATGAATAGAAAAGTGAAGTTTTATATGATGCAAGAATCAGTTTAGTGAGAATCAATGAAATAGACCAATAATAGGCTATATTTCATACATGCTATGATATAATAATTTTATTATCATTGGAACAATTTAACATCCTATTTGAATAATATACAAAGAATAAAAAATTGATGTCAAATATTATCATAGCATCAGTACGCTATGCATAAAAAAGTGGGCCAATAGTATGTTACGTATCATACGTGCTATGCTATAATAATTTAATGATCATTGGAACAATTTAGCATAATATTTGATCTATATACAAGGAATATAAAACTAATGTGCAGTATGATCTGAGATTCAGTATTCTAAGAATCAAATAAATGGACCAACAATATGCCACATATCATACATTCTATGTTATGATTATTTCATGTGTAGAGTTCAATTTAGTGTAATGTTTTAATTTTACAACGTGGATAAGAAAATAAGAAGTCCATGAAATACACCTGATTTCATGCGTATTTTAGTTGATATTCAGATGAAATTTTATTATGAGTTGTGAATGTATTAATCTATCATAATATAATATTGATGAAATTGTGTGTATCATATGCACACATTACTTGAGTTTGGGAATTCATCATAATAAGGAAGAATCATTGACCAAGTAGAAAATAAGAAATATTGGATTATCACTGGAGATTATAAGTTGAAGTGATTGAAGAAAAAATATACATGTATGAGAAGGAAACCTGGTCTGAGCATTCATTAATCGGAGAAGATCTTGATAATTCAAGATCTGATGTAAATGGGTTTCAGGATGAAAAATATAATTTTAGGAGCCTATTGATGATATTAAATTTCTACATGAGTATAAAATATCCAATTCACCCATGGATGAAGATATATTTTAAGTGTTTTAGGAGAAATAACATGAAAATAGATACATTTCTATCTGTGGATCATGAACATTTATAAGAAGGGTCTTCAGACTACGATGTCTATCCAGTTATAGAAGAGGATTGTGGTTGGGGTGTGAAACTAGTCTAGAATGGATAAGAGAATATAGTTGGGGTGTATCACTATGATAAATTGTAGGATTTACTATTGGGTTCTATAACTATTTGTTTCCTTATTCATTGTAATCACCTTCTAATATAGTGTAGAATCCATGTTGGGGGGGATTAACCAACATGGAAAAGAGTACGTCTTTTTATCAAACCTTGTAAAAATTTTGTTTTATGATCCCATTGGTTACTTCTACATATGATGTGATATTTTTAGATATAACTTAGTTTATCCAAAAACTTTACTTGTTCTAGAGGATAAATTAAAAGGGAAAAAAATTAATAATTAAACCACTAATTCACCCGCTTTCAGTGTTCAATCCATCTTGTGGAACTGCAATTTGTATCAGATCCCATGTCCCTCTAAAGAAAAAAAAATTCCTGGAATTTTTTTAAAATCCATTATGATGAGTATTTTTAATTAAGGTTTTTAGTTTCATAAAATGGAGAGATAATAATTTACTATTAAGGATAAAAATAATTGGGGTTCTTACAAAACTCAGATGAATAGGAAGGGAATATTGGAATTGATGTTCATTAAGAATCCAAAAGTTAATGGAAAAATACCACTGACTAATGGTAATCAGATTTATAAATGTTGTAATTATTATTGAGAATATGATTATTCTAATGAACTGTTGCATGGACAATGAATAACATAGTGATATTCTTTTTTAATTTAAATAGAATCTAAAGAATGTTCTGAATGAAGTGGTTAAGTTTATTTTTGGCACTATCAAAGGATCCATTTTTTTATAAAGCACAATTAGATGTATAATTTGAATAATTGTAGAATTCACTAATTAAGATGTTCAAGAAGTGAATCACTCTCACAAACCTAGTGTAGGTAAGGGAAAAATCCATTTTTCATACTGAAGATTTATTTCAAAGGTATAACTGTAAGAAAGTTGTATTTGAGATTATTTTTAAATAAACCTTTCATGGAATTGAAAGTGTTCACAAAGGTTATATGGATGTCAAAAATTCTCAAGTGGATATCAAATACAAGATGATCATGGATAATGAATCATTGTTACAAGATAATATTTTATTACATCAAGTGGGTGTTCAGAATAACAAAAATGACTATGAATATAATGTGGAATTTTCAAAAGATCCTAACAAATCCCTCAGCATGAGATATGATGAATTGAAAATATAGTTGGGCAATTTTTGGAAATAATTATGTTGAGACCTCACAATCAAAGATATATGTATCTATTTAAACACAATTCTCTTTCAAGGATTGTACTATTAAATAATCTTCTTCACATGTGAAGAATAACATTACAACATCTAATGATCTATCCAATGAATAAGTAATGACAGAGGTACCAAAAATATACCAATGTAATAATTTATTTTAACTTGTTTCTATAAAAAGTTAAGGTTTAAATATAAACTATTTAAAAATTTGGATGACGGGAAATGGAGAAGAACCTACCACAATGTCAATGGTGGATATAATAAGACGTATAAATGATTTTACCCACATGAATCATTGAAGGTGGTCAATAATACACAAATAAAAATTGATGTAAATTTTGGAAAAAAATCATAAAATAAAATAGGATCATGGTTTGTGGTTCAATGTTAGTATTGCAATAGATTTAGACATTTTTCTTGGATTAATGTTACAATATATTAAATTCAAAAGCATAAAATTACCCTATAAAAAGTGGAATAATTCTAGATATTATGAAATAACATTTACAAAATAAGAAAAAAAAATCATGTTCAATTTTTTTTGAACTTCTTGGTAATGTCTATTATGTTTTAAATAAAATTGGTAATAAAAGTTATACATATATATATATATCAAAATGAAATAAGAAACTATGGACTACATGATAAATAAATGACATCCTTTTTTAGAAATATGGAAAATGTTGAAAATTAGATTAGTCCTAAGAAGGTTCATGAGATGAAATCCAAGGACCCAATACATAAGAAAGATCAGAATAAACCCAGTCCATGAAGATGAACATGAGTTCCACATCTCAGAATAGAGATATTAATAAAGTCACTCATGCAAATCCATGTGTAAATTCCAAAATGCAATAAATATTCCTAAATTTATTCATTTGATTTTTATATTTGATTTGGAGAAATCTAGAAAGTTATAAGAAGAAAAAGAAAAATCTCATACTAAAGTAATAAATGAATATTCCACTTTAAGAAGGATAATTTCATGACTGGTTTTCATAAATAGGAATCTCATGTGTTGATAATGTTCTATGTGAGAGATGTAATAAATCTAGACATAATACAAGGTGATTCTTCACCAAATTTCCATCAGAATAAGAAGTCTTTAAGACAATTGGGCTTTAATTAGAAGATTTATAAGAAATTGAGGATAGAGAACGAAGAACCATATCACACAAGGAAATGATGGGTGTGATAGGATCAATTTCACCAAAGGATAAACCAGATTTAAAAAGTAGATGTGGAAGCATGAATTTAGGAGAAAGTGGAGTAACATGGTTGAGAAAACTATCTCATATTTTCTTTTCACATCGAGGAAAAAGTGACCCCACTTTATTCACTTATATATTTTTATGCTTTTTTAAAGTAAAACTATTTTTGGATTGAAGGAGATGTTTGAGGCTATGACTTCTAGACAACATGATGATATTGTTATTTATGGAGTTTACTGACTTCCATGAAATGGAAAAAGTATGTATCCGTTGAGTTGAAGCATCCGTGAGATGAAACTGTAGAATCATAATTTCATATTGAATGTGTTATATATAAATAGATTATTAAAATGTGATGTTTTGGTATTCCAATAACCCTTTCATCCCTCATTCTAATTATATTAATCATATAAATTAATTGGGAGTTCTTGATTGATGTTCAGATATGGAAAATGGGGGTCTCTATCATTTTCACTTGGATTTTTAAATGTTTTTGTTGAATTATGTGAATGATATAGTATTTAATTAATTAATTACATTATTTATAAACCCAATTATAATATTTGATTACTTTTTATCATTATTTATCGTACATGGTATTTACAGACAGATTATAAAACCATTGTTGCATCTCTCTTGTTTTCTTCACCAGTTTAGCCAATGTAGACTTACAGTTGATTAACTAAAGGATATTTTATAATAGAATAATATGGGATAATTCATCTATTTTATGTGATTAAGAGATCTTAATATAATTTATATAGACATGTTTTTGAGAAAAATGTGAGATGAAAAGATCCACTACTAACCCTTTTAATTTTTTCACCAAGGGGGATAAAAATATTGACTTTGTAAAGTGTATAAGTATCGAAAAAAATTTAAAGGGAGGATTTAAGAACACAAGTTCATTATTTATGAATGAATTTTTTATTTGTTGTTACAATATCATAAATTCAATATATGGTTAATAATTATATGAGGAGTTGGGGATGGTTGAAGTGGTGATGCCTGGAGAATTTTTTTGGAGTTACTTGAAAGAACTGGATTCCATGACTGAGAGATTATCCATATTTATTATGATGATTGTTGAGATGGTATTAAAAAAATATAAGACAAGTGTTTATGTTTAAGGAACATTATCTATGGCATGATAAATACCATGAAAATGATTATTTTTATGATATTAAGAAGAAGAATTAAAGAATATGGACATGAAAAATGTATGTATATATATGTCATGAAGAAGAATAAAAATTGAAAAAAAATTAACTGATCATAAAGCTCAAGGACTTGTGTTAATAATGAGACATTTTTTTCAACATGGATGATTATTAATGTTGATGAAAATATTCATTTTCATTAGGACTTTATTTAATGGCCATGTAATATCACTATATTTTGAATGGGGTATTGATGATGGGGTTTAATGTCAGATTATCTTTTACAACATCAAGTTCACTGAGAGATCATCCAAAGCTCACTGGAATTATGTAAATTAGATAATAATTTATTTCTAGAAACTATAAGAAAATTTTGCAAAGTTGAGTTTGTGAACGAGGCTTCAATTTAAATGGGGGGTCATGGTTTTACGATAAAAATAAAAGTGTTCTCTAAACATCAATAAAATGATACTGTACTATGATATTTAACATATATTCCATGTTATATTCATGTTAGTGATTATAAAAAAATTATCAAACTATTTCAGGTACATTATGTGGAAAATCAAAGAATGATGATAGAACATAATTGAAATTCCCATGGATAGTATGCTAATAATAAACAAAGTGATGTTATAGTATGTTAATTTACATATATGCTATTATATATTCATGTTATTTTAGTATAATAAATTAATAATTATATTTGATGTACATTTATTAGAAAATAAAATTTGGTTGATAGACCACAATTGAGATGCCCATACAGAGTATGCTAAACATTAATAGGGTTATTCCATAGTACATTGTTTGACATTGATACTATAATATATTCATGAGATGTAGATCAGAAATATTTAACATATTATATGTGAAATATATAGTTGAGAAGTGTACTATATGGTAATTTATTCATTGTAATTCTATGGTGGTACGTGAATGAATAATTCCCCCCAAATGACATTCTCCATTGAAAGTTAAGCGTTTCAAATTGCCATAATTTATGCGGTGATGGCCCTTTGTGGGTTTCCATATAGTTCACAGATGAAGATTTCTTCAAAAATGATGGGATTCTTTGTGGGTGATGTGCTTTGCAGATAGCTTTGCTAATAGAGGATATTCTAAGATGAACTTATTTAAACTTCATTGTAGGATAAAAAATTTCCATAGACAAAATGGATTGATAATCACTATTTGTTTCATATAAATACAGGTATAACTCTCTCTCTAAAGATGATCGATAATTTGGTAGAACTGTTTATTTTGAGTAGATGTTTTTCCCTCATTTGGGTTCTATATTGAAATTTTCTCTTTTAGTAAATGATAAAATGCTATGTCTGGTTCTATTCTAAGAGAGCAACTTTGCTAAGTTTATTTCTTTTCTAATTGGTGAAGTGCTATAATATTTTCTATGCAAGTGATGTTCTATGAAAATGTTAAAAATAATTCAAAGAATATTAAAGAATCAAGTTCGCTATGAATCAGGATAGTCAACCAGTAGTACAAAAAATTTCATATATGTTATGCTATGATAATTTCATGATCATAAAAAAAATTTATGAAAAATATTTGAAGAGTATAATGTGAATAGATAAGTGAAGTTCTATATGATGCTAATATCAGTTGACTATGCATGATGAAATTCAACCAAATGTATGTGACATATCATATATGTTATGTTGTGATCATTTAATGATCATAAGAACAATTTATAAAATTATTTGAACAATGTATCGTGAATATAAAAGTGAAGTGTTATGCAATGAAAGAATAAGTTTGATACGAATCAATGAAGTGGACCAGTAGTAAGTTACATATTATACATTCTATGTTATGATCATTGGAAAAAATTTAGTATAATTTTTGAACAATATAATTTGAATAGAAACTAGATGTGTAATATGATTCAAGCATAAATACACTAAGAATCAAATAATTGGACCAATAGTATGCTACATATAATTCATGATATACTATGATCATTTCATCATCATTGGAACAACTTAGCATATTGTTTAATCAATATAAAATGAATAGAAAATGTATGTTCAATATGATCCAAGCATCAGTAAACTAGGAATGAAAAAAGTAGACCCACAGTATGAGATATATCATAAATGCTATGTTATGATCATTTCGTGCTGTGTAAGATCAATTTATAATAATCTTTGATGTTTACAAAGTGGATAAGAAAATGGTATGTCCACGCAATACACATTTTTTATGATGTATTTGAGTTGAGATCCAGAAATATAGATTATTTTGAGTTTTGAAGTCTATAACTTGCATAAAATAATATTAAATATTTTTTCCCACTTGCACACATTATTTTAGGTATGAAATTCATCATAAGAAGGAATCATCATTTCCCAAGAAGAAATCCGAGAAATATATAACCATAAGCAAGGAATACATGTTGGGGGATTAACCAACATAAAAATGTGTAGGTATTTATACCTAACCTTATAAATACTGTGTGTTGTTCTCTTGCTAGTAATTTCTAAATATGAAGTGAGATTGTGAGATATCAGCAAGTGGATTGAGAACCTTAAATAGTTTAAGATGATGAATAAAAAATAGAAAAATTAAACAACTAATTCACCCCCTCTATGTTTTAAATACTTCCTATGGAACAATATATTATATGTTTACTTTTTCCCCGAGACACTAAGGGAATAGCGAGGTAGTGAGTTTATGTGTATCGAGCATAAAAAAATGATAGTTATGTAATATCCAACAAGCTTTAAAAATATTCATTATATTTTAGTGATGTAACTTGTTGATGAGGAATTTATGGAAATATTATTCTATAAGGGCTCATATAGGTTGTTCTATCTCGTGTCAATGTGTTCATATTTACCACTATTACTGAGATAATGAATCATGAACAAATAACATAGTAGAACCTGAGAGAGGTTGGGGGCGCAAAGTAGAGTAGTATAGTCTCTTATCCTTGTGGTTCATCGTCCTATGGTAGGAAGAGAATATATTAGGATTGCCGTGAGATGAGAACCGTCCAAACCACTAGTACTAGTATTACAATTTTCTTTCATCAATGTGGAAGACATGGACACATTATGAATCAGTTTGATCATGACCCAGTGGAGTGTTGGGATTTTGTAAGGATGGACCACGCACAACATTTCTGTAGGACCTTAACTAAAGTTGTTAGTGGAAGAGGGTCATCCTCTACTATGGATTTAGGAGAATGACTCATTTCTCCATAGCAGGAAGGTATCTAGAGTAGTATGGTCCTTTTGGATGAGGTGGTGGTGGGTGTCGTTGATGGATTTAGGCACCAGTTATACCTAGATAGCGGAGTGGTCTTGCTTCAAGTAGTGAGGTTATATCACATGGTTATGGTTTAGTCTAAATATATTCTTCATACCATACCCTTGGGGAGAAGGGTGTTGGACAATGCAGAGTGTGAGGTATGATCTTAGTAGCCTCTACATTGTATCTATACTTTTTTTCATAGGTGCATCTCATAGATTCCTATTTATACATGTGGTGTAATCCCTTAGGCTTGTCGTTTAGTTTTCCAAATGAATTATAATGCTTAATAATGCATTTTAGATTATGAAAGAGTATTCATGTTAGTATAGGGAGTTCCAACTTGAGATTGGTGGGTGTCACTTCGTTTAGGATCTTTTTTTCACCGGGATTATAATGTTTGAGGTCTTACATGGTATAGACTAGCTAGTTTCTTTATCAAGGCTCCATTGATATTTATGACTATACGGTGACATTCACATCAGAAAAGGTTGGAGTGTTTATTAATAAGGCTAAACAAGATTTCCAATAAATATTAGTTTGACCAAAGCATCATGGGATGGGCGGGGGGGGGGGGGGTACCCAGATTGCCATCATTTATCTGGATAATAAGGATCCTATTATGTGTAATTTCCCCTAGTGGTTTGTCATTTCAGGGATTCTCTCACAGAATACTTTTCTGTTATACCTCCTAATATAGAGGTTCGGTTCTCTATTGATCTAGTTCTAGTATCAACACTGATATCCATTCCTCTTTATAGAATGGCTATTATGGGATTATGAGATCTCAAGAGGTAGATAAAGGACTTGGTGGTAAAGGAGTTTATTCGGACCAAGACTTCTATGTGGGGTTCACTAATACATTTTGAGAAAAAGGTGGATCATAAACTTAGGATATGAATGGATTATCAGAAATCGGACCAAATGATTGTTAAAAACTAGTATCCCATTCCACATATAAATTATCTTTTTGATAAGATATGAGGAGATTAGGTGTTCTCCAAAATTGACTTGATATTAAGATATCACTAGGTATGTGTTCGACCTGATTACATACCTCATATAGATTTTTTTCATGCGTATGCTCTATATGAGTATATGGTTTTTTCATTCAGCCTCATAAACATGCCAATGGTCTTAAGGGATCAAATAACCCATGTTTTTTTATATTTATCTAAATTCTATTATGGTGGGTTTTGTTGATGATATCTTGGTGTATTATCACAATTGGCATGACCATGAAAAACGTCTTATGATCATTTTTGATTCACCAAAGAGAATCATTTAAATTATATGATAAAAAACATCCTCTTCTTAAAGGATTAGATTCACAACCTTAGTCACATTATCTCAGATATAGTAGTATAGACTCACCTAGAGAAGTTGAGAGTTGTAGTTTCATGGGAGCATCATAAGAATTTCATTAACATACATAGTTTCTGGATATAATGGGATATTATAATAATTTCATATAGTATTTCCAATGCCAAGAATCACCACTTATTGGAATGACCACGAAGGGTGTGAAGTTTGTTTGGATAGATACCTGGGAGATATAATTTCACGAACTGAAATAGTGACTAACCTCAACACTAGTCCTGATTCTTCCGGAGTAGGGCAGAAGCTACACTATGTATTTTGATTCATTAGGTATCCAGATAGAAGTAGTTCTGATTTAGGGTGATAGATGTTAGGTTGGAAAGAACATAGTTATAACACAAGAGGGGGTGAATTGAATTATTTTAAAATTTTCAAAATTCTGTCGATTCATATCAATAGTAGATAAATCTGCTGTCATTTCATTACGAGAGTATATGCAGTGAATATGAATAGAGAATAAAGCACAAAAATTTATAGTGGTTCGGGGAATGAAGATCCAATAGTTCACTCCACCAATCACCCTCTCAGCGGGCTTGGTGAATTTCACTATTAAGGTCTTCGTATCATAACAACGATATAAAAAAGAGTGCAGGTAGTTGTCTCCCATACAAAAAATGATTATAAAATAGATCCTTATAGTTCTTTTATAGGTAACTGATAAAACCACATCTTAGTGCGAGAAGCTGACTCTCCAGTAGACTGAATGAAAGCATATGAAACTCAAGATAGATAAGATGTAGTTTTATGGGAAATAGATACTGCTTATAGATGCAGTAGCACACAACTGATAAAACATGGATCTTTGAATTCATAAGAAAATACACATTGAAATATATTTTAATAGATTTGGTTGCATAAGAGATATTCGATTTTAAGAACAACAACAGAAAACAGAGTATCATGCTTCTAGAATTAAACATGTATATCTCAAAAAATTAGTCCTTATTTTTAGGATGCTTAATCACTGAAGCACTATAAACAATTTTCACAGGATGAATTGAATGAATAATAATTTCACAAATATATGAATGTAACATTTTATATTAATTCATTCACTTTTCCCAAAGGTAAGGTTCACAATGTAAGGTTGATTATGAAAGTACGGTTGATGATCCATTTGGTTGTAAAGTTCCATACAAAAATAAGGTTAATTAACCATAATTTCTCTCTATAAAAAATATAATGTTATTATCCAAACATTATGTTCCTTAACCAATATTTCCTTCAAATATATGGTTTATTAACCATACATGATGATCCTTCAACATAAATGTACAGTTCGTTCCATAAGTAACTTTCATCAACGTATTGAATGAATAGTATTTTTAGTAAATGAAAAATGGTGGAAAATGTTTCCAGAATATGCTTAATAGTGTTCCAAACACTTTAATGAATATTTCTCTCTAATAAAAAGTTTAATATTATTCCACAATATGAATTATATATTTCCTCAAATAAACTCCAAATAAAATCATTAGTAAAACAAAAAAGGGTATTTTTTAGCATCAAAATAAATAATATTTGTAGATTATTGTTGAGACAATACATGTCCAACAATCTCCCCCTTTTTGATGATCACGAAACCCATAAATTAAAAATATAATCTTAGAAATATAATGTATCATTTTTAAACATTGAAATAAAATAATTTCTATTTGAATGAATTATTTTGATAAATAATAAATATTTAACAGTATACCCCAAAGGTATATTTCCATGAAATATTTATGTTTATCTAAATTTATCAAATAAAAGAAATGTTGTATTTATGTAATTTTCTCCCCATTTTTCTAATATAAAAAAGTTAGTATATAAACATATTAAAAAACATTTAATATTGAATACAAAGATAAGTTAATGTTATATGTAACATTAATGAATAAAGAGAATTGTATTTTGGCTAACAAAAAAATAAAAAAGAAGATAAAATAATAACATGTAACATATAGATAGTAAACAAGTACATTGATCAATAAAATAATTAATACAATAAAGCTTGTGACTAAGAAACCAAAATTATCATTTTCATGGATCATGGTAGGAAAAATGCTAAGGATTGAGTGGGTTTGATTTTTGAATGGATTTAAACTTCTCTTTCAGGTATGCCATTTGAAAACATATATTTTTCATCAAACTGGATCCCATTTGAATTATCAACATCCTATAGTCATTATTGGCATGTATATTCTCAACTATGTTGACCTTCAGATACTCATAAATTCATTCCTCTTGCTTCATGATCAGATCAAATTTCATTGAAAACCATGTCAACATCAATCTAATGCTAGGCTCTCCTTGAGTTAACTGATCAACACGAAATTTTTGATTGTCCAATAAAACATATAAAGTTTAGTTGTTGCATTGATGTTACTGTAGACGATCCTTCATTCCATCCATAATAGATTTAAAGTCCTAAAATCTTCTAATCAAATCAGGAATTTTAGTAGAGTAGGAGTAGATGTGCTGGCCTGATTTACTGAACCGTACACTGATTCAAACCAACTTCCCAGATACCACATTAAGTATGAAAAATTAATCTTAAAAACAACTTCAAATACGATCTTCCAAATCTAATTTAACATGTATCTCGAGAAGGAATCAAAATACATTATCGAAATAGTATTCTCATTATGTTTCTGAATATTTTTCATTGCAATTTCAATCTCCTACCACAGAGTGTCATTATCTTCCTGAGACTTGTTGAATTTAATCACAATTTCATCAACATGATGAGATAATGAATCATATGTCCCCTCATCTACACTAATAGACTGATTATCATCATTAGTAGTTGAATGATCTTCCACTATTTTTATTACTGATTCCTCACAAGAAAAAGATTGGTTATCTAAAACATCATTCTGAGCACTAGAAATATGATCTGACTATCCCACAGTCTGATCTAGAATCAATGGTTGAATTTTTGTAATTGATTCCTGTAAAATCCTTGACTGGACATTTTTAGTTTGAGTATTCTCTTTTTGAACTCATTCTACTAGAATTCTCTCTTTAACTGGTTCAATCACTAGAGGTACAATAGCAAGCTCTCTAGCTTGACTCTCCACCTGAACATCGACTTCAATAAATGATTCTTATAAATGAATTGAGCATGTTGCTTATCTAGAAGCCAACATATCCTCTTCAACATGAAGAGAATCTCTGTTTCTCATTTTTATAACAAGTCCCTCCTGAATCAATTCTTCCTCTTCTTCTATGTTAAATCTAATCCTCTAATGAGTCAGTTGATAAATTGCATCTGTTCACGATTTAACTACAACCTTTTTTTTGAACACATGATTTTTCCCCCAGAGAAAAATCTCCCAATCTCTGTTATTCCTCAGCTCAAACAGGAAAAATATTTCCTTTTACAATTCTCCAGAAGAATCCTAGCTTTCTTAATGATCCAAAATTCATAACATTATTATGATGAAATTTTATTATTTCATCAACCAGTCCTATCATGTGCTTATAAAATAAAATACTTGAGTTTATCCTTCCATATGGATAGAAATTAATTATTGCATTTGGTAGATGACAATAATGAATATACCAAAATAAACATCGCGGAAAATTCAATTTGATATCAGTTAAAGTAAAAAAACATTATATACATGTTTGGGTAAATAAGTTTCACAATTTCATCCATCCTTAGAACTATTATGGTCTGACTAAAATTTATTAAAATTTTATGGTCAGAATTTAAATCCTTAACCAACATCTTTTTGATGTCCGTCGAATTGAATAGAAAATACATGATGTATTTAGAATAATGTTCTTTATCATAAATCGATCTAATATTGAAATGGAAAAATCCTTCATGTGGGTAGTTCAAAAAAATGTCAACCTCTGTAGTATAAATAAAGAAATCCCTATCTTCGATACTAGAAAAAACATATATCATCTAAATTGATGAAAATAAATTAGACCCTCTTATAAAAATAATTCAGTTCTACCTTGTAATAAAATTATGAGATGATTTCATTTAATGTTTTCACATGTCCTTTAAATAACAATGCTTGTTTCATATGTAAGTTAGTCTGATATAACCATTCAAGATCATCCACTTGTCCCTAAAGAATTTGTCTACCTGTTAATATTTGTCATTTTGGGTCACTTACTTCTCCTTCTACAACTCTCTTTTTTCGTCATTTTAGAATATTTGAAAACTTGAGTTTTTCGGTTTCTAGTGATTGGAAGGATAAACGAAGATTGAGGACCGGGTTAAATGATTTTTGGGGAAACAATGGTTTATGTGGTTGATGGGTTTCTAACAGATGAAACATGTCTTCGTTTCTCATGTCATAGAGTAATTATGAAAAAAGTTTAATAATTATGCCATGTAAATAAATTTATGATAAAATAGATTAACTATATTACCGTAAGATTAAAATAAGAAAAGTTAATTAGCTTTATAGAAATAAATTAGGCGTAAAATAAATTGAAATAAAATAAAAGTAAATAAACTAAAATAAAATGATATTTTATTAAAAATTAAATAAACCTACCCCCCCTCGTAAAATCAAAATAACTAGAGGGAAGTGTTTTAGTAAATATATCAGCTAATTTATATTTAGTGCTAACAAATTATGATGATATATCATTTTTAGGAAGATGATCTCTTAGAAAATGATGACTAATATCAATATGATTTCTTCTAGAATGACTTATTGGATTTTATGAAATGTTTATAGAACTTATATTATCACATAAAATAAGTGTATTATTAAAATTATGTCCATGTTCCATTATTGTTTTTTCATCCACATCACATGTGCATAGAAACTGCCTGCAGATACATTCTCGATTTCGGCTATTGATAGTGCAACTGAGTGTTGCTTCTTACTTGACCATGGAACAATAAATTTTCCTAAAAATTTTATGGTTCCAAAAGTGTATTTTCTATCTAATATACAACCTCCAAAATCGGCATCTAAATATGATAATAAATTAAAATCTGATGTTTTTGGACAAAGAAGAGATTGAACAACTGTTCCTTTTAAATATCTACAAATCCTTTTTTACCACAGCATGATGGGACTCTTTTGGATTTTATTGAAATCTATCACAAATAAATACTTGAAAAAAAATCATGTCTGCTAGCAGTATGATATAATAAAATATCAATCATACCTCTATATAACATGTTGTCCACTAGTTTTCCATCTTCATCTAAATCGAGTTTAATATTAATACACATGGTATTTGAATATGTCTTAATGTTTTCTAGACAACTATTTTTCAATAAATTAGTAAAACATTTACTTTTATTTGGTACATTACCATAAACTTTTTAATAAATATTAATTTGTAAAAATAAATTTAATTCTACCATCATGAAAATTTAAAATTATTTTTGCATAAGTTCTAGAAAATCATTAATTTTTTTGTGTATTGATCTAAAAATAACGTCATTAACATAGATTTAAACTAATAATAAATTAGAAAAAAAATATTTTATTAAAGATTGTTCGGTATGGGAAACCAATAGTAAAGCCATTTTTCAAAATAAATGAACTTAATCTTTCATACAAAGCTTTAGGTGATTTTGTAAGACAATATAGAGCTTTTGTAAATTTAAAAATAAAATCTGGTTTTTGAGAATTTTCAAAACCAGGAGGCTTCTCAACATAAACTTCCTCAATTAAAGATCTATTTAAAAAGGTAGATTTTACATCCATCTCATATAATTTAAAATTAATATGATATTCATAGGCAAAAAAATTCTAATTTTTTCTAGTCTAATTACATGAGAAATGGTATCATCATAATCTATAACTTTTTCTTGGTTATACCCTTTAGATACTAGTCTAGATTTGTTTCTAGGTATAATACCATGATCATATAGTTTATTCCTAAATAACCATTTATATCCAATGACTAGATAATTCGATGGTATTTCCACTAATTTCAATACATTGTTTATTTTAAACTGATTTAGCACTTCTTACATCACTAACATCCAAATTTAATCTTCTAAGGCCTCTTCAAATGACATAGGCTCAGGATGATATAGAAAATAAGAAAATTACCCTTGGTCTCCTACACATCTTCTAGTTTTTATTCCTATGTCAATATATCCTACAATATTCTCTAAAGGGCGATTCTTTTAGAATATAGAGTGTCTAGGCAGAGCACATTTTGGTTCATCATAATCATATTCTTCTGAACTGGACTGGAATTTATTTATAAACTCAAAATAAATTTTCTAGATATCATGTCTCATTATGTTAGAAGAATCATTAGCTTCATCTATTTGATATTTCTCATAATTTAAAGGGTCTGTTCTATTATATTTCACATGAACTAATTTATCAACAATCCGTGAATTTTTATTAAATACTCTATAAGATTTAGAAGTTTTGCAATATACTAAGAATATTACTTCATCGTCTTTTGGATCAAACTTACCATGATTATCCTTGGTGTTCATGATATATACCTTGCATCCAAAAACCATAATGTACTTTACCTTAGGATTTCTGTTATTAAAATGTTCAGAAGGTGTATTTTTTAAAATAGTTCTAAATAAAACTCTCTTTATAATATATCACTATATGTTTACATATTATTCCCAATATGTGGTCGGAATACTATGTTCATTTAGCATAGTTATAGACATTTATTTACTAGTTCTGTTTATTTTTTCAGTAAGTCCAATTTGTTGAGGTATTATTGGTGCTTATAAGGTGTGTTTAATATCCATATTTTTGGAAAAAAATTTAAATTCTTGATTCTAAAACACTTAAACATGATCAATTCTTAATGAAAATATCTTAAAATCTTTTAAATTTTCAATAATTTTACAAAAATATTCAAAAACAGAAAAATATTCAATTTTGAGTTTTAGAAAATATACCCAAGTAAATATAGAATAATCATTTACTAAAACATATAAATATAGTTTAGCATCCAAATTTTCTATTCAATATTTTTCAAACAAATCAATATTAATATGTTCTTGGGGATTTGAAGTGTCAATTTTTTTAACAGATTTGATGGACGATTTGTGTTTTTTTCCAATTTAACATGCATCACAGAATCTATCACTATCAAATTTGAGAATAGGTAAATATGAAACTAATGGTTTATTAGATAAATTATGTAAATCAAAAATATTATAATGAGAAAGTCTTCAGTTCCAAATCCATGAATCATTTACATTAGTAGTTAAACAATTCAACTTCTGTTTACACATGGAATTTAAATCCAAAGAGTAGACATTATCTATTCTCGGTGCTCAAAATTTAAGAAAATTATCTTTAATAATAGAATATTAATTATTAGGAAAATTATAATAGTATCCATCATCACAATGTTGAGAGATACTTATTATATTTTTCTCAACCCTTGTACATATAGATCATTATTAATTGGGACAGCATATAGATCTCCATCTCTTCCGATTCCAATAATTTTTCCTTTGGAGTTTTCACCGATGGTGACTTGGCCTCCATCTGCCTTTTTAGAGTCCATAAATTTTATTAATATCTATTCATATGTCCTAAAAAAAACTTCCCATATACCATATATATTTTCATTTTTTTTGTGTCATGTTACCTACAAGGTAAAATTAAACAACAATTTTTTTGGTACCCATATCGTTTTTGTACCAGTAGTGTTAGCTATCAAAGATTTAGGGATAAAAATAGATTTATTTTGTTCAAAAATATTATAATTAAATCAAGATAAAACAGTTGAATAATAAACATTATTGATACCACATAATTGAGGAATTATTAAATAGAATTATTTATCATAATTTCCATTAAGACCACAATAAGAACCTTTAATATTAAACATGCATTTTCCCTTATAACCAGGAACAAAATAGGTTTTTTACTGTTTGGGTTTTTTACCCTTTCTTCCAATACCAAATTTTTACCTTTTAATTAGATTTTAACCATGAATTTTATTTAGTATATTTTTTAATTTTTTAAATGTAAGAGAAACACTTTTATAATTTTCCACTTCATCCTGTAGTTTTTTAATATTATTTTCATGGTTAGTAAAATTTGTAGCAGATGAAATATATTTCTCAAATAAATTTTATGCTATTTAACTAATGTATCCTTTTCTCCTACAATAGAAGTATGAATATTCTTTAATGATTTTTTATCTTTAATAGGGATTCATATCATTATTCTAGAATAGTATAGTAAGTTTCCATTTTATCATTTGAGTAACTAGTATCAGAATCCGATGAATAGTAAAGTTGTACTATTTCTTCTTTATCCATTAACCATATATTATCTTTTAGATTCTATTATTCCTTCTTTGAATCAGAGATTGATGAGCTACTGGAGCCTTCAAAAATAGTCCAAGTACCCTTCATAGCTCTTTTATCCTTTTTATCATAATCATCATTCTTCTGATATTTCTTTTCTATCTGTCTATCATATCCTTTCAATTATGGAAAATCAGGCCTTATATGACCCAATTTTTCTCATTCATAACAACTTACTTACCTTGAGTCTTCCTCATCTTTTTTTAAGGTTCTTCTAAATCCTTTATTCTTCCTATAGAATTTTCTGAATTTCATAGCTACTTGAGCCAGATCAATTTCTGAATCAGATGAGTTTTAATGTAATTCTACTTATTTCATTTTACTTTTTTCTTTTGGGATATAAATTTTAAAGTAGTGTTATAATTTTTACTAAGACTTTTTGATTTTCATATTCATATTTCATTATATACTCATACATCATTAATGTTCCAATCCATTCTCTCATTGTCAGATTCTTGATAAGTGTGGATTTGCAAATTGCAACAAAAATTACATTCCATTTCATAGGTATTAATATTGGAACATTCAAAGCTTGAGCAAGTTGGTTAATAGGCTCACCAAAAGATGTTATATTATTAATTTTTTTTGTTATCATTCCATTCATCTATGTGATTCTCCCTCCATCAAACATTCTGAAAGTATCAAAATTTAAATTTTCTGTAGCATATATCATTTGGCTAACATTGTCTGTAGTATTATATGCTACTGTAATTGTCTGCAAAATTTCATAGGTTGTTAGGAATTACGATAATCAATTGAATTCATCTGGTCTAAGACCACAAATAATAGCTTAAATTCCTTTCAAATTTATATCATATTCAGCATCTATAGTAGTAAACCATTTCACATGTTTTTTAGGAATTTTGTAAGGAGTAACAATCTTGAGTATCCTCTAAATCCTTGATTTTTTAAGTAGATTATCATTTGTGACTTCAAACATTCATATTTCTCACCATTGAAATATAGTTCACAAACCATTGACACCCTTCCTCGATATTCTATATTTCCATTACTAATATAGATCTTATGACATTATATTGATATAGATCCGTTGAAAAGATCAACCTCTGATACTAAATTTATGGTCAGAAACACTATAGTGATAACATAAGAGGGGGTGAATTGTGTATTTTTTTAAATTTCACAATTCTATTGATTCACATCAACAATAGATAGAGATTGAGAAGTTTCTATATGAAATTATATTTAGTAGATATGAATAGGGAACAAAGCACCACAATTTATAGTGTTTTGGGGACCATAGATTCCCTAGACCACTCCTCCTATCACCCTCTTAGTGAGCTTGTTGAATTTCACTAGTAAGATCCTCGTATCATAAGACCTATCCACAACTGAGTGTAGGTAGTTGTCAGCCTTACAAATAATTGATTATAAAATAGAGCCTTCAAGTTCTTTGTAGGGAACTGATAAAACCATAGCTTATTGAGAGATGATGAAGCTCCACCATGACTGAATACGAGCAACTAAAACTCAAGATAGATAATATATAGTTTGATGAGAAATAGATATAGACTGATGTTGTATCATCACACAACTGATAAAAGAGGGATCTTTGACTTCAGAAGAAAAAACACGCTGAAATATAATTGAAGAGATCTGGTTTCACAAGATATATTTGATTTTATGAAAAACAAAAAAACATAGCATCACACTTATAGATTGAAACATGTATATCTACAAAAAGTAGTCCTTGTTTATGAGATTCTTGATCACTATAGCACTTTAATCAATTTTCACAAGAAGAATTAAACAAAATTTATTTTCATAGATATCTGAGAGGTATTGACAGATCTGATTTTTTCTTACAGATGACACTCAGAGAGATATATAATGTTAAATCTCCATCACAGTATCAGATTGTCAAAATATACCTAATAAATCGAGTGAATTAAAATTCAAAAAATACACCACATAGTATTCGTAACGTCCCTCAAGAATAGGTGTAAAAATCTCTACAGTAAATGGAACTTTAAATAATATATAAAGATCTTTGAAATAGTCAAAATGGATCTTTAAATCGCCCTATCATTCTTTAATGACTATTGAAAAAAGCTATGATAAATACGTAAATTTAATTTTCCGATGTTGAAAAGTCAAACGTAAGGTTCCTTTACAAAACGACAAAACATTAAATGCAGGGTTGATGATCTATACGTTTATCCATGTCTGTATAGATTTTAAATATAACATTTATTATTCATTCCTTCAATTTTCCCAAACGCAATGTTGACAACAAAAGGATGATTACAAACGAAAGGTTGATGATTCATACATTTGTAAAGTTCCATTCTTAAGTAGGGTTATTTAACCATAATTTTTCTTTGTGAAAAAATATAAGGTTCTTATAAAAACATAATGTTCTTTAACCATACTTTCCTTAAAACAAATGGTTGATTATCCATACACACTGATCCTTCAACATAAATGTATGGTTTGTTCCATACGTTACTTTCTTTGATGTATTGAATGAATAATACTTCCAGTAAATGGTAAATGA
Organism: Viscum album; assembly: GCA_963277665.1. Taxonomy (NCBI): domain Eukaryota; kingdom Viridiplantae; phylum Streptophyta; class Magnoliopsida; order Santalales; family Viscaceae; genus Viscum; species Viscum album. The sequence continues at coordinate 827,489,258 of OY728162.1, forward strand.
TGAACAGTGTTCCCAAAATACTCTTAAGAACATTCTGAACACATAATAAATATTTCTCACAAATAAATAGTTTAATATTATTTCAAGATAAGAGTTATAAATTTACAAAAATACACTCAAAATGAAATTATTAGAAAAAAAGTATGGTATTTGTGAGAATCAAAATCCATAATATTTATAGAGTATTTTTAAGACAATATATTCCCAACAATAAAGTTCATTTGTACGAGTCACAGTAGTTGAGGGCACTTGTTATGAATTAATTGACTCATGATCAAGAGTTAGCTGCATTTGTACATGTATTTCACTATTATAGACACTCTTTGACCAGATATCATGTTGTAGTGTAAACAGACCAAAAAAGAATCAACTAAATATCTTCATAGAGTGATATGAATTTGAGGTAGTGACGGTTGGTGGAGTACATATACTCTTATAACTTTTATCTAGACTACACACCCGAAAAATGTAATGTTATTGCCGATGCATCGAGAAAGAGGACTCATATATAGGTGGTATAGTAGGCCTATAGCGAGTGCAAGATTATGGATTTGATCTATGAGATGCACTAGGACGTATAGGATATTCATGGGATAGTTTTCATTCATCCTTAACTATGACCAATACCCATCAAGATAGAGTAAGAAGAAGAAATTATTGGATTCAGAGGGATAGTTCTATGGGAGAGTGTGGCAGGTTAAGACTTGGCTCCAAGTTGGACTGTAGTTGAGGATAATATGCTATGTATTCATGGGAACGTATGGGATTTGATTGAAATATTTCATGATATGATGTAGGAGTTTCATGCCTCAGTTTTTGATGTTCACTATGGTGTTGACAACATGTATTGTGAGTTACATCATCGGTACTGGTGGTCAGGGATAAAACGTGATGTAGCTAGTTTTGTTATGTGGTGTTCCACCTATAAGTAGGTGAACAAATAACATCAGTGATGATAAGGATGTTTACATTAGTTAGCTATATCCGAGTAGATATGGGATGAAGTTGTGATGGATTTTATGACTCGTTTGACAAGGTCACCTCGAGGTATCGATGCTGTATTGTTTTTTTATAGTCTCACAAAGGAATCACATTTAATTATGATCAAGGAGACCTTTAGTGTAGATGATCTTGGTTGGTTGTATATCTGTGTGATAGTAATAATTCATGGGGTCCCTTGTACTATAATTTTAAATAGGTATTCCCAGTTTATGTCTCCCTAATGGAAAATTTTGAAGAGTACTTTGGGTATACAGGTTCTTCGGAGAACAACATACCACCCTCAAAATAATGGCCAGTCAGAGCATACAATACATGTGTTTGAGAACATGCTTCGAGAATGAATATTAGAGTTTGGGGGATTTTGGGAGAAGTATATTATCATAGTTCAGTTATCCTACAACAATAGATATCAGATGAATATACATAAGGAACATTATGATGATTTTTGTTATCAGTTATACTGATCACCCTTGTGTTGGTTAAAGGAAGGTGAGACAACATTACTTGGTCCATGTGTCATGCAAGAGACTTATAAGAATATATAGTTGATCAGGAAATTAATGTCTATTACACAGTCCAGATATAAATGTTATAATGATAATCATCTATGACCTCTAGAGTTTGAGGTCAGGGATGAGTTTTTTATATATATCCCAGCATGTCTGGGAAACATATGTATTAAGCGATAGGATAATCTTTCACAATAGATATCAGATGAATATACATAAGGAACATTATGATGATTTTTGTTATCAGCTATACTGATCACCCTTGTGTTGGTTAAAGGAAGGTGAGACAACATTACTTGGTCCATGTGTCATGCAAGAGACTTCTAAGAATATATAGTTGATCAGGAAATTAATGGCTATTACACAGTCCAGATATAAATGTTATAATGATAATCATCTATGACCTCTAGAGTTTGAGGTCAGGGATGAGTTTTTTATATATATCCCACCATGTCTGGGAAACATATGTATTAAGTGATAGGATAATCTTTCAAAATGATATATTGGGCCATTAGAGATTCTGGAGAGATTCTGGGTGGTGGCATGTATGTTTAAGTTACCTCAAAGGTACCAGAACATGAACAATATCTTCCATGTATCTCAACTACGCCATTATCACTCAAACCCATCGCATGTTCTACAGCCTAAGGAGGTAGAGTTATAGGAATATTCATCCTTTGAGGATCATATGATTCAATTCATTGATAGGAGCATGAAGGTCCTATGAGACTAGTTAGATCCTCTAGTATGGGGGCTTTGGCAGTATGACTATTTACAAGACAATACTTGGGTGTTTTAGGCTAAGGTATGTGCTCAATGGCCGGAGGTATTCTCAAGGAATTCGTGACCACCCTTGGAAGGGAAATCTAAAGAAAACATTATTTAATGGGGAATATTATAAGATCTTCTATTTACCTATGAGGAATAAATATTTTCTTCAATTTAAATACTTAATTACAATAGAATGTTAAGGCACTTTGGTGTCATGGGGTTATCGAGGCTGTCTAGGGATTTTTTAGATCCCAAAACCAAAATCATAGAGAAAAATAGATGGGTAACACAGTTAGGAGTAATTGTGTGACCCAATCCATAAGGTTTGGTAAAACCATGTTCTGCGGGACAAAGGAATCTAGGATCCCATACTGTTTGAGAGAACAATGAGGATGTAGTAGAACTCCATTGTGATGGCATATACCATTTCTAATAGAGGACTAAGACATGTTTTTCCCATGGTTTGACAATCCATGTGCACTAACTATGTGATGTTCCCCTCCATACAACAAATGCAGAACAATTGGTGTATAGTTTGGAAAACCGTGCAACCAAACAATGGGGCCCATATTTTTGAGTGAAAATTAATGTTTTTATTCCTAAAAACTATCAAAAACTACAAACTAATTTATATTTCTCATTATAAAGGAGATAAATAATTTTAGATCTCCCCCTTGATCAAATTTTATAGCTTTTGATCTCATTCTTTCATCTGAACTTAGAATGTAGTGTCGTTTGCCTTGTTGGATTCATGCCAATGATTACTCGTTTCCTTTTGTTCATATCTTCATTTTTATTGGAATCAAATGTTCTATTTCAGTACAAGATAATATTCCTTATATTTATAATTTTCATTCAAGCTTCATTATTCTTCTAATATGAGATGAATCAAAGGACGATACTATATGAGCACTCAATTACATACCTACAGTTGGTTTTATATCTCATTCCCTTATGTTTTGGTGCTTTATATGCCTATTTTTTATTATTCTACATTCTCTACTTTTTGGTTGTTCCTTGAAAATTAATTTAATTCTTCAACATAACATGTTGGAATGTTTTTGGGATTCCCTTTAGTTCCATAATCTTAGATGTAGGTTTTCTCCCCAACCAAGGCCACAAATGGTGTGTGGCTTGTGATTGCCTTTTTATTTTCCTATTGTTGAACAACCCAATGGGTGAGTGGGTGAGATTTCATTGTTATAAGAATACCTATTATACGTCAACTTAATTATATTGATTATTTAGTAATTGGTTTACCTCCTTAACCATATTATACATGATCTGAATTGTTTAACTGTTTAAATGTGAATATTTATATGAGTGGATAAACACATTGAATGTATATGAATGGGAATTTTTATATGAGTTGGAAGGAATCAATTAATTTTATGTTAGGAAATCATATTTTAATTTAATGATGGATTATTATAGATGATTCCATGGGTGTGATATAGCATGGGTCATGATAGTGGTAGTAAATGCCTTGGATGAGATCTCTCCTTGGGTCTTGATTTTTTGGGATGCTATGGGCCTTTCTACCCATTGGATTCAGATTTCATGGGCTCATAGTAGACATGGTATGTTGAAAATATCCTTGTACCCAAATACAAGACTAATAGAGTTTCCATTGAGATGCTTCAAAGACCCGATAAGGATTCCTTGGTCTATAATACCTTAGATTCGTCCCCATGGGGTCTAACAACTATGTTATACAACTTTGATGGGATAATTGTGGTATTATTGATTATAAAACATGGTAGTGTTGGATATAATATAAAGTTCATAAGGAATGGTTTTAGTTTTTATGAGATACTAAATATAAGGCTTGTTCATGGTGTTGATTTCTATTATGTCTTATAACTGCCTTGTTTGAGGATTTTCCCTAGTTTTGTAGAAATACTTTTCAGGCATGATAATATCACCTTACAATTATTACTTTTTCATTTAAATTTTATGTGTATTACTATCAAATTTTTTATATACTTTTCACACTTCTCATATTGTATTATACATCCAAGATTGTTATAGATGTTGTTTTTGCTGGCCTACTAGTATTTTATATCACACCATGTCTAGGGCCTCTACTGGGTACCTAGATAGACTTTATGAATGTTGGTTTGGATAAGTAAAAAATGCTCGACGTTTTATTATTTAAATCATTCCATGTTTAAGAGTAGGGGTGGATATAACCAAACTTTAGCTTATGATGTTATTAGGAAATAATGCATATTTTTATTTTTATTTCGATTTTGATACTGTATTATATTGATGCCTACATACTTGTTTTAGATTATTTTTAGGCACAAGACATGATATATCATTTTGGTATATGGGTTTTCTTATTTAATTTTTGTATATATCTATCTTTGGATGGTATATCCTATTCATTTATTAATTTACATTTGCTAAGGGAGGTTTCTAGTCTAGTGGGCTTAGTATCTATTCATGGTGCTTATTCATTGTTATATCGCATCTAATGCTGACATGTATGATTACTACCGATGTGTTGTCCTATATTAAGGGGAATTGTCTCCCCACTGACACACCCTTGAACATCTAATCTAGTCTACATCCTACGGTGTTCAGGGAGATGCACTTCAGGCCATGTGGGTAACCATTCTCAGAGCACTGTCCAGTGGCATCATGGTCCAGGACGTTACACTCTATGAAATTAAAACTGAATAAACTCACTATGTTTAATGGAATGACCTTTACAAATAAGTATAAATAATTATAACAATCACTTTAATATTATAATTTTAATGTTAATCTTGAGTATATTAGATGAAAAATCATTCAAGATGGAAAAACATCATCTTCATGAAAAAAACATTTCTAGAAAAATAAATTAAATAGGTAATGAAATTCATGGACTCATAAGCATTTTACCATTTATATCCACTAACCTAGGCCCATAATAATTTATCTAAGCATGTATAAATCAAATCACATATTATTCCTCTTCAATTTTCTATAACACGTCTATGAGAATGCTCTATATAGTACCACTTGATCATAAACCACTCCCTCACCTCTAAAAAATGATATCAATTTTTCTAATTCAATTTTCCCTTCATATTTTCAAAACTATAATGGGATAATTATTTAAAATGATTTCAATATTCAATCAATTATATTGAACCTCCAAGAGAGTACAAAAAAAAATCTTGATTTCTTCCAGGTGGTCGTAGTATAAATTTCTTTAACACCGTGGGTGAAAATTTAATTCCATGCACACCAATGTTTTATTTCCACTTTGAATCATTCCTTGATCATAAAATCCTTATTTACACTTTTGATGAATCCTTTTTGATTGGAATAAATTCTGCATTATGGAGATTCATTGATGATATCATCTTTTCATTATAACCTTATGCAGTGAATGATCCATGAGTCTTCCCTTATCTCTCATGACCTTAACATAATGAAAATTTTGAGTTCAATTACTCCTAAATGTTAATAATGTATTGAATCATAGGACTTCATATGCATCATATCATTTCCATTTCATATGACTTTATAATTTAAAAAAATTAAAACCTCATATGATCAGGAAAATGTTTATATATGACTCAGAAATATCTTACAAGATCAAAATATTTCATAGGGGATCATATTGTTTTTGTAAAGGAATATATCCTACAAGATATATAAAATACCAAATAAGACCATAATTCTACCATGCTACCACCAAGAGTCATACTATTTCTGAAAACTATCCTAGGGGGTTAAATTTTATGAAGAGGAATTATTATATTGGTGCTCTAAAATTATTCTATGTGGGTCTCAAAAGTCATACGGGATTAGAATTATATTCCAAAAACTAATTTTAGCAAAATAAATTATCATTTATATGGTAAATTATCCTATGGGGGTTAAATTTACCTATATAGAAGACTAAAATATCCTTCATGGTAGGATATCTAAAAGTAAAATATCATATGAAATAATATCTTACGAAGTAGAGAAAATTATCCTACATGATAAAATGTCTTATGAGATAGATTATCTTATGGTAAAAACATGAATTTTTTTTCTCATATTTAGTTCAACAATAGAATATAATAAGGAATTTAATACATTAACACTAAAATTATGTCTTTTATAAATAATTTCATAAATTTCTAAAACACATAAAAACATTGAATTAATCAATTTTCACAATAATTCAAAAACTATACTTGGAAAAAACTAATGTGATTTTACTAGAAAACAGTGTGGATTAAATCATTTAAATACAAATTATAGATCGTGAATATATCATCTCTGTCAGTATGGTTAAAATATGTTGTTTCATTAAGGTAAATATACTTATAATATAGGTATTATTTTGTATAAATTAAATAGTGATGTTAGGAAATAACTAAAATAAATTCTTGAAAATGAACATAACGTAACTAACAAAAATTTCCAAGAGTGGTACAGACACTAGAACATAGTACCAAGATATAAGAGTAAAATTTTTTTATGGATCCGCCACTACCTAATGATCAACCCTAGGATGATAGAGAGTGTGAAAATGATTTTTATTATAGACAATTGGATTATGAATTCAATTTTAACAAAATTATGTTATCATTAAATATATACCAATAATGGGTTTTTCTTTTATAAGATAAAACTATTAGGTGTTTTAAATGATTTCTTATTAGGTAAACTATTTAAACATCCTTTCATTATTAAAGGTTTCAATGGAAAAAATCTTCAATAAATAGATCACAAAGTTGAAACTAAACTATTTCAAGTAGAATATAGTGGTAAATTTTACTTTTTCAAGGAATTTTGATGATGTAACTAGTATAAATAGTAATATATCATTGGTAAATCATTATTTATATTCCTTTAGAATATTTATGTATTATAGGTGTTAAATAAATATTGATCTTGGTATGAAGATAAAAGATCCTTCAATCATGGTGTGTTTGAGAATATCATTACAAATAATTCATCAATAATTATGTATATAGTATATATTTTTCATAAACATACATTTTCATATACACATTTGGTTATTGGTTTTATTAAAAGGATAATTTACACCTTTATTTTCATGGAGAGATCGATTAGTAGTCTTGAAATAATTTTTTTATCTTTTTATGATATTATTTAAAAATAAAAGCATTAAAACCTAAACATATACCAAATAATATGATAGATTAGACCTAATATGAGTTATAATATGAAAGAAGGACATCATGTCACATGTTTTTGTGTTACGATGTGAATCATTTGTCAAGGAAAATTCTATAAAAAACATGAATTAGAAATAAAAAGTGTGTTATTGTGAATTATAAAAATGTTTCTAAGGATATTTTATAAATATCTAGGATGGAAAATTAAAATTAAAATTAGAGACTACTTTTATATAAGATAGAGAAAATATATAATTTTTATAGTGGGATAAATAAAGAATATGTTATGTTAAAGTCTTAAGATGAATACGATTTTGAAATAATAATAAGTTCCATTATAATTCAGGAAAAATAATGTTATTGAGAGAAACTGTTAATAGTAAATATAGAACAAAAGATAAATCATTTATAATCACTATGTCAGGTGATATTTTTTTATTAGGGATAATGAATCCTTATCCTTCATAGAATCAGTAAATAGATAATAATCATATAAATTGAACATATATATGAATTCATAAATGGATTACATATATGAAAATAAAGATAGTATTTTGGTAGAACTTATTACTAATTTGAATCCCACTAGGTCCAAATGGGTTTCCAATAATGTTATCAACAATGATGGAATATAAAATTCCTATAAATAAATATTAGATGATAAAAGTTTTAAGATAAGAAATGATTTTGGCACTAATGAAAAAATTTCATCAATAAATATATTATAATTTATTTAAACTGTAATTATTATAGAAGTGTACCATGATAATTTGTGACACCCTTCACGTGTTATGATACGTATGGTATAATCTGGGCCTCATTTATATCTATTTTGGTTCTACAGTTTTTCTAGAGTTAAGGGATTAGATTTTGGATTATTGTAGAAAAATGCAGGTTCTTGATTTATACTCCTTTCGTAGTAAATGGGTGACAATTGTGTGATATAGATTATTATGTTCTAGTGTATTTTTTCACAGTTTGAGATTGGTTTGTCTAATTGTAAAATATTTCATGGAAAACCATGTGATAGGTTAGGTTTGGGTCTAGAGGTGATTTCACGGCTTAAACATGGATTTTATAACAATGTGGTTATTTCTTGGTAACCATGCACTTTGATTTTCAATGGATAGTAGAGAATATAGCGTTAAAACACAATTTTTTTATCCATGCATCCAAATCACTTGATCTATATGAATCTCTTAAAACTGGAAAATTACCTCAACACCATTGGTTGCTCTGACACAAAATTTCCCCCTAATATCTCATTATCTTTTCCCACCCTTTAATTAATACTCTAGAAGGTTATCCCTTGGGTATATTAGTGATTTTTTATAGATTTCGATGTATCTATTTAAGGTATGTTTAAATATATTATTCATTCTTCATCTGTTATATATATTTACTCTCAATCTCTCATCCCCTTGATTTGTTGGAACCCAAATGGGATGTAATGGGGAAATATAATGTTTAACGTTTGGAATTGATTATTTTTATTATTGATCTAGAATTTTTAGGACTATATGTATTCATTTATAATAAATAATTTCAAATGAACATAAGTTTCCTCTATTGCTGTTGTAGTTGTCTCTGTATAATAGTTATTTTTCCTGGAATAATTTATCAATATTTTATTTTTCTTTAGTTCTTCTAGGGGGAAATGTTTATTTGATATGTATTAGGGTTGATTTATGAAAAAGATTATTTTTCATGGAAAATTGTTTAATGGTGTTTTTTCATTAAAAATAGTTTTATAAACTTCATATTTTTGATAAAATGTATCATTGATGATTTGGAGTATAAAATGAGGTTTTAATCATGTGAGTGGTATTGATTTTATTATTTAAATATTTTATTAAATTGTTGGAGTTATTTACAGGAATTTCTTATAAAAACATATCACATGGGAACCTTAGGCTCATCAGCTTATAGATATATAGAAACCTCAGTCAGTGGGGAACAACTGATGATTATAGGTGTGATACTGATAAACTATTGTATGTATCTATATCAATAAGATAAAAACTATATTCTAATAGTGTTTCTTGTTTGTCTTAGATATGTCTTCCCATAGGGTATAGCACAATTTTTATAGTTTTATTCATAATAGTGATGTTTCGTGCTTTGATTACTCATATGTTTACATTTTGAGTAATAAACACTCTTCAAAACATCCATTTGGGTAATCATTCATATTTATTTCCATATTCTTATGGATTTGAATATGGATTTTCTTAAAGGAAAATCAACGAATTTTTTGTGAAATTTTTTTTCAAATAAAATTATTAAAGAAGTTTTTTTAAAGTACGAAGTAATTGTAACATAGAAATGGACATTTTATGGATTCATAGTGGTATACTATTCATAATTTACCTCACACCTTGTATATTACATTAGTAATATACATAATTGTATTTATAGGATCTAAGTAAAAGTAAGGATATCATGTATCTAGATGAATTATCCCGGTTGATGTCTCTTCATGGTGATTTTTTAATGTCATGAAAGAGGGTCACATGGATTCTTTATTTTAGTCTCGGACATACGTAGTTTCTGGGATTATCTTTCTGCCTTTTCTTGTTCTGTCTCATGGTTTTATACCTCTTCTTAAATTATATACAATTTATAAATATCATTATCTTATTATATATGATACCTAATAAGTTGTTATTTCATGTTCAGATTATTCCAATGGTTGTATGTGTTGATACCTAGGTTCTTGTCACCAATTCATGGTGATCAAAAACACTCTTCCGAGGTGGTAGTCTCTCGTAGGTGACATGTCAAGTCAACCCATGTTGGTTTGTTACTAAATATCATTAATTAGAGGTTTCTTTTTTGATTTATTGTATACCATTGTTACAAACATCTAGACTAGGGTAGTAAGTGTTGAAGGGTTCTTGGTCAACTCAATTTCATATATAACATTCAGTTACCTTGAGTGGCCAAGAATTTTCTCACAAAGATTGTAAGATTGATTTGGGGTTTATTTAAATGAACCTTATTAATTTTATCTATTGGTCTCTATGATTTTCTTCAATCCTTGTTGTTTAAGTGATTTAATATATATTTCTAATGTTTATATTTTAATTTGGAGATTTATTCCAATTCTAATAAGTCGATACCTCTTGTGTTCAATAGATAATTCCTCTATAAGGTTCTATTTTATTATAAGGGAAGGAACTATCAGAAAATCCCATATAAAACCCCTTCCTTCAGCCCATTTTAGTGGAAATAATAATCTAGGATATGCAATTACAAGGTCAATAATGTCGTGGAATCTAATAATTTATGGTGAATTGTTCATTGGATTTTACTAAGAAAATTACAATAATATTCATTAGGGAAAAAGAAACCAAAGTCCCCAAAGAATAGAGTGAGAGAGTAGAACATATATTCAACTTTTTTTTGTTCTCTAGAGGACTATATGTTTGGAGTTTCCACTTATATGCTTGAGGTTCCTAGAATGAAGTGGTTGGATTCCATCATTCTAGCTAAATTCTACATGGAAATCACATAAACAACATTCAAGAAGTCGTTCAATAAGAAATTCTATCCAATGACCTTACATATGGAAAATGATTTGGACATTATCACCATGGATCAATGAGACTATTTAGTTATGTAGTATGATACTCTTTTCACCATGTTATTTTATGTATCTCTAAAATATGGAACTAATGACTACCTCAAGGATAAATGGATTCATATGGGTCTGATAGTAGAGATTTTATTGATCCTTATGATCATGTGCTTAATGGACCTTATCGATGTAGTTGATGATGTGGTTATAGCTAATGTAGAGTTTTCCAGGAAATAGGTCTTAGTGGAGCATCTGCTATTATAGGGGTAGTCAGGGTGTGTCACCTATCCTGAAAAGTAATCATAGTAATTGTTATTTGTTTTAATTAGGATCTATTAATGAGGTTTCTTCAGGAATATACTAGGTAGGTTTCTTCCATTGTGTAAGTCCTAGCCATTAAGAAGCCTAATTGTATGGTAACACCCTATCTCTTCAATTATTGTGGACAATCTGGTCAACTTAAATGTTTTTTAATAATATTTTAATATGGAAGTGGAGTTGGATTCACCATAACAAAAGATCCTACGATTATATAGATGTAATGAATAGGTGGTGGATCTGATTATAATGATAAGGGGGATAATCCAGCAATGTAGAACTCTTATATAGGGGTTTAGTTTGGATGCCTTTATACAGTAGAGTATTAACCAGAAGAATATGAAGTGGGCATGACTACTATGAGATGTATAATGTTTATTACATCCTCTACAATCCTAGATCTGTTTGATACTAGTGCATCTCATTATTTTATATCATAAAATATGTCCGATGTTTTTGGATTATTCTTGATGATTATGTCATTTTTATGGGTCATTTTACTATCTTCAGGTTCTGGAAAGATAAGGGGTTTTATATTTTATATTTGTTAGGGTATGATATCCAACAATGAGGTCATATGTCATTTCCTCGTTCTAGATCTTAATATCATTGAAATTATCATTGAAATTGATTAAGTGGTTCATTTTAAGTCTTAAGTCGACTGTTATCATTTTTAGCTTTATTTTCAATCTCTTGAGGGGGACACATGTGCCTTTCAAGGGAGTGAGATCCTATATCTCATTGAGTATGGAATATTTTTCCTCATGTTAGAATGATCTCATTCCAATTTTTAGAGATGTTTATTAAGTCCATTTATTATTAATAATGTTGTATTATATCTACTATTATTAAAGAGTATTTTAAATATTTTCCTAGTAAACTTTTATTGTCAATTCCCTAAAGAGAAGTTGTGTTTTCTACTAACCTGCTTTTGGGGATGATTATCATCTCCTCACCATTTTATAAAATGACATCCATTGAGAAAATGAAATAAATGTTCAGATTAAGGATCCTAATTCCAAAATAATTGTTTGTATGAGTGTGAAAACTTGTATTTCGTTGATTCTATTCATGAATAAGGTATATGGAAGCCTCCAGTTGTGTATGGACTACAAAAATTTAAATCAAATGACTATTCAAAAAGGTTACCATTTTCCCATTATTGAATATATGTTTTATCAACTTAGGGGATCCTGATAATTTTCAAATATTTAATTTTGATAGGGGTACCATCAGTTAAGAGTCTTCGAGGAGGATATTACGAAGACTATATTCCAGAAAAGGTATAGAAATTATAAGTATTTTTATTTTCCAATTTGTCTTGTTTACACTCATGTGTTTTTTACAACTTTGATGAATTAGATCATTTATTTCTTATGGGACACTGTCATGTTTGTTATTGTGGATGATATTATGGTTATTTTAAATACTAAATAAGAACTCAGAGATCATCATGATATTGTTCTCAGAACTCTGAATGAAAAACAAATGTATTTAAAAATTACTAAATTCCAGTTTTGGATTTGAAAAATTAGGTTTCTAGAAAATGTTATATATGAGGTAGGTATCTCAGAGAATCATAAACATTTTTATCCAATTATTCCCATAGATCGACCAAGAATCTGTTTGATATTTATATAATCTTGGTTTTGTTTGGTTATTATAGAATTTTCATTCCAAATTTTTCCATGGTTCCATCTCATATTTTTGAGTTGATACATAAAGGAATTGAGTTTGAATGGAATGGTAATTCTCAATGATCATTTATGAAAATTAAATTGAGGTTGACTTTATATATAGTCTCATTCTTTCGGAATCGGGTTTTGGTAACCACGAATTTTTTTATGCCTCGACTATAGGATTGGGATGTGTTCTAATTTAAGGGAAATGGGTAGTGACATATGGATCTTGCTAATTATACCCTCATGATAATAATTATTCTAAAAATTATCTTGAATTTCCTACTATGATACATGATCTAAATACTTGGAACCACTAACTCTTCATAGATAGGTTTACTATATATTTGGATTATAAGTGTCTGATGTATATTTCATCTAAGATACATATGAACCTATAATAGAGATGTTTGGTTGGGTTTCATCAGAATTTTGATTTTGATATTTCATACACACCTAGAAAATAGAATTTGGTCACTGATTCACTGATAAATAATTTAATGAAATAGAATAAGAAGGAATCTTTGGAAGAATGATCTTTGATGGTTTTATTAATTGAGATGTGCTTTGAAATGGAAGAATTTGGTGGGAAGGAGTTCTTATATTGTGTGAAATATGATTCTTTATTTGATTATTTGATTCCTCTTGGACAATAAATAAACAATTATTTTCATCATTTTGGTTAAATACTCTATTTTAATGTGACTTTTTGTGATTAGAGTCATTTTCCTTTTGTTGTTTATTATTTATGAGGTAGATTAGTCATTATAATTACTTTGTGAAGGAAATTGATGGGTAGTTTAAATTAACCCAATTGTTCCATTAAACATGGGACTACAAAGATAAATCATGATTGGATATGTTGGTATTAGTTGTTGGGGATGAGATATTCAAATGGGGATTTTTGTATCATGATTTCTTTTCTAAAAACCTATCACGTTAGATCACCAAAGGCCAGTTAGTTTTTTCCCTTTTCCAATTCTAGTATGTTAGTGGGATGAGATATCCATGGACTTCATTGAAGTTCTACCATGGAATCCTAGCGGGGAAAATATTATTTGGGTGATCATTGATTTACATTCAAAATCACCTCATTTCCATCACATTAAAAAGATAATAAAGGTAGAAGATCATGGAAACATATATATATGAAGGATCCAAAAGATCTACGAAGTGTCTTCTGTGATTATTTAGAATAGGGATATGTGATTTAATTTTTAGTTTTGGAAGGGTTTATAAGAGGTGATGGGTTTCCAATTGTAATTAACCACAATATATCATGCTCAGACTGGTGGATATACTATGTGATCCCTTAGGATTATTTAGGATATGCTTCATGCATGCATTATTTATTTTGATGGTTCATAGGTAAGTAATTTGTCCATAGTTGAGTTTTCCTATAAAACAGTTAACAATATTTTATTAAAACAAAGCCCTTTGATGTATTTTGGAGGTATCCTTGAAAATATGGGTTATTTTTGAAATATTTAAGACAATAGTATTTGGTGGTACTGAATCGTGTTTTCTAGATTAAGATTATTTTGGAGGTTATTTAAAATATGTTAGAGATAGATTGTATTCAACAGAAATCCTATGCTCACATTCTCCATTTCTCGCTAGAGTTTGCAGTTTGTCATCGGATTTTTCACATGAATTTACCTTATTTGGGACATATTCATTTGGGAAGTTATGGAAAGTTGGTAACAAGTTTAATTGGACCATAAAAAAATTGATAAACATATTTGAAAGGTGGGATATTATTTGTACTTACTATCTCACTTAACATCAATATGTGAGGTGTTTTATGTTTTCTAAATAAGGTTGTATCAACCGAACCCTTCAAAATTTTTAGAAACCGAAAATTTTGATATAAATCCCAACACCATAGTTGATGAGATCCTAATTTATATTATGGATCATGTGAATATGGTTATGTGTGGAAAATTGTTTCCCTTGATCCATGAAATATGGTAGTGTGTATGGGATAAAAAAATGGTTTGGGAACATAAGGCATTTATGATGTAGTAGTGTGTAACACCCTGAGATTTTATGAGATATATTATTATTAATTTCTTTCATATCTTCTGTTGTACGCTACACCAAGATTATCTTGCGCTATACACAACACCATATTAGCTGGCAGTTTATGAAACACTATTCATGGATTGTGTTATACAAAATTTCAAGTTCGTTTGATAGTAGTTATTCTACGCAACATTGAGTGTGTGTGTGTGTGTGTATATATTTTCAACGTATAAATAAAATATGGTTGGATTATATTATACACAACAACAAAGGAGTCTTTCACTACATGCAACCCTGACTTGGTTTGCGTTACACGCAATCGTGACCTTCCTCGATATCATGTGTAGTACGCCATACCGGGTTTCACTAAACAACGATATATTGTTATAATATTATTATGGAATAGCTGCTATTAATTGTATTAACTAAATTTTGAATTTTATAACATTATTATTCATCTTACACATTTTCTAGAACATGGTATGAGAACAAGATAAAATTTTCAGGTAAAATAAGTATTTTTCAAAAAATGTAGTTTTGCCGTATTTTAATGGCGCACCCACTATAAATCTAATTTTTATGGGTTTATAAGTTCAATTTGAAAAAAAATTCTTATTTAGAATTAGGATATAAAAATTTACTTTGGATAAAAGTTTCATATTATTCTGATAACTTTCATATTTTAATGAATAGTAAAAACATGATATATTTTAAATAAAAACAACTTTTTTCATCGCAATAATTTATATAGTAAGATTATAATATTTAGTTGTTTTAAAGTATAAAGAGAATATATTTTTACCATTTAATATAATTTATGTCATTAGCATTGATTTTACGTTGAATTAATAGGAAAAATCATTTCAATCTTTTGCAATGTTTTAACTTTTAAAACTCATTTTCTTAACAACAGGATTAATTTTAAATTAATTTCTGCAACTTTTTTTTATTGAATTTAGAAAAATGGATTCCATATTTGGAATCAGTGGGTCCAAATTATGTTAATAGGAAACTTATTATTTTTGGGCATTATGAATAGTAACTACGGTAAATTTTATTTACCATAGTAAAAGGTAAATCAGGTAATTAAGGTTAAATATAATATTATAAAATTACCCTAACACTTGTCTTAATATAATTGGATGCTTATATTTAGTTATAAGGCATATTTGGGTCGAAATTGAATCCATTGTAACCCACTTGGAGGTGATTAAAATCTTTAGTTTATTTTATATAAAGGAAAGTGAAATATGTCTCACTCAACTGTAATAATTAAAGTGTTTTTAATATATGTTTATACAGAATATAAAATCAGTTATAAATAATCATTTGAAATATAAAGTGTTTTTATTTATCATGGTAATTTATTTATAATTTTTAAGAGATATTTAATTACCTTAATATCTTATACATTAATGACGCAGAAATTATTTATTTGGTGAAAAATAAGTAATATAGTTTTTATTGAAATAGTAATACCCATTAAAAGGATCACAAACCTGACCAAAACTTATTGGTAGTGTATAAATACACCATAATCATCCAAATACCGAATATATGACCATTTGAAGTCTTATAAAAGTGATTATGACACTTATATTATTTTATTTTAAATGATGTCAAAGTTTTGAGCTTCATAATTTAATAAATATAACAATTTAAATGTTGGGTGTTTTAGATATAAATCTGAATAAAAGTATTCTTATGGAATCTATAAGATTTATATTCATCATAGTAATTTATTTTTAATTTTTATACAACAAATAAGTATATTTAATAATTATACAAAAATGTTGTAGAAATTATTTTATTAAGAGAAGTATCAAATAAATGGTTTTAAAATTAGTAAAATAAATATTATATGAACAATTTAATATACTTAACTAATTTTATACACTAATATGACATATTAGGAACCTATTAATTTTTTTATTTAGAATATATCTTCTGTTTTGATTTTATTTAAATTAAAATAAATGATTAGTGTCAAAATTGACACTATTTTTATTTTATAAAAATAACATATTATTAAATTATGTAAAAATAAGAAAAAAAATTTAAAAATTATAAATTGAAATTTATATAGTCTAAAATTTCATAAAGTATACAATTATTTAAAATTAACAACAAATAAGTGATTATTTATAACAATTTAAAATTTAGAATTTTATTACCACAAATACAATTAAATAGATTAAATAAGGATAAATCAAAATGATAAGGTTTAAAATAAGATCAAAACATGTCTAAATTTGATTGGTTGATGATATTACAACCTTATCTCATCTAATATTCTAATTGAGTCATTTTTGGAGGTTTTTATGTGGGGTTCGAATTTATATTAAAATAATATTTTTGAGGGTTCCAAAGGTGCCCCTCTCATCCCTTATAAAAGGGCACCTCCTCCCTCTAATCTTTATACAAATTTGAGCCTTCATGATCGAAAAAACCCTGACCATTTCCCTTATGAACTTCCCTAGAAATATTCTAGAGGTCCTCATCTTCTTCAAATACCAATTTTAGTGCCCTAAGAGGAGGTTTCAAAGTGCCATGTCGAAGAAAAGGTAATATCAGTTACCGATTCATTCAAACTTATTTCTTCTTCTACTTCCTATTATATAGTTGTTTCATTATGAAGTAATAACATCAGTATCAATCATATACTGATATGTTATTATAAATATGAAACAACCATATTCCACCTTCTATCCATCCTATGGAGAAGGAAATCATCATGCGTGCGTACGTACGGAATACCGTCTCCACGCCGTGGTGTAATCTGTTTTCCACCACCACCTTATGTGGATGGGTATAATGGTGTAAAGAATAAATATATCTGATTATTTTAAAGTGTTATTGATTCTAAAACAGTATACATACACTTAAATACAATTCCACAATCATGGGAATTATATCATCCCTTGTGCGTACGTACGGACTACCGTCTCCACGAACGCGATAAGATTTATTCTTCATGTTAACCATTCATGAATGATTATAAAGTATATATAATGAATAATAATTAAATATATGACATAATAATTCTACAGGATTTATTTATATATATATATATTTCATCTATTTAATTCCATTCAATTAAATAAGGAAACGAAAACAACGTTCATGCGTACGTACGGCCTACCGTCTCGATGAACCGTGTATTTCATTCCATTTTATCAATCTATCATATATATGTATATGCTGAATATTTATTATATATAAATAATGTTTTAAATTATGAATTTATGGAAATTAGGATATATGTAATAATATCAAGAACAACAAGTCAAAACACGTACGATAAATGAAACGATTTTACCCAAAACGCTGCTTTAGTATGGATTTACAAAACAACAGGTAATATAAAGTCATACATGAACCATATATGATATCATAACAATGAATATGATTCTGTAATAAGTCAATGACATTATTTAAAACATTATACAGGAGATTTGGATACGTACGAAGCATATCGGAACTAAGTTAAGGGATAAAATTTAAATCTCATTTTTATTCGAGATTGCTTATACGCAAGTATTTACTGGGGTTATATTTTTCATCCATGACCATAAACATGTTTTTCATAAAGTTTTTAATATTATTACATGTATTTTTAAATCCATTATTACCCCTATTTGACTTTTAATTTTTTTTATGGATTGAATCATTATTTTGTTTACCATACGTGGTACATTTTGACTTTTCCGACAAAATTATGAGGAGATTGTTTTTTGATCTTATACGATATGAATGGATTTTTACAGTTTCATAATGCCTAATTTTCATAAATATTCCTCTACAAGATTTCATTATTATTTTCAAAAAAATCCTTCTATTTTAAAATTAAATGGCATTTTGTGAAAAGAAAATGATTTTGAAAAGAAAGGATATTTTCCACAAGAATTCATTTCAAGTGTTTTATCAAAACCAATATCCATCTAAGATGACATAATTTCACATGTTTATGTTTCAATTATAATGTCTCTATGATTTACATGGTTTCACATTTCTTATGATGAAATGATATTCATTTGTTTTATATGGATTATGTTATGATGGGATGAGGTTTATGAAAACCATTTTATTCTTTGGGTTATGATGAATGATTTATGTATATTTTGTGGCATAAGTAAGAATAATTTTATTATGAGATGGATGAGACCTATATCTCCCTCCAATGCATTGGGTAATGATTTATATCTCATGATATAGCATGGTTGAAATGGAAAGTAAATCTGGTTTAGTAATACAGGGCTGGAATGGAAAGTAAACCCGGTTCAGTAAGGGACTTTGTCCACTAAGATGGTCTTGGCAGAAATGCCTTGGCTACTTTGGAAATCATATCATGTGCTTAATGTTTTTCCACAATTACAAGTTTTATTCCAATGATATTTTATCATGATTGATTTTCCATTATGATGTATGCCTTACGTACTTCAATGTTTTATGTCATTGCTCAAGATTTCAATGTTTAACCATTATGTTCATGTTTTTATGTTCATATGTATATGGTTTGTTTGATTTTCTCCATTCTTACCCTTACTGAGCATTTGAGCTCACCCTTTATATGTTTCATTTTCCCCAGGATATAATTAAAGGTTTTAGGTAAGAAAAAACAAAGGAAGATCTTTATAGGAGATGTTGAAGATCTGTTACCAATATTATAAGATTATATTCTGAGTTTCCAAAGACACTAAACTATTACGGTCCTTTGGTGTCTGTTTTTGTTATGTATTAGATATTCCTCAAAATTATTGTAATTTCTATGTACGTCAAGCATTGGGTCTCTACAGTTGTTATCAGAGGAAAGGTTTAGTTATCCTTTGGAAACTAGGATGTGAAAACTTTAGTGAAATCCCTAGTGATATTTCTAATGTATGTCTAGGGATGTCCTTAAGGTTTAGTATAACTATAGGTTACAGTCCTAGAGTTATGTTGACGATCATGAGTAACCTAGGGTGAACTTAATGTGTCATGGATCAAAGAATGTGTGACATGTTAGACATCCCATAATTGAATTTTAATGATTATTTGGTTCCTCATATTTTAACTATTTCTTACACTATGGTTTCTGGTTTTAGTCAATGGAGCGAACAAGAAGGAATTTAGTTAATGTTGATTCTGATGGACAAATTAGTGACTATGATCAACAAAATTGTGTAATTCCTAGAGAGAATGATATTGTGATTATACGGAATCAGTCATCATGATATATAATTAACAAGGTGAACTTTGGTGGTATTCCTAATTCATAAAATAAGAGGAAGATGGAATTTTATGCAGGTTCGCAAGGTGGGGAGCATAGAGAAAGGAAGATTGAGATTTCTAAAGAAGGGAAGAAGAACCTTGAGGAATACCTCAAATTGAGGGGAAGATGTTATCTATTTGGAGAAAAGGGTCATAGAGTGACAGACTGTTATGGAAAACATGGGCATTAACCAACTCAATGCCCTGACCTAAGAGGTTACTTCTAAATCAAGGAAAGAATTACTCCATGTCAATCATTAAAGAGTATGGATTGAAGTTTTTATGTATTGGTATTCAATATTAATGTTGATGAGGTACTTTTATGGTATATTGGAATATTTTTGTATTAGGCTATTGTGGTTTTCAATAATTTTATGGTACCGGTAAAAATGAAAAGTGATTAAAATATTTTGGAAAGAAGATGATAAGCACATAATGAATGGATAAGAAGAAAATAATATGTTTGATAGTATTCTTGAGCTCATGATTGATATAAGGACTAAGTGGTATCATGGTTTGAGTATATAAATTTTTCGGGATTTTGGTATGTGGAAAGTGTTAACTTTTTGACAACATTATTGTTTTCACTATGGTTCAATGGGTATTCATTTTTTAAGAGAATACATGATTAAGGTATTCACATGTCTGGAATGTGAAAAACAAGATATATTTTATGATATATAGGGGATAAATGATGGTATTCACATGCTCGGTAGATGAAATTTATAGTAATTGTTTTCTTTATACTATGAGCTTGGACAGAAGTATTTTGGATAAGCCTAAAGATTGGAATGAATTAAGATAGTATTGTTTAAGGCTAGATATTTTTTCAATATTATTGCAGGAATGTTATAATAGTGCAGTATTAGAAAAAGGACAACTCATAGGATGGGCTTCAACCCAATTCATTGGACAAGGCTGCGGGAATCGGACCCACAACCGAAGTACGACAGACCTTTAGCGCCAACCACTGGCCTACAGGAAGTCCCTGGTTAGTAGAAATAGGTTTTATTTTATTAAGTGGTACGATAGATGAATTATAAGTTAATTTTTGGAATCATATACGATTAACCTCACCATAAATGGACTTATGTATAGTTGATAACGTTTTCTAACCTTTTTATTGAAACAGATGGAATGACCCATTATTCTATCACATGATCTGCTAACTCTTCACGAATAAAAAATTCATCTTTATTTCTTTAAGAGATGAAGTATAAATTGTTCAAGGCATGAACAATTGTGAGATTTTACCAAAATCATGTAAGTATTTATTTTAATTCATCAACGTTATAGAAACGATCATGAAAACCAACAATGTTGTCCTAGTGATCGTATATCTGATGAATCAGATGGTCCCTTAGATCATCACAAATTTATGGCTTTTTGACTGTTGGATTTATCATAGCCATGTCCTCTACCACTCTCCATCAGAACTTGATGGTTAGATTTCTATTCCAATATTATCTTGTGCGATACGCATCACCAAATTAGCTTGATGTATACACAACAATATTCTTGAATTATGTTACACACAATGTCAAGTTTGTTTGATTGTAGTTATTCTACGCAACATTGAGTGTGTATATATATATTAATATATATATATTCAGTGTATAAATGAAATATGGTTTGATTCTATTATACGCAATAACAAAGTAGTCTTTCACTACACGCAACCCTGACTTGGCTTGCATTACACGCAATCACGACCTTCCTCGATAGTGTTTGTAGTACGCAATACTGGGTTTCACTAAACAATGATATATTGTTATAATATTATTATGGACTAGCCTCTATGAATAGAATTAAATAAATTTTTAATTTTATAACATTATTATTCATTTTACACCTTTTCTATAACATGGTATGAGAACAAGATAAATTTTTCAGGTAAAATAAGTATTTTTCAAAAAATGTAGTTTTGTCACCTTTTAATGGTGCACCCACTTTGAATCTAGTTTTTGATGGATTTATAAGTAAAATTTGACAAAATAAAATTATTATTTGGAATAAAGATATAAAAATTTACTTTGAATAAAATTTTCATATTATTCTGATAACTTTCATATTTTAATAAATAGTAAAAACACGCTATATTTTAAATAAAAAAACTTATTATCATCGAAATAATTTATATGGTTAGATTATAATATTGGGTGGTTTTAAAGTATAAATAGAATATATTTTTACCATTTAATATAATTTATGTCATTATCATTGATTTTACATTGAATTCATAGGTAAAATCATTTTAATCTTTTACAATGTTTTAACTTTTAAAACCCATTTTCATAACAACGGGAATAATTTTAAATTAATTTATGAAAATTTTGTGTATTGAATATAGAAAAATGGATTCCATATTTGGAATCATTGGGTCCAAATTATGTTAATAGGATACTTTTTATTTTTGGGCATTATGAATAGTAACTACGGTAAATTTTATTTACCACTGTAAAAGGTAAATCGGGTAATTAAGGGTAAATATAATATTATCAAATTACCCTAATACTTGTATAAATATAATTGGATGCTTATATTTTTTCCTAAGGCATATTTGGGTCGAAATGGAATCCATTGGAACCCACTTGGAGGTGATTAAAACATTTAGTTTATTTTATGTAAAGGAAAGTGAAATATGTCTCACTCAACATTACTAATTAATGTATTTTTAATATAAGTTTATACAGAATTTAAAATTAGTTATAAATACTCATTTGAATGTTAAACTGTTTTTATTTATCATGGTAATTTATTTATAATTTTTAAGAGATATTTAATTAACTTAATAACTTATACATTAATGATGCATAAATTATTTATTTAGTGAAAAATAAGTAATATAGTTTTTATTGAAATAATAATACCCATTAAAAGGCTCACAAACCTGACCAAAACTTATTGGTAGTGTATATATACACCATAAGAATCCAATGACAGAATATATATCCGTTTTGAGTCTTATAAAAGTGATTATGACACTTATATTATTTTATTTTAAATGATCTCAAAGTTGTCTCCTTCATAATTTAATAAATACAACCTTTTAAAAGTTGGGTGTATTAGAAAAAAAATCCGACTAAAAGTATTCTTATGGAATCAATAACATTTATCTTCATCCTATTATTTTATTTTTAATTTTTATACAACAAATAAGTATATTTAATAATTATAAAAAACATTAGTAGAAATTATTTTATTAAGAGAAGTATCAAATAAATGGTTTTAAAAATAGTAAAATAAATATTATATGAACTATTTAATGTTCTAAACTAATTTTCTAGATGAATATGACATTTTAGGAACCTATTAAATATTTTATTTTGAATATATCCTCTATGTGTATTTTATTTAAATTCAAATAAATGAATAGTTTCAAAAATGACACTATTGTTATTTCATAATACTAACATATTATTAAATTATTAAAAAATCACAAAAAAATTTAAAAATTATAAATTGAAATTTATATAGTCTAAAATGTCATAAAGTATCCAATTATGGAAAACTAACAACAAATAAGTGATTATTTATAACCATTTATAATTTATAATTTTATTACCACAAATTAAATTAAATAGATTAAATAAGGATAAATCAAAATGATAAGGTTTAAAATAAGATCAAAACATTTCTAAATTTTATTTATTGATGAGTATAAACCCTATATCATCTAATCTTCACATTGAGTCATTTTTGGAGGTTTTTATGTGGGTTTTAAATTTATATTAAACTAATATATTTGAGGGTTCCAATGGTGCCCCTCTCCTCCCTTATAAAAGGGAACCTCATCCCTCTCATCTTTACACAACATTGAGCCTTCATGCTCGGAAAAACCCAGACTGTTTCCCTTATCAAATTCCATAGAAATATCCTAGAGGTCCTGGTCTTCTTCAAAGACTAATTTTAGTGCCCTAAGACGAGGTTTCAAAGATGCGTGCCGAAGAAGAGGTAATATTTTTTACCGATTCCTTCAAATTTATTTCTTCTTATACTTCCTCTTATTTATTTGTTTCAATATGAATTAATAACATAAATATCACTCATATAGTGATATGTTAATATAAATATGAAACAAACCTATTCTACCTTCTATCCATCCTATAGAAAACAAAATCACCGCGCATGCGTACGTACGGAATATCGTCTCCACGCCGTGGTGTAATCTGTTTTCCACCACCACCTTACTTGGATGGGTATAATAGTTAAAGAATAAATATATGTGATTATTGTAAAGTGATATTGATTATTAAATATTATAAATACACTTAAATACAATTCCCCGATCATGGGAATGATATCATCGCTCGTGCGTATGTACGGACTACCGTCTCCATGAACGTGATAAGATTCATTCTTCATGTTAACCATTCATGAATGATTATAAAGTATATATAATGATTAATAATTAAATATATGAAATAATAATTCTACTATATTTATGTATATATATATGTATGTCATCTATTTAATTACATTTAATTCAATAAGGAAACGAAAACAACATTCATGCGTACGTACGGCCTACCGTCTCCATGAACGGTGTATTTCATTCCATTTATCAGTCTATCATATATATGTATATTCTGAATATTTATTATATATATATATATATATATCATGTTTTACATTCTGAATTTAAGGAAATAATGATATATGTAATAATATCAAGAACAACAAGTTGAAACACGTACGATAAATGAAACAATTTTACCCAAAACGCTGCTTTAACCTGGATTTACAAAACAACGGGAAATATAAACTCATAAGTGAACCATATATGATATCATAACATTGAATATGATTCTATAATAAGTAAATTACATTATTTAAATCATTTTACAGGAGTTTCAGATACGTACGTAGCATATCGGACCTAAGGTAAGGGATTAATTTTCAATCTCATTTTTATTTGAGATTGATTATATGTAAGTATTTACTGGGGTTATATTTTTCATCCATGAACATAAATATGTTTTTCATAATGTTTTTAATATTCTACAAATTATGTTTAAAGTCATGTTTACCGCTATTTGTCTTTTACTTTGTGTTATGGATGGAATATTTCTTTTGTTTACCATACATGGTACAATATGTCTTTTCCAAAAAAAGTACGAGGAGAATGTTTTTTTAACTTATACGGCGTGAATGGATTTTTACGGTTTCATAATGCCTAATTTTCATAAAGATTACTATACAAGATTTCATTATTATTTTCAACAAAATACTTTTCTTTTAAAATTACATGGCATTTTTTGAAAAGAAAATGATTTTGAAAAGAAAGGATATTTTTCACAAGAATTCAATTCAAGTGTTTTATCAAAACCAATTTCCATCTAAGATGACATTATTTTACATGTTTATGTTTCAAGTATAATGTCTCTATGATTTACATGGTTTCACATTTCTTATGATGAAATGATATCCATTTTTTTATATGGATTATGTGATGATGGGATGATGTTTATGAAACCCATTTTATTATTTGGGTTATGATAAATGATTTATGTATATTTTGTGGCACAAGTAAGAATGATTTCATTATAGGATGGGAGGGAACTATATCTCCCACCAATTATTTGGATAATTATTTATATCTCATGAGATTGACTTGGCTGAAAAGGCAACTAAATCCGGTTTAGTAATACGGGGCTGGAACGACATGTAAACCCGGTTCATTAAGAGACTTTGTCTACTAAGAAGGTATTGGAAGAAATGCCTTGGATACTATGGAAATCATATCATGTGATTAATGTTTTTCCACAATTACACGTTTTATTACCAAGATATTTTATCCCGATTGATGTTCAATTATGATCTATGCCTTACGTACTTCCATGTTTTTTGTCATTGCTCAAGATTTCAATGTTTAAACATTATGTTCATGTTTTTATGTTCAAATGTATATGGTTTGTTTTATTTTATCCATGCTTACCCTTTCTGAGAATTTGAGAACACCCTTTATATGTTTTATTTTCCCCAGGATATAAAGAAAGGTTTTAGGTAAGAAAAAAAGGATGATCTTTATGGGAGTTGTTGTAGATATTTCAACAAGATTAGAAGATTATATTCTGAGTTTCCAAAGAAACTAAACTATTACGGTCCTTTGGTGTCTGTTTTTGTTATGTATTAGATATTCCACAAAAGTAATGTAATGTCTATGTATGTTAAGCTTTGGGTCTCTAAATAGTTTCATTTTGTATTTGCACATTCATAATCATAAGATCATTCTAGGAAATTAAAATGGGATTATGGGGAGAATTTTTACACCCTCTAAGTCACATGCATGTTATGTTTTGGGCCTCTTTTTTCACTATCATGGTTCTAATGGTTTTTAGATGTTTATAGATAAATATTTTTTATTTTGGGGATAAAAAGGCTTGTCACATTGCTTGTGAATAGTTAGTTGTAACTATGAGATAATAATGATATATGGATTTGTTGGTTCCAATGAAATTTTGATTGTCTTTAGAAAGGTCTTTCTAACTGTAAATAATTCTAAGAAAACCATGTGAGAGGATTGGTTTGTATATAGAGGCAACTTCATGTCTTTTACATAATTTTTCTAACTATGTGAATATTCCTAGGTAAACATAAACTTTAGTTTTTAAGGTATAGTTGTGACAACATGGATAGTTCATGGATTGTCTAACAATGAATCCAAACTTTGTGAGTCGTATGAATTTTATAAAATTATAAAAATACCCAGACACCCTCAGTTGTTTGTACCCCAAATTTTACCCTATTCTCCCATTAGTTTGTCCCATACATTCCTTGACACTCTATAGAGTTATCCCCTTTTTATCTTAGTGATTATCAATCTATTTGAGATGATATATTCATTGTATGTGCGAATATGTACTCAATTACTCATCTATTCTCTAGATATACCCCCATTCGCTCTCCTCCTTACCTCATTAGAACTCTATTATGACTTGACAACAAGATCTAAGGTATTTGGTAAAGAATTAATTATTTTTCTTATGGACTGAGGCTTGTGATGAATGGATCTCTTAATTTGCAATCAAGTTTTTAATGGCGAATATGTTTCATCCATTGTTGAGATATGTGTCTCTAGATAATGGTTATTTTTCATTGAATAAATTATAAATTTTCTGTATTCATTTGGATTGGATTCTGGAAACGTTTTGTTTGATATCATTCAGGTTTAATTTATACAGTTGTATCATTATTGGCATGGAAAATGGTTTAAAATGTGTTTTATTTAAAAATAGGTTTGAACACACCATATGTTTAATGAAATCCCTCAAATATGTTATTTAATCTAAAATGATTATTCTAGAATGAGAGCTATAATTTATTTCCTGTAGAGTTTTTTTATAAAAAATATGGGCAGGATTTACTTGAACTTCGTGAGAAAACATTTGACATGGGGACCTCATGTACATCATGTTATGTCCATATGAAACCTTTGTAAGTCTGTAACCACTAGGGGTTATGTTTATGGTACTGATATAGTTTTGATGGAATTATTATCACTAGGATTCATATTATGTAATTTTACTATTACTTGTGTGTCCTGGTTACATATTCTCATATGCTAGATCCTAATTATTCTTGGTTTTATTCATGATAGTGATGTTGCATTATTTAAATTCTTATATGTTTCTCTTATGAGATATGAAGGATCTTGATCAATTCACTCTATGTTATCATTCATATTTGATTCCATATTCTTATGAAATTTAATATGGATTGTTTTAATAGAAAACCAAATGTTGTTTTATGATGATTTTTTTTGAAATAAAATGCTTTATAAAATATATTTTGTATTGAATATATAAATAATGGTTTCATTTTGATATTATTTGTATAGATTCATAGTGGTATCCTACTAGGTTTTTCCCTCACACCATGCATATTCCTTTGGGTGTATGCAGAAAACGTTTCGTTGGATCTAGATAAAGGTTAGGTTATCATGTATTCATATAAAATATCTTACATAATTTCAATTCATGGTGGTTTCATATTGTTGTTGAGTACTGTCACATGGAGGCATAGTTTTAGTCGTTGATTTATGTTGTTTCTGGGATTATCCTTTTGTATTGTTATGTTATATAACATGTTTTTATAATTCTTCTTCCATGACACACTCTAGTTTCTTTACTATTATCTTGTTATATACGAGACATGTTGTGTTGTTTTTTATGGTTAAATCATTACAATTTTGTATGCGTTGATACCCATGTGTGTGTTTCCAACTAATGTTGATCCGGAATTTTCTTGAGGCCTTGTGGTGGAACATCTTGGGTGACGTGTCAGCTATAGTTGGGTTGGTTCATTACATAAATATATTTTATGGTTGAATGAAAATAATCATTTTTTTAAATGGAATACTTTAAAATATATTATAATATATAACTATAAGGATTTGTGAACAAAAATCGTCAATATATTAAAAATGATACAAGGATCCATTAATGGATCAAAAAAATATATTCAATCCTGGAATGATTTTCTTTCCATGTGTCTAAAAGAGTATAGTGGGAGAATCATAGTTTTTTACGTGATATATATTGATATCATATGGAAAAAGAGAAGTCTTGTAGTTCGTTAAGGCTTGGTTAAAAATATTTCCTCATGCATGACTTAAAGTAACAACCCATGTTTAGAGAAAAAGATTTTCTGATATTGATCTATGGGTTTCTTGGAATAATTCGTCATTCATAAATTGAAATGTTATTGAATATTAAAAGTTGATGAAATTTGGGGATATTTTTGGAAAATTTCACATGTCATAAATCATTCTATGGTTACGTGTTAGAAGATATATGAGGAGATTAAAAAATAAAAAAACTACATATCCTTTAGTGATGGAACTATCGCATATTCAATATCATATAATATATTTTATATTTCATTTGTTTAAATCATGGAAACAAATTTCAAAAAAAATCCATGAGAATTCCATTGATCAGTAATTATAATTATCCAATAGTACTTAAGATGTACAAGGGACATGTTTGTGGTACATATATAATAATTTGAGAAAGTTTTCAAGGGGGTATAATAACTACCCTCCAAATAGATAATTATGATCTTGTTTTAGAGTTATTAATATTAAATGGGAATCATTAGATACTTATAGATTGTGGTCACCAATTTAATTGAATCTGAGTATAGTACAATTTCTATCATAGTTAATAAAGTAGTATAAATATGGATCTTTGTCTTATATCATTGAATTATACCAGAAAAATATATTTTTTCATGATTTATATTATTATAATATTATAGTAGTGATACTAGAAAAGAACTCCAGGTTATGATAAAGGTCAAGAGTTATATACTCTAGAGAAATCATATGTTGAGGAATTTTTCAAAAGAGGGTGATGTTAGAATTAGTGAACTATACATACGAAAACACGATATACCGAATGACTAACACTATATCTTAGTAGAAACAATATTTTTCATGGGAGAGTTAATACATTGTGAGTAGTTAATTTTTGGCTCTAGTCAATGTGGGGTTATTATTAGATTTTTTTTCCTTTACCCAACAGAAAAATAAAATTTTTATTACTATGTAATTCATGGTGTATGATATATGCATAATTTATATGTACCATGAGAACAACACAACACTTTTTGTAATAGATATGGTAATGAACATATATTACATGTTGTATAAAATATTTATAGAAAAAAATATCCATAATGTGAACCCCATGATTACATGAGAGTAATATTAAACATATTACATATTATCTAGATTCAAAAATATGATGGTTAAATGATGATGTATGACATTAAATTTTTGGAAAATCAAAATAGTACATGAGAAATGGATTTTAGAAGAAGTTTAAAACACCAATAATTTGTTCTCTTAATTTTATCAAACCACTATGGTAAACTGAGAAAAGTATTAATTAAAAGTTGTTTTTTACTAATTGTGTTATTTGAGAACATTTATAAATCTATAAATCATTGAAATAATGAATGTTGAAATTTAAATTATTGTATTTGTATAATATTTAGTGGTAGTTATAACTATTGTGGAAATATTTCGTTGGGGTTATCTCAATTATATATATTTTAATATATTAATGGCCCTTATAACCACCATGAAAATATTTCATGATGGTTTAATAGTTCATACCATGAATTGGAGATGGTTTAGTAGTAGGAAGTGGATATTAAAACCAATTCTAAATAAATAGGAATACTTTTTTATTTCACGGTGTTTTAAATTTTTTATATACAAAATATAAATTAAACTGGTAATAAGGGAGATCTATATAAACTACTACCATCAATTTAAAGTGTGTATATATCTATAACCTATTGAATTTTTAACTTCCAATAGTATAACATAATCAAAAAATATTCTAATAATTATAAACAATATATAGGAAAACATTTTCAATATATAAATATATTATTATCAGTGAAATACTACAAAGGAAGCAAATATAACTTTTACAAGAAAATATACACACGTGAATATAGGGATCCAAAATCAACTCTATCCCCAAAATTTAGGTTGGATTCCCACATATGATGTACACTACTCATGTTCTTATCGACTAATAGTCTCAACCACATATGATTCCTAAGTTAAATATAATTTGAAATATAACTTATTTTTCTTTACATATTGTGTATAGAAAATAAATTTTAAAATGTTATCATAATAATATAAACGTAATAATATAAATGTACCAAATTTAGTACCATCCATATCAAGGTTGAAATTTCAGGAGTATTTCTCTTTTTCCAACCCTAAAATAGATATGAAAAATAATTATACATATATTAGATAGAAATTTAAAATAAAATAATCTATAAATATCTATTTGACTTATATTTACTTTTTTATAAAAAATTATAATTCTTCTATGTGATAAGATTATTACCCCAATCATGATATATGATTGAAATGGATATCATAGCACAAGATAATTTCCCTAACATCTACTCATACAATCCTATAACATCATCTCCAACAACCCCAAATATGTCAAATGGAAAAATCATTATACATATGTAAGAAAATATTCTTTCATATTAAAATGTTCATACCAATCAAGGTCACGCTCTAATATATCAATGATGGTAATTGTGACGCCATATTCTCAGTCTATGACCACTCAAAAAAACACCAACTAATACCCCTAAAATATGTGAATCAAAATACATCATCATCGTGTTATTTTCCAAAAAATACCCTAGGATTGGATTTTGGTGAGTACATATTTATAATCATAAATTAGAATTCATTACTAGTAGATAAAAAATCATTTTGTGAAAAATTATAATACTTATGTCCATAGTTTTGATCTATATTGAAATTTTAATTTTTTATTATATTTTTTAAAAATATCTAAAATTTATTGTTTGATTTGGAATTGAGGTATTCTATTAGAAGATTATCATATGTAATGTTATTTAAGTTGAAATATGTGGAATAATTTTTAGTGTGTAGTAATAATAGGGTGTTTAGAGTGGGAATAAGTATTTATTTGATGATAGTGGGGCTATATAATGTGGTAAGTGAAACCAAATTGTGCAAAGATCCATAAGGTATAGTGAATTAGGAAAATTATTTATTAGGGTGTTTTGAGTGTTATTTGGCTGAGGAGTGGTTTGATTTTCATCTTATTTGTAAATTAATTAGAGTAAATTATTGAAAATAGAATCCCAGTGTAAGTAAAATAAAAAGCATACTTGATGAAGGTGGGAGGATATCATACAGGTCAGATGACATAAGATTTAATAAAGATCTCATTTTATCATCAAATTGTATGGTTTTAGGAATAACTGCCTCCAAAAAACAATATAAAACAAGTTATAAAATGATATACAATATAAAAGAAGGAAAATATTTT
The DNA here is from genome assembly GCA_963277665.1 of Viscum album. NCBI lineage: Eukaryota > Viridiplantae > Streptophyta > Magnoliopsida > Santalales > Viscaceae > Viscum > Viscum album. Next base: position 827,521,379 of record OY728162.1, read on the forward strand.
TAAAATGATGCATAATTATTAAAATAATTGAAATATTCTAAATAAGAAAATAATATATAAATTGAAGAAGTACTATGAGTACAATAAATAGTTTCATTAATTGATATATTATTTTCAACCTTTTTCATTAACATGATTTCATCATCTTCACCCTCTCTTAGAAAACCAACTACATCAATATCATCAAATAATGATATATTAATCTTTTTATGTCGATATAGTTCATTGTCATAAAAAATTATTCAACATTATCACCCTTCTCATAAATTTCTCTTGGCTTGACATGCACTACAAGACCCCCTTCTCGACTCTATAATCCACATTCTAGAAAATTTTACCTTGGAATCCAAAATATATGGATCTTGTTCTATGTGCTCACCTATATTGATTAATAGAGATAAGTTGACAAAATTAAATATTATATAATAATTCCTTATTCCCCAATAAATATCGACTGACATGAATTTTAATAACAAAAATGAAAATTTTCCAGGATAATTTAATTCAATAATGACAGTCAACATTCTATAGTATACCAACATTGAAAATTATATGAATAATCCACTATTTTTTGTTTTATAATTTTCATCATTAAAAACTATATAACACATGGAGCCGTTAATATTATAATCATAAAATATCCTACACTTCTTCAAAGGTCCTCAATCCTAATATTTCCAACCATCAACCACTATAGTTCGATTACCAATAATCATGATCTATATGTATAAATATAAAATATTATTAAATACATAAAATAATTTTACTAAATAATATGAATTTAAAATTGATTATGGTCTTTGAATATGCGAAGAACATTCAAAAATGTATTTGTTAATGTATTTTATTATCTCTTTATCCATTAGTGTTCAAATTCAAATTCATACATTTGGTTTCATATTAATTTCGTTAACCAAATGTTTTAAAATATCCCTATTGAGTAGAAAATATCTATTTTCTTATATGGTATCTATTTGAGTCTATGAAATTGTGGATATTTTCCTAGAAATTTGATGTAACATTGGATTATTTGCTGACAAGTTGTAGGACTACGATTGATTTGTGTTATTAGAAATATTCCTAACTAAACCGAATCATGTTTCAATATTATCCAAACACCTTGAAAAAAAGGTAAGACTCCCTTCAACCATATAACATTCAGTAATGGATCCATATTATTGAGTTTTATTTCTCTTCAAAGACATCAAATAACGAAAACACCTAATCAAAAAAGTAACATAGCATTATAAAAAATATATTTAATGAGTATGAAAATTTTAATGTTGTAATGATTAATAAGTAAGATTAAAATACTACCATATGGTATACATCCATCTATAAATAAAGGCCCATCGAGCATTAACATACTCAAAACAATGCATATATAGATGAACCATCAGAGTAAAAAATGATAGAAAGAATATAATAACCAAATTACAATAAAAATCAATAAAACAATTTCTTGATGTTTTTCACGCTCAATGGGGTTTAATTTTTTCACACAAATCTATTTAGAGAATCTGAAAAACTCAATTAAAAAAGATATTATATTATCGTGTAACAGTTTATACAATACCAAAGATATAAATTCATCTATTGAATTATGTGATTCGTCACTTTGAAGACCAGGTAATATATAACGTTTTTGAGTAAATTCATATCTCTATGTTACTTGAATATCAATGAGGTACTTTTATATTATTCAATATTAAATGGAAAAAATACATTAATTAAATAAATTTTTTCTTAATGAATCAATATTATAAAAACAATATATTCAAAAGAATTTTGTTTCAATGTGTATAAAATCAAGATTATGATGTAATAATTGAGATTTACAATAAGGTGGTTTGAAAAAAATACCACGATTCTTTAATTTGTTACCAACTACATCTGATGAGAAGTGACTCTTTTCCGAGAAATGTTCAACTTATACACTTTACTAAATTTATCATAAAAAATTAATAATTATGACTTGAAATTTTAACATGATATCAATTTTGGTTGCAACCTCAAATAATTTCATTCATCGATTAATGATTTATTAAACTAATATCTATGAGATATGTAACATCCTAGGTAAATAAAGAATATTCATTTTTCATATTTATTAATTTTTTAATTAAATATTAATTTTACTTTACAAGGGTTTCTATGTTCGATAGCGTACCCGATACACAACAAAAGGTTTCTTGGAAATCTTACGTTGCACACTAATAATATATTATTATTTTAAACAGTAGTTAACTCATATCCGTTGTATTAGAGGGAATGAAAAAAACTAACTACAATATGATTATACATGATTTTTAAATGTATTTAAATTATCCAATAAAAAGTTAGAGGCTTAAAATGTGAATGAATCTAATTTTAAGCATAATTTACGTTTAAAGGACGATTTACCGCCTTTTAATGGAGAACCCTCTTTAAATCTAGTTTTTTTCACATTAATACATTCTATATGACCAAATAAAATCCTTCTTTATAATGGGTACATCAAAATTTACTTTGGGTAAATATTTGAAATTTTTCCGATAAAGTTCATTTTTTAATGAACAGTGAATATATAGTATTTTAATTCAAAACTATGATTTAATCTAATTTATTTATATTGTTAGATTATCTTTTTAACTGGTTTTAAAATTTAATTATAATATATTTTTACCATTTAATCCAATCTTGGTCATTGGAATTAATTTCACTTTGAAATTGGACATAAACAAGTATCAATCTTTTGATAGTTATTGTTTCATAAAAACACGCTATTTGTTTTCGTAATGGGAATTAATTTTAAAATTAATTAATTCCAAATCTATGTTTTGAATTTTGAAAAGTAGACATCATTTATGAATATGGAATATCAAATATAGTTTAGGATAAATTTTTGGTATTTTTCTGAAAAAACATCAATTTTTGATGAATAGTGAAACCAATTAGTGGTAGTTAAAAAAACTCACTTTTTCATTTAAATGAAATATTACCACTTCTGTGAATTGAGTTTCAAAAATCCTACATACATGGTTGTTATCAAGAAGTAAAATGTGATTAATTAAGATGAAAATAATTTTTTGTGAATATTAACTTTTGCCTTTTACTTACTGTGATTAAAGGTAAGTAGGGTAATTCAAGGTTAAAAGAATGTTATAATAATTCCAAATTACCTTAACACATGTAAAAAACTTATTGGTTGAGTCATTAACGACCATGGGAATCTTCAGGTTGATTTTGGGCCCCATTGAGCCACTTGGGAGTGATAATGAAAATTTTGATTAATTAATTTAATACAATGTCAAAATTGACATTAACAAAAATATTTTAATAATTAATTTTTATATGGTGTTATATGATTTATAATTTCAACTATAAATACTGGAATGTTAATAAGATTCCCTATGTGATTGTATTTTTTTATAATTTTTAGAAATCAAATAATTGAAATTATTTATGACACAATAATGATGCAGTATTTACCTCATTATTAAGTGATTTGAATAAATAATATTATAATGATTAAAACCTACACAATTCCATTTGGATGATTTTATTTCAACCATGAGTCATATTATCTTCATCATTATTGATTTCTGGACCCTTTGAAACCGAATATAAGTTTATAATAAAATAATATTTTCACACATTCAAAAAGAGCCCCTCCTCTCCCTTATAAAAGGAGACCACTCCTAACCAATTCCTCACACCTATCAAGCCATTTGGCTCTTCCAAACTCTGCCCAATTAATCTCCCTACATCCCACTCCTCCTCCTAGAAGCCTTTCCTTAGGCATAAGGCACTTCAATAAGTCCTTTGATTCAAACCAAAGGGAGTTACCAAAATTAATGGTAACAGTTCCTCTCAATTTGTTTTCATTTATTTTAATTCTCCAACCATTAAACTCTTTTTATTCCTTTATTGGGTAACAAAAACAGTATCCTCAATATACTAGGATGTTTTATGAGAATTATTCAAACTACACATACACACACCTCCATCTAATGGGTCAAGAACAAAATGTTTCTTTGGATGGAAAACTAACGCCTCACGAAACGATGGTTGTTCGATTATCTCCTACTTCCTCTCATGGTGGAAATTATGATGGAGCTTTATTTATATATGATATATATTATGTTTATGTTTTATTTATGCTTCTGTATTTTCTATTTATAGCACACCATTATGGATTCCATAGTGGGTAAATTCGATATTATCATTTGAGGAAGTGCGGACTACCGCCCCCTCAAAGTGATGTGACTCATTAATGAATTATGTGTGATGTATAAAGGATAGAGTTAATGATATTATATATGATATTATACAGGAAATATAATACACCTTTGTATAATTATGTTTTAATTCCATTAAAATATGATATAGAAATGAAAGTAGCGTTCATGCGTACGTACGACTTACCGTCTCCATAAACGGTGCATTTCATTTCTTACCTCCAAATGTTCTATACTATTATAAATACATGTATATACAATATATATATGATATATATGATATTAAAATCATGAAAACCATTCTGGATATAATGGACTATTGACCACATGGACAAATTGTAAATATAAGGTGTTCATTTTTGACTCAATTTCCAAACATCGACAAAATGAACGATATTAAATTAAATGATGACATAATGTTTATAACATTGTAATAAGTGATATAAGAAAAAGAATAATCTTTAAAAAGGTTATTAATCAATTAGAAATTAACTTTAGTTTATTATTCATGAGATTAAAGAATGATCGAGTCAAGTCGGGCATGAGGTAAGGGATCCGACCTCACTCTTCTTTTCAAGTACTCTCTTTTATGTCATTTCTTTTATAATCCATGTTCTTATGTTGGAGGATGTTATTTTATATTCACCATAATTTAATTTGTATTTTCATATGATTATAGAACCCATATTACTATCATTAATTCATTTTAAGAATTGTTATGTGGTGTCGTTAGGCTACCGAATTTTATACGGGATTTTCTTATCTCACTTTTAATTCTGTGATATTTCCATTGTTCTCGACTTATTCAATGGATGTGATGTATTGTGTACTTCCATTTGATATATATTCTCATTATTCTCATTATATTAATGGTAATCTGTTATTATTTTGGTGGTTATTAACTTTTTTTCATACAACTCAGTTGATTACAACGTGGTAAAGGGTTTCGTCTCACTTTTTATTCCCATTAGATTCATGCTATATTTGACACTATTTCCTTTTGTGTGGTGTATGTACTTCACATTATTGTACACTTTGTGTAACATACCTTCATTTAGGAGTATTTACATCTTCATTTTATGATCCTTCTTTCTTGTGGCGTATGTTTTGTATGTTCCCAAATCGGTAAGGAAACCTTTCACCCTCCTCTCTTTTAAAAGGATTGTTTTTGTTATGTCTTTTAATTTACATTTTATTATGTTGGGATATGTTCTTATATATCCTTATTTATTTAAACTAGATATCCAAGTGATGAGATTAGTTTTGTATCTCATAAAATCATTTTCTGAATTTTAAAGAGATGTTGTTAGGCTATCGAATTTTTACAGGGGAACTTCTTAACCCAATTTCGATTCTTCGGGTTCAACTTGTACTTATTGAATATGTCATCCTAAAAATTTGTGTAAATGACCTACGATTGTTTTACACTTAATATCCACTTATACTGGGCTTATCTGTATTCTTCACACATAATTATGAGATTGATTTATCCTTAATTTAAGGATACCATCTTTATAAGGGATTTCATCTCAATTTACATTTCCATTGAGAATTAATTTTTTTTATGCACCAATTCCCTCTAATATGGTGTATATACTGTCCATTGACATATTATATCATGAATTCCTTAATACTAATGATATTATATAGTTCTTATTAAATGTTGTTCCTCAATTATTTGTATTCAAGCATCTCTCATTTTGTTACAAACTCTTTAACTAAAATATCATTTTAAATGTTTTAAAGATTTATTATAAATCTTTATCATTAATGTCCATGTTTTAAAATAGTTTTTAAGGATTTATTTATATGGACATTATTTTTTTAAAATGATAATTCCTATAAAAGATTCAAAGTGGTATGTGACACTTTGATTCAAAAAAATATCTTTATTAAATGTTTTTGAAAAATTTTTATTAAAGGATTGATATTGCCAATATCTTGAAATGATATTTTGTGATTTCATATGAAATGTTATGAGTTAATTGTTTATATTTGAAATATTTTATGTGCTATGATGGTACTTGGACATTTGATGGGTGGTTATGTGATTAACCAAATGACGGGTGGTGTCGTGAATACCAGGACGAGTGGTTAAGTTATAACCTCCAATGCATTGGGTATGGAAGTCGGCCATATGGCTATTCCATTTAGTGATACGTGTGCAATTTGACCGTATGTTTATTCCATTTAAGTATGTTTATGTCCCAAGTTACCTTTATATGTTATGTGTTCTTTATATAGGTTTTATGGTAATATTTTGGTTACAAAAGGGTAAGCAATGATCTTTTATTAAGTTAATAGAATTTACTACATTATAAAGGTTAAAATTATTACCCATGATATTCATGGTTTACTTGTTGTTTTAAAAAACTAACAGTTTCCTTCTTCGTGTATCCCTTACTGAGATTTTTATGCTCATCCCACGTTTTTTTGAAATGTTTTCCATAGGACTTAATGATTAATAGGGTCATGGATGGGATCAAGGATAAGTCAAGTTTCCTAAAACATGGAACTAGACATGTTTCTTTTTTAGAGTTTTTATTTTACGAAAAAAATAGATACTGAGTAGGAGTGTCTACTTGTAATCATTAAGTTGTTATGTAATAGTTATGGCCTAATTCTCTAAAAATCTAAACCTAAGAAGATACTCAATGTGAATTATTAATTTAATTCAAGATTATGTAAGGTTTAAGGTCATGTCATTATAGTTGGTATCAGAGGTCAGTTTACATAACTTTAGAGGTTAGGGTACAATTAATCATAAGTGACATTACCATAATGGTTAGGATTTTAGAAAGAGTCATAGTTATTTTTATAAAGTGAATGAGTTTAAGATAACATGAATAAGTATATCTTAGTGTTTACCCTCCTCATTAGATATTATATGATGATTTTACGGATATAATCACACTGAAATTTTTGATTTTAGTAAATGGCTGGATCTTGCAGGCACCAAAGAAATAGTGGATATCAAGAAAACTGTGACTATTTTTTGAACGAGAAATTGATTGATATGAGATCTACAATGAGAACACTTGTGGTTATACTCAACCAACTATCTAGAGTCATGATTGACCACCTAAACCTTAGTGATATTAATAAGCCATCATATATGCAAGAAACAAATCCCTACGGATGTTCAGGTAATAATCATAAAGGTAAGGGAGTTCAAAAAACTTATGTGTCAAAGATGTGGAATGAAACACCTAAGAAAATGTTTCAAAGGGACAGAATGATTCTATAGATGTGGAAATGAAGGTCATAAATCTAGAAACATCCATGTAAAAAGGAAGCATCTAGTTCACTCTAGGAAAGGGAAAGAAGTCCTTTACGAGGGATCAATTGAATGTTTTAAATGTGGTGTTCGTCGTCATTATGAAAACACATGTCCTATGAAGATGTTTCGGGAATGGTATCACCAGGATCATACAATTAATTGTTTACCAATACCTAATGCCATTCCGATTGAGGATGAAGAAACTGACAATGACCAATGAAAGGTATAGATTATTTCTTAACATATGTTTTCCTATTATTGAAATATTAGGATATGAATCATGATTTTGTTTGTAGGAAAGAAGTATTTTGGAATATGTTTTAAAGGAATGGTTAATGTATCATGAGTAATGTTGAATGAGTAAGAAGTCAACATATAATGGATTCATGAGTTATGGAAGAATTTAGGATGGTGAAATGCTTAAAATTATTAACTCTCTTATAAAGATGGGATAAAATTAGAATAATTTTTATAGTATGTGTAACCCTTATGTTTGATATATGAAAATTTTATTCAAGGAATAATTATCTTCTCTTTTGTGGATATAGTAATAAAGAACAATTTGTGTTTATATGATCCTTGAATTCGTGGAAATTACAGGTAAATACATTTTGGGATAAGAAACAATATTTATTATATAACATTTGTGGTTAAAATATGTTATGGTTATTTTTTATGAATTTATCATTTTTTGGGAATGTTATAAATTTATATAGTTTTTGAAAATGGACAACACTCAGACCCTTTGACAACCCATCACGTCGGACAAAGCTGTGGGAATCGAACTCACAACCAAATTGTGACTGGTATTTATTGACTACCACTGGACAACGTGAAGTCCCTGGTTAGTATGACTTATTATTTTTAGTTAGATGATATTTTTAATCAAGAATAAGTTGATTTTGGGTTATCTATGGAAATTATTAACCTATCATGGAGGATATGTGATTTGGTTAATTACTTTTCAATATAATACTTTAAGAGTAACTGATTTTATTTGGATATAAATGTTAAGATTTATCTTGGAAGACTATGTGATTAAATCCTTATGAGATTTGGGTTTCAATCTTAGTTTGGATTACTTTGAATAATTTTAAGGATAACTGTTTATTGAATGGTCTTTGATGAACTTTGGATTTTGTTCGACAAATTTTGAAGATTAAGAGTATTATATCTTTTTATAATGTATTAACCTTTTGGTGATTATATGATTTTATACTAACAATTTTGGTTTTAGTTGATGTCTAAATACAAGGGAAATATATAGTTATCCTTTTTTTTATTATGTGATTTTCTAGAAGATGATTCTTGTGCATTTGATGTGACTAAGTCTTTTTGAATGCTCATCGTTTAGAGAAATGATTAGTTTTTTTAGAAACCTATCAAAAGATGAAACTATACTTGAAGGTAAGTATATTTTCTTATGTTTTTATACTATGTAGAAGATGAATTCCTAAAAATTATGAAAAATAATGTAAAACAAAAACATTGTTGGTTTATGTTTCCTACTAGGTAATCAAATACCATTTACAGACATCATATGTTTGTGATTTTCTTGTGGTTAACTTTCTCCTAATCATGTTTCATATCACTCTGCACCAGAACAAGACCCTTTGTTTTTTATCCATATCCATGTATTCATGGAATATTAGTATGGGTTAACTCTGGTGACCATTGTACTTCTCTTTCATTCTTTTAAAGTGATAGTTCTACTTACTCTTTTTCTGATATAGGACATTCAATAAAGTTTCCGAGCCCAAATTTTAGAATTGCGAGGACGCAATTACCAAAAGGGGGGAAGGATGTAACATCCCAGTTAAATAAACAATATGACCTTTACATATTTTTTAATTTTTGAATTAAATATTAATTTTACTTTAAAAGGGTTGATATTTTCGATAGCGTACCTGATACGCAACAACAGGTTTCTTTGAAATCTTATGTTGCACACTAAGAATACATTATTATTTTAAACGGTAGTTAAATCATAGTCGTTGTATTGGAGGGAATGAACTAAAATAACTATAATATGATTATTCATGATTTTTATATGTATTTACATTATCCAATAAAAAGTTAGAGGCTTAAAATATGAATGAATCCAATTTTAAGCATAATTTGCATTTAAAGGCTGATTTACCGCCTTTTAATGTCGAACCCTTTTTAAATATATATTTGGTCACTTTAATATATTATATATGAATAAATAAAATCCTTAATTATAATGGGGACATAAAAATTTACTTTGGGTAAATTGTTTGAATTTTTTTGATAAAGTTCATTTTTTAATGAATAGTGAAAATATTGTATTTTAATTCAAAACTATGTTTTAATATAATTTATATATATTGTTATATTATCTTTTTAATTGGTTTTAAAATGTAATTACAATTTATTTTTACAATTTAATCCAATGTTGGTCATTGGAATTAATTTCACATTGAAATTGATCATAAAAAAGTATCAATTTTTTGATTGTTATTTTTCTTAAAAACATGCTATTTGTTTTGATAACGAGAATTAATTTTTAAATTAATTATTTCCACTTCTATGTTTTTAATTTGGAAAAATAGACATCATTTATGAATTCGGAATATCAAATATATATTCAGCTGAATTTTTGGTATTTTCTGAAAAACACTTTAATTTTTTATGAATAGTGAAACCACATAGTGGTAGTTAAAAAACTGACTTTTTCATTTGAATGAAATTTTACCACTTCTGGGAATTGAATTTTAAAAATCCGACATACATGGTTGTTATCAAAAAGTAAAATGTGGTTCATTAAGATTAAATAATTTTTGGTGAATAGTAACATTTGACTTTTATTTAAGGCGGTTAAAGGTAAATAGAGGAATTCAAGGTTGAATGAATATTATAATAATTCAAAATTACTTTAACACTTGTCCAAACCTTATTGGTTGAGTCATTAAATACCATGGGAATATTTGGGTCGATTTTGGGATCACATTGAGCCACTTGGGAGTGATAATGGCAATTTAGATTAATTAGTTTAATGTAAAGACAAAATTGACATTAACAAAAATCGTTTAGTAATTAAATTTTATATGGTGTTATATAAGTCATATTTTCGACTATAAATACTCATTTGAAATATAATACAATTTACTACATGATAGTATTTTTTTATAATTTTTATACATCAAATAATTGAAATTATTAATGACCCAATAATGATGCAGTATTTACCTCATTAATAAATGATATAAATAAATAAGATTATAATGATTATAATATTATCCAAAACTTGTAAAATTCATATTGAATGATTTTATTTCTACAATTAGTCATCTTGAATTCATCTGTAATGATTTTTGGACCCTTTTAAACCTAATATAAGTTTATAATATAATAATATTTTCACACTTTCCAAAAGAGCCCCTCCTCTCCCTTACAAAAGGAGACCACTTCTAACCAGTTCCTCACACCTCTCAAGCCATTTGGCTCATCCAAAGTCTACCCAATTAAGCTCCCTAAATCCCTATCCTCCTACTAGAAGCCTTTCCTTTGGAATAAGGAACTTCAAGAAGTCCTTTGGTTCAAACCAAAGGGAGTTACCCAAATTAAAGGTAACAGTTTCTCTCAATTTTTATTATTATTTTTCTCCAACCCCTAAACTCTTTTTATTCCTTTATTTTGTAACAGAAACAATATCCTAAATATACTAGGATGTTTTTATGAGAAATATTCTAACTACACATACACACACCTCCATCTAATGGGTGATGAACATAATGTTTCTGTGGATGGAAAACTAACGCCTCACAAAACCATGATTGTTCGATTATCTCCTACCGCCTCTCATGGTGGACATTATGAGGGAATTGTATTTATATATGATATATATTATGTTTATGTTTTCTTTATGCTTCTGTTTTTTCCATTTATAGAACGCCCTTATGGTTTCCATAGTGGGTAAATATGAAAATCTCATTTGAGGAAGTGCGGACTACCGCCCCCTCAAAGTGATGTGACTCGTTAATGCATTATGTGGGATGTATAAAGGATATAGTTAATGATATTATATAATATATTATACTGTAAATATAATATACCTATGTGTAACTATTTTTTAATTCCATTAAAATAATAAATAGAAATGAAAATAGCGTTCATGCGTATGTACGGCTTACCGTCTCCATGAACGGTGCATTACATTTCTTACCTCTAAATGTTATGTACTATAATAAATACATGTATATACTGGATATATATGATTAATATGATATCAAAATAATGAACACCATTCTGGATATAATGTACTATTGACCACATGGACAACTTGTAAATATAATGTGTTCATTTTTGACTCAATTACCAAATATCGACAAAATGAACGATATTAACTTAAATGTTGACATAATGTTTATAACATGGTAATAAGTGCTATAAAAGGAATAATAAAATTGTAAAAGGTTCTTAAGCAAGTAGAAATTAACTTTATTTTATTATTCAGGTGATTAAAGAACGATCGTGTCAAGTCGGACACGAGGTAAGAGATCTGACCTCTCTCTTTCTTTTCAAGTAATCTCTTTTATGTTATTTCTTTTATGATCCATGTTATTATGTTGGAGGATGTTATTTTATATTCACAATACTGTAATTTTTATTTCCATATGACGAGAGACCCCCTATTACTCTCATCAATTAATTTTAAGAATTTTTATGTGGTGCTGTTAGGATGTCGAATTTTTGTAATGGATTTTCTTATCTCACTTTTAATTCTGTGAGATTTCCATTGTTAGACACTTATTCATTGCATGTGGTGTATTTTGTACTGAAATTTGATATATATTATCATGATTCAAATTATATTAATGTTATTCTGTTAGTATTTTGGTGGTTATTTACTTTTGGTCATACGACTTAGTTGGTTACAACATGGTACAGGGTTTCATATCAATTATTATTCCCATGAGATTCATGCTATATTTTCCACTTTTCCTTTTGTGTTGTGTATTTACTACCCATGATTGTACTCTTTTTGTAATATAATTTCATTTAGGAGTATTTAAATCTTCATTTTATGATCCTTATTTCATGTGGTGTATGTTTTGTATGTTCCCAAATCGGTAAGGAAACCTTTCAGCCTCCTCTCTTTTAAAAGGATTCTTTTTGTTATGTCTTTTAATTTACATCTTATTATGTTGGGATATGTTCTTCTATATCCATATTGATGTAAAATTTATATCCAAGTTATGAGATTCGTTTTTTTATCTCATCAACTCAATTTTTGATTTTTAATGAGATTGTGTTAGGCTATCGAATTTTTACAGGGGATCTTCTTAACCAAATTTCGATTCTTTGGGTTTAACAAGTACTTATTAATATGTCATCCTATGAATATTGTAAATGGCCTCTTATTGTTTTAAAATAAATATTCACTTATATTGGGTGCATTTATATTTTTCACACATAATTACGAGATTTATTTATCTTTATTTTAAGGATACCATCCTTATAGGGGATTTCATCTAAATTTACATTTCCATTGAGACTTTATTTTTTTATTCAAAAATTCCGTCGAATATGGTGTACATACTGTACTTTGACATATTATATCATGAATCCCTTTATTCTCATGATATTATAAAGTTATGATTAAATGTTATTCCTCAATTATTTGTATTCAAGCGTCTCTCATTTTGTTAAAAACTCTTTAACTAAAATATCGTTTTAAATGTTTTAAAGATTTATTCTTCTAAATCTTTATCATTAATGTAAATTTTTTAAAAATTGGTTTATGGATTTATTTATATGGACATTATTTTTTTAAAATTATAGTTCCTTTAAAATCTTTAATGTTGTATGGGACACTTTGATTCAAAAAAATCTCTTTATTAAATGGGTTTCAAAATGGTTTGATAAAGAATTGATATTTACAATATCTTGAAATGATATTTTTTGATTGAAAATGAAATGTTAATAGTGAAATGTTTATATTTTCAATATTTTATGTGCTATGATGGTACTTTTACATTTGACGGGTGGTTACGTGATTAACCAAATGACAGGTGGTGTCGTGAATACCAGGACGAGTTGTTACGTTATAACCTTCAATGCATTGGGTATGGAAGTCGGCTTTTTGGCTATTCCATTTAGTGATACATGTGGAAGTCGACCATATGGTTATTCCATTTAAGTATGTTAATGTCCCAAGTTACCTTTATGGTAATATTCTGGTTAAAAAAGGGTAAGTAATGATCTTTTATTCAATTAAGAGTATTTACTACTTCCTAAAGGTTAAAATTATTACCCATGATATTCGTGGTTTACTTGTTGTTTTGAAAAAATAAGAGTTTCCATCTTTGTGTATCCGTTATTGAGCTTTTTATGCTCATCCCATGTTTTTTGGAATTGTTTTCCATAGGACATAAATATGAATAGGGTCATGGATGGGATCAAGGAAAAGTCATGCCCTCTAAAACATGGAACTAGACATGTTTATTTTTAAGAGTTTTTATTTTACGAAAAAATGATACTGAGTAGTAGTGTCTACTTGTAACCTTTAAGTTGTTATGTAAGATTTATGGCCTAATTCTCTAAAACTGTAAACCTGAAAAGATCCTCAATGTGAATTATTCATTTAATTCAAGATTATGTAAGGTTTAAGGCCGGGTTGTTATAAGATACATATAATAATTTATGATGACACATGAAACACCACTTCCTTCTATATGGTATTATTCTATGGCTGAATTCAATGTTACAAACTGGACATTCCTTGCCAGTGTGAGTGTTCAGACTAGAAATTTTCATAATCATAGAAAATCAGTAATATTTAACATTAGAGCAACAAGTATTTTGAATATTTTTGTTTTTGATGTATAATATGTATCTACACCATTTTCCAGTAGCTCTAGAAATTATTTTATAAGAGGTTTAAGGTATACATTGATGTTATTTCTATGCTTTTTTTCTTGGAATTATCATAAAATAAATAAAATATTTTTTTTCATACACATACTCTTATGAAGATTGAAAGAGATTGAAATAACAAACCATATATTATAGGTTGTACATAGAGTCCTAAATAGATTAAAGCCATTTGTATAAAATACCAAACACACATTACTATGATATATATATATATATATATATTTGGATATGAATAATAAAATTATTTCGAGGTTTAAAAATCTATTAAATGACATGTAAACTTATCATTATTGTTTTACATGGAATGACACTTAATTTTCATTATAGTTTTAAAAGACATTAAGAATCCTTGAAATCATGGTTATAATGTAATGTAATGTAAACACATTATTGTAGTTCAGTTTATATTATTATTTTAATTTTGTAAATGAAAAATTTAAACATTATTGAACGACTTCCATCTAGAATAATGAAATATTTTAAACTCTTATCTATATGAATCTTTCCCCTAATAAAACAACCTGTCATTGGGACATGGATGTATCCATGTGTAATTTAAAAATATATTGTTAATAACATTATTCGTCATGTAATATAAATCATGAATCATATATTCAATAAATGAATCATGTAGGAACACAAATATCATCAACATCTATTTATTTATAACTATACATAAACACTTGACACGGTAAAACATTAGTAGAAGGGAGCACTATTTATATTTTCAACAACCATTATAAAAATACCCACTTCGATCATACAAAAATTCATAAAATTAATTTGATTTCTCAACCCACTTCACTATTGTATAAATCAATAAAAAAATATAAATATAAACCATTAATATTATACAATATTTATCTTGTTATTCTTAGCCTCAAAGCATCATTAATCATGTTTGGATTTCATTCTCTACTATTAGGCCAATAGTTTGATTATTTTGTTGATGAAATCAAGTCAATATTTGGATAATCATCAATTCCCCACGAAAAATATATATATAATATCAAATAAGAAATTTTTAAAAGATCAATTTCTCAAAAACATCATGTATTTTCAACTATCGTCTGAAATTACAATGAAAATGTAGAAATATTATTCTTCCATCTACAAAACAATTTACAATTCCAACATCCAAAAACACCTCCAATACCTTAATATACTATGTTGTATTCTTGTTAAATTAATCCTAATTTAATCCATTTGCATACAACTAATAAATATCTCTATAAAAAATATAACAAACCCTAATTAAATAAACTCATATTAAAAAGAAAACATATGAAGTAATAATATATAAGAATTTATAAAAATTTAATTAAAAAATATTTATGAAATATAATATAATTCCAATGAATTGATTTTATAATTTCATATTATATGATATAAATATATCCAATAACATGTATAAAAATATGTGTGATATATTAAAACAATTACATATCTATAATGTATGAACAAATAAAAAAAGCATAATTTATAAATGCATCAAAAAATCAACTAAAAAGGAAACTAAACAAAATTACCCTAATAATCAATAAAAATTTATCTATATTTTATATATTCAATTAAATTAATAACAATTAAAAGGGTAAATATATCCCAACAAGATATATCATGAAATCCCCAATTCTTTTTAAATCAAAACTTTTATATCCCAACAAGACAAATCCACAATTTTAAATACCTCTGTAAATCCCATGGAGTTCGTTGAAATCAAATAATAATAAAGAAAAGAAAAGATTAGTTCTTCCAGAAACATACCTTTTACCAATAATAAATTTATAGAGAAGGGTAATAATTTCTCGTGACATATGATATAGGAAGATAACCCACTTAAAATTAAGGGCATTTATGGAAAATAATGAGAGTAGGAGAGTGAGAATGTTATGATGGGTTTATAGGAAGGACGAAAAGGGGATGTGAGTTTCATTAGATGGAAGGAGGAGGATAGGGGATGATGTGGTGGGGATGTATTTGCAATGGATGGAGGACAATATGGATTCATGTGATAGAACAAAGATATGGAGAAGTGGTGTGACTGTGATAAATGAGATTAAATGAAAAATTGATATACACATATTAGTGTTGGGTTTTAAAATAAATGACACTAATATTTCATTACATGGTGATGTTAGTTAAATACCACTAATAATATTGGATGAACAGGAAAGAGGATTGATTATTTAATTAGTGTTGTTTTTTTGAAACTTATACTAATAAACTACCAAAAAGGATGTTTTTCCTTGTAGTGTAATCATTGAGTATTATACTCCTGATGTTCACTCTATTAGATATATAGTATTAGAGAGCATGAGAACAATCCATCCAATTATAACACCACATATTTTGTGTGTCAATGGATATTCCAATATATGATCATGTTTTTTTTCTATATTAATGTGAGATAATTATAAATATATATCATTGATTATATACTTTAATAAATCATGAAAGCCACAAAATAATATGTGTTTGGGATGGTATTTCGCATCTAGTGTGTTATTAATATTATGAAATTTGTTGAATGATAAATACGGGATTTATAACATATTTTTATAGTAATATGATATCTCTAGGACTTAGACCAGAAAGTTAGTGCCTTAAATAAATTCATGGCCATTGTAGATGAAGGAATGTGAATAAAGCATTGTCAAATAATGATAAATAAACAACTAAAGGATAGTGAAACAATGTATCCATTAAACTTTATGAGATATTGTAAGATGAATACATTATAATAGAATGTAAGAGTTAATATGAGGTTTTTATAGATATGAAAAAATATCTATCTATTTAGGGGATATGGTTTTCCTTAGAAACGCCTCTTAGTCAATGAAAAATTCTAAACTATATGTATATAAGATACAAGAGTTTCATAGAAAAAGAGTATCGATAAGTTTTAGCAATTCTAGTTAATTTGAGTTTAGGATGAAGTGGGCCTCATGTCTATCAGTCGGTTAATGGATGAGTTTGAATGATCTTAAGTAAATGAATAAATAAATTTAATTATATGTTGTTCAAGTTTATAATAATTATAATTGAATATATTTATCAATGTAGCCATAAGTTATTCAGTATTAAATTATTCGATATAATAATATAGTTTTTTGAATGAATATAAATTATTCAAGTTTATTATGGATATTTTAAAGCAAAAAGCTATGTTTTTTATACTTATTTCTTCAATTGATATGTTAAATTACTACGTGTGACTAGTGAAATAAATTTGACATTTATGATAAGTTAATAAGGTTATAAATTACTATTTGTGTTAGGATTTTGTATTATTCTT
Source organism: Viscum album (assembly GCA_963277665.1). Classification (NCBI taxonomy): domain Eukaryota; kingdom Viridiplantae; phylum Streptophyta; class Magnoliopsida; order Santalales; family Viscaceae; genus Viscum; species Viscum album. The sequence goes on from OY728162.1 coordinate 827,539,077, forward strand.
CCTAAAATATCTTAATCCACTAAAAGAAATCATAATCCCCATTATATAAATTTATATAAGACCCATGATTTTTAATTTGGATAATTTAATTGAATCTAATTCCTCCCATGACTTATCTCATGCTTTATAGAGAGAAATTGGATTGAAAAATGACATTATGTTACTTTCTCCTCTTGGATAATGTTTGTGTTCTTATGATTATGGTACATGTCTCATAACACACCTAATTTTTTATTGAAAAAAAATATTTGAAGGATAATAAAAAAGTATTTTATGGAGATTGTGAGGAAGATTTATATGGTTTATCATTTGATTCCTTCAATGTAGAATAATTTGAAACTGAGTAGAGTATGTTAGGTTTACATGAAGTAGTGTAGTAGTATTCATTTTATGATTATAATTCTTAAATTATTCATTTGTGATCAATTGATGAATTTTACAATTATTATGACCGATCTTACGTTTGAAATATAACTAGTTCACAAAAAATAAAACATTGACACATAACCATTCTCTTTTCTTCAAAATTTAGTTTGATTACTAATTTTTTTACAGATATTTAGAGATATCTCTTTATATCATTAAGTTTCTCTCATCTTATTATTATTAATTAGGTAATTTTTTAGAAATACTACCTATATGTTATTACAATCATCGAGGACTTCCACATGTAGTTTAGTGTTTGTATCACTGAATTTGAATCAATTATAATTTTATCTATGGTCAATTATCATATAATGAATATTTCAGTTCCATAGTTCCAGTAACCTCACTAATAACCATGATATAAGTACATTAATTTATATAACTTGGATATTTTGTGCATATAAGGCATCAAATAAATTTAGTTTTGAGATATTTAGTGTAATTCACCCATATAAGATTCAGGTACATGATTTTCTCATAATGCATCTTTTTTTATCATAAATTCTTTTTTGATCAAATTTCTATGTGGTAAACAGAGGGGTGAAACTATATAATAGAGATTTATGTAGTATAATTATTAATAGTATTCAAATTATATGGATACTACATGATGTTGGTTGTGTTACTTATTTTTTACGCATAATTTATTTTTTGGTAAGGTATTATGTTATTTTTTTAAAGGTACACTGAAGATTTGTGATATTCAAAACATTATAGATTATATATATAAGAAATTGAATTATTTTTTTCATGTTTATTATGTATATTTTTATGATATTTGGGATGTAATAATGAATTGTTTAAGATGCTATGATATATGATATTGATGTCTCTCTAGTTATATTAGGTTTCATTCATGGTCCTGGACTAAACGGATTGTGTTCAGTTACACGTATTCAAGACCATATACTTTTTATATTAAGGTATGTGTTCCTAATTTACATTCAACCATTATAAAAAACATTAGTCATTGGTATAAGTATTTCAAACATGTAAAGAACTACTTTATTATAGGTTCTGAGGTTGAGTGATAGTGTCTTTTTTGATGCATTTTTTAGGTGCTATGAAATCATGGAAATATAGATACAATAATGTTAAATTTTATAGAGGTTTATGTTCAATGAAATTGATTTTGAATCATAATAATTAAATTATTATGTGATGACTAGGATGACTGTTGTGTTTGGTAATTAACTTTAGTGAATTGTTTTTATTTTTTTAAGAACATCATGATTGGTATATAAATTCCTATTATATTATGAGAAGAGTTAATCAATAATATGATTAGAATATGATTATGGTCTAGTATTATTATTAGATAATTATGATTATAGTTATAAAATAGATAGAAACCTTGGTTTCATAGAATTATAAAGATTTTTTTTGATTTATTCACATTGATGAGAGGTTTAAATATATTTCAACTATAATATGGAGAGATAATCCATGAAATGGGTAGTTCTTTACAATGATGAAATTAAGTAGTGATAAAATATAATTGAAATGACACCATAATTGATTAATTAATCATTTAAATCTTTAATTGAGACATTCTAAAAAAATATTTACATTAACGTTTGTAATTTGAAGTGAATTATTTATTTACCTATCAACCTTTGATTAATGGTTTTACAATTTTGGTGTATGGTATCTCTTGTTCCTTGAATAAAAATTCCTTTCAAATCGGAACTATGAGAAAGATTGAGGATTTCAAGTGATTAGTTAATTAAATAGATTTGATATTGATATATTGTGGGATATTAATAAATTTCAATTAGGGTTTAGTTTACTCAAAGAGAATACTGATTAGTAATAGGATATTTTAGGTTTTGAACTAGAGAGATATTGTTCTATTTCAAATGGTGAGGTTATGAAAAGTAATAATTTACCTAGTTTTTTATTGTTATATTGTGTTTTGATCTATTATAATGTCACAAATGATTATATGTGAATAAATTAAATGTTCTCAGGTGAAAATATATGAATTCATAATTTAATTTTGGGATCTTGATTCTCTTTTCAACTAATAAAAGGACAATCAAATTTGACGAAAGTCCCTCACTTTCAGATAGTGGAATTATTGAAATTATGAAAATTATAGAAATTTATTTTGGATTGAATTCATATGATGTTTGATCATGATATATATTGGATTATTAATAACATGTTTACTTTCCTATGAGAGAAAACATAATCTCTGATTTTTTTTGGATTGGTGATCAATCATTTTCTTTTATATAGATGAAACAAAATTGATGTAGTTATACATGTGTGTCACAATAAAAAATTAGTATTCCTCTATTATTTTATTGAATTTATTTAATTTTGAGTCTCTAATGTTTCTCTCTCACTCTAGGACAAATTCCATTGAATTTTTATATTTTTGGGTGTGTAGATCATATTGCACAGTTCTATGGATAATTATTACCAATATTTCAGTAAACATGTGACATGACTATATATTTTTGAATATCCAATTATATGGTTGGAAACTTAGTAGTCTAAACATGAACCATGATCTTGGTAGACCTATGAGGCATGCATGGTTTGCTTAATCGTTCATCCACATCATGTGATATCACCATGTATTAATTTTTGAGAATCCCTATTCTACCCCACTCAAGATAAATCCTCACCATCACACCTCATTCACTGATTCGCATGATAAACCACCAAGGGATCCTAAATCATTCAACTTTCCATAATTTACTCTCATTACCATGCATATTATATGGGTTTTATTCATGATTTTAGTCTTTTTCTTCAAATTATGAACTCCTTTCTCTTTAATTATCTTTTCATTCCCTATATCATAATTATTCATCCTTGTTTTGTTCCTATTTGTACCAGTCTTAATTATATGGTGTTGTTTCTAATTGGTTACTATTAGTACCTAGGACTTGTGAGGATATCTAGGAAACATTTCATATATAATTTCATCATGGATGATGAGTTTATCGTGATTAAGGTAGGTTTTCTTATTATATAACTCTTTAAAAAAATTTGAACCATGATTTCTTGGATTTAACCAATATTTTAAATGACTAATGATAATTAAAATATATTTATATTAAAAATATTAAAAGGGATCCCAAATTTCACTTGGAATTAATGTAATGTCAATTTCCTTTAATTTAAAATATGTGATTTAAATCGCCATATCAACTACCACTCTCATTATTTTATGAAAAAATCCCCTACGGATTCTATTAATGGATTTAATATTATCAGATTTTTTATAGTTATTTAAACTAATTTTTAAAAGAATAAAATGGGTTTTAATGGTGTTGCTGGCCTTTAATGAATGTGGGTTGAGTTTGTTTATGTTTATATTTCACGTTAGTTGTGTGTTTGGTTTTCAAATAATTTTTTATAAACAGTTTTCTGAAATTATTTAAGAAGGCCAGGTTACAACTTTCTTAAATATGTTTAAAGGTCACCATGAAGAATGCCCATTTTTATGTTTTGAAAATTTTTATGGACTACATATTCATTTACATAAAGGGGATATTTTATTATGGATTCTTATTCTAAATGAAAGAGGGGTTGTTTTTTATATCATGTTTAGAGGTAAGGGTGAGTTTATTATTCATTTTTATGCTGTTTTGTAGTTACTGATATTCTAAACACTATTTTTATGTCAAAAAATGCCCTGATTTGTTAGGTGGCACCTCCAGGTAAGCATGGTAAACTAGTTCAATTTCTAGATCTATGTACTAACCCTGAGATAGAAAATGCACTACTTTTTTTATTTTATCCCTTTATTTGGATGGGTAGGGAAATGTTCGGTTTTATCGAAGGTTGTTGTTATCCAAAAATGGTCATATTAAGTATTTTTATTATCATATCCTATATTTTCTCCAATGTTCCAAGGTTACCATGATAATTTTTATTTTTATTTAGATTCTTGTGTGTGTTTTTCTTATTCCCAAAATATGTTTTTTCCTAAAATACCATGATGATTTTTTAAACTATATTATGAACTTTTCTTATTTATTTAAAACACTCTCATTTAAAGTGAATTTAATATCAGTGATGATATTAAAATATTCATAGGACATGAAAAAATATTCTATGTGATTTTTTCCTTTTATAAAATATTTGTGTTTGTTTTACAAAATGGAATATACTTGATATTTATTGTTCTTATGCTTGAATACGAAAATATGATTTTATAAATTCATTTAATAACTACATGGAAATGGTTTTCCTTTTTAATTATTATGCGTAGGGTGTGGGGAGGATACCTATTGGGCCTCCATTATCACACATATTGAATTTTTTTGGTTCAATTTCGATTCCTTATTTCTCTAAGAGTGTTCTTAGGTTATGGTTGGATTGTTACTCTTTGAGTCACTTGGAAATATGTTTGTTATATTTTATTTAATTTCCATTATTTTATTTGTGAAATCTAACATCCCTATTTTACTTCCTTTCTCTTATGGGTTGTAAGAACCTAGTTCTTCTTTTGGAGGTACGATCTTCTTCTTTTCTATTTTCCTTAAGAGTTTTAATAAATATACGGAAAATGGGGGAAAATCCTAAATTTTGGAACTACACGCCGTGTAATTTTCCACACACCGTGTACTTCTGACCATGTTGGGATGAGTACACAGGGCGTGTAGCCTTGCCAATGACAAAGGGTGTAGGAAATGACTAAACACCATGTAGTGGTCCTTTACACGTCATGCAGTCAGTCGGCAGGCCAAAATAGTAAGCCAGTGAAGCAGCCGCTAGCTGGGCGACAGTACACGTCGTGTACTCAGAAGTACATGTCATGTACTCAAGTCAGCAAGTGAACAGTGTCGCGCTGGCGGGATGCCCCCAGAGGAACAGTTAAATGAAGGGAGTACACACCTTGTCCTTGGATGTACACGCCATGTACTTTTTATTTTCGGCTTAAAACAAGAAGTAGCCTCCTCATATGGTAGAGGAGGAATTTGAGCCGTTTTAGAGCCAAAGGAGGAGGCTAGACCTTTGAAGATCCACCAGGTGTTTGTCTGGAATCAGTTTCCGCCTCGGACGATCTTGTTGGAACCGCGTGGGTATTCCCTCTCTTCTCCTACCATGTTTCTTACCAATTCTTCTCTTAATGTAAGTTATTTCCGTTTGAGTGGGTATCATTATTCATTAGATGTACGCCGTTCTTGGGCGTTTCTGGAGTCAGCGTCTAGGTATAACGCTCGTTGGCGTATAAGGTAAGTGGCTTGGTGTTTAGTTTTCCAACTGCTGTGTGTTTTGTGCGTTTTTGTTCCACGAACCCATGTTGGGGTGTCGTGTGACTGAGGCTGTTACTATATTAAAACACCAAGAATTGATTAGGTATTTTAATTACGATATTAAAATGATGGTTGAGATCGTTGCTTGGATCCGGAACCACCCCGGGGGTGTGTTCCCCTGGTTCGCTGTTTGGCTAGGGTACCCGAGGGTATGCCTTTAATGTAGTAATTGTAGAATTGTCTTGAGAGGAATTGCTTGTTTACTTCATTTTTACATGTTGGGCATGGCCTGATTACCTGTTTATCCTAAGGGCATTGTTGTGATTAGCCTGTGGGAACTGCACTTTTTAACCTGAGGGCAGTAGTTATTTCGGCCTGAGGGCATCCTCTTCTGTGCCTGAGGGAAATAGACTCTGTGCCTATGGGTGACACTACCGAAGCCTAAGGGAAAACTCTGTTATGCCCGAGAGAAGATTCCTGTGTTTGATACTCTTTACCTGAGGGTAGGAGTTTACATGTCCGAGGACATTAGCTGGTTATTTAGAATATTCACTATGGTGGTATTTTAAATTCAATGGATTAAATGGTTAATAAAATGGCAATATAACTGGCAATTAGTTACTTTTGAGTACTGCTTACTTTATTGCATTTTACTATTGCACTATTGTTGCATTCTTACACACAGTTGGGCACAGGCCTTTGGTGGGTGCCTACTGAGAATTTATTTCTCACACCCTGTTTAGGTCACGTTTTCCATCCCAAACAGATTATGTTTCTGCAGGTGTGTATAGGGGAAAGAGTGCTTATACAGGTACTTGACCATTGCTGCTGAGGAGTAGGAGGTCATGGGACCGAGCCTAGGCTCGCGATGCCACTGCCAGCTGTTTTACTCTGTTTTTCTGTACTCTGCCTTCTATTGTACTTTATTGATGTATAACATGTTTTGGCTACTTTCTTAGAACTTGAGACATGTAGTATCCTCATTTACACGCTGTTGGTTATTTCAGTTGTGTATGGTTTACTACATCCGCTGTAGATGTATGTTTTATTCTGTATTCTATTGTGCTACACTTTGACAAATGAGGGCATAGTTTCCCCACTATCAGACCTGGGCCCTCGCTGCTAGTCGGCAGCCTCTGGTGTTTGGGGAAATGCGCTTGAGGTCATGTGGCGAACCGGGTTCGGGGCACCCGCTGAGTGGCACCCAGAGCTGGGATGTTACAAAATGGTTTTAGAGGGAGGTTATTTTCTTTGACTTACTATTCGGAGCCTTAGTCAGGGATATGACGGACCAGTAGTTGGTAATAAGCTGTGCCTGGGCGTAGCTAACCCGTGTAAAGGGAAAATCCATTCTACCTCATATTTTTGCAATTATTTCGGTTTTTCAAATTTTACTGTTGAAATGTTTTCACTGTTGAGTGGCACCTGAAGCCGGGACGGTACATGGGTGTTTTTTATGCATGTGGTGTTATGGATGTTCAATAAATAGGGTTTTCGTTTTAAATGGATTCGGAGGAAATGGTGAGTTTTTGTTTTTGATTTATTTTCTCTTCATGCCAATTTATTTGATTCTGCAAGAGCATCAAATGTATAGATCAACCATTCTAGATTTTTTAGTAAATTTTACACTATTAATATAAGTTATTTTATGGATTTAATCATCTCCAATGAGTTTTTTTTTTCATATTCTTTATTGCTTATTTTCAACCTATGTGGTATGTGCACACACCTTGGGAATTTCTATTGGCTGGATTGGGCATCTGAATGATGGGAAATTCCAGTTGGTTCATAACAAAATAGTATTAGATCATAGGTTTTTCTATGGGTATAGGTTCTTAAAGCACCCTTTATTGTTTGGGTGTATCTGTTAGATTAGAGATATGACTAATAGAACACTATATGTGAGTAAATAATGATTCTATCCTGCTCTTTTACATACGATACCTTGATTAGCGAAAAAAATTCATGTTTTTAATCTTGATTTTTATGTTTATAGAATTTAATTTTGATATGTTATTTTTTTGGTTATCAATAGTTTTGGGGGAAGATAATGGTGGTGAACTAGAATAGATGGTGAGATCCCAAGTCTTAGAAAGGAATATGGATCCTGAGTAAATAATTTGATATGAATCCCAATACTATTTGTGTAGTTGGCAAATGGTCCACCAATCTGTGTTTCCATGTATCACATAGCCCCTAGACCACCTTTAAACTATGAGTTTGAATTATTTTGTTTTGAATTCATTTTTTATCATTTCATTCTCATGTTTATTGTATATAGATTATGTTTTTGTTTTAAATTCATGGTTCTAAATGTCCAGGTTGCTATTTTTCAATGTATTAAATGAGTCTACCAAAATTTATTTAATGAAAAATTGGGGGTTTGTATTTCTATGAAAATGGTTTTGATAAGCAGGTGGTTCCCTCATAAATAATTTTGTGGGGTACTATATTTTAATAATTGGTGTGTGTAATTTTAAATGTTGTAAATGGTTTTTAAGTTGAAGGGTGATTTCAATGAAGAAATTTGGGTTTTGGAGATAAACATTTTGTGTTCCATTAGGTGGGTTGAAATGATTTTCATATTTTAAATATTGTCTGACATTATATGTAATGATTTATGTTTAAATTTATAGAAGGGTTGGTTTTCCAAAAAATTGGTATTAATTTTGATAATAATAGTTTTTAAATAAATGGGTATTGGATTTTAATTGATGGAAGGTGGTTTTAAAATTAATTACATGAAATTTTACTGACGTTTTAATGGTTTTAATAAAAAATTTATTGATTTTTTAATTAATTCATTTTAAATGAAAGAAATAAATTTTAAAGTTGGTAATCCTATCTTTTAAAATTTTATAGAATAATACTTTTAATTTTAAATTCTAGTAAAAGTTTCAAAAAAATATTTAGGAAAATAATTTGGTAGTTTTTAAGTTGGAAAGTAGGAGATTAGTTCATGGTGAGTATATGAAATTAGTTTATTTGGATTTATATAAGAAATAAGTTTCTTGGTGTAGGTTTATTATTTTAATAGAGGGGATGGTTTTTTTAAGGTGTACAACTATTTTGGTAATTGGTTTCAAACTTTTGACATGAAATTTAGGGGATTTAAAAAGGGAAGAAGAAATTTTTGAAAAAGGTGTATTGAAATTTTGTATGTGTATTTCTAGAATCATCTATTGTTGTAATTTGAATTCGTTTTATTTTACTTGATAAATATAGTTTACTTGGGACTATTCCATATGTAACTTTTAATTTCCCACCCATATGTTTTTGTATTAATAGGTTGAGTGTCATACCAGCAGAATGTGTTACTTCCATTATCTAGGTGTATTCCTATTTTAGAATGGTGATGGTTATCTCTGTTGTTATTTTTTCTGGTTTATCCTTGGATTTTTTGGGAGTTTATAAAGTAGTATTTGGTTAATTATTCTCTTTGTATTTTTACATGCACTCTGTTGGTAGAATTTTTATCATTTTAGAGATATTTTTTCTATAGTGATCCAATGTTTCCTTTTTCCCAAACTGATGTTATACTTTTTATTTTTCTCATTTGTGAGGGGTTGTGATTTTGATGCTAGAAGTGTGGTCTATAGTAGTAGGGATCCATGTTACCCCTAGAGTAGGTTACTTCCTAGCTAGTGCCTCAGTTATTCATATGGATACACTAGGTTTTTGGGTTTTTTGACAGATTCCCCAAGTTACTTCCACTATAACCTCTATTTTAAGGATATAATTTTTTATTCTAGTATTTTAATTTTTTATGAGGTAATTATAGTCATGTATTGTTGTATCTCAAATTTATTAGCTTGTTTTTCCTTGGTTAAGGTTATATATATAATGATATCTTATTTTTAGTAGAATATTTGAGATCTAGTCCATATGGATTTCTATTTTGGTACTTCAAATTTGCAACGGTGTCCTATGTAAGTCTATCCTATTTTCAGAGAATATTTCTTCCCTTGTAGTGATTTTAATATTTCATGTTTTTGGGAATGAATTGTTGTTTTAGAGAGTTGGTTTATTATTGGAATTCTAATATTTTGGGGAGACCTCCATTGAGGATCCCTTTTTGGGGTATTAAAGGTATTTTACCAAGCACGTGCCTTTATTATTGTGATGAAGATATGGTATTGGTTGGGGCCCTGTGTTTTGATTCTTTCCCAACAACTCCCACCAATGTAAGGGTGTTGATGAATGGTCACTTTTTGTATCATAGGTTGTTTAATATGGATTTTTTTTAGTTTTTTGGTTGGTCTATCATTCCCTTTGACTTGGGGTGTTCCTAGGGTTTTGAGGTGTTGGTTTATGAATTCAACATTTTTCTGACTTTGGAGTTCCTACCTTTTGTTATGAGTCTTTTTTAAATTCTATAAAACTTCATTATGATTACCTATTTTGAAAGAATTAGATAATTGTGGTGTTTCCCACTTCAACATTGAGGATGGAGTCATCAATTATTGGAAGTAATTTCATATAATCTTTATGTTTCTTGAGTCGTGACCTTAGTATGGGGGTTTTACTCCATTTTTTTGAATCAACCATTTTATTTGAGTCTCTCAAAGGAATAAATCATAATGGTGCGGAGAATTATCTCACCTTAACCTTGTATTTCCTATAATATTATATTTGTTTTAATTTTTTTATTTGTTTCATTTTGTTTTGAGTCTCTATTATTTCCCATTCTCTCTAGGATAAATTACCTTGAATTTTGATTTTTTTGGGTTTATAGTCTATTTTCCATGGTTTTTCACATAGATAGTATTAACGATGCAAAAATTCAGTGAAAGATCTATGACTTTTAAAAGTTATAATTCCACAGTTAGAAAATAGTTTTTAACTATGAGGCTTGCCTATAAGCCATGGTAATGGTCCTCTAGTGAAATATTCATAGTCAGAACATAGTTTTTATAACAGTGCAATATAACAAGGTTTTAATTTTTTTTAATTCCTATTTCACCTTATAAATTAAATCCTCACCCTCCCCCCTATTCATGCGTTTTTCCACCTACTGTGACCCCAAATGAAACTCTTCCCATTCATTTATTTCCCTCTTATAGTGATTCACTTGGATTAATTTATGATTTTATTATGTATAATTAATGTATAGTCTTTTTTCTCATCTATTTCATTCTTCTTCCATATTTCTACTAGTTCCCTCTTCATACCATGTTTTTTGTTACACTTTCACTAAGACCTAATTGGAAGGGGTGTTTCTTAATAGTGATTTTTTCCCATAGAAACGAGACTCTTTTCATCAATCCTTTTAGACGTATTTTTTAAGGTATATGATTTTATATTGATTAAGGTTGGTTTTCTCCATTGTAGAACTATTTAAAATTATTAAACCATGATTTATTATCTTTAACACATCTTTTAAATCCCTAAAGAGTTATACAATATATTTCTATAAATATTTTGAAAATGGAATCCAATTTTTACATGGTCTTAAAATAATACCATGGGACTTTATTTTTAAACACATGTTATAAATTTCTCTTTCCACTGTTAGGAACACAAAATGTTTGATAAAATTCTCCAATGTATTTTATTAAGGGATTTCAATTTACAAAATATTTTTTAGATCTATAAAATAATTTTCGATGGAAAATCTTAGTTTCTATTGGTGTTCTTAGACTATAAATAATGTGTTTTAGTGGATTTTGGACATCGATATTTCATGTTGGTTGTGTGTATTATTTTCAAAGTGTGTATTTATAAATTAGTTTATAAAAACGATATTAGAAGCCACAGTTGGACCTTTTTTAAATGATTTTAATGGTCACACTTGAGGCATTTAATTTTTTTTTAAAAATGATATGGGTTATTAATTGATTTCCCCTAAGAGAGGAAGGTTTTATTTTTTCTCAATGAAAGATAAGGGGTTGTTTCTGTTAAGGGTGTTCAGAGGTTCTAGAGATTTTTTTATTGTTTATATTTTTTTTATGATTAACATGTGCACCTCCATTTTTATTTCATTTGAATCTGTTGGTTATTAGGAAGGAACTCTAGGTAAATATGTTGTACAAGGTCTAGATCATTCTCAAACTAGAATCCATCAGATAGACTATTTTCATTTAGTGAGATTGTGCCACTCAATTAGGCCATGTACGACAATATCTTGTGTTAGGATAGGTGGTTATTTCATTTAATAAAAATAAAGTTTATGTTTTGAAAAGTTTATTAGACTTGATATTAATAATTCAAGTTCTCACCTGCCAAAAACATATTTTAAATATGTATTTTTAAACTAGAATGAAACGGTTTTACTTTTAAATGATTTTGTATGGGGAATGGGCAGGATACCTACTAATACATTACATTCAAGCATATTATCATTTTAATTTACTGTTCAACTATTGATTCCTCATGGATCATGCTTGTTTCGAGGTTTAACGGAGACTCGTAGATCCACATGGAGGTATGTTAGTTACTTTGTTTTATTTAGTTTCCCTTATTGCATCATACATCCTTGTTTTCCTTCAATTCCATTATTGGTAGTGTTTATTCATGTCATGTTATGAATGTTAAATAATAGTGATTGTTTCATGAAAGGGAGATAAATAAGAGAGTGAGTTTTTATTCACGACATATTATCTATTTATACAAGTTTATTTATATACCTATATAATGTGTTTGAGTGACTATTTTTGTGTGTCTATATTAACAAACTGAGATACATTATCTATATATTATAACATATGTATATACATATTAATATATAATGTATGTAAATATATATAAATATGTATACTTATACTTATGTATACACATATAGAATATATATCTGTGTGTATGTGTGTTGTATATATGTATTTATTTATTTATAAGCACACACCAAATATATATTTTTTAAATGTATTTAATTCTGATCATATAAATTTATATTAATATACTAATCAAATACATATATAATAATCTAACTAAATATATAGAAATAAATAGATATAAATATATATTAATATATGAATAAATATATAAATATATAAATATAACTATATTTGTATATATAAATATATATTAATATACCAATAATTATATATACATTAATATTACTATATAGATTACTATATATATATTGAGCTATATTTATGTCATTAAATCCATTACTTCTCCTTCCACTTCTATTTTATGACTTTTTACATGATATTAATTTCAAAAAAATAATAAATAGTGATGAATGTAACTGAATCAAATAAAATAAATCAAATATATAGATTGACGTTATTCTTAAAGTGTATTTATTTATTATCAAACTCCTCTCTAAGATTTTAAGGCCATACAAATAAATTAAAATGAAATGGATTATATTTTTACAATATTTATTTCTAGAGATTTCAATAGACATGTTATTTTTAATTTCATAAATTCAAGTTCTTAATAGAATCTAGAGAGAGGTTTTTTCATTACATTTTATTTTTCAGGATAAAAGTTTTTTAATGGTTGTGCGTCTATAATAATACAACAATTGGGGATGAAAAATCTTGTAGTTAGGGTTTGACTACAATTAGTTTTTACTTATTATATTTAATGACATCTCTATTTATTAAATTGTTTTTGAACTAGCATAAAAATGGGTTTCCACAGCACCGCCCATTAACACTACTATAAAAACCACTAATAAAGGGTACATTTAACAGCGCTAAAAAAAGCGATATTAAGAATACCCCTTTATCAACGGTTTTTTAGCGCTAATAAAGTATCCACTTTATCAATGATTTTTTTAGCATAGTTAATGGGGGACCCTTTATCTTAAATTTTTTATTAGTTCTGGTAAATGGTATATTTAAAAAAAAATCATTAAAAATAATATATAAATATATAAATATAATATATATATTTTAAATATGTTTTAGATAATTATAAATAGACATTTAAAATTAATGTATAAGATATTTAATGAAAATGTATAGTTAAATAACTAAAATATTTTATTAATTAATAATTATGAAAATTATTATCAATTAATAGTCATTTAATAAAAATTTGAAGACATAAAAACTCAGAAAATTAATATAATATCTAATATAAGTTTAAAACATAACTCGAACACCAAACGACCATAGATTTGGCGGTCTGTTTGAGTTTTACCACATATCAAATCAAATCATGCAATGAGCTCTATGTATTAGGGAAATGGGGAACCTTTTTCACATTTTTCGAGGAAAAATAGGACCAAAGGCCTAAAAAGCTGAGTTTTTAGCTTGGAGACCCGATTGTTTTTATAATATTTGATGGATTTTCAGCCTCGTATAGGGGGGGTTCCCTTTTTCGGTGGAGACTGAATTTATTACCAGGTATTACATTCATATTGATATTATGGCTTTATAATTTGATCATTTTTTATAATATAAATTTTTTTATAACCAAAAAAATAATAATATATAACTATTGATGTGAAAAAATAAAATTTACCATGTGGGTTATTAAATAACGGATGTGGAAAAGATGAGGTTTTTTATTTCTCATGTCGATTATTATATAACCAACATGATAATGAAAAATTCCCTCCTTTATCACTTAGATTATATAATAAATGATTTTATAAATAAACATACATGGTATTTTCACATTTTTTTATGTAATAAATGACATGATAATGTATTATACATAGTCTTTTCATTGCAGTTTGAAATAACTGACTTGAGAAGGATGATGCGGTAAATATTTTTTCTACTAAGTGAGTTTGTAGATTATATTCAATCATAACTGATTTAAAATCAAGAACATTGAGGTATTTATCAATGGATAAAATTTCTTAATCCAATTCTAGAATAGTAACATCAATATGTGATTCAAACCATTTCCTTAAACACCATTGAGTCTATGAGGGAATATTTATCAAAAAAATTTAATATATTTCTCTTGTGACTCATCAATATTAGTATTTTTTGATTTTTTAAATTTATGTATATAATCCTTTCCAAACATTTCATAGATACCTTTCATATTAGTAGTGACGTTAGGGGGTAAAAAAATCCATATGAGCCTATTCTTGTAAGCCCTTTCTGTTGAACATTATCTCCTATGTATCTAGATATAAACACCAATCTATTATTGGAGCCTCCACTCACTCCTTGTAAATATTACTAGTTCTACATATAGGTTTATTGGGGAAATATATTTTTCTGTTGATATCATCTTTATTTGGTTGGGTAAGATAGAATAGTCCTTATGGTTCACTTCTCTATAGTCATTTAAAATTCACTTGAGTGAATAAAACCATTTTTTCGTTATTTAATAATTAACATATATATTATTTAACCTGATTTTCATCTTCATATTATGGTTGAAATTTAAAATCAATATCGACACATGTCTCATCCCCATTCAATACATCAGTATCCACTACCTCGAATTCATCTAATTTCATACATGTCTCTAAGACTATATCCCAAACATGTTTGTTTTTTATACTAGATCCCACTAGTTTCCACCCCATGTTATCTATGTCTTTAAGTTCCTAATTCAGGTCTTCAAATTTCATCTTGAGTTCCAACACATGGATTATAAATTTATCTATATTTTAGGATATGGATATGGAACTACCCATAATCTTTTTTTACGGCTTAAGTGGGATGAGTAATAGGAATTGGTGGAACCCCATCCTCAAGGATTTTCACTTTTGAACCTAAAATATGCCTCATCTGATGATTCATATGTCACTCTCCATAGTTACTTACATGAGGACTAGAGTCCTCAACACTTCTTCTACTCATTTTCAACATAACCACATATGAGGGAGACCCGACAAACAAAAAAGTTGATCTATACTACCTAAATTTTTCCCATTGTTGTAGGGAGACATAATAGGTCAAAAATCTAATTGAGAACTACATTATCTCATCTATCATTTTAGAATTAGAATTAGAGTCTTAAATTAAAAAAAAATTATAAGTAGTGATTCAATCAGGAAATATTTATTTTATTTTTTATAAATTAATTTATTACTCAATAATATGAATGAAAACTAAGTAATATTAAACAAAATTATTATATTAATGTTCACAAAAAATTATAAGTATGTAATTTTTTGTTTTTATTTTCCAAAAAATAAATTACTCAAAAAATATAGAATAAAAACTATTTAATATAAAATAGTGATATAATATATTAAATCACTCAATATTAATAAAATTTTTATTATGATTTATTATGTATAAATTTCCTATAACCATATGTTATATGTATTATCATTTTCTAATTAATATTTGTATTTGGTGTTAGTTAACTAATTGTTTAATTATAAAATAACATTGTGAAAAGATGATGATAAGGGATATAGAGGATAATATTTCAACACAGTTTGATGTGATTCAATGTTTGTGTGTAATAATTACTATTAATCTTGAAAAATATTGTAATCATGAAGAGGTTATCAAAGATAAAGAAAAAATATATTACTATTCAAGTTGGTGCTAGAAGAACATGGAAAGATAATACCTAAAATATAAATAAGGTGATCCATATATCAAGAATGGTTAAATAATAATATATTTACAAAGGAATGTAGTATTTGGATTCATAGTAGATATGTTAAGATACAATTTAATCCCTAATAGAGGCACATAAATGAGTTTAAGATTGTTTTTAAATTGAAGATCTATAATATTTTTTGGATAACAGATAGTCGTATTTAGAAATTTTCAGTCTAGTATATTTCTTAATCCAGGGAATTTTTAGAATATTTGGTAGTATGTGCCAATGAGCCTGTACACTAGTGATACAGGCTCCTTCTTGGCATCCAAGAGACCTAGGATCAAATTCGGGCAGGGGAAAATTTCCGGGGTACTATAGCTGTACTTTAGTATGGCACTGTAATAGTAGTGTAGGAGTGGTAGGACTGTAGAAGTGGCGGCACTATAGCAGTAGACAGACTGTAGCTAGAACTGTAGCGACAGTGGTACTATAGCTGCATGGGTACTATAGCAGGACTGTTCATCAAGGGGTCCTTTGGGACAAAAAATGGGCTTTCAAGCATTGTATTTAGGCCATTGAGTCATGGGCCTTTAGGCTATGTAATGGGTCTCCCTCTACCCAGTCTAAAGAGGTCATTGCTTTAATAATAAATTGTGGCTTCGACCCCAACCTATAAAATAATGAATATTTAGTAGTTTTTGGAAAACTGTGGAGCTATTTTTTTAAAATACTATAAAAAGCATGCCATAATTATTATATTAAAAAATTATTTTTTTTATATTTATTTCTCTAGATAAAGTTAAAAATATTATATCATGAAGTGTTAAAATTATATCATTAATCTTGTTTCATATAGTTAAAAAATGTTAATTACAATTTCACTGGTGAAATGGAAATTACAACATGACGATTGGAAAATACATCATAAAGTTGTTGGATAAAAAAATTCTTTTTTTCAAAATATTAATTGTGGTCTAGTAATGTTAATACCTATGATAAAGTATATTTAACATGAAAATGAATCATTCTAAAATTACATTATGTTTCACTATGGTAATGGGGACTTTTGATTTGAGGCAAATGATGGTTCTTGGTTTGTTAGTAATGACTAAGAAATTATATAGAAATAAACCCTAATTTTTTGAATAGTAAATAACTTCACAATGTGTCCCCCTGATGGGTGTGCGAAAAAAGTAAAACGAATAATTTTAGAGGAATCATTATGATGAATCAAGTTTTAGGATCCAAAAATTGGTTAAACATTGGTATAGAATAATGTATATCATAATAATTATTTTTAATACACTATAACAAATTAATTAGAAGGTTTTTAGAGAATCATTAAGTATCAATATTATGATTTGTGGGATATATCATGTCATAATTTTTGGTTGGATATGGGAATAATATGAATTTTTTTATGGTGACCTTCATTACACTATAATATTGGAGAAATTTAAATAATTTTATAATTTCAATGCCCCCATGTTATGAAAGGTCTTGGCTCAACATTAGAAAATTTTACTTTACATACTTCGTTGATTTGGAAAGAATATTTAAATTTAATACACATTTAATTAACTTATAGGATCATGATAAATTAAATGAAACCTTATCATTGATTTTGATCTTATAGATTACAAGAACATTGAAATTATTTAATAATGGTTAGGATAAACATTAAAAATATAAACGAAAATAGAGAATAAAAGAGATTGATCTTCATTTATAAATCATGTTTATTTTGATAGATCCAAGAACGAGATATTACTACTTATATTAGATTTATATTATTGAAATATTGAGATTTATGGTATTTTAATTCGAATATCTAGTTCTCATTGGATGGTTTTGTTTGATTTTGTAGTGATGATTCTTTTAAAGAACATATTTTCAACTCCTAACATGGATTTATCAGACTTATAACATTAATAATAGATGAAATAATATGAATGACATTATCAAATCATATCTTAAATTTTCTAACAGATTACATGAACACCTTTTTTGATTTTCAATAGTACCTAACATCCATATACTTATTATTCCTACCTTTAAACAATTCATAGAGTGGAGATAAATAGAAGTTTCCCTTGGGTGAGAAATGATTGATCTATTAAAATCATGTTAGGGTATTTTCCCTTGGTGTGGAGTAACTATTGTGTAAACATTTTTTCCATTGAGTACTATATGAAAGGGTATTTGGGTATACCAGTAGTGATCTATGTGTATGCTCTACAGATATATCCCAGTATGTTTAAACAAAGTAAAATCTATATATCATTAGGTGTATTACATTTTTTTTATTTTCTGTTATTTTTTGGTACATATGCATTTCAAAAAATGATAATTTGAAATGTGTTCTTTCTAACATGGGAAATGGAATGAATGACTGAAGAGGGTAAAAGTTTTAATAACTTTAAATAATCCATTACCATTATTCACACCCATTTATGTGTCATGAAACTCATATCACATCCTTGTTATTTAATCTTAAGGGGCTAAATAATAAAGTATTTTATTTTATGATCAATATATTTTATTTATTTTGAAACCCTTTTCACACAAGTATTGAACATTCCACAAAAAAAATTAAAATGGGTAATCATGTTTAAAATTTTACATTAATTAATTTGTATCAAACTACTTGGATATTTGAAATTGAACGACATAGGTC
The DNA here is from genome assembly GCA_963277665.1 of Viscum album. Classification (NCBI taxonomy): domain Eukaryota; kingdom Viridiplantae; phylum Streptophyta; class Magnoliopsida; order Santalales; family Viscaceae; genus Viscum; species Viscum album. The sequence goes on from OY728162.1 coordinate 827,557,821, forward strand.
AATCCCTTGATGAATATGTATAATCCTTAATAACAATGATTATGCCTTATTGTTATAAAGAAATATTTAAATTTAAATTTATAAAACAAAATTTAATGTAAAATCTAATGGATTGAAAAAATTAAATAAAAAAAATTTAAGGATTAATTTCAAAGGATGGATTTATAAGAGATAACTAACTCTCTAATTAATAAATTTAGTTCAATAAATTGGTTGTGAGATTGTTATAATGCTACAAATGTATTATAATAATTTACCAAAATTCTACCAAAACAAATATACATATCTTTGATAATGAAGAACATGTACCTAAATTCAATAATTTTAATCATTAAAACAAAATAAAATTCCATGCTATTTTGGACGGTTGAATTTTCTCAACCATAGAGGAGTCCATCAATTCAGAAGACATTTTTTCAATTTCATTCTAATTTATAAGATAGGGATTATATATTTAATGTGATTACTAACAAAAAATTATATTCATGAAAGAAATTTATATATAATATAAACACTCTTCTTTTTACTCTTGATCCATCACCTCTTAAGTGATATGGTGCTAATGGTCAAGGGAAGCTCAATCATGTTTTATTTGACCATCTTAATAAGTGAGTGAAAACTGTAAAAGAAAAGTATATGAATTGAAAGATATCCAAAATACAATTACTAACATTAATTAATTATGGGAATAATAAATTCTAACTTCTAGAATGAAAATTATAATAATAGGCTCAAAGGATCTAATTAAATTCAATGTAAAGGCTAATAATTCCAAAAAAATGGATGGAATATACTATTTGTTGACTTCATCTTACTCATGACATATTTTTTTTCATTACAAAATGAAATTATATACCATATTTATAAACCCTTGTATATTCCTCTTATTTTACATCATCATGGATCAAGGTATAGTGTTTTTGTGTCATGGATATGTCTTTTCCCTTTAAAACAATTTCTCAAGGGTCATGCAATAACATTATAAGTACTTCAAATGTAACAGTATATTCCCATATATTTCTCAGTATCATTATATACTGAAGTGGAAAATTCTATTGTTTAATTATAATATTTTACTATATCTAGATTACTTCATAAAGTCATAGAATAATGGTCATATAATATAAAATGATCTTCTTCAGCTCATCAAAGGGGTGTTGATATCTAAATTCAATATGATGTGGATACATCTATAATATCACTACATGATTTCTCTATTAGATCCCATGAGACTCATACCACATTAAAACATTACATAATTGGTATCCTCTTTTATAATCACGAGTTATCTTACCATATTAGATGGTTCTCCCCAAGTGTTGAATGATATGACATCTCATTCTCTTATACTCATCCTATAATGTTTTCCTTTCAACCAACACTTCATCCTTCAAAATTAAACTGTTTCATGCCCTAGATATAGTTTTACTACTTCAATGCCTTTCTACAACCTTGGTGTGCATCCATTCATAAGAGGATTTGATGAATTTTGTGTTCTTCTTTTAATTTTTACCCAATATTTATTATAGAATAACATAAAATCATTACATCATAAGTCCTTCTTGGGTAATCATATATATCCTATTTTGTGTCATGTTATAAAGCGAGGTCCCTTATTTTGGTGTAGTATCTTCAAAATCACATTTATTGACACCGTGAAACCATTTTTGTGGAATTATTTCCTTCTAGGTTTATAATTTCAACTCTAGTATAACTAACTACATAATGAATTTTTTTGTGGAGTAATCTCTCTGCAGTTACTCTAAAAATTTCAAGGGAGGATCTAAAAACTTCATTAAGATTTATCCTTCCATAAATTAAATAAAATAAAAAACAATTTATTATTATTTCCACTAATCAATGATAATCCTAATAAAAACATATGAAAAAATAATAGTTATCAAATTCCCCACCAATGACCATTTTTTTATTCTTAAAAAAAATATTTACAATGAATCCAAATAAACTCACTCCTTTAACAAAATAAAAGGAGAAGAGAATATGTCGGTAAAATAAAATATTAGCTGATAAATTTCAAATTCTAATATACTCATCCTCCCAATGTAATCATTCACCATTATTATGATTATATTAAAATTCTTATTCTCATCCATAATTATTTTTCAACCATTCCTTAGACATCCATACCCATACAGTGATATACCACTTTAAAAATTTCACATTCAACACTCATGAAAAATATAAATCTAGAGTTATACTCATTATAATGTTGTTCTATTATATTCATAGGCATATATATTATCTCAATAATCACTACCTAGAAATCAAACTAGATAAATTAAGAGGAAATCAAAAAATGTTTTTGATGTATTTGTTGCTATAGGTGGGTAGTTCATGTTTTAATCATTAAAAATTAAGGCATTAAAAATGGGGATAATATTTTTAAGTAAAAATAATTATTATTTAATTTATCTCAGTGAAAATTGGACCAACTTATCCACTTTAAAGTCATCATATCCCATCAATATCTACTTCCCTTAATGATTACCATCAGTAAAATTCAACTAGAACGACACAATTTTTCAACATACCATTCTTCCCTATCACTTTTTTACAAATGAAATTTTACCGTGATAATGTATCACACCCATAAAACTAACTTTGTTTGATCACCTCATGGAACTAACTCTAATAGTTATAATAAGATCAGAGATCATGTATGAGTTATCATTAAAATGTTCATGATATGATATATTATTTTGATTTGTTTTCAAAAATAATATAGGAATTATGTAATAAAAATGTAAAGTATCTTGGAATATTCTTCCAAATCAGTAATTATAGTTCTATCACCATATCTTTCATGGTATTCTAACATGGTAGTTCCGTACATCACCAATCTGCCTCATTAAACTAAAATGAAAAAAAATCAAGTATTTATACTAAATAATGTCTTGTATGAATGATAAATTTGCATATAATGTTGAATCCTTATCTAGAAATTTCATAAATATTACAAGATTAATATTGGGTTACATATAGGTTAGGTCTAAAGGTAAAAAGGGTTAAAAATATACTCAATCATATTAGTGTGGTTTGAAAAAAAATCATTTTTTTGAAAAACATCAAATCAAACGATTAAATAGTAATAATTTTCTAGACTAATAATATTAAAAAGGTTATTAAAAATAATAAAAAAAATAGTTTAAAACTATTCTCAATAATATAATTTGAAAATATTAAACAATATCTCATATCATGAACGTTATGTAATAATATAATAAACAGAAAATTTATAGATTTTAAATTAGAGGCCAAAATAATTCTACAAATATATATAATATCATATTATGAATTAATAATTAATTTATTTTCAATAATTCACAATTAATTTTTTTTCATTTATTTACATGTGTGTTCATAATTTGAAAATGTCGATAGATGTCTTCAAAAAACTATCTCTTTGTCCATTGATTTCAAGAAAAACCTCATGTGTTTCCAAGATTCCCTCCACCAATCATAATTTAAAAAACATTCTCCACTATTTAAAATAATGGTGATATAGTGGAAAATTAATATTCTTTTAAATACATCATAGTAAAGGAACAAAAGTCAAGAAAGAATTAAATAACTCCATGATTTATGTAATATTTTTTCCTTAATAACTGGATGGAAATTACTGTATGAAAAACCTATGCATTGATGGATTGTGTTGGACTTGATTTCCTAAAATGAAAATATTTAACTAGGTAACATGATAGTGTGAAAATATTATATTTATTATGGTTAATACAAATTTGATGAGAAAAAAATATTTTATGTGTTTTCATCCAACATGTTATATAAGGGATAAATAATAAAAATAAAAGGAAATTAAATATATTAAATTATAAAGAATATTATGTAGTAAAAAACAGAAGGCATTAAAAAAATGTGGAGGGGGAGGATACCCTATGACTCTTTGGATCCATCCCCCATCTCCCCATTGGGATCCACCTCCACCGAGGTTGTAGTCAATTAAATTATTAAATATCAAAAGGAATAAACCTACCATCCTTGAATCACCAAATACATCTCCAAAATGATTTCTTCAACAACTAATATTTTATAAGGGAAGGTATAGTATTCTAAATCTGGGCTATGTTAGCAACTACCTCTATCAGAACCTATAAATGGAGAATGATAGTTAAATTTGGTGTTTAAAACTACTAAGATGAATGATCAGTCAAGGATATATATAAATCAGATTTATTAGAGTTTGATAATGGTACGTATGTAGTAATTAAGGTATATGGATCCCAAATAGGTAGAGTATCCATAGATCCATGACCCTTGGAATGTTCTGTGTTTATACGAGGATTAATTGGAGTATAGATATCTGTATTGGTAGCTTTAATTTGTGCATAATTAAGAAGGGAAATTATAGTGAATATGCTAGTTGTGGGAGTAAGTGGATGCTCATTTTATTTAGTTTTTATCTCATTAATCCTTAGGGAGGTCATTTTTTGATCAACTAGTTAAATAATGGGAACCTCCATTGTAGGTTCATTTGTCGGGCCCTTTCCATTATTTTGGGAATCCAACTCGATCAATCATCATTCATTAGTATCTGTAAGATAACTATTATCCCATGTGATAAAAGATGAAGAGGGGTGGGTTGGGGATGGTATAAATTCTCAATCAGGGGTGGGATATTACAAAAATAGTATGTTGATGAATGAGTGGGATCAAAATATTGAGTTTGGATAAACCTAACATGTGCCCACTCTGGTGGATAAAATAGATGAGATGAGTGTTGTGTTAGGTCATGTGGTAGAATGGGAGGTGGATCAAATTATACCTCCATCTTCTCATATAAATGGTGCATGATCACAATAATATACTAAACAAAATATGAATATATTGATTCCACTCCTGGTGAGGAAAGGTTGGTGGTTGTTCCTAAGCACATGAAACATCTTTTCATCCTCTCGCTATTGGGGTTGATTGGGAAGTGAAAGAAGCATGTGAGTGTACCTCAATCGAATCATATATCACCATTAAATAAGTATAATTTTCATATGATTCATGCTATTTATCTATATCATCAATGGGGACATTTTTTCTAATAATGTTAGGTCAAACAACATAATCTACCCCAATGAGAATAGGTGCCATGATTAGTTAAAAACTCCCAAGTCCTTTGCTTTTTAAGTTGTTAAATCCCCACCCATAATAACACCCTTGGGATTGTACAAAATGCTCCATCAATATAATGAAAATGATTTGGTCTTTTTGATACCTAACTAGCACATATAAATACTGGAAAGAATAAGAACATATAGTCTGATTAAAAGAGCATTATTAAGATCCCTTTGAAAACCATTCATGAGATACTTCCCAATGTATAATCCTTAAGATATAACTTCAAAACTATGTTCTCTTAGTTTTTTTAGGTTTTTTCCTTCTCAATGTGTAAATGGTTTATTTTATATACTACTAAGAGATTATGTTCTTTCATTTCTCTAGAATAAAATCATTATAATCCACTCTCTCCATAAACTCATAGCGTTTGATACATTATCCCACACTAAACTCTACAAACCAAAGGATGCAATTAATGCGAACAAGTTTTACCTTAATATGTTGTAGTTTCATATCAAATAATAATAGGAACTCTAATATCCACTATATATAAGCCTCCTCCAAGATGTGAGTAATATGTTATAAATTCATAGCTATAAATGATTATATAACTTGATTATCTATATCAACATATTCTATAATATTCATGTCTAATTTCATATGAATTCCATACATTTAAAGTCTCCTAGAATCTTCAAGTGTTTGGGTTCAGAGAACCATAGAAAATAGTTTAGGTGATTATGGGATAAATCTCCAAATAGATATGAGTGATAGGTTGTTTTGTTGGTTCGTATTGGGATACATAACAGAGATGTGAGTTGGATAGGTGAAAGGCTTAGGGAGGGATCAGGTGAATGTGGGGCTAGTTTATCTATTTTATATTTTATGGGTCTGATAGTTATATTATTTTTTATTTGTGTTAATGAGTATTTAGCATTGTATTTTCTATTAACCATCTTAGTTTAAGCTATTGTGAGAGGGATATGTATATGGAGGGATAATGGCTTGAGATGGTTTTATAGGGGTTTTTAAATGGGGTTTTATCATCGTTTGGAAATGTTTTTATGTTTAGATGGGTATGGTGAATTGTCATGGTGTGGATTAGGAAATGGTGCAGTGATTAGGTTGAAATGGATATGAGGAGGTGTGATTATCAATAAGGAGAGGATATAGATGTGTAACTTTACTACTTTAATGTGATAAGAACATGATCAAATAGCTAAGAAAATCAATTTAAGGAGCACTGAGAGATTAGTATAGGGATACTAATAGCACTATTTAGGATTTGGTGATTATTATTAAATATGTTTTAATACATTGTGGCATGATCCAAGTCATTACAGAATGACTTTATTAGTTCTAAAACCATGGTATTTATCGAACTTAGTTCGATAGAGTTGCAATGACATGGGCGAAGCCAGAATAGAATAACCATACCAGTGTATCCGTATGAGATTTATTCCAGGTTAAAATCATGACATGAATCCTACCCAATAAAAATTAATGTTTCCTTTTTTTCTATCTTAAAGAATTATAGATTGAGAAATTACTTCCCATAGAAACCTATTTTTCACTCCATATTATGATATTTTAGGGTTGGGTTATAATGTAAACCCACCCTATCAGGTTATGGTGCTTTTCTATCCAAATTTTTTTTTTTATTATAGTGTGCTCACTTATTGTGTGTCATGGGTCTAGAATTATGAATTTAGGGAGCAGTGTGTTATAAAATGATATATCTGGCTTCACCATAAAAATTATTTCTTTTATCCATTGGTCTTTACTCCTCTAAAACTTTATTTTGTCTCAATTGGATCATCAGTAGGGTAGTTGGGGGGAGTTCACTAGAGTCTCTAAACTAATTTATCCTAATAATTTTTATCCAATATAAAGTAGAATAATAATCCTAAAAAACAAACATAGGTTTCTACAAACCTAGCACTTTAATTAACCTCAATATCTAGATGTAACTTCGTATTTTTAGACATCTTTGAGAGATTGAATAAATTAATTATGGAAATTATACACTTTAAAAATTCATCGTGTCCTATTTAACTTGAATGAAGGTTCATGACCTCTTTAGATATAAATGGATCTATGGGTAATGACATTTATACCATGATAGGACGTAACCAAGGTGATTATATCTTCCTTGTGAACAATAAAAAACAATATTATGTCAAATGTATTGTATCTCCGGGTATGAATATTCAATGGTTGATTCATAAATCATTCCAATTATTGATTTTCTATTTATATATCTTTTACTTCTTATATTTGTCTCTTTAAATCTTGTATAATTCATCCAAATATAGTTGTCTCTTACTATATTTGTGTGATTCCATAGAAACTTTCTTCATAGCCCAATATTATCGATGCTCATGATCCCCCAGTAAATGGCCCAGTTTATCATTGATAATCCTAAATGAGGTTATACTTGTCATCATTATAAAATATATCATTTACTAATATAAAGTATTATCAATATTTTTACTATAATCATTCCATATTGAACTTGTATTTTTCTCAAAAATCATCATAATCACTCAGTTAGATAATTCCACTTCCCCCTGGGATTTTGAGTGGTGAGTAGAGATGGTATTGTATCAAAATCTATAATTCTATAGCGCTAAAAAATATATATAATTGTCCGATTATGTTCCCCAAGATATTATTTGTAACCCTGACATTCCAAAAAGATAAAATAAGTTATTTATTAACAATTTCATCACTATATTGAATATCTTCTTACATTTGGCCTCATATTCTAACCATTTAGTCATTTAAATCACATATAAAACTTTGTATGTGTTCCTCATGGAGCTTGGTGAGGGCCACATAAAATCAATTCTCCATACATCAAACACCCCATCTATTAGATTGGGTTCTCTAGAATTTAAACACTTTTCCCAATGTTATCCATTTATTGGCATAAATTGTAGCCTCATATGAACTCCATAGAATCTTTGTGGATATAAGAAAAAAATAATCCACATTGTAATATCATAGCCATTATTCTACCATGCTAATTGTGTCCTCTGTTTGGTGATGAATATAAAATTCTAGAATGACATTCACCTTTAGTTTGGCACACATCACACAATTAATAATTCACTACATTTCATTAATAATAAGTGATCACAAAAAAATGTTGTGAATTATTTAGACATATTATTCATTAAAAATATGAAAAACAAGGATTTATTGTATCATTTTTCGAATAATCTACATTGTTGAAAAACCGTGGAAGAGATTGTAAATCATTATAGAAAATATTGAAATCTAGGAACTCATCATCAATTTATCTCTCATCCTCCACTTATATATTATTTTGGGTTAATCTCAAAAAAAATTAAACCACTATAATATCTATTCCATTTTTTCTATTTCAAGCCTATAAAACTATTTTAGTAAGAAGATACACCAAATCAGTAAGGGATTAGAATCATTTTTTAGAAAATAACTCAAAAGGTGTGATCTATGTATACAATCACCTCAAAGATTACAAAATATGTTCTTAACTTATCAAATGATAAAAACATTGTCACAAGTTTCATCTCAGCGATTGTTTATTTTTTTGGTAATTATTAAGTGAATTAGTTTCATAATAGAGTGGTTGAAAAAAATGATCGACCCACTGTCTTAGATTATATTCTATAATGAAATCACTTAGGTCTTACATTATGTGGACATTTTTATCCCAATTTAGAAATATCATGATAGGTGTGGCTAAAAAATTATTTTTTAAAGAAATAAAGTCTTCCTTGCATGATTATTAAAATATAAAAAAACATACTTTGAGAAAATATTGGTGAGTGTCCTAGATATCATGAAAAATTGATTTATAATGTGGTGAAAAAAAACCTTCATGTCCATGAAATATTTAAATCCCATTCATTGTATTATGAGCATGGAGATCTTGTATGAATGTTTTCTTTGCTAGATCAACATTGATTCCTTATTTTTATATATTCTATTCACTATAATGTAACCGCAATGAACTATGAAGTGGAACATTTCCCAAATGAGAACTGATAATTTTCATCAAATATTTTAAGTAAAAAATCCAGTTTTCAAAGGAATACTTCAATAGATATCCCATATACAGAGAAATTATTTATGAAAATATCAATAAATTCTTTCATCATATTCTAAAAAATAAGTGGCATGCACCTTCGAAAAATCACTACTTCATTAAACATGACAAACTACATGAAATGATAAGATAATGATTGATATGGGTAGGTAAAAATTGTATTATATTTTTTATTTAGACAAAACAGTATATGGTTGTAACTAGAATATCAATATGATAGGAAAAATAACTCACATTGAGATAACCAATTAAGAATTGATCCAAGATTAGTATTGGAAAGTGGTCTATTGTTATATATGTTTCCAATATTGTAGAGTCTATGCATACCCAATATCATGTAACAATCATTATAGGTATCATATTATTATCATCATTCATTATCATAGTCTTCCACCCTTATCTGGAATTACTTGTAATGGGGTCACCCATTTACTTATTTATATTTAAATTATGATCCTTACATCAAGTAGTTTATGGCCCTTTTAATGGAAAAATATTTTTATATATTGTGTTAGTCTCACATATAGTAACAATATTAGTTTTATCACATCATCTAACAGTGATATTTTTTGGGAAAATAGTATGATTAATTCCATTTATAAAGAAAATAATGTATTTTAGTTCTCCCATATTTTTATATTCTATTGAACACTCTTTTCAATGAAAAATAACACAAAAATAATCAAGAATTATCTTTTTTAAAGTAATTCATTTAAAATTTTATCATAATCCAACATTTAAGAAATAGATTCATTGAAAGAGATTTCAAAATAAATTTGTATGAAACAATATGAAACATTTTATATTGAATTTCAAAACTATATTTCCTTATCCTATCTAGGAAGGAAAGAAGGGGTCTATATATTTCTATGTTTTTGCTTCATTCTTCTCCTTATAAACCTATTTTCTAGATTTTTATTTCTTATAATTTTTTTTCCTTATTCTCTTTATCCTCCTTCTCTTCTCAATTTTTCTCTTTCATCCTTAACTTTTATTATTCAATTTACTCAGAATTTTATTTCTATTTTCCTTATATTCTTCCATATCGCACCTGAAAAAAGTGTCATAGACTTCATATTATCTATTGGTTTTCCTCTATGTTACTTGGTAGGGTACTAAGTAGTCTCTATAATATTGTTTGATATATTTTTTCCACTTAGTTATAGAGTTTTAGTTAGATTATTGTTGAATCATTATAGAGTTTTAATTTCATATAATCCATTTCGAATATTTTTTGAAGTTGTAATTGAACGTTCCTTTATGTGCTTTTTAGGGGATATAAAGGTGGTTTTGGATAGAAATTATTCGAAGGCTGGTTAATTTATGGTTGAGGGGGTTGTAATAGTTATAATAGCCTCAACGACTATGGTTGAAGTGAATATTTGTGTATACCATTGTTTTGTTTTAAAATTATGAAACATTTATATTAGCTATAAAATGGATTTAGTTATGGATTTGGCTGAACTAACCCCCATTGGTTGTAGATATTTTGGAATTTTTTGTGGGATTGACTATAACTAACACATTTTGAATAGAAAGATTTTTTATCCTCTATGCCCCACTAAATCCTTGGTATATGTGGGGTACTATTCTCATATAACAATATTATAAATGGGGTTGAGTGTTAGTGGTTATGAATAATGTGATTGAGTTAGTGCCACTATTAATTATAAGTTATTTCATTTATTTATCAATGATTTTAATTGGTTATCCTATAAGGTGATATCATCTAACAAAAATATTTCTCTCCCCAGTAGACTCTAATCTCTTCTTCATAATATATAATTACGAGGAATCTCATATAGAATGTCTTTTACAAATTAAAATGTATTCACAACTAATTGTTTACTGAATAGGTCATTTATTTAGACTAAAATCGATGATTGTAAGATAAAATTAATATATTAATTTATAAGAAAACATCGATTCTCATATGTAACACCTTCCAAATGTAAAATTTAATTTTATCCCACGTTTCAAATATATATTATCCATCAACTTGTGAAATAATTGGGGTATAGTTTTTGATCATCTATAACCTCCAAAGTGAATAGTATATTTATAACAGTCATATTTATAGGTTATACTAGGTTTTTGTGTAACCATAGAGTTAAATCATTAACCAATATATTTATCAGACATATAGAGAGAATTAGAATACCTTCAATCATATATAATTTGATTTTAATAAATTTCTATTGAATATATCACAAGTTTTACTAAGGATAGTCATATATCTATTTAGATCTTAATTTTTCATGCCACTAAATAATCCCAAATTTTTTATTAGTATATGACTTAGATTGATCTTATAATGTATCACCAAACAAAAAGAATAAAAACACTAGATGAAAAACCATCTATATAAGAAAAAACATAGTCCATTATGGCTCTAGCCTGGGGAATTTTTGGTGCTCCATTATGTTGGTTCTCATTGAAGAATTTTCCTTGAGGTAAATTAGGTGTAATTGAGAGCATGTTCTCTTGGATGGTAAAACATTTGTATAGACATATGAAACTATTGTTCTTAGGGTTATAATCAATCATTTCTCATGAATCAAAGATGATTGATCATGTTTTTGGTATACAGGTCATGCATTATGTTCCATGAAATGAAAAAAATAAAAAAAAACTTGAACATAAGGATAATTAAAATTATAAATTATTATTATTTTCAGAATCGAATTTGTTTATAAAAAAAGGTTTTAGTATGCTCCTATGTTAACACTAGATCACTACCTATAGTGCCAAAAATATTGGAAATCACTTTGGAATTATCAATTGTAGTGGTTAATCATGATTACAAATTAAAGTTTTATTATTTGTATTATTATACTAAGTCATATAATAGTGGCGTTCCATGGTCGGTCCCATGAGTGATATATATAATAGATAAGATAAAGTCATAGGCCTTATTGTTAAGTAGAAATATGTGAATTTAGATGGATCAAACAAAATTTAAAAAAATTTCAAATGGTCTTAAAATAATCAATTAAATATAGAATCAAAGGATCAATTTCATTTTCTATTTTTAAAAGATATACAAACCACTTTCATTCATTAATTGGGTTTAATAAATTAGTTTTAATATTATTTATGTTTAAAAGTTTATTTTGGTAAAATGTATTGATTTTTACTGAGCTAATCTAAATCTATTGGTAAAATAATATGGCCAGACCAATATTATATGTTCAATCATTAAATTACATGATAAATACAACATATTGTTAATTGAATAATTTTATCAACTACTTTTTATTTACTTTATTAATAATTCCTTTTTAAAAAACTAACAAATAAATAATATTAGAATAAGTGACTCAAATTTATTCCTAATTGAAATGAATATTCATGAATAATATTGATAGATATTTTAAAAACCCATACTTGTACTCTTGATCCATTTCCTCTTAAGTTATTTCCCACACATGGTTGATGGAATGATCAACCATATTTTACTTGATTATCTTTTAAAGGGAGTGAAAATATTAAATTAATGCTGATGAATGTGTCTATATAATAACCTTTTTTCTTCTCTAATAATCATCCTTATGTATTGAACCCTGTGTAAGAGATGTGAGTTTGATAGAAGTTGTATCTACAGTATATGAAGCAGTGGAAGAATGTTTTCTGGTTTTCTATAAATTAAGGGAACTTATTTTGTAAATTTCCTCAAAAAATTTTTTGTTTGTTTATTTGAAAATCAAACATGTTTTTAGTTTTTAACGTTGTTTTCTAAAATATATTTTGAGGTGTCACGAACCGAATCTGGTCACCACCATTAACGACACCAAACCCAGCCGGTGTCAAGGCCCAATGGTCATTCCCTATCCCCATGGGCTGGAGCAAGTGTCCGGGTATCATCAAATCTGGTTTGGGAACGATTTACCCGAGTATGAAAGCATAAAACTTAAAAAACAATCAATAATTAGAATCTGAAATTTTCATGATAAACAGTTCTTAACAAAACCAGATCTGAAAAAATTTGTTTACAGACACTAAAAGTGGTCCAAATACAAATAACGACAATAGCAGGACATCCCCATGGACCCCACACGACAAGGGGGTCATCACCCGGAAGCCTTCTCCACAACTCCGCCCTAGCGATGGGTACTAAAACCCTGAACCGCCATCACCCTTAGCCTTCCATTTACCTAAGTCAAGCATAAGAAGGTGTAATTACACCAAATGGGTGTATGTAGGGTGTGAGCCTATGCCCAATAGGATACCACAATATGATTCAAAAGAGCATGCAATACAATGTGAACAAAACAAGCAATTTTAATACACATGGTGAAACAGTGTTAAAATTCCAAGAAATGCAACTTTCAAATGAAAACAGTTTTCAATCTGAGAATTTCAGAATGTTAATAGAATAAAATAAAAATGTTATCTACTATAATTTACTTCCAAACACACCCTAGTATATGGGTAAATACCACAAATCCAATGAGCCGCAAAATTGGGAACACCCCTAGGCACTAGGTTGTCTCGGTCCCTATGTACCTCGTACCTTGGTGTAAAGTAACCATAGAAAAATCTGTTCTCATGCACGATCTACAAGTAGGGAACATACCAATAACCAAGTGGTCCCCAATCAATATCCACATAGTTTAGTTAGAGTTCTCATTATCCAAATTCTAGGTGAAAAATGGACAAAACCCATCCGGTCCACTAGCTGTACTAGTACAAATCCGCCCCACCTAGGTACCTGGGCTTCCCCTTTTTTACTTAATAAATTTCATCATGAAACATAAATATATTTTCATATAAAACACAACTACTTGTCACACACAAATAATACAGTTTCTATCACATTTTATACCACTTAAAACACACAATAAAACACTTAGATTTTTAATAAAACAATTCCTCCAAATCCCTTAATGTTTCAGACACCAAAATCCTTAAGAACCAATCTTTCACTCTATGTTCACACCATAATGTTACCAAAACAGAAAATTTATACCAATACAGTTCTATTGAAACAAAAAAATCATTTCTTTAGGGCATCCCCTTGTGAATCAAGAAATGATAACTTTGAAAAACCTCCATTTTTACAAAAACATGCGACTTAAAGTTCACATGTTCCACAAAAACTATTAAAAATCATTTTCACAGAAACAACAAAAGGGGATAAAATTAAAAAAATTATTGGAAGCAGTATTATAGTTCAATAAAATCAATTAAGTATTAATAGGGGATTCCCAAAAAAACTAATAAACATTCCCATGAACCCCCCTATTTCACATGAAATTTGCATTTAAAAATTCATTTGAAAAACAAACACCGATAAAAATAATTTTTGCAGCAATAATAAAATGAGATAAACCACAAAGTATGATAAATATAGCTTTATAGGACAAAATGATTTCATAAACATGTAATCACCTACCAAAATAGTCAAGAACCGCGAATCCTAGTACGAAACTTCAAATGCACCACCACTGCACCACAAGGGAGTGAGATCAACCTAAAACCAGAGAATTGGAGCAGTAAACTCAAAATGAAACCCTAGGAACGAATCCCTAGATTCTGGACATTTGGGGATTCAATAAAAAATAGAGAAATCTTAAGGAAAAGGAAGGAACTTAGAAGGATAGTCAGTTACTTGAGAAATCTAGACGATTTTAGAAACCTGAGAAGTTCGGACCTAATTTCAGACTGATAAGACCTCCAAAAAGGGGGAAACGAGGGTGGGGGTGCGGCCATGTATAGTGGTAGAAGGTGAGAGGTGGAATAACCGAAAAAGGATAAAAAGCTAATATTTTATGAAAGAATTAAAAAACATTTAAAACTGGAAATGAGCTTTCGGGTTAGCCCAATACCTAATTTGATCACGCAAATCCAAGATGCTAATGAATTTTTAAGGTGCCCAAATATCATTGGTGGTTTTAATAATTAAATTAAGGTCATTTTGGAAGTTGAATGGGTGAAAAAATTTTAAAAACGAAGGAGTTATTAAAGAAACAAAATAAACATTCAAAACTGGAAATGGGCTCTCGGGATGGCCTAACTTTTGGGAACCCACCATTTCCTTAAAAAATGCATGGAAAACCCCCAAAACAGATCAAGGATGTAAATTAAATGAAAAATAACTTTAAAATATGTAATGTATGTGACAATTATCCCCACCATGAAGGAATTTTTGGCCCGAAAAGTCAACATGAAGCTTGGTTGGAAAATAAGAATTGATACTCTTCCTCGACCCATGAGTTTTTCTCCCATGTCTCATGTGTATCAATACCATGATTCCATAGAACCCAGACTAATGGAACAGACTTCCCTTGATGTATCTTTTCTTGAGAGTCCACTATTTTCACCGGCCTCTCAACAACAGACAAGTCAGGCTCTCTCCAGTTCTTACGAACTCAACACATGGGATGGATCTGGGTTGTATTTCTTCAACTGAGAGTCGTGGAAGACATCATGGATGGATGTCAACTGAGAAGGTAAGGCCAACATGTATTCCACCTTGCCAATATGATTGGTGATATCAAAGGTCCCAACATACTATGGCATCAGCTTACCTTGCTTTCCCAATCGACGATGGGCCACGTTTAAGAACACCATGTCACCCACATAAAACTCTAGGTCTCGATTCCTCCGATCAGCATAAGATTTATGACGACTTTGATCTATCAATAAGTACTGCCTAATCAAATTGACCTTCTCATAAGTCTCCTACACAAGGCTCGGCCCCAACAGTTTAGTCTCTCCTACCTCATCCCTACATAGGGGGGACAGACATGGCCAACCATAGAGCGCCTCAAAAGGGGCCATTCGAATCGAGGATTGGTAACTATTAATATATGAAAACTCAACCAATCCCAAATGGTTATCCCAAGAACCTCCAATGTCCAGGATATAGGAAGCATGTCCTCCAAAATCTGATTCACCCACTCTATCTGACCATCCGTATGAGGGTGGTATGTTGTGCTCAACTTAATTTGAGACACCAAGGCCTTCTGAAGGCATCCACAAAATCAAGAAGTGAAACAGGGGTCTCTATCTGAGACAATAGCTAATGGTACTCTATGAAGTCTCACCACTTCTTGAAGATACAGATGGCCTAACTCATCCACATTAGTTTTATCTTTTATCAAAATGAAGTGGGCTGATTTGGTCAGACTGTAAATCACCACCCAAATGGCATTCCTACCCCGAGGTGTATGAGGTAAGCCAACAATTATGTCCATGGAAACCTCTTCCCACTTCCAGGTAAGAATGGGTAGTGGTAGGAGAAAACCAGAAGGCCTTTGGTGCTCTTCTTTTACCTCTAGAATCTGTAGCATCGCAAAACAAAGTCCACTATGTCCCGTCTCATACCAGGCCACCAAAACTGCCGACAGACATCATAATACATCTTAGTGGAACCAGAATGGAAAGCCCTCTGAGACTGGTGGCTATCCCGCATCCCCGCCTTCCGCAGAGATAATGGCACTTCTGAATATCCCTTGAAGCACCAGATGCCCTCGGGAGATGATGACCAATCAGAGGATGTCTCCCCACCATGAAGAAACTGCTTCGACTGCTGATAAATCTCATCACTGGGCTATTCCAGTAGAATCAACTCTATTAGTGGAGTCAACTAGACACTTCTCAAGGATTCCCCTCTAATATGTTCCCTCGTCTCCACATGCATCCGAGAAAAGAGCCCCATAAATGCTCACTCATCACTAGACTTCCTCAAAGCCTACACTAAAACCCTTCAGCTCAAGGTGTCGGCCACTACATTACCCTTTCCTGGGGTATAGACAATTTCAAATTCAAACCCCTGCAAGTACTCAATCCAGTGACGCTTCCTCAAGTTGAGGTCCTTCTACGAGAAGATATAAGCCATGCTTTTGTGATCAGAGTATACCACAAACTTCTCCCCAAAGAGGTAGTGACTCTATGTCTTCAAATCATGCATCACTGCTTCCAACTCCAAGTCATTGGTCGAGTAGTTCTTTTAATGTGGTCGAAGTTGGCGAGATCCATACGCGACCACTTGATCATCCTGTATAAGCACACACTCATGACCCATACCGGAAGCATCACAATAGACCACATATCCCTTTCATTCCTCTGGTAAAATCAGGACGGGGGAGGTAGTCAACCGTCTCTTCAGCTCATCGAATGATGCCTAGAATTCTAGACCCCATAAAAACATCACCCATTTCCGGGTGAGGGTAGTCATCAGTGAAGCAAGCCAAGTGAAATCCCGAATGAATCGCCTGTAACAACCAGCCAGGCCAAGGAAAATCCTGATATCAAACACATTCTTTGGCTTCTCCCATGACATAACTGCACTAATCTTCTCAGGGTCCACTAAAACCCCCTGATCAGAGATCACATGCCCCAGAAATCTCACTTCCCTGATCCAAAAAGTGCACATTGACAACTTTTCATAGAGGCGGTGATCTCGTAATGTACCCAAAACGATCCTCAAGTTATTTTCATGTTCCTCCTCAGAGATATAGTATACTAGAATGTCATCCACGAACACCACAAAAAAGGAATCTAGATACTAATAGAACACCCTATTCATGAGTTCCATAAAGACCACTAGAGCATTGGTCAATCCGAAGGGCATGACCAAATACTCAAAGTGGTCGTACCTGCTTCGAATTGCTGTCTTTGGGATATCTGACTCTTTCACCCGAAGTTGATGATACCCCGAATGCAGATCTATCTTTGAGAACCACTTTTCCACCTTCAACTGATCGAAGAAATAATCTATTCTAGGAAAAGGGTATTTATTCTTAATTTTTACCTTATTCAGCTTTCGGTAGTCACTGCACAACCAGAGGGATCCATCAGCCTTTTTTTCAAACAATATAGGAGCGGCCCAAGGTGTGACGCTCGGGAAAATGCATCCTTTGGATTCTAAGTCATCCAGATGTATATTTAGTTCCCTCATCTTGGTGGGGGCCATGCGATAAGAGGGAAGAGTTATCGGCTGTGTTCTCGGTGCCAGATCAATCAAAAACTCCACATCCCACTCCGGGAGAAAACCTGAAAAATCATCCAGGAATACCTTTGGAAACGCTTTCACTACATGAGGTAGTGAAACTTTAGGGGAAAGTCCATACTCTTGCATGAGCTAAGATAACTGGAAGATAACACTTCCTAACTCTGGGAGTGGAGGCCCTGTGCGACCTGACCGAGGATCCCATTCTCCATGAAATACCTGACAACTCCCATCAGGTGCCGTGAAACTCACACGTTTTCTGTAACAATCGATGTATTCCTGG
The DNA here is from genome assembly GCA_963277665.1 of Viscum album. Lineage (NCBI taxonomy): Eukaryota > Viridiplantae > Streptophyta > Magnoliopsida > Santalales > Viscaceae > Viscum > Viscum album. The sequence goes on from OY728162.1 coordinate 827,576,241, forward strand.
AAGTATACTAGCCAATCCATCCCGATTATGATATCAAAAACGTCCATATCTAAGACCAAGAGGTCCCACTTCTTCTCTACCCCTGACACAGAAAGAGCACACAATGGGCACTTGAGACCCTGCTCCTTCTTCTTTCCCAGCGGTGTCACCAACTCCATCGTGAAAGACATCAACTCAGTTGGAAAATTCAGAATGTCCACAAAATGGGAAGAAATGAATGAAATAGAGGCACCAGTATCAAAAAGAGAAGTATATATAGAAGATGCGATCATAAAGGTACCTCGAACTGTCGACGGTCCCGCCTCTGATCTTGCTTGTTCCTGATCCACTGCATGGAGATGTCCAGTATCTGCCTCAGGATGACCATTAGTCTGTGGTTGTGCCCTGAACTGGATCTACCTAGAAGATGACCCAAACCTACCACCATGGCTGCCAAATCAAGATCCCCCAGTCCTCGATGTCTTAGACTGTGTAGGCACTCCTCTTAACGCCACTAATCCATCCCCACTCGGAAGTGGACATGCCACACCACATAAACATAGTAAATGCCCCATACCTCCACACTGGTAAAAAGGCTTCAGAGGATGTGGACATGTTGGTTGGATGTGCCCGAGCTTCCCACACTAGTGCAAAATGACCGATCTTGCATCAGAAGACGGAGAAGAAAACTGCCTGGAAGAGTGGCCTGAACTGCCACCTCCTTTCTTCATAAGATCATCCCGCTTCCTTTTCTTCTCTGAGGAGCTTCCACTTCCCACTGCTGATACTGAACCATGGAAACCGGAGCTTCCATTCTTATCAATCTACACCATGCACGCCTGATCAATGACCTCATCATAGGTCCTCAGTATAAACAAGAACACCTGGGAGTATATCTCTGGTCGCAAGCCTTTCTCAAACCTTTGGGCCTTTGCCTGCTCATTAGAGACAATTTTTGGAGCATACTGAACCAACTCAGCGAAATGGTTTGCATAGTCCATCATAGATAGATTACCCTGAAAAAGTTCCATGAACTCTCTAGACCTATCATAAACCAACACCTCAGGGCAGTACCGTTCATTGAAGATAGCCTTGAAATCTCCCCAGCGCATCTGCTCATTCTTCCCAACCTGAAGCACTTAGTCCCACAACGTACGGCTTGGACCCTCCAACGGAATGGAGGTACACTTCACCCTGAGCTCCTCATGTGTTTCCAGGAACTCAAACATACACTCGATCTTCTTGAGCCATTCTTCTGCTTCCTAGGGTTCTGAGCTACCTCGGAAGGTAGGAGTCTTATTTTTCAGAAACACTTGTGCTTTATATTTCCTAGGACCTGTCTCTTCTGCCCTAACAGGAATAGGAGTAGGAGCTGGTCCCTATTCTAAATCTTGGATAGCTTGAACTATAGCCTCCACAAGCCTCTGATCAATCGATGTCGTAGAACACTCTCCACCATCCTCCTGTGGGTACGTGGGAGCTTTCCAGGGAGGCATGTTGCTACAGAATGCAACAGTCACAAAACAATAGTCATTAACACAATTCTGAAAATTGTAATCAAATACATCAAATATAAATAAACTAAACACATTTCAGTAATAAAATATACAACTACTCCACATCCGCCAGATGTTCACATGTGGTTTGCAGCCCACACATCTCACCTGGAAGTTAAGTCAATCTATAAATTCCAACATCCTCTGGTGACTCAAGATCTGTCATGAGAGGTGTGGTCCAGGCACCCTACTCACAACCAAAACCCCGACCCCTGACAGTCCTAGCTCCTGTCTATCCCGACTCATCCCAAAATAGCAATATAACCCAGAAACATTAACCTATAAAGAGAGGTACAGGCCAGGCACCCTACTAATATTTGTTTCTTTATCTATATAAATAATTTTTAATTATATATTTATGATTGAAAATGGGAATTTGGTAAAATATTTAAAAGTGTCATTGGATTTAATATTTTCATATGAGAATTTTTTTTAGTCCATCGATATTGTATAATAGTATTTCAATTTTCTTTTTATAATATTAAGGGGGATTATTTTGAGTTATAAAACATTTCTTCCATGACGATTCATGGGATTTATTTTACTGAAATTATTTTTTTAATGAACCTTAATTGGTCTCCAATATATATACATGGAATGTTATTCGACTATCAAAATTAATTTTTTGATAAAAATATTGAAAATGTATGTATATATTTATAAATATTTTAATATTAAAAATCATGTCCACCCATAGTTTTCTCTTTATCAAATTATTTTCTTATTTAGGACACTTTATGTGCAAGCGATGTTATCGAATTTTTTAAAATTTATGTTTAATTTAACATTATTTTAATTTCAAATAAGAATGTGTCTATATATATATTACTTAATATATCGTTTCCTATAAAACAATTTTTTAAAACATGTGTACATAGGTATTTACATATATATTATTTTTGGGTGAAACAGAACATTAATCTAACATCAATAGATATATTTTTATAATAATGTATTTGAATATGTATCAATTTATGTGAAACTATTTATTTCATATATGTATGTAAATAACTATATATATATATATATTATATGCACCATTATTTTTACCTATACATATTTATGTATAGATTCTGTCATGTTTTATTGTAATATATTTTTAAACAAATGAAAATATATTTATATCTATTTATGTAAATCTATCATATATGTATATATGTATATGAATGTATATTTACAAATTTCATTTCATGAAAAACTAATTTTATTATGGAACACATATAACCAAGTAATTTTTGTTTTTAAGAAATGGATATTGATGCTCATGATTTTTTAAGAACCTCTGGTCCTTATGATAAAAAATTAAATTTGAAATGTTTTTAATTCCAAATAATCACACTTGGATATTAATTCAATGAAGGAATGGAACAGAGAGTGAACCCAAACCATTTTGGGACTTTTTCCAATCATGTGACGGGTGTTCCATGAACAATATAGCACTCCAACATATTGGGTAATGTTGAAATCTCATGAGATGTCATGTATGGTGTATGGGATGTGTATCCCAAGCACGTTATGGGATTATAGAGTTAACCTAATCCATCAAGGGACCGTGTCCATCATGTTATGTTTTATATGAAGTGAACTTGGACATCATGTTATGATCCAAGGTTCTTTTGAGAACTATTTCTAAATGTGTGCGAGTTATCAAGATAATTTTTTATTATTTCATAAATGTATGAAATGTATTTTTATAGAGGTTACTTATTTTGAAAACTATTTAGAAATAAATATGATTATTTTCATATCAAATCAAGATTTTATAAATTTTTAATTTTCAAGATGTATAACATGTTTTACTTTTTATGTTGAAGTGAAAAATTCTAGATATGTTTCCACATGTTTTGAAACCATTTACTGAACTTTTTTTTCTCACCCTATGTCTTTTAAAACCGTTATTCATAAAGAATCGGGAAACATAGAAGTGGGTGATTGGAAAATTACACTTTATGGTGTTCAACCATTATAATTCATAATAATAGTTTTCTTGTACATTCAATTTTTAGAGTTACCATTATAATTCTCCGATGTATCCAAACTATCTAAAACTCTAAACCTTTCTAATCTTATGTTATTAAATAGTAAATTACTTATAAAAAATGGTACAGGTATTGGGTCATGATAGTTATTATCATATATAATATTTCAAAAATATTTGGAGGTGAGGATACGGGTAAACCATTTAAACCTTTAGAGTCTTGAAATATTTATAGGATTATACATTATAGAAAAAATATGGCACTCCTAGTTTTCTTAATTCTGAATTGTGAAATTTACTATTTATATAGGTATAGTAATATAATTTCAAGGATGAAATTATTTTTCAAGGGAATAATGTAATATCACCGATATTAATAAGATCTTTGTTTTACATAATGAAAAATAAATTTTGGCCCTATGTTAATATTAAATATGTAAAATTAAATAATAGTACTTGATAAAATTTTTATAAATATTCAATAATAATAATAATAATTCATTTATGATATGTAATAATTTATTACATTGATTTATAAATAATACATTTATAAATAATATTTTATAATTTTTTAAATAGATTATAATATGATTTGATTTTAAATTACAAATAAATGATGTTTTATTGTTTAAAATAATATTTTAACATAAATATTTTGAAGTGATTATTTTTTTAAAAATATATGTTTTTTATGAAAAAATAAAAATTTTATCGAAAAAGGAAAATAATTTTGAAATTATTATAAATAATCATATCAAATTATGTGTTAAATTGACAAGTAAAATATTTTTTAATAATATATTTTTAAAACTATTTTTTTTAATAATCCATATTGGTTAACATATAATTTTATAATTTTTTTATTTTTAATTCAAGAAATAATATTTGGTTTTAATAAATAAAGTATAATAATTCCAATTTAACAAAATTAATGATGGTACTTAAATTCATTATTTAATTTTATAAATAAATTATAGCACTATAATTTTTAACTATTATAAATTTATATTCTTTTTACGAATTATGAGTATATATATATTTATATTAAATTATGAATTAAATTTAATATGATAAGGATCAATTTTTTTAACATTATTAAAATATTATATGAAAAAATGTTAAAACAAATAATAATAATAATAATAAAGAGAAATTTATTTATTGAAATTACATGGTATGAATTGTTTAAAAAACAATTAAACAGAATGATGAAAAGAGAGATAACCTGATAACAAGGGTGAGGGAGGGATGGATCGAGAAAGGAAATTGGGTGAGGGTATATAGGGTTGATTCCTTGAGTGCATCTGAGGGTGTGGGATTGATCTAAGCATGATGGAGGTCGAGTCACCAAGGGGGGTTTCGACCTAGGGAGACCAAACAACAACGAGGAGTCCGAGTGAACTTCCACCACCGGTGAGGGATCCCGAAGGATGAGCATTGTCAAAAGGGTTTCAACTAAGATTTAGTGTTTTATTTCAGTGTGAGATATGATTTTATTAAGTTTAAATATACTTCAACCTAACCATGGTAGATTTTTGTTTAATTTTCTAGATGTTGAATATTTATGTAGACCACTTTTCATGAATCCTTTTGGCATAGGATAACCTATGTGTACTTTCTTCCTCAATCATATTCAGTTATGCCCTATTCATGATGTTATTTTTTTGGGTCTCTTTGATGAGTATTCCATATTTAAGAATGGATTCAGATTAATTTCATATTTTATCTGGCTATTGTATCTGATTTTTATTTTGGGTTGCAATCCACATTTCAATCACCCTTCAATTTCCTTGTACCACCAGTTTGGACTATTGGTTTAAAAAAACTCATATAGATATATAAAATACTAATACCAATATTCTTATTGTTTATTTTCACCTCCACTCGTCTTATATAGGAATCCACTACAATAAAAGTATAAACATGTATAGTTTATGAATTTAAATTATGTATGAACTAGATATATAAGAACCTATGTCTTTTTTATAATATTACCTAAGTACTACACCCTATTTAAGAAAAGTGAGTTAGATTGGGGAGTTGTTTAAAGCTATAAATCAGTTGATGAACTTTTTCTTATTTTTTGTAAATCAATTATGGAAATTATTTTTACAATATCTTCAAACATTTTTTTGTTTGTTAATTCCAAAATCAAACAGTTTTTAAGTTGTAAATTTTTTCTTTTCATATTTATATTTATGTGAGGGAAATACATATTTTTCATTAATTAATTTCCTTTCAATATTTTACATACGATGGTGATTTGTTTCAAAAATATTGATGTAAAAGATAATATTTCTTTTTATTATGAAAATAATATATGCTTAAATGATTCAAGTGGGTTATCCATTTCATATTTTATTTCATTTTGTTTTGGGGGTTTACTAATATTTATTTTCTATCTATTTAATAATTTAGAATTATATATTAAGGATTGTATGAAAAATGTGGTTATATATTTAAAATTATTTCTGAATTTAATAATTTTATATGAATTTTGTTTATCCATCAGTATTGTCTAATGGTATTTTAATTGTTTTCTATAATATTAATGGGGATCATTTTCAGTTTATAAAACTATTCTTCCAAAACAATTCAAGAGATTTATTTTTCTTGAAATTATATTTTTGAACCTTAATTTTTCTCCTATGTATATACATGGGTTGTTATTGAATTTGAAAAATTATTTTTGTAATAATATTACTTCAAATGTATGTATAAATATTACCTCTTTTCATGTTAAAAATCATGTTCGTCCAAGGTTTTCTCTTCATAAAACTATTTTCATGATTATGAAACTTTATGTGCATGCGAAGTTATTGAATTGTTCAAAATTTATGCTTAAGATAAATTTGATTTATTTTTTGAAAAATTATTTGTGTCTATATATATTCATAATAATATCATTTAATAGAAAACATTTTTTTTAAAAGGCGAAAATATATGTATCTGTATATATATTATTTTAGGGTGAAACCGAATTTTAATCTGACATCAATAGATACATATATATATAAATGTATTTATACATGTATCCTTTTTTGTAAAACTATTTATTTCCAATATATATGTAAATAAATGAATTTAAATGTATATATATATATTCCATTATTCATACCTATACATATGTGTGTGGATATAAAATCATGTTTTATACAAATATATAAGTAAAAATATGTATATATATATATATGTTTATGTAAAACTTTAATATATCAATATGTATATGAATGTATATTTACACATGTCATTTCATAAAAATTTACTTTTATCATGGAACATGTACAGAAAAGTAATTTACTTTTTCATGGAATGGATATCAAAGATCATGATATTTAAAGATACTTTGAGGTCCATATGATATAAAAAAAAGTGGTTATGTTTTTAATTCCAATAAATCACAATTGGATACTATGTGAATAAAGGAATGGAATGGGGAGTGAACCCAACCCCTTTTGGTACATTTTCCCAATCATGTGAAGGGTATGGCTAGAATTATATAGCGCTCAAATTAATTGGATTATCTTTAAATCTCATGTGATGTCATATATGGTGCAAAATAGGTGTATCCCAAGCCTAAAATGGGACTAGGGAGTGAACCTAATCCATCATGTGACTATGTCCATTAAGTTATGTTTTCTCAGGAGTGAACTGTGACTTCATTTTATGATCCAAGGTGTCTGTCAAAACTATTTATGAATGTTTATAAGTTATTGATAGAATTTTTAACTATTTCATAAATGAATGAACTGTATTTTTAAAATAGTTACATATGTTGAATCTACTTTATAATGATATAATATTATTTTATAAATTACTCATGATTTTATAAATTCTAAATTCTCATGTTGTATCTTATGTTTTACATTTTATATTGAATTAAAAAAATGATTCGTTTACACAAGTTTTTGAACCCCTTGCTGAGATTTTTATCTCTCACTATTTTATTAAACATCTTTTCCAATGTAATAAGGATGCATAGAATATAGTTAGTGGACAACTCACTTTATTGGTTTTTAACCCATGTAAATATCAAAATAGTTTTCTTATCTTTTATTTTTTCTGATAGTTGTAATTAGATTTTTTCAATGTATCCAGACTATCTAAAACTATAAAAATTTTGTATCTTGAGTTGTTAAATAATATATGAATTACATTATATAAAATTGGAAGATGATTTGGGTCATCATAGGGTCACCATATGATTCATAGATAGGGTATGTTAGTGCACTAGTTTGTTGGACCATTTATTTTTGTGGAGAGAATTGATCTGATATCATATTGAATTTCTCTTCCATAAAGGTATAGTGAAATGAACTTTGTTTTTCAGGTGTCACAACATTGTATGTAACACCCTAATCATTATAATGTTATTGATGTTTATTATGTTGAGCATGATACTGACACATCATTTGAGAATCTTCTGATACGTGTTATTGATCGTAGTGAGAATGTGTTGTGGGGAGGATCAAGCCGATAATTAATGTATTGTGTCATCATTGATGTGTTCATGTGGAATCATGGCAGAGATATTTATATATATGTTCTAATTTCCCCAATATTTTTACCTCATAATCTTATAGATTCTTAGGAGTACGGGTTGAGGATGTGATGTTATAAGGTGTAGAGATTTTTAGATATATACCTTTTTGAAGATGTCTTGTGCTTTTTTTGAGGTACACTTTTAACCTTATTTTGGTATATATTTTGTTGGATTTTTTGAGGTTGTTTCAAGTGGAATTTTGGAATTTTAGAAGAAAAGGGGAAGTTTATGGTTAGCACATGGTTTTCCCAAACAGTGCACCTCCCCCAAGAAAACATGTAATCCTAAAGAGAGGGGAATTTCAATGTTAGAACATGGTTTTTCAAAATGTGTGTCCACATAGTTTAAATCATGAACCCCTAGGATGAGGTTCATGGTTAGATAGAATGGTTTGGAAAACCATTCACCCCTACCTAATAATCCTTCCATGTGGATTTTAATTACCCTAAAATTTATAAACAAATCCTACCCCTAGTAATAATCTCAAATCAACCCGGTATGACCCTAAACCAATACCCCCAAATTTTTGAAACTCATTGGAGGGTTTTAAGGCTCCTTGATCCTTGTTCTTAATTAATCAAAAATCTAATTGCAGGATCCCCTCTCCTACGATTTGGGATTTCTTCCCTATTTGGGTTCCTCTATCTTTCGTGTCTCTTTATCGATCAAGTAGAATGATTTATACCCCACTGGAAATGGTTTAGAATTACCTTTTCATGGATATTAATCTATTTTATCTTGATCATAGGTTTTTTACTAGATCATCCATGTCATTGTGATATTGAAAGTTCATCTTCAATTTGGGGGATTTTGGTTTAGCGTACGTCCATAAAAAATCTTGAGGTATGCAGTTTAAATATCAATTCCCATAGTAATGAATTATAATTATGTCTATGTAATTTTATAATTTCAATTTCCACATTTTGTAATTGAAACATGAAATTTAATTAATTAATTAATTAATGGGCTTACGGAGTCGGTAGAATATTGTGATTATAAATTTTTTAAATGTTGTGTTTATGGAATTGGTGTTTATGGGATTAATTGGTAATTGGAATTGAAGGGTTAGTTGTCTTAACCAATAAGGGTTAACTAATATTATGATTATATTTTGATAAATGGTTTAATAGTGAATTTATCATATGATTCCATGTGATTTAAATAAAGAACCATGATTTTTGGGATAAAATTAAATGGTGTACCATGGTGAGAATGTTTTATAAAATGGCTAAAGATGATTGACCTTGATAAATGTGATATTTATGAGATATGTGATATATTATGATATATGTGATAACGAGTGTAGGATACATACTGATTCTCCAAATACCCATATGTGATAATAAGTGTGTGATAAGGAATGATGCTTCAAACACCCATATGAGATAACAATGAGGTGTGTGACAAGGACGAATGCTACAAATATCCATAGGGTGCTACACATGATGTTCTAGGCCCAACACATTGTCATTGGAATAGAGTTACTATTAGACGTGGTATAAAAATTGGAATTAAATAAATATTTAAAGACAACGATATAATTAATTGTGATTCCCTATAATATATGGTTCATACACCATCACAGGATGAAGAAGGAATTGATTTTTTCGGTGTCATATTAAATGTGTGTAATTATGTGGTTAATTAAAGAACAATTAATTTCGAAATATTTTTAATTGATTTATTGTACATTATTCATTATAAAACTACATACAATGTTATAGACCAGATAATATTTAGACACTTTTGGTAGCGACCAACTTATTTTTATTCACCCCAAACTCTTGCTTCTTGATCAGTACCGAAATTGACTACATTATTATCGGAAAGGATATGGGTAATAGCACGATGTTATATGGATGAGTTGGGATGGCGCATGGATGAGGGAACCAATCATGATTTTGGGACCCTTTTGGGAGTTTTTAGTGTCTTTATTATTTCTTTTTTTTATATTAAAACTTGAAACATATTAAAATGAAATATCTACTATTTTAGTTATGGTCAGTTATCCATGTTTTGGGATTAACACGTGATGTTGGTCTTTATTTTTAATGACATTATTATAATTATTTTTCATTACATTTTTCTATTGTTTTATTTATTTATATTTTTTTTCTAATTTGATAGAGAAGGTATAGTGTCACCATGGTTAATATTAGACCCTCTCTACTAGTCGAAAGCCTCTGGAATACAGGGATGAATTCCAAAAGTCATATAACTAACCAGATCGGGGAACCGGTTTGGGGTACCCAGTTTAAGGAAATACACTGTTAATAAAAATTAATTTCAAAATGTTTTAGAAATTCATTGTAATATGATCTTTTAGAAATCAATAAAACATATTTTTTTGGTGAAAATGTTTATTTAAAGAATGAAATGTATTTATTAAAAATTGGGAGATTTTTTACGAATCATTTATGAATACATTTATATTATTTTTGAACATTATTTAAATATCATAATGTAGTTAATCCCATTCATAACCTCTAATTTAATAGATATGTTATAACCATCATATTAAAATTAATATATTTCATGGTTCATTAAGGATCGATGTTGTATATCTAGTACACTATATAACATGGTGTTTATTTAAAATCATAGTTTATTAAATTCTCTCCTGATTAATAAATTGCATCCTCATAATTTTAAGCACTTCTCAGTTATCACGGTTTTCATATTCTGAAATTCCATTGTTAAAAACCGTTTTCATAAAAAAGGTTAATAAAACATCCTCTTGAAATGAGGTAAGGGAAAATATAATAGTTATGTAGAATAATACATATCGTGGTTCCCAAATAGTATAACATTAGTGAGAATTGAACATCTAGACATGGAAGATAACATTAATTCCCAAGAATAATCGAGGTTGATATAGAATATGGTCTTAAAAAAGATAAGAACTACAAAACCATGAATAAATGAGGGGTATAAAGACAATCAATTCATCATAATTGAAGGTAATTGATTCTTTGTCTTACGACACTTTTATAAATATGATGCACTATTTTTCCATCTAGAAAAAGTAAATAAGGAAATATAGAAACTTGGAATGTATATTTTCATCCTTTAATAAATTTTAGCAATAATATATTCTCTTAGTCCAAATAATGGGTATTCAAGACGAATTGTTTTAATCCTATAGCACTAAAATCAACATCTAATAAATCAAAAAAGTATATCAATATATTCCGACCATCTATTGGAATTCACTAAAACAAAAAAAAATTATTAGCACAAGATAATTCTCAAAATTAATAAACCATAAAATGAGGAAATACAACATAATTCTCAAAGACTTATTTTTGTAAATAAACACAACACTATATAATCATTAATCACAAAGGCTATATCATACCCTTCATCATACATATTTAAAATTTTAGTTTCACTCTTACCAAATTATCTTTCATGGTAAATCAATTATTAAACCTATGTGTTACAATACATCATCAAAATGAAAAATCTCCCAAATATCAATAATCACCATGACAAATAAATTTATAGTGTTTTTATATACTGAAAATCCCAAAAATATCATTAATAAAATTTATATTTTAAACTAAATAATAATACATAACATTACCATAACTTTCTATGAAGATATCAACATATCAATGAATCACATTTTATCTATAAATATTATTTATATTCTACATTATATTAATGAATAATTAACATCAAATAATATACTAACCCAAAGTTTTATTTAAAACATAATAGATTTATCTTTCTAATTCCCAAAACAATATTCAAATCAATTCAAAATAACATCACTTAAAACATAAAACGGGGTGTTTGATGCCTTTGAACTTATGATAAACTATAAAATTATACACCAAATATGTAATGGATTTTCACCCCAAAATGTTATAGAAGTCATGGTTAAATCCCAAGACTATAATAGTTGACAAAGTACCTTACTAAATTGGTTTCACTCCCATTTACATTCATGTTTATCTCATGGGATATGTACCGCTAACCAATTTATAAGAGGTAGATATAGGTCTCATCCAATAAATAATGAAAATAATACATATTTTCTCTATATCATCATAAAAAATACATCATATCATAAGCTAATAAAAGGAATGGGTTTATTAAACATTTCATCATTTAGTCGTCGCATAACCCATGGAAAAGGAAACATTTTCATAAACATCTTTTAATCATAAACATAAACCTTATAGATAAATAAATGTTTGGTATCATTGGATCATATCCCCTGTAATGTAAAAGTTAATTCAAGCGTTATTTTCAATGGTGAATATAAAAATCATTAAAAATCATTAAAAATTTATTGAGGAAAATAACCTTTATATTTTAAAATATCATATTTAAAATATAATAATTTTAAGAATATTATTGAAAAAAATTTATGTGAAAATATCCTTGGAAACATATAGAGTATAATTCAAAGCATTTAGTGGTTATGATGGTTTGAAAATTTGTTTCAGTCATATAAGTTAAAAAAATTCCTTTCATAATTCTAAAAATCCAAAAAAAGTACCTCATTTGGAAAATAAATATAATATTATTTTTAAAATAAATTTTTAATAATTATAAAATTAATTAAAATTAATTTAAATAATCTAATTATAATATCCAAAACCTTCTTTAAAAGTTGGATATAGATGAAAAAGTATTTTTGACCGAAGAGATAAATAAGGTCGATTTTATTTATAATAATTCTTTTTGTATTTTTCATACTTAAATGGATGAAAATGTAATGAATAATGTATTCTCCAAAAATAATTATAGGAGAATAAAATCCATGATAATATATAAATTTATATCTTTTTATTTCATCATTATAACTTAATTCTAATAAATTCTGTTAAATAATAAGACTATAACAAAATAACCTTACTCCTTTAGTAACAATTGAATCGTAAGCCCCATGAAATAAAGAACCATAAAAGTATATTTATAGAAACCCATAAATTTCATAATAATAATCATAAAATACATTCATGGGTACTATATACACCACACAAAAGAAACAATTGGAGAATATGGAATGTGCCCTCCTAAAATAAAAACTGAGATGAAAATCTCTTACCCTAGGTATGACTTCTATCGTTGGAATTGGATACTCCTGCATAATAAATATAGATTTATTATAAATATAATTTAGAACTATATTCATATATATAATACCATATATGAATTAATTGTTAGATTTTATCACCTCTTTGTTAGCAAAACATTATTAAAATCATTATTTTGGCTGATATCTACATCGCCTTTCATGTATGTTTTGGTATGGTAGTTCATGTACATTTAATTTGATAATGGTTATATAAAATATATAATATTAATCATTATATAAATTTCATATATAATCATTTTATAATTATTTATATTTATCCATAAATGTAGAGATAGAAAAATGAATTACACCGTTCATAGAGATGGTGGGTCGTACGTATGTATGAATGATGTTTTCATTTTTCAACGGATAAAATAATATAATGTTAAATAATATATAATCATTCAAGAATTATTATTAAATAATATATTTATTTTATATTCAATAAATCTTTACTTATTACCATCCTAGTAAAACATAAATATAAAATGAATCACATTGCTTCTTGGAGGTGGTAGTCCACACGTACTCACAAGCGATTTTCTTATTTTCCAACGGTTTTGAAGGTAGTAAGGAATATTAGATATTATAAATAATAATTTTAATATATCAAACAATAATAAAATATAAAAATTAAACCCATCATATTTACCATTCAAAACATATGGTGATTATAAATTAATTGTATCGCTACATGGAGACGGTAACTTGTATGTACGCAAGAGCGAAACATTCACTTCCCATTTCATGGATAGATGGTGAATAAATGTGGTTTAATAATTTCAATAAAATTTAATTATATTGAGTATAATTAAATTATTATTTTCAGAAGAATATAAAATATTTATTGGAGATAAAAATAATTAAAATGAAACAGACCTGTTAAGGTCATTGTATATATTTTGAAATAACTCTTTTAAATATCACTATAAAGACCCTAAGATTGGTCTTTTGGGAAGACCATCAAATATGTAAAGTGTATAAGTAAGTTTATATGGTATGTTATGAAGTTATAGTCTATATAAGAGGGAATAAAATTATGAATAAGTGAAGGGAGGAGGTTCCCTTTTATAATTGAGGTAAGTGGGAACTTTTGGAATTTCTTAAAATATTAAAATTTAAAAAGTCATTATCTATCCCAAATGTATTCAAAATAGCAAGATTATAATTTAATATATTTATGTTTTTAAATAAAAACATCAAATAAAATTTTGACATGTTTAATTGGTGTTTTAAGCAATATACTTTTTTTTAACAACTTAATTAACTCATTTTAACATTAATCATGGTATCATATTTTTCACATAAAAAGGAATATAATTTTACATGCATGGTGAAAATTGGATTATAAATGGCCAAATTATTATATTATATACAATATATTATCCACTTTTACATATTCAAATATTTTTTAACTTGTGTAAATAATTTTATGAAATAATATTTTGATAAAATATAAATAATGTCAATTGTGACACTATTCATTTGATTAGATTTAAAATAAATAAATAAATAGTTTTAAATATAATATAATCGTTAAACACTACTCTAACATGTCATATTCATCTAAAATAATCATGGAACACTATAAATCACTAAATTTATATTATTTTATAAATTTTAAAAGCATTTTTTTTCTAATCATTGAATAAATACTGTGATAGCATTGTATAAGAGTTTAAGGTAATTTTATTATTTATGAAAATTATAATCCAATTTATTTCAGGACCATAATTTATTTAATCTAACATAGAAAATTATCTTAATTCATATATTTCTTTTGTCTCTATGTGTACATATAAGAGACATTTAAAACTAATGGAGTGACATTTTATAACTTTCATTGCATTAAATATTTTATATGTCAATTTCTTGGAATAGTGTCCATTATACTAAAAAAGTTAAAATATTAGTTGATAATAGTATAATATAATTCATCCAATAATTATTATAATAATAAAATATCCTTATAACTTATTTTTAACCTAGATTAACGAGACTTACTGTTCACCGTGATGATAATTTTTAAGACGATTATGACTGATATCGACCAAAAATAAAATGGAGATATTTAAGAAATCTGAATAGATATATTAAAAAAATTCAATAATGTTTATGAACATCAATTTCTATCTATGGATGAAATTAATTTTAAAAGAAGAATGAAACATGGGATGAAAACAGCTTTTTAGAGAAATATATTTTTAAGCATAACACATGGATTTTTATTATCTCATGACTGCAAAAATATTAAATAAATATTAGAAAAACTATTCTATATAATATATATATATATATATTATCAACATCATTAACCAATAGTTAATAGTTTCATTTATTAAGAAAATAATTCATTACACGCATAAAAATAGTTTTTTGGAAAAGTATCTTTTACGTAAAAAAAATATTTTTTTTCAAATTCATTAATAAAATAGATTCCAATGAATGTAATTTGATTAATTAAAACATAGTAAAAATAATTTTACTTTGAAAAAATTTTATAAAAAAATGTAACCTTATACATGATTGAAATGAAAATACAGTTTTTTAAAAAAAATTATACTTTTTACTATTCATGGAGAAAAAAAATACTTTTTAGAAAAATATAAGAAATTAATCCCTAGATAATATTTACATGATGAATAAAAAAAGGATATCCTTTTAATTAAAATATATTTTCTAAATTATCTAGTATTATTTTTAATATATTTTCATAAAGATAAATAAAAACAAATTTTTAAGAAAATGTTTCTTTAAAGAATAAAAAGGCATTACTAAATATTTTGTGATTCTTTACTAAATATTTTTCAATAAATTTATATTTATTATGAAATATTTATATATTTCATAAATTAATTAATATTTTTGATAAATTAAAATTTAAGCTCTGGGTTGTAATGTTGATATTTGAATAAAAATATTTTGTGATTTGTTTAGGCTCGGTGTTTCATATCGTGTACACTATTGAACATAGTGTTGAATAAACAAATTGGGGTGTGGTTATTTTCATATTTGGAAGACTATTTAAAAAAACTAGTATCTAATTGATACAAGATAGAAGTTTGTTACAGAGTCTTCAACCTTTGTTGATATACAGGAGATATCCAACCACCAATAATATTTTCTTCAATGACTTCATACATACTTCTTTCATTTATTGTAGATATTGATCCCACTTTAACTAACTCATAATTTTTTTCATCCTCTGATTATACTCTATTCTCATGTCATCCCCCTAGGATTCACACATAAGAATCTCTTCAGTATTAAATTCCTCTAAATTTTTATTACTATTTTTCTAGGACAACTCCTCATTTGATTGAGATTTTTACTCATTTTCACAATAGTAGATATTGCATTTTTAGG
Source organism: Viscum album (assembly GCA_963277665.1). NCBI lineage: Eukaryota > Viridiplantae > Streptophyta > Magnoliopsida > Santalales > Viscaceae > Viscum > Viscum album. The sequence continues at coordinate 827,592,755 of OY728162.1, forward strand.
AACTTTCTTGAATTTTATTAAATTTATATTCCATGATTTTAGTTTAATTACCAAGGATAATTACATCATTACCATGAGTCTCAATCTTTCATTTCATCTCCTTGTTGAGAATCAACAATTTACCCCCCAAAACTCCAAAGTATTCCAATGTGGGATTCATCCCATACCATATTTTGTATTATTTTTTCTATTAATATGGAATTTAAACTCACATTTAGTAGATATAAACTAAATTAAACATAGATTCCATTTACGTTTTTCTTTTATTCTTGGTGTATTATCATTTATTGTTTTTGATATTCCTCCACCTGATTGTTAGTTAATAAAATACTATTTTATATCTATAAATTAATTATTTTTATCCCTAGTATCTTCTGTACTAATATCAAGTAATATTTAATTCAATTAAACAATCTATATTTTAAGGATATGTTTATAAGCCTTGGTATCCTACCATAATAATTAATATATAGAGTGTAATAATTGTATTCATCTATGGATCTGGGTGAAATTATCCCACACACATCCACCTTAACTAACTAAAGCAATCTCAATGACATTTTTCATTAATCATTTAAGTATATACAATGATTTTACATTTTAAAAAAGAATCATAATATGAGTGTCATCATGATAAATTTTTAGGTTGTTATGAGCTCTTCATTCTGCCCAACATCTTATAATGAAATTGGGGCTAAGTGGCCAATTTTTTTCCATATCCCTTTCTATTATTCCATGGATAAAAAGTGCCTATATTTTTCCAATAATGAGTTAGACATTTATTTTTATGTTATTTCTTTGAAGAACTACTATTTCATATCTTCCTTTCATGATTTAAGCATTCTTTCTGAAATTGATAACATGACCTGAGTCACATAGATGTCTCATACTGAGAATTGTATGAAAAATGTCTTCAAAAACCAAGTAATCCATGCACCTTAGTTTTTAACCTATGAATTTGGATTTTAAAACTATATTAATTTTGAAACCATCACTATTAACAAATAGAACAATGTCGTTGGTTTATATGTAATGAACATAAAATGGAATTTTTCCCATCTTCTAGAATGTATATCCACTATGTTGAATCCATACTCCAACTTAATTTGTTTCTCTTAATGAAATTTCTACAACATTATCCTTCATATAAATTACTTTCCTAATCCATGTTAGATATTTTCCTTAATTTTGTGTTCAATAAATTTCAACCTATTGATCTATTGAATCATCATAACCATTCAAGATTGTAAATTTATTATGAATCTTTATCCTGAATAATGATTTTTTTCAACTACCATGATAACGTATTATGGGTATATTTTAGCACATTTATTTATTTAATTGAAGAGAATATTATGTATTTAGTTCATAATCATCACACAAAAAAACTATATCCTTTTAAAATATACCAAGTTTAAGAAATTTGGCTCATCTATATTTGTTACAATGTAGCATTGAAATGATTTTTTTCAATAGAAAACAAATATTTTTTCCATATTACAATAGTTATAAAATGAGATTCATGGTATATAATTTTTTTGTATTCCACTCCTCTTATATCCTATTGGGTCCTTTGAGAATCACCCAAATCAACCTTCTTATAGGATGTGAGATATTGTGATTTTATATTGCCACCACTATTATTTTTATAATAAATACCCTCAATATATTTTTACTACCTTTGAAACAATGTACATGTTTTTAAGGGTATACATTTTCCATTATATCCATGTCTTCCTCAGATTATTGAGTATCTGGCACAATAAAACTCCTTGATTTCATGTTGGGAGATAGATTCCACTCATGATAATCAATATTTCATTGATTCATTTGTACTTTGACATTAATATTTTCAATTATTTTGACATCCTATTTAACTGATTATGTCAATAAATAAATTAGCTGGGCTTGATCTTTGATTTTTATATAGAACTCAATTTACTTCTACTAGTTTCTCTTATTTTCATGCATGATTGTTTCAATATCACCCTTAAACTTATATTTATATTATTGTTATTGTAACATATATAGTTTGGGATCATGTACCATTACATCAAATTTCATCACTTATCCATCAATACATCAATTCCTTCAAGTGTATATTTTATCTCGTTCTTGATGTATATTTATTACACAAATTTAGTGGTTTCATCATAATTTTACACCAATTGATTCTTTATTCAATCCATGAGTACCACCTCATTCTTCTCCAAATAGTCCTCAATGTACTACACATTATAATCCTCCTATATAAAATTTTCTTATTAAATAAATTTCCTATTTTTAGATAATTTATTCTATGAATAGATCATTCTTACCACACCCATAAATAGTTTCATCATGGGTTCTTTATCATTATTTTCATCTAAAAATTTATTTTGAAACCCAGAAGCACAATGTCGCACTTTTCCAAAATGAAAATAGGCATGTGAAGGATTGACTTCGAATATTTCTTTTTTACTTTTAATGTTTGAGTAAAAGATAGACCTTTCATCATCAACTTACATATCTTCAAGATATTACTATATGGTTAGTTTATTAATTTACATGAATTATACATCCAAATAATTGTCCATTATCAAGGAAAAAATATCGTTGTTTCTCATATTATAGGAGATGAGAGTGTTATAAATAATATCCAACACCACCTAATTGGGTTCTATGTCTTCGTGAACCATGAAAATTTCATTGAAACAATATGGTAATATTCTTATGATCATATTTATGATTTTTTAATAATCAATGAATTCATTTTGTTTTCTCATTCCAACCAAAAGAATACTTACTTTATCAATTAATTCATCAATGAAATCATTTGGATGCATAATTAAATCCTCATATTGTTTCATAGTAAAAGAAATTTATCTTCTCATACGATGGAATCACCATCATAAATGTTGGGATGTTTTTCCACGTGTACTGTGAGTATTTAAATGACTTCATATTCACATATATTTCATTGTATAATGATACTCCAATTGGATTGACTCTTTTTTCATTGATATTAATCCCTCTTTAATATTTATCTAATAATTATCTACACTTCATGCTTACTAAAATCCCATTCAAGGTATCCATATTGAAAAAAAATTCCAAAGATCCAAAATAGATTTTTAATTTTATTATTCCATATTTTTAAATTATTAGCATCAAATATTAGAATTTTTTTATGGTTGATTGGAGTTGATGTCACTTGAAAGAAAAAAATTCACAAAAAATCTATAGCTTGGATAAAACTTTTTATCCATTAAATTTCAATACAGTGACAGGGGTGAATCAAGGTTAATTTATTTCTTTAAATGGCAATCTCTAATGACCTAGATTCAAAATTATTAAGTAGAATATCTCCCTATTAATTGATATTAAGTAATAAAGAAAAAAATAGGGACATAAATGATTATACCTAGTTCATACAAACTAGGATAATCTAAGGAGCATGAAATAGTGATGAGATGATGCACTTAAAACATTAATAATACAATTTTGTTTAAAATTTTAAGATTCCACACTAACAATTAGTTTTTTAACCATCACTAGAAAATGTATAACTCATAAGTCTCCTTACAAGGAGCATATAACTACTCCGCATGTTCTATATTTTTCATTATATAAATAACATATAGAAATTAAAGCAAGGATTTTATTGAAATATTCTTTAGTTTCATCAATGCAATGAACTCCATGATCTTCTCGTTAGATATTCCCCGGTATATCCCATTTAATATTTCTTCTAGATTTCAAACACTGGTCCTAGAATACTTCTTATTCTCTATTTTTCATTCCAAAAAATATACTAGAAATCCCTCACTAATTCATTGATGTTTTTCAATTAGGTTATCCACTCTCTTGTACTTAATTTCAATAAATATATCTTCAATTTTTTTGAATCCTTATACCCTTTATTTTATTTATTTATAACTATTGATATCAGTTTTTAAAGTCCCTTAAAGGGTTTTGTACACTTCTCTGATGTCCACACATTTCTACTTATCTTAAATTTTTTCCCGCTTCAAGAAATGACCATGTAATTGTGTGACTCATTATCCATAGTTTGACTCTCACTAAATTTTAATACATGAATTAGAACCACTTCCTTCACAAAAACTACCACGTAAAACCACTTCCCTTCCAAAACATGGTCACCTGAACAACAAAAATAATATCTCCTATAAATCGAGTCTCTACTGCATGATCGAACTCCACATAGTTGACACCATAAAATAGTAAAACAATAAAAATACACCTAAATCAAGTCATTTCATGGCCCTAACTCCCACATAATAACTCATTAATTTCCCTCAAAAAAGTAAATAATTTTTCCTATGATTTAATCCTTACCAAAAGACTCATTTGTATTAAGGGAATATTCCATATTTTCATATATATGTCCCCTCATGACATGAAATATGCTTCTGTGGTGTAACCTAATTAAATGGATTAAAATAACTCAATTCCTAATACACCTGAGTTCATATCACAATGTTATTCTTCCCCACAATGACAATGTTTAGTGTTAAATTCTCTATCATATAATGGTAAAAATGATACCCAATGTGTCATTGATTTTCTCATTTTCTTCTATCTGAGGAAAATTCTAAAACTCTATACATGTTTCCAATGGAACCTTCACAGTGTTTTAAAACCCTTACATATGAAAATAACTATAACCCATTTTTATTTTCCAAATAAAATCATCATGACGTGACCATTGTTTTCAGGGTGTGACATTTTACCTTTATAAAAAAACTTATTCAATATTCTTCCAAGACTCTTCTATCATTTATCAATTTCATTTTAGACTAATTTGTATGTATTCCAACATCGTATCAAAAAACATAACCCAAAAATACTTCCCTTATATTTTGTCTAATTGTTTTATATTTGATGAGGTGTATGGATGTGATAGGTTCTATTGAGATCAATGGAGTTTGGTACAAGATAGGATGATAATTTTAGATCTCTAGTTTATGTGGGTGTCATTTAAATTATCATGCTTATTTTATTGTTATTATATGGGTCATTTGATCATTATTACTCTTTTTGTAATAGTTTATGATTTTTTTGATCTCATATTATATGTTGGGATATGCTCAAATTTACTAATTGTATTCAGGTTTGATGGAGCTTTCTAAATGGATCATTGCTGACCCCTTGGTTGAATTAGTCATGGTTTTACATTTTATAATTTTATTATTGATATTATTTGTTTTCAATTACTTTTAAAAAAATGGTTTTCCATTTACAGGAGATTAGTGTGGGATTTTTGTTAAGGGTCCTAGTTCGGGAAAAATTGAAAAGGGTTCCTTTTCTAGATATTATAGATTTTTTTGGTTTTATATTTTAATTTATATAAATGAGTATTTTGACTTGGTTTAAAAAATGAAATCCAATTGGTTTTTATTAAATGTTTTTCTCTATTTTACCTATTGTGGATGGCGTGCTATTTTTTAATGATTTTAGTATTCTATATGTTTATTTTTTATGGGTAAATTAATTTTATACCATGTTTTAAGATAAAATAGGAAACATAGAAGAAATCGTTACTCATATAAAGAGTTTTTTAAAATATATTGAGATTTGCATTGGGATTCCATGGAAAATTAGTCCATAAAACCTTGGAATACATATTTATGTGTATGATTCTATAATTGTTACTGATTGAAGGGTGAGTTGTTCATCATTTTACTTTTGGAAATCCTTGAAATTAGTATGTTGATGGGTGGTCCTACTGAGTTTCTTATAAGGGTGTCATGTGATTTGACATCCATATATGAATTTTAAGTTACTCTCAATGTTCTATGTTTGCTGGATTAAAATATTTTCCTTGGTTTTTATCCCTGTGTTATAATGATCCATGGTCTATATATAATGGAAAAATGATGCAATTAATGGTACCTTATATATGTGGTCATCCTGGATAATATTAAATGATTATATGTATGATATAATGTTATTGAATATGTATCCTAATAGGCATTGAGTCTTTTGTGGTAGATCTCTTGATAACATGTCAATAACCTTGGGTGGTGACAACCAAGAATTACATAAAGAGAAATTTTACATTCAAGGAACTTATGTATTTTTATTTCATTGTAGTCTATTTTATTTTTTTCTAAATTGGGATACCACTTTTTCTTGATATCATGTCCCCATATGAATTTAGATGCATAGAAATGGAAGCATTGACACTAGTAGAGATAGATATCAAACTTACTGAGGTGATGGAAGGATATATGGGATTGATCTAAATTAGATCTTCCCAATTACCCATGTGAGGTTAGGCTATGGCCATGAAACATACTATTTGACATTGATGGTGGTGTTTTTGTATCACCAATGTTATCAGGCTATAACTAAAGAGTTGTATCATTGTGGAGTGAGATCCATCATCAGTGATGAAATTTTATATTAGTGATCAATCCAGTGATGATTTATCCGTAGTCTCGTAATATTTACCTAATTATTGGAATGATGAGATGATAAGGGTGTGAAAGATGGGTTATGTTATTTTAGGTGGTTGGAACCCATGCCTTTTATTATGATTGTTTTATTATGGTATTACTATTTAGTGTTATTTGATTCTTTGGGTCCTATCTTACTATTCATTTTCTGTAGTTTATTGTTTCACATTTGATTGATTAATTTTCCCTCTACTATTGATTATGTTTTATATTCTTTTTTGATCACAATATCATATTATATTTTGGGGTTTTCTTTATTGATGGACAGTGGGATGACTGCTGGGTTAGGGGGTCCATTGAAGAGAAATCCTGGTGGATTTGTAGAGACATCATAATGGTTAAAATGTTGGAAACTGTTCAACGTAGTATACATTATTAAGTCTTGAGGGTATAAAAATAATTAGATTCATGAAGGTGGTACATGGACTATGTTGGGATGTATCAATTTGTGTTATGGGAGTTCATGTGTATTCTAGACACATATGTGTGGGTTTGTATGGTATGTGCATTTGGTGTTATATTTCAATATGGGCATGTTACATTGGGTATTTAATTTCATACTCTCCCAAACATTTCATGCATATACACATTATAAGGACACAAAATTGTTACATTACATAATCATGAATTTAGTGAAGAAATAACTTCCTTTCTCATGGAGGATCTTTTTAGGTTTAGAGATTTATATAATTGGACATAATACATTTATAACATTACACATTAATACATAGTGGATACCATAAAAACAGTATTCATTTCATAAAAATATATATTTTTTCAAATAAAACATGATTTATTTGAAAATTCATCAAATATTTAATGTGGATTCCTTATTTGTATTACACATCCTTATACCTTGTGAAATTCATTTAAAAACATTGGATGAGCACAAAAAGGTTAGTAAGGGATATAAAAATAAGGAAAGAACACATTAGTCGTTGAATACTTATAATGTATGAAATCAATTTCAAAATACACACTTCTCAGCCATATATACTTACATTGTGAATGATGAGATTTTAAAAAGATTCTATCATTACATAAGAAAATAAATAGAAACATAAAGGTATCTTGGAGAATTACTTATATAATCTTGTAACCCTCTCAGCTACCATATAAATTGTAACTGTCATGGCTACCTTATAATTTGTGTAACCATCACAGTTACACTTGGAGTAAACATAGAGACCTACTACAACATACACATACCTAAGAAATTGGAGGGATATATAGGTCCTAACCATCATCATAAAAAATTCCTGTGAACTAGAAAATAATCATATAATATGAAAAATTTCATAAAAATAATTCTTTTGAATTTTTTTAAACAGAATTTTAAAAGAGGATTTTCAAATAAAAACCCATTATAAATATCATATAATTAATGTGAGACCTAATATAGTGGATTTAATATGTATAGAAACTATAAATACACATAATTCATCATAATATAAACACAGTTCATCAAAAAAACAACTTTAATACCACATAAATAATGAAGAAGAAGGTTGACCCAAAGAATGGAAATTGGGTTATGAATTTCCTTACCTCAGGTTTGTCAAACTTCAAAATTGATTAAACCACATTTATAATGGCTTATATAATGTTATAAATATTTTAATTAAACATATTAATCTTTATAATATCCTATATGATCATCTCATTACATAATATCACCCTTTAATTCAAAGTATTTTGTTCCATGCATTTTTCTGTGTGAGTTCTTTACATGATTTCCATGATTGGTTCATGGAGGATATTATTATTGATAGTAAGTGAAATTGTATAATTGGAATGTAATGGTATCTAAATATTTACCGTAAAATAAATTATATCATTTATCATTTAGAATTCTGACATGATGATGATTCATAAGTTAAAACATTTTTTTATTGTTTTAGGCCATTTTGGTGATTCTTCAATCATATAGAACTCATTTTGGTTTATAAATTAACATCTCGTGTGAAAAATGATTCCAGACCCTTAAATAAGATATAATACATAAATTATAATCTTTTTCAACCATAATAATTATTTCAAGACTAGTATTGAAGAAGTTAAATGAAATTGAAATCACATCATCCACGATGTCGGTAAGTCGACACATTAGAGACGGTGTTTTAATTTCTTGAATAAGTGATAGAGGAGTGGAACTATAATTGTTATTATTCAAAAAACAACATGAAATAAATAATATGTAAGATACTAGATCATTAATAACTCTTGTTTAAGAGGAGGTGAAGAAATCAGAATAATATAAAAGAAAATGAATATAAAAGAAATAAAATAAAAGATGATGTTTACCTCTTGATCTCTTCTCCATGAGATCCTTCATAAAGAAATTGGTTTTGGATTTTTTGTGAGACTAGAAGCTCTAGGACGTGGGTAAGGTCCTTGGGAGGAGTACTGGACTGAACTTGCATAAAACACTAGGCGTGAGGGGTGTGGGAGGAAGATGGAAAAGAGGGTGGTATTTTTAGTGGAGGAGAGAAAGTATTTTACATTATTTTAATCATTATTATAAAATTTTTGATCATGACATTGAATAGTATTAATTCATGTGACCCCAAATAGTAATAATTTCATGTGAGTTTGATCAAGGTGGTCTTACATTAGCCTTGCATCAACTATTATGCAGTAAATCAAGTATTTAGCATGTATCATATTTTATCATATTTTACTATTCATAAAAAATTCTATAATTTTAGAAAATCCCCAAAAACTCACCATAACCATATATTAATTTTTAGAATTAAAAAATTAAATCCATTATTTGAAATAATTTTTATATTATTATTTATTTATTTTTTCAATAAAATCTTAATTTATTCAAAAATAACAATTTAAATTTATAACTCATTTTTAACACCTTGAAAAATAAATCAACATCTCATTATCTTATATCCATTAGAAAATAAAATAATAATATGATTTACTACTCATAAGTTACATATTAATATTCATATAAATATTCATAAGGGTGTGTTACAATTCACCAAAAAACAATTTGGTTTTATCAGACTCCAAATAACATACAGAACACAATTGTAGATGACCATTTTTAAAATTCAAAACATAGAAAGGGAAAATTTATTTTTGAATTATAGTTATAAATATCTAATTAAAACCATGTTTCATGCATTTTAATTTAGTTTTAAAAACCTTGGTGTGTTACACACTTGGACACAAAATCACCCATTGTATAAATGGGAGTAGGAAATCTGATGGGGTCATTAGACTCACCCCAACCAATATACACAACATGAGTTTTGATTTACATGTGTAGACCATAATGATTAATTTCATTTATAGGTTTTTGATTAAATAGTGATGTATTGTTTGAGGCTAAAAGTTTATTTGAGGTCAAATACGCAGAAAGTGGTTTATATGAATTGGGATAGAGGCCACTATATTTATATTTAATTTTAATTGTATCAGTATCATCCTACACACATATATCAATTTTTACCTGTACTAAATTTTTTCCCTTTTTTATATTATTCATTACATTAAATTATTCATATTCAATTATTTATGATTGTTTATATGTTAACACATATTGTGGTTATTTTACTACTAATATATTCTGGGATTCAGAGGAAAATTGGATCCATTTTTATTATCTATAGGTTTTGGGTACATATCATAGATGGGTCATGTAAAATTATTGGTAGAATTTTGGATGATCTCTGGGATTTTATTTTGTGGTAATATACACTCCATCAATATATCAAACCCATTATATCATTCAATAACCTCTACTCTATGGGGAAATGCACCTGAGGCCATGTAGTGACCCCACTCGAGTGTGTATTGGGTGACTCGAGATGGTAGTTTACATTTTCAGTGGGAGAGGGTGTTTATTAAAGTCTTTTTTCATGTGGGAAATCATAGATTAGTAAAAAGAGATTAAAATATTCATTGGTATGTCAGACCATTTAAAATAGACGAATATCTCAGTAAATTTTTATACAATCCATTATAACCATAAAAATGGATTCATAAACATGATTATTTCATGTATCTCATATAACAAAATATTTTTTTAATCTATATCTTGTGATTGAGTGATAAGATATAGATGTGGAACTCAATTCCACTATAGTGAATCAAATAGCCTTTATCATTGATAATAAAAATAAGGTTTTATTGTGAAAATTTATCCCTTGTTTCTTTTTTATGTGATATTATGAAAAATATATCCATGTGACATGAAATCATAAAGCATTGATATGTTGAAATAGCCTCACATGTTTTCCAATAAAGAACATTGATAACATTCTTCATGTTGAAAGTTGAATGGTGAGGAGAATGGTGGCACCCATGTATTCAATGGTCGGTATTAATTCTATTTTTTAGATTATTTTTGATGATTTGGGATTTTAAAGTTATAAATTATTGAAATTATGTGATATATATGGATCCAATACTAGAACAAAGTTAATCCTAATCATAAATCCCATACATTCAAATGGAAGGATTGATTCTAGATTTATTTTCATGTTTAGGGCATAGATACATTGAATATAAATCCATACTAAGAAGGTGATGTGCCTATATTGTAGAATATTTCTCCAGGTTGCCACAAAATTTACCGAAATGTGTAGACAAACCATTCTATTTAATAAAAAATAAACTTCAATCTTTTTATTCTAATACTTATTTGTGTTTTTCACATTTTCCTCCATCATTTCACTTGATCATTCTAAGAGTTTCTCCACTAAATGTCATCTTCTCATAAATTTACATCAGTTATTTCACTCTCCATATCATGTTAACAAACAATGTATATTTGGGATTTATCATCCATTCCTTCTTCTAGTATTCTATTTTCCCCTCTTCCTTCCATGATCTTCCATGTTATTTTTCTCATAGGCCATGGTTTCCATCTGTAGATTTGTGCACTATCTAAATCTTGAAATTTGTCATTTATTGGGATTATGGGGAATTTATTCAATCCTAATATATCATTTTTTTAATAAGTAAATTATCTTCCAATGTATTTACGAATGTGTTTTATTTTAGCTTCATTTTATTTTACAAAATCATTGGTTCTTTTTTTCTTTATGTGTTTCCATGGGTAATAAAAACAAATAAAAGAATATTTTTGGTACATTCAATATTTCTCTAACGCATTTGGTATTTTAATCCAAGGAATAATGTTTATTCCATGGTTTTAAATGGATATTCATTAAATATTAATACAAATTAAAATAATATGTTTAATAAATTGTTTCTAAGAATTGATTTAGTTAAAAATAATTTTCAATAAATAAAAATTGGTAAATTTTATATAAATGTTTTTTATGATTATTTATAATTTTATAAAATTAATGGTCAGGATTTTTAATGATTATTGTTTTTTATTATTTATGTCCTATGTCAGATATGCCTCTAGTTGGGTTTTTTTATAAATACCAAAATTTTCATGTCAGTCACTTTGTTATGGAATTGACAAAGGTGGAATAAGTTTTTTTGAGGGTTCTTTGGTTTATTTATTAAGTATTTTTTGGATATTATTTCTTGAATTTCGAGATTCGGATATAATGGTTTCATGATTTCCATGGGGGATAAGTATGTAATCAAGGATGAGTGTTACCTTTGTTCATATTATTCTCTAGGCACGGGACCTCAAAAATCAATTATCTCTAGATAGCGGCTTCATCTAATTGTGTAAATGGGCGTAATCTAGGTTTTGAGACTTTTATGATTACATTTTAGGTTTCCATTTGATCCACAAGATATTTCCAAGTTATCTCTAATAGAAATTATATTTCTTTTCCATGTTATATTTATTGTATTTTTTGACTTTCTTTATAGATTGATTTTCATTGTGCCTAGTGATATATGTTTTCTGTTGGATATTTTTTCTTATTTAGTCATATGATTTTTAAATTTTTTTTAATAATAAATAAATTAATGTATTTGAATTTATTTTAATAATTATACATAAATGTATAGAGTCTAATTATAGTTCAAATTAGCATTTGGAGTATATCTTAAGAAAAGAGTTACATTGATTTTTTGAAGTATCCTACTGGGTATTAGTTCACAGCCTACATACACATGTTTTTGTGAATGTATACTTTTTTTGGATGATTCAATTAATGTGAAGGGAGTTATATCCATTGATTGTGTACCTTAAACACTTTTAAAATTCTTTAATGGAAATATGATTATGTGGTGACCACTGGTCATGTGGAGATGGTTTGTTTCAAAATTTCGTGAATTTTGGTTTATATTTGGATGTATAAGGTTTGGTATCGCTATTACATCCCCATTTTGATATCTCTTGTCTTATATATTTCATGTATTAACTTATGTATTATTCTTATGGAAGAATGTTTTGATGTCCATTTTGGATTATTATTATTTTTTCTTGTTTGGATGAATTTTTTTCTGAAGTATTTATGTTTTTATCATGATAATTAAATGTTTTTATCATTTACATTAATATTTTTTATTTTGTTAATTGTTTTTTGATGGTGAAATATTTCAGAAAGGAATGTGTTTAAAACCATTATCACTTTTTGTAATCCTATGGAGATCAATAATATTATTTGTATTTTATTACAGGTTGTTTCTGCAGAAGTGGAAGTGATGAGAGAGGTATTTAATGACATCCATTATCAATAATGTTATCCCCAATAATAGTATAGAAGATAATTTACATGGGTTGTCTCTTAGGGAGTTTGTTTGACTTATGATTCTACATTCCATGTTGTCTTTTTGTTTATATGTATAATGATTAACTAATTAGAGAATTTTTAATAAAAAGAGATAATTTTATTAAAATATGATCAATTTTGATAAAAAAAAAATTGTGTAAAAATATTTTAGAATAAATGAAAACATTAGAAAAGTGTTGATCCTTTGGAAAGTCACTTTTTCCTTTATTATGTAAATTATATAATAATATTTAGAAATGCATACCTATAGATATATATCGTAACACCTAAATATTATTTGATACCATACCAATTCATCTATATTTAGGTTGATCCTATTATCAATGTGATTAAAATACTCAAATAAATACATGTAAGATCTCAGGTTTTCCTATGATGTAAGGGTATTTGTTTTTGATTAAATGATTAATTACAGCCTAATATGAATACCCTTTGAGGTTATGGGGGTATCAAGGGTTTCCATGTATTTTTCATCTCCTAGAACACAAATGTTGGAGGAAAATAGTTGGACCAGAAAGATAGGAGTTACTGTACACCCTAGCCACATGGTTTGGTGAGTTCATGAAGTGTTGGACAGAGGTATTCATGATCCCTCATAGTTTGAGTAAACTATGTGGATAGAGGCCCAATCCGGTATGATATCCTTTATAATATTTTATTGTGGATTGAGACATGGATTGTACATTTTTTGGAAAAATATGCACACTAAACATGCGAGGTACCCTAACATATAATGAAGGGTGCAAGATAAGTGCATGGGTTGGCCAAATAGGTAGCCAAACCTTGAGGTTGTGTTCGTTGAGGTAAAATTAGCATTTATCCACTAAAAACTATTAAAAGAAAAAAAAAATACATTTCTCATTCTTGCAGACAGAAATCATTTGAGACCTCCCACTTGAGCCATTTTGGTATCTTTTGATATCGTTCTTCCATATGAACTCAGAATCAAGATTAATTAGTCTTGTAGGATTCACATAGGTGACTAATCCTTTACATTTTTGTCTTGATTATTTTTAATTATTATTGGATAAGCTATTTAGATGAAAGATAATGTGCCTTATTTTTAGGGTTTTCCTCCTTTATTCATTTTTATTCTGATCTAAGTTGACTCAAAAAGTTATATTGTATGATCACTCTACTACAGACCTATGGTAGGTGGTCTATACCATTCAATTAATGTTTGATGATTTATATGACTATTTATCATTATGTAACATATCATCCTTTTTAGAGGTTCCAAAATAATTAACTGAATATTTGAATTAAATGTGTTGGAAAATTTAAGGGATTACCTTTAGTTCCTTAAGCTTAGTTGGGGGTTACTTCCATAAACAAGGTCTCCCATGGGGTGTGTCTGGTGATTTCATTTTCGTTTTTCTATTTCTAAACCTCTTAAGGGGTGATTGGTTGAGCTTACCTGGTTAGAGGAAGCACTGTTATACATGATTTGAATTTAATTTATTGTTTAGGAAATGGTCTTCTTCATTTTCAATGTTATACATGATGTGATTTATTTAACTGCTAAAATTTGAATTGTTATATGAGTTAGTAAGCTCATTAAATGAATTCAAATAGGAATTTATATATGATTTGAATGCACTGATGGAATGTGATGGTATAAAATGTCAATTGAATTGAATGATGGATGTTTCCATAGGAATCCATGGGTGTGCTAGGCCATAGGTCATGATAGCGGTAGTGGACGCATTGGATGAGATAAATTCTTGGTTCTTGATTCTAGGGGATACCTTGGTATTTGATACCCCTTGGATTCGTCTTTCTTACACCTATAGTATACATGGTATGTTTACATCCTCCTTGGACTATGATCCAAGTCAAGTCGAGTTTAAATGAAGATTCTTCTAGGAGTAGATGAAGATGCCTTGGTCCAATATACCTTGATCCATCCCCATGGGGTTTGACACTTTTTTAATATGGCTCGACCGTTGTAATTATAACATTCTTATTTATATAGAATTACCGTTTTTGATATGATATAAACGTTATACGTCATATCCATGGTTAATATGAGATTCTGGATATACGTCTTTTCCATGGTTATTGATTCAGTTGTGCTTTAATGTTTCATTGTTTGAAAAGCGTGACCCTTGTTTTGTAGGAAGTGTTGCTAGGATTGATAGTATCACCCTACAATTATTAATTATTTTCATGGGAATTTTACTTCTGTTACTTTCATATATATTATATAACTATATCACTAATTAGCTTGTATTACACCTCCTGGATTGTTATAGACATCATTGTTGGTGGCGTACTAGGATTTTATCTGAGACCATGTCTCATGTAGTCTATGGGTACCTAAAAAGACGTTATGAATTAAGGTAGGGATTGAGGAAATTTCCCACCATTTGATTCTAGACATTTTTCCATTCTTATGAGCATGGGATCATAGGATATAGATGAGGCTTGTGATGCTGTCATGAAGTAGTTCTTTTTGTCCTTTTGGTATTTTGATACATGTATTATACTGAAGCATGAATACCTATTTTGGAAGATTTATAGACACATGAAATGAAATATCATTATGCTATATGATATTTATCCATTCATTTATTTATATATCTTCCTTTAGATTCTCTATCATGTTTAGTAATTATTATGCTTCTGCTAATGTGGATTACTAGTCCAGTGGTCTTAGTGTCCATTATTTATACTTATTCATTGTTTTATTTCATTCTCTTTTGATATGTATTATTCTAACTATTTTTTACACTCTAGTAAGATGTAATTGTCTCCCTATAGACACACCCTACGCCCTCACTACTATTTTTCAGCCACTAGAGTTTGGGGAGATGCGTCTGAGCCCATCTGATTAACCAGGAACTAAACACAATTAAGTGGAATTTGGGTTTGGCACATTAAAAAGTGGTATCAAAGCCTTTATTTATTGTATTTACTATTTTGATACAATATATGGGGGTTAGGATGGAATATGAATTTTTTAATGAGATGTTCTATTTAGTACCTAACCCATGTATAAGAAAAATCCAAATTTCCTTAAATGGAAATTGTTGCTTTTTGGATTTGACTATAAGAGTTTATTTGATTCCACTATTAGGTAATTCAGTTGTGGATTGATGTTTATTTTGATTTTAGATTTTTTTATTTCTAGATGGGGTGAGGGGTTCATCTCATGCATCATTTTAGGAACATACTAGAATTAAAATTCTATTGATCATGTCATTCTATATAGGCGGTATTGCTTGACTGTATGACTGTGATATGTTCCTTATGTGATATACCTAATGTTCTTATAGATATATTGGGTAGGGGATTATGAAAAATGGTCGATACATATAGTTCCCATCATAACTTATACAATGTTTTCCATATTAGGCTATAGTATACACCATGAATAGCCAATTGTGGCACATTGATTCATGGACCGTCGATCACATGGACTAGAATATGTTGTGGTTTGAATTAGGTGGACACCATATTTTGGTTCCTCAAGAGTATGGGCCCTTGTGGATCATTATTTTTACCCATTTGTTTTAATATATTAAAATTAAATTTTGAAGACATGTGAAAGAAAATGGAAAATTGAAATGATGAAATAGAGATCTTGGCATAGCCCCGACTTTTGAGTTGGTAGTAGGCTGTGTCTCAAGTGATTTTTGTGACTCTTTATTTTACTAGTCATGGATTTTGGAGAACACAATGTGGTATGATATTATATTGGGTGTTTTTTACCAGTATTATTCTTCTAGATGTGAATTTAATTCTTTTGATCATTTTTGAGACGTTTGATTTTAATTTTAGAGACATGACACCATGAAGTCCACACGTCATACACCAGGAGGGTGGAAATGAACATGATCCCTAGGTGGTGGGCCATGGTTTACTAGTGTATCCTATTATAGTAACAGATAAGGTACCTATAGTTATTTCAGAAATGGGTGTTGCGGAACACATCTATAACATATTTTCCTAATTTATAAATACTTTTTTGAAAACACCGTAGCATTCCTTGTTTATGGCTGAGATGGAGTGCACGTTCTAGTAGAATAATCCTCCCATGTTTTCAGGGGATGGTGGTATACAAGATTTATATTTGTTGATTGAGAAAACTCTGTCAATATTTGACAATCTAGTGACACTTTCTGAGAGGAGAGTGAAGTGCATAATATACATGCTTTAGGGAGCACAAAAGTGCTCATGGGATGTTTTTAACCAGGCATATGAACTACCTGACATGGTTTGGTGAGATTTAAAATCCTGATTCTGATAAGAAGAAGTTCATAATTGAGTAATAGATGTTTTCTTTTTTTTAGTATATCATTAAGTGTATATATATGGAATACATATATGAGTATATTGGTATTCTTGAAGTGATGATGCCTGGAGAATTGTTATGGAATCACTTGATGTCATTGTATGTCACTCTTGAGAAATGATAAATATTAATTTTGATGATCATTGTGTTGATAATAATAGGAATTAAAGAAAAGTGTTGATGGTGAATGAACATTGACTACAAGAAGTGGAATACCATCAAATATTTTATCTTTATTAAGTGAAGAATAATAATTAAAGGCGATGACCATGAAAAATTTATTTATGTATATATCTGGAATAATAAGACAATATTATGATTATTGAACAAATCATAATGATCAAGGAATTGTGTCATAAGTGACACATTATTTATAACATGGAAGATAATTTATGTTTATGAAAATATTAATATACATGTGGATTTCATTTGAAGGCCATGTAATATCCCCATTTTTGGAATGAGGTATTGATGACGGGTTTTCATGTCAAACAAGTTTTTACAACATAAGGTTCCATATTAGATCATCCAAAGCTCATTGGGTTTATTAAAATAATCTTTGTATGGATTTTATGAAATTTTATGAAAAGTTTATGAATTTAAGTTTGTGAATGAGGTTTTCATGTAAAAGAGGGTTCATTGTCTTCATATAAAGTTGAAATAGTTTTTTAAACATAAATAATGTGATGCCAGACTACACTATTTGAAATAGATCCTATTTTATATTCATGTGATGTGAATATAAACAAATTATCATTATTTTTAAGGTAAATTCAAGGGAAAAAAATTATCTTGATAGAAGATAATTTAGATTCCCATGCCCAATACACTAAATATTAATAATGTGAAGCTACAATATGTTATTTGACTTATATGCCATGTTATATTTATGTGATGAAAATATAAATAGTTTAGAATACTATTTTAGGTACATCAAATAGAAAATAAATGAAGGATTATATAATTCAATTGATATTCCCATTCAAAGTATGATAAACCTCAATAAAGTGAGGCCACAATATGATATTTGACATAGATTCTATGCTATATCCCTGAGATGTGGTTTGTAAAATTTTAGCATTCTATATGTCCAATATATAGTTCAGAAGCGTAATATATTGGAATTTGATCACTAAAATGATATGGTGATATGTAAATGAAGTATTATATTGAAATTTTGTTGTTCGTGGATTGTAATGCTTTGAGAAAATCAATGCATTACATAGTGATGTTCTATTATGGGGTTCCATGTAGTTCATGGATGATTATTGTTTCATGGATGATGAGTTGCTTTGTGGGTAATGTCCTTTGCAGACAACCATGTCGATAGTGGGTATGAGAAGATAAATGACAATAAACTACTTTTCTTGATCACATAATCTCTATGTGCTCAATGGGTTTATAATATCAATTTCTTGGATATAAATTCATGGCCACCTTTCTCTGTAAAGAAGATCAATAATTTGAGAGAACTATTCATTTTTTTCATAAAATATTATTATGAGCCATTTGGATTCCATAAAGGAATTTGTTCTTTGTAGAAGGATAATTGGTATGTGAGGTTCAATGTTAAGAGTTCAGCTATGCTAAGGTTATTGATTCGCTATGTGGTCAACTACTATTCTATTTTCTTTGCAGGAGATGTGTAATGTGAAATTCAAGAATAATTTAAAGCACATTCAAACATCGATTTTTTAATAATCAATAAATTCAACCAATAGTATGTGACATTTCCTATATTCTACTCTATGATCATTTCATGATCGTAAGAATGATTAAGAAAACTATTGGAAGAATATATTTTGAATAGAAAAGTGATGTTTTATACAATATAAGAACATGTTTTCTAAGAATCAATAAATTCATCCAATGGTATGTGAATAATAATATATGTTATGCTATGATCATTTCATGATCATATGGAAAATTTGGAAATCTATTTGAATAATGTACAATGAATTTAAAGGTGAAGTGTTATATAATGCAAGCATCAATTTAGAAAGAA
The DNA here is from genome assembly GCA_963277665.1 of Viscum album. Lineage (NCBI taxonomy): Eukaryota > Viridiplantae > Streptophyta > Magnoliopsida > Santalales > Viscaceae > Viscum > Viscum album. The sequence goes on from OY728162.1 coordinate 827,612,207, forward strand.
TCAATGAATTTGACTAACAGTAGGCTACGATTCATACATGCTATGATATAACTGTTTCATGATCATTATAAAAATGTTAACATACTATTTCACCAATATACATAGAATAAAAAATTGATCTGAAATATGATCAGAGCATCAATACTCTATACATCAAAGAATTTGACCAATAGTATGCTATATATCACACATCCTATGCAATAATAATCTCATGATCATTGGATCAATTTTTCATACTATTTGACCAATATTCAAGGAATAAAAAACTGATGTGCAATATGATCTGAGCATTAGTATGCTAAGCATCAAATATGTGGACCAACAATATTCCACATATCATATATTCTATCTTATGATCATTTAATGTGTATGGGGTTAATTTAGTGTAATTTTTTAATTTTACAAAGTGGATAAGAAAATCAGATGTCCATTAAATACACATGATTGCATGATTTTTTGAGTGAATATTCAGAGGGAAGATTATTCTGAGTTGTGAAAGTATTTATCTTTCATAATATAGTTTTGAAGCAATTGTGTGCATCACATGCACACACTATTTGAGTTTGGTAAGAAGGAAGAATCATTGACCGAGCCATGATATAAAAAATATTTGATCATCAGTAGAGATCAAAAGTTGAAGAGATTGAAGCCAGAATATACTTTCAGGATAAGGAAACCTAGTCTGAGCATTCAGTAATATGAGAAGATCCAGATAATTAAAGATCCAGTGTGAATGGGTTTCAAGAACAAAAAAATTATTTCAATAAGATGATGAAGAACATGAATTTCTACTTGAGTATAACAGATCTAGTACACTCATAGAGGAATATATTTTTCATGTTTTTAGGATAAAGTACAATAAAACATATATATTTCTATTTGTGAATCAAGACAATTGTGAATAACTGTCTTTGAGCTAGGGAGTCTACCCAGTTACTAAAGAGTCTTGAGACTGGGGTGTCTAACCAGTCTAGAAAAAAGATAAGAGAATATAGTTGGGGGTTATAACAATGAAAAATTGGAGGATTGACTAATGGGTGGTATATGTAGTTTTTTTCATTGTAATAACATTATTATATAGTATGAAATCCATGTTTGTGGGATTAACCAACAAGGAATGGAGTATGTATTTTTATCGAACCATGTAAATATTTTTTTCTATGATCCCATTGAATATTATTATGTATGAAGTTAGATTGTTAGATGTAACAGAGTTGATCGAGAACCTTTTAATGTTCAAGAGGTAAAATTCAAATGAAAAAAAATAAAAAGTAAACCATAGACTAACCCCCCTAGTGTTCAATATGTCACGGGGCACTACAATTTGTATCAGATATCAAGTCCCTCTAAAGATAAAAATGTTTTCATAGATTGTTTTTAAAATCCATTCTGAAGTGTATATTTTAAGAAGGGTTTGAGTTAATTAAAATTGAGAGATAACAATTTACTTTTACGGATAAAAATATTTGAGTTCTTCCAAAACTAAAAATAATAGGAATAGAATAGTGGAAATGATGTTAAAGAAGAACCCAAAATTTAAGGGAGAAATACCCCTGACTAATGGTAATAATATTTTTACAAGTAGTAATTATAATAATAATTATTATTATTATTATAAATTAATTCGGGTATAATGAATCACATGGTGACCTTCATTTTTAATTAAAATAACATCTGAATAATGTTCCTAAACAAGTGTTTAAATGTATTTTTGGCACTATCAAGGGACATATTTTTGACGAGTCACTTCTAGAAGTGTATATTTTTGAATTATAGGATGCACAAAGTAAGAAGTTTATAAATTTCATCACTCTCATATACCTATTTAAAGTAAGGGAAAAATCCATTTTTTATACTGAAGAATAATTTCAATGTTATAATTGTACGAATGTTGTATTTGAGATTAATTTTAAAGAAGCATTTCATGGACTTGAAAAAATGGACAATGTTTCTATAGATCAATAATTATCATCTGGATATCAAATAGAAGAGGATCAAGGCCCTTGACTCATTTTTTCAAGAGAATATTGTATTGCATCAAGTGGGTATTGAGAATATGAAGACATACTATGAAGATAAAGCGGAATTTTTTAAAGATCATAAGAATACACTCAGGATGAGATATCTTGAATTGAAATTTAAAATGGACAATTTCTGAAACACTTATGTTAATACCTCACAATCAAAGATGTATGTATCTACTTCAACACAATTATTATTCAAGTATTATACTATTAAATAATCTTCTTCACATTGGAATAAGATCATTTCATTATCTATTGATCTTTCCAAAGAATAAGTAATTAAAGAGGTACCATAAATGTAACATCCCAAGTATGTAATGAATAATAGATATTTTTATCTATGTCTATTAATGATTAAGATATTGTTTTAGAGGCTTAAAATGAAAATAAATACAATATTATGCATGGAATACACTAATATTCTTAAAAGATTGTTTTACTGCCTTTTGATGGAAAACCATTTTTAAATCTATATTTTGACAATTTTATAAGCTATGTTTGTCAAAATAAACTTATTATTTATTATTGGGACATCAAAATTTACTTTGTGTGAATTTTTGGTATTTTTCAGACAATGTTAATTTTTTAATGAATAGTGAAAAATACTGCATTTTACATCCAAACTGCTTTTTAATCTAATTTATTTATATTATTAGATTATATTTTGAATTGGTTTTGAAGTGAAATTAGAATATATTTTTACCATTTAATCAAATGGTGGTAATTGGAAACAATTTCACTTTGAAATTGGACTTAAACTGGTGTCAATCTTTTGATACTTATTGTTTCATAAAAACACGCTATTTGTCATGACAGCGGGAATTAATTATTAAATTAATTAATGTGACTTATATGTTTTGAATTTTGTAAAATAGACTTTATTTTTTAATTCTGAATATCAAATATAGCTTAGGGTGAATTTTTGGTATTTTTCTGAAAAACATCAATTTTTTATGAATAGTGAAACCACTAAGTGGTACTTATAAAAACTGATTTTTCGTTTAAATGAAATTTTACCACTTCTGTGTTTTGAATTTCAAAAATGAAACATACATGGTTGTCATTAATAAGTAAAATGTGGTTCAGTGAGATTAAAATAATTTTTTGGTGAATAGTAACTCTTAAGTTCTTAATCGCGATTAGAGGTAATTAGTGTAGTTTAAGGTAAAAAAATGATTTAATAAAATGAGATGAGCTTGAAAAATGTCCTACCCTCATTGGATGTGTCATGGACGACCAAGAAAATCCATGGGTAAACTTGGGGACCCCATGGAGCCACATTGGATGGGAAATGACATAAATAAATTTTTATTTAATGTAAAAGTAAAAATGACACAAACATGAAATGTTTTACAAAAACAATTTTTAAATGGGGTTATAAAGATCATATTTTGATTATAAATAGTAATTGGAAAGATAAAAAGATTTCATACATCATAGTATTTTTTTTATAATTTTTAAACTTTAAAAAAATAAATTATTTATGACATCATGATGATGCAGCGATGACCACATTATTTAACGATTTCAATAAAATGGAATGATAATGTAAAATCTAAGACCTACACATGGCCAAAAGCTATTGGATGGGTGTATTTCTAACCCTTATCACCTTATCCTCGAAACACATCAATGTGGGACCTCTTAAATCCGAAGACCATTTTAAAATAAAGTGACTTTTCTTTACCTTCCAAGAGTGCCCCTCCTCTCCTCTTATAAAAGGCCCCCACCTCTACCTCCTTACCCACACTCCCAAAGCCTTTGGCTCGGCCAACCCCTGCCCATTTTGGCTCTCCACATCCCTCTCTTACTCCTTGAAGCCTCATTTTGGGCAGAAGTCTTCCCAAGGAAGCCTTTGAGCTCAAATCTAAGAGAGTTACCCGATTTTAAGGTAATGTCTTCTTTTGAGTCCTTTTGTTTGATTTTGCTTCTCCAACCTCCTAAAATCTTTTTATTATTTTCTTTTGTAACAACTCCAGTATCCTAAATATACTAGGATTTTGTTATAATAAGTATTCGAGATACACTTACACACACCTACATCTAATGGTTAAAGGACATACTGTTTCCGTGGATGGTGAATTTATACCTCCCGAAACGATGATTGTTCAACATTATTTTAACACCTTCAAAGGTGGCCATTAGGATGTCACTATATTTATATATGATATATAATATGTTTATGTTTTCCTTAAGCTTCTGTATTTTTCATTTTGGGCATACCTTTATGGTTTCCATTATGGGTAAACGTGATATCTTCATTTAAGGAAGTGCGGACTACCGCCCCCTCAAAGTGATTTGATTCGTTAAATACCATATGTGGAACGTATAAAGGATGGAACTATGATATTATATATGATATTATACTGGAATTATAATATACCTTTATATAATTATGATTCCATTCTATAAAATATGAAATAGAAATGAAAGTAGCGTTTATGCGTACGTACGTCTTACCGTCTTCATGAACGGTGCATTTTATTTCTTACCTATAAATGATTATGTAATATTGTAAAATGCATGTATATACTGGATATATATGATATATACATCATGATTATAATTCTGGATATAGTGGATACATGAACAACTTGTAATTATAAAGGGTTTATTTTTGACTCAAGTACCAATGATCGTTAAAACGACCGTTATTAACTTAAATAATTACATAGTGTTAATGACATGGAATTAAGTGATATAAAATGAATAATGAACTTGAAAAAGGTTCTTAAGCAAGTAAAAATTTACTCAAGTTTATTATTCCGGACATTAAAGAACGATCGAGTCAAGTCGGACCCGAGGTATGGGACTTCGTCTCAATCTCCTTTCATTGAGGCATATTTTGTTTTATACACAACCTTCTTTTATACAGTGTATAAACCCCGTTGACTTTTACGTTTATTAAAAAGAGAATATTTTTTATACGAAGCATTTACTAAACGACAAAAGGGAATGTTTTTGTCGTACGTATGCAACGACAACGACTTCTCCACCGCCGTGACCATTATTTGAGTTTCGGCTTCCTCTACAAGCCATACATTCTTTTTAAAAGAAAAATGCATACCATGTTTTAATTTTATTTTATTTTGGTATTGAAAAGGGTTTTCATAATGTTTTTATATCAATGTTTTGTATTGATATCCTGTGATTGAAAGGTGGAAATGTTATGTTTCCTTTATTTATGATTTATGTGATATGATTATGTTGAGGTTCTTGGGCATTATTATGAAGACGGGTGGTTCCGTGATAAAATAAGGGCGGGTGAGCCCGATATAGCTCTCCAATGCATTGGGTAACACGAAGGAGTGAAATGTTAAGGTTTCTCTGAATTGATTTAGGGAATATACAATGATGGGTATTCCAAACATAACGAAGAGGGTTAATACCTACGTAAGAATGTTATGAATGCCTCAAGTTACCTTTATGTCTTATGATTTCTATGATTTATTCATGATTTGATGGGGTATATTAAAGTGCTTATGTTTTATGGGTAAAGTATGTTTTCATTATTATGTATATATGTACCCATGTTTCCTTTCCATATATTTATATCCCTTACTGAGCTTTTTATGCTCATCCCATGTTTTTTGAAATGTTTTTCACAGGTCAAGGGAAAGGTACATGATATGATGATAGTGTCAAGGAAGTGTCAAGAAAGAATCCATGTTTTATTTTAAATATGTTTCTATTGATGGGAAAGAAGAATACTATCTTTATGTAACCACTTTGTTTATATTTGGAATTTAATGAAAGTTTTATGATCTAATTCTCTAAAACTCTAAACCCGAAAAGATCCTTAATGTGTAATCTTTTAATAACTCAAGATTAAGTAAGGTTTAAGGGTGGGGCCTTATAGTTGGTATCAGAGGTCAGTTTAGATAACTTTAGGAGTTTGAATTCTATTAAATGATTATCCAAAAATATTTTTTTTATGGTCAAATTGAAGTGATATAGTATTTGAATATTACCATGTTGCTTCATCTAAGACATGTTTGTTCAGAATGGTTTTCCGCAGAGGAAACAAGGAAGCAGTGCTAGTAAGGCATGCAGAAGGAAATAACCTTGCGAATCAGCATCCTGAGATGGTCGGAATTGGAACTGAACAGTTTGGTGTAGTAATGGAACAGTTGGCTCAAGCGATAAATAGCGGTGGTATCCATACACGAGATCAGCCAGATCAACCGCAGAGGAACATGTCAGTGGTGGAACATTTCATGAGGCAACATCCCCCATCATTTAGAGGATCATCTGACCCTGTTCTAGGTGAAGGTTGGATTAAAGCACTGGAGAATATTTTTGATGTCATGGGGTGTTTGGACAATCAAAAGGTTAGTCTTTCTATTTATCGATTGGAGGGTGAAGAAGATCAGTGGTGGTTGATGGTTAAAAATATCAGGGACGCTGATGAGATTGATGCTCTCGACTGGGATGAATTCAAAGGTATGTTTCTTGAGAAGTATTTTCCTAAGGCTGTTCGACTTAGGATGGAAAATCAATTCTTGGAATTGAGGCAAGAGGAAGACTCAGTGGCTGCCTATGAAGAAAGGTTCACTCGATTGGCAAGGTATGCTCTAAATTTGATCCGAGACCTTGATAGTAAAATCAATCGTTTTTACTCAGGATTAAAGACAAAATATCGAAGGGCATTAGCTTCTCGTGAGTTTAAAATTTATGAAAATCTTGTTCGATGTGCTGAGAAGGTGGAAATGGAGTTTTCCGATGATCAAGTGTTCTATAACAACCAACAGAAGAAGTGACCAAGGTGGCAGGAGAAAGGTAAGAATTCTTCAAAAAATTCTGACGGTAAGAAATCTAAGTTTCCAGTTAGTGATAAATGTGGGAAAAGGCATGCGGGGGAATTTCTTCTGAATTCTGGGAGGTGCTACTGATGCGGTAAGATGGGACAAAAGGATCGTGATTGCACTGGAAAAGATTAGGGTGATGGTAAGACCAAATTTGATTTATAGATAGTGAAATGTTATAAGTGCAATGAGATGGGTCACTATGCAAACGAGTGTCCGACAAAGAGCTTGGGTCATGGGAAGCAGTTAGACTACAAGCAGAAAGGGGTGGTGAAATCCTTTGCAACTACTTCAGCAGATGTTGGGCCATCACATGAAGTTGTATCAGGTACTTTGTTTGTTTTTTCAGATTATACCAGTGTGTTGTTTGATTCGGGGTCTACACATTCTTTCATCTCTGAAACCTTTTCAAGTAAAATGGGAATACCATCTCAAGAAATGACTCCTGAAATTTTGGTAAAAACACCTGGGGGAAATTTTGAGGCAAAATGAATTTATAAGAATCTTCCTATCCTTATCTGTGGAAAGAACCTACTTGAAAACCTTATTGTTCTACCTCTAGTAGAGTTTGAGGTTATCCTGGGTATGGATTGGCTCTCTATTTACCCTGATAATATTGACTGTAGAGCTAAAGAAGTATATTTTCAGAAAGACTTTCAGTTTGTGTACAAGAATGAACCCTTACTATTGATAACTTATCAAGAGGCCAAGAAACGTGTAAAAGATGGAAATGAATGATACCTTGCACACATCGTTGAAAATAAAGGAACTGTTCATATTAATGATGTGCCAGTTTTAAATGAGTATCCTGATGTTTTTCCGGATGAGTTGCCTGGAATAATACCAGATCGAGAAGTTGAGTTTACTGTTGACATAGTTCCTCATACTAAGCCAATTTCAAAACCCCCTTATCGAATGGATCAAATTGAACTTTTAGAGTTGAAGGAGCAATTGAAAGATTTATTAGAGAAAGGTTTCATTCAACCTAGCACATCACCATGGGGTGCTCCTGTTTAATTTGTTAAAAAGAAAGATGGTTCAATGAGACTTTGCATTGATTATATATCCTTGAATAACATCATTGTTAAGAACAAATATCCTTTGCCTCATATCGATGATTTGTTTGATCAGATCCAGGGAGCTTAGTATTTTTCCAAGATTGACTTGAGATCGGGGAACCATCAGCTGAAGGTAAAGGAAGAATATGTTCCGAAGACCACGTTCCGTACAAGATATGGCCATTTTGAATTTGTAGTAATGCCTTTTGGTCTAACCAATCCACCTGTTGTATTAATGGACTTAATGAATAGAATCTTCCATGAGTTCTTGGATAATTATGTGGTGTTTTTCATTGATGATATTTTGGTGTTTTCTAAAAGTAAAGAGGAGCATGAAAGAAATTTAAGGGTTATCTTGCAAACCTTAAAAGAAAAGAAACTCTATGGAAAATTCAGCAAGTGTGAGTTTTTGTTGCAAAAAATTTCTTTCCTTAGTCACATTGTTTCTAAAGATGGGATAACTATTGATCCTGCAAAAACAAAAGTTGTAGAAGACTAGCCAAGAAAAAAAAATGTAACTGAGATTCATAGATTCCTTGGTTTGGAAGGCTATTACCGAAGGTTTGTTAGAAATTTTTCACGGTTATCTAGTCCAATGACTAAGCTAACTCGAGAGGGTGTTAAGTTTATCTGGACAAAAGAATGTGATGATTGTTTTCAGGAATTGAAAAGAAGATTGGTGAATGCTCCAGTTTTGGCACTACCTTCCAGGAATGGTGAGTTTGTTATATACAGTGATGCTTCATTGAAAGGACTTGGTTGCATCCTAATACAGAATGATCAGGTAATTGCTTATGCTTCACGACAGTTGAAAACTCATGAGGTAAATTACCCTACACATGATTTGGAATTAGTTGCTGTTGTTTTCGCTTTAGAAATTTGGAGGCATCATTTTTATGGAGTAAAGTGTAAAATATATACTGATCACAAAAGTTTAAAGTATATATTCACTCAGAAAGAGTTAAACATGGGACAGAGGAGATGGCTGGAATTAATCAAGGATTATGATTGTACAATTCATTACCATCCGGGAAAAGCAAATAAAGTGGCTGATGCTTTGAGTCGAAAAAGTAATGCTTCATTAGAAATGTTGTGTTTGGAACGTGATCCTTTGGTTAAGGATTTGATGAACATTGGCATAGAAGTTGTTGGTGCAGGAAGTTCGTCTGTTTTGTTTTAGGTATCAGTGAGATCATATCTATTAGATGGAATCAAGAAAGCACAGAAGCAAGACAGTGAGTTGCAGAAAAAGGTAGAGCTGGTTCAGAAAGGTAAGTTTCCTAAATTCAACATTGATAATGACTGCGTTTTGAGATTTGGGAAGAGATTGTGAGTGCCTTGTGATTCACAGTTGAAGAGAGAGTAGTTATGTGAATCTCATAGTTCTCCGTTTTCAGTTCATCCTGGAAGTACTAAGATGTACAGAGATCAGCTGGAGTATTACTGGTGGGATGGAATGAAAAGAGATATTACTGATTTTACTGTGAAGTGTTTGACATGTCAACAGGTTAAAGCAGGGCGGCAGTTACCAAAAGGGATGCTTCAGCCTTTACCAGTGCCAGAGTGGAAATGAGAGAATATATCCATGGACTTTGTTGTGGGATTACCGAAGACATCTCAAGGTAATAATGCAATCTGGGTTATTGTTGATCGCTTGACTAAATCTGCTCATTTCCTTGCTATACGAGATACTTTTTCCCTAGATCAACTTTCCCGTTTGTATCTTAAAGAGATTGTCAGGTTACATGGAGTTCCCCTCTCCATTGTATCTGATCGTGATCCCAGGTTCACTTCTAACTTTTGGAAAGGCCTTCAGAAGTCGTTGGGTACTGAATTAAATTTTAGTACAACATTTCATCCTCAATCAGATGGGAAGTCAGAACGAACAATTCAGAAATTGAAGGATATGCTACGTTCTTGCTCTATGGATTATCAGGGAAGTTGGGACCAACATATTTCTTTGGTCGAATTTTCATATAATAACAGATTTCATTCCAGTATACAGATGGCACCATTTCAGGCATTTTATGGGAAGCAGTGTCGAACTCCAGCTTTCTAGGATGAAGTGGGTGAAAGGAAGTTGATGGGACCAGAATTGGTAGAAGAGATGGCAGAAAAAGTTCAGCTGATTCAGAAGTACATGAGAACAGCTCAGAGCAGGCTGAAGAGTTATACGGATAACCGGAGGAAGGATCTATCTTTCGAGGTAGGTGATCATGTTTTTCTCAAGGTTTCTCCTTGGAAAAGTGTAATGAGATTTGGTAAGAAAGGAAAGATGAGTCCAAGGGTTATTGGACCATATGAAATTCTGGAGAGAGTTGGATCAGTTGCATACCTGGTGGCTTTACCTCCGAGTTTATCTCAGGTACACAATGTTTTTCACGTTTCGATGTTGAGAAAGTATATGCAAGATCCATCTCATGTTTTGAGTCAAGAGGTAGTTCAGCTGGAAGAGAACCTATCTTATGAGGAACAACCAGTCCAAATTCTTGACCATAGGGAGCAAGTGTTAAAGAATAAGGTGATTAATTAGGTAAAGTTTTTGTGGAAAAACCACATGATGGAAGAGGCAACATGGGAATCTGAAAATGAAATGACGGATAAGTACACCCATTTATTCGATAAGTAAATAAATTGCGGGGACGCAATTTTTAAAAGGGGGGAAGGATGTAACATCCCAAGTAAGTAATGAATATTAGATATTTTTATCTATGTCTATTAATGATTAAGATAGTGTTTTAGAGGCTTAAAGTGAAAATAAATACAATCTTATGCATGGAATACACTAATATTCTTAAAAGATTGTTTTACTTCATTTTTATGGAAAACCATTTTTAAATCTATCTTTTGACAATTTTATAAGGTATTTTTGTCAAAATAAACATATTCATTATGATTGGGACATCAAAATTTACTTTGTCTGAATTTTTGGTATTTTTCAGACAATGTTAATTTTTTAATGAATAGTGAAAAATACTGCGTTTTACATCAAAACTGATTTTTAATCTAATTTATTTATATGATTAGATTATCTTTTGAATTGGTTTTGAAGTGAAATTAGAATATATTTTTACCATTTAATCCAATGGTGGTCATTGGAATCAATTTCACTTTGAAATTGGACTTAAACTGTTGTCAATCTTTTGATACTTATTGTTTCATAAAAACACACTATTTGTCATGACAGCAGGAATTAATTATTAAATTAATTAATGTGACTTATTTGTTTTGAATTTCGTAAAATAGACTTCATTTTTGAATTTGGAATATCAAATACCGCTTAGGGTGAATTTTTGGTATTTTTCGGAAAAACATCAATTTTTGATGAACAGTGAAACCACTAAGTGGTACTTATAAAAACTGATTTTTCGTTTAAATGAAAATTTACCACATCTGTGTTTTGAATTTTAAAAATCTGACATACATGCTTGTCATTAAGAAGTAAAATTTGGTACAATGAGATTAAAATAATTTTTTGGTGAATAGTAACTCTTAAGTTCTTAATCGCGATTAGAGATAATTAGTGTAGTTTAAGGTAAAAATAATGCTTTAATAAAATGATATGAGCTTGACACATGTCCTACCCTCATTGGATGTGTCATGGCCGACCGAAACAATCCATGGGTCATCTTGGGGACTCCATTGAGCCACTTTGGTTGGGAAATGACATAAATAACTTTTTATTTAATGTAAAAGTAAAAATGACACAAACATGACATGTTTTACTAAAAAATATTTACATGGGGTTATAAAGATAGGATTTTTGATTATAAATAGTCATTGGAAAGCTAAAACGATTTCCTACATAATAGTATTTTTTTTATAATTTTTAGAATTTAAATAAATTAAATTATTTATGACATCATGATGATGCAGCGATGACCTCATTATTTAACGATTTAAATAAAATGGAATGATAATGTCAAATCTAAGACCTACACATGGAAAAAACCTATTGGATGGGTGGATATCGAACCCTTATCACCTTATCCTCGAAACAAATCAATGTAGGACCTCTTAAATTCGAAAACCATTTTAAAATAAAGGGACTTTTCTTTAGCTTCCAAGAGTGCCCCTCGTCTCCTCTTATAAAAGGCCCCCACCTCTACCTCCTTACCCACACTCCCAAAGCCTTTGGCTCTGCCAAACCCTGCCCATTTTGGCTGTCCACATCCCTATATTACTCCTTGAAGCCTCACTTTGGGCAGAAGTCTTCCCAAGGAAGCCTTTGAGCTCAAATCTAAGAGAGTTACCCGATTTTAAGGTAATGTCTTCTTTTGAGTCCTTTTGTTTGATTTTGCTTCTCCAACCCCCTAAAATCTTTTTATTATTTTATTTTGTAACAACTCCAGTATCCTCAATATACTAGGATGTTTTTATAATATGTATTTGAGCTACACTTACACACACCTACATCTAATGGTTAAAGGACATACTGTTTCCGTGGATGGTGAATTTATGCCTCCCAAAATGATGATTGTTCAACATTATTTTAACACCTTAAAAGGTGGCTATTAGTATGTCACTATATTTATATATGATATATAATATGTTTATGTTTTTCTTGAGCTTCTATATTTTTCATTTTGGGCATACCTTTATGGTTTCCATTATGGGTAAACGCGATATCTTCATTTAAGGAAGTGCGGACTACCGCCCCCTCAAAGTGATTTGATTAGTTAAATACCATATGTGGGACGTATAAAGTATGGAACTATGATATTATATATTATATTATACTGGAATTATAATATACCTTTATATCATTATGATTCCATTCTATAAAATACGAAATAGAAATGAAAGTAGCGTTCATGCGTACGTACGGCTTACCGTCTCCATGAACGGTGCATTTCATTTCTTACCTCTAAATGATTATGTAATATTATAAAATGCATGTATATACTGGATATATATGATATATACATCATGATTATAATTCTTGATATAATGGATACATGAACAACTTGTAATTATAAAGGGTTTATTTTTGACTCAAGTACCAATGTTCGTTAAAACGACCATTATTAACTTAAATAATTACATAGTGTTAATGACATGGAAATAAGTGATATAAAAGAAATAATGAACATGAAAAAGGTTCTTAAGCAAGTAAAAATTAACTCAAGTTTATTATTCAGGACATTAAAGAACGATAGAGTCAAGTCGGACTCGAGGTATGGGGCTTCATCTCAATCTCCTTTCATTGAGGCATATTTTGTTTTATACACAACCTTCTTTTATACAGTGTATAAACCCCATTGAATTTTACGTTTATTAAAAAGAGAATCTTTTTTATACGAAGCGTTTACTAAATGACAAAAGGGAATGTTTTTGTCGTACGTATGCGGCAACAATGACTTCTCTGCCGCCGTGACAATTATTTGAGTTTCGGTTTCCTCTACAAGCCATACCTTCTTTTTAAAAGAAAAATAAATACCATTTTTTAATTTTCTTTTATTTTGGTATTGAAAATGGTTTTCATAATGTTTTTATATCAATGTGTTGTATTGATATCTTGTGATTGAAAGGTTGAAATGTTATGTTTCCTTTATTCATGTTTTATGTGATACGATTATGTTGAGGTTCTTGGGCATTATTATGAACACGGGTGGTTCCGTGATAAACTAAGGGCGGGTGAGCCCAATATAGCTCTCCAATGCATTGGGTAACGCGAAGGAGTGAAACGTTAAGGTTTCTCCGAAGAGATTTAGGGAATATACTGTGATGGGTTTTCCAAACGTAACGAAGAGGGTTACTCCCTACGTAAGAATGTTATGAATGACTCTAGTTACCTTTATGTCTTATGATTTCTATGATTTATTCCTGATTTGATGAGGTTTGTTAATGTGATTATGTTTTATGGGTAATGTATGATTTAATTATTATGTATATATGTACCCATGTTTCCTTTCCATATTTTTATATCCCTTACGGAGCTTTTTATGCTCATCCCAAGTTTTTTGAAATGTTTTTCAGAGGTCAAGGGAAAGGTACATGATATGATGATAGTGTCAAGAAAGTGTCAAGAAAGAATCCATGATTTATTTTAAATATATTTCCATTGATGGGAAAGAAGAATACTATCATTATGTAACCAATTTGTTTATATGTGGAATGTAATGAATGTTTTATGATCTAATTCTCTAAAAATCTAAACCCGAAAAGATCCTCAATGTGTAATTTGTAATAACTCAAGATTAAGTAAGGTTTAAGGATGGGGCCTTATAATAAATATCCCAATGTAAATTTTTTTTAATCTATTTTTATAAAAATTACAGGTTTAAATAAAAACACATTAAAATATTGATGATGAAAAATGGATAAAAACTGACCACTATATCAATGGTGGATATAAGAATATTTTTAAGTTCTGGTTCCCAACAGGAATCATAGAGAGTGGTGAAGAAGACCCAAACACATTATGATGTAAATATTGGACAATAATAATAAAATAAAATAATACCATGGTTTTGGGTTCAATTTTGGTGCTGAAATATATTTGGACATTTATTTGTGGATTCTTTGTACAATAGTGCAAATTCGAAAGCACAAAATAATCTTATAGAGAGGGCAATAATTCGAGGGATGATGCAACAACATTTACATACTAAGAAAACTTTTTCATGTTTAAAATGAATTTAACTTCTTGGTGACGTCTATTATATTTTAAATAAAAGTGGTCAGAAAAGTGATACATGTACATCTAAAATTGTATTAAGAATCTATGGACAACATGATAAATAAATTACATCTTTGGGTGGAAGTTTGGAAAATTATGAAAATTAGATTAGTCCTAAAAAATTTCGTGATATGAAATCCATGGACTAAATACATATGAAAGATAAAAAAATGTACATGAAGATGAACATGAATGCTACATCATAGGATAGATATATAAATAAACCCAGTCATTTGAGTCCATGTGAAAACTCTAAAAAAGTTGTAAATATTCCTAATGAGATTCGTGTGATTTGTTCAACTGATTTGTAGAATGCTAGAATGTTAGAAGAAGCATAAGAAAAATCTCATGCTAAAGTTAAAATGGAGATTCTACTTGAAGAAGGATAATTTCATGATATATTTTGATAAATTTAACTCATGTGTTGATAATGTTCTGTGTGAGAGATGCAATAAATCTATACATAAATCAAAAGGATTGTTCAGCACATATCCAACATAATAAGAAGTCGTGAAGATAATTATTCTTTTATTATATGATGTATAAGACATTAAGGATAAAGAAATTAGAACTATCTCAAACAATGTAATGATAGGTTTGATTTTTACATTTAACCAAAGGATAAATCATATTTGAAAATTAAATGTGAAAGCATGAATTCTAGATAAAGTTGAGCAACTTGGTTGACAAAACTATCACAACTTTTCTTTTCACATTGAAGAACAAGTGACCCCTCATTATTCCCTTATATATTTGTGTGTTTTTTATCTAAAAATAATTTGAAGTTAAGGATATGTATGATTATATAACTTCTTCACATAATGAAGATGTTACATTTCATGTAGTTTACTGACATCCATGGAATGGAAGAATAGTTTATATCCCTTGTGGGGGAGAATTGATGTGATGAAATTCTTAAATCTTTATTTTATAGTTGTTTTTTTACATCTAAACAACTTTATAAAATTTGATGTTGTGGTATTCCACCCATACTTTCATCCCTCATTCCTAATTATATTAATAATATCTATTAATTGAGAGTGATTGATTGATGTTAAGATAAGTAAAAGTGGTATCTATATTATTTTAACATGGATTTTCTAATTTGTTTCTTGAATTATATACATGATATAGTATTTAATAGATAAATTAGATTATTTCTAATCCCTATAAAAATATTTGAGTATTTATGAGAATGATTTCACTTGCAAGGTATTTATTTACATATTATAAAACCTTGGTTGCATCTTTTATTTCTACTCTAGGTTTGCCGATATAGAATTAGAGTGGATTAACAAAAAGATCTTTTCTAGGAAAATAATGTAAGACAATTCAACTATTTTATGTGATCAAAAAAAATTCATATAACGTAGATGATCATGATTTTGAGAAAAAGGTGAGATGAGAATATCTATCACTTACCCTTTGCATTTATTTTCGATAAGGGGGTGAAAACTTCTAACTTTGTAAAGTGTAGAAGTGTCGACAAAAAATTCAAATGGGGGATTGAAGAACACAAGTTCATGATTGATGAATGAATTTTTTATTTGTTTTTCGTATATTATAATGTAAATATATGACGAATAATTATATGAGGAACGTGGGAATCAGTATGTGGTGATGCCTAGAGAATTGTCATAGAATCACTTAATGGAATTGGATTTCATGCTTGAGAGATTATCTATATTTACATTGATGATTGTTGTGAAGGTATTAAAAGTAATTTAAGACAAGTGTGGATGATGAAGGAAAATTATCTACGAAATGTGAATGATCTTGAAAATGTTTATTTGCATGAAGGTAAGAAGAATAATTAAATAAGATGGACATGAGAAATTTCTGTATATATAGGTCATGAATGTGAATAAAATTTGACTATTGTTTAACTGATCTTAAATCTAAAGGACTTATGTAAACAATGAGACACTATTTGTAACATGTAAGACTATTAATTTGAGTGATTAAAAAGAATTTATCATAGTCTTTTAGGTACATTCATTGGAAAATCAAAGCAGGTTGATAGAACAAAATTTTGATTCCATTGTATAGTATTCTAATAATCAATAAAGTGAAGTTATATTATATTATCTTACATATATGATGTAATATATTCATGTGATTTGAATATAATAAATTTTACATACTATTATAGGTACAATGATTGGAAAATAAAATTAGGTTGATAGAACATAATTGAGATGACCATGCATAGTATGCTAAACGTTAATCATGTGATTCCACAATGCTCTATTTTACATAGATTCTATTCTATATTCATGATATGTGGATTGGAAAAATATATAATAATATATGTGAAATATATTGTTGAGAAGTGTATTTTATGGTAATTTCTTTACTAAAATGGTATGGTGGTACGTGAATGAATAATGCCCCACAAATGACATGCTTCATTGATAATAAAGCCCTGAAAAATGCAATGAAGTATGTGGTGATGGACTATTGTGGGTTTCCATGCAGTTTCTGGATGAAGATTTATTCATGAATGATTAGTGGATTTGTGGGTGAACTCCTTTCCAGACAACCATTCTCATGGGATATATGCAGAGATGAACCTATTTAAACATCATTACATCATTAAAAAATATTCAAAATCTAAATAGATTGATAATCACTATTTGTTTCCAGCAAATACAAGGCTAACACTCTCGCTAGAGGCAATCGATAATTTGGGAGAAGATTTTATTTTGATCATAAGTTCTTATTTTTCTTCATTTGGGTTCTGTAAAGAAATATTTTCTTTTAGCGAAGCATAAAATGTTAGGTGACGTTTTTTCTAAGAGAGGAACTATGCTAAGTGTATATCATTTCTAAGTGGTTAAGTGCTATGTTATATTCTATGAAGGTAATGTTATATGAAAAAATAAAAAATAATTCAAGATTATTCTACAATAAATTCCCAAATAATCAATAATTTCAACTAACAGTATGAAAATTTTCTTATATTATATGCTATGATCATTTAATGATCATAAGAAAATTGATGAAAACTAATTGAAGAGTATAATATGAATAGAACAGTGAAGTGGTATGTTATGAAAACATCAGTTCGTTATGAATCAAGAAAGTCAACCAAAAGTATGTGACATATCATATATTCTATTTTGTAATCATTTAATGATCAAAAGATAAATTTAAAAAACTATTTGATGGACATATAGTGAATAGAAAAGTGAAGTTCTATGCAATGAAAGAATCAGTTAGATAAGAATCAAATAATTTAACTAGCAATATTATACATATCATATATGATATGCTATGATCATTTCATGATCACTGGAAAAACTTATCATATTTTTTTAATAATATAATGGGAATAAAAAAAATATGTGCAATATTATTCAAGAAATAATAAACTAAGAATCAAAAAATAATACCAATAGTATTCTATATATCTTACATGATATGCTATGATCATTTCATGACCATTGAAAAATTTTATCATATTGTTTGATCAATATATAGTGAATAGAAAACATATGTGCAATATAATCAAAGCATCAGTAAACTAAGCATCAATGAAGTGGACTAATAGAATGAGACATATCATACATGATATGTTATGAAAATTTCATTTCTATAAGATCAATTTAGAATATTTTTTATGTTTTCAAAATCGATAATAAAATTGTATGTCCATGAAACACACAAGTTTTTATGATGTATTTGTTTTGAGATTTAGAAAAATAGATTATTCTCATTTTTTCAAATCTATAAATTGTATAAAATTTGATTGAATTTTGTTTTCACCACCTTCCCACATTATTTGAACATGTGAGATCATCATACAAAGGATGAATTATTTCCCAATATGAAATCTGACCAATATATAATCATAAATTAAGATTAGAAGTTAGAGATAATGAATCCAAAATATTCATGGAGGAGAAGGTAGTCAGGTCAGAGCATTCAATTATATAATAAGATTCAGATAATTCAATATCTAGTGTGAATGGATTTTGAGACCAACAAGATTACATCAAGAAGTTTCTGAAGATATTAAAGTACTAAATGAGTATAATATATACATTACACTCATGGATGAATCTCAATTTCAAGTATTTCAGGAGAAACCAGAAGAAAAAATGATCTTGATATTTGTAGATCAAGAACATTGATAAAAATGAGCTTGGGACTGGGGTTTCAAACTAGTTAATGAAGAGGTTCAAGGATGGGGTGTATAAATACTATATAAGAAGCAT
Organism: Viscum album; assembly: GCA_963277665.1. NCBI lineage: Eukaryota > Viridiplantae > Streptophyta > Magnoliopsida > Santalales > Viscaceae > Viscum > Viscum album. Next base: position 827,630,996 of record OY728162.1, read on the forward strand.
AATAGAAGATGGTTGTAGTGTCTAACCAGCCATGGTAGAATATTTATTTAATGGGGTGAATAATCAGTATCAATTGGAGAATTGACTAATGGGGTGCATAAATTGTTGTTTCCATATTCATTCTAATCACCTTCTTATATAGTGGAGAATCCATGTTGGGGAATTAACCAACATAACAAGGAGTGTGTATTTATATTGAACCATGTAAATACTACTTTTTGTGATCATTCTAGTAACTTCTACATATGACGTGAGGTTGTGAGATATCACCAAGTAGAATGAGAACCTTAAAAAGTTCAGGAGGTTGAATTAAAAAGGAAAAATTGAAAAAGTAAACCACTGATTAACAAAACCCACACACTCTATGTTTTCAATCGTTCCTAGTAAAATATAGATTATATGAATAATTTTTTCCCAAGTCACTATGGGAAGAGAGATATTTTGAGTTCATCTGTCTGGAGCAGGGTACAATGACAGTTGTAGAAAATTCAACATGCTTGATAGAGCTACTGATTTTTCATCAATATAACTTGTTGAAGAGGAATTGAGGGAAAGATTCTTCAAGGAAGGTCTCATAAATTTTGTTTGATCCCAAGTCAATGTGTTCAGTTTGAACACTATGACTGAGATACTAAATCAGGAACTGATTACATAGAAGAACCTCAGAGATATTAGGGCTGTAGAGTAGGGTCGTATTGTCTCGCGGCCTAGTGGTTTAGATTCTAATGGTATGGAGAAACAATTTTAGGATTACCACGAGATTAGAATCAGACAGGCCAACAGTATTGGTAGTGAAGTTTTCATTCATCAATGTGGCAGACATGGACACATGAGGAATCCCTCGGATCGTGACCCAGTAAAGTGTTGATCTTGTGACAGGATGGTCCATGTGCAACATTTCTATAGGAGCATCCCTCCAGTAGTTAGTTGAAGAGGGTCAAACTCAACTCTAGGTTCAGTAGAAGGTTTCATATCTCTGCTCAGGCATGGAGAAAGAGTAGTACAATCATTTTGGCTAAGGTGGTCGTGGTTGTGGTTGAGGAATTTTGGCACCAGTTATACCTAGACAACATAGTGGGATTGGTCTGGGTAGTGACTTTATATCATAGGGGTGTGGTTTAGGCTAAAAATATTCTTCTTATCCTACCCCTAGGGAGTAGGGTGTTGCACTATCTAGAGTGAGAGGTATGATCATAGTAGCCTCTACTCTTGTATATGTACTTTTTTACATAAGTGCATCACATAGTTTCATATTTGTACTTGTGGTGTTATTCCTTAGGCTTGTAATTTAGTTTTCCCTGGGAATTATAATGCTTAATAATTCATTTTGGAATAGGAAAGAGGATATATATCAGTGCATGGAGTTCCCCATTCAGATTGGTGAGGGTCACTTCATTTTTGATCATTTTATCATCATGATTACCGAGTTTGATAACATACTTAGTAAGGACTGGATAGTTTCTTATTAGGCATCAATTGGTTTTTATCCCCAGAGGGTGACATTAACATCACCATAGGGTGGACTGTTTATTCACAAGGATGAATTTGATGTCTAGGATATTTGAGTTGGACCAAAGCATCGTGGGATAGGATGGAGGACGACCCATATTTCTAGAATTTATCTGGATGATAGGGATCATGTCATGTAGAATTTTTGATAGTGGATTATTGGTTTAGGGAGTCATTCTTAGAGAATTCTTAGGTTTACCTTATAAGATAGAGTTTTGGTTCTCCATAGATATAGTTCTAGGAGTAACACCAATATCCATTCCTCCTTATAGGATGGATACTATGGACTTGGAGGAGTTCAAGAGGTATCTATAGGACATGATGAAAAATGGGTTTATGTGGCCTAGTACTTCTCTCTGCGGTTCACTAGTAATATTTTGAGAAAAAGGCAGATAATACCCTTAGGATATGCCTGAATTACTAGAAATTTAACCAACTGATGGTTAAGAACAGGTATCCCTTTCCATAGATATATTATCTTTTTGATAAGCCTTGAGGAGATATGGTGTTCTCAAAAATTGATTTGAGTTTAGGATATCACCAGGTACATGTTTGACCGGAAGAAATACATCATATTGATTTTTTTAGCAGTTATGGCCTATATGAGTATCTAGATATTTCATTCGGCCCCATAAAAATGCTAGTGGTTTTTAGGGAGTTAATGAACCTAGTTTTTTATCTTTATCAAGATTATTTTATGGTGGTTTTCATAGAAGATATATTGTTGTATTATCACAATATACGCAAACATGAAAAACCTCTTATGATCATTATGGATGCATCGAGAGAGAATACGTTATATGGTAAGCTCACTAAGTGCCACTTCTGTAAAGATAATATTCTCAACCTAGAACATATTATATCAGATACAGTAGTATCAGTTCACCCAGAGAAGGTGAGAGTTGTAGTTTCATAGGAGAAACCAAAGAATGTATTTGACTTTAATAGATTCTTAGGGCTATTAGGATATTATAATCCGTTCATATAGGACTTCACATGCATATAATCACCTATTATAGGCATGACCAAGAAGGTTGTGACATTTGTATGGATAGATACCTATGAGATAGCCTTTGAGGAACTGAATTGGAGACTAAAATTTGCACCAGTGATGATTCTTGCAAAGTAGGTCAAAAGATATACTATGTGTTGGGATTCATCAGGTATCAGGATATAATTAGTTCAGATATAAGGTTATAGAGTCAGTATGTATGGGTCATGGTAGTGGCGGACTCATGATAGAAATTAACTGAGTCATCATCTAGAGTTAGCAGCATTTGTACATGGGTTTCAGTACTACAGAAACTCTTTACTGGGACATAATTTTTAACTGTAAACTTACAAAAAATCATCAATTATATATTTTCATAGCATGATATGAATTTGAGGCATTGAAGGTTGGTGGATTACCTATAGTATTTTAACGTTAAGCTAGACTACACACCTAAAAAAGGTAATGTGTTAGTCAATGAATTGAGAAGGATGAATCGTATATAGTTGGTATAGTAGGCTCATTGAGTATGGAATATTATGGATTTGATCTCTGAGAGTCAGATGGACAGGTAGGATATTCAGGGTATAATTTTCATTCATTCTTATCTATGACCCATGCCCATAAATATAGAGTAATAATGAGAAACTAATATATTCAGAGGGATTTGTTATATTGGAGAGTGTGGCATGTGAAAACCTAGTTCTTATATGGACTATAGTTGAGGATGATATCCTATCTATACATGGACTCAATGTAACACCTCGAGCTTCCACGATACGCCTCTCTTTCAATAATGCAATAGCTTGCATTGTACGCAAGTTCGAGTTCTAAAACACCGCGACTAATCAAAGTAGCCATTATGAATAGTAATAACCACCTTTTAAAATTATAGAAATTTTATATTTCAAAATGGACTTCATTTTTGTATTCGTAATATCGAAATTAGCATATGTTGAATTTTTTGTAATTTTCCGAGAACTTCCAAATTTTTATGAATAGTGAAAAATACTTAAAACAACTTTTTTAATCAAAATAATTTATAGTGATAAGTTATACTATTTAGTGGTTTTAAGGTATAATTAGAATATATTTTTACCATTTTATCCAATGGTGGTCATTAGAATTATTTTAACATTGAAATTGGACATAAACAATTGCCAATCTTTTGATATAAATTGTTTCTTAAAAACACGCTATTTGTCATAACAGCGGGAATTAATTATAAAATTAATTAATGCAACTTATATGTTTGGAATTTTGTAAAATAGACATCATTTTTGAATTCGGAATATCAATTATAGCTTAGGGTGAAATTTTGGCCTTGTTCTGAAAAACTTCAATTTTTGATGAATAGTGAAACCACTAAGTGGTAGTTAAATAACTGATTTTTCGTTTAAATTAAATATTACCACTTATGTGATTTGATTTTAAAAAATCCGACATACATGGTTGTCATTAAGAAGTAAAATGTGGTTCAATGAGATTAAAATAATTTTTTGGTGAATAGTAACTTTTAAGTTCTTAATCGCGATTAGAGGTAATTAGTGTAGTTTAAGGTAAAAATAATGTTTTAATAATATGAGATGGGCATAACACTTGTCCTACTCCTATTGGATGAGTCATGGCCGACCAAGACAACCCATGGGTCAACTTGGGGACCCCATGGAGCCACTTTAGTTAGAAAATGACATAAATACCTTTTATTTAATGTTAAAGTAAAAAATGACACAAACATAAAATGGTTTACTAAAACAATTTTTAAGTGGGGTTACACAAGTCCAAATTTTGACTATAAATATTCATTAGAAATCTAAAAAGCTTTCCTACATCATAGTATTTTTTTTATAATTTTTAGACATTAAATAAATTAAATTATTTATAACATCATTATGATGCAGTGATGACCTCATTATTTAACGATTTAAATAAAATGAGAAGATAATGCAAAATCCAAGGCTTACACTTGTCCAAAGCCCATTGTATGAGGATATTTCTAAACCTTATCACCTTAGCCTCGAATTATATAAGTGTGGGACCTTTAAAGTCCGAAAAGCATTGTGAAATAATGTAACATTTCAATCTTTCCAAAAGTTCCCCTCCTCTCCACTTATAAAAGGCCCCCACCTCTCCCGCCTCATTTACACTTTCAAGCCATTTGGATCGGCCAACCTCTGCCCAAATACTCTCCCAACTTCCCTCTCTTACTCCTAGAAGCCTCACTTTGGGCAGAACGCTTCTCAAGGAAGCCTTTGGCTCAAATCAAAAAGAGTTACCTGATTTTGAGGTAATGTCTTCTCTAATGTTGTTCTGTTTTATTTTTCTTCTCCAACCCCCTAAACTCTTTTTATTCATTTCTTTTGTAACAACACCAGTATCCTCAATATACTAGGATGTTGTTATAATAAGGATTAGAGCTACACTTACACACATCTACATCTAATGGTTAAAGAACATACGGTTTCTGTGGATGGCGAATTTCTGCCTCACGAAACGATGATTGTTCAACACTCATATAACACCTTCAAAGGTGGCCATTAAAATGTCACTATATTTATATATGATATATAATATGTTTATGTTTTACTTATGCTTTTGTATTTCTCATTTATAGCATACTTTATGATTTCCATTATGGGTAAACGCGATAATTTCATTTTAGGAAGTGCGGACTACCGCCCCCTCAAAGTGATTTGAATCGTTAATGCCATATGTGGGATGTATAAAGGATGGATTAAATGGTATTATACACTATATTATACTGGAATTATATTATACCTTTATATAATTATGATTTCATTCCATTAAATACGAAATTGAAATGAAAGTAGCGTTCATGCGTACGTACGGCTTACCGTCTCCATGAACGGTGCATTTCATTTCTTACCTCTAAATGTTACGTAATATTATAAATGAATGTATATACTGGATATATAAGATATATATGACATCTAAATCATGAATATAATTCTGAATATAATGGATATTATACCACATGAACAACTTGTAATTATAAGAAGTTTATTGTTGACTCAAGTTACCAAAGATCGACAAAACGACCGTTATTAAATTAAATAATTACATAATGTTCATAACATTGTAATAAGTGATATAAAAAGGAGAATTAAATTTAAAATGGTTCTTAATAAGGTAGATATTAACTCTAGTTTATTATTCAGGAGGTTAAAGAACGGTTGAGTCAAGTCGGACACAAGGTAAGGGAATTTCTTAACCCAACATCCATTCTTTGGGTTAATCTTTTACTTTCAAATTATGTCATGATATTATTATGTCTTATTTTGTATTTTTACATTCTTTATGTGTACCTATAGTGAATACACATAATAGATCTATTTTATGTTAAAAATGATCTTTTAAGGACTTCGTCTCAATCCCCTTTCATTGAGGCATATTTGGTTTTATACACAACTTTATTTTATACGGTGTATAAACCCCTTTGACTTTTACATTTATTCAAAAGGAATCGTTTTATACGAAGCGTTTTTCTAAACGACAAAAGGGAATGTTTTTCTTTCCGTACTTATGCGGCGACAACGACTTCTCCGCCGCCGTGACCATTATTTGAGATTCGGCTTCCTCTATAAGCCATCATTTTTTTTAATGAAAAATAAATACAAAGTTTTAACTTTCTTTTATTTTGGTATTGAAAATGGTTTTGAAAGCATTTTTATTATATCAATGTGTTGTATTTATATCTTGTGATTGAAATGTGGAAATGTTATGTTTCCTTTATGCATGTTTTATGTGATACGATTATGTTATGGTTTATGATATGTTTAAACCTATTCATATGAGGAATTCATTGGACTTAATAAGTGACGGGTGGAGCCCGCTATAGCTCCTCGATGCATCGGCAGGTCTCATGAGACAAACAAGTGTCTTGGAACGAGGCCTTGACAAAATTTTATTTGTGGTCTTGGCACGAGGCCTTGGCTACGTGGTTATGATAGTCTGGCATTATGCATTCCCTCATTATGAAAATGGTTATTGATATTGCATGTGATTATTCGACCAGTAGAATATCCATGTGAGTAAGTAAGTGGCATTATTTGATTTTACTTTTGCCATATTATGCTGAAGTATAAGTTTAATAAGGCTTTTGTTTAGTTATACATTGCCTTAATTGTTAGTTTTTATTTATGAAAGCTTCCGCAATATTGTTAACCTTACTGAGCATCTGAGCTCACCTCTTTCAATGTTTTAATATTTTTTCCAGGATGTGAAGAAGTATTTTATGAATGACCTGCAGGGGTAGTCAGAAAGGGACATGATTGTGGACTATGAAGACTTTGTTATTAGTTTTTCACTTTATGATGTAATGTAATACTTATGAATGTATCTAGTGTTTCCAAGGCTACTAAACTAATCGGTCTTTTGAGACTTGATCTTTTGTGATCATACCAATGTTACGAAGTAATGCATCGGCTCTGGGTAGCTGGGGTCGGGGCGTTACACTCAAAGTTCTTTTTTTAGACATACATGATGATATAATGTAGGATTTTCAGGCCTCAGTTTGGGAGTTCATCATGGTGTTATGAAGATGTATTGTGACTTCTGTTTTTAATTCTAGAGGTCAGGGAAAAAACATGAGGTATCTAGTTTTGTTATGTGTTGTTCCACTTGTCTACAGGTGAGTGAAGAACATCAATGACAATCCAAACTTTAAAAATAGTTACCTATTTTTGAGAATAGATGGAATGATGTCATGAGGATTTTTGACAGTTTTGACAAGGTCTCCTCGAGGTAGAAATGTTGTATGGTTTCTTTGATAGTCTCAAAATGTTTTCACAATTCCATCGGATCATGTATACCTTCAATTTAAGTGATATTTGTTTGTTGTATATCTGTGTGATAGTAAAAAATCATAGGGTCTCTTGTACTATCATTTTAGGTCGGGATTCCTAGTTTATGTCTCTCTTATGGAATAGTTTTCAGTGGGTGCTAGGTGCATAGTTACTTAGGAGCACAACATACAACCCTCAAATTGATGGCTAGTTAGAGAATACAATAATGGTGGTTGAGTACATGCTTCAAGAATTAATATTTGAGTTTCTGGGATATTGGGAGAGGTCTATTATAATAGTTGTGTTCTTCTACATCAATAGCTATCTGGTAAATATACAGATAAAACCTTATGAGGAATTTTATTGTTGTCCATGTTGATTTACCTTATGCTGGTTAGAGGCTGGTGAGGCAGTTTACTAGGACCACGTCTCATGAAAAAGACTTATGAGCAAGTCTAGTTGATCAGGAACTGGATGGCTACTGTACTATCCAGAAATAAATCTTATGTTGATCGTCATCGATGAACTCAAGTATTTGAGGTTAGGAATCAGTTGTTTTTACATATCTCAGCAAGGCTGGGAAATATATGTATAGAGAAGTGGTAATCTTTCCCAATGATATGTTGGGTCATTCAAGATTCTAGGGAGATTCTGGATGGTAGCATGTTGGTTTCAGTTACCTCAGTGTTACCAGAACATGAACAACATCTTCCATGTATTTCATCTATACCATTATCACTCAGACCAATCTCATGTTCTGCATCCTAAGGTGTTGGAGGAATGAGTAGATTCATCCTTTGGGGTTCACCTGATTCATATCATTAATAGGAGGATGAAAATTCTCTGATATTTCTTAGATCGTCAAGTATGGGTGATATGGTAGTATGACCATTTACAAGATGAGTCTAGGGAGATTGAGGCTAACGTATGCGATCAGTGGCTAGAGTTAGTCTTAGGAAATTATTTACCACCCTTGAAAGGGGAATCATAGGAAAAATATCTATAATGGGGAAGATGTTAAAATATCATGTTTTCCTATGATGTATAAATCATTTTTTCTGTTTAAATACATAATTAAGTCTTAATGTGAAGAAACAATTGTTTCATTGGATTATCGAATGATGTCCATGGACTTTTCATAGCCTAAAACACAAATCATGGATGAAAATAGATGAGTTACACATTTTGGAGTAACAGTGTGATCCAAGCCACGAGGTTTGGTGAAACCATTCGGTGCTATACAAAAAAAGGTCAGGATCCCATATGGTTTGAGTGAACCAAGCGTATGGAGGATAACGTCATTGCAATGGCCCCTAAAATTTATTAAAGAGGGTTAAGACATGGTTTACGCAAGGTTTTACTAATTATGTTCACAAATAGTGTGAGGTTCCACTACATAATGTGAAGAGAGCACAATTTGTGCATTGTTTGGAAAATGTGTAGCCAAACCATGAGGCCAAATATTTTGGGAGAAAATTTACTTTTTTTCCTTAAAAACTAACAAAACCTAAATAATAATTAATATTTCTCATTATAGTATAGAAATATCATTTCATATACCCCCTTGATCAAATTTTGTATCTTTTTATCTCGTTATTACATCCGAACTCAGAATCTAGCATCTTTATTCTTCATGGATTCAGGCCAATGAGTACTAATTTCATTTTCATCTTTTCTTATTTTGTCTTGGTATCAACTGTGAAATTTACATGCAAGATAATATGCCCTTTTTTAATAATTTTCATTTTTCATCATTTTTCTTCTAATCTAATCTTAATCAAAATATAATACTATATAAACACTCAATTATGGACCTACAGTAGGTTTTGTATACCTTCCCATTTGTTTTTGTGATTTATATGACAAGGTTTTGTTATTCTTCACACCAAACTTTATGGTTGTACTCTGGTAATTAATTTAATTATTAAAATCAACATGTTGGGGCATGTTATGGATTATCATTAGTTCCTTGATATTAGTTGGAGGTTTTCGCCCGAACCTAGGCCACAAAGGGGTTGTGCCTTGTGATTGAATTTGTATTTTACTATTTTTGAATAAACCAAGGGGTGATTGGATGAGAATTATTAGTTAAAGGAATCCCTATTATACATGAATTGAATTAAATTTATTATTTAGGAGATGGTATTCACCTTCACCATGTTATACATGATGTGAATGGATTAATTGTTTAAATTCTAATTGTTATATGAATGGGTAAATTAATTGAATTTATTTGAATATGAATTTTTATATGAGTTAAAAGGACTCAAAGAATTTGATGTTATGAAATGATTATTGGATTGAATGATGGATGTTTCAATAGGATTCCATGTGTGTGATAAAACATGGATAATGATAGTGGTAGTATATGCCTTGGATGATATTTCTCCTTAGGTCAAAACATTTTGGGATTCCATGGGTCTTGCTACCCCATGGATTCAGATTTCATGGGCTCATAGTGGACTTGGTATGTTGAAATGATCCTTAGAACCAAATTCATGACTAATAGAGTTTCCATCGTGATTCTTCTAGGACCCAACGAGGATGCCTTGATCCAATATTCCTTGGATCATGTCCCATGGGTTCTGTAACTTATGTTATATTGCTTAGTTGTGGTAATTGTGGTATTCTTGATTATACAGTTTGGCCGTGTTTAATATAATATAATGTTTATATGGAATGGTTTTGGTTGGTATGAGATAATTGATATACGTCTTAGTCATGGTGTTTATTTCTATTGTGCCTTACAACTGCATTATTTGAGGATCTTGACCATTGTTTTGTAGAAATCCTTGCTAGGATTGATATTAAAACCTTACATTTTGTTACTTTTTCCATTGAAATTTAATTGTATTACTTTCATATATTTATACAAATTTAACACTACTTAGATTGTGTTATACATCCTAGATTTTTATAGACACTATTGGTGGTGGCCTACTAGTATTTTATATCAAACCCTATTTTGGGCTGTTTTTGGGTACCCAGGAAAACATTACGAATGAAGGCTGGGAATGTTAAAAACACCCGATGTATTATTCATTTTCTTATTTCTAGGTCTAGTTTTAGGGGAGAACAGGACCATACTATGGCTCATGATATTATCAGGAGATTGTTATTTTTTGTATTTTTTCAATTTGTATACATTTTTTATATTGATTCCTATATACCTATTTTATATTATTTGTAGGTACATGGAATGATATACCATTTTGATATATGATATTTCAAATTTAAATTGTTGTATATATATGACTTTGGATGTTATATCCTATTAAATTATTAATGTACGTCCTCTAAGGCGGGTTTCTAATTTAGTGGTATTAGTGTCTATTCATGATGCTTATTCATTGTTATATTTCTTTATCTATTGACATGTATGATTGAAACCTCTATGATGAACTATAGAAATGGGGAATTGTATCCCCACTGGCACACCCTTCATCCTCTCTTGTAGTTAGTATCCTCTGCAGTTTGGGGAGATGTGTATGCGACCATGTGGCTATCCAATCTCGAAGCACCGTTCAGTGGCATCAGGGTCCGAGATGATATACTCCATGAAATTAAAACTAAATAAACTGAGTATGTTATATGGGGATACATTTCAAAATAAGATAAAATAAATAGATCAATAAATTCACTGCTAAAATTTACCTATAATCTTGAGTAGATTTGAAGGAAAATCATTCATGAAGGAAAAAAATATTCTTCATTAAAAAATACAATTTCTAGAAAAAAAATATATCATGAAATGAATGCAACAATAAAGGTTTTCCCATTGATATCCACTACCATAGGCTCCTGTGTGTTTATCTAAGCATGTTTAAATCAACACACATAATATTCCTCCTTCCTTTTCTTTAGTAACTCTATGAGAATCTTCCATCCAGTACCACATGATCGTGAACCACACCATCAACTCTAAAATTATGATATCATTTTTTATAATTCATTTTTCCCATAATATTTCTGAAACAATAATGGGAATCTAATTTTAAATGATTTCAATATTCAATAAATCATATTGAACCTCCAAGAGAGTAAAAATAAAGAATCATGATTTCTTCTAGGTGGTAGTAATATAAATTTCATTAATCACGTGGGTGTAAAATTATTTCCATGGACACCAACATTTTATTTCCCCTCTGAGTCATCCCATGATCATAAAATCATCATCTCCCCTTTGAATGATTCCCTGTTGATTGGAATAAATAGTGAAGTGTAGAGATTAAATAGTGAAATCATCTTTTCTTCATATTGTTATGTAGTGAATGATCCATGAGTCCTGCCATATCACCCAAGAACTTAACACAGTATCCATTTTGATTTAAATTCCTCATAAAGAATCACAATGTATTGAATCATAAGACTTCTTATGCATCATATGGTTTCCATTTCATATGAATTTATAATTTATATAAATGAAAACCTCATATGATCAAGAAAAAGTTTATATAGGACTCAAATATATTTTATAGGATCTAAAAATTTCACAGGGGATCATATTGTTTTTATAATGGAAAATAACTTATTAGATATCTAAAACGTCAAATAATACCATAATTCTCCCATGCTGCCACCATGAGTCATACTCTTCGTGAAAAATATCCTAGGGGTTTAAAATTAGAAAAATTAATTATCATATTGGTGTTAAAAAATTCTACTATGTTTGTCTCAAAAGTCATAAGAGATCAGAATGATCATCCAAAACTAGATTTGAGAAGAGTAAATTATCATACATGGGGAAAATTATCTTATAGGGGTAAATTTACGTATATTGAAGACTGAAATATCCTTCAAGTAAGGATATCTAAATGTAAAATACCATGTGAAATATTAACGTATGAAGTAGAGAAAAAATTCCATCATGATAAATTATATTATGAGATATATTATCCTATAGGACAAACATAACAAAAAATTTCTCAATTTTTGTTCGACAATAGGACATAACAATGAATTTAATACATCAAAACTAATTTTATGGGTTTGTAAAATATTTTCATAAATGAATAAAACACATAAAAACATTGAATTAATCCATTTTCATAATAATTAAAAAATTATACTTGGAAACAGAAATGGTGTTATTATACATAAAATGTGTGTGGATTAAATCATTTAAATAAAAATGAGAGATAGCGAATATATCAACTCTATCGTGAAGGTTATCATAAGCTGGTTCAATAAAATAAATATAATTATAATCTAATTTTAATTTTGTATAAATTAGAAAGTGATATTAAAAAATCAGAAAAATAAATACTTGAAAATGGATATATCCTCACTAAAAAATGTCCATGATAGGTATAGACACTTGAACATAATACTTAGATATGTGAGTCAATTTTATGTGTTGGATTCCCCAGTACCTTATGATCCACCTCAGGAAGAAAGTGAGTGGGAAAATTATTCCTATTGTAGACACTTGGATGATGCATTCAATGTTTACATCATAAATTTATCATTAATGATATTCCAATAATGGATTTTACCTTTCGAAGATAAATGTCCTAGGTGTTTAAATGAGTTCTTATTAGTTAAAATGTTTAACCCTACTTTCATTATTTATGGTAATAGTGCCAAAAATCTTCTATAAATACATCACAAGGAAGAAAGTAGACTATTTCATGTGGAATATAGGGGTACATTTTCATTGATCATGACATTTTGATGATATAAATAGTATAAATAGAAATATATAATACATATTTAATACAAGATATTTCCATAAAATATTTTTGTATTATAGAAGTTAAATAACGATTGATCTTGTTAGGAAGATAAAAGAGACTTCAATGAGGGTGAGTTTGAGAATATCTTAACCACGAATTCATCAATAATTAAGTGTATTGTATATATTTTTGAAGAATCACATTTACATATACACATATGTTTTATAGTGTTATTAAAAGGATAAATTAGACATTTCTTTTCATGGAGATATTGATTATGAGTCTTTAAATAATTTTATTATCCTTTTATGATACTATTTAGAAATAATATCGTTAAACCCTACCAATATACCAAATAAAATGATAGAGTAGATCTGATATGTGTTATAATATGAAAGAAAGACACCATGTCACATGTTTTGTGTTACGATATGTACCATATTTCAAGGATAATTCTAAAAAAACATGTATCAGTAGTACAAAGTGTATTATTGTGAACTATCAAAATGTTACTAAGGAAAATCAATAAATCCCTAAGATGGAAACTAACCATTCAAATTAGAGACTATTTTTATAAGAGAAAATGAACATCTATAATTTTGATAGTGGTAGAAATAAAAAATATGTTAAATTTATGTCTTAAGATGCATATGATTTTTATATAGTAAAATGATCCATAATAGTTCATGGAATATAATGTTCTCGAGACACGTTGTTTATAGCAATGTTATAACCAAAGATAAATTGTTTATAATAACTATGTTAGGTGATATTATATTTATTAGGGATAATTATTCCTTAACCTTCAAGGAAGTAGTAAATAAGTATTATTATGGTAAATGGAAAGTAGTTATGAATTCATAAATGGATTCCTTGTATGAAAATAAGATTAGTATGTTGGTATAACATATTACTATTGCGAATACCAATGGGTCTAAATTGGTTTTCAATAATTTTCTCAACAAATATGCTAAATAAAATACATATCAATAAATGTTATTTGATAATTTTTTTATGACGAGTCAAGATGTTGTCTCAAATGAAACATTTTCATCAATAGAAATATTATAATTTATTAGAATAATAATTATTATAAATGTGTAACATGATAATTTGTGACACCCTTCATGTCATACATATGCTATAATTTGGGGAACATTTATATCTATTTGGGATTTATAGTTTTTCAGGAGTTTAGGGTTTAGATTTTGGATTATATGAGAAAAAATACAGGTATATGATTTGTACATGTTTATTAATAACTGGGTGGTAACTGTGTGATATGTATTATTTGGTTCTAAAGGATTTTTTCACAGTTTGAGAATGGTTTGTCTAATTGTGAAATATTTCATGGAAAACTATGTGACAGGTTAGCTTTGGGTGTAGAGGTGGTTGTATGGAATTGTCATGACTTTTCTAATAATGAGGTTATTTCTTGGTAACCATGAACTTCTTTTTTCATGGGATAGTAGTGACCACTTTATTAGCACATGATTTTTATAACCAAGAATCCAAACCATTTGATCTATTTTAATTTCATAATATTCGAAAATTACCTGAATACCCTTGGTTGTGTTTTACCAAAATTTCAACCTAATATCTCATTAGCCTAACCCAACCTTTCATTATCACTCTAGGAGTTTATCCCTTGGTTCTCTTAGTGATTTTATATCGATTTCGGTGTATCTATTCAAGGTATGTTTAAATATCTACTCCATTCCTTCTATATTATGTTGATTTACCCTTGATCTATCATCCCCTTGATTAATTGGAACCCAAATGGGTTATGATGGGAAAATATAAGGTTTAATGTGTGGAATTGATTATATTTGTTATGGATCTATAATTGTGATGACTATATGTCTCATTTACAATAAATATTTTCAGATGAAACTATGTTTCCTCAATTAGTGTTGTATGTGTATCTATATATTAGTTATTTTTAAGGAATTTTGTTTCAATATTTTGTTTTCAATTAGTTCATCTAGTTGAAGAGGTATATCTGATAGCTATTAGGTTAGATTTATTAAATTAAATATTTTACATGGAAAATAATTTAAAAGTGGGTTTTCATTAAAAATAGTTTTATACACTTCGTGTTCTTAATTAAATGTCTCATTGATGTTTTTGATTATAAAATGGGTTTTCCATCATAGGAGTGGTATTTTTTTCTTATTTGAAATATTTCTTTAAATTAGGGGAATGATTTACATGAATGTATTATGAAAATATATCACATGGGAACTTTAAGTACATTGGGTTATGGACATATACATACCTCATTAAGTGCAGAACCACTAAGGGTTACCAGTGTGATACTGATAGATTGTGGTATGTTTCAATATCGTTATGATTAAAATTATATTGGATTAATGATTCTTGTGTGTCCTAGATATGTATCCCTATAGGGTAGAGCCAATTATGCATGGTTGTATTCATGATAGTGATGTTTCATTCTTTGATTCCTCAAATGTTTACATTTTGAGGTATAAAAACTCTTAATAACATCAATTTATGTAGAAATTCATATTTATTTCCATATTATTATGGATTTCAGTATATATTTTTTTAAAGGGAAATCATAGAATTTTTTATGAGAAATGTTTTTAAATGAATATATTTATAATTTTTTTTAAACCAATAACTAATGTTTTCATAGTAATGGAAAATGTATGGATTCATGATGGTATACTACTATGAGTTTTTCACAAACCTTTTATATTCCATTAGTAATAGACATATATGAATTTATAGGATCCAGGTAAAGGTAAGGATTTCATGTATATAGATGGTTTCTATTGGTTGATGTCTCTTCATGGTGATTTTATAAAGTTATGATGGATGGTCACATGGATGCTTGGTTTTGGTCTTGGACTTATGTAGTTTCTGGGATTATATTTATTCATTTGTTTATTTGGTCTCAAGGTTTTGTTCCTATTCTTAAATTATATAAAATGTTTATATATAATTATCTTATTATATATGGTAGATGAATAATTGTTATTTCATGTTCAAACCATTCCAATGGTTTCATGTGTTGATACCTAGGTTCTTATCACCAGTCTATAGTGATAAAACACACTTATGAGGTGGTAGGATCACTTAAGTGACATTCCACATTGACATGGGTTCGTTTGTAACAAAATTTCATCAATTGGAGGTTTATTTAGTGGTTTATTATATACTAGAGGTATGACCATCTAGAATTAGGTGGTAAGTGAGGAAGGGTTACGAGCCCACTCAATTTCATATATAACCTTTAGATACCATGATTGGTCAAGGATTTTCTCATCAAGATTCTAAGATTGATTTCAGGTTTTTTATATGAACCTTATCAATTTTATCAATTAATTTTTTACCATTTTCATCAATCCTTGTTGTCTATGGGATATAATATGGATTATTGACATTTATATTTTTATTCAGAGATGTATTCCAAGTCTTATAAGGTGTTACCTATTATTTTTAATAGATAAATCCAACCTAAGGTTCTCTTTGATTCTAAAGAATAGACCTATTAGAAAATCGCATAGGAAACCCCTTCATTCAACCCTTCTTTGGTGGAAATAGTAATCCATCCTATTCAATCACATGGTCATTATGGTTGTGGAAACTGATAATGGATGGAAAATGATCTTTTGGAGTTTACCAAGAAAAGTTTTCCAATATACCTTAGTGACAGATAACCCAAAGAACCCGAGGAATAGATTGAGAGAATAGAATAGATTTTCCACTTTTGGGGGGCTCTATAAGTCTATATAATGGGAATTACAACTTATATACTTGGTGTTCCTAGAATGAAATGGTTTGATTCTTCATGTTAGCTAAATTACACAAGGAACTCACATTAACAACTTTCAATAAGTCCTTCCATAATCAGTTCTATCATATGACCCTACATGTGGTAATGTCTTGGGAGTGTGTCACCTTAGATCATGGAGACCATTGAGAGATAGATTATGATACTCACACCAATCTATCGTCAAAAAATAGAAGTAATTACAACCTCAAGGATAGAAACATTCAAATTGTTCTAAATATATATATTTTGATTGAGGATTATTATAATGTTCTTGATTTTCGTTACTAATTTAGTGTATAATGTGGTTAAAGCTGACATCGACATAGTCAAAAAAATAGGCCTTAGTGGATCATCTTTTAGGATAGGGGGTAGTGAGGGTGTGTCACCTATCCTAAAAAGGAATCACATTTATGGTTATTCTTTTTATTTGGATCTATTAAAGAAGGTTCTTCTAGAAAATACTAGGTAGTTTCCTTCCATTTTGAAATACTTAGACATTAATAAAACTAATTGAACAGTAACACCCAATATCATCCATCATTGTTGATAATATGGTCACCTTAAATTTTTTTAGAAGTGTTTCATATGAAATTAGATTTCGATACACCTTACCAAAAGATCATACGATCAGTTAAATGCTATGAAAAGGTGGTGGATGTCATTCTCATGTTAAGGGGGATAATCATGAAATGAGAAAACTCATATAGGGGTTTATTTTGGATGAAATTATACACCAAAGTATACACTAGAGGAATCTGGAGTGGGTCTGATTACTATGAGATGTACAATGTTTATCTCTTCATCTATAGTCCTAGATCCTTTTGATACAAGTGCATCTCATTAATATACAACATCAAATTTGTTCAATGTGTTGGGATTATTCTCAGAGCTTATGTCATTTTGATGGAAAATTTTACTCTATTATTAAGGGTGAAAGAGTATGTATTTAAATATTCCAAGTGATAGTGTTTGATCACCGACCATGATTTCATATTTAATTTCTATGTTCTTGATCAAAATATCATTGAATTTATTAGTGAAATGAATTAGATGGTTACTTTTAAGTACTAGGTAAATTGTTATCATTTTTAGCTGTATTATATATTTCCCAATGTGATTACTTGTTTCTTTCAAGGTGAGTGGGATCCTATATTTGGGTGAGTAGGGAATATTTTCCCTGAGGGTAGAATTATTTCATTTCAATTTTTAGGGATATTTATTGAGGCCATTTATTATTAGTAAAGTGGTTATATACCTAATATTATGAATGAGTGACATAAATACTTTCCTAGTTACATTTTCTAGGATAATTCCCCAAAGATAAGTTGAGTTTAGAATTGGACCTCTTCTGAGGATGATCCTCATCTCCTCACCATTTTATCATATGTCATCCATTGAGTAAAATGAAATTACTATTCATATTGAGGATACTGATTCCAAAATAATTGTTTGTATTAGTGCGTCACCTTGTACTTGTCCTATTCTCTTCATAAATAAGTATATGTAATCCTCAATTGGTGTGCTAACTACCAATTTGTTTAATCATATGACTATTCTGAAAGTGTAACATTCTTCTAGGATTAATTATATGTTTGATCAAATTAGGGGATCCCGATTGTTTTTTAATATTGATTTGTGATAGGGTCACCATCTGTGAAGATTCTTAGAGGAGGATATTTAGATGAAGATATTCCAGAAAAGGTATAGAAATTATGAGTATTGGATATTCCATTTGGTCTTGTTAACACTCATGTGGTGTTTATATCTTTGAGGAAATAGCTAATTTATTTTTTTAAAACATTTTCATGGTTGTTTTTGTGGATGATATTTTGTTGATTTTAAAGACTAAATGAGAACTTAGAGATCATATTGAAATTTTTCTCAGAACTATGATTGAACATCATATGTATTGAATGATAACAATATTCCAGTTTTCTATCTGAAGAGTGAGTTTTTTTTGGCATGTAATATATGAGACAGTTATCTCAGAGAATCATTTACAGGTTTAGACAATGATTTCCTTGGATCAACCGAGAATGTGTTTGAGATTTACATATTCTAGGTATTGTATAGTTATTATAGAAATGACATTCCATATTTCTACAAAATTCCATCTCATGTGATAGAGTTGAACTATAAGTGTATTAATATTGAATGGAAAGATAATTCTCAATGATAATTTGAATAAATTAATATGAGGATGACGTTATATCTTGTTTTTATTCATTTTGAATTGGTTTTTGGTTACCACATATGTTTTGATGCCTCAACTATAGGATTAGGATGTGTTCTGATGTAGGGGACATGGGCAGTGACATATGGATCTTGCTAATTAAACCATCATGATAAAAATTATCCTAAAAATGTTCTTGAATTTCCTACCACGATTCACGCTCTAAATACTTGGAAGAAATATATCATCAAAGAGTGGTTTACTATATATTTGGATTATAAGTGCCTAATGTATATTTCTTCCTAGAGTAATCTGAACGTATAACAGAGATGTATGGTTGTATATTTTATCAATTTTGATTTCGATATTTCATACACACCTAGAAGTATAATGTGGTCACTAATTCATTTATAAAGAATTTAATGATTCATACCAAGAAGGAATATATGTAAGAATGATCTTTGATGATTTTATTAACTAATATGTGCTTGGATGTGGAAGAAGGTGATGTGATGGGGTTCTTATATTATAAGAAAGATGATTCTTTATTTTATGAGTTGATTCATCCTGGAGAAGAAAGAGAAATATATTTTCATAAAATTAGACAAATACTCTATGGTAAATTGACCTTGGGTTATTGGATTCAATATCCATATGTTCTTTTTCATTTATGAGGTATATTGGTCATTCTAAAAAAATTGTGGAGGAAATTGATAGATAGTGGAAGTCAGTCCAATTATTCTATACACCTTGGGACTACCAAGATGAATCAGGACATTAGATATAGGTATTTGTTGTTCTGGATGAGGTAGTCAATTGTGGATTTTTTATCTTGATTCCCGATCTAAAAAATATTAAGTTAGATCACCAAACACCAACCAATTTTTTATTTCCTTTTCCAATTCTCATATGTATGTGGGATGAGATATCCATGTAATTTATTATAGGTTCACCATATAATTTTATTGGGAAAAATATTATTTTTGTAATCATTGATTTACTTTAAAAATCATCGCATTTATGTCACATTAAGGAGACAACAAAGGTAGAATATCGTTGGAACATATATATCAGAAGGATCATGATTCTCTATGAAGTAACTACTGTTATTTATAATAATAGAGATGTATGATTTAAATATTGAGTTTGGAATGGTTTATATGAGGAGTTAAGTACCCAATTGATGTTAACCATAGTATATCATGCTTATACTAATGGACATACTGAGTTAACCATTTGGATTATTTAGGAAATTCTTCATGAATTAATTCTTTATTTTGATGGTTCATGGGAAAATAAAAGGCCCTTAGTTGAGTTTCCTTATAAAACAGTTATCATTATTTGATTAAAATACAACCCTTGGAAGAAATTTATGGGCATCATTGAAAATATACATTATTTTGGGAATATATTGGACAATAGTCTTTGTTGGGACCAAATCATGTTCAATAGATAAAGAATATTTTGTAGTTTATATGAAATATGTTAGTGATTGATTAGAGTCAATATAAATCCTATGTGTGCTTTCATCATTTCCTACTAGAGATTGTGGTATGTGATCATAGTTTTCATAACGATTCACCTCATTTGGGAAATATTCATTTGGGATGATACGGAAAGATGGTAACATGGTTTATGAGAACATTTAAAATCGATAAAAATATTAGAAAGATGGTATATTAGTTGGACTTATTATCTCACTTGACATCAATTTGTGATTTGTTTTATGTTATCCAACTAAGGAGGTATCAACCAGACCCTTCTTAATTATTTGAAAGAGAAGATATTGATCTTAATCCCAACACCTTAGTAGATGAAATCCAAATTTAGAATATGGATCTTTTAAATTAGGATTTGTGTGGTAAATGTTTTCCCTTGATCTAGGTTATATGGCATTTTGGATGGGTTAGACACATGGTGTGGTAACATTAAGCGTTGATGATACAACAATTTCCATTTATCCTTGTGAGTTTGGAATCATAATATCATTCTTGGGAAAGAAATTGACATGGTGGGGAGAATTTTGACACCCTCAGGGTCACATGTATGTTATGTTTTGGGCCTCTTTTGTCACTATCGTGGTTCTAATGGTTTTTATAAGTTTGGGGTAAATATTTTTTATTTTGGGGATAAAGAGGCATGGAACATGACTGAAAAAAAGTTAGTAGTATTTATGCAATAATCACAAAATATGGATTTTTTGGTTCCAATGAAATTTTTAATATTTTTAACATGTTTTCTCTCAATAATAGTGAATTCTAAGAAAATTATATGAGAGGATTTTTTTGGATATAGGGTAAACTTCATGAGTTTCCCACAACTTTTCTAACTGTGTGAATACTCTTAGGTAACTATACACTTTAATTTTCAAGTGATAGTTGTGACCACATGGTTGGTTCATGGATTATCAAACTATGAATCCAAACTTTGTGCCTCGAATGGGTTTTATAAAATTAGAAAAATACCTAGACACCTTAGTTTTTTAACCCAAAAATTACCCTATTCTCCAATTACTTCATCCAATTATTTCTATGTCACTCAATAATGTTCTACCCTTTTTATCTTTGTGATTGTATATCTATTTGTGTTGATATCTTCATGGTATGTGAGAATATCTACTATATTCCTAGTCTTTTCTCTAGATCTACCCAAATTATCTCATCCCCATAACTCATTAGAAACCTAATGTTGATTGACAGCCAGATATACGGAATTGGGTGATGAATTAATTATTTTTCTTATAGATCTATGCATTTGAGTTCTGGATATCTTCATATCCAGTAAATTTTGTTTAAGGCAGCTATGTTTCATCCGTTGGTGAGATAGGTGTGTCTAGATAATGGTTATTTTTCATTGGACAACTTATAATTATTATGTTTTCCTTTCGTTTGGATAATGGAAATTTTTTGTTTGATATCAATCAGGTTTAATTTATGCACTTGCATCTTTATTGGCATGGAAAATGGTTTAAAAAGGGTTTTATTTAAAAATAGGTTTACACACATCATGTGTTTGATGAAATACATTAAATATGGTATTGACTCTAAAATGGTTATTCCAGAATGGGAGGCATAATTTATTACTTGTAGAATTTTTTTATAAAATAATGGGCATGATTTACTTGAACATATTGTGAAAACATAGGACCTGGGGACCTCATGTGCGTCACATTATGGACATATGAAAACCGAAGTATGTGTGTCACCACTGGGGGTTATGGTTATGGTACTGATATTTTGTGGAAGAAATTTTTATCACAAGGATTAAAATTTTGTCATCTTACTATTACTTTTGTATCCTAGTTACGTATTCTCGTAGGCTAGAGACAAGTTATTCATGGTTTTATGCATGATAATGATGTTTCATGCCTTAAATTCTTACATGTTCATCTTTCGAGATATGGAGTATCATGATCAATTATCTCTATGTTATCATACATATATATTTCCATATTCGTATGAAATTGAATATGGATTTTATAAATAAATCCAAAGGATTTCTTAGGACAAATGTTTTCAAATAAAACATATTTCCATATTAATAGTTGAATATTTGAGATCTTGTAGATATGGATTTATATTGTGGTACTTCAAAATTTCAATGGTTTACTTTGTAAGTCTTTCCTTTTTTATAGGAATATTTTATCTATTTTAGTTTTTTTTAATCCTTCACATTCCTTGGAATGAAATGTTGTTTTGGAGAGTTGGTGTATTATTGGAATTCTAATATGGCGAGGAGACCTCCATTAATGATCCTTTTGTGGGTTTTTAACAATATTTTACCAAGCATGTTCTTTCATATTGTGATGAAGCTATGGTATTGGGTGTGGATGCCTTTTAAAACACATGTTATTAATATCATTGTCCACTATCGGGAACACCAAATGTTTGATAAAATTCTTCAGTGTATTTTATTAAGGGATTTCAATTTATACAACAATTTTTAGATAAATAAAATATTTTTCAATGGAAACTCTTAGTTTTTATGTGTGTTCTTAGACTATAAATAATGGGTTTTAGTGATTTTTTTGACGTTGATATTTCGTTTTGGTTGTGTGTCTGATTTTCAATGTGTTTACTAATAATTTGGTTTGTCGTGCAATATTAGAAGGCCTAGTTAGAACTTTATTAAATGGTTTTTATGGTCACCCTTGATGATTTTTGTGTTAGAAATAAAGATTTTAGGACCTTTATATCTACATTGGATGTATCCTTTTGAAATATATATGAATATATTGAAGGGTTATGTTATAAATATATATCTTAATAAAACCTCCAATGTCGAGAAGTATATTTTTGAGGAGGCTGTGGAGTTTATTTCAAGCTACTTGTCTGTAGTGAAGCACATTGGTTTGTATACATCTCACCATGAACGAGTTAATTATGGGAGAAAGGGGATATATTGATTGAAATAAAAATTATTGATAATTGAATAGATAAATATGGCACATTTATAAATATTTAATAACATAGATGATGCTCAGTCAAAAATAATATTTCATATTAATGTGTGGAAACAATGTTATCCAATGAATAATGATATGTAGATTTTGGATGAGCATAAGAAAATATGTTTTCAATGGTTTAAAGAGAAATTTCTTCCTAGATCATATGCATCAGAAACATTGTTATTGTTAGTGAATGGTCCATGTTTAAATTTTATAACATGGTTAGAGTACGACATTAATGGCTATACATTTCATATGAAATATTAGGACTAAAAAAGTTTAGTTTACAATTGTAGTGTATTGGTGTTCGTAGAATCAAATCATTTTTCATGATCCAAAGAGAAAAACCAATCTCCACATCGAGTAAATATTATGGAGTCATTGAAGAACTTTGGGTGTTTGATTACATAAAATTTCATGTTGCATTGTTTAACTAAAAAGGGTTAAATGGTAACAACAGTGTTATGCATGATGAATTTGGAATGACACTAGTTAATATAAATAGATTATATTACCGATATTATCCTTTTATAATGGAAACACATGAAAAAAACAATTTATATCATCTTGATCAATCTGATATGTTGTGTTCTAGTTTTTTACATGGGAAACATAGTATGTTAGTGAAGATAAACTTTGTAAAAACGATGATTTAGGTGAGATCCCTACATCCATGTAAATATTAACAAATAATATTGATGAACATTACGTAGACATGGTTTTTTCCATATGGAAAGAACTTGATGAAAGAATGTTTGGAAAAAAATCCATTAGTATATTCCAAATATTATAGGAAACATTTGTTTATTTCTCGTTTACTTTTTTAAATATCATAAAATTCTAGATATAATTATTTTATTTTATTTATTAAAACATGTATTATAAATAATAAGTTAAATATTTGGTTTATATTAGTTTAGTTTTGTTTATTATACCATGTTTACCCTTATGAAACTTATCTATTAATTTATTTTTTGTAAGAAAAATATTTTAAAATAATATGTTAAATTGAAACACTAATATTTTATAAGAGTATATTCAAAAATTATTTTTTTGGTGAAAAAAATTAATTATTAGCGTGGATCATTTTTACTACTTAGACAAAATTTTTGGATTTTTTTCATTTATTTATATGTCACTTCATCTCTCATTAACATTATTTTCAATTTAGTTAACTATACAAAATATGAATAAAAATATGTTAACATTAGTTTAGTTTACATTTTTATTTGAAAATTTTTTTATTTACATTAATATCTAACCGTTGGATTTTTAGATTTGTGTAGTATGATTTTGTTGTTTTGATTTGTTAGATAATGAAAGATCAGTAATTAGATCCACCACATACTTTTAGATATGATCATACTCATACATCTAGTGAGGAATGTGCATATGATTTTTTGATGAGCATCATCCTTATTTACAAGAGATACCTACTTATATGGGGCCAATGGAGAGTTTGAGGATTTAAAAACGTGACATACCACATTTAACAAAATTATTAGTTTCCCATAGCTAGGACAAGAGGATATTGGTAGAATTTGATGATAATGATATTCCAAGAGTTCCAACTTCTAAATATTTTCATAATTTTATAGCATTTCATGCAAAAAGAAAATTTATTATTTTGATTGAAGATTGGAGATGTTTTGACAAATTTATAATATACCACTTTTGGGAGACCATTTTGTTTAGATTTTTTATTATTATTTTAATTATATTGAAATGTTTATTTTAAGACATGATATCCCCATTTCCTATCAAGTGACATATGATATACCTGATACTGGAGGAGTTAAGAGGAAATTTTTTATCATTGTCCAGTAGAATATGGAAGTATTTTAAATTAACCCTTACTTAACATTCCATTTTTGGGCATATACAACATCATAATCCATGTGATAAATATTCATTTTTAGATGATGATACAAGGAAAGAAATTGTTGAAAGTAGTAGATGAGAAGAAGTTTTTGGTATGTGCTATCTTACATTTGGAGGTTTTTTAATTTTAATTATATTTTTAATGACTTCATTATTCTTAATTTGTAGTAATTAAGGAGATATTATCCATAGATAAAATATTGAAAAGTATACCCTCCAAATTTATATTAGGGAGGTCATACATTATTGGAATAAAAAATAATTGATGAAAATTTTTCACTTCTGAGAGTTGAGTCGTCAGGTTCTGTAGTGGTTGACCCTCTTTCCCTGTTGATAGACATGAAAAATGGAAGAGGTCACTCATGAGTTACAATGGAAAATATATTATGGCTGATTTGAGGGTTGTAGCTAAGATAATTTCAATATATTTAATTTATTTATTTATTTATGTTAACTCAATTATTTATATATTTTGATTCATTATGTATTTTTTCAAATTTTTCATAAAAGATTCTCTTGAGGAGTAGAGAACACTTGGAGTCTTTATAGATGAGGGTTGTACGGATATTTTCACTTCAACATTAGGAATTCCAAAACACCTAGGTCATGTATAAGGATACCTTGAAAGTGTATCATTGAAAAAAGGGGTTTCCATGTTCCAAGTCTTCTTAAATATAGGATTTTTAGAAAATATAATCTTTAGAAGATGAATTTCAAGATATTCATGTGATGATGGAGGACATGATCAGAGATTCAGTACAATCGAGGTTTGCATACATGCAAGGACAGTTTCATATTGTTAATCCAACTCCTCCACTTCCTCCAGTATCTCCCTCTCCTACACCTCCGCCACTAGAACACACTTCTTTATATCCTACTCTTACACCCCTCCTTCATAGTTTCCTAGTTGTTGTGAGTTATATGTTGATTATTCCCAACATCATATTATTTCATATGGGATGATATTTTATATTAGTGATAACATTCATTATCAACAGATAGAGATAGAACATCATAAGGTCACTGTATAAGATATTTTAGATATATTAATAAAAATACCTTTACATACAGATTTGGTGAGTACAGTTGTACAACGTATCAACAACTTTTTATTTTACACATCTAGGATTATTAGACATATTATCATATAGGTATGTGTATATTTTATGATTTATTTTTTTTAATTAAATGTTTTTTTAAATTTTAATGTTTCTATATTTTACTTAATTTTTTACAGAAATACATTAATGGTTAATAAGTATTGTATTGAAAACACCAAATAAAATTGTTATGACTCTAAATACAAATTCTACTTGTCTTGGTAGATTTTTTAGATATTCAAATTTATTTTTGGATGTCTACGATATTCAAATTGAAGCTAAAATTTATGGGTGTGCAATAATTATGGCACTTTTGGAAAATGAAATCATGGAGCTTGTAACAATATATCAGTTGGTCATCGACATGATGCTTGTTTTTTCCATGTAATTCTTAGTATACATATTTTTTTACATTTAACTTATTAAATACTTATATTTATGGTTGTTTATTATTAGGTGTCTTTATACAATTTGTAAATATCATGACAAGATAGAAGTATATGTATTTATTGACCCATATTATATTTCATCAATAGTGAGGAAAATGACTAATGTAGATAGACTAGTTTATATTTCTCAAGAATTTCAAAAGAATTCAATTATTCAGTGTCTGATGTTTCTTTATCTTTAAGAGTATTGAACATATATCTAAAAAATTATTATATATCCATTAACATAATAACCACTAACATTAAATGTTTCTTTAATATCAATTTCCATTAGATGTTGGGTGTTTCTTTCAAGGGAGATGGAACTTTACTGGCTTTGTTTTATCCATTGTAAAGTGTGAGATAAATTTATAAAGGTATAGTAAACATCAGGTTTAATTATTCAATACTTGTTTATATTATGCCAACTTTTAAAATTATTTTATTTATGTTATTTTCAAATAGGGAATGGAATTTATCTAGAGATACAACATGAAAAAAGATCGCCAAGATCATATATGTAAATGAAAATTTGAATTTTCATTTACAAATACTAATTTTTTGATATATTGCTTAAAATGTTATTTTGAATTGAAAAAATCATTTAAACAACATTTTAATAAAAAATAAGGCATAATGGAACATTGATTGTATGATTTAATGATTATATAAGAAATAATTTCAATAGGTACAATTCTAATGTTTCATAAGGTTAGATTTGTTTATAAACATTTTCTTAATATTTCATTCATTTTATTCAAAATACATGTTAAATGATTTCCTTTTAAATTTTATATTTTTGATGATCCACTCCCTTATATTGTATAGGAGTTGAGACAATTTAAAATTAAATGGGAAAATCCTTTAATAATTTTCTTGGATTTTAAATTATTTTTGTATATATTGTAAAAATGAATATTCTAATTGCATGTGTGTTTTGTTTGTTATTTTTCTTGTTTTTATACTTTATATTTATATTTCAGGTTCTCACTGGCCAAAACAATATTTTAAAAATGTATTTTTAGGCCAGATTGAAATAGTTTTCATTTTTAAATAGTATTCATGGGGAACGAGGAGGATACCTATTAAGACTTTACGTTCACGCATATTATCATTTTAGGTTATTGTTAGACTATTGATTTCTCATGGATCATGCTTGTTTTGAGGTTTGGTGGTGACTCATAGAGTCACATAGAGGTACATTGGTTATTTTGATTTATTTTGTTTCCCTTATTGCATCATCGATCCTTGTTTTCCTTCCATTGCATTATGGGTAGTTTTTATGCATGCGGTGCTGTGGTTTTTTAATGATTGTGGTTGTTTATTTCAAGGTAGATAAATTTTATAATATGTTTTTATTCATGGATTATTATATATTTATACAAGTTTAATTTTTTGGCATGGGAATCCAATGTATGTATGCATCATGGAAGAATTTTGGACAAAATATACACTACAATTTTAATTTATTTAATGGTAAAAATCATTCCCATTTAGTTTTTTATGATTATCTTGTGCTTTTCACTAGACCATGGGGTTGAAAAATCTCTATGGGCCTTACAATAATATTTTTTTGGTTTTCAATGGATGGAAAAGTCAGGCTAGTTCATGGGAATTTCCCTACTAACCTTCTTATGTATATGATTATTCCTTAATATAAGTGAATGATAATTCTAATCATTTTTTAAAAAATTATATGTAAAGTGTAATGTAATTTGATTGATTAGAATTTATATATGAGGATATGTTTGAGGTTGAATAAAGATGTTGATTATTTTAAATGGGATGATTAATATCCATACTGTAGACGGGGTTAAGATGGTTGATAATGCATTGGTATATGATAGGGGCAGTTTTGTTATACATTCAAAGCCCATGATCACCAAGAAGGGTGGTGCTTGGTGTTACATGAAAAATTTGAAAAAATAATATGGGGTTCATAGTGAAGCGGTGAAAATTCTGAAACCCAAATTTGGTGATCCGGCTGAGTGCTTTCTACTGAAAGGATGTAGTGGGTTTGTTCAGATCAGGAAGAGGACTGCAATAGTTCCCCAGGTTGTTACCATGGTGAATGTGAGCAAGAGAATAGCTTATGATAGGTAATGTGCGCCCAAAGAGTTCCATATCTCATGGTGGATGAAGGGTCCCAACCCCATGTCTCAGATCACGGGGTGGAGGAAGGGTCCCAACCCCAAGTCCACAGATAGTCCCGATGGAAAGATCATGGCAGTTGAGTTCACATATGACCTCGAGAAGAGCAATGCACAAACCTTCAAGGTGGAAAATTCTGGTGAATGGGCCTTGTAGACAGGGTCCAAATCAACATTTCATCAAACCATGGGAACACTAACCAGACCTGCTTCAACCGGCTGAGAGTTCATAGCTGTGAAAGAATCTCCCTTCAGGTACTCGTTGCACAGCCTTGACCTAGCTACATTGCTCCCAGCCTATGATTTTGGTTTTCAATTTTATATTATCCATTTAGGTCTAAGTGACAGGTTTTATATAAGTCTCCCACCCTGTTGGTTCCATTATTTCTCCTTGGGGTTTTGTGACATTTAAACAGTCCCTCATGGTCATTAGAAATTTAGTTCATTTATCTCATTAAATATAATTTCGAAAAAAATGGGACTCCTTTTGTTATGATGTGGATTCTGTGTATTGAAATGTGCTTTTGAGAATTCTTATGATGACAAATATGTTTTAGGATGACAACATAAACAAATAATTCATATCATAAATAAAATAATTAGGTAATGATTGTTTTCTTATGATAAATTAAATATTAATAATTTAATGATTAAATAGATTGAAACAATTAAAATTTATAAAAAATAAAACATGCACCTTTTGATAATTGTAACAGTCCATACTATATACATGATCGGATAGTTGGTTCAAACCATAAAATAACCTCATGTTCACCTCCTCAAATTTCACGATTTTATATTTGTAATGAAGGCCTAAACTTGTAACACCCAAAGTAAATAAAGAATAGGACCTTTTCATATTTATCCATAATTTGGAATAAAATATTAATATTTCTTTTAAGAGAATTCTATGCTCAAGGGCGCACCCAATACACAACAACGAGTTTCTTTGAAATCTTACGTTGCACTTTAATAATAAAATAATATTATTTTAAAAGGTAGTTTATGCCTAGCCATTGTAGTGGAAGGAATGAATGAAACTAACTACAAAATGATTATATATGTTTTTCAAATATTTTTACTTTTATCCAATAAATGTTGGAGGCTTAAAATGCAAATGAATCCAATTTTAAGCATAAATCTTGTAATATTTTTTAAAAGGTCGATTAACCACCTTTTGATGGAGAACCCTTTTTAAATATACTTTTGACAATTTTATATGTTTTATTTGACAAAATAAACTCCTTCTTTAGAATCTGGACATCAAAATTTACTTTGTGTAAAATTTTGTTATTTTTCCGATAAAGATCATTTTTATTGAAAATGTTGCATTTTAATTCAAAACCTCCTTCTAATCTGATTTATTTATATGGATAGATTATATTTTTAATTTATTTTAAAGTTTATTTAGAATATAATTTTACCATTTAATATAATGGTGCTCATTGGAATTAATTTCACTTTGAAATTGGACTTAAACTAGTGTCAATCTTATAATAGATATTTCTTCTTAAAAACACGCTATTTGTTTTAACAACGAGAATTAATTATTAAATTAAATAATGCAGCATATATGTTTTGAATTTTGTAAAATAGATATCATTTTTGAATTTATAATATCAAATATATCTTAGGGTGAATGTTTGATATTTTTCTGAAAAACATCAATTTTGATGAATAGTGAAACCACTAAGTGGTAGTTTAAAAACTGATTTCTCATTTAAATGATACTTTACCACTTCTGTGATTTAAATTTCAAAAATCCGACATACATGGTTGTCATTAGGATGTAAAATGTGGTTCAATGGGATTAAAATAATTTTTTGGTGAATAGTAATTTTTAAGTTTTTTATCGCGATTAGAGGTAATTAGTTTAATTTAAGGTAAAAATAATGTTTTAATATTATGAAATGACCTAGACACATGTCTTACCCTCATTTGATATGTCATGGACGACCAAGAAAATCCATGGATAAACTTGGGGACCCCATGTAGACACATTGGTTGGAAAATGACATAAATAACTTTTTATATAAAGTTAAAATAAAAATGTCACAAACATGAGTTTTTTTACTAAAAAAATTTGTAAATAGGGTTATACAAGTCATATGTTTCACTATAAATATTTATTAGTAATATATAATTATTTCCTACATCATGATATTTTTTTATAATATTTAGACATTAAATAAATTAAATAATTTATGACATCATGATGATGCAGCGATTACCTCATTAATAAAGGATTTAAATAAAATGATAAGATAATGTTAAAAATATAACTTACACTTGTCAAAGACCTATTAGATGAGTATATTTAGAACCCTTACCACCTTATAGTTGAAATAAATCAATGTGGGACCTTTAATACCCGAATCTCATTTGAAAATAAAGTAACATTTTGTAACTTTCCAAGAGTGCCCCTACTCTCCTCTTATAAAAGGCCCCCACCTCTACCACCTTACCCACACCTCTCAAGCCATTGGCTCGGCCAAAACCTTCTCATTTTGTCTCTCTACATCCCTATCTTACTCCTAGAAGCCTCACTTTGGGCAGAAGTCTTTCCATGGATTCTTTTGAGCTCAAATCAAAGAGAGATACCTGATTTTAAGGTAATGTCTTCACTTGTGTTCTTTTGTTTTATTTTGATTTTACAACCCCCTAAACTCTTTTTATTCATTTATTTTGTAACAACTCCAATATCTTAAATATACTAGGATGTTTTTATAATAATTATTCGAGCTACACTTACACACACCTACATATAATGGTTAATGAACATACAGTTTCTGTGGATGGTGAATTTCTGCCTCACGAAACGATGATTGTTCAATATTCTTTTAACACCATCAAAGGTGGCCATTAAGATGTAACTATATTTATATATGATATATAATATGTTTATGTTTTAATTAAGCTTCTTTATTTTTAATTTATGGCATACCTTTATGGTTTCGATTATGGTTAAACGCGATATCTTCATTTTAGGAAGTACGGACTACCGCCCCCTCAAAGTGATTTGATTCGTTAATACCATATGTGGTACACATATAGGATAGATTTAATGATATTATATATGATAACATACTGGAATTATAATAATATTATGCATCATTATGTTTTAATTCCATTAAATAAGAAATAGAAATGGAAGTTTCATTCATGCGTACGTACGGCTTACCGTCTCCATGAACGGTGCATTTCATTTCTTACCTCTAAATGTTATGTAATATTATAAATGCATTTATATAATGGATATATATGATATATATTATATCTACCTAATGAATATAATTCTGGATTTTATATATATTTTACCACATGAACAACTTGTAATTATAAAGAGTTTATTTTTGACTCAAGTAGCAATGATCTACAAAACGACCATTATTAACTTAAATAATTACATAGTGTTCATATCATGGTAGTAAGTGATATAAAAGGAATAATGAAATTAAAAAAGGTTCTTAACAATTATAAATTAATTCAAGTTTATTATTCAGGAGTTTAAACAACGATCGAGTCATGTCGGACTCGAGGTAAGGGATCCTACCCCACTCTTTCTTTTTAAGTACACTCTTTTATGTCATTCCTTTTAAGCTCATCTTTCTTATGATTGGGATGTTATTTTATATTAATCTTACTGTACTTTTTATGGTCATATGATGAGAGACCCTATTTTCTCTCATCAATCCATTTTGGATGTTTTAATTGGTGTCGTTAGGCTGCCGAAATTTCGTAAGGGGCTTTTTATCTCACTTTGTGTTTTCGTGAGATTCAACCTACATTTTCCAATATTTACTTTTGAGTGGTGTATTTACCATCCATTATACTAATATTTGTGTAAAATATACTCTAATTTATGGGTATTTACATCTTCATTTTATGACTCTACTTTCATTGGGTGTACGTTTCGAAAGTTTCCCAAATCTGTAAGGGAACCTTTCACACTCCTATTTTTAAAAGACTTATTTTGTTATGTCTTTTAATTTACATCTTTTTATGTTGGGATATGTTCTTATATATCCTTATTGATGTAAATTTTATATCCAAGTGATGAGATACCATTTTCTCTCTCATCAACTAATTTTTATGAATTTTAAAGCGTTAGGCTGTCGAATTATACCAAGGGAACTTCTTAACCCAATTTCGATTTCTTTGGGTTCAACATGTTGTTATTGAATATGTCATCCTTTGAATATTTTTGAATGACCTTTGATTATTTTACACTTAATATCCACTTATATTGGGTGTATTTATATTTTTCACACATAGTTATGAGATTGATTTATCCTTAATTTAAGGATACCTTCTTTATAAGGGATTTCATCTCATTTTACATTTCTATTGAGACGTCATTGTTGTTATGCACCAATTCACTCTTATATGGGGTATATACTGTCCCTTGGAATATTATAGCATGAATCCATTTATTCTCATGATATTATAAAGTTTTGATTAAATGTTATTCCTCAATTATGGTATTCAAGTGTCTCTCATTTTGTTAAAAACCCTTTAACTAAAATATAGTTTTAAATGTTTTAATGATTTATTATTATAAATATTTCTCATTAATATCCAGGTTTTCAAAATGGTTTTAAGGAATTAATTATATGGATATTAATGGTTTAAAATTTTAAAATATTCAAAGTGGTATGGGACACTTTGATTCAAAAATCTCTTTATTAAATGTTTTAAATGGTTTTGAAAATGGTTTTTAGAATGGATTCATTATCTTAAAATGTTATATTGTTATTAAAATGTGGGAATGTTATCGTTCCTTTATGCTTAAGTTTTATGGTATGATTATGTTATGGTTCTTGGGAATTGTTTATGAAGACGGGTGGTTCCGTGATAAACTAAGGGCGGGTGTGCCCGATATAGATCTCTAATGCATTCGGTAACGCAAAGGGGTTAAACGTTAAGGTTTCTCCGAAGAGATTTAGGGAATATACTGTGATGGGTATTCGAAATGTAACCAAGAGGGTTAATCCCTACGTAAGATTGTTATGAATGCCTTAAGTTACCTTTATGTCTAATGATTTCTATGATTTATTCATTATTTTATGAGGTATGTGATTATGTTTTATGAGTAAAGTATGATTTCATGCATGGACTAATGTTTTCATTTAGTTCTTTTATATCCCTTAATGAGATTTTTTATGATCATCCCAAGTTTTTGAAATATTTTTTATAGATCAAGGGAAAGGTACATGATGTGATGATAGTGTCAAGGAAGTGTCAAGAAAGAATCCATGTTTTATTTTAAATTTGTTTATGTAGATGGGAAAATGAGTACTATCTTTTATGTAACCACTTTGTTTAAATGTAGTATGTAATGCCAGTTTTATGATCTAATTATCTAAAACACTAAACCTGAAAAGATCCTCATTGTGTAATCTTGTAATAACTCAATATTAATTAAGGTTTAAGGCTGGGGCATTATAGTTGGTATCAGAGGTCGGTTTATATAACTTTAGAGGTTAGAGTATTGTTTAAGCATAAGTGACAGGTTATGTATAACCACAATGGTTATTATATTAGATAGTTTCATTGTTATTTTTGAAGGTTGGAATGAGTTTGAGATAACATGGATAAGTATATCTTAGTGTTTATATTCCTCTTTAGTACATGATGATTTTGTTGATATATTCACACTGACCTTTTTGGTTTTAGTAAATGGATGGATCTAGCAGGAACCAAAGTGACAATGGGTTTGAAGGAAACTATGGTGGTTCTCTGATTAAGAGACTGGATGAAATGGGGGATTCAATGAGAAATTTCGTGGTTATTCTAAACCAACTATCAGGAGTCATGATCATCCACTTGAACCCTGGTGAGTTCTCTAATGCCTCTTGTACGAGAGAACCAACTCGATGTGGAAGTTCATGTGATAATTATAAAATGAACCATTAGGGTTTAAATGATCCTTACTTTTGAGGTAATTATGGGTTACTATATGTTATGATGGAAGATGAAAGGTATGAGGTAAAATTTAGGTTAAATTATGTTATGATTATTTTTGAAGATTTTATCTCCTTTTGGGGAATGTTTTAAGAATTATATAGTTTTAGAAAAGGGACAACACAGAGACCATGTGACAACCCGTCACGTCGGACAAAGATGCGGGAATCGAACCCACAACCAAAGTGCGACTGGTGTTTATCACCTACCACTGGATTATGTGACGTCCCTGGTTAGTTTGACAATTTTTTTAGTTATATGATTTTAATAATCAAGAGTATGTTTATTATGGGTTATCTATGGAAATGATTAACCTATCATGGAGGATATGTGATTAGGTTAATTACTTATCAATATGAGAATTTAAGAGCAACTGACGTTATATGGAGATAAAAGTTAATTTGTACCTTGGAAGACTATGTGATTAAATCCTTCAAATATTTGGGTTTCAATATTAGTTTGGTTTACATTGAATACTTTTTTGGACAAATTTTTTATCAAATGGTCCTTGTTGAACTTTGGGTTTTGTTGGACAAATTTTGGAGATTAAGAATAGACTATCTTTTATAAAGGGTTATCATTTTCTGGATTATCTGATATTGTTCTAAAAATTTTGGTTTTGGTAAGGTTCTAAAGACATGGGAAATATATTGTTTTATTTTTTGGATTAGGTTATTCTCAAGAAGTTGATTACAGTACTCTTAATGCGAACAAGTCTTCCTAAATACTCGTCTATTGGAGAAAATATGAGTTTGTGTAAGAAAATCTAGTAAAATTTGAAAGTCAACATGGCAATTAAGTATGATTCCTTATGTTTTAGTTAATCTCATAAATAAATTCCTCAATTAAAAGTAACTTAAAACAAAAATGTTGTCTGTTAATTTTTCCTACTGGGGAATAAAATACTATTTAACCCATCACAAGTTTGTGATTTTCTTGTTGTTTACTTTCTCCTAGACATGTTTACTATCACTCTCCATCAAAACATGACCCTTTATTTTTTAATCCATATCCATATTTTCATACTTGGAATCCTATTATGGGTTAACTCGGGTGACATTTGTACTTCTCTCCCATTCTTTTAAAGTGATAGTTTTACTGACTCTTGTTCCGGTGTGGGATTTTCAATGAAGCTCCCAAGCCCAATTTTAAAATTGTGAGGATGCAATTCCCAAAAGGGGGAAGGACGTAACACTCCAGGTAAATAAATAATATGAAATTTTCATATTTATCCATATTTTTGAATAAAATATTAATATTACTTTAAAGAGAATTCTATGCTCGAGGGCGTACCCAATACGCAACAACGAGTTTCTTTGAAATCTTATCTTGCACTCTAATAATAAAATAATATTATTTTAAAAGGTATTTAACACCTAGCCATTGTAATGGTAGGAATGAATGGAACTAACTACAAAATTATTATATATGTTTTTCAAATATTTTTACTTTTATCCAATAAATTTTGGAGGCTTAAAATGCAAATGAATCCAATTTTAAGCATAAATCTTCTAATATTCTTTAAAAGGTCGATTAACATCCTTTTGATGGAGAAACCTTTTTAAATATACTTTTAACAATTTTATATGTTTTATTTGACAAAATAAAATCCTTCTTTAGAATCTGGACATCAAAATTTACTTTGTGTAAAATTTTGTTATTTTTCTGATAAAGATCATTTTTATTGAAAATGTTGCATTTTAATTCCAAAACTCCTTTTAATATGATTTATTTATATGGATAGATTATATTTTAAATTTATATTAAAGTTTATTTAGAATATAATTTTATCATTTAATCTAATGGTGGTCATTGGAATTAATTTCACTTTGAAATTGGACTTAAACTAGTGTCAATATTTTAATAGATATTGTTTCTTAAAAACATGCTATTTGTTTGGACAGTGGGAATTAATTATTAAATTAATTAATGAAACATATATGTTTTGAATTTTTTAAAATATACATCATTTTGGAATTCGGAATATCAAATATAGCTTAGGGTGAATTTTTGGTATTTTTCTGAAAAACTTCAATTTTTGCTGAATAGTGAAACCACTAAGTGGTAGTTTAAAAACTGATTTTTCGTTTAAATGAAACGTTACCACATCTGTGATTTGAATTTCAGAAATCCTACATACATGGTTGTCATTAGGATGTAAAATTTGGTTCAATGGGATTAAAATAATTTTTTGGTGAATAGTAACTTTTATGTTTTTAATCTCGATTAGAGGTAATTAGTGTAATTTAAGGTAAAAATAATGTTTTAATAATATTAAATGACCTAGACACATGTCCTACCATCATTGGATGTGTCCTGGCCGACCAAGACAATCCATGGGTCAACTTGGGGACCCCATGGAGCCACTTTAGTTTGAAAATGACATAAATAACGTTTTATTTAAAGTTAAAATAAAAAATGTCACAAGCATGAATTGTTTTACTAAAACAATTTTTAAATGGGGTAATACAAGTCATATTTTTGACTATAAATATTAATTAGAAAGATAAAATGATTTCCTACATCATGATATTTTTTTTATAATTTTTAGACATTAAATAAACTAAATTATTTATGACATCATGATGATGCAGCGATTACCTCATTAATAAAGGATTTAAATAAAATGTAAAGATAATGTTAAAACTATAAATTACACTTGTTAAAGACCTATTGGATGAGTATATTTCGAACCCTTACCACCTTATCCCCTAAATACATCAATTTGGGACCTTTAAAATCTTAATCTCATTTGAAATAAAGTAACATTTTGTAACTTTCCAAGAGTTCCCCTCCTCTCCTCTTATAAATGGCCGCCACCTCTACCACCTTACCCACACCTCTCAAGCATTTTTCTCGGCCAACCCCTGCTCAGTTTTCCCCTCCACATCCCTATCTTACTCCTAGAAGCCTCACTTTGGGCAGAAGTATTCCCATGGAATCTTTTGAGCTCAAATCAAAGAGAGATACCCGATTTTAAGGTAATGTCTTCACTTGTGTTCTTTTGTTTTATTTTTCCTCTCCAACCCGCTAAACTATTTTGATTCATATATTTTGTAACAAATCCAGTATCTTCAATATACTAGGATTTTTTTATAATAAGGATTCTAGATAAACATACACAAACCTACATCTAATGGTTAATGAACATACAGTTTCTGTGGATGGTGAATTTCTGCCTCACGAAACGATGATTGTTCAATATTCTTTTAACACCCTCAAAGGTGGACATTAAGATGTAACTATATTTATATATGATATATAATATGTTTTTGTTTTACTTAATCTTGTGTATTTTTCATTTATATCAATCCTTTATGGTTTCCATTATGGTTAAACGCGATATCTTCATTTTAGGAAGTGCGGACTACCGCCCCCTCAAAGTGATTTGATTCGTTAATACCATATGTGGTACGTATAAAAGATAAATTTAATGATATTATATATGATAACATAGTTTAATTATAATAATATTATGTATCATTATGTTTTAATTCCATTAAATAATAAATAGAAATGGAAGTAGCGTTCATGCGTACGTACGGCATACCGTCTCCATGAACGGTGCATTTCATTTCTTACCTCTAAATGTTATGTACTATTATAAATGTATGTATATAATGGATATATATGATTTATATTATATCTACATAATTAATATAATTTTGGATATAATATATATTTTACCATATGAACATCTTGTAATTATAAAGAGTTTGTTTTTGACTCAAGTAACAATGATCTACAAAATGACCATTATTAACTTAAATAATTACATAGTGTTCATAGCATGGTAGTAAGTTATATAAAAGGAATAATGAACTTGAAAAATGTTCTTAAGCAAGTAGAAATTAACACAAGTTTATTATTCAGGAGGTTAAATAATGATCGAGTCAAGTCGGACCCGAGGTAAGGGATCATACCCCACTCTTTCTTTTTAAGTACACTCTTTTAGGTCATTCATTTTAAGCTCATATTTCTTATGATTGGGATGTTCTTTTATATTAATATTACTGTACTTTTTATGTTAATATGATGAGATACCCTATTTTCTCTCATCAATCCATTTTGGAAGTTTTAATTGCCGCCATTAGGCTGCCGAAATTTCGTAACGGGCTTTTTATCTCACTTTGTGTTTTCGTGAGATTCATGCTACATTTTACAATATTTCCTTTTGAGTGGTGTATGTACCGTCCATTATTATACTATTTTTGTATAATATACTCTCATTTATGGGTATTTACATCTTCATTTTATGATTCTACTTTCATGGGGTGTACGTTTCGAACGTTGCCCAAACCGGTAAGGGAACCTTTCACACTCCTCTTTTTAAAATACTTCTTTTGTTATGTCTTTTAATTTACATCTTTTTATGTTGGGATATGTTCTTATATATCCTTATTGATGTAAATTTTATGTCCAACTGATGAGATACCATTTTCTATATCATCAACTAATTTTATGAATTTTAAAGTGACGCCATTAGGCTGTCGAATTTTACCAAGGGAACTTCTTAACCCAATTTCGATTTCGTTGGGTTCAACATGTTGTTATTGAATATGTCATCCTTTGAATATGTGTGAATTACATTTGATTTTTTTTCACTTAATATACACTTATATTGGGTGTATTTATATTTTTCACACATAATTATGAGATTGATTTATCCTTAATTTAAGGATACCTTCTTTATAAGGGATTTCATCTCATTTTACATTTCTATTGAGACTTCATTGTTGTTATGCACCAATTCACTCTTATATGGTGTATATACTGTACCTTGGAATATTATATCATTAATCCATTTATTCTCATGATATTATAAAGTTTTGATTAAATGTTTTTCCTCAATTATGGTATTCAAGTGTCTCTCATTTTGATAAAAACCCTTTAACTAAAATATAGTTTTAAATGTTTTAATGATTTATTCTTATAAATATTTCTCATTAATATCCATGTTTTCAAAATGGTTTTATGGATTTAATTTTATGGATATTAATTGTTTAAAATTTTAAAATATTGAATGTGGTATGGGACACTTTGATTCAAAAATCTCTTTATTAAATGTTTTAAATGGTTTTTAAATGGTTTTTCGAATGGATTCATTATCTTAAAATGTTATATTGTTATAACAATGTGGGAATGTTATCATTTGTTTACACTTATGTTATGT
The DNA here is from genome assembly GCA_963277665.1 of Viscum album. NCBI lineage: Eukaryota > Viridiplantae > Streptophyta > Magnoliopsida > Santalales > Viscaceae > Viscum > Viscum album. The sequence continues at coordinate 827,671,094 of OY728162.1, forward strand.
GATATGATTATGTTATGGTTCTTGGGCATTGTTTATGAAGATGGGTGGTTCCTTGATAAACTAAGGGTGGGTGAGCCCGATATAGCTCTCCAATGCATTCGGTAACGCGAAGGGGTTAAACGTTAAGGTTTCTCCTAAGAGATTTGGGGAATATACTGTGATGGGTATTCCAAACGTAACCAAGAGGGTTAATCCCTAGGTAAGAATGTTATGAATGCCTTATGTTACAATTATGTATTATGATTTCTATGATTTATTCATTATTTGATGAGGTATGTGATTATGTTTTATGATTAAAGTATGATTTCATTCATGGACTAATGTTTTCATTTCGTACTTTTATATCCCTTACTGAGATTTTTTATGCTCATCCAAAGTTTTTGAAATATTTTTCACATATCAAGGGAATTGTACATGATGTAGTGTCAAGTAAGTGTCAAGAAAGAATCCATGTTTTATTTTAAATATGTTTCCGTAGATGGAAAAAATGAGTACTATCTTTTATGTAACCACTTGGTTTAAATGTGGAATGTAATTCAAGTTTTATGATCTAATTCTCTAAAACTCTAAACCTAAAAAGATACTCATTGTGTAATCTTGTAATATCTCAAGATTAAGTAAGGTTTAAGGTTTGGGCCTTATAAAACTAAACATAATAGATAATATTCCATCAAAGAATAACTAATATAGTCCATAAAAATGGAAAATGTGGTGTCAATGTGTAATTGATATAACAAATTTAACACTTATAATACCAAGATGTAATAATAATATCATTAAAAACATTTTAATAATGAGTTCAAGTTCATACAATTTGAACATTGTTATAGGTCTAGTCATAACACAATAATTAAATAAAATAAAAATCAGTCCATTATATAACCTCATAAAATTTAACACAATGTCCTTGTTTGAAACTACTAAGGTCCCTCCGACCCTCCTCATATTCATTCTCCTATCTCAGACTATTTTTTGATACCTATGATAAAATTTTTATGAATAAAATATGTGCTAAGGTACATGTATGTTGAAGTATCGATGAATGATTTCAATATGATGAATTAGTAAGAACCAATAAAAAACCCTAAACATGTATTGTAATATCCTCAGGTACATATGTTTTTCTCATGTGACGACATCCAATAATAACCAAATTCACCCCATCTGAAATCCTATTAGAATGCCAAAAAACGTACTAGAATTGTAGAAATCGATAAATTATTATTGTGAGTTTCAATATGTATTCAAGAATACCATGGTCCCTAACCCTAATATTTTCTACCAATCATAGTATGTCTATCGTATTAGTTATTAAATTTATCATGATAATAGTTTGTTCATGTTAAAAACTAAAAAAATTACCTTTTTACTCCACAAGTCATACTAACTCTCATACCTACATTTTAATAACCCATGAGTCCACATTCCAAAATATCCCCTATCCTATAATGAAAAGATCCTATGGTTTATATGTCACAGTAGCCCCTTGGCATACAATACAATTACCTTGGTCCACATGTCATAACTTTCCCCAGTCTACAATGTAATGATTCCTTAATCCACATATTACACTAGTACCTATCCTACAATGCAATGTCCTTCTAGTCCATAATTCATTCTCACCCACTGAATTATAATGAAATGAACCCTTGGTGGCCTTTTTTTTGTTGTTCTCAAGACCCACATTCAAATCAGCTCCCCTAACCCACATTTACCTTTGTATAATTAATTCAAAATTATATTATATTGAATATGTATATGTGTGGTTTGGTGATAAAAAAACTTATATCATTCTTATCCAATAGTAATATTTTGAACCCTACATAGTAGATATATGATGCATTTTTCCAAACCATATAATCATTTTGTACTAGATTTAATTTTTTTTCTTTTTTTTCTACCTAATTTCCATAAAGTAAGTAACCAAAATGTATGTACAAATAAAAATTAAATCTAAAACTGAATCTTGTTTTTAAATAACATATTTTATAATATACCATGAAACATATAGTGTTTTATGATAAAATTTTAGTAATATACATGTTTTTAATGGGTGAGGGACATGCATTATTTATTAAAGAGAATAAAATAAAGAGACAGGAGGAGGGGAAGAAATGACAGAAGCATACCAAAAAAACTCGAAGACATAACCAACTCAACCACCCTAAAAATTTGTTATTAGTTTTTTTAATTAAGGTATATTAAATATTTCATGACTTATTTTATCTAAATTTTTTAGAAGTGTGAAAAGTAATAATACATTTTCGAAACATAACATTATTTTTCATCCATGAAATGTCACGAACCGAATCTGGTCACCACCAAAACCGGCACCAAACCCAGCCCGTGACATGACCCGAAGGGCGTTCCCTATCCCCACGGGCTGGCACAAGTGCCCGGGTATCATCTATTTAGGTTTGGGAACGATTTACCCGAATATGAAGGCATAAACCATTAAAACAATCAATAAACTGAATCTGAAAAATTTATACCAAATGATGTTTAAAAAAAACCAGAACTGAATACATAGGTATAGAGTCAATAAAAAAGGTCCAAAGACACAATGGAACAGAAACAAAACAGCCCCATGGACTCCACATGACAAGGGGTCATCACCCCCGAGTCGTCTCCACTACTCCTCCCCAAGGATGAGGACTAACACCCTGAACCGTCAACACCCTTAGCCTTTCCTTTACCTGGGTAAAAAAAGGGTCTACTTACACCCAAGGGGTGTAAGTAGGGTGTGAGCCTAAGCCCAATAGGATACCACCCTATGATTCCAAGGTGCATGCAATACAAGGTGAAAAAGCAAGCAGTTTTAATATGCAATTAAAAGCGGTGACAAATTCCACGAAATGAAACATTAAATTGAAAACATTTTTCAAGGTAAAACATTCAGAATGTTAACAAATTTAAATATGAATATTAGATACTTCATTATAATTCCAAAGACACCCAAAAACAAGGGCAAATACCAAAAATCCACTGAGCAACAAAACCGGGAACACCCCTAGGCACTAGATAGTCTCAGGCCCCATGTACCTCGTACCTCAGTGTAATGTAACCATAGTAAAATCCTTTCTCCTGCACGAGCCACTAGTAGGGAACATACCCATAACCTAGTGGTCCCCAATCATCATCCACATAGTTTAGTTAGAGTTGTCGTTATCCAAATGCTAAGTGAAACAGGGACAAAACCCATCTGGTCCACTAGCCGTACTAGTACAAATCCGCCCCACCTAGGTACCCGGGCTTCCCCCTTTGTGCTCAAACAATTTCAGGATTTAACACACATCCATTTTAATGTAAAACACCACTACTGGTCACATACACCAAATACAGTAGCTATCTCATTTTCTACCACTTAAAACACACAACAAACTCTTTGAATTTGAATAAATCAATTTCACAAAATCTCGTGTAGTTTTGCACACAAAACCCCTTAAGAAACCCACTTGTACACGATGTTCACAATTTTAAGTTACCAAAATAGTAAAGGCAGCCCAATAAATATCAATTAAAACAACAAATAAATTTTTGGGCATCCTCATGTTAAACAAGAAGTGTTCTCTTTGTAAAACCTTCATTTTCACACAAAAGTGGAACCCAAACTTCACTTTCTTTACAAGCACAATTAAAACTCATTATTTTCAGCAATTACCAAAGGGGATAAACATTATAAACAGTATTTTATGCCTTATTACAGATCAATAAAAACAACTAAGTATTTATAGGGCATCCCCAAATAAACAAACAAAACACTTCTTTGGAAAACCCCCTATTTCACACCAAATTGGCATTTTAAATTCAATTGCAATGGAAACATCATTAGAACCAATTTTTGTAGCAATAATAAAATTATATAAATATGAAAATATGGTAAATACAGCATGATAATACACAAAGATTGCATCAACATTGGAATCACCTACCAAATCAAATGAAACCATTTAATCCTTTGTGCGAAAACACAAACGCACCACCGCCGCACCTCAAGAAGGGTAGATCAAACCTAAAAATAGAAAATTGGACCAAGAAAACCCAAGGTTAAACCTTAGGTTAGAACCCCTACCCACTGGTCATTGTTCACTTAAATAAAAAGGGAGGAAACCCGAAAAAATAGAATGAAACCCTAATCAATTTGAAAGGGGAAAAGAAATGGACAAACTTACTTGAGAAATCTAGAATGAATCTCCCCAAAACACTAGTATATGAAATTTAAAACGTCCAAAACTCAGGGGATGGTCTCACAAGAATTATTAGGTCATTTAGGAATTGTAATGGAGGGAAAAGATTAAGAATAGAAGGAGTTATGAAAGGATCAATTTACCTCTCCAAAATCTGGACGATTTCTGCAATCCAGCAAGTTTCGACTATTTTCGCGACTCTATCGAGCTCCAAATTGTGGGAGGAGGGCATGGGGTCGCGCCTGGGCTTCTTAGGGTCGATAGGAAGGTGGAATCACCAACAAATATATTTTAATGAATATGATATTAATAAATTAATGAAACAATTTAAAACTGGAAAATGGGCTTTCGGGTTGACCCAATTCTCAAATAAAAACAAAAATCCCCCATGCTTATGGATTTATAAAGGCCCCAAATTTAAATTTGGGGTTAATATATCAGGGGAGAACAATTAGGAGCTGGAATGAGTAAAAAATATTAAAAATTGAAAAAGTTATAAATGAAACAAAATTTATTTTTAAATCTGGAATTGGGCTCGCAGTTTGGCCCAATTCATGAAAACTCGCCTATTCTCAATAAAACCATTGGAAACCACTAAAACAAATCATGAGTAGAAAATAAATTTAAAATAACCCTAAAATAGGTTACGTACGTGACAATTCTACCCACCTTGAAAACTTTCCGCCCCGGAAAGTCACAACAAGGTCCAAGCAACAACCAAACCCAACTGAGAAACCAATAGGTACAACCTTGCCAGGATTCACCCCCAAAGGTCAAAACACCTCCAGTGATCAATGATGGAAGGAATACTGTCACAAACCAAACTTACACCACTTTCCTGAAACAATAAAGTACATTCAGGATTTATCCCAAATGAAAACTCCTCAAATACAATCTGAACAATACTCAATCAATTTACCCAAAAAAACAACAACATTGAACAAGGTTACACTTCCCTACTATAACTAAACCATTGGAAACTCTCCAATATCAATGTTTACCCAATGAATATGTAGGTAGTTAGATATCTTCGAATGATAATACCTACTTCCTAGACAAGTCCAAAGAAAAAAAAATATGAGTTACTCGTATGAAGAGACACAAATGGGCTCCCCACCATAAGAGACAACTTAAATTGTTTTCCCGAGACAGAATCAAGACACTAATAGTGGGAGGCCCAAACATACTCTCTAGAAAAAGGGATATACTTCCATTAAATGTTTATGAAGGAATATTCATGAGAATCATAGTGGGTCTCCCCACCATAAGAACTGACCATCTTAACCGACCATCATGGGCCGACACAGAAAGACCCAAAAAGAAATCAAAGATTTAGGAAAGGCGCAGGATTAGTCTGCATGGTTTGGGAAACTATGCACTAACTGTGAATATAATTCTTTCTTCATGGCTTCCTAGCACACGACCACTACTAAACGTGCACAAACTATGTGCTCAACCATGACGAAACCATAGGTTTGAACTATTCCCATCTTTCATACTAAGGATAGGACTTTGTAAAAGGGTTTAAATGGCCCTGGGATTTTCCCTGACTACGAGCCAGCTTCTCTCCGAGACCTATGGCTAGAGCTCAAATGATTGAAGCATCTTCGGCCTCATAGTTAATATTTGGTAACCCACTGAATGAGAATTCTTCTTTTCGGTGCCACCAAAAACTACACCGCAGTCCCAAATAAGTTTTCTAGACATAACACATTCCAAACTCACTTTACCTTATCCCGATATTTCACTGAAACAAGGGCTGAGAAGATACACACACATCACAACTTGTTTCTTCAGGTGAGAAACAGTATAAGTAAAGAACACCTACACTCACATTCCTCTAAAATAGATGATTTTGAAGTTTTTCCAAGGGAGACATTTGCCCAACATAACAGGGACTCTCAGAGGATTTCACTACTTTCACCTATACAGTCAATCGAGTACATGACATCATAAGGCATCACCAAACATGACCATTTCAACTGATATAAACAATTCATGGAGAGGGACCTTATACAACATCCCCAAACAACACACAATTCTAGAAAGTGGCCACAATATCCTATCGTGACCATATTTCCCACACCGGTGGTTTAACATGAATTAATGCATCAAAGAAACTTTGAAGAACCCAAAGGTCCTCTTAGACACCATCGAGACACTCATCCACACTTACAACCAAAGAACACTTCCACCTTCGATGAATCATGAAACATTAGAAACTATGGTTTCTTTCAACCTTCCACAATAACTTTACCACTACAAGAGGATCCAAAAATCAACAAAATGAATGGGTGTAGACTCAATCAACAATGATCGATAAAATATTCCTTATATTGATCAACTGGAGGATCTTCCAATGGTGAAACAATATGGATTGCACTTCAGCTGTGCATTAACCCTTAATGGGGGCATACCTTATCCAATGAGAGAAACCAAGGACCCAACCAATCTGGTCCATTAGTCAAAACATGCCTCAAACCAGATCCAAACAAATGAAGGGAACCACCATAAAGGCATCCCAAAACATTTTTCAAAAGATACCACTAATCGCCCCTACAACACAACTTACTGACCAACCCCAAACCCAAAACACAGTTCAAACAGCAGGGGTTCTTGGAATCAAAACATGCCACAACATCAAAATTTTCCGAAAACACATAATATACACCATCCCAAAAAAAATCATCAAGAAATCATGTTTTTTTTTTAAAAACATTTCTTTGAAAACAAATGGTTCAGCGGTAAGCGCATCCACCAATGGTACCCCATGGGCCTTACACATGCATGTTTCTATGACACACCAGGAACCCTCCTCATTTCCATCCCGACACTCATCCATTCATGTCATCAACCATCCCTCTTCCCATATAACCCCATGCATGTGGTTGCTCATGAAAATACAAAAGGATAAAACAAAAATTCTTTCCACTTTTCAAAACCAAAATGGTCAACCAACACATCCTTTTTCTCAAAACTGCTAACCACGAGATCAAATTCCAACTCACATCTTACAAAAATTTTCAGAAATGCACAACCATTTAAAAAAAATTAACTCACTTTCAATATATTCACATCAATTTCAAAACATCTCATCCCATTAAAACACCCTTTAATCGTTAAGAAAACTATAGTGGAAACACTTTTGAAAACAAACTTCAATATGGTTTCGGCTTTCAAAAGAGGTGTAAGAATACTATTTTCCATTTCAAAACAATTCTGAAAATTCACTTCCACCATTTCATAAATCAAAACATTCCATATTTATTTGAAACTCATTTCACAAAAACTTTACAATTCTTAAAACCAAGTCAGTTTAAAACCAATGTTCCAAGATTTCAAAACTAAGGAACACAAGACAATGCGAGAGGAAACTAGTTTCAGTGGGTGACATGGACATATGGTTGGCAGCCATATTCCAATCACTTCACTATCACAGAGTGTGTTCTAGGGTATATCCCCAGCTCCACATGGCTTGCCAGGCCCTGCGAGCTTACGGATACCATTAACCCAACTCTCTTTTCATTTCCCCTAACCATCATTAAAATAAGAAAACCAAAGGACTTCGATAAATCATGACTTCCCTAGGAAACTTGAATCCTGTCATGAGGTGTGGTGATCAGGAACACTACCCATAACTATAATACCAAGTCCCTATAATCCTAACTCCATGATATCCTGACTCTTCCCGAAATAACATGACCCAAAGAGTTAACATGAACCTCCTCTGATACCATTTTGTCACGAACCGAATCTGGTCACCACCAAAACCGGCACCAAACCCAGCCCGTGACATGACCCGAAGGGCGTTCCCTATCCCCACGGGCTGGCACAAGTGCCCGGGTATCATCTATTTAGGTTTGGGAACGATTTACCCGAATATGAAGGCATAAACCATTAAAACAATCAATAAACTGAATCTGAAAAATTTATACCAAACGATGTTTAAACAAAAACCAGAACTGAATACATAGGTCTAGAGTCAATACAAAAGGTCCAAAGACACAATGGAACAGAAACAAAACAGCCCCATGGACTCCACATGACAAGGGGTCATCACCCCCGAGTCGTCTCCACTACTCCTCCCCAAGGATGAGGACTAACACCCTGAACCGTCAACACCCTTAGCCTTTCCATTACCTGGGTCAAAAAAAAGGGTCTACATACACCCAAGGGGTGTAAGTAGGGTGACAGCCTAAGCCCAATAGGATACCACCCTATGATTCCAAGGTGCATGCAATACAAGGTGAAAAAGCAAGCAGTTTTAATATGCAATTAAAAGCAGTGACAAATTCCACGAAATGAAACTTTAAATTGAAAAAAAATTTCAAGATAAAACTTTCAGAATGTTAACAAATTTAAATAGGAATATTAGATACTTCATTATAATTCCAAAGACACCCAAAAACAAGGGCAAATACCACAAATCCACTGAGCAACAAAACCGGGAACACCCCTAGGCACTAGATAGTCTCATGCCCCATGTACCTCGTACCTCAGTGTAATGTAACAATAGTAAAATCATTTCTCGTGCATGAGCCACTAGTAGGGAACATACCCATAACCTAGTGGTCCACAATAATCATCCACATAGTTTAGTTAGAGTTGTCGTTATCCAAATGCTAAGTGAAACAGGGACAAAACCCATCCGGTCCACTAGCCGTACTAGTACAAATCCGCCCCACCTAGGTACCCGGGCTTCCCCCTTTGTGCTCAAACAATTTCAGGATTTAACACACATCCATTTTAATGTAAAACACCACTACTGGTCACATACACCAAATACAGTAGCTATCTCATTTTCTACCACTTAAAACACACAACAAACTCTTTGAATTTGTATAAATCAATTTCACAAAATCTCGTGTAGTTTTGCACACAAAACCCCTTAAGAAACCCACTTGTACACGATGTTCACAATTTTAAGTTACCAAAATAGTAAAGGCAGCCCAATAAATATCAATTAAAACAACAAATCAATTTTTGGGCATCCTCATGTTAAACAAGAAGTGTTCTCTTTGTAAAACCTTCATTTTCACACAAAAGTGGAACCAAAACTTCACTTTCTTTACAAGCACAATTAAAACTCATTATTTTCAGTAATTACCAAAGGGGATAAACATTATAAACAATATTTTATGTCTTATTACAGATCAATAAAAACAACTAAGTATTTATAGGGCATCCCCAAATAAACAAACAAAACACTTCTTTGGAAAACCCCCTATTTCACACCAAATTGGCATTTTAAATTCAATTGCAATGGAAACATCATTAGAACCAATTTTTGTAGCAATAATAAAATTATATAAATATGAAAATATGGTAAATAAAGCATGATAATACACAAAGATTTCATCAACATTGTAATCACCTACCAAATCAAATGAAACCATTGAATCCTTTGTGCGAAAACACAAACGCACCACCGCCACACCTCAAGAAGGGTAGATCAAACCTAAAAATAGAAAATTGGACCAAGAAAACCCAAGGTTAAACCTTAGGTTTTAACCCCTACCCACTGGTCATTGTTCACTTCAATAAAAATGGAGGAAACCCTAAAAAAATAGAATGAAACCCTAATCAATTTGAAAGGGGAAAAGAAATGGACAAACTTACTGGAGAAATCTAGAATGAATCTCCCCAAAACACTAGTATCTGAACTTTAAAACGGCCAAAACTCATGGGATGGTCTCCCAAGAATTATTAGGTCATTTAGGAATTGTAATGGAGGGAAAAGATTAAGAATAGAAGGAGTTATGAAAGGATCAATTTACCTCTCCAAAATCTGGACGATTTCTGCAATCCAGAAAGTTTCGACTATTTTAGCGACTCTATCGAGCTCCAAATTGTGGGAGAAGGGCATGGGGTCGCGCCTGGGCTTCTTAGGGTCGACAGGGATGTGGAATCACCGAAAAATCCATTTTAATGAATATGATATTAATAAATTAATGAAACAATTTAAAACTGGAAAATGGGCCTTCGGGTTGGCCCAATTCTCAAATAAAAACAAAAATCCCCCATGCTTATGGATTTATAAAGGCCCCAAATTTAAATTTGGGGTTAATATATCAGGGGAGAACAATTAGGAGTTGGAATGAGTCAAAAATATTAAAAATTGAAAAAGTTATAAATGAAACACAATTTATTTTTAAATCTGGAATTGGGCTCGCAGTTTGGCCCAATTCATGAAAACTCACCTATTCTCAGTAAAACCTTTGGAAACCACTAAAACAAATCATGAGTAGAAAATAAATTTAAAATAACCCTAAAATAGGTTACGTACGTGACATAAAATCTATAAATGTTTCCTATATTTAGTGGAATAAAATTTAAAAAACAATATCAATTCATTATTACATCTAAAAATATTTAATTATAAAATAAAAAAATAAAATTCATTCATTAAAAAACATTTATGTCAATAAAATTAAAATAATTTTTCAATGAGATTACATTATAATTAATTTTTTCTTTACTGAAATACTTATACCTTTGTTAATTTTATTTAAATCACAAAAAAAAATAAAATTTTACTTAATTGAAGAACATAAATCTTGATTTTTTTCATTCAATCACAAAATAAGTATTTTTTATCTTAATTATAGGGAATTATCCATATTTATTTTTTATAAAATCACATAACATATATTTATTTATGAATTGAACAAATTAACTTCATATTATTTTCATGTAATTACAATTCACGTATTATGAGTTTAATTGAAGGATTCATTATTTTTTCTAGCATTTAAATTTTTTTTGACTAAATGAAACACATTGTTTCTTATTATTATTGATGTAACCTGAACTATATTATACCCATGATGAAATTCATTATTTATAGTTTGGATATTATGTTGTTAATTAAATAACATATTAATTATTTATTTTTTATAAAACTACTAAGCAAATATTATGTGCTTCATTGAAGAAAACATCCCATTTAAGTCTTTCATAAATATATAAAATATATATTTTAATATTAAATGAGGAAATTTTATTTATTTATTATTGAATGGTATCACCAAAAAAGTGTTTTATGTTCATTTAAAGTATATATCCATTGATTATTTTTAATAACATTATTTTGATATTTATTTTATATATTTAGAGGATTAATATGTACCATGTTTAGTTTTTTAAGAAACACATATAATCTAATATGATACATATATCAAATCTTTAATTGAGTGTTAGAAAATCAGTCACATAAGAAAAATAATTAAAACTATTAATTTCAATAAAATAATTTTTTTTATTTTTATAAAATAGGTTGTCTTCAAAGGTGTACAAACAAATATAAAATATTTTGATCATAATTAAAAAATTTACTGAAATAAATGTTTGGAAAAAATGAAAAATAACACCACACTTAATTCATAAAACAATTATTCCCTCATCCTTTCAATAAAAAACAATTAGTTCAAAACCCCATTATGAAGAAACACATATGATTGGATTTATCCACAAACACTATTTTTAGGATTTTTAAATAAAAGATTTTTTTGGTTAAGTGAGAATAATAAAAAAACATCCTAATAGACACCCAAAAACCAAATATAACAATAAAATATAAATTTAAAATATAAAAGAATCAAATCCATCAATAAACAATGCTAATTTAAAATCACCAGCATGAAAAACTAATATAGAATGTTTTTTCACATTAGTTATTTGATAACCAATGTGAAAATACATTTTTTAGTAATTTTATTTTGATTCCTCATCTCCAAAGTGATCATGAATAGAAAATAAGAAAAATTATGATAAAAGTAGAAAAAAGTAGAAAAATCAGAAAAACAACCAACAAAACACACCTATAATTAGAACATTGATGCTTACAATATATACACAAATAAATTACAATAAAACAAAACTAGTGTAATTATTCTCCCATTTAATTTGAAATTGTATCTACTCCAATGAAATATAAGGTATAGGATCATAAAAAAGAATCAAATGAAAAGGAAATAATTTAACAGGTATTCTGAATAAAAGGAATGAAATATTAAGGAAAAACTTATAAAGAAATACGACCTTATAGATACTTGTAATCTTACCAATTGAAATAATTTATTAAATAAACATTAAAACATATTATTCATCTTACCTTATGCCTTATTTTTTATGGAAATGTAGTTTAAATGATTTTTTCAATTAAAAATAATATATTTAGGAAATATATCCAAAATATCGTAATTGTAAATAAAAAATCACATGTTCATTTAAATATATGATATTGGCACTCTTCTTTCTTGTCATCTCTCTAAAGAAATTCCATTCCCTATTTGAAAATGACATAAATGAAATAAATTTACAATTCATTATAATATAAACAAATATTAAATAATTAAAAATTATTTGTCCAGTACCTTCATAAAATTTTCTTGCACTTCACCATGGATAGAACATAGCATATAAATTTACTTCCCCCTTGGAAAAAAACACCCAACATCCAATGGCCATTGATGTTAAATAAAATTTGATGTTACTGGTTATTATGATAAGGTATATAGAACAATTTGTGAGATATATGTTTAATACTATTAAAGATAAAGAATCAACCGACACCGAATAATTGCTTTCTTTTGAAATCATTGATCCATATAAACTATTATATCTACATCAGTCATTTTCCTCACTAGAGGTGAGAAATACCCTTATTCAATAAATACATATACTTCTATCTTTTCATGATCTTTATAAATTTTATAAAGACTCCAAATAAAAACCAACCATAAGTATATATTTTCAATAAATTAAATGTATAGAAATATTTATGGTAAGAATTACTTGGAAAAAAACATCCATCATATCAATGACCAACTGATATATAGTTATATGATCAATGATATCATTTTCAATAATTTTGATAATTATTTTATGTCCATATATTATAGCTTCAATTGGAATCTCATAAACATCCAACAACAAATTTAATGGTGTCGAAATCTATCAAGACTAGTAAAATTTTCATATGAATTCATAAAACATTGTCTTTTTTATTATCAATATAATATTTATTTACCTTTAATTTATTTCTATATAAAGTTAGATAAATATTGAAACATTTAAATGTTAAAATAAATTAATTGAAAATTTAAATAAAAGATAAAATATACACATACCATTATGGTAATATGTAGAACATGTCTAGATGGATAAACTAAAAAGTTGTCGATACATTGTAAAACTGTACTCACCTCATCGTTATTAATGGTATTATTGTTGGTCTAACTATAATATCCTATACGATGATCTTATGATGCTCTGTCTCTATCTGTTGATAATATATGGTATCACCAATATAAAATATCACCCCATATGAAACAATGTGATGTTGGGGATAATCGTCATATAACTCACAACAACTAGGATAATCTGAAGGATGGGTGTGAGAGTAGGATAATAAGAAGTGTGGTCTACTTGTAGAGCTGGAAGAGTGGGAGCTGATGGAGGATTGTGAGGGGTTGGATCAGCTATCTAAAACTGTCCTTTCATGTCTGCAAACATTGATTGTATCGAAGATCTGATCCTTTCCTCCATCATCACACAAATATCTTGAACTTCATCTTTTGGAGATTCTATTTTTTAAAAAATCCTCTATTGAATATTTATTATAACATGGAAACCCTTTTTTAAACAATACAATTTTTAGGTATCCTCACACATGACATATGTGTGTGGGATTTACCATTGATTTATATAAAATATCCCTCCAATACTCATCTATAAAGACACCAAGTGTTTTTTGCTCCTCAAGATAATCCTGAATTAAATATTTGAAAAAATATAGACATAATTGATTTAAAATAAATAATTAAAGTAAACATCTTAAAATCCTCTCACGTACAACCCTCAAATATTCACTATGATATTTTGTCTTTGTTACTCATCTGAGTCCTCTTCTATTTTTCATTTCTAACATGGGGGAAAGAGGGACAACCTCTATAGAATATGTTGACTGAACTCTCAGTAGATGAGAATTTTCTGCCATCATTTTTCCTTGAATAATTTATACCCACCCTGAGATAATGGATGAGGGTATACATTTATAGAGTGTACATCTAGATGATATCTCCTTGATTAAAACAAATTAGGATTAAAGAATTCATTAATAATATCATTAATATAAAGACTTCCAAATGTAACATTTCAAATACCAAAAAATTATTTTCATTTTTTATTTTACAGAAATTTATTCCATGTATCGTCATCAATAAATGGATATATATCACATGGATTATGATGTTGGTTATGCCAAAAATGAAATGTTAAGTGAGGGTTAATTTAAAATACATCCATATTCTAGTATCCAATGATAAACATTTCCTCTTAACTCCTCCAGTATTAGGTATATCATATGTCATCTAATAGGAAAGGGGGAGAACATGTATTAATATAAGCATTTCAGAATAAGTAATATAATAACAAATGAACTTATGAAAATGGTCTCTCACAAGAGATATATTATCAATTTGTCAAAACATCTCCAATCATCAATTAAAATACATACTTTTCTTCTAGCATGAAATACTATAAAATTCTTTAATTGTTATGAATATGGACCTCTTGAAATATCATTATCATCAAATTCTATAGATATCCTCTGGTCCTGGATTTGGGAAACTAAAATTTTTGGTAAATGTGTACTGCCTTGTTTATCAAACCTCAAACTACTCTTTAGCTGCATAGAAGTATATGTATCTTGTAAATAATGACGAGTCTCATCAATAAAATCATGTGTACTTTCCTCCCATAAGTTATGAGTATGATTATCTCTATATTTATGTGTTGTATCACATTACTGATCATTCATTAACTAACAAATCAGAGAAACAAAAAGTTAATACACAATTCTAAAAAACCAACTATTACATACTAATGTAAATATAAAATGAAAAATTATGAAACACAAAGGTAAACTAACCCAAACATAACACATTGTTTTCATATTTTTTATAGTTAAATAAATTGAAAATAACATTAATGATATGAAATATGACATATAAATGAATTTAAATAAATCCAAAATGGTGTCTATATTGTAAAATTGCTCCGACCTAATAAATCGTTTTTTTGTAATAATTTTTTTTAATATACTATTATAAAATATTTTTTTATTAAACATATTCAATTTAAAATACCTTTTTCAACAATAATAATAAATAGATAAGTTACATAAGTGTAAGAAAGGAAAAATAAACAAAAATAAACTAATATAAACAAAAAAAATTAATTTATTAGTTATAGTACATGTTTAAATAATAAAAATAAACATAAAATATCTAAAATTTTATGAAATTTCAAAAAGTAAATGAGAAATAAACAAATGTTTCCTATAATATTTGGAAAATACTAATGGATTATTCTTCTAAATTCCTTCATCAAGATCATTCCATATGGCACAAACCATGTCTCTGTAATGTTCATCAATATTATCTATTAATATTTACATAGAAGTATGGATCTAGCATAAATCACCATCTTCATCAATTTTATCATCAATAACATAATATTTTTACATTTTGAAAAAACTGACCACTATATATCGGATTGATCAATAACATAGAAAATTATTTTTTCATGTGTTTACATTATAATAGAATAATATGTGTATTCCAATATATTTAGATTAACTAGTGTTATTCTAAATTCATCATTCCTAACACGGTTATTTGAGATTAACCATTTTCTGTTAAACATTGGAACATGAAATTTAATGTAATAAAACTCAAAAATTTCTTCAATGACTCCATAAAATGCACTTGATGTGGAAGTGGTTTTTTGTCTATGGAACATGAAAAATGAATTGCTTCTATGAAAACCAATATAATTTTATTTGAAACTAAACATCTATTATCCTAGTATTTTATATGAAATTTTTATCCATTAATGTTTTACCAGAAAAATGCTATCAAATTTAAACATAGACCATCCACTAAACATATCAAATTTTTTGATGTATATAATCTACTAAGAATTTTATATTTAAGATATTGATTTTTTTTTGTTATTTTCATTAAAAATCCACATATCATTCTTCTTTGGATAAAATTGTTTCAACACATTAATATGAAATGTCATATATGACAGAGCATAATCTATGTTATTCAGAATTTATAAATGTTTCTTCTTTATCTGTTCACTTGTTAAAGATTTAACTTTCAATTGATATATCCCATTTCTACCATAATTCCCTCATTCAAGGTGAGATGTAGGAAAACTAATATTCTCCACTAGAGACAACTATCTTATAAAAAACTCCACATCCACCTCAGAAATATACTTCTCAAAAATGGAGGATTCAAGTCGATATTGATTCTTAACATACCCCTTAAATATATTTATATATATTTCAAAATTATACATCCAATGTAGATATTCATAACCTCAAAGATTTATTTCTCACAAAAAACAATCCATTAAATGAACCATGATATCAAAAAAAGGTAGAGGAGAATAAATTTCTAATAAAAAATCATAGAAACAACTTCATTATCCAAATTTATTATAGCATTCAAAACAATCAACTTATTGAAAATGGCATTGAAAAATTTGAACAACTTCTTGATATTCATTTGAGCATATATGAGAAATATTCCACACAATGAAACTAGTAGGAGATAT
This sequence comes from Viscum album, assembly GCA_963277665.1. Classification (NCBI taxonomy): domain Eukaryota; kingdom Viridiplantae; phylum Streptophyta; class Magnoliopsida; order Santalales; family Viscaceae; genus Viscum; species Viscum album. The sequence continues at coordinate 827,687,914 of OY728162.1, forward strand.
TGTATAATTATGTTATAATCTTGAGATTTCATACATGTCCACTTCAGATCCTTTAATAATAGAAAATATTTTACATTTGAAGAATAATTCTATAGAACATTAATATCATGATGATACTGACAAAAGCTAATTTTCTACCTCAGATAATGTATGAAAATCCAGGGGTAGGAATGTTCTCCTTCCATCAAGAGTGGGAGCTAACTCCAAATGTATTCTCATTGAGATTAAGTTAAATGTTTCATTAAACCCACCATTAGTCTTTCTTTAATATCTAAAAATTTTTCATCCAAGATGTCATAGATATTCTTCTCTACATGCATGGAATAAATGTTATGTTTGACCTCATGATATATCTAATATGGTTGGTCAGAAACTATTTAATTTTTCTTCCAAATATTTCTATCATTCCCAAACTTATATGTCTTTCCAAATGTCATGCCAATGTTTTACACCATATCAAAATAATGATTAGTAGATAAAGGTATTAGAGAAATATAAAATTCTTATGAGTTGTTTAATGAATTTTTTAATCTTTTATAAGCCTGATACATGGAAAAAAACTTTTGATAATCCATGTATACTATTTTTCCTATATGATGTAGTTGTTAATATGAAGTCCTTTATTAATAAATTGGACTAGATTTATTCCCCTTAACACTGTATCCAGAAAAATATCCAGATTATGGGAAGTTATTTATAGTGAACATAATCATTTCATGTAGTTAATGATATTTTATTTTATAAGTATTATTCACCCTAATACCTTATTCTATCAATAGTTTCAAATCATTAATTAATAATGATAAAAAACATCAATATCATTTTCAGGATGATTTTTTTAAGATATCATTAATCTCGATATGAAATATTTTCACTTCATACAAAAATCATGATATGAGCTATAAAATAAAAATTACAGAGGTCACAAACAATGTGTTCTACTAAGGCTTTGATATGGATTCATTCGATCCATGAACTTTCCATGTATGATATTTGTAAATTCACATCCTAATGTAGTAAACTGCCAACCAATTTTTATCCACTTTGTAAAATCAACCGGATGCTATAATTTTCCATATCATATCTGCTCAACTTCATTCAATATTAACCTTTTTTTCATCATGTGAATTTGAAAATAAATGATTCAAATGACGAATTATAGGAAGATACAATGATTCCTTGGAATGGGTCTTTATAACTACAACAGATACCTGTGAATTTCCTTTCCACTTATTAAATGACTTCATGCATTTAGGACACCCTAATATAAATTCATATTCCACCCTTTATAGAACACAATCATTAGGGTAGGCAAGTTTTTTTATAACCTAATTCCATTAGGAAAAATATTTTCTACACATAAAATGTGAATTTAGAAGATCATTTTCTTCAGTTATAATATATTTCAAAAATTATGGAAACTCTATAAATCTCTTGTCACTACATCCATGTTTCATCTTTAAGTAAGTAAATATTAAAACCATCACTAAAAAATTTAAATTCCGTAACACCCTAATATAATGGTTTTTATGAATCACCATATATATGCTCAATTTTCTATTTTTTCTCAATTATCTCCTCCTCAATATTATGAATCATTTCTTGAATTTGATCCTTGTTGTATTCTTTCAAAGAACCATCACCAATAGATCTAAAATTCTATCTAGTTTGATTATGCAAAACCAAATGGTTGTAAATCAGATTAAAACAACGAAAAATTAAATGATATTTGACCTCTCTAATTTTCTAATTCTTCATATCTAAATATTTTTTCCATGTACAGAAAACATGTTGTAGGATGGAACATTTCATTTAGAAAATTCCAAAAAATAATCAACACCTTCCTCATATTCATCACTTATTCAAATTTCCATAATCCAACACAAACTAATTATTATCTATAGAAAATATGAAAGATAAATATATTTTTAAAAGAGTATAGTAGTGATAAAATTGAGTAAGAGGGGGAATAATAAATTATTTCAATGATAATTAAGAAGCCACACTTGTGGTATAATTAATAAGTAAAATGTTTCTATGATTTTCACCCATAGTTAATAAAATGCTTAAAAAGTTAATATAATTTTATATTAAATTTAATGTTAATTGGGTTGATTATGCAATAATAAAATATAAAATTATGCGACTTTAAAAAAAAGATGCCATAATTTAAAAGTTTTTTTGAAATTTTAAAAAAATGTATCCATTGAAAAGTATAATTCTTAATTCAAGGAAATAATGTAATATAAGTTTAAATATTGTTGGTAAATAATAAAAAAAATGCATTGAAGTAATTTACAAAAGAATATATAGTTATACCATTCACTCATTTTTCATTTTATTCTAAATGAAATTAGATGAAACATAAAATTGAATTTTATTGAATAGAATTGAAATCAAGTTTACATTTACCTTTTTTATTTAAATATTTTTATACAATTTAAACATGCTTTTTTCATGAAAAAAAAATAACTAGAATAAACATTGATTCATACTATAGTATAATCATATAGAAGAGTTCAAACAACACAATGATGAATTTGTAATGCATTACATATATATATGTATAAAATAATATTATATATTATTTTGGTCTAGTGTATTATGTAAATTGTGAAAAGTATATTCCGTAAAACGTATTATATGAGAACATGTTTTATTTTAATATAACACACTAACAACACACATTTTAAATATTTCAGTCTACTTTAATTGATACAAAAAAGACCAAATTTATGGGGAGAAAAATACTTTCAGTGTGAATATTATGTAATGGATGTCTAATTCCATGAAAATATAACATAGAAAAACTATACATATATATTTTAATAATATAATAATATTTTAAATTAATGTATCCTAAAGCATGATTGGGGATATAAAGTGTATCAATCCCTATTATCGTTTGTACCAAATGGATTAATTATTCCAAACAGAGTCAAAATCGTACATATATCTATCAGAATATAACAAATATATATATTGGAACCAATTTAAAAGCCTTATTGTGTATTCACTAATAATTTCAAAATTATATGGATAGTAACTTATAATATAGAGACTGGATATTTAATATAATATATTTGATGATAATAATATGATCACATAATAAGAATAGTGTTCATATACATTTACAACACTTATATGATATTGTATATTGAACTATATTAAAATTAAAATGTATGTATATATTATATTTGAATATTACTAAGTCACTAATAAATTCATAACAATGATTGAGATTTATCAATATACATGCCAGTGTATCTATAAATAATGAATCATTCAAAAAACATCATCCAAATAAGAAACATTTAGATATTCAATGTAGAAATTTAATATGTGATGTGGTATAAACATTTATGAAACAAAATAGTGAATACACAATTCCATATAGTATAATAACTAGAAAATTATGATATAATGCTGAAATTTATCATCTAGTAATGAAAATTAGGATATAATGAAATCCATAATCCTTTTCACATAAATAAATTGATAACTAATGTATACGAAGATAGTAATCCATGATTTATATAGAATAGATGTATAAACCAAATAATAATTATGAGGATTATGAAACCTAAGGGTTTATGAAGATTTTAATGCGCAATTTTAGTCCACAATATCAATAAATAGAGATATAGGGAATCTGCACCATTGAACCACCACAAGATTGGATCGATTCGTTAGGATTACTTATAAGGAAAGGCATATTGGATGCACGATAATGAGTTTTGACAAAACATGAGGGTGTATGAATATGGAAACCTGAGATTGGAGTCCACCATATCGAACAATCTAGGGTTATGGATTACATGTGAGAGAAACATGTCTTATTTTATTATATTTAAAAGCACCAAAATGATTCAAACTAATTATTAATAAAAAAAATAATGGTATTTAACTTTGTTTATATAAAAAACAATGTGATAAAGTAGTTAAAATTTCATTTTCACGTTGCCTATTATCTATCTAATGTAAAACTTTTGCTTTATCGTGTGGGTTATTAAAAAACTTATTTGAAAAGGATGACATATTTTTATGTTGGTTAATATATAACCTACATGATAATGAAAAATTACCACCTCTATCCTGTTGGTTATATAATAACTGATGTGATAAAGCAACATACATGACATTTTCACATCTTTTATATAATAACTAACATTATAAATTAAAATACAGGGATTTTTAATTAGAGTTATAAATAACTTACAAGAAAAGGCTGAATGCGGTAAATATGTATTCTACAAAGTAAATATATAGATTGTATTCAATAATAAATGTTGTGAAATAAACAACTTTGCATTATTTATCAAGGTAGATAATGTCTTAATCCAATTCCAGAATAGTAACATCAAGATGTGATTCAAACCATTTCGTTAAACACTATTTAGTTCATGAGGGAATCATTATCTCCAAAATTTAATATACTCCTCTTGTGACTGATCAATCTTTGTATTCTTGGATTTTTTTTAAATTTATATATGCAATCCTTTCAAAACAATTCATAGATACCTTTCGTAGTTTTATAGAAGTTAGTGGGATAAACAAATCCTTATTAGACAATTCTTATAAGCCCTTTTACTTGAACATTTTCACCAAATATCTAGTTTTAAACACCACTCTAGTGATAGATCCTCCAGTAACTCGGTGGAAATTTCACTAGTTTTACATACTGGTTTGATGGGGAAATATATATTTCTATTGATCTCATCTTTATTGGGTTTGGTAAGTTAGAATAGTCATTTTTTTCTTCTCTATAGTCTCTGGAAATTTTCTCGAGTCAATAAAAACTTTTTTCCTTTTTTTAATAATTAATATAGATATTCTTTAACTATAAGTTCATCTTCATATTATAGTGATAATTGAAAATTTTTATCTACTCGTGTCTTATCCTCAGTGAAGACATCGTTATCCACTACCTCTAATTCCTCCAATTCAAGACATGTCTCAAAGAAAATATCCTAAACATGTTTATTTTCTATACTACATCCCAATAGTTTCCACCCTATGTAATCTATTTTTTGATTTTCCTCATTCAGGTATTCTAATTTCTTCTTGATATCTAAAAAATGGTTTTAAAATTTATCAATTTTTTAGGAGAGTGGTTTAGAACTACCCATAATCTTACTCTTTACGTCTTAAGAGACTCGAGTAATAGGTATCGGGGAAACCCCAGGCTCTAGGATTTCCACTTATGAACCTGCACTATGCTTCATCTCATGATTCATAGGCCGATCTCCATAGCTACTGACCAGAGAACTAGAGTCCTCATCACATCGTCAGCTCACCATCAACATAACCACATATGAGGGAGACCTGAAAAACAAAAAAAATTGAACTCTACTACATAAAGCATTCCCATTTTTGTATGGAGACATAATACATCAATAATTCTAAATGAGAACAATATTATCTCATCTACCATTTTAGAATTCTAATTAGAGGCTGAAACAAAAAAAACATGATAAGTAGTGATTTAATCATAGAATATTTATTTATGTTTTTATAAATTATTAAAGAACTCAATAATATGAATGAATGATAAGTAATATTAAATAACATTATTCTCTTAATGTTCACAATAAAATTGTTTGTATTACAATAAATAAAATACACCTAATTTAATTATACATAAATCTTAAAGAACTTATTCTATGACTTATAAATTTATATATTGTTTATTACATGCCTAAATTTAGTTCATATTATTAATTAAATCATGTTTCGTTAGTATTAACTAAAATATAGTGTATTTTTTTTGGTTTTCAAAAAAAATTTAATTAATCAAAAACTATTGAATCAAATCTATTTAATATAAAATAAAGATAAAAAAATTAAATCACTCATTCTTTATAAAATTATTATTATTATTAATTATATATAAATTTCTAATATCTATATGTTATATTTTTTATATTTTTCCAATTTATAGTTGTATTTGTTGCCAGTTAACAAATTGTTTTGTGTTCGAATCAAATTGTGAATAGATGATGATATGTGATTTAAAGGAGAATATTTCAAAAAACTATTATGTGATTTAATTTTTGTGGGTATGGATTATTATTAATCAATAAGAATCTTGTCATCATGAAAAGGTTATCAAAGAGAAGGAAAAATATACGATTATGCATGGTGGTGCTCAAAGAAAATGGAAAGATAATAGCATATAGCTTAATAAGGAGATTTGTGGATCAAACATGGTTAAATAAGGATATAATTATGAAGGTATTTAGTATTTCGATACATAGTAGATAAGTTAAGATATGATTGAATCCATAATGGTGGCACATAAAAAAGTTTAAGAATGTTTTTAAATTTATGATCTATAATATTTTTTGATAACTAATATACGTATTTAGAAATGTTCAGTCTAGTATATTTTTGAATTTGGGGAATTTTTAGAATATTTTCTAGTGTGTAGACAAGTGTGGAGTTATTTTTCTAAAGACTAAAAATATCAGGCAACAATTATTACATTGCACATTTATTTTGATATAGTTATTTTTCTAGATAATGTAATAAATATTATATTAGAAAGAGTTAATATTATATCATGACTCTTGTATCATATGGTTGAAACATGGTTAAGACATGTTCACTTGTAAAAGAAAAATTACACCGCAAGGAGTGGAAAATACATCATAATTATGTTGGATACTAAATACATTTGGTACAAATATTAATTATCGTCAATTAATATTAATACATAGGATAAAGTGTATTTAATATGAAAAGTAATCATGCTTAAATTACATTATATTGCACTGTGATACTGGGGACTTATGATTGGAATCTAATGATGGTGTTTGGTTTTTTAGTAATGAATAAGAAATTATACCTAAACAGACACTAATTTGTTGTATGATAAATAAATTCACAATGTGATCCCATGATGGGTGTGTGAGAAAAATTTATGTATAATTTTATAGGAAGGATTATTATGAATCATGTTATATTATCCCAAAATAGAATGAAATTTGGTATAGAATAATTTATATCCCTATAATTGTATTTATTACACTACAATGAATTAATTAGATGGTTTTTAGAGAATCAATAGTTCTTAATTTTATGATTTGGCGAGACATATAAAGCCATATTTTTGCAAGGATATTGAAATAAGTTTAATTTCTTTATAGGGCCCTTAATTACACTAGAATATTGGTGAAATTTATATAATTTGATAATTTAAATGCCCCCAAGTTATGGATGGTCATGGTTCATATTTTAGAAGTGAACATGACATACATGGATGATTTAGATGGAATATAGAAATGTATTAGCATTAAATGAATTAATAGGACCATGATAACTTAAATAAATCCTTATCCTTCATTTGGATCTTATAGTTTTCAAGAACATTGACATTATTCAATAAAAACCTAATAGATAGGAGAAAAATTAAAAATAAGGATGAAAATAGAGAATAAAAGATATTTATCATCATTTATTGATCTATTTTATTGTGATATATCTAGGAAAGAGATATTGGAACATATATTAGGTTTATATTGATGAAATATTGGGCTTTATAGAGTTTTATTGAAATATATAGTTCTCATTGGAAGAATTCTTTTGTTGTTGTTGTTGTTGTGAATTTTCTTTTTAAGATCATGTTTTCAACTCCCAAAGTGTATTTTTATGACTTAAAATATTAAAAATAGATAAAATAGTATGAATGAAATTGTCACGTCATATCATGATTTTTTGAACAGATTATATTAACACTTATTCTTATTTTTAAGAGTAATTCACATCTATATACTAATTAGTCCATCCTTGAATTAATGAATGGAGTTGGGATAAATAGGAGTATCCTATGGATGAACAATGCTTGATCTATTAAAAATCATGTAAGTGTAGTGCCCCATTGTGTGGAGTGACCATTTTCTAACATCACTTCCATTGAATACTGTACGATTGGGTATTTGTGTATACTATTAATGATCCATGTGTATGCTCCATGAATATATCTGATTATAATGAAACAAAGTGAAATCTATGTATCTATAGGTGTATTAAATTTTATTTGGTACAGATTCATTTTCTAAAATGATAAATCTAAATTTGTTCCTTCAAACAAGGGAAATAGATTAGATGGTCGAAGAGGGTTAAAGATTGAAGATCTTTAAATATGGCAAGGCCATTATTCACTACTCTATAGGTGTCATGAGACTCTAATCATATCATTGTTATTTAGAAATATTTTCCAATATCCTAAAGGTTATTATTTTATGATCAATATATTAAATTTATTTTGAAACCTTTTTAGAAAAAGGATCTAGAATTCCAAAAAAAACAGTAATTCAAATGGTTAATCATGATTTCAAATTTAATCTAATTAATTTGTATCAAAATAATATGCTATAGAAATGTGAATGTATGAGTTCAATCCATTGATGAATATTTATGATCCTTAATAGAAAGTCATGGGCCTTATTGTTAGTAAGAAATATTTTTATTAAAATTGAAAAAAAATTAAACTAAAATCTAATGTTATGAAAAAAGTTAATTAAAAAAATAAAAGGATTAATATAAAAGGATGGGTTCATAAGAGATAAATATCTCTCTAATTATTAAAGTTAGATGAATGAATTGGTTGTAGGATTTTTCAAAGGCTATAGATTTATTATAAAAAATTCCCCAAATTCTACCTAAACCTATCTAAATCTCTCGGTGAAATGAGAATATCTACCTAAATTCAGTAATTTTAATCATTCATACAAAATAAAATTCTATTCTATTTTGAATGGATTAATTTTTTCAACCACAGTTATGTCCATCCCTTTACACTTTTGTTCTTTCAAATACATGCTAATAAAAAAATAGGGATTAGATATTTAATGTGATTCCAAAAACAAATTCTATTCATGAATGAAATTTATAGATATCATAAACACTCATACTTTTACTCTTTATCCCTAACCTCTTAAGTGATGAGGTTATAATGGTTGAGGGAAGCTCAATCCTATTTTATTTGACCATATTAATAAGTTAGTGAAAATTTTAAAAGAATAATAAGATAATTAAATGATATTAGAAAAATAATATTACTTACTTTAATTAATTATTAAAATAATAAATTTTATCTTCTAGGATTAAAAACAGTATAACAAGATACACGGATCTAATAAAATTCAATATTGTGGATAATAATTCCAAAAATTTGGTTGGAATATCTTTTTTATAGACTTCATCTTCATCATGAAATAATTCATTTCATTATATAATGAATTTTTATACATTATATATATACCCTTATCTATTACTCCTAGGTTACATCATCATAGTTCAAGAAATATTTTTTGGGTGTCAAGGACATATATTTCTCCTTCAAAATAGAAATCTTTCAAGGGTCATGCAATAACATTCCAGGTACTCAAATGTAACTTTATCTTCCCTTATATTTATCATTATCATTATATCAGGAAGTGTAAAAAATTATTGTTTAATAATGAAGGTATTTTATATCAATATTACTTCATAAAGTCATATAATAATGGTCATATGTTATAAAATGATCTTCTATAGCTCTTCAATAGGGTATCAATATTTAAATTTAATATGATGTGGATACATATGTAATAGCACTACATGATTTCTCTATTAGATCCAATAAGACTGATTCCACATTAAAACATTAAATTATTTTGTATCCTATTTCATAAGAATGATTCCTCATACAATATTATATGGTTCTACGCTAGTGTTTAATGGCACCACAACTCATTCTCCTCTACTCATCCTATAATTTTGTCCCCTCAAGAAAAACACCATCCTTCATCATTAGACTATTTCATGTCCAAGATATAGTTTTACTACTTCAATTATTTGCTACAACATTGGTGTGAATAAATTCATAGGGGGATTTGATGGAATATTTCTAATTTTAAAATTAACCTAAAATATATTATATAATAGAATAAAATCATTAAATCATAATTCCTTACTGGGTTATCATATATATCCTATTTGGTGTCATGTTGTGGAGTGAGTTCCCTTATTTTGGTTCAATATCGTCAAAATCACATTCATCCACACTGCGACACCATTTTTGTGGGATGATTTACTTATAAGATTACCATTTCAACTTTGTTCCAACTTACTACATAATTAAAAAACTCTTTGTGGATTAATATATTTGCATTTACTCTAAAAACATCAAGGGAGGATCCAACAGCTTCTTTAAGATCTATCATTCTATAAATCAATAAAAATACCGAAACTTTGTAGTATTATGTCTTATAATAAATAAAAAAAATGATAAAAAGGTATTCAAAAATAATAGATATCAAATTACTCCACTATTGAATATTTTATTATACTTATGAAAAATATACTTACAAAGATTACAGACAAGTTCAATTCTTTATGTAAAGAAATGCAGTGGAGAACCTGTCAATAAAAAAAATATTAGTTGAAAATTTTCATATTATAATATACTCATACACCCTAAGTAGTCATACATCCTTATTAAGATTATATTACAATTATTATTCTCATTCATAATTAAATATCAACCATTACTTATACATCCATACCTATACAATGACATACATCATAAAAAAAATTCACATTCAACAGTCAAGAATAATGTAAAACTAGAGATATCGTTATTCTAAAGTTCATGATTCCTGTTTATAGTTTTTTATAATATATCAATTATCACATTATAAAAATAAAACAAGATATATCTATAGGAAATCCCAAAATGTTCTAATGTCTTTGAGGCTAGAGGTGGGTAGATCATGATTCAATCATTAAAAATTATGGCATTAAAAAGGGGGATAAATTATTTAAGTAAAAAGAATAATTTTTATTTAATCTCAATGAAAGGTGGACCTACTTATCCAGTTCATTGTCATCATCTCCCATAAATCTCTACTTCTCTTCATAATTCAGATCATTAAAATTGAACAATAATGACATAATTTTTCATCATCTTTTTCTTTCCATTTCATTTGTTACAAAGGAAATTTCACAAGGATTGGGTATCACACCCATAAAACTACCATTTTGTGATTTCCTCCTTGAACTAATTATAATATTTATAATAATATCCTTTATCATGTATGAGTGATCATTAAAATGTACATGATATGATATATTATTTAGATTTTTTTTTCCAAAATAATATTGGATTCAAGTAATAAAAATATAAAATACATTGGAATCAACATCAAAATCACTAATTACAATTCTACAACCTTATCTTTCATGGTATTCTCACATGGTAGTCTCATGTGTCACCAATCACCCCCATTAAACATAAAAAAAGTATCAACTATCTGTACTAACTAATGTCTTGTATGATGGTTAAATTGACCTATAATGTGGATTCCAAATCTTGAAATTTCATGGATATTACAGGATTAAAATTGGGTTATATATAGTTTAGGTGTAAAGGTAAAAGGGGTTATAAAATACACTCCATCATATTAGTGTGGTTTGAAAAATGATCATTTTTTTGAAAAATATCAATGAAAATGTATAAATAGTAATGTTTTTTTGGACTTATCTTATGAAATATTTTATTTGAAATGATACAAAAAATAGTTTAAAACACTTTTCAAGAATGTAATTTCAAAATATTAATCCATCACTCATAAAATGAACATTATGTAAAAATAGAATAAACAAAAAATTTATAAATTTTAAATTAGATGCCAATTTAATTCTGCGATTATATTGGATATCATTATTAAAAATTAACAAGAAATTTATTTTCAATAATTCCATATTAAAATTTTTTCTTTTATTTACATGGGTGTTCATAATTTTCATAAGTTGAGAGATTTACCCAAAAAAAGTTTCTTTTTACATTTATTTCAATAAAATGATCATGTATTTCCAATAATCCCTCCACCACACTTAATTTCAAATATGACCTCCACTATTTAAAATCATGGTGAGATATATGAAAATTAATATTTTTTAAATACGTCATAGTAATGGATCAAAAGTCAAGAAATAATTTAAGACCTATAGGATTTATTTAATATTTTTTCCTTGATAACTGGTTGGAATTTACTATCTGAAAATCCAATGCATTGATGGATTATGTGGGATTTGATTTCATAAAATAAAAACATTGAACTAGGTAACATGATAGTGTGAAAATATAATATTTATAATCTTTACAAATAAATTGATGCAAAAAATATATTTTCTATGTTTTAATTCAACATGTTATATAAAGTATAGATATTGTGTAACACCCCAAGCTTCTACGGTACACTTCTCTTTGCATAATGCAATAGCATTTGTTGTACGCAACATCGAGTTCTAACACACACCACAACCGATCAAACTAGCCGTTATGAATAGTAATACCAAATTTTTAAAATTTTATAAATTTTATCTCTCAAAATGGACTTCATTTTTGGATTCGGAGTATCGAATTTAGCATAAGGTGAAATTTTTGTACTTTTTGGAGAACTTTAATATTTTGATGAATAGTGAAAATTACTAAATTTTAATTAAAAACAACTTTCTTAATCAAAATAATTAATAGTGATAAATTATGAACTTGAGTGTTTTTAAAGTATATTTGGAATATATTTTTACCATTTAATACAATTTTGGTCATTGGACATAATTTCACAAGTAAACCGAACATAAACAAGTATCAATCTTTTGATAGTTATTATATCTTAAAAACACGTTTTTTGTTTTGACAGCGGGAAATAATATTAAATTAATTTCTTCCACTTCTATGTTTTGAATTTGTAAAAATGGATTCCATATTTGGAATCAGGATGTTCAAATTGTGTAAATAGGTAACTTTTATTTTCAGACATTTTGAATAATTCGGTAAATATTTTATTCATCATGGTTAAAGGATAAATCCGGTAAATAAGGGTTATAAAATAATATTATAATAATACAAAATTACCCTAAAACGTGTCCTAACCTTATTGGTTGATAAATTTTCGACCATGGTCATCTTTGGGTCGATTTTGAGACCCCATGGTGCCACTTGTAAGTGATAGGGACACTTTATTTTAATTAAGTTAAAATGAATACAAAAATGACACAAGCATATATCTTTTAGAAAAACAATTTTTACATATGGTTATATATGTTGAATTTTCTAATATAAATATTCATTTGAAATATAAAAAGATTTAATAAATAATTGTATTTTATTTATAAATTTTAGACATTAAATAGTTTAATTTATATATGACACAATGGTGATGAAGTAATTACCATAATAGTGAAAAATAAAAATGATTGATATTGTAGCTACCCAAATAAATATAATTTGAGACTTTTTATGAATTAAACTAATTTTATAGGTTACTATGTCATGTTAGGAATTCTTTAATTAATTTTTTTTGAAGTAATAATTCTGTTATGATTTTTACAAAAATCAATTATTGAATAGTGTCAAAATTGACATAAAAGAGTTTTTAAAACAAATATTTTATTATTAATTGATATTAAATTCTTAAAAATCTATGGATCGGCAAAGATACTTATATCATTATAGGTGTATCATTAAAGGAATACTTTGGGGTCTCTTGGATGTATATAGTATGTTTATTAACCATATAATATAAAAATACAAAGAGACATTGTAAAAGTGAAACTAATTAACTAAGACTTAATACTCAAAGATAAGGTTATTATAATGACCCAAACCTATCTAAATTCTATTGGTTGAGTTTTTTTCGACCTATACCAACCTTAAAATTTAAATAATCCACTTTTAAGCCATTAAAAACCGAATATGAATTTATTATAAAATAATATTTCCAGCTTTTCCAAAGATGCCCCTCATCCCTCTTATAAAACGGCACTCTCCCTTCTCATTAACTCACACCTTCAAAGCCTTTTGGTTCGGCCAAACTCTACCCAAATACTCTCTCAACTTCCCTAAATTCATCCTAGAAGCATTTATTTAGTTATAAATCCAACTTAAGGATCCCTTTTGATCAAATCAAAAGGAAGAACCCAAAGAAGAGGTAATGATTTCACCACCCTTTTTCAAGTTACTTTCTTCTTCCACATCTTCTTTCTTTGTTATTACCATTCTAAAATAATAACTCCAGTATCTTATATATACTATGATGTTATTATAAATATGGTACAATCATATTCAGTATTCTATCCATCCTTTGAATAACATGTCACCATACATGCATACGTGCGGCTTACCGTCTCCAAGTCGTGGTGTAATTGTTATTCAATAAATTATTATTTTGGATGGGTATAATACTGATTTATAACTCATTTAAATAATAAATATACAAGATAATAATTCGGTACATATGATATACCATCCAATTATATATTATTTTAATATCAAAATAATGATATTGTTGCTCGTGCGTACGTACGGACTACCGTCTCCACGAACGCGATGAGATTCATTCTCCATCGTATCCAATCAAGTATAATTCTCATTTGATGATTAATAATAGTATCTAAGGACTTGATATCATTCTGTATATGATTAAGATACAACCTATCCATGAAAAACACTACTTACGTAACAAAACATATAAAAGAAAATGAGTAAGTTAACACCCAAAACAATGATAATACTAAGATATTATTAACAAATCAATGTTAAAAGATAATATATGATATCATATTAATGTATATGATTCTTGTATAATTTAATAACAATTATTTAACCATTATACAGGAGGTTAACCTACCCCCAACCAAGGAAAAGTACAATTTAAGGGATAATTTTGCAAATCTCATTTTTATCCGAGATTTCTTATTCGTAAGTATTTACTGGGGTTATTTCTATCATCCATGTCCATGTTTCTTAAAAATGTATTTCAAAACATTTTTACTATTTAATAGAATATGGGTTAAAGTAATTTATACCCTTGTTTTAATTTTTATAAGAGTTTCATAAAGGAATCTTTCCGTCGTTTTCCAAACAAGGTGCTTTTTAACATTTTCGACAGAATTAAGGTAAGAATGTTTTTTAACATATACGGCGGGTGAGGCTATTTTCTGCTGTTATAAAATCGTCAAAGATTCCCTTACAAGCTTATAAGAATATTTTCAAAGAAAATGTTTTATTTTATAAATAGTCGACTCTTAAATTATATCAAAATAGAAAGAGATATTTCTCTAAAAAGATTTTTGATTTCATCTATGTCAACATCCTTTGATGGATTTTAAGCTTATATGAATTTGATTTATTTTGATACAAAAATTCTTTATTGTATTGAAGGTTTTGTGATATGTTTGACTATGAATGTTCTATTTTTATTCCAATCATGGTTTATGGTGAATGTATTGACATTTCGTATGCTAGTTTTAATACGAATGTTTATGTTATGTTTAAAACTTTTCATATGGGAATGCATTGGACTTAATATGTGAAAGGTGGAGCCTGCTATAGCTCCTCGATGCATCAGTAGGTCTCATGAGAAAAACTAGTGTCTTGGAATAAGGCCTTGGAAAAAAACTTATTTTTAGTCTTGGCACGAGGCCTTGGCTATGTGGTTATGATAGTCTGGCATTATGCATTCCATCCTTAGGAAAGTGTTTATTGATATGGCATCTGATTATTCGATTAATAGAATATCCATATGAATAAGTAAATGGAATTATTTCATTTTATTTTTTCCATACTATGTTGAAGTTCAAGATTAAAAGGCTTTTGTTTTAGTTATATATTGCCTTAAATGTTTATTCTTAATTTTGAAAGTTTCCGCTATATTGTTATCCTTACTGGGAATTTGAGCTCACCCCTTTTCTATGTTTTATTTTTCCCAGGATGTGAAGAAGTAAATTATGAATGACCTGCAGGGATATTATGAGGGGATATTTGTGTGGACTATATAGACAATATGTTTTTGTAGTAGTTTTTTACTTTATAATGTAATGTAAAACTTTATGAATATATCTAGTGTTTCCATGACTACTAAACCAATCGGTCCTTCGAGATTTGATCTTCCTTGTGATCATGCCAATGTTATGTAATAATGAACCCACTCTAGGTAACTGGGGTCGGGGCGTTATAGTTGGTATCAGAGAAAGTTTAGTACAAACCTTGGAAGCTAGATTTAGATAAACTCTGATTAGAGCAAGTAGGCCTAAGATGAACTTTGAGGATTAATATGGAAGAACTTCCTAGAATTTCGGTATTGTAGAGATTTTGTGAGTTTTCCGAGAAATACATCCCTATCTTGATACGAGCAGGTAGAGGCGTCTCTGGCACAGATGTACCTAGGGATAAAATCAGAAAACACCACTTTGAGCTAGACTCGAACGAGAACTGGTGCACGACAACGGGTCTTGCTTCACTCTTGGTCATGACACTCCCCAGGGATATGATTAGGATAACTCTCATTTTCATTATAAATCATTATGAAGGGTTTATGAGTATATACTTCCTTAAAGAAAACATTTTTTATGATTATGGATTATATCCATAAATAGTTCAATTTATGTTATGTGTTTTATAAGTATGGGGTTATGTATTTTGATTCATAAACTGATCTAGTTTATGCCATTGTTTAGAAATGGGGCCTAGTGGAAGAAATGGAAACTGTATCAATGCACACACTCCATGTAGGGATTTTCCTCCTGGTCAAGATAATTATTGTGGAGGTGGTGATGCAACTTGTGCCGATCATCTAATCACCATACTGGGACAACTCACTCAGGATATGAATAATAACCTTACCCACATGGAGCACCCTAATCCGCAGCGTGGAGGATCAATGTTAGATCGATTCATGAGGCAACAAACACCAATTTTCAATGGGAGTACAAATCCCTTAGTAGCTGAGGAATGGATAAATTCCCTAGAGAAAAATTTTCAGGCTTTGGGGAGTAGTGAAAGGGAAAAATTTATCATGGCAGTTTACCGCCTCACTGAAGATGCTGATCAAAGGTGGTCATTGATTCAAAACACGAAGGAAGATGGTGAAGTATCAATAATGGAATTGAGGGAGTTCAAAGATCCGTTTTTAGAAAAACACTTTCCTCATGACCATCGAGCAGATATGGAAAGGCAATTTCTGAGTCTGAGACAAATGGAGGATGATAATGTCACAAAGTATGAGGCTAACTTTACAAGGTTATCAAGGTATGCTGGAGATTATATACGTAACCCCAGAAGTAAGATTGATCGTTTATTTGATGGGTTAAAACCATTTATCCGTCGAGCATTAGTCTCACAATACTTTTCATCGTACGAGGACATTGTCTCATGTGATATCAAGACTGAAAAGGAATTCTCTAGGTCTTATGAATTTAAAGAAAAGCAAGAAAATAAGAGATCTGCTGATCAATCTGGGAATGTAAATAAGGGGAAGAAGTGAAAGGTTTAATATCCATCCTGTGGTAAATGTGGGAAGAAACACCCCGATACTTGCTTAAAGGGAATGGGTGTCTGTTACAAGTGTGGTGAAAAAGGTCACCAAGATCGGGATTGCAAAGGGAAGAAGGAAGCTACCAATGTTTAGCTCTACAATTGCAGGGATATGAGATATTATGAAAATGAATGTCCTAATCGTAAGGGGAACTTACCTCAGAAAAGGCCAAGGGATAAAGGCCAAGCTTTTTCTATCACTACTGCTGAGGTAGAAGCTCTGAAAGACGTGGTGGTAGGTAATTTAATGGTTTCCTCAAGTTTAGAAAATGCATTATTTGATTCTAGATCATCGCATTGTTTCATATCTTCCCAGTTTGCTAAGAAAATTAGATATTTCCAATTTGATTTAACAAGGGAGTTGTTAGTTAAAACTCCTAAGGGAATTATCATTGCAAGAAAGTTTTGTGAATCAGTCCCCATTAGAACACATAAATGTTCTTTATCTGCTGATCTCATTGTCATACCTATGATTGAGTTTTATATAATTCTTGGTATGGATTGGCTTTTGGACTATGATGCGAAGATTTATTGTAAGAAGAATGAGGTTACGATTTTTTATGATGATGATAAGGAACACCTTATTTTTAGAGCAGAATCATCACCACCTAATTCTTATATAGATCCACCCCCAGTAGCTCAACTAAATTCGATTATTGGGGAGGAAGAGAAAGAAATGACTGTGGGTGAGGAATGGAATGTTCAAATAAAGGATGTACCTATTTTGAAAGAATATTTAGATGTATTTCTGGAAGATTTACCTGGTCATCCTCCAGAACGAGAAGTTGAGTTTTCCATTGATTTAATTCCTGGATCAAGTCCTATATCGAATACCCCTTATAGAATGGCCACTGTAGAATTAGTTGAACTAAAGAAACAACTAGAGTAATTGAGTAATAAGGGATTTAATCGCCCTACTGTTTCTCCATGGGGAGCCCCTGTTCTTTTTGTTAAAAAGAAAGATGGATCTATGAGGTTATGTATCGACTATAGGGATATCAATGCTATAACAATAAAGAACAAGTATCCCCTACATCGCATTGATGATTTATTTGACCAAATTCATGGAGCACAATACTTTTCAAAGATTGACCTTCGATCTGGATACCATCAGTTGTGTGTGAAGAAGAAATACATTCCAAATACAGCATTTCGAACGAGGTACGGGCATTACGAGTTTACAGTAATGCCTTTTGGATTGACTAATGCACCCTCTGTATTCATGGATTTGAGGAATAGAGTTTTCAAGGAGTATCTCGATGAATTTGTGGTGGTATTTATTGATGATATCTTGGTATACTCAAAAAGCTACAAAGATCATGAAAATCACTTGCGCATTATCCTGAAGACTCTGAGAAGACATGAATTATATGGGAAGTTTAGAAAGTGTGAATTCTGGCTTCAGGAGATTTCTTTTCTTGGCCATATTGTCCCTAAAGATGGAATCTCTGTTGATCCTTCTAAGATCAAGGAAATCCAAGAATGGCCAGCACCTATGAGTATAACTGAGGTACGTAGTTTTATTGGTTTGGCAGGTTATTATCGGCGTTTCGTCCAGAATGTTTCCCGATTGGCTAACCCATTAATGAAGCTCACATGTAAAGGGGTTAAATTTGTTTGGACAAAAGATTGTGAATAATGTTTCGAAGAACTGAAGAGAAGATTATTCAATGCTCCTATATTGACTCTACCATTGGGGAATGATGGGTACATTATTTATAGTGATACATCGAAGAAAGGACTTGGTTGTGTCCTTATGCAGAATGATAGGGTTATTGCCTATGCATCACGATAGTTGACAATTCATGAGAAAAACTATCATACTCATGATCTTGAGTTAGAAGCTATGATCTTTTCTTTGAAGATATGGAGGCACTAACTATATGGTGAAAAATGTGAGATTTATACTGATCAAAAGAGTTTAAAGTATATTTTCTCACAAAAAGAACTCAACATGAGGAAAAGGAGATGGCTTGAATTACTCAAGGATTATGATTGTACGATACACTACCACATGGGGAAAGAAAACAAGGTGGAAGATTCTTTGAGCAGAAATGACCATGGAATTTTGAACAATATGAGAATTGAAAGGGATCTAATTTTCATGGATCTAGGGAAGATGGACATGGGAATAACCAGGGAAGGTGAAACATCAATGATTTTTCAAATGGTTTCCAAACCATCTATACTATAAAGGATTAAGAGTTCTCAGACCGATGATAAAGAATTTCAAAAGAATATTAAAGCTGTGAATGATGGGATATTGAGAGACTTTTTGTATGAAGAAGGAATTTTGAAATTTGGGAAGAGTCTTTGTATTACCGATATACCTGATCTAAAAAGGGAATTGATGGATAATGCTCATAGTTCCAATTTCTCTATACACCTTGGGAGCACCAAAATGTATAGAGATTTGAAGGAACATTTTTGGTGGGAAAAAATGAAGAGGGAGATTGCTGATTTTGTGTCAAGATGTATGGTTTGTCAACAAGTAAAAGATGGAAGGCAACAGCCTGGAGGAGTCATGCAACCTCTTCCCATACCAGAGTGGAAATGGGATAATATTACGGTGGACTTTTTCATGGGGCTACCAAAGACTCCTAGAAGGAACGATGCAATATGGGTCATTGTTGATCGTCTAACAAAGTCTGAACATTTTCTTGCTATAAGAGAAGATCTACCATTGTAATGTCTAGAAAGACTATATATTAATGAAGTTGTGAGACTTCATGGAGTACCCCTATCAATTGTTTTAGATCATGATCCCCATTTTACTTCATGATTCTGGAAAAGTCTTCAGAAATCCCTGGATACTGAACTTCATTTGAGCACTTCCTACCACCCTCAAACGTATGGACAATCAGAATGAACTATTCAAACCTTAGAAGACATGTAGAGATCCTTCTCACTTGACTTTCAGGGTATGTGGGATCAATATTTACCTCTGGTACAATTTTCCTATAACAATAGCTTCCATTCGAGTATTCAGATGGCACCATATGAAGCGTTATACGGAAAGAGATTTCGCACACCAACCTGTTGGGATGACATTGGTGAGAGAAAACTTGTAGGTCCAGAACTGGTGGAGGAAACAATGTAAAATGTAAAGGTAATCCAAAATCACATCAAAGCAGCTCAAAGTAGGCAGAAGATCTATGCCGATAATCGAAGGAAGGATTTGGAATTTCAAGTCGGTGATCATGTTTTCCTAAAGGTATCTCCATGGAAGGGAGTCATAAATTTTGGTAAGAAAGGTAAATTGAGTCCCAGGTACATCAGAACTTTCAATATTCTATTACAAATTGGGGCTGTAGCTTACCGATTGGCAATGCCGCCAAGTCTATCCAAAGTTCACGATGTGTTCCACGTATCTCTATTGAGGAAATACATGCCTGACCTAACGCATGTACTCACCTATGAGGAATTAGAACTGCAACCCGATCTGTCTTATTGCAAAGAGCCCGTCAGGATTCTTGATATGAGAGAACAAGTACTAAGAAACCGGACGACGCGTCTGGTAAAAGTTTTGTGGTGAAACCATAAGATGGAAGAGGCAACGTGGGAAACCGAGGAACTTATGATGAATAACCACTCGAGTCTTTTCATGCAGTAGTATTCTAGAAATTTTGAGGATGAAATTATATGAATGAGGGGATAATGTAACACCCCAAGCTTCAGCGGTACGTTTCTCTTTGAATAATGCAATAGTGTGTGTTGTACGCAACATCGAGTTCTAACACACACCACAACCGATCAAACTAGCCATTATGAATAGTAATACCAACTTTTTGAAATTTTATAAATTTCATCTCCCAAAATGGACTTCATTTTTGGATTCATAGTATTGAATTTAGCCTAAGGTGAAATTTTGGTACTTTTCGGATAACTTTAATAGTTTGTTGAATAGTGAAAATTACTAAATTTTAATTAAAAACACCTTTCTTAATCAAAATAATTAATAGTGATAAATTCTGAATTTGATTGGTTTTAAAGTATATTTGGAATATATTTTTACCATTTAATACAATGTTGGTCATTGTACATAATTTCACAATTAAACCAAACATAAACAAGTATCAATCTTTTGATAGTTATTATATCTTTAAAACACGCTTTTTGTTTTGACAGCGGGAATTAATTTTAAATTAATTTCTGCCACTTATGTGTTTTGAATTTGGAAAATGGATTCTATATTTGGAATCAGGATGTTCAAATTGTATAAATAGGTAACTTTTATTTTTAGTCATTTTGAATAATTACTTCGGTAAATATTTTATTTACCATGGCTAAAGGGTAAATCCGGTAAATAAGGGTTAGAAAAATAATATTATAATAATAAGAAATTACCCTAAAACGTGTCCTAACCTTATTTTTTGATACATGTTCGACCATGGACATATTTGGGTCGATTTTGGGACCTCATGGTGCCACTTGTAAGTGATAGGGACACTTTATTTTAATTAAGTTAAAATGAATACAAAAATGACACAACCATATATCTTTTAGAAAATCAATTTTTACATAGGGTTATATATGTTGTATTTTAGACTATAAATATTCATTAAAAATATCAAAAGAGTTCCTACATAATGGTATTTTTCTTATAATTTTTAGACATTAAATAATTTAATTTATATATGACACAATGGTGATATAGTAATTACCATAATAGTGAAAAATTAAAATGATTGATATTGTAGATACCCAAATAAATATAATTTGAGACTTTTTATAAATTAAAATAATTTTATAGGTTTAAAGGAAATGTTAGGAAGGATTTAATTAACTTTTTTCGAAGTAATAATTCTGTTATGAGTTTTACAAAAATGAATTATTGAATAGTGTCAAAATTGACATAAAAGAGTTTTTAAAGAAAATATTATATTATTAATTGATATTAAATTCCTAAAAATCAAATACTTGGCCAATATACTTATATCATGATAGGTGTATCATTAATGGACCACTTAGGGGTATCTTGGATGTATATAGTATGTTTATTAACCATATAATATAAAAATACAAAGAGACATTGTAAAAGTGATACTAATTAACTAAGAGTTAATACTTAATGATAAGATCAGTATAATGACCCAAACCTGTCTAAATTCTATTGGTTGAGTGGTTGGCGACCTATCCCCACCTTAAAATTTAAATAATCCACTTTTGAGCCTTTCGAAACCGAATATGAATTTATTATAAAATAAAATTTCTAGCTTTCCCAATGGTTCCCCTCACCCCTCTTATAAAAGGGCACTCTCCCTTATCATTAACTCACATCTTCAAAGCCTTTTGGTTTGGCCAAACTCTACCCAAATACTCTCTCAACTTCCCTCACTTCATCCTATAGGACTTCCTTTAGTAATAAATCCAACTTAAGGAGCCCTTTTGATCAAATCAAAAGGAAGAACCCAAAGAAGAGGTAATGATTTGACCACCCTTTTTCAAGTTCCTTTCTTCTTCCACTTCTTATTTCTTTGTTATTACCATTATAAAATTATAAATCCAGTATCTTATATATACTATGATGTTATTATAAATATGGTACAACCATATTCATTATTCTATCCATCCTTTGAATAACATGTCACCATACGTGTATACGTACGACTTACCGTCTCCACGTCGTGGTGTAATTGTTATTCAATAAATTATTATTTTGGATGGGTATAATAATGATTAATAATTCATGTAAATAATAAATATAACATGATAATAATTCTGTATATATGATATACGATCCAATTATATATTATTTTAATATCAAAAGAATGATATTGTCACTCGTGCGTACGTACGGACAATCGTCTCCACGAATGCGATGAGATTCACTCTCCATCATATCCATTCAAGTCTAATTCTCATTTGATGATTAATAATAGTATCTATGGACTTGATATCATTATGGATATTATTAAGATACAATCTATCCATGACAAACATGGCTTACGTAACAAAACATATAAAATAAAATGAGTAAGTTAACACCCAAAACAACGATAATACTAAGATATTATTAACAAATCAATGTTAAAAGATCATATGTGATATCATATTAATGTATATGATTCTTGTATAATTTAATAATAATTATTTCACCATTATATAGGAGGTTAACCTACCCCCAACCAAGGAAAAGTACCAGGTAAGGGATAATTTTTCAAATCTCATTTTTATCCGAGATTGCTTATTCGTAAGTATTTACTGGGGTTATTTCTATCATCCATGTCCATGTTTCTAAAAAATGTATTTCACAACAATTTTACTATTTACTAGAATATGGGTTAAAGTCATTTATACCCTTGTTTGACTTTTTATAAGAGTTTTATAAAGGAATCTTTCTGTCGTTTTCCAAATAAAGTGCTTTTTAACCATTTCGACAGAATTAAGGTAAGAATGTTTTTTAAACTTATATGGCTGGTGTGGCTATTTTCCAGCATTATAAAATCGTCGAAGATTCCCTTACAAGCTTATAAGAATATTTTCAAATATACTGTTCTATTTTATAAATATATGACTCTTAAATGATTTCAAAATATAAAGAGATATTTCTCTAAAAAGAGTTTTGATTTCATCTATGTCAACATCCTTTGATGGATTTTACACTTATTTGAAGTTTATTTATTATGATACAAAACTTTTATATTGTATTGAAGGTTTTGTGATATGTTTGACTATGAATGTTCTATTTTTATACCGATCATGGTTTATGGTGAAAGTATTTACATTTCGTATGCTAGTTTTAATACGAATGTTTATGTTATGTTTAATCCTTTTCATATGGGAATGCATTGGACTTAATATGTGATGGTTGGAGCCCGCTATAGATCCTTGATGCATCGGTAGGTCTCATGAGACAAACTAGTGTTTTGTCACAAGGCCTTGGCGAAAACTTATTTGTATTCTTGGAAAGAGGCCTTCGCTATGTGGTTATGATAGTCTGGAATTATGCATTCCATCGTTATGAAAGTGGTTATTGATATGGAATGTGATTATTCGATTAGTAGAATATCCATGTGAATAAGTAAATGGAATTATTTCATTTTATTTTTGCCTAACTATGTTGAAGTTCAAGTTTAAAAGGCTTTTGTTTGAGTTATACATTGCATTAAATGCTTATTCTTATTTATAAAATTTTCCGCTATATTGTTATCCTTACTGGGCATTTGAGCTCACCCCTTTTCTATGTTTTATTTTTACCAGGATGTGAGGAAGTAAATTATTAATGACCTTCAGGGATATTATGAGGGGATATTTGTGTGGACTATGGAGACAATATATTGTTTTAGTAGTTTTCCACTTTATAATGCAATGTAAAACTTTATGAATATATCTAGTGTTTCCAAGGCTACTAAACCAATCGGTCTTTCGAGATTTTATCTTTCTTGTGATCATGCCAATGTTATATAATAATGCACCAACTCTAGGTAACTGGGTTCGGGGCGTTACATAATGAATAAAAAATGAATGTAAATATATTAAATTCTAAAAAATGTGAGAAAGTAAAATAAAAATAGAAGGAATTAAAAAATGTGTAAGGGGGAGGAAATCCTATTTTTCTTTGGTTTTATCACCCATATCCCTATTGGTATCCACCTCCACTGAGTTTGTAGTCAATAAAATCAAGAAATATCAAAAGGACAACACCTACCAGCACTGAATCACCTAATACTTATCCAAAATAATTTCCTCGACAACTAATGTTTTATAAAAGAAGCTAGAGTAGCCTAAATCTAGGATGTGCTAGAAACTGCCCTTATCACATCCTATAAATGAGGAATTACTTTTAATGTTGTTTTTAAAAACTACTGATATGATTGATCAATCAAGGATATTTCTAAATTAGAAATCTGAGAGTTTTATAATAGTACATATGTATTAATTATGGCATATGGCTTCCAACTAGGAAGAGTAGCCACAAATCCATGACCCTAGTAATGTTCAGTGTTTAAAAGAGGATTTACTAGAATAAAGATATCTATATTGGTAGTTTTAGTTTATTTATCACTAGGAATGGATATTATAGTGACTATGCTAGTAGTGGGAGTAAGTGGATGATCATTCTATTGCGTTTTTATCTCATTGATCCTTAGGGAGTTCATGTGTTGATCAAATAGGTCAATAACGTGAAGCTCACTTATAGGGTCATTTATCATACCCATTCAATTATTTTGGGAATCCAAATCAGACAATCATCATTCAATAGTATCCATAATATAACTAGTATCCAATGTTTCAAAATCTGAAGAGGTGTTGGTTAGGGATGGTATAAATGCTCAATATGGGGTGAGATAATACAAACAAAATATATTTATAGATGAGTGGGATCAAAATTTTGAGATTGGATGAAGATAATATATTCCCACATCAGAGGATACAATAGAAGAAATGGGTGTTGTGTTATGTCATGTGGTAGAATGGGAGGTGGATCAAATTCTACTTCCATCTTCTCATATAAATGGTCATTGATCCCAATAATATATTGAATGATATTGGAAAATAATGATACCACTCTCTGTGAGGAAAGGGTGGTGGTTGTTCCTAAGCATGCGAAACTTCTATTCATTCTCTTGGTGTTGGGGATGATTGGTAAGTGAATGAAGCATGTGAGTTCCCCTCAACGGAATCACAATCAACCATTAAATAAGTATAATTTTCATACCTTTCATTCCCTTTACCTATATCATCAATGAGACTATTTTTTCTAATAATGGTAGGTTAGAAAACATAATCTACCCCCATGAAGATATGTTTGATGACTAATCAAAAACTCTCAAGTTCTTTTCTTGTTATGTAATGACATTCCAATACACAATAATACCCTTGGGATTTTTCAAAATCCCCCCGTAAAATTATGAAAATGATTTGATCTTGTTGATTCCTAACTAATATATATAAATTCTGGAAAGAATGAGAACATATAATACAATCAAAGTGCCTTATGATGATTCCTTAGAAAACTATTCCTGATAGATTTCATAATGTATAATACTTAAGAGATAAATTCTAAAAAAATATCTCTTCATTTTTTTAGGTTTGGTCTTTCTTAATGGATAAATAGTTTTTTCCTACACTATTGATGGATTGTGTCTATGGAGTTATCTTGTATAAAATCATTATAATCCTCTCCCCCCATAACCTCATAGTTTTTCATACATTATTCCACTACAAACTGTATAGACCAAAGGATCCAATTATATTGAACCATTTTTAACATAATTTACCCCAGTTTCATATCCAATACTAATAGTAACTCTAAAATATACTCTATAAAAGCTACCTCCAAGACGTGAGTAATATGTTATAAATTTATATCTCTAAAATAATATATAACTTCATCAGATATATCAACATATTACATAATATTCATGTCAAATTTCATGTTTTATGAATTCTTGACATTAAATGCTTCCCTAGCCTCTTCTAGGGTTTGGGTTCAGGGAAGCATAAAAAATAGTTAAGGTTATTTTTGGAAAAAAACCCTCATAGAGATGAGTGATAGGTTGTTTTTTTGGTTTGGATTGTGTTAGTTGATGAAGATGGGAATTTTTAGCTGAATGACTTAGTGAGGGATTAGGTGGTTGTGTGGGTAGTCTATCCATTTTATATTTTGTCGGTATCATTGGTGTATTTGTTTTTGTATTAGTGAGTTTTTATCCTTTTAATTTATGTCAACAATATTAGTTTGATCCATTTTGGGAGGGATACAAATATGGAGGGGTAATGACTTGAGACAGATTCAAAGGGGTTTTTAAATGGGGTTCTGTCTTGATTTGGAATTTTATTTAAGTTTATATGGGTATGGGGAATTTTCATAGTTTGGGATGGGAAATGGTGTATTGACTAGGATGAAATGGGTATGAGGAGGTGTGAAAGTCAAGCAGAATAAGATCTAGAAGTGTAACTTTACTACTTGAAGACGATTAGAACCAGACCAAACGGCTATGAAAATCTAGTCTGAGAGCACTGGGAGATGGGGATAGGGATAATAATAGCCAATTCAGGTTTTGGTCTTTATTATAAAATATGATTGAATACATTGTGGAATTATACAAGTCATTATAACATGACTTCATTAGTTATAAAACCATGGTATTTTTCAAACCCAATCCTCTATAATTGCAATTCCATGGGGGCCACCATACAAAAAACATATCAGTTTATCCCTGTGTGATTTATTTCAGTTTGAAATCATGAATTAATGCCTACCCTATAAATATTAATGTTTAGTTTTCTCTATCTTGAAGCATTATATAATGAGAAATTACATCCCATCACAACCTGATTTGTCACTCCATATTATGATATTTTGGGGTTGGGTTATAGTGTAAACCCACCATATTATGGTAAGTCTTTTTCTATCCAATAACTTTACATTATTACCATGTGCTGAGTTATTTTGTGTCATGTGACTAGAATAATGCCTTGAGGGAGAATTGGGTCATACCATGACATATCTGGTTTCACCTTAAAAATTATTTCTCTTATCTGTTGGTTATAACTCCTCTCAGATTTTATGTTATCTCAATAGGATCGTCAGTAGGGTACTTGGGGAGAGTTCCCTAGTGTATCTAAACTAATTTACACTAATATCTTCTATCCAATCTAAATTAGAATTATAATCCTAACAAATAAAATATACCTAGGTTTCTTTACACCTAGAGAAATTATTAAAGTAAATATCTAGATGTAACATTGTATTTTTAGTAAAATTTTAGTGATAGAATAAATTAATTATCAAAGTTATCCATGTATTGATTCATGCTTTTTTATTGAAATTGAATGAAGGTTCATGAACTCTTTAGATCTAAATGGCTCCATGTCTACAGGCATTTATTCCATGTAGGGTTATAACCAAAGTGACATTATTTTTATTGGAATCAATCTCAATCATGATTTAAGAAAAAGTATTATATCTCATGGTATGAATATAAAATGGTTGATTCATAAATCATTCCACTTATTGATTTTCTATTTATTGATCTCTTAACTCTTATGTGAATCACATTCAATCTGTTATAATTCAAAAAAATATAGTAGCCTCTTACTATCTTGGTTTGATTCCATAGCCACTTTCTTCATATCACTATATTATCGATGCTAGATATCCAGCAGTAAATGGCATAGTTTCTCATTGATAAGCCTAAATGGGGTTATACTAGTCCTCATTATAAAATATATCATTTATTACTATAAACAAGTATCAAGATTTTTTCTATAATCTTTCCATATTGAACAAGTAGTTTTCTCCAAAATCTTAATAATCACTCATTTGGATAATTATACATTCCCATTGGTTTGTGGGTGGTGAGGGGAAAATATTAGGTTAATTAAAACTCAATATTCTGATCCCACTCATCCATAAACAAATTAAGTTTGTATAATCCCACCCCTAATTGAGAATTTATACTGGCCCCATCCCTCCACTCTTTAGCTTTTGACACATGGTATACTAGTTATCTTATGGATACTAATGAATGATGATAAATGAGGTTGGATTCCCAAAATAAAGGAAAGGGTCTGATAAATGACCATGTAATGGAAGTTCCATTTTTTGGCCTATTTGATCAACACATGACCTCCATAAGGATCAAGATGATACAAACTGAATACAATGAGAATCCACTGACTCCCAATGACAACATAGTCACTATGATATCCCTTCTTAGGGATATAAAATTTTAAACTACCAATACAAATATCTATATTCTAGTTAATCCTATTGTAAACACTAAACATTCCTAGTTTCATGGATCTACGGATACTCTACCTAGTTGGGATCTATATACCCTAATTAATACATAATTTCCATTATAAAACTCTCGTACATATATTTCAGAAATATCCCTGATTAATCAGTCATCTTAGTTGTTTTTAACACCAGAATTAAATGTCATTCCTCATTTATAGGGTATGATAGAAGAAATTTATAACACAACCTAGATTTGGACTACTCTACCTTCCCTTATAAAGAATTAGTTACTGATGAAATTATTTTTTGATAAGTATTAGGTGATTCAATGTTTATAGGTGTAGTATTCGTCCAATTTCATGATTTTATTCTATGTCATGGGACTAGAATGATGACTTTAGGGAACAGTGTGTTATGACAAGATATATCTGGCTAAACCTTAAAATTTATTTCATTTATTTGTCGGTTATTACTCCTCTAAAATTGTATATTGTCTCAGTTAGATATTTAGTAGGGGAGTAGGATATAGTTCCCTAGAGTCACTAAACTAACTTATCCTAATATTTTTTACCTAATATGATGCAGAATTATAATGATAAAAAAGAAAACATACTGAGGTTTCTCTAAACCGAGTTATTTAATTAACATCAATATCAAGATGTAAATTTGTATTTTAAGTAAAGTTTGGGAGATAAAATGAATTCATTATAGAAATTATCGATGTATATATTCATCCTTTTTTATTAAGCATTAATGAATTTTGATGCCCTCTTTAGATGTAAATGGAACCATGTGCAAAGTCATTTATTCCATGATGGGTTGTAACCAAATTGACTGTACTTTTCATGGAAACAATCTCAAACAATATTCAAAAAAAATTATTGTATCCCTTCGTATGAATATTCAATTTTTTATTCATCAATCATTCTACTTACCAATTTTTATTTACATATCTTTTAATTCTTATATAAATCTCATTCAATATCTTATAATTCAGCCAAATATAGTAGTATCTTCATATCTTTGTGTGAGTCCATAACCACTTTCTTTATAGCCCAATATTATCGATGTGCAAGATCCACTAGTAAATGGCATAGTTTCTCATCGTTAATACTATATGGGGTCATACTAGTCATCATTTTCAAATATATCATTTATTACTATAATGTATTATCATGATTTTTTTCTATAATCTTTTTATATTGAAATTTTACTTTTCTCCAGAATCATGATAATCACTCACATGGATAATTATACTTTCCCATGGGATTTTGGGTGGTGAGGGGAGATGGTATTGAATTAAAATCATTAATTTTATAGTGGGGAAAAAATATATAATTGTTTGAATGTTATCCTCAAGAAATTATATGTAACATAGAAATACCAACAAGATAAAATAAGTTCATTCTTAAGAAAATAATAACTATACTGGATATATTCTTCCATTTCGCCTCATATTCAACACATTTAGACATGTAAATAACATAAAAAAGTATGTGTGTGTTTCTCATGTGGGAAGGGTCCCATAAAATGAATCTTCCATTCATCAAGCACCTCAACTATTAGAATTGGGGTTTTTTGGAATCTCAATTGTTTTCCTAATGTTATATATTTATTTTCATCAATCATAGCCTAATATAAACTCCCTTGCATCTGTGTGGGTGTGAAAAAAATAATCAACATTTTATTATCATGTACATTATTATACAATTTCAATTGTGTCCTCTGTTTGGCGATGAATAGATAAATTTTTGAATGATCTTCAACATGGATTTGGGCGTACAACACTAAATTATTCATTCACTACATTTCATTAATTATATGTGATTATCAAAAAAACAATGTTGTGAATTATCTAAAAAGATGATTCATTTCTGATATGAAAAATAATGGTTTACGGTCTCGTTTTCTGAATAATATTCAATGTTGAAAAACCATGTAAGAGATTGGAAATCAGTATAGAAAAGCTTATCATCCAGGAATTCATCATCAATTTCTCTCTCCTCCTCCACTTATATATTCATTTGGAGTAATATCAAAAAATGGCTAGACAGTACTCAATTTAATCCATATTTTCTATATTAATCCTCTAAAACTATTTAAGTAATAAGACACACCAAATCAGGCATGGCTTAAAATAATTTTTTAGAAAGTAACTCAAAATGCGCGGTCTATATAGAAAAAGTAACACCCAAGAATGATAAAGGGTTAAATGATTAAATTATATGACTCATGTAAAAAAGGTGAACCATCCTTTTCAAGAGCCTATCTGATTAGAACTTCACATTTAAGTGTGCTTGGACATGAGTAGTGATCAGAATGGGTGACCTTATGGGATGTTTCACATTGTGTGTGTGAGTTAGGAAAAAGAAAACTGTAAATGACATGTGTTGGCATGTGGGGACTTTAATTAGTCAGATGACCCATTCAGGCACGTGGGTGGGTCCCAGGGTGGGGACCTCATTTATGCAAGGCATCTAGCGGTACCGGGTGGGCCAGGACCCATCGACCATTTTAAGGTGGGGTGTGTGTGCTTTCACCAATACATAGTTGTTGAATTTGAAATCATTGGTGGTCGGTTCTAACTAAATGAATGCGAGTCTATTGTTTTTTATTTGGGGAAACAATGATGAATGTTTCGAGATCAACTTTTAGATTAGGGGTGTCTAGTGCTGGTTCGGAGGACAATATATTCAGACACCAGGACCCTGAATTCTACTTTCTGGGTCAATGCATGAAAACACCAGTTGCATAAGTGTCTCCTTATTCTTTTCTTGAATAAGAGTCCTATCACGATGTATAATACTCTGACAAAGGTACATCTTGATCTATTTTAGGATGACTCCATTAAAATAACCAACTAGACTTTTGATATGTGATCATGTGGACAACCCACCTAGTGATAAGGCATCAGTTCAAGGATCAGTGCTAGAGATGACCCTTCTATGTGGTGAACCTGTGTTGCCACCACCCATAGATCAGTAGTTACTACTAGTATTACCAGTAGAGGATGTGTGCAAACTTAGTTCCTTGTACGAGTTTTAGAGATAGAGACTTCCCTAGTTCTAGGGAGAGATAGATTATAACACCACACACTGATAAAGGGTAAAATGAATAAATTATATGAATCATGTCAAATAGGTGCACCTTCTTTTTCTGGATCCTATCTCATTAGAACTCCACAGTTATGTGTGCTTGGCCAAGAGTACTGATCAGGATGGGTAACCTTCTGGGATGTTTCCTAGGGGAGTGTGTGAGTGGGGACAAAGCACACTTGAAAGGATATGTGTTGGTTTGTGGGGACATTCAATTGTCAGATTACCTGTTTGGGCACATGGGTGGTGCCTAGGTTGGGGACCATGTGTCTGCAAGGCAATTGGTGGAACTTGGTGGGCCAGGACCCGACGTCCATGTTAAGGAGGGGATGTTTGTGCTGTCACTAGGACGCAGTTGTTACATTTGGTATCATAGGTGGTACCCAACCTTAAGTGAAATGCACTGCCTGGGTTGAGATGAAGGGCCCATAACGAGGACGTTGTTCTCTAAAGGGGGGGTGGTTGTAACACAACAGACTGATAAAGGGTTAAATTACTAAATTATTTGACTCATGTCAACAAGGTGTACCTTCATTTTTAGGAGCCTATATGATTACAACACCACAATTATGTGTGCTTGGCCAGGAGTAGTGATCAGGATGGGTGATCTTCTGGGAAGTTTCCCAAAAGATTGTGTGAGTGAGGAAAAAGCACAATGTAAAGGACATCTGTTGTTATGTGGGGACATTCATTGGTCGGATGACCCTTTTGTGCATGAGAGTGGGCCCCAGGGTGGGGACCACATGTTTGCGTGTGAACTGGTGGGACCTGGTGGGCCATAACCTGAAGGCCATGTTATGGCGGGGTGTCTGTTCTTTCACCGGGACCTGGTTGTTACGTAGATCCTCAAGTCTCTTAGTCTTGGCTAGAGGTAGTGATGCGGGTCTTCCACTTAGTGAGGATACCACTTTACCACATGGAGAACTTGGCCGAGAGCCTTCTGCATGTCTCGACATGGAGATAGTGGAGCATGTCCATCCAAACCCATTATGAGGTGACCATATCATGGGCTGACATCAATTGTATTTTCCCAGATGTGTTTTTTCCCATGACCTTGAGCTCCATACGCATAAATGAGTTTCTTCACATACACCAGGGTATTCTATCAGTGGCAGAGTACTCTGCATGCTTTACAGACCTCTCATAGAACTCCACAAACATGGTGCATGGCCCTTTATTCAGCAGACGAACCCTGGAGGATGGACTCAGAAAAGAGATCAGGGAAACTATGGTGTCTCTCAGCATCCCTATTCAGGCTGGTGAGCTGGAGAGAGACCTTCTTGTAGAGATCTTCCTAGCGGATAAGGTGCCAATATTCATATCCACGATAATAACTCACTTGGAGGAGTCTTTAGTAGTGAGATTTAGGCAGCAAAAACTGAGGCCCATGTTGGCTAGGTCTTTCAGGGGGTGACCCCAGGACTCAGGGTCGACAGTATGGGGCTCTCAGAGAAGAGGGAGTCGGCCAGGAACCAGGCTTTTCCTCACATGTTGGGGGCAGGGACACATGGCTCAGGACTACCCGACCCGCCACACAAATGATCAAAAGGTGGTTCAGGGACCTCCAAGGTATAGTTTATGGTTTGAGTGAGGTGGTCCATACGGTGGCAGACATGGAAGGGGATCAAGCCGAGTAACATGTAGTGGACAATGGTTTGAGGTGCTACCACCACCACCCCAAGTTGGTCCACCACAGGCTTAGGGAGCAGGTGGATAGGGATGATGCCAGATTCAGGCAATAGAGGCCCATGACCATGGTTACCTAGAGATGATTAAAGGTATGATATGTGTCTTCTATAACTTAGATTCAGTTATTATAGATAGAAGTTCAATCAATCTTTCCTTGCCACAGACCTTGTTTGAGGCTCAGAGATTTCGGTGGATCCACTGCCTCAATCCTTATGATTAAAGACTCCTACGGGATGGAATTAGATGGTTACACACTAGTTTTGGAAGTGTGAGATTACTCTAGGATGTGATAACTTCAACTGAGATCTATTAGTAGAAGCATAGAGTCCATACGATGTTATCTTGGGTATGGACTTATTATCTATACTACATGTTCAGATCGACTATTTAAGGAAAAAATTACAATGTGTCTGTGAGGATTGGACTATTTTGTCCATCACAATATATATGGGAACTTTTACAGCACATGATGGACATTATCGGTGGATGGTGCACCCAATCACTCACCAGTTGTCTAGGCTCGCTCTCAGTGCGGTGGACGATAGGAGTCTGAGCATTCATGTACTGGTGTGTGAGTATGAGGTTGTCTTTCTTGAAGATGTTTCGGGACTACTTCCTAACATGGAGGTATAATTCTTCATAGATCTGTACCCAGGGAGGGAACCGATATCCACACCAGCAAAATAGATGGCTCCTACAGAGAAACGTGTGTTGAGGGAACAACTATAGGACATGCAGAATAAGGGCTTCAAGTGGACCATCATTTCACCTTGGTCAGCCCCAGTATTGTTCTCTAAGAAGGAATACAGGATCTTGAGGCTATGTGTGGACTTCCGATGGCTGAAATAGGTGACCATGAAGACCAAGTATTTACTACCAGGATTTATAACCTATATGATAATTTAAAGGGAGTGAGGTGGTTCGCGAATATCGACCTTATATTAGGATATCATCAACATCAGGTATGGGATGAGGACGTACCGAAGACATCATTCGGATGTCGGGATGGCCACTAACCATTCTTGTTGATGACCTTCGGCATTACCAATGCCCCGGCTGTGTTCATGGGACTCATGAACAGGATATTGTTTCCTTACCTCAATCATTTCATGGTGGTACTCATTGATGACTTCTTGGTGTACTCGACATCAATGGAGAAGCATTATCCACACCTGCGAATAATCCTAGATACACTCCGAGAGCACCAGCATTACAATAACCTCTCCAAGTTCCATTTTTGGATTTGGAAGGTCCACTTTCAAGGACATGTCATATTCGAGGCTGTATTTGTAGTGGATTTAGTGAAGATAGAAGCAGTTCATTCTTAGGAGACACCCTAGTGTTTGACTGAGGTGAGGAGCTTCTTGGGGTTGTCCAAATACCCCCGAAGGACCATGCCCGACATTTCTAGAATATAATCAAATTTATCATCCATGAAATGGAAGGTAAAACCCTTCGTGTGGATATAGAAATTCCAGTAAAGACTTCAGAATCTAAAGGAGGGACAGATGAGTGCCCCCATCTTGAGACTACCTTAAGGGTAAATTGTTTATGTAGACATCTGTGACGGAGAAAGGAAAGGACTAGGTTGCGTCATGATGCAGGAGTGAGAAGTGATCACTTACAAATCAAAGTAGTTGAGGCATAATGTGTAGAACTTTGTGACCCATGACATAGAGTTGGAATCATTCGACTTTTCCTTAAATATGTGGTCGAACTACATGATGGGTGAATGATTTACTATGTAATCTGACCACACGAGTCTCGGGTATATCTTATCATAGAAGGACCTAAACATGAGACAGTGGTGATGGTTGGAGTTCCTCTAGGACAACGACATTAATATATTCTATACTCTTGGGAAGGGGAACGTGGTGGCAGACACACTCAGTGGGTGGTCTGGCTTACAATTGTTGAGTGAGGCCATAGAGTAGTAAACTGTTATATAGATATCCTTCATAGATAATGGTGGAGTAGCTTACCTTTAGTCAATGACTAAAACTCCTCCACTCTTACAGTGAGTTAGGGAGGCACAACTTTAGGATGTGGACTGTGAGGCCTGAAATGCTCATTTATCCTCAATATAAGCTCTTAATGGATTTTTGATAGGTGGTGAGAATGACATTCTTATCAAAGGATGCACTATGGTTCTACTAACGTTATGTGAGGAGGTATTTTGGGAGTTCCATACATATCGTTTTCTGGTACATCATTCTATGGAAAAGATGTACCGGGACCTCCATCGTTAGTACTGGTGGCCACGGATAAATAAATCAATGGCAAAATTCATTTCATGATACCTCCCTTGTCAACAAGTGCAGGCCAAGTATCAGGTCCTAGTTGGCAAGACACAACCACATGAGGTACCAGAATGGAAGTGGGATGTTATCTCCATGGAAATAATTTTGGGGTAACAACCCATGTATAGGGTTCACAATTCTATTTGTGTGATCGTTGAATGATTCACCAAGTCAACTCACTTCCTACCGATTTGAGAGTAGGGATCCGTAGAGGGCCTTGGATGACAATATGTCCAGGAGATAGTTCAGCTTCACGATGTTCCTTAGACGATATTCTTAGACCATGATGCACTCTATACATCCTGGTCGTGGAATGGGATTGCGGGAGGTATTCAATACTGAACTATTCTAGAGATCATTTTTTCACCCACAGATAGATGGTTAGATAGTGTAGCCATACAGACCATAGAGGACATGCTTCATGCTTGCGTCCTTGATTTCTGTAACAGTTGGGAGGAACACCTACCACTAGTGATGTTTTAATAAAACAATAGATATCACTCCACCATTGTCAGGGCACCGTTTGAGGCCTTTCATGGGTGGCCAGGAAGATCACCTCTAAGCTAGACAGACCCAGGGGAGTCAGCACTCATTGGTCCAAAGTTGGTATGGGCTACCACTGAGAAGGTGCAGATCATCCAGGAGCATATGGGGATTACACATAGAAGAAAAAAATCATACACTGATAAGATAAAAAGATGCTTGGAGTTCTAGAAGGGATACCATGTGTTCCTTCGGGTCTCACCCCGAGGGGGTTTACAGAGATTTGGCCTAGGCAGTAAGTTATCTTCGAGGTTCATTGGACATTTCCAAATTATTAGTAGAGTTGGCGTGGTGGCGTACCTCCTGGCTCTTCCACCACATATGGATTAGGTGCCCAATGTTTCCCATGTGTCACAACTGAGGAGGTACGTGCATAATCCATCACACTTCATCAATAGGGGCGAGCTTTACATTAAAGATGAGGAGATGGTTGCAGAGTTCCCAGTGGAGATAGAGAATTGACAGGAGTAGGTCCTTCATGGATGGTTGATTCCTCTATTTCACATATGGTGGAAGCACAAGAATTTTATGGAGATCACATGGGACCAGGAGGCTCTGATTCATTCTCAGTACCCCCATCTATTTGATTTTCTTTTATTCTGGATTTCTAGGATGTAAATAACTGAGGAGTGTAAAATGTAATGTCCAGAAATTTCCATATATATATATATTAAATTACATTAAATTATTTCATTACTATATTGTCTAATGGCACGTGATTATGAGGCTCAGTGAGCCCAAAATGGAATTTTGATCCTTTTTATGTTCGTTTAACTAAACGTGCAAGTGGTTTTTTCTAACATTTAATCTTGTGCTCAGATCAAAAATTCGAGAGCACTATTGAACTCGGAATGTTAGGATTCTATTAGAAAGTATGTAACTTCTAATAAAAAGTGTCAGAAGAGAATCATATTTTTTGGACTTTTTAGAAAATAATATAACAACACAAAAAGTAGTTTTATATAATTTCTCACCATTTTGAGGCGGATGAAGGTGCTACGGTGCGGTGACGAGTAACATTAAAGGATTCTCATTAATATATCATTTTTGTGCATCTTAACAACGTGACTTAGCAACGTAACAGAAATGATGAGACATTTTTTCTTTTAATAAGCTAATGCATTGGAGAGTTGAGAATTAAATCATGTAAATTATATGGAAAACCTACAATAAGGACTCCCTACAATGATGAATGATGACTGACAAGGATTTCTATAAATTTTGATGTCTTACGAAGAACGGGTCTAGAAAGGGAAAAATGACAACAGAGAATGAATCCTTGAGGTTAGAGCACTTCAATAGTGAACATTGATCGTGGTAAGAGTTTGTTTTGGTTATTTTTCCCCAATTCTTTTTCTAAATGAAAAACATAGATCAACCCATGAACATTTTGATCCACGAATTTCCCATTCTTGTAAGAGGGTTATGATTCTTTTGATTTTTTTGGGATTGAAATATTGTTGGTAGAACATCATCCCAAAACCTACCCCTATTTTAAAACTCTAAATGAGAGTGTGTGGGCTAGAATGGAAAAGGACCCATCCCCTCCTCCTGGGCATTCTTCGTGGATGAGAATTTTGAAAGGGGCGGAAGGGAAGGTTTATGACCTTCCTAGGGAAGGTGATACCCCACAATGGTCGAAGACGTAGTCAGGGTGAAGAACAGATCACCACTATAGACCCGTTGGTCCGATGAAGAGCCCACTGATGCGCTACGATGACGTAGAAGAGTTGTTTGTCATGGAAATCTTGGGTCATGGTGTAGTGAGAGGAGTCTTCAGGTGGGTAAGTGAAAAGAATGGGACCCATAGCCATGATCCACACTTCTCAGAGGCACGCGGTCACCCGACCGCATGCGGTAGTCCGGTCGGCCAAACTGGTCAGCCGCGTAGTTCTCAGATGCGGTCGATTGACCGTGGTAGGAGAGTCGACCCAGGAGATGACCTATATAGGAATGGGGAGCTAAAGGCAGCTGGCTCCCACATCCCATCCAGGCGGGGAACCTGTCCACCTTTGGCGGAATGGCCAGGCCAGTGCGCCAGATCCACCCTATTGGGCTGAAACCACCCTAATAGGCTGGACCCGCCCCATCAGGATGTCGAACCCGTGGCCCAACAGGCCGGACCGAGTCCCAACCGACCCTTTGTGTAAAAATACCATTATCCTTCAAATCAGAAGACTGATTGATTATTCATTTTTAGTGTTGGAGCCCTAGAGACAAGGCTAATATTTTATTCATAATCTATGTAGGATTTCCTGGAAGTTGAAATTTGATGAATGGATTGAGG
This sequence comes from Viscum album, assembly GCA_963277665.1. Taxonomy (NCBI): domain Eukaryota; kingdom Viridiplantae; phylum Streptophyta; class Magnoliopsida; order Santalales; family Viscaceae; genus Viscum; species Viscum album. The sequence goes on from OY728162.1 coordinate 827,726,882, forward strand.
AGAGTTTATCATGAGATCAAGCATGCTACATGCGGAAACCATGCATTTAGCTGAGACCTAAAGACTACTGATGAGAGAACCTATGTGGATTAGATACTATGGCTCGATGGGAAGCGGCTTCTATGTGACCATGAATGCCCCTGGTGGGGAGAGGCTTCTGTGTGATCCGGCAGACCCACGATACTTAACAAAAGGAGTAACATTGTATGTCCATATGTGGGAATAAGCATCTGTGTGTCCTGGAATTCCCATGGTGGGGTGAAGCTTATGTGTGACCCATCATACAAATTTTACTAATCATGGATGAGTTCAAAAGCAGTCCTAAGGTTAGTGGGAAGTGGCTTCTTTGTGACTCGGTAGGCCCCTTGTACTCATTATGGAGGATTTCTCCAGAAACCCATGGTGTTCGACGATGTAACTAATGATTCTACTTTCCTACTCTAGAATATACCCCCATGTGAGTTTTCTTGATTCGTGATGATACCTTGTGGTTTCTTGTGGTTTTATTTGTGGTCTTTCCTTTGTGTTTTGGGTCTCTACTGAGTATTTTGTTACTCAACGATGCACTGGCTTTGTCTGCATGTGTTGTGTCTCGTGCAGATGACTGCTTCCTTGACGGACGACATGGTGGCATAGTACCTGGTGGTGTCGAGTGAAACCAGGGAAATGGGACGTACATATATGGCTTATAGTAGCTAATATTTACTAACCCAACAGGAAAGGTTTTCAGTAGATGGCTATCCAAATATTATTTTCTAATTTTTTATTTTCCAGTTACTCTTTTGTGGGTTTGTTTTTGGCCCATTTGACTCTCATTTGTACTTATACTTAGTGATTGTTTAGTGGAATACTTATTTACTTTTCCAACTTTGGGATGTGGTTGTGTGTGAATGTGTATAGGTACTCAAGAAATGACTCCAACTTGTACGTCGATGCCTTCAGCAATATTAATCTACATCTGGCCATCAGGAAGAAGGCCTAGGTAATGTCACGACATGGGTCCTAGGGGACGGGTCGAGATGGAAAATCCCCTCAATGGTTAATAAATATGTTATGAACATATCAAATTAAAAACCAATTGTTATAAGTTTCTTCATAATGATATTTTAATTTATTTTGGACTTAGTATGGGAATGGATGTCATAATAGATAGGTTGAAAAATATGATTAACCCACTATCTTAGAGTACCCCTATAATTAAATCAATTGGATCTAACATTATGTTGTAATTTTTCTCTCAGTTTAGAAATATCATGATTGTGAGCCCAACAAATTGTTCTTAAAATAAATAATGTCTTCCTTGAAGAATGATTCCAATATAAAGAAAACATACATTGAAAAAATATGGGTTATTGGATCAGATATCTTCAGAAATTCATTTATAATGTTATGAAAAAATCTATCATGTCCAAGAAATATCTAAATCCTCAACATTGTATTATGATCGTGGAGAACTTGTATGAATGGTTTCTTTACTAGATCAACCTTGATTCCTTCTTCAGATATTATAATCACTAGAATGACACCTAATTAAACTAAAAATAGGAACTTTTTCCTATTGATAACTAAGAATTTCAATTCAAATATTTTAAGTACAAAATCATGTTTTTATAGGAATAATTCAATGTATATCCCATATACTGAGAGATAATCCATGAAAATATAAATAAATTCTACCACTGTGTTCTATAAAAGAAGTGGAACACACCTTCGAAAAGTCAATAGCAGTTTAAACATGTAAAAATACATGAGATGATAGATGAATGTTTGATTTGGGTAAGTAAACATTTTATTCTCTTTGATATTTAGATAAACCATTATTTAGTTGTAAATAAAATATTAATCTAAAATAAAATAGAACTCATATTTAGATCACCTATTAAGAAATGATCAATGATTAATTATGGAATATAGTACTTTCTTATGGATTTTCTAATATTTAATTGTCTATGAATACCCAATATCATGTAACTGTCATTGTAGGTATCATCTCATTATCATAATTCAGTATCATAGTCTTCCTCCCTTATCTGGAATTAATTGTAATGGGGGCACCCATTTCCTTTTATTTATTGAAATGAAGATCCCCGCATGAAGTACTTTAGGGCCATTTTTCTTAGAAAAATCATTAATAGTTTGTGTTATTCTAACCTATAGTAACAATCTTCGTTTTCTCACATCATCTAATCATGATATTTGTTTCAAAATGGTAGGTTTAATTCCATTAATAATGGAAATAAACAACGCGAGTTCTCCATACTTTTCTGAGAGATGTATGTCTCATATTTACCTATTTCTTATATTTTAACCCTTCTTCTAGTTGTACGTTTTATGTGTAAATGACAGGATTAATTCATTTTATAATGGAAACACAAAGTAAGTGATTTTTCCTTTTCCTCTAAATGTTTAATAATTTTTATTACTATTAATTTCTTATTTATGCATTTATAATCATTTTTAAAGAGTCCTTTTCACCCAAGAATAAGTACCACAATGTTTGTGTTAATGGATTAAACAAAGGCATTTTTATTTTGATTATTTAAAAAATTAATTCCTTATAAAAATCTATTTACAAGTGTTTTCTATATTTCATGACTTCAACTTCTTCTTCAACTTATGGTTTTAAATTATCCACCTTATGTTCCACCATATCATCAATTAGTTTCATTATATTAACTCTTTTACTATTTATAGACTCATTATGGATGGTTGGTATTTACTAGAATATATTATATAAAAATATTATTACTTAATTTCCTTATTAATAGTTTCAATAATATTAAATATGGATTATTCATCACTAGTGTTGAAAATTATAAATCATTTTTTGAAATTTGTAAATTATTTTTCAGTTTCATTTAATGGTATTCCAAGGATTAAGGGAATATCTCAGTCTTATTCTATCACGAGGATAAAAATATCAATGGGGAATCTAAATTTTTCCACCATGAAAAGACATATTCAAAAATCCTCATGGGTAATTAATCTATATACAAACATGTTGGAGTGAAAATAGTGTCATATTTGGATTTTCCAATCCCATATTTAAAAACAAAAATAAGGGAAAAAATTCATCTCACTCCTAAGTCATAATGTGTATTATTGAAAGTGCATGAACTAATGGTGAAAATAATGGAAAATATTCCAAGATCCATCATATTTGGAGGTATATTCTTTTGAAATTCTATTTGATACCCTCTTAAAAGATAAATAACACAATAAAAATCTATAATTATATTTTTATAATAATTACTTTAAAATTTTATCATAATCCAACATTTAAGAAATAGATTCACTGAAAGAGATGTGTATATAAAGTAATATGAAACCATATAAAACCTCTTATATTGCATTTAAAAACTACATTACCATATCCTCCCTATGATAAAAAGAGTGGTTATTTATGGTTCTATCTATTTATTTCATTATTCTCCTTATAAACCTATTTTATAGATTTTCCCATCTTAAAATTTCTATTTTATTATTCTATTTTATCCTCTTTCTCTTTTCAATTGTTCTCATTAAACCTTAGCTTTTATTATTCCATTTAAAAAAAATTTATTTAAATTTTTCTTATTTTATTCCATATATCATCTTAAAAAAGTTTCATAGCCTTCACCTTCTCTCTTTGGTTTCATATATGTTACTTGGTAGGGTATTGATTAGTATCTCTAACATTTTTTGATATATTTTCCCAACTTGGTTCTAGAGTTTTAGGTTGAGTATTGTCGATTCATTTTAGAATGTAGTTGTCTTATAATCCACTGAAAATACTTTTGGATAATTTTATTCAGGATTAATTTAAGTGATTTTTAGGGGATAGGAATGAGGTTTGGGATAGAATTTATGAGGAGGCTAGTTGGTTTATGTTTGAGGGGAGGTAATAGATAGAATAACCTCAAGGCATGTGGTCGAAGTGATTTTTTGGGTATACCATTATTTTATTGGAAAATTAAGACACATTTCTATTATCTAAAAAATGGATTTAGTTATTGATTGGGTTGGATCCACCTCCATTTGATGTAGGTATTTTGGAATTTTTTGGGGATTTATTATAACTAACATAGTTTCAAAAGAAAGCTTTAGTATCCTATAAACCATACAAGAACCTTGGTATATATGGGGGCTTGTCACACCCCGACTGCAGATACCCTTATCTTACTCTTTTCTTGGTCTCGGTCTGAATTTTTAACGTTTATTTATGTTGAAGGGTTTCGCGCCAGTGCGCGGTCATCGCATCGTTAGCGGTGACCGTGCGGTTGGCCCGGGTGACTACGTGTTCGCCCGATGTTTAAAATTGAGAATTTTATGTCGTCATTTTATTATTATTATTATTATTTTTTATTTTATTTTATCATTATTATTATAAAGTTTATTTATTATTATTATTATAAAGTTTTATTAATATTATTATTATAAATTTTTATTATTATGAAGATTAGATTTTATTCTTTTATTTAGTCTTCTATTATTGTTATTATGGTTATTATTATAATTATTATAAGGTTATTACAATTATTATTATTATTATTATTATTATTATTATTGATTATGTATATATATATATATAGTTTTTTGTTTAACCCCCCTAACCCTATTTCCTATTCCCGTAGCCGCCACCCCATCCCCCGTTTTCCTCTGTCTCTCCTTCACCGCACCGAGCAGCACCCAGCTCCTCCTCCGCTCTGGTGACAGCGGCCTGCTTCCCGCCGGCACCCCGCCGCGCCCAACCATCCTTTCCCGGCCCTCCGGCGCTCCGCCCCTCTCAGCCTGCCCTCCGGCCTCCGTCCCGACCTCCGGCGCCAGCACCTCCAACGCGGCCCTCCACGCAGACCGCACCGCCCCGCCAGCAGCTGCTCTCCGACCTCGCGCGACCACCGGCGCCCAGGACTCCGCCGGAAACCCTTCTCCCCTCGGCGCCTAGTACCCCGACGACCCTCTCCATTCTCTCTCTCTCCCCCTCGGCGCCCCCTGTTCAGCGCGCAAGCCCCTCCGGCACTCCCCCCCAGCCTCTGCACGCCTCTGGCCGCGCTGCCTCCGGCCGGCCGGCCTGCCTCCTACGTTTCTGGCCCGGCACGCCCCTGCTCCAGCGTCCGGCGGTCCGAACGCCGCCCTACTCCGCCCCTGCTCCCCCGGTGCGCCGTCCGCCGCCTCCGCCCTCTCGTCGTCCGACTCCCCTGCGTGCTGCGCCATCCCGGCTTCCCCCGGCCTTCTCCGCCTGTTCCTGTCACTGACCCCCGCGGTCCTCCCGCGCGCTCCCCGCTCCCCGCCGTCCCGAGCCCGCACCTGCACCCAGTTGCCGTCGCCCTCGCCGCCGTCCGGCGTTCCCCCCTGCGCGCTCCCTTCCCCCCTGCAGTAAGTTTTCATTTTATTTTTATTATGTTTTGTTTTTTTTAATCATATAAATGATATTATTATTATTAATGTTATAATGTTAATATTCTTTTTATTATTATTATTATTATTATATTATGTTATACTTACTATTATTATTACATTATGTTATTCTTCTTATTATTATTATATTATTATTATTATTATGCTATTGTTATTATATTATTATTATTAATATTATAATGTTAATATTATTTTATATTATTATTATTATTATATCATTAATATATTATAATTATGTTAAATTGTTATTATTGTTGTTATTATTATTATTATTATTATGATTATTAGCATATTATTAATATTATTTTATTATGTCATTGTTATAATTAATGTTATCTTATTATAAATGTTATTATAATTACTATTATATTATTACTGTTACTATTGTTATTATAATTATTATCATATTAATATTATTATTATTATTATTATTATTATTGTATTATATTAATATAGTTATTACTATTATATTATTATTGTGCTGAATTATTATTGTTATTTATTTATTCTCCTGGTTATTTTTGTATGTGTTATTTATCTATATATATTTGTTTAATCGCTTATTTGTTTATTAATCAATTGATTAATTAATTTATTCATTTATATAATTATTTATTTTTCCTTCGTGGCATCTTGGTGTTTATATTTAATTTATATCAATCCTCTTTCTATCGCGGGTTGAGTGACGTGAACTTTTTCCACTGTTCAGCGTACGCAGTTAGTCCACAGGGGTTCGTTCTACTTTCTGCTGGGTTTCCGTCATGTCCGCTCCTTGTTTGAGGTAGGCGAACTCACCTGTTTCCTTTTCGAAGCACTCTGTTGGTACTTGAATTACTTTAAATTGGTTTTGTTCCATGATTCGCATGTTTATTATATCCTTGCGTGACTTATTTTGGTGATCTAAGATCCATAGTTTTTGTTCAAAAAATTAAGTTTGAAGCAATTATATTTTATGCCTATGTAGTTGTACACTAGATGTTGTTTTGCACATTTTATTGTTTATATAGTGAACTGCGGTAGTGTTTTCGTGCTGAAAGATTTGATTAAAAATAAACTTTAGGATGCTCCTCTGTTTATGCACCTGTTTATGCTTTTCCAGCTTGGTTGGAACTAAATGCCTATATTTTCTAATGTGATCATTGGTTGTTTTAAGTGGTGTTCTTTTTGTAAAAATCACTCTTGGATCTTATTATCCTGTGCTGGTTAGTTTTATGAAATTTAGCATCATTCGGAAGTGTTGTCGTGCCCCTTTGCAGGTTTGACGCACCATTGGATGTTGACACATCCATGGGTGCACCAGGTGCACACATGGATGTGCCCTCAAATGAAGATGGTGTTTGAAATTGTTACCATTTATTTTCATTTATTTTTATTTTCTCGAAATCTCGACATTTCTAAATGGTTCTTGGTTTCAAAATGTTTTCGCCTCTTTTTGAGACACATCGAACTTGTTTAAAAAGAAATCTACGAAAATATGCCCGTTTGGCCTTTTATTTAATACAAAAGCAGCGCTTGAGTTTTTGAAGAAGATATTTTGAAATGCTCGTGTGAAATCATTTGATTTTGTAAAAAAAAACCGAGTGTTCGCTTGGCGACTTCAGGTATTCTTATGAAGTGGTTTTGATAATTAAATGACGTGAAGGCCCGGTTGGCACTTTATTAATTGTGAAGTGATTGAACAGATATATATATATATATATATATATGCATACTTGTGAGGGCATCTCTACAGGGGGACTTCCCTTCGAGGGTTGTCGTGTAGCGATGTCCGTGTAAGGGGTTGGCAAGTGCGGTGAGATGAGTCACGCATGCGTGGGCCTCCCACTTACACAGTGTTACTAAAACCACCATGGGTTCCTGGGCGTCTTGTATATTATCGAGTGACGATTGCTTTCTAACCCTGATTAGACGGGTTGGTACCCCCTGGAGTTGTAGACAGGCCAGGAGGGATGTGCCACTGGTTGGCTATTAGGGCGGCCAGTTAGTTATTGACTATGGAGTACCACGCCGGCAGGTAGTCTGAACCCGAGTACGTCCAGGGGTTTTATAGGGATTTTTAGGATCACCCATGGTTACTTGTTCACCTTGATTGTTTACTTTCAGTTATTCTTTACAGCTTATAGTGTTACTTGTGTCCTTTTGCACTACTATCATCTTTCATTACTTGGTTACTTTCTGTTTCACTGGTTTTCTTTCAGCCTGTACTGTTTACCTGTTCCTTTTTAGCACAGTCGTAGTATCATCTGTATTTGGTGTTGTTTATAAAAACATGAAATGGTTTTGAAAGTGATTTATAGTGTGCGTTGGGTTTCCAAATGGGGAAAACATGTTGTTTATTTTTAAATGTGAAAAATCTATTTTATAATTGTATTTTTTTCAAACCTGTGTCAACGGATTGCTTGGGAAAGGAAACTTTTGGATTCAGTGGTTTACATTGGCTTACCTACTGGGAATTTTTAATGCTCATGCCTATATTATCATTTCAGTTGCAGGTCTTCCCTTGCTCAGGTCTTCTGTTTGAGTCGCTCAGTGTTGGAGCGAGGTTGCTCTCTAGTTGGGTGGTGACCTGAGAGGTCACATGGAGGTACGTGGTCCTGTGGCTTTTATTTCTTTTCTGCTGTTAGTGTTTATATATTCTGTTCTATTTACTTTTTTTTGGGCTGAAATCGTTCCCACCTGCTTAATTTTGATGCCCGGCACTTGTTGCCATCCCGGGGGGATTGGGAACGCCCCTCGGGACTTGCCGCGGACCGGCTCGGGCGCCCGGTTCAGGGTCGACCCGGGCTGGTTCGTGACAAAATGGTATCAGAGGTGGTTCTTGTTATTTGGGTTGTCCGGTAGAAGGATATTAGGACTGTCGGAACTCGAGGGGTAATTACGGGAAGAGCGTCGCGAACTCTTGCTCGCACTGATCTTCGAGTTACCAGGGGTAGTTCGGGAATTGTGTCCTTGTCTTTTCTGGTTTGTCTTGGATTGAGAGATGACAATGGAGGCAAGCCGACGTTACGTCGTGATTTCACATGGAGTAGTGACCCATGTGGAGTCTGAGTACACGGTTTGAATTCCTCCTAGTGGTCGATGCTGACTCGAGACATGGCTCACTACCATGTCGCCAGGTTGAGCGTGACTACTAGTCCCTCACTTCAGTGGTTGATGCAAATTTGGTTGCTGCTTTCGTTTTGGTTTGTGTGAGTGCGTGATTGGAAATGAAAAAAAAGTTTTTGAAAGATTGGACTGGTTTTTTTTAAAAGTATTTGAATGTATGAAATGGGTTTTGAAACTGAAATATCTTGATTTGGAAATCTGTTGTTTTCTTGGAATTGGTTATGAATGATTTGGGTTGAAACCTCAGTTCCTCTTTATGAACGTCTGCACATGTGTGAGAATTCATGGAAAGTGTGTGTTGATGCACGTATGAATGGAATGTGGATGAAGACATGTGCAACGGTTCATGAGATTACCTGGGTGTGTATTTGAAATTAAAGGCTTGATTTTGTTTTCTCAATTGGTTTAAAAAGGGAAAAAGTTTTGGAAAGTTTTTGGTTTGAGAGTGGATTGGTTTTTGGAAAGTGATCTCGAGAAAGGGTGGTTTTGAAATCAAAAATGAAAAGGAAATTTTAAACAGGAGATTTTATTTTGGGTTGTGTTGTATTTGTTTGGTCCTTGTGCTGACTGTTTTTGATGAAGGCGCTTTTATTGACGTTGCTTCGATTTGATGTTGGTTTTGGTCTTGTGTTTTATATGTCGCTCAGGAAATGCCGCCCAGAAAGGTCTCTAAGGATTCGGATAAGTCATGCCCAGTTTTTGGTCCTCCTCAGACTTTACCTATTCTCCATGGTGATCAGGGTCCGTTAGAGGCAGTGGAATGGCTCGAGGAAGTGGAGCGTGTCTTTAGAATGTTGGGAACTACCGATAATGTTAAGGTTCGTGCAATTATGGAGTTGTTTGAGGGTCCAGCTCTGGACCAGTGGAATATGGTTACCCCACCGTCAACGCAAGGTAAAATGACGTGGTATGTCTTTAAAACGGTTTTCATCCAATGGTTTGTACCTGAGGAAGTGAAGCTGGAGAAAAAGGGAGAGCTTGTGAATATTCAACAAGGTCAACGGACGGTGAAGACGTATGTTGACCATTTCAAGGAACTGATTCCCTTTTCTCCAGAGGCAGCGTCGCATGAGCTCATGAAGGTCTCTCTTTTCTCTGGGGGTCTTCGTCCAGAGATCAAGAAGCGAGTCCTCCCTTATAAAGACATTTGTTTCGAGAAGCTGGTGGAGGAAGATTTCTTGGCTGAGTTGGTTTCCGGTGTACGGGTGGTTAGTACTTCAGCGTCCCCTGTTGTTGTTCGTAAGAGTTCCCCCTCTGGTGAGGAAAAGGCGCCAGAGATACCTGTTCCTAATGAGTTATCCCCTTTGGTCCCAGCTTCCAGTTCATCAGATCGTTCGATGGTATGCTTTCAGTGTGGCCGTTTCGGGCATTTAAAGTCGTCTTGTCGCAACCCTCTGAAGACGTGTCATTGCTGTGGTTGTCTGGGTCATCTGGAGAAGTTTTGCAAGAAGCGTCGCTTGAAGAGGAAGCTGTGTTGGGAGAATGTCAGTACCTGACTGTGAGGCAGAAGATGCTTCAGCCATCAGAGCCCCAGCCACAAGTCTCGGGGTGAAGCTCGCGCACAGTCAGGAGTCCCCAGGGGTGTGAAGCCTTGGTCCAGGTTTTTTGTTCCATGTTAACAGCAGAACAATCAAGATCTTTTAGTACTTGTTTTTCTACTGTTAAGTTTTGACGTTTTTGTATGTTCATTGTTTTACCATGGGGTTATCATGGACTTATTCTATTACAATCCAAGTAGTCTGGATTATGTGGATGTGTTGTTTCTAAATCGTGTGTCCTTCTTAAAAGTGTGTTTGACTCTCGTGTGGGTTGACCTCGTTTTAGTTATGTTGTCGATGTGGATATGCTTTGTGGACTTCGGTGGATCATGTCTCCAATTTGATGTTAGTCAAATGTTTTCTATGGGTTTTCCCTGGTGTTGAAGTTGTTGACTCTAGTAGAGGGTTCAAGGTTTCGACGAAGGTGTTGTTTTTCACTCATGCTATGAGAGTTGGTTTAAACCGGTTGGGAGTTCCCGCGTCGACCCCCCCTTTTTCTAGGGTTGTCTATTTAGATGGTCAACTTTTCTGCACTAGTTAAGTTCTTGTGGTGGGGAGAACCCCTTCGTGTTCTCCCCTCAATCTCGGACCCCAGTTTTCTCTTGAATCGGTCAGGTGTGACCTGTGCAGAGTAAGGTCATCCCCGAGATTCTCAGTTCTCTTTGGTTCCTTTAGTTCCGTTGGGGCATGGACTTAAATCTTGACTGACTTTTGGCCTGGTGACTTTCTGGGGGCAGAAAGTGTCTGTGGTGGGGAGAATTGTCACACCCCGACCGCAGATACCCTTATCTTACTCTTTTCTTGGTCTCGGTCTGAATTTTTAACGTTTATTTATGTTGAAGGGTTTCGCGCCAGTGCGCGGTCATCGCATCATTAGCGGTGACCGTGCGGTTGGCCCGGGTGACTACGTGTTCGCCCGATGTTTAAAATTGAGAATTTTATGTTGTCATTTTATTATTATTATTTTTTTTTATTTTTTTTATCATTATTATTATAAAGTTTATTTATTATTATTATTATAAAGTTTTATTAATATTATTATTATAAATTTTTATTATTATGAAGATTAGATTTTATTCTTTTATTTAGTCTTCTATTATTATTATTATGGTTATTATTACAATTATTATAAGGTTATTACAATTATTATTATTATTATTATTATTATTATTATTGATTATGTATATATATATATAGTTTTTTGTTTAACCCCCCTAACCCTATTTCCTATTCCCGTAGCCGCCACCCCATCCCCCGTTTTCCTCTGTCTCTCCTTCACCGCACCGAGCAGCACCCAGCTCCTCCTCCGCTCCGGTGACAGCGGCCGACTTCCCGCCGGCACCCCGCCGCGCCCAACCATCCTTTCCCGGCCCTCCGGCGCTCCGCCCCTCTCAGCCTGCCCTCCGGCCTCCGTCCCGACCTCCGGCGCCAGCACCTCCATCGCGGCCCTCCACGCAGCCCGCACCGCCCCGCCAGCAGCTGCTCTCCGACCTCGCACGACCACCGGCGCCCAGGACTCCGCCGGCGACCCTTCTCCCCTCGGCGCCTAGTACCCCGGCGACGCTCTCCATTCTCTCTCTCACCCCCTCGGCGCCCCCTGTTCAGCGCGCAAGCCCCTCCGGCACTCCTCCCAGCCTCCGCACGCCTCTGGCCACGCTGCCTCCGGCCGGCCGACCTGCCTCCTACGTTTCTGGCCCGGCACGCCCCTACTCCAGCGTCCGGCGGTCCGAACGCCGCCCTGCTCCGCCCCTACTCCCCCGGTGCGCCATCCTCCGCCTCCGCCCTCTCGCCGTCCGACTCCCCTGCGCGCTGCACCATCCCGGCTTCCCCCGGCCTTCTCCGCCTGTTCCCGTCACCGACCCCCGCGGTCCTCCCGCGCGCTCCCCGCTCCCCGCCGTCCCGAGCCTGCACCTGCACCCAGCTGCCGTCGCCCTCGCCGCCGTCCGGCATTCCCCCCATGCGCGCTCCCTTTCCCCCTGAAGTAAGTTTTCTTTTTATTTTTATTATGTTTTGTTTTTTTAATCATATAAATGATATTATTATTATTAATGTTATAATGTTAATATTCTTTTTATTATTATTATTATTATATTATGTTATACTTACTATTATTATTACATTATGTTATTCTTCTTATTATTATTATATTATTATTATTATTATGCTATTGTTATTATATTATTATTATTAATATTATAATGTTAATATTATTTTATATTATTATTATTATTATATCATTAATATATTATAATTATGTTAAATTGTTATTTTTGTTGTTGTTATTATTATTATTATTATTATGATTATTAGCATATTATTAATATTATTTTATTATGTCATTGTTATAATTAATGTTATCTTATTATAAATGTTATTATAATTACTATTATATTATTATTGTTACTATTGTTATTATAATTATTATCATATTAATATTATTATTATTATTATTATTATTATTATTATTGTATTATATTAATATAGTTATTACTATTATATTATTATTGTGCTGAATTATTATTGTTATTTATTTATTCTCCTGGTTATTTTTGTATGTTTTATTTATCTATATATATTTGTTTAATCGCTTATTTGTTTATTAATCAATTGATTAATTAATTTATTCATTTATATAATTATTTATTTTTCCTTCGTGGCATCTTGGTGTTTATATTTAATTTATATCAATCCTCTTTCTGTCGCGGGTTGAGGGACGTGCACTTTTTCTACTGTTCAGCGTACGCAGTTAGTCCGCAGGGGTTCATTCTACTTTCTACTGGGTTTCCGTCACGTCCGCTCCTTGTTTGAGGTAGGCGAACTCACCTGTTTCCTTTTCGAAGCACTCTGCTGGTACTTGAATTACTTTAAATTGGTTTTGTTCCATGATTCGCATGTTTATTATATCCTTGCGTGACTTATTTTGGTGATCTAAGATCCATAGTTTTTGTTCGAAAAATTAAGTTTGAAGCAATTATATTTTATGCCTATGTAGTTGTACACTAGATGTTGTTTTGCACATTTTATTGTTTATATAGTGACATGCGGTAGTGTTTTCGTGCTGAAAGATTTGATTAAAAATAATCTTTAGGATGCTCCTCTGTTTATGCACCTGTTTATGCTTTGCCAGCTTGGTTGGAACTAAATGCCTATATTTTCTAATGTGATCATTGGTTGTTTTAAGTGGTGTTATTTTTGTAAAAATCACTCTTGGATCATATTATCCTGTGCTGGTTAGTTTTATGAAATTTAGCATCATTCGGAAGTGTTGTCGTGCCCCTTTGCAGGTTTGACGCACCATTGGATGTTGACACATCCATGGGTGCACCAGGTGCACACATGGATGTGCCCTCAAATGAAGATGGTGTTTGAAATTGTTACCATTTATTTTCATTTATTTTTATTTTCTCGAAATCTCGACTTTTCTAAATGGTTCTTGGTTTCAAAATGTTTTCGCCTCTTTTTGAGACACATCTAACTTGTTTAAAAAGAAATCTACGAAAATATGCCCGTTTGGCCTTTTATTTAATACAAAATTAGCACTTGAGTTTTTGAAGAAGATATTATGAAATGCTCGTGTGAAATCATTTGATTTTGTAAAAAAAAACTGAGTGTTCGCTTGGCGATATCAGGTATTCTTATGAAGTGGTTTTGATAATTAAATGACGTGAAGGCCCGGCTGACACTTTATTAATTGTGAAGTGATTGAACACACACACACACACATATATATATATATATATATATATATGCGTACTTGTGAGGGCATATCTACAGGGGGACTTCCCTTCGAGGGTTGTCGTGTAGCGATGTTCGTTTAAGGGGTTGGCAAGTGCGGTGAGATGAGTCACGCGTGCGTGGGCCTCCTACTTACACAGTGTTACTAAAACCACCATGGGTTCCTGAGCGTCTTGTATATTATCGAGTGATGATTGCTTTCTAACCCTGATTAGACGGGTTGGTACCCCCTGGAGTTGTAGACAGGCCAGGAGGGATGTGCCACTGGTTGGCTATTAGGGCGGCCAGTTGGTTATTGACTATGGAGTACCACGCCGGCAGGTAGTCTGAACCCGAGTACGTCCAGGGGTTTTCTAGGGATGTTTAGGATCACCCATGGTTACTTGTTCACCTTGATTGTTTACTTTCAGTTATTCTTTACATCTTATAGTGTTACTTGTGTCCTTTTGCACTACTATCATCTTGCATTACTTGGTTACTTTCTGTTTCATTGGTTTGCTTTCAGCCTGTACTGTTTACCTGTTCCTTTTTAGCACAGTCGTAGTATCATATGTATTTGGTGTTGTTTATAAAAACATGAAATGGTTTTGAAAGTGATTTATAGTGTGCGTTGGGTTTCCAAATGGGGAAAACATGTTGTTTATTTTTAAATGTGAAAAATCTATTTTATAATTGTATTTTTTTAAACCTGTGTCAACGGATTGCTTGGGAAAGGAAACTTTTGGATTCAGTGGCTTACTTTGGCTTACCTACTGGGCATTTTTAATGCTCACGCCTATATTATCATTTCAGTTGCAGGTCTTCCCTTGCTCAGGTATTCTGTTTGAGTCGCTCAGTGTTGGAGCGAGGTTGCTCTCTAGTTGGGTGGTGACCTGAGAGGTCACATGGAGGTACGTGGTCCTGTGGCTTTTATTTCTTTTACACTGTTAGTGTTTATATATTCTGTTCTATTTACTTTTGTTTGGGCTGAAATCGTTCCCACCTGCTTAATTTTGATGCCAGTCACTTGTTGCCATCCCGGGGGGATCGGGAACGCCCCTCGGGACTTGCCGCGGACCGGCTCGGGTGCCCGGTTCAGGGTCGACCCGGGCTGGTTCGTGACAGGACCTCTTCACATATCACAATAATATAAAATGGGTTTGAGAGTTAGTGATTATGAATAATGTGATTGTGTTAGTGACACTATATATTATAAGTTATTTCATTTATTTATTAATGATTCTAATGGGGTTTCCAAGAAGGTGATCTAATCCAATTAAAATATATCTGTCCTCAATGGGATCTAATCACTTTTTCATGATTTATAATTATGTTTAATTTCATATATAATTTCTTTTACAACATTAAATTTTTTCCTAATTAACCCTTTAATGGATAGTTCATTGATCATGACTCAAGTCAAAGGATGTCAAAAATAATTAATTGATTAATTTATAGGAAAACAAAGATTATCTTATGTAACAACTTCCCCATGAACACTTTTATTTTATCCCATGATTCTTATATAGATTAACCATCGACTTTTTAAATTATTAGGATTTCATTTATGAATTTCTATATCATCTATAGTGGAAAGTATTTGAATAATAATCATTTTTAATGGTTATCCTAGGTTTTCATGTAACCATAGAGTTAACTCTTTCACCAATCTATTTCTTAGGCACAGTGAGAGAATTAGAATACTATAAATGATATAGAATTTTTTTTACTCTTTTATTGTTGAACATATCACAAATTTCCCTAAGGATAGTCAAGTATCAATGTAATTATTAATTTTTTGTGCCAGTAAATCAAACAGAGTTTTTTTATAAGTATTAGACTTAGATTAACAATAAAATTTTTCACCTAAATGAAAATATGAACAAAACTAGAGGGAAAACATAATTACATGATAAATCATATTGCATTGTGGATCTATCCGATGTAATTTGTGGTTCTCAATTATGTTGGATCTCATTCGAGATTTTTCCTTGATGTACATTGCATATAGTTGAATGAATGTTCTCTTGGATGGTAAATCATCTATATGGTCATATGAACATCTTATTCTTAGGGTTATAATCAATCATTTCTCATGAATTAAGGCTCATTAATCATGTTTTGTTCATCCTATTCATGCATTATGTTTCTTGAAATGAAAAAATAACAGATTCACATAAGTTGAATTAAAATAAGTTGTATTAATAATTTATGATTAGATTTGGTTTATAAAAAATGATTTATTACGCTCCTATGTTGACACTTTATCACTACTAATAGTTCCAAAATATTTTTCCATCCCCCAAGAAATATGTATTCTAGTGGGTTATGATGATTCAAAATTAAGTTCTCATTATTTTTATCATTCTAATACGTCTTATAATAGAGAAGGTCCATGGTTGGTCCCATGAGTTATACATATAATCCACAACATAAATGCATAGAACTTATTATTATGTGTAAATATATTAATTTAGAGGGATCAAAAAAATTAATCAAATAGGCTAATGGTTTTAAAACAATAAATTAAATATAGAATCAAAGGATCAATATCAAATTCTATTTTTGGAATAGATACCAACATCATTCATTCATTAATTGGGTTTAATACATAAGTTTCAATTTTTTGGTTTTAAGTTTAATAGTTTTTTATGGTAAAATTTGTTGATATTAATTGAGAAAATAATAATATATTTTTAAAATAATAAGTTCAGACTAATTTCATTAAGTTAAATATTTAAATTAAATGATAAATCCATATATTTTTAATATATTAATTTTTTTCAACTAGTATTTATTTCCTTTCTTAATAAGTCCATTTTCCAAATACTAACTAATAAATAATATTAAAATTGATGACTGAAATTGATTCCTAAAAGTAATGAATATTCATGAATAAAATTGATAGATAATTTAAACACCCAAACTTCTACTCTTGATCCCTTACCTTATATGTGAATTTACACACATAGTTGAGGGAATATGAACCATATTTTACTTGATTATATTTTAAAGTGAGTGAAAATAGTACATTAATTCTGATTCATGTGGCTATATAATCACTACTTCCCTTCACTAATAATTGTCCTTATTTATTCCACCCTGTGTGAGAGAATTGAGTTTGATTGGCGCTGTTGCTGCAAGCTATGAAGTAGTGGAAGAAGTTTTTCTGATTTTTTGTAAGTGAAGAAAAAGAATATATTTTTTAAATATCATTAAAAATTTGTTTGTTTTTTTATTTTCAAATAAAACATATTTTTATTTTTAAATTTAGTCTTGTGATGTTTATTTTTCTTTTAGGCCAATAGTTTGTTTATTCTATTGATGCAATAAAGTTATGATTTATATAATAATAAATTCCCCATGAAAAATATATTTATCATATCCAATAGAAAATTTTTACAATATCATGTTCTCAAAAACTTCATGTATATTCACCTATCATATGAAATTAAAATACTAATGTAGACATCCTATTCATCTATATACAAATCATTTTACAATTCCAAAATCAAATGAAAACTCTAATCCCTCAATATACTAAATTGTATTTTGGGTAATGTAATCCTAATTTAATCAATTTGTAAATTAATAATAAATATCTCCATAAAAAACAGAACACACCATAATTAAATAAACTCGTGTTAAATATAAAACATATCAAGGAATAATATAATATAATTTATAAAATTTAATTAACAAAAATTCATCAAATATAAATAAATTACAATCAATTGATTTTATAATTTCATATTCTATGATATAAATATATCAAATAGCATGTAGAAAAATATGTGTGAAATATTATAATAATGAATAATATATAATGTATTAACAAATAAACATCACAAAATCAATCATAATTTATAAATGCATCAAAAAACAATTAAAAATGTAAACAAAAAAATTTCCCTAATAATAAACTTAAAAATATGTATACATCCCGACATGATATGTCATGAAATCCCTAATTAATTATAATTAAAAACTTTTATATCCTAAAAATACAAATATAAAATTTTAAATACCTCTCTAGATCCCATTGAGTTCTTTGAAGTAAAATAATAATAATGAAAAGACAATACTAGTTCTTCTATAAATATACCTTGTACCCAGAATAAATTTATAGATAAGGCTAATAGGTTAATGTGATGTATGATATAAAATGATAAGCCACTTCAAATAAAGAGTTGTTTTGGAAAATAATGAGAGGATGAGATTGAGAAATATAAAAGGGGTTTATAGTAAGAATAAATAGGGGATAGGAGTTTCTTGGGATGGATGGTGGAAGATATGGGATGACATGGTGGGGATGTTTATATAAGGGATGGTGTACCATAGGGATACACGGGATATAACAATGAGAAGGAGAGGTGGTGTGATTGTGATAAATGGGTTTAAATAACAAAATGTTTTTCAATAAATATAGATATAAAATAATAGTGTTTGGTTTTAAAATAATCAACACTAATATTTCATTACATGGTGATGAAGTTAACTACCACTAATTAAGTTGGATGAACTGGAAAGAGCCTCAAAAGTTTAATTAGTGGTGTGTTTTCAAAGCTTCTGTTAATAAAACACGACAAAGGATTTTTTTTTATTGTTGTGTAATCATTGACTATTCTACTCATGATGTTTGCACTTTTCAATCCTCGGTATTAGAGATCATGAGGATAATCCATCCTATTGGAACAACACATATTTTGGGTGTCGTCGTATATTCTTATATATGAGGATGTGTATTCATCTTTTAATGTGAGATAATTTTAAATATATATCATTGATTGTATACTTTGTTACATCATC
This sequence comes from Viscum album, assembly GCA_963277665.1. Classification (NCBI taxonomy): domain Eukaryota; kingdom Viridiplantae; phylum Streptophyta; class Magnoliopsida; order Santalales; family Viscaceae; genus Viscum; species Viscum album. The sequence continues at coordinate 827,745,445 of OY728162.1, forward strand.
AAAAACACAACATTTATATCTTTTGGAAGGTATTTCGCATCTCGTGTGTTATTAATATTATGAAATTTATTGAATGATCAAGATGAGATTTATCATATCATTTCATAGTAAAATGATATCTCTAGGACTTTTATTGGAATGTTGGGCCTTGAAGAAATTCATTGCCATCGTAGATGAAGGAATGTAAATAAATTACGGTCAAAAAATGATAAATAAACAATGATAGGATATTGAAACAATGTTCCCATAAATTTTTATGTGATATTGTATATTTAAGACGTCATAATAGAATGTAATGGTCAATATGAGGTTTTTATAGATTTCAAAAAATATTCATCTCTTTAGGGGGCATGGTTTTTTTTAGAAACACCTCTTAGTCCTTGAGAAACTCTAAACACTATTTATATAATGTACAATATTTTCATTGAAAAAGTATAAATAAAAAAAATTATATCCCAAGAATACAAATAGTAAATTTTCTATACCTCTCTAAATCCCATGGAGTTTGTTGATGTCATATAATAATAAAGAAAAGATAATATTACTTCCTCTAGAAATATAACATGTACTCAGAATAAATGTATAGAGAATGATAATAGGTTAATGTGACATATTATATAAAATTATAACCCACTTCAAATAAAGAGTTGTTTTGGATAACAATGGGAGGATAAGATTGAGAAATATAATAGGGGATCATAGGAAGAATGAAAAGGGGGTGGGAGGTTCATGGGATGGATGGAGGAGGATATGGGATGACATAGTGGGGATGCTTTTATAATGGATGGATGACCAATGGGAATAATGAGATAGAAAAAGAGAAAGAGGGGTGATGTGACTTTGATAAATGGGTTTAAATAAAAAAATGTTTTTAAATAACTATTGATATAAAATAATAGTGTTTGGTTATATGATAATGGACACAAATATTATATTACCTGGTCATTGTAGTTAACTACAAATAATTAAGTTGGATGAGCTGGTGAGATCCTCTAGAGTTTAATAAGTGGTGGCTTTTTGAAACTTTGGTTAATAAAACACGACAAATGATGTTTTTTATTGTTTTGTAATCATTGAGAATTCTACTCCTGAAGTTCGCACATTTCGATCATGAGTATTAGAAATCATGAGGACAATATGTCCAATTGTAACACCACATATTTTGGGTGTCGCAGTGTATTCCTATATATGAGAATGTGTATACATATCTTAATGAGAGATACTTTTAAATACATATCATTGATTGTATACTTTGATACATCATGAAAACCACAACATTTATGCCTTCATCTAGGTATTTTGCAACTAGTGTGTTATTAATATTATAAAATATATTGAATGATCAAGATAAGATTTATCATATCTTTGTATAGTAATATGATATCTTTAGGACTTCTATTAGAATGTTGTTCCATTAATAAATTCATGGCCATCATAGATGAAGGAAAGTGAATAATGTATGGTCAAATAATGATAAATAAACAATGATAGGATATTGAAACAATGTATCCATCAATAATTATTAGATATTGTAAGATATGTACATTATAATAAAATGTGAGGATTAATATGATGATTTTATAGATTTGAAAAAATATCCATCTCTTTAGGGGGGCACAGTTTTTTTAGAAACACCTCTCAGTCCATGAGAAACACTAAACACTATCTATATATATGGTAAAATAGTTTAATTGAAAACTTTTATTGATAATGTTTCAGAAAATCTAATTAGAAATGAATATATTTATCAGTGTCGTTACAATTAATTCATTATAAAATTAGTGGATCTAAGAATATAGTTATTTGAATGAAAATAAATTATTGGATATTTATTACGTATATTTGAGAGGAACAACCTAAGTTAGTGGTACTTATTTATTCACTTGATATGCTAATTTATTACATGTGACTAGTGAAATAAATTTGACATTTACGATAAGTTAATAAGGTCGTAAATGGAATTTTGGGTCAGTCTTAATGATTATTCTTCTTAAAATATCTTAAGATACTAAAATAAGACTTAATCTCCATTATGTAAATTTATTTAAGACCCATTAATTTTTATTTAGATAATTTCCATCAATATGAGTCATCCCATGACTTCTCTCAGACTTTAGAGAGATAAAAAAGAGAAAAACATTATAACATATTACTTCCTCCTCTTAAATATAGTTTCTATTTTTGTTAATATGATACAAGTATCAAAAACACACAAATGTTTATGAAAAAATAGTTTATGGATACAAAAATAGGATTTTATGGAGCATGGGTTGATGATATTTAGGGTTCTTCATTTGGTTCCATAAATTTATAATAATTTAAAACCTCGTATAATATATTGGGATTACATGAATGAATGCAGTATTCCTCAGTTTATGTTTGTCATACCTAAATTTTTCATATGTTATTCATTCATGAATTTGAGAATTATTATGCCCAGTCATATCTTCAAAATATATCTGGTTTAAAAAATATTAAAACATTGATAAGAAACCCTTCCATTTTTTACAAAATTTTGGTTGATTACTAATTTCATAGAGACATGTAGAGAGATGTATTTATATTAATAAGTTTCTCTCATCATCTTATTATAAATTAGGTAATATTTTAGAAATACTTAATATATGATATTCCAAACATGAGGTACTTCTACATGTATTTTTGTGTTTTTATTAAATAACTTGAACCAATTATAGTTTTATTTGTGTTTGGAAAATGGTGTTTTGAAATTTGGTATGTGTATTTCTATGAACATTTATTGATGTAATTTGAATTTTTTTGATTTTAGTTGATAAATCTAGTTTAGTTGAGCCTATCCCATATGTTTCTTTTCATTTCTCTGCCATAAGGTTTTGGGTTAATAGAATGAGTGTCATACCATCTGAATGGCTTCCTTCCATTATCTAGGTGTATTCTTGTTTGAGTATGACGATGATTATCTCTTTTGTTATTTTTTCATGTAAATACATGGATTTGATAGTGTTTCTGAAGTGGTATTTGTTAATTATGATCTATGAATTTTTACATGAATTCTTTTTGTGGAATGTTGACCACTTTAGAAATATTTTTTCTTTAGGGATTTAAGGTACATTTTTTCGACAAGGATGTTAGAATTGTTATTTTTCACATTTATGGGGGGTTGTGATTTGGAAGCCTTAGGTGTATTTTACGATAGTAGGGATGAGTTTTACTCCTAGATTGGGTTACATCCCAGATGGTACCTTGGTTATTCAGATTGGATACCTAGATTTTGGATTTCTGGTATAGATTCCCCAAGTTACTTCCAATTCATCCTCTATTATAAGGCTATAATTTTTTATTATAGTCTGGGTATTTTTTGAGGAAATTATAGTCATGTAATGTATTCTTTCAAATGGATTGTCTTGTGTTTTCATGGTTAAGGAGATATATATCATTATATAATGTTATTAGTGTAATATTTGAGATCTAGTAGATATGTATTTCTATTATGGTACTTCTAAATTTCAATGGTGCAATTTTTCTAGGCTTTCCTCCTTTTTGGGAAAACATCATCCCTTGTAGTGATTTTAATTGTTCTATATTTTGGGAATGAATTATTTTCTTTAAGAGTTGGTGTATTATTTAAATTATAATATGATGGGGATACCTCCATTTATGATCCTTTTTTGGGGATTTAACTATATCTTACGATGAATTTTCCTTTCATATTAGGATGAAGCTAAAGTATTAGGTGGGGGACTCTGTTTTGAGTATTTCCCAACATCTCCCACTAAAGGAATAGTGTTGATCATTGGACAATATTTGTGTATTGGGTTTTTCATATGTATTTTTTGAGTTTTTATGGTAGCTCCATCATTCCATTTTAGTTTGGTTGTTCCTTGGGTATTGAGTATTTGTTGAATTCTATGAAAGTACATTATTGTTACCTATGATAAGTGAATTAGACAATTTTGATGTGTCCCATTTCAACATTGATGATATAGTCACCAATTATTGGTTATAATTTCCTTTTATCTCCATGTTTCTTGAATAATGCCCATAATGTGGGGGTTTGAATCCATTTCTTATTGAATCAATCATTTTAATCGAGTCTCACTATGGAATAAATCATTATGGTGGGGAGAAGTGTCACACCTTGACCTTGGTTTTCCTCTATTATTTTATTTTATAATTGTTTTTTTTGTTTTAATTATTTTTGAGTCTCTATTATTTCCCATGCTCTCTAAGAAAAATTACCTTCAATTTTGTTGCTATTTGGTGTATAGTGCATGTTTCAGGGTTCGGTGCATAGTTAATATTAACGATGTAGAAAATTTTTGATAGGTCTATTACTTTTAAAAGTTCTAATTTCACAGTTAGAAAATGTTATGTTTAACCATGTTTCTTTCCTATAATCCATGATCAAGGTCCTCCAGTGAAAATTTCTTAGTCAGAACATGGTTATTCTAATTGTGTAATATTCCCATGTTTTAATTCCTAGGAATTCTTATTTTTACCCTCTTAAATTAAATCCTCACCCTCCCCCCAATTCATATGATGTTCCACCTTGGGTGTAACGACCCAAAGTTTCATTAGTGGAAATCCATCTTGATCTAATTAAATGTATCTTTATTTTTATATAAAATGTCAAATTCTTTGGTTTTATGATAAGAATTGGGACTGTTACTTTTATAGTCGTTGAACAGTGATCACATGATTTGTATAAATATAGGGCTTTAACACATGCAATTTTACTTAGACAAGGGAAGCGATGGCCTCATCCAGTATAATTGCCCCATACGAAGCCCATTTATTGGAGCTCAGAAAAGAGGTGGCATCCTTGGGCTTCTCTCTTAACCAAGCCCAAGCTTAGCTTCACCATGTGAAGCTCGAACAGGACCATCTATGGGATAATTGGAAGTTTATAGAAATTACCACTCGAGTGATGTTATCCGAGCCACCCCAAGAGTCTGTCACCATCGCACACCTTACCCTTAGGTCTTATGCAGCTGCCTTAAGGGGTTATGTAACTAATCGATAGTACTATGTTCATGTAAATTATTTTTTAGTATGTAATAATGTATATAATTTTAGTCATTTTTGATACATTGTAAATACTTTTTAAAGTACAAAGCCTGTTTTTAGTTATTATTTAATTAAGAAATATATTTTTTAAATTAAGGGATTTTTGAATTAAATAATATTTTAATAAAATAATATTATTATTTTTAAATTAATTTTTATTAAATATAAATGATCTTATAATTTTGTGAATGCAATTAAAATTTTTATTATGTTTTGAAAGCCATTTCTGTCAAAACCCGTGAATTTTTGATAAATGTCGGTTTTTATTTTGAAAGTAAAATTTAACATATTTAGAAAATTATTTAGATGAAAAAAAATTTATTTCTAGAATCAGGATGTCGAAATTTTCCAACAGTGAATTTTTCAAAATTTTCGGAGACAGTCAAATTCTTGAGTAAAAATTAAATACCGTTTAAATATATAATGTGTTTTATGACATCATAATGACCCAATAGTGATATAATAAAATACTATAATCTTTATGTTCGGCCAATATATGTTTTAACATTAAAATAATGTGATTTTGGGTTTTTTTGTCTTACTTTTCAAAGAATTAATAGACCCTTCAAGACTTATTAAACACCTTGTCTTTTTAAATTAATTTCTATGGGAGTGTGACTCACCTCCACATAAGAAACCCTAATATTTTAAGAAGTTCGGACTTTGGCCTTATAAAATATTGTTTTCCTCTTCCCTTGGCCAAAAAACATGGGCAAAAACCATGGTATGGTTTGTGGTTTGGATTAAATTAATGTAAGGGGACCCAAACCTAAATAATAAAGGATTCCCTCACCTTTCCTATATAAACCCACCCAAGCTCCCACTTCCTCCTCACTCAAATCCCTTTGAGTTCGTCCAACCTCTACCATACTCTCTCTACAATCCTCCCAAGTTTACCCAAGATCCCATGAAGCCTCTCACAAGCCTCTCTCTCCCCTCTTTATGTTTGAATGATGGGAAACCCTTTCTCTATCATAAAATGCCTCCCATGTACACCCGTTACTATGGCGAAATTCTGAAAGGAACTTCTCTCTCCTCTTTTACATTCAAGCGATACTTTTGTATCATCAATTATAAATTCCATTACAATTGTTGGGACATGTATTTATATGACCTCCTTACTGTCCATTACATGTAAATATGATGAGGAACCCCTTTCTCTCTCATTAACCATTTTTATGAATACTTATATCACGCCGTTACGCTGCCGAAATCGCACTGATTTTTTAAGCCAATGTCATTGTGTAGTGAATACTATGCCCATTTCCCCATAAAGGGTATTAACCTTTATGAAAATTTACTTATTGATTGTAAAGTTTCATGTATGAATTCCACATTCCTTTATCGTGTAATAAATGATTATGTTTTATGATCCATGTGGCACACTTATGCATGAAATGAAATGTTTAGGAAGGGTGCGCCCTTATAGCGATCCAATGTATTGGGTAATGTATAGTAGCATGATACTTCATGTGCAATGAGTGTTGACTCATTCTAATTCAAGTGCAACGAGGGTTTACTCATGATTTATGAGCAATGAGGATTTACTCATGCTCCATGTGCAATGGGCCTTGGCTCATGCTAATTCCATGTTAAGTGTTGTTGCCACATTTCCATGTTATGATTATCATGATTTATCATGCCTTTATGTTCATGTTTATTTTATTCTCCATTGATATTCCTATTGTCTAACATGTATTATACTCCTCATGTTATTCCATGTGTACTCCCTTACTGGGCTTTATAGCTCACCCTTTTCTTATGCATGTCCTCAGGTTATCCCATGCAATGCTAAGTACGAGGGAATGTAGTGGTCATGCAAAGGAAGTTTTCAATAAAGATGTTTTATTTCATGTTTTAAGTTTTTTTGTAATGATCCTAAGCCCCAAAGACACTAAACCCCTCGATATTCTTTGTTTTATCAAGTGATGTTTAATGTAATAAATCATTTTTAGGTTTGTAATAAAAGAAGGGTTGTCATAGTTGGTATCAGAGGATAGGTTTAGTTATTTTTTGGATTAGGAAACCCTAGTAAAGCCTTAGATACCAGACTAAGTATAATAAAAACATCCCTATGTTTTGGTAAGTACTGAGTAAGTGGTTTATCAAAAAAATACATCCCTTTCGGGATACGAGCAGGTAGAGGCGGCTTTGGAACAGATGTATCCTAGGGGTAAAACCCGAAAACACCGCTTTGAGCTGGACTCAAACTGGAACTGGTGCACGACAATGGGGCTTGCTTCACTCTTGGTTACGACACTCCCATGGGATATGTTTTGATAAATTCAGAAGCTTAGTATGAACCCTTATTAAAAAAATTCCCCTAAGATTATATGTTATAAAGTAGATCATGAAAAGCCTATATTGAAGCCTATGGACTCATGAGTTAAGGAAATAAAAGTTTATTTATAAGTCATCAACTTTTTTCTTTGGATTACCCATTATGTGTTACCCCTAACTTTCCTTTTATTCCATCCAATGGCCGGTAATAGGAGGACTCGGGCTAACAACTGTTGTGAAGATCAGTGTGATGACTGTATTAATGAGATGCCAAATCTAATGGGAGCGGGAATCGCGAACTTTGTCACACTTTTTTCTCAGCTAACTCAAGTTTTCAATAGAAACACGGGTCAAGAGGAATGTTTAACCCCCCCTAAGAAAATTCCAGTCGCTATCGTGAGCTTCATAAGACAAAGGCCTCCTACTTTTAGTGGAACATCTGATCCCACGATTGCTAAACAATAGATCAACTCCATTGAAAAGATATTCTCCATCCTCCAATGTTCTAAACAAGAGAAGGTTCTCCTGGCGGCTTATTGTAAGGAGGGAGAAGCTGATCAATGGTGGACGTTGATAAAAAATATGAAGCCTGAGGAGGAGATAGAGGCGTTGGAATGGAAGGATTTCCAGAAGATGTTTTTCGATAAATACTTTCCGCGCAACCTCCGGCTTAAGATGGAAAGGGACTTTATTTCCCTCAAGAAAAAAGATGAAGAATCGGTTGGAGCGTACGAGGAAATCATCACAAGGCTTGCACGATATGCTTACGACTTTGTAGTTACCCCCGAATGCATGGTTGACCGCTTCTTTGGTGGGCTGAAGCCTAGATTTCAGAAAGCATTAGCGATCCGTGACTTCGACAGCTATGAGGAAATTGTCTGATGTGCTCTCAAGGTCGAAATGGAGATCGGGGAATCACAGGGGTATCATGGGGACAAGAAGCGTAAGGTGGAATTCAATGATGGTGGTATGATGGATAAATCCAACGGTGCTAAGATGATCCAGCACCCCGTTTTCCAAAAGTGTGGAAAGAAGCACCCTGAAAATTTCCTTAAGTGGACGAGAAAATGCTTCAAGTGTGGAAGAGAAGGGAACCTAGCTGTTAACTGTCGGCAAGAAAGACCCACGGCTATGAAAAAGGAGAGGAACGCTCCGTTCGAACCTCAATGCATTTTTCAATGCTACAAATGCAAAGAACCGGGTCATTTTTCAAATTAGTGCCCTAATCCAAGGGTTTTCGGAGACAACCAACAACCTCCAAGGCAGTAAGGAAGAGCGTTTTCCATCACTTCTTCTGAAGTGAACCCCGACAATGAAGTGGTGATAGGTTTGCTAGTTATTCATTCAAGAATAGCGAACATACTTTTTGATTCAGGTTCTACGCATTCTTTTATATCTGGAATGTTTAGTAGAACAATCCAAGCACCACCAAAACTCATGGAAGTAAAGATGTTGGTGAGTACGGAAAATGGGGAAATCATTGCATCCCATGAATATAAGCCCTCCCCTGTTATAGTCTGTGGATTGAATTTCCCAGCGAACCTCGTCATACTCCCTCTGGAAGAATTTTATGCAATTCTTGGCATGGATTGGCTTTCCTTATATAGATCCAACATAAATTGTCGGGAGAGGGAAATAACACTCCATATGGAGAATCGGCACCCGATTCTTTACAAGTGTCAGGAGGAAGATAAATCTCCTTTAGCTCCATCATCTCAATCATGGATATTACTGCCTTATGAGCACGTGTATTTGGATCAGATGATTGAGTCCAAGGAAGAATCCATCATTGAAGAAATTCCTATTATGAGGGAATTCGCTGAAGGGTTTCCTGAGGAACTACATGGTCTTCCTCCTAGAAAAGATGTTGAGTTCTCAATTGAACTTATACCTGGGGTGCTACCAATATCCAAGACTCCATATAGAATGGCTATTGTTGAGCTTGAAGAGCTGAAGAAACAACTACAGAAGAATCTGGATAATGGGTTTATACGCCCAAGTCTTCACCATGGGGTGCACCAGTCCTCTTCGTCAATAAGAAGGATGGGTCAATGCGGCTTTGCATCGATTATCGTGAACTTAACAAAATCACAATAAAGAACAAGTATCCTCTCCCAAGAATCAATGACTTGTTTGATCAGCTGTGTAGAGCACAATACTTCTCCAAGGTGGATTTGCGGTCGAGATATTATCAAGTATGAATGAAGAAGGACGATATCCCCAAGACTTCTTTTCGTACAAGGTATGGGCACTATGAATTCATAGTAATGCCTTTTGGACTCACCAATGCTCCAGAAATATTCATGGACTTGATGAATAGAGTCTTTAGAGATTACCTTGACAAATTTGTGGTAGTATTTATAGATGATATTCTAATATACTCCAAAACCAAGGAGGATAATGAGGATCATTTAAAAGTTGTACTAGAGACTTTGCGCAAGGAGAAGCTTGATGAAAAGTACAACAAGTGTGAGTTCTGGTTGAAGGAGGTCTCATTCTTGGGCTATATCATCACAAGTAATGGGATATCTATGGATCCCTCCAAAATAGATGCAATTGAGGGATGGTCGAGGCCAACATCTGTAACGGATATCCGTAGCTTCTTAGGGTTAGGTGAATATTATCAACGATTTGTGAGAAATATCTCACGATTGTCCGACCCTCTTACCAAGCTAACACGAAAGGGAGTAAAGTTTTCTTGGAGTGATGAATGTGAAGAAAGCTTCAAGGAGTTGAAAAGGAGGCTTATCACTGCGCCCGTGCTCACTTTACCCACAAGTGGGTAACTTTTTGTGGTATTCAGTGATGCTTCAAAGAAGGGCTTAGGATGTGTGCTGATGCAGAATGATAAAGTGATATCATATTCCTCAAGGCAGTTGAAAATCCATGAGTGAAACAATCCAACGCATGATCTGGAGTTGGCAACAGTGATCTTTTCCATGAAAATCTGGCGGCATTATCTCTATGGGGAGAAATGTGAGATATATACTAACCACAAGAGTCTTAAATATATATTCACACAGAAAGTGCTTAATATGCGCCAGAGAATATGGATAGAGCTCATCAAGGATTACGACTGTTCAATCCATTACCTCCCTGGGAAAGTGAACAAGGTGGAAGATCCCTAAGTAGAAAGGATTCAGTGATTCTATCAATGATGAGAATTGAGAAGGATCCAATCTTCTTAGACTTGATGCAGATGGACATGGGAATCATAGAGAATGGAACATCATCAATCCTTTCACAAATTATTTCTCAACCATCTCTTTTGGAAAGGTTAAAGGTTTCTTAAAAGGATGATGTGGGAATTCAAGAAAAAGTGGAAGCTATCACAAATGGTAAATCCCCAATGTTTAATGTTAATGAAGAAGGAATTGTGCGGTTTGGGAAAAGACTATGCGTCCCATCACGTCTAGATCTGAATAAGGAACTTTTGGATGATGCACATAGTTCAAATTTCTGTATTCACCCAGGGAGAACAAAGATGTATCTAGATGTCCAAGAAAACTTTTAGTGGGATAATATGAAGAAGGAGATCGCTGAATATACATCAATGTGCCTGGTGTGTCAGCAAGTGAAGGCAGAGAGGCAGAAGTCTAAGGGTATGATGCAGCCATTGCCCATACCAGAATGGAAATGGGAGAACATCACCATGAACTTTGTCACCGAACTTTCAAGGACATCCAAAGGAAACAATGCAATCTGAGTTGTTATGGATCCTCTTACAAAGACTGCACACTTCATTGCTATTAAGTAGGATTTCTCTTTGGATCAACTGGAACAGATATATATCAGGGAAGTGGTAAGGTTGCATGGAGTACCACTATCTGTTATGTCTGACTGAGATCCAAGATTCACCTCTATGTTTTGGAAGAGTCTTCAACATGATCTGAATACTGAACTGAACTTTAGTATGACCTATCATCCTCAAACTGATGGCCAATCCGAGCAGACTATCCAAACACTTGATGATATGTTGAGAGCGTGCTCAATGGACTTTAAAGGAGGATGAGATCAACATCTTCCTCTAGTTGAGTTCTCTTATAATAACACTTTCCACTTGAGCATCCAAATGGAACCATATGAAGCCCCGTATGGGAAAAGGTGCAGAACACCAGCATGTTGGGATGAGGTCGGTGAACGTAAGCTGCTTGGACCAGAAATGGTCGAAGAAATGGTGGAGAAGGTGAAAACCATTCAGCAAACATATCAAGGCAGCCCAAAGTCGACAGAAGAGTTATGCAGATAATCGTCGATGAGACCTTGAGTTTAAAGTTGGAGACATGATGTTTCTACACATATCTCCGTGGAAGAACGTCATGAGGTTTTGAAGGAAAGGGAAGTTAAGTCCAAGGTACATCGGCCCCTTCGAGATTCTTGATCATGTTGGGGTTGTGGCCTATCGACTAACACTTACACCTGCCATGGACAAAGTACATGATGTCTTTCATGTATCCCTCTTAAGGAAGTACATACCGGACCCTTCACATGTACTCTCTTTTGAGGTGATACAATTAGAAGATGATTTTTCATATGAGGAGAAACTAGTGAAGATATTAGATCGTAGAGAAAAAGTTCTACGAAATAAGACAATTCCCCTCGTCAAGGTGTTTTTGAGAAACCACAAGTTTGAAGAAGCGACTTGGGAATAAGAGGATATGATGAAGCTGAGTTACCCACATTTTTTTAGTGCGGGAAAAGGAAAATTTCAAGGTTGAAATTTCTTAAGGGGGTAATATTGTAACGACCCAAAATTTCATTAATGGAAATACCTCTTGATCTAATTGAATGTCTCATTATGTTTATATAAAATGTCAACCTCTTTGGTTTTATGATATGAATTGGGACCATTACTTTTATAGCTGTTGAACAGTGATCACATGATTAGTATAAATATAAGGATTTAACATATCCAATTTTAATTAGACAAGGGAATCGATAGCCTCATCCAGTAGAATTGCCCCATACGAAGCCCATTTATCAGAGCTCGGGAAATAGGTGGCATCCTTGGGCTTCGATCTTGACCAACCCCAAGCTGAGCTTCACCATATCAACCTCGGACAAGACTGTCTAGGGGAGATGTGGAAGTTGATAGAAATTACCACTCGAGCGATGTTATCCGAGCCACCCCAAGAGTCTGTCACCATCGCACACCTTACCCTTAGGTCTTATGCGGCTATTTTAAGGGGTTATGGAACTAATCGATAGTACTCTCTTCATGTACATTATTTTTTTATAGAATAATGAATATAATTTCTAGTCATTTTAGATACATTATAAATAGTTTTTAAAGTACAAATGGTGTTTTTAGTTATTATTTAATTAAGAAATCTATTTTATTAAATTAAGGGATTTTTGAATTAAATAATATTTTAATAAAATAATATTATTATTATTAAATTAATTTTTATTAAATATAAATGATCTTATAATTTTATGAATGGAATTAAAATTTTTTTTATGTTTTGAAATCCATTTATGTCAAAACCGGTGAATTTTCGATAAATGTCGGTTTTTATTTTAAAAGTGAAAATTAACATATTTAAAAATTTATTTAGATAAAATAAATGTTGTTTCTGGAATCAGGACATCGAAATTATCCAACGGTTAATTTTTCATAATTTTCTGAGACAGTCAAATTTTTGAGTAAAAATTAAATACCGTTTAAATATATAAAGTGTTTTATGACACCATAATGACCCAATAGTGATGTAATAAAAAACTATTATCTTTATGTTCGGCCAATATATGTTTTACCATTAAAATAATGTGATTTTGGGTTTGGTTGGCTTACTTTTGAAAGCATTAATGGACCCCACCAGACTTATTAAACACATTGTCTTTTCAAATTAATTTCCATGGAAGTGTGACTCACCTCCACATAATCAACCCTAATATTTTAAGACATTCAGACTTTGGACATATAAAATATTGGTTTCCTCTTCCCATTTCCAGAAACCATGGTCAAAAACCATGGGATGGTTTTTGGTTTGGATTAATTTATTGTAAGGGGACCCTAACCTAAATAATAAAGAATTCCCTCACCTTTCCTATATAAACCCACCCAAGATCCCACATCCTCCTCACTCAAAGCCTTTGGAGTTCGTCCAAACTCTGCCCTACTTTGTCTATAATCCTACCAAGGTGACCCAAGCTCCCACTAAGCCTCTCACAAGCCTCTCTCTAGCCTTTGGAAGCACACTTCCAAGTAAGGGTTTTTTCTTCCTTTCTCATTTTTGTCCAATTTTCTTTAAGTTGTTTTTCCCTATTAGTTTCAATTATAAATGTTGGGGTATGTTTTCTAACCTCACTCATACTTCCCTCTTTATGTTTGGATGATTGGAGACCCTTTATCTCTCATTAAATGCCTCCCATGTACACCCTTTACTATGCCGAAATTCCGAAAGGAACATCTCTCTCCTCTTTTACATTCAAGCAATACTTTTGTATCAGGAATCTAAATTCCCTTACAATTGTTGGGAAATGTATCTATATGACCTCCTTACATTCCATTACATGTAAATATTATAAAGAACCCTTTTCTCTCTCATCAACCATTTTTATGAATTCTTATGTCACGCCGTTACACTGCCGAGATCACACCGATTTTCTAAGCCAATGTCATTGTGTAGTGAATACCATGCCCATTTCCCCATCAAGGGTATTCACCATTATGCACATTTACTTATTGATTGTAAAGTTTCATGTATGAATTCCACATTCCTTTATCATGGAATAAATTATTATGTTTTATGAATCCATTTTTTATGATCCATGTGGCACACTTATGCATGAAATGAAATGTTTAAGAAGGGTGTTCCCTTATAGCGCTCCAATGCATTGGGTAAAGTATAGTATCATGATACATCATGTGCAATGAGTTTTGACTCATGCTAATTCATTTGAAATGAGGGCTTACTCGTGATTTATGTGCAATGAGTATTTACTCATGCTCCATGTGAAATGGGCCTTGGCTCATGCTAATTCCATGTTAAGTGTTGTTTCCACATTTCCATGTTATGATTATCATGCTTTATCATTCCTTTATGTTCATGTTTATTTTATGCTCCATTGATATTCCTATTGTCTAACATGTATTCTACTCCTCGGGTTATTCCATGTGTACTCCCTTACTGGTCATTATAGCTAACCCTTTTCTTATGCATGTCCTCAGGTTATCCCGTGCAATGCTAAGTACGAGGGAATGTAGTGGTCATATAAAAGATGTTTTCAATAAAGATGTTTTATTTTATCTTTTAAGTTTTTATGTAATGATCCTAAGTCCCAAAGACACTAAACCTCTCTATCTTCTTTGTTGTATCAAGTGATGTTTAATGTAATAAATCATGTTTATGTTTGTAATAAAAGCAGGGTTGTCATATTGGGTGCTCCAAATGCATGTATTCCCATTCATTTATTTCCCTCTCATTGTGATTCTGTGGGATTTGTGTATGATTTGATTCTGGATCATTATGGTACAGCCTCATTTCTCTTCTATTTCATTATTCTTCCTCATTTCTACTAGTTTCCTCTTCATCCCATTGTTTTGTTACACATTGACTAAGACCTAATTGGAAGGGGTGTTTCTTAGTAGTTATTTTTTTACCTAAAACTTGTGATTCATTCCATTAAACCTTCTTGGGGGATTTTTTCAATGGAATTGATTTTATCTTATTAGGTATGGTTTTATACTATGTATACCTATTTAAAATTTTTGATCCATGATTTCTTCTCTTTAACACATTTTTTAAATCCTGAATGAGTTATATAATATAAGGCTATGAATATTTTAAAAATGGAAACCAATTTTTACATTGTTTTCAAAGAATTAAATGTACTTTTCTTTTAAAACACATGTTATAAATATATTTTAACACTGTCGGGCACACCAAATGTTTGATAAAATTTTCCAATGAATTTTATTACGGGATTTGAATTTATAAAATATTTTTTAGATCTATAAAATAATTTTAAATGGAAACACTTAGTTTAGATGGGTGTTCTAAAAAAATAAATAATGGGGTTTAGTGGTTTTTGGACGTCGAGAATTCATGTTGGTTGTGTGTATGATTTTCAAAGTGTGTACCAGATATTTGGTTTCTCAAGTGATATTGGAAGGCCTGGTTGAGAGTTATTTAAATGGTTTTAATGGTCACCCTTGAAGCATTATTTTTTTTGTTTTGAAAAATGATATGGGTTATTAATTGATTTCCCTTATTAGTGGATGTTTATTTTTGATTGTTATTCTCAATGAAATAGAAGGTGTTGTTTCTATGAAGGGTTTTCAAAGGTTCCATGGAATTTTTGTTTCTTATTTATGTTCTTTTTTATGAATAACATAGGAACCTTAATTTTTTTTCATGGTAATCCATTGTTTCTTAGGAAAGAACTCTAGGTAAATATGATATACTAGGCCCCAATCATGCTCTGAATAGTATCCCTACAATAGAAAAGATTATTCTTGTGAGATTGTGCAACTTGTTTAGGCCATGTACGACAATATTTGGTGTTAGAAATTGTGGTTGTTATTTTAATTCGGTAATATTTTTTGGTTTTATAGTCTTTCCCTAGTTTATACCAAAATATCTTAAGATCCCACAATAATTGTGATTTTCTTTTTTATGTTACCGTGTGTCTTTTTCATATGCAGTTGGAATTTAATTTATTATTAAATTCAATGATACTTTTTATAAAAAAAAATTGGGAATTTCTTTTTTTAAATTTAAATCGTACTTTATTATTTTGAATTTAAAAATTATTGATTTGGTTAAAAGATGTGTAATTCATGAAAATTATTTTCAAGTGATCATTTAATTTAATAAAAATGATATTGTTGTTTTAAAAAATTGATTAGAGTTTATGTTTATATTTAATTTTCTCACCTTCCAAAAACGTATTATAAATATATTTTTTAAACTAGAATGAAATAGATTTCATTTTTAATGATTTTGTATTGGGAATGGGGAGGATACCAACAGAGAATTTACATTCGCACATATTCTCATTTTAGGATAATTTTCAACTATTGATTTATCATGGATAAATCTTGGTTTGAGTTTATATAGTGATTCATAGAGTCACATTGAGGTATATTGGTTTTTCTATTTTATTTTGTTCCCCATATTGCCTCATCCACACTTGTTTTCTTTCAATTCTATTTTTCATAGTGTTAATGCATGTGGTGTTTTAGAAGATGAATAATTGTGTTTATTCCTTGAAAGGGAGATAAATGTGAGAGTCAGTTATTAATAATGGATTATTATCTCATTATACATGTTCTTTTTTTTCATGGGAATCCATTGTATGTATGCATCATAGAATAAGTTTTGATAAAATATCCATAGAAATTTTAATTTATTTTTTTGGAAAATCATTCCCATTGAGTTTTTTATGATTATAGTGTGCTTTTCAGCAGCCCAAGGGGATTAGGACACCCTCTGGGCCTTATAATAAGATTTTGGGGTGGACCCCACTGTGGGGCCACCCAGCCATGGGGCAGCTGTGGGCCGCCCAACGCGGGCCTCCCATCGCGGGCCACCCAGCGTGGGCCACCCTACACAGGCTTCCCAGCGGGCTGCGCCGGCGAGCTGGGACAGACCCAGCGTGTCAGGACAGACATATCAGGTCAATTCTACCTGAACCAGGGCAGGTCGGCGTAGGGAAGATCGGGCCGAGTCAGAACATTTTCAGCCCCTTTTCACTCTTTTAGCCATAACATGATCTATGGGCATTAGTTTGATGAACCATCTACTGCACCAAAAATCATTGATCGAGACTGCACTTTTGGTGTACCTCACATGATATTTGGATAATGTTTGGGTACGGCCGGGTTGGATCGAACATGAATCCAATCAGGGCCTCGAGACTAAAAGGCTAATAACTTACAGACCGGGCATTCGATTGACAAACCGTCTATTGTGTTGAGACCCCATTTATGTGATGGTCTATCGTGATACTTCTTCGTTTGAATTTTGTGGTAGTTTGAGTATCGACATGTGGCTTGAGGAACAGACCCTCCTGGAATCATGTGAGCTTAGTTCGAGAACCCTATGGCTGGATGAAACATGATAAAGCGATCCTATTTGGGTCTATGCATTGGGACCCTACGTGGGACTATGTTCGAGAGACCCATATGGATCCGCTATAGGAAATCCATGTGGGGCTACGCAAGGATCCTACGTGGGTCTGCGGTACTAGGATCCTACGTGGGTCTGATGAATTGGGATCCTACGTGGGTCTGATGATTTAGGATCCTACATGGGTATTCCTCTCAACATAGTAAGATGATTAAGTAGTTACATCTAATCATCTTTAATACCATACCTAAGTTATACCTCATGTGAGCTGAGTCATTACCTTTGTGATAATCATATGTGTGGCATACATTTGTGGTGCATACTTCTATAGTGATACCTTTGTGATATTCTTCTGTGTGGATTTACGTTTGTGTTACTTACCTTCATGGTGTTACCATCGTTGTATAATTTATTTCGTGGGATAGTTGGGATTTGGGATTTTGAGTTGGGCCTTGTGTGTCCTCAGGATTGAGATAGGTTTACTCGACAACTTAGGTATATGTATGGGAATATACCTAAGTAGGGATGAAATTTTCTGTCTTGATTTTTGGGTTATCCATTGTAGATTTTTTTGAGACCTTTGAGGGTCTCAAGGTCCCTATTGAGTTTCTTTATACTCACCCCTCCACGGGTTATGCCCGCGCATTGTTGTGTTTGGTGCAGATGATGGACAATGTTGACAATGGACGAGAGTACCAGGACTGGATGTAGCTCGAGGTGGACATTATACAATGTTTACCACAGAGATTACTGTTCGAGATCTGTACCTACCCTTCAGGTAGGATTCTTGGCGGTTGTTCGTAGGAGCTGTTTTTAGTTATTCTTGTACTTCCCAGTTTTTGTACTTTCCATCTGGTCTTGTATTCTGGCCCCTTTTTCTTACTTTATACACTGTTTTTTCTATATATTTTATTTGTGTTCATATTTTGTTTTGTTCTTGGTTTGTGTGAGTTTACTGGTTATAAAGGCAATGCCTTCCCATTTTAGGGAATATGGCTTTCGGTGCATGTCGCCAGCCCCTGGACTATGGAAGGTGGGCTTTGGGTAGTCACCACACGGGCCCCGGGGGACGTGTCATGGAAAATTGGTATCTGAGGTGTCGGTTCTACCATGGAACATTGGAATATGTCCTTTTAATGGCAATAATGATAAGTGTTATGAGTGTGGTTATCAGATTAGGGAATCCAGTGTTGGTGCGGCCAACGACGTATCCATACACCATGACACTGACAACTGATTTTTGACTCAGTGCATGAAAACACTGGTTGAATGTGTGTTTCAAATGTTTTCATTGTGATATTTTTGAGTCATCTCACCAGTTATAAATCATTTACCACGGAACACCTATTTAATTTCAGGATGCCTCCACGTAGACAGCTAGTTAGGGTTCCGGGTATAGTACGCGATGATAGCCCATTGAGCGACGATGCCTCAGTGTAGGTCCCTCTTTCAATATAGAAATTAGTGTAGGCACCAACGGTACCATTACCCATTGGGCCACCGATTCCACCATCCCCAGCAGCCAGGGGTACACTCCGCTTAAGCACGTTGCACGAGTTCCAGCGCTAGATGCCACCAAGGTTTAGGGGTGACACATACCCACATGCGGCTATGGATTGGCTAGAGGCTGTGGTGAGAGTCTTCCGACTAGTAGGGACACTAGCTGATATCACAGTGATCCTTTCTTCCAGTCTTCTATAGGAATCAACAGGAAGATGGTGCGGCTTGGTGCTCCAAGTTCATGACAAGATGAAACTTCTCTAGGCAGACATTGAGATCTTGTTTAGGGAAGAGTTCGTCACAACTACTCTTCACATAGTGAGCATACAGGAGCTTCATCATCTGCAGTAGGGCATCATTACTGTGGCTCTGTACTCAGCGAGGTTCACTGACCTCTCATGCTACTCCACTGATATTGTATGAGACCCATTCATTATGGCCCAGAGCTTTTATAAGGGACTTGGTTGGGAGATCAGGGATTCAATGATTTCTCTCAGAATACCGATGCAGGAAGCAGTGTTAGAGAGATCCCTCTTAGTGGAGAATTTTCTTGCTAAGCAGTCACCAACAGTGATACCCACCACTAGAATCATGCATCGGAGTCTTCTGTAGCTGGTAGCAGATAGATGTCACAGAGGTCTAAGTGGACCAGACCTGCAGGAGGACGACTGCAGGATTCATGGTCGATTGTGCGGGGCACCCGAGAGGGAGTCAATCATGCGAGAAGAAGGCATTGTTATGCTTGAGGCGGGTAGGGTCACATGGCTCATGACTTCCAGACCCTTTGTACGGATGATCAGAAGAAACTCCAAGGACTGCCCAGGCATAGATAGAGGTTTGACCGCGGAGGTCCATAGGGATCAGACCGATGTGGAAGAGGAGCTGGTCGTGCAACTGGAGGTGGGTGACGATTCAAGGTGTTACCACCACCACCAGGTGGTCCACCCAGACCATAGGGAATAGGGGGAAAGGGGAGAGATCCAAATCAGGAAGCTAAGACCTATGAACATGGTGCTTTGGAGATGATATGCGGAATGATATGTGTCTACTCCACCATAGCTGCAATAATTATAGACATAGGTTCCATTCATTATTTTATTTACAGTTCCCGTGTTTGGATCTCCGAGATTATAGTGATGTATTTGGAACAATCCTTATGGTTAGAGACTCTTACGAGAGCAGATTCGACGATTACACACTAGTGTCGGCAGTGTGAGATTACTCTAGGTGGCAAGATCTTCGGCTGGGATCTCCTAGAAGTGGCGTCGAGGACATAAAACTTCATCTTGGGTATGGAATGGTTATGTACAGTCCATGCACAGATTGATTGTATTAGGAGCAATGTGTGGTGTGTATGCACTGATGGTACAAGTTTTACCTTCACCAGCGAGAAGGTAGCCATTGCAGCACCAGATGGACTTACCCAATGGAGAGTGCAGCTGATCACTCATCAATTGTCTAGCCTTACCCTCAGAGCGGTTGATTTAGGGAGTGTGAGTTGTCTTGTAGTGGTGGACCAATATGAATATTTCTACCCTGATGATGTTTCATGCTCCACCTCCACATAGAGAGGTGTAATTTTACATTGACTTGTACCCCGAGACGACAACGATATCTACACCAGCGTATTGTATGGCTCCCGTGGAGCATCCTGAGCTGCAGGTATATCTGGAGGACTTATAGTGGAAGGGGTTCATCTGGCCCAGTGTTTCTCCTTGGTCAGCCCAAATTTTTTTCACTAAGAAGACATATGGGAGCTTGAGACATTGTGTTGACTATCGGAACCTGAACCAGGTGACCATAAAGAACAAGTACCCACATCTGAGGATATTCAATGTCATTGATCAGATGAAGGGATCGCGGTGGTTCTTGAAGATAGAACTTATATAATTCTATCACCATCTCATAGTACGGTATGAGGATGTTTAGAAGAGGACTTTTAGATTTTGGTACAACCATTATGAGTTTTTGGAATAGCCATTTGGCATAACCAATGCTCCAGCAGTGTACATTGGACTCATGAACAAGATCATTCAGCCATACCTCGATCTCATTTTAGTATTCTTCATCGATGACATTTTGATCTACTCAGCTACTGAGGCGGATCATGCTTATCATTTTCATATTGTTTTGGACACACACCGAGAGCACCAACTTTATTGTAATCTCTATAAGTGCTAGTTCTGGATCCAGGAAGTTCACTTTATAAGATATGTCATCTTGGAGGCTGGAGTTGCGGTGGATCTCGTGAAGATTGAGGTGGTAATTGATTGGGATCCAACCAGGAGTGTGACAGAGGTACAGAGTTTTCTGGGTTTGTCCGGATATTATTGGAGGATTGTGCGAGATTTCATTAGAGTTACAGCACCTTTATCAGCATTGAAGAAAAAGGGGGAACACTTTGTGTGGTTGGATAGATTCTAGTGGAGTTTTAAGTAGCAGAGGTAGAGTTTGACTTGTTCCCCCATATTGAGGCTTTAAGACAAGGGTTCTCGGTAAGTAGTATAATGCGATACATTAGGGACCAGGCTCAGATGTGTCGTGATGTAGGAGAAAAAAGTTATCTTATATGGTTCTCAATAGGTGAGATAGAATGAGAATAACTATGCTACCTATGACCTTGAGTTAGCAGCAGTGGTCTTCACTTTGAAGATGTGGTGACACTATCGGATGGGCAAGCATTTTACGGTCTACTATGATCACCAGAGTCTCATGTAAATCTTCTCTGTGAAGGACCTGAACCTAAGACATCGATTTTGGATTGAGTTCCTCCAGGACTATGACTTCGACATAGTCTATACTCTTGGGAAGGGGAAAGTTGTAGCAGATGCAATCAGCAAAAGATCTGGTATACAACTGTTATGTGAGGAAACGGTGGAGATGGCTGCTTTGTAGATATCCTTTTTCGATCAAGATGGAGAAGCTTTTCTTCAGTCTTTTATATTCACTCTCCCACTTTTTCAACAAGTCATTGAGGTGCAGTGTGGGGATACAGACTTCAAGGCTCGATGTGCTCAGATATCCACAGGACAAGAACCTGATGGATTTTATGAAGGTGGGTAGCACGTCATCCTTTTTAGATAAAGTACCACGGTACCAGTGTCGCTTTAGGAGGATATTTTTAGGGAGTTCCACAAATACCCTCTAGTGGTTCATCCAGTAGTGGAGAAGCTGAACCAGGACCTACAACGATAACGCTGGTGGCTGGTAATGAAAAAATTAGGAGCAGAGTTTCTCTCTCTGTTCCTTACTTTTAAGCAAGTGAAGATGGAGCATCAGGTACCAGTAGGCTTAGTTCAGCCTTTAGCAGTCCCAGAGTGGAAGTGTGGTGATATATCCATGAAATTCAAGATAGGACTTCAACGTACATCCAAGGTTCATGATTCTATCTGGGTGATCGTGGACCGACTCACCATGTTGGCCCACTTCCTACTGACTAGAGAGAAGGGATCATTAAAGAGCATGTGACGCCTCTATTTGAAAGAGATTATGAGGATACATGGATTATACTCGATGATTGTATCTGATCGTGATGCATGATTCAATTCCCGATAATGGAATGAGTTGTAGGAGGCTTTTGGGATGCAGTATCATTGGAGCACCACCTTCCTTCCTCAGAAGGAGGGCCAAACTGATCGGAACATTCAGACCCTCAAGGAAATGATGTGTGCTTGCATCCTCAAATTTGGTCTTAACTGGGAGGATCACTTGACCTTGGTGGAGATTTCATCCAACAACAGCTATCACTCTCTAATTGGGATGGCACCTTTCGTGGCATTGTATGTCCGACCTTGCAGGTCACCTTTGTGCTGGACTGACCTAGGAGAGTCAGCTCTCATGAGACCAGATATGGTACAAGCTTCGACGGAGAAGGTGAAGATCATCCAGGAGTGGGGGAAGACTACACTGAGAAGGTAGAAGTCTTATACCGATAGGAGATGAAGGACTCTAGAGTATGAGGATGGTGACCATGTCTTCCTACGTGTCTCACCTCGACGTGGTTTGTGGAGCTTTGGCAGTAACTGCAAGTTGTCTCCAAGGTTTATCGGACACTTTCAGGCCCTCAGTATATTTGGGGAGGAGGCTTACCGCTTCGCACATTCTACCATGTTGCACTACGTGCACGAAGTCTTCCATGTATCCCAGCTGAGGATATACGTGCATGATGCATCTCATGTCATTGACCTAGGCGAGTGGGACATTGATGATGGGGTGATGTTTATAGAGGTTTCAGTGGAGATTTAGGATCTATGGGAGTGAGTCATTTGTGGGCAGTCAATACATTTAGTGTGCATTCACTGGTAGCACGAGAACATCCAGGAGAGCACATGGGATCGAGAGGCTGAGATACATCCTCAGTACCTGGACTTGTTCTCATAGTTTGAGTTGTGGCTTATGATGATGCAAAGCCCTGAGGTGGGGGGATTGTAAAGACCTGTATTTTTCCATTTTATTTTTTTAAATTAAATTTGAATATTATGAGTCCTTGAAAATTTATGGTGCATGATTCTGAGGCTCGGAGTCCCCGAAATGAATTTCTAAACATTCTTTTAAGTATGTTCAATGAACGTGCGAGTGGGTTTATGTAAAATTTGATCTGTTGCTCGAAATTGAAATCCGAGGACATTGTTGAACTCGTAGTGACAGTATCTTCTTAAAGAGATCTTAAACTCGATTGTAGTAGGTTAAGGGTTGAAGATAATATTATGGTTTTTCATGGAAGAAGAAAAATAATATTAATTATCAATTTATTTCCCTTTTGATACCTATATTTTTGAGTTATGGAGGTGGGGACCACCCGAGCTATAAAACCTCCCAATTTGAATTTTGTGGTGGGGACCACTTGATCCCCTCTTAATGTGGGAAAACCTTTCAACTCTTCAATTATTTAATTGTTCCACATTCAATTAATTAATTATTCTAACATTAACTTAATTTATGGAAATCACTAATTTAATTAATAAATCTTAATTTAGTAAATTGGTACTTTTTTCATTGTGGGGAAATCATTGGCAAAGGTGAGAGTTGAAAGAAAATTAGAGAAACATTTCCTCCAGATGAGGAAATCCCTCTTCAACAAAGAACAAACTTCATAAGCACGAACGAGGATGATACACGAACCCGACATCGGAAGCGTGTTGCAGAAGCGACGATCGTTGGAACCCTCTTCGCCTTTAGTGACAACATCTCTTGACACATCCAACGAGATATCGTGGTAGTGGTGTGTTTTGATTATTCTTCATTAATTTTTTTACATTGAATATTTTCCCATAATCCAAGTGGTACAAATCTAACATGGAGGGTACGGGCCAAAAAAACATGGCCTGATCCCTCTGCATCATCCATGTTGACGCGTTCTTCACGATGGAGGAGGACGATGACCGGTGCAGTAAACTCATGCTGGTAGGTCTCGGGAGCAGCGGTCGGCACTCCAGTCAGCCGTGAAAACAGCGGTGACACAACTTTGCTGTCGGAGGAGGTTCGCAGCCCGTCGGCCGTGGTAGAGTAGAGGTGGCGGCCAGTGCTCGGCCGGTGGCGTGAAGTAGGTGGTGGCGCGTGACCACGCCACCTACATTCATGGACCAGAGCACGAGATCATGACGAAGAAGGAGGGAAGCTGACACACTGCCAACCGCCGATGGAGGCGTGGCGTGCAACCGTGCCGAAGTGGAGGGCTAGCTGTCCGACCAGTCGGGGAGCCGAGAAAGACCTGGGGTCCCACGTGCTATCTTGCAGTTCCACATGGCGCCGGCCGGTTAGCTACCCAACACGACCAACCTAGTCATTCAGGTTATCCAGGGGGAACCTCCCCTCGGGTGGTGGCTTGGGCGGACCCCACCGTGGGGCCACCCAGTCGCGGGCCAGCTGCGAGCCGCCCAGCGCGGGCTACCCAGCAGGTCTCCCATTGCAGGCCGCCCAGCGGGTCACCCATCGCGGGACCCCTAGTGCGGGCCATGATGGTGGCCCGGGCCGGACCCAGCGGGTTAGGCAGGGTTGGTCCTATCGGGTCGGGCCGGACCTGGACTAGTTTCCGCGCCATTTTCTCTCTTTTGGCCATAACTTGACCTACGAGCGTCCATTTGACGAACCGTCTGTGGCGATAAAAACCATGGATCGAGATCGTACTTCTGGTATACCCCACATGTTATTTGGATAAATTTGTTTTATGGACGGGTTGGATCGAAAACGAATCCAACATGGCCCTTGGGACTAAAAAGACAATAACATATAGACCGTGCATCCGATTGACGCACCCTCAGTTGCATTGAGACCCCTTTTATGTGAAGGTCCTTTAGGATTATTCTTCATGGGACTTTGTGGATGTTGGAGTATCGACATGTGGCTTGAGGAGAGGACCCTCCCAAAATAATGTGTTCTTATTGCGAGATCCCTGTGGAAGGCTGTAACATGAGAAAGGTTCCCTATGTTGGTCTATAGATTGGTATCCTACATGGGTCTGTGATCAAGAGTCCCACATGGATCTGATCTAGAAAATCCACATGGGACTACTCTAGTATCCTATGTGTGTCTGTTGTACTAGGATACTACATGGGTATGATGAATTAAGATCCTATGTG
Source organism: Viscum album (assembly GCA_963277665.1). Lineage (NCBI taxonomy): Eukaryota > Viridiplantae > Streptophyta > Magnoliopsida > Santalales > Viscaceae > Viscum > Viscum album. Next base: position 827,770,925 of record OY728162.1, read on the forward strand.
GGTCTGATGGATTAGGATCATACTTGGGTCTGCCTCTTAATAGGGTTTGATGATTAATTAGTTACATCTAATCATCTATACTATCGTACCTATGTTATACTTGGTGTGAGCTGAGTCATTACCTTTGTTGTAATCATCTGTGTGGCGTACCATTGTGGTGCATACTTCTGTGGTGATACCTTTGTGGTATTCTTCTGTGTGGAGTTACCTTTGTGTTACTTACCTTTGTGGTACTTACCTTTGTGGTGTTACCTTTGTGGTATACTTTCCTTCATGGGACAATATAGATTTGGGATTTTGAGTTGGGCCTTGTGATTCCTCATAACTGAGATGGGATTACTCAAAAACTTAGGTATATGTAAGGGAATATACCTAAGTAAGGTTGAATATTTCTTTCATGCTTTGTGGTTTATCCTTCGTGTATTTTGTGAGAACTTCATGGGTCTCGGGGTCCGTACATAGTATTGTTATACTCACCCCTACAAGGGATATTCCCTCACCTTGTTGTGTTTGGGGCATATGATGCACAGTGCTGACTGAGGAAGAGAGTACTAGGACTAGAAGTAGCTCAAGGTGTACATTATACGAGTTGTACCGCATAGAAGACTATTCGAGAGTTGTACTTAACCATTAGGTAGGATATTTGTCTTGTGTTCACAAAATCTATTTTCAGTTATTCTTGTACTTCCCAGTTTTCCTTGTACTTTCCAGTTGGTCTTGTATTCTGGACCCTTTTGCTTACTGTATGCACTCTTTTCTATACAGTTTTTTTTCTGTTCGTAACTTGTTTTGTGCATGGTTTGGGTGATTTACTAGTTATAAAGGCAGTGCCTTCCCGTTTTAGGGAATATGATTTTCATTGCAAGTCTCCAGGCCCTGGACTGTGGAAGGCATACTTGGGGTAGTCACGACACGGGCCCCGAGGGACTGGTCATGATAAATTGGTATCAGAGGAGTCGGTTCTACCGTAGAACATTGGACTCTGATCTTTTAATGGAAATAGTGTTAAATATTATTGGTGTGGTTATCAGTTAAGGGAATCCAGTTTTGGTGAGGCGGTCGACATATCCATGCACAAGGACACTAACTTCTAATTTTCAACTCAGTGTAAGAAAATCCTGATTGGATGTGTGTTTAGAAAAGTTTTCTTTGTGATTATTTTGAGTCAGCTCACCAGGTATAAATTTTTGACCATGGAATAGCTGTTTCATTTCTGTATGTGTCCACATAGATAGCCATCTAGGTTTCCAGGTATAGTACGTGGTGATAGCTCACCGAGTGATGAGGCCTCGGTGTTGGGTCCTCTTTCAGTAGAGGCACTAGCGGAGGCACCAGCGGTACCATTACCCATTGGGCCACCGATTCCACTAGCCCTAACAGCATAGGGTTCATGCCACTTGAGTGTGTTTCACAATTTCTAGTATTAGAGGACACCCATGTTCAGGGGTGAGATGGATCCACAGTCATATGAGGATTGGATGGAGGTCGTGGTGAGAGTCTTCTGACTAGTAAGGACACCATCTGATCTTATGGTGATCCATACTGCTAGTCCTCTATAGGAAGAAGAAGGCATATGATGGGGCTTGATGCTCCAGGTTCACGATGATGTGACACTTCTCTGAGAATACTTTGAGATCCTGTTTAGAGAAAAGTGTATCCTAGTGACTCTTGGTGTAGTGCACATATAGAAGCTTCTTCATCTGCAGCAGGGCATCATGAATGTGGCTCAGTACTCAGTGAGGGTCACTGACCTCTCATGCTACTCCACTGATATGGAAGAGGACCCATTCTCAAGTGTTCAGAACACCGATCAAGGACTCAGGCGGGAGATCAGGGCTTTGATTATTTATCTCAGCATCCCGATATAGGCGGGGGTGGTAGAGCAAGCCCTCTTAGTGGAGAGTTTTCTTACTGAGTACTCACCAGCAGTGAGACCCACCACTGGGCTTCATGTCGCGGAGTCATCTGCAGCTGGCAGTAAACAGATGTCACAGAGGTCAAATAAGACCAGACCTATAAGAGAATGACCGCAGGTTTCAGGGTCAATTGTGCGGGGCACCCGAGATAGATCCAGTCATGTGAGGAGGTTGAAATTTTACACATGTGGTTTGAAGAGTCAAATGGCTATTGACTGCTCGATCTTCCATATGGATAATTAGCATACGGTTGAAGGAACTCCCATGCAGAGATCGAGGATCAAATGAGGAGGCCCGCAGGGAGGAGGAAGATGTGGCAGAGGAGTTGGCCATGCAAATGGAGGTGGGTGATGATTCGAGGTGTTACCGCCAACACCACCAGGTGGTCCACCCCGACCATATAGAGCATATGGAAAATGACGAGCTCAGCTTCAGGCACCTAATGCCTACGACCATAGTACTTTAGAGATGTTACGAGAAGATATTTTCCTACTCCACCATATCATTAGTACTTATAGACACAGGTGGCAGCCACTCTTTTATTTATACTACCTTCGTTCGAGGCTCAGAGATTCCGGTGGATTCATTGGCTCGATCCTTACAATTAGAGACTCTTACAGGAGAGGATTTGACGAATAAAAACTACTGAAGGAAGTGTGAGCTTACTCTAGCAAGCAAGAGATTCGGCTAGGATCTCCTAGTAGCGGCGTCGAGGCCTTAAAATCTCATCTTGGTTATGGACTGGTTATCTATAGTTAATGCACATATGTAATTTATTAGGCCAAAAGTGCTTTGTTTCCACACTGATGGGACTAGGTTTTCCTTCACCAGTGAGAAGGGAAACTTTGCACCACATGATGGACTTACCTGGAGGAGAGTGCAGCTGATCACTCATCAGTTGGATACCCTTACCCTCTGGGAGGTTGATTTAGGGAGTCGTTGATATCATGTTGTGGTGGAGCAGTATGTTGATGTCTTCCCTGATGATTTTTGGATCTACCTCCTTGCAGAGAGGTGTAATTTTACATTGACTTGTACCCCGAGACGACATCGATATCTACACCAGCATATCATATGGCTCCCGTGGTGCTACGTTAGATGCGGGTATTGATGTAGGAATTATAGGGGAAGGTGTTCATCTGGCACATAGTTTCTCCTTAGGCAGCCCAAATTTTGTTCACCAAGAAGGCTGATGGGAGATTGAGACATTTGTTTGACTATCAGCGCCTGAAACAGGTGACCATGAAGAACAAGTAACCACTTATGAGGATTGATAACCTTGATCAGATGAATGGAGCACAATGGTTCTCAAATATAGAAATTAGATTAGGCTATCACCAACTCAGAGTACGAGACAAGGATGTGAAAAAGGTAAATTTAAAATGTCGGTACAACCATTATGTGTTTTTGGTCATGCAATTTGGTGTAACCAACACTGTAGTAGTTTTCATGGGACTCCTGAACATGATCTTTCATCCATACATTGATCTATTCGTAGTAGTCCTCATCAACGACATTATGATATACTGAGCTACCAGGGAGGAGCATGCCTATCATTTGCAGATAGTTTTGGACACACTCTGTGGGCACCATTTTTATAGTAAGCTCTCGATGTGATAGTTCTAGATCAGAGAAGTTCACATTATGGGACATGTCATATCAGAGGCTAGAGATGTGGTGGATCTAGTGAAGAATGAGGCGGTACATTCGTGGGACCCACCCAAGAGTGTGGTAGGGGTATGGAATTTCCCGGGATTGGCCGGATACTACAAGTGGTTTGTCACATATTTCTCCAGAGTTGCTGCACCATAATTAGTGTTGACTAAGAAGGGGAAACCCATCGGGTGGTCTGATAGATGATAGATAAATTTTCAAGAGTTGAGGTAGAGGTTGACTAGTAGACCCATCATGATGCTTCTGGAGGATGGAGTTGGTTACGTAGTCTACTACGACGCATCAGGGACAGATCTCGAATGTGTCCTGATGTAGGAGCGAGCATTTATCATATATGGTTCTCGACAACTAAGATATCATGACAAGAACTACTCTATGCATGACCTTGAGTTAGCAGTATTGGTCTTCCCTTTGATGATGTGGTGACACTATCTGATGGGAGAGCGTTTTATAGTCTACTCTGATTACCAGTGTTTCAGGTATATCTTCTCTCAGAAGGACCTGATAATGCGACAGTGACACTGGCTTCAGTTCCTCCAGGACTATGACATCGAGATAGTCTATACTCTTTTTAAGGGGAACGTTGTAGAAGATGCACTCAGTAGGAGATATTGTATATATCTTCTAGGTGAGGTGACAGAGTAGTTGGCCGCTTTGCAGATATCTTTTGTCAATTGAGGTGGATTAGATTTTCTTCAGCCTCTTACTGTCACTCCCCTACTTCTTCGGAAATTCATGGACGGACAGTGTGGGGACACTGACTACAAGGCTCGACATGCTCAGATATCCACATGAAAAGAACCTGATGGATATTTTGAATGTGGGGAGCACATCATCCTTTTCAGAGGACGTACCATGGTACCAGTGTTGTTTGGGGAGGAAGTGTAGAAGATATTCCACACATCGCCTCTAGCGATACATCCAAGAGTGGTGAAGATATACCAGGAACTCTGAGGACATCATTGGTGGCCAGAAATGAGAAAAGAAGTAGCACAGGTTGTCTCTTGGTGCCTCACTTGACAGCAAGTTAAGGCAGAGCATCAGGTACCAGTAGGCTTTTGTCAACCTTTAGTGGACCTAGAGTGTTTGTGTGATGGGATATACATTGAAATTGTGACAGGACATCCACAAACTTCTGGAGGTCACGATTCTATCTAGGTGATCATCGACAGACTCACCATGTCGGCCAACTTCCTATATATCAGAGAGTAGGGTTCAGTAGAGAGCTTTGGATGCCACTATGTGAAGGTGATTTTGTGGCTACATGGAGTAAACTCTAGGATTTTCTCTGATCGTGATGAACATTTCACTTCCCAGCTATGGAATGGGTTGCCGGAGGCTTTCATGACACATTTGTTTCAGAATTTCCTTCCATCCTAAGACGGATGGCTAGACTGAGCGGACCATTCAGACCCTCAAAGACAAAATGTGTGCTTGCATCCTAGACTTTGTTCAAATTTGGGAGGAAAACATTCCCTTATTGGAGTTTTCATACAACAACACCTATCAATCTACCATTGGGATGGAAGCATTCTAGGCTTTGTATGACTGACCTTGCAGATCTCTTTTGTGTTGGACTGAACCAGGGAAGTCAACACTCATTAGACCAGATATGGTACGGGCTACCATGAAGAAGGTGAAGATCATTCAGGAGTGGATGAAGGCAGCACAGAGTAGGCATATGTCTTATTCTGACAAGAGATGGAGGCCTCTGGAGTTCGAGGATGGTGAAAATGTCTTCCTACGAGTCTCACCTCAACGGGGTTTTCAGAGATGTGGTCAGGGCGACAAGTTCACTCTGAGGTTCATTGCACCCTTTCAGGTCCTCATCAGAGTTGGTGTAACACCCCAAGTAAATAAAGAATATGACATTTTTACATTTATCCATATTTTTGAATAAAATTTTAATATTTCTTTAAAGGGGTCTCTATGCTCGATGGCGTACCCAATACGCAACAACAAGTTTCTTGGGAATCTTACGTTGCACTCTAATAATAAAATAATATTATTTTAAATGGTAGTTAACGCCTAGCCGTTGTAATGGCAGGAATGAACAGAACTAACTACAAAATGATTATATATGTTTGTCAAAAATATTTACTTTTTACAATAAATGTTAGAGGATTAAAAATGCGAATGAATCCAATTTTAAGCGTAAACATTCTAATATTCTTTAAAAGGACGATTAACCGCCTTTTGATGGCGAACCTATTTTAAATCCACTTTTGACTATTTTATGTGTCATATTTGACAAAATAAAATTCTTCTTTAGAATCAGGATATCATAATTTACTTTGTGTAAATTTTTGGTATTTTTCCGATAAAGTTCATTTTTTAATGAATAGTGAAAAATGTTGTATTTTAATTCAAAAACTCTTTTTAATATAATTTATTTATATGATTAGGTTACCTTTTTAATTGTTTTTAAAGTGAAATTAGAATTTATTTTTACCATTTAATCCAATATTGGTCATTGGAATTAATTTCACTTTGAAATTGGACTTAAACTAGTGTCAATATTTTAATAGATATTGTTTCTTAAAAACACGGTATTTGTTTTGACAACGGGAATTAATTATTAAATTAATTAATTCAAAATATATGTTTTGAATTTTTTAAATTAGACATCATTTTTGAATTCGGAATATCAAATATAGGTTAGGGTGAATTTTTGGTATTTTTCTGAAAAACATCAATTTTTTATGAATAGTGAAACCACTATGTGGTAGTCTAAAAACTATTTTTTCGTTTAAATGAAACTTTACCACTTCTGTGGTTTGAATTTCAAAAATACGACATACATGGTTGTCATTAGGATGTAAAATTTGGTTCAATGGGATTAAAATAATATTTTGTTTAATAGTAACTCTTAAGTTTTTAATCGCGTTTAGAGGTAATTAGTGTAATTTAAGGTAAGGATAATGTTATAATAATATAAAATGACCTTGAAACATGTTCTACCCTTATTGGATGAGACATGTCCGACCAAGACAATCCATGGGTCAACTTGGGGACCCCATGGAGCCACTTTGGTTGGAAAATGGCATTAATACCTTTTTTATTTAAAGTTAAAATTAAAATGTCACAAACATGTGTTGTTTTACTAAAACAATTTTTACATGGGGTTATATAAGTCATATTTTATATTATAAATATTCATTATAAAGAAAAAGAAGATTTTATATATCATGTTTCTTATAATTTTTAGACATTAAATAAATTAATTTATTTATGACACCGTGATGATGCAATGATTACCTCATAAATGAATGATTTAAATAAAATAAGAAGATAGGGTGAAATCTAGATCTTACACTTGTCACAAACCTATTTTATGGGTGGATTTCGAAACCTTATCACCTTATCCTTAAAATATAGCCTTTTGGGACCTTTAGAATCCGAAAATCACTTTATAAAAAAGTAATATTTTATAACTTTCCAAGAGTGCCCCTCCTCTCCTCCTATAAAAGGACCCCACCTCTACCACCTTACACACACATATCAAGCCTTTGGCTCAGCCAACCCCTGCCCATTCAATCTATCCACATCCCTCTCTTCATCATTGAAGCCTCACTTTGGGCAGAAGCCTTTCCAAGGAATCCTTTGAGCTCAAATCAAAGAGAGTTAACCGATTTAAAGGTAATGTCTTCCCTTGTGTTCTTATGTTTTCTTTTGCTTCTTCAAACCCTTAAACTCTTATTATTACATTTTTTTGTAACAAATACAGTATCTTAAATATACTAGGATTTTTTTATAAGAAGGATTCGAGCTACACTTTCACACACCTCTGTCTAATGGTCAAAGAACATACTGTTTCTGTGGATGGTTAATTACTGCCTCACGAAACAATGATTGTTCAACATTATTTTAACACCTTAAAAGGTGGCCATTAATATATCACTATATTTATATATGATATATAATATTTTTATGTTTTCCTTAAGATTCTATATTTTTCATTTATGGCATACCTTTATGGTTTCCATTATGGGTAAACGTGATATCTTCATTTTAGGAAGTGCGGACTACAGCCCCCTCAAATCGATTTGATTCGTTAATGCCATATGTGGGATGTATAAAGGATGTAATTAATGGTATTACGTATGATATATGACTGGAATTATAATATAACTTTATATCATTATTATTTTATTCCATTGAATACAAAAAAATAAATGAAAGTAGCGTTCATGTGTACGTATGACTTACCGTCTCCATGAACGGTACATTTCATTTCTTATCTCCAAATGTTATGTACTATTATAAGTACATATATATAATGGATATATATGTAATATATTACATCTAATTGATGTATATCATTATGGAATTATAATATATATATGTCTCATTTTGTTTTAATTCCATTAATATTACAAAAAATGAAAGTTGTGTTCATGCGTAAGTACGGCCTACTGTCTCCATGAACGGTGATTTTAATTTTTTATCTCCAAATGCTATGGAATAGTATAAAATTAATATATAAAGGATATATATGATATTTAAAACATCAATACTATTCTGGATAAGATGTACCTATAACTACATGGAAAATTCTTTTCCAACAAGTTCAATTTTTACTCATGTACCGAACATCGACAAAAACGTCTGATGTGAACTCACTTTAATAACCAATTATTATAACATTATAATATGTGACATAAACTGAATAATAATATTTAAAGTAGGTCCTTAAGAAATTATAAATTGACTCAATTTTATTATTCCGAAGATTAAAGAACGATCGAGTCATGTCGGACAAGAGGTAAGGAATCCTACCTCTCTCTTTCTTTTTAAGTACTCTCTTTTATGTCGTTTCTTTTAAGATCCTCTTTCATAGTTGGGGGATGTTTTTCTATATTCTTATTAATATAATTTCTATCTTAATATTATGATAGACCCTATTTTATTTCATCATTCCATTTTTTTGGATGTTTTAAGTGGTGCCGTTAGGCTGCTGAGTTTTCGTAAGGGGTTTTTTGTCTCACTTTTATTCCCGTGAGATTTATGCTACATTTTCCACTATTTCCTTTCAGTGGTATTTGTACTTCAAAGTATTTTACTTTTGGTGTAATATACATTCCTTTATGAGTATTTACATCAAATTTTTAATTTCCTTCTTACATGGGGTGTATGTTTCGAAAGATACCCAAGTCGGTAATGGAACCATTCACCCTCCTCTTTTTAAAAGACTTATTTTGTTGGGTCTTTTAATTTACATATTTTAATGTTGGAATATGTTCTTCTATATCCTTATTGATGTACATTTTATGTCCAGGTGATGCATTACCCTTTTTATCTCTCATCAACTCATTTTCTGAATTTTTATGTGATGTCGTTATGCTGTAGAATTTTTGCAAGGGAACATCTTAACACCACTTTGATTCTTTGGGATAAACTTGCACTCTTTGAATATGTCGTTCTATGAATATGTGAGAATAACCTCTGATTGTTTTACACATAATATCCACTTATATTTGGTGTATTCATTTGTCACACATAATTATGAAATTGATTTATCCTTAATCTATGGATACCGTCTTTGTATGGGACATCGTCTCAATCTTCTTTCATTGAGGCATATTTTGTTTTATACACAAACTTCTTTTATATGGTGTATAAACCACTTTGACTTTTATGTTTATACAAAAGGAATATTTTTATATGAAGCGTTTTACTAAATGAAAAAAGGGAATGTTTTTGTCGTACGTATGCGGAGACAACGAATTCTCCACCACCGTGACCATTACTTGAGTTTCGGCATCCTCTACAAACCGTACCTTTTTTAATGAAAAATAAATAAAATGTTTTACTTTTCTTTTATTTTTGTATTGAAAATGGTTTTCATAATTTTTTATATCAATGTGTTGTATTGATATCTTGTGATTTAAAAGTGGAAATGTTATGTTTTCTTTATGCATGTTTTATGTGATACGATTATGTTATGGTTCTTGGGCCTTATTACGAAGATAAGTGGTTTCGTGATAAACTAAGGGTGGTGAGCCCAATATAGCTCTCCAATGCATTGGTTAACGCGAAGGATTTAAACGTTAAGGATTCTACGAAGAGAGTTAGGTAATATACTATGATGGGTATTCCAAACGTAACCAAGAGAGTTACTCCCTACGTAAGAATGTTATGAATTCCTCAAGTTACCTTTATGCCTTATGATTTCTATGATTTATTCATGATTTGATGAGGTATGTTAAAATGCTTATGTTTTTTGAGTAAAGTATGATTTCATACATAGACTAATGTTTTCTTATCGTACTTGTATACCCCTTACTGAGCTTTTTATGCTCATCCCATGTTTTTGAAATGTTTTTCACATGTCAAGGGAAAGGTGCATGATATGATGATAGTGTCAAGGAAGTGTCAAGAGAGAATCCATGTTTTATTTTAAATATGTTTCTGTTGATGGGAAAAAATGAATACTATCTTTTATGTAACCACTTTTTTTAAATGTGGAATGTAATTCATGATTTATGATCTAATTCTCTAAAACTCTAAACCTGAAAAGATCCTCAATGTGGATTATTCATTTAATTCAATATTAAGTAAGGTTTATGGTCGGGGCCTTATAGTTGGTATCAGAGTTCGGTTTAGATAACTTTAGAGGTTAGAGTATTCTCTATGCATAAGTTACATTACCATAATGGTTAGGATTTCAGAAAGAGTCCTTGTTTTAGATAAAGTCAATGAGTAAGTGTATCTTAGTGTTTATCCTCCTCATTAGTACATGATGGTTTTGTTGATATACTCTCACTGAAATTTGTGTTTTTAGTGAATGGATGGATCTAGCAGGCACCAAAGTGACAATAGGTTTGAAGGAAACTGTGGTGGTTCTCTGATTAAGAGACTGTATAAAATGGGGGATTCAATGAGGAAACTCGTGGTTGTTCTAAACCAACTATCAAGGAGTCATGATCAACCACTTGAACCTTTCTATTTTCGGTAATGCATCATGTGTGATATGACCAATCGATGTGGAAGTTCAGGTAATAATTATAAAGGTTACCATTAGAGTTTATATGATCCTTACTTTTGAGGTAATTATGGGTTATTATATGTTATGATGGAAAATGAAAGGCATGAGATAATCTTGAGGTTAAAATATGTTATGATTATTTTTGAAGATTTTATCTCATTTTGGGGAATGTTTTAAGAATTATATAGTTTTGGAAAAAGGACAACACGCAGACCGTGTGACAACCCGTCGCATCGGATAAAACTGCGGGAATCGAACCCACAACCAAAGTGCGACAGGTATTTATCGCCTACCACTGGACTACGCGAAGTCCCTGGTTAGTTTGACTAATTATTTTTAGTTATATGATTTTAGGAATCAAGAGTAATTTTATTTTGGGTTATCTATGGAAATGATTAACCTATCATGGAGGATATGTGATTAGGTTAATTACTTTTCAATATGAGAATTTAAGAGCAACTTATGTTATTTTGAGATAAAAGTTAATTTGTACCTTGGAAGACGATGTGATTAAATACTTCACATATTTAGGTTTGAATCTTAGTTTGTTTTAATTTAAAGAATTTTATGGACAATTGTTTATCGAATGGTCTTCGTTGAACTTTGGGTTTTTTTGTAAAAATTTTGGAGATTAAGAATAGATTTTCTTTTTATAAAGGATTATACTTTTGTGGATTATCTGATATCATACAAAAAAAATTTTGTTTTGGTTTTGTCTAAAGACATGGGAAATATATAGTTCTCTTTTGTGGATTAGTTGATTCTCGTGAAGTTGATTATAGTACTCTTAATGCGAACAAGTCTTTCTAAATACTCGTCTTTTGGAGAAAATATGAGTTTGATTAAAGAATCTAGTAAAAGAAGAAAGTCTACGTGACAAGTAAGTATGTTTCTTTATGATTAATTAATCTCAAAAATAAATTCCTCAATGAAGAGTAACTTAAAACAAAAATGGCTTCTATTAACTTTTCCTACTGGGGAATAAAATACCGTTTAACCCATCACAAGTTTGTGATTTTCTTATGGTTAACTTTCTCCTAGACATGTTTACTATCACTCTCCCTCAGAAGATGACCCTTTGTTTTTTCCTCCATATCCATGTTTTCCTACATGGAATACTAGTATGGGTTATCTCGGGTGACCTTTGTACTTCTCTTTCTTTATTTTAAATTGATTGTTTTACTGACTCTTGTTTCGATATGGGATTTTCAATGAAGTTTCCAAGCCCAATTTTAAAATTGCGAGGACGCAATTCCCAAAAGAGGGGAAGGATGTAACACCTCAGGTAAATAAAGAATATGTAATTTTCACATTTATCCATATTTGTGAATAAAATATTAATATTACTTTAAAGGGGATTCTATGCTCGATGGCGTACCCAATACGCAACAACAAGTTTCTTGAGAATCTTACGTTGCACTCTAATAATAAAATAATATTATTTTAAACGGTAGTTAACGACTAGACGTTGTAATTGCGGGAATGAACAGAACTAACTAAAAAATGATTATATATGTTTGTAATTTTTTTTTATTTTTACAATAAATGTTATAGGATTAAAAATGCGAATGAATCCAATTTTAGGCGTAAACATTTTAATATTCTTTAAAAGGTCGATTAACAACCTTTTGATGGAGAACCTCTTTTAAATCCACTTTTGACAATTTTATGTGTTATATTTGACAAAATAAAATTCTTCTTTAGAATCGGGACATCAAAATTTACTTTGTGTAAATTTTTGGTATTTTTTCGATAAAGTTCATTGTTTAATGAATAGTTAAAAATATTGTATTTTAATTCAAAACCACTTTTTAATCTAATTTATTTATATTATTAGATTATATTTTGAATATTTTTTAAAGTGAAATTAGAATATATTTTTACCATTTAATCCAATAGATGTCATTGGAATTAATTTCACTTTGAAATTGGACTTAAACTAGTGTTAATCTTTTAATAGATCTTGTTTCTTAAAAACATGCTATTTGTTTTGACAGTGGGAATTAATTATTAAATTCACTAATGAAACATATATGCTTTGAATTTTTTAAAATAGATAACATTTTTGAATTCGGAATATCAAATATAGCTTAGGGTGAATTTTTGGTATTTTTATGAAAAAGTTTAATTTTTGACGAATAGTGAAACCACTAAGTGGCAGTTTAAAAACTACTTTTTCGTTTAAATGAATCTTTACCACTTATGTGGTTTGAATTTCAAAAATCCGACATAAATTTTTGTCATTAGGATGTTAAATGTTGTTCAATGTGATTAAAATAATATTTTGGTGAATAGTAACTCTTAAGTTTTTAATCGCGATTAGAGGTAATTAGTGTAATTTAAAGTAAAGAAAATGTAATAATAATATGAAATGACCTTGACACATGTTATACCCTTATTGGATGAGTCATGGTGGACCAATAAAATCTATGGGTCAACTTGGGGACCCCATGGAGCCACTTTGGTTGGAAAATGACATTAATACCTTTTTATTTAAAGTTAAAATTAAAATGTCACAAACATGTGTTGTTTTACTAAAACAATTTTTACATGGGGTTATATAAGTCATATTTTTGACTTTAAATATTTATTATAAAGATTAAAAAAATTCCTATATTATGATATCTTTTTTATAATTTTTAGACATTAAATAAATTAATTTATTTATGAAACCGTGATGATGTTGTGATTACCTCATAAATGAACGGTTTAAATAAAATGAGAAGATAGGGTGAAATATAAGTCATACACTTGTCACAAACCTATTGGATGGGTGGATTTAGAAACCCTATCACATTATCCTTGAAATATATCCTTTTGGGACCTTTAAAATCCGAAAATCACTTTATAATAAAGTAATAGTTTATAACTTTCCAAGAGTGCCCCTCCTGTCCTCTTATAAAAGGCCCCCACCTCTACTACCTTACACACACCTCTCAAGCCTTTTGATCGTCCAAACCATGCCCATTTAATCTCTCCACATCAATCTCTTCATAATTGAGGCCTCACATTGGGAAGAATTCCTTTCCAAGGAAGCCTTTCAGCTCAAATCAAAGAGAGTTACCCGATTTAAAGGTAATGTCTTCCCTTGTGTTCTTTTGTTTTATTTTCCTTCTTCAAACCCCTAAACTATTTTTATTACATTATTTTATAACAACAACAGTATCTTAAATATACTAGGATGTTGTTATAAGAAGTATTAGAGATACACTTTCACACACCTCCATCTAATGGTTAAAGAACATACTGTTTCTGTGGATGGTGAATTACTGCCTCACGAAACGATGATTGTTCAACATTATTTTAACACCTTCAAAGGTGGCCGTTAATATGTCACTATATTTATATATGATATATAATATGTTTATGTTTTCCTTAATATTTTTTATTTTTCATTAATGGAATTCCTTTATGGTTTCCATTATGGGTAAACGCGATATATTCATTTTAGGAAGTGGGGACTACCGCCCCCTCAAAGTGATTTGATTCGTTAATGCCATATGTGGGATGTATAAAGGATGGAATTAATTTTATTACATATGATATCATACTGTAATTATAATATACCTTTATATCATTATTATTTCATTCCATTTAATACAAAATAAATAAATGAATGTAGCGTTCATGTGTACGTACGACTTACCGTCTCCACGAACGGTACATTTCATTTCTTATCTCCAAATGTTATGTACTATTATAAGTACATATATATAATGGATATATATTTAATATATTACATCTAAATTATGGATATCATTATGTAATTATAATATATATATCTCTCATTTTGTTTTAATTCCATTAATATGACAAAAAATGAAAGTAGCGTTCATGCGTACGTACGACCTACCGTCTCCATGAACGGTGCTTATAATTTTTTATCTCCAAATGATATGGAATAGTATAAAATGAATATATAATGGATATATATGATATTTAAAACATCAATAATATTCTGGTAAGATGTACCTTTAACTACATGGAAAATTCTTTTCCAACAAGTTCAATTTTTACTCATGTACCGAACATCGACAAAAACGTCGGATATGAACTCACTTTATTAACCAATTATTTTAACATTATAATATGTGATATTAACTTAATAATAATCTTTAAAGAAGGTCCTTATGAAATTATAAATTGACCAAATTTTATTCTTCGGAAGATTAAAGAATGATCGAGTCATGTCGGACACGAGGTAAGGGATCCTACCTCTCTCTTTCTTTTTAAGTACTCTCTTTTATGTCGTTTCTTTTAAGCTCCTCTTTCTTAGTTGGGGGATGTTATTTTATATTCTTATTACTGTACTTTATAGGTTCATATGATGATAGACCCTATTTGATTTCATTAATCCATTTTTTTAGAAGTTTTAAGTGGTGCCGTTAGGATGCCGAGTTTTCGTAAGGGGTTTTTCATCTCACTTTTATTCCTGTGAGATTTTTGATACATTTGCCACCATATCTTTTGAGTGGTATATGTACTGCACATTATTTTACCTTTTGTGTAATATACTTTTGTTTATGAGTATTTACATAAACTTTTTATTTTCCTTCTTACATGGGGTGTATGTTTCGAAAGATACCCAAGTCGGTAAGGGAACCTTTCACCCTCCTCTTTTTAAAAGACTTATTTTGTTGGGTCTTTTAATATACATATTGTAATGTTTGGATATGTTCTTCTATATCCTTATTGATGTAAATTTTATGTCCATGCGATGAGTTTCCCTTTTTATCTCTCATCATATCATCTTATGAATTTTGAAGTGATGCTGTTAGGCTGTCGAATTTTTGCAAGGTAACTTCTTAACCCAATTTTGATTATTTGGGATAAACTTTCACTCCATGAATATGTCGTTCTATGAATAAGTGTGAATATCCGCTGATTTTTTAACACTTAATATCCACTTATATTAGGTGTATTTTTTGTCATACATAACTATGTAATTGATTTATCCTTAATCCAAGGATACCGTCTTTATATGGGACTTCATCTCAATCTCATTTCATTGTGGCATATTTTGTTTTATACACAACCTTATTTTATATGGTGTATAAACCCCTTTGACTTTTACGTTTATCCAAAAGGAATATTTTTATATTAATCATTTTACTAAATGAAAAAAGGGAATGTTTTTGTCGTACGTATGCAGCGACAAAAACTTCTCCGCCTCCATGACCATTATTTGAGTTTCAGCTTCCTATACAAGCCATACCTTTTTTTCAAATGAAAAATAAATAACATGTTTTACTTTTCTTTTATTTTGGTATTGAAAATGGTTTTCATAATTTTTTTATATCAATGTGTTGTATTGATATATTTTGATTGAAAAGTGGAAATGTTATGTTTCCTTTATGCATGTTTTATGTGATACAATTATGTTATGGTTAATGGGAATTATTATGAAGACGGGTGGTTCCGTGATAAACTAAGGACGGGTGAGCCCGATATAGCTCTCCAATGCATTGGGTAACATGAAGGAGTTAAATGTTAAGGTTTCTCCGAATATATTCAGGGAATATACTGTGATGGGTATTCCAAACGTAACCAAAGGGTTACACCCTACGTAATAATGTTATGAATGCCTCAACTTACCTTTATGATTTATGATTTCTATGATTTATTCATGATTTGATGAGGTATGTTAAAATGCTTATGTTTTATGAGTAAAGTATGATTTAATACATGGAAAAATGTTTTCTTTTTGTATTTTTATATCCCTTACTGAGCATTTTATGCTCATCCCATGTTTTTGAAAAGTTTTTCACAAGTCAAGGGAAAGGTTCATGATATGATGATAGTGTCAAAGAATTCTCAAGAAAGAATCCATGTTTTATTTTAAATATGTTTCCGTTGATGGGAAAAAATGAATACTATCTTTTATGTAACCACTTTGTTTAAATGTGGAATGTAATTCATGATTTATGATCTAATTCTCTTAAACTCTAAACCTGAAATGATCCTCAATGTGGATTATTCATTTAATTCAATATTATGTAAGGTTTAAGGCCGGGGCCTTATAGTTGGCAAGGTGGATTACTACTTAGCTCTTCCACCTCAGTTGCACCAGTTGGATGATGTATTCCACATATCCCAGATGAGTAGATGCGCGCATGACCCATCTCATGTCATCGAACATGGGGAGATGGATGTAGATGATGGGGAGACATTTATGGAGGTTCTAGTGGATATTGAGGATCGACGATAGCGAGTCCTTCATGGGCGACCAATACCTTTATTTTCATTCGCTGGCAGCACCTGAACCTTCATGAGAGCACATGGGAACTAGAGGCTCAAATACGTGCTCAGTACTCCCACATGTTCCCATAGTTTGAGTTGTGTCTTATAGAGATGCAAATCCCTGAGGTGGGGAGAATGTAAAGACATGTATTTTTTCATGTATTTTTTTAATTAAATGGGAATATTATGAGTCCACAAAAATTGATGGTGCGTGTTTCTGAGGCCCGGAGTGCCCAGAAAAAATTTATGAAATTTTTTTAAGTACGTTCACTAAACGTGCAAGAGGGTTTTTGTAACTTTTGAACCGGTGCTCAGAATTGAAATCTGAGGACACCGATGGACTCGTAGCATCAGTATTCGCTTAAAGAGATCTTCACCTCGACCACAGTAGGTCGAGGGTTGAAGATAGTATTTTGGTTTTTTCGTGGAAGAAGAAAAATAAAATAAATTAAAATTTTATTTTTCTTTTGAAACCTCTCTTTTTGAATTACAGAGGTGGGGACCACCTGAGCTATAAAACCTTCGAATATTAATTTTGCGGTGGGGACCACCGAAACCCCTATCAATGTAGAAAAAACATTAAACTCATAAAATAATTAATTGTTCCACCTTCAATTAATTAATTATGCCAACATCAACTTAATTTATGGAAAACTATAATTAAATTATTAAAAATTAATTAAATAATTTTTCAATTCTTTTTCTGGGTGGGGAAATCATTGGAAATGGTTAGAGTTGAGAGAAATATGGCGAAACATTTCCTCCAAATGAAGAACGCCCTCTCCAATGGAGAAAAAACTTCGGAATCAATAATGAGGATGACACATGAGCTCAACTTAGGATGCGTGTTGCGGAAGCAACGATTGTTGGCACTCTCATAACTTTCACCGACATCATCTCATGACACTTCCAATGAGAGATCAAGGTATTGGTGTGTTTTAATTATTCTTTGTTAATTTTTGTTATGTTGAATCTGTTCCCATAAGTCGAGTGCTACCTATATAATGTGGAGGGTATGGGACAAACAAACATGCCATGATCCCTCCGCATTATACCTATTGATGCTTTTTTAGTTATGGAGGAGGATGATGACATGTGTTGGAAAATGGCGCTGGTAGGGCATGGGAGCAGCGACCGACACTCCGGCCGGCCATGGTAGAGCAGAGGCGGTAGCCGACGCTCAGCCGAATATGTGAAGGGGGTGGTGGCGCGCGACTGCGCTACAGGCGTGTAGGGGCCGCGACATGAAGTCACATCAGCGAAGGAGTGTGGCCGGCTCGCTACCGGCTGTAGGTGGAGGCGTGACACACGACCACGCCATGGAAGAGGGCCGACAGACCCACCCACCGGGGAGCCAAGCAAGACCCAGGGTCCCGCGTGCCAGATGTCGGTGCCACATGACGCTAGCCAGTCGGCTACCCAACCCAAACGGAATAGCCGTTTGAGGTACCCAGGGGGCGCCTCCCCTTGTATGGGGGATAGAAAAGACCCCACTGTGGGGCCACCCAGTCGTGGGCCAGGTTTCGCAGGCGGGCTGGGAAGGACCCACCGTAGGGCCACCCAGTCACGGGCCAGCTGCGGGCCGTCCAACGCAGGCCGCCCATCGTAGGCCGCCCAGTGAGTGTCACCCATCGTGGGCCACCCATCACGGGCCTCCCAATTCGGACCAAGTCGTGCCGGCCAGGCGTACTACTCTGGTGGGCCGAGCCGGACCCCACGGGTCGGGCCAGACCTAGCAGTCTGGGTTGACCCGAACCGGGACAGGTGGGCCCAGGCCGGGTCGGGCCGGGTTGGGCTGGACTCGGACCAATTTTGGTCCCCTTTTCGCTCTTTTGGCCATAACCTGAGTTATGAGCGTCAGTTTGAAGAACCATATGCGATACCAAAAATCATGGATTGAGGCTGCCCTTTGGTATACCCCACTTGAGATTTGGATAAACTTGGGGTATAGACGGGTTGGATCGAACACGAATCTAACTGGGCCCTCGGGACTGAGAGGCCAATAACATTCAAAATGGGCATCCTATTGATGCACCGTCTGTTGCTTTGAGACCCCTTTTATGTGACAGTCCTTCGGGATACTTCTTCGTGGGAAATTGTTTCAGTTGGAGTATCGACATGTGGCTTGAGGAGCGAAACCTCCTAGAATCAAGCGAGCTTAATGCGGGAAGCCTATGGCTAGTTGTAACATGAGAAAGGGATCCGATGTGGGTCTATGCTTTGGGATCCTGCGTGGGTCTGTGTTCGAGAGTCCCACATGGATCCGCTCTAGGAAATCCATGTGGGACTACACTAGGATCCTATGTGGGCCTATTGTACTGGGATCCTATGTGGTTCTGATGAATTTGGATCCTACGTGGGTCTGATGATTTAGGATCCTACGTGGGTCTACCTCTCAATAGAGTAAGATGATATAGTATATATATCTAATCATCCTTAATATTGTACCTAAGTAATACCTGATTTGAGATGAGTCTTTACCTTTGTGTTAATCATATGTGTGGTGTACCTTTTTAGTGCATACTTCTATGGTGATACCTTTGTGGTATTCTTCTATGTGGAGTTATCTTTTTGGTACATAACTTCATGGTGTTACCTTCATGGTTTACCTTCCTTTGGGGGACAGTTGATCTTTGGGATTTTGAGTTTGGCCATGTGTTTCCTCATGATTGAGATGGTTTTACTCGACAACTTAGGTATATGAATGGGCATATATCTAAGTAGGGTTCATATTTGTTTTCTTGATTTGTTGTTTTATCCTTTATGGATTTTTTGAGAACTTCCAGGGCCTCGGGGTCCCTACTGAGTATCGTTATACTCAACCCTGCACGAGCTATGCCTGCACCTTGTTGTGTTTGGTGCAGACGATTGAGAGTGCTGACTGAGGATGAGAGTACCAGGACTGGAGGAAGATCAAGCTGGACATTAGACGAGGCATACCACAGATATTACTGTTCAAGAGCTATACATACCCTTCAGGTAGGATCCTTGGAGGGTGTTCATAGGAGTTGTTTTCAGTTATTCGTGTACTTCCTTGTTATCCCTGTACTTTCCAGTTGGGCTTGTATTATGTCCCCTTTTTCTTACTGTACGCACACTATTTACTATACAGTTTACTTGTGTTTGTATCTTTTGGTGTTCTTGGTTTGGTTGAGTTTACAGGTTATAAAGGCACTTCCTTCCCATTTTAGGGAATACACCTTTCGGTGCTAGTCACCAGCCCCTGGCCTATAGAATGAGGGCATGGGGAAGTCACAGCACCCGTCCCCGGGGGATGGTTTGTGATAATTTTTTTCATATCAAACCAATAATTATTAGAAGAAACATTGATTCATTCTATAATATAATCATATTATAGATTTCAAACAAAAGAATGATGAATTTGTAATGCATTACATATATATATAATATTATTATTAATTATTTATATCTAGATTAATATGCAATTTGTGAAAATTATATTACGTACTATGTATTGTATGAGAACATGTTGTATATTAATGTAACACACTAGTAACCCACATTTCAAAAATATTTCAGTCTACATCAATTGATACAATAAAAATCCTAATTTATGGGGATAAAAATGCTTTTAGTGTGAATACCATGTGATGCATGTGTAATTTCAAGAAAATATAACATAGAAAACGCTACCTATACAGTGTAATAATCCGATAAATTTTAAAACTAATGTAATCAAATGTTTGATTGGGGATAAAAATTGCATCAATATTTATTATCATTGGTACCAAGTTGGATAATTAGTCCAAATAGTGTAAAAATCGAACATATATCTATCGAAATATAACAAATATATGTAATAAAACTAATTGAATATTACTATTTTGTATTCACAAAAATTTCAAAATTATATTGATAGTCACTTATAAAATACAGACTACATATTTAATAAAATATTTTTGAATATTAGAATATGCTCACACCATAAGAATAACATTCATATGCGTATATTACACTTATATGATATTTTATATTGAATAATATACAAAATAAATTGTATGTATATATTAAATTTTAAGATTATTAAGTCACTAATAAATTAATAAGACTGATTGAGATTTTTCCATATACATGGTAGTGTATCCATAAACAATAAATGTTTCAAAAAAATCTTCCATATAATAGGCAATTTTATATTCAATGTAGAAATTTAATATGTGATGTGGTATAAACATATACGAAAAAATATAGTGAAAAAACCATTCCATATAGTAGAATCACCAAAACATTAATATATAATGAAAAAATTGACAATATAACATAGAACATTAAGATATAATGTAATCAACATACCATTTCACTTAAATCAATGGATAACTATTGTATATGAATATGGTAATCCTTGATTTATTGTGAATAGATCTATATTAAAAAGCGCAATGATGAGGATGACGAAACCTGAGGGTTTATAAAGATGGAAATGTGATATTTCAGTCCACTATATCAAAAAAATAGAGTGTTAGGGAATATGCTCTATTAAACCACTAAAATATAGGATCTATGTGTTTGTCTTACTTGTGGAGATTAAGAGATTTTATGTGATATAATGAGTTCTCACTAACCTTGAGGATGTATGAGGTTGGAAA
Source organism: Viscum album (assembly GCA_963277665.1). NCBI lineage: Eukaryota > Viridiplantae > Streptophyta > Magnoliopsida > Santalales > Viscaceae > Viscum > Viscum album. The sequence goes on from OY728162.1 coordinate 827,792,350, forward strand.
TATGATATAGGAGTCCACCAGATCGAAGAAATAGGGGTTAGGGATTACACGCAATAGAAATATGTATTATTTCAGGAGATTAAATAGAAAAAAAAGATTCAAAACGATAGATAATAATAAAAAATTAATGGTATATAACTTGTTTATATTATAATTCATGTGATACTGTAGTGAAAATTTCATTTTCACATCAGTTACTATATAACTAATGTGAAAATTCTACTTTATCGTGTGGGTTACTAAATAACTGATGTGAAAAAGATGGGATTTTTCTTTTTCATGTCGATTATTATATAACATATATGATAATGAAAAATTCCCACCTTTATCATGTTATTTATATAATAAATTATGTGATAAATAAACATACATGGAATTTTTACATCTGTTATATAATAATTGACATGATAATGTAAAATGCATGGATTTCTCATTACTCTTATAAATAACCGACATGAAAAGGATGATGCGGTAAATATTTTTTATACTAGGTGAATATGTATATTTTTTTCAATCATAAATGATGTTAAATAAACAATTGTGAGTTATTTTATAAAAGGAGAAAATATCTTAATCCAATTCCATAATAGTAACATCATGATGTAATTCAAACAATTTTCGTAAAAACTATTGAGTCCACAAGGGAATCCTTATCTCTAAAAATTTAATATCCTCCTATTGTGGTTGATCAATATTAGTATTCTTGGAATTTTCAAATTTATATATGGATGACCTTCCAAAAATTTCATAAACACCTTTCATAGTTTTAGAGAAGTTAGATGGGAAAAACAAATCCTTATAAGCCTATTTTTTTATGACCTTCCCCTTGAGCATTATCACATTTTTATCTAGTTATAAAAAAAAACTCTAGTGATGGATCCTCAACTAACTCATTGTATATTTTCTTAGTTTTACATACTGGTTCATTGGAAAAATAGATTTATCTATTGATCTCATCTTCATTAGGTTGGGTAAGTTAGAATAGTCATTCTGGTTTTCTTCTCTATAGTCACTAGAAATTTTCTCAAGTCAATTAAACATATTTCCCCTTTATTCAATAGATAACATAGTTATTCATTATCTTGATGTTCAAATTCATATTATAGTGGAAATTGAAAATCACTCTCTGCTCATGTCTCATCCTCAGTGAAGACATCAGTATCCACTACCTCAAATTCCTCCAATTCCTGACATGTCTCTAAGCCTATAGCCCAAACATTTTTTCTATACTATATCCCACCAGTTTCCACCCCATGTTATCTATGTCTTTATGTTCCTAATTCTGGTATTCAAATTTCTTCTTGAGCTCCATCCCTTGGATTTAAAATTTATCTATTTTTTAAGAGAGAGGTTTCTGAATTACCCATAATCTTTTACTTTATGGCTTAAGAGGCACGAGTAAAAGGCACTAGGGGACCCAATCCTATAATATTGTCACTTTTTAAAATAATTTTGCTTCATCTAATGATTCATAAGTCAATATCCATGGCTACTAACACGTGGACTGGATTCCTCAACACTTCTTCTACTCGTCTTCAACACAAAAACATATGAGGGAGACCAAATAAACAAAAATTTGATCTCTAAAACCTAAAGCATTCCCATTGGTGTGGGGAGAAATAACAGGTCAACCATTCTAATTGATAACTACATTATCTCATCTATCATTTTATAATTTGAATATGAGGTTGAAAATGAAAAAAATAACACGTAGTGATTAAATCATAGAATATTTATTTCTGATTTTATAAATTATTAACATACCCAATAATATTAATGAAAACTAATTAATATTAAAAACCCACATTCTCTAAATGTTTACATTATAATTTTGTTGTATTACTTTATATAAAATAAACTTAATTTAACTATACATCAAAAATAAATAATTTATTCTAGGACTTTTAAATTCTAATATCTTGAATTTCATTCCTAAATTTAGTTAATATTATAAAATGAATAATGTGTAATTATTATTAAATAAACCATAGTGGGTGTTTTTTTGGTTTTTGATTAAAAAAATTAATTACTCAAAAAATATTGATTAAAAAATGTTTAATATAAATTATTGATACAACAAAGTAAATCACTCAATATTCATAAAATTATTACTAGGATTTATTATATATAATTTCCCTTTAACCATATGTAATATGCTTTATTTTTTTCAATTAATAGTTCTATTTGGGGCCAGTTAACTAATAGATTTATGTTAGAATAACATTTTGAAAATATGATGATATGTGATTTAAAGGAGAATATTTCAACACATAGTTATGTGATTGAATATTTTTGTGTGAGGAGTATTATTAATATATAAAAATATTGCAATCATTAAAAGGTTATCAATGATAAGGAAAGATATATTATTATTCAAGGTGGTACTATAAGTAAATGGAAAGAAAATAGCAAATAACTGAATAAAATGATGCATGGATCAAGCATGGTTAAATAAAAATATAGTTACGAAGTAATTTAGTTTTTCGACACATAGTAGATATATTAAGATATAATTTAATCTATAATAGAGGCACATAATGAAGTTTAAGATTTTTTTTAAATATATGATCTAAAATATTTTCTAATAACTGATATAATTTTTTATAATTTTTTATTTTACTATATTTTTTATTTGGGAGAATTTTTAGAATTTTTTTTAGTGTGTGGACCAGTGTGGATCAAATTTTTTTAAAGTGTAATAAATTCCGGCCATAATAGTTACATTACATAGATATTTAAATATATTTATTTCTCTAGATAAAGTTATAAATATTATATCATGAATACATTATATTATATCATGACTCTTGTGTCATATGGTTGAAAAAATGTTAAAGACAAGTTCACTAGTGAAAGGAAAATTACACCATGAAGATTGGATAATTCATCATAATTGTGTTTGATACTAAATAATATTTTTAAAAAAATTAATCATCGTCTAGTTTTGTCAATACCCAGGATAAAGTGTATTTAATATTAAAAGTAATCATTCTAAAATTACTTTATATTGCACTATGATACTGGGACTTGTGATCGGAAACTAATGATGGAGTGTGGTTTGTTAGTAAGGACAAACAAATTATAATGAAATAGACCCCAATTTAGTTAATGATAACTAAATTCAAAATGTGATCTAATAATGGGTGTTTGAATAATGATTAAAGAATAAATTTTGAGGAAATTTTATTATGAATCAATTTATATGTTCCAAAAATAGGCTATAATTTGGTATAGAATAATGTGTATGACTAAAAATGTATTTATTACATGATAATAAATTAATCAGAAGGATTTTAGATAATAATTAGGTATTAATTTTATGATTTGGTGGGACATATCATGTCATATTTTATTGGAGGATACGTAAATAATATGAATTTCATTATATCAACATTCATTACAATATAATTTTTTGTGAAATTTATAAAATTTGATAATTTAAATGCCCTCGAGTTATAGATGGCCATGGATCAACCTTATAATATTTAACTACAAATACTTGGATGATTTTAAGGAATATTTAAATTTAATTCATATTAAATGAATTTATAGGATCATCATAACTTAAATCAATCATTATCTTTGATTTGGATCTTATAGATTACAAGAACATTGAAATTATTCAATAAAAAATAATCGATAAGAGAAACATTAAAAATATAGAAGAAAATTGGGAATGAAAAAGATTTATCATCATTTATAGATCTAATTTATTGTTTTAGGGACAAGAACGATATATTACTACTTATATTAGGTTCATATTAATGAAATATTGTTATTTATGAAGTTTTATTGAAATATCTAGTTCTCATTGGAATAATTTTTTAATTTTTATTATGGCGTTTCTTATTAAGATCAAATTTTCAACTACCAACATGGATATTTATAACATTTAACATTAAAAATAGATGAAATAATATAAATGATATTATAACATAATATCTTGAATTTTCATACAGATTATATTGACACCTATGCTAATTTTGAAGAGTACCTCACATCTATATACTAATTAGTGGTTCCTTGAAGTTGTGCATCGAGTGGGTATAAATAAGAATATCCCATGGATGAGTAATGATTGATCTAAAAAATCACGTAACGGTAGTGTCCCTTAGTTTGGAGTGACAATTGGATAATTTTTTTCGATTTAATGCTATATAATAGGGTAATTGGGTATAATAGTAGTGATCCATGTCTATGATCCATGGATATATCCTAGAATGATTAATCAAACTGAAATCTATGTATCTCTAGATGTATTACATTTCTTATTTTGTTTTATTTTTTAGTGTATATGCATTTCATAAAATGATTATTTGGAATGTGTTACTTCTAACATGGGAAATGGATTGCATGATCGAAGAGGGTTAATGTTTTAAGAACTTAAAATCTTTCATTTACAATATTCACACCCCTCTATGTGTCATGAGACTCATATCATATCCTAATTATTTAGACTTATGGTGCTAGATCCTAATTGTTATGATTTTATGATCAATATATTATATTTATTTTGAACGTTTTTTCCCAAAAATGATTGAAAATTCTACAAACAAAATTAAATTAAATGGGTAATCAAGTTTAAAAATTAACATTAATTAATTCGTATCGAACTAATAGGATGTAAAAAAGTGAATGAATAAGGTCAGTCTGTTGATGAATATGTATGATCTTAAAGTGTAAGGCTTCAGAAATATTGCTAATAAGAAATATTTTAATTTAAATTTATAAAACAAAATTTAAATTAAATATAATGGTTTTAAAAAAAAAATAAAAAATTCAGGATATTAATTTCTATGAATGGGTTCATAAGAGATAAATATCTCTCTAATTACAAAATTTTGTAGAATAAACTGGTTGTAAGACTATTCAAAGGCTACTGGTTTATTATAAAAAATTACCCAAATTATATCTAACCTAATCAAAATATATTGGTCAAAGAAGAATATCTAACAAAATTCACTATTTTTAATTTTTAAAACAGAATAAAATTCCATGCCATTTTGGATGGCTAGTTTTCTCTACCACTTTAGAGTCCATCCCTTCACAAGAATTTTTTTCCAAATAAATTATAATGAATAAGATATAAATTAGATATTTAATGTGATTCTTAAAAAAAATTCAATCCAGGAAAGAAATTTATATACAATATAAAAACTGATCCTTTTACTATGTATCCATCACCTCTTAAGTGATGAGGTACTAATGGTTTACTGAAGCTCAATCATGTTTTATTTGACCATCGTAATAATTGATTGAAAATTGTAAAAGAATATTAGAAGAATTCAAATACATTGAAAAATAAAATTTATTACTTTAATTAATTATTATAATGATCAATGTGAACTTCTAGGATGAAAACAAGTATAATAGGGTCCAAGGATAAAATAAAATTCAATGTAAATGCTATGAATTCCAAACTTTTTGCTAGAATATCCTATTTATAAACATCAACTTCATCATGAAATAATTTGTTTTATTTTTTAATGAAGTTATATACATTAGAAATAAACACGTCTCTATTCCTCATAGGTTACATCATTGTTGTTCAAGGGATGTTATTGGTGTGTCATGGATATATCTTTCTCCTTCAAAATAAAAATCTATCAAAGGTCATGAAATAAAATTCCAGGTACTTCAAATGTAACATTATATTCCCTTAAATTTCTCAGTATCATTATATCGTGAAGTGGATAATATTATTTTTTAATTATAATGGTATTATATATAAATATTACTTAACAATGTCATAAAATAATGGTCATATGTTATAAAATGATCTGATACACCTCCCCAAATGGGTATCAATATTTAAATTCAATATGATGTGCAAACATTTGTAATAGCACTACATGATTTATCTATTATATCCAATGAGACTCAACCCACCTAAAAACATTACATTATAGGTATCCTCTTTCATAATCATGAGTTTGCTTACCATCTTATATGGTTTTCCCCTAGGGTCAAATGACACCACAACTCATTCCCATATACACATCCTATAATGTTGTCCACTCAACCTAAACTCAATCCTTTATAATTAAATTATTTTATGTCCTAGAGATAGTTTTACTACTTCAATGACAAGCTATAACCTTTGTGTGAATCCGTTCATTGGAAGATTTGATGATTTTATTTCTATTTATACTTTTTAGATAAAATGGATTATAGAATAGCATAAAATCTATACATCATAAGAACTTATTGGTTAATCATATGTATCCTATTTTGTGTCATGTTGTGGAGTGAGGTCCCATATTTTGGTGAAATATCTTGAAAATCTCATTTATTAACACTATGACACCATTTATGTGGAATTATTTTCTTCTAGGTTTACCATTTCAACATTTTTCCAACTAGCTACACAATAAAAAAAAACTTTTTGTGGAGTAATTTCTCTACTGTTACTCTAAAAACATTAAGGGAGGATCAAAAAGCTTCCTTAAACTCTATCCTTGCATAAATAAATTAAAATACCAAAACATTGTAGTATTATGTCCCATTATCAATAAAACTAATTATAAAAACAATTGAACAAACTCTAGTTATCAAATTCCTACACAACTGAACATTTTATTATCCTTAAGAAAAATATATTTATAATGATTCTAAATAATATCAATCATGTATGTAAAGAAAATAAGTATAGAACATTTACATAAAAAAATATTAGCTAAAAATGTTCAAATTCTAATATAATCATCCTCCCTATGTAATCATACATCCTTATTATTATTATACCACAATACTTATTCTAATCCATTATTAATTTTCAACAATTACTTAGACATCCATACCCATATAGTGATATAACTCTTCAGAAAATTTCACATTCAACACTAATGAATATTGTAAAACAAGAGTTTTTCCCATTTTAAATTTTATTTATGCTATTTATAATCTTTAATAATACCTAAATCATTACTCTATAGAAATCATGCCAGATAAATCAAGTGGAAATCCCCAAATGGTTATAACGTTTTTGAGGATAGAGGTGGGTAGTTCATGATGAAATCATTAAAAATTAAGGCTTTAAAAATGGGGATGAATTATTTATGTAAAAAGTAATGATTTTTTATTTAATATCAATGAAATTTGGACCTACATATCCACTCAAAAGTCATCATCTCCCTTTAATCTCTACTTATCTTAATGATTCCCATCATGATCATTCAACAATAATGACACAATTTTTCATAATATATTTATCCCCTTTTACATTGTTACAAATGATATTGCACCAGATCATGTATCACTCCCATAAAACTACCTTTTTTTGATCACCTCATTTACTTATTCTAATAGTTATAACAAGATCATAGATCATGAATGAGTGATAATTAAAATGTACATGATATGATCTATTATTTTGATTTGTTTTCCAAAATAATATAGGAATGAAGTATTAAAAAGAGAAAATATATTGGAATAAACTTCCAAATATTTAGTTACAATTCTACCACATTAGCTTACATTTTATTCTCATATATTAGTTTCATGCAACATGAATATCCCTTATTAAACTAAATAGGAAAAAATAAAGCATTTTTAATAAATAATGTATTATGTGAAGGATAAATTATTCTATAATGTGGACTCCATGTCCATAAATATGATGGATGTTGAATGATTAAGATAGGGTTAGATATATGTCTAGTCTAAAGGTAAAAATGGTTAAATTATATTCTCAATCATATTAATGTGGTTTGGAAAAAAATCATTTTTGAAAAAGATCAAATAGAATGTTTAAATATTAATGTTTGTCTATACTTATATTATGAAATTGGTAATGATAAATAATATATTATTGTTTTACAAAAACCCTTTCAGGAATGGTATTTCAAAATATTATACAATCACTCATAACATGAACGTTATGTAATAATCGAATAAACAAAAAAATATAAATTTTAAATCATAAGCCAACATAATTATGTAATTATATTTGATATCTTATTAAGAATTAACAAGTGATTTTTATTTAATAATTACTAATTAAATTGTTTGTCTTTATTTAAATTTGTTTTCATTAATTTCATAAGTTATGTGACATCCCCAAAAACATGTCTCTTTTTCCATTGATTTCATGAAAAAATCATGTGTTTTTAAGAATCCCTCCACCGCACACAATTTCAATTATTGTCTCCACTATTTAAAATCATTTTAAGATAGTTGAAAATGAATATTCTTTTAAATACATCATAGTAATGTATCATATATTAGGAAATAATTAAGTTCCTCCATAATTTATGTAAGATTTTATTCATGATAACTAGCTAGAATTTACTGTATGGAAATCCTATGCATTGATGGATTGTGTTTGATTTTATTTTCTAAAATGAAAACAATGATCAAGGTAACACGATAGTGTGAAATTTTTTTATTTATTAGGGTTAATAAGAAATTTATGCAAAAAAATAATATTTTATTTTTTTCATTCAACATGATATGTAAAGGATAGATAATGAACAAAAAAGGCATGTAAATATAGAAAATTATTAAAAATATGTGAAATTAAAACCAAAGTATAAAGAATTAAAAAATATGGAAGTGGGAGGAAATCCTATGACTCCTTGTTTTCATCCACCATATCCCCATTGGGAACCACCTCCACTAAGACTGTAGTCAATAAAATTAATAAATCTATAAAGGACTACACCTACCATCATCAAATCACCTAATAATTTTCCAAAATAATTTCCATGACAACTAATTTTTTATAAGGGAGGGTAGATTAGTCTAAATCTAGGATGTGTTATTAACTTCCTCTTTTACACCCTATAAATGAGAAATGACAGTCAACACTGGTGTTAAAAACTAGTAAGATGAATGATCAATGAAGGATATTGCTAAATCAGATGTCTAAGAGTTTGATAATGGTACTTATGTATTTATCAGGTTATATGGATCCCCATTGTGTAGGGTATCTATAGATTCATGACCCTATTCATTTTTAGTGGATACAATATGATTAAATAGAATATAAATATGTGTATTGGTAGTTTTAATTTTTGTAATAGTAGGAAGGGTTATTATAGTGACTATACTTGTAGTAGGAGTTAGTGGATGCTCATTCTATTCAGTTGGTATCTCCCTAGTCTTTAGGGAGGTCATGTAATGATGTATTATTTCAATAAAGGGAACCTCCATTGTAGTGTCTTTTATCAAACCGTTTCAATTATTTTGGGAACTAACTCAAACTATCGTCATTTATCAGTATCCATTGGATAACTAGTATCCCATGTGTTAAAAGCTGAAGAGGGGTGGGATAGTATAAACTAAATATTTTTATGGATGATTGGGAAAAAATATTGAGTTTGGATGACCCTAACATGTTCACACTAGGGTCGATACAATAAGCAAAATGAGTTTTCTGTTATATCATCTGGGAGAGTGGGAGGTGTATCACATTCTACTTCATTATCATATAAATTTTTCTTGATCCCAATTGTATAATGAATAGAATTGGAGTATGGGATTACGGGCTGCAGGGGCTCCTCTCGGTGACCATGGTTTTTAGGGTTTCTTCGGGCCACGGAATTTCCCTTCTTCCTTGGATTCGATCGTCTCTATTCTCCTGGTGGTGCGGCGTTGGCGATTCCATCCTCGGTGTCTACTCGCGATCCTCCAATTTCTGGTGATGTATGCAATCCTAGGGTTGCGACGAGGCTGACTTCTTGCAATCCCCTGAGTTCTGGCACTATTGGAAACCCTTCAGGTGCGGTTATGCCGATCTTCTCGGCTGATCAGTATTTAGATCACTTCGCTGGATCTGTGGAGGCATCATACCATTCCTCTGCAGATTTGAATCTTGGTGCATGGAGTGGTTATTGAAGGAAGTCAATGGCTTTTCCAACCTTTTCATCTGGTCTAAATTCGAATCACTGTGCTGGATATGTGGCCTTGCATCATTCTTCTGCGGCTTTGTTTGACGCGTGGAGTGATTTGCAGAAGTCCACTGGTCCGGTTCCTATTACTGCGGCAATGGCCTCTGGTGATGCATTGATGTGGGATCTTATTCTTCCGTGATGTGGTGATAACCCAAATCTATTTTTGGGATCTCAATCCCACTCGGATGTGGTGAGGAAATCAAGCTTCGGGTTGAAGTAGGATGGAGCTGGTTCGTTTTCACTTTTCAAGGACTCATGTCCGAGTAGATTTCTTCGTAAGGGTTCATCAGGTCATGCTGAAGCCAACCCCACTGCGCATGCGGAGAGAATGAAAATTAGTAATAACTCATTCATTACACATATTGTTCTTCCCAAATATGAACAACCATGGAAGCTCAATGATGTGATTCACAGAACCTCGCATTTGTGGGGTTTTTCTAACTGGAAATGTGTTTCTCTTGGTCGAGGATTATTCCATTGTCTTTTTCCATCTGATGAATTGAAGCATCGTGCATGGAGCATTGGAACTCTATTTATGAAACCTGGATGGCTTCATTTGTATGAATGGTATATGTATGTTAATGTCTTGCGTGCAAGAAATTCAATTTCTCAACTTTGGATTCGTCTTCATGGACTCAATTGGGTCCTCTGGCATCCAAAAATTTTGCATGACATTGGCATGGAGATTAGAACTCTGATTCGGCTACACAAAGAGACTGAAGATGTTCGGTTTGGTCATATTGCTAGGATGTTGGTGGACGTTGATCTTTGATCCACTTTGATTGACAAGGTAACCCTTTCCACCACTTCTGATAACATTGAAATTAATGTTGAGTATGAAAAAACCCACTTTTCTACAATGTATGTATGGTTTTTGGTCAATATTTAGAGCTATGTCGGAAGAATGTTTCTTGTGAGGAATGTGGGGTGAAAAGTCATTCAGAATCCCTCTTTCGTAGGAAGTTCAAGGTGAAGGACTCAACGTTGCCAGAGCCTACTTCTAATGATGGTTATTCACATAATGATCCAGCTCTTGATATTGGGAAAGGGTTTCTTGTTGATGTATCTCCGATGAATGCTCAGAGTGGCCCCTCTAACACTCGGCCTGATTCGGTTGAAGACACTCATATACGGACCCTGGGATTGGTGACCCATGATACTTCTCAGGTTAATGTCTCCAATCAGATTGATGTGCAATAACATTTGGATTGTCAACAAGAAATCCAGAATCTTTTTCAGGTATCTGATTTACCTGAGAAATGGGGAAATGTTTTTGTGAATGAACAAGAGAATATCGGTACCCTGATCAGGGCATCGGGCAGTGGTTCTCATGCATCCTATAAGGATTCCATCTTAAGTGGCCAACCAAAGGTCTCTAATAGTGAGGGTCTCCTCTCTAGGAGGAGACCTCGTAATGATTACTCTAATGTTCCTAGAACTGTGTCTACCAGATCGTCGTCTAAGGTGGAAAGGAAAGTGGATACAAATATCTTAAAAATCATCAATTGGGAGAAGTACCAATCTGAGTGGGAGACTGCTGGTGACTCTGATTTTGGAAATGATATGTCTTATTATGATATGTAGTACTTTTCTTGGTGGTTGCGGGTTTTTCTGTTGTTTTGTCCTCATTCGCTGCTCTATTGTACTTCTTTCTTTCTTCTTAATAAATGGACATATTCTTTTCTTCTGGATAGACATGTCATGTAATGAATAGCATTGGAAAATATTGAATCCGCTCCCAGTGGGGAAATGGCAGTGGTTGTTCCTAAGCATGTGAAACGTGTATTCATCCTCCCAATGTTGGGGTTGATTGGGAAGTGAAAGAATCATGTGAGTGTCCCTTAGTGGAATCATAATACAAAATTAAATAAGTATAATTTTCATCCCATTCATTCCCATTACTTCTATCATCAATGGGACCATTTTTTTCTAATAATGGGATGTCAGACAACATAATCTACTCGAATGAGGATAAGTGCAATTATTAGTCAAAAACTCACAAGTGCTTTGCCTGTTAACTAGTGAAATTCCCACCTGTAATAATACCCTAGGGATTGTTGAGCACTCACCATTAAAATAATGAAATCATTTTGGTCATGTTGATTCCTAACTACCAAATATAAATTATGGAATGAACAAGAACATATAATCCGATCATATATCCTTATGATGATCCCCTATAAAACCATTCTAGAGAGATTTTCCAATGTTTAATCCTTAATAGATAACTTCTAAACTAATTTCTATTAGTTTTTTCAGGGATGTTGTTTATCAATGGGTAAATGGATGTTTTCATAGACTACTAATAGATTTTTTTCTTTCAGCCCTCTAGTATGAAATCATTATAATCAACTCTCCCCATAAACTCATTGTTTTTGATAAATTATCCCACTCCAAAATCTACAAACCAAAGTCTACAATTATTTTGAACTATATTTAACTTAATATACTCCAGGTTCATATCCTATAATAATAGTAACTCTATGATCCACTTTATAGAAGCCTCCTTTAATAAATGAGTAATATCATATAAAATCATTTCTTTGAATGATTATATAACTTGATTAACTTTATCAATATATACAATAATATGCATGTCAAATTTCATTTTTTATGAATTCCTGAAATTTAATGTCTTCTCAGCCTCTTATAGTGTTTGGGATCAGTGAACCAGATGAAAGAGTTAAGGTGAATTTGGGATAAATCCCCACACAGAGATGAGTGATGTGTTTTTTGGTTGGATTGGATTATGTTAGGGGACTGAGATGTGAATTGGTTAGGTGAAACGCTTAGTGAGGGATCATATGGTTTTGTGAATAGTTTATCAATTTTATATTTTGTGGGTATCATAGGTATATTATTTTTATTTTTAAGAGGTATTTAGCTTTATATTTTCTGTTAACAATCTTAGTTTGATCCATTGTGTAGGGGATAGGGATATAGAGGGGTAATGGATCGATATGGATTTATAGGGTGTTTTAAATGGGTTTTTGTCATGGTTTGGAAATTTTTTTATGTTTAGATGGGTATGGTGAATTTTCATAGTGTGGGTTGGGAAATGGTGTAGTGAGTAAGTTGAAATGGGTTGTGGAGGTGTGAATTTCATGTAGGAGAAGATCTAGAAGTGTAACATTACTTCTTGAAGGTGATCAGAACCAAATAAAATGGCTATGAAAATCAATTTAGGGAGCACTGAGAGATGGGGAGAGGGATACTAATAGAACAATTTAGGTTTTTGAGTACATTGTTAAATGTATTTGAATACATTTTTGAATGAACCAAGACAGTATAGCATGACATCCTTATTTCTAAAACCATGGTATTTTTTAAAATCAGTACTCTAAAGTTGCAATGACATGGGAGATCCACCATAGAACAACTATATCATTTTATCCCTATGTTATATATTTCTTGTTGGAATCATGAAATGAACCCTACACTATAAAAATTATATTTCTTGTTTTTTCTATCTTCAATCATTATATAATGATAAATTACTTCCCATTACAAACTGATTTGTAACTCTATATTATGATCTTTTTGGGTTGGAATACAGTGTAAACCCACCCTTTCAGGGTAAGGACCTTATGAATATAAGAACATTATATTATTATTGTGTTATCAATTATTGTGTTTCATGGGTCTAGATTGGTGATTTTAGGGAGAAGTGTGTTATGAAATGATATATCAGGCTTCACATTAAAAAGGATATCGTTTATATGTTGTTTATTACTCCTCTCAAATTTTATGTTGTCTCAACTGGATCATCAATAGGGGAGTAGGGGAGAGTTCCCTAGATTCTCTATACTAGTTTGTCCTAATAATTTATAAATAATATAAATTATAATTATTATCCTAAAAAGGAAAACATTCCAATTATTCTCCATAGCTTTAATAGAAGTAAATATCCATATGTACTTTGTATTTTTCATTAAACATGAGAGATATAATAAATTAATTTTGGAAATTATCCATGTATAGATTCAAACCTTTTTATTTAACTTTAATGAATGTTCATGCCCTCTTTAGATATAAATGGATCTATGTGAAAAGGAATTTATACAATGATGGTTCGTAACAGAAGTGACAGTAGATTTCTTGGAAACAACATCAAACAAGATTTAAACAGAAGTATTGTATCTACTGGAATGAATATTAAATGGTTGATACATCAATTAGGCCACTTATTAATTTTCTGTTTATATCTATTTTATTTATTATATCAATATAATTTAATATCTTTTAATTTATCCAAATATAGTAGTCTCGTGCTATCTTGGTGTAATTCCATAGCCTCTTTCATCATACCCTTATATTATCGATGCTTGGGATCCACCAGTAAATGGATTAGATTCTCATCAATTATCATAAATGGGGTTATATTAGTCATCATTTTAAAATATATCATTTATTAATATAATGTATTATCAAGATTTTTTCTATAATCATTCCATACTGAAAATGTAGTTTTCTCCAAAATATATATAATAACTAAGATAAATAATTCTACTTTCCTTTGAATTTTTTGGTGGTGAGGGGAGATGGTATTGTATCGAACTCTTTATTTTTATAGTGCATAGAAATATATATAATTGTTTTAGTGTGTCTTTCATGAAATTATGACTAATCTAGACATACCAACATGATAAAATATGTTATTTCATAATAATTTCATCCCTGTATTGGATATTTTTTTCATGTGGCCTCATATTCTACCCATTTAGTCATTTAAATCACAAACAAAAGTATGGATATGTTTATCATAGAGATTGGGAAGGGTTCCATAAAATCAATTCTCCATACATCAAACACCACAACATTTAGAAATGTGTTTTTTGGAATCTCAATTCATTTTAAAATGTTATCCATTTATTGGAATCAATCATAGAATCATAAGATCTCTGTTGCATCTTTTTGGATGTCAACAAAACTAATCCACATTGTATTATCATGGCCATTATTCTACGATGTCAATTTTTACCTCCATTTGGTTATGAAAATAAAAATTATATAACGATCTTCACCTTGGATTTGGCCACAAATCACTAAATTAATCATTCACTGTATTTCATGTATAATAAGAGATTATAACAAAAATATTGTTATGAATTATCGAAAAACGTTATTCATTACTAATATAAAAACAAGGATTTATGGTCTAATTTTCTAAATAATATATAATTTTGAATAACCATGGAAGAGATTGAAAATCAATATAGAAAAGCTTCTCATCCAGGAATTCATCATCAATTTCTCTCTCCTCCTCCCCTTATATGTTCTTTCTGAGTAATCTCAAAAAAATGGACAACCACAACAATATCTAATACCTTTTTTCTATATTAATCCTATAAAACTATTTTAGTACGAAGATAATACAAATCAAGAATGTATTTGAATCCTTTTTTATTAAATAACTCAAAAGTAATGATCTATGTAGATATTCACCTCAAAAATTACTAAATATATTTTTAACATATCAAAAGAAAAAACCTTTTTTATAAGTTTCTTTTAAGTGATAGTTTAGTTTGTTTGGGACTTATTATGGGAATGAGTGTCATAATAGAAAAGGTGAAAAATATGATTGACCCATTTTCTTATAGTATCTCTTACAATGAAATCACTTGGATATCTCAATATATAAAAAACATCTCCCAATTTAGAAATATCATGATCTGTGTGGCGAAAAAAATATTTCTCAAAGATACAAAGTCTTCCCTGAATAATGATTAAAATAAAAAACTAACTTATACAAAATATGGGTTAGTGGCCTAGATGTCTTGAAAAAATCATTTATAATATGGTGGAAAATCTATCATGTCCAAGAAATATTTAAATCCCCTTCATTGTATTATGATCATGGAGATCTTGTATGAATGTTTCCTTTACTAGATCAACATTGATTCATTGTATTGATATTCTATTCAATATAATGACACCGGCTTGAACTATGAAGTTGGACTATTCGAAATTGAAAACTATGAATTCTTATTCAAATATTTTAAGTACTAAATAATGTTTTTATTGGACTACTTCAATGGATATCACATATACTGAGCAATTATACATGAAAATATCAAAAATTTCTTCCATCATGTTCTAAAAATTATGTGGCATGTACCTTTGAAATTTTACTAGTGTATTAAACATTCCAAAGTATATGAGATTATTAGAGAATGTTTCATATGGGTATGTTAACATTGTATTGTATTTGTTATTTAGATAAACCACTATTTAGTTGTAACTATAATATCAATCAAAAAGGAAAAAAGATCTCATTTTGAGATAACCGATTATGAATTGATTTATCATTAGAAATGGAGAGTGGTCATTTCTTATAGATGATTCTAGTATTGGATTGTCTATGCATACCCCATATCATGTAAATATCAATGTAGGTATCAACTAATTATCATCATTCATTATCATAACATTCCACCCTTATTTGTAATTACTTGTAATGGGGTCATCCATTTACTTCTTAATATTTAAATGATGATCCCCGCATCAAGTAGTTTATAAAACATTTTCTTGGAAAAATATATTATAATTTGTGTTAGTATCACCTATAGTAAAAATATTAGTATTTTCACATCATCTGACAATAATATTTGTGTGAAAATTGTAGGATCGATTCCATTGATAAGGGAAAAAACTATGTGATTTATCCCATGTTTTTATCAGCGATATATGGCTCATTTGTATCTATTTTTTCAGTTTTAACCCTTCTTCTAGTTGTATGTTTTTTGTGAAAATGATTGGATTAATTTTTTTTTGAAGGAAAAACGAAAAGTGATTTGTTCATTTTACTTAAAATATATACAATTTTTTCCTTTTAATTTCTTAATTATGCAATAATACTCATAGTTAAAGAGTCCTTTTCACCCAAGAATAAGTACCAAAACGTTTTGGTCAATGAATTAAAATAAAAAATTAGTATTTGGATGATTTAAATCATTCATTCTGGATAATAATCTATTTACATGTGTTTTAACCTTTGTATGTCTTAAACTTATTCCCCACCCTTTGGTTTTATATTATCTGTCTAAGTTTACACCATATAATCAATTAGTTTCATTAATTACCTCATTTACATTTTTTAGACTCATGATGGATGGGTGTTCTTTAGTAAAACATTTTATATAGAAATCATGTGATTTAATTTCTTGATTATTACATTTAATAAGTTCATATATGACTTATTAATCACTAATTCTGAACATTATTCATAATTTGTTGATATTTATAATATATTTTTTAGTTTCAATGAATGTTATTCCAAGGATTATGGGAATATATCATTCCTATTATATCATGAGGATAAAAACATCTATAGGGAATCTAAATTTTTCCAACATAAAAAGACGTAATCTAAAATTATTAGGGGTACATAATCAATATAACATTAATTTAGAGTGAAAATAATATCATATTTGGATTATAATTTCCCATATTTAAAAACACACATAGGGGAATAACATTTTCAATTCACTCCTAAGTTAGAATGTGTATTATTCAGTGTGCATGAACTAATGGTGAACAAGATGGAAAATATTCCTAGATCTAAAATCATTGGAGGTATATTCTTTTGAAATAATATAAAACTCACTTTTCATAGATAAATTACTCCATAAATATCTACTATTATAAATTTTAGAGTAATTACTTTAAAATATTATTATAATTCAAAATTTAAAATATAGATTCGTTGAAAGATAAGTCTATATAATGTTTTATGAAACCATATAAAACATCTTTTATTACATTAAAATACATAATTTCCTTATCTTATCTAGGAAGGAAAAATGGGGTCTCAATGGTTCTGTCTTTTTTTTTCATTATTCCCCTTATAAACATATTTTATATATTTCCCCATCATATAATTTTTTTATTGTTATATTTTATCCTAATTGTCATCTCAATTTTTCTCTTTCACCCTTAACTTTTATTGTACCATTTACATAAAATTTTCTTTCTATTTTTCTTATATTAATCAATCTCTCACCTAAAAAAGTTTCATTATTATAACCATCACTCTTGGGTTTCCACCGTGTTACTCGATAGATTAATGGGTAGTATCTGTAATAATGTTTGATATATTTTCCCTACATGGTTGTAGAGTTGTAGATAAAGGATTATCGATTCCTTATATAGTTATATTGTCTTATATTCCATTAAAAATACTTTTGTATGAGGTTATTGAACATTCATTTATGTGATTTTTAGGGGATATGAAGGTGGTTTTGGATAGAATTTATATGGAGGCTGGTTGGTTTATTATTGAGGGGGTGGTAATAGTTAGAATACTCTCAAGGGTTGTGTTGGAAGTGAATATTTAGGGATACCATTAATTTATTTGAAAATCAAGACACATATCTACTAGTTATAAAATGGTTTTAGTTATGGATTTGGTTGAATTCACCTCCAGTGGTTGTAGATATTTTGGAAGTGTTTGGGGGATTGATTATTACTAATAAAATTTCAATCAAAATGACTATTATCGTATAAAACCTACATAATCTTTAGTAAATGTGGGATCCTCTTCACGTCTCATGATATTATAAAATGGGTTCAAGTTTTAGTGGTTTTTAATACTATGATTGAGTTAGTGACTCTATAAAATATAAGTTATTTAATTTATTTATCAATGATTCTAATTGGGTATCCAAGAAGGTGATCTTGTCCAATTAAAATATTTCTCTCCTAGGTGGACTATAATCACTATTTTCTAATTTATCATTATGAGGAATCTCATAGATATTATCTTTCACATCTTCGAATGGTTTCTAATTAATCTTTTACTAGATAGGTCATCGATCGTGACTCAATTCGTAGGATGTAAAAAACAATTAATTGTTTCTTTTATAAAAAAACATTGATTATCATATGTAACAGATTCCTCATAAACTCTTTAAATTTATCCCATGTTTCAAATATTGATTATCCATCAACTTCTGAAATGATTGGGATTTCATTTATGAACTTATATATACCCCATAGTGGAAATTATTTGTCTAATAATTATTTTTATAGTTTATCTTAGGTTATCATGTAACTATAGAGTTAAATATCTAACCAATCCATTTCTCAGAAATAGAGAGATAATTAGAATACCATCAATTATATAGAATTTTATGTTATTCAAGTATTGTATAATATATCACAAATTTCACTGAGTATAGCCAAATATCTACATAGATATTCATTTTTTCATGCCACTAAATCATCCCAGGATATTTATTGGAGTTATGCTTCATTTTAACTTAAAATTGTTCACCTAAATCAAAATATCAACAAAACTAAATGAAAACCCCTAAATAAATGATAAATCGTACTTCATTGTGGGTCTATCCTGGGTAATTTCTGGTTCTCCATTATGTATGTTCTCATTGCAGAATTTTTCATGAGGTACATTGGATGTAGGTGAGATCATGTTCTCTTTGATGGTAATTCATCTATATGGATATAGGAACCTCTTGTTATTAGGGTTATAATCAATCATTTCTCATGAATCAAGGCACCATGATCATGTTTTTGTCATCCTGGTCATGCAATATGTTTCTTTATATGAAAAAAAAACAAAAAAAACACATGCACATAAATATAATTAAAATAAAACAAGATTTATAATTTCAAAATATAATATGTTTATAAAAAAATGTTTTATTGTACTTCTACGTTCACCCTTTATCACTACCAAATTTACAAAAAAATGTCCATCCCACTAGAATGATCAATTAAAGATGGTAATCATGATTAAAAATTAAGTGTTCATGATTTTTATTATTCTACTAAGTCATATTTTAGTGAAAGTCTGAGGTCAGACCCATGAGTGATACATATAATCCCCAAGATAAAGTCATATACATTAATTTTAAGTAGAAATATATGAATTTAGATGAATAAAAAAAATTAAAATAAAATTTTAATGGTATTAAAATAATAAATTAAATATAGATTCAAAGGATCAATTTCAAAGTATATTTTTGATTGAGATACCATTATTTTATTCATTAATTGGGTTTAACAAATCAGTTTCAAGATATTTATATGTTTTACAGTGTCTTAGGGAAAACTTTATTAATTTTATCTGAGAAAATATAAATCTATTGGTAAAATAATTATATAATACTTATTTCATTAAGTTCAATCTTTAAATTAAACAAAAAATCCAATATATTGTAAATATATTAATATTATCAAATAGTTTTTATTTGTTTTATTAATATGTTCTTTTTAAAAATACTAACTAACAAATATTATTAGAATTAGTGACAGAAATTGATTCCTACGTTAAATTAATATTCATGAATAGAATTGATAGTTAATTTAAACATCCATACCTTTACTCTTAATCCCTTACCACCTATGTGAATTTCCACACATTGTTGAGGGAAGATCAGCCATAATTTACATTATTATCTTTTAAAGTGAGTGATAATAGAAAATTAATGCTGATGAATATGGATATATAATCACTTTTTCAATTTAATAATAATCATCCTTAAGTAATTATCCCTGTTTAATAGATGTGAGATTGATGGGGGTGTTGTTGCAATATATGATGTAGCAGAAGAAGGTTTTCTGATTTCCTATAAATTATGTAAGGGAACTTATTTTGGAAATATGTTCAAACCTATTTTTTACTTTTTTAAAAATCAACCTTTTTTTAGTTTCAGATTTTGTCTTTTCTTGTTACTATTTATGTAAGGGAACTAATTATTTTTCATGCATTTATTTCATTTCAAGATTCTACATAATAATTTGATTTTTTCAGAACTATTTATGTATAAGAGAACTTTTTCTATGTGAAAATAAAATTCTCTCAAAAGATTCAAGTTGGTTCTATATTTTAGATTATATGTAAATTTGTTTTAGTGGTTTACTAATATCTATTTTCTATCAATATAAATAATTTTATATTTTATATTTATGATAGAAATCAGAAATATAGTTAAATATTTAAAACTAATTTTAAATTTAATATTTGAATAAGAAATTTTTTTAGTGCATCGTTATTGTATAATGGTATTTCAATTACCTTTTTAATGGTATGGGGGTCATTTTGAGTTTATAAAACTTTCTTCCACAACGATTCTTGAGATTTATTTTATTGAAATTATTTATTTTCTAAAATAGAACATCAATTGGTATCCAATATAAACACATGGAATATTATTCGGTATTAAAAATTTTTATATTACTAATAATATTGAATATATATATATATATGGATTTGAATGTAATAAATAATTTCCTCCCATAGTTTTCTCATTATAAATTTATTTTCTTGATTAGGCCAATTTATGTGCAAGAGAACTTATCAAATTTTTCAAAATTTATGTTTAATTTAAAATTATTTTATTTTTGAATAAGAATATGTATATATATTTATGTACCTAAATTGATCATTTCATATGAAACATTTTTTTAAAACAAGTATACATATGTATCTACATATATATTAGTTTAGGGTGAAATATAATTTTAATCTAACATCAATAGATACGTTTATATGTATATATATATGTATTTATATATCTATCAATTTATGTAAAACTATTTATTTCCTATATGTATGTAAATAAACTCGTGTATTTATAAATATATATATATTTTATATGCATCATTATTCTTACCTATACATATTCTTGGGGAAGTGAAATCATGTTATATTCTAATATATTTGTTTAAAAATGTATATATATGTGTATATTTTTTTGTAAAACTATTATATGAGTATATATGTATATGAATGTATATTTAAAAATATCATTTCATGCAAAACTAATTTTATAATGGAACATGTATGACTAAGTAATTTCCCATTTTAGGAATTGGATATCAAAGCTTATGATTTTTTATGAAACTTCATGGTCCTTATGATATAAAATACAAGATGTAATTTTTTTTAATTCCAAATAATTGTACATGGATATTATGTCAATGAATACAAGGAATGGGGTGTGAACCCAGACCATTTTGATAAATTTGTCTAATCATGTGATGAGTGTTCCCTAAATTATATAGTACTCCAATTCATTGGGTAATGTTGAAATCTCATTAGAGTCATGTATGGTGCACGAGATGTGTATCCCAAGAACACTATGGGATACAGAGTTAACATAATCCATCATGGGATTATGTCCATCATGTTATGTTTTATTTGGAGTGAATAGTGACTTCATTTTCTGATCCATGGTTCTCTTGAGAACTATTTATCGATGTATATGAGTTATCAAGAGAAATTTATATTATTTCATAAATGAATGAAATGTATTTTTCCAAATCATAAATGTGTTGAATACTATTTTGAAAAATATATGATTATTTTCAAATCAAATTATGATTTTATAAATTTTTACGTCTCGAGATGTATAACATCTTTTAATTTTTATGTTGAGGTGAAAAAATCAGGATATGTCTCTACATGTTTTGAATCCCCTTATTGAGCTTTTTCTTCTCACCCAATGTTTTTTAAAACATCTTTTCATAGGGAAAAAGGACTCATTGAAGCGAGTTAGTAGCCAAGGACTCTTTGTGGAATTTAACAATTATAAAGAATATAAAAAGTTTTCTTTTACTTACTTTTTTAGAGTTGTAATTTGAATTCTCGGATGTGTCAAGACTGTCTAAAACTTCAAACCTTTTCGCTCTCAGATTGATAAGTAATAAATGAATTATAAAAAAAATTAATAGGTCTTAGATCATCACAGTTTGTGTCAGAGACATGTTCTGGAAAACATTAGAGTTGAATATATTGATAAACCCTTTTAAAATTTAGAGTCCATCTATAAATTTTATAGAATTTTACTTTAACGAAAAAATTTCCACTCCTAGTTTTCTTAATTATGAATAGTGAAATTTATTCTTTTTTTAGGTATGGTAATAGAATATTGAGGATGAAACTATTTTGAAGGGAAATATTGTTACATCCCTGATATTAATAAGTTCTTTGTTTTATATAAAGAAAAATAAATTTTGGTCATATGATATGATTAAATATGTCAAATTAAATAATAATACTTGAGAATATTTTCATTATTATTCAATAATAATTATAAAATTAATAATACCTTTATGATAAGTTATAATTTATTAAATTGTTTTATCAATTATACATCTATTTATAATATTTTTTAATGTTATAAATAAATTATTATATGATTTGATTTGAAATTATAAACAAAATTATATTTTATTGTTTTATGGAATATTTTAACAAATATATTTTTAATTGATTAGTTTTATGAAACATATGTTTTTAGGATAAAATCAAAATTATTATTTGAATGGTATAATGAAAAAGAAATTATTATGAATAATCATGTCAAATTAAGTGTTATATTGAAAATTATAATATGTTTTTATAAAACATTTTTAAAAATATAATGTTTTTCAATAATCATTATTGGTAAACATATAATTTGATAAAAATATTTTTTTTCATTCTTATTCGTGAAAAAATACGTGGTATTAGAAAATAAATTATAATAATTACTATTTAACAATGAAAAGTGATTGTACTTAAATTCATTAATTAATTTACTAAATAAAGTATAGAAATATTTTTTTAACTTTTATACATTTATATGATTTTATGAATTATGATTATAAATATATTTATATGAAATTATGAATTAAATTAAATATGATAAATATAAAACAATTATTACAATTATTACAATCTTATATAAAAAATGTTTAAAAATAATATTAATAATAAAACGATAAAATGATTTTGAAAAACAAAAGTGGTACTATTTGTTATAAAATAATAAAAAAATTAAAAAATGGGGGGATAACGTGATAAATGGGGAATGGGAGGAGTTGGACGAGAAAGAAAATTGGGTAAGGGGAAAACGTGTCCAGTCTTCGAGTGTGTTTGAGGGAGAGGGATCGATCCAAGAACGATGGCGGTTGAGTCGCTAGGGGGTTTCAACCTAGGGAGAGAAAACAATGACGATGAGTATGAGTGATTTTGACCACCCTCAAGGGCTTCCAAAGGTCGAGAAATGTCACTTATGGTTCAACCATGTGTTAGGGTTTCTTTTTCATTTGAGATCTGATCGGTTGAAGTTTTGATCTAATTCAACAAAACTTTGATAGGATTTTGATTTTTTTTCTAGATGTCAAATATTTATGTAGACACTTTTTCAGGAATCCTTTTGTCATAAGATGACCTGTGTCTCCTTTCTTCCTCCATCATATTCGGCTATGCTATGTTGATCGTTTTTTATTTTTCTGGATCTCTTTGATGAGTATGTCAGATTTAAGAATGGGTTCAGATTATTTGAAATTTCATCTGGAAGTTGACTCTGATTATAATTTTTGTTTTTAATCCAAATTTAAATCACCCTTAGATATCCTTTTTCCACTAGTTTGGACTATTACTTTTGAAAAATATGCATATAGATATATAAAATACTAATGTCTATTTTTTTTGTTGATTTTCCACCTCTACTCACCTTACATAAGAATCCACTGCAATATCAGTATAGACATGTATATTTTACGAATTTATATTATGTATGAACTTGATATATAAGTACCTATGTAACGTCTTAGAATTTCAATTTAATTTTATTATATATATGGAATTATTTAGAGACCGCAATGTTTGACAACACGTGATTCTGAGGCTCGGAGTACCCAGAATGATACGTCAAAAAATGGTAAGCTTTAAAAAGAAAAAGTGATAATGTTTCCTAAAAATTGAAATAACTTTTTAAAAGGTTCCCAGAATAGAGATAATATGGAACCATTGCATTAAAGATGGTGGTTTTAAAAAAGGCGTGACTTGAGCTTAGTCGGTGTAGGCTTCTAGTGAGAAAACCTGAAAATGGAAAAACTGTAAAAAAATAATTAAATGAAATGATTTAATTTTCCAAATGCTTATAACTCACGAATGGTGACTCAGATGAAAGATATTATACCACCTCTAAGCTCATGAGGGTTTTCTGTCCACAGGCAGATCCTAACATTGGTCGGTGCAGGCCAACAATGAAAGTTAGTTTTTTTTCGTAAATAAAATAATTAAGTAACAATTATTTTATTATTAAATCATTATAAATTCTGAATAGTAACTCGGATTAAAAATCTGACAGTACGATTGAGTTTGTGGGGGCGTGTTCCGCTTCGATGGAGCCTAACCTCGACTGGCTCGGGTCGAGGGTGAATGTTAATTATTTTTGAACTTTTTTTAAGGTACGTTCAATAAATTTATTGGCAGGAATTTATATCTTTTGAAATTGTGCTAATATTGAAACTACGAGGGAACTGTTGAATTCATAATGCTGAGATTCTCCTAGAAATAACGTAACTTCTGCCAGAAAGGTCCGAGCAGAGAAGTTATTTTTTTCATACTTTTTGGGAAAAATCATAAAATATTTTAAAAGAAATATTTTATTTATTTTCTCACTGATGAGTGATTGACAATGACCCTACCATGCAACAATGAGACAATGACAAGGTGTAACACCCCATGATTTCATTGTACGTTATTTATTCAATGTAATTCAATAACTTGTGTTACACGTAACACCGAGTTTAAACACACCACGACATACCAAAATAGCCATTCAAAAGTGGTTAGGAATAGTATTAACTGAATTTTGGACTTTATATATTCTATATAATTTTAACATCCATATTATGTGTTTCTTAGATATAATATAAGAAGAAATTTATTTTTTTAGATAATGGATGTATTTTTCAGAAAATAAAATTTTACCGCCTTTTAATGTCAAACCCTTTTTAAATCTAATATTTTACACTTTTATATATTAAAATTGACAAAATAAACATCTTATTTAGAATCGGGACATGAAAATTTAGTTTCGATAAATTTTTCGTCTTTTCTAATAACTTTTATATTTGGGTGAATAGTGAAAAATACTAAATTTTAATTGATAACATCTTTTTAAATAAAAACAATTTATAGTTTTGAGTTATAAAATTAAATCATTTGGAATTATAATTAGATTATATTTTTATCATTTAATACATTATTGGTCATTATAAGTAATTTCACATTTAAATTTGACATAAACACATGTCAATATTTTGATAGTTTTTACTTATTTTTAAAAAAACTCTGCTTTATTGTTTTAACAACGAGAATTAATATTAAATTAATAAATGAAACTTCTATATTATTAATTTGATAAGTTAGACTTCATTTTTGAAATCAAAATATCAAAATTATATTAAGGTGATTTTTTCGTATTTTTCTGAAAACATTCAATTTTTGATGAATAGTGGAAAACACTACATTATTGGTTAAAATCGACTTTTTATTTAAATAATTAGTAATTTTATTTAAATTTAAATTAGATAAAAATAGATAAATAATACAAATATAATTTCAATGTATTTCATTTGAGTTATTTTATAATAAGATTAGATATATAATATTTTATTGAACTTTTTACCGTCTTTTACCCACTTCCTAGGAGCATTTGAAAATTTGCAAAAAACATAATTTTACAGCTTCTGTGTATTGAATTTCAGAAATCCAAGAGACACATTTGATACTAGTAAGTAAAATTTAGTTCAATAAGATGAAAATATTTTTTGGTGAATTTTATATTTTGACTTTTATTCACCACGGTTAAAAGTAAATAGGGTAATTAAAGGTAAAACTGATAATATTATTAACCTAACACATGTCCTACTTATATTGGATAAGTGTATTTCGACCCAAAACAACCTTAGGAATAAACTTTGGTCCTATAGGTCCACTTGTATTAGATTAAGACAATAATTATTATTTTATTTAAAGAAAAGTTAAAAGTGGTAAATTCAATGTTAAATAACTAAACCATTTTTAATATAGGGTTATACATAAGATAAATTTGACTATAACTATTCTTTAGAGAGATAAAACGATTTAATAGAGAATGGTATTTTATTTATAATTTTTATACATTGAGTAATTTAATTTATTTATAACGCAATAATGATGATGTAATTACCATATTAATGAATGGTCAAAATAATTGATATTATAAATATCCAAATAAATCAAATTTGAGACTTTTAATAAATTACACTAATTTTATATGTTAGTTTGATGTGTTAGGGTTTATTAAATTAATTTTTTTATGTAATAGTGTTGTTATGAATTTATCAAAAACATAATACCAAATAGTCTCCAAATTGATATATAAGAGTTTTTAAAACAAATATTATATTATTAATTTATATTCTATTCGTAAAAATATAAGGTCTGGCCAAAGGGATTAAATAATATTATATATGTCATTAGTTAACCAGTTGAGGTTCATTTAGAAGTTTATAGTATGTTTATTAACCATATAATATATAAATACCAAGAGACATGGTAAATGTCAAATTATTTAACTAAGCATTAAATTTAAATGATAAGGTTAATACGGGGACCTAAACCTATATACAACCTATTGGACGAAAGGATCTTAACCCATATCCACATTATCCTCTAAATAAATCATTTTTCCCATCAATAACCAAATATTAATTTATTATAAAATAATGTATCAATATTTTTCTAAGGTGCCCCTCAACCCTCTTATAAAAGGGCACTCCCCCTTCTCTCAAAATTACACCTAAAAGCCTTTTGGCTCAGCCAAACCCTACCCAAATACCATTTCAACTATCCTCCCTTTATCATAGAGGCATGAATTTGGTCATAAAGCCAACCTAAGGATTCCTTTTTGATCAAATCAAAAGGAAGAACCCGAAGAAGAGGTAAATATTTCATCACCTCTTTCATGTTCTTTTCTTCTTCCACTTCCTCTTTATTTATTGTTTCCATTATAAAATAATAACTCTAGTATCTTCTATAAACGGTGATGTTATTATAAATACAACACAACAATATTAATTAGTCTATCCATCCTATAAATTATAATGTCACCATGTGTGTGTCTGTACGGCTTACCGTCTCCACACCGTGGTGTAATTTATTATTCAACAATATGTTATTTGGATGGATATAATGATGAATAATATGTATATAAATAATGAAAATAAAATGATAATTTCTTTGTAAAATTAATATACCATCCAATTCCACACCTTTTAACCATTAAGGAAATGATATTGTCGCTCATGCGTATGCACGGATTACTGTCTCCACAACACGATAAGATTCATTTACACGTGCACCGTTCATCAATGATTATAAAAACATATATTATTAATAAGTATGTAATATATGTATTGATAATGATACTGGATATATATATATATATATATATATATTTATATATATGTACTTACATATATCTTATTCACTTACATCCATTCAGTACGATATGAAAACAGAAACATCGTTTATGCGTACGTACGGCCTATTGTCTCCATAAACGGTGTTTTCCATTTCATTTATCTATCTATTATAGATATTTATAATCAAAATATATATTAAATATAAATCATGTTTTAAATTCTAGATGTATTTAAATCATGATCTAAAAGATACTATCAAGAATAACAAGTCAAAACATATACGATAAAGAAAGCGATCATTACCCAAAACGTTAATTTATCATGAAAATCATTATTAAATGGGTAGTATAAAGTCATAAATGAG
Source organism: Viscum album (assembly GCA_963277665.1). Classification (NCBI taxonomy): domain Eukaryota; kingdom Viridiplantae; phylum Streptophyta; class Magnoliopsida; order Santalales; family Viscaceae; genus Viscum; species Viscum album. The sequence continues at coordinate 827,820,817 of OY728162.1, forward strand.
TAATTTATGATAAAATAAATATGAATATTGTTCTATTATAATTTAATAGAACACAATGGTCATTATATAGGATGTTAAACGTACCCTCGACCAAAGTAAAGTGCCAGGTAAGGATTATTTCTTCAATCTCATTATTATCCGAGATTGTTCATGTGTAAGTATTTTCTGGGAAATACTTATCATAGATTTCAATATTTCATAGAAATGTTTTCAAAAAGAATATTTTATTGTTTTAATGGGAGGGTTTATGTAACACCCCGAGATTTTATGAAAAATATTCTTTTTAATTAATGTCTTGTGTTTTACGCTACACCAAAAAGAGCTTGCTCAACATGAATCCTTGACTTGCCTTGCATTACACGCAATCGCAACCTTCCTCGATAGTGTGTGTAGTACGCAATACCGAGTTCCACTAAACAATGATATGCTATTAAAATATTATTAAAACTAGCCGTTATAAATAGCAATAACCACTTTTTGAATTTTTGTAAATTTTATTTTTCAAAATGGACTACATTTTTTGATTCGGAATATCGAAATTAGTTTAGGTTGAACTTTTGGTACTTTTTGGAAAACTTTCATATTCTGATGAATAGTGAAAATTACTAAATTTTAATTAAAAACAACCTTTTTAATAGAAATAATTAACAGTGATAAATTATTAATTTGAGTGGTTTTAAAGTATATTTAGAATATATTTTTACAATTTAATACAATGTTGGTCATTGGATGTAATTTCACATTTAAACCAGACATAAACAAGTGTCAATCTTTTGATAGTTATTATCTCTTAAAAACACGCTATTTATTTTGATGACGGGAATTAATTTTTAAATTAATTAATGTAACTGATATGTTTTGAATTTGGTAAAATAGACATCATTTTTTAATTCATAATATCAAATATAGCTTAGGCCTAGTTTTTTGTATTTTTCTGGAAACTTTCATTTTTTTGATGAATAGTGAAACCACTAAGTGGTAGTTAAAAACTGAATTTTTCATAAAACTTAATTTTACCGCTTCTGTGAGTGGAATTTTGAAAATACGAGAGACACGGTTAATATCAAGGACTAAAATGTGGTTCAATGAGATGAAAATAATTTTTGTTGAATAGTAACTTTTTACTTTTTTTTACCACGGTTAAAAGTAAATAGGGTAATTAAGGGTAAAAATGATATTATTATTACCATAACACATGTCCTAATTCTATTGGATAAGTGTAATTCGACCAAAAACAACCTTAGGAATAAAATATGACCATTTAAGCCCACTTGGATTAGATTAGGACATTTATTATTAATTTATTTAAAGAAGTGTTAAAATAGTTAAAATCAAAGTTTATTAAGTAAACCATTTTTAATATAGGGATATACATAAGATAAATTCGACTATAAATATTCATTAGAAATATAAAAGGATTTCAAACATAATGGTATTTTATTTGTAATTTGTAGACATTAAATAATTTAATTTATTTGTGACACAACGATGATGCAGTAATTATCTTATTAATGAAATATTGACATAATTCATGTTATAAATACCCAAATAAATGTAATTTGGGACTTTTTATGAATTAAACTAATTTTATAGGTTGATATGACATGTTATTATTGATTTAAGAAACTTGGTTCGAACTAATCATTCTGTTATGAGTTTCACAAAAATCAATTACTAAATAGTGTCAAAATTGAAATAAAATAGTTTTTCAAACAAATATTATATTATTAATTTTTATTTTATTCCTAAAATCTAATGTTTGTCCAAATGACTTAGATAAGGTTATATATATTAATAATAAACAACTTGGGGTTTGTTTGGCTTGATATAGTAAGTTTATTAACCTTATAGTGTAAGAACACAAGAAGACACGGTAAAAGTAAAATTATTTATCTTAATGTTAAAACTAAATGATAAGGTTAAAATAGGAACCTAAACTTGTCTAAATTCTATTGGATGAGAGGATTTAGACTTATCCCCACCTTAGCTTCGAAATAAATCAATTTGGAGCTATTTATAACCGAATTTGGCTTTATAATAAAATAATATTTTTAGTTATTCCAAAGGTGCCCCTCTCCTCCCTTATAAAAGGGCACCCCCTCCCTCTCTTCCTCACAACACTTTGAGCCTTCAAGCATGGCCATCCTCTGCCAAATTCTCTTCTCCACTTACCTAGAAACTTCTTAGAGGTTATTGTCTTCCTAAAAGACCAATACTAGTTCCCTAAGAGGAGGTCTCAAAGAGGCGCTTCAAAGAAGAGGTAATTTCTGTTACCGATTCTTTCACCTTTATTTCTTCTTCCACTTCTTCTTCTTAGGTTGTTTAATTATGAAGTAATAACATAAGTATCACTCATATACTTATATTTTATTATATGTATGAAACAATCCTATTTCACCATCTATCCATCCTATGGAAAACGAAATCACCACGCTTGTGTACGTACGGAATACCGTCTCCACGCCGTGGTGAAATCTATTTTCCACCACCACCTTACTTGGATGGGTATAATGGTGTAAATAATAATTATATATGATTATTTTAATATGATATTGATTATGAAATAGTATACATACACTCCAATACAGACCCACGATCATGAGAACGATATCATCGCCCGTGCGTACGTACGGACTACCGTCTCCACGACGCGATGAGATTCATTCTCCACTTTAACCATTCATGAATGATTATAAAGTATATATAATAAGTAATCATGAAATATATGACATAATAATGATACTGGATTTATGTGTATATATATGTATTTCATCTACTTAATTCCATTCATCTCAATAAGGAAACGAAAACAGCGTTCATGCGTACGTACGACCTACTGTCTCCATGAATGGTGTATTTCCTTCCATTTACTGATTTATTATATATATGTATATTGTGAATATATATTATATATAAATAATGTTTTATATTCTGGAATTAAGTAATCATGATCTACATAATCATATGAATAATTACAAGTCAAAACACAGACGACAAATGAAAGAATTTTACCCTAAACGCTCTTTAACATGGAATTTACAAAAGAACGGATAATATAAAATCATAAGTGAACCATATATGATATCATAAAAAATAATATGATTCTTTAATAAGTCAATAACATTATTTAAATCATTATATAGGAGGTTCGGATACGAACGAATCATATCGGACCTAAGGTAAGAGAAATATCACAATCTCATTTTTATCCGAGATTGTTTATAATTTGGTGTTTACTGGGGTGTATTTTATCATCCACATCCATGTTTCTTCAATATGTAATTTTATTTCCATCCACCTACTGTAAGGCCCCAGCCTTAAACCTTACATAATCTTGAGTAATTACAATATTACACATTGAGGATCTTTTCAGGTTTAGAGTTTTAGAGAATTAGATCATGAAACTTTCATTACATTCCACATTTAAACAAAGTGGTTACATAAAAGACAGTATTCATTCTTCCCATCAACGGAAACATATTTAAAATAAAACATGGATTCTTTCTTGACACATCCTTGACACTATCATCACATCATGTACCCTTCCCTTGACCTGTGAAAAACATTTCAAAAACTTGGGATGAGCATAAAAAGCTCAGTAAGGGATATATAGATATGGAAAGGAAACATGGGTACATGTATACATAAGAATGAAATCATACTTTACCCATAAAACAAAGGCATATCAAATCAAGAATAAATCATAGAAATCATAAGACATAAAGGTAACTTGAGGCATTCATAACATTCTTACGTGGGGAGTAACCCTCTTGGTTACGTTTGGAATACCCATCACAGTATATTCCCTAAATCTCTTCGGAGAAACCTTAAAGTTTCACTCCTTCGCGTTACCCAATGCATTGGAGAGCTATATCGGGCTCACCCGCCCTTAGTTTATCACGGAACCACCCGTTCTTCATAACAATGCCCAAGAACCATAACATAATCGTATCACATAAATATGAATAAAGGAAACATAACATTTCCACATTTCAATCACAATATAACATTTTAGGATATTGAAATAATGAATCCATTAAAAAAGAAACCATTTCCAAAACCATTTAAAACATTTAATAAAGAGATTTTTGAATCAAAGTGTCTCATACCACCTTGACGATTTTAACATTTTAAACCATTAATATCCATATAAATAAATCATTAAAACCATTTTGAAAACATGGATATTAATAAGAAAAAATAATTAAAACATTTAAAACGATATTTTGGTTAAAGGGGTTTTACCAAAATTAGAGACACTTGAATACAATAATCGAGGAATAACATTTAGTCAGAACTTTATAATATCATGAGAATAAAAGGATTCATGATATAATACTCCAAAGTACAGTATATACACCATATAAGAGTGAATTGGTGCATAACAACAATGAACCCTCAATAGAAATGTCAAATGTGATGAAATCCCTTATAAAGAAGGTATCCTTAAATTAAGGACAAATCAATCTCAAAAATATGTGTGAAAAATATAAATACACCCAATATAAGTGGATATTAAGTGTAAAACAATAAAAGTTCATTCACACATATTCAATGGATGATATATTCAATGACTACATGTTGAACCCAAAGAAATCGAAATTGGGTTAAAAAGTTCCCTTGACAGCCTAACGGCATCACATCAAAATGAGTTGATGAGAGATAAAAAAAGGGTATCTCATCACTTGGACATAAAATTTACATCAATAAGGATATATGAGAACATATACCAACATAACAATATGTAAATTAAAATACCCAACAAAAGAAGTCTTTTAAAAAAAGGAGGGTGAAAGGTTCCCTTACCGACTTGGGTAACTTTTGAAAAGTACACCCCATTGAAGAAGTGTCATACAATGAATATGTAAATACCCATAAATGGAATTATATTAAAATAGTATTTTAATAGTGTGCAGTACATAAACCACTCAATGGAGATTGTGGCAAATGTAGCATAAATCTCACGGGAATAAAAGTGAGATGAAAAATCTCTTACGAAAAATCGGCAGCCTAACGGTGCCACTTAAAACTTCCAAAATGGATTGATGAGAGGAAATAGGGTCTCTCATTACATCAACATAATGTTTACATAAAGAGGAATATAAAAGAACATACCCCAACATAACAAATAGGAGCTTAAAAGAAGTGACATAAAGGAGAGTACTTTAAAAGAAAGAGAGAGGTTAGATCTCTTATGAAAATTCGACAGCCTATCCGCGCCACTCAAAACTTCCAAAGTGGATTGATGAGAGGGAATAGGGTATATCATCACATGAACATAAAAATTACAGTAATATTAATATAAAATAACATCCCAATAACAATAAATATGAGCTTTAAAAGGAATGACATAAAAGAGTGTACTTAAAAAGAAAGAGAGGTGTAGGATCCCTTACCTCGGGTCCGACTTGACTCGATCGTTCTTTAATCTCCTGAATAATAAACTTGAGTTAATTTCTAATTCCTTAAGAACCTTTTTCAAGTTCATTATTACTTTTATACCACTTATTACCATGTCATAAACATTATGTAATCATTTATGTTAATAAAATTTGTTTTGCCGATATTTGGTTCTTAAGTCGAAAGTTGACTTCTTACAATTACATGTTGTTCATGTGGCCAAATGTTTATTATATCCAGAACTGTATTCATTATGTAGATATCATATATGTCATATATATCCAGTACATGCATGCATTTATAACATTACATAATCATTTAGAGGTAAGAAATGAAATGCACCGTTCATGGAGACGGTAAGCCGTATGTACGCATGAACGCTACTTTCATTTCTATTTCGTATTTTATAGAATGGAATAATAATTATATAAAGGTATATTATAATTCCAGTATAATATCATATATAATATCATATTTCCATCCTTTATACATCCCACATATGGTATTTAACGAATCAAATCACTTTGAGGGGGCGGTAGTCCGCACTTCCTTAAATGAAGATATCGCGTATACCCATAATGGAAGCCATAAAGGTAAGACAAAAATGAAAAATACAGAAGCATAAATAAAACATAAAAATATTATATATCATATATAAAAATAGTGACATCATAATGGCCACCTTTGAAGGTGTTAAATGAGTATTGAACAATCATCGTTTCGGGAGGCAGAATTTCACCATCCACGGAAACCGTATGTTCTTTAACCATTTGATGTAGTTGTGTGAGAGTGTAGCTCGAATAAATCTTATAACAACATCCTAGTATATTGAAGATACTGGTGTTGTTACAAAAGAAGTAAATAAAAAGATTTTAGGGGGTTGTAGAAGTAAAATAAAACAAATGAACATGAGAGAATGAATTACCATTAAAAGTGTAACTCCTTTTGATTTGAGCCTAAAGGCTTCCTTTGAAAGGATTCCGCCCAAAGGGAATCCTCTAGGATGAGTAGAGGGATGTGGAGAGAGTAAATGGGTAGGGGTTGTCCGAGCCAAAGGCTTTAGGAGTGTGTTAAATGAGGTAGAGGTGGGGGCCTTTTATAAGAGGAGAGGAGGGGCACTTTTGGAAAGTAAAGAAATATTACTTTATTTGAAAATGTGTTTCGGTTTCAAAAGGTCCCACATTAATATAATTCGTGGATAAGGTGATAAGGCTTCGAAATACACTCATCCGATAATTTTTGGACATGTGTAGTTCATAGATTTTACATTATCCTTCCATTTTAATTAAATCGTCAAATAATAATGTCATCGCTGCATCATTATTATGTAATAAATAATTTAATTTATTTAATGTCTAAAAATTATAAACAAAATACTATGATGTATTAAATCTTTTTAGCTTTCCAAGGAATATTTATAATCAAAATGATTACTTGTATAACCCCACTTAAAAATTGTTTTATTAAAACATATCATGTTTGTGTCAATTTTACTTTTACATTAAATAAAATGTTATTTATGTCATTTCCCAACCAAAGTGGATCCATGGGGTCCCCAAGTTGACCCATGGCTTTTCTTGGTCGGCCATGATACAACCAATGAGGGTAAGACATGTGTCAAGCTCATATCATTTTATTAAAGCATTATTTTTACCTTAAACTACATTAATTACCACTAATCGCGATTAAAACCTTAATAAGTTACTATTCACCAAAAAAATATTTTAATCTCATTGAACCACATTTTACTTCTTAATGACAACCATGTATGTCGGATATTTGAAAATCAAAACACAATGATGGAAAAATTTCATTTAAACGGAAAATCAGTTTTTATAAGTACCACTTAGTGGTTTCACTATTCATCAAAAATTGAAGTTTTTCAGAAAAATCCCAAAAATTCACCCTAAGATATATTTGATATTCTGAATTAAAAAATGAAGTCCGTTTTACAAAATTCAAAACATATAAGTCACATTAATTAATTTAATAATTAATTCCCGTTGTCATGACAAACAGCGTGTTTTATGAAACAATAAGTATCAAAAGATTGACACTAGTTTAAGTCTGATTTCAAAGTGAAATTGATTCCAATGACCACTATTGGATTTAATGGTAAAAATATTTTCTAATTTCACTTTAAAACCAATTTAAAATATAATCTAATCATATAAATAAATTAGATTAAAAAGTGGTTTTGAATTAAAATACCACATTTTACACTATTCATTAAAAAAATGAACTTTATCGGAAAGATACCAAAAATTTACACAAAGTAAATTTTGATGTCCCGATTCATAATAAGAGTTTTATTTGGTCCAAAATAATGTTTAAGAGCGAACAAAACTATATTTAATGACGGTTCTCCATCAAAAGGTGATAAGTGAACCTTTAGTGAAAACTAGGGCATATACGCCTAAAATTGAATTCTTTCCGTATTTTAAGCCTTTATCTTTTATTGTATAAATGTAAAAATATTTAAGAACATATATAATCACATTTTAGTTATTTCAATCCATTCCCGCCATTAAAACGGCTACATGTTAACTACCATTTAAAATAATATTATTTTATTATTAGAGTGCAATGTAAGATTCCCAAGAAACTCGTTGTTGTGTGTTGGGTACGCCATCGAGCATAGCGTCCCCTTTAAAGTCGTATTAATATTTTATTCACAAATATGGATAAATATGAAAATTTCATATTCCTTATTTACCTGGGGTGTTACATCCTTCCCCCCTTTTGGGAATTGCGTCCTCGCAATTTTAAAATTGCGCTTGGAAACATCCTTGAAAGTCCCACATCGGAACAAAAGTCGGTAAAACAAACACTTTAAAATAAAGAAAGATAAGTACAAAGGTCACCCGAGTTAACCCATACTAGGATTCCAAGTATGAAAATATGGACATGGAGGAAAAAACAAAGGGTCATGTTCTGATGGAGAGTGATAGAAAACATGTTTAGGAGAAAGTTAACCATGAGAAAATCACAAACTTGTGATGGGTTAAACGGTATTCGATTCCCCAGTAGGAAAAGTTAATAGACAACATTTTTGTTTTAAGTTACATTTTATTGAGGAATTTATTCATAAGGAAACATAATCACTTATCATGTAGACTCTCAACTTTTACTAGATTCCTTAGTCAAACTCATATTTATTCTAAAAGATGAGTATTTAGGGAGACTTGTTCGCATTAAGAGTACTATAATCAACTTCTAGAGAATCACCTAATCCCCAAAAGAGAACTATATACGTCCCATGTATTTAGTATTTAACCAAAACCAAAACCAAAAAGGTTAGTACAAGATCAGATAATCCAGAAAAGGATAACCCCTTATAAAAAGAAAATCTATTCTTAATCTCCAAAATTTGTCCAACAAAACCCAAAGTTCAACGAGGACTATCCGATAAACAATTTGTCCATAAAATTCTTCAATGTAAACCAATATAAGATTGAAACCCAAATATTTGAAGGATTTAGTCACATAGTCTTCCAAGTTAAATCGTAACATTTATCTCCAAACAACATTAGTTGCTCCTAAAGTCTCACATTGAAAAGTAATTATCCTAATCACATATCCTCCAAAATAGGTTAATCATTTTCATAAATAACCCAAAATCAACTTACTCTTAATTCATAAAATAATATAACTAGAAAGAATCAGCCAAACTAACCAGGAACTTCACGTAGTCCAGTGGTAGGCGATAAATACCAGTCACACTTTGGTTGTGGGTTCGATTCCCGCAGCTTTGTCCGACGCGACAGGTAGTCACACGGTCTGCGTGTTGTCCTTTTTCCAAAACTATATAATTCTCAAATCATTACCCAAAAAGGGATAAAATCATCAAAAATAACCATAACATAATTTAACCTCAATTTTATCTCATGCCTTTCACTTCAATCATAACATATGGTAACCCATAATTACCTCAAAAGTAAGGATCATATAAACCCAAATGGTTCTTTATAACTATGTCCACAAAAGAAAAGATAACTATTACTTGAATAAAATTTGCCTATATTAAACATCAGGGTTACACATAATATAAAAAGTCTTCTAATGTAACCCCATCATCAAAAGAGACTTAATACTCTTAAGAATTTCACCCAAACTCTTGAAGCCTTTATATGTTGACATCTTACTCATTCAACATTCTTCATGATCCATTATCCATTCCTTTCCAACTTATTCCGAAATAAATCTTTCCTACAAAAAAAATCATGAATCATATCCTAAGATTCCAAAATAAGAAAACAGTAGTCATGAAATAGTACATACCTTTGATTGGTCATTGTCAGTTTCTTCATCCTCAATCGGAATGGCATTAGGTATTGGTAAACGAATATTGGTACGTTCTTGGTGACCCCATTCACGAAACTTCTTCATAGGACATGTGTTTGCATAGTGACCATGCACACCACATTTAAAACATTCAATTAATCCCTCAGAAAGAACTTCTTTCCCTTTCCTCAAGTCAACTGGATGCTTCCTTTTTCCATGGCAGGTTCTTGCTTTATGACCTTCATTTCCACATCTATAGCTTATTTCTGTCCCTTTGAAACATTTTCCTAGGTGTTTCTTTCCACATCTTTGACACATAGGTTTTTGAACACACTTACCTTTATGATTATTACTTGTACTTACGTAGGGATTTGTTTCTTGCATATATGATGCCATATAGAAATCTCCAAGGTTTAGGTGGTCAATCATGACTCCAGATAGTTGGTTGAGGATAATCAAAAGAGTTCTCATTGCAGCTCCCATATCATTCAGTTGCTTGCTCAAAAAACTGTCACAGTTTCCTTCACATCCACTGTTACTTTGGTGCCTGCTAGATCCAGCCATTTACTAAAACCAAAACGGTCAGTGTGAGTATATCAACAAAACCATCATGTACTAATGAGGAACATAAACACTAAGATATACTTACTCATTCACTTTATCTAAAACTAGGACTCTTTCTGAAATCCGAACCATTATGGTAATGTCACTTATGCTTAGAGAATATCCTAACCTCTAAAGTTATCTAAACCGACCTTTGATACCAACTATAAGGCCCCAGCCTTAAACCTTACTTAATCTTGAGTTATTACAAGATTACACATTGAGGATCTTTTCAGGTTTAGAGTTTTAGAGAATTAGATCATGAAACTTGCATTACATTCCACATTTAAACAAAGTGGTTACATAAAAGACAGTATTCATTCTTCCCATCAACAGAAACATATTTAAAATAAAACATGGATTCTTTCTTGACACATCCTTGACACTATCATCACATCATGTACCCTTCCCTTGACCTATGAAAAACATTTCGAAAACATGGGATGTGTATAAAAAGCTCAGTAAGGGATATAAAGATATGGAAAGGAAACATGAGTACATGTATACATAAGAATGAAATCATACTTTACCCATAAAACATAGGCATATCAAATCATGAATAAATCATAGAAATCATAAGACATAAAGGTAACTTGAGGCATTGATAACATTCTTACGTGGGGAGTAACCCTCTTGGTTACGTTTGGAATACCCATCACAGTATATTCCCTAAATCTCTTTGGAGAAACCTTAATGTTTCACTCCTTCGCGTTACCCAATGCATTGGAGAGCTATATCGGGCTCACCCGCCCTTAGTTTATCACGAAACCACCCGTTCTTCATAACAATGCCCAAGAACCATAACATAATCGTATAACATAAACATGAATAAAGGAAACATAACATTTCCACATTTCAATCACAATATAACATTTTAGGATATTGAAATAATGAATCCATTCAAAAAGAAATCATTTCCAAAACCATTTAAAACATTTAATAAAGAGATTTTTGAATCAAACTGTCCCATACCACCATGAGGCTTTTAACATTTTAAACCACTAATATCCATATAAATAAACCCTTAAAACCATTTTGAAAACATGGATATTAATAAGAACAAATAATTAAAACATTTAAAATGATATTTTGGTTAAAGGGGTTTTACGAAAATTAGAGACACTTGAATACAATAATCGAGGAATAACATTTAGTCAGAACTTTATAATATCATGAGAATAAAAGGATTCATGATATAATAATCCAAAGGACAGTATATACACCATATAAGAGTGAATTGGTGCATAACAACAATGAACCCTCAATAGAAATGTCAAATGTGATGAAATCCCTTATAAAGAAGGTATCCTTAAATTAATGACAAATCAATCTCAAAAATAAGTGTGAAAAATATAAATACACCCAATATAAGTGGATATTAAGTGTAAAACAATAAAAGGTCATTCACACATATTCAATGGATGATATATTCAATGACTACATGTTGAACCCAAAGAAATCAAAATTGGGTTAAAAAGTCCCCTTGACAGCCTAACGACATCACATCAAAATGAGTTGATGAGAGATAAAAAAAGGGTATCTCATCACTTGGACATAAAATTTACATCAATAAGGATATATGAGAACATATCCCAACATAAAAATATGTAAATTAAAAGACCCAGCAAAAGAAGTCTTTTAAAAAAAGGAGGGTGAAAGGTTCCCTTACTGACTTGGGTAACTTTTGAAAAGTACACCCCATTGAAGAAGTTTCATACAATGAATATGTAAATACCCATAAATGGAATTATATTACAATAGGATTGTAATAGTGGGCAGTACATAAACCACTCAATGGAAATTGTGGCAAATGTAGCATAAATCTCACGGGAATAAAAGTGAGATGAAAAATCTCTTACGAAAACTCGGCAGCCTAACGACGCCACTTAAAACTTCCAAAATGGATTGATGAGAGGAAATAGGGTCTCTCATTACATCAAAATAATGCTTACAGAAAGAAGAATATAAAAGAACATCCCCCAACATAACAAATAGGATCTTAAAAGAAGTGACATAAAGGAGAGTACTTTAAAAGAAAGAGAGAGGTTAGATCTCTTACGAAAATTCGACAGCCTATCGGCGCCACTCAAAACTTCCAAAATGGATTGATGAGAGGGAATAGGGTCTCTCATCACATGAAAATAAAAATTACAGTAATATTAATATAAAATAACATCCCAATAACAATAAATATGAGCTTTAAAAGGAATGACATAAAAGAGTGTACTTAAAAAGAAAGAGAGGTGTAGGATCCCTTACCTCGGGTCCGACTTGACTCGATCGTTCTTTAATCTCCTGAATAATAAACATGAGTTAATTTCTAATTCCTTAAGAACCTTTTTCAAGTTCATTATTACTTTTATACCACTTATTACCATGTCATAAACATTATGTAATCATTTATGTTAATAATATTTGTTTTGCCGATATTTGGTTCTTAAGTCGAAAGTGGACTTCTTACAATTACATGTTGTTCATGTGGCCAAATGTTTATTATATCCATAACTGTATTCATTATGTAGATATCATATATGTCATATATATCCAGTACATTCATGCATTTATAACATTACATAATCATTTAGAGGTAAGAAATGAAATGCACCGTTCATGGAGACGGTAAGCCGTACGTACACATGAACGCTACTTTCATTTCTATTTCGTATTTTATAGAATGGAATAATAATGATATAAAGGTATATTATACTTCCAGTATAATATCATATATAATATCATATTTACATCCTTTATACATCCCACATATGGTATTTAATGAATCAAATCACTTTGAGGGGGAGGTAGTCCGCACTTCCTTAAATAAAGATATCGCGTATACCCATAATGGAAGCCATAAAGGTAAGACAAAAATGAAAAATACAGAATCATAAATAAAACATAAACATATTATATATCATATATAAAAATAGTGACATCATAATGGCCACCTTTGAAGGTGTTAAATGAGTATTGAACAATCATCATTTAGGGAGGTAGAATTTCACCATCCACGGAAACCGTATGTTCTTTAACCATTTGATGTAGTTGTGTGAGAGTGTAGCTCTAATAAATCTTATAACAACATCCTAGTATATTTAAGATACTGGTGTTGTTACAAAATAAGTAAATAAAAAGAGTTTAGGGGGTTGGAGAAGTAAAATAAAACAAATGAACATGAGAGAATGAATTACCTTTAAAAGTGTAACTCCTTTTGATTTGAGCCTAAAGGCTTACTTTGAAAGGATTATGCCCAAAGGGAATCCTCTAGGATGAGGAGAGGGATGTGGAGAGAGTAAATGGGCATGGGTTGGCCGAGCCAAAGGCTTGAGGAGTGTGTTAAATGAGGTAGAGGTGGGGGCCTTTTATAAGAGGAGAGGAGGGGCACTTTTGGAAAGTAAAGAAATATTACTTTATTTGAAAATGTGTTTCGGTTTCAAAAGGTCCCACATTGATATAATTCGTGGATAAGGTGATACGGCTTCGAAATCCACTCATTCAATAAGTTTTGGACATGTGTAGTTCATAGATTTTACATTATCTTTCCATTTTATTTAAATCGTCAAATAATGATGTCATCACTGCATCATTATTATGTCATAAATAATTTAATTTATTTAATGTCTATAAATTATAAAAAAAATAATATTATGTAGGAAATATTATTAGCTTTCCAATGAATATTTATAATCAAAAATATGACTTGTATAACCCCACTTAAAAATTGTTTTAGTAAAACATATCATGTTTGTGTCAATTTTACTTTTACATTAAATAAAATGTTATTTATGTCATTTCCCAACCAAAGTGGATCCATGGGGTCCCCAAGTTGACCCATGGCTTGTCTTGGTCGGCCAGGATACAACCAATGAGGGTAAGACATGTGTCAAGCTCATCTCATTTTATTAAAGCATTATTTTTACCTTAAACTACACTAATTACCACTAATCGCGATTAAAAACTTAAAAAGTTACTATTCACCAAAAAATTATTTTAATCTCATTGAACCCCATTTTACTTCTTAATGACAACCATGTATGTTGGATTTTTTAAAATCAAAACACAATGATGGAAAAATTTCATTTAAACGGAAAATCAGTTTTTATAAGTACCACTTAGTGGTTTCACTATTCATCAAAAATTGAAGTTTTTCAGAAAAATCCCAAAAATTCACCCTAAGCTATATTTGATATTCTGATTTCAAAAATGAAGTCCGTTTTACAAAATTCAAAACATATAAGTCACATTAATTAATTTAATAATTAATTCCCGCTGTCATGACAAATAGCGTGTTTTATGAAACAATAAGTATCAAAAGATTGACACTAGTTTAAGTCTGATTTCAAAGTGAAATTGATTCCAACGACCACTATTGGATTTAATGGTAAAAATATTTTCTAATTTCACTTTAAAACCAATTCAAAATATAATCTAATCATATAAATAAATTAGATTAAAAAGTGGTTTTGAATTAAAATACAACATTTTACACTATTCATTAAAAAAATGAACTTTATCGGAAAGATACCAAAAATTTACACAAAGTAAATTTTGATGTCCCGATTCTTAATAAGAGTTTTATTTGGTCCAAAATAATGTTTAAGAGTGAACAAAACTATATTTAATGACGGTTCTCCATCAAAAGGTGATAAGTGAACCTTTAGTGAAAATTAGGGCATATACGCCTAAAATTGAATTCTTTCCGTATTTTAAGCCTTTATCTTTTATTGTATAAATGTAAAAATATTTAAGAACATATATAATCACATTTTAGTTATTTATATCCATTCCCACCATTACAACGTCTACATGTTAACTACCATTTAAAATAATATTATTTTATTATTAGAGTGCAATGTAAGATTCCCAAGAAACTCGTTGTTGCGTGTTGGGTACGCCATCGAGCATAGCGTCCCCTTTAAAGTCATATTAATATTTTATTGAAAAATATGGATAAATATGAAAATGTCATATTCCTTATTTACCTGGGGTGTTACACCTACAATTGTTTAAATCCAATTTTACCCTTCGGTGAGATTTTAGTAAAAGATATGAAAGGAATCTTTTGTCGTTTTTCATACGAGGTACTTTTTGACTTTCTGACAAAAGTACGAGAAGAATGTTTCTTTTAACCTATACGGAATGAATGGATTTTTAAAACATTATTTCCAAGAATCTTCTCTTACAAGTTTTCATATTTATTTATAATCAACTTCTGTTAGTTTAGAATTGAATGACATGTTAAGAAAGGAAAAGTGTTTTTGAAGTAGAAAGGATATTTTCCTCAAGAATAGAGTTCAAGTGTTTTATCAAAATTATTTTCCATCTAAGATAATATAGGGTTCTGTTTATATCCCTATTATTACATTGATTTGATTATGTTGTGATGGAATTATTTTTATGAATTCCTTTTTCTTATATGAATTGTTTTATGATGTCAGGTTGTTTAAGAATCCCATTTTTATTACATGGGTTATGCAATGATGTATGATTTATGATTTTGTGGCACACATAAGAATGGTATAATTATGAGATGGGTGGGAACTATATCTCCCTCCAATGAATTGGGTAAAGATTTTATATCTCATGAGATAGACATGGCTGGAACGGTAGGTTATACCGGTTCAGTGAAATAGGACTGAAACGAGGAATGAACTCGCTTCAGAAAGGGACTTTGTCCACTAAGATAGTCTTGGCAATGAGTCTTGACTAATAAGAAATGATTATCTACTATTATGTGTGTATAAAACAAAGTTCCATGTTTTATGTTAGGATTATTGGGATTACATTTCACTACTATGATTTATCCCATGTTATGAAATTTTGATCTCTTTTGAAGGTTAAGATTTCCAAAAGATATGTTCTTATGAATATAATGTGATTGATATTTCTTTTGTTTACCCATACTAAGCATTTGAGCTCACCCTTTTATGTTTTCTTTTCCACAGGATATAAAGAAAGGTTTTAGGTAGGAAAAAAAGGAAGATCTTTATGGGAGATGTTGAAGATCTTTCATCGTGATTAGAAGATTACGTTCCGAGTTTCCAAAGACACTAAACTATTACGGTCCTCGTGTGTGTGTTATTGTTAATTACTAAGTATTCCGTAAAAGTAATGTAATGTCCATGTACGTCGAGCTTCGGGTCTCTACAATTTATTTTACTAGATCCTCATTTTAAATGTTTTCATCATTTATCTTTCTAACTCGTTTTAATTAATACCCAGATTTTCCAAACGATTTTAAGGATTTATTTATATAAACATGACTGTTTTTAAATGATAATTATTTTCAAAAGTATCAAAGTTGTATGGGGCACTTTTATTCAGAAATATCTTTTAAATTACTTCCTTTATAAATTGTGAGACTTTTAAACAATTTCATGAAAATTTGGTATTTCCCTCAAAACATTTTACTAATCATTTTCATCTATGTCAACATAATTTAATGGATTTTAAACTTGTTTGAAGATGATTTATTATGATACAAATCTTCCATATTTTATTGAAGGTATTGTGATATGTTTTACTGTGGGTGTGTTATTTTTATAACATTCAGGGTTTATGGATAATGTATTGACATTTCGTATGGTAGTTTTAATATTAATGTTTATGTTATGTTTAAACCTTTTCATATGAGGAATTCATTAGACTTAGTAAGGGACGGGTGGAGCCTGCTATAGAACCTTGATGAATTTGTAGGACTAATGATAAAAACTAGTGTCTTGGCACAAGGCCTTGAAAAAAAATTATTTGTAGTAATGGCATGAGGCCTTGACTATGTGCTTATGAAAGTCTGTCATTACACCTTCTCTCATTATGAAATTATTTATTACATGTGATTATTCGGCTAGTATAATTTCAATGTACAAGTTTATATGGTAATGTTTGATTTATTTTTTCCATATAATGTTGAATTTTATTTTTAAAAGGTTGTTGTTTTTATTAAACATATTTCCTTAAATGTTTATATATTCCGCTAAATTATTTACCCTTACTGAGCATCTGAGCTCACCCCTTTATTATGTTTAATTTTCCCTGGATTTCATAAAAGTGTTTTTTGATTGATTAGAAGGTTTAAGATATGGGATTTATGGTTTTCTCATAGGATCAATGATGTTGTGTTTTATTTTCTAATGTGTAATGTAACGTTCTTGTATATAATCTATTTTTGAAAACTGCTAAACTGATCTGTCTTTCGGGACTTGATTTCTTATAATCATGATAATGTTATGTAATAATGCAATGACTCTATGTAACTAGGGTAGGGTCATTATAGTTGGTATAATATGATGTTTACCAACAACCATGGAATTAGATTTATAAAACCTCTTATTAGAGAACACTACCCTAAGATAGACATTTAGGATTAGTATATAAGAACTTACTAGAATTTTGGTACTAGAGATATTTTGTGAGTTTTCTATTAAATAATCCCTCTATGGATACAAGTAGGTAGGGGAAACTATAGCACAAATGTACCTAGGGGTAATACCCGAAAACACCTCTTTCAGCTAGACTCGAACGAGAACCAGTGCACGGAAATGGGTTGTGCTTCACTCTTGGTTATGACACTCCCAATGGATATGCTAAGGATAATTCACATTTTCATTACAAGAAATTATGAAGGATTTACAAGTAAATACTTCCTATAATAAATCATTTTTATGATTATGGATTATATCCATAAACTTTTCAATTTATGTTAGGTATTTTACATGTTTGGAATTATGAATTGTGATTCATAAAATGACCTTGTGTATTCCATTGATTAGAAATGGCACCCAATAGATGGAATGGTAACTCCATCAATACATTTGATCCAACGATTATGAAGGATCATATATTTCATGGTATAAATCCAACATTTATAAGGGAAATATTATCCCACATATTCTCAACATATGAAGAAATAGTATCATGAGTTAATAAGATAAGTAAATAATTATCTAATTCCTATGGATTTGAAGGGTAGCAAGAGAAGAATGGATGGTAGAGTGAAGTATGGATAAAGGGAAGAGGTGAAAGAATGACTTTGCCATATGTGATAACTTTGGAAAGAATCACCTTGGTAAATGGTTGAAGTGAATTGGAATTTTTTAAAAGTGTGGAGAAAAAGGACACCAAGTATGTGATTGAAAGGGTAAGAAAAAGGTTTCAAATGTACAATGCTTCATCCACAAGGAGTTGGGACACCATATAGATCAATTTCCAAATCATTAGAGTATGCCCCAAATGATGCTATTGGATAATTATCAAGTTATGATACTACCATAGATGAAGAGGAATGACTAGTGTTCTTATGTTGTTATTAAAGAATTATCCCATTTGAGTGTTGTATCTGTAATGTATTTGTCATATGAATTATGGAAATAAATAAGGATTGTACTGCAGCACTATTTTATTAAGGATTTGAGATTATATGGTTCTATGAAAAGTGAATCAACAATAAGTTAATATTTTTGGAAAATATATGGTTAGACGAAAGATAAACCTTAATATGGTCCTGCTACTGAGATAGTAATTTTGGAATAAGATATGTTTTATTTGGATAAATTATATTGGATATTCTCGACTACCTTAGAACTGATTAATGGTTTGTTTATTTCATCATTGTTGGAGTATTAAAATTTTTTGGATATAAGGGATATATATATTATTCTATAATGAATAAGGGAGCATGAATGTAGTTGATAAGGTTTTTTGGTAATTCAAGGTGTTACCATGTTTTAAAACATTACATGATGACGGTATTAACATGTTATAATGTGAAAAAAAGATCATCATTGTGTTTGCCTACCTTATAAATCATGGACTGTGAATTTGGATAGAAGTATTATGGATATAGTATAATGGTTTTAATGGAATAAGATTGATATTTTATACTATTGTTAAGGTTAAAAATTTTCTTAATATTATTTTTGTATTGTAATAAAAAGGACAATCCAGAGGTCGAGCGACATCCTTTCGTGTCCAGTAAGGCTGCGAGACTTGAACTCGCAACCGAAGGGAGATAAATGTACATCACCTACCACTGGCCTACGTGATGTTCTGGATTGTATAATATTGTTTTATTAATAGTATGAAAAATCAATTATAAATTCATTATTATTGGAACGATATATGATTTCGATAAATAGAATATTTTTGAATTCTATTATCTTTTGGAGTGAATGATGAGTTTGTGGTAGAAATTAGATAATGGATTAAACTCTACCTATCATGTAATTTTTTTCTCCTCTTATTCTAAGAATAAATTAATTTTTAAACTTTATGGAAGTGATCTTATAACTAAATATGTGTTCTTCTAATAACTTATGTTTTTTGAACCAATTATATTTTAAATTATCATAGATTGATGGATTTGAGGCCCTAAATTTTACAATTGTTTGTGATTGATGACCTCAATCACTCCCTATAAATATTTAGGTTTTCCCTCCAATTATATGTCTCAAATTTCCACCAATGTTCTCCTAATAGAGATCATAATTTGGTGGTGACTTTTTCATTTCCCTTTCCATCTTATTAAGACTAATTCTTATTAACCCAATTTCCGATATGGGTTTTCCACAAAGGTATTTTTCAATTTTAACATATTATTTTTGAAGAAAATTTCAAATTGTGTGGATTTGATTTATTGAAAGAGCGGATAATGTAACACCCCAAAATTTCATAGTACATTATTTTTTCAAATTAATTCAATTACATGCACTTCACGCAACACCAAGTTAAAGCGCAACATGACTTACCAAAATATCTGTTAAAAAGCTTTTATGAATAGTATTAAATTAATTTTGAACATTATATATTCCATATTATATTAGCATTCATATTATGTATTTCGTAGACATAATATAAGAACAAATTCATTTTTTTCAAATAAAGGATGTATTTTTCAGAAAATGCAATTTTACCACATTTTAATGAAAAACCCTTTTTAAATCAAATATTTTACACATTTATATATTCAATTTTACAATATAATCTTATTACTTATAATCGGGACATAAAAATTTAGTTTCGGTAAATTTTTGGTGTTTTTCTGATAACTTTTATATTTGGGTGTATAGTCGAAAATAATAAATTTTAACTGAAAACAACTTTTTTAATCCAAACAATTTATATTGTTCAGTTATAAATGTTAATGGTTTTAAGTATAATTAGATTACATTTTTATCATTTAATACAGGGGTGGTCATTATAAGTAATCTCATATTTAAATTTGACATAAACACATGTCAGTCTTTTGATAGTTTATACTTTAAAAATCCTACATTTTGGTTTGGACAACGGGAATTAATTTTTAATTATTAAATGAAACTTCTATGTTTTTAATTTGATAAAATAGACTTCATTTTTGAATTCATAATATAAAAATTAACTTAGGGAGATTTTTTGGTATTTTTTTGAAAACATTCAATTTTTGATGAATAGTGAAGAACACCGCATTATTGGTTCAAAACAAATTTTTATTAAAATAATTAGTTATTTTATTTAAATTTATATTAGGTAAAAATAGATACTTTATAAATATATAATTTCAAATTAATTCATTTGATTCATTTAATAATAATTTTAGGTATTTAAAATTTTATTGAACTTTTTACTGTCTTTTACCCACCTCCCAGGAGCATTTGAAAATTTGCATAAAACATAATTTTTCCTCTACTATGAATTGAATTCCAAAAATCCGAGTAACACAGTTGATATCAGTAAGTGAAATTTTGTCCAATAAGATAAAAATATTTTTTGGTGAATATTAACGTTTGACTTTTATTTACCACGGTTAAAAGTAAATAGTGTAAATAAATGTAAAAAAGAAATTATTATTACCCTAACACATGTCATAATTCAATTAGATAAGTGTATTTTGACCCAAAAAAATCGGAATAAAATATTATCCTTAAGCCCACATGGATTAGATTAGGATATTTATTATTATTTTATTTAAAGAATAGTTCAAAGTGTTAAATTCAATGTTTCATAACTAAACAATTTTTAATATAGGGTTATATATAAGATAAATTAAACTATAAATATTCATTATAAATATAAATATATTTCATACATAATGGTATTTTATTTATAATTTTTAGACATTAAATAATTTAATTTATTTATAATACAATGATGATGCAGTAATTACCTTATTAATGAATCGTTAAAATAATTGATATTATAAATATTCAAATAAATATAATTTGAGTTATTTAATGAATTCAAACTAATTTTATAGGTTAATTTGACATTTTAGGGTTGATTAAAATAATTTTTTTAAAAGTAATAATGTTATTATGAATTTAACAAAAACAAAATACCAAATAGTGTCAAAAATGACATAAAAGATTTTTAAAACAAATATTATATTATTATTTGATATTATATTTCTAAAAATATTAGGTCAAGACAAAAGGCTTAAATAATACTATATATTTCATTAATGAACCACTTTAGGATGTCTTGAATGTTTATAGGACGTTTATTAACCATATAATATAAAAATTCATAGAGACATGGTAAATGTCAAACTATTTAACTAAGAGTTAAATCTAAATGATAAAGCTAATATGGTGACCTAAACATGTCAAAAACCTATTGGATGAATTTATTTCTACCCAACCCCACCTTATCCTCGAAATTAATCATTTTTGAGACAATATAAACCGAATATTAATTTATTATAAAATAATATTTCAAACATTTCCTAAGGTGACCCTAACCCCTCTTATAAAAGGGCACTCCCCTTCTCTCAAATTCATACCTCCAAAGCCTTTTGTATCGGCTAAAACCTAACCAAATATCCTCTCAACTATCCTCCATTCGTTTTAGAGGCATTACTATGGTCAAAAAGCCAACCTATGGATCCCTTTTGATCAAATAAAAAGGAAGAACCTGAGGAAAGGTAAATATTTCATCACCGCTTTCAAGATATTTTCTTCTTCCACTTCCTCTTTCTTTGCTGTTTCCATTCTAAAATAATAACTCCAGTATCATAAATATACTGTGATTTTATTATAAATATGGAAAAACTATATTCATTATTTTATTAATCCTATGAATGATAATGTCACCAAGTGTGCGTACGTACGACTTATCATCTCCGTGTTGTGGTGTAATTTATTATTCAACACTATGTTATTTGGAAGGATATAATGATGAGTAATATATATATATATATATATTGGAAATAAAATTATAATGTCTCTGTAATATTAATATACCTTCTACTTACATACCTTTTAATCATTAGGGAAATGATATTTTCGCTCGTTCGTACGTAAAGATTACCGTCTCCATGATGCGATGAGATTCATTTCCACGTTCACCATTAATAGATGATTATAAAAACATATATTATAAGTAAGTATGTAATATATTAGATAACAATTATACTTGAGGTATATATATATTTACTTACATATATCTTATTCACTTACTTCCATTCAATACGATATGAAAACAGAAACAACGTTTAGCCGTACGTACGACCTACCATCTCCATAAACGGTGTTTTACATTTCATATATCTGTATATCAGAGATATTTATATTCAAAATATATATTATATATAAATATTGTTTTATATTTATTATCTATTTAAATCATCATCTAAAATATATGATCATGACTAACAAATTAAAACACGTACGATAAAGAAAGTGATCATTACAAGAAATGTTAATTTAACATTAAAATAGTTATTAAATGGGTATTATAAAGTCATAAATGAATCATGTATGATATAATAAATATGAATATGGTTATGGTATAATTTAATAACATACAATGTTCATTATACATAAGGTTAAACATACCCTCAGCCCAAGGAAAGTGCAAGGTAAGGGTTATTTCCTCAATATCATTATTATCCGAGATTGTTCTTGTGTATGTATTTTCTAGGACATTATTATCATAGATAGCCATATTTAAATAAGACATTAAAAAATAATCTTTTAAGGTTTTATGGGAGGGCCTATTTAACAATATCATAATTTTAAATGTTTAAAAGATTTATCTTTCTAAACAATTTTCATTAATCTCTATGTTTTCAAAATTATTTTAAGGATTTATTTATATAGACATGAATTTTTTGAAATGATAATTTTTTTCAAAAGTTTCAAAGTGGTATGGGAATATTTGATTAATTTTTTTTTAAATGACTTCCTTTATAAATTTTGATTCTTTTAAACGATTTCATGAAAAATGGGTACCTCTCTCAAAGAATTTTACTGATCATTTTCATCTATGAAAACATCATTTGATGGATTTTAAACTTGTTTGAAGATGATTTGTTATGAAAAAAATCTTCCATATTTATTTGAAGGTTATTCGATATTTTTGATTGTGGATGTGTTATTTTTATACCATTCATTATTTATAAATAAATTATTGATATTTCGTATGATAGTTTTAATAAGAATGTTTATGTAATGTTTAAACCTTTTCATATGAGGAATGCATTGGACTTATTAAGTGATGGGTAGAGCCTTCTATAGCTCCTAGATGCATCAGTAGGTCTCATGAGACAAACTGGTGTCCTGGAACATAGCCTTGAAAAAAAATAGTCTTGGCATGAGGCCTTGACTATGAGGTTATGAATGTTTGGCATTATGAATTTCCTCATTATGAAATTAGTTATTACATGTGATTATTTGACTAGTATAATATCCATGTGCATGTTTATATAGTAATGTTTGATTTTTTTTTCTTTATTATGTTCAAGATTATGTATAAAAGGCTGTTGTTTTTATTACACATCTTTCCTTAAAAGTTTATAGCATCTGCTAAATTATTTAACATTACTGAGTTTCTGAGATCACCCCTTTATTATGATTTATTTTCCCAATACTTTCAAAAAGTGTTTTATGATTGATAAGAAGGGTTAAACTAGGGGATTAATGGATTTCTCAAAGGATAAATTATTTTGTGTTTTATTTTCTATTGTGTAATGTAATGATCATGTATGTAATCTATTTTCCAAGACTGCTAAACTAATCTGTCTTTCGAGACACGATTCTTTGTAATCATGACAATGTTATGTTATAATGCACTGACTCTGGGTAACTGGGGTCGGGGCGTTACATAAGGAGCATTAATGAAGATTCAATAATGGATCGTTTGAAACTGCAACGCTGTTATCTAATTGACAAAATTAATGTGGCTCATTTTATAAGAATAATTAATGGGTGTAACTTCTGTTGGCAGATTATTTTATTTTAAATAATCCTACATGTTGGAGTTTGAGGATGGAAAAAACTATGGGGATTCTCTAATGAACATCTGGAATAATTCATCCCCAATGAAGAATGAAGAAGTACGCCAATGAGACTCCACTGACATTGACGATCCTAATAGAATGGAGGGGATGTGACGACATCGACATCATGAATCCTGTAGGATGGATGCTTCGATATCGAAGGATAGTGTGGTAGGTGGTTTACATGTTTTATGTTTCCTCCCATCCCATTCTTGGAAAATACAACAAACACAGACCAACCGACTAACGAGTTGATCCGCGTCTCATTTGTTCATGCGGGTGGTTGCTGAGGGGATTTAATTATGGGATTATTTTAAACTATTGTTGACTATTATCATCACATAATGGTATAACTCTAACACAGAGGGTGATGTCAAATACGAGCAAGGCCCAGACACCCCACCGTTCTTGGTTTATGTGCGTTCTTTGTGCGTCACCCGGAAACGACGCTACAAGATTAATTTAAGAGCTTTTCAAAGAATGTGGATTTCTGAGAGTCACGTTGGCCCAAATAAGAAAGAGAATGGACCACCAGAGAATCTCTAGTGGTCCACGGAAGCCACCACTTGCGCGACGGTGGCCAGACGAGCCTACCACATGGAGGAGTGGTGCCCGCAGGCACCTCAGTGGAGGAAGAAGCAGCCAACCA
Source organism: Viscum album (assembly GCA_963277665.1). Taxonomy (NCBI): domain Eukaryota; kingdom Viridiplantae; phylum Streptophyta; class Magnoliopsida; order Santalales; family Viscaceae; genus Viscum; species Viscum album. Next base: position 827,846,001 of record OY728162.1, read on the forward strand.
GGCCATGTAGGGGGAATATGCAGCCAGCTGGACCATGAAGGAGGAAACCACGGCCATCCGGGCTATAGAGGAGGACGCCGCGACTATCCAGGCTACGGCAGTGGGATGGCGTGGCACAAACACGCCACGCGAGGAGAGGAGAGGCATGCTCGGGCTGGCCGTTTCGAAATGGGGGGTAGTGCCCCGCTGGTGCCGCTAGCTGGCTGAACTAGATGCACCACATCTAGTCTGTACATCCAGCAACATGCCGACATCCAACGGGCCATGTTTTCTAGGTGGTCCAGAACCCTACAGGACACAGTCCCGACCCGTCCTGTTTCACGAAATTTGGCATATCTTGCAAATCAGACATCTGATTGATGAACCGTTAGGGGAGTGAGGAACCTGAGAATGAGGAAGTCCTTTTGAGATAATTAATTTGAGTTTTTTCAGAAGTTATAGTATATATGAGTTGGATCGGAGTCAAATCCAACCAGGCCATATTTACCTTTTTGCGTATATCATACAAATCGGGCATCCAATATTCGCATTTCGTTAGAACCAATATGAAAAGGCAGTCCTTCGGGTTACTTCTTCATCAGACATTGTGGTATTTGAAATTTGACAAGTGGCATTAGAAGTAGTTTCTCACAAACTCAGGAACACCAAGTGCAGGAATCATGTGGATGGATATCAAGTGATGAGAGACCCATTGTGGACTAGCATCAGAGTGACCCGGTGTGGATCATAGGTAGCACGAACCGACGAGGTCCAACCATAGAGAGGCCCATCGGGGATTAGTGACTAATGACCCTATGTGGACCGATGACTTATGACCCTGTGTGGATCACCAGGAGAGATGTAAACCCCAATATATTTTTCTTCCTAATTCCCTACAAAAGATTCAAATCAACTCAAAACCACCTTATTGAATATATAAAAAAGGTGTTGTTGATGACTTTGAACTTATGATTAACTATAAACATATACACCCATGATAGTATCCATAACATTTATGTTCACATAAAATGGAAACATATATTCTTAAAAAAATTAACATAGTACGTATTCCTTAAATTAGTTCAAAACCTATTGAATATATTCCATAAATAAAAAAATTCAATATCATAAAAGATGACCTAAATAAATATGTCATCAACTAACAATTTTAAAATTCACCAATACTATCATACCAATGGAAATCATATCTTTATTCTAAATAGACCCATGTTTTAAAATTCTATTGTGGAAAAAACCTTAGATGTTCCATGGTCTTCATATCGGAAACAACATTGATATAAAACTTCCATAACATAATTCCTAAATCATAATGAATAAATACTTTAAAACTTTCACTTCATATGTCAACCTTAGTCTAGTAGTTAATACATGGATTTGGAAATTTTCCTGGATAATCCCCAGATTTATAACACATAATACATTTAACAATAAATATTAACTTATTATGATATCCATTTCCCTCCATTTAACATTGCATTTTTTCCTTAGTAATTACATGCTCTATACCCATCATTTAAACATAAAAATCAACTTTTTGTGTAACATATTAGGTAAATAAAGAATAATTCATTTTCATATTTATTAATATTTGTGAATGAAATATTAATTTTACATTAAAGGGGATTCTATGTTTTATAGTGTACCTTATACGCAACAACGCGTTTCTTTGAAATCTTACGTTGCACACCAATAATATATTAATATTATTTTAAATGGTAGTTAATGCTTAGCTATTTTATTAGCGTGAAATAATATAACTAACTATTATATTATTATATTTGTGTTTTAAATGTTTTTACATTTATCCAATAGTATTTAGAGGCTTAAAATAAGAATGAAACTGATTTTAAGAATTAATATTCTAATATTCATTAAAAGGTCGATTTACCGCCTTTTGATAGAGAATCATATGTAAATCTAGTTTTTGTCACTTTTATATGTTATATTTCACTAAATAATAATCTTCTTTATAATCTGGACATCAAAATTTTCTTTGGGTAAAATTTTGGTAATTTTCTGATAAAATTCATTTTTTCATGAATAGTGAAAAATACTGTATTTTTATTCAAAACCGAATTTTAATATAATATATTTATATGGTTATATTATATTTTCAATAGGATTCCAAGTGTAATTAAATTATATTTCTACCATCTAATACAATGTTTTTCAGTGGAATTAATTTTACTTTGAAAATGGGCATAAACAGGTGTCAATCCATTGATGGTTCATATTTCATAATAACACGCTTTTTGAAAATTAAAATCTTTATAAAATCAAAAATCATAGGTGACTAACTATGGTTCATGGATTAAATGGGTTTTGAAGATATTAGTCATAATCTTCTCAGTATGACACAACTATGTGACTCATGGCATGTGGTCAATTTTAGCAATAAGTAGTAAATATTGAAAGGAAGATATGGAACTATAGTGATTAAAGGGAATCACCGAAAATTAAATGTCTAACACATTAGTGGGGAATAAGATAGGCACTTTCTATCCAAGAAATAATATAAAAGGATATATAAAAAATTATTGGCCACTTAATACTAAATTCCTTTTAAGATGTGCTGGAGAATGAAGGAGCTCATAATATCCTCTATGACTATCTATGTAGGTCAGTCATAAAATTATTCTTCACATCCTAGGAAAAATAAAACATAATAAAGGAGTGAGATGAGATGCTCAGTAAGGATAACAATATAGCGGAAACATTCATAAATAAGCATAAACATTTAAGGCAATGTACGACTAAAACAAAAGCCTTTTAAACATTAACATCAATATAATACGGAAAAGATAAAATTAAATAATTCCATTTACTTATTCACATTGATATTCTACTAGTTTAATAATCAAATGCAATATCAATAGCCACTTTCATAAGGATGGAATGTATAATGCGAGACATCATAACCAAATAGTCAAGGTCTTGTGCCAAGATGAGAAATAATATTTTGTCAAGGCCTTGTTCTAAGCCAATATTTTGTATCATGATAACTACCGATGCATTGAGGAGCTATAGCGGGCTCCACCCGTCACTTACTATGTCCAATTCATTCCTCAAATGAAAAGTTTTAAACATAACATAAACATTCGTATTGAAACTAGCATACAAAATGTAAATACTTTATCCATAAACCATGAATTGTATAAAAATAGCACATCCTTAGTCAAACATAACACATTCAATACAATATGGAAGATTTTATTGTAATAGATTAACCTAAATGAACGATATTGACATATTTTAAAATGATCATCAAAACTATTTGAGAGAAATATCCCCCTTCTTCTTGAAAACATTTAAAACCAATATTTTAGTTAGAGTTTCTAAACAAATGAGAGACTCTTGAATATAAATATTTTAGGTAATAATAACTTTATAATATCTTGATAATAAAGGGATTCATGATATACTATGTCAAATTAAAATATATTCACCATATAAAAGTGAATTGGCGCATAACAACGAAGAAGTCCCAATGGAAGGTAAATTGAGATAAAGTCACTTAAAGAGACTGTATCCTTAGGTTAAGGATAAATCAGTGACATAATTATGTGTGAATAATATAAATACACTCAATATTATTGGATATTCAGTGTAAATCAATCAGAGGAAATACACACATATTCTTGTATAAACAACCCCAATGACTTTGGATGTTTAACTCAATGAATGGAAATTGATTTAGGATTACTCTTATCAAGTTCATATCAATGACTTGAGAATTTATTAATGGAGTTATTATGTGTATCAAAACTATATCCACACAAAGGGGATTGGATATTATGACATTTTCAAATTAATAGTGATTCAACACATAATCTTGGAGTAAAATAATAAATGAAATACGTGTAAAGCCAAATGAGTGGAAATTGAAATTTTAAATTCCCTTATCGATTTGGTTACTTACGAAACATACACCCCATGAAAGAAGGATCATACAATTAAGATGTAAATAGCCATAAATTAATGTATATTACACCAGGAATGGGCAGAATATAATACACCACACGCAATAAATTAGTGGAGAACAATGGAAATCTTACGAAATTAAGAGTGAGATAAGAAACCCCTTACCTCAAGTCCGACTTGCCGTGTATGTTCATCGTTCTTCCTGAATAATAAAATTATGTTAATTAATAAATTATTAAGAACATTTTTAAATTTTATTATTCCTTTTATATCACTTATTACCTTGCTATAACAATTTGTTAATTATTTGACTTCATATTGGATTTTTTATCGAAGTTCGGAACATGAGTCTAAAATTAACTTGTTATAATTATACTTTTTCCATTTGGTAAAAATTAAATTATCTCAAGAATTATATACATGATTTAGATATCATATATATATTATATATCCTGTATATATATGTATTTATTATAGTATATAACATTTGGAGATAAGAAATGAAATGCACCATTCATGGAGACGGTAAGTCGTACGTACGCATGCATGCTACTATCATTTATATTTTGTATTTTAATGGAATAAAAATATAATGATACATAGGTATATTATAATTCCAGTATAATATCATATTATATATGATTTAAATATTTTAATTAACTCCATACATTATGTGTTCCATGTATTTCATGAACGAATCATATCACCTTGAGGGGCGGTAGTTTGCACTTCCTCGAATGAAATTATCGTGGTCACAAATAATTGAAGGCATAAAGGTGTGTTTGTAAATGAAAATTACATAAGAATAGATATAAAATAAAATTAATAAAAATAATATATAAATATAGTGCCATCATAATGGCCACCATAAAAGGTGGTAGGGGATAATCGAACAATTATCGTTTCGTGAGGCTTTAGTTTTCCATCCATAGAAACAGTAAGTTCTTCACCCATTAGACAGAGGTGTGTGTAAGTGTAGTTCTAATACTTATCATAAAAACATACTAGTATATTGAGGATACTGGTGTTGTTATAAAAGAAATTAATAAAAATACTTTAGGGGGTTGGAGAAGAAAAATAAAACAAAATATAACAAAAGAATTTATGGGAATGTGTTACCTTTAATTTGAGTAACTTCATTGGTTTGAACTAAAAGGACTTATTGAAGTGAATTATTCCTAAGTTAATGCTTCTAGGTGTAATAGAGGGATCTTGAGAGCTTATTTGGGCAGGGGTTGTATGATCCATGATGCTTGAGAGGTGTGTGGATTGGGTTAGAAGTAGTGTCCTTTTATAAGGGGGAGGAGTGGCTCTTTAGGTAAGTTTAAAAATATTATTTTATTATATAGTTTTATTCGATTTTTAAAGGTCCAAAACTAAGTAAAGTCGAAGATAAGATGACTCGTGGTCTAAATAAAATCAGTAATAAGAATTGTACAGGTTTTGGATATTGTTTTAATATTAATAATCTTATTTATTTAAATTGTTTATTAATGATGTAAATACTACATCATTATTTTGTCATAAATAATTTTATTTATCTGATTTCTAAAAATGATAAAAAAAATACTATAATTTAAGAAATATTATTATATTTCCAATGAATATTTTTAGTCTAAAATATGACCTATATAATCCCATGTAAAAATTTATTCACTAAAAGATATATTTTTTTGTCTTTTTTCCTTTACTTTAAGTTAATTAAAACAAAGTGTCACTTTCATTCATAAGTGGCTCCATGGGATCCCAAAATCAACCCAAGGTTTCCCATGGTCGTCCATGGATCATCAAATAAGGTTAGGACAAGTGTTAAGGTAATTTTGTATTATTATAATATTCTTTTTACCTTAAGTTACCCTATTTTCCTTTAACTGCGGTAAATAAAAGTCAAAAGTTACTATTCACCAAATTATATTTTCTTCTTATTGAACCATATTTTAATTAATAATAACAACAATGTATTTTTGATTTTAAAAATTCAATTCACAGAGGCGGTAAAATTTCATTTAAATTAATAATTCGGATTTTTTAACTACTACTTGGTGGTTTTACTATTCATCAAAAATTGAAGTTTTTCAGAAATATATCAAAAATTCAGACTAGGATATATTTGATATTCTGAATTAAAAAATGATGTCTATTTTTCCAAATTCAATACATATAATTTTTATTAATTAATTTTAAAATTAATTCCTATTGTCAAATCAAATAGCGTGTTTTTAAGAAACAATAACTATCAAAATATTGGCACTTGTTTTTGTATAATTTTAAAGTGAAATTAATTATAATAATAAAAATTGGATTAAAGGGTAAAAATATAATTTAATTACACTTCAAAACCATTCAAATGTATAATTTAACACTATAAATTATATTGATTAAAAAAGTTGTTTTCAATTAAAACCTAGTCTTTTTCACTATTCACCCAAATATGAAAGTTTTCAGAATAACACCAAAAATTTGTCGAAACTAAATTTTTATGTCCCGATTCTAGATAAGATGTTTATTTTGTCAAATTGAATATATAAAAGAGTCAAAAAAGGGTTCTCCATTAAAAGGTGGTAAAAATGTATTTTTTGAGAAATACATTTTTATTGTAAAAAAATTGATTTGTTCTTATAATATGTCTAAGAAACACATAATACATAACTTAAAAATATATGGAGTATATAATATTTAAAATTCAGTTAATACTATTCATACCCGTATTTTTTAATGTCTAGATTGGTAAGTCATGTTGCGCTCGAACTTAGTGTTGCGTATTGTACAGGTTATTGAATTACATTGAAGAGATAACGTACCAAGAAATATTGGGGTGTTACATTCTCCCCTACTTCATGAAATTGCATCCTCACAATTTGAAATTGTTCGTCAAAAATAAAAGGTTAAAAAATAGATAAAAACCCTTTGTGAAAAACCCACATCAGAAATTGGGTTAATAAAATTTAGTCTTAATAAGAGTGGAAGGGAATACAATAGTCACCACCAAATTATGATCTAGATTAAGAGAACATTGGTGGTAATTAGAGACACATAATTGGAGGAAAAACGTAAATATTTATAGGGATTTATTGAGGTAATCAATCACAAAAAAGTGTAAAATTGAGGGACTCAAAGCCATCATTCTATGGTGATTTAAAATATCATCAGTCCAACAAAGCATAAAGAATTAGGATAACACATTTTTGGTTTTAAGATCCCTTCCCTAGAGTTTAATAATTAATTTATTCATAAAATAAGAGAAATATTTTTATATATACATGACATGTAGAGTTTCATCCTTCATCTAATTCTTACTACAATCCCATCATTCACTCCAAACGATGAGTATTCAAGCTGACTTTGTTACACCTGAAGCACTAGAATCAACATATAGAGAATCACATTATCTACAAAGGGTGAACTATATATTTCCATTTTTTATATATTATCCAAAACCACACTAGTTAGTAAAAGATTATATAATCCCCAAAAAGGATAATCCATTAGAGAACAAAATACTATTCTTAATTTATGAAATTAAACCAATAATACCCAAAGTTTAATAAATAAAATTCAATAAAAAATTATTCATAAAATCTTTCAATATAATCCAAACTAATATTGAATGAAAAAACTCGGAAGAATTTTCTTACGTAGTCTTCCACGTTAAATTTTATCTCCAAATAACATCGACTGCTCTTAAAATGACATACTTAAAACAAATTAACCTAATCAAATATTATCTATGATAGGTTAATCATTTCCATAAATAACCCAAATCTTTCTAAATCCACAATAAAAACATAGATAAAAACCCACCATTACTCTTCAAATTATATCCCATAGTATCTTATTTTCCTTATGCATATTGTTTTACCAAAAGAGCGAACATCTTCCAAAATAAAATTTGTCACTTAATCACCAAATCATTTTCCTATACTACCGATAAATTGTAATTTCCCAAAAACAACACAATTTTTATCCATAAAATATTTTAACTAAAAAGAATTATTCATACTAACTAGGGACTTCACGTAGTCGAATTATAGGAGATAAATCCCATTAGAACTTTGGTTATGGGTTCGATTCTCGTAGCTTCGTCCGATGCGACTGGTTTTTACAAGGTCTGTGTGTTGTCCCTTTTTAAAAAAACTATATAATTTTATAATATTCCAAAAAATGAGATAGATTCAAAATAACTATAACATAATTTAACAACAAATGTAATCTCATACCTCACATTTTCATCCCTAAAATTAATAACATGTAATTGCCTCAAATTCAAGTGTCATATAATCCCAAATGGTTCTTTATAACTACATCCACAAAAGAAGATATAATTCATCCTCAAATATCATTTTCACAAAAAAAACTGCATGGTTACCCATAAAATAAAATAGTATTCCAATTTAATCCCATAATTTTAAACATTTATCCATCCATTTATTCCCACATAGGTTTTTCCTTGACCTAGAGGTTATCCTATAGAATAGGGAATTCACTCGGGTAATGGCCAGGTCCCATACATTTACAGAAAATGACTGAAAATAGATTCTTGGGATAATTTTTATATTCTTCCATAGTACTCATCATTTTTCTATGTCAATTCTTTACTTTATGTCCTTCTTTCCCAGACATAAATAATTTCTCTGTTCCATTGAGACACTTTCCTGGGTGTCTCCTTCTATATTTCCTGTATGATGGCAATTGATCATTCTTTTCTCCATGGTCTCCACTGTTGGAGCTCTTATCATTCACCAACTTCCTCTTCTTTTTTGAATCCGGGTTTTGGTTAATATATATTTTGTTGATCATATTTTTGGAAAACTGATTTGGCATGAATATGATAGCTTTAACACCTATCAACAATCCATTTCGTTTCTCATTTACACCACAGTTCCCACCTTGTACATCATCTTCAATGTTACTATCACTTCCTAGGAATCCAGTCATTGACTAACACAAGAAATTATAGTGTTATTCATAAAATCATTAAGAGAATATCATAACACTGTATTTTTAATATAAAACACCTTAAGTTTAACCACAGCTATTTATTCTCATCTTATACTAAAATCCATTATATCATTTTTTAAAGAAAATGTTAATTATCCTAAGCATGTCCCTTGGGAGTGTCGTGACCAAGAGTGCAGCAAGGCCCATTTTCATGCACCAGTTCCCATTCGAGTCTAGCTCAAAGCGGTGTTTTCAGATTTTACACCTAGGTACATCTGTGCCAGAGCCGTCTCTACCTGCTCATATCCAGACAGTGATCTATTTCTTGGAAAACTCACAAAATCTCTTCATTTCCAAAATTCTAGGTAGTTCATCTATACTAATCTTAAAATTCTATCTTAGGGTAACTATATAATCCCGCCTTTTATAACATAAACTTTCAGTACATTACACAAAACTGAAGATCTTTATGGTTTAGTGTCTTGGAAACCAGGAACATAATACATGAAAACAACATAAAAAATTCTTCTTAAACACTTGAAAGGATTCTCCTTAAGTTCATCCTAGGTTCATTACTGCATCTCATAACCTAGGGACATACATCAAAAGAAAGGGTGAGCAGAAGGCCCAGTAAGGGAAACAAGAGAAAAAATTTACATGTGAACTTGAGATACTTGAATAAGGTCATGAAAAGAACTTTAAGGCATGAGAAAGAAATCATGTGGAATTTCATAATAAAAATAATATTTTTCATAACATGAAGATGTGGCTGCATAATTTAACATAGAAAACCATGAACATATCACCATGGTCCACCCCGAATGTGTCATTTGAAAATTACCAAGGTTATTCACCAAGATATCGTGAAAATTGTAATCTCTAGTGGTTACATCATTACCCAATGCATTGGAGCGCTATCAGGGTGCACCCTTAAATTTTCCTTTATTATCATGTGAGACACATATATCATCATAAAAAATTTCATAAATAACCCACATAGCATAAAATAAATAGGTTTCATTTCATTATCATAACGTTTTAAAACTGCTTTAAAGACATGATCTTAATGTCACTTTAAACCCACGGAAAGGGAAAGTGTGTCTCATGTATGTAAATCACAGAATTTAAAATAGAACATTTTGATATATATGTGAATACCCTTTTAGAAATAAGAGCTTTGAGTATTCACTTTATAACATAAAATAATTTTGAGAAAAGAGAGAGGCATTTTGAGACGAAACTTCTGCAACATAACAACTATGTTTCGGGGTTTTAGAAAACATTGAAAGGAGAGGGGACATGGGTCAACCATTCATAAATGACCCATAAAATATTAGAGGGACAGAATAAGAAGGATATATGAACATGGTAATGAAATTTGAAGGACATACCATTTGAAATGAAAAACATGGAAGGAAGACAAAAATTAGATTTCTCTTATGAGAATTCGGCATCCTAACGGCGTCACTTAAACTTCAACAAAATGATTTGAAAAGATAAAATAGGGTACCTCATCATGTGAAAATAAGATCTCAGTATGATATATATAGAGATAATACCCCAACATAATAAAAAAACTTGAAATACTTGACATGAAAGTAGAATTTTGAAAAGAATTAGAATGGTGAAAGAATCCCCTTAAAAATTCGGCAGCCTAACGGCATCAATTAAACATTCTTAAAACGAATTGATGAGAGAAAGATGGGGTCAATCATCATATGAACATGAAAAGGGAATTAATATGAATATAGAATAACATCCTCCAACATAAGAACATGGAGTATAAAAGAAATGACATAAAATAGATTACTTGAAAAGAAAGAGAGAGGTTGGATCCCTTACCTTAAAACGTAACTCTTAAAACTCAAAGGTTTGGACCTTAAGGGCTTGGTGGCACCTTGGGAGGACTCCTTTGGAGGTAAGGAGACCAGAACTTTGTTGTGGGAGAGTTGGGAGTGAAAACCAAAGGAGGAAAGGATGGGTATTTATAGGAAAAGTGAGGGGACAAGGCATTAATGGCCAAGGGACACCTCACAAGTGCTTTTCTCAAAACCATGTGCTCTCCCATGGAATTTACCATGGAGTTAGGCCACATGGGGCCCCCAATACAATAATTAATCACCTTTGGCCGGCCAACCCTTAAAATATCTCATGACATCATAATGACACAGTGATGATGTCATTAAACATACCGAAACCCTAAAACTGCATTTTTACTATTCACTGAAAAAATTCATCTTTCTTAGGAAAAAAACCAAAATTTTACCTTAACCAAATATCGATGTTGTAATTAAAAATATGAACTCCATTTTATAAAAATAATTTTCTAAATATTTTAAATTTACTTTTTAAATAAAACACTATTCACTGAGAATTCATTTTTCTCAGAAAAATCCCCAAAATTTACCATAACATAATATCGATGCTCTGAGTTCAAAAATAAAGTCCATTTTATAGAAATAATTTTATTATTATTTTTAATTAAATTTTTAATTAAAAAACACTATTCACCCAAAAAAACTAATACTTGACTAATAATTTATGAAACCGTTATTTTCCCATTTTATTGAATCTCATTACTTAATCAGGGTGTCTAAATTATTTTAAAACTTTCTTTAAGTGAGATTACTGATCCATTTGGTCACATTACTAATCCTAAGCGTAAAATCACTATTCATAATTTACTATTCATCAAAAATTATGTTGATCTTATTAGACTCCAAATTCCTTACTGAACACTTTTGCAGAAGACCATTTTTTGAAAATAATTACACATCATTAATTATTTAATGATTATATAAATATTTTAAAATATATTTTTTTCCAAAATTCTTCAATAAAATACATCCTAAAATTATCCGGACATTTGAAAATTCACAAACATCACTAAAGGAATAAATCTCAATTTATTCATCCCGAAGGATTATAGAAAGAAGTTATGGTCTCATCACATAGCCCCTTATAACACCAGCATATGACCTACGTGTAAGGTGTGCTATGCTGAGAGAATCTGAGGGAGGCTTAGATAACATTACCCTAGTAGTAATCTCTATTAACTTGAACTTCTCCCGCAGTCGTTTCCGTTTAAGCTTGACACAATGAAGTTCAACTTGGGATTGGTCCAAAGTGAAGCCCAATGATGCTACCTCCTTCTCAAGCTCTGATAAGTGGCCTTTATAAGGTTCGAGTCTACTAGATGAAGCCATCGACTCCTCTTTCTGCATTAACCATTAACATCTCTATTAAATCATTAAGAGTAAGTTAATATACTATTTAAAAAGTTTGGGTCGTTACATTCTTCCCCCCTTAAGAAATTTCATCCCCGAAATTTTATACTTGAGGCCTAGTCAAAAAGGTGAGGGTACTTTTGCTTCATTGTTTCCTCACGCTCCCAAGTCGCTTCTTCAAACATATGATTCCTCCACAAAACCTTCACAAGGTGGGTAGTCTTGTTTCGTAGAACCTTGTCTCTACAGTCTAAGATCTCCACTGGCTGCTCCACATAAGAGAGGTCATGTTCCAGTTGTACCACCTATGGGTTCAGTACATGCGAAGGGTCGGGTATAAACTTCCTCAAGAGAGATACATGGAAGACATCGTGAACTTGATCTAGGTTCGGTGGAAGTGCTAGACGATAGGCCACTGCTCTTATGCGATCAAGGATTTCATAGGGGCCAATGTACCTAGGGATGAGCTTCCCTTTCTTCCCAAACTGCGTGACTAACTTCCATGGTGAAATTCGAAGGAAGACTTTTTCGACAAAACCAATCTCCGAGTCCCTTTGACGGTTGTCAGCATAGGTCGTCTGTCGACTCTGAGAAGCCTTTATGTGTTGTTGGATGGCATGAACCTGTTCTGTCGTCTCTTGCACAAGATCAGACCCAAGAAGCTTTCTCTCACCAGTTTCATCCCAACGGGTAGGTGTTCTACATCGCCTTCCATATAGACCTTCATAGGGTGCCATCTGAATACTCGAATGGAAGCTGTTGTTATAGGAGAACTCAACTAATGGGAGGTGTTGATCCCATCCACCTTTAAATTCCATTGAGCATAATCTCAACATTTCTTCGAGTGTCTGAATAGTATTTTCAGATTGGCCATCAGTTTGAGGATGATAGGCCGTACTAAAATTCAATTCAGTATTCATAGCATGTTGAAGACTTCTCCAGAATTTTGATGTGAATCTTGGATCACGATGAGACATGATGGATAGTGGTACCCCATGCATCCTTACCACTCCCTTCACGTATATATTGGCAAGTTGATCTAGAGGGAAATCTTCTCGAATAGAGATAAAATGGGCAGTCTTGGTGAGACGGTCCAAAATAACCCATATCGCACTGTTTCCTTTGGATGTTTTCGGGAGACCATTTACAAGGTCCATGGTGTTATTATCCCTCTTCTATAATAGTATGGGTAGCGGTTGTAATACCCCCTTAGGAAGTTTTCATTCTTCCTTTACCTGCTGACACACCAGGAACCTTGTAGTGAAATCAGCAATCTCCCTCTTCATTTTATCCCACCAATTATGATCACGAAGGTCTCTATACATTTTTGTGCTTCCCGGATGTATAGAGAAAGTAGAGATATGATATTCCTCCATCAATTCTTTCTTTATCTCCGAAATAGATGGAACACATAGTCTTGAATGAAATTTCAATACACCTTCTTGATCAATATTGAAATCAGGGAACTTCCCATCCTTTACAGCCTCAAACTCCTCCTGCAGCAAAGGATCTTCTTTTTGAGCCTTCTTGATCTTCTCTAGTAATGATGGTTGAGAAATCATTTTGGGATAAGGTTAATGATGTCCCTTCCCTTACAATTCCCATGTCCAGTTTTACTAGATCTTTAATCAAGGGTCTCCTAGGATCCTAATTGTTTCTAGAACAACAGCATCTTTCCTGCTTAACGCATCTGTGACTTTGATTGCTCTTTCAGGGTGATAATGAATTGAACAATAACAGTCTTTAATAAGATCCAACCATCTCCATTGTCTCATGTTCAATTCTTTCTGCGTGAAAATATAATTTAAACATTGGTGGTCGGTGTATATATCACATTTCTCCCCATAAAGATAGTGCCTCCATATCTTTAGAGCAAAAACAACTGCCGCTAGATCAAGATCATGCATAAGATAATTCTTCTCATGAATCTTCAACTGTCGAGATGCATAAGCAATTACCTTGTCATTTTGCATGAGGACACACCCAAGCCCTTTCAGAGATGTATCACTAAAAATAACGAATCCTTCTCCGATAGAGGGTAGAGTTAACACAGGTGTAGTAACCAATCTCTTCTTCAGATCTTGGAAACTTTCCGCGCATTCCTTCGTCCAGATGAACTTAACCCATTTTAGAGTCAACTTGGTTAGCGGATTAAAAATCTGTGAAAAGTTTTTCACAAACCTCCTATAATTTCCTGCTAAACCAAGGAAACTACGAATCTCAGTTACTGTTGTGGGTTGAGGCCACTCCTCCACAACCATTGTCTTTGTAGGGTAAACCGAGATTCCTTCATTGGTTACGATGTGCCCCATGAAATCCACTTGTTTTAACCAAAACTCACACTTGCTGAACTTTCCAAAGAGCCTCTCCTTCCACAGAGTTTTCAAAATAACCCTCAGATGATCGTCATGCTCCTCACGAAATTTTGAATATATCAAAATATCATCAATAAAAACTACCACAAAGTTATCAAGGTAGTCCTTAAAGACTCTATTCATCAAATCCATGAAAATATCAGGAGCATTAGTCAAGACGATGGGCATAACAGTAAACTCATAATGCCCATATCTTGATCAGAAGGCAGTCTTTGGAATATCTTCCTTCTTCACCCTAAGTTGATGATAACCAGATCGAAGGTAAATCTTGGAGAAGAATTGAGCCCCACGAAGTTGGTCAAATAAATCATCAATTCTTGGAAGAGGGTATTTGTTCTTGACTGTGATCCAATTCAGTTCTCTATAATCAATGCATAGCCGCATTGATCCATCCTTCTTCTTCAAAAAGAGAAGTGGTTCTCCCCAAGGAGACACACTCGGTCGGATAAACCCCTTCTCCAACAAGTCTTGGAGTTGTTTCTTTAACTCTTCTAGCTCCTCATTTTCCATTCAATATGGTGTATTTGATACCGGTTGAGACCCTAGTATGAGTTCAATGGAGAACTCTACCTCTCTTTCTGGAAGAGGTCCAGGTAACTCCTCAGGAAATACATCCATGTATTCCTGAATAATTGGAACATCTTGTATTTGTATGCTCCCTTTTCCTTCTTCATCATCACCGATTAACTCCATAAATAAAGCTATAGGAGGTGCTTCTAGATAGGGATTAGTTCGAGATATCTCTCCTTGGAATATAATTGTAGGTCGTTCATTCAAGACTACTGAGATTTCCTTACTTATGCATTTGATCTTAGCATTATACTTTGAGAGCCAGTCCATCCCTAGTATGACGTCAAATTCCAACATGGGAATGACTACTAGATTTGCGATAAGATTGTGCTCACTGAAGTAAACACTAGAGTCTCTAAACACTGTTGATGCATGGATAATCCCACTTGGAGTCTTGACTGACAACTCTACCTCTAGAAGTTCGGGGATTGATTCTATATTCCTTGCAAACATGGAGGAAATAATGGAATGCATAGAACCAGAATCAAATAAAGTACTTGCTAGTTTTGAGAGGAAAACAAGAGTACCTACTACCACATCATTTGGAACTTCAACTTCAGTTGTTGTGATAGAGAAAGCACGACCTTGCTCCCTTGGCCTCTGCTGAGGTTGATGGTGATTCCCCTCCACTGCCCTCAGATTTGGACATTGATTAGAAAAGTTCCCAAGCTATCCACACTTGAAGCATGTGACTTCGGGTAGGTCCAGAACCACATTTACTCTGTCGTTGGTGTTGGAAAGTTGAGGTTTCACATCACTACGAAAATTCTGAGAAATATGGCCTTCTTTTCCACACCTGTAGCACTTACCACTTCTAATCAAGAAGTTCCCCGAATGCTTCTTCCCACATTTATTTCATGTGGTATGTTGCATATTCTTTCCACCTCTTTCCTGATCAAAACTTCATCCTAGGCTTGGATCTAGAGTTTTCTTCTTCTCATTAGATTTGTGAGACCATTGTATCTCCCCAAACTCTAGTTCAACTTTCATAGCACTTTGAAATATTTATTCATAGCCATCATAGTCCCTGTTGGCTAGATTCTTCCGCAGATGAGGTCGTAGTCCACCAAAGAATATATAAACCTTCCCATTAGGGTCCATGACAAAGCTTGAGGTATAATGGGAAAGCCTTGTAAAGATCATCTCGTAGGTTCCAACTGATTCATTCTCCTTCTGCTTCAGCTCGAGAAATTCTTTCTCCATTCTCGTTCTCATCGAACGAGGGAAATACTTATTAAAGAATATTCCCTGGAACTCTTCCCACACTATAGCTTCCATCTCTCCTCGTGGCTTCGTGTTTTTGATTAGTGACCACCACTTATCAGCTTCTCCTTCTAGGCGGTAAACAGTAATGGTGACATTTTCTTGTTCCGAACAATAAAGTATAGAAAAGATCCTTTCAATGGAGCATATCCATTGTTCCGCAACCAATGGGTAAGTAGATCTACTGAACGTTGGTGGTTGTTGACGCATAAAGGACTCAACAGAATGTTGTTCCCTTCTTGGTGAGATCGGCCTCTCAGCATGATTCAAGTTATTACTCATAACTTGAGTCAGTTGGTTCATCATCCGCATGAATGCTTCCATTCCGGCTTCCATCGGAGGGCCGTCAGCATATGGTGCATTGCGGTCACCATTTGCACGGTTCCTCCTATTGCCCGCCATTTTCTAAAAGAATAAAACCTTAGTGAGAAACTTATTTCATTTATGAATCTTTTAACTAAAACTTCATGATTATACAATTACACTTCTCTATAATTCCTTCATAATGATTCATAAAAAGCTTGTGATTAACCAAACATACCCCCCGGGAATGTCATAACCAAGAGTGCAGCAAGGCCCATCATTGTGCACCAGTTCCTGTTTGAGTCTAGCTCAAAGCGGTGTTTTTGGGTTTTACCCCTATGTATATCTGTGACAGAGCCGCCTCTACCTGCTCGTATCCAGACAGGTATGTATTTGATTGATAAACCACTTACTCAATACTTACCAAAATACCAAGAAGTTATCCAATATTTAAACTTTTCTATAGGGTTCTTCCTATAGTTTTTATATCCTAATTTCCACAAATAACTAAACCATCCTTTGATACCAACTATATCATCCCACCTTTTTATAACATAAACATTCATTACATTACACAAAACTAAGGATCTTTAAGGTTTAGTGTCTTGGAAACCAGGAACATAATATATGAAAACAACATAAAAAATTATTCTTATACACTTGAAAGGATTCTCCTTAAGTTCATCCTAGGTTCATTACTACATCTCATAACCTGGGGACATATATCAAAAGAAAGGGTGAGAAGAAGGCCGAGTAAGGGAAAAAAGAGAAACATTTTACATGTGAACTTGAGATACTTCAATAAGGTCATGAAAAGAACTTTAAGGCATGAGAAGGAAATCATGAAGAATTTCATAATAAAAATAACATTTTTTCATAACTTGAAGATGTGGCTACATCATTTAACATAGAAAATAATGAACATATCACCAAGGTCCATCCCCAAGGTGTTATTTGAAAATTACCAAGGTTATTCACCAAGATATCGTGAAAAATGTAATCTCTAGTGGTTACATCATTACCCAATGCATTGGAGTGCTATCAGGGAGTACCCTTAAATTTTCCTTTATTATCATGTGAGCCACATATATCATCATCAAACATTTCATAAATAACCCATATAGCATAAAATAAATGGGTTTAATTTCATAATCATAATGTTTTAAAACTGCTTTAAAGACATGATCATAATGTCACTTTAAACCCACGGAAAGGGAAAGCGGGTCTCATGTATGTAAATCCCATAATTTAAAATAGAACATTTTGATATATATGTGAATACCCTAGTTGAAATAAGATCTTTGAGTATTCACTTTATAACATAAAATAATTTTAAGAAAAGAGAGAGGCATTTTGAGATGAAACTTCTGCAGCATAACAGCTATGTTTTGGGGTTTTAGAAAACATTGAAAAGAGAGGGGACATGGGTCAAAAATTCATAAATGACCCATAAAACAGTATAGGGACATAATAAGAAGGATATATGAACATGATAATGAAATTTTAAGGACATACCATTTGAAATGAAAAACATGGAAGGAAGACAAAAATTAGATTTCTCTTATGAAAATTCGGCAGCCTAACGGCGTCACTTAAACTTCAACAAAATGATTTGAAAAGATAAAATAGGGTCTCTAATAATGTGAACATAAGAGCTCAGTATGATAGATATAGAGATCATACCCAAACATAATAAAAAAAACATGAAAGACTTGACATGAAAGTAGAATTTTGAAAAGAATTAGAAGGGTGAAAGAATCCCCTTAAACATTCGGCAGCCTAACGGCGTCACTTAAACATTCTTAAAACGAATTGATGAGAGAAAGATGGGGTGTCTCATCATATGAACATGAAAATGGAATTAATATGAATATATAAGAACATCCTCCAACATAAGAACATGGAGTGTAAATGAAATGACATAAAAGAGATTACTTGAAAAGAAAGAGAGAGGTCAGATCCCTTACCTTAAAACGTAACTCTTAAAACTCAATGGTTTGGACCTTTAGGGCTTGGGGGAACCTTGGGAGGACTCTTTGAGAGGTAAGGAGACCAGAACGTAGTTGGGGGAGATTTGGGAGTGAAAAATAAAGGATTAAAGGGTGGGTATTTATAGGAAAAGTGAGGGGACAAGGCATTACTGGCCAAGGGACACCTCACAAGTGCTTTTCTCAAAATCATGTGCTCTCCCGTGAAATTTACCATGGAGTTAGGCCACATGGGGCCCCCAATACAATAATTCATCACATTTGGCCGGCCAACCCTTGAAATATCTCATGAAATCATCATGAGACAGTAATGATGTCATTAAACATACTGAAACCCTAAATCTGCATTTTTACTATTCACTGAAAAAATTCAACTTTCTTAGAAAAATCCGAAAATTTCACCTTAACAAAATATCGATGCTCTAATTAAAAATATGAACTCCATTTTATAAAAATAATTTTCTAAATATTTTAAATTTACTTTTTAAATAAAACACTATTCACCGGGAATTCATTTTTCTCAAAAAAATCCCCAAAATTTACCATAATATAATATCGATGCTCTGAGTTCAAAAATAAAGTCCATTTTATAGAAATAATTTTATAATTATTTTTTAATTAAATATTTAATTAAAAAACACTATTCACCCAAAAAAACTAATACTTGACTAATAATTTATGAAACCGTTAATTACCCATTTTATTGAATCTCATTACTTAATCAAGGTGTCTAAATTATTTTAAAACCTTCTTTAAGTGAGAATACTAATCCATTTGGTCACATTACTAATCCTAAGTGCAAAATCACTATTCATAATTTACTATTCATCAAAAATTAAGTTGATTTTATTAGACTCCAAATTCCTTACTGAACACTTTTGCAGAAAAACATTTTTTGAAAATCATTACACATCATTAATTATTTAAGGTTTACATAAATATTTTAAAATATCTTTTTTTCCAAAATTCATCAATAAAATACATCCTAAAGTTATCCGGACATTTGAAAATTCACAAACATCACTAAAGTAAGAAATATCAATTTATTCATCCCAAAGGATTACAGAAAAGAAGCTACGGTCTTGTCACATAGCCCCTTATAACACCATCATATGACCTAAGTGTATGGTGTTCTATGGTGAGAGAATCTGAGGGAGGCTCAGATAATATTTCCCTAGTAGTAATCTCGACTAACTTGAACTTCTCCCGCAGGCGTTTCCGTTCAAGCTTGACACGCAGGAGTTTAGCTTGGGCTTGGTCCAAAGCGAAGCCCAAAGATGCTACCTCCTTCCCATGCTCTGATAAGTGGGTTTCATAAGGTTCGAGTCTACTGGATGAAGCCATCGACTCCTCTTTCTGCATTAACCATTAACATCTCTATTAAATCGTTAAGAGTAAGTTAATATACTATTTAAAAAGTTTGGGTCATTACAGTAACATTCTTTAATCAGAGTTTATCTAAATCTTGTTTCCATGGTTTGTACTAAACATCCTCTGATACCAACTCTAACGCCCCAACTTTAGTTAACCAGAGTTGGTGCAATCTTACATAAAATTGGCATGATTGAAGGAAATCATTTCCTAAAAGACCGATTAGTTTAGTAGCCTTGGAAATATTAGATACATTCATAAGTTTTAAATTACATTGTAAAATGAAAAACAACAACAAAATTTTCCCCATAGACCACTCTCATAACCCCTCAGACTATCCCTATAGATTAGTCATAAAATACTTCTTCACATCCTGGGAAAAATAAAACATAAGAAATGAGTGAGCTCAGATGCTCAGTAATGATAACAATATAAAAGAAACTTTCATAAATAAGCATAAACATTTAAGGCAATGTATAACTAAAAAAATCCTTTTAAACATTAACTGAAAAATAATATGGAAAAGATAAAATAAAATAATTCCATTTACTTATTCACATCGATATTCTACTAGTTGAGTATTCACAGGAAATATCAATATCCACTTTCATAATGTTGGATTGCATAATGCTAGACATCATAACCAACTAGTCAAGGCCTCATGCCAATACTACAAATAATATTTTGTCAAGGCCTTATTCCAAGACACTATTTTGTCTCATGATACCTACTGATTCATTGAGGAGCTATAGCGGGATCCACCAGTCTCATACTAATTCCAATACATTCCTTACATAAAAAGGTTTAAACATAACATAGACATTCATATTGAAACTACCATACAAAATGTCAATACTTTATCCATAAACCATGAGTTGTATAAAAATAACACATTCATAGTCAAACATAACACATTAAAAAAATATGGAAGATTTTATTTTAATATATTAACCTCAATGAAGGATAATGACATAGATGAAAATGATAATCAAAACTATTTGATAGAAAATTCCCCTTCTTCTTGAAAACATTTATAACTGATATTTTAGTTAGAGTTTCTAACCAAATGAGAGACTCTTGAATACAAATATTTGAGTTAATAATAACTTTATAATATCATGATAATAAAGGTATTCATGATATACTATGTCCAATTATAATATATACACCATATAAAATTGAATTGGAGCATAACAACGAAAAAGTCTCCATGGAATGTAAATTGAGATAAAGTCCCTTAAAAGGACTGTATCCTTAGGTTAAGTATAAATCAATGAAATAATTATGTGTGAATAATATAAATACACCAAATATGATTGGATATTTAGTGTAAATCAATCATAGGAAATTCACACATATTCTTTTATAAACAACACCAATGACTTTGGATGTTTAACTAAATGAATGGAAATTGAGTTAAGATTACTCTTATCAAGTTCATATCAGTGAATTGAGAATTTATTAGTGTATTTATTATGTGTATCAAAATTATATCCAAAAACGGGGAGTATATATTATGACATATGTAAATTAATAGTGATTCCACATATAATCTTGGAGTAAAATAATCAATTAAATATGCATAAAACCAAATGAATGGAAATTGAAATTTGAAATTCCCTTATCGATTTGGTAACTTACGAAACATACACCCCATGAAAGAAGGATTATACAATGAAGATGTAAATAACCATAATTTAATGTATATTACACCAATAATGGGCAGTACATAATACACCACATGAAATAAATAAGTGGAGATCAATGTAAATCTTATGAAATTAAGAGTGAGATAAGAAACCCATTACCTCAAGTCCGACTTGTCTTGTATTTTGTTCATCCTAAATAATAAACCTAAGTTAATTTCTTATTGATTTAGAACATTTTTAAAGTTTATATTTTCTTTTATATCACTTATTACCTTTCTATAACAATTAGTTAATTATTTGAGTACATGTTGTATTTTTTATCAAAGTTCGGAACATGAGTCAAAAATGAACTTGTTATAATTATAATTTTTCCATTTGGTCAAAATTCCATTATCTCTAGAATGATATACATGATTTAGATATCATATATATATTATATATCCAGTAAATATATGTGTTTATAACAGTATATAACATCTAGAGATAAGAAATGAAATGCACCGTTCATGGAGAGGGTAAGTCGTACGTACGCAGGAACGCTACTTTCATTTATATTTTTTATTTTAATGGAATTAAAACATAATGATAAATAGGTATATTATAATTCCATTATAATATCATATGATATATGTTATAAATAATTTAATTTCTCCATACTTTATGTGTTCCATGTATGTCATGAACGAATCATATCACCTTGTGGGGGCTGTAGTCCGCACTTCCTCGAATTAAATTATCGTGGTCACACATATTGGAAAGCATAAAGGTGTGTTTGTAAATGAAAATTACAGAAGAATAGATAAATTATAAACTTAATATATATTATATATAAATACAGTGCCATAATACTGGCCACCATAATATGTGGTAGGAGATAATCGAACAATCATCGCTTCGTGAGTTGTTAGTTTTCCATCCACAGAAACAGTATGTTCTGCACCCATTAGATAGAGTTGTGTGTATGTTTAGATTTAATCCTTATCATAACAAAATCCTAGTATATTGAGGATTCTGGTGTTGTTATAAAAAAAAGAATAAATAGATTTTAGGGGGTTGGAGAAATAAAAATAAAATAAGATAATTTAAGAGAAATTGTTACCTTAAATTTGGGTAACATCCTTTGGTTTGAACTAAAAGGAATTATTGAATGGACTTCAGCCTACGGTATGGCTGCTAGGAGTAAGATAGGGATCTTGAGAGCTAGTTTTAGTAGGGTTTGGATGTGCCATGGGGCTTGAGAGGTGTGTGGAATGGGTTAGAAGTTGTGTCCTTTTATAAGGGGGAGGAGGGGCTCTTTTGGAATGTGTGAAAATATTATTTTATTATATAGTGTTATTCGGTTTTAAAGGTCCAAAACTAATTAATGTAGAAGATAAGATGACTCATGGTCTAAATAAAGTCATCCAATAATAATTGAACAGGTTTTGGATATTGTTTTAATATTAATAATCTTATTTTTTAAATTGTTTATTAATGAGATAAATACTACATCATTATTGTGTCATAAATAATTTAATTTATTTGATGTCTAAAAATTATAAAAAAATTCTATAATGTAGGAAATATTTTTAGCATTCCAATGAATATTAATAGTATAAAATATGACCTATATAACCCCATTAAATATTTATTTACTAAAAGATATTTGTTTTTGTCAATTTTTCCTTTACTTTAAGTTAATTAAAATAAAGTGTCATAATCATTCATAAGTGGCTCCATGGGGTCCCAAAATCAACCCAAGGATGACCATGGTTGTCCATGACTCATATAATAAGGTTATGAAAATTGTTATGGTAATTTTTTATTATTATAATATTATTTTTAACTTTAATTATTATATTTACCTTTAACCGCGGTAAATAAAAGTCAAAAGTTACTATTCACCAAAAATTATTTTCATCTTATTGAACCACATTTTAATAACTAATAACAACCATGTATGTTGGATCTTCGAAATTAAATTCACATAGGTGGTAAAAGTTTCTTTAAATGAAAAATTCTGATTTTTTAACTACTACTTAGTGGTTTTAAATTTTCATCAAAATTTGAAGTTTTTTAGAAAATACAAAAAAATCAGCCTAATATATATTTGATATTACAAATTAAAAAATTATGGCTATATTAACAAATTCAAAACATATGAATTGTATTAATTTATTTTAAAATTAGTTCACTTTGTCAAAATAAATAGTTAGTTTTTAAGAAACAATAACTTTCAAATGATTGACACTTGTGTATGTTTGATTTTAATGTGAAATTAATTATAATGACCAACTTTGGATTAAAGGGTAAAAATATAATCTAATTAAACTTCAAAACCATTCAACTGTATAATTTAACACTATAAATTAATTTTATTAAAAAAATTGTTTTCACTTAAAACATAGTATTTTTCATTATTCACCCAAATATGAAAGGTGTTAGAAAAACACTAAAAAAATTTTCAAAACTAATTTTTTATATCCTGATTCTTGATAAAGAAGATTATTTGGTAAAAATGAATAAATAAAAGTTTCAAAAAAAGGGTTCTCCATTAAATGGTGGTAAAATTGTATTTTTTGAGAAATACATTTTTTTTCAAAAAAATGATTTGTTCTTATAATATGTCTAAGAAACACATAATACATAAGTTAAAATTATATGGAGTATATAAAATTCAAAATACAGTTAATACTATTCATAACTATTTTTTTAACATCTAGATTGGTAAGTAGTGGTGTGCTCGAACTTAGTGTAGCCTAAAGTACAAGTTATTAAATTACATTGAAGAGATAACATAGCATCAAAACTTCGGGTGTTACAACATTTTTCTTTCATTTATAGATCCAATTTAATTTTGGTAATCATGTGGATAATCATTCCATTATCTGTCAGGGTTAACACGAGACCTCCAAGTTCCATCCACATACTAAAATCAAAAAGCTTATTATGATAAATAGTAGTCATTGTGGGGAACAATGAAAAATCATCTATAGGATGTATAAATCATGAATAATCCTTTTCAATCTATGAAACCTTATATTTAACCCAAGTTATCCAAAATCATTACCAAATTTTTTTGATGTTATCATATATTTAGACTCATACCTAAGGTTTTCAATAAATTTTTCCCATCCTAGTTTCTTAAAGATAACTAAACCTTTCTCTAATACAAACGACATTTACCCATACATTTAATACATAGTTATCACATTTAATACGTTAACATCCATTACATAACATAATGGTCCATGCTATAATTGTATAGGTCTAGTTTCATTGGAAACATATACACAAAAAAATTGTCAATAAATGATCTACATCATCTCCCACTATATTATTCATACCTATAATACTTCTTAGAACCAACATACATAAAACTATCTTCTGAACATATAGAAAAGGAAATAAAAGAAATGGTGAGATTAGATGCTCAGTAATGGAAAAAATGGATATTTAAATAATCACTTGATCACAACATGAGAAAAAAGTTATGAGTACATGATCGTGACATTTTAAAATCATACCCTACATATCATTGATCAAAATAGTAAGTCATGGAATATATTTTGTCATTTCATATGACACGGATCATAAATGAATAAATGAACATGATCCGAGATAGAATGACATAGGAATAATACATAATTGTATGGAATACACATAATCATAGAATATAATTTCCTTAGTAGTGAAGGATATTTTCCGAGACTATCCTAGTAGAATGGACATTCTCCCAAAACCATCATAGAAGTCATATTTCAATCTTAAGACTATCATAACTGACAAAGACCCTTACTAAATTGGGTTTAATTTTCATTCCATTGATGTTTATCTCATGGGATATCAATCATTACCCAATAAATTAGATGGATATATAGGTCTCAACCTTTATATAATTAAAATCACACATAAGATCTCTATAGGATCAAAAAACATTCATCATTCATAATACAATAAAAGGAATGGGTTACAAAAAAATATCATCATTTAATCATAGAATAACCCATGGAAAAGGAACAAGTTTCATAAATATATTTTCCACATAAACATAAAACATATAGATAAATAATAAGTTTGGTATCATTACATCATACCCCCCATAAAGTATAAGTGCAATCAGTGGTTATTATCATTTATGATTATCAATACCATTAAAATATCATAAAAATTTTATTCAGGAAAATATCCATTCCATTTTAATGTGAAATATTTAATATGTAAAAATATTGAATATATCATGGAATAAATTTTATTTTTAAATATACTTGGAAACTTGTAAATCAAACATCAATTCATTGAGTGGTCATGGTGGTTTGAAATTTTCTTTTAGCTGTATAAGTTAAAAAACATTCCTTTTATACTTGTAAAAAGCTAAAAAACGATCCCCATTTGGAAAATGAAAACAATATTAATTTTGAAATAATTTTTTAAAAATTAAAACGTTCATTAATGTTACTCTAAAAAATAAAATTATAATATTAAAAATCTTATTTAAACCATCGATATGCATGAAAATGTTTTTTTGATCGAAGACATAATTAAAGTTGAATTTATTTAAAATTATTCTTTTAGTATATTTAGTACTAAAAGAGATTGAAATGTAATGAAGAATCTTTTCTCTTGAAATAAACATAAGATAAGAAAATCCATGATAATATATTAAGTTATGTCGT
This sequence comes from Viscum album, assembly GCA_963277665.1. Lineage (NCBI taxonomy): Eukaryota > Viridiplantae > Streptophyta > Magnoliopsida > Santalales > Viscaceae > Viscum > Viscum album. Next base: position 827,872,261 of record OY728162.1, read on the forward strand.
ACAATTTTAGCATCAAAACTTATTCATAAAAAAACCTAGTAAATTATTAGATTATAACATAAAATCTTTTCTGCTTTAGTAACAATTGAATCGTAAGCTCCATGAAATAAAGAAACATAATAATATATTTATACCCAAAAAAATTTCATAATAATAATCATAAAATAATTTCATTGGTACTATATAAACCAAACAATAGAAATTGATGGTGAATACATAATGTGTTTGCCAGAAATTAAAATGAGATGAAGATCTCATACACTAGGTATGTCATCCTTTGTTGGAATTGGAACCTTATATATAATAAATATAGATTTGTAATAAATATAATAAAAACTATAATTTTATATATATTATACCATATATGATTACTTATTACCTTTCATCACCATTTTGTTAACAAATCTTTGTTAAAATAATGTTTCAGGGTGATATATGCTTCGTTATTCAGGTATGTTTTGGTATGGTAGTTCTCGTAAATTTAATTTTATCATGGTTCTATTAAATAAATAATATTGATATTGATATAAATATCATATATATTAATTTTAAAATTACTTTTATTCATCCACAAATGTAGAGATAGAAGAATGAATTACACCATTCATGGAGACGGTGGGTCATATATACGTATGAATGATGTTTTCATTTTTAAATGGTTGAAATAAGATTAAAGTAAATAATAAATAATAATTCATGAATAACTATTATATAATATATTTATTTTATATTAAATAAATTCATCTTATTACTATCCTAGAAAAATAGAAATGTAAAGTGAATCACATTGCTTCGTGGAAGTGGTAGTCCACATGTACTCAGAAGCAAAGTTATTATTTTCCAACAGTTTGAAAGGTAATATGGTATATGTGATATTATAAATAATAATTTTGATATATTTAATAATTATAATATGTAAACATTAAACCAATAATAATACCCATCCAAAAAATATGGTGATGATAAATGAATTGTATCGCTACGTGAAGATGGTAAGTCGTACATATGCAATAGCAAAACATTGACATACCATTTCGTGGATAGATGGTTAATAAAGGTGGTTTCATAATTTTAATAAAATTTCATCATATTTAGGATAATGAATTTATTACTTTATGAAAAATATAAATTATTTGTTGTAGATAAAAATATAATTAAAATAAAGTATTATGTTAAGGAAATTGCATCTTTTTTGAAATATCTCCTTTAAATCTCCCCTTAAAGAACCCAGGGTTGGTCTTTTAAGAAAAAAATCACATATATAATGTGTATATGTTAGATTATATGGTGTTTATTTAGGGTATATTAAATATATAAGTGAAAAAAATTCTGAATATGTGAAGGGAGGTGGTTCCCTTTTATAAGTTAGGTATGGCGGGACTTTTTGAATTTCATATAAGATTAAAATATAAAAAAGTCATTATTCATCCCAAATGCGTCCAAAATCCCAGGAATTATACTTTAATATATTATGGTGTTTAAATATAATTATATAATAAAATTTTTACCAGTTTAATTGGTGTTTTAAACCTCATCACTTGGTTTAACCAATTAATTAACTCATTTTAACATTAATCATGGTATCATATTTTTCACATAAAACGGGATATAAGATTACATGTAAGATGAATATAGGATAATAAATGGCAAAAAGATTATATTTTATACAATATAATATCATATTTTTTGTATTGAACTTTTTTTAATGTTTAAATAATTTTATGAAATATTATTTTGATAAAATATCAATAATATCATTTGGGACATTATTCACTTTATTAGATTTTAAATACATAAATAAAAAGTTTTAAATATAATATAATCAGTCAAAAAATTATTAATATGTCATATTCATCAAAAATATTCATGGAACATCATAAATCACAAAAATTATTTTAATATTTAAATTTTTAAAATCAATAATTTTATTTTTCTAATCATGGAATAAATACTACGATGGAAATATATACGATGTTAAGGTAATTTTATAATTTATGAAAATTATAAATAAATTTTTTTCATTAAAATAATATAATAAATATCAAAATAAGCAATTATCTTCATTCGTAGATTTCTTTTGTCCGTACGTGTTAATATAAGAGATACTGAAAACTAAGATAGCGACATTTTGTAACTTTCATTGTATAAAATATTATATATATCATATTATTGGAGAAGTGTCCATTTAAAAAATAATGTTCAAACATAAGTTGGTATTACAAGAATATACTTCTTCTAATAATAATAATTATGAAAAAAATATATCCTTATCACTTAGATTTAACCTAGATTAACTAGATTTACCCTTTACCGTGGTGATAATTTTTACCAAAATTATGATTGATATTGACCAAAAATAAAAAGTATATGTTTAAATAAATTAAATATATATATTAAAAAATTTGGAATCAAGTTTATCAAATTAAATTTCTATATTTGGAAGAAATTAATTTTAAAATTAGAATGAATCATGCGAAGAAAATCGCTTTTTATACGAATACATCTTTAGGCATAACCCTGGGTTTTTTCTTTTATAAATCCCATAAAAAAATTATTAAAAAAAATTTCACTATATAATATATATATATTTCTATAAAATCAATAAAAAATAGTGAATATTATAATTTATTAAATAATAATTACACGCATAAAAATAGTTTTTCAGAAAAATTTCTTTTACGTATGAAAATGTTTTTTCCAATTCATTAATAAAAATGATTCCAATGAACCTAATTTGATTATTTAAACATTATGAGATATATTTTTCATTTTTAACCATTTTTAAAAAAATTTAACTCCAAATATGATTTAAATGAAAATATATTTTCCAATAAAAATCTATATTTTTTACTATTCATTGAAAAATCATAATTTTCATAATGTTCTAAAAACTTCATCCTTATATATTTTTTACATGATGAATTAAAAAATGATATCCTTTTAATAAAAAAAATTTATAAATTATATAGAAATTATTTTTATATTTTCTCCAAATAATAAATAAAACCAATTTTTGAAGAAAGTGTTTCTTTGAAGAATAAAATGACATTACTAAACATTTAGTGATTATTTACTAAATATTTATCAAGAAATTTATATTTATTAATAACATTATATATATTTCATATGTCATTTAATATTTTTGATAAATTACAATTTAATGGCTAGGTTATAATGACCATATTTAAATAATAATATTTCATGATTTTTTTAGACTCAATATTTCATATTGTGTACACTATTAAACAAAGTGTTCATTAAAAATATTAGGGTTTCAAGATTTTCCTATTTGGAGGACTATTTTAAAAACCTAGTATCTACTTTAGAAAAGATAGATGTTTGTTATAGATTATTCATCATACTAGTTTGTGCATGAGCTATCCAATCACCAATGATATTTCCTTCATTGACTTTATCCCTACTCTTTTCGTTCTAGCAGATATTGATAAAAATTTAACTACTTCATAATTATTTTACTTCTTATGAGTATACTAAATCCCCATGTTCTCCCCTAGGATACTCACTTAATAATCTATTCATTATTTCATTCCTTATATTTTTATCACTATTTTACTATGACAACTCCTCAATTGATTGATATTTCTTCACATTTTAACAATAATGGATCCTGAATATTAATGACATTTCATGAATTTTATTATAATTTGTATTCCATTATTTTAAATGAATTCCCAAGGAAAATCCATCTTCCCCATGAGTCTTAATCTTTTATTTCTTCTCTTTGTTGATAATACATAATTTACCCCCCCAAACTCAAAAGTATTCCAATGTGGGATTCTTCCCATACTAAATTCTTTATATTGTGTTCTCTTCATTTGGAATAAACAATACCCTTTTCTAGATATAAACTACATTAATAATTTTTCCATTTTAACTTTTGTCCGAATCTTGGTGTATTGTCATTTATTTTTTGGGATATTTCTCCACCTGATTATTAGTTAATTTAATAGCATTTTCAACCTATAATTTCATTATTTTTCACTAATATATTCTCTACTAACATAAAGTAGTATTTAATACACTTAAACACGCAATATTTAAAGTATATGTTCATAAACCATGTCCTCCTACCATAATCATCCATAAATAGAGCGTAATAACTTTATTCATCCATAGACATGGGTGAAATTAGCCCCCACACATCCACCGTCAATAACTGAAGCAATCTCATTGAAATTTTTTCCTTAGTCTTGTAATCCTTTCAAAATATTTTATATTTTAAAAAAAATCATATTATGAGTGTCATAATGAGAAATTATTAGGATAGTATGAGCTCCTTCATTCTCCACCACATCTTAAAAGGACTTTAGTATTAAGTGGCCAAGAATTTTTTTTATCCTTTTATATTATTTCTTGGATATAAAGTGCTTATCTTATTCCCCACTAGTGAGTTAGACATTTAATTTTAGGTGATTCCCTTTAATCACTATAGTTCCATATCTTCCTTTCAATATTTAATACTTCTTGCTAAAATTGACCACATGCCATGAGTCACATAGTTGTGTCATACTGAGAAGATTATGGCTAATATCTTCAAAACCCATTTAATCCATGGACCATAGTTAGTCACTTATGGTTTTGGATTTTATAAAGATTTTAATTTTCAAAACTTACTATTAACAAAGAGAACAATTCAATTAGTTCATATGTGATGATCATGGAATGGTATTTGATTCCTATCATCTAGAATGAATATCCACTATGTTGAATCCATACTATAACAAGATTTGTTTCTATCAATGAAATTTCTACAACATGAAACATAATATAAATTACATTCATAATCCGTGTTAGATGTTTTTCTAAATATAGAGTTTACTAAATTTCCAACTCATGATCCATTGAATCATCCCAATATTTTAATTATTTGAATTTATTATGAATTTTTAGACTGACTAATGATTTTTTCAACTACTATGATCAATTATTTTAGATCGCTTTTTTTACATTTATTTATTCAATTGAAGATACATTTATTTCATTGTGGTCATAACCTTCCCACACAAAACGATAGACTTTAAAAATACTCAAGTGTAGGAAATTATGCTCATTTATTTTTGATACTATGGAGCCTTGAAATATATTTTGTCAAAAGAAAACACATATTTTTTCCAATATTACTTAAAAATAATTCTACATTCTTGTTATATTATTTTATTCCTTTTTCACTCTACTTATATCCTCTTGAGTCCTTTGAGATTATACCAAATCAACCTTCTTCTGTGATGTGGGGTATTGTGATTTCACATTATCCACCACTATTTTTTTTATAATAAATACCCTAAATATATTTTCATTACCTTTTAAACATTGTACAGGTGTATAAGGGTTTAATTTTTCCATTATACCCATGTGATCCTCCTTAGATTTATCAGTATCCCACATAATAAAATTCCATAATGTCATGTTGGGAGATAGATTTTCCTCATGATCATCAATATTTAATCAAATATTTAGGAATTTGACTTTTATCTTTTTAATTATTTTTACATATTATTTAACCAAATCAGTCAAGGACTCAATTTATCTAGGCTTGATTTTCTAATTTGATAATGAACTCAATTTTCTTCTTCTAGTTTATAGTATTTTTATACTTTAATGATTCATTATCACCATTTAACTTATATTTTTATTCTTTTTTCTCTAACATATATAGTTTGAAATAATGTACGACTACAATTAATTTCAACATTTATCCCTCAAAACATCAATTTCTTCATGTGTAGATTCGATCCCATCATTAATGTATTACCATCCCATAACTTTTGTGCTTTCATCCTCATTTTCAAGAAATTTATTATCTATTTCAACCATGAGTACCTCCTCAATCAAGTCCAAACAATCCTCAATTTACTATACTTTTTTATCCTCCAATATATAATTTTATTTTTAAACATTACCTCAAAAACCTCAATATCTTTGAGAACATTCTCTATGGTAAGTTTCATAATTTCCATGAATTCCATCTCCTAATAATTATCTTCTATCAGGGACACAGTATCAATTTTTCTCATCTTATAGGAGATAATAGGGTTTAAAATAATATCCAACACCACCCCTTTTGGGTCCATATATTCAATAACCATGAACTTTTTATTGAAACATGATAGTAATTTTATTAGGATGAGATTTATTATTTTTAAATAAACATGTAATTCATTGATTTTTCACATTCCATCAATAAGAATTCTCACTTGATCAGTGAATTTATCAACGAACTCATTTGGATGCATTCCTAAATCCTTATACTTATTCCATATTAATAGATATTTATCTTCACATACTGTGGAATCACTATAATAAATGTTTGGAGGTTTTTTCCATATATAATGTGAGTATCTAAATAAGTTAATATTTATGTATATTTCATTTGATAATGATCCTCTGATTGCATTGAATCTTTCTTAATTAATATCTATCTATATTCAATATAATTATAATAATTCTCTAAACTTCATGTTTTCTAAAATCCCATGAAATGAATCCATGTAGATGTCTATTTCCAAAGATAAAAAATGGATTTTTATTTTATTTTTTCATATTTGGAATTTAATTTCATCAATGATTTGAATTTCCTTGTGGTTCATTGTAGTTGATGTCTCTTAAAGGAGAAAAAATGTCACAAAAAATCTATAACCTTGATAGCACTAGTTTTTTCCAGAATGGTTAATACCCTAAGAGGGGGTAAATCATGGTTTATATATTTCTTTAAATAACCATATCTAATGATCTAGTTTAGTAATTATTAAGAATAATATCTCCCTCAAAATTGATATGATGTTATAAAGTAAGCGAAATAGGGACATAAATGATTTTACCTAGTTCATACAGATTAGGACAATCAATGGAGCATGAAATGGTGATGTGATGATGCACCTAAAACATTAATAATAAAACTTTGTTTATAATTTCAATCATCCACACAAACCATTTGTTTTTATAACCACCATAAGAAAATGTATAACTCAGTAGTATCACTAGAAGAAGGATATAACTACTCAACTTATGCAATTTTTTTCATTATATGAATATTATATAAGAATTACACGAAGGATTATATAGAAATATTCTCTAGTTTCATCAATGTGATGAACTCCATGGTCTTTTAGTTATATATTCTCGTGTATATCCATTTTATTTTCACTTATATCATTCTAATACTCTCCCAAGAATACATTTTATTCTCCATTCTTCCTTCCAAAACATATACTCAAAATCCATCACTTATTAATTGATGTTAGTATATTATATGATCCAATATATTATTCTTATTTTATAAAAATATATATTCTCTTATTTTAGAATCCTTATACCATATCAATTTATTTATTTATAAATCTTGATATTATATTTTTAAATTCCCTTAATGGGTTGTGTACACTTAATTAATGTTCACACATTTATTCTTAATTGAAATATTTTTTCCACCATTAAAAATGACCACCTCACAGTGTGACTCATTCTCCATAGTGTGATTTTCATTCCATTTTGAAACCACGAATTATAACCACTTCCTTCATATAAACTACCATGTAAAGCCACTTCCCTACCATAATATGGTTACCTAAACACCAAAAATATTATCTCCTACAATTCTAGTATCTATATCATGATCCAACTCCTCATAGTATACACCCTAAAATGATAGAATAATAAAAATATACTTAAATCTAGTCATTTCATGGCCATACCTCCCACATAATAACCAATTTATTTCACGTCCTCAAAAAAAGTAAATAATTTTTCATATGATTGAATCTTCATCAAATACACTTTCGTATTAAGGGAATTTTCCATATTTTCATATTTATGTCCCCTAATGACGTGAAATATTCTCCCATGGTGTAACATAATTAATTGGATTAAAATAACTCAAATTATAATTCTCCTGAGGTCCTATCACAATTTTAATCTTCCCTATGATGTCAACTTTAAGATTCGGATCTTCTACCATGTATGGGTAAAAATGTTACCAAAAGTATCATGGAATTATTATTTTTATTCTCCTTGCGACAAAGTTTAGAAATCCATTCATTCTTCAATGGAACGTTCATATTATTATAAAAACCTCACATATAAAAATAACTCTAACCCTTGATGTTACTATTGTTATTAGGGTGTAATTTTTTACCTTTATAAAAAATAGTCAATATTCTTCCACAACTCTTCTATTATTTATCCATAACTTTGTAGGCTAATTTGGATATATTACAACATCCATATCAGCAAACATAACCCAAAAATAATTCTCTTCTATTTTCTCTAATTGTGTTATATTTTACGAGGGTTTTGGATATGATAGGTGATAGTGAGATCATTAGAGGTTATTACAAGCTAGGTTGATTGTTATATATCTCAAGTTTATGTTGGTGGCCTTTACAATATCAAGTCTATTTATTATATGTACTGTTATATGGGTCTTTTGATTATTATTACTCTTTATGGAAAATTTTATAATTTCATTTGATCTCATATTATAGGTTTGGATAGGCTTAGGTCGAATAATAGTATTCATGTATAATTGATATTTCTAAATATATTGTTGGTGAGCCCCAGTTCAAATGAGTGATGGTCTTCCATTTGATAAATTTTTTAATGATATGAGTGGTTTTGAATTGTTTTTTTCAAAAAAATGGATTTCCTTTTAGAGGCTTTTGGTGTGTTATTTTTTTAAGGGGTCTAGTTTAGGAAAATGGTATGGGTTTCCTTTTACAAGTATTACAAAGTTTTTTGGTTTTATATTTTAATTTAGATAAATGAGGATTTCGACTTGGTTTTAAAAAGGAAATGCAAGAGGTCTTTTTTATAAATGTTTCTCTCTATTTTACCTCAAGTGGGTGACACCCACTTTTTAATGATTTTATGATTATATATGTTTAATTTTTATGGTTAAACTTATGTTATCCCATGTTGTATGATACAATATGTACCATTGGAGAAGTAATTACTCTTATAAAGGGTTTATTAGACTATGTTGATATTTTTATTAGTATTCCTCGAGGAATAGGTCCATAAATACTTGGAATAATTCTTTATGTGTATGATTCTTTAATTGTGACTCATTGATGGGTGAGTTGTTCATCATTGATCTTTGGTAAATACTTGAATGTTTTATGATGATTGGTGGTCCTACTAAGTTCCTTATAAGGGTAACTTGTGATTTGACCTCAACAGTTGATGTTTCATTTTCTCCCAATGTTCTATGTTTGTGAGATAAAAATAGATACATGGGTTTTGATCCGTGTGTTATAATGATCATTGGTCTATATCTAATTTATAATTGATGGAATTAAATGTACCTTCTCTATGTGGTCATCCGAGAAAGAAACACCTTATTCCACATATGAGATAATATGATTGGGAACGTAGCCTAATAGGCATGGAAATGTTTGTGGTTGATTTCATGATAACATGTCAATACCCATGGCTTGTGATAACTAGGAATACCGTAAACAGAAATTTTAGTTTTGAGGAACATTGGTGATTTTGTTTCATTATTGTGTATTCTATTTATTTTCGAAATTAGCATACAACTTTTTCTTGATATGATCTCCCCCATATGAATTGAGATTCATAGAAATAGAAAAACTAGTACTCAGAGAGATGGTGATAAAACATAGTGAGGTCATGGATAGATATATGTGACAGGTCTAAATCAGACCCTCCCAAATACCCATGTGAGGTTATTCCATGGCAATAAAACATACTTTTTAACATTGATAGTGGTTGTTTTGTATCATATAAGTGATTGGGCTATATCAAAAGAGTTTTATCATAGGGTAGTGAGACCCATATTCAATGATGATTGTTGATATATGTGATCAATCCAGTGATGATCTATGGGTTCTCTGGTAAGAGTTATATATATTATTGGCATGATGAGTTGATAAGTGTGTGAATGATGGGTTATGTTATTTCATGTGGATGGGATCCATTCCTTTTCTTATGATTGTTTTATCATGGGATTAATATTTAGTGTTATTTGATTCTTTGGTCCCTCTTTTACTGATAATTTTTTGTTGTTTATTGTTTAATATGTGATTGATTATTTGTACCTCTATTGTTTCATATGTTTTATATTATATTTTTGATCATTATATCTTATGATATTTTAGGATTTTTATTAATAGATTGCAGGATGACTACTGGGTTAGGTGGGCCATTGAAGAAAGAGCCTGGTGGATTTTGATAGACATCATAATGGTTATAACTATAAGGATCTATCCTTAAACCTTACATAATATTGAATTAATTGAATAATTCACATTGAGGCTCTTTTCAGGTTTAGAGTTTTAGGGAATTAAGACATAGCTATTACATCTCAAAAAAATTTACAAAGTAGACACTTCTACCCAGTAACCATTATTTTTACAAAACATGAACTCTTGAAAAAAATAGTCATATCTAATACGATGTTTAAGACATCATTAATTTTCCTTGATCCCATCCTTGACCCTATTCCACATTATGTCCTGTGAAAAACATTTCAAAAACCTGGGATGAGCATAAAAATCTAAGTAAGGGATACACAAATAAGTAAAACTTATAGTTTTTCAAAACAACAAATAAACGATGAATACTTTAACATAAGTAATAATTTTTACCATTATGAAGTAGTAAATACTCTACACTGAATAAAATATCATTACTTACCATTTTTTGACCAAAAGATTACCATAAAAATCATATAAATAACACATAACTTATAAATTTAACTTGGGAAATAAACATAGTTAAATGGAATAACCATACGGTATACTTACACACATATCCATAAATGTAATAGTCATACGCCAACTTCCATAACCAATGAATTGGAGGTTATAACATAGCCACTCATCCTAGTATTCACGGAACCACCCATCATTTGGTTTATCATGTAACCACCCGTCAAATGTCCATGTACCAATATAAAATCACAACACATACAACAAATATAAAGGAAAGAAAACATTTCCACATTTCAATCACAATATATCATGTAAATATATTAACACACAAATAAATTTTCAAAACCATTTTCAATATCAAAAATACGTAAAAGAGTATAATGTACTTATTTTCTTTTTAAAAACATTACAGCTTTTGGAGGAAGCCAAAGATCAAATAATACTCGCGGCTGGAAAAAGGTTGTTGTCACCACTTACGTAAAAAAACATTTTATTTTTCATTTAGTAAAATGATTCGTATAAAACGATTCCCTTTGAATAAAAATAATATTCTAAGGGGTTTATACAACATATAAAATAAAGTCGTGTTTAAAACTAAAAATTCCCAAATGAAAGGAGATTGAGATGAAGTCCCTTACCTCATGTCTGACTTGACTCGATCATTCTTTATTGTCCTGAATAATAAACTAAAGTTAATTTCAACTTGATTAAGAAACATTTTCAAGTTTATTATTTCTTTTATATCACTTATTTCCATGTTATAAATATTATGCAATCATTTAAGTTAATAACATTCATTTTGTCGATATTTGGTACTTGAGTAAAAAATGAACACCTTATATTTACAAGTTGTCCATGTTGACAAAGGATAATTATATCCTGAATTATATTCCTGATTTGGTTATCATATATATCATAAATATCCAGTATATACATGTTTTTTTATAATATTACATAACATTTAGAGGTAAGAAATGAAATGCATCGTTCCTGGAGACGGTAATTCGTACGTACGCATGAACGCTACTTTGATTTATATTTCTTATTTTAATGGAAATAAAACATAATTATACATAGTTATATTATAATTCAAGTATAATATCATATATAATATTGTTAACTCCATCCTTTATACATCCCACATAAGGCATTAATGAATCAAATCACTTGGAGGGGCGGTAGTCCGCACTTCCTCAAATGAGATTATCGTATTTACCCACTATGGAAACCAAAAAGACATGCTATAAATGGGAAGTACAGAAGCATATGGAAATAATAAACACAATTTATATCATATATAAACAGAGTTCCACCATAATTTTTACCATGAGAGGTGGTAATATGTAATTGAATAATCATCGTTTCGTGAGGCCATAGTTTTCCATCCACAGAAACATTATGTTATTCATCCATTAGATGGAGGTGTTTGTAAGTGTAGTTCTAATCCTTCCCATAACAACATCCTAGTATATTAAGGATACTGGTGTTGTCACAAAATAAAGTAATAAAAATATTTTAGGGGTTGGAGAAGTAAAATAAAAGAAAACAATTTAAGAGAAACAATTACCTTTAATTTGGGTAACTCCCTTTGGATTGAACCAAAAGACTTCTTGAAGTTCCTTCTGCCTAAGGTAAGGCTTCTAGGAGGAGGAGAGGGATGTAGGGAACTTAATTTGGCAGAGTTTGGATGAGCCAAATATCTTGAGTGGTGTGTGGAATTGGATATAAGTGCTCTCTTTTTATAAGGGAGAGGAGGGGCGCTTTAGGAAAGTGTGAATGTATTATTTTATAATATAATGATATTCAGTTTCTAATGGTCCACAAGTCACTATAATCTATGATAAGATGATTCATGGTCAAAAAAAATCATCCAATAATAATTCGACATGTTTTGGATAATATTTTAACCATTATAATCTTATTTATTTAAATCATTTATTAATGAGGTAAATACTCCATCGTTATTGTGTCCTAAATAATTTAATTTATTAGATATCTAAAAATTATCAAAAAAAATACTATCATGTAGGAAATATTTTTATCTTTCCAATTAATATTTATAGTCGAAAATAGGACTTTTATAACAACATATAAAAATTAATTATGAAAATATTTTTGTTAATGACAATTTTGTCTTCTCATTAAATTAATCGATCTAAATTGTCATTATCACTCTCAAGTGGCTCAATGGGGCCCCAAAATCGACCCAAAGATACAATAGTCGTAAATTACTCATCCAATAAGGTCTGGATAATTGTTAAGGTAATTTTGGATTATTATAATACTCTTTTTACCTTGAATTACCTTATTTACCCTTAATTGTGGTAAATAAAAGTCAAAAGTTACTATTCACCAAAAATTATTTTCATCTTATTGAACCACATTTTACTTCTTGATAAAAACCATATATGTCAGATTTTTGAAATTCAATTCACATAAGTGGTAAAATTTAATTTAAATGAAAAAGCCAGTTTTTTTAACTACCACTAAGTGGTTTCACTATTCATAAAAAATTGACGTTTTTCAGAAAAATACCAAAAATTCAGCCTAGGCTATATATGATATTCCGAATTTAAAAATGATGTCTATTTTTTCAAATTCAAATCATATAAGCGGCATTAATTAATTTTAAAATTAATTCTCGTTATCAAAACAAATAGCATGTTTTTAAGAAATAATAACTATCAAAAGATTGATACTCGTTTATGACCAATTTCAAAGTGAAATTAAATTCAATGACCAACATTGGATTAAATGGTAAAAATATATTTTAATTTCACTTTAAAACCAACTAAAAAGATAATCTAACCATATAAATAAATTAAATTAAAAGACACTTTTTTGAATTAAAATACAATATTTTTCACTATTTGTTAAAAAATGAACTTTATCATAAAAATACCAAAAAAATTACCCAAAGTAAAATTTGATGTCCCTAGTCTAAAGAAGGATTTTATTTGGTCAATTAGAATGTATTAAAGTGACCAAAACTATATTTAAATAGTGTTCTCCATTAAAAGGCGATAAATCTTCATTTTAATGTAAATTATGCTTAAAATTAGATTCATTCACATTTTAAGCCTATAAATTTTTATTGGATAATGTAAATACATTTAACAATCATGTATAATCATATTATAGTTATTTTTGTTCATTCCCGCCAATACAATGGCTAGGAGTTAACTACCATTTAAAATACTAATATTATATTATTAGTGTGCAACGTCAGAATCCAAAGAAACCCGTTGTTGCGTATCGGGTACAATATCGAACATAGAAATCCATTTAAAGTAAAATTAATATTTAATTCAAAAATATTAATAAATATGAAATATGTCTTATTCTTAATTTACCTAGGATGTTACATCCTTCCCCCCTTTTGGGAATTGCGTCCTCACAATTTTTATTCACTTATCAATGTAAGTGGGGGTATTTATCCCTCAAATCATTTTCAGATTCCCACGTTGCCTATTCAACCATATGGTTTTTCCACAAAACCTTTACCTCGTGAATTACCTTATTCCGTAACAAATTATATCTAAGTTCATGAATCTGGACTGTTTGTTCTTCATAAGAGAGATTCTCTTCCAACTGAACTACCTCTGGGATCAAAACATTAGATAGATTTGGTATATACTTTCTCAACATCGAAACATGAAAAGAATTGTGTACCTGGGATAAACTTGGAGGTAAAGCTACTATGTACGCAAATGATCCAACTTTCTCCATAATTTCATAAGGTCCAATGAACCTCATACTCAAATTTCCCTTCTTACCAAAACGCATCACACATTTCCATGGAGAAACATTGAGAAAGACATGATCACCTACCTCAAAAAGAGGATCCTTCCTACGGTTCTCGGCATAACTTTTCTATCTGTTCTGAGTTGTTGTCATGTGCTTCTAAATCAACTGAACTTTTTCTACCATATCTTCTACCAATTCTGGTCCCATCAGCTTCCTTTCACCTACTTTATCCCAAAGAGATGGAGTTCGATAATGGTTTCCATATAATGCCTCAAATGGAGCCATCTGTATACTATAATGAAAGCTGTTGTTATAAGAAAATTCCACCAGAGAAAGATTTTGGTCCCAACTTCCATGATTATCCCTCGAGAAATCACGTAGCATATCCTCTAATGTCTGAATTGTTCATTCTGGCTACCCATTTGATTGAGGATGAAAAGCTGTACGAAAATTTAATTTAGTACCCAATGACTTTTGAAGGCCTTTCCAAAAATTAGAAGTGAACCTGAGATCATGATCAGATACAATGGAGTGGGTAACTCCATGAAACCTGACTATCTATTTAACATAAAACCGAGAAAGTTGATCTAGAGATAATGTATCTCTAATATTATGGAAATGAGAAGACTTAGTCAATCGGTCAACTATAACCTAGATTTCATTTTACCTCAAGATGTATTTGGTAATCCCACAATGAAGTCCATGGATATATTTTCTAATTTACACTCTGGCATAGGTAGAGGCTAAATCATACCTTTCGATAACTACCTCTTTGCTTTAACCTGCTGACAAGTCAAACACTTCACTGAAAAATCAGCAATATCTCTTTTCATTCCATCCCACCAGTAATACTCCCGAAGATCTCTGTACATCTTAGTACTACCAGTATGAACTGAAAACGGAGAACTATGAGCTTCAAATAACATCTCGTTATTCAACTATGAATAACAAAGTACACATAATCTCTTTCCAAATCTCATAACACAATCATTATCAATGATAAATTTAGGCAACATACCATTCTGAACCGACTCTACATTTTTCTATAACTCAATGTCTTCTTTCTTCCCTTACTTAATTCTATCTGATAGGGATGATTTCACTAACACCTGAAAAAAAACATAAGAATTTCCTACAACAAAAACATCTATGCCAAAGTTCATCAAATTAAAAACCAAATGATCTCGTTAAAAACAAAGCATGGCTAATGATACATTACTTTTTCCACTCAAAGAACTGTCCACTTTATGTTATTTTCCCGAATAGTAATGGATCGTGCAATCATAATCATTGATTAGTTCCAACCATCTCCTCTGTCTCATGTTCAATTCTTTTTGAATGAATATATACATTAAACTTTTGTGATCAGTATATATTTCACACCTCACCCCATACAAATAATGTCACCAAATTTTTAAAGCAAAAACAACAGTAGCTAATTCCAAATCATGTGTAGGGTAATTTAACTCGTGGGGTTTCAACTAACGTGAAGCATAAGAAATTATTGGATCATTTTGAATTAGGACACAACCAAGTACTTTCAACAAAGAATTACGATAGATAACAAAGTCACAATTTCTGGAAGGCAGTGCCAAAACTGGAGCATTCACCAATCTTATTTTCAATTCCTGAAAATAATCATCACATTCTTTTGTCTAGACAAACTTAAAAACATTTCGAGTTAACTTAGTCATTGGACTAGATAACCATGAAAAAATTTCAACAAACCTCCGGTTATAAGCTACAAGACCAAGAAAACTATGGATCTCGGTTATATTTGTGGGTCTTGGCCATTCTTTAACAACTATTGTTTTAGCAGGATCAACAGTTATGACATTTTTTGAAACAGTGTGACCAAGGAAATAAATTTGTTGTAATTGCTTAATTTCCCAAATAGTTTATATTATTTTAAGATTTGCAAGACAACCCTAAATGAAATTCATGTTCCTCCTTACTTTTGGAATAAACCAAAATTTCATAAATGAACACAACCACAAACTTATCCAAGAACTCATGAAAAAAATTCTATTCATAAGATCCATGAATACAGTAGGTGCATTAGTTAACCCAAAAGGCATAAATACAAATTCATAATGGCCATATCTAGTACGAAATGCGGTCTTTGGAACGTCTTCTTCTTTTACATTAAACTGATGGTACCCCGAACTTAAGTCAATCTTCGAAAAATACTGATCTCCCTGGAGCTGATCAAACAAATAATCGATATGAGGCAAACGATACTTGTTCTTAATAGTGATGTTATTCAATTCTCTATAATCAATGCAATGTCTCATTGAACCATCTTTCTTTTTAACAAACAAGACAGGAGCACCCCATGGTGATGTGCTAGGTTGAATGAAACCTTTATCTAATAAATCATGCAATTTCTTCTTTAACTCTAAAAGTTCAATTTGAGCCATTCGATAAGGGGTTTTGAAATTGTCTTAACATCAGGAACTAAGTCAACAGTACATTCAACTTCCCGATCAGATATAATACCAGACAACTCATCAGGAAAAACATCAAAGTAATCATTTACAACTGGAACATCATTAATCCGAACAGTTCCTTTTTTTCAACAATACGTGCAAGGTAACATTCATTTCTATCTTTTACTAGTTTTTTAACTTCTTCATATGTTATAAAAATCAAGGGTTAATTCTTGTACAAAAACTGAAAATCTTCCTAAAATGAAACCTCTTTAGCTTTGCATTCAATCTTAGAATGATAAAAAAAAGCCAATCCATGCCCAATATAACCTCAAACTCTACTAGAGGCAAAACAATAAGGTTTGCAGGTAGATTCTTTCCGCACAAAAGGAAAGGAATGTTCTTATGTTTTTTTGTCTCTAAATTTCCTCCAGGTGTTTTTACCATAATTTCAATATTCATATCATGAGATGGAATTTCCAATTTTCTAGAAAACATCTCACAAATTAAAGAGTGTGTAGACCCAGAATCAAACAACACATGGGAATAATCTGAACAAACAAACAGTGTACCAGATACAACTTCATTTGATGGCCCAACATCTACTAAAGTTGTTACAAAAGATTTCTCCACCCCTTTGTGCTTTTAGTTAGGTTTCTTTCCTTCGGTTGAGTTCTTCACTGGACACTCATTTTCATAATGACCCATTTCATTACACTTAAAATATCTTACCGATGGCTTTTCATTTCCTACTTGATCATCCTCTTTACAGTTACGAGCAATATGACCAGACTTACCACACCGGAAGCACTTTCCATACTTTGATAAACATTCTCCATGATGCTTTTTACCACACTTATCACATGTTGGATATTTAATTTTCTTTCCTCCGGGCTTCATTGATGAATTCTTCCCCTTTGCCTACCAACTGGACCTCTTATTCTATTGTTTGTCAACAAACACCAGATCATCGGCAAACTCCATTTCCACCTTCACTGCACATCGAACAAGTTTTTCATAACTTTTGTACTCACAAGAGGCTAATTATCTTTGATATAATGGATTTAGTCCTGAGTAAAATCAATTTATCTTACTATCAAGATCTCGGATGAAATTAGGCACATACCTTGCTAGTCGAGTGAACTTTTCTTCATAAGCAGCCACTAAGTCATCATCCTGCCTCAATTCTATGATTTGTTTTTCCATTCTCTGACGAACAACATTTGGAAAATATATCTCAAGAAACATACCTTTGAATTCTTCCCAAACAATAGCATCAATCTCATCACTATACCTAATATTTTTCACTATCTACAACCACTGATCAGCTTCACCTTCAAAACAGTAAACATCATGACTAACCTTTTCATGTTCTGAACAACCCATGACATCAAAAATCTTCTCCAGTGCTTTAATCCACTAGTCAGCTAGAACATGGTTAGATGATCCACTGAATGATGGGGGATGTTGCCTCATGAAATTTTCCACTACTGACATGTTCCTCTATGGTTGATTTGGCTGATCTCGTGCATGGATACCACCACCATTTTTAGCCTGAGTATATTGTATCATCACTACAAAAAACTGTTCAGTTCCGATATCGACCATCTCAGGTTGCTGATTTGGAGGGTTGTATTCCTCCTACTGTCGTCCCAACATAGCTTCCATGTTTCCTCTGTGGAAAACCATTTTGAACACAGAAATATCTTAGCCGAAGAATCATGGAAATCTGTAAAAGCTATATGATTTCAATATTAACATAAATTACTTTATGGATATTAATTTATCAATACCCTATCTCCTAATGTTATCTAAACCGACCTCTGATACCAACTATAACGAATCATCCTTAAACCTTACATAATATTGAATTAAATGAATAATTCACATTGATGATCTTTTTAGGTTTAGAGTTTAGGGGAATTAGGACATAGCTATTACATCTCAAAAAAATATACAAAGTAGACACTTATACCCAGTAACCATTATTTTTTCAAAACATGAACTCTTGAAAAAAAGTGTCATGTCTAGTTCCATGTTTAAGATAGCATGAATTTTTCTTAATCCCATCCTTGACCCTATTCCACATTATGTCTTGGGAAAAAAATTTCAAAAACCTGGGATGAGCATAAAAATCTTAGTAAGGGATACACAAAGAAGTAAAACTGTTAGTTTTTCAAAACAAAAACTAATCCATGAATACTTTAACATAAGTAATAATTTTGACTTTTATGAAGTAGTAAATACTCTTCACTGAATAAAATATCATTACACACCCATTTATGACAAAAAGATTACCAGAAAACCCATATAAAGAACACAACTTATAAAGGTAACTTGCGACATAAACATAATTAAATGAAATAACCATACGGTCAACATCAACACATATCAATAAATGTAATATCCATACAGACAACTTCCATACCCAATGAATTGGAGGTTATAACCTAACCACCCATCCTGGTATTCACAGCACCACACGTCATTTGGTTTATCACATAACCACTCTTCAAATGTCTATGTACCAATATAAAATCATAACACATACAACAAAATAAATGAAATAAAACATTTCCACATTTCAATGT
Source organism: Viscum album (assembly GCA_963277665.1). Classification (NCBI taxonomy): domain Eukaryota; kingdom Viridiplantae; phylum Streptophyta; class Magnoliopsida; order Santalales; family Viscaceae; genus Viscum; species Viscum album. The sequence continues at coordinate 827,891,719 of OY728162.1, forward strand.
CAATATATCACATAAATATATTGACAAAACAAATCCATTTTCATAACCATTTTAAAAAAAAAATACATAAAAGAGTATAAGGTATCTATTTTCTTTTTAAAAACATTACAGCTTGTTGAGGAAGCCAAATATCAAAAAATACTCACGGCGGCGGAAAGGTCGTTGTCACCACTTACGTAAAAAAACATTTTTTTGTCATTTAGTAAAATGCTTCATATAATAATATTCACTTTGAATAAAAAGAAAATTAAAATGGGTTTATACACCATATAAAATAAAGTCATGTATAAAACTAAAAATGCCTCAATGAAAGGAGATTGAGATGAAGTCCCCTACCTCATGTACCACTTGACTCGATCGTTCTTTATTCTCCTGAATAATAAACTAAAGATAATTTCTACTTTCATAATAACCTTTTCCAAGTTTATTATTCCTTTTATATCACTTATTACCATGTTATAAATGTTATGAAATCATTTAAGTTAATAACGTTCATTTTATCGATATTTGGTACTTGAGTAAAAAATGAACACCTTATATTTACAAGTTTTCCATGTGGTCAAAGGTTATTTTATATCCAGAAGGATATTCATGATTTTGATATCATATATATCATATATATCTAGTATATACATGTTTTGTTTATAATATCACATAAAATTTAGAGGTAAGAAATGAAATGCACCGTTCATGGAGACGGTAAGCCGTACGTACGCATGAATGCTAATTTCATTCCTATTTCTTATTTTCATTGAAATAAAACATAATGATACATATTTATATTATAATTAAAGTATAATATCAAATATAACATAGTTAACTCCATCTTTTATACATCCCACATAAGGCATTAATGAATCAAATCACTTTGAGGGGGCGGTTGTCTGCACTTCCTCAAATGAGATTATCGTATTTACCCAGTATGGAAACCATAAAGGAATGCTATAAATGGGAACAACAGAAGCATAAAATAATAATAATAATAATAAAATATCATATATAAATACAGTTCCATCATAATTTCCACCATTATAGGTGGTAATATGTAATTAAACAATCATCATTTCGTGAGGCCTTAGTTTTCCATCCACAGAAACATTATGTTCTTAATCCATTAGATGGAGGTGTGTGTAAGTTTAGTTATAATACTTCTAATAGAAACATCCTAGTATCTTTAGGATACTGGTGTTGTTATAAAATAAAGGAATAAAAAGAGTTTAGGGGTTGGAGAAGTAAAATAAAAGAAAACAATTTAAGAGAAACCGTTAACTTTAATTTGGGTAACTCCCTTTGGTTTGAACCAAAGGACTTCTTGAAGTGCCTTATGCCGATGTTAAGGCTTCTAAGAAGAGGAGAGGGATGTAGGGAGCTTAATTGGGTAGAATTTGGATGAGCCAAATGGCTTTATAGGTGTGTGGAATTGGTTATAAGTGGTCTCCTTTTATAAGGGATAGGAGGGTCTCTTTAGGAAAGTGTGAAAGTATTATTTTATAATATAATGATATTCAGTTTCCAATGGTAGAAAAATCATTATAGTAGAAGATAAGATTATTCATGGTCGAAATGAAATCATCCAATTAGAATTGGACATGTTTTAGATAATATTTTAATCATTATAATCTTATTTATTTAAATCATTTATTAATGAGGTAAATACTTCATCATTATTGTGTCATATATAATTTAATTTATTCGTTATCTAAAAATTATCAAAAAAAATACTATCATGTAGGAAAACTTTTTATCTTTCTAATTAATATTTATAGTTGAAAATAGAACTTATATAACACCATATAAAATTTAATTACTAAATGATTTTTGTTAATTTCAATTTTGTCTTCACATTAAATTAATTAATCTAAATTTTCATTATCACTCCCATGTGGCTCAATGGGGCCCTAAAATCGACCAAAATATGGAAATGGTCGTAAAGGACTCAACCAATAATGTGTGGAATAGTGGTAAGGTAATTTTGAATTATTATGATATTTTTTTACCTTGAATTACCTTATTTACCTTTAACCGCGGTAAATAAAAGTGAAAAGTTACTATTCATTGAAAATTATTTTAATCTTAATGAACCACATTTTACTTCTTGATAACAACCATGTATGTCGGATTTTTGAAATTCAATTCACAGAAGTTGTAAAATTTCCTTTAAATGAAAAAGTCAGTTTTTTAAACTACCACTAAGTGGTTTCACTATTCATCAAAAATTGAAGTTTTTCTGAAAAATACCAAAAATTCAGCCTAAGCTAAATTTGATATTCCGAATTCAAAAATGATGTCTATTTTTCCAAATTAAAAACATATAAGTGAAATTAATTAATTTTAAAATTAATTCCTGTTATCAAAACAAATAGCATCTTTTTAAGAAACAATAATTATCAAAAGATTGGTACTCATTTATGTCCAATTTCAAAGTGAAATTAATTTCAATGACCAAAATTGGATTAAATGGTAAAAAATATTTTAATTTCACTTTAAAACAAACTAAAAAGATAATATAACTGTATAAATAAATTAGATGAAAATGCACTTTTGAATTAAAATACAATATTATTCACTATTTATTAAAAATGTACTTTATCAGAAAAATACGAAAAAAATTACCCAAAGTAATGTCCCCAGTCTAAATAAAGATTTTATTTGGTCAACTAGAATGTATTAAAGTGAGGAAAACTATATTTAATGAGGGTTTTCCATTAAAAGGCGATAAATCGTCCTTTTATTGTATATTATGCTTAAAATTAGATTCATTCACATTTTAAGGCTCTAAAGTTTTATTGGATAATGTAAATACATTTAACAATCATGTATAATCATATTACAGTTAGTTTTTTTCATTACTACCAATATAACAGCTAGGAGTTAACTACAATTTAAAATTATAATATTATATTATTAGTGTGCAACATAAAATTCCAAAGAAACTCGTTGTTTTGTATCGGGTACGCTATCAAACATAACAACCCCTTTAAAGTAAAATTATTATTTAATTCAGAAATATTAATAAATATGAAATATGTCTTATTTTAATTTACTTGGGATGATACAATAACTATTGGAAAGAGTAAAATTTAGGCTACATTATTAATTCATGAAGGTATAAAAATCATTAGATGCATGAAGGTGGTACATGGTCTATGTTGGGAAGCATCAGTTTCTGTTATCAGAGTTCATGTGTCTTCTAGAAACATAGGTGTAGGTTTGTACGGTATTTGAATTTGGTGTTATGATTCTATGTGGGTGATCTGTATTGGGTATCAAATTTCACACTCTACCAATAATTTAGTGCATATACACTTGAACACAAAATCACCCGGTGTATAAAGGTGAGTACAAAATCCTACGAGGTCATTGGACTCACCCAAACCTATATACATAACATGAGTTTTCATGTACATGGGTAGACCATCATGTTTCATTTCATTTACAGGTGTCTGATTGAATATTTCTCTATGGCTTGAGTCTAATAGGTTATTGGTGGTTAAATACACATAAAGTGGCTTATATGAATTAGGATATAGGTGACTATATTTCTATTTAATTTTAATTGTATCAATATCATCCTACATGCTTATACTGTTTTTACCTATAATAACCTTTCTTCCCTTTTATTATATTATTCATTTCATTGAGTTATTCATATTCTATTATTTATTCTCATTTATATGTTAACACATCATGTGGTTATTTTACAACTAATATACTCTTCGATTTATAGGATAATTGGATCCATGTTTATTGTCTATAGGTTTTGGGTACATATGATATACAAATGCACCATGAATTTTTTTTGTAGAACCATTAATGAACTGTGGGATTTTATTTTGCGGGAATATACTCCCCATTACAATATAATACCCCTGATATTATTCAATAGATTCTAGTGTATGGGGAGATGCGCCTAAGGCCATGTAGTGACTCCCACTTGAGTATGGATTGGGTTACTCAAGATGGTACATTATATTTTTAGTGGGAGACGGTGTTTCTTAAAGTCTATTTTCATGTGAGAAATAATAAATTGGTAAATAAAGATATACATCTTTATCAGTGTGTGAACCCATTTGAAATAGAGGAATATATCATGAAAATATTATACCATACATTATTATGATAAAAATTAATAACTTTACATGATATATTTCTGGTATCTTATTTAATGAAATATTTTTTGAATCTCTGTCTTCTGATTGATTGATCAGATCTAGATTTGAAACTAAATATCACTACAGTGAAGAAAATGGTGTATATAATTGATCATAAAAATATGGTTTTATTGTGAAAATATATCCCTCAAGGTTTTTTTTTTGTGATATCATATAAAATTTATCCATCTGACTCAAAATCAGAATTCATTGATATATTGAAATAGCCTCACATTTTTTCCAATAAATAAATTTGATGACATTCTTATTGTAGAAATTTGAATGGTGAGTAGAATGGTGACACTGATGTAATCAAAGGTTGATATCAATTTTATTATATAAATTATTTTTCATTATTTGGGAGTTTAAAATTTAAAAATTATATATATAATGTGATAGTTATAGATCCGTGACAATCACAAAGTCCAACCTAATCATCCATATCAACCATTCAAAGGGGAGGTTTTATTCTAGATTTTCCTTAATGGTCAGTGCATAGTGTAGTACCCCCGGTTTCTAGTAAGTAACCCTTGTCTTATGCTTTTTAAGTGCATGAAATTTATGGGAGATGATTGGGGAAATTTTGGGAGACTTTTAAAGCAGAAAAAAGGAAAAATGTGGGGACACATGGTTTTCCAAACCATGTGGATGTTGTGCAGGTGGTGGTATTTTAGATAGAGGAGACCGTACTATGTCCGCACGGTTTTGGAAAACCGTGTGAGGAGGTCATGTGGAGAGCCCCTCTATGGCAGTGACTACCGCATGGTTAGTGCACGGTTTAACTAACTATACAGACTAACCGTGCGCGAAGTCAACTTAGATCCTATTTTTAAGGATCTAATCCATTTTATCCTTAAACCCACTCCTTTTTTATCCTAGACGACCCTAACTTGGAATCTCTCTCTGGTGAAGGTGGGAGAACACTTACCAAGAATTTTGGAAGCGATCTAGAGGCTTGCCTTGGCGTTTAGAGGCCGGTTGATCAAGGTAAGTCTTGTTCCCTTTATTTTTCTTAGATCTCATTCTTCCCTCATGATGGATCCTTAGATCTACACCCAAGGTGGGTAGATATAAGGTAGTGGATGACTTTTAAGTCGGGTTTTGGTCTTGTTGGTGATAGGTGAAAGAATATAAGGAGGTTTAATGGTGTTTCAACCCAATTCTTGTTTGGTTTCGTCTATTTTGTTGAGGTAGGTGGCTTCACTCTTGATTCCTCTTTCTTAGAACTCGAAGGCTTAGTTTCAAATTGTTTTCCATTATTGAAATTGTTTGTTTATCTACTACGAAAAAATATTTGAAACACCTTTTTAGTAACGGGTGATGAAAATTTTGTGTTTTTGGAAATTGGTTGTTGAAGTAAATTTAAAATGGTGATTTTAAATTGGTTATGGTTTTACTGCTTGAATGAAATGGTTTTCAATAAAAGGGTTGATGCTTTATTGAATGGTTTTGAACTCACTTGGTTTTGGGAATGGATTTCATGGGTTGTGGTGTGTGTTCATATGCATTGGGATGGATAAGTACGAGAAGTACACCCATCAAAAGGTTGGGATGGATAAGGAAGAGAATTCCCCCCATCAATAGGTTGGGATGGATAAGGTCGTGAAGTACCCCCTTCAAGGTAGTTCACTAAGTGACTACTTAGTGGAAGGATAACTCACCACTCGCGAGTCTAGGGATGTCCAAGTTGGATGCATGGTTGGTTGTGTGGATTTGTGAAATGGAATGATTTTGGAAAAATGGAAAATGGGAACATGAATGAAAGTTTTTTTTGGTTTCTTTTCTTGAGAAAGATGGTTTTCGTTGGCAAATGGTTTTGACATGGAACTTGTTATATTGTGAATTGTTTTTGGAATTGTTTTATATAATTTTTTTATATAAATGTGCTAACATGTTTTATCCAATAGGCATGGGTTTGGAATTCATAGGGGAAAAAATACTAAGTTTCATTACCCACCCTCTGCCTTGGCACATTGGTGCTTTTGCAGATGTCATATACCGAGACGTTGTCAAAGGTAAAGTGTCACATGTTTAGAGAATTGCTTCGTGAAACATGGGCTGGTTCGTGATGTCGGAGCTTGTAGCTTGTGGAGCATGGAGTTGGGTTGTTTTCTTATAGTCTTTGAGTTGTCTTTCCGCTGTTTACTCTAATATTTAGTGTTGGTTTTAGTTGTGGTACTTTTGGTTGGTTTTTGATAAAATTAATAGTTGAGTTGTTTTGGTTTTAAATCATTCATCATATAGTGGTTTCTTGGAGATGTTTACAAAGTTTCTCTATTTTTTGGATGTTTTCTATTATAGGTTAAATAGTCCCCCAAGTATTTTTGAAACCCTTCGGCATTTATTACCAGCCTTTGGCACCTTGGGGATGTCGCTTAAGGCCTATTAATTACTCATTGAGCTCTCAAGCCAATGAAAATTAGTGGGTCATTAAAAATAGTATCAGAGGATATTAATCCATAAAAAGAAGGGGTGTGCCTCTATAATAGAATTATTCTCCTAGTTGGGACATGGTTTCCCAAAAGGTGTAGCCAAACCATGTGATTTACTAAAAAATAAACTTCTATCGACTTCTATTTATCCTTATTTGGGGTTTTCCCATTTTCCCTCCACCAATTCACATGAGCACCCAAAGAGCCTCTCCAGCAAATGTCATCTTCTCATTCATTACCATTAGTTATTTTACTCTCCATATCATGTGAATATATAAGGTAAATCTATTATTTATCTTCCATTCCATCTTTTATTTTTCACTTTTTCCATCCTCCTTCCATGATCTTCCATGTTCTTTTTCTTAGTGGCTATAGTTTCCAACCCTAGTTTTGTGCTCTATGAAAATAATGAATTGTGTCATTTCATGGGATTTTGGGGAACTTATTAAAACCTAATATCTAATTATTTTAAGAATAAGTTTATCTTCCAATGGATTTAAAAAGGTGTTTTAGTGTAACTTGATTTTTTTTACAAAACCATTGGTGGTTTTTTAATTTACGTGTTTCCATGGGTAATTAAAATCATTACAAGTATACTTTTGGTACATTAATTATTTCTATAATGTTTTTTTATTTTATACAATGGAATAATTTTTTAATCCATGGGTATAAAAGGATATTCATTCAATATGAATATTAATTCCCAAAAGGTTGTTTTTACAGTGTTTCAAAGACATTATTTAGTTAAAATTAATTTTAAAAAATAACAGGTGATTTATTTTATATAACGGTGGCCTTATAATTATTTATTATTTTATAACATTAATGGTTGTTATTTTTATATGATTTTGTTTTTTATTATTGATTTCCTATGTCATATATTCCCCCAGTTGAGTTTTGTTATAAATAACAAATTATTCAAGTCAGTTAAATTGTTAAGGAATTGATAAAGGGTGATATGATGTTGAGGGTTATTTGGTTTATGTATGATGTGTTTTTTGGATATTATATCATGACTTATTTGATTCGGATATGATGATTTACATGATAGACTTAGAGGATAAGTATGAAATTAAGGATGAGTGTTACCTTCGTTCGTATTTTTCTTTTGCCACAGGTCCTCATTTATAAATTATCTCTAGATAGGGGTTTAATCACATTGAGTAAAAGGTGGTAATCTAGGGTTTTTGAATTTTAGGATTAAATTTTAGGATGCCACATGATTGACAAGGGAGTTATAGGTAATCTCCAATAGATATTATATTTCTAATCCATGTAAAATTTATTTTAGTTTTTGTCTTAATTTATTTATTTATTTTTATTGTGCATGGGGATATAAATTTGTTATGGGATATTATTTTCATAATAAGTCATACAAATGTTTTTTAAAAATAGTTTTTGAATAAAAAATAAATGAATTTATTTGGATTTATTTTAAAAATTATACAGAAATGTATACAATCTAATTAAAGTTAAAATTAGCATTTGGAGTATATCATAAGAATGGAGTTACATTGAATTTTGGAAGTATCCTACTAGGTAGTATCTCACACCCTACATACACATGTTTTTGTTCCCGTAGTCTTTTTTATAGTTGATTCAATTAAAGTGAAGGGAGTTACATATATTAGTGGTGTACCTTTGACACTTTCTTATTGTTTAATGGATATATGATTAGGTAGTGACCATTGGTCACATAGTTATGGTTTGTTTCAAAATTTTGAGAGTTTTGGATTATATTTGGATATATATGTTATGGTCTCAATGTTCTATCCTAATTTTCACCTCTCTTGTATTATATATTTCATGTATTAACATATATATTTTTCTTATGGAGGCTTGATTAGAACTCCATTTTGGGTTTTTATTATATTTCCTTATTTGGATGATTTTTTGTGTGAAGTATTTATGATTATATCATGATAATTCATTGTGTTGATACTTTATATAATTATTTTTTGTTTGGTTTATTGTATTTTGATGGTGATCTATTTCACAATGGTATGTGTTCAATACCATTATCACCTATTGTCATCCCATGGATATAAAAAATATTCCTGGTATTATATCATTGCTTGAGTCAAGGGAAGTAGTTGTGATTAATGATATATTACATTATATCCATTATCAATAATGTTATCCCAAATAAGAATATAGAAGGGACCATCCTTTGGTTGTCTCTTTGGGAGTTTATTAGAATTATGTTTCTACCTATCACACTGTTTTGTTGTTTATATGTATAAAGTCTAAGAAAATTGGGAATTTTTATGTTTTTCATGATATTTTAATGGAAACATAAATAAATAAATAAAAATATATAATTATCTGAAAATATGAAATTTTTTTATTAAAAATGTGTGTGAAAATATTTTAGAAAAAACAACAACATTGGACAAGTGTTGTTCCACTGAACACTCACTTATTCCATGATTACGTTAATTATCTAATTGTATTTCTAAAATAACACCTATATATATCAATCCTAACACATTTTATTCTTTGATACCATACCAATTCATCGATATTGAGGTTTATCCTCTTATAAAATTGATTCAAATTCTAAATGACCTATATGCAAGATCTCAGGTTTTCCTATGATGTAAGGATCTTTTTGTATAAATGAATATTTTCGGCCAAATATGAATACCCTTAGAGGTAATGGGGGTATCAAGGGATTCCATGGATTTTTTTGGTTCCCAGAACACAAATTTTGGATAAAAATATCTAGACCACAAGGATAAGAGTTATTGTACACCTAAGCCACATGGTTTGGTGATATCATTTCTGGCTAGTCAAAGGGCTTTAGAAGCTTGAATATTTTGAATAAACTATGTGGATAGATGCCACTCTTATATGATAGATTCTATAATTTTTTATAGTGTATTGAGACGTGGGTTATTCTTGGTTTAGAAAACTGTGCACACTAACCATGGGAGGTAACCCTCCATACAATGAAGGGTGCATGATTAGTGCATGGTTTGGGACATTAATAAGTGGTATCAGAGCCTTAATTTATTGGATTTACTATTTTCGGACAATATATGGTGTTAGGAAGGAATATTATTTTGGTAATGAGTTGTTCTAGGGAGTAGTTATCACATGTATAGAAAAAATCCAATTTTCCACAAATGGAAATTATTGTTTTATGGATTAAACTATTAGAGTTGATTTGATTCCACCTTTATGTGAGGAACCTGTGGTTCGATGTTTATTATAATTAAAGATTTTACTATTGCCCAATGGGATGAGGGTTTCATCTCTTATATCATTTTAGGAACCTACTAGAATTAAAATTTCATGCATCATGTCATTCCATATAGGCTGCATTGCTTGACTGCATGACTTTGTGATATGTTCATTGTGTGATATACATGATATTTTTATAGATATATTGTGTAGGGGTTTAGGATACATGGTTGGTAAATAGAGATCATATCATAAATATATTGTTTCCTTATTATCCTATACTAGACACCCTGAATAAAAATTTATGGAATGCTGATTCACGGACCATATATCTCATGGGCAGGAATGTGTTATGGTGGTATTTAGGTGGAACTATATTTTTATTCATGAGGATTATGGGACCCAGTGGATCGTAATAATTAAACCATTTATTTCAATATATTAAATTGAAATGTAGAATAAATGTGAAATAAAATGGAAAATTAAAATGATGAAACAAATAACTAGACATAGCCTTGACATTTGAGTGTCTAGTAGGCAGTCTCACTAGTGATTATTATGATTGTTTATTTTAGCAATACAAGATTTAGGAGAAGGCTCTTTGGTATGATATTCTATAGGATTAGTTTTACCAGTATTATGATTATAACTATTAATTTCATGTTTTTGATCTTTTCTGAGGTGGTGATTAGATTTGTAGAGACATCCCACCATGAAGATGTCCAGTCATACAATATGAGGTTGGAAAAGAACATAATCCTGAGGTAGTGGTCCATGGTATATCATTGGACAATTTTATAGTGATAGCTGAGGCGACAATAGTTTTTCTAGACACATGTGTTGAGGAACACTTTTATGAGAAATTTACATACTTTGTAAATACTTTTACGAAGATATCATATCATTTCCCATATCTGGATGATCTAGAATGTTTGTTCTAGTAGTACAATACTCGCACATTTTTAAGGGATGGAAGTCCACAGGATTCAGGTTTTTGTCTTGATACTAATCTAAAAATATTTTTCTTTCTGAAGACACTTTTTGAGAGGACAGTGAAGTTTTCAACACACATGCTTCAGTGAGAAGAAAAGAACTTGTGGTATGTTTTAACCAGGATGATGCACTACGTGACATTGTTTAGTGAGATTTCAAGTCCTGATTCTAAAGAAAACAAGTTAATAATTGAGGTATGGATGTTTAATTTGTTTTTAGTATATCATTATGTAAATATATATGGAATACATATATGAGAAGATGGGTATTCTTGAAGTGATGATGCATGGAGTATTTTTATATGTTCACTTGATGTCATTGGATGTCACTAATGAGAAATTATACATATTAATTGTGATGATTGTTGTGATGAACTTAAAAGGTATTCAAGACAAGTGTTTATAGGGAAGGAACATTGTCTACAATAATTCAAATACCATGAAAATATTTATTTTCATGAACTGAAGAATAATAATTAAATAATATGATGATAAAAAATGTATGTATATATATAGCATGAAGAAGAATAAAATTTGGCAATTATTGAACTAATCTTAAAGCTAATGGACTTGTGTAAATAGAGACACATTTTTTCTAACATTGAAGATTATTTATGTTCATGAAAATATTCATATTCATGTGGATTGCATTTAAAGGGAATGTATTATCCCAATATTAGGCATGATGTATTGATGATGGTTTTTCATGTCGAATGAGTTTGTACAATGTCAGATGCTATTTGGGATCATCCAAAGCTCCTTGGAATTATTGAAATCAGCTAAGAATAGATTTTTTCAAACTGTATAAAGTGTTTGTGAAGTTGAGTTTGTGAATGAGGTTTTCATGTAAATGAGGGTTCATGGTTTTCATATAAAAATAAAATAGTTTTCTAAACATCAATAATGTGATGACATAGTATACTATTAGAAATAGATCATATTATATATTCATAAGATTTGAATATAAATAATATATCATACTATTTAAGTTACATTGATGGTATAATAAAATAAGGTTGATACCACACAATTCAGATTCCCATGCATTGTACACTAAACATTAATAAAGTAAATATAAAATATTCTATTTTACATATATGCGATTCTATATTCATGTGATGTGAATATAAAAATTTTAGCATATTGCTTGTGGTATATACAATGGAAACGAAATGATGGTTTATAGAATACAATTGAGGTTACCATGCACAGTATGCTAAACATAAATAAAGTGATTCCATAATTTTCTAGTTTACATTGATTCTATGCTATAATCTGGAGATGTGAATTGGAAAATTTTAGAATAATATATGTCTAATATATAGTTGATAATCGTACTATATGGGAATTGATTTTTTAAAATGCTATGGTGCTATGTGAATGAATAATTTTTTTCAAATGATTTTCTTCATGGATTGTAATTCTTTGAGAATATCCATATAGTATGCAGTGATGGTCTATTGCGGGTTTCCATGTAGTTCACATATAAATATATCTTCATAGATGATGATTAACTTTGTAGATGATGTCCTTTGCAGATAGTTGTGTCGATAGTGGATATGAGGAGATAATCTTCTGTAAACTACTTTTCATGATCGCATAATCTCCATACACTCAATGGTTTGATAACATCTATTTGATGGCTATAAATATAAGGCCAACTCTCTCTCTCTAATGGTGATTAATTATTTAATATAAGAGTGTATTTTTTTCATAAGATCTTATTATTCTCCATTTGGATTCTACAAATTAATTTTTTCTTTTTTCGAAGGATTAAATGGTATGTCACATTCAATGGTAATATTTCTTCTATGCTAAGGGTTTTTATTAACAATGTGGTCAACTGATATGCTATTTTCTTTACAGGTGAAGAGAAATGAAAACTTAAAAAATAATTTAATGAATATTCAAGCATCAATTTTCTAATAATCAAGAATATAAACCAATATTATGTGACTTTTCCTATATTATATGCTATGACAATTTCATGATCATATGAACAATTTAAAAAACTATTGGAATAATATACTATGAATAGTAAAGTAAATTTTTATACAATGAAACAACCAAGTTTCTAAGAATCAATAAATTCATCCAATAGTATGTGACTTACCATATATGCTACGTTGTGATTATTTCATGACCATACAGACAATTTGAAAAACAATTTTAAGAATTTATAGTGAATAGAAAAGTGAAGTGTTATTCGATGAAAGAATTAGTTTAGTAAGAATCATAGAATTAGACCAAAAGTAGTCTATATTTCATACAATCTATGCTATAATCATTGGAGAAATTTATCAAATTGTTTGGTCAATATACAGAGAAACAAATTGATGTGAAATATGATCAGAGCATTAGTACGCTATGCATCAAATAAGTGGTCCAATATTATGCTACATATAGTACATGCTATGATATGGTAATTTCATGATCATTAGAACAAATTATCATACTATTTAATCAATATACAAGGAATAGAAAACATATTTGAAATATTATTAGAGCATCAATATTCTAAGGATCAAATAAGTGGACCAATAATATGCCACATATCATACATTCTATGTTATGATCATTACATGTGTACAAGTTCAATTTAGTGAACCATTTGAAATTTACAAAAATTGGATAATAAAATGTGATGTCCATGAAATACACATGATTGCATGATGTATTTTTGTGTAAATTCATAGGATAAATTATTCTGAGTTTTAAAAGTCTATATTGTTCATAATATAATATTGAAGATATTGTTTTACCCACCTGAACACATTATTTGTGTTCTAGAATTCATCATAATAAGGATGAATCGTTGACCAAGTAGAAATATAATAAATATTTGATCATCAATAGAGATCATAATTTGAAGAGATTGAAGGTAGAATATAGTTGAAGTAAAAGGTAGTTCGGTCTGAGAATTCAGTAATCTAAGAATATCCAAATAATTCAAGATATTGTGTGAATGGGTTTCAAGACCAAAATTATTATTTCATGAACCTACTGATGTTATAGAATTACTAAGTGTGTATAACAGATCTAGTACTGTCATGGTGGATGATATAGTTCATGTTTCTCATGAGATACTATAAGAAAATAAGTATATTTCTATTTGTGGATCAAGAACATTTAGAAGAAGGGTTTTCAGACTATGGTGTCTACCTAGTTACTAGGGAGACTTTTGGCGGGGGTTTCTAACAAGGTTATAATAAGGAGAATAAAATATGAATGGGGTGTATAACTATTATCAATTGGAGTATTGACTATTGGGATGTGTAAATAGATCTTTTCCTATTCATTGTAATCACCTTCTCATATAGTGTAGAATCCATGTTTGGGGGATTAACCAAAAAGGAAAGGAGTATGTCTTTTTACCAAACATTTTACATATTGTGTTCTATTATACCATTGAATATTTATACATATGAAGTGATATTTTTAGATATAATTATGTGGATTGAGAACCATTAAGATTTCAAGAGGTTAAATTCAAAATAATGAAAATTCAAAAATTAAACCATTAATTCACCCCCCCCCCCCCCCTCTCAGTGTTCAATTCGTCCTAGGGTACTAAAATTTTAATCAAATCTGTGGTCCCTCTAATGATCATAAAGTTTCTTAGGATTGTTTTTCAATCCAGTATGATATAATAATTTTAGGAAGTGTTTGAGTTACAAAAGGTGTAGAGATAAGTATTTAATCCTATGGTTAAAAATATTTGGAGTTTTTCTAAAATACATAAGAATTGGAAGAGAAGAGTGGAAATGAAGTTAAAGAATAATCCAAATGTTAATGGAGAAATACCATTGAATAATGGTAATTAGATTTTTACAAGTAGTAATTATTAGTATGATTATTATTCTTCTAATGAACTGGTTTGAGGATAATTAATCACATGGTAATCTTATTTTTGAATTAAAATAGCATATAAAGAATATTCCTAAATAAGGGGTTATGTGTACTTTTGGAACTATCAAGGTACTCCTTTTTGATAAAGCTTAGATGGAATAATAAGTTAAATAATTTGAGGACAGACCATGTAAGAATATTAGAAAGGTCAACACTCTCATAGATCATGTGTATGTAACGGAAAAATCTATTTTTCTTAATAAATAATAATTTCGAATGTATAACAATAAGAACAATGTATTTGAGAATATTTTTAAGGAATACATTCATGGACTTGAAAATTTTCACAATGTCTCTATGGATGTTTAGAATTCTCAACTGGATATCAAATCCAAGGGGATCAAGGAGCCTGACTCATTGTTGTAATAGAAGATTGTATTGCATCACATTGGTGATGAAAAAAATTAGGAATGACTATGAAGATAATGTGGAATTTATTGAAGATCATCAGAATTCACTCAGCATGAGATATCGTGAATTGAAAATTAAATTGAACCATTTTGGAAAGACTTATGTGGATACCTCACAATCAAAAATGTATCTATCTACTTCAACACAATTCTCATTCAAGGATTCTACTATTAAATAATATTCTTCACATGCAAAAAAGATCATTACATAATCTAATTATACTTATAAATAATAAGTAATGAAAGAGTTATCATCCATATCCCAATGTAATATTATTTAAATATATTTTTATAAAAAGTATAGGTTAAAATAAAAACTCTTTAAAAATATGGATGATGATAAATGGTGAAGAACCTAAAACCATGTCAATGATGGATATAAGAAGATTTATAATTACTGGTTCCCCATAATAATCCCAGCAGGTGGTGAAGAAGAACCAAAAACATTATGATGGAAATATTGGACATCAACCATAAAATAAAATAATATAATGGTTTGTGTTTTAATGTTGGTGCTGTAATAGATTTGGAAATGTTTTCTGGATTATTGGTAAAATAGATTAAATTATATATAAAAAATAATCCAATATAAAGGGGAATAATTTCAGAGATAAAGAAACAACATTTATAGACTAATAACAAAATTCTACCTTTAAACTAATTTTAACTTCTTTGTTATGTCTATTATGTTTTCAATAAAACTGTCAGAAATGGGATACATGTACATCTCCAAATTTTTTAAGAGGCTATGAACCACATGACAAATAATTGACATCATGTGGTAGAAATCAACAAAATAAATAAAATTATATTAGTCCTAATAAATTTATTGAGATGAAATCCATGGACTCAATACATAATAAACATCAGAAAAAACTAGGTCCATGAAGATGAAAATGAGTGATACAACTTGTAATAGATATATTAATAATGTCACTCATGTAAATACATGTGGAAACTCTAAACAAGATATAAATATTTCTAAGGATATTCCTGTGATTTTTCAGCTGGTTTGGAGAAAGATAGAAAGTTTGAAGAAGCACAAGAAAAAGATCATGATAAAGTTTAAATAAAGATTTAAATTGAAGAAGGAAATTTCATAAATTCTTTTCGTAAATAGAAAACTCATATGTTGGTAAAGTTCTTTATTATAGATTCAATAAATCTAGACATAATGCAAGAGGATTCTTCACCACATTTCGAGCACAATAAGAAGTCATGAATAGAATTAATCATACAGTAGAATATGTATAAGAAATTAAGTATTAAGAAATAAGAACCATCTCACACAATTAAAGGATATGTGTGGTATTATCCATTTCACTAAAAGATCAATGTGCATATTATATGTGGAGGCATGGATTATGGATTATGAGGAGCAACATGGTTGACAAAAATATCTCAAATTTTCTTTGCACATTGAGGAACAACTGACCCCTCCATATTCCCTTATATATTTGGGTGTTTTTAACTAAAAATATTTTGAATTTAATGAGATGTTTAAGGCTATGAATTCTACACATCATGATGATATTTTAGTTCATGGAGTTTACTAACTTCCAGGAAATGGAAGAAAGGTGTGTATCCCTTGAGGACGAGCATTGATGGGATGAAACTGTCAGATCTTCATTTCATAGTGAATGTGGTACATCTAAAAAAATTTATAATATTTGATGTTATGGTATAAAAATCACACATTCATCCCATGTTCATAATTATATTATTCATATCAATTAATGGAGAGTGCTTGATTGATGTTAGGATAACAAAATTGGGGGTTTATATATAATTTTTACATGGATTTCATAATGTGTTTGTTGAAGTATGTGCAGGATATAGTATTTCATTATTGTATTAGATTATTTATGAAGCCTATAATAATATTTGAGGATTTCTGAGCATAATCTCACATGCATGGTATTTATGGACAGATTGTAAAACCTTGGGTGCACCTATCAAGTTTTCCACACCAGGTTAAGAAATGTAGACCTAGAGTTGATTAAAAAGGATTCTTTCTAAGAGAATAATAAGATAAAATTCAACTATATGATTTGATAAAGAAATTTTCATATAAAGGAAATGATTATGTTTTAGAGAAAAATGTTAGATTAGAATATCCCCCACTGACCGTTGGAATTTATTTTTGATAAGGGGGAGAAAATATTGACTTCGTAAATTATAGAAGTATTGACAAAAAATTTAAAGGGGGGATTTAAGAACACAATATCATGATTGATGAATTAATTTTTTTGGTAGTATATCATAATGTCAATATATGTTGATTACTTATATGAGGAGATATGGATGCTTCAAGCAGTGATTCCTGGAGAATTAATATGCACTCACTTGATCGAACATAATTTCATGCATGAGAGACTTTCCGTATCAATTGTAATGATTATTGTGATGGTATTAAAAATAATTCAAGGAAAGTGTTCATGGTTATGGAAAATTATCAATGACAAGTGAAATATCTTTATAATTTTTATTTGTTAAAAAATAATAAGGATAATTAAAGAAGATGGGCAATAAAATTATTGTGTATAAGTCATGAAGAAGAATAATTTTTTACAATTGTTTAACTAATCGTAAATATCAAGGACTTATGTCAATAGTGAGAGAAAGTTCAAAACATGGGAGATTATTAATATCCAAGAAAATATTCATTTTCATCCCGATTTTATTTGAAGGACATGAAATATTCCTATATTTGGAATGGGGTATTGATGATGGTTTTTCACGATGAATGGTTTTTTACAACATCAGGTTCCATGAGGGATCATCAAAAGATCATTGGAATTATAGAAAACAAATAAGTATGGATTTTTTGAAACTATAAGAAAAATTTGTGGAGTTGAGTTTGCGACTAAGGCTTCCATGTAAATGAGGGTTCATTGTTTTAATATAAAAATTCAACAGTTTACTAAACATAAATTAAGTGATACCATAGTATTCTATTTGACATGTATTCCTTATTATATTCATGTCAATTATTATAAACTATTTAGCATACTATTTGAGGTACATTCAGTGGAAAATGTAAGCTGGTTGATAGAACACAATTGAGATTCCCATGCATAGTAAGATAATAATAATTAAAGTGAATTTGTAGTATGTTATTTTACATATATTATATGTTATATTCATGTTATGTGAATATAAATAATTTGACATTCTATTTGAGGTACATTGATTGGAAAATAAAACCAGGCTGATAGAAAAAAATTGAGATGCCCATGCACAATATGCTAAACTTTGATAATTTGATTCCACAGTACACCGTGTCACATAGATTCCATGATACATTCATGAGATATGGATTGGAACAATTTGTCATTCTATATTTGAAATATATAGTTGAGATGTTTACTATCTAGGAATTTATTCCCTAAAATGATATGGTGGTACATGAACGAGGAATGACCCATTATTGACATGCTTCATGGATAGTAATGCTTTGAGAACTGCCATGTAGTATGTGTTGATGGTCCTATGTGCGGTTCCATGTAGTTCATAGATGAATATTTCTTCTTGCATGATGATATTCTTTTTGGGTGAACTCCTTTCCACACATCCATGATGATGGTGGATATGTAGATATGACCCTTTTAAAACATCATTACAGGATTAAAAAAAATTCATGTGCTAAATGGATTGATAATATCTATTTGTTTACTATAAATAGTAGGCTAACTCTCTCACTAAAGGCAATCAATAATTTGTAAGAAGTGTTTATATTGATTAGAAGCTATTATTCTACTCCATTTGGGTCCTTTAAAGAAATTTTTTCTTTTAGTGAAGTATTAAATATAATGTGAGGTGTTTTTCTAAGAGAGGAACTATAATAAGTGTATTTATTTTCTTAGTGGTGAAATGCTATGATATTTTATATATGATTTATGTTCTATGAAAAAATCAAAAATAATTTAAAGAATATTCAAGAATCAGTTCCCTAGAAAAAAAAATACAACCAACAGTATGCAAATTTTCATAAATGTTATCCTATGATCATGAAATGATCATAGGAATTTTTTTTAAAACTATTTGAAGCGTATAATGTGAATAGAGAAGTGAAGTTATATGTGATGAAAACATATGTTCACTATGCATCAAGAATGTAAACCAAAAGTATGTGACATATCATATATGCTATGTTATGATCATTTGATGACCATAATAAGAATTTTACAAACTGTTTGAAGAATTTATAATGAATAGAAATGTGAAATGATATGTGATTAAAGAATCATTTTGATAATAATCAAAGAAGTGTACCAGTATTATGCTATATATAATACATGATACAATATGAACATTTCATGATAATTGGAAAAATTTAGCATATTTTTAGAACAATATAATGTGAATTGAAAACATATGTGAAATATAATTTGAGCATAATCACACTAAGCATCAATTAATTGTACCAACAATATGCTACATATCATACATGATATTCTATGGTCATTTCATGATCATTGGAACAATTTAGCATATTGTTTGATCAATATACAATGAATAGAAAAATTATGTGTAATATGATCCAGGCATCAGTAAACTAAGCATCAATGAAGTGTACAAACAATATGTGATGTATCATACATTCTATGTTATGATATTTTCATTTATGAACGATCAATTTAGAATATTGTTTTATATTTAAAAAGTTGATAAGTAAATGGGATTTCAATGAATTGCACATGGTTTTATGATTTATTTGAGTTGATATTTAGAAAAATAGTTTATTCTATGTTATTTAATTCTATATATTGCATAAAATTATATTGAAGATATTTTGTGCACCACTTGATCACATTATCTGAGGTCTGGAATTCACCAGAAGAAGGAAGAATCATTTCCCAAGAAGAAAGATGAGAAATATCTATTCATCACTAAAGATTAGAAGTCGATGAAACCGAATGTAGAATATAATTGCAAGAGAAGGTAGTCAGGTCTGATAATTCAATAATCTAAGAAGATCTGGATTAATCAAGATCTGGTGTGAATTTATTTGAAGACCACCAAGCTTATTTCAATAAGTTTTTGAAGATAATTAATTACTACATGAGGATAATAGATCTAGTAAACTCTTTGTAACATCCCAAATAAATAGAGAAATATGAAACTTTCATATTTATTAATATTTTTTGTATTAAATATTAATTTTACTTTAAATGGGATTTTATGTTTGATGGCGTACCTGATACACAACAACATGTTTCATTGAAATCTTACGTTGCACACTAATAATATAATATTATTATTTTAAATCGTAGTTTATGCCTTGTCGTTGTATTGGCAGGAGTTATTATAACTAACTAAAATATGGTTATATATGTTTGTTAAATGTTTTTACATGTATCCAATAAATGTTATGGGCTTAAAATGGGAATGAATCCAATTTTAAGAATGAATACTCTAATATTCACTTAAAGGTTGATTTACCGCCTTTTAATGGAGATCCCTTTTTAAATATAGTTTTTTTCACTTTTATATGTTATATTTGAAAAAAATATATTTTTTAGAATCGGAACATCAAACTTTACTGTGGGTAAATTTTTGGTATTTTTCTGATAATGATCATGTTTTTATGGATAGTGAAAAATACTGTATTTTAATTCAAAACTGCCTTTTAAGCTAATTTATGAAAATGGATAGATTATAATTTTAATTGTTTTTCATGTGTAAATATATTATATTTTTACCATTTAATCTATTG
Organism: Viscum album; assembly: GCA_963277665.1. Taxonomy (NCBI): domain Eukaryota; kingdom Viridiplantae; phylum Streptophyta; class Magnoliopsida; order Santalales; family Viscaceae; genus Viscum; species Viscum album. Next base: position 827,912,518 of record OY728162.1, read on the forward strand.
GTGGTTTTTGGAAGCAATTTCACTTTGAAAGTGGTCATAATCAACTGTCAATCTTTTGATAGTTACTGTTTTCTAAAAACACGCTATTTGATTTGATACCGGGAATTAATTTTAAATAAAATAATGAAACTTTTATGTTTTGAATTTTGTAAAATAGACATAATTTTTGAATTCATAATATCAAATATATCTTAGACTGAATTTTTTGTAATTTTTCTGAAAAACTACAATTTTTGATGAATAGTGAAACCACTAAGTTATAGTTAAAAAACTAACTTCTTCATTTAAATGAAATCTTAACGCTTCTGTGAATTGAATTATAAAAATCGTACATAAATTGTTGTTATTAGTAAGTAAAATTTGGTTCAATGTGATGAAAATATTTTTTGGTGAATAGTATCTTTTGACTTTTATTTACCGCGGTTAAAGGTAAATAGGGAAATTCAAGGTAAAAAGAATATTATAATTATTAAAAATTACCTTAACACTTGTCCTAATATTATTAGATGAGTCATGACCGACCAATTAAATCCTTGGGTCGATTTTGGGAACCCATCGAGCCACGTGGGAGTGACAATAAAACTCTAGATTAATTAATTTAATTAAATGAAAAAAATGACATAAACAAATATCTTTTAATAAATTAATTTTTACATTAGGTTATATAAGTTATATTTTAGAATATAAATATTAATTATAAATATAAAAATATTACTTAAATCATTGTATTTTTTTATAAATTTTAGACCTCAAATAAATTAAATTATTTATGACACAATAAGGATGCAATGTTTAACTCATTAATATATGATTTAAATAAATAAGATTATAATGATTAAAATATTATCCAAAACATGCACAATTTTTAATGGATGATTTTATTTAGAATATGGGTTGCCTTATACTATACTTTAATTATTTTAGTACCTTTTGAAACCAATTATATGTTTATAATAATATAATGTTTTCACAAATTCCTAAAGAGCCCCTCCTCTCCCTTATAAAAGGAGACCACTTCTAACCAATTCATCACACCTCTCAAGACTTTTGGAACATCCATCCTCTGTCCAATTAATCTCTCTACATCCTTATCCTACTCTTAGAAGACTTGACATAGGCTGAAGTCTCTTTAAGAAACTCTTTTGGTTCATATCAAAGGGAGTTACCCGAATTGAAGGTAATGATTTCTCTTAAATTCTTTTCTTTTATTTTACTTCTCCAACACCTAAACTTTTTATATTCCTTTTTTTGTAACAAAAACAGTATCCTCAGATATACTAGTGTGTTTTTATGAGAATTATTTGAGCTACACATACACACACCTCTATCTAATGGGTGAAGAACATACTGTTTCTGTGGATTGAAGACTAACGCCTCAAGAAACGATGATTATTCAATTATCTCCTACCACCTCTCATGGTGACCATTATGGTGAAACTATATTTCTATATGATATATATTATGTTTATTTTTTTTATTCTTCTGTATTTTCCATTTATATATTTTTTTATGTTTTCTATAGTGGGTAAATATGATAATCTCATTAGAGGACGTGCGGACTACCACCCCCACAAAGTGATATGACTCATTCATGCCTTATGTGGAATGTATAAAGGATGGAGTTAATAATATTATATATGATATTATACTATAATTATAATATAACAATGTATAATTATGTTTTAATTCCATTTAAATACGAAATGGAAATGGAAGTACATTTCATGCGTACGTACGTTTTACCGTCTCCATGAAGGGTGCATTTTATTTCATACCTCTAGATGTTATGTACTATTATAAGTACAGGTATATACTAGATATATATGAAATATATGATATCTAAATCATGAATATCATTCTGGATATAATTAACTTTTACCACATTAGTAACATGTAATTATAAGAAGTCCATTTTCGACTCAAGTACTAGATATCGACAAAACGACTTTTATTAACATAAATGACAATGTAATGTTTATAACATGGTAATAAGTGATATAAAAGGAATAATATACAAGAAAAAGGATCATAATAAAGTAGAAATTTACTTTATTTTATTATTCAATAAATTAAAGAACGAACGGGTCAAGTCAGATATGAAGTAAGGGACTTCGTCTCAATATCCTTTCATTAAGGAATATTTTGTTTTATACACAAATTTCTTTTATACTGTGTATAAACCAAATTTTATTTTACTTTTATTCAAAAGTAATCTTTTATCTACAAAGCGTTTTACTAAACGACAAAAATAAATGTTTCTTTTAACATATGCGGTGAAAACGACCTTTTCCTCCGCTGCGAGTATTATTTGATCTTTGGCTTCATTAACAAGACATAATGTTTTTTAAAGGAAAATAAATTCAATATAATATTTTATGTATTTTAGTATTGAAAATGGTTTTGATAATGGATTTGGAATGTCAATATATTTATGTGACATATATTTTGATTGAAATGTTGAAATGTTTTCTTTACTTTATATTTGTTGTATGCGTTATGATTTTATAATGGTACTTGGACATTTGACGAGTGGATACATGATAAACCAAATGACGGGTGGTGTCATGATAAACCAGGATGGGTGGTTACATTAAAACCTCTAATGAATTTGGTATGGAGTTCGGCCGTATGGATATTCCATTTATAAATATGTGAGGAAGTCGACCGTATGTTTATTCCATTTAAGCATGTTTATGTCCCACAAAATATTTATATGTTATGTGTTTTATATATGGTTTTCATGGTAATATATTGGTTTCAAAAGGGTAATCAATTATATTTTATTTAGTGAAGAGTATTTACTACTTCATAAAGGTGAAATGTATTTCTTGTGATAAAGTATTCATGGTTTACTCATTGTTTTGAAAAAATAACAGTTTTCCTTCCTTGTGTATCCCGTACTGAGCTTTTTATGCTCATCATAAGTTTTTTTGAATTGTTTCTCACATGAAATAAAGTGGAATATGGTCAAGGATGGGATCAAAGAAAATTCATTCTTTCTAAATCATGGAACTGGATATAAATCATTTTTTAAGAGTTTTTATTTTATGAAAAAAATGGAAACTGAGTAGAAGTGTCTAATTTTTAATCTTTTAAGATCTAATCATTATGTCCTAATTTTCAAATACTCTAAACCTAAAATTGTCTTTAATGTGAATTATTCATTTAATTAAATTTTATGTAATGTTTTAAGGTCAAGGACTTATATTTTATATCAAATGTCAGTTTAGTTAACATAATTAGTTAGAGTATTGTTAATTTAATGTCCGTGAATTAATTTATGTTAATATTGAAATGATATAGCATTTAATTATTACCATGTTTCTTAACCTAAGACATATTTTTTTCAAAATGGTTTTCTGTAGAAGAAATAGGGCAGCTATGTTGGGATGACATCAGGAGGAAGACAAGCTTCCAAATCAGCAACCTGAAATGGTCACAGTCGGAACTGAATAGTTTTTGTTAGTGATGGAACAGTTGACTCAGGCTATAAATGATGGTGGTATTAATGAAAGAGATCATCTAGATCAACCATAGATGAACTTTTTTTGTAGTGGATCATTTCATGAGGAAACATCCCCCATCATTCATAGGATCATCTGGCCCTGTTCTAGCAGAAGGGTGGATTAAGGCAATGGAGAAGATTTTTGATGTTATGGGTTGTTCAGAACATCAAAAGGATAGTCTCACTGTTTATCGTTTTGAAGGTGAAGTTGATCAGTGGTGGTTGATGGTTAAAAATATCATTGATAGTGAGGAAATTGACTCTCTTGATTGGGATGAATTCAAAGGAATGTTTCATGAGAAATATTTTCCTAAGGTGGTTCATCATAGGATGGAAAAAAAATTCCTCGAATTGAGGAAGGAGGATGAATCAGAGGCTGCTTATGATGAAATGTTCCCTTGACTGGAAAGGTATGCACCAAATTTCATCCGAGATCATGATAGTAAAATAAATCGATTTTACTCAGGATTGAAGCCACAATATTGAATAGTGTTAGCCTCTCATGAGTTCAAAAGATATGAAAAAATTGTTCGATGTGCGGAGAAGGTGGAAATGGAGTTTTTTGACGATCAAGTTTTCTTAGAAAAACAACAAAATAAAAGGTCTAGTTGAGAGGAAAATGGGAATAATTAATCAAAGAATCCTGGAGGTAAGAAAACCAAATATCCATCTTGTAAGAATTTTGGTAAGAAGAATCCCAGAGAATGTTTATCAATGTCCAGAAAGTGCTTCTGGGGTGGTATGTCTGGTCATATTTCTCATAACTATAATGAAGATGATCAAGTAGGAAATGAAAATCCATTGGTAAGATGTTTTAAGTGTAATGAAATGGGTCATTAGGAAATTGAGTGTCCAACAAAGAACTCAACTGAGGGAAAGCAGCCAGACTACAACCAGAAAGAGGTGGAAAAATCCTTTGTAACTACTTCAGCAGATGTTGGGCCATCGAATGATGTAGAATCAGGTACACTGTTTGTATGTTCATATTATTCCAACGAGTTATTTGATTCAGGTTTTACTCATTCCTTCATTTCTAATATGGTTTCTAGTAAATTGGAAATTTCATCTCATGATATGAATACTGAACATATGGTAAAAACACCTAGAGGAAATGATGAGACAAAAAGAAATTATAAGAACCTTCATGTCCTTGTGTGCAGAATAATCCTACCTGCAAACCTTATTTTTTTTTACTATAGTAGAGTTTGATGTTATTTTGGGCATGGATTGGATATTTGTTTATCTTGCTAAGATTTACTGCAGAGCTAAAGAGGTTTCTCTTCAGAAATATTTTCGGGTTGTGTACAAGATTGAACCCTTTATTTTTATAACATATCATAAAATTGAAAAACTAGTAAAATATGGAAATAAATGTTACCTTGAATATATTGTTGAAAATAAAGGGACTGTTCAGATTAATGATTTTCCAGTGGTAAATTAGTACCTTGATGTTTTTTCTTGATGAGTTTCCTTGTATAATACCTGATTGTGAAGTTGAATTTACTATTGACTTAGTTCTTGATGTTATTACAATTTCAAACCCCCCATATCGAATGGCTCAAATTGAATGTTTAGAGTTAAAGAAGAAATTGTAGGAGTTATTAGATAAAGGTTTCATTCATCCTAGCACATCACCATGGGGTGATCCTATCTTGTTTGTTAAAAAGAATGATGGTTCAATGAGACTTTACATTGATTATAGGGCATTGAATAACATCACTATTATGAAAAAGTATCATTTTCCTCATATCGATGATTTATTTGAGCAGCTCCAGGGAGCTCAGGACTTTTCAAATATTAACATGAGGTCGGGGTACCATCTGATGAATGTAAAGGAAGAAGACGTTTTGAAGATTGCCTTTCATACTAGATATGGCCATTATGAATTTGTAGTTATTCATTTTTTGTTAACCAATTCACATGTTGTCTTCATGGATCTTATGAATAGAATTTTCCATGAGTTCTTGGATAATTTTGTGGTTGAGTTCATTGATGATATTTTGGTTTATTCAAAAAGTAATGAAAAGAATGAAAGTCATTTAAGGGTTTTCATGAAAACCTTAAAAGAAAAGAAACTATTTGGAAAATTCAGAAAGTTTGAGTTTTAGTTACAACAAATATCATTCCTTGGTCAGATTATTTCAAAAAATGGCTTAACTATTGATCCTACTAAAACAAAAGTTGTTGAATAGTGGTCAAAACCCACAAATATAATCAACATTCGTAGTTTTATTGGTTTGGTAGGTTATTATCGGAATTTTTTTGAAAACGTTGCACGGTTATCTAGTCTAATGACTATGTTAACATGAAAAGGTGTTAAGATTATCTGGAAAAAATATTGTGATGATTGTTTTTAGGAATTGAAAAGAATATTGGTGAATGATCTAGTTTTGGCACTGCCTTCCATAAATGGTGAGTTTTTTATATATATTGATGCTTCTTTGAAAGGACTTGGTTGTGTCTTTATGCAGAATGATCAGGTAATTGCTTATGCTTCACATCAGTTGAAACCTCATGAGTTAAATTACCCTACACATGATTTTGAATTAGATGTTGTTGTTTTTGTTTTAAAAATTTGGAGCTATCATTTTTAGGGAGTAAAGTTTGAAATATATACTGATCACAAAAGTTTGAAATATATATTCACTCGAAATGAATTGAACATGATACAGAGGAGATAGTTGGAATTAATCAATGATTATGATTTCACAATTCATTACCATCCTAGAAATGAAAATAAAGTGGTTGATGATTCAAGTCGAAAAACTAACGCTTCATTAACCATGCTACATTTGGAATGAGATCCTTTTGTTTTTTTTTTTGATGAACTTTGTCATAGATGTTAATGGTGCAAGAAATTTGTCTGTTTTGTTTTAGTTGTCAATGAAGTAATCTCTATCAGATAGAATTAAGCAAGTACTGAAGGAAGACAGTGAGTTGCCAAAAAATGTATATTTGGTTCAGAAGGGTAAGTTGCATGATTTTAACATTGATAATGATTGTGTTTTGAGATTTGGGAAGATATTATGTGTGACATGTGATTCACTTTTAAAGAATTAGTTCTTCTGTGAATCTCATAGTTCTCTATTTTCAATTCATCCAGGCATTACTAAGATGTACAGAGATCTTCGGGAGTATTACTGGTGGTATGGAATGAAATGAGATATTGCTAATTTTACTGTGATGTGTTTGAATTGTCAGCAGGTTAAAGAAGAGAGGTAGTTACCTAAAGGGATGCTTCAGTATTTACCAGTGCCAGAGTGGAAATAAGAAAATATATCCCTAGACTTCATTATGGGATTACCAAATACATCTCGAGATAATAATGCAATCTGGGTTATTGTTGACCGATTAACTAAATCTGATCATTTCCATATTATTTGAGATACTTTTCTCTAGATTATATTTCTTGGTTGTATGTTAATTAGATATTCAATTTACATGGTGTTCCCCTCTCATAATATCTGATCGTGATCCCAGGTTTACATAAAATCTTTGGAAAGTCCTTTATAAGTCGTTGGGTACTGAATTAAATTTTAGTTCAAGTTTTCATCCACAATCAAATGGGCAGTCAGAATGAACAATTCAGACCATGGAGGATATGCTATGAGCTTGTACACTGAATTACCAGGGCTGTTGGGACCAATATCATTCTTTGGATAAATTGTCTTATAATAACAATTTTCAGTCCAGTTTACAGATGGATCCATTTGAGGCATTATATCGAAAGTGTTGTCAAACTCCATCTTTTTGGGATGAAGTAGGTGAAAAGAAGCTGATGGTACTAGAATTGGTAGAATAGTTGGAAGAAAGATTTTAGTTGATTCCTAAGAACATGAGAACATCTCATAGTATTCGGAAAAGTTATGCACATAACTGGTGGAAGGATCTCACTTTTGAGGTAGGTGATCATGTCTTTCTCAAAATTTCACCATGAAAAAGTGTGATGATGTTTGATAAGAAGGTAAAGTTGAGTCCGAGGTTCATTGGACCTTATGAAATCCTAGAGAAAGTTGGATTAGTAGCTTATAGAGTGGATTTACCTCCATATTTTTTCAAGGTACACAATTTTTTTCATGTTTTGTTGATGAGAAAGTATATTCCAAAACCATCCCATGTTTTGAGCCCGGAGGTAGTTCAGTTGGAAGAGAATCTCTCTTTTGAGGAACAAACAGTTCAGTTTCTTGGCAGAAGATAGAATGTGTTGTAGAATAAGGTAATTAATTAGGTAAATGTTTTGTTGAAAAACCATATGGTTAAAGAGGCAACCTGGGAATCTGAAAATGCTATCAGGGATAAATACTTCCACTTATTTGATAAGTGATTAAAATTGCGAGGACGCAATTTCCAAAAGGGGTGAAGGATTTAACATCCTAGATAAATAGAGAAATATGAAATTTTCATATTTATTAATATTTGTGAATTAAATATTAATTTTAATTTAAAGTGGTTTCTATGTTTGATGGCATACTCGATACGCAATAACGAGTTTCTTTGAAATCTTACGTTGCACACTAATAATACAATATTATTATTTTAAATGGTAGTTATCCCCTAGCCATTGTGTTGGTGGGAATTAATAGAACTAACTAATATATAGTTATATATGTTTGTTAAATGTTTTTACATTTATCCAATAAATGTTATAGGATTAAAATGTGAATTAATACCATTGTAAACATAAATACTCTAATATTCACTAAAAGGTCGATTTACCTCCTTTTAATGGAGAACCCTTTTTAAGTTTATTTTTTCTCACTTTTATATGTAATATTTGACATAATATAATTCTTATTTAGAATTGGGACATCAAAATTTACATTGGGTAAATTTTTGGTATTTTTCGAATAAAAGTCATGTTTTTTATGGATAGTGAAAAATACTGTATTTTAATTGAAAACTTCATTTTAATTTAATTTATTTATATGGTTAAATTATCATATTAATTGGTTTTAATGTATAAATAGACTATATTTTTACCATTTAATTTATTCTTTCTCTTTGGAATCAATTTCACTTCAAAATTGGACATAATCAACTGTCAATCTTTTGATAGTTATTATTTCTTAAAAACACTCTATTTGTTTTAAGAATGAGAAATAATTTTAAATTAAATAATTTAACTTTTATGTTTTTAATTTGGTAAAATAGAAATAATTTTTTAATTCATAATATAAAATATATATTAGACGAATTTTTTTTATTTTTATGAAATACATTAATTTTTGATGAATAGTGAAACCACAAAGTAATAGGTAAAAAACTGACTTTTCCATTTAAATGAAATTTTACTACTTATGTGAATTGAATTTTGAAAATCTGACATACATGGTTTCTAGTAGTAAGAAAAATGTGGTTCAATGAGATAAAAATAATTGTTGGTGAATAGTAAATTTTGACATTTATTTACCGTGGTTAAAGGTAAATAAGGTAATTTAAGGTAGAAAGAATATTATAATTATACAAAATTACCTTACAACTTGTCCTAACCATACTGGACGAGTCATGTCCAACTAAGGGAATCTTTGGGTCTATTTTCGGACCCCATGGAGCCACATGGGAGTGATAATAACACAATATATTAATTAATTTAAAGTAAATGCAAAAATGACATAAACAAATAACTTTTAATAAATTAAATTTTACATAAGAGAATATAAGTTATCCTTTTGACTATAAATTTTCATTGGATAGATAAAAATATTTTCCTACATAATGGTATTTTTTTATATTTTTTAGACATCAAATAAATTAAATTATTTATGAAAAAATAATGATGCAGTGTTTACCTCATTAATAAATGATTTAAATAAATAGGATTATAATGATTAAATTTTTATCCAAAACTTGTCCAATTCTTATTGGATGATTTTATTTCAAATATTAGTCATCTTAAATTTGACTTTAATTATTTTTTGACCTTTTGAAACCGACGATATGTTTATAATAAAATAATGTTTTCACACTTTCCTAACGAGCCCCTCCTCTCCCTTATAAAAGGGGACCACTTTTAACCAATTCCTCACAACAATCAAGTCTTTTGGCTCATGAAAACACTGCCAAATTAATCTCCCTACTTCTCTATCCTCTTCCTATAAGCCTTAATCATGGAAGAAGTCGCTTCAAGAATCCCTTTTGGTTCATATCAAATGGAGTTACCTGAATTAAAGGTAATGATTTCTCTTAAATTCTTTTATTTTATTTTACTTCTCCAACCCCTAAACTATTTTTATTCATTTCTTTTGTAAAAAAACATGTATCAAAAATATAATATGATGTTTTAATGATATTTATTTGAACTACGCATACACAGACATCTATCTAATTTGTGAAGAACATACTGTTTCTTTGGATGGAAAACTGACGCCTCATGAAATGATGATTGTTCAATTATCTCTTACAGCCTCTCATGGTGACCATTATGATGGAACTGTATTTATATATTATGTATATTATATTTATGTTTCTTTATTACTCTATATTTTCCCTTTATATAATTCCTTTATGTTTTCCATAGTGGGAAAATACGATAATCTCATTAGAAGAAGTGCGGACTACTACCCCATCAAAGTGATATGACTCGTTCATGCCTTACATAGAACATATAAAGGATGGAGTTAATGATATTATATATGATATTATACTGGAATTATAATATAACTATGTATCATTATTTTTTAATTCCATTATAATAATATATAGAAATAGAAGTAGCATTCATGCGTACGTACGACTTACCGTCTCCATGAATGGTGCATTTCATTTCTTAACTCTAAATGTTATGTAATATTATAAATACATGTATATACTGGATATATATGAAATATATGATATTTAAATCATGAATATAATTCTTTTATATAATGAAATTTTATCACATTAACAACATGTAATTATAAGAAGACCATTTTTGACTCAAGTATCAAATATCGACAAAACGACCGTTTTTAACATAAATGAATATGTAATGTTTATAACATGTTAATAAGTGATATAAAAAGAATAATAGACTTGAAAAATTTTATTAAGAAAGTATAAATTAACTTTAGATTATTATATATGAAAGTAATGAACGAATGGGTCAAGTCTGATATGAGGTAAGGGACTTTATCTCGTTATCCTTTCATTGAGGCATATTTTTTTTATGCACCAATTTATTTTATACAGTGTATAAACCACATTGACTTTTAATTTTATACAAAAGGAATCTTTTCTATATGAATAATTTTTCTAAACGACAAAAATGAATTTTTCTTTTAACATAAGCGGTGAAAACCAACTTTTTGGCCACCGTGAGTATTATTTGATCTTTGGCTTCCTAAACAAGTTGTAATGATTTTAAAAGGAAAAAAAATTCCCTATACTCTTTTATGTGTTTTGTTATTATAAATGGTTTTGATAATGGTTTTGTTATGTCAATATATTTAAGTGATATATATTGTGATTAAAATTTGGAAATGTTTTCTTTCCTTTATATTTGTTTTATGTGTTATGATTTTATAATGGTACTTAGAAATTTGACAGTTGGTTACGTGATAAACCAAATGACGGGTGGTGTCGTGATAAACTAGGAAGAGTGGTTATGTTATAATCGCAAATGGATTGGGTATGGATGTCATCCATATGGCTATTTCATTTAGTGATATGTGTGGAAGTCGACCGTATGGATATTTCATTTAAGTATGTTTACGTCTCAAGTTACCTTTATATGTTATGTGTTGTTTATATGGGGTTTATGGTAATATTTTGGTTAAAAAAGGGTAAGAAATTATCTTTTATTCATTGAAGAGTATTTACTACTTCATAACGGTGAAAAGTATTACTTATGATAAAGTATTCATGGTTTACATGTTGTTTTGAAAAACTAACAGTTTTCCTTCTTTGTGTATCCCTTACTGGGCATTTTATGCTCATCCCATGTTTTTTTGAAATTTTTTTCACAGGACATAAAGTGGAATTGGTTCAAGGATGGGATCAAGGAAAATTCATTCTATCTAAAACATGGAACTGGATATGACTCTTTTTGAAGTGTGTTTATTTTATGAAAAAAATGGAAACTGAGTAGAAGTGTCTACTTTTTAATCATTTGAGATGTAATATTTATGTTCTAATTCTCTAAAACTATAAACCTAAAAAGATACTCAATGTGAATTATTCATTTAATTAAATATTATGTAATCTATTAAGGCTAGGTCCTTATACTCATGGAGTTCGATCTCTTTCAAGTGTTTTAGGAGAAACCAGAAGCAAACAGTGATCGTTCAATTTGTGGATTAAGAACATTAATAAAAAAGAGCTTGGGACTGGGGTGTCTAACTAGTTACTAATGAGGATCAGGGATGAGGTATCTAACCAGTATTGAAGATGGATAATAGAATATGGTTTAAGTGTCTAAATAAAAAAGGAATATGATTTAGTTAATGGGGTGTAGTATCTGGATCAATTAGAGAATTGACTACTTTGGTGTATAAATAGTTGTTTCCTTATTAATTATAATCACCTTTTTTTATAGTGGAGAATCCATGTTTGGGGATTAACCAACACAAAAAGGAGTAGGTATTTATATTGAATCATGTATATACATTGTGATGTTCTCTTTCTAGTAATTTCTATATATAATGTATGAAGTAAGATTCTGAGATATCACTAAGTGGACTATGAACCTTAACAAGATTCAGAGGTTGAAATAAAAAGAAAAAAAATGAAAAAGTACACTAATGATCCCCCCCCCCATATTTTCAATATGGTTTAGGGAAATATTGATTATATGAATACATTTTTTCTAAGACACTGAGGGAAGACACGGCTAGTTAGTTCATGTTTCTGGGGAGGGCATGATGATAGTTATGGAATATTCAACACACTTTTCAATGATATAGTGTTTTCACCGATGTAACTTATTGATGAGTCATTGAGGGAAAGATGATTCATGGAAGGTCTCATAAATGTTGTTCATTATCAAGTCAATGTGTTCAGATTGACTGATATTACTGAGAATGTAATCAGAAACTTATTACATAGCAGAACTTGATAGAGGTTGGGGGCGCATAGTAAAGTAGTATAGTGTCTCGACCTAGTAGTTCAACTTCCAGTGGCAGGAAGAAACGATTTGAGGATTCTTGTGAGATGAGAACTATGGAGACCACTAGTATTGGTAGTGTTGTTTTAATTTTTCATTGTAACAGATAGGGTAAACAGAAGGAATCACTATGATCCTGACCTAGTGGAGTGTAAAGATTATTGAAGGATGGACCATGTGAAAAAATTTTATAGGACCTTCCCTCTTGTAGTTAGTGTTAGAGGGTCAGTATAAATCTGATTTTAGGATAAGGATTAATAGCTCCACATCAGGTTGGGATCTAGAGAAGTATGGTCATTTTTTTCGAGGTAGTAGTGGTCTTGGTTGAAAAAATCCAGCACCAGTTACACCTAGACACCATAGTGGGATTTCATTGGGTAGTGAGGTTATATCACAGGGTTGTGGTTTTGGCTAAATATATTCTATAGATCCCACCCCTAAGAAGTAGGGTGTTGTACTATCTAGAGTGATAGGTATGATCATAATAGCCTCTACTCTTGTATCTGTACTTTTTTACATAGGTACATAGCATAGTTCCGTATTTTTACATGTGGTGGAATTCTATAGGATTATCATATAGTTTTTCAAGTCAATTATAATGATTAATACTCAATTTGGGATTATTATAGAGGATGTACATCAGTTCAGGGAGTTCCCCCTTGAAATTGGTGGGTGTCACTTCATCTGGGATCGTTTCTTCCTCAAGATTAGTGAGTTTGATGTCATACTTGGTATGGACTAAGTAGTTTCTTATCGAGAATCTATTGATTTTTATCAAAATAGGGTGACATTCAAATCACCATTGGGTGGATTGTTAATTACTAAGGCTGAATGGGATGTAAAATAAATATGATTTGGACCCAAGAATCATGGGCTTGGTGGGTGGACAGCCCAGATCGCTAGCATTTATCTGGATGATGGGTATTATGTTAGGTGGAATTTCCTCTAGTGGTTTATCATTTTTTGGATGCTTTAACTGAAGACTTTTCTTGTTTACCTCATAATATAGTGGTTGATTTCTCTATTATTCTAGTTCTAATAGAAGAACAAACATCTATTCCTCCTTATAGGATGTCTACTATGGACTTATAGAAGATAAATATATAGCTAGAGGACCTAGAGGAAAAATGGTTTATTCAAAACAGTCATATATATGGGGTTCACTGGTACTTTTGTAGAAAAAGGGGGATAATACCCTTAGGATATTCACAGATTACCAAAAATTGAACCAACTAATGATCAATAATAGTTATCCCTTTCCACAGAAAGATTACCTTTTTGATAAAAATTGATGACATCGGGTGTTCTCAAAAGTTTATTTGAGATCAAGATATCACCATGTATGTGTTCAACCTATAGATATGCATCGTAAAGATTTTTTTAGCATGTATGGTCTCTATGCATATCTGGTTATTTCATTTGGCCTCATGAACAATAAAATTATTTTCAGGGAGATAATGAACCTAGTTTTTCATATTTATTAATATTATTTTATGGTGGTTTTCGTGGATGATATCTTGGTGTATTATCGAAATCGACATGACCATGAAAAAAAAATTATCATCATTTTTGAGGCATTAAGAGATAATTCGTAATATAATATGCTTACAAAGTTCCACTTCTAGAAGGATAAGATTCACAACCATGTTCATTTTATCTTAGATACAGTAGTATTGGGTGGCCCAAAAAAGGTGAGTGTTGTAGTTTCATGGGGGAAGACCAAGAATTCCTTTGACATAAATAGTTTCTTGGGGATAGTGGGATATTATGATCATTTCATAGATGACTTACCATGACTAGCATCACTATTTTTAATCATGAATATAAAGGGTGAGAAGATTGTATGGATAGATACCTCTGAGATATAAATTCATGAAATGAAAGGGAGACTAACCTCAATATCAGTTTTGATTCTTCCATATCAGGTTAGAAGCTACACACTGTTTTGTGACTCATCAAGTATCATGATAGAAGTAATCTGATGCATGGTGATAGAGTTAGGATGTATGGGTCTTGGTAGTTGATGACACATGAAAGGAATTATCTGACTCATGATATGGAGTTAGATGCATATATACATGGATTGAACTTTTAGAGACACTCTTTACAGGGAGATCATTTTGTGGTGTAAGTAGGCCACAAAATCATCAAGTACATATTTTCACAGTGTGATATGAATTTGAGGTAGTGAAGGTTGGTAGAGTACATATAGTCTTTTAACTTATAGCTAGACTACACACTTGAAAAATGTAATGTTGTTGGTGATGCATTTAGAAGTAGGAATCATATATCGGTGTAATAGTAGGTCAATACCGAGTGGAAACGTGTGGATTTTCTCTATGATATTATCTTGGATATGCAATATATTCCGGGAATAATTTTCATCCATCATTAGTTGTGACCCCTACCCATAAAAATAGAGTAAGAATGAGAAATATTAGATTCAGAGGGCCTACTTCTATGGGAGAGTGTGGATGGTGAAGACCTGGATATTCGTTAGAATGTAGTTGAGGATGATATCCTACATATACATAGACGCATATGTTCTTGTATAAATATGTGAGGATTTTATGTAGGTGTTCCGTGAATCTGTTTGGTAAGTTCATCATGGTGCTTCCAAGATGTATTCCGACTTACATCATCATTATTGGTGATCGGGGATGAAACGTGAAGTAGCTAGTTTTATTATGTGGTGTTCCACCCATTAGCTGGTGAGTGAATAACATAAATTACCATCCAGAATTTTAGAGTAGTTACTTATTTTTTATTAGATATGGGATGATGTCATGATATATTTTGTCACCGGTTTCACAAGTCCTCCTTGAGGTAGCGATGTTGTATGGGTTTTTATTTATAGGATCACCATGGTTTCACATTTCATTCTGATAAAGGAGACCTTTAGTGCAGATGATCTTGGTTTTTTGTATATATGTGTGATAGTAAAACATCATGGGGTCCCTTGTACTATCTTTTTAGACAGATATTGTTGTTTATGTAACGCTTATAGAAGAGATTTCTAAGGTCCTTGGGTACATAGGTGCTTCACGGGACAATATACCACCCTCAAACTGATGATCCATTATAGCGTACAATACAGGTTATTAAGGACAATATTTGAACATGAATATTTGAGTTTGGAGAATATTGGGAGATTCATATTATCATAGTATAGTTCTCCTTCAACAATAGATATTAGGTCGCTAAAAAGATAGAACCTTATGATGATTTGTATGGTCGACCATGTTGATCTCCCCTATGCTGGTTAGAGTTAGGTTAAAAATATTTACTCGGACCATGTCTCATGAAAGTGAATTCTGAAAATGTTTAGTTGATCAAGAAATGGATTACTACTACAAAGACTAGACAGAAATCTTATGTTGATCATCGTCGATAACCTCTTGAGTTTAAGGTTAGGGATTGGCTGTTTTTACGTATCTCACAAAGGCTAGGAAATAGATGTATTAAGAGATAGGTTAATCTTTCACCACAATATGTAAGGTCGTTCTAGATTATTGAGATATTTAGGATGGTAGATTTTCGGTTTCAGTTACATCATGTGTACCAGAACATGCACAATAACATTCATATATCTCAGTTATTCAATTCTCACTTAGACTCATCTCATGTTCTATAGCCTAAAGAGGCCGAGTTTTAGCTATATTCATACTTTTAGGATCATCTGATTCATATCATTTATAGGATAATTAAGGTTCTCTGAGACTCGTTAGATCCTCTATTATGGTTGATATGGAAGTATAGCCATTTATAATATGAGACTTGGGAGCTATAGGCTAATATACATGCTCAATGGCTGGAGTTATTCTCGGGCAATTCATGACCACCCATCATAGGGAAATACTTGGAAAATTTCGTCAAGTGGGATGATTATATGATCTCATGATTTCCAATGAGGTATAAATCTTTTTTTCAATTTATGATCTTAATTACATCTTAATGTGAAGACAAGTTAGTGTTATGGGATTATTGAGGGTGTTCAGGTCTTGTTCAGAGCCCGAACCCAACTCTTGGAGAAAAATAGATGGGTTACACACGTTGGAGTAATAGTGTTACCCAATCCATATGGTATGGTGAAACCATGTGATGTTGTACAAAAGACTTAAGAATCCCATACGAGTTGAGAGAACCACGTGGATGGAGGAGAATGCCATTCTGATTGACTCTTCAATTTCTAACAGTGGGCTGAGAAATGGTTTGCAAATGGTTTAACAATCTATGTACACTAATCGTGCATCGTTCCCCTCCATACTGTGAAGGGAGAAAAATTGGTGTATAGTTTGGAAACTATCTATCCCAATTGTGTAGCACATATTTTGGGAAAAAATTAACTTTTTATCCTTAAAAACCATAAAAATGTAAAACCTAATTTCTATTTCCCATAATAGTGTAGAGAACTCATTTGACAACCCCCCCTTGATCAAATTTTTTAGCTTATTTTCTCGTTATTGCATCCAAACTCGGAATCTAGTGTCGTTAGTCATATTGGATTCACTCATATGATTACAAATTTCCTTTTAGTCCTTTCTTCATTTGTCTTGATATCATATGTTATATTTAGGTTCAATCTAATATGACCTATTTTGTTGGCATTCATTAGTTCATCATTTTTATAATAATCTGAGACTAATCAAAAGAAGATATAATATGAACACTATATTACGGACCTACGGTAGGTGTTCTATAACATTACCATGGGTTTTGGTGCTTTATATGCCTATTTTTTGTTATTTTACAGGCCATAATTTCTGGTTTCACCCTATTAATTAATTTAATTATTAAAATCAAAATTTTGGGACTTGTTAAGGATTATCTTTAGTTCCTTCTGTCTAGATTGATGTTTTCACCCCAACCTTGTCCACAAATGAAGTGTTTCTTGTGATTTTATTTTCCTTTTATTATTATTAAACTACCTAAGGGGTGATTGGTTGAGAATTCCCATTTAAAGGATACCCTATTGTATGTGAACAAAATTAAATTTATTATTTAGGAAATGGTTTTCCTCCTTTATCATGTTATACATGACAAGAATTGTTTAATTTTTAAAATGTGAATGGTTATATGAGTGGGTAAACTCATTGAATGTATTTGAATGGTAATTTTCATATGGGTTGTAAAGAATCAAATAATGTTATGTTATGAAAAGATAATTGAATTTAATGATGGATTTTTATATAGGATTCCATGTGTGTGATACACCATGGGTCGTGATATTGGTAATAGATTCCTTAGATGAGATTTCTCTTTGGGTCTTGATTTTGTGGGATTCTGTGGTCCTTGCTACCCCTTGGATTTATATTTCATAGGGTAATGGTGGAAATAGTGTGTTGAAATGAACTTTGGACCCAAATACAAGCTTAATAGAGTTTCCATCGAGATTCTATTGGTACCCAATGAGGATGCCTTGGTCTACTATACCTTGGATCTGGCCCCATATATCCTAACACTTATGTTATATAGCTCAGTTGTGGTAATTGTGGTATTCTTGATTATACAACATGCTCATTTTTTATTTTAATATAAAGGTTACATGGAATGGTTGTGGTTTGTATGAGATACTAGATATATGGCTTGGTCATGGAGTTTATTTATGTTTTCCCTTATAGTTGCCTTTTTGAGGATCTATACCATTTTGTTTGGAATCCTTGCTAGTCTTGACAGTATCACCATACAATTATTACTTTTTCCATTGAAATTTTACATTTATTAGTGTAATATTTGTTATATACCTTTCAAAAATTTTATATTTTATTATACAACTTGGATAGTTATAGACACTGTTGTTTGTGGCCTACTGGTCTTTTATATCACACCCCATCTCAGGCCACCATTGGGAAGCTAGATAGACTTTATGAATCTAGGTTGGGATTGGTAAAAAACCCAATGTTTTACTGTTTACATTGTTCCATGTCTAGGAGCAGTGGAGCACAATACCAAACTATGGCTTATGATATTATTAAGATAAAGTGTTTTTTGTATTTTTTCTATTTTGATACATTAATTATATCGATGCCTATATACATATTTTATATTGTTTGTAGGAACATGACATGTTATATAATTTTGGTATATGATTTTTGGTTTCTAATTGTTTTATATATATCTCTTTCAGTGTTATATATTATTCAGCTATTAATGTACTTCCTCTAAGGATAGTTTCATGTATTGTGGTCTTAGTGCATATTCATGCTACTTATTCATTATTGCATTGCTTCCTCTATTGACATATATGATTTCTAACATTGTGTTGTACTATAGTAAGGGGGAATTTTCTTCACACTGAAACACCCTTATCCCTCACTTTTAGTTAGTATACTCTGGTGTTCGGGGAGATGTGGTCGAGTATATGTGGCTAACCAGTCTCAGAGCACCGTTCAGTGGCATCAGGTTCTGGGATGTTACACTCCATGAAATTAAAACTGGCTAAACACATTATTATCAATGGAATGACCTTTCCAATGATGTTTAATTAATTAGAACAGAAAATTGACTATTATTATTTTGACTATAATCGTGAATAGGTTAGAAGAAAAGTTATTCAAGAAGGGAAAATAACTTTTTCATTAAAAAATACAGTCTCTAGAAAAATAAATGAAATATGCAGTGAAATTGATGGACTATTAAGCTTTTTCCCATTTATATCCACTACCATAGCCCCCAAGGAGTTTAGATGAGCATGACCATATAAAATCACATATTATTCCTCTTTAGATTTCTATATTATCTTTATGATAATCCTCCATCTAGTACCACTGGATCATGAACTACACCATCACCTTTAAAATTATGATATCATTTTTTTCTAATTAAATTTTCCATTAATATTTCTGACATAATAATGGGAAAATTATATTAAATGATTTCAAAAGTCTATCGATCATATTGATCCTCCAAGAGAGTAAAACAAATGAATCATGATTTTTTCTATGTGGTAGTTATATAAATATCTTAAATCACATGGATGAAAAATTAATTCCATGCACACCAATGTTTTATTTCACCTCTAAACCATCCCATGATTATAAAATCATAAACTCGTCTTTTAATTAATCCATGTTGATTAGAATAAATTGTGAAGTGTGAATATTAAATGGTGAAATCATCTTTTCATCATTCCATAATGTATTGAATGATCCATGAGTCTGCACTTATCTCCCATGACCTTAACACAGTGGCCAATTTGAGTTCAATTCCTCCTAAATATTCACAATGTAATGAATTTTGGACATTATATACATCATATTATTTCTATTTCATATGAATTTAAAATTAATATAAATGAAAACCTCATATGATCATGAAAAAGTTAATTTAAGTCTCAGAAATATCATAGAATCTCTAAAAATGCCATAGGGGATCATATTATTTTTGTAAAGTAACATATCCTACAAGATCTATAAAATATCAAATAAGACCAGAATTATCCCATACAGACACCAAAAGTCAAACTATAAGTGACAAATATCCTTGGGGGTTAAAATTTAGTAAATTTAATTGTCGTATTATGGATTAAAATTTATACTATGTGGGTATAAAAAGTCATATGAGATCAGAATTGATTTATGAAAATAGATTTTAGTAAATTAAATTATCATACATGGGGTAAATTATCCTATGGGGGTAAATTTACCTATATAGAAGACTAAATTATCATTTAATTCATGATATATAAAAGTAAAAAATCATATGAAATATTATCTTACAAAGTAGAGAAAATTATCCTACATGATAGATGGAATTATGAGATAGATTATCTTATGGGACAAAGATAACCAAAATTTTATCATTTTTAGTTCAACAATAGGACCTAATATGGATTTCTCTACATTAACACTAAAATTATGGGTTTGAAAAATAATTTCTTAAATGAATAAAACACATAAAAACGTTTAATTAATCCATTTCTATAATAATTCAAAAACTATACCTAGAAACAAAAAAAATATGTGATTTTACTTTCAAAGAGTTTGGATTAAATCATTTAACTACAAATGATAGATCGTGAATATTTCAGATTTTTTGAGATGGTTAACATAAGCTTGTTCATTACAATAAATATACTTATATTCTAGGTTTAATTTTTTATAATTTGGAAGGTGATATTAGGATATAATAGAAATCAATACATGAAATTGAACATATCCTCACTAAAAAAATTTCTATGAATGGTACAAACACTTGAACATAGTACTAAGATATGAGAGTAAATTTTATGTGTTGGATTCAAAACTACCTATTGATCCACCTCAAGAAGCTAGTGGGTGTAAAAATGATTCCTATGGTGGAAACTTGGATGGCGCATTCAGGGTTTACATCATTATGTTATCACCAATTATAAACCAATAATTGTTTTTCCATTTCTAAGATAAATCAATTCAGTGTTTTACATAATTTTTTATTTGGTAAAATGTTTATTCCTCCTTTCATTATCAAAAGTAATAGTGCCAAAATGATTCTATAAATAGATCACAAATATGAAACTACACTATTTCAAGTAGAAGATAGGGGTAAATTTTCATTTATCATGACATTTTGTTGATGTATATAGTATAAATAAAAATATGTAATTGATAATTCATACTTGATATTCCATTAAAATATTTATGTATTATATAAGTTAAATAAAGATTGATCTTGATAGAAAGATAAAAGAGGTTTCAATTAGGGTGAGTTTAAGAACATCATAAGCTTTAATTCATCAATAATTATATATATATTATATATTTTTCCTAAACTCAAATTTACTTATACACATATGATTTATAGTGTTAGTAAAAGAATAAATTACACCTTTCTCATCATGGAGAGATTAATTATGAGTCTTGAAAGATTTTTATTATCCTTTTATGATATTCTTTAAAAATAAAATAATTGAAACATAACTATATACCAAATAAAACGATTGATCAGAGATCATAGGAGTTATAATATGGAAGAGATACATCATGTCACAAGTCTGTGTGTTATAGTGTGAACCATTTATCAAGGATAAGTCTATAAAAAACGTGCATCAGGAATAAAAATTGTGTTATAGTGAATTATCAAAATGTTACTAAGGATATTATATAAATACCTTATATAGAAACTACAAATTCATATGAGAGACTATTTTTATATGAGAAAGGGAACATCTATAATTTTTATAGTGGGATAAATAAAGAATATGTTAAAATAAATTCTTAAGATGCATATTAATTTGAAATGGTAATAAGTTACATATTAGTTCATGGAAAATAATGTTCATGAGACACATTGTTTATAGGAAAATTATAACCAAGGAGTAATGGTTTATAATCACTATGATAGGTGATATTTTATTTATTAGTGATAATAAATCCTTATCCTTCAAGGAATTAGTAAATAAAAAATAATCATGGAAATGGAAATTATCTATGAATTCAAAAATAGGTTTCTTGTTTGAAAAAAAGAGAGTATTTTGGTAGAACTTATTAATTTTATAAATCCCACTGTTTCTAAAGGTATTTTCATGAATTTTCTCAACAAGGATGGTAATTAAAATACCTATAAATAAATATTGGTTTATAATGGTTTAAAGATATGTCAAGATGTTGGATCTAATGAAACATTTTTATCATTATATATATTATAATTTATTTAAATTATAATTATTAGAGAACAATACCATGATAATTTGTGACACCCTTCAAGTCATAGGTATGCTATACTTTGGGAATCTTTTATCTCTATTTTGGTTCTACAGTTAATAAAGATTTATGGGTTTTGATTTTGGATTATATAAGAAAAAATAAGTGCATTATTTTTATATGTTTATTAGTAACTTGGTGTTAACTGTGTGATATGGATTATTTGGTTCCAGTGAATTTTTTCATAGTTTGTCAATGGTTTTTATAATTGTGAAATGTTTCTGGGAAAATCATATGACACGTTATGTTATGGTTTAGAGTTGGTTGCAAGCATTTCTCAAGACATTTATAACCATATGGTAATTTTTAGGTAAACATGCACTTAATTATTCAAGGGACAACATAGACCACATGATTAGCATGAAATGTTTCTAACCATGCATCCAAACCATTTGATCTATATAAATTTCATAAAAATGGAAAATTACCACATACCCTTGTTGATCTTTGACCAAAAATTCACCCAAATTTATCATTAGCCTGACCCAACCTTTCTGTGACACTCTAGAAGGTTCTTCCTTGGATCTCTTATTTATTTTCTATCGATTTCTCTGTATCAATTTAAGGTATGTGTAAATTTCTTCTTTATTCCTCCTCTATTCCCTAGATTTTCTCTTGATCTCTAATCCCCTTGATTATTTGTAACCCAAATATGATGTGATGGGAAAATATATGTTTTTTGTGTGGAATTGATTATTTTTATTATGGATATAGAATTATGACGACTAGTTGTCTTCATTTACGATCAATATTTTCAAAGGAAAATAATTTTTATTTATTTGTTTTGTAGATGTCTCTATATAATAGTTATTTTTAATGGAAAAATTTATCAATCAGATCTCTTAATTTATTTCTTCATGTGGAAATGGTTTATTTTATATCTATTAGGTTTTATATATGAAATTAATTATTTTTCATAGAAAATTGTTTAAAAATATGTTTTCATTAAAAATTGTTTTATACACTTCTTGTTATTATAAAACATCTCATTGATTGTTTGGAGTATAAAATGGGTTCTCCATCAAGGTATTGGTAGTCAATTTCGTATTGAAATATTTTATTAAATTTTGGGAATGATTTACTTCAATGTATTTTAAAAACATATCACATGGGAACCTTGTGACCATTAGGTTATGGAAATATGAAAACCATAGTGAGTGTGGAACCGCTAAGGGTTATGGGTGTGATACTGATAGAAATTGGTAGAATTCAATATCATTAATATTCAAATTATATTTGATTAGTGTTTCTTTTGTGTAATAGATATGTATTCCCTTACGGTAGAGACAAACTATGTATGGGTTTTTTTTATGATAGTGACGTTTCATGCTTTGATTCCTCAAATGTTTACATTTTGAGGTATGGAAACTCTTCATTACATTTCTTTTTTGTAATCAATCATATTCTTTTCCATTTTCTTATAGATTTAAATATAGATTCTTTTAATGGAAAATCAATTTATTTTTTATGAGAAATGTTCTCAAATGAATTATTTATAAATTGTTTTATAGAATGAACTAACAGTTACATAGAAATGGACATTGTATGGATTCTTAGTGGTATACTATTAGGAATTTACCTCACAACTTATATATTCCATTAGTAATATACATACATGGATTTATAGTATCTATGTAATGGTAAGGTTGTCATGCATCTAGATGCATTTTCTTGGTTTATGTCACTTCATGGTGATTTGGTAAAGTCATGAGGGGTGGTCACATGGATGCTTGGTTTTAGTCATAAACTTAAGTTATTTTTTGGATTATCCTTCTGCCTTTTTTTGTCTCATGGTTTTGTATATCTTCTTTATTTATATACAATGGTTCTATATCATTATCTTATTATATATGATACATGTTAAATTGTTATTTCATGTTCAAACCATTCCAATGGTTGTATGTCTTGATACCTAGACAATTTTCACCTGTCCATGGGGATAAAAAACCCCATTTCAAGCTAGTATGCATTCTTAGGTGACATTTCATGTTGACCCAGGTTGGTTTGTTACAAAATTTCATCAATTGGAGGTTTCTATAGTGGTTTATTGTATACTAGAGTTACGACCATCTAGACTCAGGTGGAAAGTGTAGAAGGGTTCCTCGTCAACTCTATTTCATATCTAACCTTCATTTACTATGACTAGTCAGAGATTTTATCATCACAATTCTAAGAATAATTTTGGTTTTATTTAAATGAATCTTATAAATTTTCTTTATTAATTATTAATATTTTCATAAATCATTTTTAAGAGATTTTATATGGATTCATGGAGTTTATATTTTAATTATGAGATGTATTATAATGGTAATAAGGTGCTACCTCTTGTTTTTAATTGATAATTCCTCCGTAAGGTTCTCTTTGAAATATAAGGGAATGACATGTTGGAAAAATCCCATACAAATCCCTTTATTCAACATTTTGTTAGTGAAAATATTTATCCAGGATATTCAATCACAATGTCAATATTGTTATGGAAACCCGATAATGGGAGGTGAATTATCATTTGGATTTTATAAATAAATTTACACCCATATTCTATGGTGACAGTGGAACCAAAGAACCAGAGGAATATATTAAGATAATAGAATATATTTTCCACTTTTTGGGTGTTCAAGAGGAATATATGTTGGGAATTTACCCTTATATGCTTGAAGTTCCTTGAATGAAATAGATTGATTCCATAGTGCTATCAAAATTACACAATGAATACACATAGAAAACATTCAGGAATTCCTTCAATAAGTAGTTATATCCAATGAACATACATGTGAAAAAGGATTGGGGGTTTTCACCATGGATCGGGGAGACCATTTAGTGATGGTGTATGATAAACATTTCACCATGTTATTTTATCTATCTCCAAAACATGGCACTAATGAATACCTCAAGGATAAATGTATTCATATGGGTATGATGCTAGAGATTTGATTGATGCTTATGACAATGTGCATGATTACCATTACCGATAAAGATGATAATGTGGTTATAGCTGTCATAGACTTAGTGTAGAAAATAAGTCTTAGTGAAGCATCTAATATTATAGGGGGTAGTCAGCATGTCTCACCTATCTTGAAAAGGAATCATAGTAATGGTTCTTTATTTTTATTAGGATCTATTAATGAGGTTTCTTTATGAAAATACCATGTTTATTATTTTTTTGTGGAATACCTAGCCATTGCTAAGCCTAATTGTAGAGTAACACCCAATATCTTCAATCATTGTGGGCAATCTGGTAACCTTAAATATTTTTTAGAAGAGTTTCATATAGAAGTAATGTTGGATACACCTTAAAAAAAGACCATATGATCAGTTAGATGCTATGAAAAGGCGGTGGAACTCATTATAAGGTTAAGGTGGATAATTTAAAAATGAATAAATATTAGATTGGGGATAAGTATTGATGACTTTATACATCAGATTATGAACCAGAAGAATCTAAAGTGGGTCTGACTACTATGAGATGTACAATGTTTATTACTTCTACTATAGTCAAAGTTATGTTTAATACCAGTGAATATCATTATTTTATGTCACCAAATTTGTTCAATCTGTTGGGATTATGCTCATAGATTATGTCATTTTTTATGGATCGTTCTACTCCCTATAAAAGTTGTAAAGAGTATGTTTTTAAATATTCCAAGTGATAGGGTATGATCGTCAACCATGAGTTTATATGGAGTTTCATTGTTCTTGATCATAGTATCTTTGAACTTACCATTGAAATGGATTAGATGGTTCATTTTATGTCCCAGGTCAATTATTATCATTTTCAGATTTAGTTTCTATCTCTCAATGGTGTTACTTGTTTCTTTCAAGGTGAGTAATGTCCCATACATAAATATTACATAATCTATAATTATGTTAATAATTCACATTGATGATATTTTCAGGTTTATAGCATTAGAGAATTAGGAAATAACTATTACATTACATCACAAATATTAAAAATTAGATGATTATACTCAATATAAATTTTTTCGTAAAATAAACTCTTAAAATAAAACAACAATTATTTTTTTGATAAAAATCTTCTTGAATTATTTTGTATGTTACGATGCATAATATCCGGTGAAAAACACTTCAAAAACATTGGATGAGCATAAAAATCTCAGTATGGGTTATAAAATAAATAAAGAAGTAATTAGTCCATAAATACATAAAAAACATAAACTCTTTAACACACCTCATGAAATCATAATATTTATGAATAAGAAATAGAAATCATAAATCATAATGGTAACATGTGGGATACATAACATACTTACGTTGTAGCTTTCATAGGTACGTAGGGAGTTACGTTTGGAATACCCTTCACAGTATATTACCTAAATCTCCTAGGTGAAGAATTAACGTTTACATCCATCACATTACCCATTGCATTGGATAGCTATCTTGGGCTCACCCACCCATGGTTTATCACAGAGCTACCCATATACGTAACCAATTCCCAAGAACCATAACATAATCATAACACATAATATAAGAATAAGTGAAAGATAAAATTTCATAATTGTAATCACAATATATAATTTAAATATATTGACATAATCAATCCATTATAAAAACAATTTTCAATAAAAATATACATAAAAAGAGTATATGGTATTTACTTTTTGTTTTAAAACCACTAAGGCTTGTAGAGGAATCCAAATATCAAATAATTCTCCCAGCGATGGAAAGGATGATGTCACCATGTATATTAAAAAGAAACATTCTATTTGTTGTTTAGTAAAATGATTTGTAGATAAAATATTCCATTTTAATGAAATTAAAATTCATAGGGGTTTATACACCGTATAATGTAAATTCATGTATAAATCAATGTATGCATCAATGAATAGTGATTTAGATGAAGTCCCTTAACTTGTGTCCGACATGACTCATTCATTGTTTAATCTCTTGAATAATTAAATAATGATAATTTATACTTTCTTATGAACCTTATTCAATTTTATGATTCCTCTTATATCATTTATTACAATGTTATAAAAATTATACAATCTATTATGTTAATAACGGTTGTTTTGTCAATATTTGGTACTTGAGTCAAAAATGAACTCTTTTGAATTTCTAGTTGTCCATGTGGTAAAACGTCCATTATCACAATAATGATATTCATGATTTTGATATCATATATATCATATATATTCAGTACATATATATATATATTTATTTATTTATAATAGTACTTAACATTTGGAGATAGGAAATGAAATGCACCGTTCATGGAGATGGTAAGTTGTACGTACGCATGAACACTACTTTCATTTATCTTTCATATTTAATGGAATAAAAACATAATGATACATATGTATATTATAATTCCAGTATAATATCATATATAATTTCATTAAATCCTTCCTTTATATGTTCCACCTATGGCATGAACGAGTCATATCACTTTGAGGGGGCGTTAGTCTCCACTTCTTCAAATGAAATTATCATATTTGCTTATTATTGAAACCATAAAGGTATGATATAAATGAAAAATAAAGAAGCATAGATACAATATAAATATAATATATATCATATATAAATACATTTTCATCATTATTTCCACCATGATAGGCAGTAAGAGATAATTGAACAATCATCGTTTCATGAGGCAGTAGTTCACCATCCACAGAAACAGTATGTTCATATCATTATTATGGAGGTGTGTGGAAGTTTAGTTCAAATAATTTTCATAAAAACATTCTATTATATTCATGATACTTGTTGTTTTATAAAATAATGTAATAATTAGAGTTTATTGGTTGGAGAAGGAAAATAATAGAAAATAACTTGAGAGAAGACGTTACCTTTAAATCTGGATACTCCCTTTAGAGTGAACCAAAAGGCTTTCCTGAATGGCCTTCTTCCCATATACAGGATTCTAGTGATATTGGGAGCTTAGTTGAGTAGAGATTGATGATCCATAGAGCTTTATAGGTGTGATAAATGGGTTAGATCTGGTGACCTTTCATAAGAGGGAGGAGGGGCTCTTTGGGGATGTTTGAATGTGTTATATTTATATAAATTGTTTTTTCAGTTTCAAAGGTCCAAAACTCCTTAAATTTGAAGATAAGGTTAATATAAGTCGAAATAAAATCATACAATAATAATTCGACAGGTTTTGGATTTTATTTAATTCTTATCTTTTTTATTTAACCTTTTTTTACTCTTACCTTTTTATCATGAATTTAACACATTGTGAATCAAAATAGTTACCAAGATATAAAAAATATCAAATTAAGGAGTAAATAATAAAATTTTAGACATATTATAACTATTTGGAAGAATCATATATTTTTTTGGAATTTAAATTTATTTCATAAAGTATTTGATATTTTAAAACATGAATTATGTCAATTTTGACACAATTCAAATCATGACTTTTTTAAAATCCATAACAACACAATTGATTTGAAAAAACCTCATTAATAAAAATATAACATGTAACTATCATCCTAGAATTCATGGAAGATTTCAAAATGATGAAATTCCATTTATTTAAATATTTATAATATCATGGTTTTGAATCCTTTATGAAAGAAGCAATCATTGCATTACGATTGGGTCATAATTAAATTTATTTATTTAATTAATAAAAATTATAAATAAAATACCATGATGTAGGAAATATTCATAGATTTATAATGAATATTTATAGTTTAATATACCACTTCTATAACCCCATATATAAATTTATTTACTAAATGATATATGTTTATGTTACATTTTCTGTAACTTTATATTATTTTTTATAAAATGTCATTTTCACTTACAAGTGGCGCCATGGGGTCCCCGAATCGACCCAAGGATTCCCCTGGTCGGACATGTATCATCCAATAGGGTTTGTACACGTGTTAGAGTAATTTAATAATATTATAATGTTATTTTTTTACCCTTATTTACCAGATTTACCCTTTAAACATGGTAAATAGAATATTTACTAAAGTTACTATTCATAGTGTCTAAAAATACAAAATATATATTTACATAATTCTGACCTCATGATTCCAAATATGGAATCCATTTTTCCAAATTCAAAACATATAATTTACAGAACTTAATTTAATATTAATTTTCATTGTCAAAACTAAAAAAGCGTGTTTTTATGAAATAAAAACAAACAAAAGATTGACAAGTGTTTATGTCTAATTGAAATGTGAAATTAAATAAAATGACCACAATTTGATTAAATGGTAAAAATATAATCCAATTAAACTTTAAAACCAATCAAATGTACAATCTATCTAAATAAATAAATCTGATGAAAAGATAGTTTTGACTTAAAATGAAGTATTTTTCACTATTCATTAAAAAATTATATTTATAAAAAAATTCCAAAAATTTACCAAAAGTAAATTTGTATGTAACTCATGTAAATAAAAATATTATTTTGTCAAATAAAAAATATAAAAGTGAAAAAAAAAGATTTATAGCGGGTTCTCCATTAAAAGGCGATAAAACAACCTTTTAAAAATATTAGAGTTTTTCAGGATTAAAAGCGGATTCATTCTCATTTTAAGCCTCTGAATTTTATTTGATAAATGTAAAGAACATTTAACAAAAATGTATAATAATAATGTTGATAGTTTTTTTCATTCCGTCCAATACAAAGGATAAGAATTAACTACCATTCAAAATAATATTATATTATTATTTTTCAGTATGACTCAGCCTTGTGTGCAACATGAGATGTCGGAGAAACCTATTGATGCATGTCTTCTAAGCCATCCAAAATAGCATCATCTTTAAAGAAAAATTAATATTTATTCACAAATATTAATAAATATGAAAATATCAGATCTTTTATTTGGGTGGGATGTTACATCCTTCACCCATTTTGAAATTGCATCGTTGAAATTTTTATTCACTTATCAAATAAGTGGGGGTATTTATCCCTCATAGCATTCTAAATTCCCCATGTGCCTCTTCAACCAAATGGTTCTTCCACAAAACCATTAATTGAAGAATTACCTTATTCTGCAACACTTTCTCTCTTCAGTAAAAAATATGGACTGGTTGTTCCTCATAAGACATATTCTCTTCCAATTGAACTAATCTTGACTCAAAACATGAGATGGATTAGGCATATACTTTTTCAACATTGAAACATGAAAAGCATTGTGTTTCTAGGATAAACTTGGAGGTAAATCCACTCTGTAAGAAACTGGCCCAACTTTCTCTAAGATTTTAGAGGTTCCAATGAACCTCTAACTCAGCTTTCCCTTTTTACCAAAGCGCATCACACATTTCCATGAAGAAACTTTGAGAAAGGCATGATAACCTACCTTGAATGAAAAGATCCTTCATCTACTTATCTACATAACTTTTCTGCTTGCTTTGAGCTATTCACATGTTCTTTTGAACCAACTGAAATTTTTCTACTATCTCTTATACCAATTTGGGTCTAAAAAACTTTTTTTCACCTCCATCATCCCAAAATTATGGATTTTGACACCACTTTACATATAATGCCTCAAATGGATCCATCTATAACGTGAAATGAAAACTGTTATTATAAGAAAATTAAACCAAATAATGATGTTGTTCCTAACTTCATTGGTAATCCATTCAGAAAATATGTAGCATATATTCCAATGTAGTAATTTTTTGTTCTGACATCCCATCTGATTTTGGATGAAAAGCTGTACTAAAATTTAATGTAGTACTCAACGAATTATGAAGGCCTTTCCAAAAGTTATAATTAAAAATGGGATCACGATAAGATATAATGGACAGGTGAACTCCATGAAACCTACCTATATTTTTAACATACAATAGAGAAAGTTGGTCTAGAGACAGAGTATCTCGAATAGGAAGAAAGTGAGAAGATTTACTCAATCGATCAACAATAACCCAAATTTCATTATTACCTCGAGACGTCTTTGTTAATCCCACAACAAAGTGCATGGATATACTTTTTTCATTTCCATTCTATCACTAGTAAAGGTTGAACCATCCCTTTCAGTAACTGCCACTCTGTTTTAACCTGTTGACAAGTCAAACACTTCATAGTTAAGTCAGCAATACCTCTTTTCATTCCACCCCTAGTAATACTCTCAGAGATCTCTATACGTCATAGTACTGTTGGGATGAACTAAAAATAGAGAACTATGAGCTTCACATAACAACACTTTTTTATATATGAATCACAAGGCATACATAATATCTTACAAAATATAAAAATTCAAAAATTATCAATGTTAAATTCATTAAATTTTCCCTTCTTAACAAACTCTACATTTTTTTTCAACTCGCTATCTTCCTTCTGCGCTTGCTTAAATCTATATGATATAAATGATTTCACTGACACAAAAACAAAATAGAGGAATTAACTACACCAAAACTTGCATGCCAAAGGTCATAAAATTTTTAATCAAAGGATATTCTTCCAAACGTAACATGGATAATATATCATTAATTTTTCAACTCAAATAATTAGCTACTTAATTTTCCTTTCCTGGATGGTAATGAATCATGAAATCATAATCCTTGATTAATTCCAATAATCTCTTCTGTATCATGTTCAATTATTTATGAGTTAATATATAATTCAATCTAGTGTGTTGGTACATATTTCACATTTTACCCCATACAGTTGATGCCCCCAAATTTTTAAATAAAAAACAAAAAAAACTAAATCCAAATCATGTGTAGGATAATTTAACTCATGAGGTTTCAACTGACGCAAAGCATAAGAAATTACATGATCATTCTGCATAAATACACAACCACATCCTTTCAACAAATAATCATTATAGATAAACAATTCACCATATCTAGAGGTAAGTCCAAACCTAGAGAAATCACCAATATTATTTTCATTTGCTAAACACAATCATCATATTCTTTTTTCCAAATGAAATTAACACTTTTCAAAGTTAACATAGATAGTGGTCTTGATAAACGGGAAAATGTTTAAACAAACCACCAGTAATAACCTCGTAAACAAGGAAAACAATGGATCTCAATTATATTTTTGGGTCTTGGCCATTCTTCAACCACTTTTGTTTTAGCAGGATCAATATTTATGCCATTTTTTGAAACAATGTGACCATGGAATGAAATTTTTTGTAACCAAAACTCGCACATCATGAATTTACCATATAGTTATTTTCTTGTAAGGTTTTCAATACAACCCTTCAATTAATTTTATGTTCCTATTTAATTTTTTAATAGACTAAAATATCATCAATAAACACAATAAAAACTTATCCATGAACTCATATGAATATTCTATTTATAAGATCCATGAATAAAATAGGTGCATTAGTTAACCCAAAAGGGATAACTAAAAATTCATAATGGCCATATATAGTAAAATATACAGTCTTCAGAGTGTCTTCTTCCATTACTTTCAACTGATGGTACCCTGTCCACAAGTCAATCATTGAAAAATATTTATCTCCCTCGAGATGATCAATCTAGTCATCAATATGTGGAAAAGGATATGTGTTCTTAATAGTAATTGTATTCAATTATCTATAATCAATGTATAATCTCGTTGAACCATATTCATTTTTAACAAACAAGATTGGAGAACCCCATAGTGATGGGCTAAGTTGAATTAAATCCTTTATCTAATAACTCCTACAATTTTTTATTTAACTCTAAAATTTATATTTTATCCAATCGATATAGGGGTTTTAAAATTGGAGTAGCATCAGGAACTAAGTCAAAAATAAATTTATCTTCTCGATTATGTGTTATACCCGGAAACTCATCAAGAAAAACATCAAGATACTCATTTACCACTGGTAGGTCATTAATCTGAACAATTACTTTGTATTCAATAATAGTGCATGGTAACATTCATCTCTATATTTTACTTTTTTATCAGACTCCTAATATGTTATCTAAAGTAAGGGTTCATTCTTGTAAAAAAACTAAAATAATTTCTAAAAAAACCGCTTTAGATCTATTGTAAATATTATCATTATAAACGGAAATCCAATCTAGACCCCAAAAAACATCAAACTATACTAGAGAAAAAATAATAAGGTTTTCAAGTAGATTATTTCGCAAAAAAAAGAAAATAAGGTTCTTATAATTTCTTTTTGGATCAACATTTCCCCGTGTTGTTTTTACTATAAGGCCACAATTCATATCTTGAGATGGAATTCCCATGTTTCTAGAAAATTTATTAGAAATCAAAGAATGTTTAGACCCTGAATCAAAAAACACATTTTCATAATATGAATAAACAAACAGTATACTTGATACTACTTCATTCGATAGCCCAACATCATCTGAAGTAGTATAAAAGGATTTCACCACCCCTTTTTCTTGTAGTCTGGCTACTTTCCTCAGTGTAGTTCTTAAATGGACACTCATTTGCATAATGACCCATTTCACTACACTTAAAACATTTTAATGATTGTAAATCAGGTTTTATCTAACCATTACACCAATCTTTTTAACTAAAATTACGTGCCTTATTCCCCATTTTACCACCAAGGTAGAACTTACCATAATTCAAAAGGAATTCCCTAGTGTTGTTTTTACTAAAATTTTCACAAACTAAAATCTCAAGTTTCTTTCCATAATAATTTTTCGAATAGTTTTTCCCTTTCGTCTGCCACCTCGACCTATTATTCTATTGTTTTTTCAAAGAACACATGATCATCAGAAAGCACCATTTCCACCTTTTCTTCACAACAAACAAGTTTTTCATAATTTTTTAACTCTCGAGAAGATAAATCCCTTTGATACATTGGCTTTAATACTTAGTAAAAATGATTGATTTTTCTTTTAAGATCTCATAAGAAATTTAGAGAATACCTTACCAGTCGAGTGAATTTTTCTCCATAAGCAGCCATTATGTCATCCTACTACCTCATTTATTGGAATTGTATTTCCACCCTAAGACAAACCACCTTATGAAAGTATTTCTCAAGAAGAATACCTTTGAATTAATCCCAATCAAGAGCATCAATCTCCTCACTATCAATGATATTTTACACAATAGACCACCACTAATGGCTTCACCATCAAAACAATAAATAGAAAGACTAACCTTTTGATGTTATAAACATCCCATGACATCAAAAATCTTCTCCAGTTCTTTAATACACCTTTCAACAAAAAAAGGGTCAGATGATCCTTTGAATGATAGGGGATGTTACGTCATGAAATTATCCACTACTAACATGTCACTCTATGGTTGATCTGTCTTATCTCATTCATGGATACAAACACCATTTATATCCTGAGTGAACTATTCAGTCACTGTAAAAAACTGTTCAGTTCTGATTCTAACCATCTCAAGTTGTTAATTTGGTAGATTGTATTCTTCATGATGTTGTCTCATCATAGCTAACATGTTTCCTCTACAAAAAACCTTTCTGAACACAAAAATATAATATGTTAAGCAACATGGTAATCTTAAAATGCTATATCATTTCAATCATACCATAAATTAATATATGGATATTAATTTAACAATACCCTAACTCGTAAAACTGTCTAAACCGACCTCTGATACCAACTGTAAGGTCTCAGCCTTAAACCTTACATAATCTTGAATTAAATTATTTATTCTCATTTTGGATTATAATAGGTTTAGATATTTAGATAATTAGGCCATAACTATTAAATTACATCTAAAATATTACAAATTAGAATCTTCTACTATATATCCATTTTTTCATAAAATAAAAACATTAAAAGGAAACAATTTGATATAAATCTTCTTGAATTATTTAAATCTCTTACCCTACCTTATACCCTATGAAAAACATTTCAAAAACATGGGGTTATCATAAAAAAGTCAGTAAGGGTTATAAAATAATAAAATATTTCATTATTGAATCAACATGTACAAAAAATAAGATCTATAACACACCCCATGAAATCATAAGAATTATGAATAAAACATAGATATCAAAAATCATAATGGTAACTTGTGTCATCCATAATATACTTATGTTTTAGCTTTCACAAATATGTAGGGTGTTACATTTGAAATACCCATCACAATATATTCCCTAGATATATTATGAGAAATATAATTGTTTTCCTCTTTCACATTACTCAATGTATTGGGCCGTTACCTCGGGCTCACCAACCCTATGTTTATCATAGAACCACTCGTATAATAATAAATTCCCAAGAATCATAACATAATCAAAAAACATGACACAAGCACAAATGAATGATAACATTTTGAAATTGAAAACACAATATATAATTTCAATATATTGACATAATCATTCATTTCTGGAAACCCTT
Source organism: Viscum album (assembly GCA_963277665.1). Lineage (NCBI taxonomy): Eukaryota > Viridiplantae > Streptophyta > Magnoliopsida > Santalales > Viscaceae > Viscum > Viscum album. The sequence continues at coordinate 827,948,006 of OY728162.1, forward strand.
TTCAATAATAAAATACTTAAAATGAGTATATGGATTTTAATTTTCCTTTTAAAAACACTATGTCTTGTAGAGGAATCAAAATATCAAATAATTCTCGCGGCAGCAGAAGATTTGTTGTACGGCATACGTTAAAAAGAAATATTCTTTTTGACGTTTAGTAAAACACTTCATAGAGAAAATATTCCCTTTGAATGAAATTTAATATAAAAGGGGTTTATACACTGTATAAAGTAATGTCGTTTATAAATCGATTAATTCCTCAATGAAAATGGATTGAGACGAAGTCCCTTACCTCGTGTCCGACATGACTTGAGATTTCTTTAATCTACTGAATATTAAATAAATGTTAGTTTAAACATACTTCAGAACCCTTTTCAAGTTTATTATTCCTTTTATATCACTTATTACTATGTTATAAACATTATATAATCATTTAAGTAAATGACATCTGTTTTATCGATATTTGGTACTTGAGTCAAAAATGAATTTCTTATAATTACAAGTTGTTCATATCATAAAAAGTCCATTCATTGTTGAATGATATTAATTATTTAGATTTAATATATATATATAATTTATCCATTATATATATATATATATGTATGTGTGTGTGTGTACTTATAATAGTGCATAACATTTGGAGATAAGAAATGAAATGCACTGATCATTGAGAGGGTAAGCCGTACGTACCCATCAACGCAACTTTCATTTCTATTTCGTATTTAATGTAATAAAAACATAATGATACATAGGTATATTATAATTCCAGTATAATTTATTATATAATTTCATTAAATCCATCTTTTATACATTCCACGTATGGCATGAACAATCCATATCACTTTGAGGGGGCGGTAGTCTGCACTTCCTCAAATGATATTATCATATTTACCCTTTATGGAAATCATAAATGTATTCTATAAATAAAAAATAAAAAATAATAGATACAACATAAATATAATAAATATCACACATATATATATATATATATATATATTTCTGTAATAATGGCCCCCATGAGAGGTGTTATGAGATAATTGAACAATCATCGTTTCATGAGGCAGTAGTTCGCCTTCCACGATAACATTATGTTCGTATCAACTAGATGGTGGTGTGTGGAAGTATAGTTTGAATATATATCATAAAATTATCCTAGTATATTTAATATAATGTTTTTCTTATAAACTAATAAATTAATAATAGTTTTTTGGTTGGAGATGGAAGATAAATGAAAAGAACTTGAGAGAAGACGTTACCTTTAAATCAGGTAACTCCCTTTGGTTTGAATCAATGAGATTTATTGAATTTCCTTATTCCCAAATTAAGGCTTCTATGAGAAATAGAGGGATTTTTGGATATTATAAGAGATGATTTTGGTTGATCCACGGGGATTGAGGGGTGTGAGTAATGGGTTATAGGTGATGGCCTTTTATATTAGGAGGAGGAGCTCTTTAGAGAAGTTTGAATGAATTATTTTATTATAAAATTATTTTCTATTTTAGAAGGTGAACAACTCATTACATTATAAAATAAGATGAATATAAGTCAAAATAAAATCTTCCAATAATAATTGGACAGGTTTTGGATTTTTTAATCCTTATCTTTTTTAAATAAACCTTTTTTTACTCTTACCATTTTATCAAACATTTAACACTCTGAGATTCAAAATAGTTACCAATACTTGAAAAAATATCCAATTAAAGAGTAAATTATAATATTTTACACCTATGATAACTTTTTGGCCGTATATGAGATTTTTTTTTGGAATTTTATAATATTTAATAAAATATTTTACATTTAACAATATGAATTGTGTCAATTTTGACACTATTCATATCATGAATTTTTAAAAATCCATGACAACTTGATTGATTCTAAAAAAACATCATAAATACAAATATGACATGTAAATATCATCCTTAAAATTTTGGTATGATATCAAAATAACCACATTACATTTATTTTAACATTTATAATATCATTTATTTGAATCCTTTATTAATGAAGCAATCACTACATCAACATTGTGTCATTATTAAATTTATTTATTTAATGTATAAAAATTTAAATAAAACACCATGAAAATATTTTTATAGTTATAATGAATATTTATAGTCGAAAATATCACTTCTATAACCTCATATTAAATTTTTTTACTAAATGATATATGTTTATGTTACATTTTCCTTAACATTAAATTATTTTTTATAAAATGTCATTTTCACTTACAAGTTGCTCCATGGGATCCCTAAATCTACCTAAGGAATTCCATGGTCGGACATTTATCATCCAATATGTTTAGTATATGTGTTAGGGTAATTTCAACTTATTATAATATTATTTTTTACCCTTATTTACCAGATTTACACATTAATCATGGTAAATAAAATATTTACTGAAATTACTAATCATAGTGATTAAAAATAAAAGTTACAAATTTACAAAATTTGAACCTCTTGATTCCAAAAATAGAGTCTAGTTTTCCTAATTCAAAACACAGATGTTGTATAATTTTATTTAAAATTATTTCTAATTGTCAAAACCAAAAAGCCTATTTTTAAGAAATAATAACCATCAAAAGATTGACATGTGTTTATGTCTAATTAAAAAGTGAAATTACTTCAAATTAAAAACATTGGATTAAGTGGTAAAAATATAATCCAATTGCACTTTAAAACTAATTAAAAGTATAATCTATCTATGAAAATAAATCATATAAAATGACAATTTTGACTAAAAATGCATTAATTTTCACTATTCATTAAAAAATAAACATTATCAGAAAAATACCAAAAATTTACCCAAAATAAATTTGTATGTCCCTCTTAAAATTAAGAAGTTTATTTTTTCAAATATAACATATGAAACTGAAAAAAAATTTCTATTTAAAAGGGGTTCTACATTAAAATGCGGTAAAATGACCTTTAAAAAATATTAGAGTTTTTCCTCGTTAAAATTAGATTTTTTCTCATTTTAAGCCACTAAATATTTGTTGATAAATGTAGTAAATTTTAAAAAAAATTACAATCATATATTAGTTAGTTCTTTTCATTCCTGCCAATAAAATGTCTAAGGTTTAACTACCATTTAAAATAATATTATATTACTATTTTTAGTATGACTCAGCCTTGTGTGCAACATGAGATTTCAGATAAACTCACTCTTGCATGTCGGGTATTTCAATGAACCAATAATCCCATTTAAATGAAAATTAATATTTAATTCACAAATATTAATAAATATGAAAATATCATATCTTTTATTTTCCTTGGATGTTACAAGGTGAGTGGGGTCCTATATATGGGTGAGTAGGGAATATTTTTCCTGAGGTTAGAATGATATCATGTCAATTTTTAGAGATGTTTATTGAGGCAATTTATCATTAGTAAGGTTTTATTCTTCCTACTATTATTAATGGGTATTATAAAAACTTTCCTAGAAACATTTTCTAGGTCAATTCCACAAAGTGAAGTTGAGTATACTCTTGACATGCTTCCAGGGATAATACTCATCTCCCCACCATTTTATAATAAGGAATCCACTGAGTATAATGAAATTAATGTTCATATTGAGGATCTTGATTCCAAAATTTTTGTTTTTATGAGTGTGTCACCTTTTACTCCTCTGATTCTCTTCATAAATTAGTATATGGAATCCTTCAGTTGTGCGCTGAGTACCAAAATTTAAATAAATTGACTACTGAGAAAGGGTACACATTTCATAGTATTGATGATATTTTTGATCAACATAGGGGGTCATGATCATTTTATAATATTGATTTGTGATAGGGGTACCATCAGTTAAGAGTTTGAGAGGAGGAAATTCTTGAAGACTATATTCCAGAAAAGGTATGGAAATTATGAGTGTCTGGATATTCCATTTGGTATTATTAACGCTCATGTGATGTTTACATCATTGATAAATTATATAATTTATTGCTTATTGTAATCCTTCATGGTTTTTATTGTGGGTGATATTTTTGTGATTTTAAATACTAAATAAGAATTCTAGAGATCATCATGATATTGTACTCAAAACTCTGAATGAACATCATATGTATTGAAAGATAACAAAATTCCAGTTTTGGATCCGCAATGTGAGGTTTCTAGGCCATGATATATCTGAGAGAGGAATTTCAAATAATCATAAATATGTTTAATAAATTATACCTTGGATCAACCAATAATGTGTTTGAGATTTAGATCTTCTTGGTTTTATATGGTTATATAGAAATTTCGTTTCAGATTTCTCCAAGATTCCATCTCATATGTTAGAGTTGTACCATAACGTTTTTGAGTTTGAATAGAATGATAATTCTCAATGATAATTTGAATAAATTAAAATGAGTATGAATTTATAGCTATTTTTTAATTTTTTGGAATTTCTTTTCGGCTACCATATATTTTATGATGCCTCATATACAATATAATGATGTGTTCTGATGTAGGGGAATGGGCAGTGGCATATGGATCTTAATACTTACGACCTCATGTTAATAATTATCCAAACAATGATATTGAATTTCCTACCAAGATTCTTGATCTAAATACTTGTATCCACTATCTCATCATAGTGATTTTATCTATATATTTGTATTATAAGAACCAGATGTATATTTTGACCTAAAGGCATATGAACATATAATAGAGATGTTTGGTTAGGTATCTTTACAATTTTGATTTTGATATTTCATAAACACTTAAAAATAGAATGTGGTTGCTAATTTATTGAGAAAAATATAATGACACATACCAAGTAGGAATCTAAGGAAGAATGAGCTTTGATGATTTTATTTTCTAAGATGTGCTTGGACATGGAAGAATTTAATGGGAAGGGGTGTTTATCTTGTGTGAAAGATGAATCTTTGTCTGAGGATTCGATTCCTCTTGGACAAAAAATTGACATTTATTCTCTTCATTTTAGTTAAATACTCTATGTTAAAGTGACCTTGGGTGATTGGACTCAGTCTCCTTATGTTTTTCCATTTTTTAGGTGGACTGGTCCTTATAATGACTTTTTAACATAAATTAATTGATAATGGAAATCTATAAAATTTATCCATAAACCATGTGACTACTAAGCTGTATCATGATTTGAGATTTTAGTATTAGTTTTTATGGATGAAGTAGTCGATTGGGTATTTTTAATCATGATGAATTATCTAAAAAAAATTTAGATCACCAAAGTATAGAAAGTTTATTATTTCCATTACAAATTACAATATGTATGTGGGATGAGATATAAATGGACTTCAATGTAGGTTTTACATGGAATCCTATTGGGAAAATTATTTTTTTGGTGATCATTGATTTACCTTCAAAATAAGATCATTTCTTTCAATTTAAGGAGACAACGACGGTAGAAGAACTAGGGAACATATATATCTGATGGATCATGAAGCTCTATGAGGTACCTTCTATTATTATTTATAATAGTGATATCAAATTTAAAACATGGTTTTGGAATGGTTTATAAGAGATGATAGGTATCCAATTGAAGATAATAATAATATATCATGCTCAAACTAATGGAGAGATTTAGTGATCCATTCAGATTATTTAGGATATTCTTCAGGAATGAATTATTTATTATGATGGTTTATGGGAATATAATTAATCCTTAGTTGATTTTCCCTAAAAAACATTTATTAATAATTTATTAAAATATAACAATTTGAATAATTTCATGGGTACCATTGAAAATAGACATTATGTTGGGAAGATTTAGGAAAATAGTATATGGTTGGACCAAATATTGTTCAATGGATTATGAAGAGTTTGGAGTTTATATGAAGTATGTAAGTAATACCATGGAGTAAATACTAATACTATGTGTACTATCATCATTTCCCACAAGTTTTTTATTATGTGATGGGGTATTTTTAGGAATCCCATCATTTGGGACATATTCTTATGGTATGATATGGAAAGTTGGTATCAAGGTTTATTGTATCTTTCAAAATCAATAAACATATTGAAAATGTGGAATATTAGTTGGACATATTATATACCATGAAATCAATATATGTTGTGTTTCATGGTTTCAAACTAAGGAGGTATCAACTGAACCATTCTTAATTTTTATAAAGGGAATATGTTGATCTTAATCCCAACACCATAGTGGACAAGAGCCCAATATAGATTATGGATCATATGAATAAGGTTTTGTGTGGTAAAATATTTCCCTTTATCTATTTAATATGGTAGTGTGGATGAGATAGACACATGTTGTAGGAACATGAAGCATTTATGATGCATTAGTGGCCTTTTATCTTTCACAGTTCAGAATAAAAAGATAATTTTAGGAAATAAATTGGCAGAGTGGGGATAATTTTGACACCCTCTGGGGCACATGAATGTTATGTTTTGGGCCTCTTTTGTCACTATAATTGTTTAAAGGGTTTTATAAGTTAAGTATCAATATTTTTTGGGGGAGAAAAAGGTATAGGTACATGGCTTGTGAACATTTATTTGTAACTATGCGACAATAATGAAATATATATTTGTTGGTTCCAATGAAATTTTGATTATTTTTAGCTTGGTTTTTCAAAATGATATTGAATTCTAGGAAAACAATTTGAAGGGATTGGTTTTGATATAGTGGCAAATTCACATATTTCAAATAATTTTTCTCACTATGTGACTATTCATAGGTGACCTTACAATTTAGTTCATAAGGGATAATTATGACCACATGGATAGTTCATGGATTGTCTAACCATGAATCCAAACTATGTGACTTGTATGAGTTTAAAAAAATTAGAAAAATACCCAGAAACCCTCAGTGTTTTTAAACAATGTTTTCTATATTCTCCCATTAGTTTTACCCATACTTTCATTGACACTATATAATGTTATCCGCTTTTTATCTTGGTGAGTCTCTATCTATTATAGTGGATCTATTCATGGTATGGAAGAATATCCACTTGATTACTTGTCTTTCTCTAGATATTTCATCATTCTCTCTTATCCTTTACTCATTAAAATCGTAATGTGGATTGACAATAGGATATAAGGTGATGGGTGAGGAATTAATTATTTTTCTTATAGATCTATGTTTTTGAGGATTGATCTCTTCAATTACAATCAATTATTTTGAAGGTGACTATGCTTCATTCATTAGTGAGATATGTATCTCTAGATAATGGTTATTCCTCATTGCACAAATTATTATTATTTTTTCTTTCCTTCTGTTTGGATTGTGGAAGTGTTTTGTTTGATATCAATGAGGTATAATTTATAGAGTTTAATATTTAATGGAATGGAAAATTTTTTAAAATGGTTTTTATATAATAATAGTTTTAAAAACATCATGTGTATGATGAAACCCCTCATATATAGTATTAACTCTAAAATGGTTTTTCCAGAATTTGAGATGTAAATTATTACTTGTAAAAGTTTTTCATAAAATTATGGACAAGATTTACTTGAACATCATGAGTAAACATGGGACATGTGGACCTCATGTGCATTGGGTTATAGACATATGAAAACCTTAGTAAGTGTGTAACCACTAAGGGTTATGGTTATGGTACTTATGTATTATGGAAGGAATCAGTATCACTAGGATTCACATTATTTCATCTTACTGTTACTAGTGCGTCCTATTTTGTATTGAATCTATAAATAATGGTTTCATTTTAATAGTATTTGTATATATTCATGGTGGTATCCTATTAGGTGTTTCCCTCACACCCTGCATAATCCTTTGGGTGTATACATATATAGTTTTGAAGGATCCAAATAAAGGTATGGTTATCATATATTCTTATAACTTATATTATACAATTTAACTTCAGGGTAGTTTCAAATAGTTTTGGAGGATGGTCACATAGAGACATAGTTTTGATCTTTTATTTATGTTGTTTCTAGGAGTAGCCATTTGGATTGTTATGTTATGTCTCGTTGTTTCATACTTCTTCTTCCATTACACACACTGATTTTTTACCTTTATCTTGTTATATATGAGACATGATGTGCTGCTTTTTCAGGTGAAATTATTCCAATTTTTGAATGTGTTGATACCCAGGTCTGTGTTTCCATCCAATGGGTATCTGGAGCGCGCTTTAGGCCTTGTGGCAGGCCATCATGGGAGATGTGTCAGGTCTACCTGGGCGGGTTCATTACATTAATATATTTTATGGTTTAATGTAAATAGAATATTTGTAAGTGGAAACCTTTAAAATATCTTATAATATATAACTATAAGTTTTTATGGCCTAAAAAACATTAATATATTAACAAAGATACAATGATCCATTAAAAGATAAAACAATCTATATTCAAACATGGAATGTTTATTTTTTCATGTGTCTAAAAGAGTTTAGTGGGATGATTATAGTTTTCCATGTGATATATATTCATAACATATGGAAAAAGAGCAGTCTTATAGTTTGTTAAGTCGTGGTTGAAACTATTTCCTCATGAATGACTTAAAGTAACAACATATGTTTAGGGAAAAAGATTTACTGAGATTGACCTATGGGTTTCTTGGACTAATTCAACATTCATAAATTGAAAAGGTATTGAAAAATAAAATTTGAAGGAATTGAGGGTTATTTTTGGAAAATTTCACATATAATAAATCATTCCATGGTGACGTCTTATAAGAAACATGTGCAGATTAAGAAAATAAATAAAACTATATAGCTTTTAGTGATGTAATCATCACATATACTGTATTATATACTAGATATTATATTTCCTTTATTTAACGCATGCTAAAAATATAAAAAAAACCCATGAAAGTTCCATTGATCGGTAATTTTAACTATCTAATAGTATTTAAAAAGGAAAAGGGACATGTTTATGGTACATATAGAATAATAAGATAAAGTTATAAAGGAGGTATAATAACTACAATCCAAATATATCAATATTTCGAAGTATTAGAGTTATGAAAAGTAAATGAGAAACATAAGATCATTATAGATAGTGGTCACCAATTTTATAGAATATGAATATATTAAAATTTTCATTTTAGTTAAAGAAGTTGTATAAATATGTATCCTTATCCTAGATCACGGTATTATACCAAGGATGTATTTTTTTCACATGATGTATATTATAATAATATTATATTAGTGATACTAGATAAAAAACCAGCTTATGATAAAGGTCAAGAGTTATATGCTTTAGAGATATCATCTCTTGAGGTATTTTACATAAGAAGGTGAAGCTACAGCTAGTGAACTATACATAAGAAAAAATGTTATACCAAATTACTAACAATATATCATATTAAAAAAAATATTTTTCATGGGAGATATAATACTTTGTGAATAGTTAATTGTTTGGATTTAGTGAAATTGGGGGGTTTTATTAGCTTATTTTTCATCACCCAACAAAAAAAATGAAATTTTGTATTACATTATAATGCATGGAGAATGGTATATGTATAATTTATATATACCATGAAAATAACACATTTTTTTATGTAATAGATATGGTAATGCACATATATTAAACGTTGTATAAAATATTTGAATAAAGACACATGTATAATGAGAACCATATGAAAACATGAGAGTAATATTAAACATATTACCTATTATCTAGATTCAAAAATATGATGGGTCAAATATGATGCATCACTTTAACTTTGTTGGGGGATCATAACACTACATGAAAAATGGATTATAGATGTATTTTAAAATATTAATAAATAGTTCTCTTAATTTTCTTAAACCAATGTGGTATACTGAGTAATATATTAATTAAAAGTAGTTTTTTTACTAATTGTGGTCTTGGAGAGCTTATATGAGTCTATAAATCATTTTTTGAAGTAAATGTTGAAATTTAAATTATGGTATTTTTATAATAATTAGTTGAAGTTATAACTATTTTGGAAATATTTACTTGGGTTTATCTCAATTATATATATTTAAATATATTTATGTCCCTTATAACCAGCATGAAAATATTTCATGATGGTTTAGAACTGCATACCATAAATTGGGTATGGTTTAGCAGTAGGTAGTGGTAGTTAAAACTAATTATGAATAAATTACAACACTTATTTATTTCATGGTGGTTTAATCCACTTTTATACAACAAAAAAATTTAATAGGGTATAAGGGATATCTATATACGCTACTACCATCAATTTAATGTGAGGAAATATCTAAAACATATTGAATTTTTTTACTTTCAAATGATTAATAAAATGAAAAAGACTTAATAATTATAAACATTATGTAAGAAATTTTTTTAAATAAATATATATATTTTTTTAAGTGAAATACTACAAAGGATTAACATATAAGTTTTACAATAAAATATACAACACAAGAATAGAGGGATCCAATATCAACTCTAACCACAAAATTTATGTTGGATTCCCCCAGATGATCTACACTACTTATGTTCCTATCGACCAATAACCATCGACACATCTAATTCCTATGTTAAAAATAATTTTAAATATAGATTATTTTTCATTATATATTGTGTATACAAAATAAATTTTGAAAAATTATCATAATAATATAATCTTATTAATATTAATGTACCATATTTAGTACCAACCATATCAAAGTTGAAATTTTAAGATGAGTTCTCTTTTTCTTGCACTGAAATAGATATGGAAAATAATTAGTCAAACATTTGATATAAATAAAAAATAAAATACACTATAAATAATTATTTTGACTTAAATTTATTTTTTTATAAAAAAATAATTTATCTATGTGATTAGAATGTTACTCCAATCATGATATATGATCAAAATGAACATCATGTCACAATATAATTTCCTATATATCCACTCATACAGTCAGCTAGCATCATCTTCTAGAACCCCCTTTATGTAAAATTGAAAAATCTACTTCCCATTAAAATTCCCCTACCAATAATGGTCATGCTTTAAAACCATCATGATGGTAATTGTGATACCATATTCATAGTATATGACCACTCCAAATGAACTCAATCTAATACCCCTAAAATCATTGATTAAAAATACATCAATATAGTGGATTTCATAAAAAATACTAGGATTGGATTTTGGTGAGTTCATATTTATAATCATAAATTAAATTTCACTAATGGTAGAAATAAAACCATTTTGTGAAAAATTATAATACCTTTGTCTATTGTGGAAAAATATATTGAAATTTTTATTTCCTTTTAGAATTTGTTACAAATATATAAAATTGATTGTTTGATTGTGAATTGAGATATTATCTTAACATTTTATCCTATGTTATGTAATTTAAGTAGAAATATTTTTATATAATTTTCAATGTGTAGTATTAATATTGTTTTTACAGTGTGAATTAGTATTTAGTTGATGGTAGTGGGGATATATAACGTGGTAAGTGAAACATTATAATTTTGAGATCCATAAGGTAGAGTAAATTATGAAAATCATTTATTAGGGTTTTATGGGAGTTATTTTGTTGAGGATTGTGGTGTTTTGATCTTATTTGTAAATTTTTTGGAGTCATGTAATGAAAATATAATCTTGATATAATGAAACTAAGGATCATATCTGATAAATGTAGGAGAATATCATATGGGTTCGATGCCACAAGATTTTTAAAATACCTCATGTTATCATCAAATTGTATGGGTTTTATCATACCTTCGACCAAAAAGAATATAAAATAAGTTATAACATGATATATGATTGAAAAAACGAAATTATTATATAATTGATGTATAATGATTAAATGAATTAACATATTCTAACAAAACAAATAATATATAAGTTGAATGATTAATAAGAATAAAATAAATTGATTATTCAATGAACATTTTATTTTCATCCTCTATCATAAACATTATTTCATCTTTGTCATCCTCACCAACAAGACCAACTACTTCAATATCATCAAAGAAGGATAGGTCAATATTCTGTTGCTGATAGAGTCCATTCTCATAAAATATTCTTTAACTTTATCAGCCATATCATACGTTTCTCTTGGCATGACATGCACTACAACATTTCCCCCTTCTCAACTCTATTATCCACATTTTAGAAAATTTTAGCATGTGAATCCAAAATATATAGATCATGTTATATATGCTCACCTATATTGATAAATATAGATAAGTTAACATAATTAAATTGTAGAGAATAATTCCATATTCCTTAATAAATATTGACTCTCTTGAATTTTAATAACCCAAATGATAATTAACCATGACAATTTCATTCAATAATGAAAATCAAAATTCTATAGTACACAAACCTTGAGAATTGTATGAACATTATACTATTTTTTTTAAAACCTTCATAATGCAAAACTATATAACACTTGGAGCCATTAATATTATCATCATAAAATATCATACACTCATTCAGAGGTCCTCAATCCAAAATATTTCAAACCATCAAGCACTATAGCTCTATTACCAACAATCATGATCAATATATATAAATATAAAATATTTTTATATACATAAGATAATTTTAATGAAATATTATGAATATAAAATTGAATATTATCGTTGAAGATGTGAAAACAATCAATATTGTATTTTTTAATGGTTTTTATTATCTTTTTATATTTTAGTGTTCAACATCAAATTCATATCTTTTTTTCATATTTAATTCTTTAATGAAAGGATTTACAATAATCCATATTGATTCGTTCATATATATTTGCTTATATGGTCTCTATTTTTTCAAATGAAATTATGGATATTATCTTAAATAGATGACATAACATTTGATTTTTTGCTGACATGTTATAGGACTACAATTGATTTGTGTTATCAAAAACATCTCTAACTCAACTGAATCATGTTTCTATATTATCCAAACACCTTGAAAAAAAGGTAATAGTCATTTAAACCATATAAACATCAGAAAAATATCCATATGTTTGAGCATTACTTCTCATAAAACACATCAAATTACCTAAATACCTAATCAAAAAAGTAACATAGAATAATAAACCATATATGTAATGAGTATGAAAATTTTAATGTTGTAATTATTAATAAAGAAGATGAAAATACCACCATATGTTATACATCCATTGATAATGAATGAGCCATCCATTAGTGGGAAAAAAATTAACACGTCGACGTTTTTCATGTCGGTTCTATATAACTGACATGAAAAGCTTTAAATCAATTTATCACATCGGTTATTTAATAACTGATGTGATAAATCGATGAGAATCAATTTATTACATTAGTTATAAAATAACCTAAATAAAAATGACTAAGATTAAATTTTTCATATCGGTTAATTTATAACTGACTTGAAAGATCAAATTTGGGCCCTTTATCACATCGGTTATTTTATAACTTACATGATAAAGAAAATATCGGCAATTTACCACATCAGTTATAAAATAACCAACCTAATAAAGCGTCATTTATAACGTCAGTTATAAAATCACCGATGTGATAAATAATTTTCTATGTTAGTTATTAAATAACTGACGTTATAATCATAAAAAAATAGTCTATCAGGTCAGTTATTTAATATCCGATGTGATAAAGCTTTTAAGTGATTTATCGCGCCCCATATTCAGTCATTCTTTATTCTTTGATGAAGCGATCAATGACTCGTCTCTCATGTGGAAAACCAAGAAAGGATAATTTGATGTCGTTCCCTCCAGCCTCATTTTTCTATCATCATTCATCATCATTATTATCACCAGATCTATCAGTTCAACTCAGAACAATCACATAAGCCTCCCACTACTAGGTGTCATATTTTATTTTTCATGATGCCCTATACTTATGTTTTCAGATATAATTTTTCTATCTTTGTTATTTTTATGATGGTAAGTGTCATAGTGTTCTATTATATCATGCTAAATTATATTCTTTTACAATAAACCAGGGATGTGATATAATGAAAGTTTACTATTTTTTTCTGCTTTATCATGTGTTTGTGAATGCACAGGGGGTGTCCAAGGGGGTGGGGGTGTCCAGGGTGGTACATGGTCATTCCACGAAGTAAGGGGTGTCCAAGGGGTGGGGTTGGGGGTGGGTTGGTTATGTCAAGGGGGTAGGGGGTTTTCCCTTGGGGTAGGGGTGTCCAGGGGGTGGGGGTGGTGTCCATGGGGTGAGTGGGAAGTCCAAGGAGGTAGGGGGTATCCATGGTGGTGGGGGTGTCTAAGAGGCCTGGGGGTGTCTAGAGGGGTGGGGGTGTCCAGTGGGTGAGTGGTATTTCTAATGTGGTAGGGGTGTCTTGGGGTTGGGGGTGTCCAGGTGGTGGAGGAGATGTTTAGAGGGATGGGGGCTATCAAGGGGATGTTGGGGTTGTCCAAGGGGGTAGTAGTGTCTAGGGGGTTTCCATGGGGGGTGTGGTGTCCAGGGGTGAGGGGGATTTCCAAAGGGGTGGGGGTCCTGTCCAGTGGGTGAGGGTGTTTTCCAGGGGGTGGGGAGTCCATGAGGGTGGGGTTATCCAGCTGGGTGTCCAAGTGGGTATGGGGTGGGGGTGGTGTCTAGAGAATGGGGGTGTGTAGGGGGTGGGGGTGGTGTCCAGGGGGGTGAGTGGGCTGTCCAGGGGGGTAGGTGTGTCCAAGGGGGGTGTCCAGGGGGGCTATCCAGAGGGGGTGGCTGTCCAGGGGGGGTGTCCAAGGGAGTGGTGGTTTTCAGGGGGTGTCTAGGGGGTGAGGTGGCTTTCCAAGGGGGTGGGGTGTCTAGAGAGTGGGAGTGGTGTCCAGGGGGGGTGAGTGGGCTGTCCAAGGGGGTGGGGTGAGTGGTTTTTCCAACTAGGTGGGGGTGTCCATGGGGTGGGGGTGAGTGGGTGTCTAGGGGTGGGGCTGTCCAGAGGTGTGGGGGATGTCAACGGGGTGGGGGGGTCCAAGGGGGAGGTGGTGTCCATGGAGTGTCCAAGGGGGTGGGTGTGGTGTCTGGAGGGGGGCTGTCCAAGGGGGGTGTCTATGGGGTGTCCAGGGGGTGAGGTGGCTTTCCAAGGGGGCGGGGGCGTCCAGGGGGTGGGGGTGGTGTCCAGGGAGTGAGTCTGTTGTCCAAGGGGGTGGGGTGGGTTGAGTTGGTTGTCCAAGGGGTGGGGGTGTCAATGGGGTGGGGGTGAGTGGTTGTCCATGGGTGTAGGGGGTTTACAGGGGGTATGGGCTGTCCAGAGGGGTGGGGGTTGTACAGGGGGTGGGGGCGTTGTCCATGGGGGTGGTGGTCTCCAGTGGGTGTCCAAGGGTTGGGGTGGGGGGTGGGGTGGTGTCCAAGGGGGTGGTGGTGTCCAAGGGGTGTCCAAGGGTTGGGGGTGGTGCCCGGAGGTGAGGGGGGTTTCCAAGGGGGTGGGGGTGTCCAGGGGGTGGGGTGAGAGGGTTGTTCAAGGGTGGAGGGGGTATCCAGGGGTGGGGGTGTCTAGAGGGGTGGGGCTGTTTAGGTGGTGGGGGGATGTCCAGGGGCTGGCGGTGTCTAGGAGGTGTCTAAGGGGATCTGGGGGAGGGGGTTGGGTTGGTGTCCAGGGAGAGGTTGTTGTAAAACCCCCCTCACTACCCTTGACAGCACTCCCCCACCCCTTGGACACCCCCCTTCCCCTGGACAACCCCAACCCCTGGACACCCCTACCCACTTAGACACCTTGGACATCCCCATACCTCCATGGATAGCCCCTACCCCATTAGACAGCCCCCACCACCCCCTAGACAGCCCCTACCCCCTTTGACACCCCCATGGTATATATATATCCTAACAGTTTCATTTAAACCATTTGAATATATTAAATTCAAGTAGTCTATACCAACAGTTCCTGTAGAACCGTTGTGATAAGTATATTGCAATGACCATCATGCAAACAATGTGTAAAACCATTGGGATATTCTATCCCAACATTTTCAGGGGAAATCCTAATGGTTTAAAACCATTTGGATAGGTGTAATTTTCAGAAGTGAATGTATACATATTTTATTAATTATAATTCATATTTTGTGTTCACGGTAGGGTGAATTTGGTATCCAGTTGCACCAGGATGTATTGTTTGTGTACCTTAAGAAGAAAGGATCCATGATGAATTTAAAACTATTATATCTAACTATATTTTCTTTTTAAAATAATCTTCATGAATATATTTTTTAAATAAGCATTGATTTGTTGTATATTTTAAAATTGATTTAAATTCAAATTATGATGTTTTTCATATAAATATAAAATTGGCTTCTGTTAACAAGATATATAATTTTGATATTTTTTATAGGTAATAATGACTCGATTTTGGATTATGGAACATCAAATGTGTAATGAATATGAGGACGGTGTTGATTATTTTTTGGAATTTTCCAAATGAAATGTTCTATGAAGTGACATGTTTTTCTATCCATGCCGTAAATGTTTCAAATATGAAGAAGAAGAAAAGTAGAGACATTAAAGATCAAATGATTTTTCATGGTTTTAATATGAGTTACAACCCCTGAATTTGGCATGGTTAAACTGGACAAAATGTCAGATCTACTGTTGATGATGATTTGCAAGATGGTAACTCCGATGGAATTGAAGAAATGATTCGTGATATTGAATCAGAACAAATTGATATAGAACCGACAGTTGCATGTATATATGGTGATGCTGAAAATCCATTATATCCTAAATGTACAGATTCTACAGTTTTTTCAGTGATGTTTTGATTGATTAACCTAAAATATAAACATGGATGCAGTGACATAAGTTTTATAGAGCTTCTTCAATCGTTGAAATAAATTCTTCCTAAAATACAATGTTCTTCTTGATTCAAATTATAATGCCATGAAAATTTTATGCCCGGTTGGATTGGGATACAATAAAATACATGCATCTGCAATGATTGTATGATATATAGGAAGGAATATTAATTTCTAGTAGAGTGTCAAAAATATGGGACATCACAGTATATGATGAAATAAAAATCACAAGGTGAGGTAGAGATTACAAAGATCCCTACCAAGGCATTTTGGTATCTTCCTATAATTCATTGTTCGAAACATTTATTTTCTAATTCACATGATGAAAAGGGTTAAGATGGACTTATAATGAGAGGATATGTGACAGAAAAATATGAATTCCAGGTGATTGTCCACAATGGATGAAAATTGATGAGTAGTATACAACATTTGGAAATGAAATTAGAAATCTCATACTTCGATTTTTCACAGATGGAATGAATCCATTCTGAACCCTTAGTAGCACACATAGTTCATGGATTGTTTTATTGGTAATTTTAAACCTCTCTTATGAAGTTTCTATGAAGCACAAATATGTGATGTTGAGTACAAAGATATATCTTCCGAAGCAACCCAGAAATGATATTTATGTTTTCTTGTCACAATTGATTGATGATTTTAAACTTTTATAACAGGATGGTATTAGGATGTATGATTCTTATAAAATGGAATATTTTGAACTGCATGTAGTGCTTATGATCACTATAAATGACTTCCAAATGTATGAAAATTTGTATGGATATAGTGTTAATGGGTATAAAGTGTGTCCAATTTCAGAACAACAGACTTCATATTGTCAGTTGCATCATGGCAGGAAAATAGTATATATTGGTCATCGAAAGTTTTTTCCTATGGATCACTCTTATAAAAGACTAAAAAATAATTCACTGGCTCACAAGAATTTTATATTTCTCCAAATCCTTCATCCCTGAATTTCTATTGAGAGAGTGTGAAAAACCTTGATGTTTCATTGAGAAAGACACATAAATTTGGTAATGATAGTCATATTTGGAAGAAAAGGTCAATATGTTTTGTGCGACCATATTGGATATATCATGAAGTGAAACATAATATTGATGTCATGCATGTAGAGAAGAATATCTATGACAGTTTGATTAGAAAATTGTTAGCTATTAAAGTAAAGACTAAATATGGCTTGAATGCAAGATTAGACTTTCTATCAAATAGAATACATTTGGAGTTAGCTACCACTCTTAATGGAAGATAGAAATTTCTTCCCCCCGCTTGTCATACATTATCTAAGAGGAGAAAATTATCTTTTTTTAGTATCTTCAAGATATCAAAGTGCCTCATGGTTATTCATCAAATGTAAAAACAATTGTCTCTATGAAGGATTTGAAGTTTTTAGGTATGAAATAACATGATTTTCACGTCATGATGAAACAACTTCTACTAGTTGCATTGCATGGAATATTTCCCATCCATGTCAGAAAGACTGTAATGAAGTTGTGTCTTTTTTTCAATTAAATTTTTAATAAGGTGATAGAAGTGAATGCATTGAAAATTTTGGAAAAGGATGAAATTTCAATACTATTTCAATTGGAAATGTATTTTCATCCATATTTTTTATATAATTGTTCATTTAATGGTATATCTTTTTTGAAAAATAATGCTTTGTGCACCAGTTTATCTTCGTAGGATGTATCCTTTTGGAAGGTATATGAAAATATTAAAGGAGTATGTTAATAATCCACATCTATCTGAAGCATCCATTATTTGAAAAGTATATTTTTGAGGAGGTTGTAGAGTTTTTTACGAGCTAATTGGCTATGGTGGAGCATATAGTTTTGCCTCCATCTCTCCATGAATGAGATAATAATGTGGGTTGTGGGATTCATGGCTTGAAAGTCAAATATTTTCCAGTTGAACAGATAAACAATATAGAATTATACTTCATGAATAAAATATATGATGCTCAACTATATATCACATTTCATATTAATGAGTTGAAACATTGTAATGTAGAGAATAAAAATAGGTGGATTTTGAATGATCAAAACAAAACATTTTTTCCATGGTTTAAAAAGACCTGGATCAGTGGCTCATATGTATCAGAGACATTAATATTGTTAGTGGGTTGTCTAAGATTAAATTTGATAACATGGTCTGGATAGGACAATAATGGATATACACTTCATACGAATGCTGAGGACAACACATGTTCAGTTTATAATAGTGTTGTATTGGTGTTTTTAGAAATAATATTTTTTTTGAGTTCTAAAGACATAAACCCAATTTCTGCATCAAGTGAAAATTGTGAAGTCATGCAGATATATGGGAGGTTGATTACATTAAAATTAATGTTTCTATTTTTAACTGCAAATTTTTTACTGGTAACAACAATTTTAGACACGAGGAATTTGGAATGACATTTGTTAATCTGAATAGATTGGAAGTCACATCAGATTCTTTTATAATGGCAGCACATGCAAAACAAATTTTCAATGTAGTTGATCAATCAGATATGCAGTGGTATATTGTTATATAATGGTCAATAATATGTTGGTGAGGATCAAATTGATAAAGATTATGATATATGTGATATACCCACTCCCATATAAAGATTATCATAAAATAATGATTAGTATTTTGAAGACATGGTTTGTGCCATAAAAACGATCATGAAAATGGAATTTGGGAAAATAATTCATTTTTTACATTGCTAATATTATAGGTAACATATGTTTATTTGTTTTTTACACTTATTATTTACATAAAATGTTAGACATTGTAATATTTTTCTTTTTTAAAGTGCGTATTAAAATAAATAAGTAGAAATTTTTGTTTATTTTAATTAAGTTTAGTTTAGTTTATCATTTTTACCATTATGTAACTAATATAACTAATGATTTTTTTATTGACAATTAATTCACCATAGTTTTCCTTTACGACTTATATATTTATTGATTTTGTTGAATGAAAATTACACTACCATGTTTACCATGATTACCATCTTTACCATTGTTTAACATGCTTACAAAATTTACCATGTTTTCTATTATGTAACATAGTTCAGCTTTCCATTTTTTTGTGTACATTAGTATTGTAATATTTGATTTTGTATATTTGTGATCAAATTTTTTATTTTTATCAATTGATGGATAATGAATGATCAATCATTTGATCAACAACATGATTCTGGAGATGATCATCATGATCATACCTATGGGGAGGAACATTCACATGCTCCTCTTGATGTTCCCCAATCCTACTCATGTTCTCCCATATCGACAATGAAGAGTTCAAGAATTGGTAAATGTGGATGTACACGTTTACCAA
Organism: Viscum album; assembly: GCA_963277665.1. Lineage (NCBI taxonomy): Eukaryota > Viridiplantae > Streptophyta > Magnoliopsida > Santalales > Viscaceae > Viscum > Viscum album. The sequence goes on from OY728162.1 coordinate 827,967,930, forward strand.
AATTATCACTTGGGCATACCCTGGACCAGAGGATACTATTTGAGTTTGATGAGAATGATATTCCTAGAGGTCCAAATGCAAATGATTTTGAGAGTGTTGTATCAACTCAGGGTAAACGAAAAGTAATAATTTGGTATGATAATTGGAGAAGTGTGGACAAAGAGATAATATCTCACTTGTGTGAGATGGTTTTGGTAAGATATTTTGCTATTTTTTTACTAATCTTTAAATATTTCTAGTATAATATGTTTTACCTATTCTTTATCAGATGAAATTTGGTATTCCTTAAACTAGAGGAGTTATGAAGAAATGTTTACGATGGCTACCAGGAGATCGATGGATTTAAAATAAACTATCACATATGATTCCATTTTTGGTCATATGAATCACGAAAATCCATGTCATATATATCCTTTCCTAGATGAAGACACATGAAGGAAAGTTGTTGAAAGTAGAATAAATGATTCATTTTTGGTAAGGGCACTGTAAACATTTATATTATTTCTTATATTAATTATCATATTAATGTTTTGTTAATGATTTATTATTCTTAATTTTTATCAAACAAGGAAATCTCATTAGAAGATCGAATCTAAAAATGTATACCCATATAGTATATCTCAGGGAGGGTATACATTATTGGAAGAACAAATCATGGAGGAAAAATTACAAAAACTTTGAGCTGAGTCTTCGATCTCTGGAGAGGTTTCCTCTCTATCCCCTCCATCTAGAAACAAAAAATGGAAGAGATATCGGATGAGAAAAAAGGGAAAATATCTTTTGGAAGAATCGAGAATCGTAGCTGGGAGGATTGTAAGATATTTATTTTATTTATTTTCAATAATTATATTACTCGTATATTATTAATCATTAAATAAACGATAAATTAATTAATACAAGATTTTAATGAGGAGAAGAGCTCATAAGGGGGTATTTATAGCTGCTGGGAGGAAATATATTTTATCTGCAGCATTGGGAGATCCCTAACACCCTGGTCGTGTACGAGGATATCTGACATGTGTATCAGTAAAAAACTTTTTTCCACATTCTTCAACTTCTTACATTGTAGGTGTTTATTATATAATAGAATAATTGGAGGCTTATGTACATAATATTAATGTGGCGATTGAGGAAAAGATTATAGAGTCGGTGTAGTCTATGATTGGAGACATGTAATATCAATATCAGATTGCAGATCCCATGCCTCCACCCCCTTCGGACCCCATTATTTATCTGCTACCTCTTCTAGTAGATCCCACTCCCCCACCTCATCCTAAAGAACCCATTTTTTATCCCACTCTTCCACCACAACTTCAAACTTACTTTGAGTTGTATGTTGACGATCCTCATCATCATATAGTTTCATATGAGCTGGTATATTGTATAGGATATATAGTTCATCATCAATAGTTAGAGGTAGAGAATCATTGGGTCATTGTAAAATATGTTATAGATATATAATCTCAACTACCATTACCTACAAATGAGGTGATGACAGTTGCACATAGTATCATCCACTTTTTAGTTTGGACATTTAGACTTATGTGACTCATTACCATAGAGGTATGTATGTTATATCTTTTAATTTGTTTTTTATTAATGTGATGAAATTTGAAAACTAATATATTTTTATATTTATTTTTACAATGATATTTCAATGGTAAATAAATACTGTATAGAAAACAACAAAGACAAATGACTATGATGTCATATACAAATTCTATTAGTCCTGATAGATTGTCAAGATATTCAATTTTTTTGGAGGATAATTATGAGTTTCCAATGGAAGGCCATGTTTGTGGACATGCAATCAATGTGTGGATTGTGAAAAATTATATCATGGAGCTTGTTACTAGATATATATTGGGCATCAATGTGGTGTTGATATTTTCCATGTAATCCTTAACACCTTTCCCTGGGTTATATTTATTAAAAAATTATACTTATGTAAACTTTTTATTAGGTATATTGATAGAAAAAATATTTTCAATTAATTTATATTTAATATCATTATTTTAAACCCACAAAAGTGTTCCTTTAAGATTAATTGTTTCATTTTTATGATATTTGTGTTTTTTTAGCTAAATAGTAAAAATTGGCCATTTTGGATTTTTAACAGTTTTAAATTATTTCTGTTGTTTGGTCATAACATTATGTAAACTGATCCAAATTGAAAAATTCTTAATCTTCCAGATTCTGCACATCCAGGGATTCATTTACTATTTTTGGACTAAAAGCTGAATCGGCAATATAGATGCTCAAAGGAAGCTCTCAAGTGGGCGAAATAAAATTGTTTTCAGTTCTGCCTAGTTTTGGTGTGGTCACCATAACTCATCCATGGTGGGCCCCTATGTTGTAAAATACGGTGAGTGGATGCTCAAGGAGTTTTGGAGCATATGTTATGAAGGAAGGTCTGTGTGAATTGGCCTTTTATAGGGTCATTAAATCACCCTAATCTGGAGAATCGCGTTTTGGAGAGTCTGACTGGACAGAATAAATTCTCAGAGTAAAACGGTCATAACTCTCAGAATACATGTCCAAATACGCTTCCATTTTGAGCGGACACGGAAAATGGAATTATGAACAACATTCAAGAAGGTATAAATGCGTGAAGATGTCATTTAATGGGGATACAACACGTCAACATCCTGGGGAAAAATTCTGGCTATAAAAGGAGGAGAGCTCCACTGTCTCAAAGCATCCCATTCTACATCCCATTCTCCATCCCATTCCTTTCGGGACACCAAGAAGAAAAAATTTTAAGCATAATTTTTTATTTATTTTCTTTTTCATAGTTTCATAATGTCTTCTTTTTCCCCATTCATCTCGATTACCCTTACCATGGTGGGGTAAACTTTTAGAGTGATTGGGGAAGGGTTGGTTTTCTACATTGAAATGCTTGAGTTCATGGATGAAATTGAATAAATTTATTTCTTATTCAAAGTTGTTTTCAATTTCTTATAGTGGATTTTATTATCAAGTTCGATCATTCTTGAATATTAATTCTGTTATTGATTATTTCCTTGGTAAAATAATCAATATCTCCCTCCACTAATTTCTGGTTTATATACGATGGAATAAACCAGGAATTAGTGGTGAAGTACTCGATGATCGTCAGTACGTGTAAAAGGTGTAGTGAATGTTCTTTATTTCTTGGGATAAACAAAACCCGATCGAGTATTGCCCATTTCAATTAAGGATATTCAATACAATTATTTATACATGGAAGGAGAGTTGACCAAACCGAGATCTTGGTAAGGTTTTCTCTCACAATAATAATTTCACCAAGGAAGTGAGAGGAAACAATTGTGGAAACTCACTTTAATCAACAAAGAAGAAGATGTTTGAATTTAATTGAACAAGGATAGTATTAAAATAAGGAAACTGACCCTGACCTAATCACCTGTTTTAATTTTATAGTTTTTTCAATCATTTGAATTTCAAATTTCCTTTCAAAAGCACAACATTTTCCCCCCGTTTTAGAGTGATAGTCTATTTTGTGTGCACTCCTATTCGGGAGACTTCATAGGTCAACCACATTACAACATTTTAACTTAGGAAGTAATTTTTTTTCCACGACCTACGAAAGGAGTGCGTCAAACTTGGCGTCATTTCCATGGAGGAAGTGCCACAACTTATTTGTAAATATTTGACTTTTACAATTACAAAAAATAAAAAAAAATCTTTTGTCATGTTGTTTTAAAATGATTATTTCTTTAATTCATGGAACAATTGCCCACAAGTGCAAGAAGAAATTAATGAATCACCTTTTTCTATATAGTATAGTGTTTCTTTCTTGGCTAAACAAATTTGGGGAGCTCGAATCCAAATTATCATAGAGAATGAATTCAATGATCTCATTGAAAATCTTAAAGAGAACCCTCAATAACCAGTGTTAGAGGGATTGGCCAGAGAATTATTTGAACTTCATGAGTATTTTCCATAATTTTATCAAGAAATGATCAAAGTGAAACACCATGAAGAATAAGTAGTTCACAAGGACCTTGAAGCCTGATTTGAAATAATTAGTCAAATAGTTCAAAGCCTAGAGACGTCAATAACGTATATTGCAGAACAAGTACATGCATCCCAGGATCAACAAATGGAGCCATAACAAGAACCAGAACCAGAAAAATTGATGGAAGTAGTATCCCCAAACATCCTTCAAGTTGAAGAACCCATGGAGGCCTTGAGGAAATTAAAAGAAGTTCCATTGAGCCCAGCTCAATCAATTTTGGAGGAGATTGATGAAGAAGATTTAGCTATTGAGATACATATGGGAGATCAAAAAGATCTAGATAACTTATGGAATGAGTGTGAGGATCTTCTTGATCCAACTATTCCTCGTAATGTAGAAGATTTATCAACATTAGAGGATGAAACCAACTAAGTAGTGTAATTTCAAAAGAAGATAGAGGTGACTGACTACCTACCCTTATCTAGGGAAATTCAACCCCAAGAGGAACTTCCCACTGAAGAAGAAACTGAATCTGGGAAAACTCAGGGAGTTGATATTTTCATGAAGACATTGTCTTCTAATGTTATTGAATCTGAATTGTGTATCACCTCCCCTTGCTTGAAATTTTCAGATTCGTACAACTCATGTATTGCCTTGGTGGATGAGGAAGAAAAAGATGATGCACCCGATGAAGAACATATAGAGCTCCTTGAACATGTTGATTGTTTATTAGAGGGAGTTCAAGAGGGAATCCATGTGGTTTTTCCTAAGGAAAAAGAGATGCAAGATTCTTACTTTGAAAGGGAAGAATTTTCTATTAACACTTCATGCTTTAACATTGTTGAAATAGAATTATTCTCTAACATTATCTATGATCGTTCCAATGATGCAGCATTCCTTCAATAACCAATGTAGAATAAAGGAGAGGTTGTGAAATTCGAAACCTTGAAATATGAGGACTCAGTCTTTGTCCTACCCCCTCCAATAAAATTTTATCATATTGTACATAGGGTGGATTTGGTGTACTATACCCATGGTGTCCTCAACAAAAACGATGAAGCACATGATGTGAAGAAGAAGTTTTGTTGGTTCATGAGAAAGAAACCTCACCCAGCATCAGATTGGGAATAACTGATTAGAACTGCCCCTCTGGAGGTATTCAAAACCCAGGGCCTATTTGGGGGATTAAATCAAGTTTTATCCTTATATTCTCATCCTATTTCTATTTTTGTTTCTTCCAATAAATATGTTATGTTTTATTTTGTTCTATTATTTTTAGGTTTTTAGAGTTCAACACTTGGGAGCTTAACTCAATGTTGCACTATGAATAAATCAGGTTGTACCTCTCCTTCACACTTTCTTGATGTTGTGATTCATTTTAAAATTGGATTACATGTAAAATACACTTGAATGCATTGAGTACACTGCATCATTTAAGTGTGGGGGAGGGAACCTTTGTAGTATAATATTTTCATTTGATGTTTGTTTTCACAGAAAAATAAAAAAATTGCATGTTTTCAAATTTTTGTGTGTTTTTTGTGTGTTTTTGAAACTTTTGAGCTGAAATGATTATCAATACCATTTTTGGAACACATTTTAATGAGTGAAATAATCTATTTCATGAAACTGAGCTTAAATGAATGCTGAAATTACTTTTGCTTAAAGTTAAAATCTTTTGGAATTTCATGAAAAGTACCCTGATTTTTGATACCCATGCCATATTTCACTGTCTATATCTTTGAAATCACATTCCTTTGAGGCTTTTGAACCATTTTTTGTCATATTCTTTTCATTCCCCTCATTTCTTGATAGAACCAGAACATGATTGCTTAAACCAGAATTTGATATATTCCTTTCAAAACTTGAGGGTTTGGGGTACGTGTGTTTTTAATGATTGAGGAATTTATTTGGTTTGAAGCCCCCTTTTCAAAATAATCCTTTTCATTATGGACCAACATTACATTTATACTTCTTTGTAGCCCCTAGTAGCCATGAATTGCCTATTAGGTTAGCCATATTACAAGCCAATTTTCCATATCCTACTTACACTTGAAGTGAAATTTTCTGATCTAGTTTAACTTAAGTGAGGGGGAAGATGTCTTGTGGTGTACTACCTCATATGGTGATACTTTTGGAGGAATATAAAATTTTGAATAACTGATGTACCTACTGAATATTTCATTTTGTTAAAATCTATGCCTTTCTGGAGCTTTCATGATAAGAGAAGTTGTGCCTTTCTAGAGCTTCCGATGTAAAAAAAATAATGATGTGCCTATCTGGAGCTTTCAAGAAAAATCATGGTTTGAAAAGATTGAAATTTTTGCTGCTGAAATCCTGAGTTTATTGAATGATGATGGAGTTGATTTTCTACAATGGGGAAGATAAGGAGACCATACTTGAGTGAAAATTAGAATCTTACAATTTTGCTTAAAAAAGAGCCAAGCCCTCCTTTTTCTACCTCAGAATTTTTTAACATCTTAATCTTACCAACCAGAATCCAGAGAACAACCCTGAAAAGTCCTCATGAGAAACACATGTCCTTGAATCACATCGGGTGGAGAAGTAGGAATTTATCTAGCCTATGGTGACTCTTGTGTGAGTTTGGATGAAAAAAGCCTTGATCAGCATTTACAATTGTGAGATAAGAGAAAATTCATGTGAGGTAGGTGTTTTGTGTGCATGGGATAAGAAATGAAGTGGAAATATATTAAAATCTAAAATGGAGAACTTTAAATAATTGTTTCTGAAGAGGAATTATATCTTTTTGTTTCTTGGAATTGATTTGGTAGTCATTGATATGTGTTTTGGATTTGATTTGATTTGATTTTTACTTATCCAGGAGTCCAAGTGATAAGTGTGGGGGAATTTATAGAACAAATATTTTCAATTAATTTATATTGAATATCGTTGTTTTAATCCCAAAAAAGTGTTCCTCTATGATTAATTGTTTTATTTCAATGATATTGGTGTTATTTTGATCTAAATAGTAAAAATTGGCCATTTTGGATTTTTAACAATTTAAATTATTTCTGTAGTTTGGTCCTAATATTATCTACATTTGTCCAAACTGAAAAAATCATTCTTTTCCCGATTCTACACATCTAGGGATTCATTTACTATTTTTTGGCTAAAAGCTAAATCGGCCATATGGATGCTCAAAGGAAGCTCTCAATTGGGAGAAAGAAAACTATTTTCGGTTCTGCCTAGTTTTGGTGTGGGATCCATAACTCATCCATGGTATGCCCATTTGTTGTAAAATTCGATGGGTGGATGCGAAAGGAGTTTTGGAGAATATTTTATTAAGTAATGACCGCGTGAATTGGCCGTTTATGGGGTCATTAAATGACCCTAATTTTGAGGATTTCGTTTTGGAGAGTCTGACTAGACAGAATAAATGCGCAGAGTAAAACAGTCATACTATCGTAATACATGTCCAAATATGCTGATATTTTTAAGATACACGGTAAAGGGAATTATGAAAAACAATCAATAAGGGATAAATGCACGAAGGTTTCATTTAATGGGGCTACAATGCGTCAACATACGGGGTACAAATTCTGGATATAAAAGGAGGAGAGCTCCACCCTCTCAAAGCATCCCATTATCCATCCCATTCTCCATCCCATTCCTTCTGGGACACCAATAAGAATATCTCTTCAGCTTCCTTTTTTATTTATTTTCTTTTTCATATTTGTATAATGTCTCCTTCCCCATTCATCTCGATTACCCTTACTATGGTGGGGTAAACTGTTGGAGTGATTGGGGAGGGGTTGTATTTCTACATTATAATGCTTGAGTTCTTGGATCCAATTGAATAATTTTTTTTCTTTTTCAAAGTTGTTTTCAATTTATTATAGTGGATTTTATTATCAAGTTCGATCATTCTTGAATATTAATTCCGTTATTGATTTTTCCTTGGTAAAATAATCAATATCTCCCTCCACTAATTTTTGGTTTATATACAATGGAAGAAACCAGGAATTAGTGGTGACGTACTTGACGATCGTCAGTACATGTAAAAGGTGTAGTGAATGTTCTGGATTGTTTGGGATAAACAAAACCCGATTGAGTATTTCCCATTTCAATTAAGGATATTCAATACAACTATTTATACATGGAAGAAGAGTTGAACAAACCGAGATCTTGGTAAGGTTTTCTCTCACAATAATAATTTCACCAAGGAAGTGAGAGGAAAAAATTGTGGAAACTCACTTTAATCAACAAAGAAGAAGAGGTTTGAATTAAATTGAACAAGGATAGCATTACAATTAGGAAACTGACCCCAACCTAATCACCCTTTTTAATTTCATAATTTTTTCAATCATTTGAAATTCATATTTCCTTTCAAAAGAACAAAAAATTTCCCCCGTTTTAAAGTGACAGCTCGTTTTGTGTGCACTCCTCTTCGGGAGGCTTCCTAGGTCAACCACATTACTAAATTTTAACTTAGGAAATCATATTTTTTCCACACCCTAAGAAAGGCGTGCATCATATATTTATAACATGTGTGGGAAGAATGATCTAACATATGTATGCAGATTCATATACCCGCAATTGATTTCCCCTAAAGGACATGCATTGGATAAGGAACAAGGAACACTTTATAATTTTGAAAGATTTGAACAGAATATTATCACACATTGTTGGATGATTCATTTTTGTGGGAGGTATGAAGCATATATCTGGAAAAGTGTTAATTATATTTTAACAGAAAAAAACACTAACATTAAATTTTCTTTTATATCTGTGGTCATTTTATGTTATGTGATTTTTTTCCAAGTGAGAAAACACTTTATTGGATATGCTCTGTCCATAGCGATGTGCGAGGGTGATTCTAGAGTATGTTGGAAAAGTAATTTTCAATTTCTTAATAGTTGTTTATATTATAATGATTTTTAAATTTATCCCATTCATATTATTTTCTAACAGGGGATGGGACTAAGTTAAAAAAACAAATAAATAGAGTTCCAAGATAAAATATGTAAAAGTAAAGGTAAATATCCATTTATAATGTTTACTTTTCGAGGTATTACATAAAAATGATATTTTGAATTGACACACATTTAATAAAAAAATTCATGAACAACAAGGCATCATCAAATGTTGGCATTATATATTAAAATTTATCAATTAAATAATTACAACTGGAACACTTCTGATGTTTGACCTGGTAAGATTCCCATATAAATATTTCCATTATATTTCATCTATTTTATTACTTATACTTGTTAACCACTATCCTTTAAAATTTTAGCCATTTTAGGACCCTCAACTCTATATTTCCCAATATTTCAAATACATAGAATTGGAATGGTCAAATTATTTTATAGTTTTGATTGGATTTTAGTTAGTTTGTAGTGTAAAATGTAATTTTGAATATAGTAATTATAATTGTGTGTTTGGTAGTTGGTTGGTTTGTATTTAGGTGATTTTAGATGACATTGTATGTTTTGAATGTTATATATGTGAATGGTTAATTTTTTTCTAGTTCTTCATGATTTGGTTTAGTTCTGATGTTTTTCTAGTTTGGATTCTGGTCTGCTTTTTGGTCTTCTTTTGGTTCAATTTCTTCTTGTTTCATACTTTGGTATTGCATAGTAATAGTTTCATTATGGTGGGGGTGTCTAGGGGGGTCTGTCCATGGTGTTGGAGGTTTCAAGGGGGTGGGGGTGTCCAAGGGGGTAGGGGATTCCCATGGGGGTGGGGGTTGTCCAGGGGTTGGGGTTGTCCATGGGGGGCATCCATGGGGGTATGGGTGTCCATGGGGGGGGGGGGATATCTGGTGGGTGGGATGGTGTCAAGTGGGTGGGGGTGTCCAAGGGAGTGGGAGAGGCTGTCAGGAATGTGCTTTCCAAGGGGGTTGTGGTGTCCAGGGGGTGGGGGGCACTGTCTAGTGTGTGGGAGGGTGTCTAGGGGGTGGGGGGTTTCGCGCGGGGGGGGGGGGGGGGGTATCTAGTGGGTGGGGGTGTACATGGGGGTGGGGGTGTTCAGGGGGGCTGGGAGGGTTTCCAGGGTTTAGGGGGATATACAGGGGGTGGGAGGGTGTCCGGGGGGTGGCCCGGTGTTCAAGGGGTGGGGGGTGTCCATGGGGTGGGGGTGTCAAGGGGGTGTGGTGTTTAGGGGGTGGCCTGGTGTCCTAGGTTTGGGGGTTGTTCAGTGTGGTGTGGTGGTGTCCAGTGGGTGGGAGGGTGTCCATGGGGAGGGGAATGTTCAGGTAGTGGGTGGGTTCCAAGGTGGTTTGGGGTATCTAGGGGTGGGGGTAATCTAGTGGGGTGGGGTGGTGTCCAGTAGGTGGGGGCCATCCAGGGGGTGGGAGGGTGTCCATGGGGGTTTCTAGTGGGGTGGTGTCGTGTCCAGTGGGTGGGAGGGTGTCCAGGGGTGGGGGATGTCCAAGGGGTGTGGGGTGTCCAAGGGGCTAGGGGTGTCTAGGGGGTGGGAGCAATCCATTGGTGGGAGGGTGTCATGGGGGGTGGGCGGGTTTCCAGGGGTGGGGGTTTCCAGGGGTGGGAGGTACTGTTCAAGGGGTGGGGGTGTCCAGGGGGTGGGCGGGTGTCCAGGGGGGCTACTCATGGGGGTAGGGGTTGTCTAAGGGTGTGGTGGGCTATCCAGGGTGGGTTCCAGGTGATTGGAGGGTGTCCAGGGGGTAGGGGTATCCATGGGTGGTGGAGAATTTCCAACGAGGTAGGGGTGTCTAGGGGTGGGGGTCGCTCCAGTGGTTTTAGCCTGGTTTTGGTATGTTTTCTTCTTGTTTCCTGTATTCTTTGGCAGAACATTGTAATGTTTGAACAGTTTATTTAAAATATTGTTTTTTAGGTCAGTTATTTTATAACTGTCATAATAAATGCATGGGAATGGTTTTTTACATTGGTTATTTAATAACCGACTTAGTATATATGTTTTCACGTCGGTTAATTTTTAACCGACTTGATAAATCGATTCGCATACTAGTTTATCTTGTAAGTTATGATAATAAATGACGTGATAACCTTGTTTTTCTTGTCGGTTTTCTAATAATTGATGTGAAAAACTCTTTGGAGGGGTTGTTTATTATGCCAGTTATTTAATAACCGATGAAATAAACAACATATTACATCATTTATTTAAAAACTGATGTAATAAATCATGACATGAAACCATTTTCCATGTCGGTTTTTAGGAACCAACTTGAAAATGGGTTCTGATTTCATGTTTTTTACATTGGTTTTAAAATAAATTATATAAAAAAATATTCATAACATCCCCTACAATAATGTCGGCCAAAAACTGTTGTAAAAAATAATAAATAATTGACGTAAAAAACATTTTGTGCACTTGTGATATAACTTTAAGTTCCTCAACCAAATTCATAGTTAGATAAACAATCATAGTAAAAATGAACAAGGGAACATAATATCCCAATTACAAAAAATCATAAAAAAATTCTAGAATATTTTCATGCTTGATGGGGTTTAATTTTATTATAAAAATTTATTTGGAGAATTTGAAATACTAAATTACAACTGTTATTATTTTATCAGCTAATGGTCTATACAATACCAAAGAATAAATATCTCTATAAAATTATGTGAGTCTTCACATTTAAGACCAGTTATTATATAATGTTTTTTGGTAAATGCATTTTGATATGTTACTTTAATATCAATGAGGTATCTTTACATTTTTTAGTCTTCAATGGAAAGCAAATTTTAATTAATTTTTTAATTAGAAAACTACTTAAAAAGTCATTATATTACCATATTGACATATATCATTCATTAAATTCATTTCTTCTATGTCCTTATGGGAATTATGATTATATTTTTATTTTACGTAATCATTCTGTGTTATAAAAACCAAATTTTAACATATATTATTTTCAATTTCAATAAAATCATGATTATGATGTAACAATTGAAATTCCCAATAAGGTGGTTCGAAAAAAAAATATTTTGTTTCTTCCATTTTTTTACCAACTACATCTGATGAGAAGTGACTCTTTTCCTAGAAATGTTCACCTTATACAATTTACTCATTTATTCATCAATAATTAATAATTGTTACATTAAATTTGAACCTGATAACAATTTTCGTGGAGGACTCAAATAATTTCATTCATCAAAAAAAGACTTATTAAACTAATATCTATGAGATATATCTAAAAATTAATGATGACATATGAAAAAAAAAATATTTTATATGGTTGTCACGACCCGCCCTCGGGGTCCGTGCCGTGACTACCCCAAGCCCGCCTTCCATAGGCCAGGGGCTGGCGACTAGCACCAAGGCGTAGATCCCAGCAAATTGGGAAGGCATTGCCTTTGAAAAGTAAACACACACCACAGAGTAAACAAGCGGAAAGTAAACACTAAGCAAGCAGAGTACAACTGAAGTGCGGAAAAGTAAATGGGCCAGAATACAAACCCAAACTGAAAGTAAAGTACAACTCGAAAAGGGAAAAACAGCAACTGAAAAGTAAAGGCCGCTACTCCGTGCTGTCCACTGGAAAATCCCACCTGAAGGGTGGGTACAGATAGCTCCTCTGCTCCACGGGTCCCACCGTCCGCTCCGTGCTCGTCCCGCCCAGTGGTCCACCTCCGGGTACCGTCCCGCTCCGCAAACCTCAGCTAAGGTCAACGCTGTCCGTCGTCTGCAACCAACACAACGTAGTGCGGGCGAAGCCCGTGCAGGGGTGAGTATAAGCTACTCAGTAGGGTCCCCGAGACCCCTGAAGGTCTCTCAAAATCCACAAAGGATAAACCACGAAGCAAAGTACAATCACGAAGTAACAACCAACACTGCTTAGGTATATGCCCATACATATACCTAAGTCATCAATTCAAATACGCTCCAACCTCCGAGCCCAAGTATAACTCACTCCACGCAGGAAAGTATACGTATTCCACAAAGGAAAGTAACAGGATTCAGCTCACACAGGTATACTTCTTCAGGGACGATAAAGATGATCACTGATCCATCTAAGTCGTCGGACCCACGAAGGATCGATAGGTAACTAACCCCCGCAAGACCCACACAGGATCGGGCTCACACAGAACCTGTAGGCGCTGGCTCACACAGAATCGCTGAGCGCAAGGACCCACACAGGATCGGGCTCACACAGAACCTGTAGCACTGATCCATGTAGGATCGCTGAGTGCTGTAGTCGTCGTCGTCGAATCCACACAGGATCTCTGTACTGTCGTCGTCGAATCCACACAGGATCTCTGTACTGTCGTCGTCGCAGTCACAGTAGCAGTCGTAGCAGTAGAACAGTCGCAGCCAGCACTAGGGTTCCCGCACACAGCAAGCTCGTACGGAGGATCCGCTCCACGAGCCGAGAGGCTGATACATCAACTGTCACGAAGACCGAAGTTGATGTATCCAAAAGTTCCGTATCGTCAAAAGGAACTCAACGCAACAGACGGCGCGTCGATCGGACGCCCGGTCTGAGAGATAATGGCATTTTCGTCTCCGGGGCCCGGTTGGTTTTTAAGGCAAAACCAACCCGACCGTACTCCACCTGCGTCCAAACCTCGGGCGGAGTATGCCAAAAGATCCGTCTCACTAAGAGGAACACTACGCGACTGACGGCACGTCAATCGGACGTCCGTAGCTCAAGATATGAGCGTTTTCGCTCCGAAGGCCCGGTTGGTTTCGTGAATGAACCAACCCGGCCGAACTCAAAGTAACCCGAAACCTTGAGTGCGATATACCGAAATGATCGTCTCGATCCAAGGATCGCGTTGCCGCAGACGGTTCGTCATTCGGAGGTCCGAGGCTCAAGTTATGAGCCAAAAACCTAATCTGGTCCGAAACGGGGGGTCCGGGTCCGGGCCGACCCGGCCCGACCCCCCCCCCTCTGGACGGCGCGGCGGCCGGTGGCGGCGGACGGCGGCGGCGGACGGCGGCGGACGGCGGCGGCGGCTGGCCGCGTGGCGGCGGCGGCGGCTGGCCGCGTGGCGGCGGCGGCGGGCCGCGTGGCGGCGGCGGCTGGCGGACCGCGTGGCGGCGGCGGCGGGCCGCGGCGGCGGCGGCGGGCCGCGGCGGCGGCGCTGGGCGCCGCACGTGATTGGCACGCGGGGCATAGCCCCGCGTTTTTCTTCAAGCGGCACGGCTCAAGGCCGTGCCTTTGACAAAAACGGCCCCCGCAAATGGGGGCCGGCTTGATAAAACCGGGGGGCTGTTGCCCCCCCCTCTTTAAATGAACCGCCCCCCTCTTTAAGAGGGGGGTTTGAAGAGCCGGCCGGGGGTTTAAACCCCCGGTTTTTATGATATCCGGCCGGCCCGCTGGCCGGCCGGTTTTTACTAACGGGACCGGGAAATTCCGGTCCCGCCCTTGATTTCCGACGCCGGCGGCACGGCCGCCGGTCTTTCCTTCCGCCGCGGCCCGGAACCGGCCGCGGTCTCCTCGTCTCACCGCGGCCCGGAACCGGCCGCGGTGTTCGTCGTCCGGCGCGGTGCGACGGCACCGCGCCCCTTTCTCCGTGCCAAGAATCCTCCCAACGCGGCGCGACGGCGTCGCGTTCTTGAAATCTCTCCTCGGCGAAGCGCGACGGCGTTGCGGAAAATATCTGAACGTTCATCCGCGTGGTGCGACGGCACCACGTTACTTGTTTCCTCCAGCATGAACAACATGAACGATGGAGGGGGATTCGGCCGTGTTCGTGCGGTCCGGTCCCCCTCACGTTAAAGAAATAAAAACGGAACTTAAATAAAATAAGTCACACGTTAAGTCATGCTAAAATCCACGATTCAAGAAAGGAATAAAAATAATCAATAAAGATCATCCCCTACCTCTGGTTTCAAGAACGAAGATCATCAACGACCCGCGGAAGACGCGTCGCGGTGGTCGGCGTCACGGAAGAAGGACGTCGATGTCGTGAAGCGAGGATTCGAAGTTCTTTGACGACGATTTCGTCGCGGGAAAAGATGACGCGGAAGAAGACGTCGTCGGTGTCGCGGGTATGGCGTCGCGAAAGACGATTCCCGAGTACGTGGCGTTCTTCGTCGATGTTCGAAGGTTCTTCGCGTTCTTCAAGGAGGAAAAAGAAGTTCTTCAAAGTGTAGAACTCTTCCTCTCTCAAATCTCCACACAACACAGCAACCCCCAAAATAAAATAAGCTACCCTTATTTTATTTTCACTTTGCCCACCTTTCAAAAATTCAAAAGTTGAATTTATTACATTAATTAAAATCTTGAGTTGTCAAGAAATTAAATGGAAAGATAAGTTGGCAAGTTTTAATGTAGGGGAGAGTCACAAATTAAAGAGGGGGTTTAGAGGGGTTAGGGAATTTGAAAAGGTGGGGGGTTCGTGTGGGCCCCACCTCCCTCATAACCACACATGGGAAGTTGGGTGGTTGCGGGCCCCACCAACAACTTCCCATGAGAGAGTCTAACCACCTAGAATAAAATAAAATTCACACACAATTTTATTTTACTTATCTTTTAATCCCCAAAACTAACTTTCAACCCGCAACATACGCAACTCCCGAAAGGGTCTCTTTAAGCGAATATCGGCACTGCGAGTTCATCGGTGCCCTCGGATTTCAATTCCGAGCACCGGATCAAAAGTTAGGAATTCCCGCTCGTTCGTTCACTGAACGTACCCGAGCCAAACTTCGGAAATTAATTCCGGGCACTCCGGGCCTCGGAATCAGGTGCCGTCTGAAACCGCGCTCTTGTAAAAAATCCAAAGAAAATTAAGAAAAAAATTTCCCTTGAATTTTACGGTCTTTACATTACTCCCACCTCAGGGCTTTACGTCCCCGTAAAGATACAACAAAAACTAGGGGAACAAATGAGGGTACTGAGCACGCATCTGAGCCTCCCGCTCCCAAGTGCTCTCCTGGAGATTCCCGTGCTGCCATCTGATGCGCACAAGAGGAATCGATCGCCCACGTAGGACCCGCTCCTGTCGATCCTCTATCTCCACCGGGACCTCCGTAAAAGTCGCCCCATCGTCAACGTCAAGCTCCCCATGGTCAATGATGTGCGTCGGGTCGTGCACGTATCTTCTCAGCTGGGATACGTGAAAGACGTCGTGCACCCGGTGCAACTGAGGTGGTAGAGCCAGGCGATAAGCCACCTCGCCAATCCTGCTGAGAATCTGAAAAGGTCCGATGAAGCGCGGAGATAACTTGCCGCCTCGGCCAAATCTCCGAATACCACGTCGAGGTGAGACCCGCAAGAAGACGTGGTCGCCATCCTCGAACTCTAGTGGTCTCCGCCTCCTGTCAGCATATGACTTCTGCCGGCTCTGAGCTGTCCTCATCCGCTCCGGGATGACCTGGACCTTCTCTGTCGTGGCCTGGACCATCTCCGGTCCCACTAGTGCTGACTCCCCTGGGTCTGTCCAGCACAAAGGAGATCTACATGGTCGGCCGTACAACGCCTCGTACGGTGCCATCCCGATGGTGGAGTGGTAGCTGTTGTTGTATGCGAATTCCACCAAAGGTAGGTGGTCCTCCCAGCTACGACCAAAGTCAAGGACACATGCACGGAGCATGTCCTCGAGAGTCTGAATGGTCCTCTCCGTCTGACCATCCGTCTGAGGGTGAAAAGCTGTGCTAAGACGTAGCTGCGTCCCGAACGCCTCCTGCAACCCCTTCCAAAGCCGGGAAGTAAAGCGGGCATCACGATCGGAAACGATAGATGATGGCACGCCGTGGAGCCGCACAATCTCCTGAACGTAGAGACGTCCCAAGCTCTCCACCGAGCCCTGCTCTCTGATGGGTAAGAAGTGTGCCGACTTGGTGAGTCGGTCAACAATCACCCAGATGGAGTCGTGACCTCTGGAAGTGTGTGGAAGTCCAGTCACGAAGTCCATAGATATGCCGTCCCACTTCCACTCCGGAACCTCCAAGGGCTGTACCAAGCCTGCTGGTACCTGGTGCTCTGCCTTCACCTGCTGACAGGTAAGGCATCGAGAAATGAACTCTGCTACAGCCTTCTTCATGCCCGGCCACCAATGCTGTCGTCTGAGGTCCTGGTACATCTTCGCCACTCCAGGATGTACCGCTAAAGGTGAAGTGTGAAACTCCCTCAACACTTCCTCTCGCAAAGCGACTGGTACCATGGTACGTCCTCTGAAAAGGATGTCGTGCTCTGCTCCAAGGGAGAAACCATCAGGTGTCTGTCCCGAGGATATCTGTGCACGCCGTGTCTCACAGTCAGCGTCCCCATGCTGTGCCTCCCTGACTCGCTGCAGTAGTGGAGGAGTGACTGTGAGAGACTGTAGAAAGGCTGCTCCATCTCTATCCACGAAGGATATCTGCAAAGAGGCTAGCTGCTCCGTCGCCTCCTCAAGTAGTTGAATGCCCGTCCTCCTGCTGAGGGCATCAGCTACTACGTTCCCCTTCCCAGGAGTATAGACTATCTCAAAGTCATAGTCCTGGAGGAACTCGAGCCATCGTCGCTGTCTCAGGTTCAGGTCCTTCTACGAGAAGATATACCTGAGACTCTGATGATCGGAAAAGACCGTAAAGCGCTCGCCCATCAGATAGTGTCGCCATGTCTTCAGAGCGAAGACCACTGCTGCTAACTCTAGGTCATGGGTAGCGTAGTTCTGCTCATGCGGCCTCAACTGACGTGATCCATAGGCGATCACGGCCCGCTCCTGCATCAGAACACATCCGAGTCCGGTCCCTGATGCATCGCAGTAGACTACGTACCCTACTCCCTCCTCAGGCAACCTCAAGATAGGTGCGCTAGTCAATCTCTGCCTCAGCTCCTCGAAGCTCTGCTGACAACTGTCTGACCACACGAAGGGTTTCCCCTTCTTCGTCAACGCTGTGAGTGATGCCGCAACTCTGGAGAAGTTCGGCACAAATCTCTGATAGTATCCAGCTAGTCCCAAGAAACTCCGAACCTCAGTCACGCTCCTGGGTGGCTCCCATGCTAACACAGCCTCAATCTTCGCGGGATCCACTGCAACTCCCGCCTCAGAGATAACGTGTCCCAAAAAGTGGACCTCACGTATCCAGAACTGGCACTTCGAGAGCTTACCATAAAGCTGGTGCTCTCGGAGTGTGTCAAGAACAACTCGCAAGTGATAGGCGTGCTCCTCCTCTGTCGTAGAGTAAATCAGAATGTCGTCGATGAAGACCACGACAAACCGATCGAGGTATGGCTGAAAGATCCTGTTCATGAGAGCCATGAACACTGCTGGAGCATTGGTTACACCGAAAGGCATAACCAAGAACTCATAGTGGCCATACCGACATCTGAAGGCCGTTTTCTGCACATCCTCGTCTCTGACTCTGAGCTGATGATAGCCTGACCTGAGGTCTATCTTCGAGAACCACCGTGCTCCCTTGAGCTGATCAAAGAGGTCATCAATCCTCGGTAGCGGATACTTGTTCCTCACTGTCACCTGGTTCAGGCGACGATAGTCAACACAAAGTCGCAAGCTTCCGTCCGCCTTCTTGGCGAACAATATCGGGGAAGCCCAGGGTGAAACACTAGGTCGGATGAATCCCTTGCCCTGCAAGTCCTCCAACTGTACCTGTAGCTCTCGAAGCTCGGCGGGGGCCATCCGATATGCTGGAGTGGATATCGGGGCTGTCCCGGGGTACAAGTCAATATAAAAGTCTACCTCTCTGCGAGGAGGTAGCCCTGGAACATCGTCGGGAAAAACGTCCGCATACTGATCCACCACTGCAGGAAAACTAGGACTCCGCACGTCAACTGCTCCAAGGATAAGGCTAGCCAACTGATGAGTGATGGGCTGTCCTCTCCTCCGCGGAAGTCCATCCTGTGCTGCTAAGGCTCCCTTCTCGCCGGTGAAGGTGAACCTGCTCCCGTCGGTGCGTACACATCGCACCTTGCGCCTAAAACAGTCAATCTGTGCATGGACCGTGGACAGCCAATCCATGCCCAAGATGACGTCGTAAGGCCTCGACGCTGCTACAAGAAGATCCCAGCCGAAGCTCTCGCCTCCTAGAGTAAGCTCACACTGCCGGCACCAGTGCGTGATCGTCGAGTCTGCTCCCGTAGGAGTCTCTAGCCGTAAGGATCGAGCCAACGGCTCTGTCGGAATCTCCGAGCTCCGAACAAGGGCAGCGGCTATGAAAGAATGACTCGCTCCTGTGTCTATAAGAACTGCAGCAAGGGTGGAATAGACACAGATAGTACCTCGAATCATCTCGGGTGCGCCGTGGTCGTAGGCCTCTGCTGCCTGGAGCTGTGCCTGTCGCTGCCCGCCAGCTCCCTGTGGTCGGGGTGGACCTCCTGGTGGTGGTGGTGGTAAAGCCTCAAAGCGTCGGCCACCACCAGCTGCTCGTCCAGCTCCTCTGCCTCGTCCGCCTCCTCCCTGCGGACCGCCACGGTCGACCCTCTGCCTCTGCCTCGGTGGTCCATCTACTGACTGCTGCTCCTCGGCACGGCGGGTCGGGCAGTCACGAGCCATGTGGCCCTGTCCGCCGCACGAGTAGCACTGCCTGCCTCTCGGAAGACTGGCTCCGCGCTGTGTGCCCCGCACTGCTGAGCCAGTGCCCTGAGATCGTCTGCCTGAAGGTCTGGTCTGTCTGGACCCCTGAGTCATCCGTCGACTGCCTGCTGCAGATGACTCTGCCACGTGCCGCCCTGCGGTGGGTCGCTGTGCTGGTGTAGACTCAGCAAGGAAGCTCTCGATCAGAAGAGCCCGCTCCAGTACTCCTGTCTGAGTCGGTATGCTGAGGGAGATCAGCGATGCCCTGATCTCGTGTCTCAAACCCTGCTCGAAGGTCCGGGCCCGGAAGAATGGGTCCCGTACCATGTCGGTCGAGTAGCGCGAGAGATCGGTAAATCTCGCCGAGTACTGGGCGACCGTCATGCTGCCCTGCCGCAGCTGTAGAAGCTCCTGGATACGCACCGCTCGAAGGGTGGCCGGGACGAACTCAGAGCGGAAGAGGCTCTCGAAGTCCGTCCAGAGTAGAGATGCCTCATCGTGCACCTGGAGCATCAGGCTCCACCATCGTCCTGCTGCTGCGTGTAGTAGGCTCGCAGCGAGGATCACCATGAGGTCTGCTGGTGTCCTCACTAGCCTAAACACTCGAACCACTGCCTCCAGCCAGTCCTCTGCTGCCTGGGGATCCGTCTCCCCGCGAAACCTGGGCGGTCGCTGTCGCTGAAACTCATGCAGTGCGCTGAGGCGACGTGCATCGTCAGCGGCTGCTGCTGGAAGCATCGGGGGCTCGGCGGGTAAAGCTACCGCCGGTGCCACTACTGGAAAAGGGCCCTGCACCGAGGCCTCGTCGCTCGGTGGGCTGTCGTCTCGCTCGACCATCGGAACCCTAGCTGGCTGTCGTCGTGGGGCCATCCTGAAAAGGAGATCAAGAGTGCCATAGTCAGAACAGTATACCTGGTGAGCTGAATTAAGTAATCACAAAGAAAACTTGAGACTTTCATTAAGCAGATCAGTATACCCGGTGAGCTGACACAAGTAATCACAAAGAAAACTTTGAAACACACACGCAATCAATGTTTCCGTGCATTAAGTCGGAAATCAGAAGTCAGGGTCCTGGTGTATGGATACGTCGGCCGCCGCACCAACACTGGACTCCCTGGACTGATAACCACACTCAATACGCTAAACATTATTGCTTCACATAGAAAAGATCAGAGTTCGCGGTAGAACCGAACTCCTCTGATACCAATTTGTCACGACCCGCCCTCGGGGTCCGTGCCGTGACTACCCCAAGCCCGCCTTCCATAGGCCAGGGGCTGGCGACTAGCACCAAGGCGTAGATCCCAGCAAATTGGGAAGGCATTGCCTTTGAAAAGTAAACACACACCACAGAGTAAACAAGCGGAAAGTAAACACTAAGCAAGCAGAGTACAACTGAAGTGCGGAAAAGTAAATGGGCCAGAATACAAACCCAAACTGAAAGTAAAGTACAACTCGAAAAGGGAAAAACAACAACTGAAAAGTAAAGGCCGCTACTCCGTGCTGTCCACTGGAAAATCCCACCTGAAGGGTGGGTACAGATAGCTCCTCTGCTCCACGGGTCCCACCGTCCGCTCCGTGCTCGTCCCGCCCAGTGGTCCACCTCCGGGTACCGTCCCGCTCCGCAAACCTCAGCTAAGGTCAACGCTGTCCGTCGTCTGCAACCAACACAACGTAGTGCGGGCGAAGCCCGTGCAGGGGTGAGTATAAGCTACTCAGTAGGGTCCCCGAGACCCCTGAAGGTCTCTCAAAATCCACAAAGGATAAACCACGAAGCAAAGTACAATCACGAAGTAACAACCAACACTGCTTAGGTATATGCCCATACATATACCTAAGTCATCAATTCAAATACGCTCCAACCTCCGAGCCCAAGTATAACTCAGTCCACGCAGGAAAGTATACGTATTCCACAAAGGAAAGTAACAGGATTCAGCTCACACAGGTATACTTCTTCAGGGACGATAAAGATGATCACTGATCCATCTAAGTCGTCGGACCCACGAAGGATCGATAGGTAACTAACCCCCGCAAGACCCACACAGGATCGGGCTCACACAGAACCTGTAGGCGCTGGCTCACACAGAACCGCTGAGCGCAAGGACCCACACAGGATCGGGCTCACACAGAACCTGTAGCACTGATCCATGTAGGATCGCTGAGTGCTGTAGTCGTCGTCGTCGAATCCACACAGGATCTCTGTACTGTCGTCGTCGAATCCACACAGGATCTCTGTACTGTCGTCGTCGCAGTCACAGTAGCAGTCGTAGCAGTAGAACAGTCGCAGCCAGCACTAGGGTTCCCGCACACAGCAAGCTCGTACGGAGGATCCGCTCCACGAGCCGAGAGGCTGATACATCAACTGTCACGAAGACCGAAGTTGATGTATCCAAAAGTTCCGTATCGTCAAAAGGAACTCAACGCAACAGACGGCGCGTCGATCGGACGCCCGGTCTGAGAGATAATGGCATTTTCGTCTCCGGGGCCCGGTTGGTTTTTAAGGCAAAACCAACCCGACCGTACTCCACCTGCGTCCAAACCTCGGGCGGAGTATGCCAAAAGATCCGTCTCACTAAGAGGAACACTACGCGACTGACGGCACGTCAATCGGACGTCCGTAGCTCAAGATATGAGCGTTTTCGCTCCGAAGGCCCGGTTGGTTTCGTGAATGAACCAACCCGGCCGAACTCAAAGTAACCCGAAACCTTGAGTGCGATATACCGAAATGATCGTCTCGATCCAAGGATCGCGTTGCCGCAGACGGTTCGTCATTCGGAGGTCCGAGGCTCAAGTTATGAGCCAAAAACCTAATCTGGTCCGAAACGGGGGGTCCGGGTCCGGGCCGACCCGGCCCGACCCCCCCCCCCTCTGGACGGCGCGGCGGCCGGTGGCGGCGGACGGCGGCGGCGGACGGCGGCGGACGGCGGCGGCGGCTGGCCGCGTGGCGGCGGCGGCGGCTGGCCGCGTGGCGGCGGCGGCGGGCCGCGTGGCGGCGGCGGCTGGCGGACCGCGTGGCGGCGGCGGCGGGCCGCGGCGGCGGCGGCGGGCCGCGGCGGCGGCGCTGGGCGCCGCACGTGATTGGCACGCGGGGCATAGCCCCGCGTTTTTCTTCAAGCGGCACGGCTCAAGGCCGTGCCTTTGACAAAAACGGCCCCCGCAAATGGGGGCCGGCTTGATAAAACCGGGGGGCTGTTGCCCCCCCCTCTTTAAATGAACCGCCCCCCTCTTTAAGAGGGGGGTTTGAAGAGCCGGCCGGGGGTTTAAACCCCCGGTTTTTATGATATCCGGCCGGCCCGCTGGCCGGCCGGTTTTTACTAACGGGACCGGGAAATTCCGGTCCCGCCCTTGATTTCCGACGCCGGCGGCACGGCCGCCGGTCTTTCCTTCCGCCGCGGCCCGGAACCGGCCGCGGTCTCCTCGTCTCACCGCGGCCCGGAACCGGCCGCGGTGTTCGTCGTCCGGCGCGGTGCGACGGCACCGCGCCCCTTTCTCCGTGCCAAGAATCCTCCCAACGCGGCGCGACGGCGTCGCGTTCTTGAAATCTCTCCTCGGCGAAGCGCGACGGCGTTGCGGAAAATATCTGAACGTTCATCCGCGTGGTGCGACGGCACCACGTTACTTGTTTCCTCCAGCATGAACAACATGAACGATGGAGGGGGATTCGGCCGTGTTCGTGCGGTCCGGTCCCCCTCACGTTAAAGAAATAAAAACGGAACTTAAATAAAATAAGTCACACGTTAAGTCATGCTAAAATCCACGATTCAAGAAAGGAATAAAAATAATCAATAAAGATCATCCCCTACCTCTGGTTTCAAGAACGAAGATCGTCAACGACCCGCGGAAGACGCGTCGCGGTGGTCGGCGTCACGGAAGAAGGACGTCGATGTCGTGAAGCGAGGATTCGAAGTTCTTTGACGACGATTTCGTCGCGGGAAAAGATGACGCGGAAGAAGACGTCGTCGGTGTCGCGGGTATGGCGTCGCGAAAGACGATTCCCGAGTACGTGGCGTTCTTCGTCGATGTTCGAAGGTTCTTCGCGTTCTTCAAGGAGGAAAAAGAAGTTCTTCAAAGTGTAGAACTCTTCCTCTCTCAAATCTCCACACAACACAGCAACCCCCAAAATAAAATAAGCTACCCTTATTTTATTTTCACTTTGCCCACCTTTCAAAAATTCAAAAGTTGAATTTATTACATTAATTAAAATCTTGAGTTGTCAAGAAATTAAATGGAAAGATAAGTTGGCAAGTTTTAATGTAGGGGAGAGTCACAAATTAAAGAGGGGGTTTAGAGGGGTTAGGGAATTTGAAAAGGTGGGGGGTTCGTGTGGGCCCCACCTCCCTCATAACCACACATGGGAAGTTGGGTGGTTGCGGGCCCCACCAACAACTTCCCATGAGAGAGTCTAACCACCTAGAATAAAATAAAATTCACACACAATTTTATTTTACTTATCTTTTAATCCCCAAAACTAACTTTCAACCCGCAACATACGCAACTCCCGAAAGGGTCTCTTTAAGCGAATATCGGCACTGCGAGTTCATCGGTGCCCTCGGATTTCAATTCCGAGCACCGGATCAAAAGTTAGGAATTCCCGCTCGTTCGTTCACTGAACGTACCCGAGCCAAACTTCGGAAATTAATTCCGGGCACTCCGGGCCTCGGAATCAGGTGCCGTCTGAAACCGCGCTCTTGTAAAAAATCCAAAGAAAATTAAGAAAAAAATTTCCCTTGAATTTTACGGTCTTTACAATGGTTGCATTCTAGGGTTAAATTCAAATTTACATACTGGACATGCCTTGCCAGTGTGAGTGTTCAAACTAGACATTATGTTAATCACATGAAATCGGTAATCTTCCATATTAGAGCAACAAATATTTTGATCATTTTTTTGGATGTATCATATGTATCTACACCATTGTACCTTAACTCATGATTTTATTTAATAATAGGTTTAAGATAAACATTGATTTCATTTCTAGGAATTTCATTCTTGGAATGATCATCAAAAAAAATAATGAAATTTTTTACATACCCATCCTCTTAAAAATATTGTAAGATATAAAAAAAACTAACCATCTATTATAGGTTGTAGAAAGAGTCTTGAATAGATTAAATCCATTAGAATAAAATACTGAACATACATTACTAGTATATAAATATAAATTTTTAAATGAAAACAAAATTACTTCTATGATTTAAAATGTTTTTGATGACATATAAACTTATCATTATTGTTTTACATGGAATGAAACATAATTTTCTTCACTATTTTAAAAGGCATAAAAAATCTATTAAATCTTGGTTCTAATGGAATGTAATATAAACCATTATAGTAGTTTTATTTATTTTATTATTTTAATTATATTAATTGAAAAATTTAGCATTATTTATCAACTTCCATCTATATGTTTGACATTTTTTATAATCTTCTCTATCAAAATCATCCCCTAGATAAAAGAACTGTTAATTGGTGCATACATGTATCATTGTGTAATTAAGAAAGATATTATTAATAACATTATTCAACTTATAAAATAATCTAAAATTGTATATTCAATAAATGAATCATGTAGGAACACCAATATAATCAACATTCGTTTATTTATAATTCTGCATAAGCAATAGATAAGGTAAACCATCAGTTGAAGGGAAGTTTTTTAATATTTTCTATATCTTTCATACAAATCCCCACTTTGATCATTTAAAAATTCATAAAATTCTTTTAATTGATCAATCTACTTATCTATTTTATTAATCAATAATTAAAAATATATACATCATTAATATCATACAATCTTTATCTTGTTATTCTTAGTGTCAATGCATCATTAATCAAGTTTTTAATTTCATTCTCTACTATTAAGCCTATTATTTTTTTGTTATATTGATGGAATAAATTAAATATTTATATAATCATAAATTCTCGAGGAAAAATATATCTATCATATCAAATAGGAAATTATTACAACATCATGTTCTCAAAAACATCATGTATTTTCAGCTATTGTCTGAAATTAATGGCAGAGTGTAGACATCTTATTCTCCCATCTAAAAATCAATTTACTTTTCCAAAATAAAAAAACCTCCAATCTGTTAATATACTGAGTTGTATTTTGGGTAAAGTAATCATGATTTAATTAATTTTTACCCTACATATAAATATATATATAAAAAATATAACACACCCTAATTAAATAAACTCATGTTATAAATAATACATATCCAGGAATAATCTATAAGAATTTATAAAATTTAATTAAAAAAAATTCATCATATAAAATATAATTATAATCAATTGATTTTATAATTTCATATTCTATGACATAAATACATAAAATAAAATGTTGAAAAATCTATGTAAAATAATAAAATAATGTATATTAAATAACATATTAAAAAATAAACAACCAAATATAAAAAAATTATAAATGCATAAAAAAATTAAATGGAATCTAAAGAAAAATAAATTACCCTAATAATAAACATAAAATTATTTATATTTTATATAATCAATACAATTAATAATAAATTAAAATGGTATATAAATCCCAACATGATAAATCATAAAATCCCTAATTCATTATAAATCAAAACTTTTATATCCCAACAGGAAAAATCAAAAATTTTAAACACCTCTATAAATCTCATGGAGTTTATTGTAATGAAATGATAATAAATAAAAGATAAGAGTAAATCTTCTAGAAACATACTAAGTACCGAGATTAAATGAATAGAGAAGTATAATAGGTTCATTTGACGTATGATATATAAAGATAACCCACTTCGAATACAGAGTTTCTATGGAAATTAATGGGAGGAGGAGATTGAGAAATATTTAGGAAGAAGGAAAAGGGGATGGGAAGTTCATGGGATGGAAGGAGGAGGATAAGGTATGATGTGGTGGGGATATTTTTCCAAAGGATAGAGGGCCATAGGGATTCATGTGACAGAACAAAGACAAGGAGAGGTGGTGTGACCACGATAAATGGGTTATATTAAGAATGGATTTTAAATAACTATTGATATAAAAATATTAGTTGTTAGTTTTAATATAATATACACTAATATTTCATTATATGGTGATTGTATTTAACTACCACTAATAATGTTGGATTATCTGGTAAGATCCATGGGTGTTTAATTAGTGGTGATTTTTGGAAACATTTGCTGATAAACCACCACGAAGGATATTTTTTTCCATTAGTGTAATCATTGAGTATTCTACTATTGATGTTCACACTTTTAAATCTTGAGTATGGGAGATCATGAGGTCATCCATCCAATTAGAACACCACATATTTTGGGTGTCGCGAGATATTCCTATATATGAACATCTATAGTTATCTCTTTATGTGAAAAATTTTAAATATATATCATTTATTATATATTTTGATACATCAATAAAACCAAAACATTTTATGAATTTGGATGGGTATGTAGAATATAATATGTTATTAATATTATGAAATTTATTGAATGATCATGTCGGGATTTATCACATCATTGTATAGTAATATGATACATATAGGAATTCTACTAGGAAGGTAGTGCAATGAATAGATTCATGGCCATCATAGATGAAGGAATGTGTATCATGTATGGTCAAATAATGACAAATAATAAAATATTGGACAGTGAAAGAAAGTATCCATCCATATTTATAATATATTGTAAGATGAAGACATTATAATAGAAAGTAAGGGTTAATTGGAGGTTCTTTTAGAAATGAAAAAAATGTATATCTCATTAGGGGACATGGATTTCTTATAAAAACTTATTAGTATATGAGAAACACTAATCGTTATCTATATAAGGTACATGAGTTTCACAGAAAAAGTGTAACGATATGATTTAGCAATTCTGGTGAATTTGAGATTAGGATGAAGTTGGTCTCATATCCATTAGTCATTTAATAGACAAGATTGAATGATCATAAGTAAATGAATAAATAAATTCAATTACATATTATCCATGTTTAGAATAATTATAATTTAATATATTTATCAATGTAGTTATAATTTATTCATTAATAAATAATTGGATTTAGGAATATTTTTTTTGAATGAATATTATGTATTTATGTTTTATTATGTATATTTGAAAGGACAAGCTAAGTTAGTGGTCCTTATTTCTTCACTTTAAATATTAAATGATTATATGTGACTAATGAAATAAATTTTACATTTACATTTTTTTAATGAGGTTATAAATATCATTTTGGGTCAGGCTTCAGGATTATTCTTCTAAAATTATATTAATCCACAAAAATAAAACTTAATCCCCTTTATATAAATTTTTCTAAGAACCATGAATTATTATTTAGATAATTTCCAAGAATTTGTTTCCTCTTATCACTTCTCTCAAACAATAGTGAGAGAAAGAAGAGAGAAAAACTAAATCATTTTACTTCATCCTCATGGTTAATGTTTGTATTCTTATGAATACAGAATAGGTTTCATAAAAAATATTTCTTTATTTAAATTATTATTGAAGGATAAATAAAATATGATTTTATGGTTCTTTTTTGGATGATTTATAGAGTTCATAATTTATTTCCTTCAATCTATAATAATTTCAATCCAAGTAGAATATGTTGGTATTACTTGAATGAATGTGGTATTCTTCAAATTATGTTTATAAAAATTAAATTTTTCATAGGTGGTCTATTGATTAATTTGAGTATTATTATGCCTGGTCTGTTGTGAAAAATATATCTAGTCAAAAAAATTAAAACATTAATATGGAACCCTTACATTTTATCCAAATTTTAGTTTGATTACTAATTTGTTACATACATGTAGAAAGATATAATTATATCATAACGTTCTCATCATATTATTATTATGAATTAGGTAATATTTTATAAATCATGTCTATATGTTATGACAAACATCAATGACTTATCCATTTATTTTAGTGTTTTTATCAATGAATTTTATTCAATAAGAGTTTAATCTGTGATTTATTATGATATGATGAATATTTTGGGTCTATAGTTTGAATAACCTCACCTATAACCATGAAATAAGTACATTAAATTATATGACTTTAATTTATTGTGCTGATAAGACCTCAAATAAATTATTTTTGAGATATGTAGTGGAATTCACCAATATAAGATTTAGTTGGATGATTTTCTCATAAATGATTTTTTTTCAGAATTTTATTTTTGATGAGATTTCTCAGTGGTTAATTGAGAGGTGAAACTATCTACTAGAGATGTATATAGTATAATTATTATTAATATTCTAATTATAGTGATATTACATGAGGTTTTTTTTTATACTTCTTGTTTAGTAATGATGTATTTTTTAATAAGTAATTATTTTATTTTTTTAAAGGTACAGTGAAGACTCGTGATATTGAAACTGTTATAGTGTATATAGATAAGAAATTGAATTATTATTATCATGTTTATTATGTTTATTTTATAAGATCTTTGGGATGTAATCATGAATAGTTGAATGTGATTATGATATATGACATTGATGTCTCTCTGGTTTAATTAGGTTTAATTCATGGTCCTAGAATAATCTGATCAAGGCAAGTAACATGTATTCAAGACCATCTACTTTTAATATGAAGGTATGTGTTCCTATTATACTATCAACCATTATGAATGATAATAGTGGGTGGTATATGTATTCAAAACATGTAAATACCCACTTTATTATGGATTCTGAAGTCGAGCAATAATGTCTTTATTGATTCATTTTTTTGGTGTGATAAAATATAAGAAAACTATATAAAATAATGTTTAATTTCATAGAGGTTTATGTTGGATGAAATTTATTTGTAATCATAATTCATAAATTACTATGTGATTCCTGGGATAAAATGATGTGGGTGGTAATTCAATTTAGTGAATTTTATATGATTTTGATAAGGAAATATTGATTAGTATATAAACTCCTATTATATTATGGGAAGATTAAATCGATAATATTATTAGAATATGGTTACGATCTAAGATTATTATCAAATGATCATGATGGAAATTGTCTGATAGATAAAAATCTAGTTGTTATAGAGTTATACATTTAATTTTATGATTTATTCACGTATATGATAGGGTTAACTATATTTTAACTACAGTATGGAGAGATAGTCCATTAAATGTGTAGTTATTTGGAATGATTTAATGAAGTAGTGAAAAAATAGTTGAGATGACACCATGATTGTTTAATTAATCATCTCCATGTGGAATTGAGATATTTTTTAAAAAATATTTACATTAATGCTGGTAATATTAAGTTAATTATTTATTTACCTATCAATATTTGATTAGTGTTTTGGTAGTTATGGTATATAACATCTCTTATTCCTTAAATAAACATTCATTCCAAATGGGAACTACAAGTGAGAATGAGGGTTTCAAGTGATTAATTAATGGAATAGATTATTTATTGAACTATTGGGTGATATTAGAAAATTTCAATTATTTGTTAGTTTACTCATAGAGAATACTTATTTTTATATGATTTTTTAGGTTTTAACCTGGAGATATATTCTTTTGTTCCAGATGATGAGTTTATGAAAAGTTGGACAATAGCTAGTTTATTTATTATAATGTTTTGTTGTTATCTATTATAATGTATAAAATGATTATATGTTAATTGATTAAGATTTTTAGGATAAATTACTTGAATTCATTCTTTAACTTTGGGATCCTGATTCTCTTTTCTATAGATAAATGAATTAAAAATGTGATGAAAGGCTATCACTTTTAGATATTGGAATTATGATAATTATGAAAATGAAATTTGGATTGAATTCTTATGTTGTTTATCTATGGTATGTATTGGTTTATTAATAACATGTTTCCTTATCTATGAGAGAAAAATTAAGTTGTGAATTATTTTTGAATACATGATCCTTCATTTTTCTTTCTATAGCTGAAATATAACTATTATAGTAATAAATTTGTGTGATACTACAACCTCATTTTTACCCTATTATTTTATTTGAATTATTTATTTTTGATTCTTTACTATTTCTCTCCCACTACAGGCCAAATTACATTGAATTTTATTTGGATGTATAGTTCATATTGGATAGTTCTGCATACAAATATTAGTAATAATTCAGCAACCATGTGACACGACTACATATTTTTTAAGATCCAATTACATGGTTTGAACATAATTAGTTTGACCACGCACTATTATCTATGTAATCCAGTCTGGTATGCATGGTTTGTTCAATCGTGCATCCACAACATGTGATATCCCCATGTTTTAATTTTTTGGAATCCTTATTCTATCCCCATTTAAATTAAATACTCTCCCTCACACCTCATTCGCTTATTTTCATGATAATCCACCCATGGATGCTCGTTCATTCCACTTTCCCAACATTCCTCTATTTACCATTGAAATTACATGGGATTTATTCCTGATTTGAGTCTATATCATCAAATTATGAAATCATTTACCTTTAATTTACTCATCATTCCCAATTTATACATGTTTCATCTTCTCCCCTTATTTTGTTTCTCGTTGGATTACCCTTAATCAAAAGGGATTGTTTATAATTGGTCACTTTTAGTAGCTATGTCTTTTGAGGCTCTCTATGAAAAATTTTCTATCTAAATTTATCAAGGAATATGAGTTTATCATGAATAATGTAGGTTTTCCCTATTAAATAACTCTCCAAAAATTTAGAACCCTGATTTTGTGGTTTTGACCCATATTTTAAATGCCAAATTATAAGTAAAATATATTTCTATGAAACTTTTGAAAAGGTAAACAACATTTCATTTGGTTTCAAGGGAATTCTAAGGAACACTCATTTAAAATATGTGATTTAAATCTCTCTATCAACTACCACTCACACTATTTAATTAAAAAATTCCCCTATGGATTTTATTAATGTATTTCATATTATAAAAGGTTTTATAGTTCATTAAACTAATTTTTAAAATGAACAATTAGTTTTTAACGGTGTTATTTTCCCTTAATGAATATGGGTTGAGTATTTTATTTTGATATTTCATGTAATTTTTTTGTTTGGATTTCAATGATTTATTATTACATGGTTTCCCTTATTATATTAAAAGGCCCAGGTGGAAATTTATTAAATAATTTTAAATGTCACCAGGAAAAATTCCCTTTTTTATTTTTTGAAATTTGATAGGGATTATATATTTATTTCCCTAAAGGGGGTATTTTGTTGTTGATTCTTATTTTAAATGAAAACGAGGTGTTTTTTGTGAATTGTTTTCAGAGATGAGGGTGATCTTATTATTCTTTATTGTGTCATTTTGTAATGAATGACATTCTCAACCTCATTTTTATCTAAAAACAAGAAATGGGTTTTAGGTGACACCTCTATGTATGAATTATACAATTTTTCAATATCATGATCTATGTACAAATCCATAGATAGACTATTGTCTACTTTTTTTTATTTATTCCCTCGATTGGGATTGGTAGGGAAGTGTTGGGTTTTTTCAAAGGTTTTGGTTATCCATAATCATTCATATATAGTATTTTTTTATGTCCAATTTAATCAACTAATATCCTAGGTTCTCTTAATGATTTTTATTTTTCATTTTATGAAGTTGTGTATGTTTTTCTTATTCCAAAAAAGTACTTTTTTATTAAATTCCAAGAGGATTTTTTAAAAAATATTTTGAACTAATTTTATATCATTAAAACATGATCAATTAAATTGAATTTAATATCAATGATTATATTAAAATATTCAATTGGAGGGTAAAATTTTTCTAAGAAATTTTTTCATTTAATAATATTGAATTGTTCTTTTATAAAATTGAATATTCATGATATTTTTTTTATTATGATTGACTGCCCAAAACTGATTTTATAACTTCATTTTCATGCTATATTGAAATGGTTTTCCTATTAAATTATTATGCATTGGTTGTTGGTAGGATACCTATTAGGCCTACATGTTCACACCTATTGACATTTTACGTTCTATTTCAGTCATTGACTTCTCAAAGAGTATGATTAGGTTGTGGTTGGATGCTTACTCATGGAGTCACTTAGTGGCAAGTTTGTAATGATTTTTTATTTTCCATTATTTCATCCGTGAAATCATCCATCCTTATTTTTAGTCATTTCTGTTATGGGTGGTTTTTATGCATGTTGGGGTATGTATGTTCAATAAATGGGGTTATTGTATTCATGGGACATAGAGGAAATGGTGAGTTTTTTTTGGATTTATTTTTTCTTTATGACCATTTATTTTATTATACATGAACATAAAATTTATATATGAATCATTCTAGAGTTTTGAGTAAATTTTACAATATTAATTTAAGTTATTATATAGAAAAAATTAATCCCCAATGAATTACTTTTGGATTCA
The DNA here is from genome assembly GCA_963277665.1 of Viscum album. Lineage (NCBI taxonomy): Eukaryota > Viridiplantae > Streptophyta > Magnoliopsida > Santalales > Viscaceae > Viscum > Viscum album. The sequence continues at coordinate 828,000,623 of OY728162.1, forward strand.
CTAGTACTTATTTTCAACCTACGTGGATCATGAACACCCGTTGGGTAATTCCATGGGAATTTTTGGGCATATGAATAATGAGAAATTTGGGTTGGTTCATAAAAAAATAGTATTAGAGACTAGGTTCATATATGGGACTATGTTCTTAGAGCACCCTTTATTGTTTGGGTGTATCTATTAGATTGGATATAGGACTACTAGAACACCATATGTATGTAAATATTGAGTTTATCCATATCTTTTATATTTCATTCCATTATTTGTGAATGATATTCATGTTTTTAGTCTGTATTTTTATGTTTCTATCATTTAATTATGTTATGTGAATTATTTGTTTATCTTTTGTTTTGGGGGATGATAAGGGTACTGAACAGGTGGTACATGGTGATATTCCAGGTCTTGGAATGGCATATGGAGCCTGAATACATGATTAATTATGAAGCTTAGTACTAGTTGTGTAGTTTTCACATGGTCCACCAATCCATGTTTCCATGTAGCACATAGAATCTAATCCACCATATCAATTGTGTGTGTGAATTATTTTGTTTTTAGTTCACTTTTTATCATTTAATTCTAATGTTATTTTATATAACTTTAGTTTCAATTTTAAAACAATGGTTCTAAATGTTCTAGTTGTTATTCTTCAATGTAATAAATTATTTTTCCTAAATTTTTTAAAGAAATACATGGTGTTTGGATTTTGAAAGAAATGGGTTTGATATGAAGGTGATTCCTTCATAAAAAATTTGGTGGGGAGACCCGTATTTTAATAATTGGTTTCTGTATGTTTAATGGTTGTTATAAGTTTTTTGTTGAAGGGTGGGTTCAATGAAGAAATTTCTGTTTTGGAAATAAAAATTTTGGGTCCCATTAGGTGAGATGATATGATTTTCATATTTTAAATATTTTCATACATTGTAAGTAATGGTTTATTTTTAAAGGTTTTGATGGGTTGGTCTTCCAAAAAAAATTATATTCATTTTGATAACAACATTTTTAAAATAAATGGGGATTGGATTTTATGTAAACGAAGGTGGTTTTAAAATTAATTATTTGATCTTTTAATTATTTTTTCAATGTTCTTTAGTAAATTTGTTATTGAACTTTGAATTATAAATGAATTTGAAAAGAGAAAAAAAAATTCATATTTGTAATGATAATTTTTAATATGCTTTCGAACAATAATTTTGATTTGAAATTCATGTAAAGGTTTCAATAAAGGATTTAAGAAAATAATCTATTGGTTTTTATGTGGGAAAATGGGAGAGTAATTCATAGTGGTAATATGAAATTATGTTATTTGATTTATAATTGAAAAAAGTAACTTGTGGTAGTTTTTTATTTTAAAATGGGGAGAATTTATTTTATGGTGTGAATGATTTTTGGAAGAAATTTTCAAACATTTGAAATGAAATTTATGGGTTTTAAAAACAGAAGATTTTTTTTAAAAAAAAGTGTTTTGAAATTTGGTATGTGTATTTCTAAGAATATCTATTGATGAAATTTGTATATGATTCATTTTAATTGATAAATACTGTTAAGTTGGGATTATTCCAAAGGTTACTTTTAATTTCCGTCCCATATGGTTTTGGATTAATAGGATGAGTTTCATACCATCTGAATTAATTTTTTTCCATTTTATAGGTGAATTCATGTTATAATATAGTGGTGGTTATCTCTTTTTTTTATTTTTTTCATTTCAATCCATAGATTTTTTTTAGTTTCCAAAGTGGTATTTGATTCATTATACTCCATATATTTTTACATTCATTATATTGGTGGAATGTTGATAATTTTATATATATTTATTCTTTAGTGATCTAAGGTTCCCTTTTTCCCACAAGGATGTTAGAATTTTTATTTTTCTTGTTTGTGAGGGGTTCTAATTTGGAAACCATAGGTGTGTTATATGGTAGAAGGGATGAGTGTTACCCCTATAGTAGGTTAAATCCTAGCTAGAACCTTGGTTATTCAAATGGTTTCATTAGATTTTGGAGTTTTGGGATAGATTTCAAAAGTTACTTCCACTTTAACATCTATTATAAGGCTATTTGTTTTCTCGGATGAGAAGTTATTTTTTGAGGAAATTATTGTCATGTATTGTATTATCTGAAATGTATTGGCTTGGTTTTACATGGTAAAGGTGATACCAATCATGAGATCTTGTTCATGGTGTAATATTTGAAATCTATTTGATGTGGATTTCAATTATGGTACATCTAAAATTTCAATGGTGTACTTCGTAAGTCATTCCTCTTTTTTGGGAATATTTCATCTGTGTTAGTGATTTTAATATTTCATATTTTGGGGAATTGTTTTTTTAGATAGTTATTGTATTTTTATAATATTAATATGGTGGGGAGACCTCCATTGATGATCCTTTTGTGGAGTTTTATGTTTAATTTACCAAGTATTTGCCTTTAATATTGTGATGAAGCTATGGTATTGGGTAGGGGATTGTGATTTGATTCATTTCTAAAAACTCCTACCAAAGGAAGGGTGTTGATCATTGGTATATGTTTGTGTCTTGGGTTATTTTAATTGGGGTTTTTTGAGTTTTTGAGAAGTTCCATCATGCCCTTTGATTTGGGGTGTTCCTCGGGTTTTGAGGTTATGGTTTATAAAGTCAACATTTTTTCGAATTTGGTGTACCTTCCGTTTTTTTGAGTATTTGTTAAATTCTATTAAAGTCTTTTATAGTTACCTATGCTAAGGGAATTAGACAATTTTGGTGTGTTCCATTTCAACATTGATGATATAGTCTTCAATCAATGGTTGTAATTTCATTTAATATTCCTATTTCTCAAATCATGACCTTATTATGGGGGTTTGACTTCATTTTTTAATAAAGCATTTTATTTGAGTCTCTCTAAGGAAAAATCATTATGGTGGGGAGAATTGTAACACCATGATCGTGGTTTTCCTTTATTATTTGTTTGATTTAATTATTTATGAGTCTCTATTATTTCCCTCTCTCTCTAGCATATATTACCATGAATTTTAATGTTTTTTTGTGTACAATTCATGCTTCATGGTTTGGCACATAGTTAGTATTAACAATGTATAAATTAGTTGAAAAATCTACATCTTTTAAAAGTTTTAATTTCACAGTTAGAAAATTGTAATATTAACTGTGAGGCTTGCCTATAACCCATTATCAAGGTCCTCAAGTAAAACATTCTTAATTGTAACATGGTTTTTCTAACCATGCAATATACCGAGGTTTTAATTGTTTGGGATTAGTATTTTTTCCCTCGTAAATTAAATACTCACACCCCGATTCATGTGATGCACCACCTAGGGTATCCCCAAATTCACCTCTTCCCACTCATCCATTTCCCTCTCATAGTGATTCCATGGGATTTATTTATGATTTGATTTTTCATTATAACGGTACAACCTCCTTTCTCATCTATTTCATTCCTCTTCCTCATTTCTAATAGTTTCCTCTTCATCCCATTATTTTTTTACAAATTGACTAAGCCCTTATTGGAATGGGTGTTTTATAATAGTTATTGTTTGTACCAAGAATTTTAGATTATTTCCTTGAAACCTTTTTAGATTTATTTTTCATTGGATATGATTTTATATTTATTAAAGTTGGTTTTCTCCATTTTATAGCTTTTTAAAATTATTGAACCATGATTTCTTCTCTTTAACCCATGTTTTAAATCCCTTATGAGTTATAATATATATGTCTTTGAATATTTTGAAAATGGCAACCAATTTTTACTTGGTTTAAAAAGAATTCCATGGGTTTTCTTTTAAAACACATGATATTAATATATTTGTCCACTGTCAGGCATAAAAATTATTCGATAAAATTCTCTAATGTATTTTATTAAGGGATTTCAATTTATAAAATATTTTTTAGATCTATAAAATAATTTCAAAGGAAAAATCATAGTTTCTATAGGTGTTCCTAGGCAGTAAATAATGGGTTTTAGTGGTTTTTGGATATTGAGATTTCAATTTGGTTGTGTGTACTAATAATTTGGTTTCTTATAAGGCCTTTTTTGGTACTTGTTTAAATTTTTTTAATGTTCACCCTTGAAGCAATATGTTCATTTGTTTTGGAAAATGATATGGGTTATGAATTGATTTCTCTTATGAGTGGAAGTTAATTATAGTTTTTTTATTCTCAATGAAAGAGAACAAGCTATTTCTTTGAAGGGTGTTCAGAGGTTCCAGTAAATTTTTTTATTGTTTATATTCTTGTTTTACTATTTACATGAACACATCCATTTTTTATTTCATGGGAATACATTGGTTGTTTAGAAAGAACTCCAGGTAAATTGGTTATACTAGGTCCAAATCATGCTTTGACTAGTACCACATAGATTGACTGTATTATTCTAGTGAAATTGTGCCACTCAGTTATTTCATGTACAACAATATCGGGTGTTAGGATAGGAGGATTTTATTTAAATTGGGTAGTATTTTTTTTTATCTTGCCCTAGTTTCTTCACAATGCTCTTATGTTCCAATGATAATTTTGTAACACCACAAGTTTTTGCAAATAAATTTAATATTGAACACATGTAACACTAAGTATCTAAAAAACACCACTTTGTTAAAACCTAGATAGTAAACATAATATTTCTACCTTATGATTTGAATTTCCAAAAACTGACATACACAGTTGTGTTCAATATGATATTTATTGTCTGGTAAAACAAACTTAATTTTTGGTGAATAGTAAAATACCCTTATGTATAGTAATATAACCCTTATGAAAAGTAAATAATAATATTATTATATTTTCTTAAGGATATAATATAATTATATCTTGATTAATTTTTCAAGGTGATATAAAACGAAATAATAATTTAAAATTTCTATTTTTTGAATAAATTATAAATTTATTTAAAAGTTAAATTAATAATATTTAGATTTTTTTTAAAATGGAGTTATTTTTTTTAATTCTACACATCACAAAATGTTTAAAGTCAATTATGAGGATTTTTCTGATATATGTGAATTATTGTGGATAGTAAAATATGGTAATTTATTGTATATACACATTATCAGTTAAATTAACTATTCCTACCATCATGGGTGATGTAAACACAATTGGTTCAAACTCACATGAACATATTAATATTTTTGGTCACAAGAATCAATACTATTGGTTATATTTGGAAAAATAATAAAATAATTGGAAAACCCTCCTCTCATCTACTATAAAACCCCTCCCTCTTCTCTTCACTCCTCTAAACCATGAAACTCCTAAAATTTCTGCCCAAATACCCTTCCCTAGTCACTCCCCATGTCCAAGATCTCTTGGTCTTTCCAAAAGACCAAAACCCCTTCCCTTAAAGAGATTCTCAAGAAGGTGGATTCAAGAGGTAAATTCTCATTCTATCTCATCAAATTTCATTTAATGTTCCTTTCTATTGTTATCCTCTCCTCAACACCTCTAAAAAACTGACCATGATAAATCTAGTATCATCTATATACTAGAATTATATCATGTGAATTGAGGAACCATCATCAATATCCTTACTCTCTCTCTCTATTAATTTATAAACAAAATCATCATCTATGAGGTGCCAATTGACAACCTTAATGGACGACGAAGTTTCATTTTTCAATTTTCACGTCAATACTGGTCATGAAACCATTTCTATAGTCGAACCAGGCTACAATATATGTATTATAACCTATTTAATATTCATGAACTAGTATATGTGTTGGAACTGGGCATGCAGCGGAAGCCCCAAACAGGTGGGTTTTTAAAATATTTCCACTGACGATTGACGTAAACATGTCGATGACAGTGAAAAACATACCTGTATTAGCCGAGGACCACACATGAATGATTAGAAGCACAAAATAAACCATAAAATAGTTGGTTTAGATTCGACACTGCACATGACATCTGCTCGTCATTGGCGATCGTTGTTTGATGAATATGATGTCGGGTCCCTCTAGATCGTCCACGCATGCTTCAAGGAATCAGCAGGAGTGTCGTTTTTCATAATCCAGGTGCTAGCGTTGAATTTCGGGGACACATTTGATGCTCCAATGAACACCGCATCGATTTTCTAGCAATTCCTGAGAGAGAGCTTGTTCCTTTCTCCTTGGATCCAAATCCTCTCTCTCCAGATCATGGGAGAGAAGAGAGGAGATAGAATCACCATGAATAGTAAATAGAAATCTCCTCTCCTCTAGTATTTATAGTGGTTAATTAATTATACTAAAATGCCAACTCAACCTCTGAATACATAACCCACTATCAACAAAATTTTATGACTAGTTTTCTGAGCCATAAATATTATTATCACTCACTTGTAATATATTAAAATATATTAGGTGATAATAATTATGTCATTAAATTGACTCATTACTCCCATAAATATTAATTGAACCATGAATAATTTAATATTTGTTAATTAATATTTTTCATGTATTTACTTAAAACACGTAAATACAATAAATAAATAAATTCAATAATCATTCTTCTAAATTCAAATAATATAATTTATTTATTGCATTGGTGATCATTGTTTGTTGGAAAAATCCTGAACCCCAATGGTGGGGCTCATTATGTATGATTCTCCTATTCTACTGAATACGGATGATTTTTTAATATGATATTGTGTGTGACCCTCTAGGCCTTAAATCTCGCTAGTAGTGAATAGTATTCATAGACCAAGAGTGGGATCTAGAAACCCATAACGGCCCTCTGAAGAGAAAAGGATAGTCACATCAGCGACAACCAACAAATTAACACACACTATGTAATATAATCTCTTTGTCTGTAATATCCCATAACGTAGGGCGCACTCTCGTGTCATCTCCCTTTTCTGGAATTATTGTTTGTTGATGTAACTGGACAGATTTACCCTTGACTATCACGTACATGGTCTTATAAAGGTACTTCTATCCATATCAGCATGCATGATATATATTACATCCATAACCGAAAGTGAAAAATCTTGTCTTGACCATACAACACACGTCATTCCACCAATGATGCACCCAACACGAACTACCTTGGCATGACTTCATTGCCATGGTTTTAGTCATGTATAAAAGTACACAATTTAATGACATACCTTGGTAATGATCTCAAGTTAGGATACCATTACACATGATCGTAGATAGGAGCATCCAATGACACCCAAAACATTTGGGGTTTCAATTTGTGGGGTCAGTCCTCATTATCTCACTATAAGAGATCACCAAGTGAGAACTTCACGAGAAGAAGTCTCAATACTTATGAGCCCCTATAACCTGATAGTCAAACATCTACTATGTCCAATTAGTAATATTTATGTAGACTATATAATATATATTTATGATTAATGTCATAGTATCCTAAAGTACTCATTATATCATGGGAACTACTATAACCTCTCGACACGACAATTAATCTATGGACATTACCATTTCAATAGTGGACGCATAAAATCCTACACTATAATGGGAAGATTATATCATGTATAGATAAAAGTATACACGATATGGTAATCAAAAGTACTAAATAGTTGGGTCTAGGGCAGCCACTATTTCAACACACCCACTTGCACTAGATCCAATAATCTAACCAAACATGTTAGCTACAAACATGATGAACATCATGTTTCTTCTATGTAATGGGTTTAGCTATTGGGCCTACCACGGTTCCACCATGTGGGAATTCTGCTATTGCGACCTTATCACATTGAGTAAAAATTATCAATAGATGGTATCCTGAGTATGTCTCACTTTTCCATTGTCATAACATTACATCATCTATAGTATGAATATCAAAATTTACATTATGATAATAATTTTCTCACCAGGTGCGATTCCATGAACTGGAAAAAATCATTGTATTTATCAGCTTCATAGATTCCTTATAAGCTACAACATACTCGGTATTTGTAGGCATGGCCACCACTATCTTATATGAGATTGAATCTCTCATCATCTTTAACATAACTGTGATAATAGATCTCATTGATCTATGAAGACTGGTTTGTATCCCGAAAAAACTAGAATCATGTCTTACCCACTTACTAGGTACATATCTTTTGTACATAGAAAAGTACAATTAAATAGTTCTGACTAAATCCATTCCAGTTCTCCTAGATATAATTGATATTTTCCTACTATAAAATATACCTTGGAAATATCAGTTCTTGTGCATACTGTGGCATACCGATTGATCCATCACTTCAACATACGAATTTAACTCAACATGTTTCTCTTCCCATGTCACAAACATGTCAACATGAAGAGATTATGACATGTGACGTAGGAAACAATTCATCCCTTGAATTGTTCCAACTTTTATTTTTCAATACAATGTCACTATATGTATGATTGACTAGGACCTTGCAATCTATATATTTACCTTAGTAGATTCTGTTCCCTTGAACTTAGGTTGCTACTTTAAGTCAATCACTGGAGAATAAATTTATTTTTGGTCTTAATTATTTGTGATACCAATGTTTGATTTCTATATTTTTTCGGACATATTTCACTTGGAAAACATCGATGCTCCCACTAACCTCTCGAGGACACATGGAATTCATTTTTTGAAATTGTAAATTCTATGATCACATTGCATACTTTAATCCTAAACTGGATAAATACCTATATCTTATACTTGGTATAGTTCATGCTTAATTTTTGAACTATTTCTAAAAGTGGTGTCACATACCGTTATTTCTAAAGGCTCTTTTGTCCAAACTAAAGATGTCGACAATACTAAAAGTATTTAGCTGTGACAATCCTAAATACCATACTTTTTATATTCATGATGTAATTTTTTATTATTACTTTGACAAAGAATTATCTTTTCACAATATGGTATAAGTATTATATTTATATTCATCACTAGTTTCCTTATGATTCCTGTATTACTGAACTTGTGATGGATTTTACCAAAAACAAAATTCATTCCAGATCCTAAATGAATGTATCCTTTCTTTAAAGGACACATGAGATTAATGTTTGTTGTTATACTCGATATTAGTTCAACATGAATCTTTCAATTCTCAATTAAGAAGTCGTGTACTTCTCAACATTGGTCTACGTATCACCCTTTCGCAGCCACTTGGAGAATTCACCAGACTTCCAGTAAGGTTTCTATACTAACTTTTTTATCATATTAGAATACACATAGGTCACCCGAATATTGTATTTAATACACAAGTAGTAAAATGGAAACATTACATTGATTAATAATCCAGATGTAGAACCAGAAACTTTCTCATTTAAATCATGTTATTGCAATTAAACTTCCATTACTTATTTTATAATATGAAAGGCAATAACCTTTGTTAATATCTCATTAATTGAAGGATGTTGTGAATGTGTCATTAGAAATAAATTCCTTTGACCTTTCCACATTTTCTTTAAATTTATTCACCATTAGAAATAATGATAAAACTGTCTTTGAATTCTCATTCACTTAGAGAACCTTTCCTAGAATGGTAATGCATCGTTTACTCGATACCTGTTCATTTTTTAATAGAAAACAAGAAATGAGTAATGTGGTGAAAATGTTATGAGAAAGGGATCCATTTAAATATCATGATCGATTTTTCAATTTTCAGATGTCATTGTAACATGGCCTTATTCATATCATTTATTCTCATTATCCTTACATACATTTTGGAGATGCGACTTCATGTTTATATCATCCATGTCCTAGTATAGCGACTGCAAATGATACTAGACGTTGATGAATGCCTAATTATATTACTATCATATTATTTTTACATTATTCTATTGTAATCATTTTCACCCTCTCTTCTTGAGATAGTTTAATAGAGTTGGGGACACTGGCACCTTGAGTTACCTATATCATAGTACTATGTGCACATGCCTATACTATTCTTGGATACTCATGTCATTGTGGACATTTAATTTTTCCAATATTTATAGTAGTTTAAACATGTGGTATTACTTTTAAATTTTATATGAAAATAAATTTTAGTAGATGAGTTCCTTTTATATGGATTATTGGGTTAGACATTTTTAATTAATTACTTCAATCATGTAATGTCTCTTACTATTTTATCGAATTCTAAGATACCTCTGTACTAGAATCGGAATACTCTTTTGCTTGTGTATTCTAGTGGAAAGGATCCCGGAACCACCCCTCATTATCTACAATCAATAGCTATTCCACTACTTGGATTGTTTGAGGTTGGCTTTTGTGTGGCCGACCACTTTAACTTGCGACTCCTTGATTTGTTGAGTGAAGTCATCACTTCATAAAATCAGAACTTTATTTACTCAATGCATGCCTGTAAAATTACAAAAAGCTATATATGGATACTTATTTTCTTCAATTTTAGTTACGTCAACCCATCATTCTCATAAGGATTGCCTGATAATTAGAGGAACCCACAACTATGGAATGACCGGCACCTCAAACATCGAGTTTTTTCAAATTTGAATAACGGTAGGTTATTATGGCTTAATTTATTTTTGAGGGTTTTATTATTTTTAATGTGATGAATGAAATCATTTTCTATTTTATAAGATTGTATTATGTCATCATATTGTCAATTGACCATGAATGAAAAAGAAATTCAATCATGTCACATGTTCATTTTATCTTTCATGCCTTTTTATTATTATTCTTGGTGATCGCGCTCTAACTAAACATTCACAAAATAATAAACCATGAAAAAATAAAATGAGAAACCTGATCATGATCCAGTACAATATGATGATCTATTGAGTAAATAATAATCAACTGAAACCATAGGGGTATGTACCTTTAGTCATGTGGCTTGCAACATGAGTAACAACGTATGTTTATCCAATGCATCCAACTCTTGTTTGGTGTGTCGCCATCACTTGGTGCGAAGTATGCCACCAGTCATCTAGTCATTATACAATTGTTCTCGCACTCAGGCCAGGGTGTCTCATGGTATAAAATTAGAACTCTAAGAATATGCATGTAGGCCCTTATACATATAATGACATTTGAGATGACACACATGTCATATTTTATTTAATACTAATTTTTACAAAACCATTGCAATATATAAATAATTAAATAATTAATTAAATAAAATGAACCAAACAAGCAGTGGTCGATCTCCAGCTCATGATCAGCATACTCATTAAACTTGCGTATATATAATAAATGCTGAATAAAAATTAAACTCGCATTAAAAATAAATTCTGAGGGAATCTTAATTGATTTAAAAACATTACTCTTGTTTTTAAATCAATTTAACGTTCTTCAGTCCCATTTAATTAATTTAATTTTAAAACTAAATATTAATTCAATTGACTAATTTAATTAAGCTCCAAATTAAATTAATTGTGTCGCATTAAATATTTAAAACAAAAATTAATATCAATTAATTTAAATTTCATCTTTAATTAAATTAATTAATTAAATTTATTTTCGATTAAATTAAATCACCTGGGGCCATATAATATGAGGCAGGGCCTGTGAAAGTCATGGAGAACCTATGTAGGTCCATTCTGAGAGGTACCAAACCTATGAAAGGGTGTTACGGGAAGGGTGGGTCTTCCTAGGCCCGTTCCATGCCTGGCCAACCCGCCCAGACCTGTTTCAGGGTAGTGCATGTTACCTGCCCGCTAGGAGGACTCGAAGTGTCTGGGGTTTTAGTCTGCTAGCTAGTGTGACAGGAAGGATGCGCGCCAATGCAGTGGAGCATGTGGTAGCTTGGTGGAGTGCGGTTACGGGTGAATCAACATGGACGTACCACGGTAGGGCTATCCGAGTCTGATAGGGATGCTGAAGGAGGGCAGTGGACCTGGCGTGAGGCTGCACTGAGGGAGGAGGCGGTGGCTGGGGTTAAGAGGAAATGAAGGTCTCGGGTTGTCTAGCCCGGTGCAGCGTGCAGGAGCCGGTAACTGGCATGGAGGTTCCCATGAGAGGAGCTTGCCTGAAGCGGGACACCAAAGTTTCCGTATGGGGAGACACCGGCGGCGACCCCTGCTGGAGGTGGCAGCATGATGAGAGGGGAAGCCCGACGAGTGCTGTGTGGTGCAGTGTGCGGCTACATGTAGGGTGAGGGAGATGACAGGGGTTCCTCGGTGTTCGGCTGCCGTAGCTGAGCGGCAGAGGAGGGAGGTCGTGGTGCTGTTGCCGGATGAGGGGGTGCATGGGTGTGGCGGCCTGCTGCGCCAGGCTGTGTTTTTCCGGTCAGGCTCTGGAAACCGAGGAGGTGGCCCCATGGTGTGATGCAGCGCGATGGGGAGAGAGACTGCCACTAGGCGCTCCTCCTGGTGTTTTGCCTCATGTCTAAGGCGGGCTGCTGCATGTTTGTGGCGCTGCTGTGTACTGATATGAGGTAGCCAGAGTGCCTTGCGGCTACTGGTGTAGAAGAAAGGCAGGTTGTTGTGTGATCCGGGATGAGGCGGCCGACAGTGGGCTGGGCACCTTGTGCATCTTGCCTCTGTAGGGAAGGAGAGGAGGTGGCCCTTAGGGCCGCCACAAATGCTTCATGAGGGAGACCTGATCGGGTCTCCTTTTATCATTTTTTTTCTCAACCTACACATGCAGGTCCACCTGCCCCACAATTTTTTTAATTTTTTAGAAGTCTTTCATGACCTGCTATTTAGGTATTGTACCCAACCCTTTTGTATTGAAATTAAGACCTAAAAGAAGTTCTTCCTCACATTAAAAATTTCTAATGCCTGTTTAGGAATTATAAGGTAATAATAATATTATTATAATAGGAAATATAATAATCAAATTATTATTAAGTTAAAACCATTATTATTATTTTGATATAGTTATTATAAGAAAAAAATTTATTAAAATCACGAGAATATACTTTTCTGGTGACCCACACAATATTTTTCAATCCAAATTCATATCTTCATATATCCGCAGACTGGACATCTGACACTGGATTCCGATTCTGTTTGCAGCGTTGGGATTGTATTGGTGCCCTCATTATATCTTAATGAAAATTTAGTTGTTTAATCGACTTAAAATCAACACACATCTCATTGATACCACTTGTTGGAACTGGACATGCAACGAAATACCCAAACTAGTGGGTTTTTAAAAAATTTCCACCGACGATCGACGAAAACTTATCGACGTCGGTGAGCATCAGCCCCGTATTACCCATGGACTACGCGTGAAGGATTTTATGCACACAAAAAACATTAAAAATACCTGGTTGAGATCTGAAGTGACACAAAATGTCAGGTCACCATTGGCGATCGTTGCTCAATGAATCCAAAGTTGGATTCCTCTAGATTTCCCACACATGTTTCATGGAATCTTTCGGAGCACTTTTCGTCGTAATTCGGTTGCTGTCATGGAATCACGACGACACCATAGACACTCCAACGACCACCGCATCACTTCTCTATTGATGCCTGAGAGAGATCTTGATCCTTTCTGCTTGGATCCAGAGCCTCTCTCTCTAGATCATGGGAGATAATAGAGGACATATAATCACTATGAGTAGTAATTTGACATCTATTCTACTCTAATATTTAATGTGGTTAATTATTTACCTGGAAATGCCAACCCGACCCCCAAATACATAACTCACTATCAACGACATTTTATGACTACTTTTCCAAATCATTTATATTAGTATCACTCAATTGTATCATATTAAAATATATTTCGTGATAATAATTATGTTATTAACATGACTCGTCACTCACATTAATATTAATTGAACCTTGAAAAATTTAATATTCTCCAATTAATATTTTTCATGTATTTACTTAAAACTCCTAAATACATTTAATAAATAAATTCATTATTCAATATTCTAAACTTGAATAATATAAATTTATTTATTACATTGGGGGTCATTTTTTCTTGGACAAATCCTGAACCCTAGTGGTGGGGACCACTATGTCCAAATTTCATATTCAACTAAATAGAAAAGATTCTGGAATATTCTATTGTGTGTGACCCTCTATTCCATTATATCGATAGTAGTGAGAAGTATTCACATGCCAAGAGAGATCTAGAAATCCATCATGGCCCCTGAAGAGATAATGATTGTCATATCAGCGACAACCAACCTACGAACGCGCACTATGTAATATAATCTCTTTGTCTGCAATATATCATAATGTAGAATGCACTCTCGTGTCCTCACCCTTTTCATTCTTTATTGTTTTTTGATGTGACTAGACGGATTTACCCTTGACTGCCATGACCATGGTCTTATAAAGGTACATATATACATATCAACATGGCCTGAGATATATTAATTTCATAACCCGGAAGCGACAAATCCTTTCTTGACCACTCATCCAATTCCATTCTACCAATGACACACCAAATAAAAACTACCTTGCCATGACTTCATTACCATGGTTTTCGTTTTCATCAATGTGCACAATCAAATGAAATACATTGGTAATGATCTCAAGTTATGAGATCATTAGACATGATTTTAGATAAGAACATCCAATGACACACAAAACATGCCATGTTCCTATTGGCGGGTCAGTCCTCATTATCTCACTACTAGAGATCACCAATTACGAAACTTCATGAGAAGAAGTATCAATGGTTATGATCCCCCAACACCTGGCAGTCAAACATATACTATGTAAAATATATAAGATTCATCTATACTATAGAGCATATATTTAAGAGTAATTTCATAGTGTTTTAAGGTACTCATTATTTCTTGGAAACTTCTATAACCTCTCGACACGACAATTAATCTATGGACATTACCATTTCAATAGTGTATGTAGAAACGTCTACACTATAATGGTAGGATGGCATCATGTACAGATAACTGTATACATGATAAGGTAATAAAAATAACTGAATAGTTCGGTATAAAGAACCCATTATTTCAAAAATATGTACATAATATTAAATCATATGACCAAACTAGTTCCTAATAATCAAAATACTTCTAAAATAATCTAAGTGATTGTCATTAGTATTTCATCTAATGATTCATACTCATTCAATGAAACCAAATGATATAAATGACCATTAATACCTATCGATGTTCATAAAAAATGTTTACATTTTTTTTCTAGATATTTACATTCATTCAACATGAACTCCATTACTTAAAAAACAAGTGAATGGTTTACAAAAATCAAGAAAACAATCACACCGGAACGATGTAATTCAATATTATATCTTATCAATAACGACATAAATGAACTAAAAAAATTATGATAAAATAAATAAATGTGTAATAGGTTCTAAATTAATTTATTAATGTGTCTAATTTCATATTCTAGTACCATAAGGTCAATAGAAGAACATTCGGATTTATGGTAAGTTTGTTCCAACCGAACCTCCATTTTCATCCAGGTTACATTTAATGCGTACTTACCAAAATAAAATGTTTATTTTATATTATTTACCCCACATAAATACTTTATTAGTGTTATATATATGTTTTCCAACTATAATCATTATTTATTTTATGGGTAGATACATGTCTTAAAAGGAACCTTCAAAATTCTTTCCAAAATACAAGCCTGATTCAATGGAATTTCCCAAATTCATACCTATTTTCAAGGGAAATCTATATTCTGTTTTTGGAAACCATTATCGTTCTATAATCTCTCATTTTATTTATAAAATAATACCTGACTCAATTTCATATTTTATACAATGATTTTTCCAAATGAACTATTTTGTTTCAATGTAAAAGAGTATTTATCTCAAGAATTACACGATAGTTTTATAAGAGTATCTTTATCTATTTCAACGCTCATGTTGATTATAATGAATTATTGGGATAAATATTTTATTATATCATATACCATATTTAATTTAATGGTTCATAATTATTTTTATTGAGGATAATTTATCTTAAACCATTCACTGATTTACTCGGAATGGCTAGTGTTTATTAATAATGTTTGGGGAAAGTTATTTATGTTTCATATGTTAGTTTCAATATAAATGTATATGTTGTTTATGTTTATCCACATATATATGATTAATTCATTTTACTTATTAAATATTGGTTGTTTTCCTCTTTATCCCTTTGGTGTATCGGTAAGTCTCATGAGACAAACTACGATCCTAGCACATGGCCTTGACAAAATGGTTATTCATGGTCTTGGCACGGGGCCTTGATGGTATGGTTACGAGTTCCCGAATTATTCCTTAACTCTGTATGAAAATAGTATTTATGGTTCATGTGGTTATTCATGTAACGCCCCGACCCCAGTTGCCCAGAGTCGGTGCATTAATTACATAACATTGGCATGATCACAAGAAAGATCAAATCTCGAAAGACCGATTGGTTTAGTAGCCTTGGAAACACTAGATATAATCATAAAGTTTTACATTACATTTCAAAGTGAAAAACTACTACAACAACAAAGTCTTCATATCCACACTATTAACCCCTCATAATATCCCTGCAAGTCATTCATAATTTACTTCTTCACTACCTGGGAAAAATAAAACATAGAAAAGGGGTGAGCTCAAATGCCCAGTAAGGATAACAATATAGCGGAACATTCATAATAAGCATAAACATTTAAGGCAATGAATTACTAAAACAAAAGCCTTTTTAAAATTGAACTTCAACATAGTATGGCAAAAATAAAAATGAAATAATGCCATTTACTTATTCACATGGATATTCTACTAATCGAATAATCACATGCAATATCAATAACCACTTTCATAATGTTGGAATGCATAATGCCAGACTATCATAACCACATAGCCAAGGCCTCGTGCCAAGACTACAAATAAGATTTTGTCAAGGCCTTGTGCCAAGACACTAGTTTGTCTCATGAGACCTACCGATGCATCGAGGAGCTATAGCGGGCTCCACCCGTCACTTATTAAGTCCAATGCATTCCCATATGAAAAGGTTTAAACATAACATAAACATTCGTATTAAAACTAGCATACGAAATGTCAATACTTTCACAATAAACTATGAATGGTATAAAAATAGCACATCCACAGTCAAACATATCACACAACCTTCAATACAATATAGAAGTTTTGTATCATAATAAATCAACTTCAAATAATCTTAAAATCCATCAAAGGATGTTGACATAGATGAAATCAAAATTCTTTTTAAAGAAATATCTCCTTTTATTTTGAAATCATTTAAGATCCATATAAAATAAAACATTTTCTTTGAAAATATTCTTATAAGATTGTAAGGAAAGCTTTGAAGATTTTATAACGGTGTAAAATAACCGCACCCGTCGTATAAGTTAAAAAAAAACATTCTTACCTCAATTCTGTCGAAAAGGTTAAAAAGGACCTTGTTTTGAAAACGACGGAAAGATTCCTTTATAAACCTCTTATAAAAAGTCAAACAAGGGTATAAATGACTTTAACCCATATTCTTGTAAATAGTAAAAATGTTTTGAAATACATTTTGAAGAAACATGGATGTGGATGATAACGAGATCCCAGTAGATTATTACGTATAAACAACCTCGGATAAAGAAGAGATTGTGAAATAACCCTTACCTTGTACTTTTCCTTTGTTGGGGTAGGTTAACCTCCTGTATAATGGTGAAATAATTGTTATTAAATTGTACAAGAATCATATACATTAATATGATATCATATATGATCTTTTAACATTGCTTTATTAATAATATCTTAGTATTATCGTCGTTTCGGGTGATAATCGATTCGTTCTTCTTAAATGTTTGGTTACGTAAGACATGTTTTTAATGGATAGATTATATCTTATTCATAATCAGAATGATATTAACATTATTTTTAACCCTAAAATGAGAATAATACTTGAATGGATATGATGGAGAACGAATCGTATCGCGTTCGTGGAGACGGTAGTCCGTACGTACGCACGAACGCTACTTCCATTTAATTTTTATTTTAAAAGAATCAAATCCAAATGATACATAGGTATATTACTATTCCAGTATAATATAATATTTTATATATGTTACTTAAGTTCATTAACACCATCCTTTATACGTTCCATGTGTGGTATGAACGAGTCATATCATTTTAAGGGGGCGGTAGTCCGCACTTCCTCAAATGAAATTATCGTATGTATATACAACATGAAACGAATAATGGTATGAAATAAAATGGAATTACAGAAGATTATATATATAATATATATCATTAATATCATATTTAATTACAGTTCCATCATAATGGCCACCATGAGAGGTGGTAAGATGTATTTGAACAATCATCATTTCGTGAGGCGTTAGTTTGCCATCCACAGAAACATTATGTTCATCATCCATTAGATGGAGTTGTGTGTATGTGTAGTTTGAATACTTCTTATAACAACATCCTAGTATATTGAGGATACTGGTGTTGTTACAAAATAAGGGAAATAAAAAGATTTTGGGGGTTGAAGAAGCAAAATAAATGAAAATAATTTAAGAGAAATCGTTACCTTTAATTTAGGTAACTCACTTTGGTTGGAACCAAAGGACTTCTTGAAATGATTTCTGCCTAAGGGGAAGCTTCAAGGAGGAGGAGAGGGATGTGGGGAGCTTATTTGGGCAGAGTTTGGACGAGCCAAGTGGCTTGAGAGGTGTGAGGAAAAGAGAAGGAGGAGTGCCCTTTTATAAGAGGGGTGAGGGGCACCTTTGGAAAAGCTAGAAATATTAATTTATAATAAATTCATGTTCGGTTTCCAAAGGCTCCAAAGTTGACTATTCAAAGGATGAGGTGGGGATAGGTCGAAAACAACTCATCCAATAGAATTTAGACAGGTTTGGGTACTTATATTAACCTTATCTTTAAGTATTAACTCTAAGTTAATTAGTTTCACTTTTACAATGTCTCTTTGTATTTTTATATAATATGGTTAATAAACTTACTATATACATCCAAGCGACCCCCAAGTGGTCCATTAATGATTAACCTATCATAATATAAGTCTCTTGGCCGAACCTTAGATTTTTAGGAATTTAATATCAATTAATAATATAATATTTGTTTTAAGAACTCTTTTATGTCAATTTTGACACTATTCAATAGTTGATTTTTGTGAAACTCATAACAGATTGATTACTTCGAAAAAAGTCAATTAAATCAATCCTAATATATCATATTATCCTAGAAAATTATTTTAATTCATTAAAAGTTTCATATTATATTTATTTGGATATTTATAATATCAATTATGTTAATTTTTTACTATTTTAGTAATTACTGCATCATCATTGTGTCATAAATAAAATAAATTATTTAATGTCTAAAAATTATAAATAAAACATCATTATGTAGGAAATCTTTTTAGCTTTCTAATGAATATTTATAATAGAAAATCCAACATGTATAACCCTATGTAAAAATTGTTCTTATAAAAGATGTAAGCTTATGCCATTTTTATTTTTATTTTAACTTTATTAATATAATGTGTCCCTACCACATACAAGTGGCTCCAAGGGGTCCCCAAATTGACCCAAGGATGCCCATGGTCGGGTATGTGTCCACCAATAAGGTTAGGACACGTTTTAGGGTAATTTGCTATTATTATAATATTATTTTTTAACCCTTATTTACCGGATTTACCCTTTAACCATGGTAAATAAAATATTTACCGCAGTAATTATTCAAAATGTCTAAAAATAAAATTTACCTATTTACACAATTTGAACATCCTGATTCCAAATATGGAATCCATTTTCCTAAATTCAAAACACAGAAGTGGCAGAAATTAATTTAAAATTAATTCCCGCTGTCAAAACAAAAAGCGTGTTTTTAAGAGATAATAACTATCAAAAGATTGACACTTGTTTATGTTCGGTTTAATTGTAAAATTATGTCCAATGACCAACATTATATTAAATAGTAAAAATATATTCTAAATATACTTTAAAACCACTCAAATTCATAATTTATCACTATTAATTATTTTGATTAAAAAAGTTGTTTTTAATTAAAATTTAGTAATTTTCACTATTCATCAAAATATGAAAGTTATCCGAAAAGTACCAAAATTTCACCTTAGGCTAAATTTGATATTCCGAATCCAAAAATGAATTCCATTTTAAAATATAAAATATATATAACTTCAAAAAGTAGGTATTACTATTCATAACAGCTAGTTTGATTGGTTACGGTGTGTTAGAACTCGAAGTTGCGTACAACACACGCTACTATTTTGTTCAAAGGAAAGCGTACCGTGGAAGCTTGGGATGTTTCATTTTAAATTTTTTGATGTCTCCATTTAGTCAAAAAGTTTAAAATATTGTATTTAAAAAGGTTTCACTATCAAAATTTGATAAAAGTGCAATACTGAAAATGAATCTGTTCTTGCATTATGACTAAGAAACTCATAATATGGATTCTAAAATTATAAGGATTATATAAAGTTTAAAATTTAGTTAATACTATTAATGACCTCTTTTAATGGCTTTTTTTGTAAGTCATGGTGCAATTGAACTCAGTTTTGCGTGTAGTGCAAGTTATTGAATTATTTTGAAGAAATAACACACTATGAAATCTTGGGGTGTTACATTCTCCCCTCCTTCAATAAATTGCGTCCTCGCAATTTGAAATTGTTCTTAAAAAATAAAAGGTTGAAAGTAGAAAATATATTTGTGGGAAAACCCACATCGGAAATTGGGTTACTAAAATTTAGTCTTAATATGAGGAAAAGAGAAATCAAAGGGTCACCACCAAATTATGATCTCGATTAGGAGAACATTGGTGGAAATTAGAGACATATAATTGGAGGAAAAACGTAAATATTTATAGGTATTGATTGAGGTCATCAATCACAAACAAGTGTAAAATTGAGGTCCTTAAATTCATCAATCTATGATGATTTGAAATACCATCGGTTCAACAAAACATAGGGTATTAGGATAACACATTTTTGACGTTTCAAAATATCATAGTTGAAATCCCACATCGAAAAATGAATTAATGAGGCCTCTATTTTAAACAAAAGGTGGAAAGTATGAAGATTACCGAACATAGCACATACTAGGGTTCCATGTAGGAAAATATGGATATGGAGGAGAAATCTAACCATCAATTATCTGATGGAGAGTGGTAGAGAACATGGCTATGAAAAGGCCAAAAATCCCAAAGCCATAAATTAGTGATGATTTAAGGTACCATCTAGGACAACATTTTTGTTCTAAGTTCCTTTTATTAATTTTGAGGAATTTATTTATGAGATTCGATAAGATCATAAGGAGATATACTTACTTTATAATTAGAGTTTTATCCATTAATAAATTTCTACCACAAACTCATCTTTCACTCTAAAAGATAATAGAAAGTAAAAATTCTATTTACACTATTCGTATAGGGTTCCAAAATAAACGAATTTATAATTCATCTACAAGATCTTTTAATAAAAGCTACATTATTTAATCCAGGACATCTCGTGGGCCAGTGGTAGGTGATACACCCTTGTCGCCCTTCGGTTGCGGGTTCAAGTCACGCAGCCTTGCCGGACGCGACGGGTTGCCGCCCGACCTCCGGGTTTTCCTTTTATGGTAATCCAAAATAATCCAAACTAGAACTATCCAAAATACTTCTGTCCAAACTCACAGTCCAACATTTATAAGGAAGGTAAACATAATATAGATCCTTTTTACCCCGTAATAGCATATGAATACCTTCATCATGTATTCTTTTAATACACTGAAACATCCCGAATTACCATATTCCTTATTGATTACATTCATGCTCCCTTATTCCATATAGAAAGCTGGATATACTTCATTAATCCAAAAATGTTTTAAACCCCAAATCATTAATCAGTTCCAGGGTAGTCAAGAATATCCAATATAATTTATCCAAAACAATCACATATTATTCCAAAATCACTACCTCAGTATCAGAACTATATTATGATTTATCATTCTCTCAACCATATATTTTCCAAAAATTTATTCTGCTATTGAGTCACTTTTCTTTGTTCCACACAATCTCAAGTCCTTAATGAAATAGTACTGCAGTACAATCCTTATATACTCCATAATTATTATAACAAGTACATTGTTGATACAACACTCACTTGACATAATCAACATAAGAACTCTAATCATTCCTCTTCATCTGTGGTAGTATCATAACTTGATTATTATCCAATAACATCATTTGCGGCATATTCTGATGACTGGGACATAGGTTCGCGTAGTGTCCAAACTCCTTGCAAATGAAGCATTGTACATTTGAAACCATTTTCTTACCCTTGCAGTCACGTACTTTGTGACCTTTTCCTCCACACTTATAACAAACTCCCATTCCTTTCAGGCAAGTTCCAGGGTGTTTCTTTCCACAGTTACCACATATGGGAAAATTCTTCTTTTCCCTTTTCCCTTTATCCATCTTTCTCTCTTCCATCCTTTTCTTCTCTTGATTCCCTTCAAAGCCATAGGACTCAGTAAACTCTTTACTTATCTTATCAACACATGATATTATTTCTTCATATGATGATAATACATGGTAGATTATTTCTCTTATAAATTCTAGCTTAAGACCATGAAAGATATGATCCTTCCTTCTCTTTGGATCATGTGCATTGCTGGAGTCCTCATTCCTTCTACTGGGCGCCATTTCTAAACAATGGCATAAACTAGATCAGTTTATGAATCAAAATACATAATCCCATACTTATAAAACACTTAGCATAAATTGAACTATGTATGGATATAATCCATAATCATAAAAATGTTTTCTTTGAGGAAGTATATACTCATAAACCCTTCATAATGATTTGTAAAGATAGTGAGAGTTATCCTAAGAATATCCCCCGGGAGTGTCGTAACCAAGAGTGCAGCAAAGCCCGTTGTCGTGCACCAGTTCCCGTTCGAGTCTAGCTCAAAGCGGTGTTTTCGGGTTTTACCCCTAGGTACATCTGTGCCAGAGCCGCCTCTACCTGCTCGTATCCAGACAGGGATGTATTGCTCGAAAAACTCACAAAATCTCTACAATACCAAAATTCTAGGAAGTTCTTC
The DNA here is from genome assembly GCA_963277665.1 of Viscum album. NCBI lineage: Eukaryota > Viridiplantae > Streptophyta > Magnoliopsida > Santalales > Viscaceae > Viscum > Viscum album. The sequence continues at coordinate 828,023,474 of OY728162.1, forward strand.
TATACTAATCCTCAAAGTTCATCTTAGGTCTACATGCTCTAATCAGAGTTTATCTAAATCTAGCTTCCAAGGTTTGTACTAAACTTCCTCTGATACCAACTGTAACGCCCCGACCCCAGCTACCCAGAGTCGGTGCATTACTTCGTAACATTGGCATGATCACAAGAAAGATCAAATCTCGAAAGACCGATTGGTTTAGTAGCCTTGGAAACACTAGATATAATCATAAAGTTTTACATTACATTTCAAAGTGAAAAACTACTACAACAACAAAGTCTTCATATCCACACTATTAACCCCTCATAATATCCCTGCAAGTCATTCATAATTTACTTCATCACTACCTGGGAAAAATAAAACATAGAAAAGGGGTGAGCTCAAATGCCCAGTAAGGATAACAATATAGCGGAACATTCATAATAAGCATAAACATTTAAGGCAATGAATTACTAAAACAAAAGCCTTTTTAAAATTGAACTTCAACATAGTATGGCAAAAATAAAAATGAAATAATTCCATTTACTTATTCACATGGATATTCTACTAATCGAATAATCACATGCAATATCAATAACCACTTTCATAATGTTGGAATGCATAATGCCAGACTATCATAACCACATAGCCAAGGCCTCGTGCCAAGACTACAAATAAGATTTTGTCAAGGCCTTGTGCCAAGACACTAGTTTGTCTCATGAGACCTACCGATGCATCGAGGAGCTATAGCGGGCTCCACCCGTCACTTATTAAGTCCAATGCATTCCCATATGAAAAGGTTTAAACATAACATAAACATTCGTATTAAAACTAGCATACGAAATGTCAATACTTTCACAATAAACTATGAATGGTATAAAAATAGCACATCCACAGTCAAACATATCACAAAACCTTCAATACAATATAGAAGTTTTGTATCATAATAAATCAACTTCAAATAATCTTAAAATCCATCAAAGGATGTTGACATAGATGAAATCAAAATTCTTTTTAAAGAAATATCTCCTTTTATTTTGAAATCATTTAAGATCCATATAAAATAAAACATTTTCTTTGAAAATATTCTTATAAGCTTGTAAGGAAAGCTTTGAAGATTTTATAACGGTGTAAAATAACCGCACCCGCCGTATAAGTTAAAAAAAAACATTCTTACCTCAATTCTGTCGAAAAGGTTAAAAAGGACCTTGTTTTGAAAACGACGGAAAGATTCCTTTATAAACCTCTTATAAAAAGTCAAACAAGGGTATAAATGACTTTAACCCATATTCTTGTAAATAGTAAAAATGTTTTGAAATACATTTTGAAGAAACATGGATGTGGATGATAACGAGATCCCAGTAGATTATTACGTATAAACAACCTCGGATAAAGAAGAGATTGTGAAATAACCCTTACCTTGTACTTTTCCTTTGTTGGGGTAGGTTAACCTCCTGTATAATGGTGAAATAATTGTTATTAAATTGTACAAGAATCATATACATTAATATGATATCATATATGATCTTTTAACATTGCTTTATTAATAATATCTTAGTATTATCGTCGTTTCGGGTGATAATCGATTCGTTCTTCTTAAATGTTTGGTTACGTAAGACATGTTTTTAATGGATAGATTATATCTTATTCATAATCAGAATGATATTAACATTATTTTTAACCCTAAAATGAGAATAATACTTTAATGGATATGATGGAGAACGAATCGTATCGCGTTCGTGGAGACGGTAGTCCGTACGTACGCACGAACGCTACTTCCATTTAATTTTTATTTTAAAAGAATCAAATCCAAATGATACATAGGTATATTACTATTCCAGTATAATATAATATTTTATATATGTTACTTAAGTTCATTAACACCATCCTTTATACGTTCCATGTGTGGTATGAACGAGTCATATCATTTTAAGGGGGCGGTAGTCCGCACTTCCTCAAATGAAATTATCGTATGTATATACAACATGAAACGAATAATGGTATGAAATAAAATGGAATTACAGAAGCTTATATATATAATATATATCATTAATATCATATTTAATTACAGTTCCATCATAATGGCCACCATGAGAGGTGGTAAGATGTATTTGAACAATCATCATTTCGTGAGGTGTTAGTTTGCCATCCACAGAAACATTATGTTCATCATCCATTAGATGGAGTTGTGTGTATGTGTAGTTTGAATACTTCTTATAACAACATCCTAGTATATTTAGGATACTGGTGTTGTTACAAAATAAGGGAAATAAAAAGATTTTGGGGGTTGAAGAAGCAAAATAAATGAAAATAATTTAAGAGAAATCGTTACCTTTAATTTAGGTAACTCACTTTGGTTGGAACCAAAGGACTTCTTGAAATGATTTCTGCCTAAGGGGAAGCTTCAAGGAGGAGGAGAGGGATGTGGGGAGCTTATTTGGGCAGAGTTTGGACGAGCCAAGTGGCTTGAGAGGTGTGAGGAAAAGAGAATGAGGAGTGCCCTTTTATAAGAGGGGTGAGGGGCACCTTTGGAAAAGCTAGAAATATTAATTTATAATAAATTCATGTTCGGTTTCCAAAGGCTCCAAAGTTGACTATTCAAAGGATAAGGTGGGGATAGGTCTAAAACAACTCATACAATAGAATTTAGACAGGTTTGGGTACTTATATTAACCTTATCTTTAAGTATTAACTCTAAGTTAATTAGTTTCACTTTTACAATGTCTCTTTATATTTTTATATAATATGGTTAATAAACTTACTATATACATCCAAGAGACCCCCAAGTGGTCCATTAATGATTAACCTATCATAATATAAGTCTCTTGGCCGAACCTTAGATTTTTAGGAATTTAATATCAATTAATAATATAATATTTGTTTTAAGAACTCTTTTATGTCAATTTTGACACTATTCAATAGTTGATTTTTGTGAAACTCATAACAGATTGATTACTTCGAAAAAAGTCAATTAAATCAATCCTAATATATCATATTATCCTAGAAAATTATTTTAATTCATTAAAAGTTTCATATTATATTTATTTGGATATTTATAATATCAATTATGTTAATTTTTTACTATTTTAGTAATTACTGCATCATCATTGTGTCATAAATAAAATAAATTATTTAATGTCTAAAAATTATAAATAAAACATCATTATGTAGGAAATATTTTTAGCTTTCTAATGAATATTTATAATCGAAAATCCAACATGTATAACCCTATGTAAAAATTGTTCTTATAAAAGATGTAAGCTTATGCCATTTTATTTTTATTTTAACTTTATTAATATAATGTGTCCCTACCACATACAAGTGGCTCCAAGGGGTCCCCAAATTGACCCAAGGATGCCCATGGTCGGGTATGTGTCCACCAATAAGGTTAGGACACGTTTTAGGGTAATTTTGTATTATTATAATATTATTTTTTAACCCTTATTTACCGGATTTACCCTTTAACCATGGTAAATAAAATATTTACCGCAGTAATTATTCAAAATGTCTAAAAATAAAATTTACCTATTTACACAATTTGAACATCCTGATTCCAAATATGGAATCCATTTTCCTAAATTCAAAACACAGAAGTGGCAGAAATTAATTTAAAATTAATTCCCGCTGTCAAAACAAAAAGCGTGTTTTTAAGAGATAATAACTATCAAAAGATTGACACTTGTTTATGTTCGGTTTAATTGTAAAATTATGTCCAATGACCAACATTATATTAAATAGTAAAAATATATTCTAAATATACTTTAAAACCACTCAAATTCATAATTTATCACTATTAATTATTTTGATTAAAAAAGTTGTTTTTAATTAAAATTTAGTAATTTTCACTATTCATCAAAATATGAAAGTTATCCGAAAAGTACCAAAATTTCACCTTAGGCTAAATTTGATATTCCGAATCCAAAAATGAATTCCATTTTAAAATATAAAATATATATAACTTCAAAAAGTAGGTATTACTATTCATAACAGCTAGTTTGATTGGTTACGGTGTGTTAGAACTCGAAGTTGCGTACAACACACGCTACTATTTTGTTCAAAGGAAAGCGTACCGTGGAAGCTTGGGATGTTTCATTTTAAATTTTTTGATGTCTCCATTTAGTCAAAAAGTTTAAAATATTGTATTTAAAAAGGTTTCACTATCAAAATTTGATAAAAGTGCAATACTGAAAATGAATCTGTTCTTGCATTATGACTAAGAAACTCATAATATGGATTCTAAAATTATAAGGATTATATAAAGTTTAAAATTTAGTTAATACTATTAATGACCTCTTTTAATGGCTTTTTTTGTAAGTCATGGTGCAATTGAACTCAGTTTTGCGTGTAGTGCAAGTTATTGAATTATTTTGAAGAAATAACACACTATGAAATCTTGGGGTGTTACATTCTCCCCTCCTTCAATAAATTGCGTCCTCGCAATTTGAAATTGTTCTTAAAAAATAAAAGGTTGAAAGTAGAAAATATATTTGTGGGAAAACCCACATCGGAAATTGGGTTACTAAAATTTAGTCTTAATATGAGGAAAAGAGAAATCAAAGGGTCACCACCAAATTATGATCTCGATTAGGAGAACATTGGTGGAAATTAGAGACATATAATTGGAGGAAAAATGTAAATATTTATAGGTATTGATTGAGGTCATCAATCACAAACAAGTGTAAAATTGAGGTCCTTAAATTCATCAATCTATGATGATTTGAAATACCATCGGTTCAACAAAACATAGGGTATTAGGATAACACATTTTTGACGTTTCAAAATATCATAGTTGAAATCCCACATCGAAAAATGAATTAATGAGGCCTCTATTTTAAACAAAGGGTGGAAAGTATGAAGATTACCGAACATAACACATACTAGGGTTCCATGTAGGAAAATATGGATATGGAGGAGAAATCTAACCATCAATTATCTGATGGAGAGTGGTAGAGAACATGGCTATGAAAAGGCCAAAAATCCCAAAGCCATAAATTAGTGATGATTTAAGGTACCATCTAGGACAACATTTTTGTTCTAAGTTCCTTTTATTAATTTTGAGGAATTTATTTATGAGATTCGATAAGATCATAAGGAGATATACTTACTTTATAATTAGAGTTTTATCCATTAATAAATTTCTACCACAAACTCATCTTTCACTCTAAAAGATAATAGAAAGTAAAAATTCTATTTACACTATTCGTATAGGGTTCCAAAATAAACGAATTTATAATTCATCTACAAGATCTTTTAATAAAAGCTACATTATTTAATCCAGGACATCTCGTGGGCCAGTGGTAGGTGATACACCCTTGTCGCCCTTCGGTTGCGGGTTCAAGTCACGCAGCCTTGCCGGACGCGACGGGTTGCCGCCCGACCTCCGGGTTTTCCTTTTATGGTAATCCAAAATAATCCAAACTAGAACTATCCAAAATACTTCTGTCCAAACTCACAGTCCAACATTTATAAGGAAGGTAAACATAATATAGATCCTTTTTACCCCGTAATAGCATATGAATACCTTCATCATGTATTCTTTTAATACACTGAAACATCCCGAATTACCATATTCCTTATTGATTACATTCATGCTCCCTTATTCCATATAGAAAGCTGGATATACTTCATTAATCCAAAAATGTTTTAAACCCCAAATCATTAATCAGTTCCAGGGTAGTCAAGAATATCCAATATAATTTATCCAAAACAATCACATATTATTCCAAAATCACTACCTCAGTATCAGAACTATATTATGATTTATCATTCTCTCAACCATATATTTTCCAAAAATTTATTCTGCTATTGAGTCACTTTTCTTTGTTCCACACAATCTCAAGTCCTTAATGAAATAGTACTGCAGTACAATCCTTATATACTCCATAATTATTATAACAAGTACATTGTTGATACAACACTCAGTTGACATAATCAACATAAGAACTCTAATCATTCCTCTTCATCTGTGGTAGTATCATAACTTGATTATTATCCAATAACATCATTTGCGGCATATTCTGATGACTGGGACATAGGTTCGCGTAGTGTCCAAACTCCTTGCAAATGAAGCATTGTACATTTGAAACCATTTTCTTACCCTTGCAGTCACGTACTTTGTGCCCTTTTCCTCCACACTTATAACAAACTCCCATTCCTTTCAGGCAAGTTCCAGGGTGTTTCTTTCCACAGTTACCACATATGGGAAAATTCTTCTTTTCCCTTTTCCCTTTATCCATCTTTCTCTCTTCCATCCTTTTCTTCTCTTGATTCCCTTCAAAGCCATAGGACTCAGTAAACTCTTTACTTATCTTATCAACACATGATATTATTTCTTCATATGATGATAATACATGGTAGACTATTTCTCTTATAAATTCTAGCTTAAGACCATGAAAGATATGATCCTTCCTTCTCTTTGGATCATGTGCATTGCTGGAGTCCTCATTCCTTCTACTGGGCGCCATTTCTAAACAATGGCATAAACTAGATCAGTTTATGAATCAAAATACATAATCCCATACTTATAAAACACTTAGCATAAATTGAACTATTTATGGATATAATCCATAATCATAAAAATGTTTTCTTTGAGGAAGTATATACTCATAAACCCTTCATGATGATTTGTAAAGATAGTGAGAGTTATCCTAAGAATATCCCCCGGGAGTGTCGTAACCAAGAGTGCAGCAAGGCCCGTTGTCGTGCACCAGTTCCCGTTCGAGTCTAGCTCAAAGCGGTGTTTTCGGGTTTTACCCCTAGGTACATCTGTGCCAGAGCCGCCTCTACCTGCTCGTATCCAGACAGGGATGTATTGCTCGAAAACTCACAAAATCTCTACAATACCAAAATTCTAGGAAGTTCTTCTATACTAATCCTCAAAGTTCATCTTAGGTCTACATGCTCTAATCAGAGTTTATCTAAATCTAGCTTCCAAGGTTTGTACTAAACTTCCTCTGATACCAACTGTAACGCCCCGACCCCAGCTACCCAGAGTCGGTGCATTACTTCGTAACATTGGCATGATCACAAGAAAGATCAAATCTCGAAAGACCGATTGGTTTAGTAGCCTTGGAAACACTAGATATAATCATAAAGTTTTACATTACATTTCAAAGTGAAAAACTACTACAACAACAAAGTCTTCATATCCACACTATTAACCCCTCATAATATCCCTGCAAGTCATTCATAATTTACTTCTTCACTACCTGGGAAAAATAAAACATAGAAAAGGGGTGAGCTCAAATGCCCAGTAAGGATAACAATATAGCGGAACATTCATAATAAGCATAAACATTTAAGGCAATGAATTACTAAAACAAAAGCCTTTTTAAAATTGAACTTCAACATAGTATGGCAAAAATAAAAATGAAATAATTCCATTTACTTATTCACATGGATATTCTACTAATCTAATAATCACATGCAATATCAATAACCACTTTCATAATGTTGGAATGCATAATGCCAGACTATCATAACCACATAGCCAAGGCCTCGTGCCAAGACTACAAATAAGATTTTGTCAAGGCCTTGTGCCAAGACACTAGTTTGTCTCATGAGACCTACCGATGCATCGAGGAGCTATAGCGGGCTCCACCCGTCACTTATTAAGTCCAATGCATTCCCATATGAAAAGGTTTAAACATAACATAAACATTCGTATTAAAACTAGCATACGAAATGTCAATACTTTCACAATAAACTATGAATGGTATAAAAATAGCACATCCACAGTCAAACATATCACAAAACCTTCAATACAATATAGAAGTTTTGTATCATAATAAATCAACTTCAAATAATCTTAAAATCCATCAAAGGATGTTGACATAGATGAAATCAAAATTCTTTTTAAAGAAATATCTCCTTTTATTTTGAAATCATTTAAGATCCATATAAAATAAAACATTTTCTTTGAAAATATTCTTATAAGCTTGTAAGGAAAGCTTTGAAGATTTTATAACGGTGTAAAATAACCGCACCCGCCGTATAAGTTAAAAAAAAACATTCTTACCTCAATTCTGTCGAAAAGGTTAAAAAGGACCTTGTTTTGAAAACGACGGAAAGATTCCTTTATAAACCTCTTATAAAAAGTCAAACAAGGGTATAAATGACTTTAACCCATATTCTTGTAAATAGTAAAAATGTTTTGAAATACATTTTGAAGAAACATGGATGTGGATGATAACGAGATCCCAGTAGATTATTACGTATAAACAACCTCGGATAAAGAAGAGATTGTGAAATAACCCTTACCTTGTACTTTTCCTTTGTTGGGGTAGGTTAACCTCCTGTATAATGGTGAAATAATTGTTATTAAATTGTACAAGAATCATATACATTAATATGATATCATATATGATCTTTTAACATTGCTTTATTAATAATATCTTAGTATTATCGTCGTTTCGGGTGATAATCGATTCGTTCTTCTTAAATGTTTGGTTACGTAAGACATGTTTTTAATGGATAGATTATATCTTATTCATAATCAGAATGATATTAACATTATTTTTAACCCTAAAATGAGAATAATACTTTAATGGATATGATGGAGAACGAATCGTATCGCGTTCGTGGAGACGGTAGTCCGTACGTACGCACGAACGCTACTTCCATTTAATTTTTATTTTAAAAGAATCAAATCCAAATGATACATAGGTATATTACTATTCCAGTATAATATAATATTTTATATATGTTACTTAAGTTCATTAACACCATCCTTTATACGTTCCATGTGTGGTATGAACGAGTCATATCATTTTAAGGGGGCGGTAGTCCGCACTTCCTCAAATGAAATTATCGTATGTATATACAACATGAAACGAATAATGGTATGAAATAAAATGGAATTACAGAAGCTTATATATATAATATATATCATTAATATCATATTTAATTACAGTTCCATCATAATGGCCACCATGAGAGGTGGTAAGATGTATTTGAACAATCATCATTTCGTGAGGTGTTAGTTTGCCATCCACAGAAACATTATGTTCATCATCCATTAGATGGAGTTGTGTGTATGTGTAGTTTGAATACTTCTTATAACAACATCCTAGTATATTGAGGATACTGGTGTTGTTACAAAATAAGGGAAATAAAAAGATTTTGGGGGTTGAAGAAGCAAAATAAATGAAAATAATTTAAGAGAAATCGTTACCTTTAATTTAGGTAACTCACTTTGGTTGGAACCAAAGGACTTCTTGAAATGATTTCTGCCTAAGGGGAAGCTTCAAGGAGGAGGAGAGGGATGTGGGGAGCTTATTTGGGCAGAGTTTGGACGAGCCAAGTGGCTTGAGAGGTGTGAGGAAAAGAGAAGGAGGAGTGCCCTTTTATAAGAGGGGTGAGGGGCACCTTTGGAAAAGCTAGAAATATTAATTTATAATAAATTCATGTTCGGTTTCCAAAGGCTCCAAAGTTGACTATTCAAAGGATGAGGTGGGGATAGGTCGAAAACAACTCATCCAATAGAATTTAGACAGGTTTGGGTACTTATATTAACCTTATCTTTAAGTATTAACTCTAAGTTAATTAGTTTCACTTTTACAATGTCTCTTTGTATTTTTATATAATATGGTTAATAAACTTACTATATACATCCAAGCGACCCCCAAGTGGTCCATTAATGATTAACCTATCATAATATAAGTCTCTTGGCCGAACCTTAGATTTTTAGGAATTTAATATCAATTAATAATATAATATTTGTTTTAAGAACTCTTTTATGTCAATTTTGACACTATTCAATAGTTGATTTTTGTGAAACTCATAACAGATTGATTACTTCGAAAAAAGTCAATTAAATCAATCCTAATATATCATATTATCCTAGAAAATTATTTTAATTCATTAAAAGTTTCATATTATATTTATTTGGATATTTATAATATCAATTATGTTAATTTTTTACTATTTTAGTAATTACTGCATCATCATTGTGTCATAAATAAAATAAATTATTTAATGTCTAAAAATTATAAATAAAACATCATTATGTAGGAAATCGTTTTAGCTTTCTAATGAATATTTATAATCGAAAATCCAACATGTATAACCCTATGTAAAAATTGTTCTTATAAAAGATGTAAGCTTATGCCATTTTTATTTTTATTTTAACTTTATTAATATAATGTGTCCCTACCACATACAAGTGGCTCCAAGGGGTACCCAAATTGACCCAAGGATGCCCATGGTCGGGTATGTGTTCACCAATAAGGTTAGGACACGTTTTAGGGTAATTTTGTATTATTATAATATTATTTTGTAACCCTTATTTACCGGATTTACCCTTTAACCATGGTAAATAAAATATTTACCGCAGTAATTATTCAAAATGTCTAAAAATAAAATTTACCTATTTACACAATTTGAACATCCTGATTACAAATATGGAATCCATTTTCCTAAATTCAAAACACAGAAGTGGCAGAAATTAATTTAAAATTAATTCCCGCTGTCAAAACAAAAAGCGTGTTTTTAAGAGATAATAACTATCAAAAGATTGACACTTGTTTATGTTCGGTTTAATTGTAAAATTATGTCCAATGACCAACATTATATTAAATAGTAAAAATATATTCTAAATATACTTTAAAACCACTCAAATTCATAATTTATCACTATTAATTATTTTGATTAAAAAAGTTGTTTTTAATTAAAATTTAGTAATTTTCACTATTCATCAAAATATGAAAGTTATCCGAAAAGTACCAAAATTTCACCTTAGGCTAAATTTGATATTCCGAATCCAAAAATGAATTCCATTTTAAAATATAAAATATATATAACTTCAAAAAGTAGGTATTACTATTCATAACAGCTAGTTTGATTGGTTACGGTGTGTTAGAACTCGAAGTTGCGTACAACACACGCTACTATTTTGTTCAAAGGAAAGCGTACCGTGGAAGCTTGGGATGTTTCATTTTAAATTTTTTGATGTCTCCATTTAGTCAAAAAGTTTAAAATATTGTATTTAAAAAGGTTTCACTATCAAAATTTGATAAAAGTGCAATACTGAAAATGAATATGTTCTTGCATTATGACTAAGAAACTCATAATATGGATTCTAAAATTATAAGGATTATATAAAGTTTAAAATTTAGTTAATACTATTAATGACCTCTTTTAATGGCTTTTTTTGTAAGTCATGGTGCAATTGAACTCAGTTTTGCGTGTAGTGCAAGTTATTGAATTATTTTGAAGAAATAACACACTATGAAATCTTGGGGTGTTACAATTCAACTAGTATAATACCCTTGATTATGATTAATTATGGAATTAATTATTCAGCTCTTGTTCGGGCCATAATGTGTTCATGTTTATTTGTAAAGGCATGTGTTTTTAGTTATTCACCATTCCAAATGTTTTTTATGATATCTTCTACTTTATTACTTACCCTCACTCACTAGTTTTATCTCACCACTTTATTATGTATCATTTTCTAAAGACATGAATAATTTTATTTTGGATGACCTACAGGGATAAATATAGAGTTGTGGATGTTCCCAATAAAAATTATATGTTGTTTCCTATTTCATGTTGTAATGTTGAATTTATGTATGTATCTTGTTTAAAAATATAATAAACTACTTGGTCCTTTAGGATGAAAATTCCTTGTTTATATTCCATTGTTATAAAATAAGGAACCAACTCCAGGAAACTAGGGTTGGGTTCTTACAGTTGGTATCAGAGGATGTTTTATAGAAAACTAGGAAACTAGATTTAAAAAATGTAGATTATGGATCAAATACCTAAGAGATTATTTGAGGATAAAAATAATAGAAAATCCTAATATTTTTCTAAGTAATAGATTATGTGAATCATTTAGGAAAATACATCCTGGTCTGGATACTACAAGTGGATGTGGTTTCGAAAAAGATGTACGCAGGAGTGAAAACTATGACATGGAGTTTCGGGCTTAACCCTGGGTATCCTGGTACCCAACAACGTGCCTTACTAAGAACCTAGTTTGACACTCTTGGTGGGAATTTCTTAGGATAATTCACATTTTCTTTTCAAAACATAATGAATGATTTAAATGAATTTTTTTTCCTCAATGAACCCATGTTTATGATTATGAAATTATCTACGTATAGAATTTCAATTTATGCTAAGTATTTTTCTACATTGATATTATTCATTATGATTAATAATCTAATCTAGTGTATTCCATTATTTTGAAATGGCACCTAGTGGAGGGAATGAAAACCGCATGAACACATTTATCCCATATAAGGATTCCCTCTGATGCAAGATAATGATGTCAGCTCTTGATATACAAGTGGTGTTGAGCAACATATAACCATACTAGGACCAATAACTCAGGTGATGAAAAATAACCTTACTTGTTTGGAGAATCCTGATTCATAACACGGAGGAGCTATGTAGGTTCACTTTATGATACAACAACCTCCATCATTCAATGGGACAACAAACCCATTTGTAGCTTACCAATGGTTTAGTTCCCTAGAGAAGATATTTCTCACTTTGGGATGTAACGAAATAGAGAAGGTTATCATGAATGTTTATCATGTATCAGAAGATACAGATTAGTGGTGGTCGTTAATCCAAATCAAAATGGAGGAAGCAAAAATAGAAGATATGGAATGGAGGGATTTTACAGAAATGTTCATAGGAAAATATTTTCCCAGTGAACAATAAGAGAATATGGAAATGAAAGTCCTAAATCGAGGGATAAGGAGGATAAAAATGTTACAAAGTATGAATCTAACTTCACAAGCTTAGAAAGGCATGTCACATGCTACATACATAATCTAAGGAGCAAGTTTGATCGATTCTTTGATAGTTTAAAACCATTCCTCAAAAGGGAATTAGTTTACAAAAGTTTCTCATCATATGAATATATAGTCTCAAGTACTATCAATACATAAAAATATTTTTTAGTGTATTATCAATTTAAAGGAAAATAAGAGACGAATAAGGATGCCAAAAACTTTGGAAAAGTAAATAAGGAAATGGGGAAGAAGGGAAGAGTTGACCTTGCATTTTATAGTAATTTTGGAAAGAAACACCCTAGCCCCTTCTTGAAGGGGATGAAAGTCTGTTACATGTTTGGATAAAAATGAAACATGTCTCAAGATGGTAAGGGGAAGAAAGAAGCAAAAAATATTCTATGATATGATTGTAGGGATAAAGGGAGTTATGCACATGAATGTCTAAATCATCAGGAAAAATTCCCCAAAGAAGGACAAGAGAGAAAGGACAAGCTTATGTGGTCACAACTACACTGGATGAAGTTCCTAAAGATGTGGTGGAAGGTACTTTAATTGTTTCCTAAAACATAGCCAATTATTTATTTCATTCTGGATCATCACACTCTTTCATATCTTCCCATTTTTTTAAAAAAAATGGATATTTACAATTTCATTTGACAAGTGATTTTTCTTTCAAAACTATAAGGGATGTATCATTGAAATAATGTTATGTCAGGTAGTCTCTATTATGGCATATAAATGTGCTTTATCTACTGATTTTATTTTTATACCCATAATTTAATTTGATATAATCCTTAGTATAGATTGGATTTGAAACCGTTATGTGAAAATTTATATCAAGAAGAAGGAGGTTATAATTTTTGAGGACGATGTAAAATCCATTATCTTTAGGCTATAAAAATCACCATATGAATCTCATCTAGATTCACCCCCAATATCTCTATTGAATTAAATTATTGGGGAGGAAGGGAATGAAATAAATAACGGTGAGGAAAAGAATGTTCAAATAGAGTAAGTACCTATTGTGTAAGAAAATGTTCATGTCATTCCAGTGGATTTACATGGACATCCTATAGAGTGGGAAATTGAGTCTTCCATTGACATAATTCCTAACTCAAGGGCCATATTAACGGAACCTTATAGAATTTAAATTTTTGAATTAGTGGACCTAAAGAAACAACTATTGGAAATGAGTAATAATGGATTTATTCACCCTAGTGTTTCTCCATGGGAATACCCTGTTTATTCCATTAAAAAGAAATATAGATATATGACGTTGTGTATTGACTATAGGAAGGTCAATGCTATAAAAATAAAGAACATGTATCCCCTACCTGACATTGATGATTTATTTGATCATCTTCATGTAGAATAATATTTTTCAAGGATTGACCTTCAATCTGGATATGATCAGTTTCTTGTGAGGAAAGAAGAAATTAAAAAAAAAAGAATTTAGAACCAGGTATAGGCATTACATGTTTACAATAATCTCTTTTGGACTGACTAATGCACCATATATTTCCATTGACCTAATGAATAGTGTTTTCAATGAATATCATGTTGAATTTGTGGTGTTATTTATTGATGATATCTTGGTATAATAAAAAAATTATGAAGATAATATAAATCACTCGTGCACTATTCTGAAGACTCATAGAAGAATTGAATTATATGAGATGTTTATAAATTGTGAATTTTGGATTAAAATAGTTTCTTTTATTGTCCATGGTGTCTATAAGGATGGAATATCGGTTGATACTATGAAAAAAAAGTTTGTTCCTGAATTTCCTACTCCAACAAATATAACTGAGGTATGTAGTTTTGTTGGTTTAGTTGTTTTTTATCGGCATTTCTTTCTGAACATTTCTAATTTAGCCAACACAATGACCAAGATTACACATAAAGGGGTTAAGTTCATATGGAGAAAAGAACATGGGAACTATTTTGAATAATTTAAGAAGAGATTAGTGAATTTCTTGATCCTAACTCTACCATCAGGCAATGATGGGTTTGTGATATATAGTGATGCATAAAAGAAAGGACTTGGTTGTGTCCTTATAAAGAATGATGGAGTTATTTCTTATGAATCATGGAAGTGAAAGATTCATGAAAAAACTATACTACTCATGATATACAGTTAGGTGATGTTATATTTTCTCTAAAAAAATGTATACATTATCTCTATCGTTAAAGATGTGAGATATGTACAGATCACAAGAGTCTGATGTATATCTTCTCATAGAAAGAAATCAACATGAGGCAATGACGATGGCTCTAACTACTCAACTATTATGATTGTTGCATACAATACCAGCCATGAAAGGTAAATAAATCAGCTAAAGCATTGAAAATGAAAGATGCTGGAGTTTAAAACAAAATAAGGATTGAAAGAGATCATGTGATCATGGATCTAATAAGGATGGATATGGGAATTATCAAAGTAGCTGAAACATCATTACTTTTTAATTTTTTTTTCCAAAACAACTTTATTAGAAAGGATTAAAATTTCTAATCCTGATGACGTGAACCTTAAATATAATGTTAATTCTGTAAAATAGGGGAAGTTGGTTGACTTCGTATGTTAAGATGGAATTCTGAAATACGGGAAGAGGATATGTGTTCCCTCTATACCCGAGAAGAAACGAGAGTTACTGGATGATGCTCATATCTCAAATTTTCCTATACATCCATGTAGCACAAAGATGTATAGATATTTAAAGGGTCATTTATTATGGGACAACATGAAGCATGGAATTTCAGATTATGTATCAAGGTTTCTAGTTTGTCAACAAGTGAAGGCTAGAAGGAAACATCCTATAAGTGTAATGAAACCTATAACTATTCCGTCATTGAAATGTGATGACATCGCCATGAATTGTTTCACTGGATTACCCAATACTCCAAAAAAGAATTACGCAACGTGGGTAATTGTGGATAGACATACAAAATATGAAAATTTCATCACTAAAATGGAGGATTTTCCACAGGAGTGGATTGAATGACCCTATATCAAAAACGTTATAAGACATCATGCAAAAACTCTTCCAATAGTGAATGAATGTGATCTATGATTTACCTCAATATTCTGAAAAATTATTCAAAAATCATTGGATACCGAGCTTCGTTTTAGTACTACGTACCCCCCCACATACTGACGGAAAATTAGAAAGGATTATCCTAACCTTATAGGACATGTTGAGATCTGGTTCCCTTGACTTTTAAGGTATTTGGGTCAATATTTACCTTTAGTGGAGTTTTCCTACAATAATAGTTTCCCTTCAAGTATTCAAATGGAACCATATAAAGAATAATATGGAAAGAGATGTCATATTCCAACATATTGGGATGATGTTGGAGAAAGGAAGCCTTTGGTCCTAGAGCTTGTGGAGGAGACAACAATTAAAGTAATGACTATTCAATTCCATATCAAAGCAGCTGAATAAAGACAAAAATTAAATGTTGATAATTAAAGGAAGGATTTGGAATTTCAAGTGGGAGATCATGTTTTCTTAAAATTATTTCCATAGAAGGGTGATATAATATTTGAGAAGAAAGGTAAAATAAGACCTAGGTACATAGGCCCTTTTGAATTCTTGTGAGAATTGGAGCTGTTTCATATTATTTGGATATGCCACCTAGCTTGTCTAAATTACACAATGTGTTCAATTTCTCATTGCTGAGAAAATAAATGCCAAACCTAATGCATGTCCTCACTTATGATGGTAACCTATCTTATAGTGAAGAGCCTTTCTAGATTTTGGACACTAATGAAAAAGTGTTGAGGAATCATATGACTCGACTAGTAAAGATACTTGCAAAAAAATTTAAAATCTAAGAGGCAATATGCGAGCATGAGGATCTTACGATGAGGAACTACCCAAATATTTTAGTAAGGTAACATTCTGGTAATTTTGAGGAAGAAATATTTGTAAGGAGGGGATAAGGTAACACCCCATGTTTTTTTAAAATTTATTTAATATTTAATACATAAAACACTAAGTCTCTAGGAAACACGACTTTATTATACGCTATCCAGTAAACCTAATTTTCCTCCTCTTTGATTTGAATTTCAAAAAACTAACATACATGGTTGCATTCAGTAAGATATAGAGTCTGATAAGATAAAATTAATTTTTGGTGAATAGTAACATACCTTTATAAATAGTAATTTGAATAGTACTATTACCCTTGTGAATAGTAAATCATATTATTATTTTATTATCATAAGGATATAAGATAGTAAGATCTTGATTAATTTTTCAAGGTGATATAAAATGAAATATGGATGTAAAATTGTTATATTTCGAATAAATTTTGATTTTTTTTAAATCTAAATTAATAATATTTATGAAATTCCTTTAAAAAAATGGAGTTCATTTTTGAATTATACACGTCAAAAATGATTAGGGTGAATTATTGGGATTTTTCTAAAATACTCAAAATTTTTATGAATAGTAAAATAAAGTAATTTACCGTATATATACATTATAAGTTAAATTCACTATTCCAAGCATCATGGCTGACGTAAGCACACTTTGTTCAAACTCAAACACACAGATTACAATTCTTGGTCATATGAATCAATATTATTGGTTTTATTTGGAAAAATAATATATTAATAAGTAAAATAACAGGAAAACCCTCCTCTCCTCCACTGTAACCCCCCCTGACGTGGTCTTACCAAAAGTCCATTACCCCTTCCCTTAATGAGTTTCCCATAGAGGTGGATTCAAGAGGTAAATTCACATTCTATTTCTTTCCATTTCATTTCAAGTTACTTTATATTGTTATCCCCTCCCCATCGTATTGGTAAAAATTTCCATGATAACTATATTATAATCTATATACTGGAATTATATGAATTTAATGGATTGATAATCATCAATATCCTTACTATCTCTCTCTATCTCATTAATTTTATTTAAAAAATCATCATCTGTGAGGTGCAAATTTACAAACTTCCTGGATGATGATGTTTCGTTTTTCAATTTCCCATTAAATACTGGTAATGAAACCATTTTTTTGCTTTAACAAGGCTATAATATATGTATTATGTCCTATTTAATATTTAGGAACCATAATTTGTATATAATAAAAAATCATCTGACCAAACTAATTCATAGTAATCAAAATACCACTAAACTATCAAAGTGATTGTCATTAATATTTCATCTAATTATTCATCCTCATTCCATGTAACCAAATGATATAAATGACCATTTAAACTTATGTATGTTCATAAATAATGTTTAAATTAAATTCTATATATTGACATCTATTCGACATGATCTTCATTACTTAAAAACAAGTGAACCGATTATGAAAACCATGAAAATGAACACTCTAAAATGACAAAATTAAATATTATAACTTATCAATAGGGACATAAATTAACTAAAAAAAATTATAATAAAATAAATAAATAACTAATAGGATTTTTATTATGTTACTAATGAGTCTAATTGCATCTTCCAGGACTATAAGATCGAGAGAAAAATATTTAGACTTAAGGTAAGTGTTTTCCACCCAAAACACAATTTTCATTTGTGTTACTTTTATTGCCTACTTACCTCAATGAAATTAATATTTATTATTTTTTACTACTCATATATTCTATGTTAGTTTCCTATATATGTTTATCTATGAGAATCCTTTTTATTTTATGGGTAGATACAAGTCCTAAAAGGAACTTTTATAATTCATTCCAAAATACAAGCTCGATTGAAGGGAATTTATCAAATTCTTACCTATTATCAAGGGAACTCTATAATATGTTTTTGGAATTAATTATCTTTATATAATATATAATTTTATTATGAAAATACTACCTTACTTAATTTCTTATTTTATAAGAATATTTTTCTAAAAGAACTCTTCTTTTCAAAGTAAAAGAGTATTTATCTCAAGAATTACTCTATAATTTTATAAGAGTATCTTCATCTGTTTCAAAAGTCATTTTGATTCTTATTTATTATTGGGATTTATATTTTATAATATAATAAACCATATTTAATTTAATTTTTAATGAATATTATTATTGTGGATATGCTATCATAAAACCATTCACCAATTTACTCTGAATAGTTAGTGTTTTTGCTTAATGTTCAGGGAAAGTTATTTATGTTTCTTATGATAGTTTCAACATGACTATATATGTGGTTTATGTTTATACCCATTCATATGAGGAATTATTTTAAAATATTATGTTTTAGGTGGGGCCCGCTATAGCCCCTCGGTGCATCAGTATGTCTCATGAGACAAACTATGGTCTTCTCACAAGGCCTTGACAAAATGGATATTTATGGTCTTGAAATGAGGCATTGATGGTATGGTTATGATGTTCCACATTATGCATTCCATAATTATGAAAATAGTACTGATGGATCATGTGTTTATTCAACGATTAGAATACCAATTGTTATGTTTTATTATGGAATTATTTATTCAGCTGTTATTCCTACCATAATGTGTTCATGTTTATTGTTAAAAGCATGTGTTTTTAGTTATTCACCATGACTAATATTTATATTTATGATATATTAGATTGTATTACTTACCCTTACGAAGAATTTAATCTGAACCATTTATTATCATTAATTTTATTAGGACATGATTATGTTTGATATGGATGACTTTCATGGATAAACTTATAGTTGGGGATGTTGCCAATAAAACTTATATGTTGTTTTTAATTTCATGTCTTAATGTTGAACTTATGTAAGTATCTTGTTTCCAATGATACTAAACTACTTGGTCCTTTGGGATTCATATTCGTTATTTATATTCCAATGTAATAAAACAAGTCACCATCTCCAGGAAACTGGGATCAGGTCCTTAAAAATTGTGACTGTCCTTTTTATGTGGGTGTGTGTCTTTTTCATATTCACTAAGAATTCCAAATTTTAAAAAATTAAATGATACATTTTATAAAAAATATATTGAATTTTATTATTTTAATTTATATCATACTTCTTTAATGTTAATTTAAAAATGATTGATTTATTAAAAAGAGGTGGAGTGTAAGAAAACCTTTTCAAAGTTATTGTTTTATTTATAAAAATGAAGTACATGTTTTACAAAATTGATTAGACTTGATATTTATATTTCGTGTTCTCACCTACCAAAAATATATTTTAAATATGTATTTTTAAACTAGAATGAACTAATTTTAATTTTTAAATATTATATCTGGGGAATGGAAAGGATACCTGATGTTCGCACAAATTATAATTTCATGTTATTGTTAAAGTATTGATTGCTCATGGATCATGCTTGTTTTGAGGTTTGATGGTGACTCTTAGAGTCACATGGATGTATGTTGGTTATTTTGTTTTATTTAATTTCCCATATTTCATCATCCAACCTTATTTTCCTTCTATTTCATTATGGGTAGGTTTAATGCCTGTGGTGTTATGGATGTTGAATAATTGTTGTTGTTTCTTGCAAGGGAGATAAATGTGAGAGTGAGTTTTTATTAATCGATTCCTATCACGTTATACATGTTTATTTTTTTTGTAATGGGAATCCAATGTATGTATGCATCATGGAAGAATTTTTTATAACATTCCCACTATAATTTTAATTTATTTTATGGAAAAATTCCTTCCCACTGAGATTTTTAGGATTCTCTTGTGCTTTTCACTGGCCCAAGGGGCTTAGGACACCAATTGG
The DNA here is from genome assembly GCA_963277665.1 of Viscum album. NCBI lineage: Eukaryota > Viridiplantae > Streptophyta > Magnoliopsida > Santalales > Viscaceae > Viscum > Viscum album. The sequence goes on from OY728162.1 coordinate 828,043,867, forward strand.
GACTTATACTAAGTTTGATGTAGTGTTTGTCAGATGGAAAACTGATGTTGGTTCATTGTAATGTGCCTCATAACCATATTATATTTATGAATATTCCTTGGTATAAGTGAATGATAATTATACTCATTTTGATGAATTCTCGAAGTGTATCTTCATGTAATTTTATAAATTAATATTCATATATGAAGATATTTTTTAGATTAAATCAAGATGATGATGATTTTAAATGGGATGATTAATATCCACTTGACTGTGGTGAATATATGAGTATTTCATATTTTTACTCATCTCTCTTTCTAAATAATCCATTATTTTTCATATAAATATATATGTGCAAACAGTTATATTTCATTGGATGTTGTTTGATTGGTGGGTAACTGAATGCGTGTTCTTTTTTTAAACAATATTTATGGGAGTATAGATATGGAGGAGTCATGTAATAATCCCATCTTCCAATATATATCTATTTAGGGGTAGCTAATTTTGTAATTCCACAATACAATGGAAATTGGTTATGAATTGGTTGGAATCCTTGGGTATCACAATTATGATTGGTAACATTGTCTGATTTTTTTATTTATATTGCGGAATGTTTTATAAAAAATTTATGAATCTACTTTTCCTGGTTAGAAATTTTGATTTATTTTTTATAGAAAAATAAAATTTATTTTATTTTATAGATGAAAATATCAGTAAAGAATATTTGTCTTTAAATATCATACTCTTTGTAGACTATTTTATTTTAGGATAAAAACATTTAATGGTTGTGCCACTACAATAATACAAGAATTCATTGAGGATGAATAATCCTATATTTAAGGTTTGACTACAGTAATTTTTAACATATTTTATTTAATGATGTCTTTATTAATTAAATGGTTCATTCACTCATACATAAATGGGTACCCGCAACGCCACCCTTTTACAGTGCAAAAAAAAGTGAGGATAAAGGGTACTTTTAACCTCGCTAAAAACTGTTGTTAACAGTACCCCTTTTTAGATCTTTTTTAGGGATGTTAAAGGGGCCCCCTTTATCAGCATTTTGAAGTAGTTCTGATAAAGGGAGGTCATTATCAACGTTTTTTACTAGCACTGATAAGGGGTATATTTCTAAAAATATTATATTTCATTATAAATATTATATAAATATATAAATAAAATATATATATGTATCAAATGTGTTTTAGACAAGTATAAATAGACAATTACACATAATATATTAGATATATAGTGAAATATATTATAAAATAATTAATTAATATTAATAATTAATATTTTTTCTAATTATTATCAAATAATATTAATTTAAAAAAATTTGATGGCACCATAAATCAAAAAAATTAATAAAATATCTAAAATAAGGTAAAAACGTAACTGAAAGATAAAACGGGCATAAATTTTGTTTCGGGTATCTATTTGAAAATGAAAACATATCAAATAGAAGCTGGTGACGAGATCTACACGCTAGTTATTCAAGTAAACCTTTTGTCAAAATTTTCAGGGCAAAAAAAAGATGCATATGCCCTTCAAAAATGCATTTTTAGTCATGATATCCAATTTTTTTTAATATTTGGTGGATTTCCAGCCTCATTTAAGGGAGTATTTATTCCCTTTTTTAGTGAGGAATTAATTTATTCCCGAGTATTACATTCATATTGATATTATGGATTTCAAATATTATCATTTTTTACAATCTAATATTATTTATAATCAATTATATAACAATATATACCTATTTTTTATATATTCACACATAAATATTAACTTTTATACATAAGTGATTAAACATATTTACAAATAAAATATATTTCTCAATATATAATCCTTATCTAAAAATATATAATATCCATTATATTTAAAATACAAATATATGAATATTTTTATACCTATATAATGTGTGTGTGTGTGTGTGTATGTATTTAAAAACTGAGTTATATTATATATATATTTTACCATTTTTATATACATATTAATATATAATATATGTATATATATATATATAAACATGTATAATTGTTATTACATATACACATATATAAAGTGGAACTCTTTCTCAATTCTGTAGACAACTCATTGAAGACTCCTACGATGGCTTTGGATTTTGAGGGTTGAAGAGCATAGTTGTGTAATGACCCAGAATTTCCATGTAATTTTTTTAAAATATATTATAATTTTATAAGTCCGCAAAAATTGACATTGCATGATTCTGAGGCCATGTGTTCCTGGAATCAATTTCTGATGTTTTCTTTAGGTACGTTCAATAAACCTACCAGTGGGTTTTTTCTAACTTTTGAACCGGTCCTCAGAATTGAGATCCAAGAGCACCGTTGAACTCACAACACTGATATTCTCTTAAAGAGACTTTCATCTCGACAGTAGTTGGTCGAGGGTGAAAGTACATTTTTGAGTTTTACGTGAATGTTTATAATAAAAATAAATGTGTGTGAGACTTTTTTATTATTTTCCAACAACCAGGTAGGTGTTTGGAGGTAGGACCCGCTGGAACTATAACCTCCATGTGGAGGTTGGAAGTGGGGACCACCAGGCCATAACCTCCCATGAAATGTTATGGTGGTGGGGACCACCACACCTCAGCCTCCCATGAGAGGTTAATGTGGTGGAGACCACACGAGACCTCATAACCTCCCAATTTGAATAATAGGGTCGGGGACCACCCGACCCCAATTAATGGGAGGTGAGGGAAACCTCTCAACTCCCCTCATTAATGAGGGAGAGTCTCTTGACCTCCACCACCTCCCTTAATTTAATTGTTCCAACACACATCCTAATAATTGTGCCAACTCCTATAACATTTAATTATGCCAAATCATCCCCATTAATTAATTGAGCCAACTCATCAATTAATTACTTACACCATTTTTGAAATTTGTGTCAAAAATTAAATAATAGATAACTTAATCTATTATTTTGGATTTTCATTTTCATTTTTTTGGAAAAGGAGGATTGGGGAGAGGAGAGCTTCGAAAAAATAAAGTTCTCCAATGAAGAACTTCATATTCAAACGAAGAATGCTCAACTGAAAAGGAACGAACTCGACCTCGATTTCGAATTCTTCCTCAGAAGCATCTTGCGGTGGCTACCGACACGGGACGTCTTCGATGACCGACCATCCCTCATCATAATCATCAATGAACAGATGCATGAGTTTGGATTGGAGGAGAGTGGCATACGCGATGAAAGACGAAAACTCCATCGTCTTCCCCGTGACTATGTCGACGAACAATGAACATAGAATGGGTTTTTATGTTTGATTTAATATTCATATGATGCATTGCTTATAAACAAACATGGATCAACATCTAACTAGTTGATCCACACATGTTTTCCTTCTATGGGTTTGGGATTAAAGATGGTGGGAGAGTTTGTTGTGCTTCGTTCTTGTGAACCAATTTCTACCACCCAAAACACGGAGTGTTCCGAACAAACCAACATGGTCTGACCCCTCCGCCATTCTCTTTTACGGTGTTCTTTGAGACGAAGGAAGGCGACAACGACGACAAATGTGACGAAGGCTACGGTCATGCTACCCGCATCCACCGCAACTTGTGCTGCCCCCACGACATTGTGACCACCGGCCGAACCGGCCCCCACACACCGGTCGCGCCGCACCCCACTCCTCGGCCGCACCGCACCCCGCACCTCAGCTGCGCCACACCTCACTGGGTGCGCCCCCGCTGGCCGTGCTGCACCGCCGCCCAACCGGTCTCCTCACTCCTAGCCACCAGTTGGCCCCTGGCCCTTGGTTGTCTACTGGCCTCCCAACATCCGTCCGACTTCCGGCCTCCCAAGAACCTCGACCGAACTGTGCCAGCCGGTCAGCCTCCCATGATGCCCTTGTTGACCCAGGTGAGCCCCCACTGGCCATGCCATCCACTGGCCTTACCGACCCTGGCTGCACCTCCGGGATGAGCCGCCCCAAATCGCACCCCACGCGGCGCCCCGACCGAGCCGTCCTCCTATTCCCTCATGGAGATTTAGGTCGAACCAGACCCGTGCTCGGGCCGGACCGCCCTCACCCCGTCTCACGGCCGGACTGCGCCCACGTTGTCAGTTTTCACCCTCACAGCCCCTCACGGACTGCTGTGCCGGGCCCAGTGGACTGGGCTGAACCCAACAGGTGAGGCCGGGTCGACCAGAATTGGGTTGGCCTAGACTGGGTCAGGCCGGGTCAGTCTGACCAGGTCATACTGGACCCAGGGCCACTATGCCCCTTTACTTTCATTGGTAATATCTTTTTCATCGTACGTCCTTTTGAAAAACAGTCAGCGGTATTGGTAGTCATCGAGCCTGATGGTTCCTCTGAGTACACCCCACTTCAGTTTTGGGTATAGTTGAGATACAGTTAGGTTGGATCAAGCACGAATCCAACCTGGACCCCGGGACTAAAAGGATAATAACTCACAGACCGGGCGTCTTATAGATGTACTGTCAGTTACATTGAGACACCTATAACGTGGAAGATATTAGGGATACTTTTTAGTGGTACTTCTTGGAAGTTGGAACAATGAACAATAGATTGTGGAGATGATCTTCTACAGACGAGCAAGCATTTGTGCATAAACCTAGTAGAAAGATGAGACTTGACGACTGCTGACCAACAGACTCGTAGTGAATTGTATAGCCCAGTGGGGAGTTCCTGGTTGTGGCGGAAGACCAAAGATGGAGGAGCGCCATGTTGTGGAGGCAGACCCATGGTACTCGACAAGAGGAGTGACTCTGTAGGCTATAAGAGGGAGCGCCTAGTTGTGGTGGCAGACCCATGGTGGGGAGCGCCTATTTATGACATAGAAAACCCACGGTACTTGATAGGAGGAGTACCTCAACAGTCCATGGTTAGTGGGAAGCACCATGGTGTCACGACAGGCCTACATTACTCGATAGAGGAAGATTTCTCTAGAAACCAAGACCTCACAATGTTACTACCCCTAGAATAAAATCCTGGTTGAGCCGAGACAGTAACTTTTGTGTTTTCTTCATGATTGAGATGGATTAATTGATAACTTAGTTATATGTATGGGAATATACCTAAGTGGGGTTATGTGTTGATTTCATAATTTTTGGTTTATCCTTGTTCGATTTTGTGAGACCTTGAGGGTCTTATATTCCCTACTGTGTATCGTTATACTCATCCATGTACGAGATATGCCAACACCTCATTGTGTTGGATGCAGATGACGGAGAGCACTAATTGAGGTTGAGAGTACTAGGACAAGACGGTACCCGGAGGTTGACCATACGGAGTGTCGGTACACAGAGGAGATGGATGGACATGGAGTGCTGAGGAGGCTACATGTACCTACCTTTTATGTAGGAATCCTATAGGATGACCCAACATCTATTTTTCCTTTATTCAGTTGTACTTGTACTTCCATTTTTTTGTAATTTATAGTTTGTCTTGTATATCTGGCCCCTTTTACATTTCATCACTCATTTGTTATACAGTTTACATACTGTTTTGTATCCTGATGTGTCCTCTATTTTGTCCGTTTATAGGTTATAAAGGAAATCTATTCCCATTTTTAGGGAATTAGGCCTTTGGTGCTAGTCGCCAGCCCCTGGCGTATGGAAGGAGAGATTGGTGTAGTCACGGTACATTCCCTTGGGAACTGGTCATGATAAATTGGTATCAGAGGTGTCAGTTATACCACAGATCATAGAACTATGATCTTTTCTGTGATGGAAAATTGTTATGTGCGATGAGTGTAGTTTTCAGTTCAGTGAGTCTAGTGTTGGTTCGGCGGCCGACCTATCCATACACCGAGAGCTTGAAATCTGATTTCTCACATAGTGCACAAAACACTGATTGCGTGTGTGTTTTAAAAAGTTTTCTTTAATGAATCTCAACTAGGTCATCTCACCAGCTATTACTGTTAACCGTGTCACATATTTTTCTTTCAGGATGCCTCCTCACAGACTACCTTCCATAATTATAAGAGTTGTATGCACCAATAGTCCATCGAGTGATGATGCCTTAGTGTAGGGCCCTTTTCCTTTAGAGGCACTGGCGGGGGAAAATGAGTACAATTACAAGTTGGACCACCGATTCCACCATCCCCAGTAGATGAGAGTGCACGTCGCTTGAGCGCGTTGCAAGAGTTCTAATGTTAGAGGCGACCTAGGTTTAGGGGAGAGACAGATCCATAGGGGGCTAGGGATTTTCTAGAGGTAGTGGTGAGAGTTTTCTGACTAGTAGGGACTCTAGCAGACTTCATGGTGATTATTGATGCCAACATTCTATAGGAAATAGTGGTCAGATGGTGGAGATTGAAACTCCATGTTCACGACGATATGATGTTTCTCTGGGAAGACTTTGAGAGCCTGTTTCAGGCAGTGTTTGTCACAGCAACTCTTCGCGTAGAGAGCATACAGGAGCTACTTCATCTGCAGTAGGGAAGCATGACAGTGGCTCAGTATTCAGAAAGTTTCACCAACCTATCATGCTACTCCACCGATATAGTGCGGGAACCATTCATTAGGGCCCAGACCTTTCAGCAGGGGCTCATGTTGGAGATTATTGCTTCAGTGATCTCACTTAGCATCCCGATGTAGACATGGGTGTTAGAGAGAGCCCTCCTAGTGGAGAGTTTCCTTGCTGATCAATCTCCAGTTGTGAGATTCACCACAAGTCGACACATAGCATAGTCTTATGTAGGTGGCAGTAGACAGATGTCGCAGAGGTCCAAGAGGACTATACCTATAGGTGGAAAAACACATGAATCGAAGTCAGTTGGGTGGGGAACAGAAGAAAAATCCGGACATGCCAAGAGCGGGCATTGTTACTCATGCGGAGGGCATGGTCACATGGCTCGTGACTGTCTTACCCACACGTTCGGATGATCCATAGACGATCGAAGGACAGCCTAGGAAAATATAAATATTCGATCAAGGCGATCTGCAAGGAGTTGGTTGATGTTGCAGAGGAGATCGTCATGCAGTTGGAGGGGGGAGATTATTCTAGATATTACCACCACCACCACGATGTGGTCCAACCCAACCACAGGGAGCAGGGGGATAGGGGAGAGCTCAACTCCATGTAGCTGAGGCCTACAATCATGGTGCTCCGGATATGATACAAGGTACGATCTATGTCTACTCTACCATAGAGGCAATACTTATAGACACAAGTGTCAGTCACCCATTCATTTCCACAACCCACGTTCGGAGCTCGGAGATTCAGATGGAGCCATTGGTTCGATCCTTATGGATAGTGACTCCTACAAGAGAAGATTCGACGATTACACACCAGTTCCAATAGTGAGAGCTTACTCTAGTATGAGAGATCTTCTACTGGTATCTCCTAGTAGCGGTATCGAGGCATTACGATGTCATCTTGGATATGGACTGGTTATCTATAGTCCAAACTCAGATAGACTGTATTAGGAAAAATGTGTTGTGTGTCCGCATAGATGGGACCAGGTTTACATTCGACGGTTAGAAGTGTGCCTTTTCAGCACATGATAGACTTTCTCAGAGGAGGGTGAAGTCAATCACTCATCAGTTGGCTAGCCTTACCCTTAGAGTAGTATATGTGGAGAGTCTAATCTATCCAGTAGCGGTGGACCAGTAACTTGATGTTTTCCCTGATGATTTCCTAGGTCTACCTCCTCGCTGAGAGGTGGAATTTAATATTGACTTATACCCCGAGACGACACTGATATCTACCACAATGTAACAGATGGATCCTGTAAAGCTTTAAGATTTGCGGGTGCACCTAATAGACTTTCAAGGGAAGGGATTCATCCGGCCCAGTGTTTCACCTAGGGCAGACCCAATTTGGTTCTCCAAGATGGTGGATGGGATATTGATTCTTTGTGTCGACTACCATTTCCTGAACCAGGTGACCACGAGGAACATGTATCCACTTCCGAGGATTGATGACCTCTTTGAAAAACTGAAGGTAGCACGGTGGTTCTGGATGATATACCTCAGGTATGGCTATCACCAACATAGATTTCAATAGGAGGATGTGAAGATGACAACCTTCAGGTGTCGGTACTGCCACTAAGTGTTCTTGGTTATGAATTTTGGTATAACCAATGCTCCAACAATGTTCAGGGGACTCATGAACATGATAATTCAGCCTTACCTCAATCGCTTTGTGGTATTCTTCATTGATGACATACTGATCTACTCGACTACTGAGGAGGAGCATGACTACCATTTGCGGGTAGTATTGGACACACTCTGAGAGAACAATATTTATGGTAATCTCTCAAAGTGCTGGTTTTGGATATAAGAGTTTAACTTTTTGGGAGATTTCATCTCGTAGGCTGGAGTTGTAGTGGATCCAGCGAATATTGAGGTTGTCATTCCTTGGGAGCCACCATATAGTGTGACGGAGGTACGATGTTTCCTGGGTTTGGCTGGTTACTACCATGGGTTTGTTACAGATTTATCTAGAGTTGAAGAACCACTATCAGCCTTGATTAAGAAGGGGAAACCCTTCATATGGTTGGAGAGATTCCAGAAGAGCATTCAGGAGCTGAGGCAGAGGCTGACTAGTGCCACCATCAGGAGGATTCTAGATGAAGGCGTAGGGTACATAGTCTACTACGACACATCAAGGACCGGACTTGGTTGTGTCCCGATGCAGGAGTGATCAGTGCTCGCATATGGATCTTGGCAGCTGAGAGAGAAATAGTAAGACTACGCTACCCAGGACCTGGAGTTAGCAGAAGTGGTCTTATCTATGAAGATGTGGCGACACTATCTGATGGGTGAATATTTTACCGTGTACTCTGATCACAAGATACACAGGTATATCATCTATTAGAAGGACCTAAACCTAAGACAATGATGTTGGCTTAAGTTCCTATCAGACTATGACTTCGAGATAGTCTATACTCTTGGGAAGGGAAACGTTGTTGCAGATGGACTCAGCAGGATGTCTGGAATAAAACTTCTAGGAGAGGCGATAGATCAGCTGGACGCTTTGTAGATATCCTTTGTGGATAGAGAAATAGCATCCATTCTATAGTCTCATATAGTCACGCCCCTTCTTTTTCAGCGAGTCAGGGAGGTGTAACGTGGAGACACTGACTGCGAGACACGACGTGCTCAGATGTCCATAGGACAGGTACCTAATGGATTTTTTGTAGGTGGGGATCACATCAGCCTCTTTAGAGGACGTACTATAGTACCAGCGTCACTTCAGGAGGAAGTGTTAAGGGAGTTCTACAGGTCCCCTCTAGAGATACATACAGCAGTGGCGAATATGTATCAGGAACTCCAATGACAGTAGTGGTGGATTACAAGGAAGAAAGCAGTTGCAAAGTTTTTCTCTGGATACCTCATTTTTTAGCATGTGAATGCGGAGAATCAGGAAACAACAGGCTTAGTTCATCCTTTAGAGGTTATAGAGTGGAAGTGGGATGGGATGTACATGGATTTTGTGACAGGGATTCCAGGTACATCCATTCGTTATTCGATATGGGTGATCATTGACAGACACACCAATTTGACCCACTTCTTACCGATCAGAGAGCATGGTTTAGTAGAGATCTTGGGACTTCTCTATGTGCAGAAGATTGTGCGGTTACATAGAGTACCCTCAATGATCGATTCGGATTGTGACACACATTTTACTTCCTAACTATGGAGTGGGTATCTAGAGGCTTTTAGGATGTAGCTTCATTTGAGAACTTCCTTCCATCCTCAGATGGATGGTCAGACTGAGCATACCATATACACCCGCGAGGACATGCTCCGCGCATGTGTCTTTGACTTCAGTCATTGTTGGGAGGCTCACTTATCTTTGGTAGAGTTTTAATACAAAAATAGATATCACTCCACCATTAGGATTTTACTTTTCAAGGTGATATATAAGAGACCTTGCAAATCACCCTTGTGCAAGACTGGCCTAGGGGAATCCGCACTCGTGGGACTGGATATGGTACGGGCTAAAACGGAGAAGGTGGAAATCATCCAGGAGTAGATGAAGACTGCACAGGGTAGGAATAAGTCGTATGAAGACAGGAGATGGAGACCTATAGAGTTCGACGATGGAGACCACGTCATTCTAAGGGTCTCACCTCGATGAGGTTTGTGGAGATTTGGTCGAGGTGGAAAGTTATCTCCAAGATTCATTGGACCTTTTGAGGTCCTCCGCAGAGTTGGCGAGGTGGCTTACCTCTTATCTCTTCCACCTCTGTTGCATCAGGTACATGATGTCTTTCACATATCCCAGCTGAGGAGATACTTGCATGGACCTTCTCACATCATCGACCATGGTGAGTTGGATGTCGATGATGGGGATACCTTTACGGAGGTTCCAGTTGAGATTGGGGATCGACCGGTGCAGGACCATCATGGATGGTCGATACCTCTAGTGCACATTCACTGGTAGCACGGGATCCTCCAGAAGAGCACATGAGAGCGGGAGGCTCAGATGCATGCTCAGTACCCCCACTTGTTCGCTTAGTTGCAGTTGTATCTTACAGAGACGTAAATCCCTGAGGTGAGGAGAATTTAAAGTCCCATAATTTCCAGGTAATTTTTTTAAAAATATATTGTAATTTTACGAGTCTGCGCAAATTGACGGTGTGTGATTCTGAGGCCCTGTGTGCCCAGAATTAATTTTTGAATATTTTTTCAGGTACATTAAGTAAACATATGAGTGGGTTTATTCAAAATCTAAAGGCACCATTGAACTCATAGTGTCAATATTTTCATAAATAGACTTTCCTATCGATGGTAGTTAGTCGAGGGTGAAAGTTAGTTTTTGAGTTTTACGTGAAAAAATAAAATAAAAATAAATGTTCGTGACACTTTATTTTTATTTTCCAACAACCATTTGGGTTTTGGGAGGCAGAACCCACTAGAACAATAACCTCCATGTGCAGGGTGGAAGTGGGGACCACCAGGCCATAACCTCCCATGAGAGGTTATGGTGGTGGGGACCACCACACCTCAACCTCCCATGAGAGGTTAATGTGGTGGGGACCACCCAAGGCCTCATAAACTTCCAATTTGAATAATAGGGGTGGGGACCACCCAACCCCTATTAATAGGAGGAGAGGGAAACCTCTCAACTCCCCTCATTAATGAGGGAGAGTCTCTTGACCTCCTCCACCTCCCTTAATTTAATGGTGCCAATGCACATCCTAATAAATGTTCCAACTCCTCTAACATTTAATTATTCCAAATCCTCTGCATTAATTAATTGAGCCAAATCATCAATTAATTACTAAAATAATTTTTGAAAGTTGTGTCAACAATTAAATAATAGATAACGTAATCTATTATTTTGGCTTGGCATTTCCATTTTGTTGGAAAAGGAGGATTGGGGAGAGGAGATATTGGGAGAAGAAAAGTTCTCCAACAAAGGACTTCATCTCCCAACAACGAACGCTCCATCGACGAGGAATGACCTCAACCTCGACTTCGACTTCTTTCTCGGAAGCACCTTGCTGAGGCTACTGACCTGGGACGTCTTTGACAACCAAATTTCCCTTCTCATCATCGTCAAAGAACCGACGCATTAGCTCGGGATTGGAGGAGAGTGGAAGACATGATGAATGATGACATCTCAGTCTTCTTCCCCGTGAATTCGTCGACGAACAACGAACAAGGTAGATGGTTTTTGTGTTTGATTTTATATTCCCGTGATTCATTCCTTCTAAAACAAAGAACGCAGATCAACTTCTAACTAGTTAGTACGCACATGTTTTCATTCTGTGGGTTTTGTGATTAATCATGGTGGGAGGGTTTGTTGTGCTTCGTTCATGTGAGCCAATTGCTACCACCCTTATCGCAGAGGGTGCAGACCAAACCAACATGGCCCGACCCCTCCGTTGTTCTCTTTTGCATTGTTCCTCGAGACGAAGGAAGGGGACAACGATGACAAATGCGACGAAGGCTACGGCCACGCTACCCGCGTCCACCGCAACCTGCGCCACCCCAGCATCGTTTCAACCACTGGCTAACCCCCCGCACCAGCCGCGCCTCACCCCGCACCTTGGCTACAACACACCTCGTCGAGTGTTCCCACGTCGGCCGTGCCACACCCCTGCCGAACCGGCCGCCCGTAGGCCTACCAGCTTTCGGCTTCCCTCTGGCCTCCCGAGTGCTCCCGCCGAACCATGTTGGCCCACGGTCCTCCCAAGATTCTCTGTCCGAACTGGTCGATCCCTCGCCGACCGCGCCATCCGCTGGCCGGACTGACCCCGACCGCGCCTCCAGGCTGAGCCGCCCCAAATCGCGCCCCTCGTGGTGCCCCTGCTGGGCCGGGCTCCTATTCCCTCCTGGCCCTCTGGGATTAATTGGCCCCGTGCCCAGGATGAAATGCCCTCGCACCGTCTCGTGCATAGAACGCGCCATCACGGCCCCTCGCGGCACTGGCGGTCTGCTGGGTCGGGCCCAGCGGACTCGGTCGGGCCCAGCGGATTGGACCAAACCGAATAGGTTGGCCTGCCCAAAGGGTCGGGCCTGACCAAAAGGGTCAGACCGGGTCGACCCGAATAGGTGAGGACCAGACTGGGTCAGGCCGGGTGAGTCCCACTGGGTTGGACTGGACCCGGGCCGACTACGCCCCTTTACTTTCATTGGCCATATATTTGGCACTGGATGTCTATTTGACGAACCGTCAATGGTACTGGTAATCTTGGAGCTTGAAGGTCCCATTGAGTATACCACACTCCAATTTTGGATATAGTCGAGATACGGTCAGGTTGGATGGAGCACGAATCCAACCGGACCCCCAGGACTAAAAGGCTAATAACTCACAGATTGGGTGTCCGATAGATGCACCACCAGTTGCGTTGAGACCCCTATGACGTGGCATATCTTTTGGATACTTCTTAGTGGGACTTCGTGGTAGTTTGAGAATTGAACAGTATCTTTTTGAGCAGATCTTCCGGAGACGAGCGAGCATTTGTGCGGGAACCTAGTAGCTCGCTGAGACTTGAAGACTACTGACTAACAGATTCTGTGTGATTCGAATGGCCTAGTGGGGAGCTCCTGGTTGTGGTGACAGACCAATGGGGGAGGAGCGCCTGGTTATGGAGGCAGACCCACGGTACTCGACAGGAGGAGTACCTCGGCATGCTATGAAGGGGATCTGTTGGTTATGGCGGCAGACCCACGGTGGGGAGCACATCTGTGTGACGTAGTAGACGCACGGTACTCAAAAGGAGGAGTACCTCAGTAGTCCAAGGTTAGTGGGACGAACCATGGTGTCATTGAAGTCCCACTGTACTCGATAGAGGAGGTGTTCTCCAGTATCCAAGGGTTCGAAATGTTACTTCCCCATGAAAAAAATCCCGGTTGAGCTGAGTCACCAATTTTTCTATTTTAATCGTGATTGAGATGGATTACTTGATAACTTAGGTATATGTATGGGCATATACCTATGTGGGGTTATATTTTGATTCCATACTTTATGGTTTATCCTTGTTGGATTTTGTGAGACCTTGAGGTTCTTGGGGTCCCTACCGAGTATCGTTATACTCACCCCTGCACGAGCTATGCCTACACCTCGTTGTGTTGGATGCAGACGACAGACAGTGCTGACTGAGACTGAGAGTACCAGAACAGGATGGTAACTGGTGGTTGACCATACAACATGTCTGTACACAGAGGATACAGATGCACGTGGAGTGCTGAGGAGGCTATCTGTACCTATCCTTCAGTTAGGAATCCTGGAGGACGAACCATCATCTCTTTTTCCATTCTTCAGTTGTACTTGTACTTCCATTTCCTTGTACATTATAGTTGGTATTGTATTTACGACCCCATTTACATTTCAACACTCAATTGTTATACAGTTTACATAGTGTTTTGTATCCAGTTGTGTGCTTTGTTTTGTGCGTTTATAGGTTATAAAGGAAATTCCTTCCCAGTTTTATGGAATTACACCTTTGGATCTAGTCGACATCCCCTGGCCTATGGAAGGTGGGCTTGGGGTTGTCAAAACACAGACCTCAGGGGATGGTTCATGATAGTTTAATGTGTTTTTGAAGGAGACGATGAAGATGTTGCAATTATTGGTGGATTTTTTGGATGGGATGTTTGTGAATGAAATTGAGGGTTTAATGTAAGAGTTTCATAAGAAGATCGAGGAGAAGATCATTGAATTGGAAAATGAGGTGAGGGGGTTGGTGGGAATGATCAGGCTCCTTGAGTTCATTTTTTTCCTCTAGAGGAGCAACACACAGACCTTCAATTCAATTCCATGGCCGTGAAATGAGCTCCCATCTAGTACATGCAGCACAACCTTGACCATATTGCACCTCTCCCGCTCTCTTATTTTGGTTCTCAATTTTCTACTTTTGGTTATCATTTTTCTATTACTCATTTAGGTCTAATTGACCGGTTTTGTGTAGATATACGCCATTGTTGGATCCCTTATTTCTATTTTTTTTGTTTTTAGACACTAATTTAAATAATGTGACTCCTTAGGTTATGATGTGGATTCATTGTATTGACATGAGCTTTTCAAAATTATTATGATGATAAAGAGGTTTTTTGATGACAATGTTAACAAATAATGCATTTCATATTGAAAATAATTAGATTATTTTATTATATGCAAAATTAAATATTAAATAATTAAATAATTAAATTGTTTGAAACAAATAAAATTTTTATAAAATAAAACAGGCATCTTATGACAATTGTAACAGTCCTACATATATATGTGACCTGATATTTGGTTAAAACCATTGAATTGCCTCATGTTCACCTCCTAAAATCTTAATGTTTTCATATTTGTAATGAGGGCCTAAAAAAACATTATAGATTATATTCCCTCAAAGAATAACTAATATAGTTCATAACACAATGACAAATGTGGTGTCAATGTGCAATTTATATAATAACTTTATTACTTATCATAACCAATATGGAATAATAGTGACAAAAAACATTGTAATAATGACCCATGTGTCCACATTCCACAATATCCCATCTAGCCTATAATAAAAATATTATATGGTTTATAAAGACCCATGAGTCCACATAACATATATTTCTTTCCTAATTTAAGAACAAAATTCATCTAATTTTTCGTGAAAGTACAATTTAAATATTATGTGTCTAATTGAAGCATTCGTCATTTTCTATAGATTTTAAAATATTTTTTTTATCAAATAAAACACAATGTTTCCTATTATTATTGAATTTAAATGAACAATATTATACCCATGATGATAGTAATTATTTACAGGTTTGATATTATAATATTAATTAATGAAAATATTAATCAATTATTTTTTATGAATCTATTAAACAAATAATATGTGCTTTAATGAAGAAATCATCCAATTTATGATATTCATAAATTTAGAAAATACAAATTTTATTATTAGAGGAAGCACATATGTTTTATTTTTTTTGATGGTATCACCGAACAAGTGTTTTATATTCATTTAAAACATATATCCATTGATTATTTTTAATTAAATCATTAAGAAATTTAGTTTATATATTTAAATGATTAATATATATTGTGATTAGTTTTTATGAAACATATAACATATAATATGAGACGTATATCAAACATTTAATTGAGTGTTAAAAATTTAGACACATTTGAAAAATAATTACAATAATTACATTAAAAAAATAATTTTGTGGGTTTTATTTTTATAAAATAGGTTGTCTTCAATGTTGTATAAAATAATATAATATATTATTATCATAATTAAAAAATTTATAAAAAGATATGTTTTAGAAAATAAAATGAAAATAGAACCACAATTAATTCATAAAAAAATATTCCTTCATTATTTCAAGAAATGAAATATAGTTTAAATAAAAGTTATGAAGTAACACCTAGTGATGGGTTTATCCACAAATTTTATTTTTTGTACTTCAAAACAAAAGAAATTTTTCGGGTTAAGTGAGAATAATAAAATAACCCATTCTAATAGAAACCCAAAAAACCAAATATAGAAAAAACTATAAAATGAAAATTTCAAAGACTCAAATCCATCAAAAAACATCGCTAATTTCAAATAAATGACATGAAAAAAATATAGAATGGATTTTCACATCAAATATTTGATAACCAATGTGAAAATCCATTTTAAATTTTTTTATTTTTATTCATCTTCTCCAGAGTTGAAATGAATAAAAAATAGTAATAACATATAAAAAAACAAGTAGAAAACATGTAGAAAAACCAAAAAACAATAAAAAAACACACATACAATTAGAACTTTCATGTTGACAATATATACACAAATGAATTAAAATGCAATAAAACTTGTGATATGATTATGAAATTTAATTTGTATGTGTCTCAAATACTATGTAATATAATGGAGATGATCATAAAAAATCTACAAATTAAAAGGCAATTATTTAACATGTATTAAGATTAAAACAAATGAAATATTAATGAATAGTTTATGAAGAAATATAACCTTATGGAACTTTGTAATTGTACCAGTTGAAATAATTTCTCACATTAACATTATAACCCAATATCCTCATTTCATTATGACTTAATTTTTATTAAAATGTTAAAAAAAATTCAATTCAAAATAACATTTTTACGCCATATATCCAAAATTTTGTAATTGTAAATGAAAATTCAGCTTTTCTTTTACATATTTAATCTTGCTGCTCTTCTTTCTGGTCATCTCTATAAATAAATTTCATTCAATATTTTAAAATACCAAAAATAAAATAAATTTAATATTCATTATAATATAAACAAGTATTAAAGAATTAAAAATTAAGTTTCTAATACCTCTATAAAACTTTCTCACACTTCCCCATGGATAGAACATAAACTGTAAAGTTTTTTATCCCTTGGAAAAAACACCCAAAAACTAATGGAGATTGATATAAAAGTAAATTTAATGTTAGTGGATATTATGTTATGGGATATATAACACTTCTTGAGAAATATGTTTAATATTATTGATCGTAAAGAATCATCTGGTAATGAATAATTTCATTCAATTGAAATCATTAAGCCCTATAATCTATTCTATCTACATCAGTCATTGTACTCTCTATAAATGAAATATATTATGAGTCAATATATAAATATAAATCTGTATTTTCATTATCATTAAAAATTATATAAAGACATCAATTAAAAACATACATATGTATATTTTTTTTGTAAATTAAATGTACTGAAATATTTATGTTTAGAATTACATGGAAACAACATGCATCACATGGATTCCCAACTTATCTATAGTTATAGTGTTGATGATATCATTTTCCAAAAGTTCCATAATCATTACATGCCAATAAATTCTATATTCAATTGTAATCTCATGAACATAAAACAACGAATTCGAATATGTCAACAATATATCAAGACTAGTAGAATTTGAATATGAAGTCATAAAAATTTGTATTTTTTGTTGTCAATACAATATTTATTTACCTTTAATGTATTTTTGTAAAAGAATTAGATAAATATAGAAACATTATAATGTCAAAAAACATTTAATTTAAGAATGAAATATAAGATAAAATATACAAATACCTCTATGGTAATATATCAAACAAGTATAGATGGATAAACTAAAAATATGTTAATAATTTGTAAAAGTGTACTCACCACTTCTGTGTGCAAAGGTATTCTTGTTGATCTACCTATAATATCTAATATGGTGACGTTAAGATGCTCCATCTCTATCTGTTGATAATGAATGGTATCACTAATATAAAATATCACCCTATATGAAAAAATATGATTTTTCGGATCATAAACATATTACTCAGAAAAACTAGGATGATTTGGAGGATTGGTGTAAGAGTATGATAAGAAGAAGTGTGGTCTACAGGGAGAGGTGGAAGAGTGGGTGCAGTAGGAGGAGGGTAAAGAGTTGGATCAGTAGTCTAAAACTATCTGTGCATGTCTGCAAACATCAACTGTACCGATCCTCTGATCACATCCTCCATCATCACATGAATATCTTAAAAATCATCTTACAAAGATTATATTTTCTAAAAAT
Source organism: Viscum album (assembly GCA_963277665.1). Taxonomy (NCBI): domain Eukaryota; kingdom Viridiplantae; phylum Streptophyta; class Magnoliopsida; order Santalales; family Viscaceae; genus Viscum; species Viscum album. The sequence goes on from OY728162.1 coordinate 828,061,809, forward strand.
CGTCTATTGAAGAATAATTAGATCATGGATACCATCTTTTTAGTGATACAATTTCTAGGTATCATCATACATGACCTATGTGTTTGGGATTTCCTATTGCTATAGATAAAATATCCCTCCTACCCTTAGATATAAATATACCCAATGTTCTCTGCTCCTCAATAGAATCCTGTATAAAATATTTGAAAAAATCCTTAATGAATCGAAATATATAAAGAATTGATTTGTCTTAAATAAATATATAAAGTAAACATCACAAAATCCTCTTGGGTACAACCCTCTAATCTTCTGTAAGATATTTTCCTTTGTTACTTATCTGAGACCTCTTCCATTTTTCATGTCTAGTGTGGGGGAAAGAGGGTCAACCTCTTCATAACTTGAAGACTCAAATCATAGTACTTGAATATTTGAATCCATCATTTTTTCTTCCAAAAAACGTATAACCTCCTAGAGATAATGTTTGAGGGTATACATATCTATATTGGATCTCCAGATGAGAGCTCCTCCGTTACTCAAAATTTAGAATAAATAAGTCATTAATAAGAACATTAACATAAAAAACATCCAAAGGTAATATTGCACATACAAAAAAATTATTATCATATTCTACTTTCGAAAAATTTCTTCATGTATGTTCATATATAAAAGGATATATATCACATGGATTATGATTTTTTCTATGCCCAAAAATTGAAATGTGATGTCAGGGCTAATTTAAAATTCATCTATATTCTAGAATCCAATGATGAAAATTTCATGTTAAATCCTCTATTATCTAATATATCATATTTCATATAATAATAATGGGTCAAAACATGTATTACTATAAAAATTTAAGGATAAGTAATATAATAAAAAACAAAATTACAAAAATGGTCCCACACAAGTGATATATTTTCCATTTGTAAAAATATATCCAATAATCAATGACAATACTAACTTTTCATTTATAATGAACTTTTATAAAAACCTTGAGTTGTTTTGAATTTGGACCTCTTGTAATATTATTATCATCAAATTCTATCCATATCCTCTAGACATGGATACAGGCAACTAATAATTCTTGTAAATGTGTGTTTCCACGTTTATCAAACATCAAAATATTCATTGGCTGCACAAAAGTAGATGTCTCTTGTAATGAAGGATGTGTCTCATCAATAAAATCATTGGTAGATTCCTCCCCAGAGGTATGAGTATGATAATCTCTATATGTATGTGGTGGATTGTATTATTTTCCTTTCATTATCCAACAAATCAAAGCATAAAAATTTAGCGCACAAATCTAATAATACAATTTTTACATTCTAATGTAAATAAAAAATGAAAAATTATCAAAAAAAAAAGTAAACTAAACTAAACATGACACATTTTTATTCATATTTTTCATTGTTAACTAAAATTCAAACAAAATTAATGAGAGATGAAACGACATAAAAATGAATGAAAATAAATCCAAAAATGATGTCTGAATACTAAATATGATCCAACTTAACAATTCTTTTTTTCACCAAAAAATAATATTTGAATATTCTCTTATACAATATTTCTGTTTCTATATAATATATTATAGTTTAAATATTTTTTTTCACTAAATAAATTAATAGATATGTTAGGAACGGTTAAAAATTGTAAAATAAACAAAACTAAACTGATAAAAAAAATAACTTATTAGTAATATTAACTGTTTTAATAAATTAAATTAAATTATAATATCTAACATTTTATGAAATTTTAAAAAGTAATTGAAAAATAAACCAATGTTGCCTATAATAATTGGAATGTACTAATGGATATTTTTTCCAAATTCTTTCATCATGATCATTCCATATAGACCAAACCATGTATATATAATGTTCATCGATATTATCTATTATTATTTACATGGAAGTAGGGATCTCAAAAAAATAATCATCTCCATCAATTTTATCATCACTAACATACTATTTTACCCTTACAAAAAAATAGACCACTACATTTTAGATTTATCAAGAACATATAATTTTTCTTTCATGTGTTCCCATTATAAAAGGATAAGATGCATATTCCAATCAATTTAGATTAACATGTTACATTCCAAAGGCATAATGCCTAAAACTATTGTTACAGATTAAAAATTTTCAATTAAATAATGGAACAGGAAATTTAATGTAATCAATCTCCCAAATTTTTTCAATGACTCCATAATATGCATTTGATGTGGAAATTGGTTTTATTTTGTATTTCGCACTCAAAAAATTAATTTATTCTACAAAAACCAATACACTATTATTATAAATTATCATCTATTGTCCTAATATTTCAAATTAAATGTATAACCATTAATATAGTACCCGAACCATGTTATTAAATTTAAACATGGACCATCCAATAATCATATCAATGTTTTTGATTCATATGGTATACCAATAATAGTATCTTTAATCCATTGAAAAATTATTTTGTTATGCTTATTCAAAGTCCATATAACTTTCTTCTTTGGCTAACATTGTTTCAACACATTAATATGAAATGATACATATGACTAAGTATCATCTATGTTATTAATAATTTATAAATGTCCCTTCATTGTATGTTCAAATTTTTATGATTTAACTGTCAATCCACAAATCCTCTTTCTCCCTTAATTAACTCATTCATGGTGAGATGTAGGAAAACCAATGTGCTTCACTAAGCCATGTTTCTTGTAAAAAACACCAAAAAATCCTTTGAAATATACTTATCAACAATGGAGGATTCAATTCGTTATGGATTCTTAACATACCCCTTTAATATGTTCATATATATTTCAAAATGATACATACTATGTAGATATATAGGTCCTAAATGCTTTATTTCTCAAAAAAACCATTAAATGAACCATGATATCAAAAAAATATTGCATAAAATACATTTACAATCATAAATGTATATAAATAGCTTTGTTCTCCAAATTTTTAAAAGCATTAAGATCAAGAATCTTATTGAAAATTGGATTGAAATTTTAGTCACCTTCAGGATTATCATTATAAGATAGATGATAAATATTCCACAAAATGAAACATATAGAATCTATTGCCTCATGATGTTATAGTCTTGAGATTTTATACCTATCAATTTCAAATCCATTAAAGATATATATTTTTTTTAAATTTGAAGAATAAGTCTGTGGAACTTTTATTTCATAAAGATACTGATAAAAGCTAATTTTCCACCTCTTAGATAATGTATGAAAATACATGGGTAGGAATTTTCTCCTTCCATGATAAGTGAGAGCTAACCCGAAATGCGTTCTCATTGAGAGTAAGTTCAATCTTGTATCTTTCCCATCTTTAGTCTTTCTTTAATGTCTAAAAAGTTTCCGATAAATATGTCATATATATTCATCTCTGCATGCATGAAATTAATGTTATATTTAACCACATGATATTTCTAATATGGAAGCTAAAAAACTATTGAATATTTCTTCTAAATATTTTTTCATTTCCAGATTTATGTGTCTTTATGAATGTCATTCCAATGTTTTTCACCATATCAAAATAATTATTAGTGGATAAATTTATTGGAGAAACATCAAATTCTTGTGAGCTATTTAATGCATTTTTTAATCTTTTAAAATTGTGATACATAGACAAAAACCTATGATGATCAATTTATACTGTTTTCCCTAATGATACAATTGATAATATGAAGTATATTTTTAACAAATTGGACAATATTTATTCCCTCTAACAATAGATCTACAAAATTTCCACATATTTTGAAGTTATTTATAGTTAAAATAATAGTTTTATATGGTTAAGAATATTTTATTTTATATTAATCATACACCCTAATACGTTCCTCAAATTAATGTTTCAAATCATCAATTAATGATGACAAGAAAAGATCAATATCATTTTCAGTATGATTTTGTACAGATATCATTAATATCTACAAGAAATATTTTCTATTCATTTAAAATTTAAGATATAAGTTGGAAATTACCAATTAAATAGTCTATGAACTATGTGTCCTGCTAAGTCTTCGATATTGATTCATTACATCCTTGCACTATCAGGGTATGAGATTTCTAACTTCACTTCTGAACATAGTAAACTGCTGATCAATTTTCATCCACTGTGGAAAATAAAATGCATTCTATAATATTTCATTACATATCTACCCAAATTCATTCAATATTAACCTTTTTTCATCATATGAATTTGAAAATAAATGACTCAAATGAGGAATTATTAGAAGATACAAAGATTCCTTGAAATCAGTTTCTATAATTACAATATATGCCTGTGAATTTTATTTTATCTTATAATGCGACATCCCACATTTTGGAAACCGTAATAAAAATTCATATTCATTCCTATATAGAACAAAATCAATCGAGTCGAAATATTTTTTGTACCCTTATCCCTCCAGGAATAGTATTTTCTTCACATTATAATGTGAATCTGGAAGATCATTATCTATAGTAAAAATACTGTCCAGAATTTAAGGAAACTCTATAAAAGTATTATCACCCCATATATGTTTTTCCGTCATGTCAATAAATCCTAAAGCCATTAGTAAAAATCATAAATTCCATACAAACATTATATAATGGTATTTCAGAATCACCATATAGATGCTCAGATTTTTGTTTTTTCTCAATTGTATCCTCTTTAATATCATGAATCATTTGTTGAATTTTATTATGGCTATCATCTTTCAAATCACCATCATCAACAGATCCAAAATTATGTCCATTTTTACAGTGCCAAATTCTTGCTCTATATCTCAGATTAAATTCCTGAAAAAAAAATTACCATTGAACTATATTCTTTTCAACTTCTTCATATCTAAACATTTCAGGCATGGACAAGAAAAACATGTCGTTGTTTGGAACATTTCCATTAAAAAATTCTAAAAAAAAGCATCAACACCTTCCTCATATTCATCACTTAATCAAGGATTCATGATCTATCTTTGACTCATTGATATCTATAATAAATATAATAAATAAATATCTCTTAAGAATAATTTAGTGGTGATAAAAGTGAGTAATAGTGAGAATATTAGATTACATCAATTATATTCTTGGAGAAACAATTGTTCTATAATTAAATAGTAAAATGTTTCTATGATATTCACCAATGTTAAATATAATTTTTATGAAGTTAATAAAAATGGATATTATATATAATGTTAATTGGAATGATTATACAACAATAAAATAGAAAATAAAGTAACTTTATTTAAAAGATGTCATAATTTGAAAGTAAAAAAATTTAAAAATTTAAAAAATAATGCATGCGTTGAAAAGTATAATTATAAATTCAAGGAAATAATGAAATATAGTTTTAAATATTGTTGGTAAATCATAAAAATAAATGCATGGAAGTAATTTACAAAAGAAAATATAGTTATACCATTTTTCCAATTTTCTTTTTCTTTTGAATGAAAGTAGATGAATCATGGATTTGAATATTATTGAATAGAATTGAAATCAAATGCACATTATCCATTTTTATTTGAATCTTTATTATCGATTTTTTTAACATTTTTTTGTAATGAGAAAACCAATTATTATTTGACTAAACATTGATTCATACTATAATATAATCACATAGTAGAGTTCAGACAACACAACGATGAATTTGAAATGCAATATATATATATATATATGTTTAAAATAATATTATTTATTATTTTTGTCTAGTGTATTATGTGAATTGTGAATAGTATATTATGTAATATGTGTAATAGGAGAACATGTTTTATTTCAATATAACACACTAATAACCCACATTCTAAATATTTCAATCTACATTAATTAGTACAATAAAAATCCAAATTTATGGGGAGAAATATGGTTTCAATGTGAATACCATGCGATGCATGTGTAAATCCATGAAAATATAACATAGAAAACTCTACATATATAGCGTAATAATACTATATATTTTAAAATTAATGTAACCTAAAGTATGGATGGGGATAGAAACTGCATCAATCTCTATTATCATTTGTATCAAATGGGTTAATTAGTCCAAATAGAGTCAAAATTGAACATATATCTATCAGAATATTAAAAATATATATAATGGAACCAATTAAATGTTCAAATTTTGTATTCACCAATAATTTCAACATTATATTGATAGTAACTCATAATATACATAATGCGTATTTAATATATGATATTTTAAGACAAGAATATGCTCAAATCATAAGAATAACATTCATATTCATATACAACACTTATATTATATATTATATTGAACTGTATAAAAATTACAGTTTATGTATATATTACATTTTGTGATTACTAAGTCACTAATATATTCATAATGCTGATTGAGATTTATCCATATACATGGTAGTGTATCCATAGATAAATAATGTTTCAAAAACATCTTCCAAAAAGAAACATTTAGAGATTCAATGTATAAATTTAAGATGTGATGTGGTATAAAGATCTATGAAAACATACAGTTAAAACACCATTCCATATAGTAGAATATGTAGAACATTAAGATATAATTCATAAATTTATCATATTACAGAAAATATTAAGAACTAATGAAATCCACAATCCTTTTCACCTAATTCAATTGATAAATAAGGTATATAAAGAAGTTAATCCATGATTTTCAGTGAATACATATATATTCGAAAGCACAATGGTGATTATTATGAAAACTAAGGGTTTGTGATGTTTTTATTGTGATATTTGATTCCACATGATGAAAAATTAGAGAGGTAAGGAATTAGTTCCATTGAACCACTGAAAGAGATGATCAATGTGTTAAGATTACTTTTGAATATGGGCATATTATATTCGAGATAATGAGTTTTGACAAAACCTGAGGATGTATGGAAATGGAAATATGATATTAGAGTGAACCAGATTGAAGAAAAAAGGGTTTTGGAATACTCGTTAGAGAAAGAGCCCTTCTTTCATGAGATTGAGTAGCATCTAAATGATTCAAACTGACAATTCATAAGAAAATTAATGATATGTAACTTTTTTATATAATAACTGATGTGATAAGGTAGAGAAATTTCATTTTCACATCAGTTATTATCTAAATGAGGTGAAAAATACTCATTATCATGTGGGTTACTAAATAACTGATGTGAGAAATCTGGGAATTCTTCATTTTCATGTCGGTTATTATGTAACTTACATGATGATGAAAAATTACAAAATTTATCACTTCAGTTATATAATAACTGATTTGATATAGAAAAATACATGGAATTTTCAGTTCTATTATATAATAACTAACATAATAAACTGAAATACACGGCCTTTTCATTATAGTTATAAATAACCGACGAGAAAAGGCTGATGCGGTAAATATTTTTTCTATTAAGTGAATACATAGATTATATTAAATATAAAATGATATAAAATCAACCAATGTGAGGCATTTATCAAGGGAGAAAATGTCTTAATCCAATTATCGAATAGTAACATCAGAATGTGATTCAAACCATTTACTTAAACACCATTGAGCCCATGAGTGAATCTTTATCCCCAAACTTTAATATTTTCCTCTTGTGACCAATCAATCTTAGTATTCTTGGATTTTTAAAATTTATATATGGAATCCATTAAAAAAATTTCATTGATACCTTTCATAATTTTAGAGAACTTTTATGGGTAAAACAAATCCTTATAAGACTCTTCTTATAATCCCTTTTCCTTGAATATTATCAACGTTATATCTAGTTATAAACACCACTTTAGTGATGAAGACTCCACTAAATTGTTGTAAATTTTATAGGTTTTTCATACTGGTTCATTAGGGGAAGTATATTTTTCTGTTGATCGCATCTTTATTGGGTTGGGTAGGTTAGAATAGTCCTTATGGTTCTCTTATTTACAGTCACTATAAATTTTATCTAGTCAATAAAAACTTTTTTAATTTATTTAGTCATTAACATGGATATTCCCTAACCTGAATTTCAACTTCATATTATAGTGAAAATTGAAAATCACTATCCACTCATGTCTCATCCTTAGTGAAGACATTGATATCAACTACCTCGAATTCCTCCAATTCCAGACATGTCTCTAAGATAATATACCAAACATGTTTCTTTTCCATACTACATCCCCCATGTTTCAACCCCATTATATCTATTTCTTGAAGTTCCTCATTTGGGTATTATAATTTCTTCTTAAGCACCCTAACATTGATTTAAAATATATCTATTTTTTGTGATATCTATTTTGAACTACCCATAATCTTCCTCTTTACGGATTAACATGCATGAGTTATTGGAATTGGAAGAACCCCATCCTCTAGGATTGTAACTCTTTATCCTATACTATGATTTTTCTCATGATTCATAGGTCAATTTCTATAGGTAATTACACGAGAACTACAGTCCTAAATAGTTGTTATGCTTATCTTCAACAGAACCAAATATAAGGGAGACCTGACATACAAAAACATTGATCTCTACTGCCAAAACCATTCCCATTGGAGCAGGGAGACATAATAGGTCAAAAATTATAATTGAGATCTATATTATCTCATCTATCATTTTAGAATTTGTGTTGGATGATGAAACTACAAAAAAAGATAAGTGCAAATTCAATCATAGAATATTTGATTTCTTTTTTCTGAAATTATTAACTTACTCAACAATATGAATGAAAAATAATTAATATTAAAAAACATTATTCTCTTAATTTTCAAATTATAATTGTTTTGTATTCCTTTATATAAAATACACCTAATTTAATTATAGATCAATCATAAATAACTTCTTCTGAGACATTTAAATTTATATATTTTGTATTACATTCCAAACATTAGTTAGTATTATTAAAGGAAACCTGTTTCATTAGAATTAAATAAACCATTCTGTATTTTGTGGTTTCTATTTTCACAGAACATTAATTAGTGAATTTTTTTAATGAAATCTTTGTAATATAAAATAAAGATACAACAAAGAAAATCACTCATTCTTCAAAAAACGATTATTATGATTTATTATATATAAATATCCTATAACCATATGTTTTATGTTTTTTTTTCATTTTATAGTTGCATTCGGTGTTAGTTAGCTAATATTTTTATGCTAGAATAAAATTGTGAAAAGACGATGGTAAGTGATTTAAAGGATAATATTTCAACACACTATTATGTGATTTAATGTTTCTGTGTAAGGATTGTTGTTAATCCATATGAATATTGTCATCTTGCAGAAGTTATCAATGAGAAGGACAAATATATTATTATTTATGAGGTTCTGGAAGAACATGAAAATATAATAGCTAATATATTAATAAGGATATTCATGGATCAAGGATGGTTAAATAAGAATATAATTACAGATGAATTTAGTATTTTGATACATAGTAGGTAAGTTAAGATATGATTGAACACATCATTGGTGCATATAAAGTAGTTTCATATTGTTTTTAAAATGATGATCTATAATATTTTTTGATAACTTATATAAGTACTTAGAAATGTTAAGTCTACTATATTTTTGAATCGTGGGAATTTTTATAATATTTGGTAGTGTGTGGAGAAGTTTGGAACTATTTTTTTAAAGACTAAAAAAATCATGCCACAATTATTAAATTAAAGAATTATATTTATATAGTTATTTCTCTAGATAATGTGATAAATATTATATCATGTAGAGTTAATATTATATCTGGTCTCTTGTATCATATAGTTGAAAAATGTTAACCAAAAGTTTACTGGTGAAAGGAAAAATACACCATGAAGAGTAGAAAATAAATCAAAATTATATTGGATACTAAATACAATTTATAAAAATATTAATTGTGGTATAGTAAAGATAATAACTATGATAAAGTATCTTTAATATGAAAATTAATCATCCTAATATTACTTTACATTGCACTATGATATTGGTGAGTTGTGATTGGAATCTAATAATGGTGTTTGGGTTTTTAGCAATGACTATGAAATTATATAGAAATACACCCTAATTTGGTGAGTGATAAATAAATTAAAAATGTGACCCACAGATGGGTGTGTCAGAAAAGATTACTGAATAATTTTATAGAATGTCTATTATAAATAAAGTTATATGATCCAAAAATAGACTGCAATTTTGTATAGAATAATGTATAACAGTAAGATTGTATTTTTTACACTATAATGAATTAATAATAAGGTTTATATAGAATCATTATTTCTTAATTTAATGATTTGGGGGGATATATCAAGAAATTATTTTTGTAAGGATATGGATATTATATGAATTTTTTTATAGTGACCTTAATTACAATATTATTTTGGTGAAATTTATATAATTTGATAATTTCATTGACCCCATGTTATGGAAGGTCATAGATCAAGTTCAGAGAAGTTAACATGACATACTCAGATGATTCTGAGGGAATAATTAAATGTAATACAAATGAAATGAATTTATAGGATCATGATAACATAAATTGCTCATTAGCATTGGTTTGGATCTCATATATTACAAGAACATTTAAAATATTCAATAAAAAAACTAATGTATAGGAGAAACATTAAAAATATAATGGAAAATAGAAAATAAAAGAGATTGATCATCATTTATAGATCATGTTTATTTTTATAGGGCATTAAAGAGATATTACTACTTATATTAGATTCATATTAATAAAATATTGTTCTTGATGGAGTTTTATTGAAATATCTAGATCTTATTGAACGAATTTTGTTGTTGTTGATATGTTTCTTTTGAAGGTAAAAAATAAATATCCTAATAACTATTTTTATAAATTACAAAACTAAAAATTCACAAAATAATATGAATGACATCGTCACATCTTATCATGAATTTTCTAACAGATTATATTAACACCAATTCTGATTTTGAATAGTACCTCACATCTATATACTAATTAGTCCTTCCTTGAAGTAGTTATTAGGGTGGGGGTAAATAAGAGTATCCCATGGATGTTCAATGCTATATCTATAAAAATCTATATGTTTAGTGTCCTTTGGTGTGGAGTGACCATTTACTAACCATTTTTCCATTTAATACTATATGATAGGGTGTTTGGTTATACTAGTAGTGATCCATGTGTATGGTCCATGAATATATCCTAGTGTTATTAGACAAAGTGAATTCTTTGTATCTCTAGGGGTATTACATTTTTTATTTTCATTTATTTTTTTTGTGCAGATGAATTTGATAATATGATAATTTGAAATGTGTTCCTTCTAACTTGGGTAACAGGTTTGATGATCGAAGATGGTAAAATTTTGAATCCTATATAACTTTCATTACCATTATTCGCACCCCTCTAGGTGTTAGGAGACTCATATCATATCCTGGTTATTTGAACATATGGTGCCATATCGTAATGGTTATAATTTTATGATCAATATATTATACCTATATTGAAACCTTTTTCAAAAAAATGATTAAAAATTCCACGAACAACATTAATTTAAATGGTTAATGAATTTTAAAAATTTAATCTAATTAATTCCTATCAAACTACTAGGATGTAGAATGTTTTTGAATGAGGTCAATCCCTTAATGAATACATTTTATACTTAAGAGGAAAGCCTATGACTTATTGATAATAATAAGTATTTTAATTAAAATTGATAAAAAAAAATATAAACTAAAATATAATTATCTAAAAAATATCAATTAAAAAAATAAAAGTATTAATTTCAAAGGATGTGTTCATAAGAGAGAATTATCTGTCTAATTACTAAATTTATTTGAACAAATTGGTTTTAATACTATTCTAAGGATACCAATTTATTATAAACAATTCCCCAAACTCTACATGACCAAATAAAATCATCTTGGTCAAATAATAATATCTACCCTAATTCACTAATTTTAATATTTAAAACCAAATAAAATTCCATATTATTTTGGATGTGTTATTTTTCTCAACCACTATGGAGTCCATCACTTCATAAGAATATTTTTCAAATACATGAAAATGAATAAGATAAGGATTATAGATTTAATGTGATTTCTAAAAAAATTATTCATGAAATAAATTTATGGATAATACAAAAAATTATCATTTTATTCTTGATCCCTCACCTATTATGTGATGAGGTGATAATCATTGGGGGAATCTCAATCTTGTTTTATTTAGCCTTAGAATTTCATGTCATCTTAGTGACTGGTCTCATAATTTTCCCAGGAATTTTCTAAAAATAGATCCAGGAAAATCCAAGTATTTATAAACTTGCTACATAAGGAAAAACTTTTTGTGGTGTAATATCTCTGCAGTTACTCTAAAAACATCAATGGAGGATCCAAAATCCTTCTTAAGATCTAATATTCCATAAATAAATAAAAATACAAAAACATTGTAGTATTATGTCCCATAATAAATGAAAATAATGAAAAACATATGAAAAAATAATAGTAATCAAATTCCCCATAATATCCTGAAATTTATAATGAGGAAATCCACATTATATCCATGAAATTTTTGTATCACTGGGAATGGATATTATAGTGAATATGCTAGTAGTGGGAGTTAGTGGATGCTCATTAAATTGAGTTGTGTCTCCCAGATCCATAGGGAGGTCATGTGTTGATCAACTATGGCAATAAAAGGAATCTCCATTGTAGGGTCATTTATCAGACCCTTTCAATTATTTTTGGAATCCATATTGAACTACGATCATTCATCAGTATCTGTAATATAACTAATATACCATGTGTCAATAACTGAAGAGGGGTGGTTTAGGTCTGGTATAAATGCTTAATCATGGGTGGGATAATACAAACTAAATATTTTTATGGATCAATGGGATAAAAATATTGTGTTTGGATGAACCTAACATGTTACCATTAGGGTGGATACAGTAAAATAAATGAGAGTTGTGTTAGCTCATGTCTTAGAATGATAGGTGGATCAAATTATACCTACATCTTCTCATATACACGGTGTGTGATCCAAATCATATACTGAACAACATTGGAAAATACTGATTCCATTCTTTGTGAGGAAACAGGGGTTGTTGTTCCAAAGCATGAGAAACTTGTATTCCTCATCTCAGTGTTGGGGTTGATTGGGATGTGAAAAAATCATGTGAGTGTATCTCAATGGAATCATAATCCAACCTTAAATTACTATTATTTTTCATGACATTAATTCCCTTTTCCTCTATCATAAATGGGACAATTTTTTCTAATAATGGGAGGTGAGACAACTATATCTTCCCCCAATGAGTATAGAAGAAATTATTAGTCAAAAACTACTAAATTAAATGGTTATTAAGTAGTGTATGTCCCACCCATAATAAAATCCATGGGATTGTTCAACATTTCCCCGTAATATAATGAAAATGATTTGGTGATGTTGATTCCTAACTACAATATATAAATGATGGAATGAATAATAAAATATAATCCAATCACAGATGTTTATTATGGTTCATTATAAACTATTCATTATAGATTTCACAATGTATAATCCTTAAGATATAACTTCTCAACTATATTATCTTATTTTTTTCAGGTTTGTTTATTATCAACAGGTAAATGGCTGTTTTAATCTACTACTGATGGATTGTGTTCTTACAATGCTCCATTATAAAAGCTTTATAATATACTATATCCATATACTCATAGTTTTTGAAATATAATCCCTCCACAAACTCTACAAATAAAAGCACCCAATTACATTGATCAATATTTAACATAACATACTACAGTTTCATATCCAATACTAATAGGTACTCTAATATCCACTCTATAGAAGCCACCTCCAATAAGTGAGTAATATGTTATAAATTCATAGCATTGAATGAATATATACATTGATCAGCTATATCAACATATTCCAAAATATTCATGTCAAATTTAATTTTTTAAAAATTCATGAAATTTAATGTCTCCTCAACCTCTTCAAGTGTTTGGGTTTAGTGAACCATAAAAAATAGTTAAGGTGATTTTGTGATAAATCCCCTTAAAAAGATGAGAGATGGTTTTTTTGGTCGGTTTAGATTGGGTTAGGCGACATAGATGTAAATTGGTTATGTGAAAAGCTTAGTGATGGGTCCAACAGTTGTATGGGTAGTATATCAATTTTATATTTTTTTTTGAGTCTCATAGTTATATTATTTTTTATTTCTATTAATGGGTATTTAGCTTGGTTTTTGATGTTAATAGTCTTAGTTTGAGCCATTCTTTGAGGGATAAGGATATAGAGGGGTAATGGATAGAGATGTATTCATATGGGGTTTTAAATGTGGGTTTTCTATGGTTTGGGAATTGTTTTATGTATAGATGGCTATGGTGAATTTTCACAATGTGGGTTGGGAAACAATGTAGTGACTAGGTTCAAATGGGCACGATGAGGTGTGGAAGTCAAGGAGGAGAGGATATATAAGTTCAAATTTACTGCTTGAAGGTGATCAAAACCATATCATATGGATAATAAAATCCATTTAGGGAGCACTAAGAGATGGGGAGAGGGATACTAATAGAACAATTTAGGTTTTGGAGTTTAGAATTAAATTTTTTTAATACATTGTTTCATGACCCAAGTAATTATAGCATGACTTCGTTATTTCTTAAACCTTGGTATTTTTCAAAATCAGTCCTCTTGAGTTGCAATGTAATGGGGGGACCCACCATAGAACAACCATATCATTTTATCCCTAGGTGATTTATTTTAGGTTCAAATCATGACATGAAGCCTACCATATAAAAACTAATTTTTCATTTTTTTTCTATAATTAATCATTATATAATGAGAAATTGCTTCCCATAAAAATATGATTTTAAACTCTATATTATGATATTTAGTGGTTAGGGTACAGTGTAAACCCACCCAATCAGGGTAAGGCTATTTTGTATCCAAGAAATTTGCATTATTGTAGTGTTCTATGTTATTGGGTGTCGTGTGTCTAGAATGATGAATTTAGGGAGTAGTGTGTTGTGACATGATATATCTCACCACACCATACAAATCATTTCTTTTACCAATTGGTTATTTCTCCTCCCAAATTTTATGTTTTCTCAATTGGATATTGGTAGGGGATCATGGGAGAGTTCCATAGAGTCTCTAAACTAATTAATTCTAATAATTTATGACCAATATAAAGTGAAATTATGATACTAAAAAATAAAAAAAACTAGGTTTCTCTACACCTATAACTTTAATTAAAGTCAATATATAGATGTAACATTATATTTTAATTAAAATTTCAGAGATATAATAAATTAATTGCTAAAATTATCCATGTATAGGTTGATCCGTTTTTGTTGAACTTGAAATAAGGTTTATGACCTCTTTAGATCTAAAATTCACCGTGTAAAAATTGATTTATACCGTGATGGTTTGCAGCCTATGTGACAATAGTTTTATTAGAAAAAACTCAAAAAAAAATTTAAAAAATATATTTTATCTCACGGTATGAATATTCAATGGTTGATTCATCAATCATGCCACTTTTTTCTATTTATATATCTTTTAATTATTAGATGAAACTCTTTAAATCTCTTATAACTCAACCAATTATATTACTCACTTTCTATCTTGGTGTGAGTCCATAGACACTTTCTTCATATCCCTATATTATCGATGCTCTAGATCCACTAGTAAATGGCCCAGTTTCTCATCAATAAGCCTAAATGTGGTTATAGTAGTCATCATATTGAAATATAAAATTTTTTACTTTAAATTATTATCAATATGTTTCTTATAAAATTTCAATATTGAACTTACAGTTTTCTCCAAATTCATTATACTCACTTGGTTGGATAAATTGAATTTCTCATTGGTTTTCGGGTGTTGAGGGGATATGGTATTGTATAGAAGTATTTAATTTTTTTTCACATACAAAAATATATAATTTTTTGAATGTGTTCCTATGGAATTATGTATAACCTAGACAAAACAATAAGATTAAATAATTCCTTTCATAACAAATTCATCACTATATTGGATATATTCTTCAATGTGGCATCATATTCTACCGATTTATTCATGTTAATTACATACAAAATTATGTATGTGTTTCTCATGAAGCTTGGGAAGGACCCTATATAAGAAATTCTCCATACGTTAAACACCTAAAATATTAGAATTGGGTTTTTTGGAATCTCAATTATTTTCCTGTTGTTATCCATTGATTGGCATCAATCATAGAATCATATGAACTCCCTTTCATCTTTTTGGATGTCAATAAATATAATCCACATTGTATTATCATGGCCATTATTATATAATGTCAATTGTGTCCTCTGTTTTGGTGATGACTAAAAAACTTCTAGAACGATATTCACCATGGATTTGGGCACGCATCACTAAATTAATCATTCACTGCATTGCATTAATAGTAAGTGATCATCACAAAAACAATGTTGTGAATTATCTAAAAATATTACTCATTATGGATATGAAAAATAATGATTTACGGTCACTTTTTCTTTATAATCTACAATGTTGAAAACCCGTTTTAGAGAGTGTAACTATGTATACAAAAGCTTATCATCCAGGAACTCATCATCAATTTCTCTCCCCTCTATATTCTTTCAGAGTAATCTAAAAAAATTTCCAACCACTACATTATCTAATAACTTATTTTAATATTAGTCATATTAAACTATTTTAGTAAGAAGAAACACCAAATCATGCATCAATTAGAATGATTTTTTAGAAAATAACACAAATGGAAAGATCTATGTAGACAATTTTCTAAAAGATTAATAAATAGTTTTTGAACTTAAAAATAAAAAAAATCATTCTTATATGTATTTTCTCAATGATACTTTAATTTATTTGGGACTTATTGTTGGAATGGTTGTCATAATATATAGGTTGAAAAATATGATCGATCCACTATTTTAGAGTATCTCCTACAATATAATCACTTGGATATCACATTATGTTTAAAATTTTCTCCCAATTTAGAAATATCATGATTGGTGTGTCCAAAAAATTATTGTTTCATGGAAATAAAGTCTTACTTGCATAATGATTTAAATATAAACTAAAAAAACATTAATAATATTTTTGTGAGTGGACTATATATCTTGAAAAATTATTTTATAATCTGGTGGAAAAATCCATCATGTCAACGATATATTTATATCCCCTTTAATGTATTGTGATTTAGAGATCTTGTATGAATGTTTTCTTTACATGTTCAACCATCAATCCTTGTTTATAAATTATATTCACTAGAATATCATCGCCTTGAACTATTATGTGGAACATTTCCCAATTTAGAACTAAGAATTTTTCTTCAAATATTTCAAATATAAAATCATTTTTCATAAGAATACTTCAATGGATACCCCATATATTGATAAATCAGCCATGAAAATCTCAATAAATTACTCCACCATGTTCTGAAAAATAAGTTCCATAAACTTTTGAAAAGACACAAGTGCATTAAACTTTTCAATATACAAGATATGATAAGAGAATGTTTGATATGGGTAAGTAAACATTTTATTATATATGTTATTAAGATAAAACAATATTATGTTGTAACTAGAATTTCAATCTAAAAGGAAAAAATAACTCATATTGATATAATATATTAAGAATTGATCCATGATAAATAATGGAAAGTGTAGATTTATTATCGATGTTCCCAGTATTTGATAGTCTATGAATACAAAATATCACTTAAATATCATTATAGGCACCATCTCATTATCAACATTCATTATCATAATCTTTCACCCTTAATTGGAATTACTTGTATTGAGGTCACCCATTTACTTTTTTATATTTATATAATGATCCCCATATAATGTAGTTTAAGAACATTTTTCTTGGAAAAATCTTGAATATTTTGTGTTTGCCTTACCTATAGTAAAAATATTAGTTTTCTCACAATGTTTAATAATGATATTTGTGTGAAAATTGTAGGATTAATTCCTTTGATAATGGAAATCAACTATGTGTGTTCTCCAATATTTTTCTGAGTTATGTATGTATCATTTTTAGATATTTTCTCGATTTTAACTCTTATTCTAGCTAAATGACTTGTGTGAACATGACCAGGATGATTTTTTTTACGATGGAAAAAACAAAAAGTGATTTTTTCATTTTCCTAAAAACATATAACAATTTTTATTCATGTTGATTTATTAATTATTTATTAATAATTGTTGTTAAATAGTTCTTTTTTACCAAAGAATAAGTACCGTAGTGTATGATTCAATGGATTAAACTGAAACAATAGTATTTTGATGATTGAAGGAATTAATTTTGGATCAGAATATATCTACGAGTGTTTTCTCCATTTCATGAACTCAGCTTCTTCTTGACCCTTTGGTTTTAAATTACCCCCTTAGTTTCCACCATATCATCAATTAGGTTAATTATATTACCACTTATATTTATAGACTCATTATAGATGGGTGGTATCTAGTAGAGTATATTACATAGAAATCCTATTATTAAATTTCATGATAAATTTTTTTAATAAGATTAAATATGAGTTATTAATCACTATCTATAAAATTTATTCATCAATGGTTGACATTTAAAAATAATATTTTTTATTCTCAATGAATGGTATTCCAAGGATTATGGGAATATCTCATTCTTAGTCTATCATGAGGTTAAAATAAATCTACATGGTATATAAAAATTTCAACCATGAGAAGACATATTCAAAAATCCTCAGGAGAACTTCATCGATATACCAATAAGTTATAGTGAAAGTAATATCTTATTTCTATTATCCAATCACATATTTAAAAACCCACACATGGGAATAAATGTTTCACTTCACTACTTTGTCATAATGTGTATTCTTGAATATGAATGGACTAATGGGGAACATGATGAAAAATATTCCTCGAAATATAATATTTGGAGGTATATTCTTTTCAAAATCTATTGAACACTCTTTTCATAGAAAATTAACACAACAACTATCTAGAATTTTCTTTTTTTAGTCATTTATTTAAAATTTTATCATAATACAAGATTTAAAAAACAGATTCATTGAAATATATGTCTAAATAAGGTTTCATGAAACCATATAAAACTTCATTATATTGAATTTAAAAACTATATTTCCTTATCCTATATAGGAAGGAAATGAATGGGTCCATATGTTTCTTTCTTTTTGTTTCATTCTTCACCTTATAAACAAATTTTCTAGATTTTCCCTTCTTATAATCTCCATTTTCTTATTATCTTTTATTCTGTTTCTCTTGTGAATCTTTATCATTCACCCTTAGCTTTTATTATTCCATTTAAACAATAAATTCATTATATTTTTCTTATTTTGTGACATCACTCACCTGGAAAAAGTGTGATAACCTTCACATTCTCTCTTGGGTTACCTCCATGTTACTCGATAGGGTATTGAAGAGTCTCTCAAATAACGTTTGATATATTTTACCGGATTGTTTATTGAGTGGTAGGTAGAGGATTGTTGATTCATTATCATGTTTTATTTTCTTATAATCCACTAAGAATATTTTTGGATGAGGTTATTGAACATTACATTAAGTGATTTTTTGGGATCTGAAGGTGATTTTGGATAGAATTTATGTGATGGAAGATTGGTTTGTGGTTGAGGGGTGGTGATAGTTATAATAGCCTCAAGGATAGTGGTTAAAGTGAATATTTTGATATAAAATTGTTTTATTTAATAATTAAGACACAGTTTAATTAGATATTAAATGGATTTAGTTATCGATTGGGTTCAATTCACCGCCATTTGTTGTATTTATTTTGGAATTGTTTTGGGGATTGATTATAACTAACACAGTTGCAATCAAAAGGATTATTATCCTATGAACCCTACTAAATCCATGGTATATGTGGGGCCCTATTCACATCTCATGATATTATAAAATCTGTTTTAGTGTTAGTGGTTGTGAATACTTTGATTGAGTCAGTTCCAATATAAATTCTTAGTTATTTCATTTATTTATAAATGATTCTAATTGAGTATCCATGAAGGTGGTCTCATTGAATTAAAATAGTTCTCTCCTCAGTATAAACTAACCACTTTTTCATAATTTATAATTATGAAGAATATCATAGATAATGCCTTTTAAAACGTCAAATATTTTCAAAATTAATCCTTTACTCGATAGGTTATAAATTGTGACTGAATTAATTTGATGTAAAAAATTATTAATTGATTTTTTATAGGAAAACATCGATTCAATTATGTAACAACTTCCTCATGAACTCATTGATTTTATCCAATGATTCAAATATAGATTATCCATCAACCTCTAAAATGATTTGTATTTCATTTCTAAACATCTAAATCCTCCATAGTAAAAATTATTTGTCTAATAATAATTTTTTTTGTTATCCTAGATTTTTATGTAACCATTGAGTTATATATTTAACAACACTATTTATCATACATAGAGAGTGAATTAGAATACCCTCAAAATTATATAATTTTATATTACTCAACTTTTGTTGAATATATCCCAAATTTCACTAAGGATAATTAAATATCTATGTAGATCATTAATTTTTAGGGCACTAAATCATACTGAGTTTTTATATTAGTATTAAAACTATTTGGATCTGAAAATTGTTCAGAAAAATAAAAATATTGACAAAACTAGAGTAAAATCCATCAATAGATGATAAATTATTGTCTATTGTGGCTTTGGCATAGGAAATTTGTGGTGCTCCATTATATTGGTTCTCATTGGAGAATTTTTCTTTTAGAACATTTTTTGGAGTTTAGGTAATGTTCTATTGGATGGTAAATCATTTGTATGGACATTGGAAGCAGTTGTTCATAGGGTTATAATCAATCAATTCTCATGAATCAAGGCTCATTGATCATCTTTTTGGCGTCCTGGTCGTGTATTATGTTTCCTATAATGAAAAAACACTTGCACATAAGGATAATTAAAATAAAATAGTATTAATAATTTATGAATTGAATTATTTTATTAAAAAAGTTTTATTATACTCCTATGTTCTTCCTAAATCACTACAAATATTGCAAAAAACATTGTATATCCCACTATAATTTTCAATTCATGTGGGTAATCTTGATTAAAAATAAGGTGTTCATGATTTGTAATATTCTAAAAAGCCATATAATAGTAATGGTCTATGTTCGGTCCCGGGAGTGATACATATAATCCATTAGATAAAGGCCTATTCCTTATTAAGTAGAAATATATGAATTTAGACGGATCAAAAAAAATTAAAACAAAAGTCTAATGGTTTTAAATAAAAAATAAAATGTAGAATTATAAGATCCATTAAAAGTCTATTTTTGAAAGAGAGACCGACCTATTTTATTCATTAATTGGGTTTACAAAATTAGATTCATAATTTTTTAATGTTTAACAGTTTCTTATGGAAAATTTTATTGATTTTAACTGAGACAGTCTAAATATATTATTCAAATGATAATATTAGACTAATTTCATGATGTTTAATATTTAAATTAAATGAAAATACAAATATATTATGAATAGGTTAATTTTTTCATCTTGCATTTCTTTATTTTTTTAAGAAGTCAACTATCAAAATACTAAATAATAAATAAGATTAGAATTAGTGACTCAAACTGATCCCTAATTGAAATGAATATTCATGACCAAAATCGATAGATAATTTAAACACCCATACTTATACACTTAATACCTTACCCCATAAGTAATGTTACACACATGGTTGAGGGAAGCTCAATCATATTTTACATGATTATATTTTAAAGTGAGTTAAAATTGTAAATTAATGCAAATGAATATGGTTATATAAGAACATATTCCCTTCAATAATAATCGTCATTATCTATTACACTGTTTGTAAGATAAGTGAGTTAGATTCGGGGTGTTTCAGTAAGCTATGATGCAGTGGAAGAAGGTTTTATTATTTTTTTATAAATGATGTAGGGGAACTTATTTCGGATGCATCTTTAACCATTTGTTAGTTTATTTATTTCAAAATCAAACATGTTTTCAGTTTTAAATTTTGACTTTTGAATTCTATATTTATGCATGGGAATTAGTTCTTTTCATGCATTTATTTCCTTTCAAGATTCTACATAAGAAGGGGATTTATTTCTAAAATGTTCTTTTTTAAAGTAAAACCGTAATTGGTCTGAAATATATATACATGGAATGTTATTCTGTTTTCAAAATTATTTTTTTATAATAATATTTAATATATATATATATATAAATATTTTAATTTTAAAAACAATTTCTTCCCATAGTTTTCTCTTTATAAAATTATTTTCTTAATTAGTCTCCTTTATGTGCCAGCGAAGTTATCAAATTTTACAAAATTTATTTTTATTTTAAAATTATTTTATTTTAAAATAAGATTATGTCTATAAATATATATCCATTAATATATCATTTCATGTGAAGCATTTTTTTAAAACATGTATACATAAGTATCTACATATGTATTATTTTATGGTGAAATAGAATTTTAATCTAACATCAATAGATACATTTTTATATAAAAGTATTTGATTATCTATCAATTTATATAAAAATTATTATATACTATATGTATGTAAATAAATTCATATATATATATATATATGATATGCATCATTTCTCTTACCAATACATATATGTGTGGAGATGAAATCATGTTTTGTTCTAATAAATTTTAAAACTGTATATATATGTGTATATTTTTATGTAATACTATCATATACATATATATGTATATTAATTTATATTTACAAATTTCATTTCATGTAAAACTACTTTTTTATGGAACATGTATAACAAAGTAATTTCCCTTTTTAAGAAGTTGATATCGAAATTACTAATTTTTTTAAAAACATCATGGACCTTATCATATAAAATAAATGTTTTAATGTTTTTAATCCAAATAATATCACATGGATATTATTTCAATGAAGGAATCAAATGGGGTGTCAACCCAAACCCTTTTTGGACTTTTTTAAAGTCATGTGATGAGTGTTATTTAAATTATATAGTGCTCCAATTCATTGTGTAATGTTGAAATCTCATGAGATGTCGTGTTTGGTGCATAAGATGTGTATCCAAAGAAACATGTAGGATTTGAGAGTGATCCTAATCCATCAAGGGACAGTATCCATCACGTTATGTTTCTCTATAGTGAACTATGACTTCATGTTATGATCAAAGTTGCTTTGGAGAACTATTTATGAATGTCTATGAGTTATCAAGTGAAATTTTTATTACTTCATTAATGAATGAAATGTATTTTTCAAAAGGTTACATATGTTTAAACCTATTTTGAAATAAATATTATTATTTTAAAATAAACTAATTATTTTATAAATTCATAATTCTCAAGAAGTATTATATATTTTACTTTTTATGTTGAAGTGAAAAAAATCCTGGTATGTTTCCATATGTTTTGAAAACCCTTACTGAGCTTTTTTTTCTCACTATATGTTTTTTATAACCTATTTTCACAGGGAATAAAAAAACATAGAAAATTGCATCTAGAGAAGGCCCTTATATGGTTTTGAACTATTATAAATCATAATAATAGTTTTCTTTGACATTTTTTAGAGTTGTAATTAGAATTATCCAATGTCTTCATGCTATCCAAAATTCTAAACCCTTGTGATTTTAGGCCTTTGAATAATAAATGAATTATAAAAAATTGGAAGAGGTCTAGGGTCATTATACTTGTTATAAAATACAAGGTTTTGAAAACATCAGAGGTGAAGATATAGAGAAACCCTTTGATCATTCATAGTCATTCAGTATATTTTATATGATTTTACATTAAGGAAAATCTTGCACTCCTAGTTTTTTTAATTCTGAATATTGAAATTCTAAATTTCTACAGGTATGATAATGGAATTTATAGGATGAAACTTTTTTAAGGGGGAATAATGTAATATCACCGATATTAATATGTTTATTATTTTAAATAAACGAAAATAAATTTTTCTCATATGTTAATATTAAATATGTGAAATTAAATAATAATACCTGAAAATATCTTTATTATTACTCAATAATAATAATAACACATTTTTTATAAGAGATAATTTATTAATTTTTTTTATAAATTATACTTTTATTTATAATATTTTATATTTTTTGAATAAATTACTCTAATATTTGATTTTAAATTATAAACAAATGATGTTTTATAGTTTAAAATTATATTTTATCATAAATATTTATTATTGATTATTTTGTAAAAACATTTGTTTTGTATGAAAATATTAAAAGTTTCATTGAAAGGTAAAATAATTATGAAATTATTATAAATAATCATTATTAATTACATGTTAAATTGAAAACTGAAATATGATTTAATAAAAAAAATTAACAATATTTATTTTTTCAAAAATCAATATTCAATAAAATATAATTTAATGAGTATATTTTTTTATTCATGGAAAAATATGTGGTTTTAATAAATAAATTATAATAACTACAATTTAACAAAAACAAATTATGATACTTAAATTAAATAATTAATTTTCCAAATAAATTATACGAATATATTATTAACTATTATAATTTTTTATATTTTATGAATTGTGAGTATAAATATATTCATATGAAATGATGAATTAAATTTAATATAATAAATATGAAAACATTTGTAAAATTATTGAAACATTATTTTAAATTTTTTAAAACATATAATAATAACAAAGTGACAAAATGTTGTTTAAATAAATGTGGATTGATTCGTTAAAAAACAATAAATTAAAATGATAAAAAATAGAGATAACATGATAACTACCATTGAGGAGGCATCAATCAAGAAATGAAATTGTTTAAGGGGAAAAGGATTTCAGTCATTGAGTGCATCTGAGGGAGAGGGATCAATCCATGAATGATGGAGGTCAAGTCACCGAGGGGGGTTTTGACCTAGGGAGACCAAACAATGGTGAGAAGTATGAGCGATCATCAACCACCAGTGAGGTCTATTGATGGTCAATCATTGTCAAAAGTGGTTCAAACCTCAATTAGGGTTTCATTTCTATGTGAGATATGATCATAAGAAGTTTCAATCTAATTCAACCTAACCATGGTAGGTTTTTGGGTAATTTTCTATATGTCGAATATTTATGCATACCAATTGTTCATTAATTATTTTCACATAGGATGAACTTTGTCTTATTTCATCCTAATAAATATTAGTCTATTCTCTGTTGATCAATTTTTCTTATTTTGGTCTCTTAAATGAGTATTCGATATTTAATAATGTATTCAGATTAATTTCATAATTTTTCTGGTTGATGACTCTGATTTTTATTTTTTGTTGTAATCCATGTTTCAGTCACCCATTGATATTTTTACACCAGTTTGGACTGTTTATTTTAAATAGATTCATATATATATATATAAAATAATATTTTCTATTTTATTGTTGTTGTTTTTCCACTTCTACTAGTATTATAAATGAATCCAATGAAATATAATTATAAAAATTTATATTCTATTAATTTAAATTATGTATGAACTGGATATATAAAAACATAATCCATTTTTCAAAATCATCCCAAAGTACTACACCCTATAAAAGAGAAGAAAGTTATATAGTGGGAGTTGTTGCACGATATAAAGGAGTAGAATAACGTTTTCTAATTTTTTGTAAATCAAGTAAGGGAAATTATTTTTACAATATCATGAAACATTTGTTTGTTTGTTTATTTCATAATAAAAAATGTTTTTAGTTTTAAATTTTTTCTTTTCAGGTTTATATTTTTGTAAGTGAAGAACTTATTTTTTATTCATTTATTTCTTTTTATGTTTTTTCAAACGAAGTGGATTTGTTTCAAAACTATTAATGTGGAAGATAATTTTTCATTTCATTATGAAAATAATATATTCTCAAATGATTCAACTGGGTTCTCTTTTTATGATTTTATTTCATTTTGTATTAGTGGTTTACTGATATTTATTTTCTATATGTCTAAATAATATTGAATTATATCTTTATGATAGTAAGGGGAAATGTGGTTATATATTTAAATCTAATTCTGAATTTAAGATATTTAAATGAAACATTTGTTTTAGTCCATTAGTATTGTTTAGTGGTATTTTAATTGATTTTTATAATTCTAAGGGGGGTCATTTTGAGTTTATAAAATTGTTCTACAAAAACAATTCATGAGATTTATTTCTTGAATTTTCTTAAAACATAATTTTTTTTATATGTATATAAATGGGATGCTATTCGACTTTCAAAATTATTGTTTTAATAATAATGTTGAAATTTTTTGTATATATATTACATATTTTCATGTTAAAAATCATGTTTACCTATGATTTTCTTTTCACAAAGTTATTTTCTTCATTATGATACTTTAAGTGCTAGTGAAGTTAACGAAATTTTAAAAATTCATGATAATGTCCAATATGTTCTATTTTCAAACATTTATATGTGTATATATATATATTCTTAATAGATCATTTAATATGAAACAATTTTTATAACATGTATATGTATGTATCTACATACATATTATTTTGGGGTGAGACATAATTTTAATCTATCATCAATAGATACACAGATATATATATAACTATATTTATATAGGTTTTAATTTTTGTAGAACTGTTTATTTCCTATATGTATGTAAATAAATTCTTGTATATATATATATATATATCATTATTCATTCATATACATATGTGGGTTTAGATGGAATCTTGTTTTATTCCAATATATATATGTAGTCATAGGTTTATAGATATATATATATTTAGGTAAATCTGTTATATATGTATATATATATATGAATGCATATTTACAAATGTCATTTCATGGAAAAATGATCTTATCAAGAAACATGTGTAACCAATTAATTTACTTTTTCACGAAATCGATTTCAAAGCTCACAATAATTAAAGAAGCACTGTGGTCCTTATGATATAAAATACAAGTTGTTATGTTTTTAATTCCAAATAATCACACATGGATATTATATGTATGAAGGAATCAAATGGGGAGTAAACCCAAACCCTTATGGTAATTTTCTTACATTCATGTGATGGGTACACCTATAATTATACAACGCTCTAATTCATTGGGTAATGTTGAAATGTCATGTGATGTCATGTATGGTGTGAGAGAGGTGTATCACAAGTGCACTATGAGATTAGTGAGGGAACCTAATCCATCATGTGACTGTGTCCATTATGTTATATTGTCTCAATATTGAACTGTGACTTCATGTTATGATCTAAGGTGATTGTATGAACTATTTATGAATGTTTATGAGTTATCAAGAAAATTTTTGATTACCTCATAAATGTATGAAATGGATTTTTGGAATGCTTACATTTGTTATATCCTATTAAGAAGAAAATATTATAATTTCCAAAAGTACTCATGATTTTATAAATTCATAATTCTCAATTTGTATCTCATGTTTTACATTTTCTATTGAATTAAAAAATGATTGAGTGGATTCCACATGTTTTCAAACTCCTTACTGAGCTTTTTTCCACTCACTTTTTTTTTAAAACCTCCTTTCATAGAGAATAACGATTCATATAGAAAATTGAGTGGTAGAGTCAGCTTTATAGTGGTTAAACCGTATAACCGTCATAATAGTTATATTTTACTTTAAATTTTTGAGAGTTGTAATTAGAATTCATCAATGTCTCCAGACTCGCTAATACGATAATCCTTTGGGATATTGGGTTGTTAAATAATAAATGAATTATAATAAATAAATAAATTTATTAGGTTTTGGGTCATCATAGAGACACCGTAGGATTTAAGGACATGGTAAGTTAGAGCCCATGTTTTTTGGAACTTTTGTGCTTGTAGAGAGAATTGATCCTGTGTCATTATGATTAGATCTTATTTAGAGTTACAATGCAATGTATGATTTTTTTCATGTGTCACTACTTTGGAAGTATCACCCAGAGCAATCTAATGCGATCGATGTTGATTATGTTGAGCATGATACTGGCACATCATTTGAGAATCATCTGACATGTGTTATTGATCGTAGTGAGAAATTGTTGCAGGGAAGGATCATGCTGATAAATTATGTATTGTAGAAACATCAATGAGTTCAGGTGGAAATGTGGGAGAGATAAGTATATATGTGGGATTATTGATCCAATATTTTACCTAAGAATCGTAGATATTCATGGGAGTAAGGTTTGAGTACATGCTATTATAAGGTGGGAAGATTGTAAGATCTCTACCTTTTTAAGATATCTCATGCAAGTTTTCAGGTACTATTTTAACCTTATTTTGGTATATATATTGTGGAATTTTTTTTAGGTTGTTTCAAGTGGAATTTTTGGAATTTTGGATGAA
The DNA here is from genome assembly GCA_963277665.1 of Viscum album. NCBI lineage: Eukaryota > Viridiplantae > Streptophyta > Magnoliopsida > Santalales > Viscaceae > Viscum > Viscum album. Next base: position 828,089,980 of record OY728162.1, read on the forward strand.
AAATGGGTTGTTTATGGTTATTGAATGGTTGTCCAAATACTGAAACTACCCCATGAAAACCATGTAATACAAGAGAGGGGGTAATTTCGTAGTTGGAACATGGTTTTACAAACCACATGTCAAGTTAGTACAAATAAGGAACCCCTTGGATGAGGTTCATGGTTAGAGACCACATTTAAAAAAAACATGCATCCCTACCTAGGAAACCATCAATCTGGATTTTAATTACCCAAAAATTTCTATACCCCCCACACTATTTACATCCAATCAACCTCGTATGACCCTAAACCAATTCCTCTAAATTTTAAAACTATTGAGAGGGTTCTATGACTCCTCAAACCTCATTCATAACAAATAAAATATCATATCAAAGGACCATCTCTCCTATGGTATGTGATTTCTTCACCATTTGGTTTTTTATTTCTTCTGTCTCAATTTATCAATCAAGATGAATGATTTATACTCAACTTGATATGGTTTAGATTTATATTTTCGTTTATCTTAATGTATTTGATCCTGATCTTAGGTCTTTTTCCTATATCTTACATTTCATGGTGATCTTGAATGTTCCTCTTCAAGTTGGGGATTTCAGGTTTAGCATACATCCATAAGAAATCCTGTGGTATGCGATTTAAATATAAATTCCCATAGTCTTGAATTATAATTGTGTGTATTTAATTTTACAATTTCAATGGCCACATGTGGTAATTGAATCTTGAAATTGAATTAATTAATTAATTAATGGGGTTAGGGAGTTAGTAGAATAATGTGATTATTGAATTACTGAATATAGTGATTATGGAAATGGGGTTTATTAGATTGATTAGTAATTGTAATTATTGGTTTGGGTGGATTAAAATTTCAGGGTTAAAGGATATTATGAATAAATATTTATTTATGGTTTAACAGTGAATATTTGTATTATTCCATCTGATTAAAATAATGAACCATGATTTTTGGGATAAAATGAAATTGTTTACCATGATGAGAATGTTTGATAAGATTTTTATTAATGATCATCCTTGAAAATATGATATTTATGAGATATGTGATATATTTCGATATATATGATAATGAGTCTGGGATACATACTAATGCTCCAAATACCCATATGTGATAACGAGAGCGTGACAAAGATAGATTCATCAAAAACCCATATGTGATAACAATGAGGTGTTGGATAGTGAAAAATGCTCTAAAGATCCAGATGGTGGTAGATATGATGTTCTAGCACCATTACATTATAATTGGAATGGAGTTCCTATTAGCCATGGTATGAAAATTTGAATTAAATGATTAGTTAATACCAATGATATAATGAATTGTGATTCCCTAAGATATATGGTTCAGAATCCATCACATACAGGTATTGATTACTTGGGTGTAATCTTAAACATGGGTAATTTTGTTGTTAATTAATGAACAATGAATTTTGAATTTTTTTACATGATTTATTATACTTTATTCATTATAAAAATACATACAATGTTATAGACTGGAAAATATTTATAAACTGTTGGTGGTGGCCTACACATTTGTATTTACACCCTACTCGGGCAGCCTGATCGGTATCTAAATTGACTATAATTGTTTAGGAAAGTATAAGTAAAAGATAACAATGTTATATCGATGAGTTGGGATGGTTCTTTGATGATAGAATCACACTTGATTTTGGGACCCACTTGGGAGCTATTAATGTATTTATTCTTTATTTTTCATATTGACACATGACACAAATTGAAATGACATATCTAATATTTTAGTTACAGTTAGTTGTCCATATTTTGGGATTATCTTGTTGTGTTGGTCTTTATTGGTAACAACATAATTATAATTAATTTTTACTACCATTAGTATGTTGTTTATCTATATTTAGTTTTTTCTAAAATGATAGATAGGGTATAGTCTCTCCATGGTTTATATTAGACCCTCTCTACTAGTCATAAGCCTTTGGAATATGGGGAGGCGTGCATGAGGTCATGTAACCAACCATCTTGAGGAACCAGTGTGGGGTAACTGAGGTAGGGAAATACACTATTTAATCAAAAATAATTTCACAATGTTCTAAAATTTAATTGTAATATGTTATTTCAAAAATCAATTTAACATATTTTTTTGATGAAAATATTCCTTTAAAGAATAAAATGACTTTATCAAAAATTGGGTGATTATTTACTAATAATTTAACAATATATATAAATTGTGTATGAAGAATATATATATTTCATAATTAGTTAATCCTATCTGTACCCTCCAATTTAATAGATATGTTATAATTTTCATATTAAAATAGAAATATTTCATGGTTCATTAAGGCTTGTTGTTTCATATCCTATACGGTATTGAAAATAGTGTTTATTTAAAATCATAGTGTATTAAATTCTACCCTAATTAATAAATTTCATCCCCAAAAATTTTAATTTTTCTCAGTAATAATGGTTTTGATTTTTGTAAATTCTTTTTTTTGAATACCCTCTTCATAAAAAGGGTTAAAAAATATTCCTCTTGAAAAGAGGAAAGGGAAAATTTTAATCTTATCTATAATAATAAATAACTTGGTTCCCAAGTAGGATAACATTAGTGATAATAGAAAATATGGACAAGGAAGAGAAAATTAATTCTCAAGGACTAAAGATGATTTTTTTAATGTTATCTAGAATAATAAACATCTTGGTTCCCAAATAATGATTATTCAAGATGATTTTTTAATACTAAAGCAATAAAATCCACATCTAATAGATAAAAATGTATATCATGATATTCCTATCATATTTAGGAAATAACCAAAACAAAAAAATGTTTAGAACAATATAATTCTCAAAATTAATAAACCATAAAATGGAGAAATACAACGTAATTCTCAAATCTATAATTACCTAAATAACCACAACATTAAAGAACGTTTTAATCTCAAAGGATATATCATACCCTTCATCTTACATATTTAAAATTTTAGTTGAATTCTTCCCAAATTATCATTCATGGTAAATCAATTATTAAACCAAAGGGTTGCATATACCTCATCCAAATGAATCATCTACCAAATATCAATAATCACCATGATAAATAAATATATAATATTTTAATATATTAAACATCACCAAAATATCATGAATCAAATTTATATATTAACCTAAAAGGTAATACATAAAATTACTATAACTATATCTGAAGGTATCAACATATCAATGAATCACATTTCATCCATCATGATTATTTATATTCCAAAATATATTAAATCATAATAAACATTAAATAATATACTAACCCCAAAGGTTTATTTAATCCTAAATTTAATTTTTATCTTAATTCCCCACATAAGATTCAAATCAAATCACAATCACATCCCATAAAACCTAAAAAATGTTTTGTTTATGCCTTTGAACTTATGATTAACTATAAACTTATACTCCCATGATGGTATCAATAAATTTTATTTTAACATCGAATGAAAACATATTTGATTCCAAAAATTAACACACTCCCCGTCCCCTAAATAAGTTCACAAACTGTTTAATATATTCTATAAATTCTGAATATCAATATCATCAAAGACTACCAAAATCAATATTTCATCAACTAACCATTTTGAAGTTCACCAATACTATTTTTACCAATGTCAATCATCTCTTTATTCCAACTAAACATATGTTTTCAAAATATACTATGGATCAATCCTTAGATGTTCGATGATCATTTATCCAAAACATAATTGATATAAAAGTTTCATAACATAATTCTTAAATCATAATGCATAAATACATTAAAAAATTCATTTCATAGTCTATTCATTTGTCTAGTTGTTCACCCTTAAATTAGGCAATTGGCTCACATATTCCCCATATTCCCTACAAAAAATAAATTGAACTATAAATTTTAAAATTGGATGATATTAATTTCACTCCATCGAACATTTAATTTTCCCTCAAGAATTACATGCTATAAATTCTAAATTTTCAAATAAAAATCATCTTTTTGTTACTTTGATACATTCACTTGTGTGTTTATACCAACATTCTCTACATATAAGAACTTGAATCTTCTTCCCTTCATAATCCCCACCACCTGAGCTCTCTTTGAACTCTTTACTTATCTTTATTTGACTAGTTGATAGTTTGTTAAGTTTAATGATATTAATAATATATCATGATAACTAATTAAGAATAATCCCAAGGTTTCCCATTATAAGCCCCATTTCATTTGGTTAATCATGATTACAATCATTCCATTTTCTGTCAACATTAAGACGAGACCTCTAGGTTCCATCCTTTGACTAAAACCAAAAATCATATTATGAGTAACAATATTCATAATGAGGAACCCTGAAAAATATTTTATAGGATGTCAAAATTAGGAAAAATACTTTTCAATCTATGAAGCCTTATATTTAACCTAATTTATCCATAATCATTACAAATTTTTAGATGTTATCATATATTTATACTCATACCTAAAGTTTTCAATATTTTTTTTCTCATATTAGTTTCCAAAGGATAACTAAACCTTTTTCTGATATGAACTACATTTACTTGTATAATTAACACATATATGTCAAATATTAATAGGTTAATATCCATTACATAAAAAACAAGCCATGGTAGAATTGAATAGGTATAATTTATTTAGAAATATAGAAACATAAAAACGTTATTAATAAAATATCTACATCATCTCGCACTATATTCTTCATAACTATTATCCTTATTAGAGACATAATACATAAAATATTTTTATCAATCTAGAGAAAAGGAAACAAAATAAAGGGTGATCTCAGATGCTCAAAATTGGAAAATAAGGTATATTTCAATTATCAATTGATATCAACATGAGCATAAGGTTATGAGAACATGATCAAAACATTATAAAATAATACAGTACTTATCATAGATCATAATAGTAAGTCATGGAATTTTTTTTCTCATTTCATAAGACATGATCCATAAAGGGATAAATGAACATGGTCCAATAGGGAATGATATATTCATAAGAAATAGTTTTATGGAATACACATAATCATATATAATAATTTCCTTTGTAGTAAATGATCATTTAAAATAGTATCATAGTGGAATGGATTTTATCCCCGAACCATCATAGAAACCATGGTCCAATCCCATGGCTATCATAGTTGACAATGTCCCCTACTAAAATGTGTTCACGCCTCATTCCAATCAGGTTTATCTCATGGGATATCAATCATCACCTAATAAATTAGAAGGAGATATAGGTATTAAACATTAAATAATGAAAATCATACATTTGTTATCCACAAGATCATAAAACAATCATTTTATGATAACCCAGTAAAAGTAATGGGTTTCATAAACATTTATCCTTTAATCGTAGAATACCCCATGAAAAAATAATAAGTTTGATAAAACAATTTTCATCATAAACAGAAACCTTAGACATAAACAATAAGGTTAGTATCATTGGATCATATCCCCCATAATGTATAAGTGAAATCAAGGGTTATTGTTATTGATTATTATAAATACAGTTTCAATATCATTAAAAAATTTATTAAGAAAAATAATCTTTCCATTTTAAAATAAATATTTAAAATATAAAAATGTTAAAAATATTAGGGAAAATATTTTATTTGAAAATATCCTTGGAAAATTATAAAGGAAACATTAAAGTATAATGTTTCCCTGATGGTGTGAAATTTTGTTTCAATCATATATGTTGAAAAACATTCCTTCTATACTTGTAAAAATCCAAAAAAGTACCACTTTTGGAAAATGAAAACAATATTACTTTTCAAATAATTTTTTAAAATAAAAACATGAATAAAAAGGACATTAAACAATAATATTATAATATTAAAACCCATATCTAAAACATGGATATGGAAGAAAATGTTTTTTTGATCGAAGAGATAAATAATTTTGATTATATTTTAATGAATTATTTTAGTATATCAAGTACTTAAAGAGAGGCAAATGTATGGAAAAATGTATTCTAAAGAAATAACAAGAGGAGAAGAAAATCCATTATATTATACAATGTTATATAATAAAATTTCACCTTCATAACTTAATCATAAAAAATCCCGATAAATAATTAAATTATAACATCAAAGCCTTACTACTTTAGTAACAATTGAATCGTAATCCCCGAGAAATAAATAACCATAAAAGTATATTTATTCCCCAATAAATTTAATAATAATATTTATAAAATACATTAATGGGTACTATATACACCACACAAAAAAAATGGTGAATATTAAATGTGTCCCTCTAAAAAAGAAAATTGATAAAAATCCTTTACCTTAGGTATGTCTACCTTCATTGGCATTTGATCATTATTTATAATAAATTTAGATTTATTAAAAATATACTATAGAACCATAATAATATATATAATCCCACATATGAATTACTTATTACCTTTTATCACCCATTTGTTAACAAATATTTTTTAAACGATTGTTATCGGTGATATCTGATTTGTTTTTTATTTATGATTTGATACAGTATTTCTAGTCCATTTATTTTGATCATGGTTCTATAATATATATAATATTAATAATGGTCTAAATATCATATATATTCATTTTTTTGTTATTTATATTAATTAACAAATGTAGAGACAAAATAATGAATTAATACGTTCATGGATACGGTGGGTGGTACATATAAATGATGTGTTAACTTTTAAATGGATGAAATAATAAAATCATAAATAATAAATAATTATTAAATAGTAACTTTTGTATGATTTATTTATTATATAATAAATAAATCCATCCTTATTATCATCTAAGTAAAACATAAATGTAAAATAAATCACATTACTTTGTGGATGTGGTAGTCCCCACGTACTCACAAGCAATGCTATTATTTTCCAACGGGTTTAAAGGAAAGAAGGTATATATGATACAAAAAATAATATTTATTAAAATTTTAATAACTATAATATATAAACAGTAAAACCATCAAAATACATATCCATAAAATATGGGGATGAGAAATGAATTATATCACTACATATAGATGGTAAGTCATATGTACGCAAGAGTGAGGAATTCAATTCCCATTTCATGGAAAGATAGTGAATACATGTGGTTTCATAATATTAATAAAATTTCATTATATTGAGGATAGTTAATTTTTTATTATTAATAATAGAAAATATTTATGGGAGATAAAAAATAATTTCAATAAAAGTAATATGTTAAAGATATTGACTATATTTTGAAATAACTCCTTTAAATCTCCCCTTAAAGACCAAAGGGATGGTATTTTGGGTAGACCATAACATATATAATTTGTATAAGTATGTTTACAAGATATTTTCTATGGTTAGGGATGAGATATAAGGGGAAAAAATTCTGAATATGTTAAGGGAGAAGGTTCCCTTTTATAATTGTGGTAAGGGGGAACATTTAAAATTTCTTAAATGAATAAACTATAAAAAATTTATTATCTATCCAAAATGCAACTAAAATCCATGGGGTTATAATTTAATATATTATGGAGTTTAAATAAAAACATCCAATAACATTTTTCAGGTTTAAGTGGTGTTTTTAAAAATATCGTTTTGTCTAACCCATTAATTAACTAATTTTAACATTAATAATGGTATCATTTTATTAATATAAAAAGGATTAATATTTTACATGTAAGGTGAAAATTGGATAATAAATAGAGAAGGGATTTTATTTTAGATAATATATTATCATCTTTTTCATATTTAAATATTTTGAAAAATTTGTAAATAATTTTATGAAATATTATTTTGATAAAATATCATTAATGTCAATTGTGACAGTAATCATTTGATTAGATTTAAAATAAAAAAATAAATAGTTTTAAATAAAATTTAATAATTTAACATCACAATAATATGTTATATTATTTTAATTGAATCATGGAAAAAAACTAGTCACTAAAATTATATAACTTGTAGAATTTTAAGAATAATTTAGTTTATGTTTCTAATCATTTCATAAATACTGCTTTAGCATTGTATAAAAATTTAAGGTAATTTTATAATTTATGAAAATTATAAATAAATCTATTTTAGGAGAATAATTTAGTTAATATCTAAATAAAAAATTATCTTCATTCATATCTTTCTTTTCTCCCTATGTGTACGGATAAGAGATATTTAAAACTAAGAGAGTGACATTTTGTAATTTTCATTTCATTAAATATTATATATTTCATATTCATGGAAAGCTATGCAACAAAAAAATAATTTTCAATGATAATATGATAATACTAGAATATCCATCATCCGATAATAATTATGACTAAATAATACTGCCTTATCACTTACTTTTAACCTACATTAACCTGATTTATATTTTACCATTGTGATAATTTTTACCACAATTTTGGTTGATATTGACAAAAAATATTCAAGAGATATTTAAATAAAATTAATTTATAGATTAAGAAATATTAAATCGAGTTTATAAAATTCAATTTCTATTTGTGGATGAAATTAATTTCAAATAAGAATGAAACATGTGAAGAAAACTATTTTTTAGACAAATAGAGTTTTTATCAAACCACTGGGTTTTTTCTTATCTCATGCCTAGAAAAATATTAAAAAATAATAATTTTTTTGAAGATATAGTATATATATCTGATTAAAATCATTAATCAATAGTGAATAGTTAAATTTATTAAGAGAGAACTGTATTACAGACCTAAAAATAGTTTTTTAGAAAAATGACTTTTACTTATAATTATTTTTCAAATTCATTATTAAAATTGATTATAAGGTACGAAATTTTATTATTTTAAACTTATGAGAACTAATTTTAAATTGAAACCATTTTATAAAAAAATGTAACACTGGACATGATTGAAATGAAAATATAGTTTTCAATAAAAATATATTCTTTTTATTATTCATTGAAAAATTATACCTTTCAAATAATTCTAAAAATGCATACTAATATAATTTTAACATGAGAAATTAAAAAACTATATCATTTTAATTAAATATAATTTCTAAATTACCTATAAATTATTTTTATTATTTTCTCAAAAAAATAAATAAATAACATTTTTTAAGAAACTGTTTCTTTGAAGAATAAAAAGACTGTACTAAAAATTTAGTGGTTATTTAAGAAATATTTATCAATAAAAATATATTTATTATAAATAATATATATATATATATTTCATAAATTATTTAATATTTTTGATAAATTAATATTTTATGGCAAGGTTATAATGATTATATTAAAATAATAATATTTCATGATTTTTTTAGGCTCAACGTTTCATATCATGTATATTATTGAACATAGTGTTCATTAAAATTATTGGGGTGTGATGGTTTCATATTTGGATGAAAATTTAAAAAACATAGTATCTACTTGAGATAAGATAGATGTGTGTTATGGACTCTTCATTCTTATTGATTATATAGGATCTATCCAATCACCAATGATATTTTATTCATTAACAACTTCCCTACTTCTTTCCTTTCTTGAAGATATTGATCATAAAATAACAATATCAACATTTTTTTATTCTTATGAGTATAATCCATCCCAATGTTCTCCCCTTAGCCACACACAAAATCATCTCTTCAGTATTGTATTCCTCAACATTTTTATCACTATTTTTCTATGACAACTCCTCATTTGATTGAGATTTCTGCTCATTTTTTAATATAATGGATCTTTAATTTTACATACCATTTATGAATTTTATTATAATTTTTATTCCAATATATTAGATGAATTGTCAAGGAAAATTACATAACCCCCATGAGTTTCAATCTTTTAGTTCTTCACATTGTGGAGAGTAACAAATTGACCCCCCCCCCAAATTCAAAAGTATTCTAACATGGTATTCTTCTCATACCATATTTTAGAGAGTGTGTTCTCTTTTTTTGGACATAAAAATACCCTTTTGAAGATATAAAATAAATTAAGAACGATTTCCTTTTAATTATTCTCATAATCTTGGTGTATCATCAGTTATTTCTTGGAAAATTCATCGACATGATTGCTAGTTAATTAAATACAATTATTAATCTATAACATCAGGATTTTTGTCCCTAATATCATCTCTACTAAAATAATGAAATATTTTATACACATAAGCGCTCTCTATTTTAAGGATTTGTTAATAAACCATGTCATCATACAATAATAATCAATAAATAGAGCATAAAAACTTTATTCATCAACGAACATGGGTGAAATTGGCCCCCTACATCTACCTTCACTAAATCAAGCAATATTGTTGACATTTTTTTTCTTATTATTGTAATTATATAAAATGATTTTCCATTATTCAAAAAAATCATAGTATGAGTGTCATCAAGAGAATGTTTAAGTATATTATGAACTCCTTCAATCTCCACCACATCTTACAAGTAATTTTGGATTAAGTGGGAAAAAATGTTTTCCATTTACTTTTATATTATTCCTTGGATAGAAAGTGCCTATACTATTCCCCACAAATGATTTATACATATAATGTTATGTGATTCCCTTGAATCATTATTTCCCCATCTCTTCCTTTAATGATTTAATCCTTCTTGCTAAAATTGACTGCATTCCCTGAGTCATATAGTTGTCTCATACTAAGAATATTGTAACTAATTTCATCAAAAAAATGTAATCCATTCACCTTAGTTATACACATATGATTTTGGATTTTATAAAGAAATAAAATTTAAAAACTTCAATATTATCAAAGAGAACAATTCCATTAGTACATATGTGATGAGCATGAATTGGTATTTATTTCCCATCACCTAGTATGTATATCCACTATGTTGAATCTAAACTCAAACTTGATCTGTTTCTCTCAAATAAATTTCTACGACATTAACCTTCAAATAAATTAATTTCTCTATCCATGTGAGATATTTTCCTTAATTTGGTGTTCGATAAATATCCACTTCATGATTTATTGAATCATCCTCATATTTCAGGTTTGTGAAGTTATTATGAATTTTTAGCTCGACTAATGATGTTTTCATCCACTATGATAACTTATTTTGGATCTATTTTATATCATTTATTTATTCAATTGTATTAAAATTTATGGCTTTGTGTTCATACCCATCACACAAAATACAGTTTCCTTTTAAAATATACCATGTGTAGAAATTATGCTCATCTTTTTTGTTACTATGGTGCCTTGGAATCTGTTTTTTAAATAGAAAACACATATTTTTTCACATATTACCAGAGTAATGAAACCATATTAATAGTTTATTATATTGTGTATTATACACTCTTCTTATATCCTTTTGAGTCATTTTAAAATCACCAAAATCAAACATCTTCTAAGATGTGGGATATTGTGATTTCACATTATCCACTAATATATTTATCTTGTAATCAATACCCTCAATATATTTTAATTACCTCCAAATCATTGTACATGTGTATAATGGTAAAATTTTCCCATTATCTCCATGTGTTCCTCGTTTTCTACTTTAGTATCCCACATAATAAAACTACATGATGTCATTTTGGGAGATAAATATCCTTCATGATCACCAATATTTCATCAAATATTTACGACTTTGACTTTGACCTTTTAAATTATTTTCAAATGATATTTAAAAAAAATCTTCCATGAAATCAATTATCTGGGTTTGATATATGATTTATATAATGAACTCAATTTCCTTCTCATAGTTTCTAGTGTTTTTTATAATTTATTTGTTTAAATATCACACTTTAACTTATAATTGTATTCTTATTTCTTTAACATATATAGTTTGGAATCACATACCACTACATCTAATTTCATAACTTATCCCTCAAAACAAAAATTCATCCCATTATAGAATCTAGTTCGTCCTTGATATATAATCATTCTATAAATATAGTGATTTCATCATCATTTTACACCACTTTATTATCAGTTTCATCCATTAGTACCTCCTTATTCAGGTCCACAAAATCCTCAATTTACAACAATTTATTATCCTCTAATATATAATTTTCTTATTAACGAATTTTTTTATTTTTAGATAATTTATTCTATGAATAAATCTTTTCTAACACACTCATAAATAGTTTCTTCATCGGTTATTTATCTTTATTTTCATCTCAAAATTTATTTTGAAACCCATAAGCACAATGCCCCAATTTTACACAATGAAAATAGGAAATTAATGGACAGCTTTTTAATATTTCATTTTCCAATTTAATATTAGTGGAAAAGATAAAAATGGCCTCATCAATATACATATCTTCGATATCATCCTCTATGGTTAGTTTCATAATTTCTGTGAATTCCAAATCCTACGAATTTTTCTCTATCAAGGACACATTATCATTTTTTTCTCTTCTTATAAGAGATGGGAGTGTTGTAAATAATATCCAACACCAAACCTTTGGGGTCATTGTATTTAAGATCCATTAAATTTTCAATTAAACATGATTGTAATATTATTAGGATCAAATTTATGGTTTTTAATTAATCATGAAATTCATTGAGTTTTCTCATTTCATCCACTGGAATACTCACCTTAACAATGAATTCATCACTGAACTCATTTGGATTCATTCATAAATCCTCACACTTGTTCCATAGTAATAGAAATTTATTTTCAAAAACTATGGAATCACCATTATAAATGTTGAGTGGTATTTCCCACATGTAATGTGAGTATTTAAATGATTTCATATTCATGTATATTTTATTGGATAATTCACTTACCATTGTATTGAATCTTTTTTCATTGGTCTAAATCCCTCATAAATATTTTTATAATAATTCTATACACTTCATGTTCGCTAAAATCCCATTAATGGTATCAATATAGATGTCCATTTCCAATGATCAGAAATAGATTTTCTATTTCATTATTCCATATTTGTAAATTACTAACATCAAATATTAGAATTTCTATGTTGTTTATTTTAGTTGATGTCTCTTAAATGAGAAAAAATGTCAAAAAAAAAAATCTTTGATACCACTTTTTTCCCAAGAAAGGTCAATACCCTAAGAGGGTTGAATTAGGGTTTATGTATTCCTTTAATTAACCATATAAAATGAGATAGCTTAACAATTATTAAGAAGAATCTCTCAATCACAATTGATATAAAGTGATAAGGTAAACGAAATAGGTACACAAATGATTTACCCGATTCATCCAAAAAAGGATAATCCAATGAGCATGAAATGGTGATGTTATAATGGACCTAAAACATTAATAATACTACTTGGTTTACAATTTTAAGCATACACACTAAACCTTTGTTTTTATAACCATCATAAAAAAATTGATAACTCACTATTCTCTCTATAAGAAGGATCTAACTACTCCTCTTATGCTATGTTTTTCATTATATGAATAGTATTTTGAAATTACACCAAGGATTGTATAAAAATATTTTATAGTTTCATCAATGTGATGAACTCGATGATCTTATAGTTAGATATTATCCTGTATATCCCCTTTATTTTATGTTATAGCTTTCTAGCACATGACCTATAATAATTCTTATTCTCCAATTTCCTTCCAACACATATACTAAAAATCAATAACTTATTTATTAATTTTTTTCTATTATGTATTCCACTATCTTCTCCATTTTATCAATAAATATATCTTATAATTATCTTCAATCCTTGTAATATATCCATTTATTTATTTATAACTGTTGATATCATTTTATTAAATTAATTAAAAGGGTTGTGTAAACTTCTTTGACATTCACACATTTATTCTTATTTTAAAATTATTCTAACTTCTAGAAATAACCAGTTCATAGTGTGACTCATTCTCCATAGTGTAATTGTCATTCCATTTTGAAACCATGAATTAGAACCAATTTCATTAAATAAGATAAATTGTAAAACCACTTCCATTCTATAGTATGGCCACCTAAACACCAAAAATATTATCTCATATAAATCAAGTCTCTAAAGTATGATCCAAATACGAATAGTAGATAGTATAAAATGATAGAAAAAAGTACACCTAAATTAAGTAATTTCATGGACATACCTCCCACATAATAAATCATTTATTTCCAGTTTTCAAGAAAGGAAATAATATTTAATATGATTCAATCCTCATCAAACGACTCTTTTGTTTCAAGGGAGTTTTCCATATTTTCATCTGTATGTCCCCTAACAATGTGAAATATGATCCTAGGGTGTAACCTAATTAATTGGATTTAAAAACCTCAAATCATAATTAACCTATGGACCTATCAAAATGTTATTATTCCTCATGATTACAATGTTTATTGCTATATCCTTTTCCATGGATGGGTAAAAGTGTCACCAAATGTGTCATGGAATGTCTCGATTTCTTTTCCTTATGAAAAAGTTTAAAACCCCATCCATGTTTTAAATGGAACATTCACAGTATTTTAAAACCCTTACATATGAAAATAACTCGATGTTTTTTTAATTTTAATACAGAAACAGGGTCATGACGTGACCATTGTTTTCAGGGTGATACTTTTGACCATTATAAAAAGAACATATTCAATATTCTTCAAAAACTCTGCTATTATTTCTCCCTAACATTGTTGGATAATTCAGATTTATTCCAACATCCATATTAAAAAAAAATTACAAAAAATAATTCACTGATGTTTTTTGTAATTGTTTTATTTTTATGAGTTTTATGGATGTTATTGGTGAATGTGTGACAAATAGAGGTTGGTACAACCTATGATGATTATTACAGATCTCCAGTTTTGGTGGATGGACTTTACCTTATCATGTTTATTTATTTTTTGTATTAATATTAGGGTCTTTTTATCATTATTAATCCTTTTGGAAAATTTTATGATTTTATTTGATCTCATATTATATGTCATGATGGTATCATATCGACTAATATTATTCATATACTATATAGGTTTATAAATTAATCGTTGGTGATTCCCTGGTAGAATGAGTGATGTTTTTCGATTTTATAATTTTTTTAATGATATGAGTAGTTTGGAATTGTGTTTTCAAAAAAAAAAGGCTTTCCTTTTTGAGGAATTTGGTGTGGGCTTTTTGTTATGGGGCCAAGTTTGTGAATGATTTCATGGGGGTTCTTTTCTAGATATTATATATTTTTTTGGGTTTTATATTTTAATTTAGATAAATGGGGATTTTGACTTGGCTTTAAAAAGGAAATCCAAGAGGTATTTTTATATATGTTTTTCTCTATTTTACCTCAAATGGGTGACACCCAATTTTTTACGAATTTTGTGAGTATATATTATTATTTTAAAGGGTTAAACTTATGTTATCACATGTTTTATGATACAATAGTAACCATAGGAGAAACCATTACCCATATAAAGGGTTTATTGGACTATATTGATATTTTCATTTGGATTCCTTAGGGAATAAACCCATAAAATCATGTAATAACTATTCATGTGTGTGATTATATAATTGTTAATGATTGATGGGTGAGTTTTTCATCATTCTAATTTGGGAAATCCTGGACATTATTATGATGATGGGTGGTCCTACTAAGTTCCTTACAAGGGTTCCTTTTGATTTGACCTCAATAGAGGAAGTTTGAGTTACTCCTAATGTTTTTTATTTACTAGATTAAAATTGTTTCACAGGTTTTGATCCATGTGTTATAATGATCTTGTGTATATATCTAATGGATAATTGATGGAGTTTAATGTACCTTGTCTATGTTGTCATCCTAGATTACAATAACATATTCCATGAATGAGATACTATGATTGAGCATGTAGCCTAATTGGAATTGAGAATATTGTGGTAGATCTCTTAATAACATGTCAATACCCATGGGTGGTGATAACTAGGAAGGACATAAAGAGAAATTTTATGTTTGATGAACTTATGTACTTTTTTTTGGTTATCATGTCTTCTATTGATTTTCCAAATTTGAAAAAAACATGTTCATGATATGATATCCCCATATGAATTGAGATGCATAAAATGGAATAAATGACACTATGAGCGGGGAAAAATCAAACATAGTGAAGTGATGGAAGGTTATTTGGGATAAATCTGAATAATTACTTCACAATTACCCATGTGAGGTCAGTACATGGCCATAAAACATACTATTTAACATCGATGGTGGTTTTTTATATTATATATGTGATTGTGCTATATCTAAAGAGTTGTATCATTGTGGAGTGACATCCAACATCTATGATGAATTTTGATATATATGATCAATCAAGTGATGATATATGGGTAGTCTAGTAATATCTACATAAATGATTGGCATGGTGTGTTGATAAGGGTGGGAAAGATGGTTTAAGTTATTTCATGTGGTTGTGACCCATTCCTTCTCTTATGATTGTTTTATTATGGGATTGCTATTTTTTTATTTGATTTTTTGGGCCCTCATTTCCTAATCATATATTGTTGTTTATTATTTCACATGTGATGCATTTTTCCCTCTATTGTTGCATATTTTTTATATTATTTGTTTGATCATTATATCCTATAATATTGTGGGTTTTTATTTATTGACGGATAGAGGTATGACTGATTGGTTAGGTGGGCTAATGAAGAGAGAGCCTCAAGGATTTTGAGAGACCATATAATGGTTGTAACTGTTCGAAATATTTAAATGCAGTATAATTTATTATGTCATGAAGGTATACAAATCATCAGATGCATAAAGGTGGTACATGGCCTATGTTATGAAGTATCAATTTGTGTTATCAGAGATCATCTGTCATTTAGACACATATGTGTAGGTTTGCATGGTATGTGAATTTTTTGTAATGCTTCCAAGTGGTAGAGATACATTGGATATATACATTCACAATCTTTCAAAAATTTCATGCATATACACTTGAACACAAAATCACCCAGTGTATAAAGGTGAGTAGGGAATCTTAAGGGGTCATTTTCATCACCCCAACCAATATACACAACATTTGTTTTGATGTATATGGGTATAAAATCAAATTTCATATCATTTATCGGTGTCAGATTAAATCTCTATTTTTTGATTAAGACTAATATGTTATTGGGGGTCAAGTACTCAATAAGTTGTTTTTATAAATTTGGATAGATGACACTATATTTATATTTCATTTTAATTATATTGATATCATCCAAAACGATTATAGTATTTTTTACCTATACTATACTTTGGGCCCTTTTATTATATTATTAATTACATTCAGTTATTCATATTCTATTATTTATAATAATTTATGTGTTAACACAACTTATGGTTATTTTACTACTAATATATTCTGGTATTCAGAGGATAATTGGCTACATGTTTATTGAATATAGGTTTTGGGAACATATATTATATTGATGGATCATGTAAAATAATTGGTATAATTAGGAATGATATGTAGGATTTTATTTTTTAGGAATATAATCCCCATTACTATATCAAACCCTGGATATTATTCAATAGCCTCTAGTGTATGGGACGATGTGTATGAGACCATGTAGTGACTCCCACTTGAGTGTGGATTTGGTGACTGGAGATGGTACATTAAATTTTTATTAGGAGGGGTGTTTCTTAATGTCTCATTTCTAGTGGGAAATAATAGTTTGGAAATAAATGTTAAACTTATTCATTGGTATATCAGACCATTTGAGGTAGAGAAATATCTCAAAATGATGTTATACCATCCATTATTACCATAAAAATTGATATATATACATTATGTATTTCATGAATCTCATTAAATAAAATATTTTTCAAATCTATATCTTATGATTGAATGATAATAACTAGATTTGGAACTTAATTAATCTTTATTGATGAATATTGTGTGAATCATTGCTCATTAAAATAAGGTTTTATTGTGAAAATTTATCCTTCATGGTTTTGTTCTATGATATCATGGAAAATATATCTATTTGAATGGAAATCATAAGGTATTTATATGGTGAAAAAACCTCACCTGTTATCCAATAAAAACATTGATTACATTCTTGGGGTAGAAAGTTTAATGGTGAGGATAACGGTGACACCCATGTATTCATAGGATGGTCTTAATTATATTATTTAGATTTTTTTTGATTATTTGGGATTTTAAAATTATAAATTATAGAAATAATGTGATAGTTATGGATCCATTACTAGCACAAAATCAATCCTAATCATACATATCAACCATTCAAATGGGAGGTTTGATTCCAGATTCATTTTCTTGGTCGGTGCATAGATTCATTGAATATAAATCCATACTATGTATGGGGTGTGACTACATTATAGAATTTCTCTCTTATATGGAACACAATTTCCCAAAATGTGTACCCAAACCATGCAATTTAATAAAAAATAAACTTTTATCATTTTCTTTTCATCCTTATAATCTATTTTCCCATTTTTCCTCCACCATTTCACATGTTCTCTCCAAGTGTTTCTCTCGAAAATTACATCTTCTCATCCGTTACATTTAGTTATTTCACTCTCTATATCATGTGAATATACATGGGAAACCTAGTATTTATCTTAAATTTCTTCTTCTACTTTCCTCATTTTCCATCCTCCTTCCATGATCTTCCATGTTCTTTTTCTCACTAGCCACAGTTTCATACCCTAGTTTTGTGCTCTATCTAAATTTTGAAAAGTTTCATTTAATTGGGTTTTAGGGACCATATTAAATCCTAATATATCTTTATTTAAATAATTGATTTATCTTTATGTGTATTTAAAAAGGTGTTTTAGTGTAGTTTCATTTTATTTTACAAAAACATTGTTTCTTTTTTTCTTTAAGTGTTTGCATGTGTAATTAGAATGATTAAAAGTATAATTTGGGAACATTCAATATTTCACTAAAGTGTTTAGTATTTTAATCCTTGTAATAACGTTTTTATTTTTCTAAAAGTATATTCATTGAATATGAATACTAATTCCTATAATTTTTTTAATAAATTCTTTATTAGGTATTTTTTAGTTAAATTAATTTACAAAAAATTAACACGTGATTAATTTTATATAAAGGTGGTTTTATGATTATTTACTATATTATAACTTTAAATATTGTGATTTTATATGATTATTTTCTTGAATATTGATTTCCTTAGTCAGATATTCCCACGGTTTTGTTTTGTTATAAATCAAAAATTTTTCATGTCATTTACTTTGTTATAAAATTGATAAAGGGGGGATATGATGTTGAGGGTTCTTCGGTTTATGTCTTAATAAGTTTTTCGATATTATTTCGTGAATTATTTGATAAATATATAATGGTTTACATGAGATCATTGGGGGCTTTGTATGAAATAAAGGATGTTTGTTTCCTTCATTCATATTTTTCTCTAGCCACAGGTCCTCAATTATCAATTATCTCTGGGTAGGGGTTACATTTCATTTATTAAATGGGTGTAAGATAGGGTTTGGGTCTTTTTGAATTACATTTTAGGCTTCTAGTTGATCCTCAATATATTTCTTGGTTATCTCCAATAAACATTATATATTCATTCCATGATATATTTATTTTAGTTTTTTGACATTCTTTATGTCTTGATTTTGGTTGTGCCTAGTGATATATGTTTATTATGAGATATTATTTTCTTATCATGTCATATGGTTTTAAAAAATAATTTTTTAATAAAAAATAAATTAATGTATTTGGATTTATTTTAAAAATTATACATAAATGTATACAGTCTAATATATTTCAAATTACCATTTAGAGTATATCTTAATAAAATAGTTACATTAATTATAGAAAGTATCCTACTTGGTATTAGCTCACACCCTACATACACAAGTTTTTATGGATGTAGAGTTTTTTTATGGATGATACAATTAAATTGAGGGGAGTTATATACTTTGGTGGTGTACCATAGACACTTTATTAGTGTTTTAATGGAATGATGATTACATAGTGGCCATGGGTCACATGAAAATTGTTTATTTCAATGTATTAAGAATTTTGGTATATTTTAGGATGTATATGTTTTGGTATCACTTTTCTATCCTCATTTTTATCCCTATGGTATTATATATTCCATGTATTAACTTATATATTTTTCTTATGGAGGAATGGTTGGAAGTCCATTTTGGGTTTTTATTATTTTTCTTTTTTTTGATGAATTTTTTTTGTGATGTATTTATGTTTTTATCCTGATAATTAATTTTTTTTATACATTATATGAATTTTTTGTGTTTGGTTTAACATATTTTGGTGGTGAAATATTTTGAAAATGTATGTTTTCAATACCATTATCACTTTTTGTTGTCCCATGGATATCAAGAATATTCATTATATTATATTACAGGTAGAGTTAGGGGAAGTAGTCGTGATGAGAGAGATATTACATGATATCCATTATCAATAATGTTATCCCCAATAATAATTGAGAATATAATTTCCTTAGGGTTTCTATTAGTGAGGTTTTTAGACTTATGTTTCTACAAGTCAAAATTTTATTTTCATTATATGTATAATGTCTAACTAAATTGGGGATTTTTAATTTTTCATGACAAATTAATTGAAAATAAAATAATTAAATAAAAAGATATAATTTTTTAAAAATATGAACAATTATTATTTAAAATGTGTGTGCAAATATTTTATAAAAATCACCAACATTTGATACGTCTGGATCCTTTAGACACTCACTTATTCCTTGATTGTTTTAATTATCTACTTTTATTTCTCAACGCACACCTAGATATTTCATTCTTAAAAAAAATTATTCATTAATACCATACCAATATATATATATAATGCGCTTGAACCCCTTACCAAGGTGATTTAAAAAGTCAATGAACTCCATGTAAGATCATAGGTTTTCCTATGATTTCAACATATAGTTTTTGATTAAATGATTAATTATGGACTAATATGAATATCCTTATAGTTTATGGGTTTATAAAGGGTGTACATGGATTTTTATGAGTCTAGAACCAAAATGTTGGGGAATAATAGATGGCCGTAATGATACGAGTTACTATATACCCAAGCCACATGGGTTGGTGATATCATGCGATGCTAGAAAGAGGGATTTAGGAGCCTGAATAGTTGGGTAAAATGTGTGGATAATGGACCACTCAGGTATAATCAACTCTATAATTTTTTATAGTGGATTGAGAAATTTTTTGTGCACGGTTTGGAAAAATGTTCACACTAACCATGTGAGGTACCCCTACATACAAGGAAGGGTGCATGATTAGTGCATGGTTTGGAAAACTGGGCAGCCAAATTGGGAGGCTGTGTATTTTGAGGGAAACGTACATTTTCTCTACTATAAATTATTAAAACCTAAAAAAAATTCTATTACTCATTCCTGCAAATAGAACTCATTTGATATCTCTCCCTTAATTTAATTTGGTATCCTTTGATCTCATTCTTCCATCCGAACTAAGAATCGTGTGTCATAAGTCATCTTGTATTCACACCAGTGACTACTCATTTCCTTTTTTTGTTAATATTTTTTCAATGTATAGGATAAGCTATTTATGTGTGTGATAATATGCCTTATTTATAGGTTTTTGTTCCTTTATTCATTTTTCTTTTGATCTGAGATAAATCAAAAGGTTATACTAGACGATTACTTTAGTACGGACCTACTGTAGGTGGTCTATACTATTCCCTTCGTGTTTGGTGATTTATATGCCATGTTGTCATTGTGAAACATTTCAAAATTTCTAGAGTTTCCGAGATAATTAATTGAATAATTTAACTAAACATGTTGGAAAATTTTAGGGATTACCTTTAATTACATGAGTTTAGTTACAGGTTGTTTCTATATCCATGGCCATCCATGGGGTGAGCCTTTTGATTTTCTTTTCCTTTTCCTATTTTTGAACCATGAAGGCATGAATGGTTGAATTTACCTAGTTATAGGAAGCACTATTATACATTATTTTATTTTAATTGATTTTTTAGTAAATAGTCTTCATCCTTTTCCATGTTATAGATGATGTGATTTATTTAATGACTTAAATTTAAATTATTATTTGAGTGGTTAAAAACATTTAATGTATTTTAATGTGAATTTCTTTACGATTTGGAAGGACTCATGGATTGTGATTCTATTAAATGATAATTTAATTGAGTGATGGATGTTTCCATAGGATTCTATGGGTTTGCAAAAACATAGGTCTTGATAGTGGTAGTGGATGCCTTGGATGAGATAGATCCATGGGTCTTGATTCCATGGGATACCTTGGACCTTGATACCCCTTGGATTTTTCTTTACTAGGCTTGCAGTATACATGGTCTATTGGCATGCTCCTTGGACCAAGATCCATGTCTAGATGAGTTTCTATTGAGATGCTCCTGGGACTCGATGATGATTCCTTGGTCCAATATGACTTGAATCCAATCCTGTGGGTTTGAAACTTTTGTTATATGTCATATCCATTGTAATGTTAAAATTATTGATTATATGACATGTACTTTTTTGATATGATATACGACATATACGACATATCTGTTGTTGGTATGAGATACTGGATAGACGTCTTGGTTGTGGTGTTTGTTTCAGTTTTTCTCTATAGTTGCCTTGTTTTAAAAGAGTGATCTTTTTTTGTAGGAAGCCTTGCTAGGATTGACAGTATCACCATACAATTATTAATTTTTCCATGGGCATTTTACTTCTTTTACTGTCATATCTATTATCTACCTTTCACACTAATTAGATTGAATTGCACATCCTGTATTGTTATAGACATCGTTGGTGGTGGCCTACTGGGATTTTATCACACACCCTGTCTCAAGAAGTTTTTGATTACCAAGACATACGTTATGGATATAGTTCAGGATCAATTAAGGTTTCCATAGTTTGATTCTAGATTTTTCACCATGGTTAAAAGAACAGGAGAATAGGATAGATCTAAGGCTCGTGATGCTATCATGTGATAGTGCTTTTTGGCCTTTTTGGTATTTTGATACATGTATTGTATTGATATATGAATACCTATTTTGGAATATTTATAGAAAAATGAAATGGAAAATCATTATAGTATATGATATTTATTTTTTCATTGTTGAATATATCTGTCTTCAGGTTCCATCTCCTATTTAGTTATTATTATGCTTCCGCTAAGCCCGGTTACAAGTCCAGTGGTCTTAGTGTCTATTCTTCCTACTTTTCATTGGTTTATTTATATTTCTATTGATTTTTATGATTTTTATCATTTATTTACACTATGTTAATAGGGAAATGTATCCCCATAGACACAACCTAGACCTTCTATCATATTCTGAAACCTCTGGAGTTTCGGTTGATTTTCTTGAGGAAATGTGGACAACCGGGCTCGGAGCACCATTCAGTGGAATTTGGGATCAGGAAATTAAAAAGTGTTATCATAGACGTCATTTCATGGATTTACTATTTTGAGATAATATATTGCAGTTAGGAAGGAAGATGAATTTTGTAATGAGTTTTTCTAAGGAGTAGCTAACACATTTACAAGAAGAATCCAAATTCCCTCAAATTGAAATTATTGTCTTCTGGATTTGACTATTAGAGTTGATTTGATTCCAAAATTTTAAAATTCACTTGTGGTACAATTTTTTTTCTTCTGAATCTATTTTTTTCTATTTCTTAATGATATGAGGTTTTCATCTCATCCATCATTTTAGGTACCTTCTAGAATTCAAATTCCATGAATCATGTCATTCCATATAGGTTGAATTACTTGACTGCATGACTTTGTGATATGTTCTATAAGGGGTATAACTAAGGTTTTTACTGATATTTTGTGTAGTGGATTAAGAAGAATGGTTGGTATATAGAGTTCCTATCATAAAACAAATAATTTCTTCCTTATTAGTCTACAATAGACACCCTGGATATCTAATTGTGGCACATTTATTCATGGACCATCGACCACATGTACTGGATTGTGTTATGTTGTGAATTAGGTGGACACCATATTTTGGATCATGAGGAGAATGGGACCTTGTGGATCATAATTTTGTTAACAATTTAGTTTAAAAAATTAAAATTAAAATTGTAATAAATGTGAAAAAATTGAAAACAGAAATGATCAAATAGAGATCTTGACATAGCCCCGACTTTTGAGTTGTTAGTAGGACATCTATCTAGTGATTTTTGTGACTGTTTATTTTACAAGTCATTGATTTAGGATAATATTATGTGTTATGAACTTGTATATGATGGTTCTGACCAGTATTACTCTTATAGATATGAATTTTAGGCTTTTTTTAGGCGTGTGATTGGAATTGAAGAGACATGCCACCATGAAGATGTCTAGTCATAAAACAAGAGGGTGGAAATGAACATCATACATAGGCGATGGTCCATGTTCTATCATTGGATCCATTTATAGTGATAGATGAGGCACCAAAGTTTTTTTTGGAAACATGTGTTGAGGAACACTTCTAAAATATATTTACACGCTTTCTAAATACCTTTCTGAAATCATCATAACAATTATCGTTTATGGATGATATGAATTGTGCATTCTAGTAGCAGCATCCTCCCACATATTCAAGGTATAGTGGTCAACAAGATTCATATTTGTGGCTTGAGACTACTTTTTCAATTTTTTACTATATGAAGACACTTTCTAAGTGGTTAGTGAAGCTCACAACATACAAGCTTTGGGGAGAAGAAAGTCACTCATGGGATGTTTTGAACCAAGATGATGCACTACGTGACATGGTTTGGTTACATTTACTAACCTGGTTTTGAAGTAAAAATGTTCATAATTATTTAATTAATTTTTTCATTGTTTTTAGAATATCATTATGTCAATATATATGGAATACATATATGAGAAGATGGGGATTGTTGAAGTGATGATACCTGGATAATTTTTATGGAAACAAATGATGTCATTGGATGTCACTCTTAAGAAATTATACATATTAATTATGATGATCATAGTGCTGATCATAAAAGGAATTCAATACAAGTGTTGACGGTGAATGAAAATTGTCTACAACAAGTGTAATACCATAAAAATTTTTATTTTCATGAAGTGAACAAGAAGAATAAAATTTGATGACCATGAAAAATGTATGTATATATATAGCATGAATAAAAAGAAAATCTAACAATTATTGAACTAATCAAAGTGATCAAGGGCTATTGTGAATAGTGAAACATTGTTTCAAACATAGAAGATTTATTATTTTCATGAAGATATTCATATTCATGTGGATTTCATATGAAGGACAAGTAATATCCCTATATTTGGCATGAGGTATTGATGATGGGTTTTTATATCGAATGAGTTTGTACAACATCTGGTTCCATATTGGATCATCCAAAGTTCAATAGAATTTTTGAAATTAGTTAAGTATGGATTTTTGAAAACTGTATAAAATATTTGTGAAGTAGAGTTCACGAATGAGGTTTTCATGTAAATGAGGGTTCATGGTTTGCATATAAAAATGAATCAATTTTCCAAACATCAATAATGTGATTCCATAGTATGATATTTGAAATAGATCCTATGTTATATTTATATGATGTGAATATAAAAAATTTATAATTACCTTTTAAGGTACATTTGTGTGAAAAGAAAAGAACATTGATAGAACATAATTTAGATTCCCATGAATAGTACAATAGACATTAATAAAGTGAATTAATAGTATGATATTTTACATATATGTTATTCTATAATCATCATTTCTCCCACCCTTATCTGTATCTTACACATGATTCCCCTTATCAGTGGGGGTCACAAGGGGAGCCTCCTTAGAGTAAGAAGGCCCACGATCATTAACAGGAGATGGTTTCTTGCCCCTCCATCTACAGTTCTCTTCATCATGCCCTTAGACCTTGCAGAAGTTGCAAATCCTGTTTCTGTTACAGTCTGGTGTAATGTGTCAAAAAAATGACAATTCAGGCATAATTTTGGCTTTCTTTCATATAGGATTCCAAGGGTGAGGGTGTCATAATTTGTAGTTAACACCACTTCATTCAAAAAAGTAGTTGAAATATTGACTTCCACAATAATCCTAAAATAATGACCAAACATTGGATTTTCAGTCTGATTATTAAGCCTGATTGGATTCCCAACCGACGAGGCAATATCCTAGAAAATTTGGGGGTTCCAATAGAGCTAATTTAGATTACAGACCCTTATCGATATTTGTACGTATGTGTTCTTAACATAATTGGGATCAGAATTAGTGTCACACTCATGATTCCGTAGGATGCCAGGTTTGAGAGGGACCGGGCCAAAACTCCATCCACGACGCTTGATCTCATCTGAGGGGATGAAAATGCAGTAAAACCCACGTCCCATCGATTTCATCTTTCACTCAGTAACACCCCAGATCTCAACAAATCCTACCCCCTTCAGAATTAAAACCCGATGATGATTAAAAATCTACATAAATTTATTCTCTCCCCAACAGAACTTTGATTCTATAAGACATTTGCAAAACACCCCTTTAAAATTATCCTTCTATTAGACGCTACATAGTCAAGAAAAGATGAAGTACTCATGCCTTTGACACCATCAACAAATATTTTCTTGAGTCCATCACCCTGAAACCCACCATAATTCTTCTTTACATAAAGACTAAACAGATCATTGTGACTAAAGAAATCACCATTAACAAATCCATGAATGGAGTTCATGTAGGTTCATGAACCTATGGTTGCAAAAAGATTATTACCTCCCAGTTTATTGTCTGTCCTGATTGACTCTGGTAAAAGGTTTTCTATTCAAAATATTAATGATTATACTGAAGAGGATGATGATCATGCTTTAGATGAGCAAGTGACAAGTGCTCATAGTGGCACTTCTAATGACGTTTCTGAGAGGCATGTGGCACTAAGATCTAAAGGGCCTAGTACAAGGATCAAATCAAAATAACTGAAATCTTTTTTTGTAATTTTCAATGGATTAGGAAACCTCCCATAGTCATGTCCCTTAGACAACTTATTATTATGAACAAACCTTATTGGTTGGTATTTTCGAACCAAGGATGAAGTTTAAAAATTTTTGGTTTTTAAAATGGGCTTCTCTAGGTTACTACTTTGTCGAAAATAATCATCTCGATATGAACTCTAAATCCATGTGGGTGCTTAAGACTGATAGGGTTTAAATTAGTTCGGTTTTGACTGATTCTCAATCTATTACTCTCACATGATGATATGGTAATGACTCATTTTCAGGGATGTTTGTGTATGATTTTAATTTCAATAAAATAAGATGAGCAATACGGAGAAACATAGAATATATCTCTAAGAATATTCTGAGTAGCTAGGTTTTACATGGTGACGTCAATACTATTCTAGGACCTGAGGAAAAAACAGGTGATAACTTTTGTCGTGCCTCAGCTTCTAAACCGTTAGCTTGTATTGATAAATGTGGTCTCACTGAGGTACCTATTTCTGGATCTTTGTTTACATGATGTTGATTAACTATTAATGGGAGGCAGGTAAGTATGTTAGATACGTGCTTTGTGCATGTGGATGATAGGATTGCAGCGATTGATGTGTCTGGGTTAACTCTTATGTCATTAAATTCTGATCACAATCCTATTATTGTTAATGTTTTTTTGGACATTGATTTCAGTACCTCTTACCTTCAAGTTTAATAATGCTTGTCTGGTTATTCCGGGCTGCAAAGAAATTATCCTGGATTCCTGAAAAAATGATTATTTGGGTATCCCTTCTTACATTCATTGCTGCAAATGAATGTTTTTCAAGGAAATGCTGAAGAAATGGACCAATGACTCATTTTATTCCATTTATAATTACATTAGGTAGGTAAAAAATTCTCTATCAAACTACAAAAAAACTAGTTTGACTCAGGACATTCCAACTCAGAATGGGGTTCAGGCAACAACAAATCTAGAAAAACTCTTGGATCTGAAGGACATGTTGGAAAAAAAATCAGTTCAATATTAGATGGATGAAAAATGGAGACATAAATAAAAAGCTGTTTCATTATATGAATAGGGAGAAAAAGGGAAAGAGAAGTCTTCAAGCCATTAATATTGAGGGGAACCTTTTCTCCTCTGATAATGATATTTAAAATGCATCCATTAACTTCTTTGAGAAACTTTACTCAGATCATGGAGAAGATAACTCTGCGAAAACTCTTCAGTGTTTTGATCCTTCTATTAAGGATGATCAAAATAATAATCTTGTTGATATTGAAAAAGCAAGAGAGGTACATTAAACCCTTTTGTCCCTAAATTTTGACAGTGTAGAAAGCCCCAATGACTTTACATACAAATTCTTCTTGTTTTACTAGAATATTTTCCATCTTGATGTCACAAATTCTATGAATGATTATTTATATCAGACCATATGCCCTTTGGAATGAACTCCAACTTTATTACATTAATCCCTATGAAAGAAAATTCCATTGAAATTAAGGATTTCAGTCCTGTTGCTATTGGAAACACTGTACCAAAAGTGATTAACAAGATCATAACTCATCAATTGGGTGGTATTGTAAAGGGACTCATCTCTAGTAATCAATTTGGATTTGTGCCAGGACGGAACATTCAAAATTGACTCTTCACTGCCTTTGAGTGTGTCAATGACATGAGGAAAAAGGTAAAGGATGGTAACTTGGCATTGAATATTGGTATCTCCAAATATTTTGATACCATCAGATGGAGATTCCTTTTCACCATTCTCAAAATGAATGGGTTCTCGCAAAAGTTCATTGATATTATTGGCTCAATCCTTGAAAGTGTAAATCTTTAAATTCTTATCAATGTTTCTCCTAGGGGATTCTTTCAAAGATCAAGAGGCGTCAGGCAAGGAGAACCTCTCTCTGATATTCTTTTTTCTACTTCGGATGATTACTTAAGCTGGTGCCTCACCGATCTTTCCAATTTTCGATGGTATTAGAGGATGAAAATATGGCGAGAGATACAGGGCCCCTCACATCTATTCTATGATGATGATATTCTTATTTTTGGGAGAGGTGATAAAGAAATTTTCTCCTATATCAATGGAATATTCTCACACTATGAGGAGGTTTTAGGTCATGTCAATAATTAGGGTAAATCATCAGTTATGTTTAGTGGTGGCATTATCACATCGAGGCAATGTGGAGTGGCACGACAACTTGGTGTCAAGAGGGTAGCGCTTCCCTTCACATACCTTGGGGTTCAACTTTTCTAGGGTAGAGTTAAAAGGTGTCATTTGGATAATATTTCTCTGAAGATCACAAATTCATTAGAAAATTAGAATGGAAAAAAAATTGTCTCAAGATGGGAGGATATGTTTGGTCAACTCAATGATAACTTCGATGTTTGTTTATTAATTTTCCACGTATAGATGGCCTAGAACCCTAATAAATGAGCTAACTAGAAAGATTAAAAAATTTATTTGGATTGGCTCGGTTAATAAGAGGAAGCATTCACTATTTTATGGAATGACTGCATCAGTCCTTCCTACATGGGTGGATTGGATGTCAACGTTTTTAGATTATTCAATGAAACCTTGATCAACAAGTTTACATGGAACATAATTTCAAAATTCGAGGACTCCATGGATTTCATTCGAACTAGGTTCATTGAAAATATATATAATGGGTACTCTAACTAACATTAGTCATCATATTGGCCTTCCATCAAGCAATCCTATGCTGACCTTATGGTTTTCTTGAAATGGATTATGTGTAATAAATCTCCTCTCAACTTCTATACCTCTCCATGGATGTCTCGACCAATCTATGATGATAATTCTATCCCTCCACTCCTAAGAGAGACATACATCACTGATTTCCAAGGTAATTCAACAATGAAAAACATGATTCCGAATCATGTTGGCATGGAAATAACAAGGGAATACTACATAGATTGGGATACATTGGTATGGATGCCAAATCTAAATGGAATTTTCAATACAAGGAATGCTACAGATAACTATGTGGTGCTTCCCTGGATCCTCCATCTTGGGTCAATGAATTTTAGAATCCCTTCATCCCCCTAGCCTCATTATTGCTCATCTAGAATATCTAGAAAAATCAGATTCTCTTGCAGGCCATGCTGCAGCGGTCTTGACTCAAACTGTCTATAGTTTGGATGCTATGCCTGCAGGCAGATGAAACTTCTGATCATGTATTTGTCTCTTACATGTTCGCTTCTAGGTTATGGTCATATGTGCTAGGTATTTTTCACTACTGTATTCCCTCCTAATCAGTTAGAGGTATATTGGAATTCACTAGAAGGATTGATTGTAGCGAGTAGGTCCAATCTCTCCTTCAATCAGCTGTGACCATCCTGTTTTCTTTCATATGGAAGGCAAGAAATTTCTTGATTTTTAACAACATTGCTCCCTCATTCTAGAATGGTGTAGTGGAGATACATTGTGCAATCAGAACTTCTTCCAACATCCAAACTGGTACCATGAGGAATGATGCTTCTCAACTTTTTTCGAGGTCCATTGGTCTTAATGACAGGGCAAAGAAACCATTGATGATGAAACATTTTTGCTGGATCCCACCCATCTCTCGATGGTCGAAGGTTAATGTTGATGGGGTGGCTTTTTACACGCCAGGTCCTTCTAGATGTAGTGGTGTCTTCCGCACTCACATGGGGTTCGTTAAAGGGTGATTCTTCCACTATATTGGCAATGCATTTTATATTTAAGTGGAGCAGTAGGCTATGATAAAGGCTATCTGGTATTTTGTCCAATTTTGATGGCATGATCTATGGATTGAGTTAGACTCCTCTGTTTTAGTTAAAATCCTTAGATATCGGTCAAGGAATGTTCCATGGAGGATGTTACCAGTTTGGGTGGAATGCCTCCGGCTTGCAGACTCACTCTCACTTAATGTTCTACATGTTTTTCATGAGGCCAATCAAGTTGTGGATGCTCTCTCCATGAGATCTATTGGAGAGGTGAGTTCTAGTTGGTCCTGTGTATCACTAGAGTTTTGTAATAGATTTTTGCAGGCCTATTTTCATGGTGAGACATGTACTTGTCTTTTTAGATCGCCTCTCTAATACTACTCTGTGTACATTACTATTTAATTATTATATTTTATTTGGAGTAGGAATCCCTACCTCCCAAACTTCATGGTATTGTATATTCCTGTGATTTTATTATAAAAAGATTAGAGTACTTTTTAGGTACATTTAGTAGAAAATAAATGAAGGTTGATAGAATAAAATTGGGATGTCCATGCACAGTATTATAAAAATCAATAAAGAAATTCCACAATATTCTATTTCACATTAATTCTATGGTATATTCCTAAGATGTGAATTTGAGAAATTTAGCATACTATATGTTCAATATATATTTGAGAATCAAAATATATTAGAATTTCATCAATAAAATTCTATGGTGCTACATGAATAAAGAATTATTTTTGACTGATGTGCTTTGTGAATTGTAATGATTTGAGAACATCCTTTCAAGATGCAATGGTGGTCCATTGCAGGTTCCCATGTCGTTCGCGGATGAATTTTTATTTTTGGGTGATGAGTAGCTTTGTGGGTGGTGTCCTTTGTGAACAACCATTTCGATAGTGGATATGGAGAGATAAACCAATGTAAACTACTTTTCATGATTTAATAATCATCATGCACTCAATGGTTTGATGACCTACTTTTTTTTGGCTATAAATACAAGGAAAACTATATCTCTAAAGGAGATCAATAATTTGATATAAGTGTTAATTTTGTTCATAAGATATTTTTATGATCTATTTGGATTCCACAATGAAATTTTTTCTTTTTCCAATGGATAAAATTTAATGTGAGGTTCAATGTTTAGAGTTCTGATATGCTATGTGAATTGATTCCCAATGTGGTCTAATGTTATACTTCTTTCTTTGTAGGTGAAGTTAAATGAAAACTTCAAAAATAATTTAAAGAATATTCAAGAATCATTTTTCTAAAAATAAATAATTTCATCCAATATTACATGAATTTTCTTATATACAATGCTATGATCATTTCATGATCATATGAACAATTTAGAAAACTATTAGAAGAATATACTATGAATAAAAAAGTGTATTGTTATACAATGCGAGAATTAATTTTCTATGAATCAATAAATATAACCAACAGTATGTGACATATCATATTTTATATTCTATGATAATTTTACAATCATATGGATGATTTAGAAAAATATTTGAAGAATGTATAGTGAATAGAAATGTGACGTTTTATACGACACATGAATCAGTTTGGTAAGAATCAAAGAAGTGGACCAACATAAGGCTACATGTCATACATGCTATGATATTATCATTTTATGATCTTTGGAACAATTTAATATACTATTTGAACAATAAAAAGAGGATAAAAAATTTATGTCAAATATAATCAGAGCATCAGTACGCTATGCATCAATAAGTGGACTAATAGTATGTTACATATCATATGTTCTATTATATGATAATTTCCTGATCATTGGAACAATTTATCATAATATTTGATCAACATAAAAGGAATATAAAACTAATGTGAAATATGATCTGAGCATCAGTATGCTCTGAATCAAATAAGTGGATCAACAATACACCACATATCATAAATTATATGTTATGATCATTTCACGTGTATGAGTTCAACTCAGTTTACTTTTTTAATTTTACAAAGTTGATATGAAAATTGGAAGTCCATGAAATAAATATTATTGCATGTGTAATTGAGTGGCGATTCAGAGTAAAAATTATTCTTACCTATGCAAGTCTCTATCTTTCATAATATAATAGTGAAGAAATATTTGGCATCACATGCACACATTATTTAATTTTGGAATTCATAATAATAATGAAGAATCATTCACCTATATAAATATAAGAAATATTTTATTGTCAATATAGATTAGAAGTTGAAGAGATTAAAGCCAGAATATACTTATAGGTGAAGGAAACCTTGTCTGATCATTCAGTAATATGAGAAGATCCAGATAATTAATGATCTTATGTGAATGGGTTTCAAGACCAAAAATATTATTTAATGAACCTATTGAAGATATTTAATTTCTCCTTGCATATAAGAGATTCATTACACTCATGGATGAAGATATATTTCAAGTGTTTCATTTGAAACTACAAGAAAACATATATATTTCTATGTTTCGATCAAGAACATTTATAAGAAGGGTCTTCCTACTGTGGTTTCTACACAGTTACAGAAGAGGTTTGAATATGGGGTTTCTAACCAGTATAGAAAGGATAATAGAATATTGTTGGGGTGTATAACTATGATCAATTATAGGATTTACTATTGGGGTCTATATCAAGTTGTTTCCTTATTCATTGTAATCACCATCTAATATATTGTAGAATCCATGTTGGGAGATTAACCAACATGGAATGGGTTAAAACAAATTACCGAACCTTTTAAAAATTGTATTCTATGATACCATTTTTTATTTCTACATATGAAGTGATATTTTTAGAAATAACATAGTTGATTTTAAACCATTAACATTTTAAGTGGTTAAATTAAAAAATAAAAAATAAAAAATTAAATCACTAATTCACCTCTCTGATTGTTCAGTCTATCTTGGGGAAATACAATTTTTATCAGATCCCAGATCCCTCTTATGATAAAAAAGTATTCCAGAACTATTTTTTAAATCCATTATCAAGTGCATATTTTTGGAATTGTTTGCATTACATCGAATAGATATATAATAATTTACTCTTAATGATAAGAATATTTTGGGTTCCTACAAAAATCATAAGAATATGAAGATAATAGTGGAAATGTAGTTAAAGAAGAATCCAAATGTTAATGATGAAATACCACTGAATAATGGTAATTATATTATTACACGTAGTAATTATTATAAATATTATGATTCTACTAATTAGCTACTACATGGATAATAAATCACATGGAGATATTCATTTTGAATTAAAATAACACTTGATGAATGTTCCAAATAAAGTGGGTAAGTGTATTCTCGCCACTATCAAGGTACTCTTTTTTGAAAAAGCACAACTAGAATAATAGTTTGAATAATTAGAGGATTCACTAATTAAGAAGTTTAGAAAGTGAATAACTCTAAAAAAACTAGTGGAAGTAAGGGAACCATTAATTTTTCATACTAAATAATAATTTAAAAGGTATAACTGTAAGAACGGTGTATTTGAGATTAATTTTTAATAACCCTTTCATGGACTTGAAAAATTGCACAATGGTTTTATGGATGTCAAGAATTATCAACTAGATATCAAATCTAAGAGGATTTAAGAGATTAAATCATTTTTGCAATAGAAGATTGTATTGCATTAAGTGGGTGTTAAGAATACGAGGAATGATTTTGAAGATAAAGTGGATTTTTTTGAAGATCATAATAATTCCCTCATCATGAGATATCATGAATTTAAAATTCATTTTTCCAATTATATAAATACATATGCTGAGAACATAGAATTAAAGATGTATGTATCTACTTTAACCAAATTCACTTTCAAGGATTGCACTGTTAAATAATATTCTTCGTATATTAATAAGATTATTACATCATCTAATGATCTTTCCAATGAAAAATTAATGAAAGAGGTACCATCCATATCCCAATGTAATAATTTATTTAGTTTTTCTCATTAAAAATTTATGGTTTCAATAAAAACTGTTTAGAAATATGGATGATGAGAAATGGAGAAGTACCTACCACCATGTTAATGGTGTTTATAAGAGGATGTATAAATTATTTTTCCTCACATGAATCTGAGAAGGTGGTGAAGACAACCTAAAAACATTATGATATAAATTTTAGAAAATAATCAGATGATAAAATAGGATCAAGGTTTGTGGTTAAATGTTATTGTTGCAATAGATTTGGAAAAATTTTGTGTATTATTGGTACAATATTTTAAATTCTATAACAAAAATTAATCCAATACAAGGTGGAAAAATTCCAGAGATGATACAATAAAATTTACAAACTAAGAAAATAATATTAGTCCTAATAAGTTTTTTTAGATGAGATACATAGAATCAATTAATAAGAAGGACTTGAAAAAACTAGGTCCATGAAGTGGAAAATGAGTGCTAAATCTCATAATACATATATTAATAATTTCACTCATGTTAATCCATCTTGAAATTCCAAACTAGATGTAAATATCCTAAATATATTCCTATGAATTTTTCAACTGATTTGGAGAAATCTAGAACGTTATAAGATGAAAAATAAAAATGTCATACTAAAGTTAAAATGAAGATTCCACTTTAAGAAGGATAATTTCAAGAGAGGTTTTCATAAATAGAAAACTCAGTTGTTGATAATTTTCTATGTGAGATATTCTATAAATATATATATATAATGCAAGAGGATTCTTCACCACATTTCCATCACAATAAGAAGTCTTTAAGTCAATTTATCTTGCTTTAGAAATATATAAGACATTGAGGATAAAGAAAGAATAACTATCTCACACAATGAAATGATAGGTGTTATATGAATAATGTCACTAAATGATAAATTATATTTAAAATATAGTTGTGGAATCATGAATTCTGGAGAAAGTAGAGTAAATTTCTTGAGAAAACTGTCTCAATTTTTATTTTAAAATTGAGGAACATGTGTCCCCTCCTTATTACCACATATATTTGTGTAATTTTTGAAGTAAACCTTTTTTGGATTTAAGGAAATGTTTGATGCTATGACTTATGGATATCATGATGATATTGTACTTCATGGTGTTTACTGATTTCCATGAAATGGTAAAAAGTGTGTATACCTTGAGGGTAAGCATCGATGAGATGAAACTATTAAATAATCATTTAAAAGTGAATGTGGTAAATGTAAATATATTTATAAAATTTGATGTTTTGGTATTCTAATAACACATTCATCCCTTGTTCCAAACTATATTAATCATATAAATTAATGGGGAGTGCTTTATTAATGATTATATAAGAAAAGAGGTGGTCAATATCATTTTCACTAGGATTTTTAATGTTTTTCTGGAAGTATGTGAATGATATAGTATTTCATTGATTAATTGCATTATTTATAAACCCTATAATAAGTGTATAGGATTTATGATCATGATTTCACATGCATTGTATTTATGGACAAATTAGAAAACATTGGTTGCATCTCTCTTATATTCTACACCATGTGAGTCAATGTGGAATTATATTGATTAACTAAATGATGTTTTCTAATAGAATAATATGAGAGAATTCATCTATTTGATGTGATAAAGAAATTTTCATATATGGGAGTTAACCACATTTTTGAGAAAAATGTGAGATGAGAAGATCCACAACTTACCCTTTTCATTTTTTTTGGCAAGGTGGAGAAAAATATTGACTTGTTAATGTGTAGAAGTATCGACAAAAAATTTAAAGGGGGGATTTATGAAAACAAGGTCATGATTTATGAATGAATTTTTTTTGTTAGTATATCATAATGTCAATATATATTGATGAATTATAGAGGAGCTGGGGATGCTTGATGTGGTGATGCCTGGAGAATTTTTATGGAATTATGTCATGGAATTGGATGACATGCTCGACAAATTATCCATATTAATTATGTATATTATTGTGATGGTATTAAAAGTAATTCAATACATGTTTTTATTGTGATGTATATCTACAGAATGTGAAATACTGTGAAAATTCTTATTTTCATGAAGTTATGAAGAAGATTTCAAGAATATGGACATGAAAAATGTGTGTATATATATATCAATAAGAAGAATAAAATTTGGCAATTTTTAACTTGTCATAAATCTCAGGGACTTGTGTCAATAGTGGGACATTGTTTTCAACCTGGAATATTATTGATGTTTATGAAAATATTCATATTCATACGGATTTGATTTGAAAGTAATGTAATATAACTATATTTGGAATGAGGTTTTGATGATGTGTTTTTATGAAAAATGATATGTTACAAAATCATGTTCAATTAGGGACCATCTAATGCTCATTGGAATTATGTAAATCAGATAAGTATGGATTTCGAGAAACTGTAAGAAACGTTTTCTAAGATGAGTCTGCGAATGAGGCTTCCATATAAATGGGGTTTCATGGTTTTCAGTTAAAAATACAATAGTTCAACAATCATAAATAAAATGATACCATATTATGATATTTTACATCGATTCCATGTTATATTTATGTGGGGGATTATAAAAAATTTGGCATACAATTTGAGGTACATCCAGTGGAAAATCAAAGCTGGTTGATAGAACACAATTGATATTCCCATTCATAGTACACTAATCATCAATAAAGTGATTTTATAGTATGTTATTTTACATATATGATATTATATATTCATGTTAGGTTAATATAAGAAATTTAACATACTATTTGAGGTTCATTCATTGGAAAATAAAATCTAGTTGATAGAACACAATTGAGATGCCCATACACAGTATGCTAAACATCAATAATGTTATTCCATAGTACATTGTTTGACATAGATGCCATAATATATAAATGAGATGTATATTGGAACAATTTATCATACTATATGTGAAATATATAGTTAATAAGTGTACTATATAAGAATTTCATCACTATAATTCTATGGTGGTACGTGAATGAAGAATTCGCCACAAATGAAATGCTTCATGGATAAAAATGCATTGAAATCTACCATACTGTATGTGGTGATGATCCTTTGTGGGGTTTTATGTAGTTTTTAGATGAATATTTCTTCATGGATGATGTGAGAATTTTTGGGTGTATTTCTTTGCAGAAAACTGTGCTAATGGAAGATATGCTAAACTGAACATATTTAAACATCATTCCATGATTAAAAAATTTCCTTGCACTAAATGGATTGATAATTTCTATTTTTTCCTATAAATACAAGGCTTACTCTCTTTCTAATAATGATAGATAATTTGGTAGAAGTGTTTATAATGAGAGGAAGTTCTTATTTTCCTCCATTTGGGATCTGTAAAAAAAATTCTTTTAGAAAAGGATTAAATGTTGTGTAAGTTTCTATTATAAGAGAGGCACTATGATAAGTGTACTTATTTTCTATGAGGTTAAGTGATATTATATTTTCAATGCAGGTATATATCTTTGAAAACATTAAAAATAAATCAAATTATATTCAAGAATCATTTCTCTAAGAATCATGAAATTCAACCAACAATATGCAAGTTTTCATATATGTTATGGTATGATCATTTCATGATCATAAGATTTTTTAAAAAATATCTGAAGATTATAATGTGAATAGAAAAGTGATGTTATATGTGAGAAAGGAATAAGTTACTATGAATGAAGTCAAAAACAATTATGCAACATATCATATCTGCGATGTTGTGATCTTTTAATGATGATAAGAACAATTTAAAAAATTATTTGAAGAACGTATAGTGAATAGAAAATTGATGAGAAATGTTTTGAAAGAATAAATTTGATAATAATCAAATAAGTAGACCTGTAGTATGCTACATATCATACATGATATGATATGATCATTGAAAAAAATAGTATAAATTTTTAACAATATAAAGTGAATAGAAAATAGGTGTGAAATATGAATCATGCATCAAAACACTAAGAATCAATGAATTAGACCCACAATATGATTAATTTCATACATGATATGCTATTATTATTTATTGATCATTGGAACATTTTTTTATATTTATCAATCAATATACAATGAATAGAAAACTTTTGTGCAATATGATACAAGAATCATTAAACTAAGCAACAAAGAAGTAGACCAAAAGAATGTGACATATCATAAATGCTATGTTATAATCATTTTATGTGTGTAGGATCAATTTAGAATATTGTTTTATGTATACAAAGTGGATAAGATAACGCAATGTCTATGAAATACACATGGTTTTATAATGTATTTATAGTGAGAGTCAAAAATATAGATTATTCTATGTTTTTGAAGTATATATCTTGCATTAAATTATATTGATCAATATTTTTTCCACTTGCACGTATTATTTGAGTTAGGGAACTCGTCATAAGAATCATGAATCATTGCCTCAGAAGAAATCTTAGAAACATATAATCAACATTAAACAATCCATGACGGGGGATTAAAAAACATAAAAATGTGTATGTATTTATATTAAACTTATAAATACTGTGTGTTGTGATATTACTAGTAATTTATACATATTAAGAGAGACTATGAGATATCTCCTAGTATATTGATAACCTCATGATGTTTAGGAGGTTGAATTAAAAAGAAAAAAATTGAAGAAGAAAACAAATGATTCACCCCCTCTATTTTTTCAATCTGTCCTATGGAACTATAGATTATATGAAAACATTTTCATCGAGACACTGAGGGAAGAGAGATCCAATGTGCTTATGTGAGTCGATCAGGGCACTGTGATAGTTATATAATATCCAATATTCTTTAAAGATATTCATTGTTTTTCAATGATGTAACTTGTTGATGAGGCATTGAGTGAAATATTCTTCAAGGAAGGTCTCATAAAATTTGTTTGATCTCAAGCCAATGTGCCCATATTGACCACTATTACTGATATCATTAATAATTAACTCATTAAATTATAGAAATTGAGAGAGGGTGGGGTGAAAAGTATAGTCGTATAGTCTCTCAGCCTGGTTGTTCAACATCCAATGAAATGAAGAGAATATTTGAGGATTACCGTGATATGAGCACCATCCAGACCACTAGGTTTAGTAGTATATATTTCTTTCATTAATGTGATAGACCGAGACACATGAGGAATCAGGGTGATCATGACCCAGTGGAGTTTTGGGATTGCGGAAGGATGGGCCATGTGCAACATTTCTGTAGGACCTTCCATTCAGATGTTAATGTAAGTTGGATAGCCTCAACTCTGGAATCAGGATAAGGAATGGTTTCTCTACATTAGGTTGGGATCTAGAGTGGTATGGTCATTTTGGAAATGTTGGTTTTGGTTGTGGTTGGGGAATTTAAGAACTACTTATACCTAGACAATAGAGTGTCCTTGCATTGGGTAGTGAGGTTATATCACAGGTTTGTTGTTTATGATAAATATATTCTTCACATCCTACCCTAAGGGATCAGGGTGTTGGACTATATAGAGTGAGAGGTATGATCTTAGTAGCCTCTACTCTTTTATTTGTACTTTTTTACATAGGTTCATCTCATAGTTTGATATTTATACATGTGGTGGAGTTCCATGGGCTTGTAATTTAGTTTTACATGGGCATTATATTTTTTAATACTCAATTTTATATTAGGAAATAGTATGTATGTCAGTACATGGAGTTCCCCCTTGAGATTGGTGGGTATCAATTTGTCTGGGATCTTTTTTGCCTTAGGATTATCAAGTATGATGTCATACATGGTATGTAATATCTATTATCTTATCGAGCCTCCATTGATTTTAATCACCATAGGGTGACATTCACATCACCAAATGTTGGAGTGTTTATTAACAAGGATGAACGGGATGTCCCGGCATTCTGAGATGGACAAAAGCATCGTGGGATGGGAGGGAGGAAACCCCAGATTACAAGCATTTATCTGGATGATAGAAATCATGTTAGATAGAATTTCATCCAGTGGTTTATCATTTCATGAATTCTATCACCGAATTGTTTTCTGGTTTACCTCCTAATATAGAGGTTGGGTTCTCCATCGAGCTAGTTTTAGGATCAACACTAATATCCATTCCTCTTTACAGGATGAATAATATGGAATTACAAGAGCTGAAGAGGTAGATCGAGGAATTGGAGATAAAGGGGATTATTCGGACCAGTACTTCTATGTGCGGTTGACTGGTACCTATGGAGAAAAAGCTAGATAATAAACATATGATATTAATGGATTAATGGAAATTGGAAAAAATGATGGTCAAGAACTAGTATCCCATTCCATAGATATATTACCTTTTTATAAGGTTTTCAAAGATCAGGTGTACTAAAAAATTGATTTGAGATCAGGATATCACCAGTTACATGTTCGACCAGCAGACATACGTTATATAGATTTTTGTAGTAGTTATGGTCTATATGAGTATCTGGTTATTTCATTCAGCCTAATGAACATATCAGTGGTTTGCAGGGATCTAATAAACATTGTATTTTCATATTTATATAGATTCTTTTATTGTGGTTTTTGTTGATGTTATCTTGGTGTATTATCACAATTGACATTACCATGAAAATCATGTTAGTACAATTTTTATGCACTGATATAGAATCATGTATATTTTAATCTCACAAAGTTCAACTTTGGGAAGGATAATATTCAATACCTAGGTCATACTATCTTAGATATAGTAGTATCGATTGATCCAAAGAAGTTGAGAGTGGTATTTTCATGGGAGCATCCCAAGAATTTCATTTAAAAACATTGTTTCTTAGGGTTAGTGGGATATTATAATCATTTGATATAGGACTTACAATGCCTAGAATAACTACTTATGGGAATGACTAAGAAGGGTCTGATGTTTTTATCTATAGATACCTATGAGATAGAATTTTAGGAACTGAAATGGAGACTAACCTCAGTACTTGTCCTGATTCTTCCAGAGCAGGGAAGAAGCAACACTATATATTGTGATTCATCAGGCTTCCTGATAGATGTAGTTATGATTTAGGGTGATATATGTAAATTTGGAAAAACTACAGTGATAACAAAAGAGTTGGTGATTTGTGTTATTTCAAAAATTTCACAATTTTATTGATTCACATCAATAGTAGACAGAGGTGGAGATGTTTTTGTATGAGGGTATATGTAGCGAAAATGAACAGAGAACAAAGAAAAAAAAATTATAATTGTTCAGGGCACGAAGATCTTCTATTCCACTCCATAAATCACCATCTTAGCGGGATTGGTGAATGTCACTAGTAAGGTCCTCGTATCATAAGACTGATCCACAACTAAGTGCTGGTAGTTGTCACCCTTACAAATAAAGGATTATAAAACAGATCCTTCAGATTATTTTATATGGAACTGATAAAACCACAGCTTAGTGCAAGAATATGAAACTCCACCATGACTGAATATGAACAGCCAAAACACAAGAGATATATGATGTAGTTTGATGATAAACAGTTAAAGATTGTAGTTACATTAGCACACAACTGATAAAATAATGATTTTTGATATTAAAATAAAATACACATTCAAATATATTTGAAGAGATATGGTTTCACAAGAGATCTTCTCTTTTAAGAACAGAAACAAAAATAGAGCATCACTCTTCCAAAATTAAACATGTATATCTCCAAAAAGTATTCCTTGTTTATGGGATGCTTGATTGCTACAGAACTATAAAAACATATCACAGGAAGAATTCAACGAATAATATTTTCACAAATATCTGAGAGGTATTCACAGATCCAAAGAGATTTTTTATAGATCATACTCATAGAGATATATAATGATAAATATCCATCACAATTTCAGATCTATAAAAGACTCATGATAAATCAAGTGAATTCAAATTCAAAAAAACAACTCTGAGTATCCACAACTTCCCTTAAGAATAAGAGTAAAAATCTCCATTCAAAAGGGCTCTCTAAATCATTAAAAATGATATTTTAAATTTTTTAAATAGATAATTAAATCAACCTAACATTCTACAAAGACAGTTGCAAAAAGCTCCGATAACGATGTAAATTTTAATTTTCGACGTTGAAAAGTCAAACGTAAGGTTTTTTCACAAAATGAGAAAAACAAAAAATATAGGGTTGATGATCTTTTAATTTATCCAAATCAGCATAGATCTCTGAATGTAACATTTATTATTCATTCATTCACTTTTCCATAAAGCATGGTTAACAATGTAAGGTTGAATACAGAAGTATGGTTGATGATCCATACATTTGTAATGTTTCATACATTCATAGGTTTCTTTATGCATACTTTTTCCTTGTAAAAATAATAAGATATTTATCTAAAAGTAATGTTTCTTAAAAATAATTTCCTTTATCCATTAAGTTGATTAACCATATTAGGTGATCATTCAACATAAATATAAGGGTTTTTCCATATGATACTTTTTTTGACGTATTGAAAGAATAGTATTTATATTAAATGAAAAATTGTGAACATTGTTTCTCTAAAACGTTGATTAATATTCTAAACACATTAACGAATATTTATCACAAATAAATATTGAATATTATTTCAAGATAAGTATTATAAATTACTTGAAATAGACTCAAAATAAAATCAATAGTATAAAAATAACGGAATTTGTGAGCACCAAAATCAATAATATTTTTAGAGTATTGTTAAGAAAATACATTCCCAACAATCTCCCCCTTTTTTTATGATCATAAAATCCATAAATTAAAACTATAATCGTAGGAATATAATTTATTGTTTTAAAGCATTAAAAGAAAATAATTTTGATTCAATAGAATTATTACAATAAAGAAGAAATATTTAATGTTATACCAAAGGAAATTTTCAAATAAATATCAATGTTTATCAATTTTTTTCAAATAAATGTAATTTTGTGTTTGTCTAAATTTCTCTCCCTTTTTGTGATATAGAAAAAAAAATTAGAAACAGATTAAAACAATTTTAATATTAAATATAATGATAAGTGAATGTTATAAGTAACTATAATGAATAATGAGAATTGTATTTTGTCTCACATAAAAAATATAAAAGAAGATAAAATAATAAAATGTAACATACATACAAGAAAAATGTTCAATGATCAATAAAGAAATTAATACAATAAATCTTGTGACTACGAAACAAAACCTATTATTATCATGGTTCATGGTAAGAAAAAGGATATAGATTTGCTAGGTTTGAATTTTGAATGGATTCACACATCTCCTTCACCTCATCCATCTACAATCTTAGCTTCTTCATTAAATTATCTCCCATATGAATTATCAACATCCTAGATTAATTCTTGACATGTTGATTATCCACTATGTTGGACTTCAGAAACTCATAATTACTTTCCTCTTGCTTCATGAATATCTCTAACTTCTCTAAAAACTAAGTCAAAATCAATCTAATGCTAGGATCTCCTTGAGTTTACTGATCAATAAGAAATTTATTATTGTCCAATAAAACTAAAAATGGTTAACTGTTTCATTGAAGGTACTGATGATGAGGATTCTTATTTTCCATAACAGATTTAATGGCCCAAAATCTTCTAATTAAATAAGGACTTATAGCAGAGGTAGGAGTAGATGTACTTTATTGATTCACCAATCCTTTTACTGATTCAAATTGACTTCCCAGATAACACATTAAGTCTAAAAAAATTTTCTTCAAAACATTATCATATTTGATCTTCCCAATCACATTTAACATGTCTCTATTGAAGGCCGCAAAATACCTTTATGAAACAATATTCACATAATGTTTCTGAATATTTTTATTTATAATTTTATGCTACTACCACAAACTGGAATTCTCTTCCTGAGACTTGTTGAATTTAATCACAATTTCTTCAACTTGAGGAGATAATGAATTATATTCCCCTCAACTTAATTCATAGCATGATTTTCACCCTCATTTGGGAAAGGATATCCCACTGTTTTCATTACTATTTCTTCACATGAAAAAGTTCGATTATCTAAAACTTCAGTTTGAGCACCATAAATATGTTCTGATTGTCTGACAATCTGATATACACTCAATGTTCAAATTTCTATAACTGAATTTAGTAAAATCTTTAACTGAACATTTTCATTTTTTTCATTCTTTTCATGAACTCTTTATACAAGAAATATCTCTTTCACCTAATCATTTACCCTTGGTATAGTATAAAGCACTCTATAAAGACTCTCCACTGTAATTTCCTCTACAATAATAGTTTCTTATAAATGAAACGAGATTGTTGCTTCTCCAGAAGCCAAACTTTTCTCTTAAACTTGAGTGGCGTCTCTATTTCATAGTTTCATAAGAAGTATCTATTGACTCTATTCTTCCTCTTCCTTTTTTTTTAAATCTAATATTCCTCTGATTTGGTTGAGAAATTTTAATTTTTTCAGGATTTAGCTGCAAACTATTTTTGAACAAATGCTTGCTCCCCCTGAGAAAAATCACATGATCTCTATTTCTCCTCAGCTGCAACAACCAAAATATTTTCTTTTACAGTTTTCTAGATGAATCCATGCCTTATTAGTGATCCAGAATTCAGAAAATTACTATGATGACATTTTACTACTGTATCCACCAATATGAACATGTCTATATTAAA
This sequence comes from Viscum album, assembly GCA_963277665.1. Lineage (NCBI taxonomy): Eukaryota > Viridiplantae > Streptophyta > Magnoliopsida > Santalales > Viscaceae > Viscum > Viscum album. The sequence continues at coordinate 828,134,899 of OY728162.1, forward strand.
AACATCCTTGAGATTATCCATATAGATGGATAAAAATTCATTATTTCATCTGGTGGACATCAATACTGAAGATACTGAAATAAATATCGCATAAAATTCAATTTTATATCACATAAAAACAAAAACATGATATAAATGTTTGGGTAATGAATTTTCTCCACCGCATCCATCATTAGTGTTATTCGACTCTAAATAAGCTTAATCAAAATTTTATGGTAAGCCTCTAATTCCTTAACAAATATCTTTTTGATGTGATTCAAATTTAACAGAATATACATGATGTCTTTAGAATAATGTTCCTTATCACCAATCGATCTATGATTGAAATGGAAAAATAATTCATTAAGGAATTTCAAAAAAATCATCCTCTATAGACGAAATTGTGAAATCCTTATCTTTAATACTAGAAAAAAATGCCCTCTGAATCTCCAAAAATAAACTGTACACTCATATAAAAAAAATATAACACTACCTTGTAATGAAATTCTGAGTTGATTTCATTGAAATATGTCTCGAGTCCTTTAAATTCCGACAGTTGTTTTAGGATAATGTATGTCTGATATAACCATTCAAGATCAACCACTATTCCATGAAGAATTTATCTACTTATAACTCTTGGTCATTTTGGGTTTCGTTCTTCTCCTTCTTCAACTATCTTTATTTTTGTCATATATAAAGATTTGAAAATATGATGTTTTCAGATCATAGGGAATAGAAGGAAAAACAATGATTGAGGGTTAGGTGCAATGATTTTTGGGTAAAGGGCGGGTATGGTAGAAAAAGGGATTATTACAAATGACAGTTGTCCTCGTTTCCAGTGTCGCAGTGTAATTATAACCAAAGTTTAATAACTACACTGTGTAAATAAATTTATGATGAAATAGATTAACAGATATATTTTAATATTAAAATCTGAAAAGTAAATTATATTTACAGAAATAAATTAGGCGTAAAATAAATTGAATTAAAATAAAAGTAAAAATTGATATTTAATTTCAAATTAAATAAACATAACTCCCCTGAATAAAATCAAATCACGGAGTGGAAAGTGTTTTAGTAAAAATATCATCTAATTGATATTTATTGTTAAGAAATTCTAAGGATATATCCTATTTATGAACATTATCTCTAATAAAATGATGACTAATATCATTATGATTAGTTGTAGAATGACTTATTGGATTTTTTTTGAAATGTTTATAGCACTTGTATAATCACATAAAATAGTTGTATTATTAAAATTATGCCAAAAGTCTATTAGAGTGTTTTTCATCCACAACACTTGTGCACAAAAACTGCCTATAGATACATACTCTACTTCATCTGTTGATAATGCAACCGAGTGTTTCTTTATTATTGACAATGACACTATCAATTTTCTTAAAAAGTAACAGGTTCTTGATGTTCTTTTTTATTATAATCTACAACCTCCAAAATCTGCATCTACATTTGGAAATAAATTAAAATCACATGTTTTTGGACAAATAAGAGATTGAAAAAATGTTCATTTTAAATATCTAAAAATCCTTTTTCAACAGAATAATGGGGTTCTTCTTGATTTGATTGAATTCTAGTAAAAAGTCATAGTGAGAACATAATATCAGGTCTTCTAGCAGTAAGATATAGTAATCTTCCAATCATACCTCTATATAACTTTTTTTCCACTGGTTTTCTAGCTTCATCCAAATAAAGATTAAAATTAGTACAAATGGGAGTTCAATATGTCTTGGTGTTTTCTAGACTAATATTTTTAAATAAATCAGTAATATATTTACATTGATTTAATACAATTCCAGAATCTTTTTAATAAATTTGATGTCCTTAAAAGAAAATTAATTCACCCATCATGCTAATTTTAAATTCTATTTTCATATGTTTGAAAAAATCATTACAAAGTTTTTTATTTGTTGATCCAAAAATAACATCATCCACTCAGATTTGAACAAATAATAAATAAGAAAAAAAAATTTCTTAAAGAAGGTTGGGTCTTCCAAACCAACAGTAAGACCATTTTTTAAAATAAATGAACTTAATCATTCATACCTAGCTCTAGGTTCTTGTTTAAGGTGATATAGATCTTTATAATGTTTAAAAAAAAATTGGGTTTTTGATAATTTTCAAAACTAGATGGTTTCTCAACATAAATGTCCTCCATTAAAAATCTTTTAAAAGGTATATTTTACATCCATATAATATAATTTAAAATTCATATGAGATGCATTGTGAAAAATAATTTTAATTACTTATAGTCTATCTACAAGAGAAAAGGATTCATTATAAGATATACCTTCTCCTTGATTATACCCTTTGGATACTAGACTATATTTTTTTCTAGTTATAATACATTGATCATATTATTTATTTCTAAAGACCCATTTAGTAAATATAACTATATTATTCGATGGAATTTCCAGTAATTTACATACATTATTTATTTTAAACTAATTTATAACTTCTTTCATTGATAAAATCCAACTTTCATCTTCTAAAGTTTCTTCAAATGACATAGGCTCTAGATGAGAAAGAAAAAAAAAGAATATTCCACTATGTTTCCTACACTTATTCTTGTTTTTATTCTTATGTAAAGATCTCTTATAATAGCCTCTAAAGGGTGATTCTTTAGGATTATAGACTCTCTAGGAAAAGAAATTTTGGGTTCATCTTTATCATGTTTATCTAAACTAGGCTGAATTTTATTTATATATTCAAAATCACTTTTCATGTTATCATGTATCATGTTGTTAGAAGAATCATCAGCTTCATTTGTCTGATATTTCTCTTTATTAAACCTATTTCACATTAGTTGATTCTTGAAAAATCCATGACATTTTATTAAATACTATATAATATTTAGAATTTTCAAAATATCCTATGAATATTCCTTCATCAGGTTTTGGATTGAACTTACCAACATTATCATTGGTGTTCAAAATATATACCATGCATCCAAAAACCATAAAGTACATTGATGTATGATTTATGTTATTCCGAATTTCATAAGGATCAATTTTAAAAATAGGTCAAATTAAAATACTATTTATAATATATAATTCTATGTTTAGAGCTTCTGCCCAAAATTATGTTGGAGGAATGTATTCATTTAGCATAGTCCTAGCCATTTCTGGAATAGTTTTGTTTCTTCTTTTAGCAATTCATTTTTGTTGAGGTGTTCTTGGTGAAGAGAAGGAGTTTTTAATACCTATATATGAGAAACAAGTATTAAATTCATTATTCTAAAACTCCCCACCATGATCACATATCAATGAAATTATCTTAAAATCCTTTTCATTTTCAATACTTTTACAAAAACATCCAGACATAGAAAAAGATTCCTTTTTGAGTTTTAGAAAATATACCCATGTAAATATAGAATAATCATCAACTAAAACATATACATATAATTTACCATCAAAACATTCTATTCAAGATGGTCCAAAAAATCCATTTGAATATGTTCCTGGTAGACTGAAGTAGCAATTTTGTTAACAGATTTGAAGAAAGATTTGTGTTTCTTGCTAATCTTCCACACACCACATAATCAATCAATATAAAATTTGAGACCAGGTTAATCTGAAACTAATTTTTTTTAGATAAATTATGTAAGGAAAAAATATTATAATGAAAAATTATTATGTGACAAATCCATGAATCATTTACATTAGTAGTTAAATAGTTCACTATCTGTTTACACAAGGAATTTATATCCAAAGTGTATACATTATTTGTTCTTGGTGATCTAAATTTAAGAAATTTATCATTAATAACAGAACAAGAATTATTAGAAAAATTAACACAGTATTCATCATCACAAATTTGAGAGATACTTATCAGATTTTGTTTCAGTCCTGGTACATAGAGTACTTTATTAACAGATATAGTATCTGAAATTCTAACTATTCCGTGTCCAATAATTATTCCTTTAGAATTGTCATTGAAGGTGACTTGGCCTCCATATATTTTTGTCAGAGTACATAAATTTGATGAATTTACACTCATATGTATTTAACAGCCACTACCATATACCATATATCTATTCCACTTCTATTTCATGTTACAAACAAGGTTAAGTTAAACAAAAATTGGTTTTTGTAAACGTATCTTTTTGGGTCCCCCACTATTAGCTATCAATGATTTAGGAATCCAAATAGATTTATTTTGTTCAACACATTTATAATTAAAAATAGATAAATCTTTTAAATAATGAACATTCAAGATAATATATAATTATAGTTTTCTTATATAGCTTCCATTATCATAATGTCCATTAATACAATAATAAAAACATTTAACAGTGGACACATGTTTCTATTAGAAACAGGAACAAAATAGTTTTTGTATAGTTTGGGTTTTCACCCTTACTAATAATATCACAATTTTCCATTTCAATTTCATTTTTACCAAGAATTTCATTTAGTATATTTTGTCAATATGTTAGTATAAGATCTACACTTTTCTAAGTTTCTACCTCATCTTGTATTTTTTAAAATTATTCTCAGGGTTAGTACAGTTTGAAGTAGATGAACAATATTTCTCAACTAACTGTTGATGTTGTTTATGTAATATATATCTTTATCATAAAATATTAGTATGCATATTATTTAAAGATTCATGTTTGTTTAATAGGGAGTCATATCTTTCTTCTAGCATAGTATAGTAGGAATCCATTTTATCATTTGAGTAACTAGAATCCGAGTCAGATTAATAGTGGTGTTGGGCATTGTGATACACTGTTGGATTCATCTAGTCCAAGACCACAAATAATTGAATTCATTCCTTTTGTATTCATATAATACTCAGCCTCTATAGGAGTAGATCATGTTTTATTGTTTTTACGAATTGTGTAAGGTGTAACAATCTTTGAGTATACTCCAAATGCAGTATTTTTAATATATACTATCATTCCAAACTTCCAACATCCATAATTTCCACCATTGAAATATGGATCCCGAACCATTGACATTCCTTACTTAATAATCTCTATTTCCATCACTAATATAGATCTTATGCCTTTAGTTTGTTATAGCACCATTGAAAATCAAAACATATGATACTAAATGTTAGGTTAGAAAGGAAATAGTGATAACACAAGATGGGGTGCATTGTTTTTTTTAATTTCACAATTCTATCAATTCACATCAACAGTAGATAGGGATTGAGAAATATCTGTATGAGAGTATATGTAGAAGATATGATAAAAGAACAAAGAACAATAATTTATAGTGGTTCGAGGAATGGAGATCCCATAGATCACTCCACCAATCAACCTCTTTGTGGTCTTGGTGAATTTTACTAGAATAGTCCTCATATCATAAGACTGATCCACAATTGAGTGTAGGAAGTTAACACTCTTACAAACGATGGATTATAAAATAGAGCCTTTAGATAATTTTATAGGGAACTGATAAAACCACATCTTAGTGTGAGAATATGATATTCTACAATGACTAAATATGAGAATCCAAAACTCAAGATAGGTAAGATGTAGTTTGATGAGAAATAGATATAGATTTCAGTTGTAGTGGCACAGAACTGATAAAAGAATAACCTTTCACTTTAGATGAAAATAAAATTTGAAATATATTTGAAGAGATCCAGTAGCAGAAGATATCATTCATATTACGAATAGAAAAAAACAGAGCATTGCACTTCTTGAATTAAACATGTATATCTCCAAAAATTATTCTTTATTTATGAGATTCTTGATTGTTGTAGCATTGTATAAAAATTTCACATGAAGAATTCAATGAATAATATTTTCACAGATATCTTAGAGGTATTCACAGATCTAAGAGTTTTTTTTACAGATTATACATAGAGATATGTATAATGATAAATCTCCATCACGGTTTCAGATCCGCAAAAGACGCCAGATAAATCGAGTAAATTAAAATTCAAATAATGCAGATCAGATTAGTCGTAACATCCCTCAAGAATAAGAGTAAAAGATTCCGCTGTAAATGGCTCTTTAAATCATTTAAAATGTGCTTTGAAATATTCGAAACCGATCATTAAATCATCCGGAAATTCTGTAATGACTATTTAAAAAATCTATGATATAGATATAAATTCAAATTTTCAACGATGAAAAGTCAAGCATAAGGTTCCTCCACAAAATGACAGAACAATACACATAGGTTTGATGATCTTTATGTTTATCCACATCAACATAGATCTCCGAACGTAATATTGATTATTCATTTATTCACTTTTCCCAAATGTATGGTTGAAAATACAATGTTTATGACAAAAGTAAGGTTAATGATCCATACAATTGTAAATTTCCATACTTACATAGGGTTCTTTAACCATAATTCTTCTTTCTAAAAAAATGTAATGTTCTTATTCAAATGTAATGTTCCATAAGTATAAATTCCTTTTAACATAAGTTTAATTAACCATACACATTGATCCATCAACATAATCATATGGTTTGTTCCATACGTTACTTTATTCAACATATTTAATGAATAGTATTTCCACTAAATGAAAAATGATGAACAATATTTCCAGATTACACTTAAGATCATTCTGAAAACATTAACAAATATTTCTCTCAAATAAATAATTGGATATTATTTCAAAATAAGAATTATAAATTTCCGGAAATACACGCAAAATAAAATCATTAGTAAAACAGACAAGGGTATTTTTGAGAATCAAAATCAATAATATATGTATAGTATTGTTGAGACAATACATGCCCAACAATAGAGGCAGGATGTATGAGTATCAGTGGTTGAGGAATCTTTAGTGGAATTAATTGAATCATGATCAAGAGTTAGTTGTACTTTTTCATGTAATTCACTATTATAGACAATATTTACTGGGAGATCATTTTGTTGTTTAAGGAGACACAAAAAGCATGAAGTACATATTTTAATTTCGTGATATAAATTTGAGGTAGTTAATGTTGGTGGATTACCAATAGTTTTTTATCTTGTATCTAGAGTACACACATGAAAAATGTTATGTGGTGGATGATGCATTGAGAAGGAGGACTCGTATATAGGTGGTAGAGTCGGCCAATAGCGAGTGAAATCTTATAGATTTCATCTTTGAGATGAACTTGGACATAAAGGATATTAATGGCCTAATTTTCATTCATCCTTACCTATGACTTATACCCATCAAGATAGAGTAAGTACAAGAAACTATTGGATTCAGAGGGCCTAGTTCTTTGGGAGAGTGTGGCAGGTGAAAACATGGCTCATAGTTGGACTATAATTGAGGATGATATCTTCTGTATAACTGGGAGCTTAAGGGTTCTTGTAGAAATATTTGAGGATATGATTTTTGGAGTTTAATGCCTCAGTTTGGGAAGTTAATCACGGTGTTACAAAGATATATTGTGATTTACATCTTTAGTACTGGTGGTTGGGGATAAAATGTGAGGTAGCTTGTTTGGTTATGTGGTATTCAACCTATCAGTATACTATTAAAGAATAGTAGTTTCCATATGTACTTTTACAGTAGTTACCTATTCCTAAGTAGATATGGGATGATGTTTTGATGGATTTTTTGACTGGTTTGACATGGTCTTCTCAAGGTAGCAATGTCATATCAGTTTTCGTTTATAGTCTCATAATGGTTATGCATTTCCTTCTCATTAGGGATACCATTAGTATAGATTATCGTTGTTGGTTGTATATCTGTGTGATTGTAAAAATTCATGGGTTCCCTTGTACAATCATTTTGAATAGGAATTCATAGTTTATGTCTCGATTATGGAAATTCTTGTAGAGGCCATTGGGTACACAAATGATTTAGAGAACAACATTCCACCCTCAAATTGATGGCCAGTCAGAGCATACAATACAGGTGTTAGAGGGCATTATTTGAGCATGAATATTTGAGTTTGGATGATATTGGTAGAAGCATATTATCAATATTGAGTTCTCCTACAAAAGTAGAAATCATGTTACTATACATATAGAACTATGTGAGGATTTGTATGATCAGTTATGTTGATCACCCATGTGCTCGTTAGAGGCTGGTGATGCAGATTTACTAGGGCCATGTCTTATGAAAGTGTCTTCTGAGAAAGTCTAACTGATAATAAAGTGAATTACTACTACACTATCTAGATATAAATCTTATATTAGTCGTCTTTGAGAACATATAGTGTTTGATGTCAGGGATCATATATTTTTACAAATCTCAGCAAGGTTGAGAAACAAATATATTAAGAGATAGGGTAACTTGTCACCACAATATGTTGGGCTGTTCGAGATTATGAAGAGATTTGGGATGGTAAACTATCAGTATTAGTTAACTCCGGGGTACCAGACCATGCACTATGTCTTCCATGTATCTCATTTACACCATTATCACTCATCCCCAAATCATGTTCTATAGCCAATGGTGGTAAATGTATTGATTGATACATACATTGAGGATCATCTTATTTAAATCATTTATAGGAGCTTGAAGGTCCTATGAGATTGGTTAGATATTCTAGCATGGGTGAAATGAAAATATTTCTATTTACAAGATGAGACATGGGAGCTGTAGGATAAGGTATGTGCTCAGTGTCCAGAGGTATTCTCATGAAATTCCTTACCACCCTTGAATGGGAAATTTATAGACATATTTCTTCATGGGGGAAGATTAAAAATCTTGTGTTTCCCTATGAGGTATAAATAATGTTTTAAATTTAAATACTTAATTACATCCTAATGTGAAGGCACTTTGGTGTCATGGGGTTATCTAGGCTGTCTAGGGCTTGTTCATATCCCACAACCCAACTCTTGGAGAAACATTTATGCATTACATGGATAAGAGTAATTGTGTGACCCAATCAATAAGGTTTGGTGAAACCAAGTGGTGCTGGAAAAAGTAAATCAGGAGACCATACATTTTGAGTTAACCATATAGATGAAGTAGAACTCCATTGTTATAGCCTCTAAAATTTCTAATATAGAGAAGAGAAATAGTTTTCCCATGGTTTGACAGACCATGTTCACTAATAATGTGAGAATCACCTCCATAAAGTAAACAGAACACAATTGGTGCATTGTTTGGAAAACCGTGTAGACAAAGCATGCAACCCCTTTTTTGAGTTAAAATTAACTTTTTTTCATTAAAATATATCAAAACCTAAAACCAAATTTCTATTTTTCTTTATAGAGTAGAAAAATAAGTTTAGATCTCCCCCTTGATCAATTTTTGTAGCTTTTGATCTCATTATTTCATTTGAACTATGAATCTAGTTTCATTAGTCTTGTTGGATTCATGCTAATGAATAATCATTTCCTTATGTTCATTTCTTCATTTTTTTTATGATTTATCCCCAATCAATGCCACAAATGGGGTGTACCTTGTGATTGCCTTTTTTCCTTTCCTATTGTGGAAAAACCGAAGGGGTGAGTCGTTAAGATTTCACAGTTATCTGAAGACCTATTATACGTGAAATGGATTAAATTGATTATTTTGGAAATGGTCTACCTCATTTACCATGTTATAGATGATGTGAGTTTGTTAACAGTTTAAATGATAATTTTAAGATGAGTGGATAAACACATTGAATGTATTTGAATGGGAGTTTTTATATGAGTTGGAAGAACTCAAATAATTTGACGTTTTGAAAGGATAATCAATTGAATGATGTATTCTTACAAATTATTCCATGGGTATGATACACCATGGGTCATGATTGTGGTAGTAAATTCCTTGGATGAGATGGCTCCTTGGATCTTGATTTTGTGGGATTCTTTGGGCCTTGCTACCTCTTGGATTCAAATTTCATGGGCTAACAGTGGAAATGGTATGCTGAAATTATCTTTGGACCAAAATCCAAGACTAATATTGTTTCCATAAAGATACTCCTAGGACCTGACATAAATTACTTGGTCTACTATAACTTGGTTCCGGAACCATGGGGTCTAATAATTATGTTATACGTCTTAGCTGGGGTAATTGAGGTATTCATGATTATACCACATGGTTGTGTTTGATATAATATAAAGGTTATATGGCATGGATGAGGTTGGTATGAGATTCTGGATATAAATCATGTTAATGGTGTTGATTTATAATATGCCTTATAGATGACTTGATTGAGGATCTCGAACCTTGTTTTTTAGGAATATTTTTTAATCTTGATAGTATCACATTACTGTTATTAATTTTTCCATCGAAATATTACTTCTGTTACTATCATATAATTTATATACCTTGTACACTTCATAGATTGTATTAAATATCCTGGATTGTTATAGACAGTATTGGTGGTGGACTACTGGTAGTTTATGTCACACCCTGTCTCGGGCCTCCATTGGGTACCTAGATAGTCATTATGAATGCAGGTTGGGATTGGTAAAAACACTCGAAGTTTTATTCATCACATCGTTCCATGTCTAAGAGTAGGGGTTCATAGGACGAAACTAAGTCTTATGATTTTATCAGGAGATAGTTCTTTTTTTATTTTTTTATTTTGATACATGTATTATATCCATGCATATATACATGTTTTAGATTATTTGTTGGCTCATGACAAGATATATCATTTTGAAATATGATTTTTTATTTTTAATTGTTGTATATATCTATCTTTTGTTTTTATCAACTATTTAGTTATTAATTTACTTCTGATAAGGTAGTTTTCTAGTATAGTGGGTTTAGTATCTATTCGTGTTGCTTATTCTTTGTTATATTTCATCCAATATTGACCTTTATGATTACTACCAATGTTTTGTTCTATAGTAACTGGCATTGTCTCCCTACTGACACACCCTTGAGCCTCGTTACTATTCTTCATCCTCTTGTGTTCAAGGAGATTCACTTGAGGCCATGTGGCTAAACAGTATCAGAGCACTGTTAAGAGGCATTAGTGTCTAGGACATTACACTATTTGAAATTAAAATTGACTAACCTCACTATGATCAATGAAATGACATTTCCAAATAAGTTTAAATAATTAGAATAATCACTTTTCTATTAAAATTGTACCAAAAATCTTGAATAGATTAGAGTAAAAATCATTCAATAAGGAAAAATATCATCTTTATTATAAAATACAATATCTAGAAAAATAAAGGAAATATGTAGTGAAATTAATGGACTCATATGAGTTTTCCCATTGATATCCCCAACCATAGTCCCATATAAATTTATCAATGCTTGTATAAATCAATTCAAATATTATTACTACTCCCATTTTTATAACAACTCTATGAGAATTCCCTATTGAGTGCTACTTGATCATAAACCATACCATCACCCTTAAAATAATGATATCACTTTTACTAATTCAATTTTCCCTTGATATTTTTTGAAATAATAATGGGAAAATTATATTAATTTATTTCAATATTCAATAGTTCATATTGAATCTGCAAGAGAGTACAACAAAAGAATCCTGATTTTATTCAAGTGTTAGTAGTATAAATTTATTTAATCACATTGGTTAAAAATTAATTCCATGCACACCGATGTTTTATTTCCCCTTTGAATCATCCAATGATAATAAAATCATAATATCCACTTTCAATGAATCCATTTTTATTGAAATAAACAGATCAATGTGGAGATTAAATCAATACATCATCTTTTTTCATAAACTTGGGCTGTAATGATCCATGAGTCCAACCTTATCTCCGATGACCTTAAAACAGTGGCCATTTTGAGTTCAATTAATCCTAAAGGTTCACAATGTATAGAATTATAGGAATTCATATGAATCATATTATTTCTATTGCATATATCTTTATAATTAATATAAATTAAAACCTTATATGGTTAGGAAAATATTCATATAAGACTCAAAAATATCTTACGGACTCTAAAAATTTCACAGGGGGTCATATTATTTTTGTAAAGGAAAATATCCTACATGATATCTAAAATAGAAAATAAGAACATAATTTTCCCATATGCACACCAAGATTCATAATGTTAGTGAAACATATCCTAGGGGGTTAATATTTTCCAAAAAGAATTATCATATTTGTGCTAAAAATTTCTCCTATGTGGGTTTAAAAAGTTATACGAGATCAGAACTATCTTCCAAAACCAGATTTTAGAAAACTAAATTATCATTTGGTGGGTAAATTATCCTATGAGGGATAAATTTAACTATATATAAGGCTAAAATATCCTTCAAGGAAAGATATTTGAAAGTAAAACATCATATGATAAATTATCTTACAATGCAGAGAAAAATAACCTACATGATAAATTGTCTTATGAGATAGATTATCTTGTGGGCCAAAAATGAACAAATTTTCTCATTTGAGTTCAACAAAAGGATATAGCAAGTAATTTTCTATATTAACACTAAAATTATGGCTTTGTCAAATAATTTCATAAATGATTAAAACACCTAAAAGTATTGAATTAATCTATTTTCTCAATAATTCAAATACAATGCATAGAAAAAATAATGTGATTTTACTAAAAAATAGTTTGGATTAAATCATTTAAATTCAAATTATAGATCATGAATATATCGACTATATTTGTAAGGTTAACATAAGTTGGTTAATTATGATAAACATACTTATAATCTATGTTTTATTTTTTATAATTTACAAAATGATATTATGAAATCGCTAAAATAAAAATTTAAAATTTATAAAATCATCACAAAAAAACATTCCATGTGTGGGAATTTCCCTAGAACATAGTACTAAGATATAAGAATAAAATTTATTTCTTAAAATCTCAAATACCGAATGATCTACCTCAAGAAGAATGTTTGTTTGAAAATGATTCCTATTGTAGACACATGAATGATGCATTAAACGTTTACATAATTATTTTATCATCAATTATATAACAATAATGGTTTTTCCCTTTCCAAGATAAAACTCTTAGTTGTGTTAAATTATTTCTTATTAGGTAAAATATTTAAACCCCATTTCATTTTTAAAGATTTAATGCCAAAAATCTTCAAGAAATAGATCACAAAGATGAAACTAAACTATTTCAAGTAGAATATAGGGGTAAAATTTCATTGCCCATGGAATTTTGATGATTCAAATAGTATAAATAGAAATATATAATTTATAAGTCAAACAAGATATTACTTTATAATATTTATTTAGTATAGAAGTTAAATAAATATTGATATTGGAATGAAGATAAAATATCCTTCAATTTGGGTTAGTTTAATAATATCTTAACCAAAATTTCATCAATAATTATGTATATAGTATATATTTTTCCTAAACTCACATTTCATTATATACATATAATTTTTAGTGTTATTAAAAGGATTATTTACACCTTTATTTTTATTTGGTGATTGATTATGAGTCTTGAAATAATTTTTTTATCCATTTATGATATTTTTTTCAAATAATGGAATTAAAACATAACAATATACCAAAAATAAAGATAGATTTATAAGGCCCCATCCTTAAACATTAATTAATATTGAATTAAATTAATAATTCCCATTTATGATCTTTTTAGGTTTAGAGTTTTAGAGAATTAGATCCTAACTATTACATCTCAAAAGATTACAAAGTAGACACTTATACTATGTTTCCTTAAAATAAAAACTCTTAAAAAGAAACATGTTTAGTTCCATGTTTTTTATAACATGAATTTCCCTTGATCCCATCTTTGACCCTATTCCACATTATGTCTTGTGAAAAACATTTCAAAAAAACTTTGGGTGAGCATAAAAAGCTCAGTAAGGGATACACAATGAATGAAAACTATTAGTTTATCAAAACAACAAGTAAACCATGTATACTTTATCAAAGTAATACTTTTCACCTTTATGGAGTAGTAAAAACTCTTCAATGAATAAGATATCCTTACATACCCTTTTGTAACCAAACGATTACCATAAATCCCATAAAAAGATCACATAACATATAATGGTATCTTGGGACATAAACATACTTAAATGGAATAACCATACGGTCGAATTCCACACATATCACTTAATGGAATAGCCATACCGCCGATATCCATACCCAATGCATTGGAGGTTATAACGTAACCACCCGTCCTGGTATTCACGACACCACCCGTCATATGGTTTATCACGTAACCACCCGTCAAGTGTCCATGTACCATTATAAAATCCAAAGACATAAAACAAATATAATGGAAAGAAAAAATTTCCACACTTTGATCACAATATGTCACATAAATATATTGACATAACAAATACATTATAAGAACCATTTACAATACCAAAATACATAAATGAGTATATGGTATTTATTTCATTTTAAAAACATTACGGCTTGTTGAGGAAGCCAAATACCAAATAATACTTGTAGCGGTGGAAAAGGTCGTTGTCACCGCGTACGTTAAAAGAAACATTCATTTTTTTAGTTTACTAAAATGCTCCGTAGAAAAATATTTATTTTGTATAAAAGTAAAATTCAAAGGGGTTTATACATCTTATAAAAGAAAGTTGTGTATAAAATTAAATATGCCTCAATGAAGGGAGATTGAGACGAAGTCCCTTACCTCGGGTCCGACTTGACTCGATCGTTCTTTAACGTCCTGAATAATAAACTTGACTTAATTTCTACTTGATTAAGAACATTATTCAAGTCCATTATTACTTTTATATCACTTATTACCATGTTATAAACATTATGTAATCATTTAAGTTAATAATGTTTCTTTGTCGATATTTGGTTCTTAAGTCGAAAGTGGATTTCTTAAAATTACATGTTGTTTGTGTGGTCAAAGGTTCATTATATCCAGAATGATATTCATGATTTGGATATAATATATATCATATATATCCACCATATACATGTATTTATAATATTACATAATCATTTAGAGGTAAGAAATGAAATGCACCGTTCATGGAGATGGTAAGCCGTACATACGCATGAACGCTACTTTCATTTCTATGTCATATTAATGGAATTAAAAATAAATGAGAGGTATGCATATTTTAATTCCAGAATTATATTCATCACGTTTATGTAACATAAATCATATATATGTACTTATAATAGTACATTACATTTGTGGGTAAGAAATGAAACGCACCGTTCATGGAGACGGTAAGCCGTACGTACGCATTAACGCTACTTTCATTTCTATCTCAGAAATTAATGGACTGATATCATAATGATATAAAGGTATATTATAATTCCAGTATAATATCATATATAATATCATTAATTCTATCCTTATACGTCCCGTGTAAGGCATTAACGAATCAAATCACTTTGAGGGGGCGGTAGTCTGCACTTCCTTAAATGAAGATATCGTGTATTCCCATAATGGAAGCCATAAAGGTTTGCCATAAATGAAAAATACAGAAGCTTAAGGAATACATAAACATAATATATATCATATATAAATATAGTGACATCTTAATGTCCACCATTAAAGGTGTTAAAATAAGATTGAACAATCATCGTTTCCTGAGGCAGAAATTCGCCAACCACAGAAACAATATGTTCTTTAACCATTAGATGTAGGTGTGTGTAAGTGTAGCACGAATTATTCTTATAAAAACATCCTAGTATATTTAATATACTATATTTGTTACAAAATAAATTAATAAAAAGAGTTTAGGGGGTTGGAGAAGCAAAATAAAACAAAATAACACAAGAGAAAACACTACCTTTAAAACAGGTAACTCTTTTTGATTTGATCTCAAAGGCTTCCTTGGGAAGACTTATTCCCAATGTGAGGCTTCTAGGAGTAATATGTGGATGTGGAGAGACTAAATAGGAAGCTATTTACCGAACCAAAGGCTTGAGAGGTGTGGGTATGGTGGTAGAGGTGCGGGCCTTTTATAAGAGGAGAGGAGGGGCACTCTTGGAAAGTTATAAAGGTTTACTTTATTATAAAAATATTTTCGGATTTTAAATGTCCCACATTGATATAATTCTAGGATAAGGTGATAAGGGATCGAAATAATCTCATAAAATAGGTATTTGAAAAGTGTAAGGCCTATATTTTACATTATCTTTTCATTTAATCTAAATCTTTCATTAATGAGGTAATCGCTGCATCATCATGATGTCATAAATAATTTAATTTATTTAATGTCAAAAAATTATAAAACAAATATCATGATGTAGGAAATCGTTTTATCTTTCTAATGAATATTTTTATTCAAATACATTACATGTATAACCCCATTAAAAAATTATTTTAGTAAAACAACTCATGTTTGTGACATTTTAATTTTAACATTAAATAAAAAAATATTAATGTCATTTTCCTACCAAAGTGGCTCCATGGGGTCCCCAAGTTGACCCATGGATTTTATTGGTCTGCCATGACACATCCAATAAAGGTAGGACATGTGTCAAGTTCATTTCATATTATTAAAACATTATTTTTACCGTAAACTACACTAATTATCTCTAATTGCGATTAATAAACTTAAAAGTTACTATTCATAAAAAATTATTTTAATCCCATTGAACCAAATTTTATTTATTAATTACAACCATGTTTATCATATTTTTAAAATTCAAAACACATAGGTGGTAAATTTTCATTTAAACGAAAAGTCAGTTTTTTAAGTACCTCTTAGTGTTTTCACTCTTCATCAAAAATTAAAGTTTCTCAGAAAAATACCAAAACATCACCCTAAGCTATATTTGATATTATGAATTCCAAAATGAAGTCTATTTTAAAAAATTCAAAACATATAAGTTTCATTAATTAATTTAATAATTAATTCCCGCTATCAGAGCAAATAGCGTGTTTTTATGAAAAAATAAGTATCAAAAGATTGACACTAGTTTAAGTCCGATTTCAAAGTGAAATTAATTTCAACGACCAAAATTGAATTAAATGGTAAAAATATATTCTAATTCAACTCTAAAACCAATTCAAAAGATAATATAATCATATAAATAAATTAGATTAAAAAGATGTTTTGAATTAAAATACATCATTTTTCACTATTCATTAAAAAATGAACTTTATCGGAAAAATAAAAAAAATTTACACAAAGAAAATTTTGATGTCCCAATTCTAAAGAAGAGTTTTATTTGGTCCAATAGAATGTATTAGAGTGAAAAAAACTATATTTAATGACGGTTCTCCATCAAAAGGCGATAAGTGAACCTTTAGTGAAAATTAGGGTATATAAGCCTAAAATTGAATTCATTCCGTATTTTAAGACTTTATCTTTTATTGGATAAATGTAAAAACATTTAAAAAACATATATAATCATATTTTAGTTATTTCTATCCATTCCTGCCAATACAACGGCTATGTGTTAACTACCATTTAAAATAATATTATTATATTACTAGTGTGCAATGTAAGATTTCAAAGAAACTCATTGTTGCGTATCAGGTACGCTATCGAACATAGAAACCCCTTTAAAGTAAAATTAATATTTAATTCATAAATATTAATAAATATGAATTTTTTTATTCTTTATTTACCTGGGATGTTACATCCTTCCCCCCTTTTGGGAATTGCGTCCTCGCAATTTTATTCACTTATCAAAATAAGTGGGGGTATTTATCCCTCATAGCATTTTCAGATTCCCACTTTGCCTCTTCAACCATATGGTTTTTTCCACAAAACCTTTACCTGGTGAATTACCTTATTTCGCAACACCTGCTCTCTTCGGTCAAGAATCTGGACTGGTTGATCTTCATAAGAGATATTCTCTTCCAACTGAACTACCTCTGGGCTCAAAATGAGAGATGAATCTGGCATATACTTTCTTAACATCAAAACATGAAAAACATTGTGTACCTGAGATAAACTCGGAGGTAAATCCACTCGGTAAGAAACTAATCCTACTTTCTCCAGAATTTCATATGGTCCAATGAACCTTGGACCCAGCTTTCCTTTCTTACCAAATCGCATCACACTTTTCCATGGAGAAACATTGAGAAAGACACGATCACCTACCTCGAAAGATAGATCCTTCCTCCGGTTATCCGTATAACTCTTCTGCCTGCTCTGAGCTATTCTCATGTGTTTCTGAATCAACTGAACTTGTTCTGCCATCTCTTCTACCAATTCTGGTCCCATCAACTTCCTTTCACCTACTTCATCCCAAAAAGCTGGAGTTCGACACCGCTTCCCATATAATGCCTCAAATGGTTCCATGTGTATACTGGAATGAAAACTGTTATTATAAGAAATCTCAACCAAATAATGATGTTGGTCCCAACTTCCCTGATAACCCATCAAACAAGCACGTAACATATCCTCCAATGTCTGAATTGTTCGTTCTGACTGCCCATCTGATTGCGGATGAAAATCTGTACTAAAATTTAATTCAGTACCCAACGACTCATGAAGGCCTTTCCAAAAGTTAGAAGTAAAACAGGGACCATGATCAGATACAATGGAGAGGGGAACTCCATGCAACCTGACTATCTCTTTAAGATACAATCGAGAAAGTTGATCTACAGAGAATGTATCTTGAATGGGAAGGAAATGAGCAGATTTAGTCAAGCGATCAACAATAACCCATATTGCATTATTACCTAGAGATTTCCTCGGTAATCCCACAACAAAGTCCATGGATATATTTTCCCATTTCCACTCTAGCACTGGTAATGGCTGAGGCATCCCTTTCGGTAACTGCCGCTCTGCTTTAACCTGCTGACAAGTCAAACACTTCATAGTAAAATCAACAATATCTCTTTTCATTCCATTCCACCAGTAATATTCCCGCAGATCTCTATACATCTTAGTACTACCAGGATGAACTACAAACGGGGAACTATGATCCTCACATAACAACTCAATTTTCAATTGTGAATCACTAGGAACACATAATCTCTTCCCAAACTCAAAACACAATCATTATCAATGTTGAATTCAGGAAACATACCCTTCTGAACCTTCTCTACCTTTTTCTACAACTCACTGCCTTTCTTCTGCGCTTTCTTAATTATGTCTGACGGGGATGATCTCACTGATATTTTTTCGACTCAAAGCATCAACCACTTTATTGTCTTTTACCGGATGGTAATGATTTGTACAATCATAATCCTTGATTAATTCCAGCCATCTCCTCTATCTAATGTTCAATTCTTTCTTAGTGAATATATACATTAAACATTTTTGATAAGTATATATTTCACACTTTACTCCATACAGATGATGCCTCCAAATTTTTAGAGCAAAAACAACAGTAGCTAATTCCAAGTCATGTGTAGGGTAATTTACCTCATGATTTTTCAACTGATGTAAAACATATGCAATTACCTGATCATTATGAATAAGGACACAACCAAGTCCCTTCAACGAAGCATCATTGTATATAAAAAACACACCATTCCTAGAAGGAAGTTCCAAAACTATATCATTCACCAATCTTCTTTTCAACTCCATAAAACAATCATCACATTATTTTGTCCAGATAAACTTAACACCCTTCCGAGTTAGCTTAGTCATTAAACTAGATAATCATGAAACATTTTCAACAAAACTTTGGTAGTGACCTGCCAAACCAAGAAAACTTCAGATCTCGGTTACATTTGTGGGTCTTGGCCATTATTCAACAACTTTTGTTTTAGAATGATCAACAATTATGCCATATTTTGAAACAATGTGACCAAGGAAATAAATTTGTTGTAACCAAAACTCACACTAGATGAATTTTACATATAGTTTCTTTTCTTTTAAGGTTTGCAAGATAACCCTTAAATGACTTTCATGCTCCTCTTTACTTTTAGAAAACACCAAAATATCATCAATGAAAACAACCACAAACTTATCCAAGAACTCATGGAAAATTCTATTCATAAGGTCCATGAATACAGCAGGTGCACTGGTTAAACAAAAAGGCATAACTACAAATTCATAATGTCCAAATCTAGTACGGAACATAGTCTTCGGAACGTCTGCTTCTTTTACTTTCAACTGATGGTACCCCGACCTCAAGTCAATCTTCAAAAAATACTAATCTCCCTGGAGCTGATCAAACAAATCATCGATATGAGGCAAAAGATACTTATTCTTAATAGTAATATTATTCAAGGCTATATAATCAATACAATGTCTCATTGATCCATCTTTCTTATTAACAAACAAGACAGGAGAACCCCATGGTGATGTGCTAGGTCGAATGAAACCTTTATCTAATAACTCCTGCAATTGATTCTTTAACTCTAAAAGTTCAACTTGAGCCATTCGATAAGGGGGATTTGAAATTGTCTTAGAATCAGGAACTAAGTCAACAGTAAATTCAACTTCCAGATCATGAACAATACCAGGAAACTCATCCGGAAAAACATCATTAATATGAAAAGTTCCCTTGTTTTCAATGATATGAGCAAGATAACATTCATTTCAATCTTTTAGTAGTTTCTCAACTTCCTGATATGTTATCAAAATCAAGGGTTCATTCTTGTACACAAAATGAAAATCTTTCTGGAAAGAAACCATTTTAGCTTTGCAGTCAATCTTAGCATGATAAATAGATATCCAATCGATGCCCAAAATATCATCAAACTCTACTAGAGGCAAAATAATAAGGTTTGCTGGTAGATTCTTTCCGCACACAAGGATATGAAGGTTCTTATAATTCCTTTTTGTCTCAACGTTCCCTCCAAGTGTTTTTACCATAAGTTCAGGATTCATATCTTGAGATGGAATTTCCAATTTACTAGAAAACTTCTCAGAAATGAAAGAATGTGTAGACCCTGAATCAAACAACACATTGGCATAATCTGAACAAACAAATAGTGTACCTGATACTACATCATTCGATGGCCCAACATCTACTGAAGTAGTTGAAAAGGATTTCACCACCCCTTTCTACTTGTAGTCTGGCTGCTTTTTCCCAGTTGAGTTATTCGTTAGACACTCATTTGCATAATGACCCATTTCATTACACTTAAAACATCTTATCACTGGCTTTTCATTACCTGCTTGATCATCTTACTTACAGTTACGAGCAATATGACCAGACTTACCACACCTGAATCACTTACTAGACTTGGATAAACATTCTCTAGGATGAATTTTACCACACTTATGACAAGATGGATATTTGGTTTTCTTACCTCCTTGCTTCTTTGATGAATTCTTCCCCTTTTCCTGCCAACTGGAACACTTATTCTGTTGTTTTTTAAAGAACACATGATCATCGGAAAACTCCATTTCCACCTTCTCCGCACATCGAACAAGTTTATCATAACTTTTGAACTCACGAGAAGCTAAATCCCTTCGATAATTTTGCTTTAACCCTGAGTAAAAACGGTTGATTTTACTATCAAGATCTCATATGAAGTTCGGAGCATACCTTTCCAGTCGAGTGAACTTTGCTTCATAATCAGCCACCGAGTCATCCTCCTGCCTCAATTCTAGGAACTATTTTTCCATCCTAAGACGAACCACCTTAGGAAAATATTTCTCAAGAAACATACCTTTTAATTCATTCCAGTGAAGATCATCAATCTCATCACTATCCCTGGTATTTCTCACCATCGACCACCACTGATCAGCTTCTCCTTCAAAACGGTAAACATAAAGACTAACCTTTTGATGTTCTGAACACCCCATGACATCAAAAATATTCTCCAGTGCTTTAATCCACCCTTCAGCTAGAACAGGGTCAGATAATCCTTTGAATGATGGGGGATGTTTCCTCATGAAATGTTCCACCACCGACATGTTCCTTTGTGGTTGATCTGGCTGATCTCATGCATGAATACCACCACCATTTATAGCCTGAGTCAACTGTGCCATCACTGCAACAAACTGTTCAGATCTGATTCCTACCATCTCAGGCTGCTGATTTGGAAAGTTGTCTTCCTCCTGATGTCATCCCAACATAGCTTCTTTGTTTCCTCTATGGAAAAAAATTCTGAACACAGAAATATCTTAGGCAAAGAAACATGGTAATCTTTAAATGCTATATCATTTCAGTCATACCATAAATTAACATATAATTTAACAATTTTCTAACTCCTAAAGTTGTCTAAACCGACCTATGATACCAACTGTAAGGCCCTAGCCATAAACATTACTTAATATTGAATTAAATGAATAATTCCCATTGAGTATCTTTTTATGTTTAGAGTTTTAGAGAATTAGATCATAACTATTACATCTCAAAAGATTACAAAGTAGACACTTCTACTAAGTTTCCATAAAATAATAACTCTTAAAAATAAACATGTCTAGTTCCATGCTTTAGAGAGCATGAATTTCCCATGATACCATCCTTGACCCTACTCCACATTATGTCCTGTGAAAAACATTTCAAAAAAACTTGGGGTAAGCATAAAAAGCTCAGTAAGGGATACACAAAGAATGAAAACTGTTAGTTTATCAAAACAACAAGTGAACCATGTATACTTTATCAAGGTAATACTTTTCACCTTTATGGAGTAGTAAAAACTCTTCAATGAATAAAAGATCATTACTTACCATTTTGTAACCAAAATATTACCATAAAACCCATAAAAAGATCACATAACATATAAAGGTAACTTGTGACATAAACATACTTAAATGGAATAACCATACAGTCGACTTTCACACATATCACTTAATAGAATAGCCATACGGCCGACTTACATACCCAATGCATTGGAGTTAATAATGTAACCACTCATCCTGGTATTCACGGCACCACCCGTCATATGGTTTATCATGTAACCACCCATCAAATGTCCAAGTACCATTATAAAATCATAAGACATAAAACAAATATAATGGAACGAAACAATTTCCACACATTGATCACAATATATCACATAAATATATTGACATAACAAATCCATTATAAGAACCATTTCCAATACCAAAATACATAAAAGAGTATATGGTCTTTATTTCATTTTAAAAACATTACGGCTTGTTGACGAAGCCAAATACCAAATAATACTCGCAGCGGCGGAAAAGGTCGTTGTCAACGCGTACGTTAAAAGAAACATTCTTTTTTGTCGTTTAGTAAAACGCTTCGTAGAAAAAGATTCTTTTTGTATAAATGTAAAATTCAAAGGGATTTATACACTGTATAAAAGAATGTTGTGTATAAAACAAAATATGCCTCAATGAAGGGAGATTGAGACGAAGTCCCTTACCTCGGGTCCGACTTGACTCGATCATTCTTTAACGTCCTGAATAATAAACTTGAGTTAATTTATACTTTCTTAAGAACCTTTTTCAAGTTCATTATTACTTTTATATCAGTTATTACCATGTTATAAACATTATGTAATCATTTAAGTTAATAATGTTTTTTTGTCGATATTTGGTTCTTAAGTCGAAAGTGGACTTCTTACAATTACATGTTGTTCGTGTGGTCAAAGGTTCATTATATACAGAATGATATTAATGATTTGGATATCATATATATCATATATATCCAGAATATACATGTATTTATAATATTACATAATCATTTAGAGGTAAGAAATTAAATGCACCGTTCATGGAGACGGTAAGCCGTACGTACGCATGAACGCTACTTTCATTTCTATGTCATATTAATGGAATTAAAACTAAATGAGAGGTATGTATATTTTAATTATAGAATTATTTTCATCACTTTTATGGAAAATTCATCGTATATATCCATTATATATATTTACTTATAATATTACATTACATTTGTGGATAAGAAATGAAATGCACCGTTCATGGAGACGGTAAGCCGTACGTATGCATGAATGCTACTTTCATTTCTATCTCATACATTAATGGAGTGAAATCATAATGATATAACGGTATATTATAATTCCAGTATAATATCATATATAATATCATTAATTCTATCCTTTATACGTCCCACTTATGGCATTAACGAATCAAATCACTTTGAGGGGGCGGTAGTCCACACTTCCTTAAATGAACATATCGCGTATACCCTTAATGGAAGCCATAAAGGTTTGGCATAAATGAAAAATAAAGAAGCTTAAGGAAAACAAAAACATAATATATATCATATATAAATAGATTGACATCTTAATTTCCACCATTAAAGGTGTTAAACGAAGATTGAACAATCATTGTTTCGTGAGGCATAAATTCGCCAACCACAGAAACAGTATGTTCTTTAACAATTAGATGTATGTGTGTGTAAGTGTAGTGCAAATTATTATTATAAAAACATACTAGTATATTGAGGTTAATGGAGTTGTTACAAAAGAAATTAATATAAAGAGTTTAGGTGGTTGGAGAAGCAATATAAAACAAAACAACACAAGAGAAAACACTACCTTTAAAACGGGTAACTCTTTTTGATTTGAGCTCAAAGGATTCCTTGGGAAGACTTCTGCCCAAAGTGAGGCTTCTAGGAGTAATAGAGGGATGTGGAGAGACAAAATGGGCAGATATTGGCCGAACAAAAGGCTTGAGAGGTGTGGGTAAGGTGGTAGAGGTGGGGCCTTTTATAAGAGGAGAGGAGGGACACTCTTGGAAATTTATAAAAGTTTACATTATTATAAAATTATTTTCGTATTTTAAAGGTCCTACATTGATATAATTCGAGGATAAGGTGATAAGGGTTCGAAATATACCCATAAAATAGGTCTTTGACAAGTTTAAGGCTTATATTTTACATTATCTTCTCATTTTATCTAAATCGTTCATTAATAAGGTAATCGCTGCATCATCATGATGTCATAAATAATTTAATTTATTTAATGTCGAAAAATTATAAAAAAATTATCACGATGTATGAAATCTTTTTAAATTTATAATTAATATTTATAGTCAAAATGATTACTTGTATAACCCCATTGAAAAATTGATTTAGTTAAACAACTCATGTTTGTGACATTTTAATTTTAACATTAAATAGAAAGATATTAAGGTCATTTTACTACCAAAGTGGATCCATGGGGTCCCCAAGTTGACCCATGGATTTTCTTGGTCGGCCATGAAACATCCAATAAATGTAGGACATGTTTCAAGTTCATTTCATTTTATTAAAACATTATTTTTACCATAAACTACACTAATTACCTCTAATCGCGATTAATAAACTTAAAAGTTACTATTCATCAAAAAATTATTTTAATCTAATTGAACCACATTTTACTTCTTAATGAAAACCATGTATGTCGGATATTTTAAATTCAAAACACAGAGGTGGTAAATTTTCATTTAATCGAAAAATTAGTTTTTTAAGTACCACTTAGTGGTTTCACTATTCATCAAAAATTGATGTTTTTCAGAAAAATACCAAAACTTCACCCTAAGATATATTTGATATTCCGAATTCAAAAATGAAGTCTGTTTTAAAAAATTCAAAACATATAAGTTGCATTAATTAATTTAATAATTAATTCCCGTTGTCAGAGCAAATAGCGTGTTTTTATGAAACAATAAGTATCAAAACATTGACACTAGTTTAAGTCTGATTTCAAAGTGAAATTAATTTCAACGACCACTATTGTATTAAATGGTAAAAATGTATTCTAATTCAACTCTAAAACCAGTTGAAAAGATAATCTAATCATATAAATAAATTAGATTAAAAAGAGGTTTTGATTTAAAATACAACATTTTTCACTATTCATTAAAAAAATGAACTTTATCGGAAAAATACCAAAAATTTAAACAAAGTAAATTTTGATGTCCCAATTCTAAAGAAGAGTTTTATTTGGTCCAATAGAATGTATAAGAGCGACCAAAACTATATTTAATGACAGTTCCCCATCAAAAGGCGATAAGTGAACCTTTAGTGAAAATTAGGGTATATAAGCCTAAAATTAAATTCATTCCGTATTTTAAGCCTTTATCTTTTATTGGATAAATGTCAAAAAAATTTAAAAGACATATATAATCATATTTTCGTTATCTCTATCCATTCCCTCCAATACAACGGCTATGTGTTAATTACCATTTAAAATAATATTATTATATTACTAGTGTGCAACGTAATATTTCAAAGAAACTCATTGTTGTGTATCGGGTATGCTATCGAACATAGCAACACCTTTAAAGTAAAATTAACATTTAATTCGTAAATATTAATAAATATGATTTTTTTTATTCTTTATTTACCTGGGATGTTACAAGATTGGACCTCATATGATATATAATATGAAATAAGGTCATCATTTCACAAGTTTTTGTGTTATGATGTTAATCATTTGTCAAGGATAATTCTATAAAAAAGATTCCTCAAGAATACAAAGTGTGTTATTGTGAATTATCAAAATGTTACTAAGGATATTTTATAAATCCCTAATATGGAAATTGATCCTTCAAATGAGAGACTACTATTATATGAGAATGTGAACATCTATAATATTAATAGTGGGAGAAATAAATAATATGTTAAAATCATTTATTACGATTCATAATATTTTGAAATAGTAATAATTTACATAATAATTCATGGAATATATTCTTATTGAGATATATTGTTTATAGGAATGTTAGAAACAAATATAACTAGTTTATAATCACCATGTCAGGTGATATTGTTTTTATTGGGGATAATGAATCCTTATCCTTCAAGGAAGGAGTTAATAGAAAATAATATTATAAATGAAATGTATCAATGAATTGATATATATATTCCTTGTATGAAAATAAAGTTATTATTTTGGTAGAACTTATTACTATTGTGAAGTCCACTGGGACCAAATGGGTTTCCAAGAATGTTCTTAAGATGTATAGAAAATAAAATACCTATAAATAAATATAGGTTAATAAATTTAATAATATAAGTAATGATGTTGGCTCTGATGAATCATTTTAATCAATAAATATATTATAATTTATTTAAATTCTAATTATTATAGAGGTGTACCATGATTGTTTGAGACACCGTTCACATGATCTGTATAGTATACTTTGGGCCTCTTTTATCAATATTTTGGTTCTACGGTATTTCTGGAGTTAGGGGATTAGATTTTGGATTACAGTAGAAAAAATATAGGTGCATGATTCATACATGTTTTCTAGTAACAGGGTAAAAATAGCGTGATAAGTATTATTTTGTTATATTTAATTTTTTCACAGTTTGAGAATGGTTTTTATAATAGTAAAATATTTCTTGGAAAATCATTTGAAACGTTAGGTTTGGGTCTAGAGGTGGTTGCACGGCTTACTCATTGCTTTTCAAACCATGTGGTTATTTCATTCTAACCATGCACTTCAATTTTAAAGGGAAGTATAGCCCACATGTTTAAAACACAAATTTTCTATCCATGCATCCAAATAATTTGATCTATATGAATTTCTTAAAATTGTAAAATTACCACTATACCCATATTTGTTCTGACCCAAATTTCCCCCTAATATCTTATTAGCCTAACCAAACCATCTCTTAACACTATAGGAGGTTCTCTCTTGGGTATCATAGTAATTTTCTATTGATTTCTGTGTATCTATTTAAGATATGTTTAAATATATTTTTCATTCCTTCTCTATTATCTAGATTTACTCTCGATTACTCATCCCTTTGATTTGTTGGAACCCAAATGGGATGTAATGAAAAAATATAAGGTTTAATGATTGGAATACATTATTTTTATTAGGGATCTAGAATTTTGAGGGTTATATGTATAAGGCCCCAGCCTTAAACCTTACTTAATATTGAATTAAATGAATAATTCACATTGAGGATCTTTTCAGGTTTAGAGTTTTAGAGAATTAGAACATAACTATTACATCTTAAAAGATTACAAAGTAGACAATTCTACTAAGTCTCCATAAAATAAAAACTCTTAAAAAGAAAGATGTTTAGATTCCATGTTTTAGATAGCATGAAATTCCCTTGATCCCATCCTTGACCTTATTCCACTTTAAGTCCTGTGAAAAACATTTCGAAAAACTTGGGGTGAGCATAAAAATCTCAGTAAGGGATACAAAAAGAATGAAAACTGTTAGTTTTTCAAACATCAAGTAAACCATGTATACTATATCAAAGTAATACCTTCACCTTCATGAAATAGTAAAAAAAATCTCACTGAATAAAGTATCATTACTTACCTTTTTGTAACCAAAGGATTACCATAAAAACCATATAAAGAACACATAGAATATATAAAGGTAACTTGGGACATAAACATACTTAAGTGGAATAACCATACGGTTGACTTCCACACATATCACTTAATGGAATATCCATACGGCCAATTTCCATACATACTTAATGGAATAGCCATACGACCGACTTCCATACCCAATGCATTGGAGGTTATAACATAACCACCCGTCCTGGTATTCACGGCACCACCCATCATAAGGTTTATAACGTAACCACCCGTTAAAATGTCCAAGTACCAATATAAAATCATAAAACATAAAACCAATATAAAGGAATGATAACATTTCCACATTTCAATCACAATATATCATAAATATATTGACATAATAGAATCCTTTTTCAAAACCATTTTCAATACCAAAATTCATAAAAGAGTATATGGTATTTATTTTATTCTAAAAACATTACGGCTTGTTGAGAAATCCAAAGATCAAATAATACTCGCGGCGGCGGAAAAGGTCGTTGTCACCGCGTACGTTAAAAAAAACATTCCTTTTTTTCGTTTAGTAAAACGTTTCATAGAAAAAGATTCCTTTTGTATAAAATTAAAAGTCAAAGGAGTTTATACACCGTATAAAAGAAAGTTGTGTATAAAACGAAATATGCCTCAATGAAAGGAGATTGAGACGAAGTCCTTTACCTTGGGTCCGACTTGACTTGATCGTTCTTTAACGTCCTGAATAATAAACTTGAGTTAATTTATACTTGATTAAGAACCTTTTTAAAGTTCATTATTCCTTTTATATCACTTATTTCCATGTTATAAACATTATGTAACCATTTAAGTTAATAATGTTTGTTTTGTCAATATTTGGTTCTTAAGTCGAAAGTTGACTTCTTACAATTACATGTTGTTCGTGTGGTCAAAAGTTCTTTATATCCAGAATGAAATTCCCGATTTGGATATAATATGTATAATATATATCCAGCATATACATGTATTTATAATATTACATAATCATTTAGAGGTAAGAAATGAAATGCATCGTTCATGGAGACGGTAAGCCGTACGTACGCATGAACGCTACTTTCATTTCTTTGTCATATTAGTGGAATTAAAACTAAATGAGAGTTAGGTATATTTTAATTCCAGAATTATATTCATCATTTAGATATATCATTAATTATATACATACATTATATACATGTAATTTTAATAGTACATTACATTTGGGGATAAGAAATGAAATGCACCGTTCATGGAGACGGTAAGCCGTACATACGCATGCACGCTACTTTCATTTCTATCTCATACTTTAATGGAAAGAAATAATAATGATATAGAGGTATATTATAATTCCAGTATAACATCATATATAATAACTTTAAATCCATCCTTTACACGTCCCACATATGGCATTAACGAATCACATCACTTTTAGGGGGGCGGTAGTCCGCACTTCCTTAAATGAAGATATCGTGTTTACCCATAATGGAAACCATAAAGGTATGCCAAAAATGAAAAATACAGAAGCTTAAAGAAAACATAAACATATTATATATCATATATAAAAATAGTGACATCATAATGGCCACCCTTGAAGGTGTTAATTTAGTATTGAACAATCATCGTTTCGGGAGGCAGAATTTCGCCATCCACGGAAACCGTATGTTCTTTAACCATTTGATGTAGTTGTGTGAGAGTGTAGCTCAAATAAATATTATAACAAAATCCTAGTGTATTGAAGATACTGGTGTTGTTACCAAAGAAGTAAATAAAAAGAGTTTAGAGGGTTGGAGAAGAAAAATAAAACAAATGAACAAGAGAGAATGAATTACCTTTTAAAGTGTAACTCCCTTTTCATTTGAGCCTAAAGGATTCCTTTGAAAGGATTCTGCCCAAAGGGAATCCTCTAGGATGAGGAGAGGGATGTTGAGAGAGTAATTGGGCAGGGGTTGGCCGAGCCAAAGGCTTGAGAAGTGTGTGAAATGGGGTAGAGGTGGGGGCCTTTTATAAGAGGAGAGGAGGGGCACTTTTGGAAAGTAAAGAAATATTACTTTATTTGAAAATGTGTTTCGGTTTTAAAAGGTCCCACATTGATATAATTCGTGGATAAGGTTATAAGGGTTCGAAATCCACTCATACAATTGGTTTTGGACATGTGTAGGTTTTATATTTTTCATTATCTTTTCATTTTATTTAAATCGTCAAATAATGATGTCATCGCTGCATCATTATTATGTCATATATAATTTAATTTATTTAATGTCTAAAAATTATAAAAAACTACTATGATGTAGGGAATCGTTTTAGCTTTCCAATTACTATTTATAATCAAAATATGGACTTGTATAACCCCACTCAAAAATTGTTTTAGTAAAACAATTTATGTTAGTGTCATTTTCACTTTAACATTAAATAAAAATATATTAATGTCATTTTCCAACTAAAGTGGCTCCATGGGGTCCCCAAGTTGGCCCATGGCTTGTCTTGGTCGGCCATGACTCACCCAATAGGTGTAGGACAAGTGTCATGGTGTTTTCACATTTTTATAATATCATTTTTACATTAAATTACACTAATTACCTCTAATCGCGATTAAAAACTTAATAAGTTACTATTCTCCAAAAAGGTATTTTAATCTCATTGAACCACATTTTACTTCTTAATGACAACCATTTATGTCGGATTTTCAAAATTCAATACACATTAGTGGTAAACTTTCATTTAACTGAAAAATCAGTTTGCTTGATTACCACTTAGTGGTTTCACTATTCATCAAAAATTGAAGTTTTTCAGAAAATTACCAAAAATTAACCCTAAGCTATATTTGATATTCCGAATTCAAAAATGAAGTCCATTTTACAAAATTCAAAACATATAAGTCATATTAATTAATTTAATAATTAATTCCTGCTGTCATGACAAATAGCGTGTTTTTGTGAAACAATAAGTATCAAAAGATTGACACCAGTTTAAGTCCAATTTCAAAGTGAAATTGATTCCAATGACCACCATTGGATTAACTGGTAAAAATATTTTCTAATTTACTTTAAAACAAATTAAAATAATAATCTAATCATATAAATAATTTAGATTAAAAAGAGGTTTTGAATTAAAAGACAACATTTTACACTATTCATAAAAAAATGGACTTTATTAGAAAGGTACCAAAAATTTACACAAAGTAAATTTTGATGTCCTGATTCTAAAGAAGAGTTATATTTGGTCCAAAATAAAGTATAAGAGTGATCAAAACTATATTTAATGATGATTCACCATTAAAAGGTGATAAGTGAACCTTTAGTGAAAATTAGAGTATATATGCCCTAAAATTGAACTCTTTCCGTATTTTAAGCCTTTATCTTTTATTGGGTAAATGTATAAACATTTAAAAACATATCTAATCATATTTTAGTTATTTCTATCCATTCCTTCCAGTACAACGACTACTTGTTAACTAACATTTAAAATAATATTATTTTATTACTAGTGTGCTACGTAAGTTTCAAAGAAACTCATCGTTGCGTATCGGGTACGCAATCGAACATAGCAACCCCTTTAAAATAAAATTAATATTTAATTCATAAATATTAATAAATATTAAAATTCTTTATTCTTTATTTACCTGGGATGTTACATCCTTCCCCCCTTTTGGGAATTGCGTCCTCGCAATTTTATTCACTTATCAAAATAAGTGGGGGTATTTATCCCTCATAGCATTTTCAGATTCCCACGTTGCCTCTTCAATCACATGGTTTTTCCACAAAACCTTTACCTGATGAATCACCTTATTCTGTAACACTTGCTCCCTGTGGTCAAGAATCTGGACCGGTTGTTCCTCATAAGATAGGTTCTCTTCCAGCTAAACTACCTCTGGACTCAAAACATGAGATGGATCTGGCATATACTTTCTCAACATCGAAACGTGAAAAACATTGTGTACCTGAGATAAACTCGGAGGTAAAGCCACTCGGTATGCAACTGATCCAACTCTTTCCAGAATTTCGTATGGTCCAACCAACCATGGACTCAACTTTCCTTTCTTACCAAATCTCATCACACTTTTCCAAGGAGAAACCTTGAGAAAAGCATGATCACCTACCTCAAAAGATAGATCCTTCCTCCGGTTATCCGCATAACTCTTCTGCCTGCTCTGAGCTGTTCTCATGTGTTTTCTGAATCAACTCAACTTTTTCTGCCATCTCTTCTACCAATTCTGGTCCCATCAGCTTCCTTTCACCCACTTAATTCCAAAATGCTGGAGTTCGACACCGCTTCCCATATAATGCCTCATATAGTGCCATCTGTATACTGGAATGAAAGCTGTTATTATAAGAAAATTCAACCAAAGAAAGATGTTGGTCCCAACTTCCCTGATAATCCATAGAACAAGCTCGTAGAATATCCTCCAATGTCTGGATTGTTCGTTCTGACTGCCCATCTGATTGAGGATGAAAAGCTGTACTAAAATTTTAATTCAGTACCCAACGACTTCTGAAGGCCTTTCCAAAAGTTAGAAGTAAACCTGGGATCACGATCTGATACAATGGAAAGAGGAACTCCATGTAACCTAACTGTCTCTTTAAGATACAAACAGGAAAGTTGATCAAGAGAGAAAGTATCTCGTATAGAAAATAAATGAGCAGATTTGGTCAAGCGATCAACAATAACCTATATTGCATATTACCTCGATATGTCCTCGGTAATCCCACAACAAAGTCCATGGATATGTTTTCCCATTTCCACTCTGGCACTGGTAAAGGCTGAAGCATCCCTGCCGCTCTGCTTTAACCTGTTGAAATGTCAAACACTTCACAGTAAAATCAGCAATGTCTCTTTTCATTCCATCCCACCAGTAATACTCCCGCAGACCTCTGTACATCTTAGTACTTCCAGGATGAAAAAACAACTCATTCTTAAACTGTGAATCACAGGGCACACATAACCTCTTCAAAAACCTCAAAACACAAACACAAACTTATCCAAGAACTCATGGAAAATTTTATTCTTAAGGTCCATGAATACAGAAGGTGCATTGGTTAACCCAAAAGGCATAACTACAAATTCATAATGGCCATATCTAGTACGGAACACAGTCTTCGGAACGTCTGATTCTTTTACTTTCAACTGATGGTACCCCAACCTCAAGTCAATCTTCGAAAAAATACTGAGCTCCCTGGAGCTGATACCACTTCATTCGATGGCCCAACATCTGCTGAAGTTGTTGCAAAGGATTTTACCACCCCTTTCTGCTTGTATTCTAACTGCTTCCCATCACTCAAGCTCCTTGTCGGACACTCGTCTGCATAATGGCCCATTTCATTACACTTAAAACATCTTACCGTTGGCTTTTCATTTCCTGCTTGATCATCTTCCTTACAGTTACGAGCAATATTACCAGACTTACCACACCGAAAGCACTTACCATACTTGGATAAACATTATCCAGGATGCATTTTACCACACTTTTCATAGGATGGATATTTGGTTTTCTTACCTCCTTGCTTCTTTGATGAATTCTTCCCATTTGCCTGCCAACTAGACCTCTTATTCTGTTGTTTGTCATAGAACACCTGATCATCGACAAACTCCATTTCCACCTTCTCCGTACATCGAACATGTTTTTCATAACTTTTGAACTCACGAGAAGCTAAAGCCCTTCGATACTTTGGCTTTAACCCTAAGTAAAAACGGTTTATTTTACTATCAAGATCTCGTATGAAGTTTGGAACATACCTTGCCAATCGAATGAACTTTTCTTCATAAGCAGCCACTGAATCATCCTCCTGCCTCAATTCTAGGAACTGTTTTTCCATCCTAAGACGAACCACCTTAGGAAAATATTTCTCAAGAAACATACCTTTGAATTCGTCCCAGTGAAGATCCTCAATCTCATCACTATCCCTTATATTTTTCACCATCTACCACCACTGATCAGCTTCACCTTCAAAACGGTAAACATCAAGACTAACCTTTTGATGTTATGAACACCCCATGACATCAAAAATCTTCTCTAGTGCTTTAATCCACCCTTCAGCTTGCACAGGGTCAGATGATCCTCTGAATGACGGGGGATGTTGCCTCATGAAATGTTCCACCACTGACATGTTCCTCTGCGGTTGATCTGGCTGATCTCGTGCATGGATACCACCACCATTTATAGCCTGAGTCAACTATGCCATCACTGCAACAAACTGTTCAGTTCCGATTCCGACCATCTCAGGTTGCTGATTTGGAAGGTTGTCTTCCTCCTGATGTCGTCCCAACATAGCTGCTTTGTTTCCTCTGTGGAAAACCATTCTGAACACCAAAATATCTTAGGCGAAGCAACATGGTAATCCGTAAATGCTATATCATTTCAATCATATTATAATTTAACACTTTTCTAACTCCTAAAGTTGTCTAAACCGACCTTTGATACCAACTATAAGGCCCCAGCCTTAAACCTTACTTAATATTGAATTAAATGAATAATTCACATTGAGGATCTTTTCAGGTTTAGAGTTTTAGAGAATTAGAACATAACTATTACATCTTAAAAGATTACAAAGTAGACACTTCTACTAAGTCTCCATAAAATAAAAACACTTAAAAAGAAATATGTTTAGATTCCATGTTTTAGATAGCATGAAATTCCCTTGATCCCATCCTTGACCTTATTCCACTTTAAGTCCTGTGAAAAACATTTCGAAAAACTTGGGGTGAGCATAAAAAGCTCAGTAAGGGATACAAAAAGAATGAAAACTGTTAGTTTTTCAAACATCAAGTAAACCATGTATACTATATCAAAGTAATACCTTCACCTTCATGAAGTAGTAAAAAAAATCTTCACTGAATAAAGCATCATTACTTACCTTTTTGTAACCAAAGGATTACCATAAAACCCATATAAAGAACACATCGAATATATAAAGGTAACTTGGGACATAAACATACTTAAGTGGAATAACCATACGGTTGACTTCCACACATATCACTTAATGGAATAGCCATACGGCCAATTTCCATACATACTTAATTGAATAGCCATACGGCCGACTTCCATACCCAATGCATTGGAGGTTATAACGTAACCACCCGTCCTGGTATTCACAGCACCACCCGTCATAAGGTTTATAACGTAACCACCCATTAAAATGTCCAAGTACCAATATAAAATCATAAAACATAAAACCAATATAAAGGAATGATAACATTTCCACATTTCAATCACAATATATCATAAATATATTAACATAATAGAATCGTTTTTCAAAACCATTTTCAATACAAAAATTCATAAAAGATTATATGGTATTTATTTTATTCTAAAAACATTACGGCTTGTTGAGAAATCCAAAGATCAAATAATACTCGTGGCGGCGGAAAAGGTCGTTGTCACCGCGTACGTTAAAAAAAATTCCTTTTTGTCGTTTAGTAAAATGCTTCATAGAAAAAGATTCCTTTTGTATAAAAGTAAAAGTAAAAGGGGTTTATACACCGTATAAATGAAAGTTGTTCATAAAACGAAATATGCCTCAATGAAAGGATATTGAGACGAAGTCCCTTACCTTGGGTCCGACTTGACTCGATTGTTTTTTAACGTCCTGAATAATAAACTTGAGTTAATTTATACTTGATTAAGAACCCTTTTAAAGTTCATTATTCCTTTTATATCACTTATTGCCATGTTATAAACATTATGTAACCATTTAAGTTAATAATGTTTGTTTTGTCAATATTTGGTTCTTAAGTCGAAAGTTGACTTCTTAAAATTACATGTTGTTCGTGTGGTCAAAAGTTCTTTATATCCAGAATGAAATTCACGATTTGGATATAATATATATCATATATATCCAGCATATAAATGTATTTATAATATTACATAATCATTTAGAGGTAAGAAATGAAATGCACCGTTCATGGAGACGGTAAGCCGTACGTACGCATGAACGCTACTTTCATTTCTTTGTCATATTAGTGGAATTAAAACTAAATGAGAGTTATGTATATTTTAATTCCAGAATTATATTAATCATTTATATATATCATTAATTATATATATACATTATATACATGTAATTTTAATAGTACATTACATTTGGGGATAAGAAATGAAATGCACCGTTCATGGAGACGGTAAGCCGTACATACGCATGAACGCTACTTTCATTTATATCTCATACTTTAATGGAAAGAAATAATAATGATATAGAGGTATATTATAATTCCAGTATAACATCATATATAATAACTTTAAATCCATCCTTTACACGTCCCACATATGACTTTAACGAATCATATCACTTTTAGGGGGGCGGTAGTCCGCACTTCCTTAAATGAAGATATCGTGTTTACCCATAATGGAAACCATAAAGGTATGCCAAAAATGAAAAATAAAGAATATTAAAGAAAACATAAACATATTATATATCATATATAAAAATAGTTACATCATAATGGCCACCCTTGAAGGTGTTAAATGAGTATTGAACAATCATTGTTTCGGGAGGCAGAATTTCGCCATCCACGGAAACCGTATGTTCTTTAACCATTTGATGTAGTTGTGTGAGATTGTAGCTCAAATAAATATTATACAAACATCCTAGTATATTGAAGATACTGGTGTTGTTACAAAAGAAGTAAATAAAAAGAGTTTAGAGGGTTGGAGAAGCAAAATAAAACAAATGAACACGAGAGAATGAATTACCTTTAAAAGTGTAACTCCCTTTTGATTTGAGCCTAAAGGCTTCCTTTGAAAGGATTCTGCCCAAAGGGAATCCTCTAGGATGAGGAGAGGGATGTGGAGAGAGTAATTGGGCAGGGGATGGCCGAGCCAAAGGCTTGAGAAGTGTGTGAAATCGGGTAGAGGTGGGGGCCTTTTATAAGAGGAGAGGAGGGGCACTTTTGGAAAGTAAAGAAATATTACTTTATTTGAAAATGTGTTTCGGTTTTAAAAGGTCCCGCATTGATATAATTCGTGTATAAGGTGATAAGGGTTCTAAATCCACTCATACAATTGGTTTTGGACATGTGTAGGTTTTAGATTTTTCATTATCTTTCCATTTTATTTAAATCGTCAAATAATGATGTCATCGCTGCATCATTATTATGTCATATATAATTTAAATTATTTAATGTCTAAAAATTATAGAAAAAATACTATGATGTAGGAAATCTTTTTATATTTCCAATGACTATTTATAATCAAAATTTGGACTTTTATAACTCCACTCAAAAATTATTTTAGTAAAACAATTTATGTTAGTGTCATTTTCACATTAACATTAAATAAAAATATATTAATGTCATGTTCCAACTAAAGTGGCTCCATGGGGTCCCCAAGTTGGCCCATGGCTTGTCTTGGTCGGCCATGACTCACCCAATAGGTGTAGGACAAGTTTCATGGTGTTTTCACATTTTTATAATATCATTTTTACATTAAATTACACTAATTACCTCTAATCGCGATTAAAAACTTAATAAGTTATTATTCAACAAAAAATTATTTTAATCTCATTGAACCACATTTTACTTCTTAATGAAAACCATGTATGTCATATTTTCAAAATTCAATACACATTAGTGGTAAAGTTTCATTTAACTGAAAAATCAGTTTGCTTGATTACCACTTAGTGGTTTCACTATTCATCAAAAATTGAAGTTTTTCAGAAAATTACCAAAAATTCATCCTAAGCTATATTTGATATTCCGAATTCAAAAATGAAGTCCATTTTACAAAATTCAAAACATATAAGTCAAATTAATTAATTTAATAATTAATTCCCGCTGTCATGACAAATAGCGTGTTTTTGTGAAACAATAAGTATCAAAAGATTGACACCAGTTTAAGTCCAATTTCAAAGTGAAATTGATTCCAATGACCACCATTGGATTAACTGGTAAAAATATTTTCTAATTTAACTTTAAAACCAATTAAAATAATAATCTAATCATATAAATAATTTAGATTAAAAAGAGGTTTTGAATTAAAATACAACATTTTACACTATTCATAAAAAAATGAACTTTATCAGAAAGGTACCAAAAATTTACACAAAGTAAATTTTGATGTCCCAATTCTATAGGAGAGTTATATTTGGTCCAAAATAAAGTATAAAAGTGATCAAAACTATATTTAATGACGGTTCACCATTAAAAGGTGATAAGTGAACCTTTAGTGAAAATTAGAGTATATATTCCCTATAATTGAACTCTTTCCGTATTTTAAGCCTTTATCTTTTATTGGGTAAATGTATAAACATTTAAAAACATATCTAATCATATTTTAGTTATTTCTATCCATTCCCGCCAGTACAACGACTACTTGTTAACTAACATTTAAAATAATATTATTTTATTACTAGTGTGCTACGTAAGTTTCAAAGAAACTCATCGTTGCGTATCGGGTATGCTATCGAACATAGAAACCCCTTTAAAATAAAATTAATATTTAATTCGTAAATTTTAATAAATATGAAAATTCATTATTCTTTATTTACCTGGGATGTTACAATATGTCTTCATTTATGATCAATATATTCAAGGGAAACAATGTTTTCTTTTTTGTTATTGTTGTTATCTCAATATAATAGTAATTTTTCAGGGATAAATTTATCAATTTTTTGTTTCCCTTTAGTTTTTATAGGGTAAAATGATTATTTGATATCTTTTAGTGTTGATTTATAAAATTGAATATTTTTCATATGAAATGGTTTGAAGGGGTTTTTTCCATAAAAAAAGTTTTATTCACTTCATATTTTTTATGAAATGTCTCATTGATGGTTTGGAGTATAAAATTGGTTTTACATCATGGGAGTGGTAATGATTTTATTATTTAAATGTTTTACTAAATTTTGGGAATGATTTACTTTAATGTCTTATGAAAACATATCACATGGTAACCTTAGGCACATCAGCTTATTAACATATGCAAACCATAGTGTGTGGGGAACAACTATGGGTTATAAGTGTGATAATGATAGATTGTGGTATGTTTCGATATCAATAAGATACAAATTATATTGGATTAGTGTTTCTTGTTTGTCCTAGATATGTATTCCCATAGGGTAGAGCCCAATTCTTTATCGTTTTATTCATGATAGTGATGTTTCATTCTTTGATTCCTTATATGTTTATATTTTGAGGTATAAACACTCTTCATTACATGAATTTCTATAACCATTCATATTTATTTCAAAATTCTAATGATTTTGAATATGGATTTTTTTAATGGAAAATCAAATAAGTTTTTATGGGGACTATTTTAAGATGAAATTATTTAGAAATTTTTTATAAAGAAAGAACTATGGGTTATATATAAATGGACATTTTATGTATTCATGGTGGTATAATATTAGGAATTTACCTCACACCTTTTATATTACATTAGAAATTTATATAAAAGGATTTATAAGAATTATTTAAAGTTATGTTTTTCATGTATCTATATAAATTTTCTAGTTTTATGACTCTTCATGGTGATTTTTAATGTCACGCGGGATGGTCACATGGATGCTTTGTTTTGGTCTTGGACTTTAATAGTTTCTAGGACTATCCTTTTTCCTTTTTTTGTTATGTCTCATGGTTTTTTTCTCATATTTAATTATATAAATTGGTTATATATCATTAAATTATTATATATAATACATGATAAATAGTTATTTCATGTTGAGACTATTCCAATGGTTGTATGTGTTTATAACTATTTTCTTTTCACCAGTCCATGGTGATCAAAAACACTCTTCTGAGGTGGTATTCTCACTTAGGTGACATTTCAAGTCATCCCATGTCGGTTTGTTATAAAATTTCATCAATTGGAGGTTTCTTTGGTGGTTTATTATATACTAGAGGTACGAACATACAGACATAGGTAGTAAGTGTTAAGGGGTTCCTAGTTAGCTCAATTTTATATCAATCATTTAGTTTCCAGTAGTGGTCAATGATTTTCTCATCAATATTTTAAGATTTATTTTGGATTTATTTAAATGGACCATATTCATTTTCTCTATTGGTTTTTACTATTTTCTTTAATCCTTGTTGTTTAAGTGATTTTATATGGATTCTTGAAGATTATATTTAAATATAGAGATGTATTATAATCCTAATAAGGTGTTACCTCTTGTGTTTAGTAGATAATACATCTATAAGGTTATTTTTTATTCTAAGGGAAGCACCTATTGAAAAAATCCCATATGAAATCCCATAAATAGACCCTTCATTAGTGGAAATAGTAATGTATACTATGGAATCACAATGTCAATATAGGTTTGGAAAGCAAGATTTGATGGGGAATTAACCTTTGGAGTTTACTGAGAAAATTTCACCAATATTCATTGGTGACAATGGACCCAAAGTATCCAAAGGATATATTGAGAGAATAGAACATATTTCCACTTTTTATGGAGACTAGAAGATTATATGTTGGAAATTTCAACTTATATGCTTGAAGTTTCTAGAATTAAATTCTTGTATTCCATCATTCTAGCTATATTACACAAGGTAATCACATAAAATACTTTCAAGAAGTCCTTCAATAAGAGGTTCTTTCCTATAACCTTATATGTAGAAAAGGATTGGGAATTTGTCACATTGGATCAAGGAAACCATTTAGTGATGGAGTATGATACTCGCTTCACCAGTTTCTTTCATCTATCTCTAAAACATGGAACTAATGACTACATCAGTGAAAGATTTTTTATGGGTCTAATTCTAGAGATTTTATTGATCCTTATGATCATGTGCTTGATTAACCTTTTTGATTTAGTTGATAATGTGTTTATATCCAATATAGTCTTAGTCCGGAAAATATGTCTTAGTAGAGTATCTATTTATATATGGTGTAGTGAGGGTGTGGAACCTATCCAGAAAAGGAAAAAATGTAATTTTTATATGTTTTAATTAGAATCTATTGAAGAGGTTTATTTCAGAAAATACTAGGTATTTTTCTTAAATTGAGTAATACATAGCCATTAGGAAGTTTGATTATACGGTAACACAAAATATATTGCATTATTGTGGAAAATATGGTTAACTTAATAGTTTCTTAGAGGAGTTTCATATAGAATTATAGTTGGATACACCTTCCCAAAAGATCCTTTGATCAGTTAGATGTTATTAATAGGTGGTGGATATGATTATAATGTTAAGGGGGATAATCCAGTAATGTAGAAAACTCAGATAGGGGTTCAGTTTGGATGCCTTTATACAGTAGAGTATGCAGCAGAGGAAACTGAAGTGGTTCTGACTACTATGAGATGTAAAATATTTATTACTTCCTCTATAGTCTTAGATCTATTTGATTCTAGTGAATCTCATTAGATTATATCATTAAATTTGGTCAACGTTTTGGGATTATTCTTGAATATTATGTCAATTTTTATAGATTATTTTTCTCCCTTGGGATGGTGTAATCAGTACGGTTTTACATTTTCCAAGAGTCAGGGGATGATCGCCAACCATGAGGTCATATGGAATCACCAGGTTCTTGATATCAATATCAACAAAATTATCACTGAAATGGATTAAGTAGTTCATTTTATGTCTTGGGTCAATTGTAATAAATTTTAGCTTTATTTTGTATCTCATAACAGGGTTATTTGTGTCTTTCAAGGTGAGTGGGATCCTATTTCCCAGTGAGCAGGGAATAGTTTTCTTGAATTTAGAATTATCTCATGTCAATTTTGAGTGATTTTTATTGATTCCATTGATCATTGGTAAAGTGGAGTGCTTCATACTATTACGAATGAGTAACAAAAAAACGTTCCTAGTAACATTTTCTAGGTCAATTCCCCAAAGGGAAGTTGAGTTTACTGATGGCCTACTTCCGGGGATGTTCCTTATCTCCTCACCATTTTATAATTTGAATTCCACTAAATTAAATTAAATTAATGTTTAGATGGAGGATCTTGAGTCCATAATATTTTTTTGTATGAGTGTGAAAAGTATTAAATCTTTGATTATCTTCATAAATAAAGTATATGGAAGCCTCTAGTTGTGTGCTGACTACCATGAGCTTAGTCAAATGAATATTCAAAAATGGTTCCATTCTCCTAGGATTGATGATATGTTTTATCATCTTATTTAATCTTGATCATTTTCTAATATTAATTTGTGATAGGGGTACTGTTAGTTAAGAGTCTGAGAGGAAAATATTTTAAAGAATACATTATAGAAATGGTATGGAAATGATGAGTATTTGCATATTCTATTTGGTCTGGTTATGACTCATGTAGTCTTTATTGCATTGATGAAATAAATCATTTATTGGTTGTGAGAATCTTTCATGGTTGTTATTGTGGATGATATTATAGTGATTTTAAAGAAAAAATAAGAAATTAGATATCATCTTGATATTTTTTTCAGAACTCTGAATGAACATCATATGCATTGATCAATTACTAAATTCTAGTTTTGAAACTGATAATTTAGGTTTATAGAAAACGTTATATCTAATAGAGGTATCTCAAAGAATCAAAAATTGGTTCGTCCAATGATTTCCTTGGATCAACTAGGAATGTGTTTGACATTTAGATCATCTTGGTTTTCTATGGTTATTATAGAAATTTCCTTCAAAATTTCTCCAAGATTCTGTCTCATATATTATATTATAATCATAAGGGAATTGAGTTTAATATAATGGTAATTCTCAATGATAATTTGAATAAATTTAATTGTGGTTGAATTTATATACAATTTTTTTCTTTTGAAATCGGGTGTTGGTTGCCACATATTTTAGGATGCCTCAGCTACATGATTATGATGTTTTCTAATGTAGGGGAAATGGGCAGTGGAATATGGAACATTCTAACTAAACCCTCAAGATAATAATTATCATAACAATGATCTTTAATTTACTACCATGATTCATGATCTAAATACATGGAACAACTATCTCTTCATAGATATGTTTAATATTTATTTGGATTATAAGTGCCTGAAGAATATTTCTTCCTAGATGCATATGAAACTATAACTGAGATGTTTTGTTGGGTATATTCGCATTTTTCATTTTGATATTTCATACACCCCTTGAAAATAGAATTCGGTCACTAATTTATTGATAAATAATTCAATGACAATTAACAACAAGGAATCTATAGAGAAATGATATTTGATAATTTTTTTAACTGAGATATTCTTTGACATGGAATATGTTTATGGGAAGGAGTCTTTATCTTGTGCGAAAGATGATTCTTTATTTGATGATTTTATTCCTCTTAAACAATATATATATATATATTTATTTTCATCATTTTAGTTAAATACTCTATGATAATGTGACATTGTGAAATTGGACTCAGTCTCCTTATGTTGTTTTTTATTTATGAGGTAGATTATTCGTTCTAATAACTTTGAGGAGGAAATTGATGGGTAGGGGAAATTAATCCAATTGTTCAATACAACATTAGACTTTCATGATTAATCATGACTTGAAATGATGGTATTAGTTTTTGGGGATGAGATAGTAAATTGGGGATTTTGTATCCTGATGCCTTGTCTTCAAAATGATTATGTTACATCACCAATGACCATAATGATTTTTTTTCCTTTACCAATTCTAGTATTTAAGTGGGATGAGATATCCATGGACTTTATTTTAGGTTTACCATGGAATCCTATCAGGGGAAAATTATTTTCAGGATCATTGATTTACTTTTAGAATCAGCTCATTTCCTTCACATTAAAGAGACAACAAATTTAGAAGAGCATGGGAACATTTATATCTGATGGATAATTAAGCTCTATAATGTACCTTATGTTTTTATTTATAATAGAGAAATGTGATTTAAATCAACATTTTGTAAGGGTTTATAAGAGGGGATATGTAACCAATTGAAGTTAACCATAGTATATCATGATCAGACTGATGGACAGACTAAGAAATCCATTAGGATTATTTAGAATATTCTTCAACCATGAATTGTTTGTTTTTATGGTTCATGGGAAAGAAATTGGCTCTTTGTTGAGTTTCCCTATAAAATTGTTATCAGTATTTCATTATAATATAACCCTTTGAATAATTTTCTGGTTATCATTGAAAATATACATTTTGTTTGTAATATTTAAGACAATAGTATTTGGTTGGACCAAATCATTTTTAGTATACTAATAATATTTTGGAGTAAATATAAAATGTGTTAGAGATAACATAGAGTCAAAAGAAATCTTATGCTCACAGTCGTCATTTCTTGCAAGAGTTTGTAGTATGTGATCAGGTTTTTTCTCAAGGATTTACCACATTTGGGATGTTTTTATTTGGGAAGATATAGAAATTCTGTAAAAAGGTTTATTGGAACTTTTAAAATATATAAAAATATTTTAATTGTCAGATATTAGTTTCACTTACTATGTCAATTGACATCAATATGTGATGTGTTTCATGTTTTCTAAATAAGGAGGTATCAACCAGACCCTTCTTAATTTTTAGAAAGGGAAGATGTTGATCTTAATCCCAACACCATAGTGGATGAGATCTCAATTTACCATATGGATCATATGAATAATGTTTTTTTTGGAAAAACTTATCCATTGATCCATGTCATATGGAAGTGTGGATGTAATAGAGACAAGGTCTGGGAACATCGATAATTGATGATGTAGTAGTGGCCTTTTTTTGTTACGAGTTTATAATCATAAGATCATTCTAGGTAATGAATTTTGAATGGTGGGGAGACTTTTTACACCCTCTAGATCACATGAAGGATATGTTTTGGGCCTCTTTTTTTACTATCATGGTTCTAACTGTTTATAGAAGTTAGCGATAAATATTTTATTTTTTGTGGAGAAAAAGGTTTGTCACATGGCCTGTAAATAGTTAGTTGTAACTATGTGATAATAATGATATATGAATTTGTTGGTTATAATATAATTTTGAATATTTTCAGCAAGGTTTGTTTAACTGATAATGAATTCTAGGAAAACCATGTGAGAGGATTAGTTTGGATATAGAGGTAACTTCATGTCTTTCACATAATTTTTATAACTATGTGAATATTCCAAGGAAACCACACACTATAGTTTTTATGGGATAGTTTTTACCACATGGTTGGTTCATGGATTGTCTAACCATGAATCCAAACAGTGTGACTTTTATGGAT
This sequence comes from Viscum album, assembly GCA_963277665.1. Lineage (NCBI taxonomy): Eukaryota > Viridiplantae > Streptophyta > Magnoliopsida > Santalales > Viscaceae > Viscum > Viscum album. The sequence goes on from OY728162.1 coordinate 828,179,808, forward strand.
TTTATAAAATTATAAAAATACCCATACACCCTCAGTTGTTTTTAACCCAATTTTTACTATATTCTCCCATTAGTTTGACTCATACATTCCTTAACACTCTATAATGTTAACCCCATTTTAGCTTGGTTATTTTCTATCTATTTAGGTGGAGTTATTCATGGTATTTGAGAATATCCACTCGATTCCTCATTTTTTCTAGATCTACCCACATTCGATCTTCTCCTTAACTCATTAGAACCAAATTGTGGCTTGACAATAAGATCTAAGGTGTTGTGTAAAGAATTACATATTTTTATTATAGATCTAGGATTTTGAGGACCAGATCTCTTCATTTCCAATAAATTTATTAAAGGAGACTATGTTTCATCCATTTTTGAGATAGGTGTCTCTAGATAATGGTTATTTCCCATTCAAAAAATAATAATAATTTAGTTTCCCTTTGGTATTGATTATGGAAACGTTTGGTTTTATATAATTCATGTTTAATTTATAATGTTGAATCATTATTGGCTTGGAATATGTTTTAAAAGTGGGTTTATTTAAAAATAGTTTTACACACTTCATGTGTTTGATGAATTCCATCAAACATGGTATTTACATTAAAATTGTTATTCATGAATGGGAGATGTAATTTATTACTTGTAGAAGTTATTTATAAAATTATGGGCATGATTTACTTGATATTTGTGAGAAAACATGCGATATGGGGACCTCATATGCATCAGGATAATGGAAATATTAAAATCTTATTTAGTCTATCACCACTAGGGGTTATTGTTATGGTACTAATATATTGTGGAAGGAATTAGTATCACTAGGATTTTGATTATGTCATATTACTATTAATTTTATGTCTTTGTTATGTATTCTCATACACTAGATCACAATTATTCATGGTTTTATTCATGATAGTGATGTTTCACGCTTTATATGATTACATTTTTCTCTTCTGAGATACGAAGGGTCGTGATTTAATCACTCTATGTTATCATTCATATTTATTTTCATATTCATATGAAAATGAATCTGGATTGTTTTAAAGTAAAACCAATGGGTTTTTATGATAAATTTTTTCAAATAAATTGATTTATAAAACCTATTTTGTATTAAATATAGAACTAATGGTTTCATTTTGATATTATTTATATAGATTCATTGTGGTATCTTACTAGGTGCTTCCATCACACCCTGCATATTCTTTTTCCTGTATGCAGACATAGTTTTATAGGATCTAGATAAAGGGGCAGTTATCATTTATTCTTATAACTTATCTTATACAATTTCACTTAATGGTGTTCTCATATATTTGTGGAGGACGGTCACATGGAGAATTAGTTTTGGTATTTGATTTATGTTGTTTCTAGGATTATACTTCTGGATTGTTATGTTATTTTGCATGTATTTATACTGCTTCTTCCATGACACACTCAAGTTTTTTTACCTTTATCTTCTTATATGTGAGAATTTTTTGGGTCATGTAATTCTTATTTTTTGTATGTGTAGAAACTTAGGTGTGTGTTTCCTATTAATAGTGACCGGGAATGTGTTTTATGCCTTGTGGCCGTCTATATTGGGTGACGTGTCAGGTCTACCTTGGTTGGCTCATTATGTAAATAAATTTTATGGTTGAATGAAAAAAGAATATTTTTAAATAGAAACCATTAAAATATATTATAATATATAACTATAAGGGTTTATAACCTAAACCATAAATATATTAAAAAATATACAAGAATACATTAAAGGAATTAAGAAATATTCAATCATGGAGTGATTAGTTTTCCATGTGTCTAAAATAGTATCGTGGTACCATTATAGCATTCCATGTTATCTATATTGATAACATCTGGAATAAAGAGTAGTTTTATAGTTCGTTAAGGCTCGGTTAAAAATATTTACTTATGAATGACTTAATGTAACAACCCATGTTTAGGGAAGAAGATTAAATGGGATTTATCTATGCGTTTCTTGGACTAATTCATTATTCATAAAATTAAAATGAATTGAATAATACATGTTGAAGGAATTGGGGGATATTTTCTAAAAATTTCACATGTCATAATTCATTCCATGGTGTCGTGTTAGAAGAAATATGGGGAGATTATGAAAATAAATAAAACTACATATCCTTTAGTGATGTAATTATCACATATGCCATATTATATATTGGAATTTAAATTTCTTATATTTACATATTTGTAAAAATTTTCAAAAAAATTCCATGATAATTCCATTGATCAGTAATTATATCCTCAAATAGTACTTAATAAGAATAGGGGACATGCTTGTGGTACATAGGGAATAATTTGGGAAAGTTATCAAGAGGGTATAATAAATACCCTCCCAAAAGATCAATATGATCATCTATTAGTGTTAATAAAATTAAATGAGAAACATAAGATCATTATAGATAGTGGTCACCAAGTTTTATAAAATCCGAGTATATTACATTTTCTAATTTATTTAATGAAGTATAGTAAATATGTATCTTTATCCTAGATCATGGTATTATACCAGGAAAGTATATTTTTTTCATTATGTATATTAAAATAATATTATAGTTGTGATACTAGTAAAGAACTCCAAGTTATGATAAAGTGTACGATTTGTATATTTTAGAGATAAAATCTCTTGAGGTATTTTACATAATATGGTGAAGTTACAGTTGGTGAACTATTCATATGAAAAAATTTTATACCGAATGATTGACAATATATCTTAGTAAAAATAATATTATTCATTGGAGAGTTAATTCTTGGTCAATAATTAATTTTTGGGTCTAGTGAATATGGGGGTTTTATTAGCTTTTTTTCTTTACCCGACACAAAATTGAAATTTTTATTATTGTGTAATCCATAGAGTATGATATATTCATAATTTATATGTAACTTAAGAATAACAAAAATTTTTGTGTAATAGATATGGTAATGCACATATATTTCATATTGCATAAAATATTTATATAAAACATATCTATAATGGAAACCCCATGAAAAAATGAGAGTAATATTAAACATACGACATATTATCTAGATTCAAAAATATGATGTTACAATGATGGTGAATGAAATTGACTTGTTGGGGGATCATAACTCTATATGAGAAATGGATTCTAGAAGCAGCTCAAAAAACCAATAATTAGTTCACTTAATCTTCTCAAACCACTGTGGTACACTGAGCCAAATATTAATTAAAAGTAGTTTTTTACTACTTATGGTCTTGGTGAACAATTATGTATCTATAAATTGTTTCTATAATGAATGTGGAAATTAAAATTATTGTAATTTTATAATATTATTAGGTAGTTATAACTACTGTGGAAATAATTCCATGGGGTTATCTCAATTATATGTATTTTAATATATCAATGGCCCTTATAACTACCGTGAAAATATTTCATGATGGTTTAGTAGTGCATACCATAAATTTGAGATGGTTTAGTAGTAGGTAGTGGCTGTTAAAACCAACGAAAAATAAATAGGAACACTTTTTTATTTCATTGTTGTTTAAACCATTTTTATACACTATAAAAATTAAATAGTGAATATGGGAGATATATACACACAACTAACATCAATTTAATGTGAGGATATATCTATTACATATTGAATTTATTTTACTTTCAATAGTTTAACAAAAAAAAGATAATAATAATTAAAAAAATTATATAAGAAAACATTATAAATATATAAATATAATATTATCAGTGAAAGTCTAAAATTGAGGAATATATAAGTTTTACAAGAAAATATACACAAAATAATAGAGGGATCCAATATCCACTCTATCCCCAAAAATATAGGTTGGCATTACCCATATGATGTACATTACTCATATTCATATCGAATAATAGTCTCAGACAAATTTGATTCCTATGTTAAATAGAATTTTAAATAAAAATTAGTTTTCATTACATATTGTGTATAAAAAATAAATTTATAAAAAATTATCATAATAATATAATCATATTAATATAAATGTACCAGATTTAATACCACCCATATCAAGGTTGAAATTAGAGGTGGATTTAGCTTTTTTCATTCCATGAAATAGATATGAATAATAAATAGACATAAATTTGATATAAATTTAAAATAAAACAGACAATAAATATTTATTTTGAATTATATTAACTTGTTTAAAAAAATATAATTATTCTAAGAGATTTAAAAGTTACACCAATCATGACATATTTTTGAAATGGGCATCGTGTCACAAGCTAATTTCTCCAATATATACTCATACAATCCTGTAGCATGATCTATAGGATCTCCAAATATGTCAGATGGAAAAATTATTATACATATGTAATGAAAAATTCATTCACATTAAAATTTTCACACCAATCATGGTCACACACAAGTATCTGATGCTGGTAACTACGACTCCATATTCTTAGTCTACGATCACTCCAAAAAAACTCCATCTAATACCCCTAACATTCTTGAATCAAAATACATCAATATAGTGTTATTTGTAATTAAATACCATAGGATGCGATTTTGGTGAGTTCATATTTATAATCATAAATTAAAATTCATTAATAGTAGATATAAAACAATTTTGTTAATAATTATATACTTATTTCTATAGTGGACAACTATTTTGAAATTTTAATTTTTAGTATAATTTGATACAAATACCTATAATTGATTGTTTTATTTAGAGTTGAGATATTCAATTGGACTATTATCCTATGTAATGTAATTTATGTTGAAAAAATTGGTATAATTTTTAGTGTGTAGTCTTAAGAGGGTGTTTCAATTGGGAATTAGTAATTAGTTGATGATAGTGGGGATATATATGGTAGTAAGTGAAACCATATAGTGTAGTGATCCGTAAGGTATAATGAATTTTGAAAATTAGATATTAGGATGTAATGAGAGTTATTTTGATAAGGATTGGTGTGTTTTTGATCTTATTTGTAAATTTATTAGTGTTTGGTAATTAAAATAGAATCTCATTATAATGAAACTATGTGGCATACCTGATGAAGGTGGAAGAATATCATATGGAATTGATGACAAATGATTTGTTAGTGACCTCATGTTAGCATCAAATTGAATTGTTTTTAGAATATCTGCATCCAAAAAATAATATAAAACATGTTATAACATGATATACAATATAAATGATCGAAAATATTTTTAAAATTATTTATTCAGATTAAATGAATTAAAATATTCTAAATAAAAAAATAATATATATGTTTAAGTAGTACTATGAGTACAATTAATTGATTCATTAATGAATATATTATTTTCATCCTTTGTCATTAACATGATTTCATCATCTTCACCAACCGTTACAAGACCAACTACTTAAATATCATCAAATAAAGTTAGATTAATCTTTTGTTGTTGATGGAGTTCATTGTGAAATAAAATTATTCATATTTATCACCTATATCATAAATTTCTCTAGTGTTGACATTCACTTCAACACTCCCCCCTTCTCGACTCTATTATCCACATTGTAGACAATTTTAGGGTTTGGAACCAAAATATAGAGATCATGTTCTATATGCTCACCTATATTGATCGATATCGATATCTTAACATAATTAAATTTTATAGAGTAATTCCTTATTCCCCAATAAATATCGACTCACATGAATTTTAATAACACAAATGAAAATTTTCCATGATAATTTAATTCAATAATTAAAGTCCAAATTCTAGAGTATTCCAGTCTTGAGAATTATATGAACATTATACTATTTTTTGTTTTAAAAAATTCATCATTAAAAACAATATAAAACATGGATCCATTTATATTTAATCATAACATATCCTACACTTCATCAAAGGTCCTCAATAAAAATATTTCCATCCATCAACCACTATAGATTGATTACCAATAATCATGATCTAAATGTAAAAATATAAATTATTTTTAGATACATAAGATAATTTTATTGAAATATTATGATAATAAAATTAATTATGATCTTGGAAGTTGTGAAAAAACATTCAATAATGTATTTGTTAATTGATTTTATTATCTCATTATCCATTAGTGTTCAACTTCAAATTAATATCTTTTTTTCATACAAAATTCTTTAAGGAAATGATTTACAATATCTGTATTTAGTAAAACATATCTATGATCTTATATGTTCTCTATTTTTGAAAATGAAATTATGTATATTTTCCATAAAAGATGATGTATCATTAGATTATTTTCTGACATGTTGTAGGACTAAAATTGATTTGTGTTATCGAAAACATGTCTAACTCAACTAAATCATAGTTAAATATTATCTAAAGACCTCGAACAAAAGGTATGACTCCCTACAACAATATAACCATCAGAAATGGAGCCATATGATTGAGATTTATTTCTCTTAAAAAACATCATATGACCAAAATACGTATTAAAAAAAGTAACATAGCATAATAAACCATATATGTAATGAGTATGAAAATTTTAACGTTGCAATGATTAAGAAGCATGATGAAAATACCACCCTATGGAATACATCCATCGATAAAGAATGATACATTAAAATATAACTTCCTCAAAACAAAATCAATGTTAGATGAACCATCATAGTAAAAAATGATAGAGGGAATACAATATCCAAATTTTAAAAAAAATCATTCAAAATTTTTCTTTACTTTTTCATGATCAATGGGGTTTAATTTTTTCACACAAATCTATTTAGAGAATTTGAAAACCTAATTACTAATACTTTTCTATTAGCTGGTAACTGTTTATAAAATACCAAAGGTATAAATTTATCTATAAAATTATGTGATTGGTCACTTTTAAGACCAGGTAATATATAATATTTTTGAGTAAATTAATATTGATATGTTACATGAATATCAATGAGGTAATTTAACATTTTCTGTATTGAAAGGAAAAAAACTTTTATCAAATTAAAATTTACCTAAACATTCAATATTATAAAAACCAAATATTCACAGAAACATTATTCAATGTGCATAAAATTAATATTTGGAAGTGACAATTGAAATTACTAATATGATGGTTTCAAAAAAAAAGCTCGTTTCTTTCATTTTTTTACATCTATATCTTATGAGAAGTGACACTTTTATGGGAAATGTTCAAATTATACATATTACTAAATTTTTCATCAAAAATTAATAATTGTGACTTGAAATTTGAACCTGGTAAAACTTTTGGTAGAGGCCTCAAATTATTTCATTCATTGATTTATGACTTATTAAACTGATATTTATGAGATACATCTAATAATTTATGATGACACTCAAAAGTCCAATTTCTCCTATAAGGTAGTATTCTAGGGTTGAATTCAATGTTACAAACTGGACATTCCTAGCTCATGTGAGCATTCAAACTAGACATTTTTCCAATCCTAGGAAATAATTAATCTTCCACATTATATCAAAAAATATTTTGATCATATTTGTTATTTATTTATAATATATATCTACACCATTTTCAAGTAAAACATGAAATTATTTTATAAGAGGTTGAAGGTATACATTGATGTCATTTCTAGTAATTTTTTTATTAGAATCATCATAAAAAGAATGAATGATTTTTTTTCAAACCCATCCCTTGAAGAAGATTGTAAGAGAACAAAATAACTAACCATCTATTATATGTTGTACATTGAGTCTTGAATAGATTAAATCCATTTGTATAAAATACCAAACACACATTACTAGGATATAAATATTAGTTTGTATATAAATTATAAATTGTTTTCGAGGCTTTAAATTATCTTGGATGACGTGTAAACTTACCCTTATTGATTTACATGGAATGAAACGTAATTTTAATTGTAGTTTTAAAATACATAAACAATCATTGAAATCATGGATCTAATGTAATTTAATGTAAAAACATTATAGTAGTTTAATTTAGATTATTATTTTAATTCTATAAATTAAAACATTCAAAATTATTCATCATCATCAATATTGAAGTATGACATCTTTCAAAATCATCTCTATCTAAATATTCCCCATAATAAAAAAACCATTCATTAGGACATGTATGCATCCTTTTGTAATTGAGAATGATATTTTTAATAACACTCTTCATCTTGTAAAATAAATCACGAATCATATCATCAATAAATGAATCAAGTAGGAACACTGATATCATTATATTTTCATTATTTGTAACTCTAAATCAGCACATGATATGGTAAATCATCAGTAGAAGGGAAAAATGTTTATATTTTCTACATCTTTTATACAAATCCCATAATTATCATACAAAAATTCAGAATATTCATTTGATTGATCAATCAACTTTTCTATTGTATTAATCCATAAAAATAAAAAATTACACCATTAATATGATATAATCTTTATATTGTTATTCTTAGTGCCAAATCATCATTGATCATGTTTTTATTTAATTGTCTATAATGAGGCCAATAGTTTTTTTATTCTGTTGATGGAATCAAGTCAATATTTATATAATCATAAATTACCCATTAAAAATTTATCTAACATATCCAATAATAATTTGTTACAATATCAATTTCTAAAATAATTCATGTATTTTTAACAATCACCTGAAATTAAAATCGTAATGTAGACATCTTATTCTTCCTTCTACAAATCAATTTATAATTACAAAATCAAAAAACCTCCAATCCCATAATATACTGATTTGTATTCTGGGTAAATTAATCATAATTTAATCCATTTGTAACCTACTAATAATTAACTATACAAAAGATATAAAACCCCATAATTAAATAAACTCATGTTAAAAATAAAACATACCAACTAATAAAATATAAAAAGTTATATAATTTAATTAATAAAAATTCATGAAATACAATATAATTACAATCAATTGATTTTATAATTTCATATTCTATGAGAAAAATATATCGAAAAACAAAGAGAAAAATATGTGTCAAATAATTAAACAATGTATAATATTTAATGTATTATCAAATAAACAAAAAAAAATCAAACATTATTTATAAATACATCCAAAAAACAATTAAAAATGAAAATAGAAAATTTACCCTAATAATAAATAAAATTATCTATATTTTATATAATCATTAAAATTAGTAATAATTATAAATTTATATATATCCCAACATGATAAATCATGATATATCCAATTCACTATAAATCCAAACATTTATATCCCAAAAAGATAAATCCATAATTTTAAATACATCTATAAGTCCCACGAAGTTCGTTGAAATCAAATTATAATAATGAAAATATATGATATGTTCTCATATAAACATACCATGTAAAATAATAAATGTATAGATAAGGGTAATGAGTTCACGTGACATATGTTATAGAAAGATAACCTACTTCAATCAAATTTATTTTATGGAAAATAGTGGGAGTAAGAGATTGAGAAATATAATATGGGATTATAGGAAGGATGAAAAGTGGATGGGTGGTTCATGGGATGGAAGGAGAAGGACAGAGGGTGATGTGGTGAGAATATTTTTACAAGGGATTGAGGACCATATGGATTCATGTGATAGAAAAATGAGAAGTAGAGGTGGTGTGACTATGAAAAATGGGTTTAAATAACAATGGGTTTTAAATAACTATTGGTATACAAATATTAGGGTTTTGTTTTAAAAAAATAAACACTAATATTTCATTACATGGTGATTTTATTTTAATTCCACTAATAATGTTGGATGAACTGGTAAGAGCCTCTACGGTTAAATTAGTGGTGGGTTTTTGAAACATCTACTAATAAACCACCACAAAGGATTTTTTCTTTTTAGTGTAATCATTGAGTATTCTACTCATGAAGTTTACAATTTTCGATCTTTCTTATTATAGATCATGAGAACAATCCATCCAACTATAACACCACATAATTTGGGTGTCCCTAGATATTCCTGTATATGATCATGTGTATTTATCTCTTAATGCGAGATAATTTTAAATATATATCATTGATTATATACTTTGATAAATCATGAAAACCAAAAAAATTTATGTTTTTGGTTTGGTATTTTTCATCTAGTGTGTTGTTAATATTATAAAAATCTATGAATGATAAAGATGAGATTTTTCACATCTTGGTATAGTAATTTGATATCTCATGGACATAGACTAAGAAGGTAGTTCTTTAAATAAATTCCTGACAACCATAGATGAAGGAAAGTGAATAAAGTATTGTAAAATAATGATAAATAAACAAATAAAGGATAGTGAAACAAATTATCCATAAATCATTGTGAGATATTGTACGATGAAGGAATTATAATAGAAAGTAAGAGTTAATAAGACGTTTTTATAGATATGAAAAAATTTATATCTATTTTGGGGCTATGGTTTTTATTATAAACACCTCTTAGTCTATAATAAATACTAAAAACTCTCCATATAAGGTACAATAGTTTCATAGAAAATGTGTACTGATAGCTTTCAACAATTATAGTGAATTTGAGTTTAGGATGAACTTGGTATCATGTCTATCAGTCGGTTAATAGATGAGTTTAAATGATCATAATTAAATGAATAAATAAATTCAATTTTATTTTATTCATTTTTATAATAATTAGAAATTAATATACTTATCAATGTAGTCATACATTCTTCATTATTAAATTAGTGGATATAAGAATATTGTTTTTTGGATAAATATTAATTATTCAAGTTTTATTATATAAAATTGAGAGGAAAAATCTATGTTAGTGGTACTTATTTCTTTAACTGATATGTTAAATTATTACATGTGACTAGGGAAATACATATGACATTTATGATAAGTTAATAAGGTTATGAATGAATGTTTGGGTCAGGCTTATGGAGTATTCTTCTTAAAAGATCTTAAGCCACTAAATGAAATCATAATCCCATTTATATAAATTTATTTAAGACCCATGACTTTTTATTTAAATAAATTCCAAGAATATGAGTGCTTCGATGACTTATCTAATGCTTTAGAGAGAGAAACAAGATAGAAAAATGACATCAGGTTACAACATCCTCTTAGAAAAAGTTTGTTTTGTTATGATTATGGAAAAGGTATCATAAAACACTTAATTTTTTTTGAAAAGAACTAGTTAAGGGATAATATAACATTATTTTATGGTGTATTTGAGGATAATTTATAAGGTTTGTTAATTGGTTCATTCAATATAGAATAATTTGAAATTGACAAGAGTATGTTTGGATTACAAGAATGAGTGAAGTATTATTCACTTTAGTTTTATCAAATGTAAATTCTACATATGTGATCCATTGATGAATTTGAGAATTATTATGCCCAATATTATAATCAAAATAGATCTAGTTCAAAAAAATAAAACATTGATACAAAACCATTCCATATTCTCCAAAATTTAGTTTTATTACTAATTTCTTACAAATATGTCGAGATATCTCTTTATATAATTATGTTTATCTCATCTTCTTATTAAGAATTAGGTAATATTTTAGAAATAATACCAATATGTTATTTTATTCATCAAGGACTTCCACATGTAGTTTATTATTTGTATCACTGAATTTGATTTATTTATAGTTTTATATGTGGTCGATTATGATATAATGAATATTTTGGGTCCATAGTTTGAGTAACCTCACCTATAAGTATTCAATAAGAATATTAATTTATATAATGTAGATATGTTTTGAAGATAAGACATCAAATAAATTTAGTTTTGATATATGTAGTGGAATTCACCCATATAAGATATAGGGGAATGATTTTCTCATAATGACATATTTTTTTATCATAAATTCATTTATTATGAGATTTCTATCCGGTTAACAAAGGGTTGAAACTATATAATAGAGATATATATAGTATAATTATTCATAGTATTCCAATTATATGAATACAATATGGGGTTCTCTGTGGTCCTTCTTTTTTAGTCATTAGGTATTTTTTGATAAGGGAATATGTTATGTTTTTGAAGGTACAATGAAGACTTGTGATATTCGAATCATTATAGAGAATATAGATAAGAAACTGAATTATTATTATAATGTTTATTAGGTATATTTGTTAAGATAATTGGGATGTAATGGTGAATAGTTTAAAGTGATTATGATATATGATATTTATGTATCTTTAGTTATTTTAGTATCCATTCATGGGCCTAGACTAATCTAATCGTGGTCAGTTACATGTATTCCAGACCATCTACATTTTATTTTATGGTGTAGGTTCCTAATATACTTTAAACCACTACGAACAATAGTAGTGGGTGGTAGAAGTATTCCTAGCATGTAAATACCTAATTCATTCTAGGTTCGGATGTCAAGTGATAGTATATTTATTGATGAATTATTAGGTGCGATAAAATCTGGGAAAACTAGAGAAAATAATGATCAATTTCAATGATGTTTATTTTGGATAAAATTGATTTTGAATCATAATTTGGAAATTGTTATTTAATGACTGGGTGGAAATTATGTGGGAGGGAATTCCAATTATTTAATTTTATATGATTTATATAAGAACATATTGATTAATGCATAAATTCATCTTATATTACAGGAAGAGTAAATCGACAATATGATTAGAATATGCTTGTGATCTAGGATTGTTATCAGATAATGATGATGATAATTATCCAATAGATAAAAACCTAGGTGTTATAGAGTTATAACTTATGTTTTATGATGTATTCACATGTATGATAGGGTTAAATATATTTCAACTATAATATGGAGATATAATCCATGAAATGAGTTGTTCTTTACACTGATGTAATTACGTAGTGACAAAATAGTTGAAATTACATCATGATTGTTTAATTAATCATCTCCATCCTGAATTGAGATATTCTAAAAAAATATTTCCATTAATTTTGGTAATTTTATGAGAATTAATTATTTACATACCAACCATTGATCAATGTTTTTACAGTTATGGTGAATGGTATATCTTGTTCATTCGATAAACATTCCATTCAAATGGGAACTATGAGTGTGATTGAGGTTTTCAAGTGATTAATTAATGAACTAGATTTGATATTGATATATTGGGGGATATTAATGAATTTAAATTAGGGTTTAGTTTACTGAAACAGAATATTGATTTATTATATGAATTTTGAGGGTTTGACATGGAGAGATGTTCTTTTGTTCTAGATGTTTGTGTTATGAAAAGTAAGAAAATAACTAGTTTTTTTAATGTTGTAATTTGTTGTGATCTATTATAATGTCTCAAAAAATTATATGAGAATATATTAAATGTCTCAAGTGATGTTATATGAATTAATTCTTAAATTTTTGTATCTTGATTCTATTTTCTATAGATGAATAGATAAAAAAATGTGAATAATTTCCTTCATTTCAGACAGTGGAATTATGAAAATTATGAAAATTATGAAAATTATGAAAATTTAATTTGGATTTAATTCTTATGTTTTTAGATCATGGAATATATTAGTGTATTAATAACATGATTAATTTTCTATAAGAGAAAAACTATGCTGTGAATTATTTTTGGATTGGTTATCCATCATTTTCCATTCTATAGCTGAAACAGAACTGATGTAGTTATACGAGTGTGTCACACAACAACACTTTTTTTCCTATATTATTTTATTTAATTTTTTATTATTGAGCCTATATTGTTTATCTCTTACTACAGGCCAAATTACATTGAATATTTATATTGTTGGGTGTGTACCTCATATTTCACCATTTTGTGGATAATTATTACTAATATTACAGCAACCATGTGAGAAGACTGCATATTTTTGAATTTCCAGTTACATGGTTGGAACATAATTAGTATAAAAATTCACTGTGATCTAGGAAATCCTATGAGGCATTCATGTTTTGGTCAATCGTTCATCCAAAACATGTGATATTCCCACGTTTAATTTTTTGGGAATCCCTATTCTACCACACGTAAAATAAATATTCACCCTCACACTTGATTCATAGATTTTCATAATTAACCACCCAAGGATCCTCAATCGTTCCTCTTTCCCTACATTATTCACTTTACCATGGAAATTATAGGCGGTTTATTCATTATTTGAGTCTGTATCTTTAAATTATGACCTCTTTTCTCTTAAATTTCTTTTTCATTCCCTATTTCATCATGTTTCATCTTCTATACCTTGTTTTTTTTCTATTTGGAATAGCCTTAATTATAAGGGTTTGTCTCTAATTAGTTAATTATAGTACTTAGGGATTGTGAGTATATCTATGAAACATTTTCTATTGTCTTTCATCAAGTAATATGATTTTAACATGATTAAGGTAGGTTTTCTATATTACATAACACTTTAAAAATTTGAAACCATGATTTCATGGTTTTAAGAAATATTTAAAATTCCAAATGATAAGTAAAATATATTTATACGAAACTTTTGAAAATGGAAACAAATTTAACTTAGTTGTAATGGAATTTTAAGGGCCTTTAATTTAAAATATGTGATTTAAATATCCTTATCAACTACGACTCACACTATTTTTTTAAAAAAACCCCTTATGGATTTTATTAATTGATTTCATATTATAACATGTTTTATAGTTATTTTAACTAAATTTAAAAAAAACAATTGGTTTTTACGGATTTTATTGGCCTTTAATGAATGTGTCTTGCATTTTTTATTGTTGATATTTCACATTAGTTGTGTGTTTGGTTTTAAAATATTTTTTATAACCCCATTTCTGAAATTATATTAAAAGCCCTTGTTGGAACTTTATTAAATAATTTCACCGGTCACCATAAAACATGCCCTTATTTTTGTTGTGAAAAGTGTTTTGGATTTATATTTATTTCCATAATATAGATATTTTATTGATGATTCTTATTATAAATGAAAGAGGGTTTGTTTATGTAAATCATGTTTAGAGGTGGGGGTGTGTTGATTATTCATGTTTATGTCATTTTGTAATGACTGACATTCCCACCTATATTTTTATGTCAAAAGAAGATATGGGTTGTTAGGTGGAACCTCTAGGTAAGTATTCAAAACTAGTTCAAGAACACTATCTATGTACTAACCATGAGATAGTCTATTCTCTACTTTTTAAATTTTATCCATCAATTTGGATGGGTAGAGAAATGTTTGGTTTTATCCAAGGCTATTGTTATATATAATTGGTCATATTTTGTTTTTTTATTATCATGTCATATTTTATCCCCTATGATCCTAGGTTCCCATGATAATTTATATTTTCTTATTGATACTGGTGTGTGTGTTTTTCATATTCCCTAAATATTCATTTTTTGATAAAATTCCATGAGGAATTGTTAAACTATATTTTGAACAAATTTGATTTCTTTAAAACCTGCTCCTTTAAATTGAATTTAATATTAATGATTATATAAAAATATTCATAGTAAAAATAAAAATTTTCTATGTTATTGTTTCTTTTAATAAAATGGGAGTGTATGTTTTATAAAATGGAATATAATTGGTATTTATTTTTACTATGATTGAGCATTGAAATATGATTTTATAAATTCATTTAAAAAATAAATTGAAATGGTTATACTTTTTAATGATTATGCATAGACTGTGGGGAGGATTCCTATTGAGCCTCTATACTCACACCTATTAAATCTTTTAGGTTCTATTTAAACTCTTTATTTCTTAGAGAGAGTGCTTGGGATGTGGTTGGATGGTTACTCATAATGTCACATGGAGGTATGTTTGTTATTTTTTTTATTTTTTTATTTCATTCATTAAATCAAACATACCTATTTTCCTTTCTTTCTCTTATGTGTCATTTTTATGAATATGGTGTTATGGATGTAAAATAAATGGGGTTTTATCCTTTAAGGGATTTGGAGGAAATAGTGAGTTTTTTTGTGATTTATTTTCTCTTTATGCTATTTTATTTGACTCTTCCTATGAATCGATTATATAGATGAATCATTATATATTTTTTTAGATTATTATATAATTTTTATTTAAGTTGTTTTATTGATGAAAAAATCCCCAGTGAGTTTTTCATATTCCATAGTGCTTATTTTCAACATATGTGGTTCTTGAACACCCATTGGGCCATTCTATTGGCTGGTTTGGGCATCTGAAAGGAGAGAAATTGAGGTTGGTTCATAAAATAATAGTATAAGATCCTAGGTTCTTAATGGGGACTAGGTTCTTGAAGTAAGATTTATTGTTTGGGTGAATTATATAGATTGGAGATAGGACCATATGAAATTAAATAATAATTCCATATAGAACTTTTACATTTGATACCTTGATTTGCGAAGGGAATTCATGTTTGTAGTCTTGATTTTTATGTTTGTATCATTTAATTGTGATATGTTATTTGTTTGTTTATCAACGGTGTTGGTGGATGATAATGGGAGTGAATTAGTGGTATATGGTGAGATCCTAGGGCTTAGAAAGAAATATGGATCATGAGTACATGATTCATAATGAATCATCGTACTATTTTTGTAGTTAAATTATGGTCTACCAATCTATGTTTCCATGTAGAACAGAGCCACTAGTCCACAATTCAATTATGAATTGGAATTATTTTGGTTTTAATTAATTTTTTATCATGTCATTATCATGTTTATTTTATATAGCTTGAGAGTTAATTTTAAAATCATTGTTGTAAATGTTTAGGTTATTATTTTTCAATGTAATAATTGAGTTTACCTATATTTATTTAATGAAAAACCGGGTGATTGGATTTCTGAAAACATGGTTTTGATAAGAAGGTGATTCCTTCATAAATAATATTGCAGGTAACACATATTTTAATAATATTATTGTCTAATTTTAAAGGGTTTTAATGGATTTCAGGATGAAGGGTGATTTCAATGAAGTAATTTGAATTTTGGTAATAATTATTTTGGGTTAATTTAGGTGAGATTAAATTATTTTCATATTTAAAATATTGTTGGACATTGTAAGTAATGATTGATTTATAAATTTATAAAAGTGTTGGTTTCTAGAAAATTAATATTTATTTTCATAACTTCAAAATTAATATAATTGAGATTAAATTTCATGTGATGGAAGGTGGTTTGAAAATAATTACAAGATATTTTATTAATGTCTCAATATTTTTTAGTAAAATATTTATTTAATTTTGAATTATAAAATCATTTTAAAAGAAAAAATAAAATTTTAATGTTGGTAATCATAACTTGTAAAATTTAATATAAAAATCATTTTAATTTGAAATTCTAGAAAAAGATTTAATAAAGCATTTAGTAAAATAAATTTTTGGGTTCTAAGTGGGAAAGTTGGATATTAATTCATAGTGCATATATGAAATTAACTTCTTTGGATTTAAAATTGAAAAAAGTAACTTTGTGTAGGATATTTATTTTAAAATGGGGGATGTTCTTTTATGGTGTGATAGTTTTTTGGAAATTGGTTTCAAACATTTGACATAAAATTGATGGGAATTAAAAAGGGATGAATAAATTGTCAAAAAGGGTGTTTTCAAATTTGGTATGTGTATTTATAGTGACATATCTTGACTTTTAATGATTTTTTTATTTTAGTTGATAAATATATTTCAGATGGGACAATTCCATATGTAAATTTTTATTTCCCTCCCATAAAGTTTTGGATTAATAGGATGAGTTTCATACCATCATAATGTGTTCCTTCCATTTCCTAGGTGTATATATTTTGTAGAATGGTGATGGTTATCTCTTTTTTTATTTATTTTTTCATGTTGATCCTTGGATTTTATATAGTTTATAATGATGTATTTGGTTTATTATGATCTTTTTATTTTTTCACGCACTCTATTGGTGGAATGTTGATCATTTTAGAGACTTTTTATCTTTAGTGATCCGAGGTTCCTTTTTTCCCACAAGGATGTTAGACCTGTTATTTTTCTCATTTGTGAGGGGATGTGATTTGGAAGCCTTAAGTGTGTTCATTGGTATTAGGGATGAGTGTTTCCCCTGTCATAGGTTACTTCCTATCTAGTTCCTTGGTTATTAATATGTTTTTACTAGGTTTTGGAGTTTTTAATAGATTCCCCAAGTTACATCCACTTCAACCTCTATTATAAGGATATATTTTTTTTATTATAGTCTTGGAATTTGGTTTTTTGAGGTAATTATAGTCATATCGGGTATTCTCCCAAATTTAATGGCATGATTTTCATTAGTTAAGGAGATATCTATCATGAGATATTGTTCTTAGTAGAATATTATAGATCTAAAAGATATGGATTTTAATTGCATTATATCAATATTTCAATGGTTTACCTTGTAAGCCTTTCCACTTATCTGGGAATATTTAATCCCTTGAAGTGATTATAATATTTCTTGTTTCTAGGAATGAATTGTTGTTTTGGATAGTTGGTGTATTATTGGAAGTATAATATGGTAGGGAGACCTCCATTGATAAAACCTTTTTGGGGTTTTAACTGTATTTTACCAAGCATGTTCCTTTATTATTATGATGAATCTATGGTATTGGGAAGGGGCATGTGTTTTGATTCATTCCCAAAAACGACCACCAATGTAATGGTGTTGATGATTGGTCTCTGTTTGTGTCTTGGGATATTTCATTTGGATCTTTTTTGAGCTTTTTTGGTTGTTCCATTATGCCCATTGATTCGGGATGTTCCTTGCATTTTGAGGTTGTGGTTTATGAATTTAAACATTTTCTAACATTGGATTGTCTTACATATGTTATGAGTCTTTGTTGAATTCTATTAATGTCCATTATGGTTACCTATGATGAGGTAATTAGATAATTTGAGTGTGACAGACTTTAATATTGAGATTGGAGTCATCAATCATTGGTAGTAATTTTATTTAATCTTCATGTTTCTCAAATAATGACCTTAGTATGGTGGTTTGACTCTATTTCATTTTTAATCCACGATTTTATTTGAGTCTCTAAAAGGAAAAAATCATTATGGTGGGGTGAATTTTCACTCCATAACCTTATTTTTCCTCTATTATTTTTTTTAAATTATTATTTTTGTTTCATTTAATTTTGAGTCTCTTTTATTTCCCTCTCTCTATGATAGATTAGCATGAATTTTGATATTTGTGGGTGTATAGTTCACATTTCGTGGTTTCTTATAGTGTTAGTACTAACGTTGTAGAAATTAGGTGACAGAAGTATAATGTTTTGAAGATCTAATAACACAGTTAGAAAATGGTTGGTTTAACTATGAGTCTTGACTATATGACATGATCAAGGTCCTTTAGTGACACTTTTTTAGTCAAAACATTGTTTTTATAACTGTGTGATATACCTAGGTTTTAATGTTTGGGAATTCCTATTTTCCCTTCTAAAATTAAATCCCCACATTCCCCTCAATTAATGTGATGTGCCGCCTAGGGTGGACCCAAATGAACCTCTTCCCATTCTTTAATTTCCCTATCATTGTGATTCAATGGGATTTATTTACATTTTGATTTTGGATCATTAAGGTATAGTCTAATTTCTCATCCATTTCATTCTTCTTCCTCATTTTTACTAGTTTCATATTTATCCCATTATTTTTTACACTTTGACTAAGACCTAATTAGAAGGGGTGTTTCTTAATAGTGAATTTTTGTACCTAGAACTTGAGAATATTTACTTTAAACTTTTTTAGAGGTCTTTTTCTATTTATTTGATTTTATCTTCCTTAGAGTTGGATTTCTACATTTTATAACTATTTAAAATTATCAAACTCTGATTTCTTCTCTTTTAACGATGTTATAAATCTGTACTGAGTTATACTATATTTTCGTTGAATATTTTAAAAATGGAATCCATTTTTTATGTGCTTTGAAAATATTACTATAGGACATTATTTTTAAACACATGTTCTAAATATCGCTATCCACTGTCATGAACACCAAATGTTTGAAAAACTAATTCAATGTATTTTATTAAGGGATTTCAATTTATAAAATATTATTTATATCTATAAAATTATTTTCTATGGAAATTATTTGTTTTTTAGGTTTTTGTAGACTATAAATAATGGATTTTAGTAGTTTTTGGATGTCAATATTAAATGTTGGTTGTGTGTATGATATTTATAGTGTGCATTTATAATTTGGTTCCATAAGTGATATTAGAAGGCTTGGTTGGAACTTGTTTAAATGATTTTAATGGTTACCCTTGAAGAATTATTTTTATTGTTTTGAAAAATGATGTGTATTAGGAATTTATTTCCCTAATAGTGGAAGTATATTTTTGATTTTTATTCTATATGAAAGAGAAAGGGTTGTTTATGTGAAGTGTGTTCCGAGGTTCTAGTGATTTATTTCCTGTTTATGTTGTTTTCTATGATTAATATGTGCACCTCCATTTTTATTTCAGTAGAATATATTGGTTATTAAGAAGGAACTCTGGGTAAGTATGTTGTAATGGGTCCCAAAAATGCTCTGACTATTAACCCTGAGATAGATTATTTTTATTTAGTGATATTGTGCCCCTCGATTAGGCCATGTACAAATATATCAGATGACATGATATGTGGTTTTTAATTTGAATTCAGTCATATTTTTTGGTTTTATAGTTGTGTCATAGTTTAACCCTAGATATCTTAAGTTCCCATGATAATTGTGGATGTACTTTTTATTTTGGTGTGCTTATTTTTCTTATGCACCATGAATTCCATATTTTTTTAAATTCAATTTGACTTTTTAAAGAAATATTTTGAATTTAATTGTTTTAATTTATATCATTCTTCATTAATTTGAATTTAAATATTATTAATTCGGTGAATATAGGTGCAGTGAAAGAAAATATTTGAAAAGTTACTATTTCAATTAATAAAAATGAAGTGTGAGTTTTAAAATGCTGATTAGATTTGATATTTACATTTCATGTTCTCACCTCCAAAAAACTTATTTTGAATATGCATGTTTAAACTAGATGAATCTGTTTTAATTTTTAAATATTGTGTATGCGGAACGGGGAGGATACCTACTGAGAAATTACGTTCACACATATTATAATTTCAAGTTATTGTTAAAATATTGGTTCCTCATAGATCATGATTTTTTTTGAGTTTTGATAGTGAATCATAAAGTCACATGGAGGTATATTGTTTACTTTGTTTTATTTAGTTTCCCTTATTACACCATCCATCTGTTTTTTCCTTCCATTCCATTATGGGTGGTTTTTATGCTTGTTTTGTTATGAAGGTTGAACAGTTTTGGTTTTTTATTGTAAGGGAGATAAATTTTAGAGTGAGTTTTTATTCATGGATTATTATCTCTTGATACAAGTTTATTTATATACCTATATAATGCATATTTGTGTCTATTTTTGTGTGTCTATATTAACAAAATGATATTCATTATCTATATATTGTAACATATGTATAAACATATAAATATATAATGTATGTAAATATATATATATTTGTATACTTTTACTTAAAGATACACATATATAATATATATATGTGTATGTGAAGTGCCCAGATCAGTGTGAATCACTGAGAGGGGGAGGGGGTGAATCAGTGATCCCTTAAAACTTTTTACTAATTGATTCTTATCAATTAAACCTCTATGGCTGGTTAAAGCCTCGATCCACTCTTCTTGTATCTCTCAACCTTTCCCGGATAATGCAGTAATGAAAAGGCACATGACACGAGGATTTACAAGGTTCGGCACCAAAGGCCTACATCCTTGCCATGCTCTCTCAGCATGGATTCTCCCATTATAACTTGTTAGAATTACAATGGTCGATACAGCTTCCCACCGTATCTCTCCTGAGTCCCACATGAGGGTCTTTATACTGCGTCCCACAGTGTTACCAGAGTCCCACTGGCCTGCTCCAGAATCCCACTGAAGACTTCTTCTCCCTGAGTCCCACAGGGTCTTCTCATGGCTCCTCGAGTCGCACGAGTAGCTCTTCTACACTTTAAGCTTCTTCAAGTATCCTCAGCAGTCTGGGATAAAGACTGCTGGCCTTGCTCTGTACCTCTGATCACCTGTGATGATCAGGGTCTTCTCAATCTACTGAAAACTCAGACAACCAATCTCTTTAACTTCAGTCTGGCTCAGTCTCAGTTGCACACCACTGATTTAGCACTGTTCACGTGTGCACGTGCATGCATGCATGCATGCACTCCCCTTCTTCTCTTCTTGGTGCAGTAAACCCTTAGAGGGTGTAATCAACTATAGCACACACCTCCTTCACAATCTTCACACACTATATTCAAATTGCTCACACACTCAGAAGTGTGTTTTACTTTAGTGTGAGGGTCTCCTCTTTCTTCCTTCTTCTAAGTGTGTTCACTTCACTTAGTGCACACACACTAGGTTCTGCCTCCTTATCTCATTGCACACAAAACTTCTTCACTTTGGCAAACACTTGAGCTTGGCCTACTTCACTTGCAAAGCACACTCACTTCCTTGTTCTTTTAATCTTCTTCAAAGTGTGCACTTCACTTATGCACACACTTGGTTCTTCATTTTTCACACACAAGGGCTACGACCTTCTTTGTTAATTTTGCACACAAAGGCACAAAGGCCTCGGCCTTCCTTCTTCACCTCTCACACACACAAAGTGTGGTCTTCGATTTGACACATACACAAGGGCATGCCTCGGCCTCCTCTTGCACACACCCGAATACCAACACAAGGGCTACGGCCTCTTTGTTTTCTTTTGCATGCAACCAACCCGTAGGTATTCTTCCTTCACTTGGCACACAAGCACAAGGCTCGGCCTTCTCAATGTTCACACAAGAGGGACTGGCTCGGGTCCTCTTACTCCATTTGCACACACACTGGATATGGCCTCGGGACTTCACTTCTTCTTCAAGGCGCGCAAGTTCAAGGGCACAAGGGCCTGAGCAGGGTGTGGCCTTCTCTTCTTCAACAGCCGCGAGGTGCACCAGCACTCGGGTGTGCAGCATGCAACACCACGAGGCGCGCAAGCCACAAGGATGAGAACACCTTGGGCGCGCAAGCTACTCCTGCCGCGCAAGTATGCGGGCAGGGAGAGCTCTTCCTGTCGCGCAAATAATGCGCGCAGGGGACCTTCGAAGCCTCGGGTGGCTCCGGAACCTTCAGCCGCGCATGTTCTTTGCGCGGGGCTTCAAACCTTCGCGAGGCACAGAGTGCTTCTCACGGGACTTCCTTCTTCAAAAACTCAGCAGCAAAATGAGAGCCTCTGGCTCTTTTTTTATAGGCAGAGAAACGCCTCAAATCTTCCGCGTGGGATAACTTCAATCCCGAAGATTTCGGATCTTTGAAATCTTTACGAATCTTGATTTTACTCTCTGTTTCACGCGGGATTCCTTCTTCTTCGGTTTCCTCCACGTGCATGCGACTTAGAACGCATGCACGGCCTTCGTCTCTTCTATCCCATGCAAGACACGAACTAACATAGCCTTGGCACCTTCGGTTTGCCTCGGCCGAACATCAGGTTCTCCATTTCGTGCATGCAGGCCCATTTTATTGCATGGATGTATTCAGTGTGCTTAGACGATCTCAATGGAGTCTTTGGATCGAACAATGATGGCCAGGATCTTCAAAACGGTCGTCCGGAAGGCGCCTGGTTCAGCGGGGCTCGCGGGTGGCTTCGGCTCAAGCTCGAGGATGAAGATAAGCCGGGAGCCGTTCGATCGGGCGAATGAAGGACATCGGACGGCCGGATTAAATCGGGGGCGCGACAGATCATATGAGCGGTCCAGATCGAGCGCGCGATTGCTCGGACGGCGGAGATTTTCTCCCGGTAAAAAATACGCGCCCCACATCGAAACGGCGCGGGATTTTGCCACGGCTTATAACCCTGGCGCTGCCTCAACCCGCCAGTTGAATCTTCTCCCTCCACGGTGCCGCCCCGCACCGTGTTCTCCCTGCGGGCGCGCTCTGCGCCCACTCTCTGCTCTTGCGGGCGCGCTCTAGCGCCCACCATGCACACTCGGGTGCGCGGGCTTCACCTCCGCGTGCCCTCGGGGCTTATACACGGCCCCGACCCTTGCCTCTCGGGCTGGCCACATGGGATCCCCCCTTGGGTGTGGCGCCTTAGGCCCACATGTTCCTTGGGGGTTGAACCCTTAAGGCTGGCCCTTGGTGGCTATTTTTTTGCTAAGTATAGAACAAGTCCTTTGTTAAGGACTAAGTGTAAAATTCCATGTGCCACAACTCTTCTCCTCCATTTCTTCTCTTCTCCCACATTTCTTATTCATTTGAATTCTTTAATGCTTCTTCTTAGGAATTCATCTATTCTCTTTTCATCATGTATTCAATATTTAAGAATGGAATTCTCGAAGGGTCTTCCTTCAACCGATGCTCTTGAATCAACATGAAATCTCCAATGTGCTTCATTGATCTAATCAGAGATCAAGTTGGAACATCTTCTGATTCACATGCACTAAGAGATACTGCATGGACTTCTTCAGCTCACATCATCCACTTAGGACTTGTGGATGGATCTTCTTCAACTCCTCATGCATTGTCACTACAATGCATGGTCTTCAATCATTGTTGTGACATTGTATCCAGTTGATACAAGTTCTTGGAACTTAAGAACAACTCAACAATCGTCTGATGTTACTAGAGAATGTTTCAACCACATCTCATATGCCACTTAGTGAATCTCCTAAGTGACATGCCTCTTAGTACCATGGCCATCCTCCATTCCTCACCAACACCATCACAACCTTTGTCATTCACATATTGACATTCCCTGACTTCCATTCATTCCAAGACAACTTCACGCCTCATTGACAACAAATGCAACACAATGCA
This sequence comes from Viscum album, assembly GCA_963277665.1. Classification (NCBI taxonomy): domain Eukaryota; kingdom Viridiplantae; phylum Streptophyta; class Magnoliopsida; order Santalales; family Viscaceae; genus Viscum; species Viscum album. Next base: position 828,204,384 of record OY728162.1, read on the forward strand.
CTTCAATCTCCCCCTTTGTATTTGTTGTCAATACACCACTTCAGCACATATGAATGGGTCAATATGTGTGCCAATATTTTCTCCCCCTTATTGGCAATCAAATGCAAAGGTGTGGTGTGGTTCTCTTTCAAAAATATCTTCCTCCCTTTGAATAGCATCTTCTTGAAAATCACTGAGAGAGGGATGATGCCACATGTTCTTCTTTAGCAAAGAACCTTTAGTAAATCAACTCTAAGTCTACTTGGGCTAACCCGGTGTAGAAAACAAGAGTGATGTAATCAAGGAACTCAATGCTGTCCACAATTCTCTACACATGTGAGATCATGCTTAGGGGCTTGAAATTTTTCAGATATAACAATGAATTTGCTAAATCCTGCACATGCTTCACAAAACTCATTAGAAAGTTCAGGTGCAAAGATAAAGCTCCCCCTTTCATCCATTTGTCTTCAATCCATACTCCCCCTTAATTGACAAGATAAACTCAATTAAGAAACAAGGGATGAAAGTATGATTGGAATACCTTCACTTTCTCAAGATGATATTAATTTTAGAACATCATCTTCTTCAGATTTGCTCCCCCTCAAGGGGTGCACTCCATTCTGTCCAAACCATCCTCCAGATGAGAATGATCGTCATCTTCAATTCCCTGCAATGTTAGAACATGTAAATACAAGTGTATAAGGGAATAAGATGGGACCTCCTTGGTTCATCAATGTGAACAACAAGGTTGAGAAGATTCTCTCAACCGAGATGTCCCATTTTCACCAGTCTTCACACTTGCACATTTGATCTTCATTGATGATTGTGCTGGTGTGGTTCTCAAAACATCTTCATGTGAAACCTTCTTCTTCCTTTTTTCTTTAGCAGTTGCCAGAGCTTCATCTTCAGCTCTTTGCAGTTCTCTGGCAAGTTGCAACTGATTTGGCCATATGACTAGTAAATCATTTGGAAGTGTGGCCTCAGTTCTGGAAGTTCCACATGGTTCTTTGGATGCTGCTAAGCTACCTCTCTTAGGCAACTTATTTTCAATCAGTCCCTTCTTCTTCTTCTGGATTGATTGTCTTTTTGAGTTCAGTTGGCTTCTATTGATTTTCATGGCTTCTTTACAAAGATCCATGGTATGACCATTCTTTCCACAGTAGAAGCATGTTTTCTTGGTGGTCCTTCTGGATGCATCACCCTTCTTGGATTTCAATTCCAAGGACTTCTCTTCATTCTTCAAACTCTTCTTGGGAGCATCTTCCACTTTCTTCTGCTTGCTTCCCAAGGAATCTTTTTGAGCCAGGTTCAGTGATCTTTTCTTCTTTTGAGCTCTGGATACAGTTGGAGATTGACATGTATCTTTTTGTTGACCATTTTTGCAATCATCCCAGATGTTGTCAAGTAATCCAAATCTATTTGCAGTAAACAGATGTCTCTGGACCTGTGGATGTTGCTTCTTTCCTTCTGGCTTGCTCCCCCTAGGCATGGGCTTCCTCTGTGCTTTGGCATTCAGTGGATTGTACCAACAATCCTTTGCACAATGCCCATACTTGTTACAACACCAACATTGACCCACAAATCTTGACCTCTTGATTCCTTCTGATTGTAGGGTACCTGTCTTGAATTGTTGTGCTGCTTCAGGAGAGCTTTCTTTCTTCATTGTCTTCATCCATACTTGTTTGGAATTATTTTTCCATCCTGCACTTTTTGTGGAAACACAATTAGAAGCATCAGTACAAGATGGTATGGATGGTACCTTCTTTCTAGAAGTTGTTGCACTTTCACTAGAGGATGTCTTGCTTTTAGAATCATCCTTCTCAAAGCTCACTTGAGTAGCAACATTTCTTTTTTCAGCTGACTGGGAGGCTTTAGCTTTGGGTGATTGCTGATTTTTCAATATCACCTCCAGTTCTAAGAATTTCATATTGAGGGAGTTCTTCTCATCCTCAATAGTTCTTAGCCTTCCTTCCCATTTCTCTTCCAGCTGCTTTATCTGGTCTTCATGCACCTTTTTCATTTCAAGCAATGAGTTGTCCAGCTCCTTCACCCTTTTTACTTTGTCTTCAAGTTGAGCATCTTTAACAACCATTGATACTATATGCCTCTTCTCCAGTGCATGGTAAACATCTTTGATTATTACTTTAAAGATTTCTTTCTCAGAAAGGCTTCTCTACAATTCTTCAGCAGTGTCTTCATATCTTTCATTGCAAAGAGATACTGTTTCATCTTTGGCATTTACCAGCTTTCTGAGAGTGTTGGTTATGCCAACCCTTTTAGCCAGCTGATCTTCCATAGCATTGGCTTCTTCTTCTAACTGTGATTTTTCTTCTTGAAGATGATGGATTCCTGTAGCTATACACTTTGCCACTTCCATGGGAACTGTCTTCTGAAGATATTTGAGTGCACTCTGAAGATCATTCATTATTTCAACTTCATCACAGCTAGGACAGGCTTTCTTCATCTTCTTGGCCTGTTTCTTCTTTCTATTTTTCTGAGTCTTGGCAGATATCTCCATTTGAGGCTGGTCACTCATTTCCTCAAATCTGCACTTCATAAAGAATCCCTTGGATCTTTTAGAGGTAACCTCCCTCTGATACCAATTGATGTGCCCAGATCAGTGTGAATCACTGAGAGGGGGAGGGGGTGAATCAGTGATCCCTTAAAACTTTTTACTAATTGATTCTTATCAATTAAACTTCTATGGCTGGTTAAAGCCTCGATCCACTCTTCTTGTATCTCTCAACCTTTCCCGGATAATGCAGTAATGAAAAGGCACAGGACACAAGGATTTACAAGGTTCGGCACCAAAGGCCTACATCCTTGCCATGCTCTCTCAGCATGGATTCTCCCATTATAACTTGTTAGAATTACAATGGTCGATACAGCTTCCCACCGTATCTCTCCTGAGTCCCACAGGAGGGTCTTTATACTGCGTCCCACAGTGTTACCAGAGTCCCACTGGCCTGCTCCAGAATCCCACTGAAGACTTCTTCTCCCTGAGTCCCACAGGGTCTTCTCCTGGCTCCTCGAGTCGCACGAGTAGCTCTTCTTCACTTTAAGCTTCTTCAAGTATCCTCAGCAGTCTGGGATAAAGACTGCTGGCCTTGCTCTGTACCTCTGATCACTTGTGATGATCAGGGTCTTCTCAATCTACTGAAAACTCAGACAACCAATCTCTTTAACTTCAGTCTGGCTCAGTCTCAGTTGCACACCACTGATTTAGCACTGTTCACGTGTGCACGTGCATGCATGCATGCATGCACTCCCCTTCTTCTCTTCTTGGTGCAGTAAACCCTTAGAGGGTGTAATCAACTATAGCACACACCTCCTTCACAATCTTCACACACTATATTCAAATTGCTCACACACTCAGAAGTGTGTTTTACTTTAGTGTGAGGGTCTCCTCTTTCTTCCTTCTTCTAAGTGTGTTCACTTCACTTAGTGCACACACACTAGGTTCTGCCTCCTTATCTCATTGCACACAAAACTTCTTCACTTTGGAAAACACTTGAGCTTGGCCTACTTCACTTGCAAAGCACACTCACTTCCTTGTTCTTTTAATCTTCTTCAAAGTGTGCACTTCACTTATGCACACACTTGTTTCTTCATTTTTCACACACAAGGGCTACGGCCTTCTTTGTTAATTTTGCACACAAAGGCACAAAGGCCTCGGCCTTCCTTCTTCACCTCTCACACACACAAAGTGTGGTCTTAGATTTGACACATACACAAGGGCATGCCTCGGCCTCCTCTTGCACACACCCGAATACCAACACAAGGGCTATGGCCTCTTTGTTTTCTTTTGCATGCAACCAACCCGTAGGTATTCTTCCTTCACTTGGCACACAAGCACAAGGCTCGGCCTTCTCAATGTTCACACAAGAGGGACTGCCTCGGGTCCTCTTACTCCATTTGCACACACACTGGATATGGCCTCGGGACTTCACTTCTTCTTCAAGGCGCGCAAGTTCAAGGGCACAAGGGCCTGAGCAGGGTGTGGCCTTCTCTTCTTCAACAGCCGCGAGGTGCACCAGCACTCGCGTGTGCAGCATGCAACACCACGAGGCGAGCAAGCCACAAGGATGAGAACACCTTGGGCGCGCAAGCTACTCCTGCCGCGCAAGTATGCGGGCAGGGAGAGCTCTTCCTGTCGCGCAAATAATGCGCGCAGGGGACCTTCGAAGCCTCGGGTGGCTCCGGAACCTTCAGCCGCACAAGTTCTTTGCGCGGGGCTTCAAACCTTCGCGAGGCACAGAGTGCTTCTCACGGGACTTCCTTCTTCAAAAACTCAGCAGCAAAATGAGAGCCTCTGGCTCTTCTTTTATAGGCAGAGAAACGCCTCAAATCTTCTGCGTGGGATAACTTCAATCCCGAAGATTTCAGATCTTTGAAATCTTTACGAATCTTGATTTTACTCTCTATTTCACGCGGGATTCCTTCTTCTTCGGTTTCCTCCACGTGCATGCGACTTAGAACGCATGCACGGCCTTCGTCTCTTCTATCCCATGCAAGACACGAACTAACATAGCCTCGGCACCTTCGGTTTGCCTCGGCCGAACATCAGGTTCTCCATTTCGTGCATGCAGGCCCATTTTATTGCATGGATGTATTCAGTGTGCTTAGACGATCTCAATGGAGTCTTTGGATCGAACAATGATGGCCGAGATCTTCAAAACGGTCGTCCGGAAGGCGCCTGGTTCAGCGGGGCTCGCGGGTGGCTTCGGCTCGAGCTCGAGGATGAAGATAAGCCGGGAGCCGTTCGATCGGGCGAATGAAGGACATCGGACGGCCGGATTAAATCGGGGGCGCGGCGGATCATATGAGCGGTCCAGATCGAGCGCGCGATTGCTCGGACGGCAGAGATTTTCTCCCGGTGAAAAATACGCGTCCCACATCGAAACGGCGCGGGATTTTGCCACGGCTTATAACCCTGGCGCTGCCTTAACCCGCCAGTTGAATCTTCTCCCTCCACGGTGCCGCCCCGCACCGTGTTCTCCCTGCGGGCGCGCTCTGCGCCCACTCTCTGCTCCTGCGGGCGCGCTCTAGCGCCCACCATGCACACTCGGGTGCGCGGGCTTCACCTCCGCGTGCCCTCGGGGCTTATACACGGCCCCGACCCTTGCCTCTCGGGCTGGCCACATGGGATCCCCCCTTGGGCGTGGCGCCTTAGGCCCACATGTGCCTTGGGGGTTGAACCCTTAAGGCTGGCCCTTGGTGGCTATTTTTTTGCTAGTTATAGAACAAGTCCTTTGTTAAGGACTAAGTGTAAAATGCCATGTGCCACAACTCTTCTCCTCCATTTCTTCTCTTCTCCCACATTTCTTATTCATTTGAATTCTTTAATGCTTCTTCTTAGGAATTCATCTACTCTCTTTTCATCATGTATTCAATATTTATGAATGGAATTCTCGAAGGGTCTTCCTTCAACCGATGCTCTTGAATCAACATGAAATCTCCAATGTGCTTCATTGATCTAATCAGAGATCAAGTTGGAACATCTTCTGATTCACATGCACTAAGAGATACTGCATGGACTTCTTCAGCTCACTTCATCCACTTAGGACTTGTGGATGGATCTTCTTCAACTCCTCATGCATTGTCACTACAATGCATGGTCTTCAATCATTGTTGTGACATTGTATCCAGTTGATACAAGTTCTTGGAACTTAAGAACAGCTCAACAATCGTCTGATGTTACTAGAGAATGTTTCAACCACATCTCATATGCCACTTAGTGAATCTCCTAAGTGACATGCCTCTTAGTACCATGGCCATCCTCCATTCCTCACCAACACCATCACAACCTTTGTCATTCACATATTGACATTCCCTGACTTCCATTCATTCCAAGACAACTTCATGCCTCATTGACAACAAATGCAACACAATGCACTTCAGTATGTGTGTTGTATATATGTATGTATTTATTTATTAATTTATAAACTAATAAAAAATAAATATTTTGTAAATGTATTTAGTACCGATCTTATAAATATATATTAATATATGAATCATATACAGATAAAATAATATAACTAAATATAACTAAATATATTGATATAAATATATAAAAATATAGGAACAAATGTATAAATATATTAATACAACTATATTTGTATATATAAATATATATTAATATTCAAATATATATATATATTAATATAACAATATATATATTAATATATATATATGTTAAGCTTAAATTATGTCATTAAATTTAGTATTTCTGATACATCTTCTATTTTATGACATATAACATGAAATTAATTTCAAAACAATATTAAATAGTGATGAAAGTAATTGAATCAGATTAAATCAATCAAATTTATATATTGAGGTTATTCTGAATGTTTATTTATTTAATCTCAAACTACTCTCTTAGATTTTGAGCCCATACAAATAAATTCAAATGAAATGGATTATATTTTATGAATCTTTATTTCTAGACATTTCAATAGATGTATTATTTTAAATTTTTTTAAATCAAGTTCAGAAGAGAATCTTGTGATATTTTTTAAAATTATTTTTTATTTTTAAGGAAAAAAATAAATTAAATGTGGGGCCTCTATAATAATACAAGAATTTATTAAGGATTAAAATTCCTATAGTTAATGTTTGAATACAATGTTTTTTTACTTAATATATTTATTGATGTATTTTTTTATTAAAAGGTTGTCAAACTACCACTAAAATGGGTTTCCGTAGTGCCACCCATTATCAGTGCTAAAAAAACCACTAATAAAGTGTACTTCTAACAGCACTAGAAAAGCAATGTTAATAGTACCCCTTTATCATCGCTTTTTTAGCAATGATAAAGGAACCCCCTTTATTAGAGATTTTAAGCACTATTAATTGGGAAACCTTATTATTATTTTATTTAGTAGTTCCAGTGAAGCGTAAATTTTAAAAAATTATTTCATTAAAAATAATATAATAATATATAAATATTATATATATTATTAATATGTTTTAGATTAGTAAAAAATAGACATTAAAATTAATATATAATATATTTTGTGGAAATGTCTTATAAAATAATTAGAAAATTTAATAAATTAATAATTATGAAAATTATTATTGACTAATATTTATTTAATAACAATTTTTAGACACAAAACAATCAAAAAATTAATAAAATTTATAAAGTTAAAAACACAACTTGAACTTAAAACGGTCATAACTTTTGAATTGGGATTCTGTTAGAGTTCTACCACATATCAAATAGAATCATGTGATGAGCTCAATGCGTTGGTGAAACAGGGAACCTTTTGTCACATTTTTCAAGGAAATAAAGGCCATGAAGACCGTTAAAAGTATGTTTTTTTGTTTTGAGACCCAAAGATTTTAATATTCGATGGATTTTTATCCTCGTTTATCAGGTGTTTTGACATATTTTAGTGGAGACTAAATTTATTCCTAGGGATTAAATTCATATTTATATTATTGTTTTGACATTATACCGTTTTCATAAATTAATGTTATTTATAATAAAAAATATTAGGATATATACATATTGCTGTGAAAAGTCCAATTTATCATGTGGGTTATTAAATAACAGAGGTGAAAAAGCTGGGATTTTTTCTTTTTCCTATAGATTATTATATAACCTATATGATAATGAAAAATTCCCTTGTTTATCACGTCAGTTATATATTAACCGACGTGATAAAGAAACATACATGGTATTTTTACATATGTTATATAATAAATGACATGATAAAGTAAAATACAATGTTTTTTCATTATATTTATCAATAACCGGCGTGAAAAGGATGATACGGTAAATAGTTTTTCAAATAAGTGAATATTTAGATTATATTCAACCACAAATTATACAAAATCAATAACTTTGAGGTATTTTAACTGGGTTAAAATTTATTAATCCAATTCCAGAATAGTGACATCAAGATGCGATTCAAACCCTTTCCTTAAACATCATTGAGTACATGAGGGAAACATTATCTCAAAAATTTAATATCCTATTATTGTGACTCATCAATATTAGTATTCTTGGATTTTTTAAATTTATATATTAAATCCTATAAAAACATTTCATATATTCCTTTTATAGTTGTGGAGAAGTTAGCGGGGTAAAACAAATTCTTATGAGCCTATTCTTGTAATACCTTTCCCTTGAACATTATCACCCATGTATCTGGCTATAAACACCAATATACTTATGGATCATCCACTAGCTCCTTCTAAATTTTACTAGTTTTACATATAGGTTCATTTGGGAAATAGATTTGTGTTTCGATCTCATCTTCATTGGGTTGGGTAAGCTAGAAAAGATTTTGTGGTTCTCTTCTCTATAATTAATGGAAATTCACTCGAGTAAATAAAACATTTTTTCCTTTATTCAATCATTAAAATAGATATTATTTATCCTAAAGTTCATCATTATATTATACAAGAAATTTAAAATCACTTTCTACTCATGTCTCATCCTCAATAAAGACATCGGTATCCACTACCTCAAATTCTTCTAATAACATACATGTCTCTAATCCTACAGACCAAACATTTTTCCTTTCTATACTAGATCCCACTATTTTCCACCACATGTTATCTATGTCTTGATGTTCCTAATTCTAGTCTTCAAATTTCTTCTTGGGCTCCAACACATGGATATAAAATTTATCTATTTTTCAGTAGAGTGGTTTTGAACTACCCATAATCTTTCTCTTTACAGATTAAGAGCGATGAGTATTAGAAATTGGGGAACCCCATCCTCTAGGATTATCACTTTTGAACCTACACTGTGATTTATCTCATGATTCATAGGTCAATATCCATAGCTTCTTACATGAGGACTAGAGTCCTCAACATTTCTTCTGCTCATCTTTAACACAACCACCTATGAGGGAGACCTGACCAAAAAAAACATGGTCTCTACTACCTAAATATTTCTTATTTGTGTAGGGACACATAATAAGTCAAAAATTATAATTGAGAACTATATTATATCATCTATCATTTTGGAATTCGAATTGGACTATAACACTGAAAAAAATTAGAGAAGCAGTTATTCTATCATAGAATTTTGATTTTATTTTTTATAAATTATTAACATACTCAATAATATTAATGATAACTATGCATTATTAAAAAATTATTCTCTTACTGTTCCCATTATATTTGTTTTGTATTCCTTTATATAAAACACACATAATTTAATTATACATCAACCATAAAGAACTTATTCTAGGACTTTTAAATTTATATATTGTGTATTACATGCAAGAATTTAGTTAATATTATTAAACAGAAACATGTATCCCTAGTATTAAAAAAATCATAGTGGTTTTTTATTTTTTTCTTTAAATACTAAATAAATTAATCAATAAATATTGAATCAAAATTACTTAACATAAAATTAAGATATAACACGATAAATAACTCAATATTTATAAAATGATTTTTATGATTTATTATATATAAATTTCCTATAACCACATGTTTTATGTTTTTTATTTATCAATTAATAGTTGTATTATGTGTCAGTTAAAAAATTGTTTAATTTTATAATAACATCGGGAAAGGATGATGATATGTTATTTAAAGGATAATAGTTCAACACACACTACAAAATATTTCACTTTTTCCAACAGGTGTATATCTGTTGGTAAAAGTGATTTTTCTATCGGTAAAAAGTTTTACCAACACATATGCCCCTGTCACTAGACTATTTGTAAAAACTCTGTCACTAAATGTTATTGACACAGATAAAATAGTTCTATTATAATTATAATATTACCAACAGATAATATATGTGTTGGTTAAAGTGTTCAACAACATATTAATATGACATATTTTTCGGTTGGTAAAAATATTACCAATATAAAAAATCTATTTATAAATTACATTTATATATAAATTATAAATATTTATTACTAATAAAATTTCATTCTATATTTATTGATATATCATATATTAGACACTTGTTTTAATTATTAAACCAATGAATTGTTTTTGATAAATTTAAAATGAAGAAAAATATTGATTATATTAATAATGAAATTTAACATAAAACGAATCAATACATAGTTGAAGTAGTTTGATACCAAAAAATATAATAAAAACACAAAAACTCTAGATCCATCGATGCCCCCCCTCAACATGAAAAAAGTGTATGGAACAATCCTCCAATGTGTCTGATTATTGGAATCCTTAGCACCCAATAATTGTCCATCATGATAGAATAGTTACTTCTGATGGCCTGATATTAAAGATCTCTTTCGTCACCCACTAAGTAGGCCACTTGAAGAAACAAATCAAGATAACTCCTGTACAAGTGAAAAACCTTGAATCACTGCTATGTAACACCTTTTAGATCCAATATCTACACCACACAATCAAAGAGCTTACCCACAAATGAGTGTGAAATATCAACATGAATTGAAACCAAAATATAAATTAATGAAAATTTAAAAAATGGTTTACTTCTTATCAACACAACAATAGAAATTTAGAAAACTACCTAGAATAAAAACCATGCTCACCTATTCCATTGGATCATAGAATAATCATACCTTCTCCAAAATAACATTCTCTCGTATATGTTCAGAGAGACAAAAAACAGGTCATAACACATGAGCGAGCCCAATAACAAAGAAATCATGTATAGATGTGTAACAAGAAAAGAATGATTCCAATATGAACTCCACAAGATAAGTTTCTCTATTAAAATGTGAATGATATCTTAACTATACCATTCCGAAATTTCCACCTCAACAATACTGTTGTATAAGGAAATTAGGCTAATTTGAAAGCATCATGGAATACCAATGAGAATAGATCTATAAAAATGTCCATATTCTAATGAAAATAAGAGATTGTCTGCATTTCCATAAGAATAATTCTCACAATTATGATTGGATGTCCCAAATTAATGGGGAACTCCTGATGAGGGGTGTCCATGGGGCTAGGTCTAATTTGGGTGGATTTTTGACCCGACCTGATAAAAAGAGGATGAGTTGGGTCGGGTTGGGTTATATGGTGTATGCCTAAAGGACCTGACCCATATTGGGGCAGGGCGAGGCAGATGGGTTATGTAACTACTCTACAGGTGCATAATAAATTGAATATAGAGACAAGTATTCAAACTATAGTTAAAAAAATACCATTCATTGTAAATTACACACCCCCATCATAAAATGGGGTGAAGAATATATAAATAACTTCAAATTTCTATGACCTATGGAAGAATATCATATATATCATGATGGTACATAAAACAAATCATGTTCAATGGATGAATGATATGCCATATTTGGGTACACTACAAAATTAAATGGATTAAGTAGGGGAGATTTTCTAAGTGCATTTATAGTTATTCAATTTCAAAAATGAATACAATGTATAAAAAACAGAATGCCGAATGGAAATTTTGAATTTGTACAAGCTACAAATTTGATATAATTAGAGTGGCATTGAGCACGAAACCATCAGTTTATTAAGGCCATAGATATTTGACCATCTACTCAAAAAACCAATTAGATGATGAATTCATGTCAACAATTAAATCACGAGATTATTTTTTCAAGAATGTACTCATTTTCTTCACTCTCACATTTCATCAAGAGAATAAATAAATGAAATAAAAATTACCAACTCAATCAACAACATTCCTAAAATCAATGATGAGTGAAATAAAAATGTAATAACTCAATCTGTAGATAGTATAAATATCTTTAATATAGATCATATTTTCACAGAAAAAGCTAAAAAATGTTGGGAAGGGGGGGGAGACAACTGATATCTCACTTACAAGATGCACACATGTTGCATCATGAACCATGTTTTTTTTACTATTTCCCTAATTTATGTTGTTTTTCCTTTATAAACCGGAATGGATGTAGTGAAATATTTTTACATGGGCCAAAAATATCCTTTATAGCAACAGGGAGAAAAAACTTGCAGAAAGAAATGAGGATACCTAAGAATAATAATAACATATTAAAAGTCTATAAACCCAAAACTACCTTTAGAGCAATTGAATGTTTTTCACGTACGATGCTCATATCTTGATCATGATAAGATGAGGAAAAATCTACTATTTCCATCAAGAAATATCTACATAAAAGTAATTTCTCCATAATTTTATATAAAATTTTTCTCTCTTCAATCATGTCAGAAACAACACGCATATTAGACTGTTAATTTCTTTTAACACTATAGCTAGAAAAAACCAAAAACCAAAAAATCCACATAAATAGAAACTCATATAATAGATATTAAACACAAGAAATGATAAGAACAATATATATTAGTAAAAAACATCCCCCTAATCATGTATGAATCACAGGTATCCAGAATCCTTCTACAAATTTTTTTGAAAAATCCTAAAACACATCCCACTCTAAGTATATAATTGCTGAAACAAAATGATTAGGAATATAATTTTATTTTAATTTCCCTACTATACTAAATACAGATGATTGAATATTGAATTTTAGGTTTTTCACAATTCCAGTGACTTATATGGTCGATCTGGGGTACTGGGAACAGAGGGTTCATGCGAGGATACTGGGATAAAACAATGAGGACAATAGTGGTCGAGCGGGGACGACGTCTTGGAACACCTGGGATGGAAGGTCCGGTGATGGGTTTCATGCGAGGATGCCAGTCAAGAATTGAGAGGGGGGTTCGCTCGATGATGTTGGTGGGGGACACCGACCGGGAACAAGAAGGGGTTCTTGAGAAGATTTTAAGGAGGAACACCGCTCGAAAATTATGAGGGGTTCCTGTGAGGATGTCTCTGAGGAACGATGATGAGGAATCGTGGTGAGGTAGGGTTGGGGAAGGGGGTCGTGAGGATACTGACATGAAAGGCCAGGGGGTATGAATTTGAATATAATTTATATAAAATATAATATTGTATAATAATTATGTTTATATTTATATTATGAGATATTTTTTATGGGTATTTTATTTAAATTATAGATATTTAAATTATTGATATATTTTTATTATAAAAATGATATATTTGTAATGGGTAATATATTTATCTATATATTCATATTTTGGTAAAATATTTGATATTATCAAATAACTTATTGCAACGAATTTTTCTAATGGAAAAGGATTTGTTGGTTATAATAAACAATAACAACTAATTTATTTATCGATAAATCAATTGTTGGAATTATTATGATAACCCAATAGATTGAAATACTGGTAAATGATTTTTTGGTATTTATCTACTAATATAAACTGGTATATCTGTTGGCAAAAAAACTATTGGTGCCTATAGTTAATATCATCAGAAATTAATATCTGCTAGAACTATTCATTTTTACCAATAGATATATTATATGTCAGTAATTTTCCATTGGTAAAAGTTACTTTTTTTTGTATTGACACTATTATGTGATTTAATGTTTGTGTGTAAGGATTATTATTAATCTAGAATAATATTGTCATTATGAGTATTTTATCAAATAAAAAGAAAATTATATTATTATTCAAGGGGGTTCTAGAATAACATGGAAAGATAATAGCTAAAAGATTAATATAGAGATTCATGGAAAAATAATGGTTAAATAAGAATATAGTTAATAAGGAACTTAGTATTTCGATAAATAATATATTTTTTAATATATGATTGAATCCATAATGGAGGCACATAAAGGAGTTTAAGTTTTTTTTAAATCGATGATTTTTAATATTTTTTTGTTAACTGATATAAATATTTAGAAATGTTTAGTCAAGTATATTTTTTAATTGGTGGAATTTTTAGAATATTTGGTAGTGTGTGGACAAGTGTAGATCAAATTTTTTAAAAGACTTTAAAAAATTCCATAATTATTATAATACATAATTATTTTTTATATTTATTTCTATATATAAAGTGATAAATATTATATTGTGATGTGTTAATATTATGTCATTAATTTTGTGTCATATGGTAGAAAAATATTAAAGACATGTTCACCAGTGAAAGGTAAATTAGACCATGAATATTAAAGGAGACATCATAATTGTGTTGGATACTAAATGTTATTTATTAAAATAATTTTCTCCATTTAGTAATGTTAATACCTTGGATATAGTGTATTAAATATGAAAATGAATCATGCTAAAATTACATTATATTGCACTATGATGTTGGGGACTTGTGATTGGAATCTAATGATGGTGTTTGGTTTGTTAGTAATGACTAAGTAATTATATCGAAATAGACCCTAATTTAGTGAATGATAATGAAATTCACAATGTGTCCCCATGATGGGTGTGTTAAAAAAATATCATGAATAATTTTAGAGGAATATTTATTTTTAATTAATTTATATGTTCCAAAAATAGGCAAATATTTGGTATATAATAATGTATAGCCCTATAATTATTATTATTACACTATACAGAATTAATTAGAAGGTTATTAGAGAATCATTAGGTATTAATTTTAGGAATTGGGGGGACATATCAAGTCATAATTTTTGTGAGGATATGGAAAAAATGTTAATATCATTATAGTGACCTTCATTACACTCTAATGTTGGTGAAATTTATGTAATTACATAATTTCAATTACCCAAAGTTATGAAAGGTCATGGATCAACTTTAGAAAATTTTTCATGACATAGTTGGGTGATTTTGAAGGCATATTTAAATGTAATAATCATTAAATGAATTTATAGGATAATTATAACTTATATCAGTACTTAACATTAATTTGGATCTTAGTGATTATAATAACATTGAAATTATTCAATATTGGTTAGGAGAAAAATTAAAAACATAGGGTAAAATAGAGAATAAAAGAGATTGATCATAATTTATAAGTATAATAGATTTTAATAGAGACAAGAATAAGATATTACTACTTATATTAGGTTCACATTAATAAAATATTTATCTTTATATAGTTTTATTGAAATATCTAGTTCTCATTGGAAGAGTTTTATATTGTTGTCATGATGTTTATTTTGAAGAACAAATTTTCATCACCCAACAAGGATTTTGCTGACATATAACAGAAAATTTAGATGAAATAATACCCATCACATTTTCACATCATATCTTAAATTTTACAACTTATTATATTATCACCATTACTGATTTTCAAGAGTACCTCATTTCTTTATAGTAATTATTCCTTCCTTTAAGAAATGCATGGTGTGGGGATAAATATGAGTAGTCCATGGATGAGAAATTCTTGATCTATAAAAATAATTTAAGGTTAGTCTCCCATGGTGGGGAATGACTGTTGTATATAAATTTAATACATTAAATACTATATGATATGGTATTTGGGTATACTAGTAGTGATCTATGTGTATGCTCCAGGGATATGTCCAAGTATGATTAAACAAAGTAATACTTGTGTATCTTTATGTATATAACATTTTTTATTTTCTTTTATTTTTGGATACATATGTATTTTATAAAATTATAATATGAAATGTGTTACTTATAAAATGGAAAATATATTTATGATCAAATATGGTTAATGTTTAAAGAACATTAAATCCTCCATTACCATTATTCACACCCCTCTAGCTGTCATGGGGCTCGTATCATATCCTGGTTATTTAAACTTATGGTGCTAAATCATAATGGATATTATTTTATGATCAATATATTATATTTATTTTTAATCCTTTTTTAGAAAAACGATCTAACATTCCACAAAAAACATTAATTCAAATGGTTAATCAAGTTTGAAAATTTACTGTAATTAATTTGTATCAAAATAATAGGTTGTATAAAAGTTAATGGTTGAGTTCAATCCATTTATGAATATGTATTATCCTTAAGAGAAATTATTAGAACTTATTGATAACAATAAATATTTTAATTTATATTGATAAAAAAAATTTAAATTAAAATTTAATGGATTTTAAAATTCAATTAAAAAAATCAAAGAATTAATTTCAAAGGATGGGTTTAGGAGATATAACCATCTCTCTAATTCCTAAATTGAGTTGAATCAATTTGTTGCAATATTGTTCTAGTTCTAACAATTTATAATAAAAAATTTCCAAAATTCTACCTAATAAAATCTAAATCTCTTTGTCAAAGAATAATATCTACGTAAATTCACTTATTTTAATCATTAAAACAAAATATAATTCCATGCTATTTTGGATGGCTGAATTTTTTCAACCACCGAGGAGTCCATCCATTCATAAGACATTTTTCAAATACATGATAATGAATTAGATGGGGATTAGATATTTAATGTGATTCTTAAAAAAAATTCTCTTCATGAAGGAAATCTATATATAATATTAACACTCATCCTTTTACTCTTGATCCCTCACCTCTTAAGTGATGAGGTGCAAATGGTCGAGGGTAGCTCAACCGTGTTTTATTTGACCATCTTAAGAGGTGAATGAAAATTGTAAAAGAATAGTATAATAATTAAAATATTTAGAAAATAAAATTAATTACTTTAATTAATTATGGGTACAATAAATGTTAACTTCTAGGATGAAAAATAGTTTAATAGATTTCAAGGATATAATAAAATTCACTGTGAATACCTTGATATCCATAAATATTGGATGGAATATCCTATTTATAGACATCAACATCATAATGAAATAATATGTTTCATTATAGAATGAAGTTATATACCTTAGATATAAACCCTTATCTATTCTTACTAGGTAACATCATTATGGTTCAAGGGATGTTGTTGGTGTGTCACAGATACATCTTTCCCCTTTAAAATCAAAATTTCTCAAGGTTCATGGTATAATATTCCACGTACCTAAAATGTTACATTATAACACGTTATATTTCTTAATATAATTATATCCTGTAGTGGAAAATTTTATAGATTAATTATAAAGTTGTTTTTTATCAGTATTACATCATAAAGTTAGAGAATGATGGTCATATGTTATAAAATGATATTAAAAAGATCATTAAAGGGGTGTTGATATTTAAATTCAATATGATGTGGATAAATATATAATATAACTACATGATTTTTCTATTATATCCCATGACACTCACCCCACATTAAAACTTTACATTGTTTATATCCTCTTTCATAAGCATGTGTTCAATTACCATATTAGTCGGTTCTCTCCAAGTGGTGAATGGCACCACATTGTATTCTCCTCTACTCATCATATAAGTTTTTTTCATTTCAATCTACAATTCATCCTTCAACATTAAACAATTTCATGTCATAGATATAGTTGTACTAATTCAATGACTGCCTATAACCTTGGTGTTCATCCATATATAAAAGGATTTGATAGAATTTTGTGTTCTTATTTTACTTTTTACATATAATTTATTATAGAGTAACATATAATACTTACATCATAAGTAATTATTGGGTAATAATATGTATTATCTTTTGTGTCATGTTGTAGATTGAGGCCCCTTTTTGGTTTAATATATTAAAAATCACATTTATCAACACTGTGACACTATTTTTGTGGAATTATTTTCTTCTAGGTTTACCATTTCAACTATAGTCCAACAAACTACATAATGAAAAACTTTTTGTGGAGTAATCTCTTTGTAATTACTATAAAACCATCAAGGGAGGATATAAAATCTTCTTTAAGATCTATTTTTCCATAAATTAATAAAAATACAAAAATATATATTATTATGTCCCATAATCAATTAAAATCATGATAAAAACATGTGCACAATTAATAGTTATCAAATTCCGACATAATAAAACATTTTTTATCCGTAATAAAAATATATTAACAAGGATTCCAAATAAGTTCAATCCTTTAACTAAATAAAAAAAGAATAGAAAATTTTGATAAGATAAAACCTTATTTGAAACTTGATATATTAAAATATACTCATCCTCCCTAAGTTATCATACCTCCTTATTAATATTATACTGAATTTTTTATTCTCATTCATAATTTTTTATCAACCATTCCTTATACATCCATACCCATACAGTTATATACCTCTTGAGAAAAATTCACATTCAACAATAATGAAAAATGTAAAACTAGAGTTATACTCATTCTAAAGGTCATGTATTATAATTATATGAATGTATAATATCACAATAATAACTTTCTAAAAATATAACTAGAGAAATCCAGAGGAAATCACAAAAAGGTTTTATTGTCTTTGTGGATAAAGGTGGCTAGTTCATGATGTAATCATTAAAATTTAAGGCTTTAAAAAGGGGGATAAATTATTTAAGTATAAATGATGATTTTTTATTTAATATTAGTAAAAATTGGACATACTTATCCAATTAAAGGTCATCATCTCACATAAATATCTACATCCCTTAGTTATCCTCATCCTGAAAATTCCACAATAATGCCACACTTTTTCATCACCCTTTTATTTCCATTTCATTTGTTACAAAATATATTTCACCAATATAATGTATCACACCCATAAAACTACCTTTGTTTGATCAACTCATGGAACTAAATTTAATAGCTATAATTAAATCATTGATCATGTATGATAGTTTATTAAAATGTACATGATATAATCAATTATATTGATTTATTTTCCAAAATAATATAAGAATCAAGTAATAAAAATATAAAATATCTTTGAATCATCATTCAAATCGCTAATTACAATTCTAAAACCTTAGCTCACATATTATTCTAATATATTAGTTTCGTGGATCACCAATTTCCCTCATTAAACTCAAATAGAAAAAATCCAGTATTTGTACTAAAAAATGTATTGTATGAAAGGTAAATGTGAATATAATGTGGATTTATTATCTATAAATTTCATGGATATTACACGATTGAAATTGGGTAACATATCAGTTAGGTATAATGGTAAAAAGGGTTAAAAAATATACACAACCATATTAGTGTGGTTTGAAAAAAAAACTCATTTTTTTTGAAAACGATCAATGTGAAAGTTAAAATAGTAATGTTTTGAGGACTTCTCTTATGAAATAGGGTATTATAAATAATATAAAAAATTACTTTACAAAACCCATGATGAATGGAATTTAAAAATATTAAACAATCACTCATAACTTGAATGTTAGGTAATAATCAAATAAAGAAAATATTTCTAATTTTTAAATTAGAGGAAAAAATAATTACACAATTATATTGGATATCATGCTAAAAATTAACAACTAATTTACTTTCAATAATTACCAATTAAATTTTTTTCTTTTATTTACATTGCTGTTCATAATTTTTATAAGTTCAGAGATGTCTCAAAAAAGTGTCTCTTTTTTCCATTGATTTCAAGAAAAATAATCTTCTGTTTCCAAGAATCCCTCAACCAGACTAAATGTCAAATATTGTCTCCATTATTCAAAATCATAGTGATATAGTTGAAAATAAAAATTCATTTAATTACATCATAGTAAAGGATCAAAAATAAAGAAAGAATTAAATACCTCCATGATTTGTGTAATATTTTTTCCTTAATAACTGAATCAAATTTACTATATGAAAATCCAATGCATTGATGGATTGTCTTGGATTTTATTTCCTAAATTGAAAACATTGAACTAGGTAACATGGTAGTGTGAAAATATAATATTTTTTGTGGTTAAGAAGAAATTTTTGAAAAAAAAATATTTTATGTGTTTTCATTAGACATGTTATATAAAGGATAGATAATGAACACAAAAGGATAATAAATGTAGTAGATTCTAAAGTATATAATGAAGTAAAACAAAAATAAGAGGCATTAAAAAAATTTGGAAGGGGGGGGGGGAATTATATGAATCATTGGTTGCATCGCCCATATCCCCATTGCTGATCAACTTGGTCAATAAAGGGAACCACCATTATAGGGTCATTTATGAGACCCTTTCAATTATTTTTGGAATCCAAATCGATTTATCATCATTCATCAGTATCCATAAGATTACTAGTATCCCATGTGTCAAAATAAAAAGAGGGGCTGGTTGGGGCGGGTATAAAATCTCAATCAGGGGTTTGCTAATACAGGGTTAATATTTTGATTAATGAGTGGGATCAAAATATTTAGTTTGGGTGAACATAACATGTTACCACTATGGTAGATACAATAGACTAAATGGGTGTTGTGTTTGGTAATGTGGTATAATGGGAGGTGGATCAAATTCTACCTCAATCATCTCATACAAATGGTGCATGATCCCAAACATATACGGAAAGAATTAGGAAAATACTAATTCCACTCCCTGTGAGGAAAGGGCGGTGATTGTTCCTAAACATGTGAAACTTCTATTCATCATCTCACTGTTGGGGTTTATTGGGATGTGAAGGAAGCATGCGATTGTACCTCAATGAAATAAAAATCCACCATTAAATAACTATAATTTTCATCCCATTCATTCCATTTTCCTTATTATTAATGGGACCATATTTTCTAATAATGGGAGGTCAGACAACATAATCTACCATAATGAGGATATCTTCCATGATTAGTCAAAAACTCTCAAGTGATTTGCGTGTTAAGTTGTAAAAATACCACCCATAATAACACCCTTGGGATTTTTCAAAATTCCCTCTTAATATAATGACACTTATTTGGTCTTGTTGATCCCTAACAACCATTTATAAATTTTTAAAATAATAATAACATATAATACGATCATTTTTCCTTATAATGATCCTTTATAAAACCATTCCTGAGATATTTCTCAATGTATAATCCTTAAGAGATAACTTTTCATCTATGTTCTCTTAGTTTTTTCTGGATTCTTCCTTCTCAATGGGTAAATGGTTGTTTTCATCTACAACTAATGAACTGTGTTCTATCAGTGATATTGTATAAAATCATTATAATGAACTCTCTCCCTAAACTCGTATCATTTGATATATTATCCCACTCCAACATTACAAACCAAAGGATCCAATTATTGTGAACCATTTTTACCATTATATACACTAGTTTAATATCAAATACTAATAGGAACTCCAAGATACAATCTATAGAATCCTCCTCCAAGATGTGAGTAATATGTTATAAATTCATAGCTCTGAATGAATATATAACTTTATTAGCTATATCCACATATTCTATAATATGCATGTCTAATTTCATATGATATTCATATATTTAAATTCTACCTAGCCTCTTCTAGTGTTTTGGTTCAGTGAACCATAAAAAATAGTTAAGGTGAATTTGGGTTAAATCCCCACATAGAGATGGGTGATGGGTTGTTTGGTTGGTTTGTATTGGGTTAGTTGTTGGAGATGTGAACATTTTAGTTGATAAGTCTTAGTGAGGGATCAAGTGCCTGTGTGGGAAGTTTATCAATATTATATTCTGTTGGTCTCATAGTTATATTATTTTTATTTGTGTTAATGTGTATTTAGCTTTGTATTTTATATTAGCAATATAATTTTGATCCATTCTGATAGGTATGTGGATATGGATGGGTAATGGATCGAGATGGTTTCATAGGGGGTTTGAAATGGGTGTGTTCTCATGGTTTTGGAAATGTTTTTTTGTTTAGATGGGTATGGTGAATTTTCATAGTGTGGGTTGGGAAACAGTGCTGTGAGTTGGTTGAAATGGGTATGAGGAGGTGTGAAATTCAAGAAGGAGAGGATCTAGAAGTTTAACATTACAAATTAAATGTGATCAGAACAAGATCAAATAGCCGATAAAATAAATTTAGTGATCACTGAGAGATAGGGATAGGGATACTAATAGGACAATTTAGGATTAGGTGTTTATTATTAAATCTATTGGAAAACATGGCAGTATGATCCATGTCATGACATTATGAGTTTATTAGATCTAAAAACATGGTATTTTTCAAACTCATTCCCCTAAAGTTGCAATTCCATGGGGGGAGCAACCATAGAACAACCATATCATTTTATACCTATGTGGTTTATTTCATATTGAAATCATGACATGAATCCTACCCTATCAATATTAATGATTCCTTTTTTTCTATCATAATGTAGAGACCCGAAACCTGATGTACATGGACATTACATTACTTTTGCGGAATACTTAGTACATAACAAAAACACACATACAAGGACCGTAATAGTTTAGTGTCTTTGGAAACTCGGAATATATTCTTCTAATCGTGGTAAAAGATCTTCAACATCTCCCATAAAGATCTCCTTTTTTTAAACCTAATTCCTTTTTTATGTCCTAAAAAAAACATAAAAGGGTGAGCTCAAATGCTCAGTAAGGGTAAACAAAACAAATATCAATCACATCATATTCATAAGAACATATCTTTTGGAAATCTTAACCTGCAAAAGAGATCATAATTTCATAACAATGGATAAATCTTAGTAGTGAAATGTAATCCCAATAATCATAACGTAAAACATGAAACTTTTTTTCATACACACATAATCAAAGAGAATCATTTCTTATTAGTCAATACTCTTTGCCAAGACTATCTTAGTAGACAAATTCCATTTCTGAACCGAGTTCACTCCTCATTTCAGTCCTGTTTCACTGAACCATTATAACCTACCGTTCCAGTCATGTCTATCTCATGAGATATAAAATCTTTACCCAATGAATTGGAGGGAGATATAGGTCCCACCCATCTCATAATGATACCATTCTTATGTGTTCCACAAAATCATAAATCATACATCTTTGCATAACCCATGTAGTAAAAATGGAAATCTTAAACATCATGACATCATAAAACAATTCATATAATATAAAGGAATTAATAAAAATAATTCCATCACAACAAAATCATATCAATGTAAGAATAGGGATAAAAACATAACCCTTTATTATCTTATATGGAAAATAATTTTGATAAAACACTTGAATTCCATTCTTGAGGAAAACATTCTTTCTACTTCAAAAACATGTTTCCTTTCTTAACATGTCATACAATTTTAAACTAAAAGAATTTGATTAAAAATAAACTTGAAAAGTTGTAAAGGAATCTCCTTGGAAATAATATTTTAAAAATCCATTCACGCCATATAAGTTAAAAAAACATTTTTCTCGTACTTTTGTCGGAAAAGCTAAAAGTACCTCGTACGATAAACGACAAAAGATTCCTTTCATATCTTTTACTAAAAACTCCCCGAAGGGTAAAATTGGATTTAAAAAATTTTAGGTGGATGGAAATAATATTACATATTGAGGAAACATGGATTTGGATGACAAAATACACCCCAGTAAATACTAAAGTATAAACAATCTTGGATAAAAATAAGATTGTGATATTTCCCTTACCTTATGTCCGATATGATTTGTACGTATCCAAACCTCCTGTATAATGATTTAAATAATGTCATTAACTTATTACAGAATCATATTCATTGTTATGATATCGTATATGGTTCACTTATGACTTTATATTACCCGTTCTTTTGTAAATTCCATGTTAAAAAAGCGTTTTGGGTAAAATCGTTTCATTTATCATAGGTGTTTGGACTTGTTGTTCTTGACATTGTTATTACTTATATCATGATTTACTTACTTCCAGAATATATAACATGATTTATATATCATATATATTCAGTATATATATATATATATAATTGATAGATAAATGAAATGAAACACACCGTTCATGGAGACGGTAGTCCGTACGTACGCATGAACGCTGTTTTCCTTTCCTTATTGTCTTGAATGAAAGTAAGTAGATGACATAAATATATATATATATACATAAATCCAGTAGATTTAACATGTCATATATTTCATTATTATTAATTATATATACTTTATAATCATTCATGAATGGTTAATGTGGAGAATGAATCTCATCGCGTTGTGGAGACGGTAGTCCGTACTTACGCACGAGCGATGATATCATTCTCATGATCATGAACTTGTGTTGAAGTGTATGTATGCTATTTCAGTATCAATATCACTTTATAATAATCATATATAGTTACTCATTACACCGTTATACCCATCCAATTAAGGTGGTGGCAGAAAATAGATTACACCACAGCGTGGAGATGGTATTCCGTACGTACGCACGCGCGGTGATTTCCTTTTTTCGTAGGATGGATAGAAGGTTAATTAGAGTTGTTTCATATTTATAATAACATATCAGTATATAATAAATACTTATGTTATTAATTTATCATGAAACAATTAAAGAATAATAAGTTGATGAAGAATGAAATTGAAAAAGATCGGTAATGGATATTACCTCTTTTTGACACGCCTTTTCTTAACCTCCACTTAAATAACTATGGATGGTCTTTGAAGACGACCAGGACCTCTAGGATGATACTAGGGAAGTGGAGAAGATATTTTGGCAGGGTTTTTCCAAGCTTTAAGGCTCAAAGTGGTGTGAGGAAGAGGGGGAGGAGGTGCCCTTTTATAAGGGAGGAGAGGGGCACCTTAGGAAAATCTCAAAATATTATTTTATATTAAGGTCAAATTAGGTTTATAATGGTTACAAAGGGTCTTATTTCGAAGTTAAAGTGGGGATGATTCGAAAGAATCTCATAAAATAGGATTTAGACAATTTTAGGTTATTATGTTAACCT
Organism: Viscum album; assembly: GCA_963277665.1. Classification (NCBI taxonomy): domain Eukaryota; kingdom Viridiplantae; phylum Streptophyta; class Magnoliopsida; order Santalales; family Viscaceae; genus Viscum; species Viscum album. The sequence continues at coordinate 828,228,746 of OY728162.1, forward strand.
TGTCAATTAGATTTAACTCTAAGTTAAATAATTTAACTTTTACCGTGTCTTTTTGTTTTCTTACACTATATGGTTAGTAAACTTACCATAACAAGCCAAACGAACCCCAAGTTGTTTATTATTAATATATATATCCTTATATAAGTCATTTGGACGAACCTTATATTTTTATGATTTAAATAACAATTAATAATATAATATTTGTTTTAAAAACTAATTTATGTCAATGTTGACACTATTTGGTACATGATTTTTATGAAATTCATAACAGAATGATAAGTTCAAAAACATTTACTTATATCAACAATAACATGTCATATTAACATAAAAAATTAATTTAAGTCATAAAAAGGCTCAAATTACATTTATTTGGGCATTTATAACATCAATTATGTCAATATTTCATTAATAAGACAATTAAAGAATCATCTTTGTGTCATAATAAATGATAATTATTTAATCCCTAAAAATTATAAATAAATTCCTATGATGTAGATAATTGTATTAGATTTATGGAGACTATTCATGTTCGATGTTTCATGAAGTTTATCACTAAATTTAAATTATTATACTTATAAGATTTAAGAAAGTGACATGTTGTCACATTGTTTGGTTTTAATAATAATTAAATTATTTTCATAGTCAAAAGTCCATAAAATGAATCTAATCCGACCCTTAGGTTATATGGGTCTACTTTTAGCCATCAAATAGGATTTTACAAGTGTTAGAGTAATTTTATAATCTTATATTTACCCTTAATTACCCGATTTACCTTTAACTATAGTAAATAAAATTTATCGTAGTTACTATTCACAATGCCCAAAAATAAAAAGTAGCTTATTAACATAATTTGTACCCACTGATTACAAATATGGAATCCATTTTTACAAATTAAATACACAAAAGATGCAGAAATTAAATTAAAATTAATCCATTGTTGAAAGAAAACGGGTTTTCCTTTAAAATATTGCAAAAGATTGAATTGATTTAACCTACGAATTCAAGGTAAAATCAATGATAATGACATACATTATATTAAATGGTAAAAATATATTCTATTTATACTTTAAAACCATTAAATATTATAATTTAACCACATAAGATATTACGATGAAAAAATTTGTTTTTAATTAAAATATAGCGTGTTTTAACTATTCATTAAAATATGAAAGTTATCGGAAAAATATCAAAACTTTATCTAATATAAATTTTTATATCATGATTCATAAGAAGAATTTTATTTTTTCAAATTGAACATATAAACATGTCAAAAACTATATTTAAAGTGGGTGCGCCATCAAAAGGCGGCAAAACTGCATTTTTTTAAAAATACTTATTTTACCCGAAAAATTTATTTTGTTCTTATACCATGTTCTAGAAAATGTGTAAGATGAATAATAATGTTATAAAATTCAAAATTTAGTTAATACTATTCATAACGGCTAGTTCATGACAATATTATAATAATATATCATTGTTTATTAAAACCCGGTATTGCGTACAACACACGCTATTGAGGAAGGTCGCAATTGCGTGTAATGCAAGCCAAGTCAGGGTTGCGTGTTGTGAAAGAATCCTTCGTTGTTTTGTATAACATAATCCAAACATATTTCATTTATACATTTAATATATATATATATATACTCAATGTTGTGTAGAATAACTATTATCAAAATTGTGTGTAACACGATCCAAGAATAGTGTTGCGTATACTGCAAGCTAATACGGTGTTGCGTATAGCGCAAGGTAATCTTGGTGTAGAATACAACACAAGAAATTAATGAAATTAAAATGATATTTTTCATAAAATCTCGGTGTGTTACACATAATTAATTATAGAATGATAAATTATATTCCTTCATAACGTGATTTTTCACTCCATATAATGATATTTTGGGTTTGGGTTATAGTGTAAAACCACCATATATGTGTACGGATTTTTTCTATCCAATAACATTATATTATTATAGTGTGCTCAGTTATTGTGTGTTATGGTTGTAGAATGAAGAATTTTGGGAGAAGTTTGTTTTGACATGATATTTTATATTGTACCTTAAAAATGGTTTCTTTTATCCATTTTTTATTACTCCTCTCAAATTTTATGTTATATTAATTGGATCTTTAGTAGGGTAGTAGGGGAGAGTTCCCTAGAGTCTCTAAACTAATATATCCTAATAATTTCAAACCAATATAATGTATAATTATAATCCTAAAAAATTAAACTTTCATAGGTTTCTACACACATAGCACATTAATTAAAATCAATATCTAGATGTAACATTGTATTTATTGTTAAATTTGAGAGATAGAATAAATTAACTATGGAAATTATCCAGGTATATATTCATTATTTTTTTTTGAACTTGAAATAATGTTCATTCCCTATTAAGATGTAAATATCACTATGTGTAAAGGAATTTATACCATGATGGGATGTAACCATGTGACTATAGTTTAATTGCAAACAATCTCAAACAATATTTAAACAAATGTATAGTGTCTCTTGGTATGAATCATAAATAATGGATTCATCAATAACGCTACTTATTAATTTTATATTAATATTTCGTTTAGTTGTTATATTCATTTCATTAAATCTCTTATAATTCATCCAAGTACAATTGAATCTTACTATCATGGTGTGATTCCATAGCCACATTCTACACAACCCTATATTATGGATGCTCAAGATCCAACAGTAAATATCCCAATTTATCATCGAGAAATAAAAATGGGTTTATTCTAGTTATCATTTTAAAACATATCATTTATTACTATAAAGTATTATCAATATTTTTTCTATAATCTTTCCATATTGAACTTTTAGTTTTCTATAAAATATTCATAATCACTTAGTCGGATAATTATAGTTTCCCATGGGTTTGTGGGTGGTGAGGGGAGATGGTATTGTATCAAAATTATTAATTTCCCAGCGCAAAAAAAATATATGATTGTTTTATTGTGTTCCCCAAGAAATTATGAGTAACATAGACATACCAATAATATAAAAGAATTTATTTATTAACAATTTCATCATTGTATTCGATATATTCTTCCTTGGTGCCTCATATTCTACCCATTTAGTCATGTAAATCACATACACATGTATGTATGTGTTTCTCATGGAGCTTGAGAAGGGACCCAGAAATTCAATTCTCCATACATCAAATACATCATCTTTTAGAATTGGGTTTTTGTGAATCTCAACTCTTTTCCCATTGTTTTCAATTTGTATACATCATTCATAGACTCATATGAGCTCTCTTTCATCTTTGTGGATTTAAAAATAAAATAAAACACATTGAACTATCATGTCCATTATTCTTCCATGTTGGTTGTGTCATGTGATTGGTGATAAATAGAAATTTATAGAATGATATTTACCTGGGATTTGGTAACACATCACTAAATTAATCATTAACTACATTTCATGAATAGTAAGTGATCATCAAATAATCAATGTTGTTAATTATCTAAAAATATTTTTCATTACTGATATGACAAACAATGATTTATGGTCTTGTTTTTTGAATAATCTACAATGTTGAAAAATAATGGAATATATTGTAATTAATTATAGAAAAGCTTCTCATCCCAAAACTCATAATAAATTTCCTAATCCTCCCCCTCTTCTATATTCTTTTGGAGTAATCTCAAAAAATGGTTATCCACTAAAATATTTAATCCATTTTTTCTATGTTAATCCTATAAAAATATTTTATTAGCAAAATACACCAAATCAGGAATTGATTAGAGTCATTTTTTAGAAAATAACTCAAAAGGTGTGATCTGTGTAGACAATCACCTCAAAGATTACTAAATATGTTTTGAACATATAAAAATAAAAAACCATTGTTATAACTTTCTTCACACCGATAGTTTAATTTATTTAGGATATATTATGGTAATGGATATCATAATATATTGGTTGAAAAATAAGATCGAAAAACTATCTCAGAGTATCTCCTATAATGAAATTACTTAGATATCACATTATGTTGGAATTTTCCTCCCATTTAAGAAATATCTAGGTTGGTGTGGCCATAACAAATTTAAAATAAATAATATCTTCCTTGAATGATGATTCAAATATAAACAAAACATACATTGAAAAAATATCGTTGAGTGTCCTAGATATATTGAAAAAATAAATTTCATAGTGGTGGAAAAATCCATCATGTCCAAGAAATATTAAAGTCTCCACTATTGTATTATGATCATTGATACCTAGTTTGAATGTTTCCTTTATTATATCAACATTTATTACTTGTTTATATATTTTATTCACTAGAATGAAACCGCGTTGAACTATGAAGTAGATTTTTTCCCAAACGAGAACTAAGAATTTTTCTTCAAATATTTATCCACCAAATCATGTTAGTATAGTAAAAATAAAATGGATATCCCATATAATGAGAAATCATCCATGAAAATATCAAGAAATTCTTTCACCATGATTAGAAAAATATGTGGAAGGGATCATTGAAAAGTCACTAGAGCATTAAAAATTCCAAATTAAATGATATTATAGGATAATGTTTGATATGTGTAAGTAAACATTGGATTCTCTTTTTTATTTAGATAACCCTGTATTTAGGTTTAACTAGAATATCAATCAAAAAGGAAAAAAGAACTTATATTACGATAACCAATTAATAATTGATCCATCATTAATAATAGAAGGTGGTCCTTTCTTATATATGAAACCAATATTGTATAGTATATTAATACCCAATATCATGTCACTATCAGTATAGGTATCATCTCATTATCATAATTCATTTTCATTTCTTTCCACCCTTATTTGGAATTACTTGTAATGGGGAAACCCTTTTAATTTTTTATATTGAAATGATGATCCCCACATCATATAGTTTAAGAACCTTTTTTGTGGAAAAATATTTTATAGATTGTGTTAGTCTCATGAACTGTAACAATATTAGTTTTATCACATCATCTAACAGTGATTTTTTTGTGAAATTGTATGATTAATTCCATTGATAATGAATATAAACTATTTGAGTTATCACATATTTTTCCTATTGATTTATGTATCATTTGTAGCTATTTTATCAATTTTAACACTTATTATAACTATATGATTTTTTGTAAATGATCGTATTAATTCATTTTAAGATAGAAAAACACAAAGTAAGTTATTTTTTCCTTTTACATAAAACATATAACAATTTTTATTTCTATTAATTTTTTAATTATTCCATAATAATAATTGTTAAAGAGTCATTTTTTAGACAATAATAAGTACTATAGTTTATGTTTCAATGGATTAAACTAAAACATTAGTATTTGGATGATTGAAGGAATTTATTCTATATGAGAATCTATTGAAAAGTGTTTTCTCTATTACATGACTTCATATTAATCCTCACCCTATAGATTTAAAATATCCTCCTTACGTACCACCACATCATTAATTAGTTTCATTATATTACCTATACTATTTATACACTCATGATGGATGGGTGGTCTTCAGTAGAAAATATTGTATAGAAATACTATTATTTAATATCATGATAAATAGTTTTAATAAGATCAAACATGAATTATTAATCACCAACTCGGGAAATTATTCATCATTGGTTATCATTTATAAATGATTTTTTAGTTTCAATGAATGGTATTCGAAGGATTATGGGAATATCTCAATCTTATTTTATCATGGAGATAAAAAAATATAAGGGAAATCTAAAGTTTTCCACCATGAAAAGATATATTCATAAATCCTCAAGTATACTTCAATGATATACTAATAAGATAGAGTGAAGATAATATCATCTTTGGATTATCCAATCGAATATTTAAAAACAAACACATGAGAATAAATGTTTCACCTCACTCCTAAGTCACTATGTGTATTCCAAAATTTTGATGGACTAATGGTGATCATGAATGAAAATATTCCAAGAAATTTAATATTTGGAGGTATATTCTTTTAAAATTCTATTGAGCACGCTTTTCATAGAAAATTAAGACAACAAATATCGAGAATTATATTATTGATAGTCAATTATTTAAAATTTTATCATAATCCAACATTTATGAAATAGATTCATTGAAAGATATGTCTAAAAAATGTTTTATGAATCTGTATATAACATAAAATATTTAATTTGAAAATTAATTTCCTTCTCATATCTGGGAAGGAAAAGAAAAGGTATATATGTTTCAGTGTTTTTGTTTCATTTTTCTCCTTTTAAATAAATTTTTTATATTTTCCATTCTTATAATTTTCATTTTCTTATTCTCTTTTCCCTCCTTCTCTACTCAATTTTTCTCTTTCACCCACAACTTTTATAATTGCATTTAAATTTTTTTATTTTCTATTATCCTTTTATTTAATTCATATCTCACCTGAAAAAAGTGTCATAGCCTTCACATTATCTCTTGGTTTTCCTCCATGTTACTCGATATGGTACGGAGTAGTCTCTCTAATAATGTATGATATATTTTTCCCACATGGTTTCAGAGTTGTATGTAGAGTATTATTGATTCATTATAGCCTTATATTGTCTTATAATCTACTAAGAATAATTTTGGAAGATGTTAATGAACATTACTTTAAGTTATTTTGGTGGGGATAGAAAGTTTTTTTATACCATTTATGTAGAGGCTTGTTAATTTATGTTAGATTGGGTAGGAACAGTTAAAATAGCCTCATGGATTTTGGTTGAAGTGAATATTTGGGTATTCCATTGTTTTTTTTGGAAAAATAAGAAACATTTTTATTATCTATAAAATGGATTTAGTTCTGTATTGGTTTGAATTCACCTCCAATGGTTGTAGATAATTTTCAATTTTTTGGGGGATTGATTATAACTAACATAGTTGAAATAAAAAGGTTTATTGTCCTATAATCCCAAATAAATCCTTGGTATATGTGGGGTCCTCTTCACATCTAACAATATTATAAAATGGGGTTCAGTGTTATTTGTTATTAATATTGTGATTGTGTTAGTTCCACTACTAATTATATGCTGTCTCATTTATTTATAAATTATTCTAATTTGGTATTGAAGAAGGTGATATCATACAATTAAAATATTTCTCTCCTTGGTAGAATCTAATCTCTTTATCATAATATAGAATTATGAGAAGTCTTATCGAGAATGTAATTTAAAACTTCCAATGTTTTAATAAGTAATCCTTTATTGGATAGATCATTGATCCTGAATCAAATCAGAGGATGAAAAAAATAATTAATTGATTAATTTATATGAAAATATCGATTAACTTATGTAAAAACTTCCTCATGAAATCATTTATTTCATCCCACATTTTAAATATATATTATCCATCGACTTGTCAAATGATTGGGATTTAATTTTTTAACTTATACATCCTCCATAGTGGAAATTATTTGTCTAATAATAGTTTTTATATTTTATATTATGTTTTCTTATAACCATAGAGTTAAATATTTAAACAATATATTTCTCATACATATATAGAGAATTAAAATACCCTCAATTATATATAATTTGATGTTACTAAATTTCTATTAAATATATTACAAGATTCACTAAGGATAGTCATATATCTATTTAGATCTTCATTGTTCATGCCACTAAATCATCAAATTTTTTTATTACTATTATGAATTTTTTATCTTAAAATTGTTCACCAAAATCAAAATATGCACAACACTAGATGAAAATCCATTAATATATGATAAAGCATATTCCATTGAGGCTCTATCCAAGGGAATTAGTGGTGATCCATTATGTTGGTTCTTATTGGAGAATTTTCCTTGAGGTACATTGGGTGTAGTTGAGAGCATGTTCTCTTGGATGATAAAACATTTGTATAAAAAAAGAAACTCCTATTATTAGGGTTATCATCAATCATTTCTCATGAATCAAGGATCATTGATCAAGTTTTTGGTATCCTGGTCATGCATTAAGATTCATAAAATTGAAACAAAACATGCACAAAATGATAATTTAACTAAAAAAGTAATAATATTTTTAGAATAGAATTGGTTTTTAAATTTTTTTTTAGTATACTCTTATGTTCACCATTGATCACTACTAATAGTGAAAAAAAAAACATTTACCATCCCATTGGAATTATCAATTCTAGTGGTTAATCATGATTGAAAATTAAGAGTTCATGATTTGTATTATTCTACTAATTTATATAATTATGAAGGTCTATGTTCGGTCTCATGAGTGATACATATAATCTATAAGATAAAGGCATAAGCCTTATTGGTATGTAAAAATGTATGCTTTTATATGGATAAAACAAAATTAAAACAAATGTCTAATGGCTTTAAAATAATCAATTAAATATAGTCTCAATGGATCAATTTCAAAGTCTATATTTGAAAGAGATATCGATCTCTTTCCTTCATCAATTGGATTTAATAAATTAGTTTTATGATTTTTTAGTTTAACATTTTCTTATGGTAAACATTATTTATTTTAACTGGGATAATCTACATCTATCGGTTAGATAATTTGATTAGACTACTTTTATTATGTTAAATATATAAATTAAGTGATAAATCCAATATATTATTAACAGACTAATTTTATCAACTAATTTATATTCCCTTTATTAATAAGTAATTTTTAAAAATACTAGATAATAAATAAGATTAGAATCAGTGACTCAAATTTATTACTAAATGTAATGAATATTGATGAATAAAACTGAAAGATAAATTGTACACCCATACTTATACTCTTGATCCCTTACCTCTTAAGAGAATTCCCACACATGGTTGACAGAAGCTCAACCATATTTTAATTGATAATCTTTTAAAGTGAGTGAAAATTTTAAATTAATACTTATAAATATGTCTATATAATAACATATTCCATTCACTAATAATCATCCTTTGTTTTTCACCCTGTGTAAGAGATGTGAGTTAGATTTGGAGTGTTTCTGTAATCTATGAACCAGTGGAAGAATGTTTTCTTGTTTTATATATATAATATAAGGGAACTTATTTTGGAAATATCTTTAAACATTTTTTTTGTTTTTTTTATTTCAAAGTCAACCATGTTTTCAGTTTTAAATCATACATGTTCAATTTTATTTTTTTGTGAGGGAACTACTTATTTTTCACACATTTATTTATTTTCAAGATTCTACATAACAAGGTGATTTTTGTAGAACTATTGATTTTCCAGAGAACTATTTTTTTTAAAATAAAATCTTCTGAAATGATTCAAGTGGTTTTTGAGGTTTAGATTATATGTCTATTTATTTAGTGGTTTAATAATATTTATTTTGTGTTTATAAATATAATTTTTAATTATATATTTAGTATATAAAGTGGTAATTTGGTAAAATATTTAAAACTATTTCTGAATTTAAGATTTTTATTTGAAAATTTTGTTTTATTCCATCGATATTGTAAAAAGTATTTCAATTGTGAGTTTATAATGGTAAGGGGGTTATTTTGAGTTTATAATAGTTTTTTCCATGGCCATTCATGAGATTTATTTTATTGAAATTTATTTTTTTAAACCTTAATTGGTCTCCAATATATATATATGGCATGTTATTCGATTTTCAAAATTACTTTTTTATAATAATATTGAAAAATAATATATATATACACATAATTTATTGTTAAAAAACATGACCACAAATAGATATATATATATATATATAATATTATTATGTTGATTAGGCCACATTATGTGCAAGAGAAGTTATCTATTTTTTTAAAATGTTTGTTTAATTTAAAATTATTTTATTTTTGAGTAGTAATATGCGTATATATATATATAAATATTTCATTTCATTTTAAACATTTTTTTTAAAATGTATACATATGTATCTACATATGTATTATTTTAGGGTGAAATATAAGTTTAATCTCACATCAACAGAAACATTTATATATAAATTTATTTGTATATGTATCAATTTCAGTAAAAATTTTTATTTCCTATATGTTTGTAAATAAATGCATGTATATATATAAATTATATACGAATCATTATTCTAAACTATAAATATTTTTGTGGATATGGAATCAATTTTTATTATAATATATTTTTATACAAATGTATATATAAGTATATCTTTTTATGTAAAACATTTATATACATATATATGTATATGAATGTATATTTACAAATTTTATTTCATGCAAAAATAATTTTATCATGGAACACATATAACCAAGTAATTACCATTTGTAGGAAAGGGATATCGAAGCTTATGATTTTTATGAAACTTCATGGTACTTGTGATATAAAATTATGTTTTTAATGTTTTTAATTCTAAATAATCAAACATGTATATTATGTCAATGAAGGCATGGAAGGGGTGTGATCCCAAACCATTTTTGGACTTCTATCCAATCTTATGACGGGTGTGCCCTAAATTATATAGCACTCAAACTCATTGGGTATAGTTGAAATAGTATGAGATGGATTGTATGGTGTGTGGGATGTGTATCCCAAGAACATTATGGGATTAGGGAGTGAACCTAATCCATCATGTGACTATGTCCATCATGTAATGTTTTATCTGGAGTGAACAATGACTTCATGTTATGATCCAATGTGATTTTGAGAACTATTTATAAATATTTATGAGTTATTAAGAGAAATTTTTATTATTTTATAAATGAATGAAATTTATTTTTCCAATGGATAAATATTTTGAAACCTATATTGAAATAAATATGATGAATTTCATATTAACTCAAGATTTTATAAATTTGGAATTCTCATGATGTATCACATGTTTTTATTTTTATGTTGAAGGTAAATAAATCTGGACATGTTTCCACATGTTTTGAAATCCCTTACTAAGATTTTATTTTCTCACCCTATGATTTTTCAAACCGCTTTTCATAGAGAATAAGGACACGTAGATGTGAGTGACTAGAAAAGTCCCCTTTATGGTTGTAAACCATTATAAAGCATAAGAATAGTTTTCATATCCTTTATTTTTTAGAGTTATAATTAGAATTCTCCGATGTATCCATACTGTCTAAAACTCTAAAACTTTGTAATATTGGGTTATTAAATAATAAATGAATTATAAAAAAGGAATAGGTCTTGGGTCATCATAGCCGGTATCAAATATGATATTTAGAAAAATTTATAGGTGAAGATTCAGATAAACCCTTTGATCCATTAGAGTCATAAAAATTTTATAAGGTTTGAATTTAAGAAAAAATCTAGCCCTCCAAGTTTTCTTAATTATGAATATCCAAATTCAGACTTTCTTTAGGTACAATAATAGAATTTCGAGGATTAAATTATTTTAAGGGGTAACAATGTCAAATAACTGATATTAATAAGTTCATTGTATTAAATAAATAATAATTAATTTTGTTCATCTGTTAATATTAAATATGTCAAATTAAATAATAATACTTTAGAATATTTGTATTATTTGTCAATAATAATAATAATAATACATTAATGATAATTTATAATTTATTAAATTGTATTATAAATTATACATTTGGAAATAATATTTTATAATGTTTGAACTAAATTAATGTAATATTTGGTATTAAATTTTAAACAAATGATGTTTTATAGTTTAAAATAAAATATTAACAAAAATAATTTTAAGTGATTATATTTGTAAAATCATATGTTTTGTATGAAAAATTAAAAAGTTTATTTGAAAGGACAAATAATTATGAAATTATTATCAATAATCATGTCGAGTTACTTATTAAATAGAGAACTAAAATTTATTTTTATAAAATATTTTTAAAACTAAAAGGTTTTTAAATAATAAATATTGGTTAACATATAATTTTATAAAAATATTTTTTTATTTTTAATTCATGAAATAATATGTGGTTTTTATTAAAAAAATTGAAAAATTACAATTTAAAAAAAAAATGATGGTAAATAAATATAATAATTAATTTCAAAATAAATTATTGCACTATATTTTTAAACTATTGTAAATTTACATGTTTGTTTTCAAATTATGAGTATATATATATTTATATAAAATATTAAATTATATTTTATATGAAAAATATAAATCAATTTTTAATATTTTTAAAATATTATATGAATGAATGTTAGAACAAAGAATAATAATAAATATAAAAAATGTTTTTCAAAAGAACATGGTATGATTTGTTAAAAATCAATAAAAAGGAATGATAAAAAATAGAGATAATGGGTAATAGGGGTGGGGAATCATCAACCAGGAATAGAAAATGGGTGAGGGTAAAATTGTTTTAGTTATTGAATGCTTATGAGGGAGAGGGATCAATCCAAGAATGACATAGATCATGTTTCTAAGGGGGGTTTCAATCTAGGGAGACCGAAGAATTTCAAGGAGTCTGAGTGAACTTAAATAGCTAGAGTAGTCTCATGAAGGTTGAGCATTGTCAAAAGGAGTCCATCAATGAGTTAGGGTTTCATTTCCATGTGAGATTAGATTGGATAAATTTTCAATCTTCTTCAACCGAACCATGGTAGATTTTTGTTTTATTTTATAGATGTCAAATATTTATGTAGACCCTTTTTTATGAATTGTTTTGGAATAGGATGACCTATGTGTCTATTCATCCTCAATCATATTAAGTTATTCCTTGTTGAACATTTTTCTTTTTTTGGGTCTCTTCGATGAGACTGCCAGATTTAAGAAAGGTTTCTGATTAATTTTATATTTTATATAGTTGTTGACTCTTATTTTTATTTTTGGCTATAATCCACATTTCAATAACCCTTCCATTTCCTTGTTCCATAGGTTTGTAATGATTCTTTTAATGAAAATTCATATAGATATATAAAATACTACTGTCAATTTTCTGGTTGTTTATTTTCCACCTCCACTCATACTGTAAATGAATCCACCGCAATATAAGTGTAGAAATGTATATTTAAATTATATATGAACTGGAAATATAAGAACCTATGACCTTTTTTAGAATCGTGCCTAAGTACTCCACCCTATGTAAGAGAAGTGAGTTAGATAGGGGAGTTGTTGTAAGCTTTATACCACTATAAGAATGTTTTCTTATTTTTTTAAAATCTAGTAAGGGAAATTATTTTTAAAATATATTTAAAAAAATATGTTTGTTTTATTTCAAAATCAAACATGTTTTCAGTTATATATTTTTTTCTTTTCATGTTTATATTTATGTAATAGAACTACATATTTTTCATTCATTTAATTGTTTTCATGATTTTTAATATGAAGGATTTTTTTTTCAAAACTATTTATATGCAAGATAATTTTTCATTTTAATATGAAAATAATATATGACCAAATGATTCAAGTGGGATCTCCATTTATTTTTTTTTAATTTTTTTTCGTGGTTTACTAATATTTATTATCTATCTGTCTAAATAATTTTGAATCATATATTTTATGGTATTAAGGGGAAGTTTGGTTCAATATTTAAAACTGTTTCTGAATTTAATAATTTTATAATAAATTTTTTTTCAGCCCTCAGTATTGTCAAATAGTATTTTAATTGTATTTGATAATTTAATGGGAATTATTATGAGTTTATAAAACAATTCTTCCAAATCAATTCTAGATTTTTATTTTCTTTGAAATTATTTTAAAAAAACTTCAATTGTCTACTATATATATACATGTGATGTTATTTAATTATCCTAATTATTTTTTTAATGATAATGTTTCAAATATATGTATATATATTAGCTACTTTCATGTTAAAAATAATGTTCATCCATATATTTCTCTTCTAAAATTATTTTCTTGATTATTTCAAATTAAGCACAAGTAAAGTTATCAAATTTTTTTATGTTTATGAATAGGTTAAATTATTTAATTTTCAAGAAATAATATTTATGTATGTATATATATATATATTCATAAATATATCATTTAATAAGAATACATTTTTTTAAAACATGTATATATTTGTATATACATATGTATTATTTTATGGTGAAACATAATTTTAATCTAACATTAATAGATACATATATATAAATGTATTTATATATGTATCAATTTTCATAAAACTATTTATTTACTACATGTATGTAAATAAATTCATTAATATATATCTGTGTATATATATATATATATATCTTTATTCAGACCTATACATATTTGTGTGAATATGAAATCATGTTTTATTCAAATATATATTTAAAAATATGCTTATATATAGTGTGTATATATGTTTATATAAACCTATAATATATTTATATATGTACATGAATGTATATTTATGTATATCATTTAATGAAAAAAATAATTTTATCATGGAAAATTTTTATCCAAGTAATTTAATTTTTCATGAAATGGATATCAAATCTCCTGATCTTTAAAGAAACTTTGAGGTCCTTGTGATACAAAATACAAGTTGTTATGTAATTAATTCCATACAGTCAAAATTGGATGGTATGTGAATGATATAATGGAATGGGGTGTGAACCCAACCCCTTATTTTACTTTTTCCAATCATGTGATGGGTGTGCCTAGAATTATATAGCTCTCCAATTCGTTGGGTAATGTTGAAATCTCATGTGATTTCATGAATGGTGCACAATATGTGTATCCCAAGCACACTATGTGACTAGGGAGTGAACCTAATACATCATGTGACTATGTACATTATGTAATGTTGTCTCATGTGTGAAATGTGACTTCCTGTTATGATCCTAGGTGCCTTTCAGAACAATTTATGAATGATTATGAGTTATTCAGAAAATATATTACTAATTCATAAATGAATGAAATGGATTTTTAAATTATTTACATATTTTCAATTCAGTTAAGAATTAAATATTATGTTTTTAAAAATTACTCATGATTTTATAAATTATATATTCTCAAGTTGTATCTCATCAATTACATTTTCTATTGAAGTAAAAAAATTTGATTTCTTTCCACATGTTTTTAAACACCTTGCTGAGCTCTTTGGAGGTCACCATTTTTTTACCTCCTTTAATAAGAAATAATGATTAATAGAATCATGTGATTGGTTGACTCACCTTATTGGTGTTTAAACCTTGTAAAAATTATAATAGTTTTCTTGTATTTTATTATTTTGAGAGTTGTAATTAGAATTATTTAATGTATCTGGACTCTATAAAACTATAAACCATTGGGATCGTGAGTTGTTAAAAAATAAATTAATTATAATATATATAAAAATGGAATAGTTTTTGGGTCATCATAGGGTCACCAAATGATTCAGATAAATGGGATGTTAGTACCCATGTTTGTTTGAAACTTTTGTGTTTGTGGAGATAATTAATCTAACGACATACTGATTTTCTCATCCATAGTGGTATAGTGAAATGAACTATGTTTTCCATGTGTCACAACTTTGGAAGTATCACCCAAATACTTATAATGTAATTGATATTGATTATGTTTAGCATGATACTGATGTATCATTTGAGAATCAAATGATAAGTGTTATTGACAATAGTGAGAATGTGTTTCGGGGAATGATCATGTTGATAATTCAAGTATTGTGGCAACATTTATCTGTTCATGTGGAAACATGGGAGAGACAAGTAGATATATGGGATCATTGGTCCAATCATTTTACCTTTGAATCCTAGAGATTCTTGGGACAACGGGTGGAGGATGTGTTTTTATTAGGTGGGGAGATTGTCAAATCTCAACCTTTATGAAGAAATCTCGTGCTTGTTTTCCGGTACTATTTTAACCTTATTTTCATATATAATTGGTGGGGTTTTTTTAATTTTGTTTCAATTATAATTATTTAATTTTGGATGAAAAGCGGTAGTTCATGGTTAGCTCATGGTTTTCCCAAATGGTTCACCAACCCTAACGAAACCATGTTTTCTCAAAGAGAGGGGAGTTTCACTATTAAAACATTGGTTTTCAAACTGTATGTCCACATAGTATAAATCATACACCCCTAGTATGAGGTTCATATTTAGTGATAATGGTTGGGAAAACCACGAATCCCGACCTAGGAAACCTTTAATGTGGATATTAATTACCTAAAAATTTATAAAAAATCCAACCCCTGGTAATAACCTCAAATCAACCTGGTATAAGGGTAAATCAATTACTCCTAATATTGAAACTCATTACAGGGATCTAAGGCAACTCAAACCTCTTTAATAGTCAATAAAAGATCCAATTGAAGGATTGAATCTCCTATGATATGTTATTTCATCCCCATTTAGATTCTTCAATTTTCCATCTCTATTTAATGATCAAGAGGAATGATTTATACGCCATTAGAAATGGTTCAGATTTACCATTTCTTGGATATTAATCTATTTGATATTTATTATGGGTTTTGTCCAATATCATCCATGTCATTATGATCTTGAGTGTTCCTCTTCAATTTGGGGATTTTCGGTTTGGCATTTGTCCATAAAAAATCATGAGGATTGTGATTTAAATATGAATTCCCATAGTATTGAATTATAAATTTGTGTATGTAATTTTGTAATTTTAATTTCTACATTTGGGTATTGAATCATGAAATTGAATTAATTAATTAATTAATGGCTTTATGGTTTTGGTAGAATAATGTGATTATTGAATTTCTAAAAGTAGTCGTTATTGAATTGGGGATTATGGGATTGATTGGTAATGGGAATTAAAGGGTTGGTTGGATTAACCATTAAGGGTTAATGAATATTAAGATTAAATTTTGATAAATGGTTTAACAATGAATTTATTATATTATTCCATTTTATTTGAATAAAGAACCATGATTTTTGGTATAAAATGAAATAGTGTACCACGATGAGAATATTTGATAATATGGTTAATGATGATTAACCTTGATAAATGTGATATGTATGAGATATGTGATATATTATGATATATGTGATAACGAGTGTGTTATATACACTTATGCTCCAAATACCCATATATGATAATAAGTTCGTGATAAGGACTGATGCTTCAAACACCCATGTCTAGTGACAATGAAGAGTGGGATAATATTAGATGCTCCAAATATCCACAGGGTTCTAGACATGATGTTTTAGGCCCAACACATTGGTCTTTTTTGGTAATGGAATTATTATAATTATTTTTTATTACCAATTGGCTATTTTTTATTTATTTATGATTTTTTCTAATTTGATTAAGAGGTTATAGTCTCTCGATGGTTTATATTAGACCCTTTTTACTAGTCAGAATCCCCTGTAATACAAGGATGAATTCCTATGTTCATGAATCCAACAAACATGGGGCACTGCTGTGGGGTACTCAGGGTAGGAAAATTCACTAATAATAATAAATAATTTCAAAATGTTTTAGAAATTAATTGTAATATGTTCTTTAAAAACTAAATAAAACAAATATTTCTTTAAATAAGAAATATATTTAATAAAAATATATCTATTATTTACTAATCATATGTCAATGCATTTATAATGTGTTTGAACATTATAAATTTTCTATAAAGTAGTTAATCGTATTCATACCATCCAATTAAATATATATATTTTAATTGTCATATTAAATAAAAAATATTGCATTGATCATTAAGTATCGATGGTGCATATCATTTACAATATTAAACGTAGTGGTTATTTGAAATCATAGTGTATTAAATTCTCTACTAATTAATAAATTACATCCTATTAATTTTGGCATGTTCTCAGTAATTAAGGTTTTCATATTTGGAAATTTCTTTTTTGAAAACATTATTCATAAAAAGAGTTAATTATATTTCATCTTAAACAGATGAATGGTAAAATATAATGTTTATCTAGAATAAAACATAACTTGGTTACCAAATTAGAGAACATTACTGAGAAATTAAAATATGAACATGGACGATAAAATTAATTCCCAAGGAATAATTTAGGGTGATATAGAAAACTATCTAGAAGAAGCTAACAACCACAAAACCATGAATAAATGAGTGGTTTAAAAGACCATCAATTCATCATAATTGATGGTTGTTGATTTTTTTTTTCTTAAGACACTTTTTTTAATTTGACATATTAATTTACCATGTAGACTAAGAAAATAATGAAATATTAAATCTTGGAATGTATATTTTCATCCTTTAATAAATTTCCACAATAATATTTTCTGATACTCCAAACGATGATTATTCAAGATTAATTGTTTTAAACATAAATCTATAAAACAAAAATATAATAGATCCAAAAATTATATCAAGATATTCCACCCATACTTAGGCATTAACAAAAAAAATGGTTAGCATAAGATAATTATAAAAATGAATAAACTATAAAAATAGGAAATACAACATAATTCTCAAATACTTAATTACCTCAATAACCACAACACTAAATAATATTTTAATCACAAAGGCTATTTCATACCCTCTATCATACATATTTACAATTTTAGTTTAATTTTTCCAAAATTAGCATTCATGGTAAATCAATTGTAAATCCTAAATGTTACATATACCTCATCCAAATGAAACTTCTCCCAAAAATAAATAATCACCCTGATAAATAAATTTATACTCTTTTAATATAGTGGACTTTGCAGAAATATCATGAATAAAATTTATATTTTATCATAAAAGATAATACATAACTTTACCATAATTATCTCTAAAGATATCAACATATTAATGAATCACATTTAATCTATCAAGAATATTTATATTGCACAATATATTAAATCATAATTAACATCACATAATATACTATCCCCAAATGTTTATTTAAACATTAATAGATTTATCTTCATAATTCCAAACAAAATATTCAAATCATTTCAAAATTTCATAATATAAAACAAAAAAGTGGGGTTTTTATGCCTTTAAACATATGATCAACTATAAACTTATCCACCCATGATGGAATGTATTTTCTCCCCAACCCATCATATAAATCAAGGTTCAATATGAAGACGATCATAGTTGAAAAAGTCCCTTACTAAATTGGTTTCACTCATCATTCCATTCTTGTTTATCTCATGGGATATCAACCATTAAAAAATTAATTAGATTTTGATATAGGTCTCAACCATTTCATAATGAAAATCATACATATGTTCTCCATTAGATCATAACAAATTCATTATATCATCAACAAATAAAAGTAACAGGTTTCAAAAACATTTCATCAGTTAATCATAACAGAACCCAAGAAAAAAAAAAATTTCATAATCATAATTTTATCATAAAAATAAATGTTACGAATAAATAATAAGGTTGGTATCGTTGGATCATATCCCCTGTAAAGAATAAATGAAATCAAGGGTTATTTTCAATGATGATTATAAAAATCATTAAAAATTCATTAAATATTTATTGAGGAAAATAACCTTTAAAATTAAAAATGACATATTTAAAATTTAAAATGTTGAAGGTACTATGGAAAATTTTTTATTTAAAAATATACTTAAAAAAATATAGAGTATACTTCAAATAATTTAGTGGTCATCATGTTGTGAAATTTTGTATCAGTAGTATGCGTTAAAAAACATTCCTCTCACACTGGTAAAAAGCCAATTTTTTTTACCTAATTTGGAAATTTAAAACAATATTAGTTTTGAGATAATTTATTAAAAATTAAAAACTTCATTAAAATGACATTAAATAACTTAATCATAAAAATCCCGATAAAAAATGAGATTATAACATAAAATTCTTACTACATTAGTAACAATTGTATAGTAAGCCCCATGAAATAAAGAACCATAAAATAATATTTATAACCCACATATATAGAATATGAATAATTATAATGTGCATTCTTGTGTACTATATACCCCACACAAAAGAAACAATTGGTGAATATGGAATGCATCCTCCTGAAATAAAAATGAGATTAAA
This sequence comes from Viscum album, assembly GCA_963277665.1. Taxonomy (NCBI): domain Eukaryota; kingdom Viridiplantae; phylum Streptophyta; class Magnoliopsida; order Santalales; family Viscaceae; genus Viscum; species Viscum album. The sequence goes on from OY728162.1 coordinate 828,248,469, forward strand.
ATCCCTTAGCCTGGGTATGTCTTCTTTCATTGGAAGTGGAACCTCCTGTATATTAAATATATATTTATTATAAATATACTATATAAACATAATCATATATATTATCTCATATATTATTTAATTATTGGCTTTTATCACCCCTTTTCTAACAAATCTATATTAAAATCATTGTTCTGGGTGATATCTACTTCGCCTTTTATGTATATTTTTGTATGGTAATTCTGGTCCATTTAACTTGATCATGGTTTTATGAAGTATATAATATTAATCATGATATAAATATCATATATAATCATTTAATAATTATTTATATTCATCCCTAAAATTAGAGATATAAAAATGAATTACACAATTCGTAGTGATGGTGGGTCTTACGTTTGTATGAATGATGTTTTCATTTATCAACGGATGAAATAATAGAAAGGTAAATAATAAATAATAATTCAAGAATATTTATTATATAATATATTTATTATATATTAAAAAAATCTAAATTATTACCATCCACATAAAACATAAATATAACATGAATCAAATTGGTTCATAGAGGTTGTAGTCCACAAATACTCACAAGCGATGTTATTATTTTCCAATGGTTTGGAAGGTACGAAGGTATATATGGTATTATAAATAATAATTTTTGACTATCAAAATAGTATAATATATAAACATTAAACCCATCATAATTACAATTCATATATTATGGAAATGATAATTGAATTTTATCGCTACATAGAGACTGTATGTCGTATGTATGCAAGAGAGAAACATTCACTTCCCATTTCAAGGATAGATGGTGAATAAATGATTTGTTATAATTTTAATAAAAATTAATTATATTGAGTATAATAAATTTATTATTTTATGAAAAATATAAAATATTTATGGGAGAAAAAAATAATTAAAAAGAAAGATATTTGTTAAGGTGATTTCCACTATTTTGAAATAACACCTTTAAATATCCCCATAAATACCCAAGGATTGGTATTTTGGGAAGATAATCACATATTTAATGTGTATAATAATTTTTATAAGGTATTTTTTAGGATATGGTCGATATATAAGGGAAGAAAATCCTGAATAAGTGAATGGAGGAGGTTCCCTTTTATAATTGAGGTAAGGGGGAACATTTGGAATTTATTAAAAGATTAAAATATAAAATAGTCATTATCTATCCAAAATACATTAAAAATAACAATATTATAATTTAATATATTATTGTGTTTAAATAAAAACATCCAATAACATTTTTATAATTTTAAGTGGTGTTTTTAACCTTATTATTTATAATAACCCATTAATTAACTCATTTTAACATTAAACATAGATTAATATTTTTCAGATAAAAAGGATGATAATTTTTCATGAAAAGTAAAAATTGGATTATAAATGGACAAGGTATTAGATCATAGATATTATATTATCAACTATTTCATATATAAATATTTTTTAAATTTTGTAAATAATTCTATGAAATATTATTTTGATAAAATATCATTAATTTCAATTGTGACACTATTCATTTGATTAGATTTAAAATACATAAATAAAGTCTTAAATATAATATAATCATTTAAGACAACATTAATATGTAATATTCCTCTAAAATAGTCATGTAAAACTATAAATCACAAAAACTTATATTACTTTTATAATTTCTCAAATAATTTATTTTATTTTTCTAATCATTGAATAAATACTATGATATCATTGTATTAGAATTTAAGGTAATTTTATTATTTATGAAAATTATAATACAAGTAATTTCAGGATAATAATTTAATTAATCTCAAAATAAACAATTATCTTCATTCATATATTTCTTTTGTCCCTATGTGTACATATAAGAGATATTTAGAATAAAGATAGTGACTTTTTTAAACATTCATTGCATTAAGTATTATATATGTCATATTCTTGGAAAAGTGTCCATTAAACAACTCAAGTTCAAAGATAAGTTTATAATAGTAGAATATACTTCATCCAATTATAATTATTATAAAAAATATATCCCTATAAAATAGTTTAATATTAGATTAACCTGATTTACCCTTAACCATGATGATAATTTTTACCATGATTATGATTGATAATGACAAAAAATAGAAGGGAAATGTTTAATGAAATTAATATATATATTAAAAAATATTCAATAAAGTTTATCTAATTTAATTTCTATATATGGACGAAATTAAATTTAAAATATGCATCAAACATGGGAAGAAAACTACTTTTTAGACAAATACAGTTTTTAAGCATAACACTGGTTTTTTTCTTATCTCATGCTTATAAAAATATTAAATCAATATTATAAAACTTATTGACTATATAATATATATATATATATATATTCATTAAAATTATTCACCCAGATTTAATAGTTTAATTTATTAAGAAAATAATTCGTTACATGCATAAATTTTTTTTCTTCAGAAAAATGTCTTCTACATATAAAATATATTTCATTCAAATTAATTCATTAAATTGATTCCAATGAATGTAACTTGATTTATTAAAAAATATAACAAATAATTTTACTTTCAATCCATTTTATAAAAAACTGAAACTCTATACATGATTAAAATGAAAATACGGTCTTCAATAGAAATCTATACTTTTTACTATCTATTAAAAAATCATGATTTTTTGAAAATTATAAAAATTCTTCCAATGATAATTTATAAATGATGAATTAAAAAATTATTTCATTTTATTAAAATATAATTTCTAAATTTTATAGAAATTAGTTTTAAAATTTTCTCAAAAAAATAAATAAAAACCATTTTTTAAGAAAGTGTTTATTTGATGAATAAAGAATAGTTTACATCAACTTTAGTGCTTATTTACTAAATATTCATAAATATTCATATATTAATTATGAAAATTATATATATTTAATAATTTAATTAATATTTTTGATAAAATACAATTTAATATTTAGCTTATAATAATCATATTTAAATAATAATATTTTTGTATTTCTTTAGGCTAAGTGTTTCATATTGTGTACACTATTGAAAATAGTGTTCATTAAAAATATTGGGGTGTGATGATTTTTATATTTTAAAGAATTCTTAAAAAACTACAATCTAGTTGAGACATTATAGAATTTTGTTACAGAGTCTTCCTCCTTGTTGGATGTAAAAGAAATATCCAACCACCAATGACATTTTCTTCAATGAATTCATCCCTACTTCTTTCCTTTCTTGTAGATATTGATCCTACATTAAGTACCTCGTCATTTTTTAATTCCAATGAGTATAATCGATCCCCATGTCCTCCACCTAGGATAATCACTTAATAATATCTTCAGTATTGAATTCCTCTAAATGTTAATCACTATTTTTCTATGACAACTCCTCATTTGATTGATATTTCTTCTCATTTTCGCAATAGTGGATATTGAATTTTATGTAACATTCATGAATTTTATTATAATTGTTATTCCATGATTTTACATTAATTTTGATGTAAAATGTAATTATCCCTGTGAGTCTCAATATTTAATTTCTTCTCCTTGTTGAGAAAAAACAATTTACCCCCCAAAACTCAAATGTATTCCAATGTGGGATTCTTACCATACCATATTTCGTATGGGTTGTTCTCTTCATTTGGACATAACAATTACCTTTTATAGATATAAAAAAAATTAAACACTACTTACATTTAATTTTTCTCTTAATATTGGTGTATTATTATTTATTTTTTGTGATATTCCTCCACCAGATTATTAGTTAATTAAATAAAATTTTCAATCTATAACTTCCATATTTTTATCCCTAATATGTTCTCTACTAATATCAAGTAATATTAAATACAATTAACCAATATATATTTTAAGGATATTTTTATAAACCATGACATCCTACCATAATCATAAATAAATATAGTGTAATAACATTATTTATCCATGGAATTTTGTAAAATATCCCCCACACATTCACCTTTACTAACTCAAGAAATCTCATTGAACTTTTTCCTTAATATTTAAGTATTTCTTATTGTTTTACATTTTAAAAAAGAATCACAGTATGGGTGTCATCAAGAAATTGTTTTAGTATTTTATGAGCTTATTCATTCTCCACCACATCTGATGAGGCCTTTGGGATTTAGTGTCCAAGAATTATTTTCAATATTATTTTCTATTATTCTATGGATATAATGTGCTTATCTGTTTTCCCAATAATGAGTTAGACATTTAATATTAACTAATTCCCTTGAATCACTATTGTTACATCACTTCCTTTCATGATTTAAGCCTTTGTACTTAAATTGACTGCATCCCCTGAGTCACATAGTTTTCTCATACTGAGAAGATTATGAGTAATGTCTTCAAAAACCAAGTAATACATTCACCTTATTTTTTCACCTATGATTTTATATTTTCAAAAGATGTTAATTTTCAAACCTTCACTATTAAAAAAGAGAATAATTACATTAATTACTATGTGATGATCATGAAATAGAATGTTTTTTCCATATTATAGAATGTATATCCAATATGTTGAATCCACACTCCATCTTGATCATTTTCTCTCAATATAATTTCTACAAAATTAACCTTCTAGGAGATTACTTTCCTAATCCCTGTTATATGTTTTATTAAATTAGTTCTTCAATAAATTTTCACCTCATGATATATTGAATCATCCACATATTTTATGTTTTGTTAAATAATAATGAATTATTATCTTGACTAATGATGTTTTCAACTACTATGATCACTTCTTATGTGTCCTTTATAGTGCAGTTATTTATTCAGTCGAAGAGAAATTTATGTATTTTGGTCTATAACCATCACAAAAAGAACTATAGATTTTATAATATACCCAGCATATTCAATTCTTAATATCTATTTTTGTTACTATGGATACTTGAAATGTATTTTTTCAATTGAAAACAATATTTTTCCATATTAATATAGTAATAAAACGAGATTCTTGGTATATTATTTTTGTCTTTTCCACTCGTCAAATATCATTTTGATTCCTTTTAGAATAACCCAAATAAACATTCTTTTTGGATATGGGATATTGTTCTTTCATATTATCCACCACTATTTTTTTATAATACTTACCGTCAATAGATTTACATTACCTTTGAAATAATTTCCATGTATATAAGTGTACGATTTTCAAATTATCCCAATGTCTTCCTACTTATTTTATTTAGTATTCCACACAAATAAACTCTATGATTTAATGTTGGGAGCTAGATTCCACTCATGATCATCATTATTTCATCCAATCATTAAGACTTTGACTTTGAGCCTTTCAATTATCTTTACATGGCATTTAACCACATCTGTCAACAAATAAATTTTCTAGGGTTGATTTCAATTTTTATTTTGAACTAAAATTCCTTATAATATTTTCTAGTATTTTCATACTTTATTCCTTCAATATTACCCTCTAACTTATATTTTTATTATTATATATGTATCATATATAGTTTTGAATCATGTACAACTACATCAAATTTCATTACTTATCCCTCAAAACAACAATTTCTTCAACTGTAGATTCAAGACCATATTTATTTATATTCATTACATAAATTTAGTTCTTTCATAATCATATTACACCAATTTTTTATCTATTTAATATATGAGTACATACTCATTCATGTCCAAACAATCCTGAATTTAATAAACTTTATTATCGTCCTATATATAATTTTCTTATAAAATAAATTTCATATTTTTAGATAATTTATGTCAGGGATAGATGTTTCCTACCACACCCATAAATAGTTTCTTAATGGGTTTTTTATATTTTATTTTTATATAAAAATTTATTTTGAATCCCAGAAGAAAAATTCAAAAAATTTCTACAATGAAAATAGGAATGTGAAGGATTGAATTTGAATATTTCGTTTTCCCTTTTAATGTTTGAGGAAAAGGAAGACATTGATTCAAGAACTTCTATATCTTTAAATCATCCTCTATGGTTAGATGATTAATTTTCTTCAAGTCAAAATCCTAAATATTATCCCTTCTTAATGACACATTATCATTTTTTCTCATATTATAGTAGATTTGAGTGGTGTAAATAATATCCCACACCACCCCTTTGGGTTCCAAGTCTTCATTAACCATGAAATTTTCATTTAAAAATGATGGTAATATTCTTAGGATTATCTTTATTTTTTTTTAAAATAAGTTAATTCATTGAGTTTTCTATTTCGATCAACAAGAATACTCACTTGATCAATAAATTTATCAATTAACTCGTTTGGATGCATTCTTAAATCCTGAAACATGTTCAATTGTAAAAAAAACATATCTTCACATACCATGGAATCACTATCATAAATATTGAGTTGTTTTTTTCACATGTAATGAGAGAATTTAAAGGACTTTATATTCAAATATATTTCATTCCATAATGGTCCTACCATTTCATTCACTCTTTTTTCATTGATATCAATCCATCATAAATATTTTTCTATTAGTTTTCTACACTTAATGCTTGCTAAAATCCCATTAAAGGTATCCATGTAGATGAACATTGACAAAGATCAAAAACAGATTTTTATTTTATTCTTCCATATTTTTAAATTACTATCATCAAATATTAGAATTGAATTGTGGTTGATTTGAATTCATGTCTCTTCAATGAGAAAAATTGTCACAAAAAATTTATATGTGTGATAACATTTTTTTCCAAGAAAAGTTAATTCTCTCAGAGGGGGTAAATCATGTTTTATATATTTCTTTACATAACTATCTCTAATGACCTCGTTTCACAATTATTAAGAATAATATCTACCTCAAAATTTATATTATGTTAAAATGTAAACAAAATGGGGATATAAATGATTTTACCTGTTTCATAAAAACTAGGCTAATCCAAGGAGCATGAAATAGTGATGTGATGATTCACATAAAACATTATCAATACAAAATTGAATATAATTTTAATCATCCACACTAAACTTTTTTTTATATCATTCACATGAAAATATATAACTAAATATCCCCCCTATAGGAAGGATCTAACTACTTTTCATGTGTTGTGTTTTTCATTATGTTAAAAGAATATAGAAATTAAACCAAGGATTGTATATAAATATTCTCTAGTTTCATCAATGTGATGAACTCCATGATCTTATAGTAAGATATTCCCAGGTATATCCCATTTATTTTCTATTATATATTTCTAACACTCGACCTAGAATACTTATTATTCACCATTTTTTCATCTAATAAATATACTAGAAATACTTCACTTATTCATTGATGTTTTTCTATTATGTGATCCACTATGTTTTCCTTTTTTTCAATAAATATTTCTTCTCTTTTTTGGAATCCTTCTCCATTATCCATTTATTTATTTTGAACTGTTAAAATCATTTTTAATGTCCCTTTATAAGGTTTTATACACATCACTGTTGTTAACACATTTCTTATTATTTTAAAAAAATTCCCGCTTCTAGAAATGACCATTTCGTAGTGTGACACATTATCCATAGTGTGATTTTCATTCCATTTTAAACAATGAATTATAACCACTTCCTTCATAGAAACTACCATGTAAAACCAATTTCCTTCAAAAATATGGTCACTTGAACACCAAAAATATTATCTTCTATAAATAGAGTCTCTACGGCATGATCCAACTCCGCAAATTAGACACCGTAAAATGATAGAACTACAAAAATCCACCTAAATCAAGTAATTTCATGGACGTACCTCCCATATAATAACTCATTTATTTCCTTTAAAAAAGTAAATAATTATTCATATGACTCAATCCTCATCAAAAGACTCTTTTTTATTAATGGGAATTTTCCATATTTTCATCTACATGTCCCCTCACGATATGAAATATGCTTCTGTGGTGTAACCTAATAAATTTTATTAAAATAACACACATCATAATTCACCAGAGGTCCTATCACAGTGTTATTCTTCCCCATGATTCCAACGTTCAGTGCGGGATTCTCTATCATAGATGTGTAAAAATGATAACAAATGTGTCATGGAATGTCTCATTTTTTTCTCCATGTGAAAAATTCTAAAATTCTATACATGTTTTCAATGGAACATTCATAGTATTTTAAAAACCTTACATATGAAAATAACTCTAACCTCTTTTCAACTTCTTAAAAAAAGCATCATTGAGTGACCCATGTTTTCATTATGTGACTTTTGACCTTTATAAAAAAACTTATTCAATATTCTTCCAAAACGCTTCTAACATTTATCCATGAATTGTTAGCATAATTTTGATATATTCCAGCATCCATATCTAAAAACCTAACCTAAAATATTTCATCGGGGTTTTTCCTAATTTTTTTATATTTTATGCGGTTTATGGATGTGATAGTTTCTATTGAGATTAATGGATGTTGGTACAAGGTATGATGATTCATATATATCTCTAGTTTAGGTGGGTGGCATTTACATTATCAAGTTTATTTATTATTACTATTATATGGGTATTTTGATCATTAATACACTTTTTGAAATAATTTATGTTTATGTTGATATCATATTATATGTTGAGATAGGATTATATGTACTAATTATCTTCATGTATCATCTAACTTTGTAAATGGCTCGTTGGTGATTCCCTAGTCGAATGAGTGGTTCCTTTCCATTTTTTTAATATTAGTGGATTTTAATTGCTTTAAAAAAAATCCTTTTTGAGTATTTTGGTGTGGGATATTTGTTAAGGGTCCTAGTTTGGAAAAAGTGGAATGAGGTTTCATTTCCAGATATTATAGATTTTTTTTTATATTTTAATTTATAAAAGTAAGGATTTTTACTTGGTTTTAAAAATGAAATCGAATAAGTTTTTTTATAAATGTTGTTCTCTAATTTTGCTCATGTGGGTCGCACACTATTTTTTAATGATGTTATGCATCTATATGTTTATTTTTTATGGTTAAAATTATTTTTCACATGCTTTATGAGAAAATAGGAACCATAGGAGAAATCATTACTCATATAAAAACTTTATAAGACTATATTGATATTTTCATTGGGATTACTTGGGGAATAAGTCCATAAATCCATTGAATACTAATTTATTTGTATGATTCTACAATTGTTACTAATTGATGGGTGAGTTGTTTATCATTTTTCTTTGGGATATCCTTGACATTTTTATGATGATGGGTGGTCCTGCTGAGTTTCTTATAAGGGTGTCTTGTGATTTGACCTCCATAATTTAATTTTATGTTACTCCAAATAATCTATGTTTGATGGATTATAATAGTTCCATGTGGTTCTACCCATTTGTTATAATGATCCTTGGTCTATATATAATGGATAATTGATGGAATTAAAGGTATATTCTCTATGTGGTCTTCCTGGATAATAATTCCTAATGCGATGTTTGAGATAATGTGATTCGGCATGTATCCTAATAGGAATTGAGACTTTTGTGGTAGATCTCTTGATAACATGTCCATACCCATGGGTGGGGATAACTAGGAATACCGTAAAGATACATTTTATGTTTGAGGAACATAAGTACCGTTGTTTCATTGTTGTGTAGTCTATTGATTTTCCTAATTAGGATACCACTTCTTCTTAATATGTTCTTTCACATATTAATTTAGATGAATATAAATGGAAAAATTGTCACTAGGAGAGATATAGATCAATCTTAGTGATGTGATGGAAGGATATATGTGATCTATCTGAATTAGATCCTTCCAATTACCTACATGACGTTAGGAAAAAATCCATATAACATAGTATTTAACCTTGATGGTAGGATTTTTGTGTCATCTAAGTGATTGGACTATAATTTATGAGTTTTATCATCATTGAGTGAGATCCATAATCAGTGGTGACTTTTGATATTTGTGATCAATCTAGTGATGATCAATTTGTAGTCTGGTAATAATTATATAAATGATTGTGATGATTAGTTGATAAGGGTTTGAAAGACGGGTTATGTTATTTCATGTGGTTGTAACCCATTCCTTTTATTATGTTTTTTTATTATGGGATTACTATTTTTTGTTATTTTATTCTTTGTTCCCTCTTTGCGTATTAATTTTTTGTTGTTTATTATTTCACATGTGATTGATTATTTGTCCATATACTGTTACATATGTTTTATATTCTTTTTTTATTATTATATCATATTATATTTTGGGTTTCTCTTTATTGATGGATAGTTGTATGACTAATGTCTTAGGTGGGCCCTTGAAGAGAGAGCCTGGTGGATTTAGAGACCTCATAATGGTTATAACTGTTGGAAAAGTTTCAATGTAGAATACATTATTATGTCATGAGGGTATAGAAAACATTAGATGCAGGAAGGTGGTACATGGACTAGGTTGGTATGTATTCGTTTGTGTTATCATAGTTCACGTGTCTTCTAGAAAAATAGGTGTAGGTTTTTATGGTATGTGCATTTGGTATTATGTTTCCAAGTGGGAAAGTTACCTTGGGTATTGAATTATACACTCTCCCAACAATTTCATGCATTTACACTTTATAATGACATGGCCTTAAAACATTACGTAATCATGAATTTAGTCAAGAAATCAAATCCCTTCTCATTAAGGATATTTTCAGGTTTAGATATTAATATCATTATACATAATAGATTCATAACATTACACATTAATACAAATTAAATACCATAAAAGAAGTATTCATTTCCCCCAAAATATAAAACATTTCAAATAAAACATGATCTCTTAGAAAATTTTCAAATATTTAACTGGGATTCCTTCTTTGTATGACAAATCATTATAACCTATGAAAATCATTTGAAACATTGTAGGAGCACAAAAATCCAAGTAAGATATATAAAAACAAGTAATGAACACATTAGTCCATTAATACTTATAACGTATGAAATCATTTTCAACAGACACACTTATCACCCAAATATACATACATTTTGAAACATAATATTTCCACAGTATTCTCAAATTACATAAGAACATACATATAACCATAATGGTATCTTGGGTAATTATTGACATAACCTTGTAACCCTCTCGGCTAATTTATAAATTGTAACACTCACGACTACCTTAAACTTTGTGTAACCATAAAAGTTACACTTGGAGTAACCATATGAGCAAACTATAACATACACATACCCAATGAATTGGTGGTTGATATAGGTTCCACCCTTCATCATAAAAAATTCCCATAAACTAGACTATAATCATAAACCATGAAAAATTTAATAATAACACTACATTTGAATTTTGTAAAAAAGAATTTTAAAAGAGGGTTTTAAAAGAAAACCCCTTATAAATATCATATAATTGAAGCAAGCATTAATATAGTGGATGGAATATGTATACACTCTGTAAATACACGTAATTCATCATAATAAAAAAAATTTCATCAAACAAACAATATTAATACCACGTAAACAATGAAGTAGAAGGTTTACCCAAATAGTGGATATTGGGTTATGAATTCCATTACCTCGGGTTCGTCTTACATCAAAATTTCTTAATCATAATTTATAATGGTTAGAATAATTTTATAAATATATTCAATAAAAATATTCATCTTTATAATATATTATATGATCATATCATTACATCATTTTAACCTTTGATTGTTAGTATTTCGTTCACTTCATTGTCTTGGGTGTGTTCTTTACATGATTTCCATGATCAGTTCATGATTGTTATTCATGTCAGTTAGAAGTGATACTCTATAATTGGAATGGAATGGTATTTAAATTTTATTTTACCAAATATTATACGATTTATCATTTTGAATTATGAAATGATGATGATTCATAAGTTGAAAAAAATTTTATATTTGTTTTGGCTATTTTTGCGATTATTCAATCGTAATGAACACATTTTGTTTTGTAAATTAATAACATTGGTGAAAAATTATTTTGAAACGCTATATAAGATATAGTAAAGAATAATAATCTGGTTCAACCATAAAAATAATTCCATGACCAATATTGTAGGCATTAAATTAAATTGAAATCACATCATCCACGATGTCGGTAAATCGACATATCACAGAAAATGTTTTAATTTCATAAATAAGTGTCAGAGGAGAAGAGTTATAATGGAGAGTCTTCCAAAAACATGAAAAAAATCCAGAATATGTAAGATACTAGATCATTCATTCCTCTTGGATAATAATACATGAGGAAAGAAGAATAATTGAAAATAAAATGTAATGAAAACAATGAAAACAAAAGAGGATGTTTACCTCTTGATATCTTCTCCTTGAGATCCTTCTTAAAGCAGTTGGTTTTTTTGCTTTTTGGTGAGACCAAAAGCTCTAGGACTTGGGGAAGATACTTTGGCGGAGTATTGAAAAATACATAGGTAAGGATCATGGCTTGAGAGGTGTTGGAATAAGAGGGAAATGAGGTTTACATTTGTAGTGGAGGAGAGGAGGTATTTTAAATTATTTTAATCATTATTATAATATTTATGATCAATAAAATCAACTATGTTAATTAATGTTACCCAAAATAGAGAAACATTAATGTGAGTTAGAACCAGGTGGTCTTACATCATCCCTGCATCACATATGATGCAATAAATCATGTATTTAGTATTTATTGTATTTTATTGTATTTTACTATTCATAAAAAAAATTATAATTTTATAAAATTCCAAAAAAACACACCCTAACAATTTCTCTATGTATAGAATTCAAAAAATGAACACCATTTTATTTAGAAAAATTTTCAAAATATTAATAAATAAATTTTTAATGAAAATCATAATTTATTCAAAAATAACAATTTCAAATTTATAACTCATTTTTTAACACCTTCAAAAATTAATTTAAATATCATTATCATATATCCTTCAGAAAATATAATAATTATATGATCTAAAATTCATAAGTTTCATATTAATATTCATATCTATATTCATAAGGTTATGTGAAAATACACCAAAAAACAATTTGGTTCTATCAGACTCCAAAAAACTTACTAAACACAATTGTAGATGACCATTATCAAAATTAAAAATATATTAGTGGAATATTTATCAATAAATTCTTGTTATAAATATCTACTCAATTTAGTTTTAAAACATTGGAGGGTTATACACTTGAACACAAAATCAGCCAGTGTATAAAGGTGTGTAAGAAATCCTACGGGGTCATTGGACTCACCCCAATATATATACACAACATGAATATTGATGTACATGGGTAGAAGATCATGTTTCATTTCATTTATAGGTGTTTGATTAAATCTTGATGTGTGGTTTGAGGATTATAGGTTATTATAGTTCAAATACTCAGAAAGTGGATTATATGAACTGGAATAGAGGCCACTATATTTCTATTTCATTTTAATTTAATTAGTATCATCATAAAAACATATATTATTTTTTACCTGTACTACCATTTTTGCCCTTTTATTATATTAGTCATTAATTTTATTTATGCATATTATATTATTTATGTTGTTTTATATGTTAATAAATAATGTGGTTATTTTTCTAGTAATATATTCTAGGATTTATAGGAAAATTGGCTCCATGTTTATTGTCTATAGGTTTTCAGTACATATCATAGATGGATCATTAAAAATTATTGATAGAATTGGGAATGATCTGTTGGATTTTATTTTGTCGTAATATAGTCCCCATCAATATATCAAACCCTTTATATTATTCAATAGCCTCTTCTATTTGGGGGGATGCGCTTGAGGCCATGTATTTACTCCCACTCGATTATGGATTGGGTGACTCAAGATTTTACATTACATTTTTAGTAGGATAAGGTGTTTCTTAAAGTCTTATATGAAGTGGGAAATTATAGATTGGTAAAGAAAGTTAAAATTCTCCATTGGTATATCGGTCCATTTAAAATAGGGGAATATCTCAGGAAAATGTTATACCACTAATTATTACCAAAAACATTGACATGTATACATGATTCATTTCATGTATTTCATTTATTGAAATATGTTTTGCATCTTTATCTTGTGACTAAATGATGAGATCAAGATTTGGAACTCAATTCCACTACAGTGAAGAAAATAGTGTGTATCATTGATCATCAAAATAAGGCTTCATTGTGAAAATTTATCCCTCATGGCTTTCTTATGTGATATCATGAATAATATATCCATCTTACTCGAAATCATAAGGCATTGATATGGTGAAATAAATTCACATGTTTTCTAATAAAGAACTTTGATGACATTATTTGGTTAGAAAGTTGAATGGTGGGGATAATGGTTGAACCCATGAATTGAAAAGTCAGTCTTAATTCTATTATATAGATTATTTTTGATTATTTGGGATTTTAAAATTATAAATTATTGAAATTATGTGATTGATATGTATCCATGACTAGCAGAAAATAAATCTTAATCATACATCTCACCCATTCAATGGGGTGGTATGATTCTAGATTTATTTTCATGTTATGTTCAAAGATTCAATGATTATGAATCCATACTAATAAAGAGGTGTTACTATATTATATAATTTTTCTCCTCATTGGAACATGGTTTTCCAAAATGTGTAGCAAACCATGAGATTTAATAAAAAATAAACATCAATCTTTTTCTTTTTATCCTTATTTGGGGGATTTCCATTTTTCCTTCACCATTTCTCTTGATCTTTCCAAGATCATCGCCACCAAATGTCATATTCTCATCCATTCTTATTAGTTATTTCAGTCTCCATATCATGTGAATATACATGGTAAATATGGTATTTATCTTCAATTACATCTTCTCCATTTCTCTTTTCTCCCCCTCCTTCCATGATCTTCTATGTTATTTTTCTCACTTCCATGGTTTCCAACCCATGTATTGTGCTTTATATAAATCATGAAAGGTTTCATATATTGGGATTGTGGGGACCTTCTTCAATCCTAATATCTCTTTATTTTAAGAAGTAATTTAACTTCTAATGGATTTACAAAGGTGTTTTAGTGTAGCTTCATTTTATTTTACAAAACCATTGGTTCTTTTTTATTTATGTGTTTCCATGGGTAATAAGGATCATTTAAATTATATTTTTGGTACATTCAATATTTCTCTAAAGTGTTTTGTATTTTAACCCATGGAATAATATTTTTTCCATGGGATTAAATGGATATTAATTTAATATGAATAATAATTTCCATAAGACGTTTAATAATTTATCTCTAAGAAATTTCATTATTTAAATGAATTTAAAAAAAATAATGAGTTGATAATTATATACAAATGTTGCTTTATGATTATTTATATTTTCATAACATTAAAGGTCATTATTTTTATAGGATTATTATTTTTTATTTTTGATTTCCTTTGTCAGATATGCCTCTGGCTGAGTTTTTTTATAAATATCACAATTTTCATGTCAATCACTTTGTTATTAAATTTATAAAGGGGGGATATTGTGTTAAATGTTCTTTGGTTTATTTTTCAAGTATTTTATTGATATTATTTCATGAATTATTTTATTCAGATATAATGTTTTTCATGATATACTTGGGGGATAAGTATGAAATCAAGGATGAATTTTACCTTCATTTGTATTTTTCTCTGGCCATAGGTCCTCAGATATCAATTATCCCTGGATAGGGGTTTTCTCACATTGAGTGAATGGGGGAAATCTAGGGTTTGTGACTTTTAGGATTAAATTTTTTGTTTCCATTTGACCCAAAAGAGAGTTCTAGGTTATCTCTAATATACATCTCATCTCAATAGTTTTTATTTATGGAATAGTAGAAACAAAAGTCCAGCAGAAGAGCGAAAAGAAAAACAAATCAAGGAGGTCTGAAATAGTGCAAGCTGAGGGCATCCCCTCTCACAAGTTCCTCTCTCTCATACTTGAGAGTATTCCTACCCTCAGGGCCCAAAAAGACCAAATTTTGGGATGCAATGGAGGCTAGATGATCAGCCACTTTGTTACCCTCACGCCAAGTGTGAACCACCATGATATTGCTACTCATGATGCCTTTGAATTTTCTGATAGTATATGCTATAGACCAGGGGATGTTGTCAGTTCTAGAGAGAGCCTTAAAGAGGACCATGCAGTCTGTTTCTACTTCATCAATGAGGATATTATGTTGACAGCATAGCCTAAGGCCCGAAAGCATGGCTGAAGCCTCTGCTTGGAGAGAATGACCAATTACATACTGAGCAGTGAACAATAGGATGACCGAGCTGCTGGAGTCACAAACAACACCTCCTCCCCGCAAGCTTCCCTGTTTGTAGGAGCCGTCGGTATTCAGTTTGAGGCCCATGGAGGGCGGATTCCAACAGACCCAATGACCTGCTCTAGCATTGAGAGGACCGGAGGCACCTGTAGGTCTCGGCTGGAGTAGACTGAGCATCGGGAGTTGTCCGAACCGGTCATCCATTCTGAGAAAATCCATCAACAAGAAGCGGGTTTTGATGATAATAAAATTTCCAGACAAATAAGCTCCCTCATATCTAGCTCTGTTTCGAGCATGCAAAATGCCCCAAAACCCGGCGGTTAACACCAGCGCACGAGCTTTCCTCTCCAGACTCTGTTCAGGCGCTCCCTGGAACCAGCGGTCCATGAAATCATCCGCAGAGTGAGTTTGGCCATTGAAGGAAGTAAGGTCACCGAAGAAGCTCCACACTGCATGAGCCCAGGCCCCTTCAAAGAAAAGATGGAAAACACTCTCCTCCTTAGCATGGAAACATGGACATCTGGAAACAGAGGGTATACCCAGCTTTTTGATGTTATCATCAGTTGGCACCACACCGTTCCTGATACGCCAGGAGAGAAAGTTGAACTTTGAGGGGACTTTCTTACACCACATGGTCTCATGCCGCGGGTCGTATCTGGCATGTGTAGCCAGACTTGCACGAAAATCTTTTGTAGAGAAGATCCCTGAAGTGGAGGGAGTAAACACACACTAATCAGGCCCTGTGTTCATCTCAACATTCATATAGGTTTCCATTTGTTCGTTGTTCAGCACTGCCTTGATAAAGGAAGGGAACCTTCTGGCCTCCTTGAAGGTTATATGAGGGGCCAGACAGCTAGGAAAACCGAGGATAGATCCAGCCCAATTATGGTGCCAAAAGGAGAGGTCCCCATTACCAATAATCCAGAGAGACAGTTGTCGGAGGGAAGGAAGGAAGACCGCAATCATAGACCAAAGGGGGGAGTTGTGACTATGCCTGGTAACAGGAAAATCACTGCATCTATGATGCATCATCCCGCCCCACAAGGACCAGCCCTCAAGAGCCTCCCAGGCCAGTTTGGCATGCATGCACTGAATTGTTCCGTGCAGGTTTCTGACATCAATACCTCCATTACAAAATATACATTATATTTCAATTCCATGTTATATTTATTTTATTTTTTGACATTCTTTATGTATTGATTTTCGTTGTGCGTAATGATATATGTTTGTTATGGGATATTATTTTCTTATTAAGTCATATTAATTATCTTAATTATTTTTTTAATAAAAAATAAATGATTTAATTGGATTTATTTTAAAAATTATACATAAATGTATACAATTAAATTGTAGTTAAAATTAGGAATTTGAGTTTATCTTAATAAAATAGTTACACTGATTCATGGAATTCTCTTAATGGGTATTAGATCACACCCTACATACACATGTTTTTGTGCATGCATACTTTGTTATGAATGATACAATTAAAGTGAAGGTATTTACATCCTTTGGTGGTGTACCTTTGACAAATTTTTTATATTTTAATGGGATGATTATTAGGTAATGACCATGGGTCATGTGGAGAGGGTTTGTTTCAAATTTTTGTGAATTTTGGTTTATATTTGGATGTATATGTTTTGGTATCATATTTCTATTCCAATTTTTACCTCTCTTGTATTATATATTCCATGTATTAACATATATTGTTTTTATGGAGGCATTTTCTGAAGTCCATTTTGGTTTTTTATTATTTTTTCATTTTTGGATGAAATTTTTTTGTGAAGTATTTATGTTGTTATCATGATATTTAATTTTTTTTATACTTTATATAATTATTTTTTGTTTCGTTAATTGTATTTTGAAGGTGAAATTTTTCACAATGGGGTGAGTTCAAAACCCTTATCACTTGACGTCATCGTTTAGACATCAAGAATATTATTTGTCTTATATCATAAGTTGAGTCAGTGGAAGTAGCAGTGATGAGATAAATATTAAATGATATCCATTATCAATAATGTTATCCCCAATAAGAATACAGAATAGAATTTACATGGGTTGCCTCTTAGGGAGTTTGTTAGACTTATGTTTCTACCTGTCATGTTGTTATTTTGATTATATTTA
The DNA here is from genome assembly GCA_963277665.1 of Viscum album. NCBI lineage: Eukaryota > Viridiplantae > Streptophyta > Magnoliopsida > Santalales > Viscaceae > Viscum > Viscum album. Next base: position 828,266,677 of record OY728162.1, read on the forward strand.
TAAAGTCTAACTAAATTCGGGATCTTTATGTTTTTAGAGTAAAATTTCTGAAAACTAAAATAACTAAAAAAAGATATAACTTTGTGAATATATGAATAATTTTTATTAAAAATTTGTGAGGAAATATTGTAGAAAAAAATACAACTTTAGAATAGTGTTGATCTTTTGTACACTCACTTCATCCATGATTATGTTAATTATATAATTTTATTTCTCAACGCATGCCATGATATATCTATCATAATACCTAAATATTCATTGATACCATAAAAATTATTTGATATTTAGGTTGATCCTCTTATGAATTTTATTAAAATACTCAATGAAATCCATTTAAGATCTTTGGGTTTCCTATGATGTAAGGATATTTTTTTATTAAATTATTAATTACAGCCTAATATGAATAACCATTGAGGTCATGGGGGTATCAAGGGTGTCCATAAATTTTTCAGTTCATAGAACCCAACTGTTGGTGAAAAATAGTTGGACTGTAAGGATATCAGTTACTATACACCCCAACCACATGGTGTGGTGAGATCATGCAGTGTTGGATAGATGGCTTCAGGATCCCTCATTTTTTGAGTAAACTGTGTGGGTAATGGAAAAATAATGTATGATTTCCTCTATAATTTTTTATAGTGTATTGAGACATGGTTTTTTCATGGTTTGGAAAACTGTACGCACTAACCATGTGAGGTACCCTTACAGACAATGATGGGTGCCCGATTATTGCATGGTTTCGCCAGCCGGGAAGCCAAACCATGAGGTTTTTTATTTTGATGGAAAATTATGTTTTCTCTAATAAAAACCATTAAAAAAATCCATTTCTCATTCTTTCAGATAGAACTCATAACTCCCCCATGAGCCAATTTGGTATCTTTTGACATCGTTCTTCCATCTGAACTCAGAATCGAGTGTCATTAGTCTTGTTTGATTCACACTGTTGACTAATCATTTCCTTCCGTGTTGTTTTTTTTCATAGTATTGGATAAGATATATAGGTGCATGATAATATGCCTTATTTTTTGGGTTTTCATCCATTATTCATTTTTCTTCTGATATGAGTGAAATCAAAAGGTTATACTGGACAATCACTCTTCTACAAAACAATTATAGGTGATATATACCATTCCATTGGTGTTTGGTTATTTATATAACAATTTTTCATAGTGTACCATGTCAGACTTTTTGGAGTTTCTCGGATAGTTAACCGAATATTTAAATTGAATCTGTTAGAAATTTTAAGGGACTACCTTTACTTATTTGAACATAGTTAATGGTTATTTCCCTAACCATTTCCACCCATGCAGTGTGCCTTGTGATTTCATTTGCCTTTTCGTATTGTTGAACAACCCAAGGGGTTATTGGTTGAGCTTACCTAGTTATAGTAAGCACTGTTATACCTCATTTGAATTTAATTTATTGCTAAGGAAATGGTATTCGTTCTTTTCCATGATATACATGATTTGATTTATTTATCTTCTTAAATTTGAATTATTATATGAGTTGATAAAATCATTGAATGTATTTGAATATTAATTTCTATATGAGTTATAAGGAATAATGGAATGTGTTGGTATGAAATGATAATTGAATTGAATGATGGATGTTTCCGTAAGAATCCATGGGTGTGCTAAACCGTTGGTCATGATAGAGGTAGTGTATGCCTTGTATGAGAGAGGTCATTAGGTCTTGATTCCATGGGATAACATGGGCCTTGATACCACGTGGATTTGTCTTTCTTAGGCTTTTAGTAGACAAGGTATGTTTACATGCTCCTTGGACCTGGATCCAAGTCTAGCTAAGTTTCCATCATGATGCTCATGGGAGTCGATGATGATTCATTGGTTGAATATACCATGGATCTAGCCCCATGGGGTTTGACACATCTATTATATGGATGAGAAATTGGAATTCTAACATTATTTATTATATGGAATGGTTATTTTTGATATGATATAGATGTTATATGGAATATCCATAGTTAAAATGAGATACTAGATATATGTCCTAGATGTGGTGTTTGTTTCAATTGTTCTTTAAAGTTGCATTGTTTTAAAAGTGTGACCCTTGTTTTATATGATGCCTTGTTAGGATTGACAGTATCAACCTAAAATTATTAATTTTTTCATGGGGATTTTACTTTTGTTATTTTCATATCTGGTATATAAATTTAACAATAATTATCTTGTATTTCACATCCTGTATTGTTATAGACATCGTTGGTGGTGGTCTACTGGGATTTTAACTCACACCCTGTCTTAGGCTGTTGTTGATTACAGAGACAGACATTATGAATATAGTTTCAGATTGATTAAATTACCCATAGTTTGATTATAGTGTTTTCTACATACTTAAGATCATTGGAGTATATGATATTGTTGAGGCTCATGATTCTATCATGAGATAGTACTTTTTGGCCTTTTTGGTATTTTGATACAGGTATTGCACTAATGCATGTATATATATTTTGGATGCTTTATAGTCACATGAAATGAAATATCATTATGGTATAATATATTTTTTTCATTATTGTATATATCTTTTTTGGGTGTTATCTCTTGTTCAGTTATTATTGTACTTCCGCTAAGGTTGGTTACTAGTCCAGTGGTCTTAGTGTCCATTCCTGCTACTTATAAATTGTTTTATTTCATTAATTAATGATATGTATTATTGATACTATTTTTTTCACTATGGTAAGATGAAATTGTATCCCCATATACACAACCTAGTTCCTCACTACTATTTGTAAGCCTCTGGAGTTTGGGGTGATGTGCTTGAGGCTATGTGATCAACCTGGCTCAGAGCACCATTCAGTGGAATTTGGGTTTGGGACATTAAGAAGTTATATCAAAGCATTTTTTCATGGATTTAATAATTTGATAAAATATTTGGGGGTTATGAAGGAATATTAATTTTGTAATGAGTTGTTCCAAGGAGTTTTTAACCTATATATAGGAAAAATCAAAATTTCCCCAAATGGAAATTGTTGTTTTTTTAGGATTTTACTATTAGAGTTGATTTTATTCCATTATTGGGTAATGCACATGTGGTTAGATGTTTATTCAAATTTTGGATTTTTATATTTCCCAATGAGATGAGGGTTTCATCTCTTGCATCATTTTAGGCACCTGATAAAATTCAAATTCAATGGATCATGTCATTACATACAGGATTCATTTCTTAACTGCATGACTTTGTGATATGTGCCTTTTGTGATATACCTGATATTTTTATAGATATTTTTTATAGAAAATTATGAATCATGGTTGGTATATATATTTCATATCCTAACATAATTTTTTCCCTTATTAGGCTATAGTATACACCCTAAATAGCCAATTGTAGCACATTGATTCATGGACCATCGATCACATGGACTAGGATTTATTGTTTTTGAATTAGGTGGACACCATATTTTTGTTCCTGATGACTATAGGCCCTTATGGGTAATTATTTTGTAACCATGTGGTTCTATAGATTAAAAAAAATTAGAATAAAAGTGAAATTAAATGGAAAATTGAAATTATGAAATAGATATCTTGACATAGCCCCAACATTGGAGTGGGAAGTATTTTTTATCTCTAGTGTTTTTTGTGACTATTTATTTTACTAGACTTGGATTTAGTAGAATACTCTATGGTATGATCATTTATAGGAATTTTTTTACCACTTTTATTCTTCTATCATTGAATTTCAGGATTTTGATCCTCTTTGACATGTTTGATTGTCAATGTAGAGACATGCCACCATGAAGACCTCCACACATACACAAAAATGGTGGAAATAAACATGATCCATAGGTGGTGGTCCATGGTTTATCAGTGGATCCTTTTATAGTTCCCTCTAGGGAACCAATAGTTGTTCTAAACACAGGTGTTATGGAACACTTCTATAAGTCATTTACACGCTTTATAAATGATTTTCTGAAAACGTCGTAGCATGGATCGTGTATGGCTAAGATGGAGTGTGTGTTCCAGCGGTAGAATCCTCCTACGTTTTCAGGGTATGGTGGTACACATTATTTTGATTTGTATCTTGAGACTACCCTATCAATATTTGACTATCAAGTGACACTTTATGAGGGGAGAGTGAAGCACTCAACCTACATATTTCAGGGATAACAAAAGTTCTCAAGGGATGTTTTAAAACAGGATAATGAACTACGTGAAAAAGTTTGGTGAGATTTAAAAACCTGATTCTGAAGAGAAAATGTTCATAATTGATGAATATATGTTTTCTTTGTTTTAATTATATCATTATGTCCATATATATGGAATACATATATGATGATGTGGGGAATCATGAAGTGATGATTCTTGGAGATTTGTTGTGGACTCAATTAATGGGATTGGATGACATTCTTAAGAAATTCTACATTTTAATTATGATGACCATTGTGTTGATCAAAAATGGAATTCAAGACAAGTGTTGGTGGTGAAAGAAAATTGTCTAAACCAAATGGATTATAATATAATATTATATTTTCATTATGTTAAAAATAAGAATTAAAGAATATGACCAAGAAAAAATTATGAATATATATAACATGTAGAAGAAGAAAATATTACAATTATTGAACTAAAAATAATGATCATGGGCTTGTGTCATTAGTAACACATTGTTTATAACATGGGAAATTAATTAGGTTCATGAAATATTCATATTCATGTGGATTTCTTATGAAGGGAAATTAATATCCCATAATTTTGAATGAGGTGTTAATGATGGGTATTCATGTCAAAAACGTTTGTACAACATAAGGTGTCATTTGGGATCATCTAAAGCTCATTAGAATTATTAAAATCAAGTATGTATGGATTTTTTCAAATTGTATAAAATGTTTTTGAAGATGAGATTTTGAATGATGTTTTTATGGAAATGAGTGTTCATGGTTTGCATATAAAAATAAAACTGTTTTTTAAAACTAAATAATGTGATACCAAAGTACACTATATGAAATAGATCCTACGTTTTATTCATGTGATGTGAATATAAACTATTTATCATACATTTTAAGGTACATTCATGGGAAAATAAAATAATACTGATAGAAGGCAATTAAGATTCCCATGAACAATACAATACAAATTAATAAAGTTAAGTTATAATATGCTATTTGACCTATATGCTATGTTATATTCATATGATGTGAATATAAAATGTTTAGAATATTATTTTAGGAACATTAAATGAAAAATAAATTATTTTTGATAGGCTATAATTTATATTCCCATTCATATTATTCTAAACATCAATAAAGAGATTCCATAGTATGCGATTTGACATATAATCTAAGCTATATTATTGAGATGTGGATTTGAAAAGTATGATACACTATATGTCCAATATATAGTTTATAATTGTACAATACAAGTATTTCATCTCTAAAATTCTATGGTGCTATGTGAATGATGAATTATTTTGAAATTTTGTGCTTTGCGGATTGTAATTCGTTGACAACTTCCATGTGGTGCGCAGTGATGGTCCATTGAGGGGTTCCATGTAGTTGATGGATGAATATTTGTTTCATGGATGAAGAGTATCTTTGTGGGTGATATATTTTTCGAACAACCATGTCGATACTAAATATTAGAAGATAAAGCAGTATAAAATAATTTTTGTGATCACATAATCTGTATGCGCTCAATGGTTCTATAACTTCTATTTATTGGATATAAATACAAGGCGACATCTCTCTCTAAAGGGGATCAATAATTTGGGAGAAGTGTTAATTTTGTTCATAAGATCTTATTATACTCTATTTGGATTCCCCAAATAAATTTGTTATGTTAGCGAAGGATAAATGGTATTGGGAGTTCAATGCTATGAGTTTCTCTATGATAAGGGTATTTATTCTTTATATGGTCAAATGATACGCTATTTTTTTCATGTGAAGAGTAATGTGAACTTCAAAAATAATTTAAAGAACATTCAAGCATCAATTTGCTAATAATAAAAAAATTCAACCAATAATACCTGCCTTTTTCTATATGTTATGCTATTATCATTTCATGATAATAAGAACAATTTAGAAACCTATTGGAAGAAAATATTTTGAATTGAAAAGAGAAGTGTTATACAATATATGAACCAGTTTTCTATGAAAAAATAAATTCATCCAATGGAATGTGAATTATTATATATGTTATGCTATGATCATTTCATGATCATTTGGACAATTTGGAAAATTATTTGAATAATGTATAGTGAATATAAAGGTGATGTGTTATATGATGAAAGCATAAAGTTAGTTAGAATCAAAGTAGTGGACAAACAGTATGTTACATATCATACATGTTATGCTATGATCATTTCCTGATCATTGGAAGAATTTAACAAAATATTTTATCAATATACAAAGAATAAAATATTTCAATGAAATATGATCAGAGCAACAGTACTCTATACATCAACGAAGTAGACCAATATTATGCTACATATCATACGTTCTATTATATGATGATTTCATTATTATTGGATCAATTTAGCATACTATTTTATCAATATACATGGAATATAAAACACTTTCACAATATGATCTAAGAATCAGTATACTGAGCATCAAATAAGTGGACCAACAATATGCCACATATCATACATTCTATGTTATGATCATTTCATCTGTATATGGTCATTTTATTTTACTTCTTGAATGTTACAATGTGGATAAGAAAATGGGAATTACATGAAATACACATGATTTCATGATGAATTTTAGTGGACATTCAGAGGATAGATTATTATGAGTTTTGAAAGTCTCTATCTTTCATAATATAATATTGATAGAATTGTGTGCATCACATGAAAATATTATTTGAGTTCAGGAACTCATAATAATAAAGAAGAATCATTGAGAAAGTATAAATATAATAGGTATTTGAACATCATTAGAGATCAGAAGTTGTAGAGATTGACACCAAAATATATATGCAGGATAAGCATGGTGGTCTGAGAATTCATTAATATGAGATGATCCAGATAATTCAAGATTTGGTTTAAATGGGTTTCAAGACCCAAAATATTATTTCAATAACCAATTAAAGATCTTTAATTTTTTTCATGAGTATAAAAAAACTACTTCACTCATGGAGGAAGATCTATTTCATGTGTTTCAAGATAAATTAAAGAAAACCTATATATTTCTATTTGTGGATCAAGATCATTTAGAAAAAGGGTCAACAGACTGTGGTGTCTACCGAGTTACTAAAGAGGCTTGAGGCACGTGTGTCTAACCAACCTAGAATAAGTATAAGTGTAGATATTTGGGGTGTATAATAGCGATCAATTGGAGGATTGACTATTGGGTTGTGTAACTAGTTGTTACCTTATTCATTTTAATAACCTGCTAATATAGTATAGAATACATTTTAGGCGGATTAACCAACATGGAAAAAAGTATGTATTTTTTTGAAGATAGTATATATTTTGATATATTATCCCATTGACTATTTCGACATTATAATTTAGATTGATATATATAACCGAGTGGGTTAATAACCTTTAAAAGTTCGAGAGGAAAAGTTCAAAATAAGAAAAATAAAAGTGTAAACCACGGATTCACCCCCGAGTGTTCAATCTGTCATGGGCTATTGCAATTTTTATTAGATCCCATGTCCATATAAAGATAAAATAGTTTTTATATATTTTCATAAAACCACATTATGACAAGCATATTTTATGAAGGCATTGAGTTACATCAAATTGAGAGATAATAATATACTCAAAAGGATAGAAATATTTTAGTTCCTCCAAAACTGAAAACAATAGAAAGAGATGAGTGGAAATAATGTTAAGGAAAAATGCTAAAGTTAATGGAGTAATACCACTGACTAATGGAAATAATATTTTTACAAGTAGTAGTTATTATTATGATTATGATTATTCTAACGAATTGATGCGAGGATAATGAATAACATGGTGATCTTCAATTTTAATTAAAATAACATCTAATGAATGTTCCTAATAAAGAGTTTATGTGTATTTTTGGCACTATCAAGGGACTTATTTTTTAAAAATCACTACTAGAAGTGTATGTGGAAGAATTAGAGGATCTACTATGCTAGAATTTTAGAAATTTCATCACTCCCACAGACCTAGTGGAATTAAGGGAAAAATGCATTTTCAAAATAAATAATAATTTCAGTTGTATAAATGTAAGAATGTTGTATTTGATATTATTTTTAAAGAATACAATCATGTACATGATAAAATAAATATTTTATATAGATCAATAAATATCAAATTGATTTCAAATCTTTCAAGATCAATGAGCTTGACTCACTGTTGAAAGAGAAGAGTGTATTGCATCATGTGGGTGTTGAGAATATGATGATTGACTGAGAAGATAAATTGGAATTTTTTGAAGATCATGATAATTCCCTAAAAATGAGATATCTTGAATTGAAATTGAAATTTTTCATTTTTGGAAATAGATATATTGATACCTCACAATCAAAGATATATTTATCTACATCAACAAAATTATCATTAAAGGAGTATATTAATTAATAATATTATTCTCATGGGAGGAATATCATTACATTTTCTAATGATATTTCCAAAGAAAATTAATGAAATAGGTGCCATCAATATCCCCATTTAATAGTTTTTAAATCTATTTCTATTAAAATTACATGTTTAAATATTAACACATTACAAATAAGGATTCTCAGAAATGGATAATAACTAACCACAATATCAATGGTTGTTATAAAATATGTATAAGTGTTGGTTCCCCACAGGAATCCTAGAAGGTGGTGAAGGAGACAAAAATACATTATAATGGAAATATTGGACATAATCATAGAATAAAATAATATCAAGGCTCTTTGTTCAATGTTGGTGATTAAATAGATTTGGATTTTTTTTGCGGATTATTGGTAAAATAGTTTAAATTATAAATAAAGTATCCTATGCGAAGGGGAATAATCCCAGACATGATGCAACAAAATTTAAAGACTAAGAAAACTTTTTCACTTTAAAAATGATTTGAACATATTGGTTATTACTATTATGTTTTAAAAAAATCTTTTGACTAAAGTGATTCAAGTACATCTCAAAATGTATTAAGAAAATATGAACCACATTAGAAATAAATAACTATATTGGGTAGAAATATGGAAAATGATGAAAATCAGATATTTCAGGTCGGGTCATTATTGTGTGGGCTCAAATTTTTTTATTGAATTGGCTAAGGTGGTGAGAATCTGGAAGGAGGAACCCACTATACTTCACTTCAAATATATCTTCTATGCCACTCCTTTACCCACTCACAATACAGGAAATTGGGTCTACTGGAAACCCCCCTTGTATAGGTTGAAATTGTATATGGATGGATCCTGTGTCCTGGGAGCAATGTGGTGTGGAGGGGTGGTGCATGATAGAAATGGGTCGGTCCTTTTAGCTTTCACAATCCAGCTCAGTCAGGGCTCCTCTCTTCATGCAGATGCTTTGGAAATTCTCATTGGGCTAAGATTGTGTGAGAAAAAAGGGATGGAGATTTCAGAAGTGGAAACAGACTCACTGATTGTCCACAACTCATTGAAAGGGGAGGGAGTTTATCCTAGGACCATATGATATGTTATTAGAAAATGAATTATCTTTAGGAGCTACAGAACACAGGTCCTTCACACCTAGAGGGAGGGTAACACGGTGGCAGACCACTTGGCTTCGTTGGAGTTCGATGACCTATTGGATTGTTGTCTGCATATTGTGTGTAGTTTGAAGGCGGAGGGGGTCAATATCATTAAAGTATATGGCCTTGGGATTCACCACTTCAGGCCTCCTTGATTTCTTGGAGAGCAGTAAAGGTTGGGGTGGTTGTTTTCTTTTGGTTTTGGTTACTTTTAATAAAATTCATGATGATGCTGAAAATAATATTAGTCATAAAAATTTTCATGATATGTAATCCATGGACTCAACACATAAAAAGATAATAAACCATGTCCATGAATAATAACATTAGTGATACTTTTCAGAATAAGGATATTAATAAACTCAATCATTTGAATCCATGTGGAATCTTCAAAAAATATTTAAATATTCCTAAAGATAGTCTTATACTTTTTCCAATTGATTTAGAAAAATCTAGAAGGTAATATTAAACACAAGAAAAATCTCATGATAAAGATAAAATGAATATTCCACTTCAATAAGGATAATTTAATGATATTTTTTCATAAATATAAAACACATGTGTTGATAAAGTTCTGTGTGAGTGATGCAATAAATCTGGACATAATTCAAGAGGATTCTTCACCACATTTCTAGCACAATTAGAAGACTTGAAGAGAATTAATCTGGAATTAGAATTTGTATAAGACAATTAGGATAAAGAAATAAGATTCATGTCAAAAAATTAAATGATATGTGTGATATGATCTATTTCACCAAAGGATAAATCTTATTTGAAAATTAGATGTGGAAACAAGAAATCTAGAGAAATTGGAGAAACTTGGTTGAGAAAATTTTCTCAACTTTTCTTTTCACATTGTGGAACAAGTGACCCCTCATTAGTCCCTTATATATTTTTTAGTTTATATCAAAAAAAATTATATTAAGGATATGTTTTAGGTGATAACTCTTAGACATCATGATTTTATTATACTTCATGGAGTTTACTGACTTCCATGGAATAAAAGAAAATTGTGTATCCACTATATGGGATAATTGATGAGATGAAATTGTTAAATCATCATTTCATTGTGAATTTGGTACATATAAACAACTTTATAAAATTTGATGTTTTGGTACACCAATCAAAAATTCATCCCTCATGCAAAATTATATTATTCATATCAATTAATAGGGAGTGATTGATTGATGTTAAGATAAGAAAAATGGGGTCTTTATCATTTTCACGTGGATTTTCTAATGTGTTTGTTGATGTACGTGCAGGATATTGTATTTAATTAATGTGTTGGATTATTTATAAACCCTATAATAATAGTTGAGGATTTATGAGCATTATTTCACAAACACGGTATTTATGTACATATTATAAAACCATTGATGCACCTCTCTAGTTTTCTACAACATGTTAGTCGATATATAATTAGAGTTGATTAACTAAAGGCTAATTTCTACCAGAATAATATGAGATAATTAATATATTTTATGTGATCAATAATTTTTCATATAAGTTATATGATCATGATTTTGAGAGAAATGTGAGATGAGAAGATCCACCACTTACCCTTTGAATTTGTTTTTTATCAGGGGGAGAAAAATACTGACTTTGTAAAGTGTAGAAGTATCGAAAAAATTAGAAGGGGGGATTGAAGAACACAAGTTAATTATTGTTGAATTATTATTTTTATTTGTTTTTAGTATATAATAATGTAAATATATCTTGAAGATTTATAAGAGGAGCTGGGGATTATTGAAGTCGAGATGCTTAGAAAATGTTTATAGACTCACCTAATGGAATTGGATGTCATGTTTGAGAGATTATCAATATTAATTTTAATGATTGTTGTGATGGTATTAAAATAAATTTAATATAAGTATTTATGGTGAATTAATATTATCTATGACAAGTTAATGATTGATAAAATGTTTATTTTTGTGAAGTTAAGATGAATAATTACAAAATATGGATAGAAATATTTATGTATATATATGTCATGAAGAAGAATAAAATTTTACAATTTTTTAACTGATATTAAAGCTCAAGGACTTGTGTCTATAGTGAGACATTTTTTTAACAATGAAGATTATTGATGATCATGAAAATATTCATTTTCATGGAGATTTTATTTGAAGGAAATGTAATATCCCTATATTTGGAATGATGTATTAATGATGGGATTTCATGTTTAATGATTTTTTACAACATCATGTTCCATAATGGATCATACAAAGCTCATTGGAATTATGAAAATTATATTTGTATGGATTGGAAACAATTAGCATACTATATTCATCATATGTGGATTGGAAACATTTAGCATAATATATGTGCAATATATAGTGGAGAAGTTTACTATATATTATTTTCTTCACTAAAATGCTATGGTGGTATGTAAATGTATAATGCCCCACAAATGACATTATTCATGGATAGTGAAGATTTAAAAAATTCCATGATGTATGTGGTGATGTTCCTTTGTGAGTATCCATGAAGTTTTTCGATGATGGTTTCTTCATGAATGATGAGTTGATTTGTGAGTGAAGTTCTTTCCAGACATTCATGCTCATGGAATATGTGCAAGGATGAACCTATTTAAACATCATTAAATTATTAAAAAATATCTATGTGCTAAATGGATTGATAATCACTGTTTTTTTCCTATAAATACATGGCTAACTCTCTCGCTAAAGGCGATCAAAAATTTAGGAGAAGTGTTTATTTTGATCGGAAGTTCTTAATATGCTCTATTTGGGTTCTATAATGAAATTTGTTCTTTTAGTGAAGGATAAAATGTAATGTGAGTTGTTTATCTAAGAGAGGAACTACACAAAATGTATTGATTTTCTATGCGGTGAAGTATTATGTTATTTTATATGTAGGTGAAGTTCTATGAAGACTTTAAAAAAATTGAATGCTTATTCTAGAATCAGTTTCCTAAGAACCAAGAAAGTCAACCAATATTACACAAATTTTTTAATATGTTATGCTATGATCATTTCATGATCATATGAAATTTTTTTAAAAACTATTTGAGGAGTAGAATGTGAATAGAAAAGTGAACTGATATGTTATGAAAACATCAGTCCACTATACATTAAGAATTCCAAACAAAAGAATGATATATCATATATTCAATGTTGTACTAATTTAAATATCATAATATAAATTTAGAAAACTATTTGAAGGATATATCGTGAATAGAAAAGTGAAGTGATGTTCGTTGAAATAATTAGTTATATAATAATCAACGAAGTTGACTAGTAGTATAATACATATCATATATGATATGCTATGATCATTTAATGGTCATTGGAAAAAATTCACCCTATTTGTTTAACAATATAATTGGAATAGAAAAAAGATATGCAATAATATTTGAGAATCAATAAACTAAGCATGAAATAATTAGAGAAAAAGTATGCTACATATCAAACATGATTTTATATGATCATTTCATGAAAATATGAACAATTTATCATATTGTTTGATCAATATAAAGTGAATAAAAAACATATGTGCAATATGATCTAAGAATCAGTAAACTAAGCAACATATAATTGGACTAGCAGTATGCGACTTATAATAAATGTTATGTTATGATCATTTCATTTGTTTAGGATCAATTTAGAATATATTTTTTATGTATGAAAAGTGGATAAAATATGTGATTTCAATGAAATACATATGGCTTCATGATGTATTTGAGTTAACATTTAGAAAACTATATTATTATGTGTTTTTCAATTCAATATATTGCATAAATGTTTTTATAGAAATTTTTTTCCCCACTTTCCCACACTTTTTAATGTTGGAAAATCATCATAATAAGGAAGAATAATTGCAGAAGAAGAAATATGAGAAATATATAATCATCAATAATGATTATAATTTTAAGAGACTGAATCCAGAATATACTTGTAGGAGAAGACAGTCTGGTCAGAGCATTCAATAATCTAAGATGATCTGGATAATTCAATATTTGGTGTGAATGGATTTCAAGACCAACAAGGTTATTTAAAGATGTCACTGAATATATTTTGGCACTACATGATTATAATAGATCTATTACGATCATGGAAGAAGATCTATTACAACTGTTGTAGGAGAAACCAGAAGAAAAAAATGATAATTCAATTTATGGATCAAGAATATTGATAAAAAGGAGCTTGAGAATATTGTGTCTAAACAGTTACTGAAGTGGCTCAGGGATGGGGTCTCTAACCAGTCTAGAATAAGAGTAAGAGAAGATGGTGGAAGTGTCTAAACACCTGAGGTAGGATTTTTTGTAAATGGTATGTAGAATCAAGATCAATTGGAGAATTGCCTACTCAGGTGTATAAATAGTTATTTCCATACTCATTTAATCACCTTCTTATATAGTGGAGAAATCATGTTGGGGGACTAACCAGAATAACAAAGAGTATGTATTTATAATGAAACTTGTAGATATTTTGTGTTGTGATCTTTCTAGTAATTTCAACATATGAATTGAGATTATGAGATATCACCAAGTGGATTAAGAACATTCATATGTTTAGGAGGTTGAATTGAAAAGAAAAAAATTGAAAAAGTAAACCACTGATTCACACACCCTCCCCCTCTATGTTTTCAATATGTCCTAGAGAAATATAGATTATATGACTAATTTTTCTATGAGACACTAAGGGAAGTGCAAGCTTGTGAGTTCATGTTGTTTGAGTAGGGTACAATGTTAGTTATGGATTATTCAACATGGTTTACAGAGCATTAGTTTTTTCACCAACGTATCTTGTTGATGAGGCATTGAGGGAAAGATTCTTTGAGGAAGGTCTCATACATGATGTTCAATCTCAAGTAAATGTGTTCAATATGACCACTATTTCTGAGATACTGAATTAGGAACTGGTTACATAGCAGTACCTGAGAGAAATTGGGGGCTCAGAGTAGAGTATTATAGTCTTGAGGCCCAGTGGTTTATATTCTAGTTATAGAAAGAAACTATTTGAGGATTACCATTATATGAGCACCAGCCAGTCCACTAGTATTGGTAGTGCATTTTTTATTCATCAGGGTGGAAGACATGGAGACATGAGGAATCAATGTGATTGTTACCCAGTGGAGTGTTGATCATGTGACTGGATGTTCCATGTGAAAAACATTTGTAGGGCCTTACCTACAGTAGTTAGTGGTAGAGTGTCAAACTCAACTCTAGGTTCTTTAGAAGGTTTCACAGCTTTGAATCAGGCATGGAGCTAGAGTAGTACATTAATTGTGGCCAAGATGGTGGTGGTTGTGGTTGAAGAATTCATGAACCATTTATACCTAGATAACATAGTGGGATTTCGTTGGTTAGTGAGGTTATACCATAGGGTTGTGGTTTATGATAAATATATTTTTCACAGCCTCCCCAGAGGAACTGGTTGTTGGACTAAATAGAGTGATAAGTTTGAACTTACTAGCCTTTACTCTTGTATTTGTACATTTTTACATAGGTGAATCACATAGTTTCATATTTGTATATGTGGTGGAATTATATAGGCTTATCATTTAGATTTCCAAGGGAGTTATAATCCTTAATACTCCATTTTGGATTAGGAAAGAGGATATACATCAGTTCATGGAGCTCCCCATTGATATTGGTGGGGTGACTTTATTTGGGATCTTATTTCCTCGAGATTAACGAGTTTGATATTATACTTTGTATAGACTGGGTATTTACTTTTTAAGAATCCATTGATTTTTATTGCCATAGGGTGTCATTCACATCACCGGAGGGTGGACTTTTTATTCACAATGTTGGATTGGATGTCTAGGAAATTTTAGTTTCAAAAAATCATCATGGGATGAGTAGAAGGATGTACTATATTTCTAGAATCTTATCTGGATGATAGGGATCATGTTAGGTGTAATTTACGATTATGTTTTTTTTGGGATTATTTCATAGAATATTTTTAGGAGTAACTCCTAAGATAGAGGTTGAGTTCTCATTTGATCTAGTTCTAGGAGAAGCACCGATATCTATTCCTCCTTATAGGATGGATACTATGGACCTAAAGGAGATCATGAGGAAACTAGAGGACTTGGAGGAAAATGGGTTTACTCGTCCTAGCACTTCTGTGTGGGGTTCACTAGTACATTTTGAGAAAAAGTTTGATAATACCCTTAGGATATGCATGGATTAATAGAAATTGAACCCACTGATGATCATGAATAGGTATCCATTTCCATAGATATATTAGATTTTTGATAATCATTGAAGAGATAGGGTGTTCTCAAAAATTGACATGAGATTAGGATATCACCAGGTACATGTTTGACCAGAAGACATACCTCATATAGATTTTTGTAGCAGTTAATGGAACGTATGAGTATATGGTAATGTCGTTCGGCTTGATGAACATGCCAGTGGTTTTCAAGGAGCTAAGAAACCTAGTTTTGTACATTTATATAGATTATTTTACTGTTGTTTTCATGTATGGTATCTTGGTTTATTCTCACAATGGATGCATGTAATTCCCCGACCCCAGTTACCAAGAGTATGTTCATTATTTTAATACATTGGCATGATTATAAGGAATCATGTCCTGAAGGACCGACCAGTTTGGCAGTCTTGGAAAATAGATTATATACATGAACATTACATTACACATTCTAACATACAACCCAACATAAATAATTATTTCATAATTACATTGTTCGCTTAGCTTAACATTATGTTTAAATAATAAATCACTTCTTGGGATCCTGGGAAAAATAATACATAAGAAAGGGGTGACCTCAGATACTTAGTAAGGGTACATAATTTAGCCGAAGCTATAAAATTTTAACGCAAGATGTGTAATAAAAATACAAACTTTTAAACATAAACATGAACATAATATGGTAAAAATAAATCAAACATTATGATATAAACTTGCACATGGATATTCTACTAGTTAAATAATCACATGGAATAACTAATTTCATAATGAGGGAATGCATAATGCCAGACATCATAACCATATAGTCCAGGCCTCGTGCCAAGACTACAAATAAAATATTTGTTAAAGCCTTGTGCCAAGACACTAGTTTGTCTCATGAGACATATGGATGCATCGAGGAGCTATAGAAGGCTCCACCCATCACTTACTAAGTCCAATTCATTCCTCATATGTAAAGGTTTATACATAACATAAACATTCATATTAAAACTAGCATACGAAATTGTCAATAACTTATCCATAAACCATGAATGGTATAAAAAACACAACTATAGTCAAACATATAAATAAAACTTCAATATAATACTGAATATTTGTATCATAATAAATCAACTTCAAACAAGTTTAAAATCCATCAAAGGATGTTGACCTTTTTGAAATTGACCAGTAAAATGCTTTCAGAGAAATACCACCATTTCATGAAATTGTTTAAATGTATCAAAATTTATAAAGGAACTAATATTAAATAGATTTTTAAATAAAAGTATCCCATACCATTTTGAAACTTTTGAAAATAATTATCATTTCAAAACATTAATTTCCATATAAAAAAAATCCTTAAAATCATTTTAAAAACATGGACATTAATTAAAATGGTTTAGAAAGATAAATATTTTAAAAAATTAAAATGATGATTTATTTAAATTTAACCTCCCATAAAACATTAAAATATTTCATTAGAAAACGTTTTTATGAAATATGGGTGTCGATGAGAAGTATGTCCTAGAGAATACGTATAGATGAATAATCTCGGATAATAATGAGAATGAGGAAATAACCCTTACATTGCACTTTCCTTTGCTCGAGGGTATGTTTAACCTCCTATATAATGATAATAGTATGTTATTAAATTGTACCAGAACCATATTCATCTTTATTATATCATGACTGATTCATTTATGACTTTATACTACCCATTTAATAATGATTTTCATGTGAAATTAACATTTCAGGTAATAATCTTTTTTTTATCGTACATGGTTTTACTTCTTATTCTTGATCGTATCATTTAGATAAATATTTAAATACATCCACAATATAAAAAATGATTTATATATAATATATATTTAGAATATAAATATGTATAATAGATAGATATATGAAATGGAGAACACCATTTATGGGGACGGTAGGCCGTACGTATGCATAAACTCTGTTTCTGTTTTCATGTCGTATTGAACAGAAGTTAGTGAATAAGATATATGTATGTAAATAAATAAATAAATAAATATATATATATCCAGTAGCATTATTATTTCATATATTACATACATATTAATAATATATATTTTTATAATCTTCGATGAATGGTGAACGTTGAAATGAATCTCATCGCATTCATGGGGATGGTATTTTGTACGTACGCACGAGGGATAATATCATTCTTTTGATATTTAAATCATATATAACTGAATGTTATATCATATATAAATAATCCTTATAATGTTATATTTATTATTTACATCATTTATACTGATTATTATACCCATCCAAACGGTGAAATGTTTGAATAACAAACTACACCATGACGTAGAGACGGTAAGCCGTACGTACGCACTTGTGGTGACTTTTTCATTCATAGGATGGATAAAATAACTAGTATGGTTGTACCATTTTCATAATAACATCACATTATATATATGATAATGGAGTTATTATTTTATAATGAACACAAAAAACAAAGGGGAAGTGGAAGAAGAAGAAAACTTGATAGAGGTGATGAGATATTTACCACTTCTTCGGGTTCTTCATTTTGATTTGATAAAAACCGCTCCTTAGGTTGGATTTTTGACTAAAGGAAGGACTATAAGATAAAGTGGGGGAATTTGAGAGGATATCTGGGCAGGGTTAGGCTGAGCTAAAAGGCTTTGAAGGTGTGAATTTGAGAGAAGGGGAAATGTTGTTTTATAATAGGGGTGAGGGGCACCTTAGGAAAAAAATAAAAATATTATTTTATAATAAATTCATATTTGGCATATAATGGCTGAAAAATAATTTATTTGGAGACTAATGTGGGGATGGGTCTAAATACTTTCAACTATTAGATATTAGATAGGTTTAGGTCAACCTATTAACCTTATCATTTATATTTAACTCATAGTTAAATCGATTGACATTTACCATGTCTCTTTGTATTTGCATATTATATGGTTAATAATATTACTATAACCAGACAAGAGAACCCGAAGTGTTTAATTATTAATATATATATCCTTATCTAAGTCATTTCCGAACATTAGATTTTTAGGAATAGAATATCAATTAATAATATAATATTTTTTAATAATCATTATTATGTCCATTTTGACACTATTTGGTAATTGATTGCTGTGAAAATTATAAAAACATTATTACTTATAAAAATGTTAATTATAAAACTAATAACATGTCATATTAAACTAAAAAATTCTTTTAATTCATCAAAAGACTTTATTTATATTTATTTGGGTATTTATAATATAAATTATTTTAATATTTCATTGATATGTTAATTACTGCATCATCATTGTGTCATAAATAAATTAAATTATTTAATGTCTAAAAAATATAAATAAAATAAAATTAGGTTGGAAATATAATTAACATTCTAATGAATATTTATAGTCTAATTTATCTTATGTTTAACCCTTTAAAAAATTGTTTATTTATTATAATCTGAATTTAAAACTTTTAACTTTTCTTTAAATAAAATAATAATAAATGTGCTAATCTAATAAAAGTGGACCTAAATGATAATAATTTATTACTAATGTTTTTTTGGTGAAATTACACCTATCTAATAGAATTAGTACAAGCGTTAGGGTAAATATAATATCAATATTACCTTTAATTACCTTATTAAAATTTAACCGTGGTAAATAAAATTCAGAAGTTACTAATCACCAAAAATAATTTTTATCTCATTGAACCACATTTTACTTAATTATATCAACCGTGTATCATATATTTTTTAAAATCAACTCACAGAAGCCGTATAATTATGTTTTATGCAAATTTGAAAATGCTCCTAGGCGGTGGGTAAAAGAAGGTAAAAAGTTCAATAATATTTTATATATCTAAACTTATTATAAAAGGACTCAAATTAAATATATTAAACATATATAGGTATTATTTATCTATTTTTACCTAATATAAATTAAAATTAAATAACTAATTATAAAAAATTAGTTTTAACAAATAACGCAACATTTTTCATTATTTATAAAAACTTGAATATTTTCAGAACAATACTACAATTTCACCCTAATATAATTTCAATAATCTTAATTAAAAATATAAGTATATTTTATCAAATTAAAAACATTGAAGTTTCATTTATTAATTTAAAATTAATTCCCGTTGTCAAAACCAAAAAGCATATTTTTATGAAATATTAAATACAAAAAAATTGTCACGGGTTTATGTTCAATTTCAAAGTGAAATTACATCCAATGACCAAAATTGGATTAAATGGTAAAAATAAATCTAATTATACTTCCAAACCAATCAAATATATAATTTAACACAATATATTGTTTTGATTAAATAAGTTTTTTTCAAATAAAATTTAGTATATTTCACTATTCACCCAAATAATAAATTATCAGAAAAACACCAAAAATTTACTGAAGCTAAATTTTTATGTCCCGATTCTATAGAAGAAGTTTATTTTTTAGAATTGAATATATAATAGGGTCAAATATTGTATTTAATAACTGTTATCCGTTAAAAGGTGGTAAAATTTCATTTTTTTAAAAAATATTTCTTTTATCTAAAAAAATGAATTCGTTCCTATATTATGTATAAGAAACACATAATATGGGTTCTAAAATTTTATAGATTATTTAAATATCAAAATTCCATTAACACTATTCATAACCGCTTTTTGAACGGTTAGCTTCGTAAGTTGTGATGTGGTCAAACTCGGTATTGTGCGTTGCGAAAGTTATTGAATTACTTTGAAGGGATAACGTACTATGAAATCTTGTGGTGTTTCATTCTCCCCTCCTTTAATATATATTGTCATCGCAATTTGAAATTTTTCTTCGAAAATAAAAGGTTAAAAATATAAAATACATTTGTGGAAAACCCACATCGAAAAATGGGTTAATAAACTTTAGTCTTAATAAGATGGAAATGGAAATGAATGAGTCACCGCCAAATTATAATCTCCATTAGGAGAACATTGGTGGAAATTAGACACATAATCTAAGGAAAATGTAAATATTTATATTATGTTATTGAGGTCATGAATCACAAACAAGTGTAAAATTGAAGGACTCCAAGCCATCAATCTATGATGATTTAAAATATCATCGGTTAAAATAACATACGGTATTAGAATAACACATTTTTAGATTTAAGATCCATTTCCTATAGTTTAAGGATTAATTTCTTCATAGAATAAAAAAATCACTTCTAGACAATTAGAGTTACATCCTTTAACCAATTCCTACCACAAACTCATCTTTCACTCTAAAAGATAATAGAACATAAAGATATTCTATTTATCCTAATCATGTAGGGTTTCAAAAAAATGCATTTATAAATCATGTATTAGAATTTTTTAAAAAAAACTAAATTATACAATCCAGGTCATCACGTAGGCCAGTGGTAGGCGATGCACTCTTTTGGTCCTTCGGTTGCTGGTTCTAGTCTTGCTCCATTGCCGTACGCGGAAAGTTGTCTCCCAACATCTGGGTTGTCCTTTTTATAACATCCCAAAAATAATATTTAGAAAATATTTAACCATAAAGATAGTATACATTATCAAACCTAGTCAATTCCAGTATTTAGTCTTATCTAAAACACTTCGTTCCAAACTTATAGTGTAAAATTTGTAAGGAAGATCTTTTTTCCACATAATAACATGTGGATACTTTCATCATGTATTCTTTTAAAACACGGTAACACCCTTAATTACAATAAAACATTATTTATTACCTTTATTCTCCCTTAATCATTATTGAATATGAGATATATTCCTTATATCCAAAAATTTTGAATACTCCAACAATGATGAAATAAACATACCATTAATTAGTTTCAAAGTAGTCAAGAATATCGAATATAATTTATCCAAATCAACAATCTCTTATTCCAAAATTACTATCTCAGTATCAGGACCATATTAAGGTTTTATCTTTCCTCCGACAATGTATTTCATCAAAAAGTTTAACTTGTTGTTGGGTCACTTTTCATAGTACCATATAATATTAAATCCTCAATGAAATAGTAGTGCAATAAAATCCTTATTTATTTCCATAATTCATATAACCGGTACATCATCAAAACAAAAATGAAATGACTAATCATTCCTCTTCATCTGTGGTAGTATCATAACCTGATTATTATCCAATATCATCATTAGGGGCATACTATGATTATTTGGAAATTTATTTGTGTAGTGTCCCAACTCCATTCAGACGAATCATTGTACATTTGAAACCTTTTTCTTAACAATGCAGTCACATACTTGGAATCCTTTTTCTCCACACTTATAATAGACTCACATTCCCTTCATGGAAGTATCGAGTTGTTTCTTCCCACAGTTATCACATATGCGAAAATCCTTCTTTCCCATCTTCCCTTTATCTAAATTTCTCTCTTCTATCCTTTTCTTCTCTTCCTCCCCTTCAATGCCATATGACTTAGAGAATTCTTTAATTTTCTTATTAAAACATGATAATATTTCTACATATGATGAGAATACATGGGAGACTATTTCCCCTCTAAATGTTGGCTTAATACCATGAAATATATGATCCTTCTTACTCTTTGGATCATACGTATTTCTAGAGTTCTCATTCATTCGAGCGCCATTTCTAAATAATGTCATACACTAGGCCAGTTTATGAATCTCAATTCACAATTCCAAACTTGAAAAATACCTAACTTAAATTGAATATTTTATGGATATAATATATAATCATAAAATTTTTTTCTTTGAGGATGTATATACTCATAAACTCTTCGTAATGGTTTTATAGAAAATGATAAATATCCTAAGAATATCCATCGGGTGTGTTATAACTAAGAGTGCAGGAATGCCCATTGCCGTGCACCAGTTCTCGTTCGAGTCTAACTCAAAGCTGTGTTTTTGGGTTTTACCACTAGGTAAATCTATGCCAGAGACAGATCTACCTGCTCCTATCCAGATAAGGATGTATTTCTTTAAAAACTCACAAAATATCTAATTACCAATATTCTAGGAAGTTATTGTCTACTAATCTTCAAATTCTATCTTAGGTTAACGATATCTAATCAGAGTTAATCTAAATCTAGTTTCCATGGTTTGTACGAAACATCCTCTGATATCAACTGTAATGCCCCGACCCCTGTTACACTGATTCAGTGCATTATTTTAATACATAGGCATGATTACAAGGAATCATGCCCCGAAGGACCTATCAATTTAGTAGTCTTGGAAAATAGATTACATACATGAACAGTACATTACACTTTCTACAAAAAAACACATCATAAATAATCTTTTGTTAATTCCATTTTCCCTTAGCTTAACCTAGAATTTCTATCTTAAATCACTTCTTAGGATCCTGGGAAAAATAAAACATAAGAATGACGTGAGCTTAGATGCTCAGTAATGCTAAATAATTTATTGGAAGCTATAAAATTTTAAGGAACGATGTGTAATAAAAACAACAACCTTATAAACATAAACCTGAACATAATATGGAAAAAATAAATCAAACTTTTCGATATAAATTTGAACAAGTAAATTCTACTAGTTGAATAATAACATGTAATAACTAATTTCATAATGAGGGAATGCATAATGCCATAAATCATAACCACATAGTCATGGACTCGTGCCCAGACAACAAATAATATTTTTTCTAAGGCCTTATGCCAAGACACTAGTTTGTTTCATGATACCTACTGATGCATCGAGGAGCTATAGTGGGCTCCACACATCACTTACTAAGTCCAATTCATTCCTCATATGAAAAGGATTAAACATAACATAAACATTCGTAATAAAACTAGCATACGAAATGTTAATACCTTATCTATAAAACATGAATGGTATTAAATAACACATCCATAGTCAAAGAAATCACAAAACCATCAATATAATATGGAATATTTTTATCATAATAAATAACTTCAAACACTTTTAAAATCCGTCAAAGGATGTTGACATCGATGAAAATGATCAGAAAAAAGCATTGAGAGAAATACCCATTTTTCCTGAAATCGTTTAAAAGTCTCACAATTTATAATGTTAGTCATTTAAAACATATTATTGAATAAAATTGTACCATTCCAATTTGAAACATTTTAAGTGAATTATAATTTCAAAATATTCATGTCTATATAAAAAAATCATTAAAATCATTTTGAATACATGGACATTAATTAAAAGGGTTTAGAATGATAAATCATTAAAAAATTTAAAATGATGATCTAGTTAAATAGAAACTCCAATAAAAACATAAAATATTCCTTTAGAAAATATTTTTATGAAATATGGGTATCGATGATATGTATGTCCCAGAAAATTCTTACACATGAACAATCTCGGATAAAAATGAGACTGAAGAAATAACCCTTACCTTGCACATTACATTGGTCAAGGGTACATTTAACCTCCAGTATAATGATCATATTATGTTATTAAATTATACCACAACAATATTTATCTTTATTATATCCTACATGATTCATTTATGTCTTTATAATACCCATTTAATAATGATTTCCATGTAAAATTAACATTTTGGGTAATAATTGCTTTCTTTATCGTACATGTTTTAACTTGTTATTATTGATCGTATCATATAGATCACGATTTAAATAATTCCATAATATAAAACATGATTTATATATCATATATATTTATAATATAAATATGTATAATAGATAGATATATTAAATTTAAATCATCGTTTATGGAGGCGGTAGTCTATACGTATGCATAAACGTTGTTTCTGTTTTCATATCATATTGAACAGAAGTAAGTGAATATGATATATGTAAGTACATAAATACATACATACATACATACGTACATACATATATATATATATATAATATCATTATTATGTCATTTATTACATAATTATTAATATTATAAATTTTTATAATCATCGATGAATGGAGAATGTGGAAATTAATCTCATCACGTTCATGGAGACAGTATTTCGTACGTACGCACGTGCAATAATATCATTATATTAATATTAAAATCGTATATAATTGATTCTTATATCATATATACAGAATAATTTTAATGTTATGTTTATTATTTACATCATTTATACTCATTATTATACCCATCCAAATGATGAAATGTTTGAATAACAAACTACACCATGACATGCAGACGGTAAGCCGTATGTACGCACGTGTGGTGAATTTTTCATTCATATGATGGGTAAAATAATTAATATGGTTGTACAATTTTTATAATAACATAAAAATATATTTTAGATACTAGAGTTATTATATTATAATTGAAATAACAAAGAAAGAAGATGTGGAAGAATAAAATAACTTGGAAGAGGTGACAATGTATTTACCTATTCTTCAGGTTATTCTTTTTGATTTGATGGAAATGGATACTTATTTTGGATTTCTGACTAAATGAAGGCCTATATGATTAAATGGGGTTTGTTTATAGTATATATGGGTAGGGTTAGTCTGAGATAAAAGTCTTTGATGGTGTGAATTTTAGAGAAAGGGATGTGCCCTTTTATAAGAGGGGTGAGGTGCACCATAGGAAAAACTTAAAATATTATTTTATAATAAATTCATATTCAGATTATAATGGATCAGAAATGATTCATTTCGATACTAATGTGGGTATGGGTATAAATCCTTTCAACCAATTGATTTTAGATAGGTTTAGGTCACCATATTAACCTTATCAATTATATTTAACTCTTAGTTAAATAGTTTGACATTTACCATGTCTCTTTGTATTTTTATATTATATTGTTAATAAATATTCTATAACAATAAAATAGAACCCATAGTGGTTAATTTTTAATATTTATAACCTTATATAAGTCATTTGGGTGAACCTTAGATTTTTAGGAATAGAATATAATTTAATAATATAATATTTTTTTTAAGAATCCTCTTTTATATCATTTTGGACACTATTTGGTAATTTATTTTTGTGAAAATCATAACATCCTGATTACATCGAAAAAAGTTACTTAAATCAATTCTAACATGTCATATTAACCTATACAATTCGTGGAATTAATTAGAAGTCCCAATTTACATTTATTCGGGTATTTATAATATCAATTATTTTATTATTTCATTAATGAGGAAATTACTGCATGATCATTGTGTCATAATGAAATTAAATTATTTAATGTATTAAAAATATAATTAAAATAAAATTTCATATTAAATCTTTTCATATTTATAATTAATATTTATAGTTGAATTTATCTTATATTTAACCTTTTAATAAAAATGGATTAGTTATTAAACATTGAATTTGACACTCTTAACTATTCTTTAAATAAAATAATAATAAATGTCTTAATCTAATCCATGTGGAACTAAATGATAATATTTTATTTATAAGGTTTTTTGGAAGAATTACATCTATACAATAGAATTATAACACGTTTTATGGTAATAATAATATAATTTTTACCTTTAATTGCCTTATTTACTTTTAATCGTGGTAAATAAAAGTCAAAAGTTACTAATCACCAATAATTATTTTAATCTCATTGGACCACATTTTACTTACTGATATCAACCATGTATCTCATATTTTTAAAATTCAACTCACAGATGCGGTAAAATTATGTTTTATGCAAATTTGTAAATGCTCCTAGGAGGCGGGTAAAAGAAGGTAAACAGATAAATAAAATTTTATGTATTTAAACTTATTATAAAATGACACCAATGAATTACATTAAAATTATATAGGTATTATGTTTATATTTTTACCTAATATAAATTTAAATAAAATAACTAATTATAAAAAGTTGGTATTAACCAATAACGTAGTGTTTTTCACTATTCATCAAAAATTGAATGTTTTTAGAAAAATATAAAAAATTCACCCTACACTAATGTTGATATTTTGAATTAAAATATTAGGTATATTTTATCAAATTCAAAACATATATGTTTTATTTATTAATTTAATATTAATTTCCATTGTCAATCACAAAATGCATATTTTTATGAAATAATAAAAACCAAAATAATGACACGTGCTTATGTCCAATTTCAAAGTGAAATTACTTCCAATGACCAACATTGGATTAAATGGTAAATATATAATCTATTTATACTTCCAAACAATTAAAATATAAAATTTAACACTATAAATTATTTTGATTCACAAATTAGTTTTCTATTAAAATTTAGTATTTTTCACTATTCACCCAAATTTGAACGTTATCAGAAAACAAAAAAAATTTATCATAGCTAAATTTTATATCCATATTCTTATGAAGAAGTTTATTTTGTAAAATTGAATATATAAAAGTGTAAAATATTGGATTTCAAAACTGTTCTCCATTAAAAAGCGGTGAAATTTTATTTTTTGAAAAATACATATTTAATCTGAAAAAAATGAATTTTTTCTTATACTATCTATAAGAAACTAATAATATGGATTCTAAAATTTTATAGAGTATATAAAATTCAAAATTCACTTAACACTATGCATAACAGCTTTTTTAATGGCTATCTTGGTAAGTTGTGGTGTACTCAATCTCGGTATTGCGTGTTGCAAAAGTTATTGAATTGCATTGAAGCTACAACGTACTATGAAATAATGGTGTGTTACATTCTCCCCTCATTCAATAAATTTCTTCCTCACAATTTAAAATTGTTCTTGAAAAATAAAAGGTTAAAAATAAAAAATTCATTTGTGGAATACCCACATCGGAAATTGGGTTAATAAAATTTAATCTTATTAAGAGGGAATGGGAAATGAAAGAGTCACCACCAAATTATAATCACGATTAGGATAATATTGGTGGAAATTAGAGACACACAATTATAGGAAAAATGTATATATTTATATTAAGTTATTGATGTCATAAATCACAGACAAGTGTAAAATTTAAGGCCTCAAATCCATCAATCAAGGATGATTTAAAATATAATTGGTTCAAAAAAAACATAAGGTATTAGGATAAAACTTTTTTGGTTTTAAGATCCCTTCCCGTATGTTTATGGATTAATTTCTTCATAGAATAAAAAAATGTATACTTGCCAAGTAGGGTTAAATCCTTTAACTAATTCCTACCACAGACTAATCTTCCACACTAAAAGATAATTGAACGTAAAGATATTATTTTTATACTAATCGTATTGGGCTTAAAAAAATGAATTTATAATTCAACTATAAGGTATTTTTAAAAAAATACATCATACTATCCAGGACATCACGTAGGCCAGTGGTAGGTGATGCACCCTTGTCACCCTTCGGTTGCGGGTTCTATTCTCACTACCTTTTTGGACGTGATGGGTTGTCGCCCGACCTCCATGTTTTAATTTTTATAACAATACAAAAAAAATATTTATAAATGATTTAACCATAATGATAGTATCCATTGTCAAACATACCTATTCCAACATTTAGTCCTATCCAAAACAACTCTATCCAGACTCATAGTCTCAAATTTATAAGGATGATCATTTTTTACATGTAATAAGATGTGAATACTTTCATTATGTATTGTTATAAAACACGGAAACACACTAAATTACTGTAAAACATTATTGATTAAATTTATTCTCCCTTATTCTTTATTTAATACTTGATATATTACTTATATCCAAAAAATTTGAATACTCAAAAAATGATGAAATAAAAAATCCATTAATTAGTTTCAAAGTAGTCAAGAATCTCGAATATAATTTATCCAAATCAACCATATCACATTCCAAAATTACTATCTTAGTATCAGGACCATATTAATGTTTTATCTTACCTACGTCCATATATTTTTCCAAAAATCATAACTTGCTGTTCAGTCACTTTTTATAGTACCATATAATATCAAATCCTCAATGAAATAGTACTATAGTAAAATCCTTATTTATTTCCGAAATTCATATAACTGGTACATCATCGATACAATAATGAAATGAATAGTCATTCCTCTTCATCTGTGGTAGAATCATAACTTTATTATTATCCAATAGCACCATTTGGGGTATACTCAGATGATTTGGAAATTGATTCACATAGTGTCCCAACTCCATGAAGATGAAGCATTGTTCATTTGAAACCTTTTTATTACCCATGCAGTCACGTACTTGGTGTCCTTTTTCTCCACACTTATAACAGACTCACATTAAATTTAATAAAGTACTGGGGTGTTTCTTCCTAGAGTTATGACATATGTGAAAATACTTATTTCCACTCTTCCCTTTATACATCTTTATCTCTTCCATCTTTTGCTTCTCTTTCTTCCCTTCAATTCCATAAGACTCATAATATTCTTTATTTATCTTATTAACACATGATATTATTTATTCATCTGATGAGAACACATGGGATCATATTTCCCTTCTAAATTTTGTCTTCATACCATGAAAAATATGAATGTTTTTATTCATTGGATCATACGCATTGTTGGAGTTCTCATTCCTTCTACTGAGTGCCATTTCTAAACAATTCCATACACTAGGGCAGTTTATGAATCAAAATTCATAATTTCAAACTTGTAAAATACATAATGTAAATTGAATAGTTTATGGATATAATCTATAATCATTAAAATGTTTTCTTTGAGAAAGTATATACTCATAATCCCTTCATAATGGTTTTTAAATAAATTGATAATTATCCTAAGCATATCCCCTGGGAATTTCATAACCAAGAGTGCATCAAGGCCTGTTTTCATGCACTAGTTCATGTTAAAGTCTAGCTCAAAGTGGTGTTTTTGGGTTTTACTCCTACGTACATCTAGGCCAGAGCCACCTCTACCTACTTATATCCACACATGGAGTTTTTTCTTGGAAAACTCACAAAATCTCTACATTACCAAAATTCTATGAAGTTATTCAATACTAATCTTCAATGTCTATCGTAGGGTAACATTCTCTAATCAAGGTTTACATAAATATAGTTTCTAAGGTTTGTAATAAATTTCCTCTAATAACAACTATAACGCCCTAACCCCAGTTACCTAGATTCAGTTTACTATTTTAATACATTGGCATGATTATAAGGAATCACGTCCTGAGGGACCGATCAATTTAGCAGTCTTGGAAAATAGATTACATACATGAAAATTACATTAAGATTTATAAAATACAACACAACATAAATAATCTTTTGAGAACACCAATGTTCCCTTAGATTAAACCTTTATTTCAATCATAAAACACATTTTAGGATAATGGAATAAATAAAACATAATAAAGTGGTGAGCTCAGATGCTCAGTAAGGGTAAATTATTTACCCGAAGCTATAAACTTTTAAGGAAACGTGTGTAATAAAAACAACATCTTTTTAAACATAATATTGAACATAATATTGAAAAAATAAATCAAACATTACCATATAAACTTTCACATGGATATTTTACTAGTTAAAAAATCACATGTCATAACAAATTTCAAAATGAGAGAATGCATAATGTTGAACATCATTACCACATAGTCAAGGCCTCTTTCCAAGACTACAAAAAAAATTACAGGGCCTTGTACCAAGACAGTAGTTTGTCTCGTGATACCAAACAATGCATCAAGGAGCTATAGTGGTCTCCACCCATCACTTACTATGTTCAATTCAGTCATTATATGAAAATGTTTAAGCATAACATAAACATTCGTAGTAAAACTATCATATGAAATGTTAATACCTTACCTATAAACCATGAATGGTATAAAATAACACATCCACAGTCAAACATATAACAGAAACTTCAATACAATATGTAAGATTTGAATCAAAATAAATCCACTTAAAAAATGTTTAAAATATATCAAATGATGTTAACGTAGATGAAAATGTTCAATAAATTTTTTTGAGAGAAATAACCCTTTTTCATGAAATCATTTAAAAGTATCACAATTTATAAAGGAAGTCATTTAAAATAGAATTTTTATTCATAGTGTCCCATAACAATTTGAAACTTTTGTAAATATTAATTGTTTCAAAACATTCAAGTCTATATAAATAAATTCTTGAAATCATTTTGAATACATAGACATTAATTAAAAGGGTTTAGAAAGATAAATCATTAAAAATTTAAAATATTGATATAGTTAAATAGACCCTCCCATAAAATTATAAAATATTCCTTTAGAATTTTTTAATGAATTATTGGTATCAATGATAAGTATGTTCCATACAATACTTACACATGAAAAATCTTGGATAATAATGAGATTGAGGAAATAACCCTTACTTTGCATTTTCCTTTGGTCGAGGGTACGTTTAACCTCTTGTATAATGATCATAGTATGTTATTAAATTATAACAGAACCATGTTATTCTTTATTATATCATATATGATTCATTTATGACTTTATTCTACCCATTTAATAATGATTTCTATGTGAAATTAACATTTCGGGTAATAATTTCTCTCTTTATCGTGCATGTTTTAATTTGATATCATGATAGTATCATTTAGATCATGATATAAATACTTACAGAATATAACAATTATTTATATTTAATATATATTTTGAATATAAATATGTATAATATATAGATATATGAAATGTAAAACACCATTTATGGAGACAGTAGGCCGTACGTACGAAAAAACGATCTTTCTATTTTCATATCGTATGGAACAGAAGTAAGTAAATAAGATATATGTAAGTAAATACATAAATAAATAAATATAAATATAAATATCAATATATCCAGTATCATTATTATTTCATACATTACATACATATTAATAATATATATTTTTATAATCATTTATGAATGGTGATTGTTGAAATGACTCTCATCTCGTTCGTGGAGAAGGTATTCCGTACATACGCACGACCGATAATATCATTCTTTTGATATTAAAATCGTATATAATTTAATGTTATATAATATATATATAGAATCAGTATAATGTTATATTTATTATTTAAATCATTTATACTCATTATTATACTGATCCCAATGATGAAATGTTTGAATAACAAAATACACCACGACGTGGAGACGGTAATCCGTACGTACGCACGTGTAGCGACTTTTTCATTAATAGGATGAATAAAATAACAAATATGGTTATACAATTTTTATAATAACATCATATTATATTGAAGATACTATAGTTATTATTTTAGAATGGGAACAAGAAAGAAAGAAAATGTGGATAAAGAAATGAACTTGAAAGAGGTGATGAAATATTTACCTCTTCTTCGTGTTCTTCCTTTTTATTTGATCAAAAGGGATCCATAAGTTGGATTTATGACTAAAGGATGACCTCTAGGATTATGTTGGGAGAATATGAGAGGATATTCTTTTTATGGTTAGGCCGAGCAAAAATACCTTGATGGTGTGAGTTTGTGAGAAGGGGAAGTGGCCTTTTATAAGAGGGGTGAGGGGAACCTTAGAAAAAACATAAAATATTATTTTATAATAAATTCATATTCATC
This sequence comes from Viscum album, assembly GCA_963277665.1. Taxonomy (NCBI): domain Eukaryota; kingdom Viridiplantae; phylum Streptophyta; class Magnoliopsida; order Santalales; family Viscaceae; genus Viscum; species Viscum album. The sequence continues at coordinate 828,298,828 of OY728162.1, forward strand.
TTATAATGTCTCCAAAATAATTTATTTCAATACTAATGTTGGGATGGGTATAAATACTTTCAACCAATAGATTTTAGACAGGTATATGTCACCATATTAACCTTATCATTTATATTTAACTATTAGTTAAATAGTTTGACATTTACCACATCTCATTGTATTTTTATATTACATGTTTAATAAACTAACAATAAAAATCCAGGAGAACCCCAAGTGGTTAATTATTAAAATATATATCATTATCTATGTCATTTGGACAAACCATATATTTTTAGGAATTGAATATCAATGAATAATATAATATTTTTTTAAAAACCTCTTTTATGTCAATTTGAAACTATTTGGTAATTGATTTATCTGAAAATCATAACAGTATGATTACTTGATAAAAGTTAATTAAATCAATCCAAAAATTTCATATTAACCTATAAAATTCTTGTAATTCTTCAAAGGTCTCAATTTAGATTTATTTGTTTATTTATAATATCAATTATTTTAATATTTTATTAATAAGTTAATTACTACATCATCTTTGTGTCATAAATAAAATAAATTATTCAATGCCTCAAAAATATAAATAAAATACCATTATGTAGGAAATTTTTTTACATTTATAATGAATATTTATAAGCGAATTTATCTTCTGTAAAACCCTTTAATAAAAATGGTTTAGTCAATAAACTTTGAATTTAACACTTTTAACTCTTTTTTAACTAAAATAATAATAAATGTCCTAATCTAATCCAAGTTGACCTAAATGATAATATTTTATTCCTAAGGTTTTTGGGGTCAAATTATTCCTATCCTATAGAGTTATGAATTTTTTTTGGTTAAAAATAATATCATTTTTACACTTAATTACCTTATTTACTTTTAACCGTGGAAAAATAAAAGTCAAAACATACTATTCAAAAAAAATTATTTATGTCTCATTGAACCACATTTTACTTATTGATATCAACCATGTATCTCAGTTTTTTGAAATTCAATTTACAGAAGCGGTTAAATTATGTTTTATTCCAATTTGTAAATCCTCAAAGAATGTGGGTAAAAGACGGTAACAAGTTCAATAAAATATTATATATCTAAACTTATTATAAAATTATTTCAATTAATTACATTGATCTTATATAGGTATTATGTATCTATTTTAACCTAATATAGATTTAAATAAAATAACTAATTATACAAAGTCATTTTTAACCAATAATGCAGTGTTTTCACTATTCAACCTAAATTGAATGTTTTCAGAAAAATATCAAAATTTTACCCTAAGATAATTTTGATATTATGAATTCAAAAATGAGGTCTATTTTATCAAATTAAAAACATATATTCTTCATTTATTAATTTAAAATTCATTCCCGTTGTTAAAACCAAAAATCGTATTTTTATGAAATAATAAATATCAAAAGATTGACACGTGTTTATATCCACTTTCAAAGTGAAATTACATCCAATGACCAACATTGGATTAAATGGTAAAAATATAATCTAATTATACTTCCAAACCATTCTAATATATAACTTAACACTATAAATTATTTTGATTAAAAAAATTATTTTCAATTAAAAATTATTATTTTCACTATTCACCCAAATATAAAAGTTATCAGAAAAACATGAAAAATTTATTGAACCTGATTTTTTAGGTATCAATTATAATGAATATGTTTATCTTGTCAAACTGAATATATAAAATTGTAAAATATTGGATTTCAAAACTATTTTCCATTAAAAGGCGGTAAAATTAATTTTTTTTAAATATACTTCTTTTATCTGAAAAAAAAAATTAATTTGTTCTTATATTATGTCTAAGAAACACATATTATGGATTATAAAATTTCATAGAGTATATAAAATTCAGAATTCAGTTAACAGTATTCATAATCGCTTTTTGAACGGCCAGATTGGTGTGTTGCGGTGTGCTCAAACTCGGTATTTCATGATGCGCATGTCATTGAATTACTTTGAAGGTATAAAATACTATAAAATCTTGGGGTGTTACAATTTAACCATGAAAAACATCTTAAGATCATTATGGATTCACCAAGAGAGAATCATTTAGATGATAAGTTCACAAAGTATCAATTCCAAAAGGATAAGATTCACAACCTAGGATATATTATCTAAGATACAATACTATCAGTTGAAACTGAGAAGGTGAGAGTTGTTGTTTCATGGGAGCAGCCCAAGAATTTATTTGAAATAAATAGTTTCTTGGGGCTAGTGGGATATTATAATAATTTCATATAGTACTTCCCATGAATAGAATCACTGCTTATAGGCATGACCATGATGGGTGTGATGTTTTTATAGATAGATACCAATGAGATAGCCTTTATGTAACTAATTGGGAGACTAAACTCATCACCCATGCTCATTCTTCCAATGTAGGTCAGAGGATAAACTGTGTATTGTAATTCATTAGGTATCATGATAGAATTATTTATGATGTGGTGTTATAGAGTCAGAATATTTCGGTATGGGTAGTTGATTGCCCTTGAGAGGAATTAACTAATTCATGATCTATAGTTACCTAAATTTGTACATGGATTGCACTGTTAGATACAATCATTATAGAGACATCATTTTGGGGTGTAAATAGACCACAAAATCATCAAGTACATATTTTCATAGCATGATATGAATTTTAGGTAGTGAAGGTTTGTGGAGTACCTATAGTCTGTTAACATCAAGCAAGATTACACACCTGAAAAAGGTAATGTGTTGGTCGATGCATTGAGAAGGTTGAATCATGTATAGATGGTATATGATGCTCATAGCGTATGGAATATTATGGCTTTGATCTCTGAGATTACCTTGATTGGGCATGATATGTAGGGTAGAATTTTCATTCATCTTTAGCTATGACCTCTACCCATAATGATAAAGTAATAATGAGAAACTATTGGATTTAGGGGGCCTGGTTATATTAGAGAGTGTGGAATGTGAAAACATGGTTCCTAGTTGGACTGTAGATGAGGATTATATCCTACGTATACATCTAATCATAGAGGTTGTCATAGAAATTCAAGATGATCTGATGTAAGAGATTCAGGCCTCATTTTGGGATGCTCATTATGGTGTTACCAAGATGTATTGTGACTTATTTCATCAATACTAGTGGTCAGGGATGAATCCTGAGGTATGTAGTTTTGTTATGTGGTGTTCCACCTGTCAGCAGGTGAGTGAAGAACATCAGTGACCATCGGGACTTTTATTGTAGTTAGATATTCTTGAGTATAGATGTAATGATTTTGTTATGTATTTTGTGACCAGTTTGGTTAGTTCTCCTCGAGGTAGCAATGTCTCATGGGTTTTTGTTGATAGGATCACAAAATATTATTATTTCATTCTGATCAAGGAGAGCTTCAGTGTGAGTGATCGTGGTTTTTTGTATATCTATGTGATACTAAAAATTCATGGGTTAACTTGTACTATATTTTAAGATAGGTATTCATAGTTTAAGACTCTCTTATGGTATATTTTTTAGAGGATATTGGGTACACATGGGCTTCAGAGCACAACATACCATCCTCAAACTGATGGATAGTTAGGGAATACAATACAAGAACTTGCAGACATGATTCGAGCATTAATATTTGATTTTTGGGGATATTGGGAGATGTATATTACAATAGTTTAGTTCTACTACATAACTATCAATCAGATGAATATAAAGATTGAACTTCTTGAGGATTTGTATGGATTTCCATGTTGATTTCCTGTATTCTGGTTAGAAGCTGGTGAGGAAGCTTTAGTAGGAACATGTCTCTTGCAAGAGACATATGAAAATGTCTAGTTGATTTGGAAGTGGATGGATACTGCACTGTCCAGAACGAAATATTATTTTTATCGTCATCTGTGGACTTAAGAGTTTGAGGCTATGTATAATGTGTTTTTACAAATCTTACCAGTACTGAGAAACATATGTATTTAGAGATAGGGTATGATTTCCGGGTGATATGATGGGTCGTTTGTGATTCTAGAGAGATTCTAGATGGTATCTTGTCAGTTTCAGTTACCTCAGGGTTACTAAAACATGAACAATGTCTTCCATTTGTCTCATTAATTCAATTATCACTCAGAACCATCGCATGTTCTATATCCTATATAGTTAGATTAATCTTTTGAGGTTCATCTGATTCATATAATTGATAGGAGAATAAACGTTCTATGAGATTGGTTAGATCCACTAGTATGGGTGCTATGGTAGTATGACCATTTTCAAGACAAGATGTTGGAGCTGGAGGATAACGTACATGCATAGTGTATGGATTCAGTCTCAGGAAATTATTGACTGCCCGTGAAAGGGAAATACTAGGACAAATTTCTTTAAGGGGGAATTTGTTAAGATCTCATGTTTTTTATGAGGTATAAATCATTTTTTCTATTTAAATTATTAATTACATCATAATGTGATGACACATTGGTGTCATGGAATTATCAACGGTGTACATGGCTTATCCATATCCTGAAACCCAGTCTTGCATAAAAATAGATTGGTTAAATGATTTGGGGTAACAGTGTGATCCAGGCCATAAGGTTTGGTGAAATCATGTGGTGTTGGAAAAGGACATCAAGATCCCATAAGGTTTGAGTGAACCATGTGGATAGGGGAAAACTCCCTTGTGATGGACCCTGTAATTTATGAAAGTGGACGGAGACATGGTTTACGCATGGTTTGAAAAACTATGTTCACAAACCGTGCCAAGTTCCCCTCTATATTGTCAAGGGAGCACAGTGTGTGCATAGATTAGAAAACCATGTAGCCAAACCATGCAGCCTAATATTTTGATAGAAAATTAACTTTTTGTCCTTAAAAACTATCACAACCTAAATAAAAAATTTTATCTCTCAATATAGTAGAGAAAAGTCATTTGATATCTTTAGTTGATGAAATTTTTTATCTTTTTATCTCGTTCTTACATCTGAACTCAGAATCTAGTGTCGTTAGTCTTGTTGGATTTACACCAATGAGTTATCATTTCCTTTTGTTCCTTTCTTCATATTTCTAGGTATTAGCTATGCAATTCAGGTGAAAGCTAATATGACCTATTTTTATTCTTTTAATTCGTTCATAATTTTTCCATCTAATCTTATCTGAATCAAAAGGTGATACTATATAAGCAGTCAATTACAAAACTACAATAGGTATCTATACCATTCCATTTGGTGTTGGTGCTTTATATGACTACTTTTTTTTATTCATCACACCAAACATTCTAGTTGCGCCATAATAATTAAATGAATTTTTAAAATGAACATGCTAGAGCCTGTTAAGGATTCCAATTAGTTCCTGGAGCTTAGTTGGAGGTTTTCATCCAAACATAGGCCACAAATTGTGTATGCCTTGTGATTTCATTTGTATTTTCCTATTTTTGAATAAACCAATGGGTTCGTGGTTGAACATTCCAAGTTAAAGTATTCCTTAATATATTTAAACTAGATTTAATTTATTATTTAGGAATTGGTCTTCCAGCATCACCATGTTATACATGATGTGAATTGTTGAACTATTTAAATGTTAATTGTTATATGAGTTGGTAAACTCATTGAATGTATTTGATTTTAAATTTTTATATGATATTGAAAACCTCATAGAATGTGATGTTATAAAATGATAATTTAATTTATTGATGGATGTTTGTATAGATTTCTATGGGTGTGATAGAAGATGCATAATGATAGTGGTAGTAGATGCCTTGGATGACATTTTTCCTCAGTTCATGATTTTGTGGGATTACTAGGGCCTTGCTACCCCATGGATTTGGATTTCATGGCCTCATATTGGACATTGTATGTTGAAATGATCCATGGACCGAAATCCCTGCCTAATAGAGTTTCCATCGAGATGTTTCTGTGACCCAATGAGGATGCCTTGGCCCACTATACCTTGGATCCAGTGCCATGGGGTTTGAAACATATGTTATATAGCTCAGTTGTGGTAATTATGGTATTCATGATTATACGAATTGATCATGTTTAATATAATATAATGTTTATATGGAATTATTGTGGTTGGTATGAGGTACTGTATATACGGTTTGGTGATGGTGTTTATTTCTGTTGTAACTTATAACTGAATTGATTGAGGATCTTGACCTTTATCTTGTAAAAATCCTTGATAGGCTTGATAGTATCACCTTACATTTATTAATTTATCCATTGAAATTTTACTTGTATTGCTATCATATTTGTTATATACCTTGCACACTTTTTAGATTGTATTATACATCATATATTGTTATAGTCACTATTGGTGGTGGCCTACCGGTAATTTTTTATAACATCCTGTCTCAGGCCGACGTTGGGTGACCAGATAGACTATAAGATTGCAGGTTGGGATTGCTAAAAACTCTCGAAGTTTTATTTTTTTCATTGTTCCTTGTCTAGTTTTAGGGGAGTACATGACCAAACTGTGGATCATGATGTTATGAGGAGATATTGATGTTTTATGTTTTCAATTATTATACATGTATTATATTGATGACTGTATACATATTTTAGATTATTTTAAGCACATGACATGATATATAATTTTGGATTATTATATTTCTTTTTAAATTGTTCTATATATCTATCATTGGATGTTATATCATATTCAGTTATTAATGTACAACCTCTAATAAGGGTTTCTAATCTAGTGGTATTAGTGGCTTTTCATGCTACTTATTCATTGATATATTTCTTCTCTTATCGACATATATGATAGTAACCTATATATTTCACTATAGATATGGGGAATTGTCTCCCCACTGACACACCATTCATCCCCTCTTATAGATAGTATCATCTGATGTTTTGGAAGATGTGATTGAGAATATGTGTCTAACCAATCTCGAAGAACTGATTAGTGGCATTGGGGTCTGCGATGTTACAACCAAAGATATTAAAACTGAATAAACTAACTATGTTCAATGTAGTGACCTCTCCAAAGAATCATAAAAAATTAGAACTATAACTTTACTGGTAAAGTTTTTACTATAATCTTAAATATATTAGATGAAAAATCATTCAAGAAGGAAAAATATCTTCTTCATTAAAAAATATATTTTCTAGAAAAATAAATGAAATATGTAGTGAAATGAATGGAATCATAAGGGTTTCCCCATTGATATCCAGTACCATAGGATCATGGTAGTTTATCTGAGCATATCTAAATCAACTCACATATTATTCATCCTCCCATTGCAATAGTAACTCTATGAGAATCCTCTATCCAGTACCAATTGATCGTGAACCTCACCATCAACTCTAAAATTACGATATCATTTTTTCTATTTCAGTATTCCCTTAATATTTATGAAACAATAATTGGAAAATGATTTTAAATGATTTCAATATTCAATCGATCTTATTGAACCTCCATGAGAGTAAAACAAAAGAATAGTGATTTCTTCCAGGTGGTATTAATATAATTTTATTTAGTCATGTTGGTAGAAAATTAATTCCATAAACACCAATGTTTTATTTCCCCTCTGAATCATCCCATGACCATAAAATCATCATATCCTCTTCGAATTAATAAATTTTGATTGGAAAAAATAGTCACGTATGGAGATTAAATGGTGACTTCAAATTTTCCTCATACCACTATGCAGTGAATGATCCATGAGTCTTCCCTTATCTCCCATGACCTCAACACAGTGACCATTTGAGTTCGATTCCTCCAAAATAATCACAATGTATTGAATCATAAGACTTCATATGCATTATATGATTTCCATTTCATATGAATTTACAATTTATATAAATGAAAATATCACATGATATTGAAAAAGTTCATATAGGATTCAAAAATATATTATAGTATCTAAACATATCACACAGGATCATATTGTTTTTGTAAGTTAAAATAACCTAAAAGATCTCTGAAATATCAAATAAGACCTTAATTCTCCCATGTGGCCACCAAGAGTCATACTTTTGTTAAAAATTATCCTAGGGGGTTAAAAGTTAGAAAAATTAATTATTATATTGCTGAAAAAAATTCTCTTATGTGCGTCTCTAAAGTCACACAAGATCAGAATTATCTTCAAAAACAAGATTTTATAAAATTAAATTATCATACATGGGTTAAATTATCCTATGGGGGTATATTTAGCTATATAGAATACTGAAATATCATTCAAGGCAATATAAATAAAATTAAAACATCCTATGAAATATTATATTACGAAATAGAGAATATTATCCTATATTATAAATTGTGTTATGAGATAGATTATCTTATGGGCCAAACATAACAAAATTTTTTGCATTTTGAGTTAAACAATAGGACATAACAAGGAATTTACGACATTAACACTAAAATTGTGGTTTTTTCCAATATTTTATAAAATGGATAAAACACATAAAAACATTTATTTAATCCATTTTCATAATAATTCAAAAACTATACTTTGAAAAATAATGGTATGATTTTACTTAAAAAGAGTATGGATTAAATCATTTAAATACAAATAATGGATCGTGAATATATCATCTCTATCAGGAAGGTAGACATAAGATGGTTCAATACAATAAATATAATTATAATCCAAGATTTATTTTTCGTAAAGTAGAAAGTGATATTAGGAAATCAACAAAATCAATACATGAAAACGAACATATCCTCAGTAAAAATGTCCATGAGTTGTATAGAAACTTGAACATAGTATTATGATATGCTAGTAAATTTTATGTTCTAGATTCCATAATACCTAATTATCCACATAAGGAAGCTAGTGGTTTTGAATATTATTCCTATTGTAGACACTTGGATAATGCATTCAATGTTTACATCAAAAATTTATCATCAATGAAAAACAAATAATGGGTTTTACCTTTCGAAGATAAAACTCTTAGGTGTATTAAATGATTTATTATTAGGTAAAATATTTAATCCTCCATTTATTATTAATGATAATAGTGCCAACATAATTCTAGAAAGATATAACAATGATGAAACTAAACTTTTTCATGTGGAAGATATTGATAAATTTTCAATTTTCATGACATTTTTATGATGTAAGTATTATAAATAGAAATATATAATTGATAATTAATACATGATATTGCATTAAAATATTTATATATTTTTGAATTTAAATAATGATTGATCTTGGTATGATGTTAAAGGAGGCTTCAATAAGGGTTAGTTTGAGAATATGTTAACTTATAATTCATCAATAATTAAGTATATAGTATATATTTTTTCTAAACTCACAATTAAATATAAACATATGATTTATAGTTTTATTTAAAGGATAAATTACACCTTCATTTCATGGAGATATTGATTATGAGTATTGAAATAATTTTTTTATATTTTTATGATATTATTTACAAATAATAGCATTAAAACCCAGACATATTCCAAATAAAATGAAAGATTAGATCTCATATGAGTAAGAATATGAAATGATGACATCATGTAACATGGTTGTGTGTTGCAATATGAATCATTTGTCATGTATAATTCAAGAAAACATTTATCAGGAGTACAAAGTGTGTTATTATGAATTATCAAAATGTTACTAAGTATATTCGATAAATACCTAACATTGAAACTAAGAATTAAAATTATAGACTTTTTATAAATGAGAAAAGAAACATCTATAATTTTGATAGTGGGAGAAATAATGAATATGTTATAGTCACAACTTAAGATGCATACGATTTTGAAATAGTAGTAAGATCCATAATAGTTCATGGAAATTAATGTTATTTTCACACATTGTTTATAGGAAAGTTAGAACCGAAGATAAATTGTTAATAATCACTATATTAGGTGATATTATATTTATTGGGGGATAATTAATCATATCCATCAAGGAAGCAGTAAATAAAAAATATTCTGGTAAATGGAATGTAGTTCTTAATTCATAAATTGATTCCCTGTATGAAAATACGGTTAGTATTTTGGTATAATTTATTAGTATTGTGATTCCCACTAGGGCCAAATTGGTTTTTGTGAATATTAACAACAAATATGGTAAATAGAATACCTATAAATAAATATTGGTTAATAAATGTTTTAATATAAATCAATATGTTTTCTCAAATGAAACATTTTAATCAATAGATATATTATAATTTATATATATTATAATTAATATAGAATTGTACCATGATAATTGGTGACAACCTTCACGTCATAGGTATGCTATACTTTGGGACACTTATATATTTATTTGGTAACAATAGTTTTTTGAGAGTTAGGGGTTGAGATTTTGGATTATAGGAGAAGAAATATAGGTGCATGATTTTAACATGTTTAGTAGTAACTGGGAGGTAAATATGTGATATGGATTATTTTTTTCAATTTGAAATTTTCAATGTTTTTGAATGGTTTTTCTAATTCTGAATTTTTTTTGAAAAACATATGATAGGTTTGGTTTGGGTCTAGAGGTGGTTTAATGGCTTTCTCATGACTTTTCTACCATTGTGGTTATTTCTAGTTGACCATGAACTATAGTTTTCAAGGAACAGTTGAGACCACATGGTTAGAAAAACAAATTTATAACCATGAATCCATAACATTTGATCAATATGAATTTATAAAAATTGAAAAATTACCTCAATACCCTTAGTCATTTTCAACCCAAAGTTCACCCTATTATCTCATTATCCTAACCCAACCTTTATTTATAACTCACTGAGGTTATCCCTTGGGTATATTAGCTTTTTTTTCTATAGATTTTGGTGTATTTATTTAAGGAATGTGTATATATCTTATTCATTCCTTCTCTATTCTATGGATTTACTCTCGATCTCTCACCTCGGGATTCATAGGAACCCAAATGAGTTGTTATAAGATAATATATGGTTTAATTTGTGGAATTGATTAGTTTTATTATAGTTCTATACTTTTGAGGACTAGATTTATCCATTTACGATCAATATTTTCAATGAAAACTAAGTTTAGTTGAATGGTGTTGTAGGTGTCTCTATATAATAGTAATAATTATGGGAACAATTTATCAATATTTTTTTTCTTTTAGTTCTGCTAGTGTAAAATGTTTATTTGATATCAATTAGGGTTTAATTATTAAATTTTAAAAAATTCATGGAAAATATTTTAAAATTGGTTTTTGCATTACAAATATATTTATCCACTTTATTTTTTAATGAAATTTCTCAATGACTGTTTTGAGTATAAAATGGGTTTCCCATCATAGGACTGGTAATTATTTTTTTACTAAAATATTTTATTAAATTTATTGAATGGATTAATTAAATTTCTTATGAAAATATATCACATGGGATCCTTAGGTACATCGGGTTATAGACATATACATACCTCAGAGAGTGCATAAAAACTAATGGTTACTAGTGTGATACTGATAGACTGTGGTAGGTTTCAATATCATTAATATTAAAATTATATAGTATTACTGTTTCTTGTGTGTCCTATATGTGTATTCCCATAGGTTAGAGCCCAATTATTCGAGGTTTTATTCATGATAGTGATTTTTCATGCGTTGATTCCTGAAATGTTTACATTATTAGTTATAGAAATTCTTCATTACATCACTTTATGTACTAATTCATATTTATTTCCATATTATTATGGATTTTAGAATGGATTTTTTAAAATTAATATCAAATTATTTTTTGAGAAAGGTTTTAAAATGAAAATATTTATAAAAAAATGTTTGAAACCAATAACTAATGGTTTCATAGTAATAGACATTGTATCGATTCATGATGGTATATAATTAGGAATTTTCCTCTAACCTTTTATATTATATTAGAAATATACATAATTGGATTGATAGGATTCATGTAATGGTATGTTTTTCATGTATCTAGATGAATTCGATTGGTTGATGTCTCTTCATAGTGATTTTGTAAATTCACTAGGGATGGTCACATCGAATCTTGGTTTTGGTCTTAGACCTATGTAGTTTATGGGTCAATCATTCTACCTTTGTTTATTTTGTATCCTAGTTGTTTACCTCTTCTTAAATTATATAACATTTTTCTATATCATTATCATATTTTATATGATACATGTTAAATTTTTATTTCATTTTCAAACCATTAAAATGGTTTTATGTGCTGATACCTAGGTTCTTGTCCCCAGTCCATAGTGGTCAAAAGCACTCTTCCGAGGTGGTAGGATTACTTAAGTGACATGTCAAGTTGAAACGGGTCGGTTTGTTAAAAAATTTCATCAATGGAAGGTTTATTTAGTGGTTTATTGTATAATAGAGTTAAGACCATCTACACATAGGTGGTAAGTGAGGAAGGGTTACCGGAAAACTCAATTTCATATCTGACCTTCAATTACCACGAGTGGTCATGGATTTTCTCATCAAGATTCTAAGATTGAATTTGGGTTTTTTAAATGAACCTAGTCAATTTTATCTATTGATTTTTACCATTATCACTAATACTTATTGTCTAGGAGATTTAATATGGATTCTTGACATTTATATTTTCATTTGGATAAGTACTCTAATGATAATAAGGTGTTACATCTTGTGTTTAATAGATAATGCCTCGATAAGGTTATCTTTGATTCTATTGGAAGGAAATATTTGAAAAATGCCATGTGAAACCCCTTCATCCAAACCTTCTTTAGGTGAAATAGTAATCTAGGAAATACAATCAAAAGGTAATTATTGTTGTTGATACTGAGAATGGATGGAAATTATCTTTTGGAGTTTACCAAGAAAATTACTTCAATATTACTTAGTGACAAAGGATCCAAAGAACCTGGTAAATAAATTGAGAGATTAGAACAGATTTTCCACTTTAGGGGGGGCTATAGGGGACTATATGATGGTAATTTGACCTTATATTCTTGAAGTTCGTAGAATAAAATTGTTGGATTCCACCATGCTTGCTAAATTACACAAGGAACTCGCCTTGACAGCTTTCATGAAGATATTCAAATATAAGTTCTATCATATGACCATACATGTTGAATGTTCATGGAGTTTATCACCTTGGATCAAGGAGACCATTTATTGATGGATTATGATACTCGTTTTAATAATCTATCTCCAAAACATGGAATTAATGACTACCTAAAGGCTGTATTATTTCAAATGTCTATATTTCTAGAGATTTTATTGTGTTTTTTTATCTTGTGCTTGATGACCTTTACTGATGTAGCTAATAATTTGGTTATAGGAGACATAGACTTAGTCCAGAAAATAGGTCTTATTGGATATCCTATTATTATAGGGGTTAGCCAATGTGTGTCACCTTTCCTTAAAAGGAATCATAGTAATGGTTCTTTATTTTCATTAGGATATATTAAAAAGGGTATTCAATAAAATACCGGGATGTTTTATTCTATTTTGGAAGACTTATAAATTACTAAAACTAATTGTAAAGTAACACCAAATATCTTCCATAATTCAGGATAATATAGTCACCTTAAATGGTTTTTATAAGAGTTTCATACTAAAGTAGAGTTGGATAAACCTTACCAAAAGATAATTCCATCAGTTAAATGATATGAAAAGGTGGTGGATCTCATTCTGATATTAAGGGGGATAATCAAGAAATTAATAAATTTCAGATAGGGGTTTAGTTTGGATTCCTTTATCCAGTAGAGTATGCACTTGATGAATATGATGTGGGTCTGACTACTATGAGATGTACAATGTTTATCACTTCCTATATAGTCCTAGATTTATTTGATACCAGTGCATCTCATTATTTTATATCATAAAATATGTTCAACGTGTATGGATTTTGCTTGGAGCTTATGTCATTTTATGCACCATTATAATCCCTTTTGATGGGGGAAAGAGTAGGGTTTTAAATATTCCAAGTTCTAGGGAATGATCACCGACCATGAGGACATATATAATTTCATTGTTCTTGATCTTGATATCTTTTGAACATATTAGTAAAATGGATTAGATTGCTAATTTTATGTCCCGGATTGATTGTTATCATTTTTATCTTTAGTTTCAATCTCCTAGTGGGGTTACTAGAGTCTTTTGACATGAGTGGGATCTTATATCTATGTGAGTAGGGAATATTTTCCCAGAGGTTAGAATGATCTCATTTTAATTTATAGGGATTTTTATTATGAACATTTATCATTATTAAAGTGGTTTTCTTCCAACTCTTATGAATGATTAATATAATGACATTCCTAGTAACATTTTATAGGTTAATTCCTCAAAGATAAGTTGAGTTTACTATTGACCTTCATCCAATGATGATCCTCATATCCTCACCATTTTATCATATGAGATCCACTGAGTAAAATAAAATTACTATTCATATTGAGGATCTTGAGTCTAAATAAATTGTTTGTATGACTGTTTCCCCTTATACATGTTCGATTCTATTCATAAATAAGTATATGGAAGACTTCAGTTGTTTTCTGACTACCAAATGTTTAATCAAATGACTATTCCAAAAGTGCACCCTTCCCCTATGATTAATGATATATTTCATCAACTTAGGTGATCCTGATCATTTTCTAATATTGATTTTTGATAAGGTCTCTATATGTAACACCCCGAGATTTTATAAGATATATTATTTTTAATTTCTTTCATATCTTCTGTTATATGCCACACCAAGATTATCTTGCAACACCATATTAGCTTGCAGTATATGCAACAGTAATCTTGGTGCATGTTACACACAATTTCATGTTTGTTTGATAGAAGTTATTCTACGCAACATTGCGTGTATATATATGTATATATATTCAATGTATAAATGAAATATGTTTGGATTCTATTATACGCAACAAAAAAGGAATCTTTCACTACACACAACCCTGACTTGGCTTGCATTATATGCAATCACGACTTTCCACGATAGCGTGTGTTGTACGCAATACCGAGTTTCACTAAATGAGATATTATTATAATATTATTATGAACTAACCATTATGAATTGTAATACACACTTTTTTGAAATTTTATAAATTTTATCTTTCAAAATGGACTTCATTTTTGGATTCAGAATATCGAAATTATCCTCTGGTAAATTTTTGGTATTTTTCTGAAAAATATCAATTTTTTATGAACAGTGAAAGCACTGGGTTACTATTTAAAAACTGAATTTTTATTTAAATAATTATTTATTTTATCAAAATTTCTTTTAGGAAAAATTGATACATAATACCTATATAAGTTCAATATAATTCATTAGAGTAATTTTATAATATGTTTTTATATATACAAATTTTATTGAACTTTTCACCGTATTTTTCCTACCTCCTAGGAGCTTTTTCCAAAATTAAATAAAACATAATTTTACCGCTTTTGTGAGTGGAATTTCTAAAATCCGAGAGAAACAGTTAATATCAAGGAGTAAAATGTGGTTCAATAAGATAAAAATAATTTTTGTTGAATAGTAATGTTTTACTTTTATTTACCCCAGTTAAAAGTAAATAGGGTAATTAAGGGTAAAAATGATATTATTATTATGCTAAAACATGTCCTAGTTCTATTAGATAAGTTTAATTCGACCAAAACAAACTTAGGAATAATATATTTCCCTTTAGGTCCACTTGGAATAGATTAGGACATTTATTATTATTTTATTTAAAGAAGAGTTAAAATTGTTAAAATCAATGTTTAATAACTAAAACATATTTAATATAGGTCTATAAATAAGGTAATTTGGACTATAAATATTCATTATAAATCTAAAAAGATTTCCTACATAATGGTATTTTACTTATAATTTTTAGACATTAATTAATTTATTTTATTTATGACACGATGATGATCCAGTAATTACCCTATAAATGAAATATTAACAATATTGATGTTATAAATACCCATATAAATGTAATTTGAGACTTTTTATGAATTAAAATAATTTTATAGTTTAATATGACATATTAGTATTGATTTAATTAAATTTTTTATAACTAATCATGCTGTTATGTTTTTCACAAAAATCAATTACCAAATAGTGTCAAAATTGACATAAAATAGTTTTTAGAAAAAAATATTATATTATTAATTGTTATTTTATTCCTAAAAATCAAAGGTTTAGAAAAATGATTTAGATAAGGTTATATATATTAATAATTAACCACTTGGGGTTCGTTTGGCTTGTTATTGTATGTTTATTAACCATATAGTGTAAGAAAACAAGAAGACACGGTAATAGTTAAATTATTTAACTAAGAGTTAAATCTAAATGATAAGGTTAAAATAGTAATGTAAACATGTCTAAAATCTATTTGTTTAGAGTATTTAGACCCATAACCACCTTAGTTTCTAAATAAATAAATTTTGAGCTATTAAAAATTGAATATGACTTTATTATAAAATAATATTTTATGTTTTTCCTAAGGTGCCCCTCTCCTCCCTTATAAAAGGGCACATCATCCCTCTCCACCTCACACCACATTGAGCCTTAAATCTCGTCCAAACCAGGAAACTTTCTATTATCCACTTCCCTAGAAATATCCTACAGGTACTGGTATTCTTTAAAGACCATTTTTATTTCCCTAAGTGAAGGTTAAGAAGAGACGATTCAAAGAAGAGGTAATGTCCTTTACCGATTCATTCAACTTTATTTTTTCTTCTACATATTCTTCATTAGTTGTTTCATTATGAAGTAATAACATCAGTATCCATCATATACTGATATGTTATTATAAATATGAAACAACCCTATTTCTCTTTCTCTCCATCCTACGGAAAATGAAACCACCACGCGTGCGTACGTACGGAACACCGTCTCCACGCCGTGGTGTAATCTGTTTTCCACCACCACATTACTTGGATGGGTATAATGGTGTAAATAAAAAACTATATATGATTATTGTAAAGTTATATTGATTATGAAATAGTATACATACACTTTAATACAATTCCACGATCAGGGGAACGATATCATCGCTCGTGCATACGTACAACCTACCTTCTCCACGATGTGATGCGACTCGTTCGACATGATATTCAATGCATAATGATTATATAAATGACTTTAATGAATAAATATGATATATAATAGACTAATAACATTATGGAAATGAGGTATCTATAACTTAAAAAGAATAATAAGAATTTATTCGACAAAACAAGCATAAGAACAAAAAGCAATAAACACCCGAATAACTAGTAGCAATGAAATATTACTAATAAGAATCTAAGAATATGACCATATATTATATCATAACAATGAGTAAGATTCTAGAGTAAGTCAATAACATTATTTAAATCATTATATAGGAGGTTCAGACACGTACGAAGCAAATGAGACCTAAGGTAAGGGAAAATATCGTAATCTCATTTTTAACCGACATTGTTTATACTTCAGAATTTACTAGGGAATATTTATCATCCACATCCATGTTTAGTCAATATGTAATATTATTTCTATCCTCCTACAATTTTTTAAATCCAATTTTACCCATTGGTGTGTTTTTATTAAAATATATGAAATGAATCTTTTGTCGTTTTTAGAACGAGGTACTTTTTGACTTTTCTGGCCAAAGTACGAGAAGAATGTTTATTTTAACTTATAAGGAACGAATGGATTTTGATGATTTCATAGAAAATTATTTACATTAATCTTAAATTTAAAGTTTTCAAGTTTATTGTTAATCATATTCTTTTAGTTTAAAATTGAATGACATGTTAAGAGAGGAAAAATGCTTTTGAAGTAGAAAGGATATTTTCCTCAAGAATGGAGTTCTAGTATTTTCTCAAAATTATTTTCCGTCTAAGATAATATGGGTTTCTATTTATATCCCTATTTTTACATTTATTTGATTATGATATTATGGAATTATTTTTATGATATCCTTTTTATATTATATAGATTATGTTATGATGACATATTGTTTAAGAATCCCATTTTTATTAAATGGGTTATGCTATGATGTGTGATTTATGATCTTGTGGAACACATAAGAATGGTTTCATTATGAGATGGGTGGGACCAATATCTCCCTAAAATGAATTGGTTAAATATTTATATCTCATGAGATAGACATGGCTGGAATGATAAGTTAATTTGGTTCAGTGTTACAGGACTGGAATGAGGATTGAACTCAATTCAGAAAGGGATTTTGTCCACTAAGATGGTCTTAGAAGAAATACCTTGGGTACTATGGAAATCATATCGTGTGCTTAATGGATTTCCACAATTACATGTTTTGTTCCCATGCTATTTTATCATGATTTATGTTCCTTTATGATATATGCCTCACGTATTTCCAAGGTTTATGTATTTTCTCAAGATTTTGATGTTTAGATTTTATATTCAAGTATTTTCATTCAAATGTTAATGGATTGTTTTATGTTCTCTATGTTTACACTTACTGAGCATTTAAGCTCACCCTTTTTATGTTTTCATTTTCCCCAGTATATAAAGAAAATTTTAAGGTAAGAAAACAATATGGGAAGATCTTTATGGAAGATGTTGAAGATCTTTCACCAGGATTAGAAGATTATGTTTAATGTTTCCAAAGAAAGTAAACTATTACAGTCCTTTGGTGTCTGTTTTTTTATGTATTAGGTATTGCACAAAAGTAATGTAATGTCCATGTATGTTAAGATAGGGTCTCTACACTTGGTATCAGAGGAAATGTTTAGTCATCATTTAGAATCTAGGATGCGAAAACTTTAGTGAGATCCCTAAGGATATTTCTAAGGTATGTCTAGGGATGTCCCTAAGGTTAAGTATAAGTATATGTTATAGTCCTAGAATTACGGTAAAAATATTATAATTAACCCTAAGATGTTATATATTGAAGGTACTCCTCCTTTATTATGTTTTTTCCCTAGTATAATTTTTTCTTCTCACACTATTATCTTTGGGTTTTAGATGATGGATGAAACCTTAAGGAAACGTGTTGATCAATGTAATGGACAATGAAATTATTGTCCTTATGAACAAACCAATGTTATGGGAGATGGAGTGAAGAATCTTATTTCTCTACTTACACAAGCTGCGAATCATTATGGACTTCCAAATGAGAAGATAATGGAACAATATTCTATTGGGTCATTCATGAGGAAACGTCCACCTTATTTCAATTGGTCTTCTGATCCACATGTTGCTGAAAAATAGAATAGTACCATTGAAAAAATATTTTCCATACTTTGTTGTACAGAGCATGAAAAATTCATTTTGGATGTTTACCGGTTAGAAGGTGAAGCAGACCGGTGGTGGACTCTAATTAAGAATACAAGGCCTCAAGATGAAATTGAATCCATGGAATGGGATGAGTTCAAGAACATGTTTTTCAGTAAGTACTTCCCTCGTATTCTTCGAACAATGATGGAAAAGGAGTTCCTTGAGCATAAGTAGAAGGATGATGAATATGTTGGTATATACGAAGTAAATTTTACAAGACTTGCAAGGTATTCATCTGGATTTATCATCCAACCTGAAATAAAAGTTGATTGATTCTTCAGTGGTTTAAAACTAAGTCTTCAAAGGGAATTATCTATAAGATACTTTAGTAGCTATGAAGAAATTGTGCATTGTGCTATCATGGTAGAAATGGAAGTTGGTGTTACATATCAATCTCATGGTTTTGACAAGAAACAAAATATGGAGTTCAAGGATAAATCTCATAATAATGCTGAAAAGAAGATGAATGTTTCTTTATGCTCAAAGTGTGGAAAGAAGCATAGTGGAGATTGTCTAAAAGGGACTAGAAAATGTTTTAACTGTGGAAAAGAAGGTTATCGAGTAGCTGAGTGTCGAACTAATGGAAAAAGGGTTGCTAATAATGTGAATAAATAAAAGACTACAGGGAACGCACCACCAGAACTTCAATGTTTCAAGTGCAAGGAAATGGGGCATTATGCTAATCAATTCCCTAATACAAGGGTTAATGATGATCAACATGAGGAATATCTTAAGGCAAAGGCTAAAGGAAGTGACATGCGATCACTGTGTGCGATGTTGAGTATGAAAATGATGTTGTGTAATGATTAAGTGTTTATGTAATGGGATTTCAGAATAGTATCATGGAATCTCATTTATGGTATCATGGAATTTCGGAATGTCAATATTTTGGTTTTCAATAATTATATGGCACTAGTAACCATGAAAAGTGATTGTAATATTATTGGAAAGATGATGATATGCGCATAAGGAATGTATTAGGAGAAAATAATATGTTTGATAGTATTAATGAGCTAATGACTGATATAAGGAAAGGTGATATCATGGTTTGAGTATATAGAAATTTTGAGATTTTGGTATGTGGAAAGAGTTAACTTTTGACAGCATTCAAGTTTTTACTAAAGTTCAATGGTTATTCATTTTTCAAGAGAATATATGATTAAGGTATTCACATGTTTGGAATGTGACCAACAACAAGAAATATCATATGATATATGGAGGATACATGATGGTATTTACATGATTGGTAGAATGACATCTCAAGTAATATTGTTCATTATACTATGAGATTAGACAGATGTGTTTTGGATAAACCTAAAGATTGGAATAGATTAAGTTAGACATCAGATAATATTGTTTAGGTCTAGAAAATATTGTCATGTTATAATAGTATAGTTTTAGAAAAATGAAAACCCATAGGATGAGAAACAACCCATTGTGTTGGACAAGGCTATAGGAATTTAACCCACAACTGAAGTACGACATGCCTTTATCACTTACTACTGGATGACAAGAAGTCCCTGGTTAGTAAGAACGAGTTTTATTTTATTAAGCAGTATGATAGATGAAGTATAAGTCAATTTTTGGAATCAGATATGATTAACCTCACCATAGATGGACTTATGTATATTTGATAACTTTTTCTATCCTTTTGTTTGAGACAAATGGAATGACCCATCATTCTATCACATGATCTGATAACACTTCAAAAATAAAAAATTCAACTTCATTTCTTTCAGAGAAGAAGTGGAAATTGTTCATGGCACAAAAAACAGTATGATTGTACCAAAATCAAGTAAATATTTCTTGTAATTCAACAATTCATCAAATTTAGAGAAATGATCCTGAAAACCAAAAATGTTGTCTAGTGTCTTTATATCCCATGAATCAGATGGTACCTTAAATCATCACAAATTTATGGCTTTGTGATTTTTGGATTTTTCATAGCCATGTTCTATACCACTCTCCATCAGAACTTGATGGTTAGATCTTTCTTCCATATCCATATTTTCACCTATGTTATTCTATGTGGAAAACCAGTGATGAGTTAATTTGGGTAACCGTTACGTTTCACACATTAGTTTTATAATTAATCTTTAGTATTCTTTTTTATGATGTATTTCTATAAATGAAACATTAAATTAGTAAATGATTTATAACCTCGACGTATTTCGAGGGAGAAATTCATTTTAATGGAGGTAGAATGTAACACCCCGAGATTTTATAAGATATATTCCTTTTAATTTCTTTTATATATTCTATTATATGCTACACCAAGATTATCTTGAAACACCGTATTAACTTGCAGTATATGCAACACTAATCTTGAAGCATGTAACACACAATTTCAAGTTTGTTTGATAGAATTTATTCTACACAACATTGAGTTTAAATATATGTATATATATTCAATGTATAAATGAAATATGGTTAGATTCTATTATACACAACAACAAAAGAATCTTTCACTACACCCAACCCTGACATGGATTGCATTATACGCAATCACGACTTTCCACGATAGTGTGTGTTTTACGCAATACCGAGTGTCACTAAACGAGATATTATTATAATATTATTATGAACAAACCATTATGAATAGTAATACTCACTTTTTGAAATTTTATAAATTTTTTCTTTAAAACTGGACTTCATTTTTGGATTCGAAATTTCAAATTTATCCTAGGGTAAATTTTTTGTATTTTTCTGAAAACTTTTAATTTTTGATGAATAGTGAAAACACTGGGTTACTATTTAAAAATCGATTTTATTTAAATAATTATTTATTTTATCAAAATTTATTTTAGGAAAAAATTGATACATAATACCTGTATAAGTTCAATGTAATTCATTGGAGTTTTTTATAATAATTTTCGATATATAAAAATTTTATTGAACGTTTCACCGTCTTTTACCTACCTCCTAGGAGCTTTTTGCAAACTTACATAAAAGATAATTTTACTGCTTCTTTAAGTGGAATTTCAAAAATCCGAGATGCGTGGTTAATATCAAGGACTAAAATGTGGTTCAATAAGATAAAAATAATTTTTGGTGAATATTAACTTTTTACTTTTATTTACCACGGTTAAAAGTAAATAGGGTAATTAAGTGTAAAATAGATATTATTGTTATCCTAAAATATGTCATAATTCTATTGGATAAGTGTAATTAGACCAAAAACCACCTTAGGTTAAAATATTTCCCTTTAGGTCCACTTGGATTAGATTAGGAAATTTATTATTATTTTATTTAAAGAAGAGTAAAAATAGTTATAATCTAAGATTAATAAATAAAAAATATTAAATATAAAGCTATACATAAGATAAATTAAACTATAAACATTCATTAGAAAGATAAAAAAAGTTTCTACATAATGGTATTTTATTTATAATTTTTAGACATTAAATAATTTATTTTATTTATGACCCAATGATGATGCAGTAATTATCGTATTAATGAAATATTAACATAATTGATGTTATAAATACCCAAATAAATGTAATTTGAGACTTTATATGAATTAAAATAACTTTATAGGTTAATATGAAATATTAGTATTGATTTAATTAACTTTTTTCGAACTAATAATTCTGTTATGATTTTCACAAAAATCAATTACCAAATAGTATCAAAATTGTCATAAAATAGTTTTTAAAACAAATATTATATTATTAATTGTTATTTTATTCCTAAAAATATAAGGTTCGTCCAAATGCCTTAGATAAGGTTATATATATTAATAATGAACCATTTGGGATTCTTTTGGCTTGTTATAGTATGTTTTTAACCATATAGTGTAAGAAAACAAGAAGACACGGTAAAAGTTAAATTATTTAACTTAGAGTTAAATCTAAATGATAAGGTTAGAATAGTGACCTAAACTTTTCTAAAATATATTGGTTGAGAGTTTATCGACCCATCCCCACCTTATATTATAAATAAATCAATTTATAGCTATTAAAAACCGAATATGACTTTATTATAAAATAATATTTTAAATTTTTTCTAAGGTTCCCCTCTCCTCCCTTATAAAAGGGCGCCTCCTCCCTCTCCTCCTCACACCACTTTGAGCCTTCAAGCTTGGCCAAACCATGCCAGTTTCTCTTCTCCAATTCCCTAGAAACATCCTAGAGGTCCTGGTTCTCTTCAAATTCCAACTTTAGTGCCCTATGTGGAGGTTAGGAAGAGGTGCTTCAAAGAAGAGGTAACGTCTGTTACCGATTCTTTCAACTTTATTTCTTCTTATACTTCTTCATATTTAGGTTTTTCATTATGAAGTAATAACATCAGTATCACACATATACTGATATGTTATTATAAATATGAAACAACCCTACTTCACCTTCTATCTATCCTATGGAAAACGAAATCACCGCGCATGCGTACGTACAGAATATCGTCCCCATGCCGTGGTGTAATCTGTTTTCCACCACCACCTTACTTGGATGGGTATAATTGTGTAAAGAAAAAAATATAAATGATTATTGTAATGTGATATTGATTCTGAAATAGTATACATACACTTCAATACAATTCCACGATCATGGGAACGATATCGTCGCTCGTGCGTACGTACGGCCTGCCGTCTCCATGATGTGATGTGACTCCTTCTACATGATCTTCAATGAATAATGATTATATAAATGAATTTAATAAATAAATAAGATTAATATTACACTAATACCATTCTTTAAATGAGTTATCTATAACCTAAAAAGAAGAATAAGAATTTATTCGACAAAACACTCATAAGAACAAAAAGCAATAAACACCTGAATAACAAGTAACAATGAAATATTACTAATTAGAAGATAAGAATATGACCATATATGATATCATAACAATGAGCATGATTCTTTAATAAGTCAATAACATAATTTAAATAATTATACAGGAGGTTTGGACACGTACGAAGCAAATTGGACCTAAGGTAAGGGAAAATTTCGTAATCTCAATTTTCACCGAGTTTTTTTATACATCAGAATTTACTGGGGACTATTTATCATCCACATCCATGTTTTGTCTATATTTAATATTATTTGTATCATCCTAAAATTTTTTAAATCCAATTTTACCCATTGGTTAGTTTTTAGTAAAAGATATGAAATGAATCTTTTTTCTTTTTTAGAATGAGGTACTTTTTGACTTTTCTGACCTAAGTACGAGAAGAATGTTTTTTTACTTATACGACATGAATGGATTTTTATGATTTCATAGAACATTATTTCCATGAATATTACTTTACATGTTTTCAAGTTTATTTTTAATCAACTTCTTTTAGTTTAAAATTGTATTAAATGTTAATAAATGAAAAATTCTTTTTAAGTATAAAGGATATTTTCCATAAGAATGGAGTTCAAGTATTTTCTCAAAATTATTTTC
This sequence comes from Viscum album, assembly GCA_963277665.1. Lineage (NCBI taxonomy): Eukaryota > Viridiplantae > Streptophyta > Magnoliopsida > Santalales > Viscaceae > Viscum > Viscum album. Next base: position 828,323,290 of record OY728162.1, read on the forward strand.
CATCTAAGATAATATGGGGCTCTTTTTCTATACATATTTTTAAATTTATTTGATTATGATATGATAGAATTATTTTTATAATATCCTTTTTATATTATATGGATTATGTTATGATGGAATGATGTTTAAGAATCCCATTTTTATTACATGGGTTATGCTATGATGTATGATTTATGATCTTGTGGAACACATACGAATGGTTTCATTATGAGATGGGTTGGACCTATATCTCCCTCCAATGCATTTGGTAAAGATTCATATCTCATGAGATAGACATGGCTGTAACGGTAAGTTAATCCGATTCAGTGTTATAGGACTGGAACGAGGAGTGAACTCGATTCAGAAAGGGACTTTGTCCACTAAGATGGTCTTGGAAGCAATGCCTTGGATACTATGGAAATCATACGATGTTCTTAATGGTTTTACACAATTATATGTTTTTTTACCATGATATTTTATCATGATTGATGTTCCTTTATGATATATTCCTCACTTACTTCCAAGATTTATGTCTTTGCTCAAGATTGTGATGTTTAGATTTTATGTTCAAGTTTTTTCATTCAAATGTTTATGGATTGTTTTATGTTCTCTATGTTTACCCTTACTGAGCATTTGAGCTCACCATTTTTATGTTTTCCTTTCCCCAGGATATATATAAAAGTTTTAGGTAAGAAAACAAAAGGGGAAGATCTTTATGAGAGATGTTGAAGATATTTCACCATGGTTAGAAGATTATGTTCCATGTTTCCAAAGAAACTAAACTATTACGATCCTTTGGTGTCTGTTTTTGTTATGTATTAGGTATTCTGAAAATGTAATGTAATGTCCATGTATTTCAAGATTGGGTCTCTAAACCATCATTGAAGAGTCTTAGAGGAGGATATTTTGTAGAATATATTCTAAAAAATGTATAGAAGTTATGAGTATTTGGATATTCCATTCAGTCTTATTAACACTCATGTGGTGTTTACATATTTGAGGAATTAGATCATTTAATTTTTATTAGAATACATCATGGTTGTTATTGTGGATGATATTTTGGTGATTTCAAAGACTAAATATGAATTTAGAGATCATTTTGATATTGTTCTTATAACTCTGAATGAATATAATATGTATTGAATGAAAACTAAATTCCAATTTTATATCTGAAAAGTGAGTTTTTTAGGCCATGAAATAACTGAGATAGGTATATCATGGAATCATAAATATTTTTAGATAATTATTTCCTTAGATAAACCAATAATGTGTTTTAGATTTACATCTTCTTTTTTTATGGTTATCATAGAAATGTCATTCCAGATTTCTCCAAGATACCATCTCATATGTTAGAGTTGAACCATAAGGGAAATGAGTTTGAATAGAATGATAATTCTCGATGATCATTTGAATAAATTAAATTGAGGGTGACTTTATATCTGGTTTTTATTCCTTTTGAATCAGTTTTTGGTTACCACATGTGTTTTTATGCCTCATCTATAGGATTATAAGTGCCTAAAGTATATTTCTTCCTAAAGGAATATAATACTATAAGAGAGATGTTTGGTTCGGTGTCTTCACAATTTTGATTTTGATATTTCATACACACCTAGAAAATAGAATGTGGCCACTAATTTAGATATAAATAATTTAACGATGTAGACCAAGAAGGAATCTATGGAATAATGATATTTGATGATTTTATTAAATAAGATGTGTTTGGACGTAGAATTAGGTGATGTGAAGGTGATATTTTCTTGTGTGATGTATAATTCTTTATTTTATGGTTTTATTCCTCGTGGACAAAAAATAGATACTTATTTTTATTATTTTAGTTAAATACTCTATGTTAATGTGACCCTAGGTGATTGGAATAAATCTCTTTATGTTTTTTTCCTTTATGAGGTAGATTGGACATTCTAATATCTTTTCAGAGGAAATTGATGGATAGTTAAAATTAGTCCAATTTGTCCATACACCTTGTTACTAATAAGATGAATCAGGACTATAGATATTAGTATCAGTTGTTGGGGATGAGTTAGTTGATTGGGGATATTTTATCATGATGCCTTAACTAAAAAATATTAATTTAAATCACCAATGATCTGAAAGTTTTTTTCCTTTTTGAATTATAGTATGTAAGTGGGATTAGAAATCCATGGACTTCATTATCGGATGAGAATATAATAATATTAGTAAACATATTATTGGTTGATCATTTATTTACAATAAAATTCATATCATTTCCTTCACATTAAGCAGATAACAAATGTAGATGATCTTGGGAACATATATATCTAAAGGATCCAGAAGATCTATAATGTACCTTCAATTGTTAATAATAATAGTTATGTGAGATTTAGATATTGGTTTTGGAATGGTTTATATGAGGCGTTAGGTACACAATTGAATTTAACCATAGTATATCATGCTGAGACTGATAGACAGATGGAGTGATCCATTTTGATTCTTTATGATATGCTTCAGGAATGAATTATTTATTTTTATAGTTCACGGGAATAGAATAGGACCTTATTTTAGTTTCACTACATAACAGTTATCATTATTTTATTAAAATATGACCCTTTGAATAAATTTATGGGTATATGTTAAAATATACATTATTTTGTTAAGATTTAAGACAACAGTCTTTGTTTAGACCATATCGTGTTCAATAAATTAAGATGATTTTTGAGTTTATATGAAATATGTTAGCGACAAAAAATATTCAATAGAAATCCTATGTTTACTATCATCAGTTACAGTTAGATTTTGTAGTATGTGATTGGATTTTTTTTTAAGGATTCACCTCATTTGGGATATATTCATTTTAGATGATATTGAAATTTGGTGACCGGGGTTTTTGGATCCTTCAAAATCAATTATCATATTGGAATGGTGGGATATTAGTTGGACTTAATTTCTCAGTTAACAACAATTTGTGAAGTGTTTCATGTTTTCCAACTAAGGATGTATCAACCAGACCCTCCATAATTGTCAAAAAAGAATATATTTATCTTAATCCCAACACCTTAGTGTATGAGATCCCAATTTAGGTTATGGATCATCTGAATTAGGTTTTTTGTGGTGAAAAGTTTCCATTGATATATGTAATATGGAAAAGTGGATGGGTTAGAAACATGGTGTGGGAATCTAAAGCATTGATGATGCAGTATTGGCCTTTTTTCTTTGTGAGTTCAGAATGCTAAGATCATTCTAGGTATCAAAATTGACATGGTGGAGATAATTTTGACACCCTCTACATCACCTGTATGTTATGTTTTGGGACACTTTTATCACTATCATTGTTCTAACTATCTTCATAAGTTAGGGATAAAACATTTTTAATATGTGGAGAAAAAGGATAGGAATATTACTTAAGATAAGTTAATAGTAACTATGAGATAATCATGAAATATGAATTTGTTGGTTCCAATGAAATTTTGAATATTTTTATCACGTTTATCTAACTGAAAAAGAATTCTAGGGAAACCATGTTAGAGGATTGGTTTGGATATTGAGGAAACATCACGACTATCATGCAATTTTTCTAAAAATGTGACTATTCCTAGGTAACTATACACTTTATTTTTTTAAGGGATATTTGTGACCACATGGTTAGTTCGCAGATTATCTAACTGTGAATCCAAAATATGTGTCTCATATGGGTTTTATAAAATTAGAAAAATTCCAAGACTCCATCAGTTGTTTTTACACAAATTTTAACATATTCCTCCATTAGTTCAACCCATACTTTACATGACACTCAATAATTATCTCCCCTTTTTATCATGGTGATTTTCTATCTATTTGGGTGGATCTCTTCAAGGTATTTGAGAATATACACTAGATTTCTAGTATTTTCTCTAGATCAACCCTCATTATATCTTCCACGTAACTCATTAGAACACTAATGTGGAATCACCAAATGATATACGGTGTTGGGTGAGGAACTAATTATTTCACTTATAGATATATGATTATGAATACTGGATATCTTTATTTCTATTCAACTTTTTAAAGGAATCTATGTTTTTTCCATTGGTGATATAGGTGTCTCTAAATAATTTTAATCTCTCATTGCACAACATATAATTTTTTTTCTTTGGTTTGGATTATGGAAATGCTTGGTTTAATATCAATCTGGTATAATTTATATAGTTTCATCTTTATTGGAAAAGAAAATGGTTTAATAATGGTTTTATTTAAAAATAGTTTTACACACTTCATGTGTTTGATGAAACCCCTAAAATATGGTATTTAATCAAAAATGGTCATTCAATAATGAAATACATAATTTATTTCTTGTAAATGTTTTTTATAAAATTTTGGGCATAATTTACTTGATCTTCATTTGAAAACATGGCACATGGGGACCTTGTGTTCATCAAGTTATGGAAATATGAAAATCATAGTATGTTTGTCACCTCTGTGGGTTATGGTTATGGTACAGATACATTTTGGAAGGAATCAGTATCACTAGGTTTCAAAATATTTCATCTTACTGTTACTTTTTTTACTAGTTACATGTTCTCATAGGATAGAGCCAAATTATTCTTGGTTTTATTCATGATAATGATATTTCATGCTTTAAATTCTTACATGATTCTATTTTTGGATATGAATGATCTTGATCAATTGAACCATGTTATAATTCATATATATTTCCATATTCTTATGAAATTGAATATGAATTGTTTTAAAGAAAACCCAATGGGTTTTTTATGATAAATGTTTTCAAATAAAACATATTTCCATATTAATAGTGGAATATTATAGATATTTTAGATAAAGTTTTTTATTTTTGAAAATATAAATTTAAATGGTGTCCTTTTTACGACTTTCCTCTTTTCTAGTAATATCTCATCCCTTGTAGTGATTTTAATCCTTCTCATTTCTGGGAATGAATTGTTGTTTTGGAGAGTTGGTGTATTATTAGAACTCTAATATGGTGGGGATACCTCCATTGATGATTCTTTTGTGGGGTTTTAACAATATTTTACCAAGCTTGTGCTTTCACATTGAGATGAAGCTATGGAATTTGGTAGGGGATTGTATTTTAAAACTCATGATATAAATATAGTTTTCCACTTTCGGGAACACCATATGTTTGATAAAATTCCCCAATATAACTTATTATGGGATTTCAATTTATAAAAGATTTTTTAGATCTATAAAATAATTTTCAATGTACACACTTAGTTTCTATTGGTATTATTAGACAATAACTAATGGGTTTTAGTGGGTTTTGGATGTTATGATTTATTTTCAGTAATGTGTATGGTTTTAAAAGTGTGTAATAATAATTTGGTTTCTCATGCAATATTATAAGGCACTGTTTGAACTTGATTAAATGGTTTTAATGGTCAACCTTGAAATATTTTGAGTGAGAAATAAATATTTGAGGACATATATATCTACATTGGATGTATCATTTTGAAATATATATGAATATATTGATGGGGTATGTTAAGAATACATATATTCATGAAGCCTCCATTTTTTAGAAGTATATTTATGAAGAGGCTATGGTGTTTTTTACAAGCTACTTGTCTGTAGTGAAGAACATTGGTTTTCCTAAATCTCACCATGAATGTGTCAATTATGGGAGAAAGGGGATATGTGGCTTGAAATTAAAATCATAAACAATTGAATAGATAAATAAGATACATTTACAAATCATGAATAACATAGACGATGCTCATTCATATATAACATTTCATATTAATTTGTGGAAATAATTTTATCCAAAAAATAAATATATGTGGATTTTTAATGAGCCTAATTTTTTTTTCAATGGTTTAAAGAGACCATTATTGGTAGATCATATGAATCAGAAAAAGTAATATGCTTAGTGGATTATCTGAGTTAAAATTTTATGAAATGGTTCGAGTACTACATTAATGGTTATACATTTCATATGAAATATTAGGACACCAATAGTTATGTTTATATTAGCAGTGTATTGGTGTTCGTATAATCAATTCTTTTTTCATCTTCCAAAGGAAATAACCAATCTCTACATAAAATACATATTATGGAGTCGTTGAAGAACATTGGGAGTTTGATTGCATTAAATTTCATATTCTATTGTTTAACTGAAAACAGTTAATCGGTAACAACATTGTCAGGCATGATGAATTTGGAATCAAACTAGTTAATCTAAATCGATTGGAATACATATATTACACATTTATTATGGTAATAGATGAAATTTGTTTATCACTTCTTAGTCAATATGATATGTAGTGGTTTATTTTTTCACAAGGGGAAAATAGTATGTTAGTGATGATAAACTTGATAAAAATGATTATTTATGTGAGATCCGTACATCCATGTAAACATTAATAGATAATATTGATTAACATTACATAGACATGGTTTGTGCCATATAGAATGATCATGATTATTAAAAATGAAAAAAAAATCCATTAGTACATTCCAAATATTATAGGAAAAATTTGATTATTGTTTGTTCACTTTTTTAAATTGATTTATTATATTAGTATAGAACAGTTTACCATTTTTACCCTCACATTACTTATCTACTAATTCATTTTGTTGATGAAAAATATTTTATATCTAATATGTTAATTTGAAACAAAAATATTGTATAATAATATAATCAAAAATTATTTTTTCTGGTGAATAAAAGGAATTATTAGGTTGGACCATTTTTACTGTGTAGAAAACATTTTTGGATTTGATTTCATTTTTTATATGTCATTCCTACACTCCTAAATTTTGATTGAAATGTAGTTAACTATTAAAAATATGAATAAAAATTCGTTATGTTTAGTTTAATTTACATTTTTTTACAATTTTCCATTTTTTATTTACATTTGTATGAAAGAGTTGGTTTTTTAGATTTGTGTACTTACTTTTTGTTGCTTTTATTTGTTGGATAATGAAAGATTAATAATCTAATCCACCGCATACTTCTATAGATAATCATACTCGTACATCTGGGGATGAATGTACACATTTTTTTTATTAGCCTCATCCTCCATTACACGAGACATCTACTTCTATGGTGCCAAAGAAGTGTTTTTGGTTTTAAAAATGTGACAACACACTGTTAGTAAAATTATTAATTACACGCAGCTACGACCAAATGATATTGGTATAATATAATGATAATGATATTCCAAGAGGTCCAAATTCTAAACAATTCAATAATTTTATAGCAGTGCATGCTAATAGAAAATTTGGTATTTTGATTGAATATTTGATATGTTTTCACAAATTGACAATATATAACTTCTGGGAGACCGTTTTGGTATGTTTGTTTGTTTTTATTTTACTTATCTTAAATTTTTTATAGTAATACATGTTTTCCCACTTTCCTATCAGATGCCTTATGATATACCTGACACTGGAGGATTTTAGAGGAATTTTTTATCATTGTCTACCAGAATATGGATGGATATTAAATTAACCCTCAAATAACATTTCATTTTTGGGAATATACAACATCATAATCCATATAATAAATATCCATTTTTATATGAAGATACATGGAATAAATTGCTTAAAGTAGAAGATGAGAAGCATTTTTTGGATAGTGAAATGTTACATATGAATGTTTTTTGTATTAATAATTGTATTGATGAATTATTTATTCTTAATTCTTAGTAATCGAGGAGATATCATCTAGAGATCCAATATTTAAGTATATACCCTCATTATTTATCTTAGGGAGGGTGTACATTATTGGAATAAATAATTATGGATGAAAATTTTACACTACCGAGAGTTGAGTCGTCTGGTTCTGCAGATGCTAACCCTCCCCCCCCTCAGTAGACATGAAAAATGGAAGAGGTTTGAGGTGAGTAAAAAAGGAAAATATCTTACGGCATATTCCAGGGTTTTACCTAATAGAATTTTAATATGTTTATGTTATTTATTTATTTATGTTAAATAAATTATTTATATATTGTATTTCATTATGGATTTTTTCAAATATTTCAAACAGGATTCTCTTGAGGAGCAGAGAACACTGAGTTCCTTTATAGCTGAGGGTAAGAGAGAAATTTTATCTACATCATTGGGAAAGCCCAAACACCATTGTCATGTATAAGGATAACCAGAAAATGTATCAGTGAAATAAGGGTTTCCATGTTCTAAAGATTCATCAATAGAGGATGTTTTAAAAAATAGAATATTTGGAAGATAAATATCATGAGATTCATGTGATGAAGGAGGACAAGGTCAGAGCTTCAGAACAATCGTTATTTCCAAACATGCAAGGACAGTTTCTGATAGCTAATACAACCCCTCCACCTCCTCTAATAGCTCCCAATACTCCACCGCCAACTGTAGACCAATCTTCTTCTAATCATACTCTTACACCGCTCCTTTATAGCTTCCCAGTTGTAGTGAGTTATATGTTGATAATCCCCAACATCATATTATTTCATATGGGATGATATTTTATATTGGTGATACCATTAATTTTCAATAAATAAGGATAAAGCATCATAAGGTAATTGAATACGATATTATAGATAAATCAACAAGAATACCTTTACATACTGATGAGGTGAGTACATTTGTACCGTGTTTCGACAACTTCTTTGTATAGACATATTTATTTGTTCGACATATTACCATAGAGGTATGAGTATATTTTATAATTAATTTATTTTTTATATTAAATGTTTTTTAACATATTAATTTTTCTATCATTGTTTATGTTTTTACAAAAATACATTAATTGTTAATAAGTATTGTATTGATATCAACAAATAAAAAGTTTTATGAATTCAGAAACAAATTCTACTAGTCTGGAATGATTTTAGACATGTTAAAATTTATTGTTGGATGTTTATAAGATTCGAATTGAAGCTAGAATTAATGGGTGTGCAATGATTTTGGAACTTTTGGAAAACAATATCATGGAGCTTGTAACTATAGATCAGTTGGGCATTGACATGATGCATGTTTTTTCAAAGTTATTTTTAGCATAAATATTTTTTTGCATTTAATTTTTTGAAGACTTATAATTATGTTTGTTTTTAATTATGTTTCTTTATAAAATTTTTATAGATCATGAAAATACAAGAGTATATGTATTTATTGACCCATAGTATATTTCACCTATAGGGAGGACAATGACTGATGTAGATAGAGTAGTTTATATTGCTCAATGATTTAAAATTAATGGAATTATTCAGTGTGAGATATTTCATTATTTTTAATATTATTAAACATATATCTCACAAAGAGTTATATATCCCATAGCATAATAACCACTATCCTTAAATTTTCATTTATATCAATGTAAATTGGATTTTGGGTGTCTTTTAATGGTATAAAGAACATTACTGGATATGTTTTATCCATAGTGAAGTGTGAGGAACTTTTTTGAGGGTATTGGAAACCTTTTTTTTTAAATATTTAATACTTTTTTATATTATATTGACTCTTAGAATTATTTTATTTATGTTAATTTAAAATATGGAATGGAATTTATTTCGAGATACAATAATAAATTTGATCACCAAGATCATATATTTAAAATAAAAGGTGTATTTTCATTTACATTTACAAATTTTTGTATATATTGCTAAAAAATGTTATTTTGAATTGGAAAAATCCTTAAAAAACATTTTCATAAACAATAAATAATAATAGAATGTGGATATTATGTTTTAATGTTTATGTAATAAAAAATTTCAACTGGTACAATTACAAAGTTCAATAAGGTTAGATTTCTTTATAAATGTTTCCTTAATATTTCAAACGTTTTATTCAAAATACATGTTAAATGATTTCATTTTAATTTGTAAATTTTTGATGATCCTCTCACCCATATTGTATTAGATTTGAGACACTGAAAAATTAAATGGGAAAACAATTTCACACGTTTTGCTGTATTTTAATTTATTTGCATATATATTGAAAAAATAAAGTTCTAATTGCATGTGTATTTTGTTTGTTGAATTTCTGATTTTTATACTTGTTTTCTGGTATTTCTAAATGATATATATATTTCATGTTCTTACGAGATAAAAAATATTATAAAAATCTATTTTTAAACAAGATTGATTCAGTTTTTGTTTTTAAATATTATTCATGGTGAATAAGGAAGAATCCTACTGAGACTTTACGTTCGATTATATAATCATTTCTGGTTATTTTTCAACTATTTATTTCTCGTGGATTATTCTTTTTTTGAGGTTTGATGGTGACTCATAGTGTCAAATAGAGGTATATTGGTTATTTTTTTCAGTTTCCCTTAGTTAATCATCCATCCTTGTTTTCATTCCATTCCATTATGGGTAGTGTTTATACGAGCGGTGTTATGGATGTTGAATAATTTCGGTTCTTTCATTCAAGGGAGATAAATGTGAGAGTGATTTTTTATTCATGGATTATTATCTATTTATACATGATTATTTCTTTATCATGGGAATCCAATGTATGTATGCATCATGGTATGATATTCGATAAAATTCCCACGTCAATTTTAATTTATTTTATGGTAAAATTCATTCCACTGAGTTTTTATGATTCTATTGTTCTTTTCACCTAAAAATTTGGATTATGATTCCCTCTAGGCCTTATAATAAACTTGTTGGGTATGTTAGGTGGATGTAAAACACACGTTGGTTCATGGGAATGTTCCTCCTAACCTTCTTATGTTTATGAATACTCCTTGGTATATGTGAATGATAATTATTCTCATTTTTATAATGTTTCTACGTGAAATTGCATGTAATTTGATAAATTAGAATTCATATATGAGGATATGTTTGATATTGAATAATGGTGTTGATGATTTTAAATGGGATGATTAATAGCCTTGCTGTAGATAGGGTTGGGATGGTTGATTATGCATTAGCATCTGCATGGGATATGGTTGTTATGCATTCAGATCCCAAGATCACTAGGAAGTGATGTGAATTATTTTACATGAAAAATTTGATAAAATCAAAGGGTGTTCCGAGTGAAGTAGTGAAGCAACTGAAACATATATTTAGTGATCCGGACAATTGTTTTCCAATAAAAGGAAGTAGTGGGTTTGTCCAGATCAGGATGGGGACTGCTATGGTTCTCTATGCTCTTACCTTGGAGCATGTGATCAAGAGTGTATCTTATGATAAGTCAAGTGCGTCCATGGAGTGTTAGATCTCAGGGTGGATGAAGGGTCCCAACACCACATCCTATATCTCGAGGTGGATGAAGGGTCCCAACCCCATGTCCACAATTGGTCTTGACAGAAAGATCCAGCTCGTTGAATTCACTTATGACCTTCAGAGGAGCAATGCACAGACCATAAAATTGTGGATTCTAGTGACCTGGGCCTGATGGGATAATCCATATCAACATTTCCTCAAACCATGGGAACCCTAACCTCACCTATATCTACAGGATATGAGTTCATGGTCATTAACTGAGCTCCCTTTAGGTACTCACTCCACATCCTTGGCCAAGATGCACCGCTCCAAGTCTCGGCATATGGTTCTCAATTTTCTATTAGTCATTTAGGTATAGCTGAATGGTTGTATATAGGTCTCCCTCTCTATTGGCTTCGTTATTTCTACTTGGGTTTTTGAGTCATTTAAACATGATTCCTCGGTCATTAGAAATTAAGTTCATTTATCTCATTAAATTTCATTTAAAAAAGCTCAAATAATGTGACTCTTTAAGTTATGATGTGGATTTGGTGTATTGAAATGAGGTTTTGGAGATTATTTGGATGATAAAGATTTTTTATGATGAAAACATGAAAAAATAATGTTTATCATAAATAAAATAATTAGATAATGATTTTTTCTTATGCAAAATTAAATATTAATAATTAAATGATTAAACAATTTGAATCAAATATAATGTATAAAAAATAAAACATGAATATTGTGATAATTGTACCAGTTTGACTTATATATTTGACCTTATAGTTGATTTAAATAAAAAAATATGATTATGTTCACCTCTTAAAATTACAAGGATTTATATTTGTAATGAGTGCCTAAACCAGACATTATAGATAATATACCCTCAAAGAATAAAAAATATAGTCCATAACACAATGAAAAAAGTAGTTTCAATGTGTAATTTATATATAAACTTTATAACATATCTTAACCAAGTAGGAATAATAATAACATTAAAAAACATTGTAATAATGAGTTCATGATCATACAATGGTAACAATGTTCTTACTCCAGTCGTCTCACAATAACTAGATAAAAGAAAAAATAGGCCATTATTCAGCCTCATAAAGTTTAACATAATATCCTTGTTTGACAATACTCTAGTCCGACAGACACTCCTCATATTCATGCTCCTATCTCAGACTATCGTCTGATACCTATGATAAAAATTTTAAGAACAATATTTTTTCTACGGGACATGTTGTTGAAGTATCGATGATGGATTTGAGTACGATAAATTAGTGACTGCCACAAAATAACCCTAAAAATTTATTGTTATATCCACATGAATATATGTTTTTTCTCATGTGACGACATCAAATAATAACCCAATTCACGCCATCATATATCCTATTAGAAATCCAAAAACCATACTAGAATTATAGAAATATATAAAATATTAAGGTCAGTTTCAATATGTATTCAAGAATACCATGGTCTCTAACCCTACCATTTTCAACCAATCTCAGTTTCTCTATCATATTAGTTACACAATAGTTCATGATAATAGTTAGTTTGAGTTTGAAGCTAAAAAATTTACCTAGTCCACATGTCACACTAACTATCCTACCTAAATTTTAATGAACCATGAGTCCACATTCAACACTATCTCCCCTAGCCTACAATGGAAAGATCAATGGTTTATATGTCACAGTAGCCCCTTGGAATAAAATGCGTTGGCCCCTTGGTCCACATGTCATAAATTCCCCTAGTCTATAATGTAATGATTCCTTGATTCAACTATCACACTAGACCCTATCCTATAATGCAACATCCATCAAGTCCATATTTCATTCTCACCAACTGAATTATAATGAAATGACCCCTTGGTGGAAATTTTGTGCTGTTCTCTAGACCCAAGTTCACATCAGGTCCCCTAACCCACATTTATATTTTTATCATTAATACAAAATTATATTCTATGGAATATGTATATGTGTGGTTTGGTGATAAAAAACATATAAAATTCTTATCCAATAGTTAAATTTTGAACCCTACTTAATATATATATATAACGAATTTGTCCAAACCATGTAAACGCTTTGGATTAGATTTATTTATTTTTTCTTTTTTTCAACTTAATTTCTATAACGTAAGTAACCAATATGTATGTAGAAATAAAAATAAAATCCAAAACCAAATCATGTTTTTTAAATACCGTGTTTTATAATATACCATGAAAATTACATCATTTAATGATAAAATTTTAGTAATATACATGTTTTTTAAAATGGTAAGGGTCATACATTATTTATTAAATAGAATAAAATAAAGAGATAAGAGGAGGGGAAGAAATGATAGAATCATGCAAAAAAAAACACGAGGACTCAACCAACTCAACCATCCTATCAGTTTCATATTAGTTTTTTTTAATTAAGGTATATTAAAGATTTCATTAACTATTTTATCTAATTTTTAAGAAGTGTGAAAAATAATAATAAATTTACGGAAAAAGTCATTATTATTCAATGATGAAATTGATAATTTTTTTTCTATATTTTGTAGAATACAATTTGAAAAACAATATCAATTCATTATTATATCTAAAAAATATTCAATTATTCAATAAATAAAATAAAATTCATTCATTACAAAAATGTTATATTAATAACATGCATTTTATTTTTCAATGAAATCACCTTAAACATAATTTTTTTTTATTTTAATACATATACATAACTTATATTTATGGAAATCACAAAACAAATAATTTTTTACATAATTAAGAACATATATCTTGTTTATTAATAATTCAATCACAAAATAAGTAGTTTTTTCTTAATTCTAGTGAATGATTCGTATTTATTTTTTAGGAAATCACATTACATATATTGTTTTCCCAATTGAATAACTTCACTTAATATAAATTTTCATCTAATTAAAATTCTAATATTATGTTTCCAATTCAAGCAGGTGTTATTTTTTATAGAATTTAAAATATATTTTTGATTAAATGAAATAGATTTCTTTATTATTATTTTTCATGTAATATAAAAAATATTATACACAGGATGAAATTCATTATTGGTAGGTTTAATATTAAGTTATTAATTAAATAACATATTAATTAACTAATTTGTATAAAACTACTAAAAAAATATGTCCTTCATTGAAGAAAACCTCACATTTAATAATTCCATAAATTTTAAAATTTTCAAAATGTCTGATTAAAGGAAGAACATGTTTTTTATTTTTTTGGATGGAATCACCAACCAAGTGTTTGATGTTCATTTAAATCTTATATCATTTGATTATTTTTAATAGAATTATTATGAAATTTATTTTATATATTTAAATGATTAATATATACCATGTTTATTTTATATGAAACACATAACATATAATATGATATGTATATCAAACCTATAATTGAGTGTTAAAAAATTAGACAGATAATAAAAATAATAAAAATAATTACTTTCAAAAAAATAATTTTGTGTATTTTATTTTTATAAAACATGTTGTCATCAAAGTCATATAAACAACTATAAAATATTTTTATTCTAATTAAAATATTTATAGAATGATACGTTTTATAAAAAATAGAAAATAGCACCATACATAATTCATAAACCAATTATTCCCTCATCCTTTTAATAAATGAAAAGTAGTTCGAACCCCCATTATAAAGTAACACATACAGATGGTTTTATCCACAAACACTATTTTATTGGATTTGTAAATAAAAGAATATTGTTTGGAAAATTTTGAATAATAAATAAACCCATCTTAGTAGAACCCCAAAAAATCAAATATAGCAATAAAATAAAAAATGAATATATAAAAGTCTCAAATCCATCAACAAACATCAATAATTTCAAATAACCAACATGAAAAAGAAATAAAAATGGGTTTTCACATCAGTTATTTGTTAATAAATGTGAAAATTAGTTTTTTAATAATCTAATTTAGATTCCACCTCTCCACAGTATACATGAATCTAAAATATGAAGGAAATATGAAACAACGTAGAAAACAAGTAGAAAAATCAGAAAAACAACCAACAATATAGACATACAATTTGATCATTCATGATTACAATATATACAAAAATATATTCAAATACAATAAAAATAGTGAAATTATTCCGACATTGAATTTGTAAGTGTCTCAACTTTTATGAAATATTAGGGAGAGGGTCATCAAAATGAAACAAATAAAAAATAAATCATTTAACATGTATTCTGAAAAAAACGAATGAAATATTAAGGAAATCTTAAAATGAAATCTAACCTTCTGGATCATTGTAATTGTATGAGTTGAAATTATTTCTTTGTCACGACCCGCCCTCGGAGTCCGTGCCGTGACTACCCCAAGCCCGCTTTCCATAGGCCAGGGGCTGGCGACTAGCACCAAGGCGTAAATCCCGGTAAAAAGGGAAGGCATTGCCTTTGTAATGTAAACAAACACCACAGAGTAAGCAAGCGGAAAGTAAATACTAAGCAAAAGCAAAGTACAACTGAAAGTGCGGAAAAGTAAATGAGCCAGTATACAAACCCAAACTGAAAGTAAAGTATAACTCGAAAGGGAAAACAGCAACTGAAAAGTAAAAGCCGCTACACCGAGCTGTCCACTGGAAATCCCACCTGAAGGGTGGGTACAGATAGCTCCACTGCTCCACGGGTCCCGCCGTCCGCTCCGAGCACGTCCCGTCCAGTGGTCCACCTCCAGGTACCGTCCTGCTCTGCAAGCCTCAGCTAAGATCAACGCTGTCTGTCGTCTGCAACCAACACAACGTAGTGCGGGCAAAGCCCGTGCAGGGGTGAGTATAAGCTACTCAGTAGGGACCCCGAGACCCCTGAAGGTCTCTCAAATCCACAAAGGATAAACCACGAAGAAATGTACAACACGAAGTAACAACCGACCCTACTTAGGTATATGCCCATACATATACCTAAGTCATCAATTTCAAATACGCTCCAACCTCCGAGCCCAAGTACAACTCAGTCCACACAGGAAAGTAAACGTATTCCACACAGGAAAGCAAAACGTATTCCACACAGGATTGCACAACACAATCCACACAGGAAAGCAACAGGATTCAGCTCACCCAGGTAAACATCTTCGAAAGACGATAAAGATGATCTCGGATCCATCTAAGTCGTCGGACCCACGAAGGATCGATAGGTAACTAACCCCCGCAAAAGACCCACACAGGATCGGGCCCACATAGGACCTGTAGGCGCTGGTTCACACAGGACCGCTGAGCGCAAAGACCCACACAGGATCGGACCCACACAGGATCGGGCCCACACAGGACCTGTAGCACTGATCCACGTAGGATCGCTGAGTGCTGTAGTTGTCGTCGTCGAATCCACACAGGATCTCTGTACTGTCGTCGTCGCAGTCATAGTAGCAGTAGTAGCAGTAGTAGTCACAGAACAGTCGCAGCCAGCACTAGGGTTCCCGCACACAGCAAGCTCGTTCGGAGGGTTCGCTCCACGAGCCGAGATGCTGATACATCAACTGTCACAAAGTCCAGAGTTGATGTATCCAAAAGTTCCGTATCGTCAACAGGAACTCAACGCAACAGACGACGCGTCGATCAGACGCCCGGTCTGAGAGATATTGGCATTTTCGTCCCCGGGGCCCGGTTGGTTTTTAAGGCAAAACCAACCCGACCGTACTCCACCTGCATCCAAACCTCGGGCGGAGCATGCCAAAAGAACCGTCTCACTAAGAGGAACACAACAAAACTGATGCCACGCCAATCAGATGTCTATAGCTCAAGATATGAGTGTTTCCGCTCCGACGGCCCAGTTGGTTTCGTGTACGAACCAACCCGGCCGAACTCAAAGTATTCCGAAACTTTGAGTGCGATATACCGAAACGACCGTCTCGATCCAAGGATCGTGTTTCCGCAGACAGTTCGTCATTCGGAGGTCCGTGGCACATGTTATGGCCAAAAGACCGAATCTGTCTCGAAAACGGGGGGTCCGGGTTCGGGCCGACCCGGCCCGACCCCCCCTGGTCTGACCCGAACCGGGCCGACCCGTTCCGGGTCGACCCGACCCGGATCCGACCCGGTCCGCTAGAACCGGCCCGGCCGGTGGCGGTGCGGCCAGGGTGCCGCGCACGTGCCGCACGCGGGGGGTGAAACCCCCCCTCTTCTGGATCTCGGCTGGCTTTTGCCGGCCGTTTTAATTAACCCACGGGACCCGCGGGTCCCGCCTTCTGACCGAACCGGCGGCCGGCCCGGTCGGTGGCGGCGCGGCCCGGCCAGCGGCGGCGCGGCCAGGGTTCCGCGCACGTGCCGCACGCGGGGGGTGAAACCCCCCCTTTTCCGGATCTCGGCCGGCTTTTGCCGGCCGTTTTAATTAACCCACGGGACCCGCGGGTCCCGCCTTCTGAACGAACCGGCGGCCGGCGCGGCCGGCCGCCTTCTACTTCCCCGTCGTGCCCAGCGTCGCGGCTCTTCCCATCTCCGGCGGCCGGCGAGGCCGGCCGCCCCTGCCTGCTCCGCCGCGGCCGTAGTGCCGCGGCCCTTCCTGATCTCCGGCGGCCGGCGAGGCCGGGCGCCTCTGGCTATTCCGCCGCGGCCGTCCGGCCGCGGCTCTTCCTCTTCCGCCGGCGGCCGGTTTTCCGGCCGCCCCTTCTTGCTCGGCCCTTGAACATTTGGCGCGGCGTAATGGCGTCACGCCCCTCCGCCGCGGCCCGACTCCGGCCGCGGTCTCATCCGATTTCAAAGGCGCGGCATTATAGCGCCGCATTTCTTCGTCGAGACCCAAACCGACCTTAAATTCTTTTGTTCCTGCGCGGTGCGACGACACCACGCTGTCTCCGCTAAAACAAAACGAAAGCTTAGAAGGGGGAGGATAATCGGCCGTGTTCGTGTGGTCCGGCCTCCTCCCGTTAAAACGATATCAATTGGCCAATCGTAATAACACAACAATGAATGTTTCACAAATTTTTAATAAAATTTGGAACTACGCCCAACGGATTATTCTTTCATGTTCGAGGGAATGATACACGTAAATTAAAAAGAACAAACCCCTACCTTGGTTCTGGAACAAGTTCTATGATCGATAACGATTCGCGGAAGTCGAGCGTCGCGGTGGTCGGCGTTACGGAAGAAGAACGTCGATGTTGCGGTTATGTCGTCACGGAAGACGGTTCCCGAGAACGTGGAGTTCTTCGTCGAAGTTCGAAGGTTCTTCGTGTTCTTCGTCAGAGTTGAAGAAGAAGGAGGAGGAGCTCTCAGAAATCCTCACAAGTTGGCTAAATAATTCTAACCAAAGAAAGAATAAGCTAAGGGTTATTTTATTAACTCAACCAAACCATTTGAATTTCAAAGGTTTGAATTAAGACAACTCAAGCCATTAATTAACCCAACTTGCTAACATAATTTAAAAGGGGAGTTTAAGGGAGGAAATGAAAGGTTTAGTTTCATGTGGGTCCCACCACACTTAATCCTCTCAAGGGAGGTTAAGTGGGTGTGGGTCCCACCCCTAACCCCCTTTGAGTGAAGTAAACCAAAAAAAGTAAAATAAAAAGAATTCCACATTTTTTATTCAACTTTTTATAAATCTCCCAAAAACTAACTCTCAACCCGAAATAAACGTAACCTCGGAAAAGGTCTCCTTAAGCGAATATCGGCGCTAAGAGTTCATCGGTGCCCTCGGATTTCAATTCTGAGCACCGGATCAAAAGTTAGGAATTCCCGCTCGTTCGTTCACTGAACATACCCGAGCCAAACTTCGGAAATTGATTCCGGGCACTCCGGGCCTCGGAATCAGGTGCCATCAGAAACCGCGCTCTTGTAAAATTCCAAAGAAAATTAAGAAAAAATGTCCCTTGAATTTTACGGGTCATTACATTACTCCCACCTCAGGGCTTTACGTCCCCGTAAAGATACATCAAAAACTAGGGAAACAAATGAGGGTACTGAGCACGCATCTGAGCCTCCTGCTCCCATGTGCTCTCCTGGAGATGCCCGTGCTGCCATCTGATGCGCACAAGAGGAATCGATCACCCACGCAGGACCCGCTCCTGTCGATCCTCTATCTCCACCGGGACCTCCGTAAAAGTCGCCCCATCGTCAATGATGTGCGTCGGGTCGTGCACGTATCTCCTCAGCTGGGATACGTGGAAGACGTCGTGCACCCGGTGCAACTGAGGTGGCAGAGCCAGGCGATAAGCCACCTCGCCAACCCTGCTGAGGACCTGGAAGGGTCCGATGAAGCGCGGAGATAACTTGCCGCCTCAGGCAAATCTCCGAATACCACGTCGAGGTGAGACCCGCAAGAAGACGTGGTCGCCATCCTCGAACTCTAGTGGCCTCCGCCTCCTGTCAGCGTATGACTTCTGCCGGCTCTGAGCTGTCCTCATCCGCTCCTGGATTACCTGGACCTTCTCTGTCATGGCTTGGACCATCTCCGGTCCCACCAGTGCTGACTCCCCAGGGTCTGTCCAGCACAAAGGTGATCTACAAGGTCGGTCGTACAACGCCTCGTACGGTGCCATCCCGATGGTGGAGTGGTAGCTGTTGTTGTACACAAACTCCACCAAGGGTAGGTGGTCCTCCCACCTACGACCAAAGTTGAGGACACATGCGCGGAGCATGTCCTCGAGAGTCTGAATGGTCCTCTCCGTCTGACCATCTGTCTGTGGGTGAAAGGCTGTGCTCAGACGTAGCTGCGTCCCGAACGCCTCCTGTACCCTTTCCAAAGCCGGGAAGTAAAGCGAGCATCTCTATCGGAGATGATAGATGATGGCACACCGTGGAGCCGCACAATCTCCTGAACGTAGAGACGTCCCAAGCTCTCCACTGAGCCCTGCTCTCTAATGGGTACGAAGTGTGCCGACTTGGTGAGTCGGTCAACAATCACCCAGATGGAGTCGTGACCTCTGGAAGTGCGTGGAATTCCAGTCACGAAGTCCATAGATATGTCGTCCCACTTCCACTCCGGAACCTCCAAGGGCTGTACCAAGCCTGCTGGTACCTGATGCTCTGCCTTCACCTGCTGGCAGGTGAGGCATCGAGAAACGAACTCTGCTACTGCCTTATTCATGCCCGACCACCAGTACTGTCGTTTGAGGTCCTGGTACATCTTCGCCACTCCAGGATATACCGCCAAAGGAGAAGTGTGAAACTCTCTCAACACTTCCTCTCACAAAGCGACTGGTACCATGGTACGTCCTCTAAAAAGGATGTCGTGCTCTGCTCCAAGGGAGAAACCATCAAGTGACTGTCCTGAGGATATCTGTGCACGCCGTGTCTCACAGTCAGCGTCCCCACGCTGTGCCTCCCTGACTCGCTGCAGTAGTGGAGAAGCGACTGTGAGAGACTGAAGGAAGGCTTCTCCATCTCTATCCATGAAGGATATATTCAAAGAGGCTAGCTACTCTGTCGCCTCCTCAAGTAGATGAATGCCCGTCCTCCTGTTAAGGGCATCGGCTACTACGTTCCCCTTCCCAGGAGTATAGACTATCTCAAAGTCATAGTCCTGGAGGAACTCAAGCCATCGCCGCTGTCTCAGGTTCAGGTCCTTCTGCGAGAAGATATACCTGAGACTCTGATGATCGGAAAAGACTGTAAAGCACTCGCCCATCAAGTAGTGTCGCCATGTCTTCAGAGCGAAGACCACTGCTGCTAACTCCAGGTCATGGGCAGCGTAGTTCTGCTCATGAGGCCTCAACTGACGTGATCCATAGGTGATCACTGCCCGCTCCTGCATCAGAACACATCCGAGTCCGGTCCCTGATGCATCGCAATAGACTATGTACCCTACTCCCTCCTCAGGCAACCTCAAGATAGGTGCGCTAGTCAATCTCTGTCTCAGCTCCTGGAAGCTCTGCTGACATCTGTCTGACCATACGAAGGGTTTCCCCTTCTTCGTCAAAGCTGTGAGTGGTTCCACAACTCTAGAGAAGTCTGGTACGAATCTCCGATAGTATCCAGCTAGTCCCAAGAAACTCCGAACCTCAGTCACACTCCTGGGTGGCTCCCATGCTAACACAGCCTCAA
Source organism: Viscum album (assembly GCA_963277665.1). Classification (NCBI taxonomy): domain Eukaryota; kingdom Viridiplantae; phylum Streptophyta; class Magnoliopsida; order Santalales; family Viscaceae; genus Viscum; species Viscum album. Next base: position 828,344,398 of record OY728162.1, read on the forward strand.
TCTTCGCGGGATCCACTGCAACTCCCGCCTCAGAGATAACGTGTCCCAAGAAGTGGACCTCACGTATCCAGAACTGGCACTTCGAGAGCTTACCATAAAGATGGTGCTCTCGGAGTGTGTCTAGTATAACTCGCAAGTGATAGGCGTGCTCCTCCTCTGTCGTAGAGTAAATCAGAATGTCGTCGATGAAGACCACGACAAACCGATCGAGGTATGGATGAAATATCCTGTTCATGAGAGCCATGAACACTGCTGGAGCATTGGTTACACCGAAAGGCATAACCAAGAACTCATAGTGGCCATACCGACATCTGAAGGCCGTCTTCTGCACATCCTCGTCTCTGACTCTGAGCTGATGATAGCCTGACCTGAGGTCTATCTTCGAGAACCACCGTGCTCCCTTGAGCTGATCGAAGAGGTCATCAATCGTCGGTAGAGGATACTTGTTCCTCACTGTCACCTGGTTCATGCGACGATAGTCAACACAATGTTGCAAGCTACCGTCCGCCTTCTTGGCGAATAATATCGGGGAAGCCCAGGGTGAAACACTGGGTCGGATGAACCCCTTTCCCTGCAAGTCCTCCAACTGTACCTGTAGCTCTCAAAGCTCGGCGGGGGCCATCCGATATGCTGGAGTGGATATTGGGGCTTTCCCCGGGTACAAGTCAATATAAAAGTCTACCTCTCTGCGAGAAGGTAGCCCTGGAACGTCGTCGGGAAAAACATCAGCAAACTGATCCACCACGGCAGGAAAACCAGGACTCCGCATGTCAACTGCTCCAAGGATGAGGCTAGCCAACTGATGAGTAATGGGCTATCCTCTCCTCCGCGGAAGTCCATCCTGTGCTGCTAAGGCTTCCTTCTCGCCGGTGAAGGTGAACCTGCTCCCGTCGGTGCGTACACATCGCACCTTGCGCCTAAAACAGTCAATCTGTGCATGGACCGTAGATAGCCAATCCATGCCCAAGATGACGTCGTAAGGCCTCGACGCTGCTACAAGAAGATCCCAGCCGAAGATCTCGCCTCCTAGAGTGAGGTCACACTACCGGCACCAGTGCGTAATCGTCGAGTCTGCTCCCGTAGGAGTCTCTAGCCGTAAGGATCGAGCCAACTGCTCTGTCGGAATCTCCGAGCTCCGAACAAGGGCAGCGGCTATGAAAGAGTGACTCGCTCCTGTGTCTATAAGAACTGCAGCAAGGGTGGAATAGACACAGATAGTACCTCGAATCATCTCGGGTGCGCCGTGGTCGTAGGCCTCTACTGCCTGGAGCTGTGCCTGTCTCTGCCCGCCAGCTCCCTGTGGTCGGGGTGGACCTCCTGGTGGTGGTGGTGGCAGAGCCTCAAAGCGTCGCCCACCACCAGCCGCTCGTCCAGCTCCTCTGCCTCGTCCGCCTCCTCCCTGCGGACCGCCACGGTCGACCCTCTGCCTCTGCCTCGGTGGTCCCTCAACTGTCTGCTGCTCCTCGGCACGGCGGGTCGGGCAGTCACGAGCCATGTGGCCATGCCCGCCGCACGAGTAGCACTGTCTGCCTCTCGAAAGACTGGCTCCTCGCTGTGTTCCCCGCACTGCTGAGCCAGTGTCCTGAGGTCGTCTGCCCGAAGGTCTGGTCTGCCTGGACCCCTGAGTCATCGGTTGACTGCCTGCTGCAGATGACTCTGCCACGTGCCGCCCTGCGGTGGGTCGCTGTACTGGTGTAGACTCAGCAAGGAAGCTCTCGATCAGAAGGGCCCACTCCAGTACTCCTGTCTGAGTCGGTATGCTGAGGGAGATCAGCGATGCCCTGATCTCGTGTCTCAAACCCTGCTCGAAGGTCCGGGCCCGGAAGAATGGGTCTCGTACCATGTCGTTCGAGTAGCGCGAGAGATCAGTAAATCTCGCCGAGTACTGAGCGACCGTCATGATGCCCTTCCGTAGCTGAAGAAGCTCCTGGATACGCACCGCACGAAGGGTGGCTGGGACGAACTCTGAGCGGAAGAGGCTCTCAAAGTCCGTCCAAAGTAGAGATGCATCATCGTGCACCTGGAGCATCAAGCTCCACCATCGTCCTGCTGCTGCGTGTAGTAGGCTCGCAGCGAGGATCACCATGAGGTCTACTGGTGTCCTCACTAGCCTAAACACTCGTACCACTGCCTCCACCCAGTCCTCTGCTGCCTGGGGATCCGTCTCCCCGCGAAACCTGGGTAGTCGCTGGCACTAAAACTCATGCAGTGCGCTGAGGCGATGTGCATCGTCAGCGGCTGGTGCTGGAAGCATCGGGGGCTCGGCGGGTAGAGCTACCGCCGGTGCCACTGCTGACAAAGGGCCCTGCACCGAGGCCTCGTCGCTCGGTGGGCTGTCGTCACGCTCGACTCTCGGAACCCTAGCTGGCTGCCATCGTGGGGCCATCCTGAAAAGGAAACAGGTGCGCCACGGTCAGAACAGTATACCTGGTGAGCTGATATAAGTAATCACAAAGAAAACATGAAACACACACGCAATCAATGTTTTCGTGCATTAAGTCGGAAATCAAAAGTCAGGGTCCTGGTGTACGGATATGTCGGCCGCCGCACCAACACTGGACTCCCTGGACTGATATCCACACTCAATACGCTAAACATTATTGCTTCACATAGAAAAGATCAGAGTTCGCGGTAGAACCGAACTCCTCTGATACCAATTTGTCACGACCTGCCCTCGGAGTCCGTGCCGTGACTACCCCAAGCCCGCCTTCCATAGGCCAGGGGCTGGCGACTAGCACCAAGGCGTAAATCCCGGTAAAAAGGGAAGGCATTTCCTTTGTAAAGTAAACAAACACCACAGAGTAAGAAAGCGGAAAGTAAATACTAAGCAAAAGCAGAGTACAACTAAAAGTGCGGAAAAGTAAATGGGCCAGTATACAAACCCAAACTGAAAGTAAAGTACAACTCAAAAGGGAAAACAGCAACTGAAAAGTAAAAGCCGCTACACCGAGCTGTCCACTGGAAATCCCACCTGAAGGGTGGGTACAGATAGCTCCACTGCTCCACGGGTCCCGCCGTCCGCTCCGAGCACGTCCCGTCCAGTGGTCCACCTCCAGGTACCGTCCTGCTCTGCAAGCCTCAGCTAAGATCAACGTTGTCCGTCGTCTGAAACCAACACAATGTAGTGCGGGCAAAGCCCGTGCAGGGGTGAGTATAAGATACTCAGTAGGGACCCCGAGACCCCTGAAGGTCTCTCAAATCCACAAAGGATAAACCACGAAGAAAGGTACAACACGAAGTAACAACCGACCCTACTAAGGTATATGCCCATACATATACCTAAGTCATCATTTTCAAATATGCTCAAACCTCCGAGCCCAAGTACAACTCAGTCCACACAGGAAAGTAAACGTATTCCACACAGGAAAGCAAAACGTATTCCACACAGGATTGCACAACACAATCGACACAGGAAAGCAACAGGATTCAGCTCACCCAGGTAAACATCTTCAAAAGACGATAAAGATGATCTCTGATCCATCTAAGTCGTCGGACCCATGAAGGATCGATAGGTAACTAACCCCCGCAAAAGACCCACACAGGATCGGGCCCACATAGGACCTGTAGGCGCTGGTTCACACAGGACCGCTGAGCGCAAAGACCCACACAGGATCGGACCCACACAGGATCGGGCCCACACTGGACCTGTAGCACTGATCCACGTAGGATCGCTGAGTGCTGTAGTCGTCGTCGTCGAATCCACACAGGATCTCTGTACTGTCGTCGTCGCAGTCACAGTAGCAGTAGTAGCAGTAGTAGTCATAGAACAGTCGCAGCCAGCACTAGGGTTCCCGCACACAGCAAGCTTGTTCGGAGGGTCCGCTCCACGAGCCGAGAGGCTGATACATCAACTGTCACAAATTCCAGAGTTGATGTATCCAAAAGTTCCGTATCGTCAACATGAACTCAACGCAACAGACGACGCGTCGATCGGACGCCCGGTCTGAGAGATATTGGCATTTTCGTCCCCGGGGCCCGGTTGGTTTTTAAGGCAAAACCAACCCGACCGTACTCCACCTGCGTCCAAACCTCGGGCGGAGCATGCCAAAAGAACTGTCTCACTAAGAGGAACACAACAAAACTGATGGCACGTCAATCGGACGTCCGTAGCTCAAGATATGAGCGTTTCCCCTCCGAAGGCCCGGTTGGTTTCGTGTACGAACCAACCCGGCCAAACTCAAAGTATTCCGAAACTTTGAGTGCGATATACCGAAACGACCGCCTCGATCCAAGTATCGCGTTGCCGCAGACGGTTCTTCATTCGGAGGTCCGTGTCTCATGTTATGGCCAAAAGACCGAAACTGTCTCGAAAACGGGGGGTCCGGGTCCGGGCCGACCCGGCCCGACCCCCCCTGGTCTGACCCGAACCGGGTCGACCCGTTCCGGGTTGACCCGACCCGGATCCGACCCGAAACGGGTCGGACCGACCCGGTCCGCTGGAACCGGCCCGGCCGGTGGCGGCGTGGCCCGGCCAGCGGCGGCGCGGCCAGGGTGCCGCGCACGTGCCGCACGCGGGGGGTGAAACCCCCCCTTTTCCGGATCTCGACCGGCTTTTGCTGGCCGTTTTAATTAACCCACGGGACCCGCAGGTCCCGCCTTCTGACCGAACCGGCGGCCGGCGCGGCCGGCCGCCTTCTTCTTCTCCGCCGCGGCCAGCGCCGCGGCCAGCGCCGCGGCCAGCGCCGCGGCTCTTCCCATCTCCGGCGGCTGGCGAGGCCGGCCGCCCCTGGCTGCTCCGCCGCGGCCGTAGGGCCGCGGCCCTTCCTGATCTCCGGCGGCCGGCGAGGCCGGCCGCCTCTAGCTATTCCGCCGTGGCCGTCCGGCCGCGGCTCTTCCTCTTCCGCCGGCGGCCGGTTTTCCGGCCGCCCCTTCTTGCTCGGCCCTTGAACGTTTGGCGCGGCGTAATGGCATCACGCCCCTCCGCCGTGGCCCGACTCCGACCGCGGTCTCATCCGATTTCAAAGGCGCGACATTATAGCGCCGCGTTTCTTCGTCGAGACCCAAACCGGCCTTAAATTCTTTTGTTCCTGCGCGGTGTGACGACACCGCGCTATCTCCGCTAAAACAACACGAAAGCTTAGAAGGGGGAGGAGAATCGGCCGTGTTCGTGCGGTCAGGTCTCCTCCCGTTAAAACGATATCAATTGGCCAATCGTAATAACACAACAATGAACGTTTCACAAATTTTTAATAAAATTTGGAACTACGCCCAACGGATTATTCTTTCATGTTCGAGGGAATGATACACGTAAATTAAAAAGAACAAACCCCTACCTTGGTTCTGGAACAAGTTCGATGATCGATAACGATTCTCGGAAGTCGAGCGTCGCGGTGGTCGGCGTTACGGAAGAAGAACGTCGATGTTGCGTTTATGTCGTCACGGCAGACGGTTCCCGAGAACGTGGAGTTCTTCGTCGAAGTTCGAAGGCTCTTCGTGTTCTTCGTCAGAGTTGAAGAAGAAGGAGGAGGAGCTCTCAAAAATCCTCACAAGTTGGCTAAATAATTCTAACCAAAGAAAGAATAAGCTAAGGGTTATTTTATTAACTCAACCAAACCATTTGAATTTCAAAGGTTTGAATTAAGACAACTCAAGCCATTAATTAACCCAACTTGCCAACATAATTTAAAAGGAGAGTTTAAGGGAGAAAATGAAAGGTTTAGTTTCGTGTGGGTCCCACCACACTTAATCCTCTCAAGGGATGTTAAGTGGGTGTGGGTCCCACCCCTAACCCCCTTTGAGAGAAGTAAACCAACAAAAGTAAAATAAAAATAATTCCACATTTTTCATTCAACTTTTTATAAATCTCCCAAAAACTAACTCTCAACCCGAAAAAAACGCAACCTCGGAAAAGGTCTCCTTAAGCGAATATCGGCGCTGCGAGTTCATCGGTGCCCTCATATTTCAATTCCGAGCACCAGATCAAAATTTAGGAATTCCCGCTCGTTCGTTCACTGAACGTACCCGAGCCAAACATCAGAAATTGATTCCGGGCACTCCAGGCCTCGGAATCAGGTGCCGTCCAAAACCGCGCTCTTGTAAAATTCCAAAGAAAATTAAGAAAAAATTTCCCTTGAATTTTACGGGTCTTTACATTCTTATATAAAAATTAAAACATATTATCCAAATTTATTTATTCCTTATTGATTATGAAATTTATTTAAATGATTTTTTCAATTCAAATTAACATTTTTATGTAATATATCCAAAATTTTGTAATTGTAAATGAAAACTCACCTTTTATTTTACTTGTATGATATTGGATATCTTCTCTCTTGCTGAATCTGTAAGGAAGTTCCATTCCTTGATTGAAAATAACATAAATAAAATAAATTTATGAGTCATTATAATAGATAAAATTATTAAATAATTAAAAATTATGTTTCCAATACCTTCATAAAATTTTCATTCACTTCACCATGGATAAAACATAGCTAGTAAAGTTATTTCTCTCATGAAAAAAACACCCAACATCCAATGGAAATTGAGATAAAAGGAAATTTAATGTTAGTGCTTATTATGTTAAGGTACATATAACACATTGTGAGATATATGTTTAATACTCTTGAAGATAATGAAACATCTGGCACTGAATAATTATATTCTTTGGAAAATATTGATCCATATAAACAATTAAATCTAATTATGTCATTTTCCTCTCGATAGGAGAAATATAATACAGGTAAATAAATACATAAACTTCTATATTTCATTATCCTTAACAATTTTATAAAGACAACAAATAAAAAACAAACATAAGTATGAATTTTTGCTAAATTAAATGTACAAAATATAAATGTAAAGAATTACTTTGAAAAAACATGCATCGTGTTAAATCCCAACTGATTTATTGTTACCATCTCTATGATATCATTTTACAAAAGTGTTATAATCATTGCACACCCATATATTATAGTTTAATATGGAATCTCATAAACATCGAACAAGAAATTTGAAGATGTCAAAAATCAATCATGACTAGTATAATTTGAATCTAAAGTCAGGAAACATTGTATTTGTTATTCTCAATATAATATTTATTTACTATTAATGTATTTCTATAAAAAATTAGATAAATATAGAAATAATAAAATGTTAAAGAATATTTAATCGAAATATAAATAAAATATAAAATATGCACTTAACATTATGGTAATATGTCGAAAAAGTCTAGATGTCTGATCTAAAAATCTACTGATACATTGTACAACTGTCGTCACCTCATTTGTACGTAATGGTATTCTTGTTGGTCTATATATAATATCCTATACAATGACCTTATGATGCTCCATCGATATCTCTTGATAATGAATGGTATCACCAATATAAAATATCATCCCATATGACACAATATAATGTTGGGGATCAAAAACATATAACTCAAAAAAACTAGGATGTTTTGATGGATTGGTGTAACAGTAGGATAAGAAGAAGTGTGGTCTAGATTTAGTGGTGGCGGAGTGTGAGGAGTTGGATTAGCTTTCTGAAACATTCCTTGTATGTATGAAAACATATACTTTATCAAAGATCTGATCATATCCTCCATCGTCACATAAATATATTTAACTTCATCTTCTAAAGAGTCTAAAATAATAAATAATCCTTTATTGTGGATTCTTTAGAACATGGAATCCGTTTTTTCACTGTTACACTTTTCGGGTATCATCATACATGGCATAAGTGTTTGGACCTTCCCAATTCTATAGATAAAAATATCCCTATAACACTTGGCTATAAAGACACCTTGTGTCCTCTTATCCCCAAGATAATCCAGTATGAAATATTTGAAAAAATACATAATTATTCACAATATATAATGAATTTATTTAACTTAAATAAGTAAATAATGTTAACATATTACAATACACTCAGGTATAACCCTTAAATCTTTCATATGATATTTTCCTTTGTTTCTCATCTGAGACCTCTTCCATTTTTCAGGTCTACTATTATGTCCCCTAGTATTCTTTATATCATATGTCATATAATATGAAAGGGTAAACCGTGTATTACTATAAAAATTTCAAGATATGTAAAATAATAACAAAAAAACATACAAAAATGGTCTCCCACAAGTGATTTGTTGTCAAATTGTCAAGACTTATCCAATCTTCATTCAAAATACTAACATTTCATTTAGAATTAACAACTATAAAATTATAGAATTGTTTTTAATTTTCACCTCTTGGAATATCATTATCATCAAATTCTATCGATATCCACTGGTCCTAGCTATGGAAAAATAATAAATTTTTAAAACGTGTAATGTTATGTTTATCAACCCTCAAACTATTGATTAGCCAAATAGTAGTATATGTCTCTTGACAAAAAATATGAGGCTCATCAATTAAAGAATGTGTACATTCCTCCTCAAAGGTATGACTTCAATCATCTCTAGAAGTATGTGTTGGATTAGATTATAGATCTTTCATTATCAAACAAATCAAAGCAATAAAATTATAGTATAGAAATATATAAAAACAACTGTTATATACTAATGTAAATGAAAAATTAAATGCTATCAAACAAAAAAGTAAACTAAACTAAAATTAACACATTTTTATTCATATTTTTTTATTTAACTAAAATAAAGACAACATTAAAGAGATAATAAATGTCATATAAACTAATGATAACTAATCCAAAAATGGTGTATGAATAGTAAAAATGCTTTAGCCAAATAATTAATTTTTTTTTAAAAAAAATCATTTTTAATATATTGTCATTCAATATTTATGTTTCTGTTTAACATGATATATTTAATGTTATTTTTTTCTAAAAAAAATAATCAATAAGTATGTTATATAACATTAAACATGGAAAAATAGAAAAACCTAAAATAATATAAGCAAAAAATTTAACATATTAGTTATAACACATGTTTTAATAAGTAAAATAAAAAAAAATATCTAACCTTTTATGAAATTTAAGAAAGTAATAGAAAAATAAAAAAATGTTTCCTATGATATTTTGAATGTACTAATGGATTGTTTTCCGAAATTCCTTCATCAACATCATTCCATGGAACATACCATTCTATGGAATTTTCATTAATATTATCTATTAATATTAACATGGAAGTATGGATCTCACATAAATCATGATCTTCATCAATTTTATCATCACTGACATAATATTTTTCCCCTACAAAATGAAGTACACTATATATCCAATTTATCAACAGCAAATAAATTTTTTCCTTGCGTTTCCATTATAAAAGTATAAGATGTGTATTCTAATATATTTATATTAACTAGTGTTATTTCAGATTCATCATGCATGAAACTTTTGTTAGCGATTACCCATTTTCTGTTAAACATTGGAAAATGAAATTTAATATAATCAATCTACAAAATTTCTTCAATGACCCCATAATATGAACTTGATGTGGAAATTGGTTTTTTCATTGGCACTGTAAAACTAAATTTCTTATGAAATGTATATCCATTAATGTTATACCAGAACAATTATATCAAATTTAAACACGTACCATCAACTAACTATATCATTGTTTTGGATATATATGATCTACTAAGAATGGTATCATGAAGCTGTTGAAAATATGTTTTGTTATGCTCATTCAAAATCCATATATCATTCATATTTGGAAAACATTTTTCAAATCCATAATATGACATATCATCATCTATGTTATTCAAAATTTATAAATTTTCCTTCTTTATCTATTCATTTGTTAAATATTTACCTTTCAATTAATAGATCCCCTTCCTCCCATAATTCACTAATTCATGTTAAGATGTAGGCAAACCAATGTGCTCCACTGGAGTAATTTTTTTGGTAAAAAACTCTACATCATCCTTAGTAATATACTTCACAACAATAAAGGCTTCAGGTCGATATGGATTCTTCACATACCCCTTCAATATCATCATATGTTTTCAAAAGGATATATCTAATGTAGATATAGAAGACCCTAAAGCTTTATTTCTCACACAAAACTAACCATTAAATGAACCATGATTTGGAAAAACTTGGAGGAAAGTACATTTTTAATAAAAAAATCATAGAAACAACATTATTCTACAAATTGCTCAAAGCATTAATATCAATCAACTTATTGAAAATAGAATTGAAAAATTACAATCCTTAATGATAGTCACTCTAAAATATATGAGAAATATTCCACGTAATGAAACTAGCAGGAGATATTTCATCCTAATGTTATAATCTTGATATTTCATACCTTTCAACCTCAGATCCTTTAGAGATAGAACATGTTTTACATTTGAATAATAATTATATTGAACATTGATATCATAAAGATACTAACAAAATCTAATTTTCTACCTCGGATAATATATGAAAATATGGGGGTAGAAAATTTCTCTTTCTATCAGGAGTGGGAGATAACTCCAAATTTATTATCATTGAGAGTATGTTCAATCTTATATTTAACCCATATTTACTTTTTCATTAGTTTCTAAAAATGTTCCAATAATGATGTCCTTGGTATTATTCACTACGTGGATGAAATAAATGTTATGTACGACCTCATGATATCTCTAATATGGTAGATCATATATTATTTAATCCTTCTTCCAAATATTTATATAATTTCCGTATACATATATCTTTTTGAATGCCTTGCCAATGTTTTCCACCCAATCAAAATATTGATCCGTGGATAAAGGTATTGAAGAAATGTAAAATTATTGTGATCCACTTTATGGATTTTATAATCTTTTATAAGCATGATACATAGACAAAAACATTTGATGATACATGTAAACTATTATCCCACATGATGCAGTTGATAATATGATGTTCATTGTTGAGAAATTCGACATGAATTATTCCCCTTAACACTATTTCCAGAAAATTTTCCATATTCATTGAAGTTATTAATAGTGGTCATAATCATTGCATGAAGATAAAAATATTTTATTTTATAAGAATCATACACCCTAATACCATGCTCCCATAAATGTTTGAAATCATCAATTAATGATGATAAGAAAACATCAATATCAATTTCGGGATGTTTTGAATCATAGATCATTAATCACTACATGAAATTTTTTCACTTCATATAAAAATAATGATATGAGAATATAATTAACATATTAAGAGGACATGAAATATTCGTGCTACTAATGCTTCAATATGGATTAATTCCATCCAACCATTATCCAAGTATAATATTTCTAACATCACTTCAAAATGTTGTAAACATTCGATCAATTTTCATCTATTATGGGAAATCATCAGGATGCTGTAAATTTCCGTCACATATCTGCTCATATTAATTACATATCAACCTTATTTTCATCATGTGTATTTTAAAATTTATGATTCAAATGATGAATTAAAGGAAGATAAAATGATTCCTTGGAAGGGGTCTCTAAAACTATAACATATCCCTTTGATTTTTTTTATACTTATATTGTAACATGCCAAATTTAGGACACCCTAATATAAATTCATATTCAATCCATTATAGAACACTATCATTTGGGTAGGAATGTTTTTTTGTATCCCAATCCCATTAGGAACCGTATTTTCTATGCATTACAATGTGAATAATAAAGATCTTTGTCTTAAGTAAAAATATATTTCAAAAATTATGGAAACTCTATAAAACACTTTTCACTCCATCCATGTTTCATCTTCATGTTAATAAATAATAAAACCATCAATAATAAATTTATATTCTATACAACCCTAATATATTAATTTTTCAGAATCACCATATAGATTCTAAATTTTGTATTATTTCTCAAATATCTCATCTTCAATATTATTAATCATTTCATGAATTTGATCTTGGTTATCATATTTCAAAGAACCATGACTAATAGATCCAAATTTATTTACCGTTTTACCATAAAAAATAAAAGGGATGTAACTCAGATTAAAACCAGGAAAAATTAAATGTCCTTTGAACTCTCTACTGTTTAAAATATTCATATCTAATGATTTCAGGCATGTACAGAATACATGTTGTTGGTTGGACTATTTAATTTAGAAAATTCCAAAAAACACATCAATACCTTCTTCATATTCATCAGATATTCAATGTTCTATAATCCAACTATAAATTATAATTATCTATAATAAATATCAATAAGAAATATCTTTTATAAAGATTATAATGGTGATATAATTGAATAATAGGGGGAATAATAGATTATTTCAATCACAATTAAGAAGACACATTTTTGGTATAATTCATCAGTAAAATGTTTCAATGATTTTCACCGATAGTGAATATGATGTTTAAGAAGTAAATAACATTAGATATTATATATAATGTTAATTGGGATGACTATACAAAAATAAAATAGAAAATAATGTAACTTTATTTAAAAGATTTCATAATTTTAATGTAAATTTTTTTTTGAAATTAATAAAATGTATGCATCGAAATGTATAATTATAAGTTCAAAAAAAGAATGAAATATAAGCTTAAATACTATTGGTAAAGAATAAAAAGAAATTAATGGAATTAATTTACTAAGGAATATATAGTTATACAATTCTCTTATTTTTCAATTTCTTCTGAATGAAATTAAATGAAACATGAAATTGAATATTATGGAATAGAATTGAAATAATTTTGCATTTTCCATTTTGATTTTAATATTTATTATTAATTTTTAAATTTATTTTTTGATGAAAAAACCAATAATTATTAGAAGAAACATATATTCATAGTATAATATAATCCTATAGTATTGTTCAAACAACACAATGTTGAATTTTTAAGGCATTACATATATATATATAAGTATGTATAGAATAATATTATATATTATTTATGTATAGTGTATTATGTAAATTATGAAAAGAATATTATGTAAACTTTATTATATGATAACATGTTGTATTTAAATGTAACTCACTAACCATACACTTTTTCAAATATTTCATCCCACTTAAATTGTTACAAAAAATCCAAATTTATGGGGAGAAAAATGCTTTCAATGTGAATACCATGTGATTGATATGTAATTCCATGAAAATATAACATAGAAATATCTAACTATATAGTTTAATAATCATATAAAATTTTAAAATAATGTATCCAAATGTATAATTTCGGATATGAAGTGTATCAATATCTATAATCATTTGTACTAAATGGGGTAATTAGTCCAAATATATTCAAAATCAAACATATACCTATAAGAAAATAAAAATTAATATAATGGAACTAATTGAAAATTCCTATTGTTTATTCACAAATAATGTTAACATTATATTGACAGTAACTCATAATATAGAGAATGTATATTTAATATAATATTTGTGATTATAATAATATGATCACATCATAATAATACTGTTCATATAGATATACAAAAATTATATGTTTTTGTATATTGAACTATATAAAAATTAAAATGTATGTATATATTACATTTTATGAATACTAAGTCACTAATAAATGTAAAACACTGATTGATATTTATTCATATACATGGAAGTGTATCCATATATTATGAATGTCTCAAAAAACATCATCCAAATAAGAAACATTTAGAGATTAAATGTAGAAATTTAATATGTCATGTGTTATGAACATCTATGAAACAATATAGGGAAAACACATTTCCCTATGGTAGAATCACCTGATAATTAAGATATAATGGGGAAATTTATTATCTACCATAGAATGTTAACATATATTGAAATCCACAAACCATTTCACTTAAATAAATTGATAACTAAGGTCTATAAATATGGTAATCCATTATTTGGTGTGAATATATCTATAACCAAAATCATAATTATGAGGATGATGAAACCTAATTTTTTATGAAGATGGTAGAGTAATATTTGAGTCCACAATATCAAAAAATATAGATTTAAGGAATCTGCCCCATTGAACAACTAAAAGAGAGGATCAATTTGATAGGATTACATATGGAGACAAGAACATTGGATGCATGATATTGAGTTTTGACAAAACATGAGAATATATAGAGATGAAACTCTGATATTGGAGTCCACCATATCGAAGAATCAAGGGTTATGGCCTACAAACGAGATAAAAATGTCTTATTTCATGATATTGAATAGAACCAAAATGATTCAAATTGTTAATTCATAAAAAACATTTATGGTAATTAACTTTTTTATATAAACACTAATGCGATAAAGTAGTGAAAATTTCATTTTCACATCGGTTATTATCTAAATGATGTGAAAAATCGTCTTTATCATGTGGGTTATTAAATAAATGATGTGAAAAGGATGTGTTTTTTTATTGATGGTTATTATATAACATACATGATAATGAAAAATACCAACCTTTATCCTAACAGTTATATAATAACAGTTGTGATAAAGAAACATACATCACATTATCACATGTATTATAAAATAAATGATATGATAAAGTAAAATACATGGCTTTTTCATTACTTTTATAAATAACCGACATGAAAATGATGAATGCGGTAAAAAATGTTTCTACTATGTGAATATGTAGATTTTATTCAATCATAATTGAAGTGAAATCAACAACTGTGAGGTACATATCAAGGGACAAATTTTTTTGATCTAATTATAGAACAGTAACATCAAGAAGAGTTTTAAACCACTACCTTAAATACTTTTGAATTGATGAGGGAAACATTATCTCCAAACATTAATATCCTCTTCTTATGAACAATAATCTTAGTATTCTTGTTTTTTTTAAATTTATATATGGAATCATATCCAAAAATTTCATAGATAGCTGTTATAGTGTTAGTGATGTTAGTGGGGTAAAACAAATCCTTTTGTGCCTATTCTTATAATCCCATTCCCTTGAAAATTATCACTCTTGTATCTATTTTTAAACACTAATTTATTGATGGAGGGTCCACTAACTCGTTGGAAATTTTACTAGTTTTACATACAGGTTCATTGATGAAATATATTTATCTATTGATCCCATCTTTATTGGGGTTAGTAAGTTATAATAGTCCTTTTGGTTCGCTTATATATAGTCATTAGAAATTCGCCCAAGTCAATAAAAACATTTTTTCGTTATTTATTCATTAACATAGATATTCATTATCTTGAAGATCATCTTCATATTATAGTGAAAAATCAAAATCTCTATTTGCTCATGTCTCATCCTCAGTGAAGACAACTTAATCCACTACCTTGAATTCCTCCAATTCAACACATACCTCAATTCCTATAGCCCAAACATGTTTTTGTTCTATACTATATCCAACTAGATTCCACCCCAAGTAATCTTGGTTTTGATGTACCTCATTCAAGTCCTCAAATTTCTTCTTGATCTACAACACATGGATTTAAAATTTATCTAATTTTCAAGAGATTGGTTTTTGAACTACACATAATATTCCTCTTTATGGATTAAGAGGAATGAGTAATAGGCATAATGGGAACCACATCCTCTAGAATTTTCACTTTTTAACCTGCACTATGCTTCATCTCATGATTCATAGGCCAATCTCCTATAAGAGAACTGGAATCCTCAACACTTCTTATGCTCATATTTCACACAACCACATATGAGGAAGACTCGAAAAACAAAAATTTTGAACTATAATACCTAAGGATTTCACATTGTTGTAGGGAGAAATAATAGAACAATAATTATAAATGAGAACTATATCATCTCAGCTATCATTTTAGAATTCGAATTAGAGGCCAAAACCAAAAAAACATGATAAGTAGTGATTCAATCATAAAATATTTATTTTATATTTTATAAATTATTTACGTACTCAATAATATTAATTAAAGCACAGTAATATTAAAAAAAAATATTATTATCATAATGTTCACAATATAATTGTTTTGTTTTCCTTTATATAAAATAAACCTAATTTAATTATACATCAATCATGAAAAACTTATAATAATACTTTTAAATTTATATTTTGTTTATTACAAGACTTAATTTTGTAAATATTATTAAACTAAAAACATTTCATTAGTATTAAATAAACCATAGTGTATTTTTTGGTTTTTATTTTAAAAAAATATAATTAATAAAAAAATATGGTATCAAAACTATTTAATATAAAATAAAGATACAACAAAGTATATCAGTCAATATTCATAAAATTATTATTATGATTAATTATATATTAATTTTTTATAACCATATGTTATATGTTTTATTTTTTTCCAATTAATATTTGTATTTGGTGTCAGTGAACTAATGTTTTTATGTTAGAAAAACATTGTTAAAATATGATGATAAGTGATTTAATGGATAATATTTCAATACGTTGTTATTTGATTTAATATTTTTTTGTAAGGATTATTATTAATCTAAATGAATATTGTCATAATGAAGATTTTATCTATTAGAAGGAAATATATATTATTATTCAAGCTGGTACTAGTAGAACATGGAAAGATAATATCTAAGAGTTTAATAAGGAGACTCATGTATCAAGCATGGTAAATATGAATATTTCTATGAAGGAATTTAGTATTTTGATACATAGTAGATAAGTTAAGATATGATTGAATCCATAATGGAGGCACATAAAGGATTTTAAGATTGTTTTCAAATTTATGATCTTTAAATTTTTTTGATAGCAGATATAAGTATTTAGATACGATCAGTCTAGTATATTTTTTATGTTGTGTAATTTTTATAATATTTGGAATTGTTTGGACAAGTGTGGAGCGATTTTTCTAAAGAAAAATAAAATCATGCAATAATTATTACATTACACAATTATTTTTATATATGTATTTTTCTAGGTTTAGTGATAAATATTATATTGCGACGACTTAATATTATATCATGACTCTTGTATCATATAGTTGGAAAATGTTAAAGACAAGTTCACTAGTGAAAGGAATATTACACAACAATGAGTGGAAAATACATAATATCTATGTTGGATACTAAATATGTTTTTTACATATTTTAATTATGGTCTATTAATGTTAATAAATAGGATAAAGTGTATTTAATATGAAAATAAATCATTCAAAAATAACATTATATTACACTATGATACGAGGGAATTGTGATTTTAATCTAATAATAGTGTTTGGTTCATTAGTAATGACTAAAAAATTATACATAAATATACTCCAATTTGTTGAATGATAAATAAATTCGCAATGTGACCCCATGATGGGTGTATGAAAAGAATTTATGAATAATTTTAAAGGAATTATTATTATGAATCGAGTTATATGATCCAAAAATAGGCTGAAATTTGGTATCAAATAATGTAAAGCACTAAAATTTTATTTATCAAACTACAAGGGATTAATTTGAAGGTTTTGTGTGAATTATTAGGTCATAATTTTATGATTTTGGGGGACATATCAAGTCATATTTTTTGGGAGGAGATGAAAATAAGTTGAATTTACTTATAGTGACCATAATTACACTATAATATTGGTGAAATTTATATAATTTGATAATTTCAATGTCCCCAAGTTATGGATGTACATGGCTCAAATTTAGAGATGTTAACATGACATACACAGATGATTTTGAAGGAATATTTAAATGTAATACTCATTAAGTGAATTTATAGGATCATGATATCTTAAATCAAACCTTATCATTGATTTGGATCTTAGAGATTACAATAACATTGAAATTATTCATTAAAAACTAATGGATAGGAGAGAAATTAAAAATATGGAGGAAAATAGTGAATAATAGAGATTTATCATTATTTATGGACCTATTTTATTGTGATAGATCTATTAAATAGATATTACTACATGTATTAGGTTTAGATTATTGAAATATTGTGATTTATTGAGATTTATTGAAATATATTGTTCTAATTGGAAGAATTTTGTTGTTGTTGTTGTGTTTTTTCTTTTTAAGATCAAATTTTCAACTCCCAACAAGACTTTTTCTAACTTATATAATTTAAAATGGATAATATAATTTTAATGAAATTTTCACTTAATATCATGAATTTTATAAAAGATTATATGAACACCTATTCTTATTTTCAAGAGTGTATCACATATATATACTATTTAGTCCTTATTTTATTCAATTCATGGTGTGGGGATGATTATAAGTAGTATATGGTTGAGCAATTCTTGATCTGTAAAAATCATGTAAGGGTAGTGTCCCATGGTGTGGAGTGACCATTGTCTAAACATTTTTTCCATTGAATACTATATGATCTGGTATTTGGGTATACTAGTAGTGATCCGTGTGTATGCTCTATGGATATATCTGAGTATGATTACAAAATTTAATATCTATGTACCCATAAGGACTCATCCATAAGGACCCATCCTTGACCCTATTCATCTTTAAGTCATTTGAAAAACATATCAAAACATGGGATGAGCGTAAAAAGCTCATTACCAGTTATTAAACCAAGAATGAATACATTAGTTCATCAATGAATACATAACATAAACTCTTTAACACACCTCAAGAAATCCTAATATTTGTGAATAATTCATATAAATCAAAAATCCTAAATGTAACTTGTGGAATCCACATCATACATACATTAAAGCAATCACAGCTACATAGGGAGTTACATTTTGAATACCCATCATAGTATATTCCCTAAATCTCTTAGGAGAAACATTAACGTTTAGTGCTTTCATGTTACCCAATGAATTGGAGAGCTATCTCTGGCACACCCACCCTAGGTTTATCATGGAACAAATCGTATACGTAAACAATGCCCAAGAACCATAACTTATTCACAACACATAAAACAAACATAAATGAAAGATAACATTTCGACATTGTAATATAAATATATCATTTAAATATGTTTACATAATCAATCCATTATCAAAAACATTTTAAAAACTAAAATACATAAAAAGAGTATAAGATATTTAGTTTCTTTTTTGAAAACATTACGGTTTGTTAAGGAAGCCAAATATGAAATAATGCTTGCGGCGGAGGAAATTTCATTATCACCACATAAATTAAAAATTAGTCCTTTATCATTTAGTAAAACCCTTCATAGAGAAATGATTCCCATTGAATGAAATGATTTTAAAATGGGTTTATACACCGTATAAAACAAAGTTGTGTATAAATCAAAATACGCCTCAGTGAAAGGAGATTGAGATGAAGTCCCTTACAAAGATCGTACCATTAGATTAATGATAAATCAATGACATAATAATGTGAGACAAATATAAATACACCAAATATATGTGGATATTATGTGTATAAATATCATAGGTCATTAAAACGTATATATTGCATGTCATAATCAATAAGTATAATTTTACCACAATGAATTGAAATTGGGGTATAAAGTTCCATTTCAAAAATTCGGAAGCCTAACATTGTCACTTAAAATTTCAGAAAAAAAGTTGTTGAGAGGGAAAAGGGTATCTCATCACTTGGAAATATTATTTCCAACAATAAGGATATAGAAGAACATTTTTTAACATAAGAATGTATAATTTACAAGACATAACAAAAAGAAGTCTTTGACTAAATGGGGAAGGTGAAAGGTCCCCTTACCAATTTGGTAACTTATGAAACATACACCCTATGAAAGAAGGATCATACAATGAAGATGTAAAAACCCATAAATTAAATTATATTACACAAATAATACAATCATGGGAAGTTCATATGCCACAAAAATGTAAATAGTGGAAAATATAGCATGAATATCATGGGAATAAAAAGTGAGTTAGAAACCTTTTACATGTTGTAATCAAACGAGTCATATGACCAAAATTTAGTAACCAAAAAATGAATCACATAATTCCATGAATATAAATAAAATCATGATAATATATATCAAATGACCGTAAATAGTACATCACATGCAAGAAATTAGTGGAAAACATTGTAAATCTCACAAAATTAAATGTGAGATAAAAAACCCCTTATAATGATCGTTTTTTAAATATAATAGATCAATTAAGTGTACTCACTATAAGTACAATAAATAAATTATAAATGAAATATAATATAATAAAATTCATTTCTCACATAATCATATCATGACATAAACAAGAAGTATAAGATCAACCTAATGAATGGAAATTGTATTGAGAAGATCCATTGCCTCATGTCCGACTTGACCTATTTATTAATTAATTTCCTGAATAATAAAAATATGTTATTATATACATTCATAAGAACCATTTTATTGTAAATTATTCTTTTTTATATCACTTATTACCTTGATATAAAAATTAAATGATTATTTGAGTTCATATCATATATTTTGTCGATGTTCGGAACTAGAGTAAAAAATAAACTTGATATAATTATAAATTGTCCATGTGGTATAAATTAAATTACCTCAAGAATTATATTAATGATGTATATATCATATATATCATATATATATATATATATATTATAAATATGTATTTATAATAGTACATATCATTTGGAGATAAGAAATGAAATGCACCGTTCATGTAGATTGTAAGCAGTACATACACATGAACGCTACTTTTATTTCTATTTAGTATTGTAATGGAATGAAAACATAATTAAAAATCATTATATTTTAATTACATCATATTATCATATATAATTTCATTAAATCCATCCTTTATACATCTCACGTATGGCATGAACGAGCCATATCACTTTGAGGGGGAGGTAGTCCGCACTTCCTCAAATGAAATTATCCTATTACCAATTATGGAATCCATAAAGGTATGATTTGACAGAAGAATAAAGAAATCATATACATAATATATATTATATATAAATATATTTCCATCATAAAGGCCACCATGATAGGCGGTTGGATATAATTGAACAATCATCATTTCGTGAGACATTAGTTCACCATCCACAGAAACAATATGTTCATATCCATTAGATGGAGGTGTGTGTAAGAGTAGTTCAAATACATCTCATAAAAAACCTAGAATATTTAGGATACTGTTTTTTCTATGAACGAAATTAATTAATAGAGTTTATGGGGTTAGAGAAGTAAAATAATATAACAGAACTAAAGAGAAGATGTTGCCTTTAAATCGTGAAACTCCTTATGGTTTGAACCAAACTGTTTACATGGAATACCTTATTCCTTGGGTAATGATTCTAGGAGGAATAGGGGGATATAGGGGTTTTTATTTGCTAGAGTATGGAAGGGCTGAGGGTCTTCAGAATTGTGAGTAATGGGTTAGAGGTTGTGTCCATTTATAAGTGGGAGGAGGGGATCATTAGGAATGTTTGAAAATATTATTTTATTGTATAATGCGCTTAGGTTTATAAAGGTCCAATAATCATTAAAGTAAAATATAATATGACTCATGTTAAAAATAAAATCAACCAATATAAATTGGACAGGTTTTGGACATAGTTTAATTTTTTTATAATCTTATTTATTTAAATGATTCATTACTGAGGTAAACGCTGCATCATTATTTGGTAATAAATAATTTTATTTATATGATCTCTAAATATTATAAAACAAATACCATTATTTATTTAATATTTTTTGATCTCTATGGAATATTTATTGCTGAAGCGGTGAATTATATAACCCCATGTAAAAATTGTTTTACTAAAAGATATATGTTTATGTCATTTTTGTCTTTACTTTAAATCAATTAATATAAAGTGTCATTATCACTCCAAATTGGCTCAATGGGGTCCCCAAAAATATCCAAGTATTCCCATGGTCAAACATGTATCAACAAAAAGGATTAGTATACTTTTAGGGCAATTTATTAATATTATTATATTATTTTTAACACTTATTTACCTGATTTACCCTTTAACCATGCTAGATAAAATATTTACTGAAGTAAATATTCATAATGTCTAAAAATAAAAGATAAATATTTACATAATTTGTACCTCTTGATTCCAAATTCGGTAACCTTTTTTCAAAATTAAAGACACATATGTTGATGAAATTAATTTAAAATTAATTCCCATTGTCAAAACAAAAAGCGTGTTTTTATGAAATACTAACTATGAAAAAAGTGACACTTGATTATGTCCAATTTCAAAGTGAAATTATTTACAATTACAAAAATTGGATTAAATGGAAAATATATAATATAATTACACTTTAAAACCATTTTTAAAAGACAAGATAACCATATAAATAAATTATATTAAAAGACAGTTTTGAATTAAAATACAGTATTTTTCACTATTCATTAAAAAATGAACATTATCATAAGAATAACAAAAAATTACCCAAAATAGATTTTAATGATCCTATTATAATGAGGAATTTTATTTATTAAAATAGAACATATAACAGTGAAAAAACTAGATTTAAACATTTTTTCCATTAAAAGCCGATAAATCGACCTTTTAAAAAATATTATTTTTTTAATACTTAATATTTTATTCATTAACATTTTAAGCCTCTAATTTTTTTTGAATAAATATAAAAAAAATTAACACAAATATATAATCATATTGTAGTGAGGTTTATTCATTCAAAAATATACAATGAATTGGCGTTAACTATCATTTAAATTAATAATATTATTATATTATTTTTCGATATAAATCGTTTCTTTGTGAAACATAAGTTTTTAGAAAAACCCATTGTTGTGTATCAGGTACTCCATAGAACATAGAATCCCCATTAATGTAAAATTAATATTTAATTTAAAAATACTAATAAATATGAAAAATATCATATTCTTTCTTTACCTCAGATGTTATAGTATCTCTAGGTGTATTACATTTTTTATTTTATTTTATTTTTTTGGTAAAATGAATTTGACAAAATGATAATTTGAAATGTGTTCCTGTAGTCATGGGAAATGTATTTTATGATCTAAGAGGGTTAATGTTTGAAGAACATTAAATCTGTCATTACCATTATTCACACCCGTCTAGGTGTCATGAGACTCATATCATATCCTTGTTATTTAAAAATATGTTGCAAGACACTAAGGGTTATCATTTTATGATAAATGTATTATATTTACTTTGAAACAATTTTCACAAAAAAGGATATATCATTCCATAAGAAACATTAATTAAAATGGGAAATCAATTTTTAAAATTTTCAATAAAAACTTTGTATCAAAATACTAGGTTGTAGAAAAACGAATGACTGAGTTAAATCCATTGATGAATTTGTATGATCCTTATTATAAAGGCTTGGCCCTTATTTTTAATAATAAATATTTTAATTGAAATTTATAAAACAAAATTTAAACTGAAATCTAATGGTTTAAAAAAATTCTATTAAAATAATTAAAGGATTATTTTCAAAGGATGGATTTATAAGAGATAACTATATCATTAATTCTTAAATAGAGTTTAATGAATTGGTTGTAATAAGTTTCTAAGGCTAACTAATTATTATAAAAAATTCCCCAAATTCTACATAACCCTATCTATATCTCTTTGTGAAAGAATAATATCTACCTAAATTCAATAAGGTTAATGATTAAGACAAAATAAATTTACTTTCTATTTTGGCTGGATTAATTTTGTCAACCACGGTTGAGTACATCCCTTCAAAAGAATTTTTTCAAATACATTCTAATAAATAAGATTGGGATTAGATATTTAAATTTAATCCAAAAAAAAATCTATTCATGAAAAAACATTGTAGATAATATAAAAAATCATCATTTTACACTTGAAACCTCACCTCTTAAGTGATGAGATGATAAATGTTGAGAGAAGCTTATTTGTGTTATATTTGACCATCATAATAAGTTAGTGAAAATTTTAAATTAATAATAGATGGATTATATGATATCAAAAAATAATATTATGTACATTAATTAATTATTGAAATAATAAATGTTAACAACTAGGATGAAAATGAGTATAATAGGGTATATAGATCTACTAAAATTCAATGAGATGGCTAATAATTCAAAAACAGTGGCTGAAATATCTAATTTATTTACTTCATATTCATCAGGACATTATTCATTTCATCATGGAATGAATTTATATACCTTAGACATAAACCCTTATCTATTCCTCCAAGGTTACATTATCGTGGTTCAAGGGATTATATTGGGGTGTCATGGATATATCTTTCTCCTTCAAAATCAAAATCTCTGAAGGCTCATGCAATAACATTCCATGTACTTCAAATGTAACATTATATTCCCTTATATTTATTAGTATCATATTATCCTAATGTGCAATATATTATTGTTTAATTATTAAGGTATTATATATCAATATTACTTCATAAATTCATTGAATAATGTTTATATGTTATAAAATGATCTTCTATAGCTCTTCAAAGGGGTTTCTATATTTAAATTCAATATGATGTTGATACATATGTAATAACACTACATTATTTCTCTATTAGATCCCATGAGACTCATCCCATATTAAAACATTACTTTATTGGTATCATATTTCATAATCATGAGTTCTCTTTCCATATTATATGGTTATCCCCTTGTGTTGAAGGAAACCATAACTCGTTCTCCTCTTGTCATCCTATAATGTTTTCCCCTCAAAAACACTTCACCCTTCATCATTAAATTGTTTCATGTCCTAGAGATAGTTATACTACTTCAATGATTTTCTACAACCTTTGTGTGCATCCATTCATAGAACTATTTTATTGACATTCCATTATACTTTTACATTTTACCTAAAATATATTATAGAAATGCATAAAATACTATATCATAAATCCTTCTTGGTTAATCCTATGTAACCTTTTTTCTGTCATGTTGTGGAGTTAGGTCCCTTATTTTGGTGGAATATCTTCGAAATCAAATTCCTCAACACTGTGACTTCATTTTTGTGGAATTATTTCCTTATTGGTTTACCATTTCAACTCGGTTTTAACTATCTATATAAATTTAAAAAAATAAATGTGGATTTATCTCCATACAGTTACTCTAAAACCTTCGAGGGATGATCCAAAAGCTTCCTTAATCTCCATCCTTCCTTAAATCAATAAAAATACCAAAACATTGTATTATAATGTCCAATAATAAAAAAAAGAATCATAAAAACATATTAATAAATAATATTTATCAAATTACCCCACAATTGAACATTTTAGTATCATAAGAAAATATATTTACATATATTTTTAATTATTTAAATCCTTGAAATAAAGAAATGCAGTATAGAACCTATCAATAAAATAGAATATTAGATGAAAATATTAAAATTCTAATATACTCATCCTCTCTAATTTATCATACATATTTATTAAGATTATAATACAATTCATATTCTCATCCATAATTATTTTTCAACAATTCCTTACACATCCATACCCATAAAACAATATACCTCTTAAAAAATTCACATTCAACACTCAAGAATATTGTAAAACTATACCAATGGTCATTCTAAAGATCATGTATTCTATTTATATCACTTTATAATATATCATTCATCTCTTTATAGAAATAAAACATGAGAAATCTAGAGTAAATCGTGAAATGGTTCTAATGTCTTTGAGGCTAGAGCTGGGTAGTTCATGATGCAGTCATTAAAAATTAAGGCTATAAAAAGGGGATAAATTATTTAAATAGAAATAATTATTTATTATTTAATCTCAATGAAAGGTATACATACTTATCCACTTAAAATATATCAGCTCTAATCAATATCCACTTCTCTTAATAATCCATATCATGAAAATTCAATAACAACGACACAATTTTTCATCAACTCCCTCATTCATTTTCCTTCATTACAAAGGATATTAGACCAGGATCAACTATCACACCCATCTAACTACATTTTTTTATCACCTCCTTGAACTAAATCTAATATTTATAATAATATCATTGATCATGTATGATTGATCATTAAAATGTACATGATTTGATCTATTATTTCGATTTATTTTCCAAAATATTATTAGATTCAATTAATGAAAATATAAAATATATTGGAATCAACATCCAAATCACTAATTAAAATTCTACCACATTATATTACTTGTTATTCTCACATAGTATTATCATGCATCACAAATCGCCCCCATTAAACCTAAAAGAAAATAATCAAGTATTAGTAATAAATAATGTCTTCTATGATAGATAAATTGGCCTATAATGAGGATTCCCTATCAAGATATTTAAAGGATATTACAAGATTAGAGTTGGGATAGATATATTTTATGTCTAAAATTAAATAGGGTTACAAAATATACTGAATCATATTATAGGTGTTAAAAAAAACTCATTTTTATAAAAAATATTGGAGAAAAAGTTTAAATAGTAATGTTATTGTGGTATTCTCTTATGAAATAGTTTATTATAAATAATATAAAAAATTATTTTAAAATTCATCCCAATAATATTATTTCAAAATATTAAACAATCACTCATAACATGAATTTTATGTAATAATAGAATAAACAAAAAATTTATAACTTTTAAATAAGAGGCCAATATAATTCTGAAATTATGCTGGATATCATATTAAGAATTAACAAGTAAATTAATTTCAATAATTCCAAATTAAAATTTGTTCTTTTATTTACATGGGTGTTCATAATTTTCAAAAGTTGAGAGATGTATCCAAAAAAATATCTCATTTCCATTGATTTAAATAAAAAATTCTTGAGTTTCTAAGAATCCCTCCACCACACTTAATTAGAAGTATTATATCCACTATTTAAATTCATGGTGAGATATATGAAAATGAATATTCTTTTAAATACATCATAGTAATGGATAAATATTCAAGATACAATTAAGGACCTCCATGATTCATGTATGATTTATTTCCTTATTAACTAGATATAATTTACTGTATGGAAATTTAATGCATTGATGGATTAAGTTGGATATTATTTCTTAAAATGAAAGCATTGAACTAGGTAACATGATAGTTTAAAAATGTGGTATTTATTATGGTTAAGAATAAATTGATGCAAAATATAATATTTTTTTTGTTTTCTTCCAAAATGTTATATAAAGGATAGATAATGAACACAAAATGAATGTAAATACAGTAAATTCTAAAAAATATGAGAATGTAAAATATAAATAGATGTAACTAAAAAATTTGAAGGGATATGAAATCCTATGACTCCTTGGTTCCATTCCACATATCCCTATTGGGATCCACCTCCACAGAGCATATAGTCAATTAAATCAAGAAATCGCTAAAGGACTACACCAACCATCATTTAATTAAATAATAAATATCCAAAATAATTTACCTGACAACTACTGTTTTATAAGGGAATGTAGATTTGTCCAAATATAGGTTCTATTAGAAACTGCTTCCATCACACCCTATAAATGGGGAATTACATTTAATGATGGGGTTCAATACTACTATTATGAATGATCAATCAAGGATATTTCTGAATTAGATATCTGAGTGTTTAATAATGGTACTTATATATTCATTAGGGTATATGGCTTCCAAATAGATATAGTATCTATAGATCCATGACCCTAAGAATATTTAGTTTTTACAGGAGTATTAAATAGAATATATATTTCTATATTGGTAGTATTAATTTTTTTTATCACTTTTAAGGTATATTATAGTGACTGTACTAGAGGAGGGAGTCAGTGGATGCCCATTCTATTAAGTTGGTATCTCTATGATCCTTCGGGAGTTCAAGTGTTTATGAACTAGGTTAATAATGTGAACCTACAACGTTGGGTTATTTATGAGACCCTTTCCATTATTTTGGGAATCCAACTCGAACAATCATCATTCATCAGAATCCATAATATAACTAGTATCCCATGTTTCAAAAGCTGAAGAGGGGTGGGTTGGGGATGGTACAAATGCTCAATCAATGGTGGGCTAATAAAAACTAAATATATTGAAGGATGAGTGGGATTAAAATATTGAGTTTTTATAAATCGAATATATTCCCACGTGGGTGGATAATGTGGATGAAATGGGAATTGTTTTAGGTCATGTGGTATAATGGGAGGTGCATCAAATTCTACCTCCATCTTCTCATATAAATGGTGCTTGATCCCAATAGTATATTAAATGATATTGTAATATACTAATTCCAGTCTCTGTGAGGAAAGGGTGTTGGTTTTTCTTAAGTATGTGAAACTTGTATTTATCCTCTTGGTGTTGGGGTTTATTGGTAAGTGAAAAAAGAATATGAGTGTCCCCCAATTGAATCATAATCCACCATTAAATATTTATAATTTTAATCCTTTTAATGACCTATCCATCTATCATCAAGGATACAATTTTTCTATTAATGGGATGTGATACAACATAATCCACCCCAATAAGGATATGTTAAATGATTAATAAAAAACTCCCAAGTGCATTTTTTGTAAATTAAAGAAATTATAACCCATAATAATACCCTTGGGATTGTTTGAAATTCCGCATTAATATAATGAAAATGATTTTGTCTTATTGATTTCTAACTACTGTATAAAAATGCTTGAAAGAAGAAGAACATATAATCAGATGAAAGAGACTTATGATGATCCATTAGGAAACCATTCCTATGAGATTTCACAATGAATAATCCTTAAAAGATAACTTCTCAAATATTTTCTCTTAGTTTTTTTAGTTTTAATCATTCTTAATGGGTAGATAGTTGTTTTCATCTACTATTGATGGATTTTGTTCTGACATCACTATAGTATAAAATCATTATAATTCAATCTCTCTATAAACTCATAGTTTGTTATACATTATCCCACTCCAAACTCTACAAACAAAAGGATCCAATTATGTAGAACCATTTTTAACATAATATACATCAGTTTCATATCCAATACTAATAGGACCTTTAATATCCACTCTATAGAAGCCACCTATAAGTTGGGAGTAAATTTTTTTAAATTCATAGAAAAAAATGAATATATAATTTCTTAATCAATATAAATATATTCTATAATATTCATTTTAAATTTCTTGTTTTATGAATTCTTGAAATTTAATTTCTCCCCAACATCTAACAGTGTTTCGGTTCAGTGAACCATAGAAAATAGTTAAGGTGATTTTGGGATAAATCCCCAGACATATATTACTTATGGGTTGTTTGGTTGGTTTGGATTGTGTTAGTCAATGAACATGTTAATTGGTTACGTGAATGTCATTGTGAGGGATTAGGTGGTTGTGTAGGAATCTTATCCATTTTATATTTTGTGGGTCTAATAGGTGTATTATTTTTTATTTTCATTAATGAGTATTTATCTGTGTATGTGTTGTTAACAAACATAGTTTGTTTCATTATGGCAGGGATATGGATATGGAGGGGAAATGGATCGAGATGGATTCATAGCGGGTTTTAAAAGGGGTTATGTCATGGATTGAATGTTTTTTATGTTTAGATGGGTATGGTGAATTTTCCAAGTCTGGGTTGGGAAACGGTGCAATTAGTGGGTTGAAATGTGTATGAGGAGGTGTGAATGTCAAGAAAGAGAAGATCTAGAAGTGCAACATTACTATATGATGGTGATCATAACCAGATTAAACGGATATTAAAATCAAGTTAGGGAGCAATGAGAGATGTGGAGAAGGATAATAACAACCGAATTTAGGTTATGGTATTTAGTATCAAATGTGATTGAATACATTATGGCATGATCCATGTCATTATAGCATGATATCCTTAGTTCTAATACCATGGTATTTTTCAAACTCAATCCTATAGATTTGAAATTCCATGGGGGGCCACCATACATAAACCATATTAGTTTATCCTTATGTGATAAATTTTCAATTGAAATCATGACTTCAATCCAACCCTATAAATATTAATGTTTTTTTTCTCTCTTTAAGAATTATTGAATAAGAAATTGTATCCCATCACAACCTAATTTTTCACTCTATATTATGATATTTTGGGGTTGGGTTACAGTGTAAAATAACTCTTTCAAGGTAAGACTATTTTCTATCCAAGGACATTACATTATTATAATGTTCGCCATTATTGTGCGTCATGGGTCTAGAAAGATGATTTGAGGGAGCAGTGTGTTATGACAAGATATATCTAGCAGCACCTTAAAAATGACGTCTCTTATCTATTGGTTATTACTCATCTCAAATTTTAGGTTATATCAATTGGATATTCAGCAGGGGAGTAGAGGAGTGTTCTATAGATCCTCCAAACTAATTTACCCTATTAATTTCTAACCAATATAAATTTTAATTAAATTCTTAAAAAAGAAAACATACAAAGGTTTCTCCACAACTAGCGCTTTAATTAAATTCAATATCTAGACGTATCTTTTTATTAAAATTTGAGAGATAGAATAAATTAATTGTGGAAATTATCCCTATATAGATTAATACGTTTTATTGAACTTGAATGAAGGTTCATGCCCTCTTTAGATCGAAATGTCCCCATGTGAACGTCTGTTATTCCCTAATGGGTCATAACCAAAGTGACTGTAGTTTTCTTGGAAACAATATCAATCAAGATTTAAAAAAAAGTTTTGTATCTATGGGTATGAATATAAAATGTTTAGTTCATCAATAATTCCACTTATTTATTTCTATTTATAGATCTTTTAATTTTTATATGAATCTCTTTCAATCATTTATAATTCATCCAGGTATAGTAGTCTCTTACTATCTTGTTGTCAGTGCATATCCACTTTCTTCATAGACCTATGTTATCGATTCTAGAGATCCACCACTAAATAGCCTAGTATCTCATTGTTAATACTAAATGGGGTTATACTAGACATTATTTTAAAATATATCATTTATCAGTATAAAGTAGTATAATGATTGTTTTAATAATCATTCCATACTAAAATTATAGTTTTCTCCAAAATTTCCATAGTCACTCATTTGGATTATTCTACTTTCCCATGGGTTTTTTGGTGGTGAGGTGAAGATTTTAAGTTCATTAAAACTCAATATTTTTATCCCACTCATCCATCATCATATTTATTTTGTATTAGCCCACCCCTGATTGAGAATTTATACCAGCCCCAACCAATCCCTCACCATCTTCTAACACATGGCATACTAGTTATATTATGGATACTGATAAATGATTCTAGTTGAAGTTGTATTCCCAAAATAATGGAAAGGGTCTTATAAATGACCCTATAATGGAGGTTCCAATTATTTACCTAGTTGATCAACACATGGCCTCCCTATGGATTAAGGAGATACGACCTCAATAGAATGAGAATCCAGTGGCTCTGACTACTAGCATAATCACTATAATAGACATTCCCAGTGGTATAAAAATTAAAAATACCAATACAGATATCTATATTCTACTTCATCCTATTGTAAACACTAAACATTCCTAGTATCATAAATTTGAGTACACTCTACCTTATTCAGATCCATATACCCTAATTAATACTAAGGTTTCATTATAAAACTCTCACACATCTAATACATCAATAACCTTGATTGATCATTCATCTTGGTTGTTTTTAACACCATAATTAAATATCATTACTCATTTATAAGGTCATATAGAGGAAATTTCAAACACAATTTAGATTTAGACTACTCTTCCTTCTCTTATAAAACACTAGTTAAGGAGGAAATTATTTTTGGACATGTATTAGGTGATTCAATGCGGATAGGTGTACTACTTTAGAGATTTCATGAATTTATTCTATGACATGGGTTTAGAATGATGACTTGATGGAGCCCTATGTTATGACATGATATATCTGGCTCCACCTTAAAAATGAATTCCTTTATCTATTAGTTATTACTCCTCTAAACATTTGTGTTCTGTCAATTGGATATTCAGCACGGGAGTCGGAGAGGGTTATCTAGAGTCTCTAAACAAATTTACCATAACAATTTATACCCAGTATAAATTAAATTTATAATTCAAAAAAAGAAAACATACCTAGGTTTCTCCACACCTAGCACTTTTATTAAAGAAAATATCGAGATGTAATGTTGTTTTTTTAGTAAAATTTTAGAGATAGAAAAAAATAAATTATTGAAATTATCGATGTAAATATTAATAATTTTTTATTGAACATTAATGAAGGTCCATTCCCTCATTAGATCAAAATGTCCCCATGTGCAATGGAATTTATTCCATAATGGGTCGTAAACAAAGTGATTTTAGTTTCCTTGGAGACCATCTCAAAAAAGATTTAAACAAAAGAATTATATCTGTTGGTATTAATATTCAATGGTTGATTCAACAATAATGCTACATACTGATTTTCTATTTATATATCTTTTAATTATTATATGTATATCTTCCAGGCTCATATAATTCATCCAAATATATTAGTCTCTTCCTATCTTGGTGTGAGTCCCTAACCACTTTCTTCATAGCCATATATTATCGATTCTTAAGATCCAATAGTAAATGGACTTGTTTCTCATCGATAAGCCTAAATAGGGTTATAATAGTAATCTTTTTAAAATATTTCATTTATTACTATAAATTATTATCCAGAGTTTTTTTTCTAAAATCTTCCTTATTGAACTTGCAATTTTCTCCAAAATCATCATAATCACTTATATGGATAATTCTACTTTACAGTGGATTTTTGGGTGGTGAGGGGAGATGGTGTTGTATTAAACTGATTAATTTTCTAGTACACATAAAAATATATAATTTTTTTAATGTTATCCTCAAGAAGTTATTAGTAACATAGAAATACCAACATGATAAAATTAGTTCTTTATTAGAAATTTCATCACTATATTGGATATATTCTTCAATGGGGAAACATATTAAACCAACATAGTCATGTAAATAACATAAAAATTATGTATGTGTTTCTCATGGATCTTAGGAAGGTCCCCAAGAAATCAATTCTCCATACATCAAACACCTCAAATTTTAGAATTGGGTTTTTTGGAATCTCAATTATCTTCCTAATGATATCAAATTTTTTTCATAAATAATTTCCTCATATAAACTATATTTCATATATGTGGATGTAAATAAAAATAATCCACATTGTATTATCATGGGCATTGATATACTATGTCAATTGTGTCCTCCATTTGGTGATGAATAGTAAAATTCTAGAATGATCTTCACCTTGGATTTTGGAACACATCACAAAATTAATCCCTCAATACATTTAATTAATATTATGTGATCATCAAAAAAAAATGTTGTGAATTATCTAAAATTATTATTCATATCTGAAATGAAAAACACAGATTTATGCTCTCATTTTCTGAAAAATCCACAATATTGAAAAACCATGTAAGAGATTGTAAATCATTATATAAAGGCTTCTCATCCTGTAACTCATCATCAATTTCTCTGTCCTCCTCCACTTCTATATTCTTTTTGAGTAATATCAAAAAATAGATAACCACTACATAATCTAATCCATATTATCTATGTTAATCAAATAAAACTGATTAAGTAAGTAGATACCCCAAATCAGGCATCTGTTAGAATATTTTATTAGAAAATAACTCAAAAGGCGCGATCTATGTAGACAATGTATCACCCCACAATGATAAAGGGATAAATGACTAAATTATATGACACATGCCAACGATGTGCACCTTCATTTTCTAGATCCTTTCTAATTAGAACTCCACAGTTAATAATGCTTAGCCTGGAGTACTGATCAGGATGGGTGACCTTTTCAAGAGTTTCCCAAGGATTGTGTGAGTGAGAAAAAAACACACTGGAGAGGACATGTGTTGGCATGTGGGGACTATCATTAGTCAGATTACCGATTCAGGCATGTGGGATGGCCCAAGGGGGAACCACATGTCTGAAGGGAAACTGGTTGTACTTAGAGGGCTAGGACCCGACATCCAAGTTAAGGTACGGTGGATGTGCGGTCACCAAGACCTAGTTGTTAAATTTAGTATCAGAGGTGGTTGGTTCTACCTCAATGATCGGGAGTCTTTTTTTTGTTTTTTGGGCAATAGTTTTGATTGTTTAATGTTTTACTATCAGATCCGGGGAGTCCAGTGTTTCTTCAATGGCCAATATATCCATACACAAAGAACCTAAATTATTTTTTTTGGATCTATACATGAAAGCATTGGGTTTATAAGTGTCTCCTTATGATTTTGTTGAATAAGAGTCCTCGTACCATGTATAATATTATAACTATGGTAAATAGTTATCTATTTTAGGATGCCTCCATGTAGATAGCCAGATAGGATTTCAATATATGATCATAAGGAAAACCCACCTAGCGATGAGGCATCGGTTCAAGGACCATTGCTATAGATGGCCCTGCTAGGTGGTGTACCTGTGTTTCCACCACCGTTAGAACAGTAGTTACTAATGGTGATACCATAAGAGGATGCGCGAAGACTCACTGCCTTGAACGACTTTCAGAGATAGATAACTCCCAGGTTCAGAGTAGTGAATGATCCTCAGGTCACTCAGGACTGGATGGAGACAGTGACACCAGTGTTCCTCTTAGTGAGGACATTGATTTACCACATGGAGATATTGTCTGTGATCCTTCTACTTGGCTTAATAGGAAGATATTGGAGCATGACCATCTAGGCGCATGATGATGTGACCCTCCCTTGGGTCGACATCGAGTGGCATTTCCAGGAAGATTTTCCCCACGACCTCGCACTCATTGTGCATACATGAGCTGCTTCACCCACAGCAGGGTAGAATTTCGGTGGATGAGTACTCTGTGTGGTTTACAGACCTCTCACGCTACTCAACAGACATGGTGCGGAGCCCTTTATTAAGGGCAAGTAGCTTTGATCAGGGACTCCGACAAGAGATCAGGGAATCTATGTTGTCTCTCAGCATCCCTAGTCAGGCTGGGGTGCTACAGTAATCCCTTCTTTTAGAGATATTCCTGGAAGAGAGGGCACCATTTGCCGGAACCACCACCAGACCATAGGCAGAAGAGAATTAAGTAGTGAATAGAATGCAGCATATTCGGGGGACTAAGTGGGAAATGTTTTTCAGGGGTGACCCCAGGACTTAGGGTCAACAATACAGGGCTCCCAAAGAAGATGGATTTGGCAGGGTACCTGGCTATGCTTCACATGCGGTGGGAAGGGAAACATGGCTCATGACTGCCCGGACTGCCACACATATGAACATAAGGCAGTTGGGGGACCACCAAGGTAGAGTTAGATGTATGAATGAGGAGTTCCGTACACTGGTGTACATGGAAGGGGAGCAAGTCAAGCGGTGTGGAGTGGATGACAGTTCGAGTTGCTACCACTGCCACCCCCAGGTGGTCCACCATGGGATCAGGGAGCCAAACGAAAGGGATGAGGCTAGATTTAGGCGATGGAGGCCTATGACCACGACACTCCAAATATGATTAGAGGTATGGTATGTGTCTTATACATCATATTTGTAGTTATTTTAGACACATGATCCAGTCACTCATTCCTTACCTGATCCTTGATCGTGTCTCTATGATTTTGATATATCCTTTGGCTTAGTACTTACAATTAGAGAGTCCAACAGGAGGGAAATCAATATTTACACACTGGTTCATGTAATGTGAGCTTACTCTAGGAGGTGAGATCTTCGGCTGGGATTTCCTAGTAGTAGCGTCGAGGCCTTAAGACGTTACCTTGGGTATGGACTTGTTATTTACAGTCCAGGTTTAGATTGACTATTTTAGGCGCAAAGTGCAGTGTGTCTATGAGGATGAGACCATGTTTTCCTTCACAAGTGAGAAGGGAAATTTTTCAGTATAATATGGAATTTATTAGAAGAGGTTGTAGACAATCAGTCACCCGAGGGCTAGCCTCATCATGGTGCGGTGGATGAGAGGATTCCATGATTTCATATAGTGGTGGATGAGTATGAGGATTTCATTTTTGAGGATGTTCTAAGACAACCTCCTCACAGGGTGTAGACTTCTACATCAATCTATGCCCAGTGATGGAACCGATATACTCCCTAGAATATCAGATGGGTCCTGCAGAGTTACATGAGTTGAGGGTACAACTAGAGGAATTTAAGGAGAAGGGATTCATGAGGGGCAGTGTTTCACCTTGGGAATCCCACGTATTGTTTTCCAAGAAAGCATACGGGATCTTAAAGCCATGTGTGGATATCGGGAACCTAAACCAAGTGACCGTGAAGAATAATTATACACTACCTAGGATTTATGACCTATTCGAAAAACTAAAGGGAGTGAGGTGGTTCTTGAAGATCGACCTCAGATCAGGCTATCATCATCTTCAGTTACTGGATGAGGATGTACCGAACATAGCCTTCATATTCCGCTATGGCCACTACAAGATCTTGGTGATTCCCTTTGGCATTACGAATTCCCCAGCAGTGTTCATGGGACTTATGAACATGATTTTATTGCTTAATTTAAATCATTTCTTGGTGGTATTTATTGATGAAATATTTATGTACATGACTTTATAGGAGGAGAATTCTACACACATGTGGATAGTTTTGGATATACTCATAGAGAACCAGCTTTATGGTAATCTCTTGAAGTTCTAGTTCCAGATTTGGGAGGTCAACTTTCAGGGGCGTGTCATCTCGGAATCTGGAGTCACAGTGGATCCAGCGATGTTAGAGGCAGTTTATTCTTGGGAGCCACCCCAGAGCATGACTAAGGTGATGAGTATATTGGAGTTTTCTAGATACTCCTAGAGGTTCATGACCAACATTTACAGAGTAGAAGCACCATTATCCGGCTTGACATGGAAGGGAAAACCCATTATGTGGATATATATAAGTTCTAGAAGCGTTTACAGGAGGTGAGGCAGAGACAGAAGAGTGACCCCATGTTGAGACTAACATAAGGGGGAATTGGGTATGTAGTATTTCACAATGTATCAGGGATCAGACTAGGTTGTGTCCTAATGTTGGAGTGAGATGTGATTGCCTACGACTCACGGTAGTTGAGATAACATGAACAAGACTATGTGACCCATGATCTGGAGTTATCAGCAGTGGTCTTTTCCTTAATGATGTGGTGACACAACTTGACGGGTGAACAGTTTTCCATCCAATCTGACAACAAGAGTCTTAGGTATATCCTCTCACAGAAGGACCTGAATTTGAGATATCGTAAATAGATTGAGTTACTCTAGGACTATGAATTTGAGATAGTCTATACTCTAGGGAAGGGGAACGTGGTGGAAGACACGCTCAATAGGAAGTCTGGATTATAGCAGCTGAGTGTGGCAACAAAGCAGTTAACCATGATTTAGATATCCTTTGTGGATTATAGTAGAGCTTCTTACCATCAGTCGATGACTGTCACTCCTCCACTCATATAGGGAGTCAGAGAGGCCCAACTTTTTGATGTTGCATACGAGGCCTGACGTGCTCAATTATCATCAAGATAGGTTCCTGATGAATTTTCAATAGGTGATGAGCATGAAATTATTTTCAGAGGATGCACTATAGTTCAAATAACATTTCAAGAGGAAGTTTTGAAGGAGTTCCATATATCCCCTTTGGCGGTACATCATGGTTTGGCAAAGATGTAGCAGGACATCTGACATTAGTACTAGTGCCCAGAGATAACTAATTAAATTGAAAGGTTTGTTTCATGATTACTCACTTGTTAGCAAGTGAAGGACGAGCATTATTTCCTAGAAGGCTTGATAAAACCACTTGAGGTACTAGAAGGGATGTGGGATGTTATCCTTGTGGACATCATGATAAGTTTTACACACTTGTATATGGGCCGCAATTATATTTGGGTGATCATTGACTGACTCATCAAGTCAGTTAACTTCCTACCCATTTGAGAGTACGAATCAGCAGAAGGAATATGATTCCTCTCTATCTAAAAGATAGTGCGGCTTCAAAGGGTGCCTTTGATAATCATCTCAGACCATGATACATGCTTCACATCTCGGTCATGGAAAGGATTGCGGGAGGCTTTTGGGAATCAACTATGCTTGAGCACAACTTTTCAACCCCAGACAAATTCTCATATGGAGAAGACTATACAATCCATAAAGGACATGCTTCATGCTTACATACTTGATTTTGGTTACAGTTGGTAGAACACCTACAATTTGTGGAGTTAGCATACACCAATATCTATCACTCCACCATTCGCAAGGAATCTTTTTAGTGCTGGTATGGGTGGAAATACAGATCACCTCTATATTAGAAAGACCCATGGGAGTCAACACTAAAGGGCCCAATTTTGGTATGGTATACCACTGAGAAGTTGAAGATCATACAACAGAAGATGATGGATGCACATAAATGGAAAAAATTGTATGCTGATAGGATACGAAGACGCATGGAGTTCGAGGAGGGAGACCATGTGATACATTAGGTATCACACCGATGGGGTTTGCAGATATTTATTCTCAGTATAGTTGGATAGGGTGTGTACTTCTAAGAACTTCCCCCACGTATTCACCAGGTGTATAATGTTCTCCATGATTCAAAGCAGATGAGTTGCATTCATGATCCATCACATGTCATCGACGAGGGAGATCTGGACATTTATGATGGTGATACATTTGTATAGTTCCTGGTGGAGATAGGAGATCAACAGGAGCCGGTCCTTTGTGGACAGTTGATTCCTCTAGTGAGTGTTCTGTGGTAGCATATGAATCTGTAGGAGAGCACATGTGAGTGGGAGGATCAGATTCATTCTCAATATTCCCATTTGATTGATTATCCCTTATTTTGTATTTAGAGGATGTAAATCCCTATTGTTGGGAGAATTTAAGGCCCTAGAATTTTCTTATATATATATATTTTAAATTATATGGAATTATTTCGAGAACACAAGCTCTGCTGGATTGTAATTCTGAGGCTCGATGACCACAAAAAAATAATTTTTAACAATTATTAAGTTATTTTATGTAAATTAGAAAGTGGGTTTTTATAAATATTGAACCGCTTCTAAGATCAAAAATTCGATATCACCAATGATCTTAGAACGTCGAGATTTTATAGAAATGACAAGACTTCGACAAGAAAAGGTTGGATAGAAAAGTTATTTTTCATACATTTCAAAAATTAATAAAATAACACAAGAAGTAATTTTAGTTCTTTTATAACCATTGAGTGGAGGATGATGGAATTGTGGTGTAGTGACGAGGCACATTAAATGAAGCTCCTTAATAGATCATTTTTTACAGTGTAACAATGCGACATCATAATATAACTGAAATGATGAGACACATTTTCTTTTTATTTGATAATGCATTAGAGAGTAGATAATTAAATCCTAGAAATTCTATATAGGACCTAAGAAAAGGACTCCAAACAATGATGAACGGAGACTTCCAGTAGGATTGTTAACATCTTCAATGCCTTACGAAGAATGGGACTAGAATGTGATGAATGCCAACAGATCATGAATCCTTGAGGGGAGATCGCTTAAATGAAGAAAATTGATCGAGTTAGGGTTGTTATTTTTTTCCCATTCTTATTCTAAATGAAAAACACAGATCAACCCATTAACAGGTTGATCTAAAGGTCATCTGTTCTTGGGGGAGGGTGATGTTTCATAGGATTTTATTTCAATAATGAATTATTGTTTGCAGAACATCATCCCAAAACCTCCCCTTATGTTAAAACTGTAATGAAGTGGGAGAATGCTGACACGAACAAGGACCGAGCCCCTCCACATGTGAATTATTTGTGACTGAGCATGTTGAATGGGGAGGCTATGTAGATTCATAGCCTTCCTAGTAAATGTGATACCCCATGGATGCCGGAGGCACAGTCAGTGGGAAGAACAACCAACCGGTACGGACCCAATGATCCGCTAGAGGGCCCACCAGTGTGCCATGACGGTGTAGAAGAGTTAGTTTCTGTGGCCAAATCAGGCCGTGGTGTAGTGGGAAGAGCCTACTGCTTGGATGGAAACAAGAATTTGGCCTGCAACCACCGGCCACACTTCTCAAAGGCACATGGTTTCCTAACCACATGAGGGATTCTGGCCAGCCGGACTGGTCAACCGCATAGTGCCAGGACACTGTCGATTGACCATGGCAGGGGATTCGACCACACAGAAGACCCAATGGGCGATGGGGAGCAGGAGGCAGCTTCATACCACATCCCAGCCTGATGGATAACTGGTCCTCCTCTGGCAGACTAGGTAGGTTAGCGGGCCAAACCCACCATGTCGGGCTGAACCCTCCCTAGAAGGTCGGGCCTACCCCATTGGGCTGCTAGACCTACAACCTAACAGGCAGGACCAGGTCGGACCAATGCCAAGCCGGTCCGGGTCATCGGACCTGGGTCAGGTCGGTCTGACCAGGTCAGACTAGAACGAGACCCAACTGGCCCCTTTTTGGATAAACACCATTATCTATCAAATCTGATGTCCGATTGACGAGCCGTTGGAAGCATTGGAACCCTCGTGACAGGGATGATCATTTTATGAATGGATTAAGGAGTAGTTCTTCTGAGATCAGGTGTGCTACGTGCGAAAACCATGTGGTTGGCTGAGACATAAAGAATGCTGATGAGTGACACTATGTGAATAAGATGCTATGGAAAATGGGAAGCGGCTTTTGTGTGACCCGACAAGACCATGGTGGGGAGAAGCTTCTATGTGACCCTTCATACCCACGGTACTCAACATAAGTAGTAACTTGGTATATCCATTGGTGGTAAGTGGCTTCTTTGTGACCCGGAATTCCCATGGTGGGATACATTTTTTTTGTGACCCATCATACCTATGGTACTCATAGAAAATGAGTACCACAATAGTCACAAGGTTATTGGGTTGTGGCTTTTATATGACCCGACATGTCCATTTTACTCATTGAGGAGGAGTTATCTAGCAGCCTATGATTTTCAACGACGTAACTAATGGTTCTACATTCCCACTCTATAATATACCTCGTGTGCGCTGTCTTTATTCATGATGATACTTTGTGGTTTTTTGTTGATTTATTTTTCCACTTTACTGTATGTTTTGGGTTCCCTACTGAGTATTTTTTTACTCACCCATGCATAGGCTTTTCCCGCATGTGTTGGGTCTGGTGAAGACAACGTGTGCCTTGATGGACGACTTGGTGGCCTAGGACTCGATGGTTCTTAGTGAGATGAGGAACATGGGACGTACTTATATGGCCTGGAACAACTACTCTATACCTAACCAACATGTTTGGTTTTCAGTGAATGGTTATCCATAGATTATTTTTGACTTTCGTGTTTTCCATGTAGTCATTTGTTAGGTTTGTTTTTTTGGCCCATTTGACTTTCAGTTGTACTTGTACTCAGAGATTTCTTAGTGGCCTACTTTTTTACTTTTCCAGCTTTGGGATATGGTTGTGCGTGCATGAAAAGGAAAATGCCACCCACTTGTAAGTTGGAGTCTTCTACACAAGTCCTCAGCCCTATGCCTTTGGAAGGAATTCCTAGGGTATGTCACAACTAAATACCTAACGGAAGAGTCGTGATAAAAAATCACCTCAAAGATTATTAAATATTTTTTAATCTTATCAAAGGAAAACCTATATTTATAAGATTACTCTCTATGACAGGTTAATTTATTAAAGACTTATTATGGGAATTGATTTCATAATTGATTAGTTGGAAAATATGACCGACCTATAGTCTAAGAGTTTCTCCTATAATGAAATCACTTAGTTCTAACATTATGTGGACAATTTTCACCTAATTTATAAATATCATGATTGGTGTGCCCAAAAAATATTTTTTAATGAAATAATGTCTTCCTTGCATGATGTTTCAAATATAAAGAAAACATAACTTGAAAAAATATCTGTTAGAAGCCCAAATATCATCAAAATTTAATTTATAATGTTGTGGGAAAATCAATCATGTCCGAGAAATATTTAATTCCCCTTTATTGAATTATGATCATGGTGATCTTGTATGAATGTTTTATTTACTTGATCAACCATGATTCCTTGTTCAGATATTCTATTCACTATAATAAAACCTCCTTGAACTATAAGGTTGGACTTTTCCCAATTGATAACAAAGAAACATTATTCAAATATTTTAAGTACCAAATCTTGTTTGTATAGTAATAATTCAATGGATATCCTATATATTGAGAGATCATCAATGAAAGTTTCACAAAATTCTTCCACCGTGTTCTGAAAAATAAGTGGAATACACCTTTGAGAAGTAATTAGTGCATTAAAAATGAAAAAAATTCAAGAGATGATAGAAAAATGTTTGAAATGGGTAAGTAAACATTATCTTCTCATTGTTATTTAGATAAACTAGTAATAGTTGTAAGTAGATTATCAATATAAAAGGAAAAATGAACTCATATTGAGATAAAATATTAAGAAGTGATCCATGATTAATAATGAAAAGTAGAATTTTCTTATGGATGTTTTTAATATTTGATAGTCTATGCATACCCAATATCATGTAGCTAACATTGTAGGTATTATCTCATTATTTTCATTCATTATCATAGAATGCCACCCTTTTTTGGAATTACTTGTAATGGGGTCATACATTTACTTTTTTACATTGAAATGATGATCACCACATCAATTAGTTTATGATCCTTTTTATTGGAAATATCTTTTATAGATTATGTTATTCACACCTATATTAACAATTTATTTTTCTAACATTTTATTTTCATGATATTTTTTCAAAATGGTACAATTAATTCTATTGATAATTTAAATAAACTATGAGTGTTCTCCCATATTTTTCATAGTTATTTATGTCTCATATCTATCTATTTTCTTTATTCAAACCCTTCTACTAACTGTAAATTTTTAGTGTAAATTATAGGATTAATTAATTTAATAATGGAAAACACAAAGTAAGTGATTTTTTCTTTTCCTTAAA
This sequence comes from Viscum album, assembly GCA_963277665.1. Classification (NCBI taxonomy): domain Eukaryota; kingdom Viridiplantae; phylum Streptophyta; class Magnoliopsida; order Santalales; family Viscaceae; genus Viscum; species Viscum album. Next base: position 828,386,874 of record OY728162.1, read on the forward strand.
ACATATATTTTTATTTAATACTATTAATTTATTATTTATGAATTATTAATCAATGTTAAATTTTCCGTTTCATACAGGAATAAGTTTGATAGTGTTTCTGTCAATGGACTAAACTAAATCATTAGTATTTTGATCATTGAAAAATTAATTCCAAATAAGAATCAATTTACAATTGTTTTCTCCGTTGCAAGACATCAACTTCATCTTCACCCTCTGGTTTTAAATTATCCTCCTTAGTTTCCACAATATCATCAATTAGTTGCATTATATTAACAATTTTACTATTTATAGACTCATGATGAATTTGTGGAATTTAGATGAAAATATTATATAGAAATACTAATAATTAATTGCATGGTTAATAGTTTTAATAATGTTAAATATGAATTAATCATTACTAATGTTGAATATTATTCAACATTGGATGAAATTTGTAAATGATTTTTCAGTTTCAATTAATGGTCTTCCAAGGATTATTGGAATATCTCAGTATTATTCTATCATGAGGATAAAAAATCATTGGGAACCTAAATTTTTCCACCACAACAAGAAATATTCAAAAATATTCATGGGTATGTCCTTGATATTCAAATATGTTAGTGTGAAAATAATATCATATATGGATTATCCAATCCTATATTTAAAAAGACACATAGGGGAAATTTTTTGCACCTCTCTCCTAAGTCATAATGTGTATTCTTGAATGTGCAAGAACTAATGGTGAACATGATGAAAAATATTCATAGATCTATAATCATTGGAGTTATATTGTTTTGTAATTATATTGAACACTTTTTTAATAGATAAATAACACCATAAACATTAGGAATTATCTTTTTTATAGTAATTCCCTTAAAATTTTATAATAATCAAATATTCCAAAAATATACTCAATCAAATATATGCCTATATAAAGTTATATGAATCCATATAAATCTCCTTGTATTGAATTTAAAACCTATATTTCCTTATCCTATCTAGGATGGAATGATGGGGTCTATATGGTTCTGTCTATTTGTTTCACTCTTCTCCTTATAAACTTATTTATATATTTTCCCATCTTATAATTTATGTTTTATTATTCTCTTTTATCCACTTTATCTTCACAATTTTTATCCTTCAGCCTTATCTTTTATTATTCCATTTAAATAAAATTTTCTTCCTTTTTTTATTCTTAAATTCCATATCTCACATGAAAAAAGTTTCATAGACTTCAGATTCTCTCTTGTGTTTGACCTATGTTACTTGGTAGGGTATTGAGTAGTATCTCTAATAATGTTTGATATATTTTCCCCACTTGGTTCTTGTGTTTTTAGAAGAGTATTGTAGATTCATTATAAGATTTTATAGTCTTATAATCCACTGAGAATAGTTTTGGATGAGGTTATAGAACATTACATTAAGTGATTTTTACAGCATAATAAGGTGGTTTTAGATAGAATTTATGTAGAGGCTGGTTGGATTATGGTTGAGGGCGTGGTAATAGTTATAATAGCTTCAGGTATTGTGGTTAAAGTGAATTTTTGGGTATACCATTGTTTTATTTTAAAATCATGACACATTTATATTATCTATAAAATTGATCTAGTTATGGATTGGGATGAATCCACTCCTTTAGTTTTATGTATTTTGGAATGTTTTGGGGATTGATTATAACTAACAGAGGTCCAGTAGAATGGTTTAATATCCTATAAACCATACTATAATCCTTTGTATATGTGGGGTCCTCTTTAAATATCATGATATTTCAAAATGTGTTTGAGTGTTAGTGGATATTAATATTGTGATTTAGTAGGTTCAACTATAAATTATAAGTTCATTCATTTTTTATCAATTATTTTTATTGGGTTTCCAAGTAGGCTATCTCATCCAATTAAATTATTTATCACATTGGTGGGATCTAACCACATTTTCATAATTTATAATTATGTGGAAAATCTTAGAGAATGTCTTTTAAAACTTCAAATGTTTTCATAATTAATTATTTAATTGATAGGTCATCGATTGTGACTCAAGTCAAAGGATTTAAAAAATATTAAATTGATTCATTTATAGAAAAACATTGATTATCTTATGTAAAAACATCCTCAAGAAGTCTTTGACATTATCCCATGTTTCATATATATACTATCCATATACATTTGAAATTATTTGGATTTCTTTTCCGAACATATACATGCTCCATAGTGGAAAGTATTTGTATAATAATCATTTTTATAAGTTATCATTGGTTTTAATATAACCATAGAGTTAAGTATTTAACCAATTTGTTTCTCATTGGTAAGGATATAATTAAGATACCCTACATCATATTGAATTTTATGATACACAATTGTTGTTGAAAATATAACAAATATCACTTAGGATATTCAAATATCTATCTAGATCTTCATTTTTCATTCCACTAAATCATCCCACATTTTTTAGTATTATTCATAGTTTGATCTTAAAATTGTTCACCTAAATCAAAAGATGAACAAAACTAGAGGAAAACCCATTAATATATGATAAATCATAGTAAATTTTGGATCTAGCCTAGAGAATTTTTGGTTCTCCATTATGGTGGATCTCCTTTTAGAATTTTCCTTGAGTAAATTGGGTGTATTTGAGACCATGTTCTCTTGGGAAAAAAATTGTTTTTATGGACCAAAGAACTCCTTGTTCGTAGGGTTATAATTATTCACTTCTCATGAATCGAGGCTCACTGATCATTTTTTTGGCGTCCTGTTCATGAATTAAGATTCCTAAAATGAAAAATAACACATTCACATAAAGAGAATTAAAATTAGAAAGTATTAATAATATAAGATTGAAATTGGTTTATAAAAAATGTTTTATTATACTCTTATGTTCAACCTTGATCACTACCAATAGTGGAAAAAAAATTGTCTATACCCCTATAATTATCTATTATATTTAGTTGTGATGATTAAAAATTAAGCGTTCATGATTTGAATCATTCTACTAATTCATATAGTAGTTAAAGATCAAGGATGGTCCCATGAGTAATACATATAATCCACAATATAAATTCATAGGCCTTATTGTTATGTAGAAATATATGAATTTAGAGATATCGAACAAAATTAAAACAAAAGTCTAATGAATTTAAAATAATCAAATAAATATAGAATCAATGGGCCAATTTAATAGTCTGTTTTTGAAAGAGATGCCAACCTCATTCATTAATTAATTGGGTTTGACACATCATTTTCAATATTTTTCTAAGTTTAATAGCTTCTTCTGTAAAATTTATTGATTCTAAATGAGAAAATATAAATATATTGGTAAAATAAATAGATCATAACATTTTCATTATGTTTAATATTTATATTAAATTATAAATCCATATATTTTTAATATAATAATTTTATCAACTAGTATTGATTTCCTTTCTTAATAAGTAATTTTTGAAAATACTAACGAATAAATAAGATTTAAATTAATGACACAAATTGATTCCTAATTGAAATTCATATTCATGAATAATATTGATAGATAAATTAAACACTCATACTTTTACTCTTGATCCCTTGCCTTCTATGTCAATTTCCACACATGGTTGAGGGAAGATGAACCATATTTTACTTGATTATATTTTAAAATGAGTGAAAATAGTAAATTTATGTTGATGAATATGTCTATATAAGCACATATTCCCTTCCCTAATAATAATACTTAAATATTTTACCATATTTAAGAGAATTAAGTTAGATTGGAGGTCTTCCTACAATATATGAAGCAACAGAAGAAGGTTTTCTGATTTTTTGTAGCTGAAGTAAGGTAATTTGTTTGGAAATATCTTCAAAAATTTTATTTTTTTATTTGAAAATAAAATATGTTTTCAATTTTAAATTTTGTATTGTCATGTTTATATTTATGTAAGGGAACTACTTATTTTTCATGAATATATTTCTTTTCAAGATTCTACATAATAAGGTGATTTATTTCAGAACTATTATTGTCCAAGATAACTTTTCCTTATTTGGGTGAAAATAAAATATTCTCAATTCATTCAACTGGGTTCTGCATTTTAGATTATATTTCAATTTTGTTTTAGTGGATTACTAATATTTATTTTTTATCTATATAAATAATTTTTAATTATATCTTTACGATATAAAGGGGAAATTTGGTTAAATATTTTAAACTACTTCTGGATTTAATATTTTCATATAAAAAATTAGTTTTAGTCAATTGGTATTTTATAATGGTATTTAGATTTCCTTTTTATAATGGTATGTGGGTCATTTTGATTTTATAAAAAATTTCTTCCACAACTATTCCTGAGATTTATTTTATAGAAATTATTATTTATTTATATGAACATTAATTTTTCTCCAATATATATAAATGGCATGTTATCTAGTTTAAAAAAAATATTTTTTCAATAATAATATTGAATATGTATGTATATATACAATGATTGGAATGTTAAAAATCATGTCCATCCATAATTTTCTCTTTATAAAATATTTTTCTTGATTAAGCCACTATATGTGTAAGTTAAGTTATCAAATTTTTAGAAATTTATATTTAATATTATGTTATTTTATTTTACAATAAGCATATGTGTATATATATATACATAAATATATCATTTCATATGAAACATTTTTTAAAACATGTATACATATGTATCTACATGTGTATTATTTTAGGGTCAAACACAATTCTAATCGAATATCAATAGATAAGTTTATATATAGATGTATTTTTCTGTGTGTCAATTTATGTAAGAAATTTTATTACCTATATATATGTAAATAAGTTCTTGTATATATATATATATATATATTATTTGCATCATTATCCTTACGTATATATATGTTTGTGGAGATGCGGTCATGTTTTATTCTAATATATTTGTAAACAAATGTATATATATGTGTATATTCTTCTGTGAAACTATAATATATGTATAAATTTATATGAATGTATACTTACAAATTTCATTTCATGTAAAACTACTTTTATCAAGGAATGTATATAACCGAGTAATTTACCTTTTGGGGAAATGGATATCGAAGCTGATGATTTTTTAAGAAACATTATGGTCCTTATGATATAAAATAAAAGATGTAATGTTTATAATTACAAATATCTATACATGGATATTATGTAAATAAAGGCATGGAATGGGGAGTGAACCAAAAACATTTATTTTTTTTTTCAATTTTGTAATGGGTGTGCCCAAAATTATATAGCGCTCCAATTTATTGGGTGATGTTGAAATCTCAGGAGATGTCATGTATGGTGTAAGAGATGTGTATTTCAAGCACACTATTAGAATATAGAGTGAACCTAATCCATAAAGGGAATATTTCCATCATGTTGTGTTTTCTAAAGAGTGAATAGTGACTTCATGTTTTGATTCAATGCGTTTTTGATAACTATTTATGAATGTTTATAAGTTACCAAGAGAATTTTTTTTATTTCATAAATGATTGAAATGTGTTATTCTTAAACTTATATTTTATGAATCCTATTATGAAATAAATATTATTATTTTCATATCAACTATGGATTTTATAAATTTTGAATAATCAAGATGTATCACATGTTTTACAATTTATGTTGAAGTGAAAAATATGGATATGTTTCCACATGCTTTGAAATCCCTTACTGAGCTTTTTTTTTTCTCGCCCTATAATTTCAAATCCACATTTATTTGTGAATAACGAAACCAAGATGTTAGTGACTATACAAATACCCATTATGGTGTTTATCCATCGTAATGAATAAAAATAGTTTTCTTTGCCTTTATTTTTTTAGAGTTGTAATTAGAATTCTCTAATGTATCCGGACTGTATTAAACTCCAAATCATTGCATTATCATGTTGTTTAATAATAAATGAATTATAAAAAATGGAATAGGTCTTCAGTTATCATAATTGGTGTCAGTGATGAGTTTTAGAAATCTTTAAAAGTGACTATACGGATAAACATATTGAACATTTAGAGTCCTTCTGTAAATTTTATAGGATTTTTCTTTATGGAAAATCTTGCACTTCTAGTTTTCATATGTCTTTATAGTGAAATTTAGAATTTCTATAGGTATGATAATATAATTGCGAGGAAGAAACTCTTTTGAGGGGGGATATTTTAACATCCCTGATATTAATAAGTTATTTGTTTTAAATAAAGAAAAACAAATTTTCGTCATATGTTAAGATTAAATATGCCAAATTAAATAATAATGAATAAGAATATTTGTATTATTCTTCAATAATAATAATAATACCTTTATGATAAGTTAAAATTTATTATTTTTTTTATCAATTATACATTTATATATAATATGTTATAATGTTATGAATAATTTTTTATAAGATTAGATTTTAAATTATAGAGAAGTTGTTTTATAGTTTAAAAGAATATTTTTATGTAAATATTTATAAATGATTATTTTGTTAAAACATATGTTTTGTATGATAAAATCACATGATTATTTTAATGGTAAAATAATAATTAAATTATTATCATTAATCATGTTGAATTACATGTTAAATTGTCAAATAAATTTTTTTTAATAAAACATTTTAAAATCTAAAACGTTTTTCAATAATAAATATTTTTGAACATATAATTATATATTTTATATTTTATATTCATGAAATAATATGTGGTTTTATTAAATAAATTATAATAATTACAATTTAACAAAAACAAATGATTGTATTTAAATTCAGTAAAAGAAATACTAAATAAATTATATTAATATTTTTTTAACTACTATAAAATTATATGTTTTTTATGAATTATGAGTATAAATATATTTATATGAAATTATGAATTAAATTAAATATGATAAATATAATAGAATTATTAAAATTATTTAAATATGCTAAATTTTTTAAAAAATAATAATATAAATATAGTGATAAAATGTTTATGAAAAAAACATTTTATGATTTTTTATAAAAAAATAAAACAAAGTGATAAAAAATAATGAGAACACGATAACAAGGGTAGGGGAGGCGTTGATCGAGAAAAGATATGGGGTAAGGGAAAAAATGGTACAGTTGTCGAGTGTGTTTGAGGGAGAGGGACCGATCCAAGCATGATGGAGGTCGAGTCACAAAGGGGGGCTTCAACATAGAGAGACCAAACAATGATAAGGAGTCTGAGAAATCATTGACCACCCATGAGGGCCCCCAAAGGTCGAGCATTGTCAATAGGGGTTCAAACACGAGTTAATATTTCTTTTCCATATGAGATATGATTGGATGAATTTGTGATCTACATCAACCTAACCATGGTAGGTTTTTTATTTATTTTCTAGATGTGGAATATTTATGTAGACCCTTTTCCATGAATCATTTTGTTATAGGATGACCTGTGTGTCCTTTTTCATCCATCATATTAAGTTATTCCCTATTGATCATTTTTATTTTTTGGGTATCTTCGATGAGTATGCCAGATTTAGGAATGGATTCAGATAAATTTTATATTTCTATTGGTTATTGACTAAAATTTTTATGTTTGGTTGTAATCCACATTTCAATCACCCTTATATTTCATTTTCCCACCAGTTTTAATTGTTTCTTTTGAAAAATTTACATATAAATATATAAAATATTACGGTCTATTTTCATACTGTTTATTTTCCTCCTCCACATGGTATACATAGGAATCCACTACAATATCAATATTGAAATTTATAATTTATGAATTTTAATTATGTATGAATTGGATATATAATTACATATTCATTTTTTAGAGAATAATACATATGTATTTCACCTTATATAAGACAATCAAGTTAGATAGGGGAAGTTGATGTAAAATATAAAATATTAGAAGAAGGATTTCTTATTTTCTATAAATTAAGTAAGGGAAATTATTTTTACAATATATACAATAATTTTTTTGTTTGTTTATTTCAAAATTAGACTTGTTTTTAGTTTTGAATTTTTTTCCCTTATGATTTACATTTATTTAGGGAAACTACTTATTTTTCCTACATTTATTTCATTTCAGGATTTTTCATATGCATGTTATTTTTTTCAAAACTTTTTATGTCAAAGAGAGATTTTTTTTTCATTATAAAATTAATATATACACAAATGATTCATGTGGTTTATCCATTTTGGATTTTCTGTGAATTTGTTTTAGTGGTTTTTGAATATTTATTTTTTATATGTCCAAATAATTTCTAATCATATCTTTATGATAGTAAGGGGACATTTGGTTAAATATTTAAAACTGTTTTTGAATATAATATTTTTATATGAAAAATTTGTTTCCATATATCAATATTGTCTAATGGTATTTTATTTATTTTTTATAATTGTAAGGGGTTCATTTTGAGTTTATAAAACTATTCTTCCAAAACAATTCATGTGATTTATTTTCTTGAAATTATTTTTTTATCCTTAATTTTTCTCCTATGTCTATACATGGTATGTTATTCTATTTTAAAATTTATTTTTTTTAATAATAATGATTCAAATGTATGTGTATATATTATCTATTTAAATGTTGAAAATAATGGTCACCCATTTTTTTCTATTCATAATATTATTTTATTGATTAGGCCACATTATGTGCAAGTGATGTTATCGAAATTTTCAAAATTTATGCTTGAGTTAATTTTTTTGATATTTGAAATATTATATGTGAATATATATATATTCATAAATATATCATTTAATATGAAGAATTTTTTATAGAATGTATATATATGTATCTAAATATGTATTATTTTAGGGTGAAAAAAATTTAATATGCCATCAATACATACATATATATAAATGTATTTATATACATATCAATTTTTGTAAAACTATTTATTTCCTATATGTATGTAATTAACATCATGTATATATATATATGTTATTATTCATACCTATACATATGTGTGTGGCCATTCAATCATGTTTTATTCAAATATTTATGTAAAATTATGTTAAAATATATATGTATCTTTTTATATAAAACTATTATATATGTATATATGTATAAGATTGTATATTTACACATGTCATTTAATGAAAAACTACTATTATCATGAAACAAGTATAACCATGTAATTTACCTTTTAATGAAATGGATATAAAAAATCACGGTCTTTAAATAATCATTGTGTTTCTTATGATATAAAATACTAGTTGTTATGTTTTTAATTCCAATTAATCTTACATGGATATTCTGTGAATAAAGGCATGGAATGGGGAGTGAACCAAAAAGCTTATGGTACTTTTTTCGAATCATGTGATGGGTACGACTAGAATTATATAGTGCTCCAATGCATTTGGTGATGTTGAAATATCATGTGATGTCATTTATGGTGCACATGAGGTGTATCCAAATCACACTATGGGATTAAGGAGTGAACCTAATCCAACATGTGACAATGCTGATTATGTTAAGTTGTATCAAGAGTGAACTATAACTTCATGTTATGATCTGAGGTGTCGTTCAAAATAATTTAAGATTTTTTATGAGTTATCAAGAGAAATTTTTATTATTTCATAAATGAATGAAATTTATTTTTCAAATGGTTATATATGTTAAATACAATTTAGAATTACATATTATAATATTCAAAAATACTTAATATTTTATAAATTCTACATTATCAAGTTTTATCTTAGGTTTTACATTTTATATTGAAAAACAATTTATTGGTTTCCACATGTTTTCAAACTGCTTACAGTTCTTTTTTCCGCTCATCCTTTTTTTAAAACCTCTTTTAAAAGGGAATAAGGATGCATAGAAGAGAGTGAGTGGTTGATCCCACTTTATTGTGTTTAACACTTGTAAATATCATAATAATTTCCTTGCCCTTTATTTTTTGAGACTTGTAATTAGAATTATAAAATGTATCTGGACTCTCTAAATTTATAAACCTTTGGGATCTCGAGTTATTAAATAATAAATTAATTCACAAATATATAAAAATTTAATTGGTTTTGGGTCTTCATAGTGCCACTATAGGATTCGGAGACTGGGGAAGTTAGTGCCTTGGTTGGGTGGACCTTTTCTATTTGTTGAGAGAATTGATCTGGTGGAATTATTATTTTCTCTTCCATATAGGTATTGTGAAATGCGTGATTTTTTTCATGTGTCGCAACTTTGGTAGTATCACTCGAAGCCTTCTAATGTGATCGATGTTGATTTGGATGAGCTTGAGACTAAAATGTCATTTGAGAATCATCTGATACATGTTATTTATCATAGTGATAAATTGTTCCAGGAAAAAATCATGTTGATAATCCATGTATTATGGAATCATTAATGCGCTCAGGTAGAAAAATGGAAGAGATAGGTAGATATATGGGCTCATTGGACTCATCTTTTTTACTTCATAATTGTATAGATGTTTGGTAATATGGGTTAAGGACGTGATGTTATAAGGTGATGAGACTTTAAGATCAAGTCCCCTTTGAATATGTCTCATGATCATCTTTAGAAACTCTTTTAACCTTCTTTTGCTATATATTTGGTAGATTTTTTTCAGGTTATTTCAAGTGGAATTTTGGAATTTCGAAAGAATAAGGGGTAGTTCTTGGTTAACAGATGGTTTTCCCAAACGGTTCACATACCCCAAGAGAACCACATAATCACAAGAGAGGGGAATTTCATAGGTGGAACAAGGTTTTTCTAACAGCATGTCCACTTATTAGAATTCATTCACCCCTCGGATGAGGCGTATGGTAAGAGAGCATAGTTTAGAAAACTAGGAAACCCTACCTAGGATAATATCCATATGGATTTTAACTACCCTATAATTTATAAAAAAATCCTACCCACATGTTATTAACCTCAAATCAACTTGATATAACCCTAAAAAAATTCCTCAGAATTTTGAAACTCTTGATAAGGATCTAAGGATCCTTGAACCTCATTCATAATGAATCAAATATCCAATCAAAGGATCATATCTCCTATGGTATGTGATTTATTCCTCATTTGGATTCCTCAATCTTCATTATCTCTTTCTAGATAAAGAGGGTTGATTTATACTCTATTGGAAATGGTTTAGATTTACCTTTTGTGGATATTAATCTATTTGATCTTTATCCTAGGTTTTGGTCCAAGATCATCAATGTCTTTGAAATGTTGAATGTTCCTCTTAAATTTAGGGATTTCTGATTTAGCATACGTCCATAAAATTTCATGAGGCAAGTTGTTTAAATATATTTTCACATATCCTTGAATTATAATTATATGTATGTAAATTTTAAATTTAAATTTCCATATTTTTTAATTGAATATTGAAATTTAATTATTAAATAATTAATGGGTTTATTGAGTTTGTAGAATAATTTTATTATTGAATAGATGAAAGTAGTATTTTTGGAATTGGTGTTCATGGGATTGATTGGTAATTGGAATTAAAGGATTGGATGGCATAACATGGAAGGGTTAAAGGATATTATGATTAAATTTTAATATATGGATTGACATTGAATTTTTCATATTATTCAATGTGATTTAATTAATGAACCATGAGTTTTGGGGTAAAATGAAATGGTTTACATTGATGAGATTGTATTATAAGATGGGTAATGATTATTAACAATGATAAATGTGATATTTATGAAATATGTGATATATTGTGATATATGTGATAAAGAGTGTGGGATACTTATGGATGCTCTTAATACCCATATATGATAACGAGTGTGTGATAAGGACTAATGCTTCAACAAACATATGTGATAAAAATGTGGTGTGGGACAGGGACCAATGCTCCAAATATCCATAGGGATCAAGACATTATGTTCTAGGCCCCAAAAATAGGCATTGGAATGGAGTTCCTATTAGCTAAGGTATGAACACTGGAATTAAAAGATTAGTTAAAGACCGTGATATAATGAATTGTGATTCCATTTGATATATGGTTCAGACTCCATCATAAGACGAAGTAGGTATTGATTTTTTGGTTTTCAACTTGAAGATGTGTAATTATGTGTTTAGTTAATGAATATTGAAATTTGAAATTTTTTATTGATTTATTGTAATTTATTCATTGTAAAACTGAATAGAGTGTTATAGACTATATAATGTTTAGACACTATTGGTGGTGGCCTGCTAATTTATATTCACACCCTACTCAAGATACTGATCGGTAAAAAAATTGACTTCATTTTATAGGAATGTATAAGGGAAATATCACACTATTATATGTATGAGTTGGGATGGCTCAGGGATGAGGGAACAAAGCATGATTTTGAGTCCTTATTGGGAGTTTTCAGTGTATTTATTCTTCATTTTTCATGTTGAGTCTTGAAACATATTTAAAGTACATATATGTTGTTTTAGTTATGGTATGTTATCCATGTTTTTATTATTATTATGTGATGTTGTTCGTTATTGGTAATGGGATTATTATAATTATTTTTTTATTACCATTTGGATATTGTTTATATTTTCTTATTTTTTCTAATATGATAGAGAGGGTATAGTCACCCCATGGTTTATATTAGACCATAACTACAATTCGGAAGCCTCTGGAATATGTAGAGGCGTTCCTGAGGTCATGTAACCTACCAGCTCGGGGCACTGGTGTGGGGTACCTGGGGTAGGAAAATATAAAATTAATAAAAAATAGTTTCAAAAAGTTCTAGAAATTAATTTTAATATATTCTTTCCAAAATAAATAAAACATTTTTTATGGAATTTTTTCTTTAAAGAATAAAAATAATTTATGAAAAATTAAGTGATTATTTATTAATCATTTATCAATAAATTTACTTTACGTATTAAAATTATATATATTTCATACAGTAGTTAATCATATTAATACCATCCAGTTTAACAGATTGGTTATAATCATCATATTAAAATAAAAATATTTTATGGTTCAAGATTGGCGTTGTGAATCTAGTAAGTTATCTAATATAGTGTTTATTTAAAATCATAATGTATTACATTCTCTCTTAATTAATAAATTGCATCCCTGCAACTTTATATTTTTCTCAGTATTCAAGGTTTTTATTTTTTGAAATTCTTTAGTTGAAAACCCCCTTCCTAAAGAGGGTTAATAAAATTTTCTCTTGAAAAAAGGGAAGGGAAAATATGAAGTTTTTCTACAATAATACATAACATGGTTCCCAAATAGAATAACAATATTGATAACTAAAAATATGGACATGGAAGAGAAAATTAATTCACATGGACTAATTTATGGGGATATAGAATATAGTCTAGAAAAAGATAAAAACTATAAAACTATGAGTCAATGAGGGGATTGAAAGACCATTCATTCATCATAATTGATGTTTATTGAAAACAATTTTTTCTTAATAAACTTTTTATAAAGTTGGGGAATTATTTTACCATCTAGAATATGAAAATATGGAAATATAAAAACATAGAATATAGGTTTTCATACTTTAATAAATCTCCACAATAATATATTCTATTAATCCAAATTATTAGTATTCAATATTAATTTTTATAATCCTAATGAACTAAAATAAAAATCTAATAGACAAAAAAAGTATATCAAGATATTCCTCCCATAATTAGGCATTAACCAAATCCAAAAATGGTTAGCACTTGAAAATTATCAAAATTAATAAACCATAAAATGAGGAAATTCATCATAATTTGCATTGACCTAATTACCATAGTAACCACAACATCAGATAATTTTTTAATCTCAAAGAATATATCATACATTTCATCTTACATATTTAAAGTTATAGTTTCGCTGTTCCCAAATTATCATTCATGGAAAATCAATTATTAAACCTAAGTGTTATATATACCTCATCCAAATGAAACATCTCCCAAATATCAATAATCACGATGATAAATAAATATATACTTTCTTAATATAGTGAACTTGTCCAAAATATCATGAATAAAATTTATATATTAACCTAAAAGTTAATACATAACATTACCATAACCATATATCAAGATATCAACAAATAAATGAATCACATTTCTTCCCTCAAGATTATTTATAATCCTCAATATGTTAAATAAAAGGTAACTTCAAATAATATAATAACCATAATGGTTTATTTAAACCTTACTAGGTTTTTCTTCCTAATTCTTAATAAAAGTTTTAAATCAATTCAAAATCACGTCAATTAAAACCTAAAAAAGGATTTTTTGATTCCTTTGAACTTTTTATTAACTATAAAATAATACACCCATTATGGTATCCATATCTTTAATGTTAACATGAATTTTTTTTTCAAAAAATTGAGGCACAAGGGCCCCTTATTATTAAAAACATAAACAAAGTACAGAGGAGGATTAAGAAACCATTACAAAAGACCCCAAAAACACAAGGGAATAAATAAGAGACTTCATGTACCTTGAGAACGAGTGTGCATTCTATGACAAGTGGAGATTATATCCCTACCACGGGGATGATGACCCCTCTTTCCAGTGGTTACTAGTGTCCATGTCTCACCTCCTTCATCTGGAGGCCCAATTTCAACAACCTCTTTCATCTTAATGGATTCAGGCATGCCATCGCTAAGTTGTATCTCATCATCACTAACTGTATATGCAAGAAGAGAAAAGGGGTTTTTTGTATTTACATTCATTTCAATTCTCACCTTGAAAGCTTGAGCAGGAACATGTGTTATAGGAGAAAAACTATTCAGAGTGTCATCCCCCATTCCAATAGGTGTTGGGGTAAAATGAATTGGCATAAATTACATTGGTCTGGAAATCTTTACCCTTTTCCCATAAGATTGAGAATGCAGATCATCTGAGACCTTGATGAGAGAGTCCTTCCTCAAACCAGGCTTTGTAGCCTTTCTCAACATTTCATTAGAACCCTCAACAGTTGTCTGGAAAGTTTTCCCCACAAGAAAATTAGATCCAACATACATTTGGGATTGAATAACTTGTTTACTAGTAATCAAAAAGGGAGCAGAGTGCTTTTAGGAAGCATTAGAGATCAGGAAACCTAAATCCTGTAGTGGTTTTGCATGTAGATTGTTCTCTAGTAAATTCACTTGCCTTGAGGGTGACTCAACCACCTTTTTTTATCCTGTTCATTCATACCATTGGCTTTACATCCTTGATTTATTGACAAAAACCATTCTTTTTTCAACAACAGCTCCATGGAGGGGCCACCGACATCCTTGATTGTTTTGGCGGGGCAGGGAGCTTTCTCAAGTCCATTCACAGGAGTCAATTTTTTTTCCTCACCTAAATGAGTGTTATTGTTCCTTCTCTTCCCTGAGATTGCAGCTTCTAACAAGTTCTTTCCCTTTCTGCAATTTGCTACATGATGCTCTTGTCTAAATCTATCATCTGCATCTGCTTTCACATAGTATTATTTTTTCATTTGGCTGTCAACTGAGTCTTTATCAGAGTGACCTTCCTCCATGTGCTTAGTTTTCACATACTTGAAAGAAGGATGTACTTCAGTTGCATCTTCCTCGTCTGCAATGTCATCCCAATTAGCATTTTCCTTGACATTCTGTTTAAGGGAGTTTGGGAAGTCCTCTTCATTTGTTGGTTCATGAGTAATATCTTGCCTGAGGATTTTACTACATCACCTTGTTTGCTCATCATCTGCTTCCTTCTTTGAAGAATACAGACCAGTCCCTTGAGAAGTTTTATATCCTTCCATCTTCTTACAATAAGTCTATTCATGACCCTTCAACTTTCACCTATCACATATGATGTTTTCACAATAGTTGGACCTGGAGTGTCCAATAATGCAACACATATCACAATACAAAGGCAGTTTTTCATATACAATTCTCAGTCTGATTTCATCTACAGGGGTTGCAAGAATCACCTTGTCAATTAGAGCTGTCCCTAAATCAAATTCCACTAGGATCTTAGAAAAGTGTCCAATTTTTTTTTTCAGTTGCCAAATCCATTCGGATTGGTATACTATTATAACAATGTCAATTATCTCTTTATTCCAACTAAAAATATATTTTCCAATAATACATTGGAACAATCCTTTGATGTTCCATGATCCTTGTATCCAAATCAGCATTCATATAAAACATCCATAACATTATTCCTGAATAACAATGCACAAATACTTTAAACCTTTCACTTCATTGGTCATTACTTGGTCTTGTATTTAACCCTTGGATTAATAAACTGGCTCAGATAATCCCCATTTTCCATAAATATAATACATTGAACTATAAATGTTACCTTAGGATTATCTTAATTTACCTCTATTAAACTTTTCCTTTTCCTTTAGTAATTACTTTCACTATACCCTTAATTTAAACATTAAAATAATCTATTTGTAACTTAGATACTTTTATTTGAGTGTTTCTTTCAAAATTATTTACATAAAGAAAGTCAAATATTCTTTCCTTTATAATCCCCACCACCTGAGCTCTTAGTTTACCCTATCCTTCTATTAATTGGGGAGTCAGAGAGTTGGTTAAGGTGAAAGAGATTAATCATATATCATGGTAACTAATTTGGAATAATCCCAATGATTTTCATTATTACTCCCACTTCATTGGGTAAATCATGAGGATAATCATTCCATTTTCTATCAGCATTAAAAGGAGACCTCAACATTCCATCCATGAACTAAAACCAAAAAACATTTTATGAGCAATAATAGTCAAAGGTAGGAACCCTAAAAAATCATTATTGGATTTATAAATCATAAAAAATCCTTTTCAATATATGAAACCTTATATTTAACCCAATTTATCCATAATCATTAACAAATTTATTGGATGTTATCATATAATTAGACATATACATAAGGTTTTGAGTACTTTTTCTCATCCTAGTTTTCCTAGGATAACTAATCCTTTCTATGATACAAACTACACTTTCCCATACATTTAATACATAGATATCATATCCTAATAGGTTAATATCCATTACATAACATAACGGTCCATGACAGAATTGTATAGGTATTTTTCCTTGGGAAACATAGACACATAAACATGTTGTTAAGAAAAGATCAACATTGTCACCCACTATATTCGTCATAACTATAATCCTTTTTAGAAACATCATACATAAAACTGTATTCTTAACTTGTTGAAAAGGAAAAAAATAAAGGGTGAGCTCAGATGCTAAAAAATGGTTATTTAAATGATCAATTGATCTAAACATGATCATAAGGTTATGAGAAAATGGTCATAACATTAGAAAATCATACCCTACATATCATAGGTCATAATAGTAATTCAGAGAATAGATTTTGGCATTTCATATGACATGAATCATAACGGAATAAATGAATATGGGATAAGAGAAAATTATATATGCATAATACATAGTTGTATGGCATAAACATAATCATATAATATTATTTCATTAGTAGTAATGTATCATTTCAAATAGTATCATAGTATATTTTATTTTATCCTCAAACCCTCATAGAAGTCATGGTTAAATCCAATTACTATCGTAGTTGACAATGTCCCTGGCTAAATTCGGTTCACCCCTCATTCCAGTCATGTTTATCTCATGGGATATCAATAATTAAACAATGCATTGGGGGGAGATATAGGTTTCAACCATTTCAAAATTAAAATCATAAAAAAATTTCCATAAGATCATAACACAATCATCATATTAAAACCTAATAAAAGGAATGTGTTTCATAAAAATTTCAACATTTAATCATAGCATAAACCATGGAAGAAGAAGACATTTCATAAACATCTTATAATCATAATCATAAACCTTATAGATAAATAATAAGGTCGGTATCATTGGATCATATCCCCCATAATGTATAATTGAAATCAAGTGTTATAATCATTGATTATTATAAATTCTAATAAAATATCAATAATAATTTAGTGAGGAAAATATCCTTTCGATTTTTAAATGACATATTTAAAATATAAAAATGTTATAAATATTATGGAAATAATTTTACTTGAAAATATAATTAGAATATTTTAAAGTAAACACCAATGTAATGTGTGGTCATGATGGATTGAAATTTTTTTAGTCATACGAGTTAAAAAACATTCCTTTCATACTTGTAAAAAGACAAAAAAGTACCTCATTTTGAAAAAAAAAAATATTTCTATTGAAATAATTTTTTAAAAATTAATTCATGCATAAAAATGACATTAAATAATAATATTATAATATTAAAAACCTTATTTAAAACATGTATGTGGACTTATAAAAATTTCAGATCGAATAGATAAATAAATAAAATTTTATTTAAAAGCATTCATTTACTATATTGAGTACATAATGCAGGGAAAATGTAATAAAAAATGTACTATCTAGAAATAACTAGAAGAGAATAAAATCCATTATATTTTAATAAGTTATATCATAAAATTTCATCATAATAATTAATCATAATCAATCCTGATAAATAATGAGATTATAACATAAAATTCTTACTGCTTTAGTAACAATTGAATCATAAGACTCATGAAATAAAAAACAATAAAAGTATATTTATAGAACCATATATTTTATAAGAATGATCATAAAATACTTCTATGAAAACAATATACATGACACTCACAAAAATGGGGAATATGGAATGTGTCCCCCAAAAATAACAATGAAATGATAATCCCTTACCCTAGGCATGTCTTCCCTCGTTGCCATTGGAAACTTTTTTATAATAAATATAGATTTATTATAAACAAAATATAGAACCATAATCATATATATAATGTTATACCCCGAACCTATTTCATGTGTTATAATAATATTTTAGTATTTTCTCATAAAAAATGATTTCGAAATAAAAAAAGACCTGTTTTATATAATAAAACATAGAAAAGATTTCATTTCAATAAGGCCATAAGACCATAGACAATATAGGAAAAAAATTTAAAATCTGAGGAGTTCCACTAGGATACCTCCTAATAGTATGATGAGACCAAGCTAGTGTCCCTCATCCCTTGGAAGGACTGTAATGAAGAATGAAATTGATATGAGAATGAAAAAAGTACTAACCATTAGAGGAATGTAGGGAACCATCAGTGCAATCCAAACCAATTTAACAGTATTAAATACCCTAAACATGTATTTATAATGGTCGTCTTGACTATTGTAAATACTTATGGCCGTTATTAGAGCCGTTGGAGTTTAAAATTAAGATGATTGTTTCCTTTAAAATTGACAGTTGGGCATGTGTAAATATTTTGATGGAATACTCTTGGTTTAATAAAAAAATGTCTTCGATTAATAAAATAAATGAATTCCTTGTTTTAATGTGAATTATTAATATGTATGATGAAACAAGTAACATGTGGTATTTTTTTAAAACCTTTATAATTTTATTATTTATTTTAAAAATGTTTTAACCCTAGTTAAAATGTAACATGATTTTAGTAATGTATAATTGGTTATACGTAAGGACATAATTAATGAGATTTTATTTTGGAACCTAATTAGTTGAAGCTCAAAGTACATAAAAACATAACTAATAATTAATCATGGTTTTAAGGTTAAATAAATTATTATTCTGTTTAATTAATATATATATCTTTTGAACATATCAAATTTTATTATTTATGTTTTAAAAAAAGTTTAATAATTTCTTTATAAAAATTTATTGAATACTAGATGAGGATAGCCAAAAGGACATACCTCTTGCCTAGCCCTCACTATGGGCGGCCAACCCCACAGACAACTGGCCGATGTGTGCCGGCCAGAAGCCAGTGGGGAGATCACATGGACATAGCAGTGCAAACCCACTATATCAAGAGGGAACCACTCACAAGATTGAGAGAGTCGGGACAGAGTGTGCCACCGTGCGGGGTGGCACGACGACATGGGTGAGTGTAGATCACGACTATTGTGAACAAATATGGGGTGGTACCAAGGAGGGAAGATAAACATTAATTGATCAGTGTTGGGATGCTCAGTAATATAAGGGAGGCCACGAACCCGTTTTGTTTTGATGTGAGACACAGATATTTTAATGGGATGCATTCTAGGCCGTCTGATCTGTTCTTCATCTAATCTCAGTTGCCTGCCCATTTAAGCAAAGTGATCAAAGCCATGTCACCCATATCAATTTCACCTGATACACAATCTAATCCCAACCATTTTTCCATTTTTTAACCTTTCACATTACTATAGAAGTCCGATAAAATCCCGAACAATTGTGACCTTCCATGATTTTTTAACTTCTTCTTCTTCTTCACGTCTTCTTCTTTATGCCGTACAGTGCCACACCAGGAATAGTAAAATCCCAAATTTTCTCCTCAGTCCATAAATCCAATTTTTCTCTATCTATGGAATATTCTTTTCTCATTTTCCATAGATTCGACAGACAAGTATATTTTAAATCACAATACCTCGGGACTCAATATATGTTTCCATTTTATATATATACAAATGGTTATATACTTCATCGAAACGACCGACCCACTAAAATTTTTCCTAATTAGAGTGGTTGAATGCTTCTGTCTAGGTCCTCTCTCTAATTCCTTTTTTATCTTTTTATATTGATCAGTGGGTTTTATTAAATATATGTATAGTTATATATATAGTATATATAAACTCATTTTCCCCAAAAAGACCTACATGTTTTCCTCCTCTCAATCCTCCAGTGACCCCCTGCTCAACTCCACCTCGTCCTTTGGTCGGGTAAGGAATTTTATTCTTTTCCTTCCTCGTTCAAATCATTATATAAACTATGTATTTAAAATATATATATATACACACACTTTTAGATAATTCTCATTCCTAGCCAGTTTCATGTCTTATAAACATTGATCTCCAATGTTTAAATGATATTTTTAAAAACATATAGAAATTATAAGGGTTATAAACAGCTTATGTTATTTATATAAATCACATATATAAACATTTTTTATACATGGTTATATGTTTATATATATGTTCATTATGAAACAAACCTTCTTTGTTCATTTTTTTTTCGAATACTGAATATATAATTATTTATATACATGTCAATCATTTAAGTATATTATTATGTTTTGTTTAATTAGACTATATAAACATATATATATATATATATATATACGGTTATATGTATATACCTATGGGTATTAATTATAAACTGAATTAATTTTTCATAGGACCAATTTTTGGTGATTCAGTTTTTTTTGAGGTGTGTAATATCTTTAAGGTTTTATTCAACTTTATTGTTGTTGTGAAAAACCCATGTATATTCTTTTTGTTCACATGGTGTATATAATTTTTAAGCCCACATATATAATTATGAGAACCAAAATCACACAAAAGAATGCCTTGATTTATACAATTTGTGTATACATGGTTTTATATAATTTTATACAACACGCACAACGAAATTTTATATTGGAAAACAATAAATAAACATTTTTTGTTATTATATTCCTTAAAAATTTAAGGGAAGACATCACCTAGTTAGTACAATTGACCTTAT
The DNA here is from genome assembly GCA_963277665.1 of Viscum album. Lineage (NCBI taxonomy): Eukaryota > Viridiplantae > Streptophyta > Magnoliopsida > Santalales > Viscaceae > Viscum > Viscum album. The sequence continues at coordinate 828,408,166 of OY728162.1, forward strand.
ATTGATGAATTCCTATTTTTAGAAGGTTGGAATAGTATTTTGATTACATATGGATACATATACATGCATAATCACATATAGAGAAAAATGTTTAATTATATTCTTATGCATGTATACATCACATGAAACAACTATTTTTCATCTAACCTATTACACTTCAATTCAAAATGAATCTTCCACTATAAATGATTTCAGTTTTTGCAGTTTAATTTTTTTGACGTAGCCATTAATCTGCATATGTTTTGAAAATAAATGAAAAATATCCTAAATTCAAAATTATGCATTTGAAAATATAAAATTTTTTTGTTAATGAAATAAGGATTTTAGAATGAAAGGATTATCATTTTATGTGACAAAATATGAATAATCATTTATTTTATGTGCATTAGTTATCATCACATGTGTTATAGTATGTCTTCCTATCCATACATGTCATTGATAAAATTGTTATTGCCACATCTTACAAATATAACTGACAGGACATACCATTTTTAGTTAGTGCTGACAGTTAATGCATGATTCACTAAATTTATATAAATGCTAAATAATGAAATTTTACTCGTATGACCATTTATGGATTAATAACTTAATTATTTAAATTTTTACGATACACCTTGAATAATATGAAATCTTAAAGTAAAAAATTCAAATTTGTATGGGGCACTTTGAATATATGACATGGGAATTTAAATATTCAAAGTGGTATGAGACACATTGAATATATGACCTTACATGGGAATATGAGGAATTTATTGGACTTATTATGTGACGGGTGAGCCCCTCTATTTACATTTGATACATATTTATGTCTCATGAGACAAATTAGGATAGGGAACGGGGTCTTAAAAATAATGGTCTTGTCATAAGGCCTTGACAGAGAGTTTATGTCCTGGCACGAGGCCTTGACACAGTCTAGGATTATAGATTCCCTCATTATGTTTATAGTATTTAATTAAAGAAGTGTGTATTCGACTAGTATAATATACTTTGTTATGATCCTGTACTTATGAATATTAGAAGAAGTAAATGAACATGGTATGATATTTGTTCATTACACATCTTTTGGACATTAATACAAAATGATAGTAGTTTACCAGTTATTTTATGATGTGAATTTTATGTGATAAATTAATTGTTACTATGTTTATGCACAACTCTGATCATGTAATATTTCCATGTTAAAATTTCTCTACTTTCACCCTTGCATGTTACACTTAGTATTGTTTAATCAACTCTTGACATATATGATGCACCCCAACGAATTTTGTAAAATTATTCTTGTAATGTCCCAGAATTTCTATTTAATTATTTTAATTATATGGATTTATTTCAAGACCCTGAAATCTGATAGTGCATGATTCCAAGGACCAAAGTTCCCGAAATGATTTTTCAAAGTATTTTTAAGCTTTAATTAGCACGTGTATGCAACTTTCATGAAAAAATGGACTAACTATTAATCAGTTGCTCGGATCAGAAATATGAGGGTACCGTTGCGTTAAAGAAGGCATGTTTATTCTAGACGCGACCTAATTTTAGTCATCGTGGGCCTCCTGTGATAAAAACCCAAAAATTTCATAACCATAAATAAAATAATAAAATAAAGTTATTTTTTTTCAAATTCTTATAAATCACAAAAAATGACATGGATTAAAAATATGAGACCACCGATGAACTCATGATGGTATGATTTATATAGGAAGATACTAAAATTTGTCGGCATGGGCCACCAGTGAAAGTTAGTCTTTGGCTGTAAATAAAATAATTATACGACAATTATTTTATTATAAAATCCATAACATTTAAATGGTAACTCTGATTGAAATTATTGGATTACCATTCAGTTCGTTGTTGCGTGTTCTCCTAAAGAGGAGCCTAACCCTGACCGATGGAGGTCAAGGGTAAAATTTATTATTTTGTTTAACTTTTTTAAGGTACGTTCAGTAAATGCATGAGCACAATTTTATAACTTTTGAACTGGTTCATGGATTAAAAATACAAGGGCACCATTGAATCCACATCAGCAATATTCGCTTAAGGGAGACTTCACATTAATTGTAGTAGGTCTGGATAAAAAGATAATTTTTATGAATTTTTAAAAGAAATGAAATAAAAATATTTTATTGTTTTATTATCATTTATATCATCTAATGATAAAGAGTTGTGTAGGGCCAGCGATGTGTCAAGCTAATAAATGGCTTGAAATTTCAACCTTATGTAACGACGTTGTGGGGGAATTAAGAAGGTTTATAATTTTTTAGCCCTCATTAATTCCCCACGTCGTTACTTACCCTCCCCCTCTACTATATATATGGAATTTGGGTAGGGGTATCAGCACATCTTTTCCAAGAAACAAAGTGCTGATGGAGTGCTGTGATGCCGAACCATTAGAGGATGGAGTCGATCCCAGATGGAGGTGACAGATGACGCCGAACCACGAACCGAAGGACGACGTATTAGTGGATTAATTGGGAACATGTTGTGATAATGAAGAACACTGTTCCACCTTCAAGTGTGTACAATATCTAAAGGGTTGTCCAGGTAAGGGGTTTATTCATTTATGATTTTTAAATGATTTCTTCTTCCCTGTTCTGGAATAACACAAAGAACGTAGACCAACCACCTAATAGTTTGATCCACGATTCATTCTTTTTTTCAAGAGATTGTTCCGGGGTATCTTTTTAGGGGTTTTTTGGTTATTAATTCAATTTATTATTAAACACTTAATACCACTCATGTTTATGAGCTAACGCAGAGGGTGCGGGCCTAAAAACCGCATCCAGAAACCTATATTATCTAGTTCTCTTGAGTATCCATAGTAGATCACCGATGTGGCGACATAGACTGGATACATTGGGAATAGCGTGTCAACTCACATTGCAGGAGGAGGCTACGGCTAAAAGCCATAGCGGTCATCAGAGCGGCTGGCACCGACTGACCGTGGAGGAGGTGCGGCGCACCGTCACGCGCCACCAGTGATCATGAGACCACGGCCCGTCAGCCAGGTCAAACAGAGGAGGCGGCAGGTATGACAGACGATCGCGGAATGAGAGGTGGTGTGACCAGTGCGTCACCGATGGACAAGAAGTCGTGGTTGAAGCCAGGGTGGAGGAAGAACCTGCACCTCCGAAGTGTTCGACGACGACCGAGTGGTGCCCACATGGCACAATCACTTCACAAACCAAATGTCTTCTGGTTCGTTGGGGAGTTCAAGAGACAGGGGGTCACACAACCCCCTCCCCGTGCTAGTTAGGAAAGGCCCCTCACGGGTTGTGCTTCACCACAGCAGGGCCGCCGCCCTAGAGGGTCGCCCACTCGAGGGCCGCTCCCTCTCGGGACACCACCTTGCGGGCTGAGTCCTCTGTGGCCCAGCCCATACCGGGTCAGGGCTGGTCAGTCTGATTAGGTCGGACTGGGCCCGGGCCCCACCTACCCCAGAATCACTTAGGGGGCCATATCGTGAGAACTGCACGTCTGTTTGAGGAACCCTCTATGGCGTTGGGACCCCTACATTGAGATAGTACTTTTGAGATAATGAATGAGAGTTTTCGAGAAATTTGGAGTTTGGCCGGGTTGGATCGTACTTGAATCCAACCGAGCCCTCGACACTAAAATTTCTATAACATACATACCAGGCATCCAGTTGATGTTCTGTCTATTGCATTGAAACACTTATGACATGACAGATCATCAGGTTACTCTTTCATGGAGGTCTATTACTGATGAAATATGACCTATAGATAGAGGAGTTGTTCTCACAAGCGTGATAAATATAGAACCATGTGGTTGGATGAGACCTAATGAATTCTTGATGACTAGACCACTTGGAAGTGGCTCTATGTAACCCAGCAGGCCCACGGTGGGGAGTGGCTCTATGTGACCTGGTAGACCCATAGTACTAGGAAAGCAGAGTACCTCAGTTCGACCAAGGTGGGAAGCAGTTCTATGTGACTCAGCAGGCCCACAGTGGGTAGCAGCTCTGTGTGACCCAGCATGCCCATGGTACCCATTAGGGATGAGTACAACAACAATCCATTGTTAGTGGGATGATGCTCTGTGTGACCCAGCAGGCCCACTATACTCGATAGAGGAGGAGTTCTCGAGGAGTCGAGGAGTTCGACGATACGATAGATGATCCTTCTACCCATGACCTATAATGATACCTAGTGTGAGATGACTCGTGATGTGTACTTTTTCTTCATGGTGTTAGGTGTTTGGTACTTCTATCATTGTAGTATCGAAATAAATTGTGTTACCTGTGTATTAATTCTACCTTAATGGTGTTATCTTCATGGTGTTACCTATGTGGTAAAAACACCTTTGTGGTACATCTATATTCTCGGGTATCAAGGACTCTACTGAGTATCGTTATACTCAACCCTGCATGGGCTTCGCCTGCACATTGTTGTGTCTTTTGCAGATTACGTAAATCATTGATCGAGGCTGAGGGTGCCAAGACTGGATGGTGCTTAGAGGTGGACCTTTTGGCTTGACATGACACAGGGACTACTGATCGTCAGTTGTACCTACCCTCTAAGTAGGATCCTTGATGGATGGTATAGGATATGCTTTCTATCTTTCAGTTGTATTTTTATTTTCTAGTTGGGATTTTATTCGAGTCCCTTTTCATTCAGCACTCTTTTACAACAGCAGTTTACTTCGGGGTTACATCATGTTGCGTTCTACTATGTGTTTTTTTTACAAGTTTAAAGGAAATGCCTTCCCACTTAAGGGATACGACTTTCCGATGCTAGTCACCAGCCCCTGGCCTATTGAAGGTAGTTTTGGGGTAGTCAAGTCAAATTTCATAATGGAGGGTTCATGATAATTATTATTTTTGTAATGTGTTTCATTATATCCCTTTTACTTTTCCCTATGATGTTCCCTGGTAATTCTTGGAAAATTTTTATGTTATGCTTCAAGTATCACAATTTTCATTAAGAAAACTGTTTAAAATTATTTTAAAAGGGATGTTTTTAAATGGTATTATTTGTAACATTATTTATTTTTAAAAACTAACCTTACTGGGCATTCATGTTCTCACCCTACGTTTTTAATTTTTCAAGGTTCATATTATTTGAGTTATATTAAATAGTGGTTGCTTTGTGGAGACTTTCTCATTCAGTTTTGATGAAATAATTCATTTGTATATGGATATCTAGATCCTAAACTACAATGATTCATTGTATTAGAACATGATGTGTAATTTATCAGCATTTATATTTATAGAGTGAAAAACACTACACACCATTTTTATTAACGCACTGACTCTATGGGTCTATGGATGAATCCTCTCTCTAGACAATCTGGAGTCAGGGCATTACACGTGGTATCACATGTTCGGTTTAGACAACTCTAAAAAATTATAATAATGCTAATAATTTAATTATTTACTACTATGTAGAATTATTTCTTAAAATTTTCTGATTGAAGATGAAACAAATCTTTTGTCTATTACAATAGAAATATTAGAGACTATTGTTTCCAAGTCACGTTGAGAAGGTTATGAGACTTTTTAAAACCTTTAAATATCATGTAAACATATTTACTATGTATCTGACTATCCTCGTGTACTTTAACTCTACTGAGGATCAGTATTTGACTGCTTCATTATGATTCAGTCCCAAATTCAATTCTATGAGCCTAAGGGAATGTATATTTGTGGGTATGTTTAGATGCTTCACCATAGCCGATAATTTTCAATCCCTATAGGAATTTCAAGAGGCTGCACAAGAGTATCACCTTAGAGCAGTGTATATTTGTAAAACCATGACCTATGGTCTTTGTGGTAAATTTATCGACTTCTAAATTCATCAGTATGAGTATTCCCATTTAATATGTAGACTTCAAGTTCATGATTATATACCCTAGCTTCATACACTTCATAAATTTCTATCTTGGAACATTATATGACAACATACGATTGATCCAAGTTTCTCATTTTTCAACACGGCCAAAGAGGTCGAGTAACTAAAAACTAATATTGGAATCCACCTAAGGATGTCATTGGATCATCCATAGTGCTGTAATTGGTAAAGGGACATCATGAGTGATGTATGACTAGTTTTTTCTGGTGGATGTTTGTGAGTATAATTGAACTACGTGGGATCAATTATTTGAAGTGGGGATAATGTGACACCCCATACCTTTTTCATGTGTAACAATAATATTTTAATATTCTTTCATTCAAACAATGAATTCATAATAAAAACAAAAAATATTTTATTTAATAAAACATGGAAATAATTACATTTCAATTAGGCCAGAAGACCATAGCTAGCATGTGAAACTAATGGAAAATACGAGGAGCGCCATTGTGAGAGATTCTAACACCACCATGAGACCAAGAAGGTATCCCTCATCCCATGGACCGACTGTATTGAAGAATTAAATTTCTACAATAATGGAATAAGTAATATGAATCATAGGAATGTAGAGAACCATCTTTGTAAGAAAAACTGATTTAAAGGTAGGAAATAAACTATACATGTATTTATAATGGTATTCATGACCATTGATAATACTTATGACTGTTATTATATCCATTATAGGTGAAAATTAATACGTTTGTAGCATTTTAAATAGACCATTGTGTATGTGTAAATATTTTTGAAGTAATAATCATACGTAATAAACAATGACTTCGGTTACTAATATAAATGAAATTCATGTTTTAATGTGAACTATTATTATGGATGTTAAAACAAGTAACCATTGGTAATTTTTTAAAGCCTTTATAATTTTATTAAGTATTTCAAAAAAATTTATCCGTAGTTAAATTATAACATGATTTTATTAATTTATAATTGGATATACATAAGGACATATTTAATGATATTGTATTTTGTATCCTAATGATTTAAAACTCAAAGTACATAAAAACAAAAGAAAAAATTAGTCATTATTTTAATGATAAATAAATTAATATTTGATTAATTATTTTATATATATTTTAAACAAATTTTTTTTAATTATATTTTAAAATATGTTTAACAAAAAAATTATCAAACTTCATTGTAGGCTGGCTGAGGATATCTGGATGGCCAGTCCTCATGCCTAGCCCAAACTGTGGGATTCTATGCCCCCAGCCAGCCAGCCAGCATCAGCTAGCCAGTAGCGGGTGGGTATGCCACACAACTGTAGTTATACACACCCATAATATCGAGAGGGACCCAATAATAGGATCTAGAGAGTCGGTCTAGAGTGCTCCACTGTGTGGGGAGGCACAGTGACATGGGTGGGTGTAGAGCATGCCCGTTGTGAACAGATACGGGGTGGTGCTCGAGAGGGAGGAGAGAAGTCAATTGATCAGTGCAGGGATGTTGAGTAATATAAGAAAAGATGTGAAACTATTTGGTTTCAATGTGGGACACAAAAAATTTAATGGGACATGTTCAAGGCCACCAGATCTATTCCATGTCTAATTTGAGTCGCCCACCCATTTAAGACGAGAGATCAGATCTGCATCACTGGCAGCTGTCCGATCTAATCCACTATTTAATCCCAGTCGTCTATACGTTTTTTAAACCATATGTTCACCAAACGTTTTTTGATCAAATCCCAAATGATTGTGACCATCAATGATTTTTTCACTTCTTCTTCCACGCGTCGCATAGCTCCGCACTAGTCTTCATCAAAACCCTTTTTTCACCTCAGTCCAAGACTCCACTTTTTCACCATATGATGTATCTTCCTTTCTCATTTTGCACAAATATGACACACTATATTATTTTAATTCTCAATCCCTGTGGATTAAAAATATGTTTCCACTTTATATACATATATATAGTTATGTACTTTATCAAAACTACTAACCCACATAAACATTTCCTGATTATAATGGTTGTTTTCTCTTGTCTATATCCTCTCTTTACTTCCTTTTTTATCTTTTTAGGTTGATCCATGGGTTTTATAAAATATAAATAGTTATATATACAGTTTATATAAACTCATTTTCACCCCCAAATCCTACAACTTTTCCTCATCTCAACCCTGTAGTGACACCCTGCCCGACTCCACCTCATCCTTATGTTAGGTAAGGGATTTTCTACCTTTACTTCCTCCTGAAAATCCTTATATACACTATGTATATACAGATATATATATATATATATATATTCATACAGTTTTAGACAACTCTTTTTCCTAGCTGATTTCAGGTTTTCTAAACATTGAACTACAGTGTTCAAATGATATTTTTAAAAACATGTGTCAATTGTAAAGGATATAAATGGCTTTGGGTTTTTAATATAAAACCCATATATAAACTTTTTGTATATATGGTTATATGTATATACATATATTCATTATGAAAAAAATCAGTTTTCTTCATTTTTTTCAAATGATGAAAATATACTTTTTTATATACATGTAAATCATGTCTGTATTCTATTCTGATTTGTTTTATTGGATTATATAAACATATACATATAGTAATATGTATATACCTATGGGGTTTAATCATAATCTAAATTATTTTTTTCATAAAAGCAGTTTTTGGTGATTAAATTATATTTTTTAAGTGTGCAATATCTGTAAGGTTTTATTAAACTTTTTTTTTGGTTTTGAAAATCCAATATATATACTTTCTGATTAAATGGTTAATATAATTTTTAATCCCACTTATATATTTATGAGAACCAAAATCACAAAAAAGTTTTCCTTAATTTATACAATTTGTGTTTACATTGTTTTATATAATTGTATACAATACACATGGTGCAATTTTATATTGGGAAACAATAACAAAACCTTGTTTTGTTATTGTATGGCTAAAATTTTAAAGGAATACATCACCTTTTTAATAAAATTGACCTTATATGCATGAATTCATATTTTTAGACGGTTGGAATAGTTTTTTATTACACATGAATATGTATACAAGCATAAGGAGTTGTAGAGGAATATGTTTAATTATATTCTTATGCATGTATACATCACATGAAATAATTGTTTTCCATAAAACCTATTGCACTTCAATACTTAAAAATTCTTATGCTATTAATGATTTCAGTTATTGTAGTTTGTATTTTATGCCCATTAATTAGTGTATGTTTTGAATATAAATTAAAACTATCTTAAACTCAAATTTTTCATTTTAATGTATAAAATGATTCTTTGAAATAAATAAGGATTTTAGAATTTAACGGTTATCATTTTATGTGACAACACCTGAATAATATGTTATTTCATGTGAATTATTTATCATCACATGTGCTATAGTATGTATTCATATCCATAGATTTCATTGATAAATTTGTTATATCCATTGCTAAAAAATATAACTAATAATCCATACAGTTTTTAGTTAGTGTCAACAGTTAATGCATGATTCACTATATTTGTGTAAATTCTAAAGAATTAAATTTTAATCTTATGAACTTTTATAGATTAAGTACATAATTTTTAAAAGTGGTATGGGACACCTTGAATAATATTTAATGAGAAATTATATATATATTTTGGAAAGGGACACCTTGAATATATCAAATAATAATTCAAAATTTCAATGTGATATGGGAAACTATGAATATATTGTGTTACTTGGCTATATAATTAATTTATTGGACTTATTATGTGATAGGTGAGGATAAATATAGCTTCTTGATGCATTAGTATGTCTCATGAGAAAAATCAGGTAATGGAATGAGGACTTTTCCAAATAATGTTCTTGGCACAAGGCCTTGACAAAGAGTTTAGGTCATGGCACAAGGACTTGACACAGTTTGACATTATATATTTCTTCATTATGTTTACAGTATTTAATTAACCAAGTTTATATTCATATATTAGGATTTAGATGGTTATGATCATATACTTATGATTATCATAAGAATTAAATACACCTGGAATGATGTTTATTCTGCAATCATCTTCTAAATATTAATAAAATCATAGTTGTTTAACTATTATTTTATGATGTACAATTTATGTGATAAATTACTTGTGACTTTGTTTATGGACAACCATGATCGTATACTATTTCCATGAGGAAATTTCTGTACATAAACCCTTTATTATTACACTTAGAATAGTTTAATTAAATCCTAAATTATATGATTCACACCATGAATTGTGTATAAGTATGCTTATGATTAGAACTTGTTTCATTATAGCCCCTTTAATTTTCCCTAAACTTTTCACTGGTAATTCTCGAAAAAATGTTATTTTATGATTCATGTATTACATTTTTCTTTAATAAAATGTATTATGATTTTTTTAAAAGTGATGTTCTTAAAAGGTTCTATTTGAAACATTATTTATCTTTAAAACCCCCCTTACTAGGCATTCGTGTGCTCACCCTACGTTTTCAATTTTTTCATGTTCAGTATATTTGAGATACATTAAATTACGGTTTATTTGTGGAGACATTATCATTTAGTTTTGAAGAAATGTTTCATTTTATCTAATTTTTCAAAATCTAAACCGAAAATATCCTCTATATTGGAACAAGTTGTGTAATTTATTAGTATTCCTATTTATAAAGACAAAAAAATTACACCCCATGTTTATTAACGCAATGTCTCCAGGATTCAGAGGAAGAAACATCTATCTAGAATGTCTAGAGTCATGGAGTTTCATATAAAATCATATATTATTTACTTATTAACATTTATCATCTTTATTTTGACAAATATTTATTTAAATCATTGTTCTCGTTGATATCTGCATCGATTTTCATGTATTTTTTTGATACGGTAGTTCTTGTCCATTTAATTTGATCATGGTTCTATAAAATCTATAGTATTAATCATGATATAAATATCATATATATTCATTTTATAAATATATAAATTCACCAATAAATGTAGTGATAGGAAATTGATTTACACCGTTCATGGAGACGGTGGGTCGTACGTACGTATGAATGATGTTTTAATTTTTTAACGGATGAAATAAGAGAAAGATATATAATAAATATTCTTTCAATAATAATTATTATATAATATATTTATTACATATTCAAAAAATCAGTCCTTATTACCATCCATGTAAAACAGAAATCTAAAATGATTCTCATTGCTTTGTGGAGGTGGTAGTGAACATGTACTCACAAGCGATGTTATTATTTTTAAAAGGTTTGGAAGGTACGATCGTATATATTATATTATAAATAATAATTGTTAAATATTAAATAATTATAATATATAAACATTAAACCCACATAATACCCATCCATAAAATATAGTGATGAGAAATGAATTGTATCCCTACGTGGTGACGGTATGTCATACGTACGTAAAAACAAAACATTAACTTCCCATTTAATGAATAGATGGTGAATAAATGTGGCTTCATAATTTTTATAAAATTAATTTATATTGAAAATAATTAAATTATTATTATAGGAAAAATCTAAATTATTTATGGGAGAGAAAAAATAATAAAAAAATAAAGTGATCTGTTAAAGAGATTGTATATTTTTTTGAAAAAACTCCTTTAAATATCCCCTTAAGAACACTATGGTTGATCTTTTTGGAAGATCATCACATGTGTAAGATGTGTAAGTAAGTTTATAAGGACTTTTTTGAGGGTATGGTCGATATATAAGGTAAATATATATGAATAAGTAAAGGGAGGAGGTTCATTTTTATAATTGAGGTAAGGGGGAACTTTTGGAATTTATTAAAAGAATAAAACATAAGAAGGTCATTTTTTATCCCAAATTCCACCAAAATACTAGAGATTATAATTTAATAAATTATAGTGTTTAATTAGAACCATGCAAAAACATTTTTATAATTTAATGTGGTGTTTTAATCCTTATTATTTTGTTTAACCCATTAATTTACTCATTTTATCTTTAATCATGGTTTCATGTTTTTCAAATAAAAAGGATTATAATTTTACATGTAAAGTGATAATTGAACAATAAATGGCATCAGGATAATATTTTAGAAAATATTTTACCCTCATTTTCATACATAAATATTTTTTAAAATATGTAAATAATTTTATAAAATATAATTTTAATAAAATACCATTAATAAAAATTGTGACATTATTCATTAAATTAGATATAAATACATAAAGAAAGTTTTAAATATAATAAAATCTTTTAACATGACACTAATTTTTTATATTCATCTAAAATAATCATGTTACACTATAACTAACTTAAATTATATTACTTTTAAAATTCCAATTATAATTTATTTTTTTCTAATTATTGAATAAATAATATTATAACATTGTATAATAATTTATTGTACTTTTATTATTTATGAAAATTATAAATAAATTTATTTCATGAAGATAATTTAATTAATATAAAAATAAATAATTATATGTATCCATATATGTCAGTTATCCCTATGTTTACATATAAGATATATTTAAAACATAGTGATTGACATTTTATAACGTCCATTTCAAAAAATATTATATGTGTCATATTCTATGAAAAGATTCCATTAAAAAACAAAGTTCAAACCAATGTTAGTAATAGTAAAATATAATTCATCCAATGATAACTTTTAAGAAAAAATATAGCCTTATCACATAGTTTAAACCTAAATTAACCTAATATACCCTTTATTGTAGTGATAATTTCTACCACAATTGTCATTGATTTTGACCAAAAATAAAGAGGAACTAATTATAAAATTTTAATTGATATATTAAAAAATATGTAATAATGTTTATCAAATTAAATTTCTATATATGGATGAAATTATTTTTAAAATAAACATGAAAAATGTGATGAAAAATGCTTTTTAGAGAAATACATTTTTAAGCATAACACTCAGATTTTTATCTCATGCCTAGAAAAATATTAAATAAATATTAGAAAAATATTTACTATATAATATATATATATTTTTATAAAACAATTTACCAAAAGTGAATAGATTAATTTATTAATAAATAATGGATTACAGGCATACAATCATCTTTTCAGAAAAATGTCATTTACGTATCATTATTTTTTGATTTCATTCATTAAATTGAATCCAGTGAATATAACATTATTATTTAAAACATAGGTAACTAATTTAAATTTGAAATTTTTTTATAAAAAATATATCTCTTTACATGATTGGAATGAAAATATAGTTTTCAATGAAAATCATTTATTTTTACTATTCATTGAAAAATCATAATTTTCTGAAGATTGTAAAAAAAAATATACTTAGATAATTTTAAAATTATGAATTAAAAATTGATATCCTTTTAATCAAATATAATTTCTAAATTATTTAGAAATAATTTTTAGTATTTTCTAAATAAAAATAAAGACCATTTTTTAAGAAATTTTTCCTTTGATGAATAAAAATACATTACTAAAAAATTAAAGATTATTTAAAAAATATTTATCAATAAATTTATATTTATTATGAAATTTATATATATTTAATTCATTATTTAATATTTTTGATAAATTAAAATTTATGTCTATGTTATAATGATCATATTTAAATAAGAATATTTCATTATTTTTGTAGGCTCATTTTTTCCTATCGTGTACACTAATAAACATAGTGCTCATTAAAAAAATTGGAGTGTGATGTTTTTCATATTTTGAATACTATTTAAAAAACATATTATCTACTAGATATGAGATTGATGTTTCTTGCAGAGTCTTCAAACTTCTTTTATGTTGATTATCTATCAAATCACCAGTTATATTTTTTTTGAATGACTTAATCCCTAATTATTTCCTTTTTTGAAGATATTGAACTTACATTAACTACCTCATCATTTTGTTCTTCTTATGAGAATATTAAATCCACATGTGCTCCCTCTAGGATAATCACTTAATCATATCTTCCGTATTTCATTCCTCTATATTTTTATCTCTATTTTTCTATAATAACTCCTCATTTAATTGATATTTATTCTCATTTTCACATTAATGGATAATGATTTTAAGGTACCTTTCTTTAATTTTCATTAAATTTATATTCTAGGATTTCCAATGAATTTCCAAGGAAAATTCCATCATCCCCATGAGTTTCAATCTTTTAGTTCTTCTCCTTGTTGATAATAAAAAATTTACCACCAAACGACAAAATTATTCCAATGTGGAATTCGTCCCATACCATATTTTGTATGGTGTGTTCTCTTCATCTGGGCTTAACAATCCCATTTTGTAGATATAAAATAAATTAATAATTGTTTCCATTTATTTTTTCTCTGAATATTGGTGTATTGTAATTTATTTCATGCGATATTCTTCTACCTGATTATTAGTTAATTAAATAACATTTCTAATCTATAACATTAGATTTTTGTCCCTAGTATCTTCTCTACTAATATAATGTAATCTTTAATACACATAAAAACTCTATATTTTAAGGATATGTCCATAAACCACGTCATCCTACCATAAAAATCAATAAGTATTACGTAATAACTTTATTCATCCATGGACTTGGGTAAAATTATCCACCACAAATCAACCTTCACAAAATCATGAAATCTCATTGAAATGTTTTCTTTAATATTATAATTCATTCAAATGATTATAATTTTTTTCAAATAATCATACTATGACTGTCATAGTGAGAATGTTATAGGATATTATTAGATCCTTTATTCTCCACCACATCATGCAAGGTCTTTTGGATTAAGTGGCCATGATTTTTTTCCCTATGATTTTCATTTATTCCTTTGTTATATAGTGAATATTTAATTCTACAGTAATGAGATAAATATTAAATTTTATGTGACTCCATTGAATCACAATTAATTCATCTCTTCCTTTTATGATTTAATTAATCTTTATGAAATTGACTTCAAGCCCTGAGTCACATATTTGTCTCATACTGAGAATATTGTGACTAATGTCTTCAAAAAACAAGTAATCCACTCCCCTTAGTAATTCACCAAATATTTTTTATTTTCTAAAGATATTAATTTTTAGACATTAACTATTAACAAAGAGAACAATTCCATTAGTGTGTATGTGATGATCTTAAAATGGTATTTGATTCCCATCATCTATGATGTATATATAGTATGTTGAATCCATACTCCAACTTGATCTGTTTTTATCAATAATATTTATTCAACATTAACCTTAATATAAATTAATTTCTTGATCTATGTTACATGTTTTCCTTACATTGGTATTCCATAAATTTACCCCTCATGATCTATCTAATCATCCTTTTCTTTCAGGTCTGTGAATTTATTATTAATTTTTATCCAGACTAAGGATGTTTTAGATACTATAATCACTTATTTTGGATATATTTTAGTACATTTATTTACTCAATTTATGATAAATTTATGGCTTTGTGTTTACAACCTTCACAAAAAAAATAATCTTTTAAAATCTACCAAGTGTAGGAAACTATTCTTATCTTTTATTGTCACTATGGAGCCTTGAAATTTATTTTTTCCATAGAAAACACATATTTTTCCCATATTACTACAATAATAAAACCAAATTCATGGTATAATGTTTTGTGTCTCTTATACTATGCATATTTTCTTTTTGATACCATTGAGAATCACCCAAATCATCCTTCTTCTAGGATGTGGGTTATTTTGGTATCACATTAGACACCACTATTGTTTCCTCAAAATTAGTACCCTAAATAAATTTTCATTACCTTTGAAACAGTGTACATGTGTATAAGGGTATAACATTCCGATTATCTACAATTGTTCCTCCTTAGCTTCTTTATTATCCCACACAATAAAACTCAATGATTTCATGTTGGGAGATATATTCCCTTCTCAATCATCAATATTTCATCAAATAAATAGGACATCAAATTTGATCATTTCAAATATTTTTAAATGATATTTAACGAAATCAGTCAAAAATGAATTATCTAGGCTTGATCTTAGAAATGGATATTGAACTCAAATTCTTGTAGAGACCCGAAGCTTGATGTACATTGACATTACATTACATTTGCGGAATACTTAGTACATAACAAAAACACACACACAAGGATCGTAATAGTTTAGTGTCTTTGGAAACTCGGAATATAATCTTCTAATCCTGGTGAAAGATCTTCAACATCTCCCATAAAGATCTTCCTTTTTTTATACCTAAAACCTTTCTTTATATCCTGGGGAAAATAAAACATAAAAGGGTGAGCTCAAATGCTCAGTAAGGGTAAACAAAAGAAATATCAATCACATCATATACATAAGCACATAACTTTTGGAAATCATAACATATATAAGAGATCATAATTTCATAACCTGGGATAACTCATGGAAGTCAAATTTAATAACAATATTCATAGCATAAAACATTAAACTTTGTGGAATACACGCATAATCATAGATAATCATTTCTTGTTAGCCAAGACTCATTGCCAAGACTATCTTAGTGGACAAAGTCCCTTTCTGAACCGAGTCACCCTCGTTTCAGTCCTGTTTCACTGAACCGGTATAACCTACCATTCCAGCCATGTCTATCTCATGAGATATAAAATCTTTACCCAATGCATTGGAAGGAGATATAGGTCCCACCCATCTCATAATGATACCATTCTAATATGAGCCACAAAATCAGAAACCATACATCATAGCATAACCCATGTAATAAAAATGGGAATCTTAAACATCGTGACATCATAAAACAAATCATATAATATAAAGTAATTCATAAAAATATTCCCATTACAACATAATCAAATACATGTAATAATAGGGATAGAAACAAAACCCTATATTATCTTAGATGGAAAATAATTTTGATAAAACACTTGAACTCCATTCTTGAGGAAAATATCCTTTCAGCTTCAAAAACACTTTTCCATTCTTAACATGTCGTACAATTCTAAACTAAAAGAATTTGATTAAAAATAAACTTGAAAACTTTTAAAGGAAGCCTCTTGGAAGTAATGTTTTAAAAATCCATACATGCCGTATAAGTTAAAAAAACATTTTTCTCGTACTTTTGTCGGGAAAGTCAAAAAGTACCTCGTACGAAAAATAACAAAATATTCCTTTCATATCATTTACTAAAAACTCACCGAAGGTTAAAATAGGATTTAAAAAATTGAAGGTGGATGGAAATAATATTAAATATTCAGGAAACATGTATGTGGATGATAAAATACACCCCAGTAAATACTAAAGTATAAACAATCTCAGATAGAAAATGAGATTGTGATATTTCCCGTACCTTAGGTCCGATTTGCTTTGTAAGTGTCTGAAACTCTTGTATAATGGTTTAAATAATGTCATTGACTTATTAAAGAAATATAGTCATTGTTATGATATCATATATGGTTCACTTATGACTTTATATTACCCGTTCTTTTGTAAATTCCATGTTAAAGAGCGTTTTGGGTAAAATTGTTTCATTTGTCGTCCGTGTTTTGACTTGTAATTATTCATATGATTACTTAGATCATGATTACTTAATTACAGAATATAAAACATGATATATATATATATATATATTCAGAATATACACATATATAATAAATCAGTAAATGGAAAGAAATACACCGTTAATGGAGACGGTAGGCCGTACGTACGCATGAACGCTGCTTCCGTTTCCTTATTGAGTTGAACGGAATTAAGTAGATGACATTCATATATATACACATAAATACAATATCATTATTATTTCATATATTTCAAGATTACTTATTATATATACTTTATAATCATTCATGAATGGTTTAAAGTGGAGAATGAATCTCATCGCGTCGTGGAGACGGTAGTCCGTACGTACGCACGAGCGATGATATCATTATCATGATCATGGGATTGTATTGGAGTGTATGTATACTATTTCAGAATCAATATCACTTTAAAATAATAATATATAGTTATTATTTACACCATTATACCCATCCAAGTAAGGTGGTGGTGGAAAATAGATTTCACCACGGCGTGGAGACGGTATTCCGTACGTACGCACGCGCGGTGATTTCTTTTTCCGTAGGATGGATAGATGGTGAAATATGGTTGTTTCATACATATAATAACATATCAGTATATGAGTGATACTGATGTTATTACTTCATAATGAAACAACTAAAGAAGAAGAAGTGGAAGAAGAAATAAATATGAAAGAATCGGTAACAGACATTACCTCTTCTTTGAAGTGCTTCTTTGAGACCTTCTTTTAGGGAACTAAAATTGGTCTTTGAAGAAGACCAGGACCTCTAAGATGTCTCTAGGGAAGTGGAGAGGAGAAAGTGGCAGGGGTTGTCCGAGCTTGAAGGCTCAAAGTGGTGTGAGGAAGAGGGGGAGGAGGTGTCCTTTTATAAGGGAGGAGAGGGGCACATTTGGAATAACTAAAACTATTATTTTATTATAAAGTCAAGTTCGGTTTTAAATAGCTCCAAATTGATATATTTCGAAGATAAGGTGGGTATGGGTATAAAGCCTCTCATCCAATAGAATTTAGACAAGTTTAGGTTCCTATTTTAACCTTATCATTTAGATTTAACATTAAGTTAAATAATTTTACTTTTACCATGTCTTCTTGTGTTCTTATACTATAATCTTAATAAACTTACAATAAGCAGCAAAACGAACCCCAAGTTGTTTATTATTAATATATATAACCTTATATAAGACATTTGTCCTAACATTAGATTTTTAGGAATAAAATAACAATTAATAATTTAATATTTGTTTTAAAAACTATTTTATGTCAATTTTGACACTATTTAGTAATTGATTTTTCTGAAAATCATAACAGAATTATTAGTTCGAAACAAGTTAATAAAATCAATAATAAAATTTCATATTAACCTAGAAAATTAGTGGGATTCATAAAAAGTGTCAAATTATATTTATTTGAGTATTTATAACATCAATTATGTCAATATTTCATTAATAAGATAATTACTGCATCATCGTTGTGTCATAAATAAATTAAATTATTTAATGTCTAAAAATTACAAATAAAATACCATTATGTAGTAAATCTTTTTAGCTTTCTAATGAATATTTATAGTCGAATTTAGTTTATGTATAACCCTATATTAAAAATGTTTTATTAAATAAACTTTGATTTTAACTCTTTTAACTCTTCTTTAAATAAATTAATAATAAATGTCCTAATCTAATCCATGTGGGCCTAAATGGTCATATTTTATTCCTAAGTTTGTTTTTGGTTTAATTACACTTGTCCAATAGAATTAAGACATGTGTTAGGGTAATAATAATATCATTTCTACCCTTAATTACCCTATTTATTTTTAACCGTGGTAAATAAAAGTAAAAAGTTACTATTCACCAAAAATTATTTTCATCTCATTGAACCACATTTTACTTACTGACATCAACCGTGTCTCTCGGATTGTTGAAATTCCACTCACAGAAGCTGTAAAATTATGTTTTATGAAATATTCAGTTTTTTTTAACTACCACTTAGTGGTTTCAGTATTCATCAAAAATTGAAAGTTTTCAGAAAAATACCAAAAATTAGGCCTAAGCTATATTTATTATTATGAACTCAAAAATGATTTCTATTTTACCAAATTCAAAAAATATTAGTTAAAATAATTAATTTAAAAATTAATTCCCGTCGTCAAAACAAAAGGCGTGTTTTTAAGAGATAATAACTATCAAAAGATTGACACTTGTTTATAACTTGTTTAAATGTGAAATTACATCCAATGACCAACATTGTATTAAATTGTAAAAATATATTCTAAATATACTTTAAAACCACTCAAATTAATAATTTATCACTATTAATTATTTCGATTGAAAAAGTTTTTTTTAATTAAAATTTAGTAATTTTCACTATTCATCAAAATATGAAAGTTATCCGAAAATCACCAAAATTTCACCCTAATCTAATTTCGATATTCCGAATACAAAAATGAAGTCCATTTTGAAAAATAGAATTTACCAAATTTCAAAAAGTGGTTATTACTATTCATAACGGATAGTTTTAATAATATCTTAATAGCATATCATTGCTTAGCGAACCTTGGTGTTGCGTACAACACACACTATCGTGGAAGGTCGCGATTGCGTGTAATTCAAGCGAGGTCAAAGATGTGTGTTGTGAAAGCTCCTTTTGGTGTAACGTATAACACAAGACATTAATGAAATTAAAAAGAATATTTTTCAAAAAATCTCGTGGTGTTACATTCTACCCCCCTTAAAATCAATTTCGCCCTCGAAATTCGGCGGGGTTATAAATGGTTTACTACTCGAAAGTTTCTTTAATAGAAACCCACATCATAAAAAGGAATACGAAAAACAATCTTTTAAAAAAAGTATGAAACGTAACGGTTACCCAAATAAACTAATCATTGGGTTTCCACATAGGTGAAAATATGGATATGGAAGAAAAATCTAACCATCATGTTCTGATGGAGAGTGGTAGAGAACATGGCTATGGAAAAGCCAAAAATCACAAATCCATAAATTTGTGACGATCTTAGGTATCATCTTATTAATCAGATATAAGAGCACTAGGAAAACATTTTTGGTTTTCAAGATCATTTCCCTCAAGTTGATGAAATTGGAATTAGAAGAAATACTTTCGTGATTTTGGTATAGTCTCACCGTTTGTCGTTCTTTGGACAATGTCCACTTCATCTCTTAAATAAATGAAGTTGAATTTGTCATTCGTGATGTGTTAGCAGATCATGTGATATAATTATGGGTCATTCCATCTCTTTCAAACAAAAGTTTAGCAAAAGTTATTAAATATACATAAGTTGATCTATAGTGATATTAATCATTTATGGTTCCTAAAATGGACTTATACTTCATATATCATACTGCTTAATATAATAAAACTAGTTTCTATTAAAAAGGGACTTCTTGTAGGCCAGTGGTAGGTGATAAAGGCCAGTCGCACTTCGGTTCTGGGTTCGATTCCCACAGCCTTGTCCGACACAATGGGTTGTCGCCCATCCTCCAGGTTTTCCTTTTTCTAAAATTATATTACTATAACATCCCATCAATAATATCAAAAACCAAACAATACTAACTTATGTCCAACATAATCCATTCCAATATTTAGGCTTATCCATAATACTGAAGTCCACTCTCAGAGATTTAATACCATCGTTGATCCCCATATATCATAAGATATAGCTTGTTGGTCACATTACAAACATTCAAAGGCCTTAATCATGTACTCTCTTGAATACCCATTGAACCTTATTGAAAACATGAGTGCTGTTAAAAGTTAACTCTTTCCACATACCAAAATCCTCAAAATTCTATATACTCAAACCATGATATCACATAGTCCTTATATCAATCATGAGCTCATGAATACTGTCAAACATTTCATTTTCTATTTATCCCTTAATTATGCGCATATCAACCACTTTCCAAAATATTTGAATCACTTTTCATGGTTACTGGTACCTTAAAATTATTGAAAACCACAATAGACCAATACATAAATATTTTAGTACACCATAAAAGTACCTCAACAACATTATTCTTGAATACCAATACATAAACACTTCAGTCCATCCACTTCAATGATTGTCCTGGAATAAGTCCTTCCTTGATTTAGAAGTAACTTTTTAGGTCAGGGCATTATGTTGGGTAATTCCCATGTTCTCCACAAATAAGACATTGAAATCCATAACAGTCTGTCACTCTATGAGCCTTTTCTCCACACAGATAACATCGGTCCCTCCATTTGATGCATTCCTCAAGGTTCTTCTTCCCTTCTTTAGAAATCTCAATCTTCCTTTCTTTATGCTCCTCAACATACGAACATTCATAATAGTTTATCTTCCTCTTCTTTGATAAATTAGGCATACCACTAAATTTCACCTTGTTAATCATATATCGTGATGACTGATTCGGCATAATCTCAATATCTTTCTCTCTAGGAATTACACAATTTTGTTGCTCATAGTCACCAATTTTTCCATTGGATTCAATGTTAACCGAATTCCTTATGGTTCCCTCCATTAACTAAAACACAAAAAGAATCTTGTGAGAGGAAAAAATCATGCTAGAGAAAACAACATAGTAAATGGGGAGTACCCTCAATATCTAACATCTTATGTTAAATTCTAAGATCATTACCATAGTTCTAGGACTATATCCTATACATATACTTATCCTTAGGGACATCCCTAGACATTCCTTAGAAATATCTCTAGGTATCTCACTAACGTTCCCACATCCTAGTTTCCAAAGGTTGACTAAAACTTTCATCTGCTACCAAATGTAGAGTCCCGAAGCTTGACATACATTGACATTACATTACATTTGTGGAATACTTAGTACATAACAAAAACACACACACAAGGATCGTAATAGTTTAGTGTCTTTGGAAACTCGGAATATAATCTTCTAATCCTGGTGAAAGATCTTCAACATCTCCCATTAAGATCTTCCTTTTTTTATAACTAAAACCTTTCTTTATATCCTGGGGAAAAGAAAACATAAAAGGGTGAGCTCAAATTCTCAGTAAGGGTAAACAAAAGAAATATCAATCACATCATATACATAAGCACATAACTTTTGGAAATCTTAACCTGTAAAAGAGATCATAATTTCATAACCTGGGATAACTCATGGGAGTGAAATTTAATCACAATAATCATAACTTAAAACATTAAACTTTTTGGAATACACACATAATCATAGAGAATCATTTCTTGTTAGCCAAGACTCATTGCCAAGACTATCTTAGTGGACAAAGTCGCTTTCTAAACCGAGTCACCCTCGTTTCAGTCCTGTTTCACTAAACCGGTATAACCTACCATTCCAGCCATGTCTATCTCATGAGATATAAAATCTTTGACCAATGCATTGGAAGGAGATATTGGTCCCACCCTTCTCATAATGATACTATTCTTATGTGAGCCACAAAATCAGAAACCATACCTCATAGCATAACCCATGTAATAAAAATGGGAATCTTAAACATCATGACATCGTAAAACAATTCATATAAGATAAAGTAATTCATAAAAATATTTCCATCACAACATAATCAAATACATGTAATAATAGGGATAGAAACAAAACCCTATATTATCCTAGATGGAAAATAATTTTGATAAAGCACTTGAACTCCATTCTTTAGGAAAATATACTTTCTTCTTCAAAAACACTTTTCCTTTCTTAACATGTCATACAATTCTAAACTAAAAGAAGTTGATTAAAAATAAACATGTAAACTTGTAAAATAATCCTCTTGGAAACAATGTTTTAAAAATCCATACATGCCGTATAAGTTAAAAAAACATTCTTCTCGTACTTTTTTCGGAAAAGTCAAAAAGTACCTCGTACGAAAAATGATAAAAGATTCCTTTCATATCTTATACTAAAAACTCACCGAAGGGTAAAATAGGATTTAAAAAAATTGAAGGTGGATGGAAATAATATTAAATATTCAGGAAACATGGATGTGGATGATAAAATACACCCCAGTAAATACTAAAGTATAAACAATCTCGGATAAATAAAATGAGATTTGTGATATTTCCCTTACCTTAGGTCCGATTTGCTTCGTAAGTGTCCGAACCTCCTGTATAATGGTTTAAATAATGTCATTGACTTATTAAAAAATCATATTCATTGTTATGATATCATATATGGTTCACTTATGACTTTATATTACCCGTTATTTTGTAAATTCCATGTTAAAGAGCGTTTTGGGTAAAATTGTTTCATTTGTCGTCCGTGTTTTGACTTGAAATTATTCATATGATTACTTAGATCATGATTACTTAATTACAGAATATAAAACATGATATATATATATATATATATTCAGAATATACATATATATAATAAATCATTAAATGGAACGAAATACACCGTTCATGGAGACGGTAGGCCGTACGTACGCATGAACGTTGTTTCTATTTCCTTATTGAGTTGAATGGAATTAAGTAGATGAAATTCATACATATACACATAAATCCAGTATCATTATTATGTCATATATTTCATTATTACTTATTATATATACTTTATAATCATTCATGAATGGTTTAAAGTGGAGAATGAATCTCATCGCGTCGTGGAGACGGTAGTCCGTACGTACGCACGAGCGATGATATCGTTCTCATGATCGTGGGAATATATTGGAGTGTTTTTATACTATTTCAGAATCAATATCACTTTAAAATAATTATATATAGTTATTATTTACACCATTATACCCATCCAAGTAAGGTGGTGGTGGAAAATAGATTTCACCACGGCGTGGAGACGGTATTCCGTACGTACGCACGCGCGGTGATTTCTTTTTCCGTAGGATGGATAGATGGTGAAATAGGGTTGTTTCATACTTATAATAACATATCCGTATATGAGTGATACTGATGTTATTACTTCATAATTAAACAACTAAAGAAGAAGAAGTGGAAGAAGAAATAAAGATGAAAGAATCGGTAACGGACATTACCTCTTCTTTGAAGTTCTTCTTTGAGACCTTCTTTTAGGGCACTAAAATTGGTCTTTTAAGAAGACCAGGACCTCTAGGATGTCTCTAGGGAAGTGTAGAGTAGAAAGTGGCAGGGTATGTCCGAGCTTGAAGGCTCAAAGTGGTGTGAGGAAGAGGGGGAGGAGGTGTCCTTTTATAAGGGAGGAGAGGGGCACCATTGGAATAACTAAAACTATTATTTTATTATAAAGTCAAGTTCGGTTTTAAATAGCTCCAAATTGAAATATTTCGAATATAAGGTGGGTATGGGTCTAAATAATCTCATACAATAGAATTTAGACAAGTTTAAGTACCTATTTTAACCTTATCATTTATATTTAACATTAAGTTAAATAATTTTACTTTAACCATGTCTTCTTGTGTTCTTATACTATAATGTTAATGAACTTACTATATGCAGCCAAACGAACCCCAAGTTGTTTATTATTAATATATATAACCTTATCTAAATCATTTGGTCGAACCTTAGATTTTTAGGAATAAAATAACAATTAATAATATAATATTTTTTTTAAAAACTGTTTTATGTCAATTTTGACACTATTTAGTAATTGATTTTTGTGAAAATAATAACAGAATTATTAGTTCTAACCATGTTAATAAAATCAATACTAACATGTCATATTAACCTATAAAATTAGTGGGATTCATAAAATGTGTCAAAGTATATTTATTTGAGTATTTATAACATCAATTATTTCAATATTTCATTAATAAGATAATTAATGCATCATCGTTGTGTCGTAAATAAATTAAATTATTTAATGTCTAAAAATTACAAATAAAATACCATTATGTAGGAAATATAGTTATATTTGTAATGAATATTTATAATCGAATTTATTTTATGTATAACCCTATATTAAAAATGTTTTATTAAATAAACTTTGATTTTAACTCTTTTAAATCTTCTTTAAATAAATTAATAATAAATGTTCTAATCTAATCCAAGTGGGCCTAAATGGTCATATTTTATTCCTAAGTTTGTTTTTGGTAGAATTAAACTTGTAAAATAGAATTAGGACATCCGTTAGGGTAATAATATTATCATTTCTACCCTTAATTACCCTATTTAATTTTAACCGTGGTAAATAAAAGTAAAAAAGTTACTATTCACCAAAATTTATTTTCATCTTATTGAACCACATTTTACTTAATAACATCAACCGTTTCTCTTGGATTTTTGAAATTCCACTCACAGAAGTGGTAAAATTATGTTTTATGAAAAAATCAGTTTTTTTAACTACCACTTAGTGGTTTCACTATTCATCAAAAATTGAAAGTTTTCAGAAAAATACCAAAAATTAGGCCTAAGCTATATTTGATATTATGAACTCAAAAATGATTTCTATTTTACCAAATTAAAAACTTATTAGTTGCATTAATTAATTTAAAAATTAATTCACGTCGTCAAAACAAAAGGCGTGTTTTTAAGAGATAATAACTATCAAAATATTGACACTTGTTTATAACTTGTTTAAATGTGAAATTACATCCAATGACCAACATTGTATTAAATTGTAAAAATATATTCTAAATATACTTTAAAACCACTCAAATTAATAATTTATCACTATTAATTATTTCGATTGAAAAATTTGTTTTTAATTAAATTTTAGTAATTTTCACTATTCATCAAAATATGAAATTTATCCGAAAATCACCAAAATTTTACCCTAAGCTAATTTCGATATTCCGAATCCAAAAATGAAGTCCATTTTGAAAAATAGAATTTACAAAATTTTAAAAAGTGGTTATTACTATTCATAACGGATAGTTTTAATAATATCTTAATAGCATATCGTTGCTTAGCGAACCTTGGTGTTGCGTACAACACACGCTATCATGGAAAGTCGTGATTGCGTGTAATTCAAGCCAGGTCAGAGATGTGTGTTGCGAAAGCTCCTTTTGGTGTAAGGTATAACACAAGACATTAACAAAATTAAAAAGAATATTTTTCAAAAAATCTCGGGGTGTTACAATTGCCATCTACTGGTTTATAGTTTTATCATACTTGATTATTTCAATATCACCTGTTATATTGTATTTTTATTCTTCTTTATCTGACATATGTAGTTTGGAATCATATACCACTACATCTAATTTTATCACATATCTTTCAAAACAAAAATTTCGTCAATTGTTGATTCTAGAGCATCTGTGATTTCTAATAATTCCATAAATTTAGTGATTTCTTCATCATGTTCTTCCAGTTTATTATTTATTTAATCCATGAAGACCTACTAATTCATTTACAAACAATACTCATTTTATTACACATTATTATCCTCCGATATATTATTTTCTTATTGAATAAATTTCTTAATTTTAGATAAAATATTCTATGAATAGATCTTTCATATCACACCCATAAATAGTGTCTTCATTGGCTTATTATCTTTATTTTCATTTCAAAATTTATTTTGAATTATAGATGCACAAGGCCTCACTTTTACACAATGAAAATAAGAAAGTGAAGGATTTCTTTTAAATATATCTTTTTTCATTTTAATGTTTGAGGAAAAGATAGAAATTTCCTCATCAACATCACCATTATTTAGATAATTATTTATGGTTAGTTTCCTAATTTCCAATGATTCCACATTCAATGAATTATCCATTATCAAGGACACATTATAGTTTTTTTCATATTATTGGAGATGAGAGTGTTGTAAATAATATCCAACACCACCCCTTTGGGGTACCTATCATTATGAACCATGGAATTTTAATTAAATCATGATGGTAATATTCTTAGGATAAATGTAATTATATTAAAATAATCATGGAATTCATTGGGTGTTCTCATTCTATCCACATGAATACTCATTCGATTGATTAATTCATCAAAGAAATCATTTTGATTCATTATTAAATTCCCATACATGTTCCATAACAACATAAATATACCGTCACATTCCATGGAATCACAATATTAAATTTTGATAGGGTTTTTCCACATTTAATTTGAGTATTTAAATGACATTATACTGATATATATTTCATTGGATAATTCTCCTCCCACTGCATTGTCTATTTCTTCATTTGTATCAATCCCTCTTCAGTATTTCTATAATAGTTCAATACACTTCAGGATTTCTAAAAACCCATGAAAGGAATCTATGTAGACATACATTTCCAAAGATCAAAAATAGATTTTTATATTACGATTACTTATTTGTAAATTACTATCATAAAATATTAGACTTACCTTGTGGTTTATTGCAGTTGATGTCTCTTGAAAGAGAAAAGTTTACGCAAAAATATATATCTTTGATAACACTTTTTGGTTCTAATAAAGGTTAACACCCTGAGAGGGGGTGAGTCAATTTTTATCTATTTCATTAAATAAACATCTCCAAGGAGATAATTTCACAATTATTAAGAAGAATATCTCTCTTATGATTGATATGAAGTTATAAAGTAAATTAAATAGGGACATAAATTATTTCACATGGATCATCCAAACTAGGATAATCTATGGATCATGAAATGGTGATGAGATGATGCACCAAAAAATTAATAATATAACTTTCATTACAATATTAAACATCCACACTAACCTTTTGTTTCTATAACCACCGCATGAAAATGTATAACTCCCTAGTCACCATACAAAAAGGATCTAACTACACCTGTTATGTTATGTTTTTCATTATATGAATAGTATATATAAAGTACACCAAAGATTGTGTATAAATATTCTCTAGTTTCATCAATTTGATAAATATTATAATGTTCTAGTTATATATTTTCATGTATATGCCTTGTCATTTTTCTTCTATCATTCATACAGTCAGCCTAAAATAATTCTTATTCTCTAATTTTTCATTCCCACACATATAAAATAAATCCATCACTTATTCATTGATGTTTTTCTATTTTGTGATCCAATATCATCACCATATATTAAATAAATATATCTTATCTTTCTTTTAATACTTATATCATATCCATTTATTTATTTATAACTATTTAAATCATTTTTTAATGTCTATCAAAGGGTTGTGTACACTTCTTTGATGTTCACACATTTCTTCTTATATTAAAAGTTTCCCACTTCTATAATTGACTAGTTCACAGTGTGAATGATTCTCTATAGTGTTATTCTAATTTCATTTTGAAATAATGAATTAGAACCATTTCCTTCACAGAAACAACCATGAAAAACCGCTTCCCAGCCACAATATTTTCACCTGAATAGAAAACATATTATCTCATATAAATAGAGTCCTTATGAAATGATCCAACTCAGCATTGTAGACACCGTAATATGATAGAACAACAAAAATCAACCTAAATCTAGTCATTTCATGTCCATAAATCCCACATAATAACTAATTTATTTCCCTTTTTTAAAAAATATAAATAAATTTTTATATGATTCAATCCTCATCAACTGACTCTTTAATATTAATATAATTATTAATATTTTCATCTATATGTCCCCTCCCGATTTGAAATATGCTAACATGGTGTAACCTAATTAATGGGATTAAAATAACTCAAATCCAAATTCAATTATTGTCCTAAAACAATGTTATTCTTCCCCACGATGCCAATGTTCAGTTCTAGATCATCTACCATGGATGGGTAAAAATGTTACCAAATGTTTCATGGAATGTCTCATTATATTTTCCTTCTAAAAATTCAAAAACTCCATCCATGTTTTCAATTTAACTTTAATAGTATTTCAAAAACCCTTATATTTGAAAATAACTCTAACCCTTTATCATTTTCCTAAAAAAATGCATCATGTCGTGACAATTGTTGTCCTTTTATAACCTTTAACATTTATCAGAAAACATATTTAATATTAATCCTAACCTCTTCTATCATTTTCCATGAATTTTTAGGATAATTTGGATTTATTACAACATCTATTTCAGAAAAAATAACCCAAAAATATTTTACTATTGCTTTTTATAATTGTTTTATATATGATAAGGATTATTGATGTGATAGGTTATTTTGAGATCAATGGAGGTTGGTACAATCTAGGATGATTATTATAGATCTATATTTTAGGTGGGTGGTCGTTACATTATCATGTCTATTTATTTTTTGTATTATTCTATGGGTCTTTTGATTAATATTACTCTTTTTGGAAAATTTATGATTTCTTTTGATCTCATATTAAATGTTGGGATGGGATCAGATTGACTAATAAGCTTCATGTATCATAGTGATTTTAAAATGGATCATTGGTGATTCTTGGGTCGAATGGGTTATGGTTTTCTATTTTATAATTTTCTTATTGATATGAGTGTAAATAAATGATTTTCTCAAAAAAATGGTTTTCCCTTTAAAGGATTTTGGGGTGGTATTTTTAATCATTGTCCTAGTTTGGAAAAAATGGCACGAGGTTCCTTTTAATGATATTATATAAAAATTTTATCATTTAATTTTGATAAATGAGGATTTTGACTTGGTTTTCAAAAGGATATCTAAGAGGTTTTTTATAAATTTTTCTCTCTATTTTACCTCATGTGGGTGACACCCTATTTTTTAATGATTTTTTTCTTTTATATGTTTATTTTTTATGGTTAAACTTATGTTATACCATGTAGTATGATAAAATACCAACCATATGATAATTTATTACTCATATAAGGGGTTTATTGAACTATGTTGAGATTTCTACTGGTATTCCTTGGGGAATAAGTCCATAAAATCATGGAATACTTATTTATGTGTTTGATTCTGTAATTGTGACTGATTGATGGGTGAGTTGTATATTTTTGTACTTTGAGAATTCTATAAAATTTTTATGATGATGGTTGGTCCTACTAAGATCCTTATAAGGGTGCCTTGTGATTTGAAATCAATAGTTAAAGTTTGAGTTACTCCCAAAGTTCAATGTTTTATGGATTAAAATAGTTCTATGGGTTTTCATCCATGTGTTATAATGATTCTTGGTCTATATCGAAGGGATAATATATAGAATTAAAGGTTCTTTCATTATGTTGTCATCCTGTATAAAAATACCTTATTCCATGTATGAGATAATGTGATTGGGCATGTAGCCTAACAGGCATTGATACTTTTGTGGTAGATATTTTGATAACAAGTCAATACCCATAAGTGGGTATAAATAAGACGAACGTAAAAAAAATTTATGTTTGAGGAACTAATGCACTTTTGTTTCCTTATTCTGTATTATATTTATTTTCTAAATTGGGATACAAATTTTTGTTAATATGATCTCCCTATATGAATTGAGATGCATAGGAATGAAAAAATTGGCACTATGAGAGATGGTGATCAAACATAATTAGTTGATGGAAGGCTATATGTGATAATTCAGAATCAAATCTTCCCAATTACCCATGTGAGGTCAGGATGTGGCCTTAAAACTTACAATTTATCTCTAATGGTGGTTTATTTATCATCTACATGGTTGGGCTATATCTGAAGAGTTATATCATTGTGGAGTGAGAAGCATCATTAGTGGTGAATTTTTATATTTCTGATCAATCGGGCGATGATCTATGGGTAGTCTGGTAAAAGATACATTAATTATTGTCATGATTAGTTGAGAAGTGTGTGAATGATGGGTTATGTTACTTCATGTGGTTGGTACCCATTCATTTTCTTATGATTTTTTATTATGGGATTAATATTTACTGTTATTTGATTCATTGTTCCCTTCTGTCCTGATCATTTTTTGATGTTTATTTTTTCACATGTTATTGAATATTTTTCCCTATACTATTTCATATGTTTTATTTTCTATGTTTGACCATTATATCCTATGATATTTTTTGTTTTTCTTTATTAACATATAGTGGTATGACTATTGTGATAGGTGGGCCATTGTTGAGAGATCCTAGTGGATTTGTACAGACCTCATAATGGTTATAACTATTGGAAAGAGTTTAATTTAGTATATATTATTAAGTCATGAAGGTATACAAATTGTCAGATGAATGAAGGTGGTTCATGGCCTAAGATGGGAAGTATCAGTTTGTGTTATCTATGTTTATGGTTCTTCTAGACACATAGGTGTAGGTTTGTACGGTATGTGCATTGGGTTTTATATTTCCAGGCGGGTGAGTTATATTGGGTTTCCAATTTCATACTCTCCCAATAACTTCATGAATATCCACTTGAACAAAAAATCACCCAGTGTATAAAGATGAGTAGTAAATCCTACAGGGTCATTAGAATCACCCAAACCTATATACACAACATGAGTTTTGATATAGATGGGTATACCATAATGTTTCATTTCATTTATAAGTGTTTGATTAAATCAGGATGTGTGGTTTGAGACTAATAGGTTAATGGAGTTCAAATACATAGAAAGTGTATTATATGAATTGGGATAGATTCCACTATATTTCTATTTTATTTTAATTTTATTGGTATCATCCTACGTACTTATATTATTTTTTACCTATACTACCCTTTGTTCCCTTTTATTATATTATTAATTACTTTTAGTTATTCATAATCTATTATTTATTCTCATTTATATGTTAACACTTCTATTTGTTATTTAATACAAATATATTCCAGGATTAAGAGTCTAATTGGATCCATTTTTATTGTCTATAGTTTTTGGGTACATATCTTATACTTATGGAACATTTAAAATTATTGGTATAATCATGAATGATCTGTCAGATGTTATTTTCTAGGAATATACTCCCTATTACTATATCAAACCCTTGAAATTATTCAATATCATCTTGTGTATGGGGAGATGTGCCTAAGGCCATGTGGGGACTCCCACTCGAGTATGGATTGGGTAACTCGAGATGGTACATTACAATTTTAGTGGGAGAGGGTGTTTTATAAAGTCTCCTTTCAAGTGGGAAATAATAGATTGGTAAAGAATGTTATACTTGTTCTTTGGTATGTCAGACTATTTTAAATAGATGAATATCTCAAGAAAATGATATTCCATCCATTATTATAATAAAAATTGATATCTATATATGATTTATTTCAAATATCTCATTTAACGATTTTGTTGAATCTCTATCTTGTGATTGAATGATAATATCTAGATTTTGAACCCAATCCCACAGTAGTGAAGCAAATAGTGTGTATCATTGATCATTAAAAAAAGGTTTTATTGTGATCATTTATCCCTCATGGATTTTTTATCTTATATCTTGGAAAATATATCAATGTGACTCAAAAACATAAGGTGTTGATTTGGTGAAATAATATCACCTGTTTTCCAATAAAGAACATTGATTCCTTTCTTATGGTTGAATGTTAAAGGGTCAGGAGAATGGTGACACCCATGTATTCAAAGGTTGGTATTAATTCTATTATTTAGACTATTTTCTATTATTTGGGAGTTTAAAATTATAAATTATTGAAATTATGTAACAATTATGGATCCATTACTAGAACAAAGTCAATCCTAATCATACATCTAAACTATTAAATGGGGCCTTTGATTCTAGATTTATTTTCATTGTCGTTGCATAGATTCATTGAATATAAATCCATTCTATGTAGGTGGTGTTCCTATATTATAGAATTTTTATCCCCGTTGGAAAACAGTTTCCAAAAATATGTAGCCAAACCATGTGATTTAAAAAAAGTAAACATCAATCATTTTTTTATCTTATTTGTGGGTTTTCCCATTTTCCTCTACCATTTCACTTAATCTCTCCAAGAGTTTCTTCAATAAATGTCATCATCTCATCCATTCCCATTAGTTAATTCACTCTCCATATCAAGTGAATATACATGGTAAAATTTGTATTTATCTTCCATTCCTTATTATCCTTTTCTCTTTTCCCCTCCTCCTTCCATGATATTACATGTTCTTTTTCTCACTGTCCATGGATTCCAACCCTAGTTTTGTGCACTATCTAAATCTTGAAATGTGTCTTTTCATGGGATTTTGGGGACCTTCTTCAATCCTAATATCTCAATATTTTAATATCCAATTCATCTTCCAATGGATTTATAAATGTGTTTTAGTGTAGCTTCATTTTATTTTACATAACCATTACTGATTTTTTCTTTAAGTGTTTCCATGGGAAAATTGAATCATTAAAAGTATAATTATGATATATTCAAGATTTATTTAAGTGCTGTTATTTCAATCCTTTGAATAATGTTTTTTATAAGGGTTTAAATGTAAATTCATTCAATATGAATACTAATTCTTATAAGGTATTCAAAAAAGTGTTTCTAATAATTTTTTTGTTTAAATGAATTTTAAAAATATAATAAGAAATTAATTTGATAAAAATGTGGTTTTCTAATTATTTACAATTTTTAAATTTTATTCTTTTGATTTGTATATGATTTTTTTTTTATTATTTTCTTATGTCAGGTATTACACTGTTTGATTTTTGTTATAAATATAAATCTTTTTATGGTAGTTACTTCGTTATGGAATTAATAAAGGGTGGATATAGTGTTGAGGGTTCATTGGTATATGTATTATGTATTTGTTTTATATTATTTAATGACTTATTTGATTCTGATATACTGCATTACATGGGATCCTAGGGGATAAGTATGAAAGCATGGATGAGTGTTACATTTGTTTGAATTTTTCACTTGCCACAGGTCCTTAGTTATTAATTATCTATGGATAGGGGTTTCATCTCATAGAGTAAATGTGGGTAATATAGGGTTTGAGACATTTAGGATTACATTTTAGGCTATCAGTTAATCCACAAGATATTTATATGTTATCTCCAATGTACATTATATATCCATTCCATGATGTATTTATTTTAGTTTTTATCATTCATTATGTATTGAATTTTATTTTTGCAAATGATATATATTTTTATGGGATATTATTTTCATATTATGTTATATGAAATTATTTTAAAAATATTTTTTTAATGATGAATAAATTAATGATTTTGGATTTATTTCAGATTATATATAAATGTATATAGTCTAATTATAGATCAAATTTTCATTTGGAGTATATCTTAAGAAATAAGTTACACTAATTATTGGAATTATCCAACTAGGTTTTAGATCGCACCCTACATATACATGTTTTTCTGAATGTAGATATTGTTATGGATGATAAAATTAATGTGAAGGTTGTTACATTCATTTGTGGTTCACCTTAGACACTTTATTAATGTTTTTATGGAATGGTGATTATGTAGTGACCATGGGTCAAGTGGAGATGGTTTGTTTTGAAATTTTGGGAATATTAGTTTATCCATGGATGTATATGTTTTGGTATCATTATTTTATCCTCATTTTGATCTCTCATATATTAAATATTTAATGTATTAACTTATATATTTTTCTTATGGAGGTGTGTTTCGAAGTCTATATTGTTTTTTATTATTATTCCTTGTTTGGATGAATTTTTATTATGTAGTATTTATGTTATTATCATAATAATTAAACATTTTGAAACATTATTTAACGATTTCTTATGGTTTATTGTATTTTTAGGGAGAAATATTTCACAAAGGTGTGTGTTTAATACCCTTATCACTTTTTTTATCCAATAGATATCAATAATATTATTTTTATAGTATATTACAAGTTAAGTCAGGGGAATTAGAAGTGATGAGAGACATATTACATGATATACATTATCAATGATGTTATACCCAATAATAATACAGAATAGAATTTCCATGGGTTTTCTCTCAGGGAGGTTGTTAGACTTATGATTCTACCTATCACATTCTCTGTAGTTTATATGTATAAAGTATAAATAAATTGGGTATATTTATGTTTTTCAACAAAAAGATATGGAAAATAAAATAATTTTATATAGTATTTTTTTGGAAAATATGATCAATTTTGATTACAAATGTGTGTGAAAATATTTTTGAAAAAATAGAAACATTGGGAATGTGTTGATCCTTTGTACACTAATTTATTCCTTTATTATATTAATTATCTAATTGTATTTCATAAATTACACCTAGATATATAAATCTTAACACCTAAATATTCCTTGATACCATAAAAATTCATCGATATTGATGTCTATCCTCTTATAAAGGTGATTTAAATACTCAATGAACTCCATGTAAGATATCAGGTTTTTCTAGGATGTAAGGATTTTTGTGTGTAAATGATTAATTATGGCCTAATATGAATACCCTTTTTGGTTTTTGGGGTATCAAGGGTGTCCTATGATTTTTCATAACCCAAAACCCAAATTTTATAGAAAAATAGAAGGAAAATAATGATAGAAGTTTCTATACTTCCAAGCCACAGAGTTTGATTAGATAATGTGGTACTAGACATAGGGCTTCAGGAGCCTGCATAGTTTGATTAAACTATGTGGATAGAGTCCCACTCATGTATAATGTCCCCTATAATTATTAATAGTGGATTGAGAAGTGGGATTTTAATGGTTTGGAAAACCTTGCACACTATCCATGAGAGGTAACCTTCTATACAATTATTGGAGCATGAATAGGGCATGGTTTGAGCAACCGGGAAGCCAAATAGTGAGGAAATGCCTATTCAGGGGAAATTAACTTTTCTTTAAAAAAAATATTAAAACCTAAATAAAATTTCCTATTTCTCATTCCTACATACAGAACTCATTTAAAAACTCACCCTTGAGCCAATTTCAAATCTTTTGATACCGTTTTTTCATCTGAACATTGAATTGAGAGTCATCAGTCTTGTTGGATTCACAAAAGTGACTACTACTTTTCTTGTCATTATTATTTTTTCATAGTATTAGCTATTCTATTTAGGTGAAAGCTAATATGCATTATTTCTAGGGATTTCCCCTTTATTCATTTTTCATCTGATTTGAGATGAATTAAAAAGTTATACTCGATGATCACTCTACTACAAACCAATGGTAGATGGTATATACCATTTCCTTGGTGTTTGGTGATTTATATGAAATTTTTTCATTATGACCCATGACATACATTCAGAGGTGCATAGATAATTAATTTAATATTTTAATTGAATGAGTTGTAAATATTATGGGATTACCTTTAGTTTGTTGGACTTAGTTAGAGGTTTTTATCCTAAAAAAGCCACTCATAGGGTGTGCATTGTGATTTTCTTTTTATTTTCATATTGTTGAACAACCCATGGGGTGATTTTTTAAGCTTAACAAGTTATAGGAAGAACTAATATACATGATTTGGATTTAATTGATTGTTTAGGAAATGGTCTTCCTTCTTTTCCATGTTATACATCATGTGATTTATTTACCTTCTTAAATTTGAATTGATATATGAGTGGGTAAAATCAATGAACTTATTTTAATAGCTATTTCTATATGAGTTAGAAGGACTCATGGAATATTATGGTAATAACTGATTATTTATTTTAATGATGGAATTTTCCATATGATTACATTTATTTTCTAAACCATATGTCATGATAGTGGTTGTGGATGTCTTGGATGAGACAGATCCTTGGTTATTGATTTTGTGGGATACCATGGGCCTTGATACCCCTTGGATTCATCCAGCTTATGCTTGGAGTATAATGGTCTGTTACAATTATTCTCGGACCTGGATCCAAGTCTAGCTATGTTTCCATCGAGATTCACATATGTGTCAATGATGATTCCTTGGTCTAATATACCTTGGATCTGGACCTGTGGGGTTTGAAACTTTTGTTATATAGCTTGGTCGTTTCAATTGTAACATTCCTAATTGTATTACATAGAAATTTTTGATATGATATACATGTCATACGGCATATCCAAGGTTGGTATGAGAACTAGATATACATCTTGGATGTGGTGTTTGTTTCAGTTGTGCTTTCAAGTTAGCTTGTTTGAAAATCGTGAGACTTATTTTACAAGAATCCTTTCTAGGATTAAAAGTATCAACTTAAAATTATTACCGTTCCATGGGGATTTTACCAGTGTTACTTTTTTGTATACTATATACCTTTCAAACTATTTATCTTGTATTACACATCATGGATTTTTATAGACCACGTTAGTGGTGTCCTATTGGGATTTTATATCACACCATATCTCAGGCGGTCGTTGGGTAACCATACAGACATTATGGATATAGGTAGGGTTCATTTAAAGTTCCCATAGTTTTATTTTACAGCTTTTCATGCTTAAGATCATGTGATCAAAGGATATAGTTGAGACTCGTGATGCTATCGTGAGATAGTTCTTTTGTTACTTTTTGGTATTTTTGATACATGTATTGAACTGATGCATATATACCTCTATTGGATGATATATAGACACATTATATAAAATATCATTATTTTATATGGGATATCTTTTTTAATTGTAGTATATATATGTCTTTGGGTTTTATATCCTCTTTAATTATTATTGTGCTTCTGCTAAGGTGGGTTACTAGTCCAGTTATCTTAGTGTATATTCTTCATCATTATTCATTCTTCTAATTCATTCACTAATGATATGTATGATTGTTAACAATGTGTTACACTCTAGTACGAAATATTTATCTCCTTATATACACACCCTAGGACCTTGATACTATTTATTCGCCTCTAGAGTATGGGAAGATGCGCTTGAGGCCATGTCGCCAACCAGGCTTAGAGCACAATTTAGTAGAATTTGGGCTTGGGAAATTAAAAAGTGGTATCAAATCAATTATTTCTTGAATTTAATATTTTGAGACATTATATGGTGGTTAGGAAGGAATGTTAATTTGTTTATGACCTATTCTAGGTATTAGATAACCCATGTACCTGAAAAATAAAAATTTCATCAAATGGAAATTGTTGTTTTCGTGATTGGACTATTAGAGTTGATTTGACTCCACCACTGGGTAATGCACTTCTGGTTTGATATTTATTCTGATTTTAGATTTTTCTATTATCCGATGAGGTGAGTGTTGCATCCCATGCATCATTTTAGACACCTACAATAATTTAACTACCATGCCTCATGTCGTTCCATAAGGTCTACATTTCCTAACTATATAAATTTGCAATATGTGACTGGTGTGATATACCTAATATTTTTATAGATATTTTGGGTAGGGGATTAAGAATAATGGTTATTATATATATTTACAATCATAAATTAAACATTATATTCCTTAATATGCTATAGTATACACCCTGAATAGAGAATTGTGTCATGTTGATTCATTAACCATCAATATCATGGATTGGAATGTGTTTTAGTGTGAATTTGGTGGAAACCATATTTCAGTTCATGAGGAGTATGGGCCCTTGTGGATAAATTTTTTT
Source organism: Viscum album (assembly GCA_963277665.1). Classification (NCBI taxonomy): domain Eukaryota; kingdom Viridiplantae; phylum Streptophyta; class Magnoliopsida; order Santalales; family Viscaceae; genus Viscum; species Viscum album. The sequence continues at coordinate 828,446,630 of OY728162.1, forward strand.
GAAAATTTTATTTCAACATTTTTAAATTTAATGTGGAGTAAATGTAAAATAAAATCGATATTTAAAATTTTGAAATAGATAACTTAACAAAGCCATGAATTTTGGGTGGGTATTATATAGTCTCTCTAGTGACTTTTGGGACTGTTTATTTTACCAGTCCTGGATTTAGGAGAGGACTCTATGGTATGATCTTTTGTAGGATGTTTTTAACATGTTTTATAATTCTATCTATGAATTTCATGATATTGATCATTATGAGGTATGTGATAATCATTATAGTTACATGAAACCATGAAGACCTCCAGTCATGCACAAGGTGGGTGGAAACAAACATGATCTAGTGTTGGTGGGCCATGCTTTATTAGTGGATCATTTTATATTTCCAGTTTAAGAACAAATAGTTTTTCTAGACATAGGTGTCGAGGAAAAATTATATGATAGATTTACATGTTTTATAAATAATTTTATAAAAAAAAACATAGCATGCCACGTCTTATGATGAGATGGAGTTTTTGTTCTAGAAGAACTATCCTCCGATGTTATTAGGAGATATAATTCCACATGATTCATATTTTTGGATTGAGATGACTCTATCAATATTTGACTATCTCAAGACACTTTCGGGGAGAAGTGTGAAGCTCATGACATACATGATTCGGGGAGTAGAAAGAAACTTGGAGGATGTTTTGAACCATGCTGATGCACTACATGACATGGTTTGGTTATATTTTAAAACCTAATTTTGAATAGAACATGTTCATAATTGATGAATTGATTTTCATTTGCTTTAATTATATCATTAATTTAATATATTTGAAATACATATATTAGGATATAAGGATTCTTGAAATGGTGATTCCAGAAGAATTGTTATAGACTCACTTGATGGCATTGGATTTCACTATTATGAAATTCTACATATTAATTGTTATGATCATTGTTCTGATCATAAAAGGAATTCATGACAAGTGTTGATGGTGAAGGAACATTTTCTACCACATGGGGAATGCGATGAAAATTTTTATTTCCAGAAAGTGAAGATTAAGAATTAAAGAAGATGGCCATGAAAAATTAATGAATATATATAGCATAAAGAAGAAGAAAATATGATGATTATTTAACTAATCATAAAGCTCACAGACATAGTTCAATAATAACGCACTATTACTAACATGGAATATTATTTATGTTCCCAAAAATATCCCTATTAAAGTGGATTTCATTTGATGGAAAAGTAATATCCCCATATTTGGAATGAGGTTTTGATGATGGTTTTTCATTTCGAATGAGTTTGTACAATGTCAGGTTCCACCTGGGATCATCCAAATCTCTTTGGAATTATTGAAATAAGCTATGTATGGAATATTGAAAATTGTATGAAATGTTTGTGAAGTTGATTACTCAATGAGGTTTTCATGTAAATGAGGGTTCATGGTTGCATATAAAAAAAATATTTTCTAATAAATCAATAATTTGATGCCATAGTATTCTATCTGAAATACATCATATGTTATATTCATGTAATGGAAATATAAATAATTGATCATTCTTCTTAAGGTACATTCATGTAAAAAGAAAAGAATGTTTATAAAACACAATTGAGTTTCCCATGCACAGTACACTAATCCTTAGGAATGTAAAGGTACACTCTTCTATTTGACATATATGCTATGCTATATTCATGTGATATGAATATAGAAATATTATCAAACTATTTGAGGTACATTAAGTGGAAAACAAATAAAGTTTGATTGAATACAATTTATATTCCCATGAAAAGTATGCTATACATCAACAAAGTGAGGCCACAATATGTTTTTTGACATAGATTCTATAATATATTCATGAGATATGGATTGGAAAACGTTAGCATACTATATGTACAATATATAGTTGAGAAGAATAATATATCGTAATATCTTTGCTAAAATGGTATGGTTCTACATGAAAAAATAATTCCTTACAAAAGATGTTCTTTGAGGTTTGTAATGCTTTTAGAACTTCCATGAAGTATGTAGTGATGGTCAATTACTAGCTTCCATGTAGTCCACAGATGAATATTTTTTCATGGATGATGAGTAGATTTATGTATGATGTGTTTTGCGGAGATCCATGTCAATAGTGGATATAAGGAGATAAACAACTATAAAATAGTTTTCATGATCTCATAATCATCATGGGATCAGTGGTTTGATAACCTCAATTTGATGGCTATAAATATTGGGCCAAATATTTCTCTAAAGGTGATTAATAATTTAAGAGAAGTGTTCATTTTGTTCAGAAAATTTTATTATACTCCATTTGTATTCCACAAAGAAGTTTGTTCTTTTAGAAAATGATAAAATTGTATGTGAGGTTCAATACTTAGAGTTCCGCTATTCTAAGGGTATTTATTTTCTATGTGGGAAACTACTAGACTTTTTTCATTACAGGTAAAGTGAAATGCCAACACCAAAAATAATTTAAATAATATTCAAGAATCAATTTTATAATAATAAATAAGGTTAACCAATAGTACGTGACTTTCCTATATATTTTTCTATGATCATTTCATGGTCATAGGATCAATTTATCAAACTATTAGAAGAATGTATTATGAATATTATAGTGAATTGTTATACAATTCAAGAACTAGTTTTCTAAGAATAAATAAATTCATCCAATGTTATGTGACTTATCATATATGATATGCTATGATCATTTCAAGATCATATGAAAAATGTGGAAAACTATTTGAAGAATTTATAGTGAATATAAAAGTGAAGTGTTATATGATAAAAGAATTAGTTTAATATGAATCATAGAAGTGTACTAACAATAGGCTAAATGTCATACTTGTTATGGTTTTATCATTTCCTAATCATTGGTAAAATTTAGAATACTTCTGGATCAATATACATAGAATAAAACATGATGTGAAATATGATCAGAGCATCAATATACTATGAATTAAAGAAGTGGACAAATAATATGATACCTATAATACGTGATATTCTATGATAATTTCATGATCAGTGGAAAAATTTAGCATACTATTTTATCAATATATAATGAATAAAAACTAATGCGCAATATGATTTGAGCATCAGTGTGCTTTGGACCAAAAACACACCATAATATCATACATTCTATGTTATGATCATTTCATGTATATGAGGTCTATTTAGTGTACTATTTCAATTTTACAATGTGGATAAGAAAATAGGATGTTCATGAAGTACACATGATTACATGATGTATTTTAGTGGAGATTCAGCGGAAACATTATTCTATGTTGTGAAAGCCTCTATCATTCATAATATAATATTGAAGAAATTGTGTGCATCACATTCACACATTATTTGAGTACAATAATTCCTCATAAAATGTATTAATCATTGACTGCGTATAAATATAAGAAATATTTTATCATCACTAAAGATTAGAAGTTTACGATATTGAAGATAGAATATACTTGTAGGAGAAGGCATCCTGGTCTGAGCATTCAATAATCTGAGGAGATCCAGATAATTCACGATCTACTGTGAATGGGATTCAAGACCAAAATGAAATTTCCAATAACCATTTGATGATCTTGAATTTCTAAATTATTATAATATATATAATACACCTATATAGGAAGATCTATTTCATGTGTTTGAGGGGAAACTAGAAGAAAATAGATATATTTATATTAGTGGGTCAGAAACATTTAGAATAAGGGTCTTCGTACTATGGTGTCTACCCAGTTACTAAATAGGCGTGAGGCTGGGGTGTTTAACTAGTCTAGAATAAGGATAAGAGAAGATGGTTGGGGTGTATAACTGCGATCAATTGCAGGATAGAAAATTGGGGTGTATAAGTAGTTGTTTCCATATTCATTGTACTCACCTTATTGTATATTGTAGAATATATTATAGGAGATTAAAAACATGTAAAGGTGTAGAAATTTCATTGAATCTTGTAAATATTTTGTTTTATGAACCCATTGATTATTTATGCATATGAAGTGAGGTTTTTAGAAATATATTAGTGCATCAAAAACCTTTTGAAGTTCATGAGGATAGATTCGAAATAAAAATAAAGTAAAAGGTAAACCACTGATTCACTACCCCCCCTCTCAATGTTAAAATTATCTTGGGGAACTGCAATGGGTGTCAGATCCTAGGTCCCTCTAAAGATCCAAAAATGTTCTTGGATTTTTTTAAAATCCACTATGAAGTACAGATATCAATAAGTTCTTGATTTACATAAAATGGACAGATAATAATTTACTCCTAAGGATAAATATATTTTGAGTTCTTCTAAAACTAAAAATAACAAGAAAGAAGAGTGGAAATGAAGTTAAAGAAGAATCCAAAAGTTAATGGAGAAATAAAACTCACTAATGGTAGTTAGATTTTTATATGTAGTAATTATTATTAACATTATAATTCTTCTAATTTACTACCGCGAGGGAAATGAATCACATGGTGATAATCATTTTCAATCAAAATAACATCTGGAGAATGTTTCTAAATAATTTTTTAAGTGTTTTTTGGAACTATTAGAGGAATCATTTTTGATAAAGCAATTATAAAAGTGTATGTTGAAAAATTAGAGGATGCACTAAGTAAGAAGATTACAGAGTGAATCACTATCATAGACCAAAAGGAAGTAAGGGAACAATCCATTTTTTATATTTATGAATAATTTAAAAGGTATAACTATAAGAAAATTGTATTCGAGATTATTTTTAATGAAAACATTCATGGAAATGAAAAATTGAACTAAGTTTATTTGGATATCAATAATTCTCAAATGGATATCAAATCGAAGAGGATGAAAGAGAATGAACCACTATTGTAAGATAAGATTTTATATCATCAAGTTGGTGTTGAGAATTTGAGGAATAACTGTGAAGATAATATGGAATTTTATGAAGATCATATTAATTTCCTCAGAAAGAGATAACTTTAAATGAAAATTAAATTGGAAAATTTCAGGAAGTCTTATGTTCAGACGTCACAGTCAAATATGTATATATCTACTTCAAAACAATTCTATTTTAAGCATTATACTATTAAATAATATTATTAACATGGGTAGAATATAATTACATTATCTAATTATATTTCCAAACAATAAGTGACGAAAGATGTACCATCTATATCCCAATGTAATAATTATTTAAATATATTTCTATAAAAAGTGTAGGATCAGATAAAATATCATCAATAATATTGATAATCAGAAATGGAGGTGAACCAACCACCATGTAAATGGTGGATATAAGAAGATGTATAAGTGCTGGTTCCCCATAAGAATCCTAGTCAGTGGTGATGAAGACCCAAAAACACAATGATGGATATATTGGAAAATAATAATAAAATAAAATAAGATCAAGGTATGTGGTTCAATGTTGGGGAGGTAATATATTTTTACAATTTTATGTGGATTATTGGTACGATAGTTTATATTCTAAACCACAAAATAATCCTATATATTGGGGAATAATTCCAGAGATGATGCAATAACATTAAAAGACTAAGAAAATATTTTCACATTCAAATTGATTTGAACTTCTTGATTATATCTATTATATTTTCAATAAATGTGGTCAGAAAAATGATAAATGTACATCTCAAAATGTATTAATAAAATATGAATCACATGATAAATAAATAAAAACCTTGGGTAGAAATATAGAAAATGATGAAAATTAGATTAGTCTTAATAAGTTTCATGATATGAAATTAATAGACTCAATAAATAAGAATGATCCGAAAAAACTAGGTCCATGAAGATGAACATGAGTGTAAACTTTTAGAATAGAGATATTAATAATTTCATTCATGTGAATAAATTTGGAAACTCCCAACAAGCTGTAAATATTCCTAAATTTAATCTAGTGATTTTTTCAGCCGATTTGAAGAAAGATATATTGTTATAAGAAGAAAAATAAAAAATTCACGATAATGATAAAATGAAGATTCCCCTTGAAGAAGGATAATTTAAGAGATGTTTTAATATATAGAAAACTCATGTGTTGGTAATGTTCTATGTTAGAGATGCAATAAATTGGGACGTAATGCAAGCGGATTCTTCCCCACATTTCTAGCCCAAGAAGAAGTCTTGAAGAGAATTAACCTTGCAATTTAAGATGTATAGTACATTATGGATAAATAAATATAAACCATATCAAAAAATTAAATGATACGTGTGATATTATCCATGTAACCAAAGGATAAATCATATTTAAAAATTAGATGTGGAGTCATGAATACTGAAGAATGTGGAGCTACTTGGTTGAGAAAACTATCTCCACTTTTTTTAACATTGAGAAACAAGTTACCCCTCCTTATGCTCTTATATATTTGTGTGTTTTTTAACTAAGAATATTTTGAATTGAATGAGATGTTTGAGGCAATGACTTCTAGACAACATGATTACATTATACACCATGAAGTTTACTAACTTCCATAAAATGATAGAAATGTGTGTATCCATTGAGGGGTGAACTGATGAGATGAAACTACTGAAAATTCATTTCAAAGTGAATGTGGTACAACTAACCTTCTTTATAAAATTTAATGTTTTGGTATTCAAATAAATTTTTTATCCCTCGTTCCTAATTATATTAATCAAATAAATTAATGGGGAGTTCTTGATTGTTCTTATGAAATGAAAAAGGGGTCTATATTAGTTTCACATGGATTTTCTAATGTGTTTGTTGATGTGTGCGAAGGATATATTATTTCATTGATGAATTTGATTATTTATAAACCCTATAATAATATATGAGTATTTCGGATCATGATTTCAAATGTATGGTATTTATGGATAGTTTATAAAACAATGTTTGTATCTCACATTTTTTCTACACTAGGTTAGATGATGTTTACTTTGATTTGATTAATTAAAGGCTCTTTTCTAAGAGAATAATATCATATAATTAATCAATTTTATGTGACCATGAAATTTTAATATAAGGGAGAAGATAATCATCGTGATAAAATAGTGTGATAAGAATATTCACCACTTACCCTTTGAATTTATTTTCGATAATTGGGAGAATAATACTAACATTGTAAAGTGTAGAAGTATCAGAAGAAAATTCAAAGGGGTTATTTAAGAACACATGTTAATGATTTATGAGTGATTTTTTTTTTCAGAATATCATAATGTCAATATATTTTTAAGGCTTATATGAGGAGCAAGGGATGCATAAATTGGTGATGCCTAGAGAATTGTTATGGACTCACTTGATGGAATTTGATATCATGATTGAGATATTATCCATATTAATTGTGATAATTTTTTTGATGGTATTAAAAGGAATAGAATACAATGGTTGATGATGAAGGAACATTTTCTACGACAAGTGAAAACCATGAAATTTTTTATTTTCTTTATGTTTAGAAGAAGAATTAAAGAATATGGACATGAAAAATGTATGTATATATATGTCATGAAGAAGAATAAAATTTGAAAATATTATAACTAATCATAAATCTCACAGACATTTGTCAACAGTGAGTCATATTTTACAACATGTGAGATTATTTATGTTCATGAAAAAATTCATTTTCATGTGGATTTTATTTGAATCCCATGTAATATCCATATATTTGGAATGGGTTATTAATAATGGGTTTTCATGTCAAATTAATTTTTACAAGGTTAGTTTACATTAATGATAATCCAAATATCTATGGAATTTTAAAAACCAGATAATAATGGATTTCTGGAATCTATAAGAATATTTTTCAAAGTTTAGTTTGTTAATGAAGCTTCCTTGTATATGAGGGTTCCTAGTTTTCATATAAAAATACAAATATGCACTAAAAATAAATAATGTGATACAATAGAATGTTATTATACATATATTCCATGTTATATTCATGTCAGTGATTAAAAAAAATTTAAAATACAATTTCAGGATAATTAAGTGGAAAATAAAAGCATGTTGATAGAACACAATTGATATTCCCATGAATAGTATTCTAGTCAAGGATAATGTGAAGTTATAGTATGGTATTTTACATATATGCTAATCTATATTTGTGTGATGTGAATATAATCAATTTAGCATACTATTTGAGGTACATAGATTAAAAAATGAAATATGATTTGTAGAACACAATTTATATTCCCATGAACAATATGTTAATCATTAATAATGCTATTTCGCATTACGTTGTTTGACATAAATGATTTGATATATTAATGAGATGTGTATTGGAACAATTTATCATACTATATGTGCAATATATAGTTGTTAAGTGTACTATATGGTACTTTCTTATCTAAAATACAATGGTAGTATGTGACTGAAGAATACCCCACAAATGTCATGGTTCATGGGTAGGAAAGCATTGTAAACTTTCGTGCAGTATGTGGAGATGGTCCTTTGTGGGTTTCTATACAGTTCACAAATGAAAATTTCTTTGAAAATGATGAGATTCTTTGTGGGTGATGTCCTTTGTGTACATCCATTCTTATAGTATATATAAAATGATGAACCTATTTAAGATTCATTTCCTGATTAAAAATATTCATGTGCTAAATGGATTGATAATTGATATTTTTTCCAATAAATACATGGATAACTCTCTCACTAAAGGCAATCAATAATTTTGTAGAAGTGTTTATTTGGAGTGGAATATCACATTCTACTCTATTTGGGTTCTTTAAAGCAACTTTTTCTTTTAGCGAAGGATAAAATGTTATGTGAGGTGTTTCTCTAGGATAGACATTATTCTAAATGTATTTATTTTCTAAGGGGGGATGTGCTATAATCTTTTCTATAGAGGTGAAGTTCTATTAAAACTTCATAAATAATTCAAATCATATTTAAGAATCTGTTCCCTAAGAATCATGAATGTCAACCAACATTACGCAAAATTTCATAAAATCTATGCTATGATTATGTCAAGATCATAATAAAAAAATTTAAAAAATTTTGAAGAGTATAATGTGAATAGAAAAGTAAATGTCAATGTGATGTAGACATCAGTTCCCTATGAATCAAGAAAGTCAAAAAAGTATGTTACATATCATATATTCTATGTTGTGATTAGTTAATGATCATAAAAACCATTTAGAATTTTTTTTTGAAGAATATATATTGAACAGAAAAGTGAAGTTCTATGAGATGAATGAATCAGTTCGATAAGAATCAAATAAGTGTACCAATAATAGGATATATATCTTACATGATATGATATGAGCATTTCATAATCATTGAAAATAATTTAGAATATATTTTTAACAATATAATGTGAATAGAAAACATATGTGAAATATTATTTGAGCATCAGTACACTAAGCATCAAATAATTAGACAAACATTATGCTACATATCATACATGTTATTCTATGACCCTTTCATAATCATTGGAAAATTTTATCATATTATTTTATCAATATATAATAAATATAAAAAATATGTGAAATATGATCCAAGCATCAGTTTACTAAGCATCAAAGAAGTGAACCAATAATATGCGACATATCATACATTATACGTTTTGATCATTTCATGTGTGCAGGATCAATTTAGAATATTTTTTTATGATGAAAAAGTGGATAAGTGAATGCAATGGAAATGAAATACACATGGTTTAATGATGTATTTGAGTTGATATTTTGAAAAATAGATTATTCTGATGTTTTCATGTCAATATCTTTCATAAAATTATATTGATGAATTTTTTTGCACCACTTGAAAACATTATTTGAGGTCGAGACATAATCATAAAAAGGAAGAATAATTTCCCAACATGAAATATGATAAATATATAATCATCAATAAAGATTAGAAGTTGAACAGACTGAATCTAGAATATACTTTCAAAAGAAGGTAGTTGGGTCTGAGCATTCAATAATTTATGAAGATTTGGATAATTCATGATCTGGTGTGAATGGATTTTGAGACCAACATGCTTATTTCATGATGTTTTTGAAAATCATGAAGTACTAGATGAGTATAACAGATCTAGTACACACATGGATGATGATTTATTTCCAGTCTTGTAGGAGAAACCTAAATAAAATAGTCATCTTTCTATTTTTGGATCAAGAATATTGATAAAAAGAGCATGGGACTAGGGTTTCTACCCTGTTACTAAAGAGGAATATGGATGGGGTGTCTACCTAAGCTAGACGAAGGATAAGAGAAGATTGTTGTAGTGTCTAACCAACGAAGGTATAAGATTTGGGTGATGTGGTGTAGAATCAGGATCAATTGGAGAATCGACTACTAGGGTGTATAAATAGTTGTTTCCTTATTCATTGTAATCATCTTTTATATACTGTATAATCGATTTTGGGGGATTAACCAACATAACAAGGAGTATTTATTTATATTTAACCTTGTAAATATAGTGTGTTGTGATATTGGTAGTAATTAATATATATGAAGTGATATTATGAGATATCACTATGTGGATATAGAACCTTAACAAGTTTGAGAGTTTGAATAAAAAAAAGTAAATCACTAATTCAACCACCCCTCTATATTTTCAATACATTATAGGGAACTACAGATTATATGACAACATTTTTCCTGAGACATTGAGGAAAGAGTTATCTAGTGAGTTATTATGACTGGAGTAGGGCACAATGATAGTTATGGAATATTCAACATGGTTTCTAGAGATGTAATGTTTTTCAACGATGTAACATGATGAGGAGGAGTTGAGGGATAGATTCTTTGAGGAAGGTATCATTCATGTTGTTCAATATCAAGTCAATGTTTTCAGTTTGACATCATTTACTGAGATAGTGAATCAAGAATTAACTACATAGAATAACCTGAGAGAGGTTGGGGGTGCATAGTAGAGTAGTATTATCTCTCGGCCCGTGATTCATCTTACAGAGGTAAGAAGCGACGATTTGAGGATTCATATGAGATAATCACCAGTGAGACCACTAGTATCAGTAGTGCAGTTTTCTTACATCATTGTCGCAGATGGGGACATATGAGGAATCAGTTTGATCGTGACCCAATGGAGTGTTGAGATTATGGAAGGATGGACCATGTGCAACAATTTTGTTGGACCTTCTATCTTGTATTTAGTAGAAGAGTGTCAGGATCAAATCTAGAATCATAATAAGGTTTCATAGATCTACATCAGACAGGGATCTAGAGAAGTACAGTCATTTTGGCCGAGGTGGTGGTGGTTGTGGTTTAAGAATTCAGGACTAGTTATACCTAGACAACAGAGTGGAATTGCACTAGGTAGTGAGGTTATATCAAAAGGTTTTAGTTCAGGATTAATATATTATATACAAACTAACCCATAGGAGACGGTTGTTGGACTACCTATAGTGATAGGTAGGATCTTAGTAGCCTCTACTCTTGTATCGTTACTTTTTTACATAGGTGCGTTATATAGTTTCATAATTGTACATGTGAGGGAATTTATTAGGATTGTAGTTTAGTTTTCCAATGGAATTATAATGATTAATACTCCATTTGTGATTATGATAGAGGATTTTCATCAGTTCAGGTAGTTCCCCCTTGATAATGGTGGGTGTCACTGTGTCTATGACCTTTTTTTCCTTGAGATTACCGAGTTTGATGTCATACTTTGTATGGATTGGATAGTTTCTTATCAAGAAACAATTGATTATAATTATAAGATGGTGACATTCATATCACCATATGGTGGAGTGTTATTTTATAAGGATGAATTGGATGTCCCGGAAATTTTATTTGGACCAATGCATCTTAGGCTGGGGGGGAGGACATCCTAGATTTTTAGTATTTATCTGGATGATAGATATCTTGTTCAATATCATTTTCTCCAATGGTTTATCATTTCAAGGAATGTTTCATGGAAGATTTTTCTATTTTACCTCCTATGTTAAAGGTTGAGTTATCAATATTTATAGTTCTAGGAGAAGAACAAATATCCATTCCTCATTTTAGGATGTCTCCTATGGACTTACATGAACTCAATAGGTAGCTAGGGAACATGGAGGAAACGAGGGTTATTCAGCCCAATAATTCTCTGTGGGGTTCATTGGTAAATATTGAAAAAAAGGAGAATAATAATCATAGGATATTCATTGATTACTTTATATTGAACCAAATGATGGTCATGAACTAGAATGCCTTTCCCCAGATATATTACATTTTTGCTACGATTTGAGGAAATCAGGTGTTCTCACAAATTGATTTTAGATCAGGATATCACTATGTACTTGTTCAACCTAAAGACATACCTCATATAAATTTTTTGAGTAGTTATTGTTTGTATGAGTATGTGGTTATGTCATTAAGACTCATGAACATTCCAGTGGTTTTTAGGGAGCTTATGAACCTTATTATTTATATTTATCTAGATTATTTTATGGTGGTTTTCATGGATGATATCTTGGTGTATTTTCAAAATCAACACATCCATGAAAAACATTTTATGATAATTTAGGATGATTCTAGGGAGAATCAGTTATGTGATAATCTCACAAAGTTTCAATTCTGTAAGGATGAAATTCACACCCTCGATCATATTATCCTAGACAAAGTAGTATCTGTTTAACTAAATAAGGTTAGAGTTGTAGTTTTATGGGAGCATCCCAAAAATTTATTTGACATACATTGTTTCTTAAGGAGAGTGGGTTATGATAATAATTCAATATTAGACTTCCTAGGCATAGAATCACCGCTTATAGTAATGACGAAGAAGGTTGTGACGATTAAATGGATAGATACCTACGAGATAGACTTTTAGGAACTAATTAGGAGACTAAACTCAGCAGTAGTATGGATTCTTCTAGATAAAGACAGAAGCTACACTATGTATTGTGATTCATCAGGTATCAATATAATAATTGTTAAGATATAGGGTGATAGAGTCAAGATATACATGTCTCGGTAGTTGAGGACACATTATAGAAATTAACTAACTAATGATCTAGAGTTAGATGCATTTGTACATGGATTAAACTATTATAGACACACTTTATTAAGAGGAAATTTTTTGTTTTAGAAAGATAAAAAAATCATCAAGTGCATATTTTCATGGCGTGATACAAATTTGATGTAGTGAATGTTGGGAGTGTACCTATAGTATTTTAACATCGATAAATACTACATTCCTAAAACATGTAATGTGGTAGTCATTGCATTGAGAAGGAGGACTGATATATTGGTCTTATAGTAGGCCAATAGTGACTGGAAGCTTATGGATTTGATCTATAATATGCACTTAGATGTGCAGGATATTCATGGAGTAACATTCATTCATCTCTATTTTTGACCTCTACCCATAAAGATAGAGTAATAATGCAAAACTATTGGATTTAGAGGGACTAGTTATATGGGAGATTGTGGAAGGTGAAGACTATACTCCCATTTGAATTATAGTTGATGATGATATACTATGTATACTTGGAAGTGTATGGGTTCTGGTAGAAATGTGTGATTGTCTGATGTAGGAGTTTCATTTGTCAGTTTGGGAAGATCATTTTGGTTTTACCAAGATGTATTGTGACTTACGTCATCAGTACTAGTGGTCAAAGATGAAATGTGAAGTAGATAGTTTTATTTAGTGGTGTTCCACATGTCCGTAGGTGAGTGAAGAACATTAGTGACCATCCATAATTTTACAGTAGTTACCCAATCCTGAGTAGATATGGAATGATGTTTTAATGGATTTAATGGCTGGTTTGACAAGGTCTCCTAAGGGTAGCGATGTTTTATGTGTTTTTTGTTCGTATGCTCACAAAAGTTATTCATTTACTTCTGATCAAGGAGACCTTTAGTGTAGATGATCATGATTTTTTTTATATCTTTGTGATAGTAAAAAAAAAGGGGTCCCTTGTACTATCACTTTAGATAGGGATGCCTAGTTTATGTCTTATTTATGAATGATTTTTCAGAGGAAATAGGGTAGACAGGTGCGTCAGAGCACAACATACCACCCTCAAACTGATGGATAGTCAGCATGTAGAATAAATGTTCTTGTGGCCATTCATTGAGAATTAATAATTCATTTTGGGGGATATTTGGAGAGGTATTTTACCATAGATGAGTTGTCCTACAACAATAGATATCAGGTGACTATATAGATGGAACCTTATGAGGTTTTGTATGATTATCCATGTTGATCACCACTATCTCGGTTAGAGGTAGGTGAATTAGCTTCAGTAAGACCATGTCTCGCACAAGAAACTAAGAGAAATTATAGTAGATCAGGAAATTGATGGATACTATAAATTATAGACATTAATCTTATGTTTATTATCCTTGTTGACCTATATAATATGATGCCAGGTATTGGTTGTTTTTTTTGTATCTCACCAAGGCTGGGAAAAATTTTACTAATAGATAGGGAAATATTTCACCATGATATGTTGGTCCATTTGAGATTTTAGATAGATTTGGGAAGCTATCCTATCAGTTTCTGTTAACTCACAGTGACCAGAAAATGAAAAAAACCATCCATGTATCTTAGCTATGCCATTATCACTCAGACTTGTCTCATTTTCTACAACCTAAGGAGTTGTAGTTATAGGTAGATTCATCCTTTTAAGATCATCTGATTCATATCATTGATAGGATCTTGAAGGTTTTTCAAGACGTTTTTGATCCTCTGGTATGGGTTTTATGGCAGTATGACCGTTTACCAGATGACACATGGGAGATGGAGGATAACATACATGCTTAGTGGTCAGAGTTATTCTCTGGAAATTCTTGACCACCCTTGAAAGTGAAATTGAGGAAATTTTTTGAGGGAATATTATAAGATCTATTTTTTCTTATGAAGTACACATCTATATTTCTGGTTAAATTCGTAATGAAATCCTAATGTGAATACACATTGGTTTCATGGGTTTATCAGGGGGTTCCATGTATTCTTCAGATCTCAAAACCCAAATCCTGTGTAAAATAGATTGGTTACCCATTTAGTAGTAATAGTGTGACCCAAGCTGTAAGGTTTGATTAAACCATGTGGTGTTGGAAAAAGGACTTCAAGAGCCCATATAGTTCGAGTGAAGCATGCAGATGGAGGAGAACACCGTTGTGGTGGCCTCTATAATTTTTGACGTTGGGGTGAGACATGTTATAGACATAGTTTTAGAAACAATGTTCTCTAACTATGGGAGGTTACCATGCATACATTGAAGGGAGCTAAGTTGGTGCATAGTTTTGGAAAACCTACAGCCAAACCATGCATCCTAGTGTTTTCTGTGAAAATTTAATTTTTGTCATTAAAAAATATAAAAACCTAAAACCTAATTCCTATTTTTCATTATGGTGTATAAAAGTAATTTTACATCTCACCCTTGATAAAATTATGTAGCTATTTATCTCATTCTTAAATTTTAACTTAGAATATAGTTTTGTTAGTTTTGTTGGATTCATGAAAATGAGTACTCATATACTTTTTTTTTCTGTACTTCATTTGTCTTGGTATCAGTTGTTCTATTTAGGTGAATGCTAACATGCCCAATTTGTAGGGTTTTCATTTTTTCATGATTTTTCTTCTATTCTTATCTGAATCAAAAGATGATACAATATGAGCACATAGTTACGGACCGGTGGGAGGTGTTTTATACATTACCCTTGGGTTTTTGTGCTTTATATGCCAATTTTTTTTTATTCCTCGCACTATACATTCTGGTTGTGCCTTGTTAAATAATTGAATTATTAAAATGAACATTTTGGAAAAGGTAGGGATTCCATTTAGTTCATTGAGATTAGTTAGAGGTTTTCTCCCCAACATAGGCTACAAATGGGGTGTGCCTTGTGATTGCATTTGTCTTTTCCTATTTTTGAACAACCCAAGGGGTGAGTGGTTGAGAATTCCTAGTTAAAGGAAGACCTATTATATGAGAACGAAATTAAATTGATTATTTATGAAATGTTTTTCTTCTTTCACCATGTTATAAATGATGTGAATTGTTTATGTGATTAAATGTGAGTTTTAATATGAGTGGGTAAACTCATTTAATGTATTTGAATGTGAATTTTTATATGACAACTAAGGACTCCAAGAATGTGATGTTGTGAAATGATAATTGAATTGAATGATTAATGTTTCTATAGGATTCCAAGGTGTGATACACCTTGGGTCATGATATTGGTAGTAGATGCCTTCTAGGAGATTACTCCTTGAGTCCTGATTTTTTGGGATTACATGGTCCTTGATAGCCCTTGGATTTGAATTTATTGGGATCAAATTTGATATGGTGTGTGGAAATTCTCTTTGACCCAACTCCAATACTAATATAGTTTCCATTGTGATGCTCCTGGGACTTGATGAGGATGCCTTGGAACACAATAACTTCGATCCTTCCACATGGGGTCTGACACTTACGTTTTATGGATCAGCTATGGTAATTGTGGTATTTTTTGTTATACAGCATGGTCGTGTTTGATATAATATAATGCTTATATAGGATGGTTATGATTGGTATGAGATATTGGATATATGGCTTGGTCAGAGTGTTTATTTTTTTAATCTTTATAGATTCATTTTTTGAGGATCTTGACCCTTGTTTTGTAAGAATCATTTATTGGATTGACAGTATCATCTTACATTTATCACTTTTTGCATTGAAATTTAACATGTTTTATGTTAATATCTGTTATATACCCTTCACACTTTTAATATTTTGTTACATCCTAGATTGTTATAGAAACTATTTGCGGTGGCCTACTGATATTTTATATAATACCCTATCTCAGGTCACCATTGGGTACCCATATAGAGTTTATGAATTCTGTTTGGGAGTGGTAAAAACACTTAATGTCTTATTCTTTAATTGGTTCCATTTTGAGGAGTTGGGGATCGTAGGAGAATACATTGGCTTATGATGTTATCATGAGATAGTTCTTTTTTATATTTTTTCTATTTTGATACATGTATTATATCGATTCCAATATACATGTTTCATATTTCATATTGGAACATGACATATTATATCATTTTGGTATATGATATTTATTTTTTTATTTTCTGTATATATATATCTTTGGATGTTATCCTCTATTAAGTTTTTAATGTACTTCAGATAAGACGAGATTCTAGTCCAGTGGTCTTAGTGGCTATTCATGTTGCATATTCATTTTAAAATTGCTTCTGAAATTGACCTGTATGAATTATACAATTGTGTTTTACTATATCAAGGGGGAATTAACTCCCCATTGACACACCATTGGACCTTACTTCTTGTCAGAATCCTATGGTGTTTCGGGATATTCTCTTGAGGCCATGGGGAAAACCAGACTCATAGAACTATTCAGTGGCATCTAGGTCCCTGATGTTACACTACAAAAAATTAAAATTGACTAGACTCACTATGATCAATGGAATAAACATTCCGAATAAGTTTAAATAACTAGTAAAATAACTTTAATATTAAAATTTTAACTATATTATTAAAAAGATTATAATATAAATCATTCAAGAGGGGAAAATAAAATATTTATTAAAAAATACTATTTATAGAAAAATAAAGGAAATATACAGTGAAATGAATGGACTAATACAATATTTCACATTGATATCCACTACCATAGGCTCCTGAGAGTTTATCAAAGAATTTATAAATCAACTCAAATATTATTCCTCTTCCATTTTTTATAGTAACTCTATGAGAATCCTCCCTCTAGTACCACTTGATCATGAACCAAACCATAACGTCTAAAATTATGATATCATTTTTTAATTCAAATTTTCCTTCATATTTCTCAAAATAATAAAGTAAAAATGATTTTAAAAGATATCAATATACAATTGATCACATTGAGCCTCTAAGAGAGTACAATAATATCATCATGGATTCTTCATGGTGGTAGTATTATAAATTTCATTAATCACATTGGAAAAAAATGAATTCCATGCACGCTAATGTTTTATTTCCCCTCTTAATCATACCATTATCATAAAATCATAATATCACCTTTGAATAAATCCATGTGGACAAGAATATATTTTGATTGGTGGTGATTAATTAGTGAGATCATATTTTCTTCATATCATTATGAAGTGAATGATCCATGAGTATGTCGTTATCTCCCATGACCGTAACACAATGGCCATTTTGAGTTTAATTCCTCCTAATGATTCACAATGTATTTAATCATAAGACTTCATATGTATCACATTATTTACATTTTATATGAATTTATAATTCATATAAATCTAAACCACATATGATCAGGAAAAAGTTCATATAGGACTCAGAAATATCAAAGAGGCTCTAAAAATGTCATAGGGGATCATATTGTTTTTATAATGAATAATACCCTAAAATATTATTAATATGTCAAATAAGACCATAATTCTCCCATGCGGTCACCACGAGTCATACTGTTTGTGAAAAATAACCAAGGGGGTTAAAATTATTCAAAATTTGTTATCATATTGGTGCTCAAAGTTTCTCTTATGAGGGTCTCAAAATTCATAAAAGTTCATAATTTTCTTCAAAATCCAGAATTTAGCAAAGTAAATTTATATACATGGGGTAAATTATCCAATGGGGGGTAAATTTACCTATATTGAAAACTGAAATATCCTTCAAGGAATGATATTTAAAAGTAGAACATAATATTAAATATTATCTTATAAAGAAGAAAAAATTATCCTGCATGATAAATTTTCTAATGAGAAATATTTTATTATGGGACAAACATAACCAAAATTTTCACGTTTTGAGTTCAACAATATGGAATAACAAGGAATTTACATGATTAAAATTAAAATAATGGATTTTTCAATTAATTTCATAAATGAAAAAAATATATAAAAACATTGAATTAATGTATTAACATAAATATTAAAAAACTATATGCAGAAATAAAAAATAACGTTATTTTACTTAAAATGATTGTGGATTAAATCATTTAAATAAAAATGATAGATCATGAATAAATCTACTTAATCAGGAAGGTTAATATAAGTTCGTTTAGTACAATAAATATACTGATAATCTATGTTTTATTTTGTATAATGTATAATGTGAAATTAGGAAATCACTGAAATAAACACATGAAAATGAACATATCCTCAATAAAAAAATTCCATGATTGGTACAGACAGCTGAACATAGTAATACGACATGAGATTACATTTTATGTGTTGGAATCCCCACTACATAATGATCCACTTCAGGAATCTAGTGTGTGTGAAAATTATTCCTATTATAGACACTTGGATTGTGAATTCATTGTTTACATGATTATGTCATCATCATAAATATACCAATAATGGTTTTTCTCATTTTAAGATAAAACTATTAGGTGTTTTATATGATTTCTTATGGGGATAAATGTTTATGAATCCATTAATTATAAATTTTTATAGTTCCAAAAAGCTTCTAAAAATAGATCACACTGATGAACCTAAACTATATCATGTAGAAGATAGAGGTAATTTTTCATTTTTCATAAAATTTTGATGATGTAAATTGTATAAATATTAAAATATATTTGATAATTCATACATGATATTACATTCAAATATTTATGTATTATAGAAGTTAAATAAATATTGGTCTTGGTATAAAGATAAAAGAGACATAAATCTGGATGTGTTTGAGAATATCTCAACCATGAATTCGTCAATAATTAATTATATAGTATATATTTTTCCTAAACCCAAAATTCCTCATATAGGTATTTTTTATAGTGTTAATAAAACGATAAATTACAATTTTATTTTCATGAAGAGATTGATTATGAGTCTTGAAAAAAATTTATTATCCTTTTATGATATTATTTACATATAATATCATTAAAAATATACCATATAACAAACACAATGATATATTAGATCTCAAATGAGTTGTAATATGAAATAAATACATCATGTCATGTGTCTTTGTGTTATGATGTGAATATTTTTTCATGTATAATTCTATAAAAAACATGCATTCAGAAAACAATGTGTCTTATTGTGTATTATAAAATTTTTACTAAAGATATTCTATAAATACCTATGGTGGAAACTGAGAATTCAAATGAGAGAATATTTTTATATGATAAAAGGAAAAACTATAATTTTGATTGTTGGATAAATATAGAATATGTTAAAGAAATATATTAAGATGCATAAAATTCTAAAATATTAATAAGTTCCATAATAGTTCATGGAAATAATGTTCAAGAGACATGTTGTTTATAGTAATGTTAAAACCGAAGATAAATGTTATATAATGAATACATTCTGTGATACGGTATTTATTGGGGATAATGAATCCTTATACTTCAGAGAATTAGTAAATATAAAATAATCTTTTAAATGGAATTTTGTTATGAATTCATAAGTGGAATCCCTGTTGGAAAATAATGCTTATACTTTGGTAGAACTTATCACTATTGTGAAGACCACTGTGTCTAAATGGGGTTTCAATAATGTTCTTTGCAACGATGGTAAGTAAAATCTTTATAAATAAATATTGGTTGATAATGGTTTTACGATATGTCAATATGTTAAATTTAATGAAACAGATACATCAATAGATATATTATAATTTATTCGAATTATAATAATTATAGAAGTGTTCCATGATAATTTGTGATACCCTTCACAACATATATTTTCTATAGTTTGAGAAACATTTATCTATATTTTGGTTCTACAATTTATCAAGAGTTAGTGGTTGGGATTTTGGATTACAGGAAAAAAACTATAGGTTAATGATTTGTACATGGTTTGTAGTGATTGGGCATTAACTTTGTGATATGGATTATCTGGTCTAGTGTTTTTTTCACAGTTTAATAATGGTTTGTATAAATATAAAATATTTCTTATAAAACCATGTGATAAGATAGGATTGGGTCTAGAGGTGGCTGCATAGATTTCTCATGACTTTTCTAACCATTTGGTTATTTCTAAGTAACCAAGCACTTCAATTTTTGAGGGACATTACAGACCACATGGTCAGTAAATAAATTTTTAAACCATATATCCAATCCATTTGATCTTTAATAATTTCTTAAAATTATAAAATTAAACTAACACCCTTATTTTAATTTTTTACCCATATTTTAGCCTAATATCTCACTAGCCTAGCCCAACCTTCCTTTAACACTCTAGGAGGTTCTCCCTTGGGTCTCTTTGTTATTTCCTATCAATTTTGGTGTATCTATTTAAGGTATGTGTAAATATCTTTTTTATTCCTCCTCTATTCTATAGATGTACTCTAAATCTCTCATCCCGAAGATTAATTGGAACCCAAATGAGTTGCAATGGGAAAATATAGTGTTTAATGAGTGGAGTTTATTGTTTTTATTATGGGTATAGAATTATGAGGACTAGATTTCTTCATTTACAATCAATATATTCAAAGGAAACTATGTTTCCTCTGTTTCTTTTTCAAGTGCCTCTATATAATAGTTATTTTTCATGGAACATTTTTTCAATATTTTATTTTATTTTATTTATACTAGTGGAATCAGTTTATATAAAAAATATTAGGGTTGATTTATGAAATTCAATATTTATCATGCAAAATGTTTTAAAAGTGGGGATTTATTAAAAATATTTTTATACACTTCATGATTTAAATGAAATGTATCATTGGTGGTTTAGAGTATAAAATGTGTTCTCCATCATGGGAGTGGTAATGATATTCTTATTGAAATATTTTATTAAATTGTGGGAATTATTTACCTGAATTTATTATGAAAACATATCACATTGGAACCTAGGCACACCAGGTAATGGACATATAAAAACCTCAATGAGTGTGAAACCACAAAGGGTTACAGTTTTGACACTGATAGGATATGGTAGGATTAAATTTCATTACGATTAATATTATATTGGATTAGTGTTTCTTGTGTGTCCTGGATATGTATTCACATTCGGAAGAGTCTAATTTTGCATGGTTTTATTCATGATAGTGATGTTTCTTGCAATGATTCCTCAAATGATTACATTTTGAGGTATAAAAACACTTCATTATATCTCTTTATGTAATCATTAATATTAATTTCCCTATTATTATTGAATTTAATATAGAGTTTTTAAAGTAAAATCAAATTATTTTTATTAGAAATGTGTTCAAATGATATTATTTACAATTTATTTTAAAGAAATAACTAATGGTTACAAATCAATTGACATTGTATAGATTCATGGTGCTATACTATTACGAATTTATCTAACCCCTTATATATTCCATCAGTAATATACATACTTGGATTTATAGGTTCCATATAAAGGGTATGGTTGTCATGTATATAGATGAATTCTCTTGGTTGATGTCTCTTCCTGGTGTTTTATAAAGTCATGAGAGACGGTCACATAGATGCTTGGATATGGTCTTAGACTTATATAGTTTCTGATATTATCTTTCTACCTTTTTTTGTCATGCCTCATGGTTTTTTACCTCTTCTTAAACTATATACAATGGTTCTATATAATTATATTATTATATATGATGTCAAATTTTTTTTCATGGTCATAACATTCCAATGGTTGTATGTGTTGATTTCTAGGTTCTTGTCAGCAGTCCATGGTGAAAAAAAAACACTATTATGATGTGGTAGGCTTGCTTGGGTTACATGTCAGTTGACTTAGTTTGGTTGGTTACAAAATTTCATCAATTGGAGGTTTCTGGGTTGGTTTATTGTAAAATAGAGTTACGATAATCTAGACTCATGTGGAAACTACAGAAGGGTTCCTAGTCAACTCAATTTCATAATTAACCTTCAATTACCATGATTTATCAACTATTTTCTCATCATGATTTTATTCTTGATTTTGGATTTATTTTAATGAACAATATCAATTTTCTCGATTGGTTTCTACTATTTAATTTAAATCTTGTTGTTTAATGGATTAAATAGGTATTATTGAAGTTTATATTTTAATTCATAGATGTCTTCCAATGCTAATAAGGTGATATCTCTTGTGTTTAACATATAATTCAACTGTAAGATTATATAATATTCCAAATGAATGACCTATTTGAAAAATAAAATAGAAAGCCCCTTCATTCAATCCTTATTTAGTGGAAATAGTTATCCATTATGTTCAATCAAATGGTAAATATTATTGTGGAAACTGATAATGGATGGTGAATTATCATTTGGATTTTACCAAAAAAATTACACCAATATTCATTGGTGATAAAGAAACCAAAGAAACTATAGAATAGATTTATATAATAGAACATATTTTCCATTTATGGGGGGCTCTAGATGAATATATGTTTTTAATTGAAACTTATATTCTTTAAGTTCATATAATGAAATGGTTGGATTACATCATGCTAGATAAATTACAAAAGGACCTCGAATATACAACTTTCTACAATTCATTCAATAATAATTTATATACTATGACCTTACATGTGGAAAAGTCTTGGGAAATTTTCACCATCGAAGAAGGAGACCCTTTAGTTGTAGAGTATGATACTTGATTCACCAATTAATCTCGAAATCATGGAACCAATAACTACCTCAATGCTAGATTGATTTAAATGGGTATAATGCTATAGAATTTATTTATTCTTATTATCATGTTTGTGATTCCCTTTACCTATGTAGTTGATAATGTGGTTATAGTTGACAATGACTTATTTGGGAAAATAGTTCTTTATGGAGTAACATTTATTAATTTGTTAGTTAGGGTGTGCCATATATCTTGAAAAAGAAGCACAATAATGGTTCGTTGTTTTCATTCAGATATATTAAAGAGGGTTCTTCATGAAAATACCAGGTGTTTTTCTTATACTATGGGAGGCATAGCCATTACTAAGCCTAATTTTACATTAACACTCAATATCATCCATTATTGTGGACAATTTGGTAACAATAAATGTTAAATTCGATGAGTTTCATATCGGAGTAGAGTTGGATACACATTACCAAAAAATCATATGATTAGTTTGATTCTATTAAAAGGTGGCATATATCATTCTAATGTAAAGGGGGATTATCAAAAAATTAATAAATCCTAGATAGGGGTTTAGTAGGTATGCCTTTATACAACAAAGTATTCACTAGAAGAATATGATGTGGGTCTGACTACTATGAGATGAAAAATATTTATTACTTCCTCTATAGTCCTAGATCACATTGATACTAGTGCATCTCATCATTTCACATCATCAAATTTAGTCAATGTGTTGGGATTATTCTCCAATCATATGTCATTTTTTAAGGATCATTGTACTCCCTTATAAAGGTTGAAAGAGTAGGGTTTCAAATATTCCATGTGCTAGTGTATGATGATCGTCCATGAGATCATGTTAAATTTCATATTTCTCGATCTTAATATATTTTAACATATCATTTTATTATAGTATATGGTCTATTTTAACTCCCAAGATAATTGTTATCATTTTTAGATTTAGTTTCATTCTCCAAATTGGGGTTACTTATGTCTTTAAAGATGAGTAGGATCCTATATCTAGGTTAGTATGGATGTTTTTTCCTGAGTCTAGAATGATCTCAGGTATATTTTTAGATATCTTCACTGAGTACATTTTACATTATAAAATTGGTCCACTTCCTAGTGTTATGAATGAGTAACATAAAGGCTTTCTGAGTAAAAATTTCTATGTCAATTTCCCAAAGAGAAGTCGAGTTCACAATTTACCTTCTTCCTGTGTTGATCCTCATCTCCTCAATATTTTATCATATGAAATCCACTGAGTAAAAAGAAATTAATATTCAGATTGAGTATCTTGAGTCTAAAATATTTTTTTCTAAGAGTTTTTCACCTTGTACTTCTATTATTCTCTTGATAAATAATTATGTGGATACCTTGAGTTGTGTACTGAGTACCCTAATTTTATTCAAATGACTATTCAGAAAGGGTACCATTTTCCTAGGATTGAAGATACATTTGACCAAATATGGGGATACTGATAATTTTCTAATAATGATTCGTGATAGAGGTACCATTAGTTAAGATTCTGAGATGACGATATTCAAAAGACTACATTCCAAAAAAAGTATGGAAATTATGTGTATTTGTATATTCAATTTGGTCTTATTAACAGTCATGTGGTATTTACAACATTGATAAATTAGATCATTTATTTTTTATTGGAATCCTTCATGGTTGTTATTGTGGATGATATTTTGGTGATTTTAATGTCTGAATAAGAACTTAGAGATCATCTTGATATTGTTCTCAGAACTCTTAATGAACATCATATGTGTTGAAATATAATTAAATTATTGTTTTGGATCTGAAATGTGAGGTTTCAAGTCCATTTTATATCTGAGAGAGGTATCTCATAGAATTATAAATATGCTCAGGAAATTATATCCTGGGATCAACCAAGAATATGTTTGAGATTTACATCTTCTTGGATTTGTATGGTTATTATAGAATTTTCATTCCATATTTATCCATGATTCCATCTCAAATTTTAGAGTTGAACCATAAGGGCATTTAGTTTGAATGGGATTATAATTCCCTAGGATTATTGGAATAAATTAAATTGAGGATGGCTTAATGTATATTTTTATTTCTTTCGAAATCGGGTTTTCGATACAACATTTTTTTTATGCCTTAACTATAGGATTAAGATGTGTTCTGATGTATGGAAAACGGATAGTGGAATATGGATCATTCAAATTATGCCATCACGATAATAATTATCCTAATAAATATATTTAATTTACTTCAATTATTCTTTCTCAAAATACATGTAACCAGCATCTCAACATAGATAGGTTTACTATATATTTGGATTATATGTGCTTAAATAATATTTCTTTCTCGAGGTATCTCATCCTATAACAGATATGTTTGTATGGGTGTCTTCACAATTTTTATTTTGATATTTAATACAAAACTAGAACATTGAATTTTGACAATAATTAATTGATAAATAATTTAAAGACACATTACAAGAAGGAATCTATTGATGATTGATCTTTGATGATTTTATTGACTGAGATGTTCTTTTACGTGGAAGACGTTTATGGGAAGGAGTGCTTATTTTGTGTGAAAGATGATTCTTTCTTTTATGATCTGATTCATCCTAGACAAGAAATAGATACTTATTTTCATCATTTTAGTTAAATAATCTATGGTAAAGGAACCATGTGTTATTGGACCTAGTCTCCCTATGTTGTTTTTCATTATTAAGGTAGATTGTTCATTCTAATAACATTGTAGTGGAAATTGATGGATAATGGAAATCAGTCCAATTTTTCCATACAACCTAGGATAACTAACATGAATCATGATTTGAGATATTGGTATTAGTTTTTGGGGATGAGGTAGTCAATTGGGGATTTTGTATCAGGATGAATTATCTAAAAAAATTATGTTAGATCCTCAAAGACCAGACGATTTGTTATTTCCATTACAAATTCTAGTATGTGTGTCGGATCAGATATTCATAGACTTCATTATAGGATTACTGTGGAATCCTCTTGGGTAAAATATTATTTTGGTGATCATTGATTTACATTCAAATCCATCTTATTTCATTCACATTATGGATATAAGAAAGGTAGACGAGATTAGGAACATATATATATGAAGGATTATGATGCTCTTTGAAGTAACTTATGTTATTAATAATAATAAATATATGTGATTTAAATATTGGTTTTCAAAAGGTTTATAAGAGGTTATAGGTAACCAATTGATGTTAACCATAGTATATCATGCTCATACTGATGGACAGACTGAGCGATCTATTTGGATTCTTTAGGATATGTCTAATGAATTAATTATTTATTTTTATGGTTTATGGGAAAGAAATCAGTCCATAGTTGAGTTTTCATATAAAATTGTTAACATTATAGGATTAAAATATAACCCTTTGAATAATTTTTTGCATATCATTGAAAAATATACTTTATTTTGGGAAGAATTAGGAAAATATTCTTTGGATGGAAAAAATCTAGTTCAATAGATTAATAATATTTTATAATTTCTAAGAAATATGATAGCAATAGATTAGAGTCACCATAAATCCTATATGCACTGTCGTCATTTCCCACAAGATTTTGCAGTATCTGATCAGGTTTTTCCAGGGATTCACATCATTTAAGACATATTGATTTGGTAAGATATGGAAAATTGGTAACAAGGGTTATTGGAACATTAAAAATCAATAATCATATTGGAAATGTGGGACATTAGTTGGACTTACTATCTCACTTGACATCAATCTATATGACGTGTTTCATGTTTTTTTAACTAGAGAAGTATCAATTGGACCCTTCTAAAATGATTAAAAATATGGCGTTGTTATGATTCCCAACACCTTAGTGGGAGATATCCAAATTATATTATAGATCACCTACATAATGTTTTCTGTGGTAAAATGTTTCCCTTGATCCATGTAATACGGTAGTGTGGATCAAATAGACACATGGTGTGGGGATCTGAATCTTTGATGATGTAGTAGTGGTCTTTTATCATTGTAGATTTATAATAATAATATCATTCTAGCGAATGAAATTGACATGGTGGGGAGAATTTTTACACACTCCGGGTCACATATATTTTATGTTTTGGGCCTCTTTTTTCATTATCATGGTTCTAATGGTTTTTAGAAGTTAGGGATAAATAGTTTTTATTTTGGGGATAAAAAGGCTTCTAAAATGGATTGTGAACAGTTAGTAGTCACTATGATATAATCATGAAATATGGCTTTTTTGTACTAATGAAATTTTTGAATATTTTTAGCATGTTTTTTTCCAACTAATAGATAATTCTAGGAAAACCATGCGAGAGGATTGGTTTCGATATAAAGGCAACATCACGGATTTCACACAATTTTTCAAACTATGTGACTATTTATATTTAACCACACACATTAGTTTTTAATGGATAGTTGAAACAACATTATTAGTTAATATATTTTCTAAAAATGAATCCAAAATCTATTACTAATATTGGTTTTGTAAAATTAGAAAAATACCGAGACACCCTTAGTTGTTTTTATCCCAAATTTTAACATATTATCCCATTAGATTGACCCATACTTTTCTTTACACTCAATAATGATCTATCCTTTTTCTCTTGGTGATTATGTATATATTTGTGTGGATATCATCACAATATGTGAGAATATTCACTCGATTCATTGTCTTTTCTCAAGATCTACAGTCATTATCTCATTCCCTTAACTCATTAGAACCCAAATGTGGATTGAAAACAAGATCTATGGTGGTGGGTGAGGAATAAAATATATTTCATATAGAAGTTTTTTTGTGAGGATTTTATCTCTGTATTTACATTCATTTTTTTAAGGATACAATGTTTAATCCATTGGTGAGATATGTGTCTCTATATAATGGTCATTTCTCATTGCACAACTTATAATTATTTTTTTTCCTTTGGCTTGTATTATGGAAATGTGTGGTTTGATATAAATTAGGTCTATTTTATGCAGTTTCATATTTATTGGCATGGAAAATGGCCTAAAAGGGTTTTTATTTGAATAAAGTTTTACACACTTCATGTGTTTGATTGAATCCCTCAAAAATAGTAATAACTCCCAAATGGTTATTTTATAATTGGAGCATTAATTTATTAATTGTAGATTTTGTATAAAATATTTGGCATGATTTAGTTGATCTTCATGATAAAACATTGTACATGGCCACCCCGTGTGCATCAAGTTATAGACATATGAAAAACGTTGTAAGTGTTTCACTATTATGGGTTTTGGATATGGTACTGATATATTGCAGAAGGAATCAGTATCACTAGGATTCCAATTATGTCATCATACTATTACTTGTGTGTCCTAGATACATATTATCATAGGCTAGAGCCCAATTATTCTTGGTTTTATTCATGATAGTGATGTTTTATCCTATAAATTTTTACAAGTTTCTATTTTTAGATGTGAAGGATCTTGATCCATTTTCTATATGCTATCATTCATATTTATTTCCATATTCTTATGAAATTGAATACGGATAATTTTAAAATAAATCCAGAGGTTGTTTAATTATAAATGTTTCAAATAATTTTTTTTATAAAACTCATATTTTATGGAATCTATAACTAAAAGTTTCATTTTGATAGTATTTGTATAGATTCATGGTGGTATCATGCAGGGTGTTTCCCGCACACATTGTATATTCCTTTGAGTGTATTCATACATAGTTTTGTAGGATCCAAATAAAAGGATAATAATCATGTATCCTTATAACTTATCTTATACAATTTCATTTCATGGTGGTTCGAGGTTTTTGTCGAGGATGTTCACATGGAGACATAGTTTTGGTAATTCATTTATGTTGTTTCTGGGAAAGCCTTTTGGATTGTTATGTTATGTCTCATGGATTTATACTGCTGATTTTTTGACATCGTCTAGTTTTATACCTTTCTATTTTTATATATGAGACATTTTGTGTTGTTTTTATGGTGAAATCATTCCCATTTTTGAATGTTTTGACACCTAGGTGCGTGTTTCCATCCAATAGTGATCTAGAACATGCTTTAGCCCATGTCGCGGCCCACCGTGGGTGATGTGTTAGGTCTAACTCGAATGGTTCATTACATTAATATATTTTATGCTTGAAATTAAAAATCATATATGTAAATGGAAACCTTTAAAATATCTTATAATATATAACTATAGGGGTTTCTGACCGAAAATTCATCAATATATTAAAAAAGATACAAGGATTCATTATAGGATCAAAGAAAATATTCAATCATGGAATGATTATTTTTTCTTATTCCTAAAAGAGTTTAGTGAGAGAATCATAGTTCTCCATTTGATATAAATTGATAACATAATAAGAAAAAATTAGTCATATAGTTAATTAAGGCTTGGTTGAAAATATTTCCTCATGAACCACTTAATGTAACAACACATGTTTAGAGAACCAAATTTACTAAGATTGATATATGGGTTTCTTGGACTAATTAAACATTCAAAATTGAAAATGAATTGAAAATTAAAAGTTAAATCAATTGGGGGATATTTTTTTGACAATTTCCCATGTCATAAATCATTCCATTGTGGTATGTAAGGAGAAATATGAGAATATTACGAAAATAAATAAAACTATATATCCATTAGTGATGGAATAATCAGATATTCCATATTATATAATATATTTCTAATTTATAATGTTTAAATCATCTTAAATAATATCAAAACAAATCCATGATAATTCCATTGATTAGTAATTATAATTATCAAATAGTACTTAAGATGTACAAGGGACCTGTTTATGGTACATTTAGAATAATATGAGAATGTTATCAAGGTGTCTAATAACTACCTTCCAAATAGATCAGAATGATCTATTTTTTGAGTTGAGAAAATTAAATGGGAAATATAATATCATTATAGATAATGGCCACCAATTTTATAAAATATGTGTATATTACAGTTTCTAATCCAATGAAAGAAATTGTATAAATATGTATCTCTGTCCTAGATAATGGTATTATACCAAGTATGTATATTTTTTCATAATTTATATTATAATAATATTATTGTAGTGATATGGTAAATTAAATACAGGTTATGATAAAGGTCATGGGTTATATACATCAGAGATATGAGCTTTTAAGGTATTTTACATAATAATGTGAAGTTACGGTTAATGAACAATACATATGAAAATATGGTATATTGAATAAATATAAATATATCTTTGTATAAATAATGTTTTTCATGGGATATTTAATATGTTTGGAATAGTTAATTGTTGGATCTAGTGAATGTGGGGGTTTTATTAGATTTTTGTTCATTTAGCTAGCAAAAAAATGAAAACATTTATTAATATGTAATGCATGGAGTCTGATATAAGCATAATTTTCATGTACCATGAGAATAACATAACGTTTTTATGTAATCGATATGGTAATGCACATACATTACATGTTTTATAAAATATTTATAGAAAACATATCCATAATGAGAACCCCATAAAATCATGAGAGTAATATTAAATATATGACCTATTATCTAGATTCAAAAATATGATGGGGAAAAGATGATATAAGACATTCACTTGTTGGGGGATCACAACACTACATCCAAAATGGATTCTAGATGCAATTTAAAACACAAATAATTGGTTCTCTTAATTATCTCAAACCACTATGGTATACAGAGTCATATATTAATTAAGATCTATTTTTTACTAGTTCTGGTCATGGAGAACATTTATGAATCTATAAATCATTGCTATAATGAATGTGGAAATTTAAATTATTTTATTTTTATAATATTTTGTGGTAGTTATAACAATTGGGGAAATATTTCCTTGGGGTTATCTCAATTATATATATTTTAATATATTAATGGGCCTTATAACCACCATTATAATATATCATGATGGTTTAGTAGTGTATACCATAAATTTTCTATGTTTTAATAGTAGGTAGTGGTGGTTAAACCCAATTATAAATAAATAGAAACACTATTTTTTTTCTTGCTAGTTTACACCATTTTAATACTATAAAATTTTTATTAGAAATAACGGAGATCTATATAGACTACTACCATCAATTTAAATTGTAGATATATCTATAATATATTGAGTTTTTAACATTCAATAGTTTAATAAAAAAATATTTAATAATAAAAAAATTATATAATATGACATTTGAAATACATAAATATTTTGTTATCAGTGATATACTTCAAAAGAGTAATATATATATATATATATTACAATAAAATATACAACACATGAATAGAGGGATTCAATATCAAATCTACCCCCCAAAAGTTAGGTTGGCTTCCCCCAAATGATCTACACCACTCAGGCTCATACTGATGGACATACTAAGCGATCCATTCAGATTATTTAAGATATGCTTCAAAAATTCATTCTTTATTTTGATGGTTTATGGGAAAGGAATCAGAAAAAATCTTGTTCAATAGATTAAGAATATTTTTGAATTTATAAGAAATATGATAGCAACATATTAGAGTCAACATAAATCCTATGTGAACTATCGTCATTTCCCACTAGAGTTTGCAGTATATGATCAGGTTTTTCCCGCGATTCGCAAAATATAATACATATTCATTTGGGATGATATAGAACATTGGTAACAAGGGTTATTGGAACATTAAAAATCAATAATAATATTGGAAATGTGGGACATTAGTTGAACTTACTATCTCACTTGACATAAATCTATATTATGTGTTTCATGTTTTTTAAACTAGAGCGGTATCAACCATACCCTTCTTAATTGATTGAAAATGATGACATTGTTATGATTCCAAAAACCTTAGTGGGTGAGATACTAATTAGATTATAGATCACCTACATAATGTTTTGTGTTGTAAAATGCTTCCCTTAATCCATGTAATATAGTAGTGTGGATCAGAAAGACACATGGTGTGGGGATATGAATCGTTGATGATGCAATAGTGTTCTTTTGTCATTGCGACATTAGAATAATAAGATCATTATAGTGAATGAAATTGACATGGTGGGGAGAATTTAAACAGCCTCCAGGTTACATGTATATTATGTTTTGGGTCTCTTTTTTCACTATCATGTTTCGAAAGGTTTTTAAAGGTTAGGGATAAAGAGTTTTTATTTTGGGGATAAAAAGGTTTATAAAATGGATTGTGAACAGTTAGTAGTCACTATGAGATAATCATGAAATATAGATTTTTTGTTCCAATGAAATTTTGAATATTTTAACTTGTTTTTTCCAACTAATAGAGAATTCTAGGAAAAACATGCGAGATGATTGGTTTGGACATAAAGGCAACATCACGTCTTTCACAAAATTTTTCTAACTATGTGACTATTCATATGTAACTATATACTTTATTTTCTAAGGGATATTTGTGACAAAATTATTAGTTAATAGATTATATAACAATGAATCCAAAATATATGACTAATATTGGTTTTCTAAAATTAGAAAAATACCAAGACACCCTTAGTTGTTTTTATCCCAAATATTAACATATTCTCCCATTAGATTGACCCATACATTCCTTGACACTCAATAAAGTTCTACCCTTTTTCTATTGGTGATTATATATTTATTTGTGTGGATATCTTCACAGTATGTGAGAATATCTACTCGATTCATTGTATTTTCTCAAGATCTACAATCATTGTCTCTTCCCCTTAACTCATTAGAACCCTAATGTGGATTGAAAAAAAGATTCAAGGTGTTGGGTGGGGAATTAAATAATTTTCTTGTAGATGTAGTTTTTTGAGGATTTTATCTCTGTATTTACATTCATTTTTTGATGGAGACTATGTTTCAGCCATTGGTGAGATATGTGTCTCTATATAATGGTTATTTCTCATTGAAAAACTTATAATTATTTTGTTTTCCTTTAGTTTGGATTATTGAAATGTTTGGTTTGATATAAATTAGGTCTAATTTATGCAGTTTCATATTTATTGGCATGGAAAATGGTATAAAATGGATTTTATTTGAAAATAGTTTTACACAGTTCATGTGTTCCATGAAATCCCTCAAATATAGTATTAATTCCCAAATGGTTATTCTAGAATGGGAGCATTAATTTATTACTTGTAGATTTTTTTTTATAAAATTATGGGAATGATTTAGTTGATATTCATGATAAAACATTAGACATGGTAACCTCGTGTGCATCGGGTTATGGACATATGAAAACCATTGTATGTGTTTCACCAGTTGGGGTTATGGATATGGTACAGATATATTATAGAAGGAATCAGTATCACTAGGATTCAAATTATTCCATGATATTATTACTTATGTTTCCTAGTTACATATTATCATAGGCTCGAGCCCAATTATTCTTGGTTTTATTCATGATTGTGATGTTTCATTCTATAAATTCTTACATGTTTCACTTTTCAGATATAAAGGATCATGATCAATTTTCTCAATGCTATCATTCATATTTTTTTCCATATTCTTATGAAATTTAATATGGATAATTTCAAAGGAAATCAAAAGGTTGTTTAATTGTTAATGTTTTCAAATAAAATGTTTTATAAAACATATATTGTAATGAATCTATAACTAATAGTTTCATTTTGTTAGTATTTCTATAGATTCAGTGTGGTGTCCTACCATGTGATTCCCTCACACAATGTATATTACTTTGGGTGTATTCATACATAGTTTTGTAGGATCCAAATAAAGGGATAATTATCATGTATTCTTATAACTTATCATATACAATTTCATTTCATGGTGGTTCTAGATTTTTGTCTAGGATGTTCGCATAGAGTCATAGTTTTGGTCATTGATTTATGTTGTTTTTGGGATTGCCTTTTGGATTGTTATGTTTGTCTCATGGTTTTATACTTCTTATTTTTTGACATTGTATAGTTTTATACCTTTATATTGTTATATATGAGAATTTGTTTTTGTTTTTACGGTGAAATCATTCCCATTATTGAATGTTTTGACACCCAGGTGCGTGTTTTCATCCAATGGTGATCTAGAACATTCTTTAGGCCATATGAAAGGCCACCTTGGTGATGTGTTAGCTTATAACTGGATTGGTCATTAAATTAATATATTTTATGGTTGAATTAAAAAAATCATATTTGTAAATGGAGACCTTTAAAATATCATATAATTTATAACTATTGTGGTTTCTGACCGAAAAATCCTCAATATATTAAAAAAGATACAAGGATTCATTATAGGATCAAAGAAAATATCCAATCATGGAATGAATAGTTTTTCATGTTTCTAAAATAATTTAGTGAGAGAATCATATTTTTTTATGTTATATATATTAATAACATATGAAAAAAATTATTCTTATAGATCATTAAGGCATGATTGATAATATTTCTTCATGAATCACTTAATGTAACAACCCATGTTTAGAGAAAAATATTTACTAATATTGATCTATGGGTGTCTTGGACTAATTCAACAATCAGAATTAAAAAGGTATTGAAAAATAAAAGTTAAATCAATTGGGGGATATTTTTTTGACAATTTCCAATGTCATAAATCATTCCTTGGTGGTGTGTGAGGAGAAATATGAAAATATTAGGAAAATAAATAAAACTATATATCCTTTATTGATGGAATTATCAAATATTCCATATTATATAATATATTTCATATTTACAATGTTTACATCATCGTAAAAAATATCAAATCAAATCCTTGATAATTCCATTGATCAGTAATTATAATTATCAAATAGTACTGAAGAAGTACAAGGGACCTATTTATTGTACATTCAGAATAATAAGAGAAATTTATCAATGGGTCTAATAACAACATTCCAAATAGTTCTAAATGATCAATTATTATAGTTAAGAAAAGTAAGAGGGAAATATAATATCATTATAGATAATGGCCACCCATTTTTTAGAATATGTGTATATTAAAGTTTCTATTCAAGTGAATTAAATTTTATAAATATGTATCTTTATCCTAGATAATGGTATTATACCAATGAAGTATATTTTTTCATAATTTATATTATAATAATATTATAGTAGTGATATGGTAAATGAAATCTAGGTTATGATAAAGGTCATGAGTTATATACTTCAGATATATCATCATTTAAGGTATTTTACAAAAGAAGGTGAAGTTATAGTTAGTGAACAATATATATGAAAATATGGTATAATGAATAAATAGAAATATATCTTAGTAGAAATAATTTTTTTCATGTGAGAGTTAATATTTTTTGAATATTTAATTGTTGGATCGAGTGAAATTGGGGGTTTTATTAAATTTTTGTTCATTTACCCATCAAAAAAATGAAAAAATTTATTAATATGTAATGCATGGAGTCTGATATAAGCATAATTTATATGTACCCTAATAATAACACAACTTTTTTATGTAATAGATATGGTAATGCACATATATTACATGTTTTATAATATATTTATAGAAAACATATCCATAATGAGAACCCCTTAAAATCATGAGAGTAATATTAAAAATATTACCTATTATCTAGATTCAAAAATATGATGGGGCAAAGATGATATAAGACATTCACTTGTTGGGGTATCACAACATTACGTCAAAAATGGATTCAAGAGGCAATTTAAAACACAAAGGTTGGTTATCTTATTTATCTCAAACCATTGTGGTATATAGAGTCACATATTAAATAAAAGTTTTTTTTACTAGTTGTGGTCATGGAGAACATTTATGAATCTATAAATCATTTCTACAATGAATGTGGAAATTTAAATTATTTTAATTTTATAATATAGTGTGGTAGTAATAATAATTTGGAAAATATTTACTTGGGGTTATCTCAATTATATATATTTTAATATATTAATGGGCCTTATAACAACCATGATAATATATCATCATGGTTTATGAGTGAATAACCGAAATTGGATATGGTTTAACAGTAGGTAGTGGCGGTTAAAACCAATACTTAATAAATAGAAACACAATTTTTTTCATGCTGGTTTAAACCATTTTATACACTATAAAAATATTCTTGTAAATAAAGGAGATATATATAGACTACTACCATCAACTTAATGTGTAGATATATCTTTAATATATTGATTTTTTAGTTTCAATAGTTTAATAAAAAAATATTTAATAACTAAAACATTATATAATAAGACATTTGAAATACATAAATATATTTTTATTAGGGATATACTACAATGTAATAATATATATATGTTTTATAATAAAATATACAACACAAGAATAGATGTATCCAATATCAACTCATTCCCCAAAAGTTAGGTTTTCTTCCCTGAGATGATCTACACTACTCGTGTTCCAGTCGACTAATCACCTATGAAACATCTGATTTCTATGTTTAATAGAATTTGAAAAGTAAATTGGTTTTCATTACATATTGTTTATACAAAATAAATTTAGATAAACTATGATAATAATATAAACTTATTAATATAAATGTACCATATTTAGTACCACCCATATCAGGGTTGAAATTTTAGGAGATGTTCTCTTTTTCCTACCCTAAAATAGATATGATAAATAATTAGACATATATTTGATAGTCATATAAAATGGAATACACAATAAATATTTATATTGACTTAAATTTACTCGTTTATATAGGAATTTAATTATTCAAAGAAATTAGTATGTTACTCAGATCATGATATAAAAATAAATGGACATCACATCAAAACCTAATTTCCCCTATATCTACTCGTACAATCCTCTAGCATCATCTGTAGGATCCCAATACATATCAAATGTAAAAATCCTTATACATATGTAAAAATATATTCTATCACAGTAATATTTTCATACCAATCATGGTCATTCTATAATAAAATCATGATGGTAATTGGGACACCATATTCTCGGTCTATGAACACTCCAAATAAACTTCATCTAATCCCCTTACATCCTTGAATAAAAATAAAAAAATTTAGTTTTATTTTTAAATAATTATCCTAGGATTGTATTTTTCTGAGTACATATTTATAATCATAAAATAAAATTCACTAATGGTAGATATAAGGCCATTTTGTAAAAATTTATAATACATATGTCTAGAGTGACCAACTATATTTAAAATTTTATTTTTTATTATAATTTTTTATAAATATCAAAAATAGATTGTTTGACCTAGAATTGAGATATTATCTTGGAATATTATCATATTTTATGAAATTTATGTTGAAATATTCGGTATAATTTTCATTGTGTAGTCTTAATAGGGTGTTTAGAGGGGAATTTGTATTTATTTTATTATAGTGGGGATATATAATGTGGTATGTGAAACCTTATAGTGTTGAGATACATAAGGTAGAGGGAATTATGAAAAAATGTTTTTAGGGTGTTATGACATTTATTTTTCCGAGAGGTATATTTTGATCTTATTTTTAAATTTATTGGATTCCATTAATGAAAACAGAATCTCAATTTAAGGAAACTAAGGAGCATACCTGATGAAGGTAGGATAATATCAAAAGTGTTTGATGAGATAATATTTCTTAAATACCTAATTTTAGCATCAAACTTTATGGTTTTCAGCATACCTACATCTAAAAATAATTTAAATAAT
Organism: Viscum album; assembly: GCA_963277665.1. NCBI lineage: Eukaryota > Viridiplantae > Streptophyta > Magnoliopsida > Santalales > Viscaceae > Viscum > Viscum album. Next base: position 828,484,496 of record OY728162.1, read on the forward strand.
ATATAACATGATATATGATAGAAGTTGAGGAAAATATTTTTAAAATGATGTATAAAGATTAAATGAATTGACATATCTAAATAAAAAGTTAATGTATAAGTATAAGGAGTACTATTAAAACAAAAAAATGATTCATTAATGAAAATATTATTTTCCTCCTCAATCACTAACATGATTTCATCATATTAACCATCCCTTATAATATCAACTACTTCAATATCATCAATGACAGAAAGATTAATGTTTTGTTACTGATAGAGTTCATTATCATAAAAAATTATAAAACATTATCACCCATATCATACATTTAGCTTGACTTGACATGCATTGAAACACACCCCATTCTTGACAATATTATCCATATTTTAGACAATTTTAGCATGTGAATCCAAACTATATAGATCATGTTCAATATTATCACCTTTATTGATCAATAAAGATAATATAAAATAATTAAATTGTATAAAATATTTTCATATTCCACATTAAATATCGACTAGCTTTAATTTTAATAACACAAATGAAATTTTTCCATGATAATTAATTTCAATAATTACAATCTACGTTCTTGAGTATACCAACCTTGAGAATTATATGAACATTCCCATATTTTTTTAAAACCATCGTCACGAAAAAATATATAAAACATGGAGTCATTAATATTATAATCATAATATATCCTACAATTCTACAAAGGTTGTCAATCCACATATTTAAAACCATCTGGAACTATAGCCCAATTACCAATATTAATGATTTATATGTATAAATATCATATATATTTAGATACGTAAGATAATTTTACTAAAATAATATGAATATAAACTTGATTATGATCTTATAAGATGTAAAAAACCATCAATAATGTATTTTTTAATGGATTTTATTCACTCTTTATCCATTAGTGTTAAAAATCAAATTCATATATTTGTTTTAATATTCAATTATTTAAAAAAGGAAATACAATATTCATATTGAGTAGTAAATATATAAGTGTTTAAATGGGGTCTATTTTTTTCAATTAAATGAAAGATATTTTCTTAACAAGATGACATAATATTGGATTTTATTTATGACATTATTTAAGACTAAAATTGATTTTTTTTATTAGAAACATGCCTAAATAAACATAATTATGAATAAATATTATCTAAACACCTTGAAAAAAAGGTATTACTCCCTTAAACCATATAAACGTCAGCAATGAAGCCATTGGTAGAGATTAATTTCTTATAAAAGAAATGAAATGACCTAAATACCTAATAAAAATTGAAACAAAGCATATTAGACCATATATGTAATATGTATTAAAATTTTAATGTTGCAATTGTTAATAAGTAGGATAAAAATACCACCCTATGGTATACATCAATAAATAAAGAATGAGGCATCTATCATTAAAATCCTAAACCAAATGCATAGTTAGATGAATCTTCATAGTAAAAAATAATATAGGGAAAATTGTATCCAAATCAAAAAATCATTAAAAAAATTTCATGATGTTTTTCATGCCCAATGGGGTATAATATTTTAAACACAAATCTATTTGGAGATTCAGAAACACACAACTACAACTACTATTATATTATCAGGTAATGGTTTGTACAATACCAAAGGTATAAATTTACTTATAAAATTATATGAGTATTAAATTTTAAGACCAAGTAATATATAAATTTTTTGAGTAAATACATATTGATATATTACTTGAATATCAGTGAGTTAGGTTCACATTTTTCAGTCTTCAATGTAATACATACTTTAATTTATTTCTCAAAGAAAAAACTACTTGAAAAGATGTTACATTATCATTTTGACATATATAATGTTTTATATTCATTTATTAAAAGTTTTTATGATAATTAGGGTTATATTTTTATTTTACCTAATCATTAAATATTATAGAAACCAAATTTTCACATACATTTTTTTCAATGTGCATAACATCAAGATTATGATGTAACAACTGAAATTTCTTATAAGGTGTTTTTAAACTAACCAATATGTTTCTCCCATTTTTTAACAATAACTTCTAATGATAAGTGACCCTTTTCCTATAAATTTTCAACTTATACACTTTACCAAATTTTTCATCAAATATTTATAATTGTGACTTGAAATTTTAACCTGATAATAATTTTGGTGGAGGCCTCAAATAATTTCATTCAAAAATTCTTGACTTATTAAACTAATATCTATAATATACATATAAAAATTTATGATGACACATGAAACCCCAATTTCTTCTATATTTTTAAACTCGAGGGTTGAATTCAAAGTAAAAAATAGGACATGCATGGCTAGTGTGAGCGATCAAACTAGTCATTTTCCTAATAGTTGGAAATTAATAATCATTCACATTAGAGTGAAAAATATTTGAAACTATTTTTTATATGTATCATATGTATCTAAACAATTGTCCCATAAATCTTGAAATTATTTTATAAGTGGTTGACAGTTTATATTGATGTCATTTCTAGGAATTTTCTTCTTGGAATGATCGTTAAAAAAAGAATGAATTTATTTTCATATACATCCTCTTAAGAGGATTATAAGTGATAAAAATTACTCACCATCATTTATAGGTTGTACATATAATACTTAATATATTAAATCCATTATTATAAAATAAAAAACACACATTACTAGGATATAAATATAATATTTATATTAATGATAAAATGATTTCTAGGCTTCAAAATCTCCTGGATGACTTGTAAATTTATCATTATTGTTTTACATGGAATGCCACATCATTTTCTATATTGTGTTGTATGACATAAAAAATATTGGAAATCATGGTTCTAATAGAATTTAATGTAAAACCATTATAGTACTTTTATATACATTATTATTTTAATTCTATTAATTCAAACATTCATCATTATTCATCAACTTCCATCAAAAGGTATGGCATCTTTTAACTCATCTATATCTGAATTTGTTCCATGATAAATCAACCAATAATTGGGACATGCAAATATCCTTCTGTAATTGAGAAACAAATTGTTAATAACATTATTCATCCTATAAGACAAATCATGAATCATATTTTCAATAAATGAATCATGTAGGAATACCAACATCATAAAAATTTACTTATATGTATCTTTTCAGAAGCACTTGATATGGTAAAACATTAGTTAAAGGGACCATTATTTATATTTTCATCATCTATCATACAAATCCCAACTTTTATCATCCAAAAATTCAGAAATTTCATTAGATTGATCAATCCAATGATGTGTTGTATTAATCTATAAAAAATTAAAAATATAAACCATTAATATGATACAATAATTATCTTGTTATGGTTAGTGTCAAAGAATCATTAATCAAGTTTTGAATTATATTATCTACTATTGGGTGAATAGTTTTATTTTTATGTTGTTGTAATTAAGTCAAGATTTATATAATCATGAATTACCCATGAAAGTATATCTAACATATCCAATAGGAAATTGTTACTATATCATGATCTAAGAAACATAATGTATTTTCAATTATGATATGATATTACAATCATAACGTAGACATATTATTCATCCATCTACAAATAATTCTACAATTCAAAAATCAAAAAATACCTCATATCCCTCAATATACTGAGTTATATTCTAGGAAACATAATCCTAATTTAATCAATTTGTACCCTACTAATAAATATCTAAATTAAAAATATAACACACCCCAATTTAAAAACACATTTTAAAAATAAAAAATATCAAGGAATATTATATAACAATTTAATAAAAAAAATTAATAATAATTCATCAAATAAAATATAATAACAATCGATTGATTTTATAATTTTATATTCAATAATATAAATATATCGAATAACATATAGAAATATATGTGTGATATAATTAAATAATGAATAATCTATAATGTATTAACTAATAAACTACAAAAAATCAAACATAATTTATGAATGCATAAAGAAAAATTAAAAATTAAACTAAAACAATTTAAATTACTCTATTAATCAACTAAAAGTTATCTATATTTTATATAATCAATAAATTTAAAAACAGAAACAAAGATATATATATCCCAACTTGATAAATCATGAAATCCCCAATTTATTAGTAATTAAAACATTTATATGACAACAAGGAAAATATTTTTTTTAAATACGTCTCTAAATCCAATGGATTTCATTGAAATCAAAAAATAATAATGAAAAGATGAGAGTAGTTCTTCTAGAAAAAAAATCGTACCCAGAATAAATGTTCACATAAGGGTAAGAGTATCATGTGACATATGATATAGAAGGATAACCCACATCAAATAACGATTTTTATGGAAAATAATGTGAGGATTAGATTGATAAATATAAGAAGGGATTATAGGAAAAAGGAAAAGGGGACGGGGGTTCATGGGATGGAAGGAGGAGGATATAGGATAATGTTGTGGGGATGTTTTTCCAAGAGATTGAGGACCATAAGGATTCATGTTGTAGAACTAAGAAAATGATAGGTGGTGTGATGTGATAAATTGGTTTAAATTAGAAATTTTTTAAAATAACAATTGATATAAAAATATTAGTGTTGGGTATTAAAATAATTGACACTAATATTAAATTATACGGTGATTATAGTTAACTACCAATAATAAATTTGGATGATCTTTTAAGAGCCTCGGGTGTTTAATTAGTGGTTATTTATTGAATCGTATACTAATAAACAACCATAAATGATATTTTTTCTTGTATTGTCATCATTGAGTATTCTACTCAATAAGTTCACACTTTTCGATCATGAGTATTAGAGATCATGAGGACAATACATCCAATTGGAACATCGCATATTTTGGGTGTCGCTGGGTATTACTCTATATGAGCATGTGTATTTATCTCTTAATGTAAGACTATTTTAAATACATATAATTGATTATATAATTTGATGCATCATGAAAACCACATATTTTATTTCTTTGGGTAGGTGTTTCTCATATACTGTGTTACTAATATTATGAAATTGGTTTAATGATCAAAAAGGTGTTTTTCACATCTTTGTGTAGTAATAGGATATCTCTAGGACTTCTACTAGGAAGGTTGTTCCTTGAATAAATTCATGGACATCATAGATGAAGGAATGTGAATCAATTATGGTCAAACATTGATAAATAAACAAAGATAGAATAGTGAAATAATGTATCCATACATCTTTATAAGATATTGTAAGATAAAGAAATTATCATAGAAACTACGAGTTAAGATGTTTTTATAGTTACAAAAAATATCTCTCTCTATTAGGTTCATGGTTTTCTTAAGAACACCTCTTAGTCTATTAATGGCATTCTTTGAATGATCATAATTAAATGAATAAATAAATTCAGTTATACCAACAAATCATAGGAGCCAGCAAAAGCTAGACCCATAAATATATATAAGAAAGAATGAAAGAGTAAAGAAGAGGCAGAGTTACAAGGGGTTACTACATATCCAATAGTGAATCACTCCACACATATCAGCATACACCATTACTTCACAGAAATTAGGAGTTGTAAAAGGCCAATATATACTCTTCTCATTGACATCCTTCTTATACATCACATCTGAAAATTGATTAGCTTTTTTATATGTATGGAAGAATTAAAAATTATGGAGAGTTATCCTTTTGATACACTCAACCCAAATAGGTAGAATTATCCATGGTACGTCCTGTTTTATCACCTTTAATGATTTCACAACAACTTCAGAGTCAGATTTAAGGCACAACAGTGTCCAGTTATAATGAACAACATAATCAATTACATATATCATGTCAATAACTCAACCTCATACGCCATTTTTATTCTGGTAGAGTGCTAAAAACGCCCCTTGATGAATCCCCGATGAGTACAAAAGTCACCTCCAAATACCAATGGGTTTGGAATTCCTATCGTAGCCCCATCAACATTAACTTTTAACCATGGAACAATCAGAGGAATACACAAAATGTATTTTACCATTATGAGTTTCCTCAGTCGACCTACAATACCCAAAAATATAAGGATGTTCAATACTAGCATCATGTTAAACATACCTCCATGTGTCACAACTGATGAAAAATATACCTCCTTACGTAGCGCCATCATCCTTACATGAATAGAATGCTTCATTAATTTAACAATAAATGATTGCGGTAATTCTATATGTGATAATCCATCGCCACAATTGCTGCAAGTAGTAGGTAGAGAACTTACTCTGTGCAATTGGCCATACATAGTGCCTTCATGAACTCTTCAAACCATTTATTTCTATCAATTCCATATCATATAACATTCCAATATATTTCCAATGTGTTTGAGCAATGTCGCATGCATGGTAAAATTGATTTATGCCTGAATGAAAATGGAGGCCATATAAATTCTAGCATTCTTAATTCGATCCTTTGTGGGAAGCCTTCCTTTCCATATTTTCCAGAGAAACAAAATCCATGAGGGATGAATAAAAGAGTTATTTAACTGCATTATCCACACTGGGGGTTGATTAGAAGCTTCACATTGTAGTTTGTAAAACTCTTTTTCATTTAAATTCATCTGTTTATTTTGCTTCCATATGATAGAATCATAGTCCATAAAGTTTTAATTTTGAATGTCCAGGCTGATATGATGAGGAATTCTATCAACCATGGAAATCTATGATAATATGATAGAAAATAACATTTGAGTGTCTTCTATAGGAATATTGATGGAATACCTTACTGGTGTATCCGGCCATATGGTTTTCCAGCATTAATGTTTTGAGTCCCTACTCACAATCCACTTGGTGTCATGAGTGATTTTCCTAATGGAATACTTAAGATATGCCCAGATAGAGGATGTGAGGTGATATATGTATCCATTGAGGATCCTCCCCATAAATCTGTTTAGAAATAACGCTGGGGAATTATCACTTGATATGAGATTCCAATTGAATTTTCCAATCGATCCATCATTAAAAATCATGAGGTGTTTGATTCCAAGGCCTCCAATTTCGATGGGTTTAATGCACTCAGACCATGAAAGAGTCACCAACATCGTCTCAAAAATTGATCATATCCATATAAAATTTCTGATCAATATGTGAATCTCCTTTACAAGACCCATGAGTTATTTATAGAGTGATAATGAGTAAACAAACTGAAAAGTGATCATATAGTTAACCAGGAACACCCTTGCAGCCTGGGACATAGATTTCCCTTTCCATTGGTACATTTGGTTGATAATTCCTATTTGTATGATTTAATGTTATTTACTCTATTCCTTCCCATAATATAAAGTCACTACATTATATTTAAAAGAAAGTGAGTCCCTCTTAACGCTAAGTCACATGGCTATTCTGTTTTGTTTGTTGATGCTCACACAATCACCAATGACAATGAAAAATTTATCCAAACTTATGACCAACCCAGAAACCACATCATAATGGTAATATATCACATTGATAAAAACAATGGTCTTTTTTGAGTTATGACAAAAATACAATTAAATTTTACTAATGTTTATAATAATTAGAATTTAATATATTCATCAATGTGTTCATAGTTTATTCAGAATTAAATTAGTGGATATGAGAATATTGTAATTTGAATAAATATTAATTATTCAAGTTTAAATATGTATATGAAATTGGAACAACCTATGTTAGTAGAACTTGTTTATTTACATGATATATTAAATTATTACATTTTAATGGTGAAATAAATTTGACATTTACAATTAGTTAATAAGGCCATAAATGACATTTATGAAAATGCTTATGTATTTTTCTTCTTAAAATATCTTATTCCACTAAATTAAAACTTAATCTCTTTTATATAAATTTATTTTTGACCCATGGATTATTATTTAGTTAATTTCCAGGAATCTGGGTCCTCACATGGCTTCTCTGAAATTTAAAAGAGAGAAACAAGAGAGAAAATTGTCATTAGGTTACATCTTCCTCTTGGATAAAGTTTTTATTCTTATGATTATGGTACAGATATCATAAAATAGTTATTTTTAAAAAAAAATAGTTTAAGGATAATATAACATCATTTTATGTTGTGTGTGTGGATGATTTATAGGGTTCATCATTCGGTTCCATCAATATATAATAATTTGAAACCTAGTATAATATGTTGGGATTACTTGAATGAATGTGGTATTCTTCAGTTTATGACTATCATACTTAAATTTTTCATTTGTGATCCATTCATGAATTTTATAATTATTATGCTTGATTTTGTGTACAAAATAGATCTGGTTCAAAAAATTCGAACATTGATACAGAACCCTTTTCTTTTCTACAAAATTTTCTTTTATTACTAATTTCTTAAAAACATTAAGAGATATATCTTTATATCATCAAGTTTCTCTCGTATTATTATTACGAATTAGGTAATATTTTAGAAATACTACCTATATATTATTCCAAACATCAAGGACTTATAAATGTACTTTAGTCTATGTATCATTAAATTTTAATCAATTAGTGTTTTATTTGTGGTTGATTAATATTTGATGAATATTTTGGATTTATAGTAAGAGTAACCTCACCTATTACCGTTAGATAATTATATTACTTTCTGTTAATCGGATATGTTGGGTTGATAAGACATAGAATAATTTTTTTTGAGATATGTAGTGGAATTCACCCAAATAATATTTTTTTGAATGCTTTTCTCATAGATATAATTTTTTTTATAATAAAATTATTTTTTATGCGATTTTATACGGGTTAATAGAGAGGTGAATCTATCTAATAGAGATGTATGTAGTATATTTATTATTTCTATTCATGTTATATGGATTTTATATAGGGTTGGTTATGATACTTCTTGTTTAGGAATGATGAATTTTTTTGATAAGGTATTATGTTATATTTTTGAAATGTACATTGAAGACTAGTGATATTAAAAACATTATAGAGTATATAAATATGAAATTAAATTATTATTCTCACGCGTATAATGTTTTTTAAGATCATTGGAATGTAATAATGAATAGTTAAAATTGATTATGATATATGATATTAATGTCTCTCTAGTTTTATTAGGTTTTATTCAGGGGCCCAGACTAATCTAATCATTTTCAGTTACATGTATTCAATACCATCTACTTTGGATATGAAGGTATGGGTTCCTAATATGCTGCAACCATTATGAACAAAAGTAGTGTGTGGTATAAGCATTCCAAACATGTAAATACCTACTTTATTGATGGATTTTTTATGTGCGATAAAAGGTTTGAAAACTAGAGATAATAATGTTTAATTTCATAGAGATTTATATTTTATGAAATTGACGTGGAATCATAATTTTTAAATTATTATGTGATGACTGTGGAGAAATGACATGGGAGGTAATTTGATTTGTGAATTTTATTTTATGTTCATAAAAAAATCTTGATTAATGTATAAATTCCTATTATATTATGGGACGAGTAAATAGATAATATGATAATAACATACTTATGATCTATGATTATTATTAGATGTGAATAGATTAAATGTTCTCAGGTGATATTCCTTGGATTCATTCTTTAATTTGGGGATCTTGACTCCATTTCCTATAGATATATAGTGAAATAATGTGAATAAAGTATCTCACTTCTAGATAGTGGATTTATGAAATTGAGGAAAATGTAATTTGGATTGAGATATTATGTTGTTTGAGCATGGTATGTATTGGTGTATTAATAACATGTTTCCTTGTATATTTGAGAAAAACTAATCTATGAATTATTTTTGGATTAGGGATCCATCATTTTCGTTTTTATATATAAAATAGAACTGTTTTAGTAATACATGTGTGTCACACAACAACCTCAGTTCTCCTCTATTATTTTATTTACATTATTTACCCCAGTGAGGCATGCATGGTTTGGTCAATCGTGAATATACAATATGTGATATCCCCATGTTTTAATTGTTTATGAATCCCTATTCTACCCACCACTTAAATTAAACCCTCTCTCTCAAACCTTATTCACTTATTCGCATGATGAATAAACAAAGGATCATCAATATTTCCTCTTTCCCTACTTTCCTCTCTTTTCCATGAAAGTCCCATTGGGTTTATTCATGATTTGAGTCTCTATCTTCAAATTATGACCTACTTTATCTTTAATTTCCTCCTCATTACAAATATTTTTCATGTTCATATTCTCCCCCTTGTTGTGTTTCTCATTGGATCATCCTTAATCAGAAAGTTTTTTTTCTAATTGGTTACTTTTAGTACCTAGGGATTCTGAGCCTCTCTATGAAACATTTTCAGTCAATATTCATCATGGAAACTGAGTTTATCTAGATAAAGGTAGGTTTTCTCAATTACATAACTCATTAAAAACTTTGAACCATGCTTTTTTGGTTTTAAACCATATATCAAATTCCTAATTATAGGTAATATATATCTATGAAGCTTTTGAAAATGTAAACCACATTTCACTTGGTTTCAATATAATTTCAAGGACCTTTCATTTAAAATACGTGATTTAAATATCTTTATGAACTACCGCTCAAATAACATTGTTAAACAATTGTCTTATATATATATTTTTTTTTAATGGACTTCATATAATAAATGGTTTTATAGTTTTTTAAACTAATTTTTAAAATAAACACATGGATTTAATGGTTTTATTCTCCTTTAATGAATGTGGGTTGAGATTTTCTTATGTTGATATTTAATGATAGGCGTCTGTTTGGTTTTCAATTAATTTTTTATAACCTAGTTTCCCAAATTATATTATAAGCCCCAGTTGAAACTTTACAAAATAATTTTAAAGGTCACCATAAAGAATGACAATTTTATGTATTGAAAAGTGTTGTAGCTTATATATTGATTCCCCTAAAGGGGATATTTTACTATTTAATCTTATCCAAAATGAAAGAGAGGCTTTTTTTTGTCAATGGTGATTCTAGGTGAGGGTGAGTTTATTATTATTATTTATGTTTTTTTGCAATGAATGTCATTATCAACTCTATTTTTATGTCAAAATAATCAATGGGTTGTTAGGTGACACCTTCACGTAAGCACACTACAATAGTTCCAGGTCATGATCTATGTACTAACATTGAGATAGACTATTCTCTAATTTTTTTATTTTATCCCTCAATTAAGATGTGTATGGAAATGATTGGATTTATAGAGTTTTGTTTTTATCCAGAATTATTCATATTTAGTATATATATTATCATTCCCCATTTTATCACATAATATCCTTGGTTACCATGAAATTTATTTCTTCTGATGTTGATGTGTGGGTTTTTATTATTCCCTAAATATTCATTTTTTCTAAAGTTCCATGATAATTTTTTAAACCATATTTTGAACTAATTTGATTTTTTTGCAACCCAATCCATTAATGTGAATTTAATATCAATGCTTATATTAAAATTTTCATAGGATAGGTAAAATTTTTCTAACATATTGTATCATTTAATAAAATAGAATTCTTGTGTTTTATAAAATGGAATAAAAATCATTTTTTCTTATGCTTGACAACCAAATAATGATTATATAAATGCATTTTCAGACTAGATTGAAATGGTTTTCTATTTTAATGATTGTGCATAGAGTTTAGGGATGATACCTAATGGGTCTCCATTCTCACAACTATGGACATTTCATGTTCTATTTCAGCTCTTGATTTATCAGGGAGTATGCTTGTGTTCTGGTTGTATAGTTACTCATAGTGTCACTTGGAGGTATGTTTGTTAATTTTTAATTTATTTCCCATTGTTTCATCTGTGAAATCAGTCATCCCTATTTTCTATCCTTTCTCTTCTGGGTTGTTTTATGCATTTGGTGTTATGTATGTTCAATAAATGGGGTTTTTTATTTCAAGGGAGTTGGATGAAATGGTTAGTTTTTGTTTGTTATTTATTTTCTCTTTATACCCATTAAATTCATTCAGTATGAGCATCCAATGTATAGATGACTCATTGTAGAATTTTCTATAAAATTTATTTTATAAATTAATGTCATTTTATTGAATAAATCATCCCCAATGAGTTTTCTTTTCGAATTTACTAATTCTTATTTCTAAACTACGTGGATCGTGAATACCCCTTCGTACTTTCCATGGGATGGTTTGGGCATCTAAATGATGATAAATTCAAGTTGGTTCAAAACAAAATAGTATTAGATTGTAGGTTATTTTATGGGACTAGGTTCTTGGAGAACCCTTTATTGTTTTGGTGTATATTTTAAATTAGATATAAGAATATTAGAACACCATATATAAGTAAATAATGAGTCAATATTGATATTTTACATTTCATGCCTTAATTTGCTAAGGAAATTCATGTTTTTAGTCTTCATTTTTATGTTTCTATCATTTACATCCGATATGTGATTTGTTTGGTTATCGTTTTTCTTGTGGGATGATAAGGGGAGTGAAATGGTGGTACATTGTGAGATCCCCGGGCTTGTAATGGAATATAGAGCACGATTACATGATTCATTATGAATCCTAGTACTAGTTGTGTGGTTTCACAAGGTCTACCAATCCATGTTTCCATGAAGCATATATACAGTAGTCCGCATTTCAATTATTTTTTGGATTATATTTTGTATTTAATTCATTTTCTATCGTGTAATTCTATTGGTTTTTGAATATAACATCAGTTTTATTTTTCAAATCATTGTTCTAACTGTTCATGTTTTTATTTTGCAGTGTAAGAAATTAGTTTACCTAAATTTATTTAATGAAAAACAGGGTTTTTGTATTTCTGAATTTTTTTTTTGATATGATGGTGATTCCTTAATAAATAATATTGTGGGGTGACCCCTATTTTAATAATTTGTGTCTATAAGTTTAATGTTTGTTAAATGTTTTTAAGTAGAAGGGTGGTTTCAATGAAGAAATATTCATTTTGGAAATAAATATTTTAGGTTTCTTTAGGTGAGATGAAATAATTTTCAATTACTAAAAATTTTCATACATTGTAAGTAATGGTTGATGTTTAAAGGCAGTGAAGGTTTGTTTTTCCAAAAAAAAATTGATATTCATTTTGATAAATAATTTTATTAAATAAATAGGATTTGGTTTTTAAGTGTTGTAAAGTGTATTAAAAATTAATTATGTGAACTTTTAATGATTTTTTAATGTTTTTTAGTAAAAATTTAATTGAATTTTTAGTTATAAATGCATTTGAAAAGGAAAAAATAAATCCAAAAGTCGGTAATCTAATCATTTAAAATGTTATTGAATAATCATATTGATTTTGATTTCTATTAACTGTTTCAATAACTGATTTAGGAAAATTATATGATGGATTTTTATATGGGAAATTAGGAGATTAATTTGTAGAGATTCTTTAAAAATATATTTTGTAGATTTATAATAAAAATGAGTAACTTGGGGAAGGTTTTTTTGTTTTCATATGGGTTATGTTCTTTTATGGTGTGCCAGTTTTTTGGAAACAAGGTTCAAACATTTGACATGAAATTGATGTGTTTTAAAAGGGGAAGAGGAAATTTTTGAAAAAGGTGTCTTGAAATTTGGTATGTGTATTTATAGGAACATCTATTGATGTAATTTAAATTTGTTTGATTTTAGTTTATAAATCTATTTTAAGTGATCATATTTTATTTGTTACTTTTCCTTTCCCTACCATATGGTTTCAGATTAGTGGGATGAGTGTCATACTTGCAGATTTCATTCTTCCCATTTTCTAGATGTATTCCTATTTTAGTATGGTGGTGATTATCTCTTCTGTTATATTTTCATCTAAATCTATTGATTTTTATAGTATCTAATGTGGTATTTGGTTCATTATGATCTTTTAATTTTTACATTAATTATCTTGGTATAATGTTGGACATTTTAGATATCATGTTTTTAGTGATCCAATGTGCCTTTTTTTCTACAAGGAATCTAGACTTTTTATTTTTCTCATTAGTGAGGGGATGTGATTTGAAATCCAAATTGTGTATTCTACGATTATAGCGATGAGTGTTACCCCTAGATTAGGTTAAATACTATTTGGAATCATTGTTATTCAGATGGGTTCACTAGTTTTTAGAGTTTGGGGATAGATACCCAAAGTTACCTCAACTTCAACCTCTATTATATGGATTTAATATTTTATTATAGTCTGGGAATTTATTTTTTGAGGTTATTATAGTCATGTTTTGTATTCTCCCAAATTTCTTGTCCCGGGTTTCCATGGTTAAGAAAATATCCATCATGTGATCTTGTTTATAGTATAATATTTGAGATCTAGTATATATGGATTTCAGTTTTGGTGCTTCTATATTTCAATGGAGTCCTTTTTAAGTTGTTCCTCTTTTTTGGAATATTTCATCCCTTTTATTGGTTTAAATCCTTCTCATTTCTGAAAATTAATTGTTATTTTTTGAGATTTAGTGTATTATTGTAATTCTAATATGGTGGGGATACCTCTATTGATGATCCATTTTTGGGGGTTTATTTGTATTATACCAAGCATGTTCCTTTCATATTGTGATGAAACTATGGCATTCAGTGGGTGCATGTGATATAATTCTTTCCCAACAACTCCCAACAAAGGAAGGGTATTGATCATTGGTCTCTACCAGTGTCTTATGTTGTTTCATATGTAATTTTGGAGTTTTTGGGTTGGTACATCATTCCCTTATAGTTAGGTTGTTCCTTAGGGTTTCAGGTTCTCGTTTATAATGTAATCCCTTTTCCAACATTGGAGTTACTTGCATTTGTTTTCAGTACTTGTTGAATTATATTAATGTTTATTATGGTTACATATTTTGAGATAATTACTCAATTTTGGTGTGTCCCATTTCAATATTGAAGATTGATTCATCAATCAATGGTCACAATTTCATTTAAGATTCATGTTTCTCAAATAATGACCTTCGTATGGGGGGTTTGAATCCCTATATTTTATAATAAACAATTTTAATTGAGTCTCTCTAATAAATAAATAATTATTGTGGGGAAAATGGTCATTCCATTACCTTTTCATTCCTCTATTATTTTACTTGTTTTAATATTTTATTTGCTTTATTTATTTTTGAGTCACTATTATTTCCCTCTCTCTATAGGTAAATCTACCATGAATATTGATTTTTTTGTGTATAGTTCATGTTTTATTGCTTGGTACCTAGTTATAATTAACATTGTATAAATTAGTTGAATGGTCTTTGATTTTTTTAAGTTATAATTTCATAGATAGAAAATTGTATGTTTTACCATGTGGCTTGCCTCTATTCCATGATAAAGTTCTTCCAGTGACAATTTCTTAGTCGGAACACGGTTTCTCTAACCATGCGATATACCAAAGTTTTAATATTTAGGAATTCCTATTTTCCCCTCTTTAATTATATCCTCACCCTCCCCCATATTCATGTGATCTTTCACCTTGGGTAGAACATAATTCACCTCTTCCCATTCGTTAATTTCCATCTCATGGTGATTCTATGGGATTTATTTATGATTTTATTCTACATCATTATGTTATATCCTATTTTATAATGTATTTCATTATTGTTCCTCCTTTATAACAGCTTCCTCCCCATCCCGTTGTTTTGTTACAATTTTACTAAGCCCTAATTTGAAGGGGAGATTCTTAATAGTGATTTTTGTGCCTAAAACAAGAAACAGTTTCCATGAAACCTCATTAGAGGTAATTTTGAGGGATTAAATTTTTTCTTAATGAAGGCAGGTTCTCTCCATTTCATGTCTATTTAAAATTATTGAATGACGATTTTTCTGTTTTACCTATGTATTAAATCCCCCATGAGTTATGCTATATATTTATAAGGATATTATAGAAATGTAAAACAAATTTTACTTGGTTCCCAAAGAATACCATGGGACTTTATTTTAAAACACATGTTATAAATATCTTTTTCCACTTATAGGGACACCCAAAGTTTGATAAAATTGTCTAATATATTTTATTATGGAATTTAACATTAAAAAATTTAGATCTATGATATAATTTCCAATGGAAACTCTTTGTTTCTATGGGTGTTCATAAATTTAAAATTATGTGTTTTATTGGATTTTGGATATCAATATTTCATGTTGGTTGTGTGAATGATTTTCAATGTGTGTAATAATAAATTGGTTTCTCAAGAGATAATAGAAAGCCTGGTTGGAACATGATTAATTGTTTTTAATGGTCACTCTTGAAGCATTCCTTTTAAAACAATTATATGGGTTATTAATTATTTCCCCTAAGAGTGGAAGTTTATTTTTTATTGTTATTCTCAATGAAAGAGAATGGGTTGTTTCTGTGAAGGGTTTTCAGAGGTTCTAGTGATTTTTTTAATGTTCTTTTTTTATGATTATCATTTTCACATACATTTTTATTTAATGGGAATACATTGGTTTTTAGGAAGGAACTCTAGGTAAATAGGTTGTACTAGTACCCAAACATTCTCTACCTAGTATCCCTAAGATAAACTATATTCTTATTGTGATATCATTCTAATTGGTTAGGATATGTACGACAATATTATGTGTTTCGATAAGTGTTTGTTATTTTATTTAAGTAAATTTTTTGGTTTTATAGTCGTTCCCTAGTTTATCCTAATAGATCATATATTACAATCATAATTTTGATTTTTTTTCTACTGTGTGTCTTTGTCTAATGCACAATAAATTCCATATCATATTAAATTCAATGATTCTTTTTATAAAACATATTTTGAATTTCATTATTTTAATTTATATCATACGTCTTTAATGTGAATTTAAAAAATTATTAATTCAGTTAAAATAGGTGTAATCGAAGAAAATATTTTCAAAGTGATTATTTCATTTAACAAAAATGTTGTGTAAGTTCAAAAAATGATTAGATTTTATATTTATATTTCATGTTATCACCTACCAAAAACATAATATTAATATGTATTTTTAAACTATATTGAAACAGTTTTCATTTTTAGTGATTATTTTTGGGGAATGGGAGGATACATATAGAGGCTTTATGTTCGCCCATATTCTCAATTCAGGTTGTTGTGCCCAAGTGATTGAATTTGTTGTCAATAACCTATCAATGAGTGCCAACTAATGAAGTAGATCTTCAAGAGTGATATAGCTTGAAGAATGATGGTTGAAGAAGCATAATAAAATTAGATGATTGTAGAGCTGATCTTAAGTTCAAAGAACTTGTATCTAGAGGAAACATTGTCACAACATTGTTATAAGTCCACACATTGTCTTCACAATGCATGAAGAGATAAAGTAGTACCATCCACTATCACTAAGTTGATGAGGAGTGAAGAAGGGATCCATCCAAACCTCTAAGTGGATGAGGTGCAAAGATGATCAGTGGTTTGAGGAAGACCATGCACTATCTCTTAGTGCATGATGATTTGAAGATGATCCAACCTCATCTATTATTGGATCAAAGAAGAACATTGAAGATCAAGTGATTTATGATTAATAATTGATGAATATACTTGAGAGATTCTTGGAAATTCAATCTTCTAATAGGAGAATAAGAAGAGATGTTGAAGAAGATAGATGATGTTCTTACAAAGATGGAGAAGTGAAGAAGAGGAAAATGGATTGAAGAGGGCTTGTTCCTATTTGTTTTAACCAAGTATACAATTATGTAAAAAATGGGTCCTACACACGAGCTAACAACCCAAGCTTCAACCCAAGCCATATGTGGGACCACAAGGGGCTGTCCAAGCCCATGAGGAGGCCTAGGCAGTTCTAGCCCGTAGGAGGTCGGGCCGTTTGTAAGCCCGAGCCACGCAGAGGTCAAGCCCGCACGGCGTGGATTCCAAGATCGCGCCTGGAGGATCAGAGTGGGCGTTAGAGCGCGCCCGTAGGAGAACTGGTGTGGGTGGCACCAGAAGCGGGATAGTAGTAATCTGAGCTGAGAACGGGATGCGTTGTTTGTTAAACCGTGAGAAAGTCGTGGCATGTTTCGATGTGGGACGAGTTTTTAAAGACGCGGATCTAATCTGTGCCATCCTTCTGATCGGTGTGTAATCGCGGTCGCACATATAATCTTGCCATGCCACATTATAATCCTGACCGCCAGAGATCATTAAATGATGATCCAACAGCCAAGGTGAAAAATCGAGGTTGTCGTCAACCTCCAAACACCCGAGTTCTACCCGACATTGCTACTCGCTGCAGATGAAGCCGATCCACCTTGATCGAGCTCCCGACCACTGTATAGGCTCAAATTAAGTGCATTAAGATCATATAAAAGAACTGAATCTCTAGCATGCAGTTTCACTTGGATATTTCAACATTGAAACTCAATGGTGGCTGACGCAAACGAAGTTGCGAGGTCATGCATGTCATGCATGGATAGACCTTGGGCACATGAGGATCTTCTTGTGTGATCCTCATCACACAGATGAGAAGATATTACACAGAATCCTCTCATTCGAGAAGGGAAATCTTCCCAAGTTTTACGGTGCATAGTTTGAATATTTTTAGGGAGAATATCTCAGGCATTCAAACCTCCGATCTTCACGGCATATTTTGATGATTTTAAATGCAGAACAAGATTCTCAGATCATCTATAAATATTTGAGCCCGATGAGAAGAATGATGATGCCTCCCGGACATCCAAGTGCTTATGTTTCAAAAACCAGATAATCTTTGAAGAGGAGAACTGTGCAACCACTAGCGTGAAGGAGAACCGTGCATCCCTTGTGCGATGGAAGAGGCCGAGTCGATCCACGTTGTACGCTCCCTTTGCGCGATAGGAAGAGACCGAGTCGAGCCACCATGCGCGTCCCATTGCACGACAGGGAAGTGGCCGAGTCGTGACACCATGTGCGTCCCTTTCCACGACAGGAAGAGGCGCACCGTGCACCTGCGCGCCTTATGCCCATGGAACCTATGGAAATTAGGTATTCTGTACACTTTACAAAAGAGTTGAAGACCTACTTGCACTAACCTTGCACGTAGGAGAAGTGGTCCTCGGCCACATGAAGAGTTTGGCCTAGGCATTGAGGAAAACCGTGTAGTCATTAGGCACACACTAAGAAAGAGTAAAGTACCTAAGCGGTAGAAGAGAGGAGAAGGCTTATGCGCCCTCCTTTGAAGTGTGTGCACGTGAAGAGAATACCACACATAGTGTGTGTGTGCAAACAAGGAATATCACACCCTTTGAGGTGTGTGTGTGCAAACCTGCAAGTCCACACCCAATCATTTGGGTTGTGAGGGTGTTTTCACAATTTAAGAATAAGGGATTGGATGTATGTATGTGCATGCATATTGAATAAAAGTATTAGTGAGCAACAACGTCATGTTCTCTTGGATTTTGTTGAAGCTACTTGAAGAATTGAACAACAAATTTGAAGAAGAGAAGTGGGGCTGTGAAGAAGAAGATGCTGTAAAGTTGGGGGGATTAACAACTTGTAATTGTGGGGGTATAACCAATTACCATGTAAACATCTTCTCGCATAGTGAAGAATCTGTGTTGGGGAGTGTAACCAACACGGCAAGGAGTAGGTCTTTGAACTAAACCTTGTAAATCTCTGTGTTCTGTGCTTTCATAATCACTGAACCACTAAAAGAGTATATCTAGGCCTTAACAAGCCACAGAGGTTTAATTGATCATTCAAAGGGAATAATTCTTAAAAAGAAAAATTTATCACGGATTCACCCCTCCCCTCTTAGTGATCACATCTGGTCCAGGCATTTCAAGTGGTATCAGAGGCAGGTTCCCTCTGTTAGGATCTACTTCTGAGAAAATAGAAAATCTAAATTCTATTAATAGTAGGGGTGTTCCGACATTCTATGGAAAGAATTACCATAGTTGGAAGAATCAAATGTTACCCTACCTTCTATCTCTCATCCTTGATGTCAGAGATGCAGCCTTATTTGGATTCCCTCCTCTTGCTAATGAAGCTTCTATGACACTGGATGAGAAAATAAATATGGATGTTGATGGTAAAGCTCAAAATTCCATCCTTATATCACACTTAGAAAATGTATACACAATAGTTATGGGACTCACGAATGCTAAAGAAATTTGGGACAAATTGGAAATTAGTTATAAAGGAAAAATAAAAGTCAAGGAATCCAAATTACAAATTTGGAGAAGCAACTTTGAAGATATCAATATGGGAGAAGAAGAAAATATTGATGATTATTTTACAACAGTCAATGAAATTGTCAGTAACATTTTGGGCTTTGGAGAAAAGTTGGAGGACTCAATTATTGTAAAAAAAACTAATGAGAAACTTTCCTGACAGGTTTGACCCCAATGTATCAGCATTAGAGGATAGATATGATCTCTCTCTTAACATACTACAGAACACTCTCATTGCATATGAAATGAGGAAGATCCCAGTATTCAAGAAGAAGCTCAAAGATGAGATGGCTTTCGAGGCAATGAGACAACTCAAGATAATAGATGACGAAGTCTTAGAATCAAGTGAATCTGGAAATGAAGAAAAGGATGAAGACTTCATCAAAATTATTTCTCTTTTATCAAAAATATTTGGAAAAGATAAATTCAAGGGAAAATGGAAATTACCACCGAGGTGTTTCAATTGCAATAACATCGGACACTTTTCTGTTAACTATCCCAAGAAAAGATTTAGTGCTTCAGAAGTTGAAGAAGAAAACTCAAAAAAGACGAAATGGAGTAGAAACACAAGAGAAGGAAGAAAATTTGGTGCAAGAATGAAAAGGTTCATTGTAGGTAAAATAAGAAGCTGTGTGAGCAAATAATAAGAATCAGACTCCACATCAGCCAGTCAATCAGAAGAATAAACAAATTTTATGGCTCATGTGGAAAAAGGGTTTGACACCTAAAGCAGTGAAGATGATTAAAGTGAATGAATAGAGCTTGAACACATGTTGAAAGACGAATTAGAGGCTTTCCTTGAGAAAAACAATAAGCTCAAGAAGGAGAAGAAACTGTTACAAAAGGAAAACAAATGGATGGTTGAGGAGTTGGAAGTGTGTATAAAGAAAGAGACACTATACATTGATGAAATCAAGAGACACAAACTAAAGACAACTTAGCTGGATAAGATAGAAAAAGATCTTGAAGAGAAAACTCACCTCAAAGAAGAAGAGCAATCAGTGACACATTCCCAGTGGTTTGAAGCACAGAATAGCCTGAAAAAGATGAGAGAAGACTTTAACAAGGTTGTTGAGGTCAAGGAAGAATCATCTCATGCCGGTGCCCAGTGGCATGTCAACTCATCCCTATGTAAATCTCAAAATACATCCGTTATCTCTAACAATGAAGGTCCAAAGATGAATTTGAGACAAACAGGGAATACAAAAACATGTGAAAAATCACCTTCAATGGAAGAAAGGAAATCCCTAGGAAGGACTACTCAAATCGTGGAATGAAAATTACAACATGACTCCTATCAGCGGAGAAGGTGAAGGATTAGAGGCTGCTGCTGGTGTTGTGGTGTGTTTGGACATAAGGCCAATCCATGCTGGTATAATATGTCTCTTCCAAGTATGAGGCATGAGTCAAGAGGGAGAGATCCTGAAACCAAGATTTTATTAAATAAAGTAGAAAAACTTCAAATTCAGAACAAATCTGACTGTCTGGGTAAAGCTTGTGGAAGATGTGACCAACAGGGTCATAGAGAAAATAAATGTATAACCATTATTCCTAAACAAAGAGTCAACGAAATAAAAGGAAAAGGCATTCAGGAAACCAATGAATAAATCAAATGCTTTGCTGGAGTTGCTCTAAAAGCCAGTAGTAAAACCAAGTCATGGATCCTTGATAGTGGATGCTCATCACACATGACTGGTGATACAAAAATTCTTAGCAACATAGAAAGTCATTAGGAAGGAACTATGGTGTTTGGAAATGATTGTTCTTTGAAAATCAAGGGAGTTGGAAAGGTAATGATTGAAACAAAAAATCTAAAATCCAATGATGTGTTGTTTCTTGAAGGATTAAAGACCAACCTGCTGAGTGTAAGCCAATTATTTGATGATGGATATGAGGTGTTATTCCATAAGGATTCATGCATCATCAAGAGCTCAAAGGATGGAAAAATTATCACTCAAGGAAGAAGAACCACCTGCAACTTATTTCAAATTGTTGAGTCCATAAATATTTGTTACCTTGGATCTAAGGATGAAAACAACCTCTGGCACAGAAGAATTGGCCATCTTGGTCATAGGAGTATGAGTAAAATTTTAAAGTACAATATTATACGAGATCATCCAAAATTAATGAGAGAAAGAGATGAAATTTGTGACACATGTCAGAAGGGAAAATTGACCCATAGTTCACACAAAAGTGTAGATATCATGTCTACTAGGCCTCTTGGTCTCATCCATACAGACATATGTGGACCAATGAGGCAGAAGTCTACAAGATGAGATCTCTATTTTATAGTCTTCATTGATGATTACACTTGGATGTCCAACGTCATGTTCATGAAACACAAGTCAGAGGCAATCACACTGTTCAAAAATTTCAAGAGACAGGCTAAAAAAGAACTAGGACTCTGTATCAAGAATGTGAGATCAGAAAATAGAAAAGAATACACTTGTGATTCTTTTAAAAGCTATTTAGTCAAGAATGGAATCAAGCATCAATACAGTACACAATATACTCCACAATAGGATGGAGTTCCTGAAAGAAATAATCGAAGCATAGCAGAAATTGGGAGGACTATGTTAGCTGAGCACAATATCTCTATGTTTTTCTGGAGAGAAGAGGTATGCACAGCCATACACATACAAAATAGATGTGTCATGAGACCAGAAACACAAACGATAGCCTATGAAATGTGTTTTAACATAAAATCAACTGTTAAATACTTCAGATTCATTGGCAGTCCTTGCATCATCGAGATTAAAAACATTAATTTGGAAAAGTATGAGGAAAAAGCAGAAGAAGGAATTTTCATGGGTTACCTACCTGATGGAAAAGGATACAAATGCTGGAATAAGAGGTTGAAGAAAATGATTGACTGCAGTGATGTCAGAATAATTGAAAACAACACAAAACCATACACTGTGGATAATTATGACTCAAATAATGACACAGCCTTGGAACAAAAGAATGAAGATTTAACTGATCCAACACCAACTGCTGGTGAGATCAACTCTAAACACACCGGTGATGAAGAGGTAGGTAATGAAAATGGAAGAAGTAGATACAAAAAATTGAAGACACATGTCAACATAGAAAATGTCCTTGGTGACCCACATTCCTCAGTAAAAACTAGAAGAGGATTGAGATTGGAAGATCAGACTGCACTGGTTTCTCAAGTTGAACCTCACACAGTGGCTGAAGCAGTTGATCATGAGGAGTGGATACAAGCAATGCATGATTAGCTCAATCAAATAGAAAATTACTCCACTTGGGATCTTGTTCCAAGGCCCAAAAATAAAAATAAAATTGGGACAAAGTGGGTTTTTAGAAACAAACTCAATGAAAAGGGAAATTTCCAGAAAGAAGGCTAGACTTGTATGCAAAGGGTATTTACAAATGGAAGGAATCGACTTTGAATAAACCTTTTCACCAGTTGCAAGACTGGAAACTATAAGAATTTTTGTAGTAGTTGCAGCACACAAGCAGTACAAGGTCTATCAGATGGATGTGAAATCTAAATTTCTAAATGGAGATCTTGAAGAAGATGTGTATATAGAACAACCAGAGGGATTCATGCTGGAAAATGATGGTAGTATGGTTTGCAAATTGAGAAAATATTTTTATGGATTTAAGTAGGCCCCCAGAGCCTGGTATTCCAAATTGTATGGTTGTCTCAAGAGCATGGCGTTTATCAAAGGAACAATTGACAGTAATCTCTATGTCATAGAAATGGCCACTGGTACTCTCAATGTCCTTATCTATGTGGATGATATTATTTTTTCTGGTGACAAGGAATGAAAATGTGAAGAATTTGCTGAGCAGATGAAGAGAACCTTGGAAATGTCGATGCTTGGTCAAATGACATATTTTCTAGGATTTTAGGTGGAACAAAGGGAAAACTCCATATTTCTTTCATAAGAAAAGTATGCAAGGGACTTAGTGAAAATGTTCGGAATGGAGAGCGAAAATGAAGTCTCAACACCCATTTTTGTTGGAACCAAGCTATGAAAGGATGAAGAAGGCAACAATGTTGATCAGAAAGAGTTCAGGAGAATTATTAGCAGTCTCCTTTATCACACTGCTTCAAGTCCAGATATAACATATGCAGTGACTTTGTGTGCCGGATTTCAAAGTGACCCAGACGAATCTCACTTATTAGCAGCTAAAAGAATCTTGATATATGTGAATGGAACCCTCAACTATGGACTCTTATACAAACACAGTACCAACATAAAGTTATTGGGATTCACAGATGCTGATTGGGCTGGTGATTGTACTGATAGAAGATCCACATATGTTGAAACCTTCTTTCTAGGAGAAGGATGTGTTAGTTGGTACAACAAGAAACAAAATTCTATAACATTAAGCACAGTCGAAGCAGAGTATGTGGCAGCTACACATGCATGTAAAAAAATGATTTGGATGCAGGTGTAGCTAGCAGATTTGAGAATTAAAGCTAAAAAACTATTTAGGATCTTATGTGATAATCAAAGTGAAATTGAATTGTCTAATAATCCTATAAAACACTACAGATCCAAGCACATTGATATAAAATTTCATGTCATCAAAGAAAGGGTCGCTAGTGGAGACATCAAGCTCGAATACATTTCTACTCAAGATCAGGTGGCCGATATTTTCACCAAATCCATGCCTATAGAAAGATTTGTTGAGCTAAGGATGAACTTCACATTCAGCCTTGTCCTCTCACATGAGGAAGAGAAAGGTCCCCCCTTATTCCCTAAATTTTATGATTTTGTACTAACATGTATGGAATTGAAGGATATGAGTGCATCCCTTGAGGGGGAGCATTGGTTGCTGAGTCAGGCGGTCAGGCATTTTGGGAATAACTTACTATTAATCCATTTGCATTTGTTGGCCAATAAGGGGGAGAAGTCATCAACACACACATTGTGACATTTTTCAAAGTGGGCTTAGGAGTATTGAAAACCAAATACAAAGTGGGAGATTGATGGGCCCAAGTGATTGAATTTGTTGCCAATAACCTGTCAATGAGTGCCAAATGATTAAGTAGTGCTAGAAGAGTGATAAAGCTAAAAGAAATATGGTTTAAGAAGCAACATAAAATCGAACGATTGTAGAGCTGATCTTAAGTTCAAAGAACTTGTATCCAGAAGATACAATGTCACAACATTGTTAGAAGTCCACACATTGTCTTCACAATGCATGAGGAGATAGAGAAGTTCCATCCACTATCACTAAGTGGATGAGGAGTGAAGAATGGATCCATCCAGAACCTCTAAGTGGATGAGGTGCAAAGATGATCAGTTTTTTAAAGAAGACCATGCACTATCTCTTAGTGCATGAGGATTTGAAGATGATCCAACCTCATCTATGACTGGATCAAAGAAGAACATTGAAGATAAAGTGATTTATGATTAATAGTTGATGAAGATACATGAGAGATTCTTGTGAATTCCATATTCTAATAGAAGAAGAATAAGAGATGTTGAAGAAGATAGATGGAGTTATTACAAAGAAGGAGAATTGAAGAAGAGGAAATGGCTTGAAGAAAACTTGTTCCTATTTGGTTTAACCAAGTATTCAAGTGAAGTTTATGTAAAAAATGGGGCCTTCCCACGAGCTAGAAACCCAATCTTCAGCCCAATGCACATGCGGGACCACAAGGGGTCAACCGCGCCCATGAAGAATCCTATGAAGAGCCAGCCCGCAGGAGGATGGTCCGTGTGTAAGCCCAAGCCACGCGGATTTCAAACCCGCACAGTGTGGATTCCAAGAGCATGCCCGTAGGAGTAGAGTGGGTGATAGAGCGCGACCACAGGGGAACCAGTGCAGGCCGGCACCAGAGGGGGGAGAGTAGTAATCTGAGCTGAGAAGGGGAGGATTTGTTTGTTAAACTACGAGAAAGCCGCGACGTGTTTCGATGTGGGATGAGTTTTTAAAGACGCGGATATGATCTTCGTCGTCCATCTGGTCCACATGTAATCACGACCGCTCATCTAATCATGCCACGCGATGTTATATTCCTGACCTTCGGAGATCTTTAAACGATGATCCAATGGCCAAGGTCACAAATCGAGGATGTCTTCAACCTCCAAACACCTGAGCTCCACCCGACATCGCTGCTCGCCACAGATGAAGCTGATCCCCCTTGATCGAGATCCCGACCACTTTAGAGGCTAAAATTAAATGCATTGAGATTGTATGAAGGAACCGAATCACTAGCATGCAGGTTCACTTGCATGCAACCTTTCAACGTAGAAACTCGAAGGTGGTCGACGCAAACGAAGTTTCAAGGCCATGCACGTCATGCATGGATAGACCTTGGGCACATGAGGATCTTCTCGTGTGATCCACATCACACGGATGAGAAGATATTACACATAATACTCTCATTAATGAAGGGAAATCTTCTCGAGTTTTACGGTGCATAGTTTGAATATTTTATGGGAGAATATCTCGGGCATTCAAACCTCCGATCTTCACGACATATTTTGTATATTTTTAACAAAGAACAAGATTCTCTGATCATCTATAAAATGTAGATCCAGATGGGAAGAATGATACTGCCTCCCGGACATTCAAGTGCTTCTGTTTCAAAAACCAGAGCATCTTTGAAGAGGAGAACCACGCAACCACTAGGAAGAAGGAGAACCACGCATCCCTTGTATGAAGAAAGAGGCCGAGTCAAGCCACCCTGTGTGCTCCCTTTGCGTGACAGGAAGAGGACGAGTCGTGCTACCCTGCACGTCCCTTTGCGAGACAGGAAGAGGCCGAGTCGTGACACCCTACGCGTCCCTTTGCACGACAGGAAGAGGCCGAGCCGTGAACCGGTGCGCCTTCTGCCCGCTGAACCTACACGGCAGTAGGTGTTCTGTACACGTGTGCAAAGAGTTGAAGACCTCTTTGCGCCAAACTTGCATGAAGGAGAAGTGTTCCTCAGCCACATGAAGAGTTTGGCTAAGGAATTGAGGAAAACTGTGTAGTATTTAGGCACACACAGAGAAGGAGTAAAGTACCTGTGCGGTAGAAGAGAGGAGAAGGCTTGCGCACCCTCCTTTGAAGTGTGTGCAGGTGAAGAGAAGACCACACATGGTGTGTGTGTGAAAACAAAGAAGATCACACCCTTTGAGGTGTGTGTGTGCAAACTGTCAAGTCCACAACCAATCATTTGGGTTGTGGGGGTGTGTGAACAGGTGAAGAAGAAGGGATTGGACGTATGTAAATGCATGAATATTGAATAAAAGTATTGGTGGGAAAGACCAAAAAGTTCTCCTGGAGTTTGTTGAAGCTACTTGAAGAATTGAACAACACATTTGAAGAAGAGAAGTGGAGCTATGAAGAAGAAGATGCTGTGAAGTTGGGGGGTTTAACCAACTTTTAATTGGGGGGTATAACCAATTACCGTGTAAACATCTTCTGGCATAGTGAAGAATCAGTGTTGGGGAGTGTAACCAACACGGCAAGGAGTATGACTTTGTACTGAAACTTGTAAATCTCTGTGTTCTGTGCTTTCATTATCACTGCACCACCAAAAGAGTAGATCTAGGCCTTTACAATCCATAAGGTTGAATTGATCATTCAAAAGGAACAATTAATAAAAAGAAAAAGTTATCACCGATTCACCCCTCCCCTCTCAGTGATCACAACTGATCCAGGAATTTCACAGGTTATTGTCAAACTAATTATTTCAAATGGATTATTCATTTTTTGAGGATTGATGGTGACTCGTAGAGTCACATGAATTTATATTGGTTACTTTGATTTATTTTGTTTTATTTAGTATCCATTATACATTATCCATTACTGTTTTCCTTCCATTCCATTATGAGTAGTGTTTATGCATTTGGTGTCATTGATGTTGATTTATTGAAGTTGTTTATTGCAATGGAGATATATGTGGGAGTGAGTTTCTATTCATTTGTTATTATCTCTTTATACATGTTTTTTTATCGTGGTAATTGAATGTATGTATGCATCATGGAAGAATTTTCGATAAAATTTCCAATGCAATTTTAATTTATTTTATGGGAAAAATAATTCCCACCATGTTTTTTAGGATTATATTCTGCTTTTCACCAGCCCATGGGGTTTGGATGCCCGTTGGGGATTTTTATAATATTTTTGGTGTGTTTGGTTGATGGAAATCTCATGTTGTTCCATGGAAATGTGCCTCCTAACCTTTATATGTTTATGAATATTCCTTGGTATAAGTGAATGACAATTAAAATAATTTTTATAAATTGTATATGTGAAACATCATGTAATTTGATAAATTAATATTCATATATGAGGTTATGTTTGTAATTGAACAAAGATGTTGATGATTATAAATGGGATGATTAATTGCCACTGGAATCTTGTGAATATCTAAGTGTCACATATTTTTACTCCTTTTATCTTTCTTAATAAGCCATTATTTTTCATATATATGTGTAAATGATTATATTTCATTTGATGTTGTATGATTTTTGGTTAATTAAATGTTTTTTTTTGGAAACAATTTATATGGGAGTATAGATGTGGATGAGTCTTGTAATAATCATGTGTTCCACTATATACCTATTTAAGGGTAATTGATTTTTTAATATTGATAGACCATGGAAAATGGTTTTGAATGGGTTGGATTACGTGTGTTTCACAATTATTATTAGTAACATTGTTTGATTTTTTTCATGAGATTGTGGAATGTTTTATACAAAATTTAATAATCTACTTTTCATAGTTACTAATTTTGATTTAATTTTTTATAGAAAAATAAAATTTATTTTCTTTCTCAAATGAAATTATTAGTAAATAAAATTTGTCTTTAAATATTATACTCATTGTGGATTTTTTTCAGGATAAAAAATTTAATGGTGAGGGAACTATAATAATATAAGAATTCATTGAGCTTGGAAAATCCTATAGTTAAGGTTTGACTACAGTTATTTTTTACTTATTATATTTAATGATGTATTTATTTACTAAATAGTTCTTACACTACCACAAAAATAGGATTATGCAATGCAACCCTTTAACAGTTCTAAAACAAGTGATGGTAATAGTACCCATTTATCATCACTTTTTTGTGATGATAATGGTCTCCCCTTTATCAGTGCTTTTTTAGCACTTATAATGGGAACCCCTTTTTTATCATTTTCTAGTTGTGCTGATAAAGGGGGGGATTATCAATTACCTCTTTAGTACCGCTGATAAAGGTTTTATTTAAAAAAAATATTTTATTAAAAATAAAATATTAATATATAAATATAATATATATTTTTTATATATGTTTTAGAAAATGATAAATAAGCATTTACACTTAATATATAAGATATTTTGTGAAAATGGAAAATAAAATAAATAAAAAATCTTTTTAATTAATAATTTTTCTAATTATTATCGAATAATAGTAATTTAATAACAATTTTATGACACCAAATATAATAAAAATTATTAAAAGATCTAAAATAAGTTAAAAACATAAATTTAACATCAAATGAAGATCACTTTTTATTTGGGGGTCTATTTGAGCTCTACCTCATATCAAATAAAATCTTGTGATAAGATATATCTGATAGTAACAGAAGGGAACATTCTATCACAATTTTCGACGATATAAAGCCCCAAAAGGCCTCCAAAATGGATTTTTTAATCGAGATTCCCAAAATTTTTAATATTTGTTGGATTTTCATCCTTGTTTAAGGGGGTTTTTAACCCTATTCAGTGGGGAATGAATTTATTCCCTGGGTTTACATTCATATTGATATTAAGGAATTGAAATTGTATCGTTTTTCTAAATCTACTATTATTTATAATCGAATATAAAAAATATATATACATATTTTTTATATATTCACGCATTAAAATTTAATTTTATAAATAAATAATTAAACATATTTACATATAGAATATACTTATAAATATATAATCCTTATATAATTAAAAACTACTAACCATTTTTTTTAAAATACAAATATATGAATATTTATATACCAATATAATGTTTGTGTGTGTCTGTATTAACAAACTAAGATATAATATCTATCTATTCTAACATATTTATATACATATTAATATATAATATATGTAAATATATGTAAATATGTAAAATTATACTTATAGATACACATATATAATATATGTGTGTGTGTGTTGTATATACATATTTATTTAATTATTTATAAACATAAAAAAAACATAATTTATAAATTTATTTAATACCAATTTTATAAATATATAATAATATACATATCAAATACAGTTAAAAAAATATCTAAATATATAATTTTTTTGATATAAATATATTTTAATATACGAATAAATATTAAATATACAAATAAAAATAATTATATATATATATTAATATACCAATAAATATATAAATTAAACTATATATGTATAAAATGATTACTTTGGATGATTTGAGAGCTGCAACAATAATGGTTTTTGAGAAGGATATTGAGAGGCATGCTGCGGACGGGGTTGGGATGGTTGATTATGAATTAGAATCTTCTAGAGGTAGGGTTGTTATTCATCAAAATCCCCTAATCAATTGGAAGAGAGGTGCATGGTTTTAGTTGAAAATATCAAAGGGGGTTCACAGTTAAGTGGTGAAGATGCTAAAACCTAACTTTGGTGAGTTGGCTAAGAGTTTTTCAATGAATGGAAGGAGTGTGTTTTTTCAGATCATGCTGAGGATAGCTATAGTTGGCCACACTGTTACATCGGAGCATGTCAGCAAGAGCGTAGCTTATGACAAGTAATGTGCTCCCAATGAGTTCCGGATCTCGGGGTGGATGAAGTTCCCCAACCCCATGTTCTAGATCTCGGGGAGGATGAAGGGTACCAACCCCAAGTCTATGGATGGTCCATGTGGATTGATCTGGATCGTTGAGTTCACTTACGACCGCAAGAGTATGAATGAATAGACATTCAAGGTGATAGATTCTGGTGACTTGAGCATGGTGGACATGGTCCAACTCAACATTGCATCAAACCATGGGAACCCTAACCATACCCGCATTTACGAGATACGATTTCATGGCGATGAACTGAGCTCCCTTCAGGTACTCGTTGCATATCCTTGACCTAGATGTACCACTCCCAGCCTCTGCTTTTGGTTCTCCATTTTCAATTAGTTATTTAAGTCCAACTGAATAGTTTTATATAGGTCTCGCTACCTATTGGATTTGTTATTTTTCTTTGGGTTGTTGAGACATTTAAACATTCCTTTGTGGTAATTTGAATTTTAGTTCATTTATCTCAATAATTTTCATTAAAAATAATAATTTGACTCCTTATGTTATGATGTGGATCCAGTGTATTGACATAATCTTTTGAGAAATATTATGATGAAAAATATGTATTATGGTTACAATGTGAAAAAATAATTCATATGAAAATAAATGTATTAGAAAATGATTTTTTTCTTATGCTAAATTAAATATTAATAATTTATTGATTAAATTGATTGAAACAAATAAAATTTATAAATAATAAAAAATGCATATTATATTTATTGTACCAGTCCTACCTGTATATGTGACCTGATATTTGACTCAAAACATCTAATAGCCTCATGTTCACCTACTAAAATGACATGCTTTCCTATTTCTAATGAGGGACTAAACTGAACATTATAGATAATATTCCCTCAAAGAATAACTAATATAGTCCATAACAAAATGAAAAAAAGTGGTGAAAAATTTTAATTGATATAAAAACATTATCACTTATAAATTCCAAAATGGAATAATAATATAATTTAAAAAAATAATAATGAGTTCATGTTCATACAATAGGAACATAGTTCTCGGTCCAGTCATAAAAAAGTTAATAACTAAAATAAAAAGTAGGTCATTATTCAACCTCCAAAAATTTAAGACAATATTCTTATTTGACCCTACTATCATCCCACTGACCCTCCACATATTCAATCTCCTATCTCAATTTTTCATCTGATACATATAATAATATTTTTATGAATAAAATATTTACTAAGGTAGATGTATGTGGATGTATCGATAAAGGTTCTGAGCATGATGAAGTAGTAATAACCACTAAAAACACCTAAGCATGTAGTGTAATATCCAAATGTATATATGTTTCTTTCTCATGTGAAAACATTCAATAATAACCCAATTCACCCATCAAAAATACTATCAAAAATCCAAAAATCTTACTATAATTATAGAAATTGATAAAATATTAATGTTTGTTTCAATATGTATTTAAGAATACCATGGCTCCTAACCCTACAGTTTTCAACCAATCTCATAATTCCAATCATAGAAGTTACTCAATAGTTCTGTTTAATATTTTTTTCATGTTAAAAACTAAAAAATTTACCTTTTTAGTCTACATGTCACCCTAACTCTAATAGATATATTTTAATGACACTTGAGTCCACATTCCACAATATCCACCTAGCCTATAATGAAAACAACCTCTAGTTTACCTGTCATAGTATCCCCTTTGTCTAAAATGGAATGACTGATGGGTCCACATGTCCTAAATTCACCCAGTATATAATCTAATGATTCCTTGTTCTACTTTTCACAATGTCACCTAGCTTATAATGCAATGTCCATGTAGTGCATATTTCATTCTCACCCACTGTCCTGTAATGAAAGGTCCCCATAGTGGACATTTTTAGTTGTTCTCCAGACCCACATTCACATCAGGTCCCCTAACCCATGTTTATATATTCTCCCCTAACCCATTATTGAAATCCTGACCATATATATAACATATAAGTGGAAAATATATTGTAAAAAATGCTTCAATTTATCAAATCCATAGATAATATAAACATATGAATTTCATAAAACAGTCACTTCATCCATGTAATAAACAGTTCGTAAAATCTGTGTTATTGAGGTTTAAAACTAATTGTAATTAACATGTTATATGTTATATCATTTTTAAATAACTATTCAAATTTTTAACAAATTTAATCTTTGATGGGTTATCCAAATATCATTTTATCCATGGAATAATTGATATTATAGTATTTTTTTCAAAACATTATTTATAATATATTTATCCTTATATATTGAATACATATTAAGATTCTATTTTATTAAAATATATAATATTTAATAAAATAATTTTAACATAAAATTGTCTAATTATCTGGTGGAAATTTTGGAGGGTCTGTATTAGTACTCAAAGACTACATGAATTTAATTAATAATTTATAGACACCCTATAAACCCCATTAAATAATTTTTATTTATTCTCATACACTACTCATACACCAACATGGTAAAAACATAGAAAATATTTTTTATTTCTTACCTCAAGAGATGAATATATCTAATATATAAAACATCATTAGAGTAATTCACTACATCGAGTGAAATATAACAATCATCGGTCAAAACCACCAAAATCTCTCTCTAACCCATCCAAAATTATGATGATTTAGAAAACAAATATAAAATCCCAAACATTACCTTTGAATCATTAATAAAAATATATATTCTATGGAATATGTATATGTGTGGCTTGGTGATAAAAAAATGTATAGCATTCTTATCCAATATTTACTTTGGGAACCCCACTAAAAGATATTTTATGCATTTCTCCAAAACATGTAAACATTTTGTGCTAGATTTATTTATTTTTTTCCTACCTAATTTCCATAATTTAAGTAACCAAAATATATGTACAAA
This sequence comes from Viscum album, assembly GCA_963277665.1. Classification (NCBI taxonomy): domain Eukaryota; kingdom Viridiplantae; phylum Streptophyta; class Magnoliopsida; order Santalales; family Viscaceae; genus Viscum; species Viscum album. Next base: position 828,518,105 of record OY728162.1, read on the forward strand.
TAAAAATTAAATATAAAACAAAATCTTGTTGTTTAAATACTATGTGCTATAATATACATAAAAATTACAATATTTTATTATCAAATTTTACTGACAAACTTTTATTTAAAGGGTGAGGGTCATGACCACTTTATTAAATAGAACCAAAAAATAGATAAGAGGAGGGAAAGAAATGATAGAAGAATTCCAAGACAAAATTAGGGACTCAACCAACTCAACCATACTAACACATTATTAATATTTTATTAATTAAGTAATATTTAATATTTCATGACCTATTTTAACTATTTTTTTAAAAAGTGTGAAAAAATAATACATTTATGAAACATGAAATAATTGTACAATGATGAAATTTATAATTTTTTTTTTATATTTAGTGGAATAAAATTTGAAAAACAATATTAATTTATTACTACATCTAAAATATATTTAATGATTCAATAGAAAAAATGAAATTCATTCATTATAAAAAATTTATGTCAATAACATGAATACTATTTTATCAATTAAATCGCATTATACATAGATTACTGAATAGATTAAATCCATTAGCATAAAATAACACAAACACATTACTAGGATATAAAGATAAATTTCTAAATTAATAATTAAATGATTTCTATGCATTAAAATCTCTTATATGATGTGTAAACTTATCTTTATTATTTTAAATATTATGCTGCATCATTTTATTAATTTTTTATAATATATAAACAATCCTATAAATCATAGTTAAAATGGAATTTATTGTAAAACCTTTATAGTAGTTTTATTTATATTATTATTTTAATTCTATTATTTGAACCATTCATCATTATTGAACAAATTTCATCTAGAAGTATGACATATTTTACACTCTTCTCTATCAGAATCTGCCCCTGATAAAACAACTAGTCATTGGGACATGCATTATTATTTTTTCATCGGTCAAAGACTGAGACACAATCTCTTCGAAAAAGGAGAAAGGGAAGTTACATGATTCTAAATTAAGGAATATTATTACAATATTTTTCATAATGGGGGAGAAGATCCATCGGCAAGGAATCCATCCAAATTAATTCTAGGTTGACCACCTTGTAATAAAGACCATACGCAACAATGTTCTCTTCACGAAAGGCATGTGTGGCAATAAAGTTATTCCCCATAAGTGAATCAAGGTAGTTCAGCCAACGAGTGGTTAGTGGCCAGACAAGATGCACCAAACCCCCCAAAGAGCATTTAAAATAATGGTTTAATCACATTCAATACAAATATTTTTTCAAATCTTTTTCTTGGGAATGATAATGGCATGTATCACTCCCATAATTTCCACCTCCAAAGACGATGCAATACCACATATGTTGTATAAGAACCCATGGTACCAACCAAGGTGGTTTCAAAAGATAGCACCACAACCCACAGGGCCTGTGTTACCTTTTGAAGAACCATCCACATTCACTTTGATCCATCCTGGGAGTGGGGCCTACCAGAAGACCTCAAAAGTGTGCCACAATTTTTTATAGATTCCTTCAATCTGAAGTTGATGAAGGATCTAAATGCCTCCAAAAATGTTTTCAAAGTGGACTTTCTAGATCTAAGCAACATCATTATTGGAAATGAGAATTCACTTCTTACTTACATTAAGAATGGATGATCAATTGTTTTGAATAATGGAAGTTATGTCATACCAGATCACATGGAGAAGTTCAGCAACCGTAGCTATGAATAGGATCATGATCTATTGAGAAGAATCTAGATCTGCAGATTGTTATAATTGAGATATGATATAGTTAGTGAGTAACCATATGCAATCTAAAATTTCATAAATATATTTTTAAAGAGAAGAGTAATATGCACAAGATAATAATATGTGGTTAGTATCTTCTCTGTGCTGATGAAAATAAGGACACTTGGAGCAATGTTGTTCCCCAAAAGACGACAGAAAAACCTATTCAATAAATCAGTCATGTAAGAATATCTATATCATAAATAATTATTTATTTCTTAATCCACATAGGAACTTCTTATGTTAAAACGTTAGTAGAAGGGAATTTTGATTATATTTTCTACATCTTTCATACAAATCCTCATTTTAATCATCCAAATATTCTTAAAATTTATTTTATTGATCAATCCATTTCACTATTATATTAATCACTAAAAATATATAAATATACACAATTAATATGATACAATATTTATCTGGTTATGGTTAGTATCAAAGCATCTTTATCAAGTTTTGAATTTCATTCTCTACTATTAGGCCAAAAGTTTGATTATTCTATTGATGTAATCAAGTCATGATTTATTTAATAATAAATTCCCCCTGAAACATATATCTAACAAATCCAATAGAAAATTGTTACATTATCATGTTATAAAAAACATCATGTATTATCAACTATCATATGAAATTACAATAAAAATGTAGACATCTTATTCATCAATCTAAAAATCATTTTACAATTCCAAAATAAAACAAAACCACCAATCCCTCAATATATTGAGTTTTATTCTGGGTAATGTAATCCAAATTTAATTAATTTGTACCCTACTAATAAATATCTCTAAAAAAATATAACACACCCTAATAAATAATGTCATGTTAAAAATTAAACATATGAAGGAATAATATATAATAATTTATAAAATTTAATTAAGAAAAATTCATCAAATATAATATAATTACAATCAATTGATTTTATAATCTCATATTCTATGATATTCATATATCGAATAACATGTAGAAAATTATATGTGAAATATTAAAATGATGAGAAATATATAATGTATAAAGAAATAAACTAAAAAAAATCAATCATAATTTATAAATCAATCAAAAAACAATTAAAAAATGAAACTAAAATAAAAAATATTACCCAAATAATCAACTAAAATTTATTAATATTATATATAATCAATAAAAATGATAATAAATTAAAAAGTTATATATATACCAATATGATAAATCATTAAATCCCAAATATTTTATAAATAAATACTTTTATATCCCAACAAGAAAAATAAATTTTTTTAAATACCTCAATAAATCCCATAGAGTTTGTTGAAATAAAATAATAATAAATAAAAGATAATATTAGTTCTTCTAGAAACATACCTTGTACCCAGAATAAATTTATAGAGAATGGTAATAATTTTATGTGACATATGATATACAAGGATAAACCACTTCAAATAAAGGCTTGTAATGGAAAATAATGGGAGAATGAGATTGAGAAATATAATTTGGGTTTATAGGTAGAATATAAAGGGGATTTGAGGTTCATGGGATGAAAGAAGGATGATAGGGTAGGACATGGTGGGGATAATTTTCTAAGTGATGGATGACCAAATGGATTAATGGGATTGAACAAAGTGATTAAGAGGTGGTGTAACTGTGATAACTGGGATTAAATAACAATGGTTTTTAAATAACAATTAATATAAAATTAATAGTGTTGGGTTTTAAAATAATCGACACTAATATTTCATTACATGGTGACTGTTTTTCACTACCACTAATTACATTTTATGAACTGGTAAGATCCTCAGGTGATTAATTATAGGTGGGATATTGAAAAATCAATTAATAAAACACCACAAAGGATGTTTTTTATTGTTGTGTAATCACTAAGTATTCTACTCATGAAGTTCACACGTTTAGATCTTGAGTATTAGAAACCTTGAGGACAATCCATCCAATTAGATCACTAAATATATTTTTTTGTCATTGTAGTTCCAATATATGAGGATGTGTATTTATCTCTTAATGTGAGATAATTATAAATATATATCATTCATTTTATACATTGATACGTCATGAAAATCACAAATTTTGTTTCTTTGGGTATGTATTTGACATATATTGTGTTATCAATATTATGAAATTTATTGAATGATCATGATGAGATTCATCACATCTTTGTATAGTAATATGATATCTTTAAGACTTCGACTAGGAAGGTTATGCGTTGAATAAATTAATGTCCATCATATATGAAGGAATGTTAATCACATATGGTCAAATAATGAAAAATAAAAAACTATAGGATAGTGAAACAATGTATCCATCTATATTTATTTGAAATTTTAATATAAAGACATTATAATAGAATTTAAGGATTAATAAGAAGTTTTTATATATTTGAAAAAATATTTTTCTCTTTAGGGGCCATGATTTTTTTAGAAACATGTCGTAGTACATGTGAAATACTAAACTGTAAAATCCTAGTTAAATAATGAATAAGACATTTTCATATTTATTAATATTTTTTAATTAAATATTAATTTTACTTTAATGGAGTTTCAATGTTCGATGGCATACCCGATATGCAACAATAGATTTCTTTGAAATCTTACGTTGCACACAAATAATATAATAATATTATTTTAAATGGTTGTTGATACGTAGCTTTTGTATTGGAGAGAATGAATATATATAACTAAAATATGATTATATATGATTGTTAAACGTTTTTATATTTATCCAATAAATGTTAGAGTCTTAAAATAAGAATGAATCCAATTTTAAGCCTAAATATTCTAATAATCTGTAAAAGGTCGATTAACCGCCTTTTAATGGAGAACACTTTATAAATACACTTTTTGTCAATTTTTTATGTTATATATCACAAAATAAAATCCATCTTTATAATTGCGACATAAAAATTTACTTTTTGTAAATTTTAGTTATTTTTCCGGTTAATTTCATTTTTTAATGAATAGTGAAAATGTTGTATTTTAATTCGAAACCTCTTTTTAATATAATTTGTTTATATAGTTATATTATATTTTTAATTGGTTTTAAAGTGTTATTAGAAAATATTTTTACCATTTAGTCTAATGGTGGTCATTTTAATTAATTTCACTTGGAAATTAGACATAAACAAGTGTCAATCTTTTGATAAATATTGTTTCATAAAAACACGCTATTGGTTTTGACAACGGGAATTAATTATAAAATTAATTAATGAAAATTATATGTTTTTAATTTTTTAAAATTGGCATCATTTTTTAATTTCGAATATCAAATACAGCTTAGTGTGAATTTTTTTTATTTTTCTGAAAAATATCAATTTTTGATGAATAGTGAAACCACTAAGTGATTGTTAAAGAACTGATTTTTAATTTAAATGAAACATTACCGCTTCAATGAATTGAATTTCAAAAATCAGACATACAAGGTTTTCATTATTAAGAAAAATTTGGTTCATTGGGATGAAAATGATTTCTTGGTGAATAGTAATTTTTGAGTTTTAGTAACTACGATTAGAGGTAATTAGGGAAATTTAAGGTAAATATAATGTTATAATAAAATGAAATTACCTTAAAACTTGTCCTTACATTATTGGATAAGTTGTGTACGGCCAAGAAAATCCATGGGTCAATTTGTGGGACCCCATGAAGCCACTTGGGTAAGATAATTACATTAATACCTTTTATTTTAAGTAAAAATAAAAATGTCACAAACATGTATTGTTTTAATAAAACAATTTTTACAAGGGGTTATATAAGTTATATTTTTGTCTATAAATATTCATTAGAATATAAAAATATTTACTACATCATGGAAATTGTTTTATAATTTATAGATATCAAATAAATAAAATTATTTATGACACAATGGTGATGCATTGTTTATGTAATTAATGAAGGATTTAAATAAATAAGAAGATAAAGTTTAAAATAATATCCAAAACTTGTCCAAATCATACTGGATGATTTTATTTCAATCATGGGACACCTTATATTAGAAATTAATAATATTTGGACATTTATAAACCGAAAATCATTATATCATAAAATAATATTTTCTAGATTTCCAAAACATCCTCTCATATCCCTTATAAATAGGCCCCACATCCACCCCATTTCAAACACTTCAAGAGACCATTGGTTCATTCAAAATCTACTCAAATAATCTCCTAATATCCCTATATTCATCTTAGAATACTAACATTAGGCATTTATCACTTAAAGAATCCCTTTTGGTTCAAACCAAGGGGAGTTGCCTGATTTAAAGGTAATGTCTTCTGCTATGTTCTTTTGTTTTATTTAGCTTCTACAACCCCCTAAAACCTTTTTATCCATTTATTTTGTAACACCACCCATATCTTAAATATAATAATATGTTTTTATGAGAAGTATTATAGCTACAAATACAATCACATTATTCTAATTGTAAAAGAACACACTGTTTCTTTGGGAGGCGAATTACTGCCTCATGAAACGATGATTGGTCAATATTCTCTTAACACCTTTCATGGTGGCCGTTAAGATGTCACTATATTTATATATGATATATATTATTATTATGTTTTCATTATGCTTATTTATTTTTCATTTATGTCATACCTTTATGGTTTCCATAATTGGTAAATGTGATAATTTCATTTTAGGATGTGCGGACTACCGCCCCTCAATGTGATATGACCCATTCATTCAATACATGGAACGTATAAAGGATAGAATTTTTGAACATATGTAACATATATAACATATATATTATACTTTAATTATAATATTACTATGTATAATTATGTTTCAATTACATTAAAGTATGAAATAATAATGAAAGTAGCGTTCATGCATATGTACGACTTACTCTCTCCATGAACGGTGCATTTCATTTATTTTCTCTAAATGTTATGTACAATTATAAATAAATATATATACTAGATATATATGATATATATGAAATATAAATGATGAATATAATTATGGAGATAATGGACTCTTATCCACATGCAAAATTTTAAATTATAACATGTTCATTTATGACTCAAGTTCGGAACATCGACAAAATGTCCATTATGAAATCAAATAATTAAATAATTGTTATAGAAAGGTAATAAGTGATATATAAGTATTAATAAACATTAAAAATATTATTAAACAAGTAGAAATTAATTTAAATTTGTCATTCAGGAAGAACAAGGAACATACGAGCGATTCATGTCGGACACATAGTAAGGGATCCAACCTCTCTTCTTCATTTTAAGTACTATCTTTTATGTCTCTTCTTTTAAGATACTCTTTCTTATGTTGGGGGGTGTTATTTTATATTTCTATTACTATAAATTTTATTTTCAAATTATTAGAGACCATATTTTATCTCATCAATCCATTTTTGGATGTTTTAAGTGGCATCGTTAGGCTGCCGAATTTTCTTAAGAGATTTCTTATCTCACTTTTAATTCAGTGTGATTTCCACTATTCGCCAATTATTTATGGCATGTGGTGTATTGTATACTGCCAATTGATATATATTATCTTGATTATATTTATCTTCATGGTGTTCTGTAATTCATTTGGTGGTCATTATCTTTTGGTCATATGACTCGATTGATCAACACGAGGTAAAGGGGTTTTATCTCACTTTGTGTTCCTGTGAGATTAATGCTACATTGTCCACTATTTCATTTTTTTTGTGTATTTACAGCCTATGATTGTATTATTTGTGTTATATAATTTAATTTATGTGTACTTACTTCTTCATTGTATGAACCTTATTTCATGGGGTGTACGTTTCGAAAGTTACCCAAATTTGTAAGGGAACAATTCACCCTCCTCTTTTTAAAAGACTTCTTTTTGTTATGCATTTCACTTTAAATCTTCTTAGGTTGGGATATGTTCTTATATATCCTTATTTATGTATATTTTATGTCCACGTGATGAGATACCCGTTTTACCTCTCTTCAACTCATTTTCTGAATTTTAATGTGATGACGTTATGGTGTCAAATTTCTGTAAGAGAACTTCTTTACCCAATTTCAGTTCTTTGGTTTAAACCTCTACTTCATGATTATGTCGTGCTATGAATATGTGTGAATTAACTATTATTGTTTTAAACATAGAATCTACATCTATTGGGTGTATTTATATTTGTCACACATAATTTAATAATCGATTTATCCTTAATCTAAGGATACCGTCTTTGTAAGGGACTTCGTCTCAATCTCCTTTTATTGAGGCATCCTTTGATTTATAGACGACTTTCTTTTATACGGTGTATAAAACCCTTTTGAAATTTCATTGCATTCAAAGGGAAACTTTTCTCTATAATTCATTTTACTAAATGAAAAAAAGGAATGGTTATTTTCTTTACGTAATCTGTGACAATAACCTTTTCCTCCACCATGAGTATTATCTGATCTGTGTCTTCCTTAACAACCTGTAATGTTTTCGAAAGAAAAATAAATACCATATAATCTTATTATGTATTTTGGTATTAAAAATTGTTTTAATAATGGATTTATTATTTCCAAATCTTAAAATAATATATTATTATTGCAATGTGGGAATGTTATCTATCGTTTATGCATAAATTATGTGTTAGGATTATGTTATGGTTCTTGGGAAATATTTATGAAATCAGGTGGTTCCGTGATAAACTAAGGGCGAGTGAGCTCGAGATAGCTCTGAAATGTATTTGGTAACGTGAAGGAGTTAAAAGATATGTTTTTTTACGAAGATATTTAGGGAATATACTATGATGGGTATTCCAAACATAACAATGAGGGTTAATCACTACGTAAGAATGTTATGAATACCTCAAGTTACCTTTATGTATTCTGATTTCAATGAGTTATTCATGAATATTATTATTTCATGAGGTATTCTAAATTTCTTATGTTTTATTAGTAAATTATGATTTCATTGATTCTTATGTATACATGTACTAAATGTTTTCTTTCTGTATTTTTATATCCCTTACTGAGCTTTTTATACTCATACCAGGTTTTTGAAATGTTTTCTATCACTATCCATCCGAACATGATGTTTTTTTATTTTTCCTCTATATCCATGTTTTCAGGGAATTCTAGTATCTATTGTCTTGGGTGACCTTTGTATTTCTTTTTCCTTATTTTAATGTGATAGTTTTATTGACTAGATTTCTAATGTGGGACTTTAAATGATGTTTCTGAGCCCAATTTTTAAATTGAAAGGACAAAATTCCAAAAATGGGGGAAGGATGTAACATCTTAGGTAAATAAACAATAATAAATTTTCATATTTATTTATATTTGTGAATTAACGATTAATTTTACTTTAATGGGGTTTCTATGTTTGATGGAGTACCTGATACCCAACAACGAATTTTATTGAAATCTTACGTTTCTCACAAATAATATAATATTATTATTTTAAATGGTAGTTAACACGTATCCGTTTTTTTGGTAGGAATGAATATAAATTACTAAAATATGATTATATATATTTGTTAAATTTGTTTACATTTATCCAATAAATTTTAGTGGCATAAAATGTGAATGAATCCAATTTTAAGCATAAATATTCTAATAATCTTTAGAAGGTCGATTAACCGCCTTTTAATTGCGAACCCTTTATAAATACAAGTTTTGTAAATTTTATATGTTATATATGACAAAATAAAATCCATCTTTAGAATCGGGACATCAAAATTTACATTGTGTAAAAAAAATTATTTTTCCGATAATGTTCATTTTTTAATGAATTGTGAAGAATGTTGTATTTTATTTGGAAACCTCCTTTTAATTTAATTTATTTATATGGTTATATTAACACTTGAATTGGTTTTAATGTGTAATTAGAATATATTTTTACCATTTAATCCAATGGTGGTCATTGTAATTAATTTCACGTTGAAATTGGACATAAACAAGTGTCAATATTTTTATAGATATTGTTTCTTAAAAACATGCAATTTGTTTTGACAATGATAATTAATTATAAAATTAATTCATTAAAATTATATGTTCTGAATTTGGTAACATATACATCATTTTTTAATTTGGATTATCAAATATATATTTGGGTGAATTTTTGGTATTTTTCTGAAAAACATCAATTTTTGATGAATTGTGACACCACTAAGTGATGGTTAAAGAACTTATTTTTCATTTAAATGAAACTTTTCCACATATATGAATTGAATTTCAAATATACAACATATATGGTTGTCATTATTATGTAAAATTTGGTTAAATGGGATGAAAATTATTTTTTGGTGAATAATAATTTTTGAGTTTTATTAACTGCGATTAGAGGAAATTAGGGTAATTTAATGTAAAAATAATGTTATAATAATATGAAATTACCTTTACACATGTAATAACCTTATTGGATAAGTCACTAAACACCAATAAAATTCATGGGTAAATTTTTGTGACCCCATGGATCTACTGGGGTAAATAAATGACATTAATACATTTTATTTAAAGTTAAAATAAAAATGTCACAAACATGTATTGTTTTACTAAGCCAGATTTTACATGGGGTTATATAAGTTATATTTTTACTATAAATATTATTTAGAAATCTAAAAATATTTCCTATATCATGGTAATATTTTTATAATTTTTAGACAACAAATAAATAAAATTATTTATGACACAATGGCGATGCAGTGTTTAGGTCATTAATGAATGATTTGAATTAATTAGAAGATAAAGATTAAACTAATATCCAAAACTTGTCCAAATATTATTGGATACTTTTATTTAGAACATTTGACACATTATCATATACATTAATAATTTTTTGACCTTTAGAAACCGGAAATAATTATATAATAAAATAATATTTTCAAGATTTCCAAACGAGCCCCTCCTCTCCCTTATAAAAAGACCCCACTTCCTGCCCATTTCACACACTTCAAAAGCCCTTTGGATCATCCAAAATCTACTAGAATAATCTCCAAATATCCTTATCTTTATCCAATATTCCTTTCCATAGGCATATAGAACTTTAAGAAACCCTTTTCGTTCAAACAAAGGGGAGTTACCCAATTTAAAGGTAATGTCTTCTCTTATGTTATTTTGTTTTATTTAGCTTCTACAACCCCCTAAACTCTTTTTGTTCCATTATTTTGTAACAAAAAAATTATCATAAATATACTAGGAGGTTTTTATGATAACTATTAGAGCTACACTTACACACACCTTTGTCTAATGGTTAAAGAACATACTGTTTCTGGGGGTGGGGAATTACTGTCTCATGAAACGATGATTGTTCAATCTTTACATAATAACTTTAATGGTGGCCATTAAGATGCCAATATATTTATATATGATAGATATTATGTTTAATTGTTTTCCTTATTCTATAGTATTTTTCATTTATGTATTACCTTAATGGTTTCCATAATGGGTAAATGCGATAATTTCATTTTAGGAAGTGCGGACTACCGCACCCTCAAAGTGATATGACTCGTTCATGCCATACGTGGAACGTATAAAGGATAGAATTAATGAAAATATGTAACATATATAACATATATATTATACTGTAATTATAATATAGTAATGTATCATAATGTTTTCATTCCATTAAAGTATGAAATAAAAATGAATGTAGAGTTCATGCATACGTACGGCTTACCATCTCCATGAATGGTGAATTTCATTTATTATCTCCAAATGTTTTAAACTATTAAATATACACATATATACTATATATATATAATATATATGACATATAAATGATGAATATCATTATGGAGATAATGGACTCTTGGCCACATTGAAAATTTATAATTATTAGAAGTTCATTTTGGACTCATCTTCCGAACATCGACAAAATGTCCATTATGAACTCAAACAATTAAATATTTATTATAGAAAGTTAATAAGTGATATTAAAGGAATAATGAAATTGAAAAATAATATTAATAAAGTATAAATTAATTTAATTTTATCATTCGGGAAGAACAAGTAAAATACGAGCGAGTCAAGTCGGACACGTGGTATGGGATCCTACCTCTCTCCTTCTTTTTAAGTACTCTCTTTTATGTCACTTCTTTTAAGCTCCTCTTTCTTATGTTAGAGGATGTTATTTTATATCACTCTTACTGTAATTTTTTCCATAATATTAGATACCCTATTTGATCTCATCAATCCATTTTTGGATGTTTTATGTGGCGTCGTTAGTCTGCCGAATTTTCTTAAGGGATTTGTTATCTCAGTTTTAATTTCGTGACATTTGCATTGTTCGCCACTCATTTATAGAATGTGGTGTATTTTTACTACTAATTGATATATATTATCATAATTCTATTTATATTCATGGTGTTATAAAATTAATTTGGTGGTTATTATCTTTTGGTCATACGACTCGATTTATCCCCACGAGGTAAGGGGTTTTTATCTCACTTTGTGCTCCCGTGAGATTCATGCTACATTTGCCACAATTATCTTTTGTGTAGTGTATGTACTGCCCATGATTGTATTATTTGTGTGATATAAATTAATTTATGGGTATATCATCATTGTATGACCCTTTTTTCATGGGTTGTACATTTCGAAAGTTACCAAAATCAATAAGGGAACCTTTCACCCTCCTCTTTTTAAAAGACTTATTTTTGTTATGCCTTTCAATTTAATTCTTCTTATGATGGGATATGTTCTTATATATCATTATTTCTGTAAATTTTATTTCCATGTGATGAGATATCCCTTTTATATCTCATCAACTCATTTTATGAATTTTAAAGTGATGCCATTAGGCTGTCAAATTTCTCTAAGGGACCTTCTTTTCCCAATTTAAATTCTTTGGGTTAAACCACTAATTTATGATTATGTCGTTCAATGAATATGTTTGAATGAACTATTATTGTTTTACACTTAATATCCACTTATATAGGGTATATTTATATTTTTCACACATAATTTCATTATTGATTTATCCTTAATCTTAGGGTACCGTCTTTGTAAGGGACTTCATCTCAATCTCCTTTTGTTGAGGCATCCTTTGATTTATACACGACTATATTTTATACGGTGTATAAAACCCTTTTGACTTTTCATTTCATTAAAAGGGATTCTTTTCTCTATTAATCTTTTTAATAAATGAAAAAAATGAATTATTATTTTCTTTACGTAAGTTGTGACAACGACCTTTTCTACCGCCGTGAGTATTATTTGATCTATGGCTTCCTTAACAAGCTGTAATGTTTTCAAAAAAATAAATACCATATAATATTTTTTTTATTTTGGTATTGAAAATATATTTTAGAATGGATTTAATATTTAAAAATCTTAAAATGTTATATTCTTATTGCAATGTGGGAATGTTATCTTTCCTTTATGCCTATGTTATGTGTTATGATTATGTTATGGTTCTTGGGAAATATTTATGAAATCGGGTGGTTCCGTGATAATCTAAGGGTGGGTGAGCCCAAGATAGCTCTCCAATGCATTGGGTAAGGCCAATAAGGTAAACTCTAAGGTTTATTATTAGAGATTTAGGGAATATACTGTGATGGGTATTCCAAACGTAACCACGAGGGTTACCCTCTTCATAAGCATGTTATGAATGCCTCAAGTTACTTTTATGTCTTATGATTTCAATGAGTTATTCACAAATCTTATGATTTCATGAGTTATTTTAAATTGCTTATGTTTTTTGAGTAATGTATGATTACATTTATTCTTATGTATAAATGGACTAAATGTTTTCTTTCTGTATTTGTTTCTCCTTTACTGAGCATGTTGTACTCATCCCACGTTTTTGAAATGTTTTTAACAGGTCACGGGAAAGTTACATCATGTGATGATAGCGTCGAGGAAGTGTTAATAAATAATCCATATTATATTTTAAATATGTTTCCATTGATGGAAAAAAATGAATATTGTCTTTTATGTAACCACCTTGTTTAAATGTGGAATGTAATTCATGATTCGTGATCTAATTATCTAAAACTCTAAACCTGAAAAGATACCCAATGTGAATTTTTGAAATAACTCAAGATTAAGTAATGTTTAAGGGTAGGGCCTTATATAAACACTCTCTATATACATTTCAAGATTTTCATTGACATAGTGTATCGATAATTTTAAGAAATTATGGTGAATTTGAGTTTAAGATGATGTGGGCCTCATGTCTATTATTCAGTTAATGGTCGATTCTGAATGATCATATGTAAATGAAAAAATAAATTCAAATATATGTTATTCAAGTTTAGAATAATTATAATTGAAGATACTTATCAATTTAGTCATCAGTTATTCAGTATTAAATTAGTGCATCTAATAATATAGTTTTTTTAATGAATATAAAATTTTCATGTTTTGTTATGTTTATTTGAGAGGAACAAGAAATGTTAGTGGTACATATTTATTAACTTGATATGCAAAATTTTTATATGTCAGTAGTGAAATAAATTTTACATTTAGGATATATTAATAAGGACATAAATGACATTTTGGGTCAGTATTAAGGATTCTTCATCTTAAATTTTATTACGCCACTAAATAAATAATTATTCCCATTTATATAAATTTATTTAAGACACATGAATTTCTATTTAGTTAATTTCCTTGAATCTATGTCGTCACATGACTTCTCTCAAACTTTTTAGATATAAACAAGAGATAAAAATGGCATCAAGTTACTTCATCCACTTGAATAGAGTTTGAATTCATATGATTATTGTACCGGTATCATAAAACACATATTTTTTATCAAAAAACAATAGTTGAAGAGAAATAAAATAGAATTTTATGGTGCGTGTGTGGATGATATATAGGGTTCATCATTTGGTTCCTTCAATCTTTAATAATTTGAAACCTAGTAGAATAAATTGGGATAACATAAATGAATGTCGTATTCTCTAGTTTATTTTTATCATGCATAAATTTTTTATAGGTTATCCATTAATTAATTTGAGAATTATTATTCCCATTCATATGTTCAAAGTAGATCTGGTTCAAAAAATATTAAAAAATTGATATAGAACCCTTCCATTTTCTACAAAATTTAGTTTGATTATTAATTTCTTAGAGACATGCAGAGAGATCCCTTTACATCAATAAGTTTCTATCATCATCTTATTATGAATTAGGTAATATTTTATAAATACTAAATATATTTTATTCCAAACTTCAATTACTTAAACATGCATTTTAGTTTTTTATCACAAAATTTGAATCAATTAGTGTTTTTTTTTGTGGTTTATTATGATATGATGGATATTTTGGGACTATAGTTTCAGTAACCTCACCTATAATCATTATAAAAGTATATTGGTTTATATTATTGGATATGTTGTTCTGATAAGACATAAAATAAATTTAGTTCTGAGATATGTAGTGTAATTCACCCACATAAGATTTAAGTGAATTATTTTCTCTTAATGAATTTTTTTTATTAACATAAATTGATTTTTGATAAGATTTATTGGGGGTTAATGGGGCGGTGAAACTATATAATGGAGATGTATGTTTTATAATTATTCATAGTATTCTAGTTATAAGGATACTACATAAGGTTGCTTGTGATAATTCTGGTTTTTTCATGAGGTATTTTTTGATAAGTTATTATGTTATAATTTTAAAGATATAGTGAATACATGTGATATTAAAAAACTTATAGAGTATATAGATAATAAATTGAATTTTTATTCTCAAGTTTATTATGTATATTTTTTATGATCATTGGGATGTAATGACAAATAGTTGAAAGTGATTATGATATATGATATTTATGTCTCTATAGTTTTATTAGGCTTCACTCATGGGCCTATACTAATCTAAACATGGACATTTACTTGTATTCAATTCCATATACTTTTGATAAGAAGGTATGGGTTCCTAATATACTATCAACCATTATGAATGACAGGCATGTGTGGTAGAATTATTCCTAACATTTAAAGACCTACTTTATTGATGCAGTTTTTAGGTGTGATTAATTTTTTGAAAACTTGAGACAATAAGTATTAATTTCATATAGGTTTACGTTGGATGAAATTGATTTGGAATCATAATTCGTAAATTATTATGTGATGACAGGGATGAAATTATTTGGTTGGTAATTAAATTTTGTTAATTTTGTATTATGTTGATATGATCATATTTATTAGTATATAAATTTCGATTATTTTATGGGAAGAGTAAATGGATAATATCATTAAAATATACTTATGATCTTGGATAAATATTAGATAATGATCACGATCATTATAATATTGATGAAAACCTAGGTTTTATGTAGTTATAAATTTATTTTTATCATTTATTCACATATACGAGTGGGTTAAATATATTTCAACTATAATTTTGAGCGATAATCCGTGGAATTTGTAGTTATTTACAATGATGTAATGATGCAATGATAAATATTTGAAATGAAACTATGACTGATTAATTAATCATCTCCATATGGAATTGATATATTCTAAAAAATATATTTAAATCAATGTTTATAATATGATGTGAATTATTTATTTTCCTAACAATCACTTATCAGTGGTTTTATATTTATGGTTATGGTATCTCATGTTTTTTTAATAAACATTCCTTTCAAAAGAGATCTAAAATTGACATTTAGGGTTTCAAGTGATTAATAAATGAAATATATTTTATATTGATATATTGGATATCCTTAATAAATTTCAATTAGTAGAAATACATGTGTTTCACACTAAAAATATTTTTTCCTCATTTAATTTATTTACATCATTTATTTTTGAGTATCTATTGTTTATCTCTTCCTATAGTCTAAAATGCATTGAATTTTTATATTTTTTGGATTGTAGTTCACATTTCATAGTCCTACGAACAATTGTTACTCATATTGTAGCAGCTATGTGACATGACTACATATTATCAAGATCTAATTATATGGCTGGAACATAATGCACCATTCTCTATGTACTCCAGTGATGAATGCATGGTTTGTTCAATATTGAATAAAAAACATGTGATATCCTAATGTTTCAATTTTGGGGAGTCCCTATTCTTTCCCCACTTAAATTAAATCATGGCCCTCAGACCTCATTCACTTATTCGCATGATAAAGTGCACATGGATCCTAAATCGTCCCTCTGTCCCTACATTCCTCTCCTTTTGATGGAAATTACTTGGGGTTTATTTATGATTTGAGTCCATATAATCAAATTATGACACCATTTATCTTCAATTTACTCCCCATTCCCTATTTCATCATGTGTCATCTTATCCCCATGTTGTGTTCCTCTTTGGATTAGCCTTAATCAAAAGGGTTTGTTTCTAATAAGTTACTTTTAGTACCTAGGTATTGTGAGTCTGTCTATGAAACACTTTGTATCAAAATTCATCAAGTAATATGATTTTATCTTGATTAAGGTATGTTTTCTCTAATACATAACTCTTTAAAAATTTAGAACCCTGATTTCTTGGATTTAACCCATATTTGAAATGCCTAATGGTATGTAAAATAATTTTTTATAAAATTATTTAAATTGGAAACAACATTTAAATTTTATTAATTATAATTTCAAGGGCCTATCATTTAAAATATTTGATTTAGGTCTCATTATAAACTATCGATAACACTAATTTTAAAAAAATCACATATGGATTCTATTAATGGATATCAAATTATAAAAGGTTTTATAGTTGTATAAACTAATCTTTAAAAGAAACACTTTGTTTTTAATGGTGTTATTGGACAGTAATGAATGTGGGTTGAGTTTTATTTATGTTGATATTTCATGTTAGTTGTGTGTTTGGTTTTAAAAAAAATTATAACTAGGTTTCCCAAATTATATTAAGAGGCCCCGTTGGAATATTCTTAAATAATTTTAAAGGTCACCATGAAGAATTCCCCTTTTTAGGTTTTGAAAAGTGTAATGTCTTATATGTTGAATTCTCTAAAGGGGATATTTTATTATTTATTCTTATTCGAAATGAAATAGAGGGGTTGTTTCTATGAATTGAGTTGAGATGTGAGGGTGTGTCTATTATTCATGGTAATGTTGTTTTGTAATGACTAACAATCTCACCACTATTTTTATGTCAAAATAAGAAATTGGTTGTTCGGTGACACCTCCATTTATGAATGCTATGCTAGTTCAAGATCATGATCTAAGTACAAACCATCAGATTGAATATGGTCTACTTTTTTTTATTTTATCCCATAATTAGGATGGGTAGTGAAATGTTGACTTTTATCGAAGTTTGATGTTATCTAGAATCGTCCATATTTAGTAATTTTTATTATCATGTCCTATTTTGTCCCCTATGTTCCTAGGTTCCCATGAAAATTTTATTCATTTAAATTTGATTTGTGTGTTTTTATTGTTCCACAAATATTTATTTTTTTCTAAAATTCCATGAGGATTTTCTAAAACATATTTTGAACTAATTTTATTTCTTTAAATCATGATCCTTTAAAGTGAATTTAATATTAATGATTATATTAATATATAAACAGGATAGCTAAAAATTTTCTTTGAAATTGTTTTATTTAATAAAATATAACAATTTGTTTTATAAAATGGCATATACAAGATATTTATTTTTCTTATGGATGACTGCCAAAAACTAATTTTATAAATGCATTTTTAGACTAGATTGAAATGGTGTTCCTTTTTAATGATTATGCATTTGGTGTATGGAAGATACCTATTAGGCCTAAATTCTCACACCTATTGAAATTTCATGTTCTATTTCAGATCTTTTTTTCCCATGGATTATGCTTGGGTTGTGGTTGTATGGTTACTCATAGAGTCGCAAAGAGGTATCTTTGATTTTTTTATTTTCCATTATTTCATCTGTGAAATCATCCATCCCTATTTTCCTTAAATTCTCTTATGGGTGGTTTTTATACATTTGGTGGTGTAGATGATCAATAAATGGGGTTTTTGATTTCATGGGAGTTGGATGAAATGTTGAGTTTTATTTATTTATTTTCTCTTTATACCTATTTATTTGATTCTTCATGAGTATAAAATTTATAGATGAATCACTGTAGATTTTGTTTGTAAATTTTAAGCTATTATTTTGAGTTATTTAGTAGAATAAATCATCCCAATGTGTTTTTTTCTGATTTCTTAGTTCTTATTTTCAACATAGTTAGATCGTGAACACCCCTTGGGCCTTTCCATGGACTGGTTTGGGCATCCAAAAGATTAAAAATTTTGGATAGTTCAGAAAAAATTAGTATTATATCATAGGTTCTTATATGACACTATGTTTATGGAGAACCATTTAATGTTTTTGGGTATCTGTTAGATTGAATATTTGACTTTGGAACACCATATGTAAGTAAATAATGAGTCTGTATAACTCTTTTACATTTTATACCTTGATTTTTGAAGTAAATTCGTGTTTTAGTCATGATTTTTATGTTTCTATAATTTACTTCTGATATGTTAATTTTTTCTTATATTCTGTCTTGGGGGATGATAAGGGTAGTGAACTGGTGGTACATGGTTAGATATCAGGTTTTGGAAAGTCATATGAATCCTGATTACATGATTTATTATGAATCATAGTACTAGTTATGTAGTTTCAACATGGTCCATTAATCCATGTTTCCATATAGCACATAGATACTATCCCACCATTCAATTATGTGTTGGACTTATTTTGTTTTTAATTAATTATTTATCATGTCAATATTATGTTTTTTATATATAACTTCAGTTTTAATTTTCAAATCATGGTTCTAAATGCTAAGGTTATTATTTTTCAATGTAATAAATGAGTTTACCTAAATTTATTTAATGAAAAACTAGGTCTTTGGAATTCTTAAAATCTGGTTTTGATAAGGGTTCAATTCCTTCATAAATAATATTATGGGGAATATCTATTTTAATATTTGGTGTGTGAAAGTTTAAAGGTTCATAAAGGTTATTTAGTAGAAGGGTGGTTTCAATGATGATATTTTCATTTTCAAAATAATTATTTTTTTTCCTTTAGGTGAGATGAAATTATTTTCATAATTTAAATATTTTTAGACATTGTAAGTAATGGTTAATTTTTAAATATAGTTAAGGGTTTGTTATCCAAAAATATTTATATTCATTTCTATAACTACAGTTTATAAATAAATGGGCAGTTTATTTAAAGTGATGGAAGATGGTTTTAAATTTAATTACATGAAATTTTAATGAAATTTTAATATTTTTTAGTTAAATGTTTTCTAAGTTTTTTTATTATAAATGAAATTTAAAAGAAAAAAAATTAATTTTCAATTTTTGGTAATCAAAAATTTTAAATTTTTATATAACAATCATTTTGATTTTAAATTCTAGTAAAATATTCAAAAAAAATATTTTGGAAAATAATATTTTTGTTATTACGTTGGAATGTGGGAGATTAATTCATATAGGTTATATGTAATTATTTTTTTGGGTTTATAATTTAAAAAAGTAACTTGGGGAAGGTTTTTTCTTTTAAAAGGGTGGAAGTTATTTTATGGTGTGATAGTTTTTGGAAAAACGTTTCAAACATTTGACATGAAATTAATGGTTTTTATAAAGGGAAGAATAATTTTTTGAAAAAAGGTGTTTTGAAATTTTATATGTGTATTTCTAAGAACATGTATTGATGTAATTTGAATTTCGTTGATTTTAGTTAATATATCTAGTTTATTTGAGCCTCTTACATATGATCCTTTTCTTTTCCCTCCCATATGTTTTAGAAATAATTAGATGAATTTCATACCAATAGAATGGATTCTATCCATTTTTTTAGGGTATTCCTGTTTTAGTATGCTGATGGTTATCTATTTTGTTATTTTTTCATGTCAATACTTGGATTATTTAGATTTTATAATGTGATATTTGGCCCATTATAATCATTGTATTTTTACATGAATTATCTTTGTGGAACGTTGATCATTTCAGATATATTATTTCTTTAGGTACCAAAAGATCCTTTTTTCCCACAAGGATGTTAGACTTGTTATTTTTTCCATTTATGATTGGATGGGATTTAAAAGTCTTGGTTGTGTTCTACGATAAAAGGGATGAGTTTAACAACTAGATTAGGTTACATCCTAGATGGGTCCTTTGTTATTCAGATGAGTTCATTGGGTTTTGGAGTTTTTGGATAGATTCCCCATGTTACTTCCACATCAACCACTATTATAGGGCTATAATTTTTTATTATATTTTGAGAATTTATTTTTTGAGGTAATTATAGTCATGTAAAGTATTCTCCCAAATTGATTGGCTTGGGTCTCCATGGTTAATGTGATATCTATCATTAGATCACATTATTAGTGTAATATTTAAGATCTAGTAAATATGGATTACTATTATGGTACTTCTAAATTTAATTGGTTTCCATTTTAGGTCTTTTCAATTTTTTAGAAAATTTATCCCCTTTTAGTGATTTTAATCATTCTTGTTTCTAAGAATGAATTGTTTTTTGGAGAGTTGGTGTATTTTTAGAAATCTAATATGTTAGGGAGACCTCCATTTATGATCATTTTGCGGGGGTTTAACTACATTTACCATTAATGTGCCTTTCATATTGTAATGATGCAAAATTATTGGGTGGGGGCCTGTGTATTGATTATTTCCCCAAAACTCCCACCAGAGGATGGGTGTTGATCGTTGGTATCTAATTGTGTCTTTGGTTATTTCATCAAGATTTTTTGAGTTTCTTTGGTAAACACACCATGCCCTTTTAGTTAGGGTGATAGTTGGGTTATGAGGTTGTCATTTATGAATTCAGCATTTTTCCAACATTGAGGTGCCTTAAATTTGTTTTGATTCATTGTTAAACTCTATTAAAGTACATTATGGTTACATATAATGAAGTAATTAGACAATTTTGGTGTGTCCCATTTCAAAATTTAGTATAGAGTCATCAATCATGGGTCGTAATTTAAATTAATCATCATGTTTCTTGAATCATAACCTTAGTATGATGGTTTGACTGCATTTCCTATTTAATCCACCATTTTATTTGAGTCTCTGTAAAGAAAAAATCATTATGGTGGGTATAATTGTCACACCATTACCATGGTTTTCCTCCATTATTTTATTTTTTTCATTATTTTATTTCTTTTATTTATTTTTGAGTCTCTATTATTTCTATGTCTATATAGAAAAAATTACCATAATGTTTGTGGTTTTTTGTTGTACAGTTCTTGTTTCAGAGTTTGGCGCATAATTAGTATTATCTATGTATAAATTAGTTGATAGGTCTATTACTTTTAAATTTTCTAATTGCATTGTTATAAAATGGCATTTTTAATAATGTGGCTTTCCTATAAGCCATGGTCAATGTCCTACAATGACAATTTCTCAATCGGATCATGGTTTTTCTAACTATGCAATATACCTAGGTTTTAATTTTTGGGAATTCCTATTTTTTCCTTCATTAATTAAATCATAACCCACCCGCACCCCCAATTCATGCGATGTGCCACCTAGGGTAGCCCCAAATGTACCTATTATCATTCATTCATTTCCCTCTAATGGTGATTCTATAGGATTTATTTATGATTTGATTCAAGATTACTATAGTATAGCCTCATTCCTCTTCTATTTCATTCTTCTTCCTCATTTCTACTAGTTTTTTTATTACCCCATTGTTTTTTTACACATTGACTAAGCCCAAATTGGATGGTGTGTTTCTTAATAGTGATTATTTGTACCTAGAACATGTGACTCATTCCATGAAACCATTTTCGATGTATTTTTTTAAAGGGATATGATTTTATATTTATTAAGGTTGGATTTCTCCAAGGTATAACTATTTATATTTATTGAACCATGGTTTCATCTATTTAACACATGTTATAAATCCTTAATGAGTTATACATTATATGTCTATGAATATTTTGAAGGAGCAACCCAAATTATACTTTGTATCAATAGAATATCATGGCCCCTTATTATAAAACACTTGTTATAAAAATATTTTTCCACTTTTGGGCACACCAAATGATCGATAAAATTCTACAATGTATTTTATTAAGGGATTTAAATTTATAATTGATTTTTATATCTAAAAAATAATTTTAAATGAACACTCTTAGTTTCTATGGGTGTTCTCATATAATAAATAATCGGTTTTAGTGGTTTTATGGATATCGAGATTTCATTTTGGTTCTATCTATCATTTTCAATGTGTGTAAAAATAATTTGGTTTCTCAAGAGATATTATAAGGCCTGGTTGGAACTTGTTTAAATGGTTTTAATGGTCACCCATGAATAAATCAATTTTTTGTTTTGAAAATTGATATGGTTTATTAATTGTTTTCCCCTAAGAGTGGAAGTTTATTTTTGATTGTTTTTCACAATAAAATAGAAGGGGTTGTTTCTATTAAGGGTTCTTAGGGGATCAAATGTTTTTTTTCTTGATTATGTTTTATTATGATTTACATGAGCGCCTCTATTTTTATTTAATGGGAATCCATTGGATGTTTAGAAGTAACTCTAGGTAAATATGATATACTAGGTCCCAATCATACTCTAACTAGTAGCCATGAGATATACTATATTCTTCTTATGATATTGTGCTTCTTGGTTAGTCCATGTATGAAAATATCGGGTTTTAAGATAGGTGGTAGTTAATTGAAATCAGTCATATTTTTTGGTTTTATAGTCGTGCCCATGTTTATCCAAAAATATCTTAAGTTCCAATAATAATTGTGATTTTATTTTTTATGATGGCTTGTGACTTTTTCATATGGTCCATGAATTTCATATTTTATAAATTCAATGACGATTTTTATAAAAAAATTGTGAATTTTATTTTCTTAATTTATATCATAATTTTATAATGTGAATTTAAAAATTATTTATTCTATTAAAAGATTTTTAATTCATGAAAGTCATTTCAAAGTGCTTGTTTCGTTTAATAAAAATGAATTTTATGTTTTCAAAAAATTATTAGAGTTGATATTTATATTTAATGTTATCACCTACCAAAAACATATTTAAATTATGTATTTTTAAACTAGAATGAAACGTTTTTCTTTTTTAATTATTAGGTATGAGAATGGGGAGGATACCTATAGTGACTTTATATTTTTTAATATTCTCATTTCGGGTTATTGTTCAACTATTGGTTACCCATGGATCATGCTTATTTTTAGGTTTGATGATGATTCATATAGTCACATGGTGTTATATTTGTTATTTTGTTTTATTTAGTTTCCCTTATGGAATCATCCACATTTTTTTTCATTCCATTGCATTATATGTAGTTCTTATGCATGTGGTGTAATGGATGTTGAATAATATTTGTGGTTTCTTGCAAGTGTGATAAATGTCAGAGTGATTTTTTATTAATGGATTATTATCTTATTATACATGAATATTTTTTTTTTGGAATTGGAATCCCATGTATGTATGCATCATGGAATAATTTTCAATAAAATTTCCACATAAATTTTAATTTATTTTATTGGAAAAATAATTCTCATTGAGTTTTTATGATTATTATGTTCTTTTATCTAGCCCATGGGGATTAGGATGCTGTCTAGGCATTATAATAATATTTTTGGGGTGTTTGGTGGATGTAAAACTCATGTTGGTTTAGGGGAATGTGCCTCATAAGCCTCTTATGTTGATTAATATTCTTTGGTATAAGTGAATGATAATAATACTAATTTTTATAAATTTTAAGAGTAAAAATTCATGTAATTTGATAAATTAGCATTCATATATGATGAAATGTTTGAGATTGAATAATGATTTTGATGATTTTTAATGGGTTGATTAAGACCCACTTATGTATTGTGAATATATGACTATTTCAAATTTTTACACTTTCTCTATTTATTAATAATACTTTATATATATATATATATATGGGTAACTAGTTATATTTCATGGTTTGTTGTTTGATTGGTTGTTAATTGAATGTCTGTGTTCTTTTTTTGAAAGAATTTATATGGGAGTATAGATATGGATGGGTCATGTAATAATCATGATTCCCACTATATACTAATTTTGGGGAACCTCAATTTTTAATTCCAATACACCATGGAATTAATTTTTGAATGCATTGGAATTCATTTGTTTCACAATTATGAATGGTAACATTGTTTGATATTTTTTATTGAGATTGTGGAACTGTTTATACAAAATTTATGAATCTACATATCGTATTTACTAATTTACATATATTTTTTAAGTAAAACTAAATTTTATTTCTATCTAAAATGAAAATAACTGTAAAAATATTTGTCTTTAAATATCATACTGGTTGTGAAATTTTTTTCCCAAGTAAAAAAATAAATAAATGTGGTGCAGCTCTAATAATACGAGAATTTATCGACGAAGAAAAATCATATAGTTAAGGTTTCACTACAATTATTTTTTACATAGTATATTTAATGATGACTTTATTTATTAATAGTTCTCAAACTACCACAAAAACATGTTTCCACAATGCCACCATTTAACAGCGCTAAAGAATTCACTAAAAAGTGTACTTGTAACTCCATTAAAAAAAGAGATGTTAATAGTACCCCTCTATTAGCTCTTTTTAGTGTTGTTAAAGGGGCCCCATCTATGAGTGGTTTTTTTGTAGTGATGATATAGGGAGGTCATTATCAATTCTTTTTTAATAGCATTGATAAAGGGTATATTACAAAAATTATATATACTTAATTATAAATATATTATTAAAATATAAATTTAATATATATATATATATATGTTAAAATGGTTTAGATGCGTATACATAAACATTTACATTTAATATAGAATATATTTAGTTAAAATGGATTCTAAAATAATTAAATATACTATTAATCAATAATTTTACTATTTATTATCGACTAATTGTTATTTAATAATAATTTAAAGACACAAAAATATCAGAAAATTAATAAAAGATCTAAAATAAGGAAAAAAATAACTCAAACTTCAAATGGATATATGTTTTTATTATGGGGTCTTTTTGAGCTCTACCACATATCAATTTGAATACTGTGATGATATCTATGAATTAGTGACAGAATGGAACCTTCTATCACATTTTTGAGGCCCAAATATTCCCAAAAGGCCACATAAACAGAGTTTATAGTCGGGATACATAATTTTTTTAATAATTGAATGATATTTAGCCTTGTTTTTTGGTATTTTACCCTTTTTTTAGTTTGGACTAAATTTATTCCTAGTTATTATATTTATATTGATATTATGGATTTAAAGTTTGTCCATTTTTCTCAATTTTCTATTATTTATTATCAAATATATAACAATATATTCATATTTTTGCTATATTCACACATAAAAATTTAATTTTATAAATAAAAAGTTTAACAGATTTACATATAATAGATATTTGTCAATATATAAGGTTTATATAAATACAAACTAATATCAATTTTATTTATAATACAAATATATGAATACTTATATACCTATGCGCGTGTGTGTCTATTTGTGTGTGCCTGTATTAAAAAACTGGGATATATTATCTATATATTATAACATATGTATATACATATTAGTATATAATATATGTAAATAAATATATATATGTATGTATAATTATACTTACAGATACACATATATAATATATATGTGTGTGTGTTATATATATATATTTATTTATTTATAAGCACAAAAAAACATATTTTATAAATGTATTTAATACCAATTTTATAAATATATATTAATATACGAATCATATATGGATAAAAAATATAACTATATATATTTAAAGAAATAGATATAAATATATATTAACATATATTAATATATGAATGAATATATAAATATATAAATATAAATAACTATATAAATATTAATATGATAATAAATTTATAAATATATAAATATAACTATCTAAGTATAAAGTTATTACTTTGGATGATGTGAGAGTTGAAGAAAAGATGGTTGTTGAGAAAGATATTGAGAGGCATGATGCAGACAGGGTTTGGATAGTGGATTATGCATTGGCATCTACTGAGGGTTGTGTTGTTATGCATTCAATTCCCCTGATCACTAGGAAAAGAGGTGCATGGTTTTACTTGAAAAAATAAACGAGGGTTCACAGTTAAGTGGTGATGATGCTAAAACCTATATTTGGTGATGTGGGCGAGATTTTCCACTGAAAGGAAGCTATGGGTTTGTTCAGATCAGGCTGAAGACGGCTATAGTTTCTGAGGATGTTACTTTTAATCATGTAAGAAAGACCATATGTTATGACAGGTCAAGTGTGCCCAAGGAGTGACCGATCTCACGGTGGATGAAGGATCCCAATCCCAAGTCCATGGACGGTCTGGATGGAAATATCCACCTCGTTCAGTTCACTTATGACCTCGAGATCAGCAATATAAAGACCTTCAAGGTGGTGGATTCTGGTGACTTGGGCCTGGTGGACATGGCCCAACTTAAAATTTCAACAAACCATGGGAACCCTAACCACACCTTCATCTACCGGCTGCAAGTGCATTGTCGTGAACTAATATCCCTTCGAGTACTCATTGCACAACCCTGACCCAGTTGCACCACTCAAAGTCTCTACTTTTAGTTCTCAATTTTCTATTCTTTATTCATGTCTAGGTGACCAGTTGTATACAGGTCCCCCTCATGGCTATGTTATTTAGCCTTGTTTTTTATACATTTAAACAACCCCATTGCGTCATTTGAATTTTAGTTCATTTATCTCATTAAATTTCATTTCAAAAAAAAATCATATAATGTGACTCCTTATGTGTTGATGTGGATTTGGTGTATTGACATGAGATTTTGAGAATTATTATGATGATAATGATTTATTATGATGAAAACGTGAACAAATAATGCATATCATAAATAAAATAACTAGATAATTTATTTTTCTTATGCTAATTTAAATATTAAAAATTTAATGATTAAATTGTTTGAAAAAAAAATTATAAAAAATAAAACATGTATCTTACGATAATTGTAATAGTCCTACATATATATGTGACCTAATAGTTTGTCAATCCATTGAATAGCCTCATCTTCACCTCCAAAAATGTCAAGGTATTCATTTCATTGTGATGGCCTAAAACGAACATTATAGATAATATTACCTCAAAGAATAACATATATAGTCCATAACATAATGAAAAAACGTGGTTGTGATGTATAATTTATATAACAACTTAATAACTTATCATAGCCAAAATGGAATAATAATAACATAAAAAAACATTGTAATAATGATTTCGTGTACATACTATATAAAATTTTTTCCCAGTATAGTCATAACACAATAAATAAATAAAATAAAAACTTGGTCATTATTCAACCTCATAAAATTTAACACAATCTGGTTGTATTACACTACTATTTTCCCACTAACACTCATCATATTCATGCTCCTATGCCATATTGTTGTCTATTTACTATTATAAAATTTTTTATAATGAAATATGTGCTAGGGTACATATATGTTTCAATATCGATGAAGGATTTGAGTATGATAAGTTAGTAACCACCACTAAAAATCCCTAAACATGTAGAGTAATATCCATATGTATATATGTTTTTTCCGACGTGACAAAATCCAATAATAAAAAATTTCACCCCATCAGAAGTCCTATCAAAAAGCCAAAAATCATGCTAAAATTGTTGAAATTGATAAAATATTAATGTATGTTTCAATATGTATTTAAGAATACCATTCTCTCTAACCATACTATTTTCAACCAATATTAGTGTGTATATCATATTGGTTACTCAATAGTTCATGATAATAGTTTGTTCACATTTGAAACTAAAAAATTTACCTTTTTAGTCCACATGTCATGCTAACTCTCAAACATACATTTTAATCACCTAGGAGTCCACATTCCACACTACACCCTAGCCTATAATGAGAAGATCATCTATTTCACATGTCACAATAATCCCTTGGCCTACAATGAAATGACTCCCTTTTCCACATGTGATAAATTTCCCTAGTCTATAATGTAATGATTCCTTGATCCACTTGTCACACTAGCCCCTATACTATAATGCAATGTCCCTCTAGTCCATATTTCATTCTCACCCACTATCATATAATGAAATGACCCCTTGGTGGACATTTTTGGTTGTTCTTCAGACCCAAAATCACATCAGGTCCCCTAACCCATTCTTATATATGCTCCCCTAACCCATATTAAAATCTTAACCATATATATAACATAAAAGTGTAAAATATGTTATAAAAAAATTTCAATTTATCAAATCCATAGATAATATAATCATTAATATTTTTAAAACAATCTCTTTATCCAAGCAATAAAAAATTTATAAAATATCTCTTAGTGCGGTTTAACACCAATATTAAATAACAAGTTAAAATTTATATAATATTTAAATAACTATATATAGTTTCATCAAATGGAATAATTGATTGGTTATCCCAATATCATTTCATACCTGAAAAAATGGATCTTTTTGTTTTTTTTCAATACATGATTTAGTTCATAGTTATATTTATATCTTGAATTCCAATTAAGATCCAATTTTTTTTATTTCTATATTCATTCATTAAATAATTTCAACATAGTATTGTTTAAAGATCTGTTGGGAATTTTGGAGGGTCAATGTTAGTACTCGAGACTATATGAATTTAATTACTAATTTATAAACACCATGGAATCCCCTTTATATAATTTATATTTATTCTCAAACTCCACTCATATACCAACACGTTAAAACGAAATAAAATATTTTGGGTTTCCTACTTCATACGATGATCATATCTCATATATAAAATATCATCATCTTAATGCAGTACATCAAGTCAAATCTAAAAATCCTCAGTCAAAAACCCCATAATCCCTCTATAAATCAGCCAAAATTATAAAGATGTAGATAATAAATATAAAACCAAAACGATTACCTTTCCATCATTAATAAAAATTTATTTTATTTGGAATATATATGTGTAGTTTGGTGATAAAAATTTTTATAACATTCTTATCCAATAGTTAAATTTGGAACCCGACATAGAAGTTATATGATGGATTTGTCCAAACCTTGTATACATTTTTTACTAGATTTATTTTGTATATTTTGGTTTTCTACCTAATTCCCATTATGTAAGTAACCAAAATGTATATACAAATCAAAATTAAATCTACAACTGAATCTTATTTTTTAAATACCTTGTTTTATATTATACCAAGAAAATTACTTTTTATGATAAAATTTTACTAACATACATATTTTTTAAAGGGTAAGGTGCATGACCTCTTGGTTAAAGAAGATAAAATAAATAGACAAATGGAGGAGAAGAAATGATATAATCTTTCCAAAACAAAATCAAGGACTCACCCAACTCAATTATCATAATAATTTCTTATTAGTTTTTTTAATTAATTTAAATAAAATATTTCATGAACTATTTTAAGTAATATTTTTAGAATTTTGAAAAATAATTATACAATTATGAAACATGAAAGAATAAGTCTATGATTAAATTTATAAATTTTTCCTATATTTATTGGAATAAAATTTTAAAAACAATATTAATTCATTATTACATCGAAAAAATAATAAATGATTCAATTGAAAAAATATACTTAATTCATTATAAAAATTTTATGGCAATAACATGAATCTTATTTTTAAATTAAATAACATTAAACACTATTTTTCACTTTATTTAAAGACTTATACCTTGCTTATATTTATTGAAATCACAAAACCAGTTATTTGTTATTGAATTGAAGAACATATATCTTGTTTAATATTAAATCAATCAAAAAATAATTATTTTTTCATAATTAAAAGGAATGTTTCTTATTTATTATTTTGGAAATAAAACAACTAATATTTTGTTTGTAGATGATGAACATAACATCATCTTATTTTTCATGTAATTACAATTAAAATATTATGTGTTTAATTGAAGCATGTGTAATTTTTTATAGATTTTAATATATTATTTTCATTAAATGAAACACATTTTTCCTAATTATTATACAAGTAACAAGAAAAATATTATACCCATGATGGTAATCATCATTTATAGGTTGGATATTATGTTCTTAATTAAATAACATATTAATTAATTATTTTTTTAAAACTGCTAAATAAATAATATGTGCTTCATTGAAGAAAACCCCCCATTTAAGACTTCAATAAATTTACCAAATACATATTATATGAATAAAGTAATAAAATATATTTTATTTCTTTATGGTATCCCCGAACAAGTTCTTTATGTTCATTTAAAATGTATATCATTTGTTTAGTTTTAATAAAATCATTAAGAAATTTATTTCATATATTACAATAATTTATATGTACAATGTTTATTTTTTATGAAACACATAACATATATTATGAGACGTATACCAAACCTTTAATTGATTGATAAAAATTAGACACATAAAAAAATAATTAAAACAGTTACTTTCAATAAAAATTGTGTGTTTTATTTTTATAAAACAAGTTGTCTTCAATTTTTTATAAACAGATATAACATATTATGATCATGATTAAAAAATTTATAAAGAGGTATGTTATAGAAAAAATAAAAAATATCACCAATGATAATTAATAAAATAATTATTCCCTCATCATTTCAATAAATGAAAATTTGTTCAAAATACATTATGAAGAAACACTTATATATGGTTTTATCCACAAACACTATTTTTATGGATTTCCAAATAAAAGAACTCTTTTAGGTTATGTGAGAATCATCACTTAAAATCCATCCTAATAGACAACTAAAAATGTCAAAATATAGTAAAAAACTTTAAAATTAAAATATCAAAGACTCAAATATATCAACAAAACTCACAAATTCCAAATAAAAAACATGAAAAAACAAGTATAAAATGGTTTTTCACGTCAGTTATATTATAATTAATGTGATATCCATTTATTCATAATTTTATTTCTATTCATCCTCTACACAGTAGACATGAATAGAAATTAGGATGAAAATATGAAAAAAAGTATAAAACAATTTGAAAAATTAGAAAAACAACCAACAAAACACACATACAATTAGAACTTTCATGTTAATAGTATAAATAAAGATAAATTAAAATCCAATAAAACTTGTGAAATTATTCCCCAATTTAGTTTAAAATTGTATCAACTCATATGCTATGTATGGGATATGATCTTAAAAATGAAACAAATGAAATGGAAATCATTTAACATGTATTCTGAATAAAATTAATAAAATATTAAGGAAAATGTTTACCAATAAATATGACCTTTTGGAACATTGTAGTTGTACCGGTTTAAATTTTTTCTTACATGATCATTAAAACATATTATCCACATTAATTTTTCCTTATTGTTTTTAAAAATGTTTTTAAAAGGTTTTTTCAATTCAAAATAACAGTTTTATGCAATATATACAAAATTTAGTAGTTGTAAATTAAAATTCACCATTTCATTTACAAATATGAACATGGAGCACTTTTTTCTCGTCGTCTCTCTAAATAACATCCATTATCGATTTGAAAAATAACATATATAAAATAGATTTCAAATTCATTATAATATAAAATGTATTAATGAAATAAAAATTAAGTTTCCAATAACTTCATAAAATTTTCACTCACCTCACCAGAGATAGAACATATCCAGTAAAGATCCTTATCCCATGAAAAAAAACACTAAACATCAAAGTTCCGTTGATATAATAGAAAATGTAATATTAGTGGTTATAATTTTAATGGATATATAACACCTTTTGAGATATATGCTTAGTACTCTTGATGATAAAGAAACATCTAAAACTAAATAATTGCATTCATTTGAAATCATTGAGAAATAGAAACTATTATATATACATCAGTAATTGTCCTCTATATGGTGAAATATAATATTGTTCAATAAATACATATACTTTTGTCTTGTCACGATCATTACAACTTGTATAAATACACCTAATAAAAAACAAACATATGTAAAAATTTTCGATAAATTAAATGTAAAAAAATATTTATGTTATGAATTACATGTAAAAAAAATTGCATCATTTGTTTCCCAACTGATCTATAGTTACAACATCCATGATATCATTTTCTAAAATATCCATAGTCATTTCATTCCCATAAATTTTAACTTAAATTGTAATCTCATAGACATCCAACAATACATTTAAATATGTCAGAAATATTTCAAGACTATTATAATTTGTATGTGATGTCATTAACCATTGTATATTTTTTTCTCAATACAGTATTTCATTATCTATAATGTATTGCTGTAAAAAATTAAATAAATATAGAAACATTAAAATTTTAAAAAAAATCACTAGAAAATGAAAAAAACAGATAAAATATGCACATACCTTTATTGTAATATGTCGAAAAAGTATAAATAGATAATTTAAAAAAATTTCGATACATTTTACAACTATAATCACCTCATGTTTATGTAAATGTATTCTGGTTGTTCTATCTAAAATATAATATATAGTGACCTTATGATACTCCATATCCTTCCACTGATTAGGAATGGTATTACCAATATAAAATATCATCCCATATAAAATAATATGATGTTGGGGATCATCAACATATAACTCTCAACAACTAGGAAGCTATGAAGGAGGGGTGTAATAGTAGGATAGAAAGATGTGTTTTCTACAGGTGGAGGTGGGGGGGTGGGAACAGCTGGAAGTGTTGGAGGAGTTGGATCAGCACTCTCAAACTTTCCTTGCATGTCTACAAACATTAATTGTATTTATGCTCCGATCCTATCCTCCATCGTCATAAAAATATCACGAACTTCATATTCCAAAATTTCTTATTTGTTTAAAATTCCTCTATTTAATAATATTAATAACATGGAAACCCTTTTTTCAATGATACACTTTCTGGGTATCCTCATACATGACCTATGTTTTTTGGTATTCCCAATATTGTAGGTAAAATATCCATCCTTCCCTTTGTGATAAAGACACCCAATTTTCTTGGCTCTTCATGAGAATTCTATATGAAATATTTGAAAAATACAAAATTAATTAAAATATATTAAGAATTTTTTTAACGTAAATAAATAAATAAAGTAAACATCTTACAATCCACTTTGGTGAAACCCTAGAATCATCTGTATGATATTTTCCTTTATTACTCATCTTAGAGAACATATATTTTTCAAGTATATTAAGGGGGAGGAGGTTCAATCTCTACAGAACACGATGACTCAACTCGTAGTAGTTGAAAATTTTCATCCATTATTTTTCCTTCAAATAGCATATACCCTCACTGAGATAATGTATGAGGGTATAAATTTCAAGATTAGATCTCGGGATCAGATTTCCTCGATTACTACAAATAAATAATAAAGAATTCATTAATAATATTATTAATATAATAAAATTCCAAATGTAACATTTCACTTACCAAAAAAATTAATATCCTCTTCTACTTTCAACAAATTCCTACCATGTATCTTCATCTATAAATGGATATGTCATATAATAAGATAGAGGGAAAACATGTATTACTAAAAACATTTCAAGATAACTAAAATAATAAAAAATGAACATACCAAAATGGTCTCCCACGAATCATATATTGTCAATTTTCAAAACTTCTCCAATCTTCAATCAAAATACTAACATTTTGTTTAGAATGAACTATTATAAAATTATTGAATTGTTTTGAATATGGACATCTTAGAACATCTTTATCATAAAATTATATCAATATCCTCTAGTAATAACTATGAGCATCTAATAATTTTAGTTAAGGTGTGATGTAACATTTCTAAACCATCAAACTCTTCTTTGGCCCCATAGATGTAGTTGTCTCTTGTAAAGAAGGATGAGGCATATCAATAAAAACACGTGTACAATCCTCCCTCTATGTATGAGTATGATCACTTCTAGAATTATGTGGTGGATCATATTATTTATCTTTCATTATCTAACAAATCAACGCAACAAAATGTTTAGTAAAAAATTATAAAAAACCAAATGTTACATACTAATGTAAATAAAAAACAAAAAATAGTCAAAAAAAGTAAACTAAACTAAAATTACGGCATTTTTATTCATATTTTTAATATTGAACTAAAATGAAAACAACATTAATGAGAGAATAAATGAAATATAAATTTATGAAAACAAATACAACTATGGTTTCTAAATAATTAAAATGCTCCAACCTAATAATTCATTTTTTTCACCAAAAAAAATATTTTTTGAATATACTCTTATAAAATATTTGGGTTTCCATTTAACATATTAAACTTAAAATATTTTTTTCAACAAAATAAATTAATAGATAAGTTCCCTAGTTTTAAATATGGTAAAAATAATAATCTATTATAAACAAAGATTTTAACTTATTATTTTTATTAAATGTTTCAAAAAAGAAAAGAAAATTATAATATCTAAAATTTTATGAAATTTAAAAGGTAAATGAGAAATAAAAATATGTTTTGTATAATAATTTGAATGTACTAATGTATTGTTTTTCCAAATTCCTTCATTAATGTCATTCTATATGGCACTAACCATGTATATGTAACATTCGACAATTTTATCTATTAATATTTACATGGACTAGGGATCTTACACAAATCATCATCATCATCATGTTTATCATCACAAACATAATATTTTTTCCCTTGTGAAAAAATATACCACTATATATCGGATTGATCATGAACATAGAAATTTTATTTCTTGTGTTTCTATTATAAATGGATAATATGTTTATTGTAATCTCTTTAGATAAACATGTTTCATTCCTAATTCATTATTCCAAGCAATGATTTTACAGATTAACCATTTTCAGTTAAACAATGGAACATGAAATTTAATTTAATTGCACTCCAAAAATTCTTCAATGACTCCATATTATGCAGATGATGTTGAGATGGGTTTTTTTCTTTGGCACCTGAAAAATGAATTACTTCTATGAACACCAACACACTACTATTTTAAACTAAACATATATTGTCCTAAAATTTATATGAAATGTATAATCATTAATGTAATACCCAAACCATGTTATGAAATTTAAACTTTTACCATCCACTGACCATATAAAAGTTTCTGCTATGTATGATCTACCCCAAATAGTCTATTTTAACCATTGAAATCATTCTTTGTTATGCACATTCAAAATCCACATATCTCTATTCTTTGGATAAAATTATCAAAAACATTAATATGAAATGTTTTATATGACTTAGCATCATCTATGTTATTCAATATTTTGAAATGTACCTTCAATTTCTGTTCACTTGTTAAAGATTTGACTTTAAATCCACATATCCCCTTTCTCCCATAATTAACTCATTCATGATGAAATGTAGGCAAACCAATTTTCTACACAGTAGACCATTATCTTCTAAAAAACTCTATATCCTCCTCATAAATATACTTCTCAACAATGGAGGCTTTAGGTTGATAAGGATTCATAACATGCCCCTTCAATATCTTCATATATAGTTCAAAATGATACATACAATGTTGATATATAGGTCCTAAATAAATAATTTATCACACAAAATGAACCAATAAATGAAACGTGTTATCAAAAAAAAGATTGAGGAAAATACATTTCCAATTGAAAAACTATAGAAACAACATCATTCTCAAAATTGGTCAAAGCATTCAGATCAATTGAAATGAAAAATTTTCACACTTTCATGATGGTAATTCCGACATAGAAGGAAATTTTTTCACAAAATTAAACATGTAGGAGCTATTGAATCATAGAATTATAATCATGGGTATTTTAAATGTGTAAACATAAAATCCTTTAGAGATATAATTTTTTTACATTTGAAGAATAACTCTGTGTAACTTTAATATCATGATGATACTGAGAAAAATTAATTTTATACCTCTTGGATAATTTATGAAAATATGGGGGTAGGAATGTTCTCCTTCCATCAGCAGTGGTATCTATCTAAAAATGTATTATCATTGAGAGTAACTTGAATATTTCATTCAACCCATATTTAGCCTTTATGTAAAATCTAAAAATGTCTCAATAATGATGTCATAGAGATTATTCTCTACATTCATGAAATAAATATTATTATTGACATCATGATATCTCGAATATGGAAGCTCAAAAACTATTGATTGTTTCTTCCAAATAGTTCTATCATTTTCATATTTATTTTTCTTTAAATATGTCATGCCAATGTTTTTCACCCGATCAAAATACTGATCAGTGGATAAAGGTATTAGATCAATATCATATTCTTATGAACTGTTAAATTCCATTTTAATCTTGTATAAGTGTGATTCATAGACAAAAAAGTTTCAATGATCCATGTATACTATTTTCCCCCATGATGCAGCTGATAATATGAAGTCTATTGTTATCATGTTGGATAAGATTTATTCCCCTTAAAAATATAACCAGATAAATTTTCCCATTATGGGAAGTTATTTATAGTGAACATAATTATTTCATACAGTTAACAATATTTTATTTTATAATAATCATAGACCCTAATACATTCCTCTAATAAAATATTCAAATCATCAAATATTGATAATAAGAAAACATCAATATCATTTTCAGGATGTTTTGGTCAAGAGATCATTAATCTCTACATGACGTATTCTTTCTTCATACAAATTTCATGATATGAGGTGTAACATAACAATGAACGAGGCCATGACATATTTGTGATACTAAGGATTTGATATGGTTTCATTCCATCCATGCACTATCCCAGAATACGATTTTAGCTTCACTTCAGAATGTAGTACACTATTGATCAATTTTCATTCACTGTGGAAATTGAACTGGATGATATAATTTTTCATCACATATCTGATCAAATTCATTCCATATTAAGTTTTTTTTCATAATGTGAATTTGAAAATAAATGATTCAAATGAGGAATTATAGGATGATACAAAGATTCATTGGGAAGGGTTTCTAAAACTACAAAATATGTCTATGACTTTTCTTTCAACTTATACTATGACATCCCACGTTTCAGAAACCCTCAATGAAATTAACATTCCTTCCTATATAGAACACAACCATTTGCGTAGGCATGTGTTTTATACTCTAATCTCATCTGGCGTAGTATTTTATTCTCATTATAATGTTAATCTAAAATAAAATTTCCTTCAATAAAAATAGCTTTCAAAAAATATGTAAACTCTATAAAACTCTTTTCACTCCATCCATGTTTCTCTTTAATGTTAATAAATCTTAAAACAATATGTAAAAAACGAAAATTCCATAGCTCCCTAAAATATAGTTTAACAGAATCACCATATAGATGCACAGTTATTTTATCTTTCCTAATTGTATAAAATTCAATATCATGAATCATTTCTTAAATTTGACTATGGTTATCATTTTTAAAATAATAATCATCAATAGATATGAAATTCTATCCATTTTCCCCATGCCCGATACAAGGGGTATAAATCAGATTAAAACCATGAAAAATTAATTGATATTTGAACTCTCTATTGTTCAACTTCTTCAAAATTAAACAATAAAGTCATGGACTTAAAAAATGTCTTTGTTTGGAAAATATCATTTAAAAAATTCCAAATGAAATGTATCAACACCTTCGTCATATTCACAACTTTTCCAAAGTTCCATAATCCAAAATTGAATCATTTTTATCTATCATAAATATCAAAAATAAATATCTTTAAAAATAATATATTGATGATAAAAGTCAGTAAGAAGGGGAATAATAGATTAATTCAATGATATTCAAGAAGACACACTTGTGGTATAATTCATCAGAAAAATGTTCATATGATTTTTACCCATAGTGAATACAATGATTAAAACTTTAATAATATTTGAGATTAAATTGAATGTTAAGTAGAATGATTATACAACAATAAAATATAAAATAACATAACTTATATAATATATTTCATAATTTGAATGTAAATTTTGTTTGAAATTTCAAAAAATATATATTCATTGAAAAGTATAATTCTAAATTTATGAAAATAATGAAATATAAGATTCAATATATTCGGTAAATCAAAAAAATAAATTCATGGAAGTAATATAAAGAAGAAAATATAGTCATACCATTCTCTCATTCTTCGTTTTATTCTGATGGAAATTAGAGGAAATGTGAAATTGAATATTGTTGAACAGAATTGAAATCTAGTGTGTATTTTCCAATTTAATAGGAATATTTAGTATCTAATTTTTTAGCCCTATTTTTTCATAAAAAATCAATAATTATTATATCAAACATTGATTAATACTATAATATAATCATATATTAGAGTTCAAACAACACATTTTTGAATTTGTAATGCATTACACATATATATATAATAATATTATATATTATTTATGTGTAGTGTAATATATAAATTGAGAAAATTATATTATATACTATGTATTATATGATAACATGTTTTATATTAATATAACACACTTATAACCCACATTTCAATACTCTTTTAGTCTACATTAATTGATACAATAAAAATCCAAATTTACGGTGAGAAAATGCTTTTAGTGTGAATACCATTTGATGCATGTGTAATTCCATGAAAATATAACATAGAAAAACTCAAAATATATAGTGTAATAGTCCTATAAATTTTAAAATTAATGTAAACTAAATTATGAACGGGGATAAAAAGATCATCAATCTCTCTTATCATTTGTACCATGTGGTTTAAATAGTCCAAATAGTGTCAAAAGAGAACATATATCTATCAGAATATGACAAATTTGTAATTGATCCAATTGAAAATCCAATTTTGAATTCACTAACAATTTCAAAATTATATTTATATTATCTCATAAAATATAGAGAACATATTTAATGTATGATTTTTAAAGATAATAATATGTTCACATCATCAGAATAGAGTTCATATACATATAAAACACTTATTTGATATTGTATGTTGAACTTTATGAAAATTATAATGTATGTATATATTACATTTTATGATTAATAATTTACTAATTAATCCATAACACTGATTGAGATTTATCCATATACATAGTAGTGTACCCCTAAAAAATTAATGTTTCAAAAACATCTTCATAATAAGAATTATCTATATATTTAATGTAGAAATTTAACATGTGATGTTTTATTAAAATATATGAAACAATATAGTGAAAATACCATTCCATATATTATAATCACTAGAACATTAATATATAATGTGGAAATTTGTGATCTAACACAGAACATTATGTTATAATGAAATACACAAACCATTACACTTAAATCAATGGATAACTAATGTATATGATGACTGTAAAGAATTATTTACAGTGAATAGATCTATATTGAATTGTGTAATAATGAGGATGAAGAAACCTGAGGGTATATGAAGATGTTAATGTGATATTTGGGTCCACAATATCTAAAAATAGAGAGTTAGGGAATATGATCCATTGAAACACCGAAAGATAAGATCGATTTGTTAGGAATACTTATGGAGATGAAGAGATTGGATGTTCAATAATGAGTTTTCACAAATATTGAGGATGTATGAGGATGGAAATATGAGATTGGATTCCACCATATCAAAGAAAAATGGGTTATGGATTACACGCAAGAGAAAGAGGTCTTCATTCATGAGATTGAATAAAACAAAAATGATTCAAACAGACAGTTCATAAAATTTTTAATTTTATATAACATTTTTATATAATAATTTATGGGATAATGTAGTGAAAATTTCATTTTCACATCGTTTATTATCTAACTAATGTGAAAAATCGGTTTGATCATGGTGTTTATTAAATAAATGATATGAAAAAGCTTGGATTTTGTCTTTTTCATGTCGTTTATTATATAAACTATATGATAATGAAACATTCCAACCTTTATAATGATAGTTATATAAAATTCAATGTGATAAAGAATAATAAATTATATTTTCACATATGTTTTTTAATAATTGACATGATAAAGTAAAATGCATGGATTTTTCATTACAATTATAAATAACCGATGTGAAATTGCTGATGCGGTAAATGTTTTTTCTACTATGTTAATATGTAGATTTTATTCAATCATAAATGATGTGAAATAAAAAAATTTGAATTTTTTTAAAAAGAAAAAATGTCTTATCAAATTCTATAATAGTATCATCAAGATATGATTCAAACCATATCCTTAAACACCATTGAGTCCATGAGGGATATTTTGTCTCTAAAATTTAATATCCTCCTTTACAACCGACCAATCATAGTATTATTGGATTTATCCAATTTATATATGGAAGCCTTTCCAAATATTTCATAGATAAAATTCATAGTTTTAGAGATGTTATCTGGGTGAAACAAATCATTATGACCCTATTTTTTTATGACGTTTCCCTTGTATATAATCACACTTATATGTAGTCATAAACCCCAATATAGTGTTGTAGCCTCCATTGAATCCATTGAAATTTTATTAGTTTTACATAATATTTCATTGGGGAAATATATTTTTATGTTCATCTCATATTCAATGGGTTAGGTATGTTAGAAATGTCCTTCTGGTTCTCTTCTCTATAGTCACTAGAAATTCTCTTGAGTCAATAAAACTTTTTTTCCCATTGTTAAAACATTAACATAAATATTCTTTAACCTGAATTTCATTTTCATATTATAGTGAAAAATAAATATCACTATCTACTCATGTCTCATCCTTAGTGAGATATCGATATCCACTACATCGAATTCCTCCAATTCCAGACATGTCTCTAATCCTATAAAGAGTTAGGTAATCTACTCCATTAAACCACATAATGATAGGATATATGTGTTAGGATTACAAGTAGAGATGAGGATATTGTATGTTAAATAATTAGTGTTCAGAAATCTTGAGGATTTATGAGGATGGAGATATGAGGTTGGAGCCCACCAAATAAAAGAAACATGGGTTTGGGCTTACACGCAAGAGAAACAAGTCTTCATTCTTGAGATTGAATATCAAAAAAAATTATTCAAACTAACAGTTCATAAAACATTAATGGTATATAAATTTTTTATATCATAATTTATGTGATAATGTAGTGAAAATTTCATTTTCACATCGGTTATTATCTAACTCATTTGGAAAATCCTTCTGAACATGTGGGTTATTAAATACCTGATGTGAAAAAGATGAGACTTTTTTCATGTTGGTTATTGTATAACCTATATGATAATGAACAATTCACACTTTTATAATGTTATTTATATAATAACCAATGTGATAAAGAAACATACTTTTAATTTTCACATATTTTATATAATAATTGACATGATAATGTAAAATGTAGGGTTTTTTCATTATAGTTATAAATAAATGACATGAAAAGGCTGATGTGGTAAATATTTTTATAATAAGTGAATATATATATATATATATTATTCAATCATAAATGATGTGATATCAACAACTTTTAGTTATTTATAAAAGAAGAAATTTCCTTAATACAATTCAATAATAGTAATATCAAGATGTGATTCAAACCATTTCTGTAAACACCATTGAGTCCATAAGGGAAACATTATCTATAAAATTTAACATCCTCATCTTGTGACTAATAAATCTTTCTATTCTTGGATTTTTCAAATTTATATATGGAATCATTTCCAATGATTTCATAGAAACCTTTCATAGTTTTCAAGATGTTAGCTTGGTAAAACTAATAGTTATATGCCTATTTTTGTATGACATTTACCTTGATCATTATCAAACTTGTATCCAGTTATAAACACGACTCTAGTGTTGGATACTCCACTAGTTCCTTGGAAATTTTACTAGTTTTACATACTGGCTCATTGTGGAAATATTGTTTTCTATTGATCTCATCTTAATTGGATTGATTAAGTTAGAATAGTCCATCTTGTTTTCTATTTTAGAGTCACTAGAAGTTTTCTCTATTTAAAAATACCATTTTTCCATTTATTAAATCAATAACATAGATATTCATTAACTTTATGTCTATATTAATAATATTTTGAATATTGAAAATCTCTATCTACTCATGTCTTATCATCAATGAAGACATCGATATCCACTACCTCAAATTCCTCCCATTCTATACATGTCTATAATCCTATAGCACATACTTGTTATTTTTCAATAGTAGATACCACTAGATTCCACCCCATTTTATCTATGTCTTGATGTTCCTAATTCATGTATTCATATTTCTTATTGAGCTCTAGAACATGGATTTAATATTTATCTATTTTTCAGGAGAGCGGTTTTGAACTACCCATAATGTTCCTCTTTATGGCTTAAGAGGAATAAGTAAAATGCATTGTGGTAACCCCATCCTTAGGATTTTCACTTTTTAACCTTAATTATGTTTCATATCATAAATCATAGGTTAATCTCTATAGCTACATACATGAGTAATAGAGTCCTCAACACTTCTTCCGCTCATCTTCAACACAACCACATCTAAGGGAGACCTTACAGACAAAAAATCTGATATATACTACCAAAAGCTTTCCCACTGGTGTGGGGAGACATAATAGGTCAACAACTATAATTGACAACTATATTTTCTCATCTTTCATTTATGAATTCTAAAAAGTGGATAAAAATGGAAAAAAGGTAGTGGTTCAATAATAAAATATTTATTTTTGTTTTTATAAATTAATAACTTACTCAATAAAATGAATGAAAACAATAAAATATTAAATAACATTATTCTCTAAATGTTCACATTATACATTTTTTGTATTCATTTATATAAAATACACATAATTTAATTATATATTAATCATAAATATCTTATTATAAGACATTTAAATTTTATTTATTATGTATTACATGCCTAAATTTAGTTAACATTATTAAATTAACCACGTTTTGTTATTATTAAATAAATCATAGTTCATTATTTTGGTTTCAATAAAAAATTAATTACTCAAAAAATATTAAATTAAAACTGTTTAATATGAAACAAGATACAACAATGTAAATCAAACAATAGTTATACAATTAATGTTAAGATTTGTTATATATAAATTTCCTCTTACCATATGTTATAGGATTTATTTTTATCAATTAATAGTTGAATTTTGTGTCATTTAACTAATAGTTTTATGTTATAATAACGTTGTGAAAATATGATGATAAGTGATTTAAAGGAGAATATTTCAACACACATTAATGTGATTTAATATTTGTGTGTAAGGATTATTATTAATATAGAATAATATTGTCATCTTGATGAGGTTATCAATGATAAGGGAAAATATATTATTATTCAAGGTGGTAATATAATAACATGGAATGAAAATAGCTAAGAGATTAATAAAGAGATTCATGGATCATGCATAGTTAAATAAGAATATAGTTACGAATGAATTTAGTATTTAGACACATAGTATCTAAGTTAAGATATGATTTAATCCTTAATAGAGGAACATAAATGATTTTAATAATGTTTTTAAACTTATCAACTATAATATTTTCTCTTAACTAAGATAATTATTTTTAAATGTTTATTCTACTATATTTTTGAATTGTGGGTATTTTTATATTATTTTGTAGTTTGTGGGAAAGTGTGGAGGTATTTTTTTTAACGACTACAAAAATCATGCCATAGATATTACATTAAAC
This sequence comes from Viscum album, assembly GCA_963277665.1. NCBI lineage: Eukaryota > Viridiplantae > Streptophyta > Magnoliopsida > Santalales > Viscaceae > Viscum > Viscum album. Next base: position 828,562,248 of record OY728162.1, read on the forward strand.
AATTATTTTTATATCTTTAATTCTATGGATAAAGTGACAAATATTATATCTTCAAGTGTTAATATTATATCATGACTCTCGTGTTATATGGTTGAAAAAGATTAAAGACAAGTTCACCAGTGAAAGTAAAATTACACCATAAATAGTGCAAGATACATCAAAATTGTGTATGATACTAAATATTTTTTGTAAAAATATTAATTGTTGACTATTAATGTTAATACCTATGATAAAGTGTATTTTATTTTAAAATTAATCATTCTAAAATTACTTTATATTGAACTATGATACTAGGAACTTGGGATTGGAATCTAATGATGGTGTTTGGTTCATAAGTAATGACTAAGAAATTATACATAAATAGACCCTAATTTGGTGAGTTATAAATAAATCAACTATGTTATCTAAGGATGGTTGTGTGAAAAATTAATAATGAATAATTTTAGAAGATATATTATGATGAATCAAGTTATATGATCAAAAAATAGGCAATAATTTGGAATAAAATAATGCATTCCACTACAATTGTATTTATTACACTATAATAAATTAATAAAATGGTTATGATAGAATCATTAATTTTGAATTTTATGATTTTGGGGGATAAATATAACAACCCATGCTTTACAGACATTGTTAATACTTCAAAATTGAAGCAAAATTATTACAAAAAATAACAAAACCACGAAAGGACCGTATAGGTATAGTGTCATTAGAAACTGGGAAACATAAACAACTGGTTCATAAAGCATCTACTTTGCCTCCCATTTATTTCATCATTTCTATAGTCCATTTTGGCATATCTTACTTAATAACCTTCTTCCTGACCTGGGGAAAGAAAAAATACAAAAGGGTGAGCTCAAATTCTCAGAAAGGTTAAACAAAAGAAATATCAATCACATCATATACATAAGCACATAACTTTTGGAAATCTTAACCTGAAAAAGAGATCATAATTTCATAACATGGGATAAATCATGGTAGTGAAATGTAATCACAAAAATCAGAACTTAAAACATGAAACTTTGTGGCATAAACACATAATCATAGATTATCATTTCTTATTAGTCAAGACTCATTGTCATGACTATCTTAGTGGACAAAGTCCCTTTCTGAACTGAGTCACCCTCGTTACAGTCATGTTTCACTGAACCGGTGTAACCTACCGTTCCAGCCATGTCTATCTCATGAGATATAAAATCTTTACCCAATGCATTGGAGGGAGATATAGGTCCCACCAATCTCATAATGATACCATTCTTATGTGTGCCACAAAATCATAAATCATACATCATTGAATAACCCATGTAATAAAAATGGGAATCTTAAACATCATGAAATCATAAAACAATTCATATATGATAAAGGAATTCAAAAAAATAATTCCATCACAACATAATAAAATCAATGTGATAATAGGGATAAAAACCGAACCCTTTATTATCTTAAATGGAAAATAATTTTGATAAAACACTTGAACTTCATTCCTGGGGAAAATATCCTTTCTACTTCAAAAACACTTTTCCTTTCTTAACATGTCATACAATTTTAAACTAAAAGAATTTGATTAAAAATAAACTTGAAAACTTGTAAAGGAATCTTTTTGGAAATAATGTTTTAAAAATCCATTCATGCCGTATAAGTTAAAAAAACATTCTTCTCGTACTTTTGTCGGAAAAGTCAAAAAGTACCTCGTGCGAAAAACGACAAAATATTCCTTTCATATCTTTTACTAAAAACTCACCAAAGGGTAAAATAGGTTTTAAACAACTGTAGGTAGATGGAAATAACATTAAATATTGAGGTAACATGGATGTGGATGATAAAATACACCCCAGTAAATACTAAAGTATAAACAATCTCAGATAAAAATGAGATTGTGATATTTCCTTTACCTTAGGTCTGACTTTCTTTGTAAGTGTCCGAACCTCCTCTTCTTTGAAGTGATTCTTTGAGACCTTCTTTTAGGGAACTAAAATTGGTCTTTGAAGAAGACCAGAACCTCTATGATGTCTCTAGGGAAGTGGAGAGGAGAAATTGGCAGGGGTTGGCCGAGCTTGAAGGCTCCAAGTGGTGTGAGGAAGAGGGGGAGGAGGTGTCCTTTTATAATGGAGGAGAGGGGCACCTTTGGAATAACTAAAACTATTATTTTATTGTAAGTCAAGTTCGGTTTTAAATAGCTCCAAATTGATATATTTCGAAGCTAAGGTGGGGATGGGTCGAAAGCCTCTTATTCAATAGAATTTAAACAAGTTTAGGTTCCTATTTTAACCTTATCATTTAGATTTACCATTAAGTTACATAATTTTACTTTTACCGTGTCTTCTTGTGTTCTTACACTATAAGGTTAATAAACTTACTATAAGAAGCCAAACGAACCCCAAATTGTTTATTATTAATATATATAACCTTATCTAAGTCATTTGGCCGAACCATAGATTTTTAGGAATAAAATAAGAATTAATAATATAATATTTGTTTTAAAAACTATTTTATGTCAATTTTGACACTATTTAGTAGTTGATTTTTGTAAAAATCATAACAGAATGATAAGTTCAAAAAAAGTTTATCAAATCAATAATAACATGTCATATTAACCTATAAAATTAGTGGGATTCATAAAAAGTCTCAAATTACATTTATTTTGGTGTTTATAACATCAATTATATCAATATTTCATTAATAAGATAATTACTGCATCATCATTGTGTCTTAAATAAATTAGATTATTTAATTTTTAAAAATTACAAATAAAATACCATTATATAGGAAATCCTTTTATATTTCTAATTAATATTTATAGTCGAATTTATCTTATGTATAACCCCATATTAAAAATGTTTTAGTTATTAAACTTTGATTTTAACTATTTTAACTATTCATTAAATAAAATAATATTAAATGTCATAATCTAATCCAAGTGGACCTAAATGGTCATATTATATTCATAAGGTTGTTTTTGGTCGAATTACACTTATCCAATAGAATTAGGACATGTGTTAGGGTAATAGTAATATCATCTTTACCCTTAATTACCCAATTTACTTTTAACCGTGGTAAAAAAAGTAAAAAGTTACTATTCACCAAAAAATTATTTTCATCTCATTGAACCACATTTTACTTACTGATATCAACCGTGTGTCTCGGATTTTTGAAATTCCACTCACAGAAGCGGTAAAATTAAGTTTTATGCAAAATTCAGTTTTTAACCTACCACTTAGTGGTTTTACTATTCATCAAAATTTGAAAGTTTTCAGACAAATACCAAAATTTCACCCTAGGCTAATTTCGGTATTCTGAATCCAAAAATGAATTCCATTTTGAAAAATAAAATTCACAAAATTTCAAAAAGTGGTTATTACTATTCATAACGGCTAGTTTTAATAATATTTATATAGCATATCGTTGTTTAGTGAAACTCGGTATTGCGTACGATGAAAACTATCAAGGAAGTTCGTGATTTCGTGTAAAGCAAGCCAATAAAGTGTTGTGTAGAAAAAGATTCCTTTTCTGATTTATATAACATAAAAGTCTCGGGTGTTACATTCTACCCCCCTTAAAATGAATTTCGCCCTCGAAATTCGTCACTTTGTAACAAACAGATGAGGATACCTCTCCCTCATCATATCCTCAAACTCCCATGTAGCTTCTTCTGATTGGTGGTTCCTCCATAAAAATTTCACCAATCGAGTGTTCTTGTTTCGTAGGACTTTTTCGCTACGATCCAGAATCTCAATCGGTTGTTCTTCATAAGAAAGATCTTGCTCCAGTGGTACAACTTCTGAGCTGAGTACATGTGAAGGATCAGGTATGTACTTTCTTAGGAGAGATACATGGAACACATCGTTAACATGAGAGAGATTCGGTGGTAGCGCCAATTGGTAAGCTACCTTCCCAACACGATCCAGTATTTCGAAAGGACCGATATATCTAGGGATCAACTTCCCCTTCTTTCCAAATCTCATAACCCTCTTCCAGGGAGATATTCGTAAGAACACTTTATCACCCACTTCAAACTCTAGGTCTTTTCTTTGGCTGTCGGCATAACTTTTCTGTCGACTCTGAGCTGCTCTTATGTGTTGTTGAATAGATCTGACCTTTTCTGCCATTTCACCAACGAGATCTGGTCCTAATAGCTTTCTTTCCCCAACTTCATCCCAGCAAGTTGGAGTCCTGTATTTCTTTCCATAGAGAGCTTCATAAGGAGCCATCTGAATACTGGAGTGAAAGCTATTATTATAATAAAATTCTACCAAAGGTAGGTGTTGATCCCAACCTCCTTTGAAATCCATATAGAAATCTCTCAACATATCTTCTAGGGTTTGAATTGTTCTCTCAGATTGACCGTCTGTCTGGGGATGATAAGCAGTGCTGAAACTCAACCCTGTATCCAGAGTATGCTGAAGACTTCGCCAGAACATAGAGGTAAATCTCGGATCCCGATCAGATATAATAGAAAGTGGTACTCCATGCAATCTTACCACTTCCTTTACATATATCCTGGCAAGCTGATCCAGAGATAAATCCTCTCTAATAGCAATGAAGTGTGCAGACTTTGTAAGACGATCAACTATGACCCAGATAGCATTATTGCCTTTGGATGTTTTAAGAAGTCCTATGAAAAATTCCATAGTAATGTTTTCCCATTTCCATTCGGGTATGGGTAATGGTTGTAACATCCCCTTAGACTTCTGTCTCTCAGCTTTAACTTTTTGACAAACCAAGCATCGAGAGACATATTCAGCAACATCTCTTTTCATGCCATCCCACCAGAAGTACTCTTTCAGGTCCCTATACATCTTCGTGCTTCCAGGATGAATAGAGAACGAAGAACTATGAGCCTCATCCAGCAGCTCCTTCTTTAATTCGGTGATGGGAGGAACACAAACCTGATTCCTGAACATTATTATCCCATCACAATCAAGGTTGAATTCAGGAAGATTTCTCACCTTCTTTTGTAACTCGACATCTTCTTTCTGTGCCTCTTTAATCTTCACATGTATAGATGGTTGAACATTCATTTGAGAAAGATAAGATTTTTCCCCTTCCATTATAATTCCAATATCCATCCTTTGTAAATCCATAAATATTGGATCTTTTGTGATCCTCATCATGGATAAACTAGCATGGTCTTGTCGACTTAATGCATCTCCCACCTTGTTTGCTTTCCCAGGGTGGTAATGGATTGAGCAGTCATAATCCTTAATCATCTCCAACCATCTTCTTTGACGCATATTCATCTCCTTTAGTGTGAAAATATACTTTAAACTTTTATGATTAGTATAAATGTCACACCTTTCACCATAAAGGTAATGCCTCCAAATATTTAATGCAAAGATTACCGCAGCTAACTCCCAATCATGTGTTGGGTAATTTTTCTCATGGATTTTCAACTGTCGAGATGCATAAGCTATCACCATATCATTTTTCATAATAACACACCCTAATCCCTTATTGGATGCATCACTATAGATCACAAACCTTTCTCCACCACAAGGAAGTGTGAGCACAGGTGCACTGGATAACCTTCTTTTCAACTCCTTGAAATTCTCTTCACATTCTTCCATCCAGACAAACTTAACTCCTTTCCGAGTCAACTTGGTGAGTGGATTAGATAATCGTGAAAAATCTTTGACAAAACGTCGATAATATCCAGCCAAACCAAGAAAACTTCGGATCTCATTTACTGTTGTTGGTTTCAACCATCTTTCAATAACCTCTGTTTTGGCTGGATCCACAGATATCACCTCATTAGATATTATGTGACCCAAAAATGAAACTTTTTGAAGCCAAAATTCACACTTGGTAAATTTGGAAAAAAGATTCTCCCTTCTCAGGGTCTTCAATATAATTCTCAAGTGATCTTCATGTTCTTCCTTGCTCTTTGAATAGACAAGAATATCGTCTATATAGACTACCAGATATTGATCAAGATAGTCTCTAAAGACTCTATTCATCAGATCCATGAAGATAGCAGGGGCATTAGTAAGACCAAATGGCATCACTATAAATTCATAGTGTCCATACCTTGTACGGAAAGCCATATTTAGTATATCCTCCCTTTTGACCCTTAACTGATGATACCCTGAACGAAGATCAATCTTGGAAAAGTATTGAGCTCCGCGTAGTTGGTCAAATAGGTCATCAATGCGTGGGAGAGGATATTTGTTCTTGATAGTGATCTTGTTAAGTTCTCGATAATCAATGCAGAGTCTCATTGATCCATATTTCTTCTTAACAAATAGAACAGGTGCTCCCCAAGGTGACGCACTAGGGCGTATGAATCCCTTACCAAGATTCTATTGGAGTTGCTTCTTCAATTTCTGCAACTCAATTGGGGCCATTCTATAAGGTGTCTTTGAAATAGGCAAAGCACCCGGTACGAGTTCTATTGAAAACTCAACTTCACGATTTGGTGGAAGACCCAGTAATTCCTCCGGAAAGACATCATCAAACTCCCGTACAATGTGCATATTCTTAATCATGAGTTTCTCACCAACCATTTGAGATAAATAACCTTCATTTAGTGGAATCAAGACCCATAAGATAGAAGAAATTTCAACTGGAAGGTTATGTTCATCCTTGTATTGATAGACGATCATAGATTGATCTGGAATATGAAATCTGACTTCCCTTATTTGGAAATTGATATGAGCTCCATATAAAGAAAGAAAATCCATGCCAATAATCACATCAAATTCCACTATTATAAGGATCACAAGATTTGCAGGAAATACTTTCCCACAAACATTGATCAGAGAAGAATTATAAACTTTTGATGCGACTGTTGTGCCATTAGGTGTTGTCACAGCTAACTCAACATCTAATTGTAGAGGTAATACGGTGATACCCTTAGAAAATTCTTCAGAAAAAAGAGAGTGGGTAGATCCAGAATCAAATAAAACATTTGCTACTTTAGAGTGGATGGTAAGTGTACCTTTCACCACATCGTTATCGTACTCCACATCGCTGATAGAAATTGAATGTGACTTTCCCTTGTCTTTAGCCTTAGGAGTTTGTTGACGTCGACCATCATCATCAACCCTTGGATTAGGGCATTTATTGGAATAATTCCCCATCTCCTTGCACTTGAAACATTGAATTGTAGTAGGTTCATTCTATGTATCCCTTCCTTTGTTTGCATCATTAGACATCTTCTTCCCATCATCGCAGCATTCAAATGCCTGATGACCTTCCTTTCCACATTTGAAACATTTACTTGTCCCTTTAAGACAACTCCCTCCATGTTTCTTTCCACACTTTGAGCATAAGGGAAAGATCATCTTCTTTTAAGTGTGCTCTTTAGATTTTCCTTTGAATTCCATTTTCCTCTTCTTATCAAACCCATATGAGTGATGGGTTACTCCAATCTCCATCTCGACTTTGAGAGCACATCGAATGATTTCCTCGTAGCTATTGAAGTCCCTTATGGCTAACGCCCTTCGAAGACTTGGTTTTAAGCCACTAAAGAATCGATCGATCTTACTCTCAGGTTGGATAATAATACCAGAAGCATACCTTGCTAGTCCTGTAAAATTTGCTTCATAGGTACCAACAGATTCATCATCCTTTTTCTTTAGCTCAAGAAACTCTTTCTCCATCTTTGTTCGGAGAATACGAGGGAAGTACTTATTGAAAAATAAGTTCTTGAACTCTTCCCATTCCATGGATTCAATTTCATCCCTTTGCCTCGTATTCTTAATAAGATTCCACCATTGATCAGCATCTCCTTCCAAACGATACACTTCTAGGATGACTTTATCATGTTCAGAACATTGAAGAACTGAAAATATCTTTTCAGTAGTACTAATCCATTGTTCAGCAACTAATGGATCAGTAGACCCGCTGAAAAAAGGTGGACACTGTCTCATGAAAGATTCAACAGAATGTTGCTCATTCCTTTGCTCGTTTGGAAGTCCTGCAAGATTCATAGCTTGAGAAAGTTGTGTGAGCATGGCTACAAGATTTTTCATTCCAGCTCCCATAACGTTTGGTTGCTCAGGGGGACAATCATTGCATTTCGCGTCGCATTCCTCATTAACACGGTTCCTTCGGGTTCCAGCCATTGACTAAAACCCAGAGGAATAGTGTGAGCAACACTAATTATAGTAGGAGAACCACATAATCAAGAATAAAATTTCACACTTAAGGTATTATCCTAGGTTATTCATGGTCATTTCTAAAACACTAATATTGTGTTCTATGCTTAGACTTATCCTTAGGGTTCTTACTAAGGCTTTCACATCCTAGTTTCCAAAGGTTGACTATAACCTTTCCTCTGATACCAACTATAACGACCCATGCTTTACATACATTGTTAATACTTCAAAATTGAAACAAACATATTACAACATATAACTAAACCACGAAAGGACCGTATAGGTATAGTGTCTTTAGAAACTGGGAAACATAAACAACTGGTTCATAAAGCATCTACATTGCCTCCCATTTATTTCATCATATCTATAGTCCTTTTTGGCATATCTTACTTAATAACCTTCTTCCTGACCTGGGGAAAGAAAACATACAAAAGGGTGAGCTCAAATGCTCAGTAAGGGTAAACAAAAGAAATATCAATCACATCATATACATAAGCACATAACTTTTTGAAATCTTAACCTGCAAAAGAGATCATAATTTCATAACATGGGATAAATCATGGCAGTGAAATGTAATCACGAAAATCACAACTTAAAACATGAAACTTTGTGGAATACACACATAATCATAGAGAATCATTTCTTGTTAGTCAAGACTCATTCCCAAGACTATCTTAGTGGACAAAGTCCCTTTCTGAACCGAGTCACCCTCGTTTCAGTCATGTTTCACTGAACCGGTATAGCCTACTGTTCCAGCCATGTCTATCTCATGAGATATAAAATTTTTACACAATGCATTGGAGGGAGATATAGGTCTCACCCATCTCATAATGATACCATTCTTATGTGTGCCATAAAATCATAAATCATACATTATTGCATAACCCATGTAATAAAAATGGGAATCTTAAACATCATGTCATCATAAAACAATTCATATACGATAAAGGAATTCATAAAAATAATTCCATCACAACATAATAAAATCAATGTAATAATAGTGATAAAAACAAGACCCTTTATTATCTTAGATGGAAAATAATTTTGATAAAACACTTGAACTTCATTCTTGAGGAAAATATCCTTTCTACTTCAAAAACACTTTTCCTTTCATAACATGTCATACAATTTTAAACTAAAAGAATTTGATTAAAAATAAACCTGAAAACTTGTAAAGGAATATTTTTGGAAATAATGTTTTAAAAATACATTCATGACGTATAAGTTAAAAAAAAAATTCTTCTCGTACTTTTTTCGGAAAAGTCAAAATGTACCTCGTGCGAAAAACGACCAAAGATTCCTTTCATATCTTTTACTGAAAACTCACCAAAGTGTAAAATAGGTTTTAAACAATTGTAGGTGGATGGAAATAACATTAAATATTGAGGGAACGTGGATGTGGATGATAAAATACACCCCAGTAAATACTAAAGTATAAACAATCTCGGATAAAAATGAGATTGTGATATTTCCCTTACCTTAGGTTCGACTTGCTTTGTAAGTGTCTGAACCTCCTCTTCTTTGAAGTGCTTCTTTGAGACCTTCTTTTAGGGCACAAAAATTGGTCATTGAAGAAGACCAGAACCTCTAGGATGTCTCTAGGGAAGTGGAGAGGAGAAAGTGGTAGGGGTTGGCCGAGCGTGAAGGCTCCAAGTGGTGTGAGGAAGAGGGGGAGGAGGTGTCCTTTTATAAGGGAGGAGAAGGGCACCTTTGGAATAAATAAAACTATTATTTTATTATAAAGTCAAGTTCGGTTTTAAATAGCTCCAAATTGATATATTTCGAAGATAAGGTGGGGATGGATCGAAAGCCTCTCATTCAATAGAATTTAGACAAGTTTAGGTTCCTATTTTAACCTTATCATTTAGATTTAACATTAAGTTAAATAATTTTACTTTTACCGTGTCTTGTTGTGTTCTTACACTATAAGGTTAATAAACTTAATATAAGAAGCCAAAAGAACCCCAACTTGTTTATTATTAATATAAATAACCTTATCTAAGTCATTTGGAAGAACCTTAGATTTTTAGGAATAAAATAACAATTAATAATATAATATTTGTTTTAAAAACTATTTTATGTCAATTTTGACACTATTTAGTAATTGATTTTTGTAAAAATCATAACAGAATGATAAGTTCGAAAAAAGTTAATTAAATCAATACTAACATGTCATATTGACCTATAAAATTAGTGGGATTCATAAAAAGTCTCAAATTACATTTATTTTTGTGTTTATAACATCAATTATGTCAATATTTCATTAATAAGATAATTACTTCATCATCATTGTGTCATAAATAAATTAAATTATTTAATGTTTAAAATTACAAATAAAATACCATTATGTGGGAAATCTTTTTATCTTTCTAATTAATATTTATAGTCGAATTTATCTTATGTATAACCCCATATTAAAAATGTTTTAGGTATTAAACTTTGATTTTAACTATTTTAACTATTCATTAAATAAAATAATATTAAATGTCATAATCTAATCCAAGTGGACCTAAATGGTCATATTAAATTCATAAGGTTGTTTTTGGTCGAATTAAACTTATCCAATAGAATTAGGACATGTGTTAGGGTAATAGTAATATCATCTTTACCCTTAATTACCCTATTTACTTTTAACCGTGGTAAAAAAAATAAAAAGTTACTATTCACCAAAAAATTATTTTCATCTCATTGAACCACATTTTACTTACTGACATCAACCGTGTCTCTCGGATTTTTGAAATTCCACTCACAGAAGCTGTAAAATTATGTTTTATGCAAAATTCAGTTTTTAACCTACCACTTAGTGGTTTCACTATATATTAAAAATTGAAAGGTTTCAGAAAAATACCAAAATTTCACCCTAGGCTAATTTCGGTATTCCGAATCCAAAAATGAATTCCATTTTGAAAAATAAAATTCAAAAAATTTAAAAAAGTGGTTATTACTATTCATCACGGCTAGTTTTAATAATATTTTAATAGCATATCGTTGTTTAGTGAAACTCAGTATTGCGTACGACGCAAGCTATCGAGGAAGGTCGTGATTTCGTGTAAAGAAAGCCAAGCAAGTGTTGTGTAGAAAAAGATTCCTTTTCTTATTTATATAACATAAAAGTATCGGGTGTTACAATAAATCATGTCATTGGTTTTGGAAGGATATGTAAATAATATGAATTTTTTTAGAGTGACCTTCATAACACTATAAATTTTGTGAAATTTATATAATTTGATAATTTAAATACACCAAAGTTATGGAAGGTCATGGATCAACCATAGTGAATTTAACTTGACATACATGGATAATTTTTTAGTAATATTTAAATGTAATAAAAATTAAATTAATCTATATGATCATGATAAAAAAAATCAATCCTTATATTTGTTTTGGATATGAGAGATTACAAGAACATTGAAATTATTCAATGAAAAAATAATGGATAAGAGAAAAATTAAAAATATAATGTAAGGATGTAACATCCCATTTATTTAAAGAATAATAGGTTTTCATATCAATTCCTATTTATGAATTATATAGTGTTTTAGAGGCTTAAAATTAGAATAAATCCAATCTTAATCATATAATACTCTAATATTTTTAAAGGATTGTTTTACAATCTTTTGATGGAAAACCATTTTAAATATAACTTTTTACAAATTTATAAACTCTATTTGTCAAAATAAAATATTTCATTAGAATTGGGATATTAAAATTTACTTTGGTTAAAATTTTGTTATTTTTCTGACAATGTTCATTTTTAATGAATTGTGAAAAATACTCCATTTTACTTCAAAAATTCTTTTTCATCTAATTTATTTATATGTTTATATTATTTTTTTATATTGAATTTAATTTTTAATTAGAATATATTTTTACCATTTAATTCAATGGTGGTCATTGGAAGTAATTAAAAATTGATATTGGACATAAACAATTGTCAATCTTTTGATAGATATTGTTTCTTAAAAACACACTATTTGTTTTGACAACAGTAATTATTTTTAAATTAATTAATGCAATTTCTATGATTTTAATATGGTAAAATGGATTCTATATTTTTAATAATAAATTACAAATTACGTAATTAAGACTCTTTTGTTTTTGGACATTATGAATAGTAACAACAGTAATTATCTTTAATTATCGTGATTAATTAGTAATCAGGTAGTTAAGTGTAATAAAATAATATCATAATAATATAAAATTACCCCAACATGTTTCCAAATACGCTTTTTTGAGTACTTTCTGACAATGGAAATCTTTGTACCGAACATGAGTTCCCATGAAGTCACATGGGTGTGATAGTGACATTTATGACATTATTTTTAAAAAGAAGAGAAATATAACAAAGGTTTGTATATCCTACGTAAAACAATTTCAATTCTGTATACATAAATGATCTCTTATACAATAAATACTCATTGAAAAGCTAAACATATTTCTTACATCATGGTATTTTTTTTTATAATTTTTATACATTAGATAAATAAATTTATTTATGACACCATGATGATGCAGTGATTGCCTCATTAATGAACGATTTAAATAAAATGAAAAGATAATTTAAAATCTAAGACTTACACTTGTCTAAAACCTATTGTCCGGGAGGATTTATAACACTTTTCACCTTATCCTAAAAATATATCATTTTGTGACCTTTAAAATCTGAAAAACATTTTATAATAAAGTATCATTTCAAGACTTTCCAAAAGTGACCCTCATCCCTCTTATAAAAGACCCCGACCACTACCCCATTACCCACACCTCTAAAGCCCTTGTATCAACCTAAATCTTCTCATATAATCTCTAAAAATCCCTATATTACTCCTAGAAGCATCACTTTGGTCATAAGGCTTTCCAAGGAAGCATTTGGCTCAAATCAAAAACAGTTACCTGATTTAGAGGTAATGTCTTCTCTCGAGACTATTTCATTTATTTTCCTTCATCACTCCCCACTATTTTTTTATTATTTTATTCCATTATAACACCATAATTCTCAATATAATAGGATGTTGTTATGATAAGTATTCTACCTAAAATTAGACACACTTTCTTCTAATGGTTAAAGAACATACTGTTTACATGGATGGTGAATTATTGCCTCAGGAAATGTTGATTGTTCAATATTCTTTTAACACCTTTAATGGTGTCTATTATGATGGAACTATATTTATATATGACATATATCATATTTATTTTCTTTCTATGCTTCTGTATTTTTTATTTAAAACATTCATTTTTTCTTTGCATGTTGTGAAAATGCTATAATTTCCTATGAGGAAGTGTGGACTACTGCCCCCTCAAGTGATGTAACTAGTTCATGACAAAAATGGAATTTATAAAGAATGTAATTAATGAAATTATGTTACCTATAAAACATATATATTATAATGGAATTATAATATATATATATATATATATCTCATTTAGTTTTATTCCATTAATATGACAAAGAAATGAATGTAGCATTCATGCGTACGTACGACCTACCGTCTCCATGAACGGTGCATTTCATTTTTTATCTCCAAATGTTATGGAATAGTATAAAATGAATATATACTGGATATATATGATATTTAAATCATTAATACCATTCTGGAGATGATGTACTTATAACTACATGGGCAATTATTTCCAAACAAGTTCATTTTCGACTCATGTACTGAACATCGACAAAACGTATGATATGAACTCACATAATTAACTAATTATTATAACATGATAATTTGTGATATGAATTGAATGATAAACGTTAATGTATGTCCTTAATCAAATAAAAATTGACCAAACTTTATTAATCAGGAATAAAAAGAAACGAACAAGACAAGTCCGACTTGAGGTAAGGGACTCCGTCTCAATCTCCTTTCGTTGAGGATTATTTCAATTTATAAACGAACTTATTTTATTAGTTGTATAATAAACCCTATTGACGTTTAATTTCATTCAAAAGGAATATTTTTACATGAATCATTTTACTAAATGACAAAAGGAATGTTTTTGTCTTACGTATGCGGCGACAACAACTTCTCTGCCACCATGACCATTATTTGAGTTTCGGTTTCCTCTACAAGCCATAATTTTTTTAAATGTAAAATAAATACCATGTTTTAATTTTCTTTTATTTTGGTATTGAAATTAATTTTGATAATTTTTTGATTATATGAATGTGCTATATTGATATCTTGTGATTGAAATGTGGAGATTTTATGTTTAATTTATGCATGTTTTATGTGATAGGATTATGTTATGGTTTAGGGGAATTGTTTATGAAGTCGGGTGGTTCCATGATAAACTAAGGGCGGGTGAGCCTGATATAGCTTTCCAATGCATTGGGTAATGTGAAGGAGTTAAAATATAAGGTTTCTCCGAAGAGATTTAGGGAATATACTGTGATGTGTATTCCAAACGTAACCATGAGGGCTACTAGCTACATAAGAATGTTATGAATGCCCCATGTTAACTTTTTCTTATGATTTTTATGCGTTATTCATAAATCATATGATTTCATGAGGTATGCTAAAGTGGTAATGTTTTATGAGTACAATATGATTTCATTGATTCATATGTATACATGTACTAATGTTTTCTTTCGGTATTTTTATATCCCTTACTGAGATTTTTATGCTCATCTCACGTTTTTGAAATGTTTTTCACATGTCAAGGGAAAATTACATTATGAGATGATAGTGTCGAGGAAGTGTCAAGAAAGAAACCATGGTTTATTTTAAATATGTTTTCTTTGATAGAAAAAAATTAATAAAGTTTTTGATGTAACCACCTTGTTTATATGTGGAATGAAATGCATGATTTATGATATATTTTTCTAAAACTCTAAACCTGAAAAGTTCCTCAATGTGTATCTTAAAATAACCCAAGATTAAGTATTGTTTAATGCTGGGGCCTTATAAAAATAGAAAATAAAAGAGATTGATCATAATTTATTAATCTATTTGATTGTTATTGATCCAATAATGAGGTATTACTAAGTATATTAGGTTTATGTTAATGAAAAATTGTGCTTTATGGAGTTTTATTGAAATATTTAGTTCTCCTAGGAATAATTTTTTCATTGTTGTTGTGATGTTTCTTTTGAAGATAAAATTTTCAAATATAAACAAAGATATTAATAAATTATAACATTAAAAATAGATGAACTAATATTAATGACTTTGTCACATCATATCTTGAATATTTTAAAAGATTATATTAACACCTATGATAATTATGAAGAGTACCACACATCTATATACCATTTAGTCTTTCCTTGAAATAATTCATTGAGTGGGTATAAAAAACTTATTACATTGATTTGAAATGATTGATCGATATAAATCATGTAAGGTTAGTGTCCATTTTTGTGTATTGACCATTGCCTAAACATTTTTTCCATTGAATACTATATGATAGGGTAATTGGGTAAACTAGAAGTGATCCACGTGTATGATCCATGGATATATCCTAGTATTATTAATCAATCTAAAATCTATGAATCTCTAGGTGTATTAAATTATTTATTTTCTTTTATTTTTTTTGTGTAGATCAATCTGATAAAATTATATTTTGGAATGTTTTCCTTGTAACATGGAAATGTATTTGATGATCGAAGAGGGTTAATGTTTGAAGAACTTTAAATTTTTCATTACCATTATTCCCACAAATCTAGGTGTAATGATACTCATATCATATCCTAGTTATTTATACTTATCATACTAGATACTAATGGTTATGATTTTATGATCCATATAATATATTAAATTTCAAAGCATTTTTCACAAAAATGAATAAACATTCCACAATGAAAATTAATTCAAATGGGTAATAAAGTTTAAAATTTTACTCTAATTAATTTGTATCAAACTAAGAGGATTTAGAAAATTTAATGGCTAAGGTCAATCCCTTGATGAATATTTACGATCCTTAAGAGTATGTATTGGGCCGGATTATTAATAAGAAATATTTTAATTTAAATTCATTAAAAAATTTAACTAAAATCTATTGGTTTGAAAAAAAAAATTAAAAAATTAGGAGATTAATTTCAAAGGATGGGTTCATAATAGATAATTATCTCTCAAATTCATAAATTGAGTTGAATAAATTGGTTTTATGACTATTCTAATGCTCACGATTTATTATAAAAAATTCTCCAAATTATATGTCACTCAATATAATTCTATTGGTCAAAGAAGAATATATACCAATATTCAATAATTTTAATGTTTAAACCAAAATAAAATTCTATGATATTTTGGATGGCTTATTCTCTCAAACACTGTGGATTCCATCCCATCCCATGATTTTTTTCCAATGACGTGCTAATGAATAAGATATGGATTAAAGATTTAATGTGATTCCTAACAATAATTTCTAACTGTGAAAGAAATTTATATATAATATAAAAAATCATCCTTTTACTTTTGATCCCTAACCTCTTAAGTGATGATGTTTAAATGGTTCAGGGAATCTCAATCATGTTTTATTTATCCATCATTGAAAGTGAGTGAAAATTGTAAAATAATAGTAGATGAATTTAATGATATTGAAAAATAAAATTACTTACTTTAATTAATTATTATAACTATATTTGTGAACTTATATGATGAAAAAGAGTATAATAAAGTCCAACGATCAAATAAAATTCAATGTCATGGCTAATAATTATAAAAAATATGGCAGGAATATCTTATTTGTAAACATATTCTTCATCATGAAATAATTTTTTTCATTATGGAATAAATTTATATACCTAATATATATAAACCCTTAACTATTCATCCTAGGTTACATCATTTTGGTTTAAGGGATGGTGTTGGTGTGTCATGGATATGTCTTTCTCCTTCAAAATCAAAATCTACCAAGTGTCATGGAATAAAATTCTGAGTATATCAAATGTAACTTTATCATCCATTATATATATCAGTATCATTATATCCTAAAGTGGAAAATATTATTGTTTAATTATAAATGTATTCTATATTAATATTACTTCATGAAGTCATAGAATAATGGTAATATGTTATAAAATGATCTTCCACAGCTCCTCAAATGGGTATCAGTATTTAAATTCAATGTGATGTCGATACATCTATAATAGCACTACATGATTTATTTATTAGATCCCATGAGACTCGTCCCAAATGATATCTTTACATTATTGGTATCCTCTTTCATAAGAATAAGTTTTTATACAATCTTATATGGTTATCCCCTGGTGTCGAATAAAACCAAAACATTTCCTCCAATAATAATCCTATAATTTTGTAACCTCAACCTAAACATAATCCGTTATCATTAAACTGTTTCATATCGTAAAGATAGTTTTACTACTTCAAGTACTGGATATAACCTTGCTGTGAGTAAATTCATAGGATGATTTGATGGAATTTGTTTGAGAACTTCCATGCAGTATGCAGTGATTTTCCATTGCAGATTTCCATGTAGTTCACATTTGAATATTTCTTATAAGACGATGAGTATCTTTGTGGGTGATGTCCTTTACGGACAACCATGTCGAAAGATTATATGAAGAGATAAACCACTATAAACTACTTTTCATGATCACATAATCTTTATGCGCTCAATGGTTTGATAACATATATTTTTTGGATATATATATATATATATATGTCCAACTCTCTTTGTAAAGGTGATTAATAATTTAACATAAGTGTTCATTTTGTTCATTTGGTCAGAATTTTCTCCATTTGGATTCCACAAAGCAATTTGTTCTTTTTTCGAAGGATAAAATTGTATGTCAGTATCAATGCTAAGAGTTCTTCTATGATAAGGATATTGATTTAATATGTGGCCAACTTCTATGCTATTTTATTTACCGGTGAAGAGAAATGTGAACTTAAAAAATAATTTAAAGCATATTGAAGCATCTATTTTCTAATAATCAATAAATTCAACCAATATTATAGTACTTTTCATATATTCCATGCTATGACCATTTCATGATCAAATCAAAAATTTAAAAAATTATTGGAATAATATAGTATGAATAGAAAATTAATTCATTATACAATGAAAAAAAAAAATTTCCTAAGCATCAATAAATTCATCCAACGTTATGTGAAATTCCATATATGAAATGTTGTGATTATTTCATGATCATATGGGCAATTAGGAAAACTATTTGAAGAATGTACAGTGAAAATAAAAGTGAAGTGTTATACAATTGAATCATCAATTTAGTAAGAATCAAATAAGTGGACAAACAGTAGGATACATGTCATAATTGCTATGCTATGAGTATTTCATGATATTTGGAAAAAATTAGCATAATATTTGATCAATATACAAAGAATAAAAATTGATGTGAAATATGATCATAGCATCAGTATGATATGTATAAAAGAAGTGGACCAATATTATGCTACATATCATATGTGATATTCTATGATAATTTCATGATAATTGGAACAATTAGCATACTATTTGATCAATATAGAAGGAATAGAAAAATTATGTGAAATATGATCAGATCAATAGAATTCTATGCAAAAAAATAAATGGACCAACAATACTCCACATACCATAAATTCTATATAATGATCATTTCATGAGTATGAGGTTAATTTATCGTACTGTTTGAATTTTAAAAAGTGGATAAAAATGGGATTTACATAAAATACACATGATTTCATGATGTATTTTAGTTGTAGCTCATAGGATAGATTATTATGAGTTGTGAAAGTCTCTATCTCTCATAATATAATATTGATGAAATAGTATGCATCACATGATCACATTAATTGAGTTAGAGAATTCGTCATAAAAAGGAAGAATCATTGACTGAGTAGAAATATAAGAAATATTTTATCTTCACTGGAGATCAAGAGTTGAAGAGATTGAAACCAGAATATAATTGCATTCTATAATATCATTCTCTAAGAATTCAGTTATCTAAGAAGACCCATACAGTTCAAGATCTGGAGTGAATGGGTTTCAATACAAAAATATTATTTCAAGAACCTATTGAAGATCATGAATTACGAAATGATTATAATAGATCCAGTACTCCCATAGAGGAATATCTATTCCAATTGTTTCAAGAGAATCTACAAGAAAATAGATATATTTATTTTTGTGGATCAAGAACATTTATAAGAAGAGTATTCAAACTGCGGTTTCTTCCAAGTTACTAAAGAGACATGATGATGGGGTGTCCAACAAGTCTATAATAAGGACAGGAAATAATGTTTGAGTTGTATAACTATGATCATTTGGATTATTAACTATTGGGTTTTATAACCAGTTGTTTCCTTATTTATTGTAATCACCTTCAAATATAGTGTATAATCTATCTTTGGAGGATTAACTAACATGGAAAGGAGTATGTATTTTTACCAAACATTGTACATATTTTCTTTTATGAACTCGTTGAATATTTTTAAAAATGATGTGATATATTCAGATATAATCGAGTGGACCAAGAATAATTAAAAGTTCAAGAAGTTATATTCAACAGAAAAAAAATTAAACAAGTAAACCTCTAATTCACCCCCCCCCCTCTTAGTGCTCAATTCGTCCTGGGGTACTACAATTTGTATCATATCCTAAGTCCATCTAAGGATCTAAAAGTTTTACTGGATTGTTTTTAAATCCATTATGAAATTAAAATATTAGTAATTGTCTCATTTACATCAAATGGTGGGACAATAATTTAATCCTAAGGATAAAATTATTTAGTGTTCATCCAACACTCATATAAATAAGAAGAGAAGAGTGTATGTGAAGTTAAAAAAGAATCCAAACGTTAATGAAGAAATACCATTGAATAATGGTAATCAGATTTGTACAAGTAGTAATTATTATTAGGATTAAGATTCTTCTAATGAACTACTGCAGGGATAATGAATCACATAGTGATCATCATTTACAATTAAAATAACATCTAAAAAATGTCCCTAAAGAAATCGTTAAGTGTATTTTAGGGACTATCAAGAATCCTTTTTGATAAAGCACACCTCTAAGCATATGTTGAAGAATTATATAATTCACTATGTATGAATCATATAAATTTATTCACTCTAAAAGGCTTAGTGGATGTAGGGGAATAATCTATTTTTAATACTGAAGAATAATTTCAAAGGTATGAATGTAAGAAAATTGTATTTGAGATTATTTTTAAAGAATTCATTGACTAGAAAATTTTTAAAATGTTTATATGGATGTAAATAATTCTCAACTATATATAAAATCCAATAGGATCAAGGATGTTGAAACATTGTTGTAAGAAATTGTTGTATTTCATAATGTGTGTGTTGAAAATATTAGGAATTACTATGAAGATAAAATAGAAAATTTTGAAGATCGTCAAAATTACCTCATCATGAGATATCTTGAATTTAAAATTAAATTGGACAATTTTTTAAAGACTTATGTTGAGACATCACAGTCAAATATATATGTACCTACATTTACACAATTATCATTCAAGGATTCTACTATTAAATAATCTTCATCACATGGAAAAAATATCATGAAATCATCTAATTATCTTTCGAAATAATAAGTAATGAAAGTGGTTCCATCCTTATCAAAATGTAATAATTTATTTAATTAGTTTATATAAAAAGTGAATGTTTAAATAAAAATCATTAGAAATACAGATGATGAGAAATGGTGAAGAACCTACAACCATGTCAATGGTGGATATAAGAATATGTATAATTCCTGGTTCCCCACATGAATCCTATCAGGTGGTGAAGAAGATCCAAAAACATTATGATCGAATTATTTTACATCAATCATAAAATAAAATAAGATCAAGGTTTTTGGTTCAATGTTGGTTCTGCAATTGATTTGGACATTTTTCTGGATAATTGGTACAATTGTATAAATTCTAATGAAAAAAAATTCCTATATAAATGGGAATAATTCTAGAGATGAAGAATCAACATTTACATACTAATAAAAAAATAATGTTCAAACTTATTTGAACTTCTTGGATATGTCTATAATTTTTGCAATAAAAGTGGTCAGAAAAGTGATACATTCTCATCTCAAAATATATTAAGAAACTATAGACAACATGAAAAATAAATGATAGCCTTGGATAGAAGTTTATAAAATTATTAAAATCAGATTATTCCTAAGATGATTCATGAGATGAAATCCATAGACTCAATACATATTAAACAAAACATGGTCCATGAGGATGAAGATGAGTGATACATCTTGGAATAGAGATATTAATAAAGGAACTCATGTGAATCCTTGTGGAAACTCCAAAGAACGTGTAAATACTTATAAAGATATTCCTGTGATTTTTTTAACAGATTTGGTGAAATTTAGAATGTTAGAAGAAGCACAAGAAAAATATCATTCTAATGTTAAAATGATGAATCAACTTGAATAAAGATAATTTCATGATAGGTTTTCATAAATAGAAAACTCATGTGTTGATAATGTTGTTTTTGAAATATTCAATAAATTTGTAAATAATGTAAGAGGATTCCTCACCACATTTCTAGCACAATAAGAAGTCTTGAAGAGAATTAAGCATGCAATAGAAGATGTATAAGGCATTAAGGCTAAAAAATGAAGAACCATCTCACATAATGAAATGATATGTGTGATATGATCCATGTATCCAAAGGATAAATTAGATATGAAAATTATATGTGGAAGCATGAGTTTTGGAGAACGTGGAGCAACTTGGTTGAGAAAACTATCTAAAATGTACTTTTCACATCAAGGAATAAGGGACCCCTTTTTATTCTCTTATATATTTGAATGTTTTGGAACTAAAAATATTTTTAACTGAATGTATTTTTGAGGATATGAATTCTAGATATCGTGATGATATTATACTTCATGGTGTTTACAGACTTCCATGAAATGGACAAAAAGTGTGTATCCTTGAGGGGGAGTGGTGATGAGATTAAAATGTAAAATATCCATTTCATAGTTAATGTGTTACATCTAAAAAGCTTTATAAAATTATATATTATGGTATTCCAATCACACATTCATCCCTTATACCTAATTATATTAATCATATCAGTTAATGGAGAGTGCTTGATTGATGTTAAGAAAAGAAAATGATGGGTCTATATCATTTTCATGTGAATTTTTAATGTGTTTTTTGAAGTATGTTAAAGATATATAATTTCATTGGTGAATTAGAATATTTATAAACCCTATAATAATATTTGAGGATTTCTGATCATGATTTCACATGCATCGTATTTATGGACAGATTGTAAAACCCTGAATACAACACTCTTGTTTTCTACTCCAGGTTAGCCAATGTAGACTTAACGTTGATTAACTAAACAATATTTTCTAAGATAATAGTATGAAAAAATTCATCAATATGATGTGATCAAGATAATTTCATATAAGGGAAATGATCGTGTTTTAGAGAAAATGGTGAGATTAGAAGATCTGCCACTTAAACATTTCATTTATTTTTGATAAGGGGGTGAAAAATATTGACTTTGTAATGTGTATAAATATTGAGAATAAATTCAAAGGGGGGATTGAAGAACACAAGTTCATGATTGATGAATAATTTTTTTTTATTTTTTTAGTATTGTCTAAAGTCAATATACTATGAATACTTATATGAGGAGGTAGAGATTCTTGAAGTTGTGATGCCTATAGAATTGATATGGACTCACTTGATGGAATTTTATTTCATTCTTGAGTGATTATACATATCAACTGTGATGGTTAATATGATGGTACTAAAAATAGTTCAGGGAAAGTGTTCATGGTTAAGGAATATCTTCTCCAACAGCTAAAATACTGTAAAAATGTTTACATTCATGAAGATTAGAAGAGGAATTAATGAATATGGACATGAAAAATGTATGTTTATATATTTCATAAAGAAGACTAAAATATTACAATTGTTTAACTGATCATAAAGCTCATGGACTTCTGTCAATAGTGATACATTGTTTGCAACATGGAAGATTATTGAGATGCAGGAAAATATTCACTTTCATGCATATTTTATTTAAAGGCCTTGTAATATGCCTATATTTTGAATGGGGTATTGATGATGGGTTTTCAAGTTGAATGATTTTTTCAACATCAGGTTCCATGAGGGATCATCCAAAGATTATTGGAATTATAGTAATCAGATATGTATGTATTTTTGGAAATTGTAATAAAATTTTGCGTTGTTGAGTTTGCCAATGATTCTTCCATGTAAATAAAGGTTCGTGGGTTTCATATAAAAAGAAAGCAGATCATTAAACAAATATAAAGTGATACCATTGAATTATATTTGACATATATTCCTTTATTTATTCTGTTAGTGATTATAAACAATTTAGCATACTATTTAAGGTACATTCAGTGGAAAATGAAATCTGGTTGACGGAACACAATTGAGATTCACATGCATAGTACGCTAATAATAAATATGTTGAATTTAGAGTATCTTATTTTACATATATGATAATATATATTCATGTGATGTGAATTTAAAATATGTCACATACTATTTTTGGTACATTTATTGGATAATAAAAGCAAGTTGATAGAACACAATTGAGATGCCCATGCATAGTTTGCTAAACTTTAATAATATTAGTCCATAGTACATTTTTTGACATAAATTCTATTCTATATTCATGAGATGTGTATTGGAACAATTTTATATTCTATATTTGAAATATATAGTTGGTAAGTTTACTATATGGTAATTTCTTCAGTAAAATGATATTGTGGTACGTGAATGAGGAATGATAATCAATTGACACGCATCATGGATAGTAAAGCTTTGAGAACTTCCATGAAATATGAGGTGATGGTTCTTTGTGGGTATCCATATAGTTCATATATGAATATTTCTTCATGAATAATTAGATGCTTTTGGGTGATGTTTTTTTCACACATCTATGCTGATGGTGGATATGCAGAGTTGAACCTATTTAAACTTCATTGAATGATTAATAAACCTTCATGCACAAAATGGATTAATAATCTCTATATGTTTCTTATAAATACCAGGCTAAATCTCTCACTATCTTCAATCAATAATTAGGGACAGGTGATTATTTTGAGAGGAAATTATTTTTTTGGTCCATTTTGGTTCTGTAAATAAATTTTTTATTTTAACAATAGAAAAAATGATATGTAAGGTGTTTTTATAAGTGAGGTACTACACTATTTGTATTTATATTCTAAGTGATGAATTGTCATGCGATTTTAAATGCTGGTGAAGTTCTAAGAAAACTAAAAAATAATTCAATGCATATTCATGAATCAGTTACCTAGGAATCAAAAAAATATTCAACCAACAGTATATAAATATTCATAAATGTTATGCTATGATCATTTCATGATCATATGAAGAATTTTCAAAATGATTCGAAGAATATAATGGGAATAGAAATGATATTTTCTATGTGATGAAAACATCAGTTCACTATGAATCAATAAAATAAACCAAAATTATGTAACATATCATATATACTAGGTTTTGATCATTTAATTACAATAATAAAAATTTAGAAAACTATTTGAAGAATATATAGTGAATTGAAAAGTTAAATGTTATGCAATGAAATAATCTGTTTGACAATAATCAAAGAAGTGGACTAGAAGTATTCTATATATCAAAAACTCTACACTATGATCATTTCACGATCATTGGAAAAATGTAGAATATTTTTTGAACAATATATTGTGATCTGAAAGGAGTTGTGCAATATGATTTGAGCATCAGTACACTTAGCATTTATGAATTTTACTGACAGTATTCTTCATATCATACATGACATGATGTAATAATTGGAACTATTCATCATATTTTTTTATAAATATATAGTGAATTGAAAAATAATGTGTAATATGATCCAGACATCAGTAAACTAAGCATAAAATATGTGGAACAATAGTATGGGACATATCATACATTCTATGTTATGATTATTTCATTTATGCTGGATCAATTTAGAATATTGTTTTATGTTTAATAAGTGGATAATAAAATGGGATTTCAATGAAGTAAACATGTTTTAATGATGTATTTGATTTGATATTTGGAAAAATATATTATTCTGAGTTTTTTAAGTCTATATCTTCCATAAAATAATATTGAAGAAATTTTTTGCATCACTTTCACACATTATCTAAGATCATAAATTATTCAAAATAAGTAATATTCATTTCCCAAGAATAAATCTATTAAATATCTATTCATTAGTAAAGAATAAAATTTGATGAAATGGAATCTAGAATATAATTGTAGGAGAGGGCAGTTTGGTCTGAGCATTCAATAATCTAAGATGATCTGGACAATTCATTATCTGGTGTGAATGTATTTCAAGACCAATAGGATTATTTCAATAAGTTTTGAAGATATTGAATTACAAAATAAGTATAATAGATCCAGAAAACTCATGGAGGAATATCTATTTCAGGTGTTTTATGAGAAACCAAAAGAAAACATTGATCTTTCTATTTGTGGTTCAAGAACATTGATAAAAAAGAGCATACGACTGGGGTGTCTAACCAGTTACTAAAGAGGCCCAGGGTTGGGGTATTGAACCTGTCTTGAATAAGGATAAGAGAATATGGTTTCAGTGTCTATTTAAACAAGGAATAATAGTTGGTTATAGGGGTCTAGAATCAGGATCAATTAGAGAATTGACTACTGGGGTGTATAAAGAGTTGTTTCCTTATTCATTGTAATCACCTTCTTATATAGTGGAGAATCCATGTTGGGGGATTAACCAAAATAAAAAGGAGTCAGTATTTATTCTGAATCGTGTTAATACTTTGTGTTGTGCTCTTTCTTGTAATTTCAATATATAAATTATGATGTGAGATTATAATATATCACTAACTTTAATGAGAACCATAACATGTTTTGGAGGTTGAATTAAAAATACAAAAATTTGAAAAAGTAAACTACTGATACACCCCCCTATGTTTTCAATCTATCCTAGGGCACTATAGATTATATGAATACTTTTTTCCCGAGACACTGAGGGGAGAGAAGGCTAGTGAGATCAAGTATCTCGAGAAGGGCACGATGATAGTTATGGGATATTCAATATAGTTTACATAGCTATAGTTGTTTTCACCTATGTAACTTATTGATGAGGCATTTAGGGAATGATGATTCGAGGAAGGTCTCATACATGTTTTTCATTATCAAGTCAATGTGTTCATATTGAATTTTATTACTAAGAAGCGAATCATGAAAATATTACATTACAAAACCTGAGGGGGGGGGATATATTAAGCACTAGCAAGAACACTAGTATTGGTAGTGGTGTTTTCTATCATTAGTGTGGCAAATGGGGAAACATGAGGAATCGGTGTGATAGTGACCTAGTGGAATGTTGATCTCGAGGTAAGAAAGTATTTGTGAAACATTTCTATTGGACTTTCCCTCTAATTATTAGTTTAATCGGTTCATCCTCAACTATGAGTTTATGTGGGATTTAATAGTTCCACGTCAGGTAGGGATCATGAGAAGTACGATCATTTTGGCCAAGGTGCTGGTGGTTTTGGTTGAGGAATTTGGGAACCATTTATACCTAGACATTATAGTGGGATTGCTCTGGGTAGTGAGGTTATGTCACAGTGTTATGGTTTAGGCTAAATATATTCTATAGATCCTTCCTCTAGAGAGATTGGTGTTGGGATATCTATAGTGATAGATATAATCTTTGTAGCCTCTACTCTTGTATATGTACTTTTTTACATAGGTGCATCGCATATTTTTGTATTTGTACATGTGGTGGAATTCCTTAGGCATATATTTTAGTTTTCCAAACACATTATAATGCTTTATAATCTATTTGGGATTAGGAAAGTGGAATTAAATCAGTATAGGTAGTTCCCCCTTGATATTGGTGGTTGTCACTTCATCTGATATCTTTTCTTCCTCCAGATTACTGAGGTTGATGTCATAAATGGTTTGGACTTGTTGGTTTCTTATAGAGACTCCATTGATTTTTATCTCCATAGGGTGAAATTCACAACACCAAAGAGTAGAGTGTTTATTCCCAAGGATGAATGAGATTTATAATAAATATGAGTTGGACCAAAGCATCGTGGGTTATGCGGGAGGACATCCCAGAACTCTAGTATTTATCTAGATGATGTGGATTGTTTTATGTGGAATTTACTCTAGTGGTTTTTCATTTTTTGGATGCTTTCACAGAAGACTATTCTGATTAACCTCCTAACATATAGGTTGTGTTCTCCTTAATGATTGTTCTAATATCATCAGAATTATCCATTCCCCTTACAAGATGGATTCTATGGACTTACAAGCGATCAACAGATAGCTATAGGACTTAGAGGAAAGGGGGTTTATTCAGAACAATACATCTATATGCGGTTTACTGGTAATTTTTTATAAAAAATCTTTATAATACCCTTAGGATATTCATGGATTAGAAAAAATTTAACCAACTGATGTTCCATAACCGATATCCCTTTCAACATATAGATTACCTTTTTCATAAGCTTTGATGAGATCGAGTGTTATTAAAAATTGATTTGAGATCAGGATATCACCAAGTATATGTTCAACTTAGTGACATACCTCGTATCGATTTTTTTAGCATGTATTGTATGTATGAGTATCTGGTTATTTCATTTGGCCCCATGAACATAAAAATGAATTTCAAGGAGCTAATGAACCCAGTTTTTTGTATTTATCAACATTCTTTTGTGGTGGTTTTTATGGATAATATATTGGTGTATTCTCACAATCGACAAAACCATGAAAAATAATAATATCATTTTGGAGGCACTGATAGAGAATCAATTATATTCTAACCCTACAATGTTTTACTTTTGGGAGGAGAATATTCCCAACCTGGTTCATATAATCTCAGATATAGTAGTATAAGTTTACCACGAAAATGTGAGAGTTGTTGTTTCATGGGAGAAGCCTATGAATGTCTTTGACATACATAGTTTCATGGGGATAGTGGGATACTATAATCATTTCATATAATACATTCCATGACAAGATTCCCTATTTATACGCATAACTACGATGGTTGTGAAGTTTATATGGGTAGGTACCTGTGAGATGGACTTTCAGGAACTGAAAGGGAGACTAACCTCGACATCATTCCTGATTCATCCAGATTAGGGTAGAAGCTACACTATGTATTGTTATTCATAAAGTATCAGTATAGAAGTAGTTCTCATGTAAGGTGATAAATTCAGCATGTAAAGTTCTAGGGAGTTGATGAGACATTATAGGAATTAACTGACTCATGGTCTAGAGTTAGTTGCATTTGTACATGGATTTTTCTTTTAGAGAAAATCATGGGAGATAATATTTTGGTGTATATACGAAAGCATCATGTACATATTTTCATAGAGAGATATGTATATGAGGAATTGAAAGATGGTGAATTAACTATAGTATTTTAACGTCGAGTTGGACTACTCAAATGCAAAAATTAATGTGGTGGATGATGTATTCAGAAGGAGGTGTCCTATATAGGTGGTATAGTAGGTCAATATAGATTGGAAGCTTTTGGATTTTATCTCTGAGATTAAAATGGATGTTTAGTATATTTAGGAAATAATTTTGACCCATAATTAGTTATGACCTCTACCAATCAAAAGAGAGTAAGAATGAGAATGTATTATATTAAGATGGCCTATTTTTATGGTAGAGTATGGCAAGTGATGACCCATCTCTTTGATAGACTGTAGTTGAGGATGATATCATACATATACATGGAGGCATATGGGTTCTAAACGGAATAAGTTTCGATCTGATGTAAGAGTTTCATGACTCAGTTTGTGATGTTCATCGTGGTATTACGAAGATGTATTGTTACTTGAATTTTCATTACTGGTGGCAGATGAAAAAACATGAGGTAGCTAGTTTTTATATGTGGTGTTCCACCTGTCAGACGGTGAGTGAAGATGATTTGTGACCATCAGGACTTTTACAGAAGTTACCTATTCCTTATTAGAAATGGGATGATATAGTGAAAGATTTCGTGACTTGTTTGACAATGACTTCTTGAGGTATAGATGTGTATGTGGTTTTAATGATAGGCTCACAAATGTTTCAAATTTCCATCCAATCAATGAGATATTTAATGTAGATGATCATGGTTGGTTGTATATTTGTGTGATAGTAAAACTTCATAGGGTCCCATGTAATATTATTTTAGATAGGGATGACTTGTTTATATATCTCTTATGGAATATTTTGCAGAGGTAGTTCAGTACAGAGCTGCTTCAGATCACAATATACCACTCTCAAACTGATGGCCAGTTATAGCGTACGATAATGGTTGTTGAGGACATTCATTGAGCCTGAATATTTGATTTTGGAGGATATTTGTAGAGGCTTATTACCATAGTTGAGTTATACTAAAATAATATATATTTGGTGGCTATAAAGATGGAACCTTATGAGGATTTCTATGGTCAACCATGTTTATCACCCCAAAACTAGTTAGAGTCAAGTTATAAAGGTTTAGTATAACCAAATCTCATAAAAGATACTTATGAGAAAGTCTTGTTGATCAATAAATGGATTGATACTGTACAATCAAGACAGAAATCTTATGTTGATCATCGTTTATGATCTCTAGAGTTTGAGGTCCGGGATTATGTATTTTTATGTATCTAAACAAGGCTAGGATATAGATGTATTAAGAGATTGGGTAATCGTTCACCATGATATGATGAATCATTCATTATTTTAAAGAGATTCAGGATGATAGCCTTTCATTTTCAGTTACCTCAAGGGTAACAAAACAAGAACCAAGGCTTTCTTGTATATCAGTTATGCCATTATCACTTAGACTCATCTCATGTTCTATAGCCTAAGGAGGTAGAGTTATAGGTAGATTCATCCTTTGAGGATCTATTGATTCATATAATTTATACGAGAAAAATGGTTCTCTAAAACTGGTTAGATCCTCTAATATGGGTGCTATGGAAGTATGACTATTTTCAGTACAAGACTTATGAGCTAGAGGCTGACGTATATGATCAGCGGCCAGATTTATTCTCAGGAAATTCCTGACAACCCATGAATGGGAAATTTGAGGACACATTTATTTAAGGGTTAAGATTATAAGATCTCATGTATTCCTATGAGGTATAAATCTTTTTTATATTTAAATGCTTAATTACATCTTAATGTGAAGACACATTGGTGTCATGGTATTATTGAAGGTTTCTTGTGCTTGTTCAGAGCCCAGAACCCCACTCTTGGAGAAAAATAGGTTGGTTACACAGTTAATAGTAATAGTGTGACCCTAAACCGTAAGATTTGGTGAAACCATGAGATGTTGAAAAAATTATTGTCGGAGCCCGTACGGTTTGAGTGAACCGTGTGGATGGAGGATAACGTGATTCGAATGGCCTCTTCAATTTCTGATAGTGGTACGAGACACAGTTTGTGTATAGTTTAACAAACTATGTACACTAACCGTGCAAGGTTCCCCTCCATACACTAAAGGGAGCACATTTAGTGCATAGTTTGGAAAATTGTGTATCCAAATCTTTCATCCCAGAGTTTTTTGAAAAAATTAACATTATGTACTTAAAAACCATCAAAATCTAAAAATTATTTTATATTTCTCATTACAATGGATAAAAAAAATTTGAGATCTCCCCATTATCAAGTTTTGTATCTTTATATCTCATTCTTGTATCTTAACATAGAATCTAGTGTCATTAGTCTTGATGGATTCATTCCAATGTGTACTCATTTCCTCTATTTTCATTATTCATTTCTCATGGTATTAGGTTTGCTATTTAGGTGAAAGCTAATATGACTTATTTTTATGGATTTCATTTGGTATTTATTTTTTATATTATCGAAGCTTAATCAAAAGATTATACTATATGAACATTCAATTACGGACCTACGGTAGGTGTTCTATACCGTTCCCG
This sequence comes from Viscum album, assembly GCA_963277665.1. Lineage (NCBI taxonomy): Eukaryota > Viridiplantae > Streptophyta > Magnoliopsida > Santalales > Viscaceae > Viscum > Viscum album. The sequence continues at coordinate 828,593,213 of OY728162.1, forward strand.
TGGGTTTTAGTGCTTTATATGCCAATTTATAGTTATTCTTCATACCATAAATTCTATTTTCACCCTAATAATTAATTGAATTATTATAATGAACATGATGGTACATGTTAGGGATTCTCTTTGGTTCATTGAGCTTAGTTTGAAGTTTTCACCCCAACCTAGTCCATAAATTTGGTGTCCCCTCTAATATACTTTGTCTTTTTCCATTGTTGAACTACCAAAGGGTTGAGTGGTTGAGAATTCCTAGTTAGAGGAAGCCCTATTATATGTGAACTGAATTAAATTTATATTTTAGTAAATGGTGTTCCACATTCACCATGTTATTAATGATGTGATTTGATTAACTATTTAAATGTGAAATTTCATATGAGTGGGTAAAATCACAGAATGTTTTTGAATGTGAATTTTTTTATGGTTTAGAAGTAATCATAGAATGTGATGTTATGAAATGATAATTCAATTGAATGATGGATGTTTCTATTGGATTCCATAGGTGTGATTCACCATGGGCCGTGATATTGGTAGTGGATTCCTTAGATGAGATTGCTCCATGGGTCTTGATTTTGTGGGATACCATGGGACATGATACCCCTTTGATTTAGATTTATTGGACTCATAGTGGAAATGGTATGTTTAAATGATCCTTAGACCGAAATACAAGGCTAACAGAGCTTCCATCAGGATTCTCTTCGTACCCAATGAGGATGACTTGGTCTATTATACATTGGATCCGGCCCCAAAGGGGTTGGAACTTATGTTATATAGATTAGTTGTGGTAATTATGGTATTATTGATTATACAACATGGTCGTGTTTGATATAATATTAAGGTTATATGTCATGGTTTTGGTTGGTGTGAGATACTGGATATACGACATGGTCATGGTGTTTATTTCTGTTGTGCCTTATAGCTGTGTTGTTTGAGGATCTTGACCCTTGTTTTGTAGGAATACATGATAGGCTTGATAATATCACCTTATAGTTATTACTTTTTCCATTGAAATTTTAATTTTATTAGTATCAGATCTTTTCTATACCTTTAACACTTCATAGATTGGATTATACATCCTGGATTGTTATAGACATTATTGGTGGTGGCCTACTTGTATTTTGTTAGCATGGGACACTATTGGGTACCCAGACAGACTTTATGAATGCAGGTTGGGATTCGTAAAAACACCCAATTTTTTATTCATTACTTTGTTCCATGTCTAGGTGTAGGAGAGCATAGGACAAAGTTGTGGCTTATGATGTAATTAGAAGATAGTGCATTTTTTTATTTATTTTGATGCATGTTTTATATTGATTTTTATATACTTATTTAAGATTATTTGTAGGCACATGACATGATACATCATTTTGGTATATGATATTTATTTTATAATTTTTGTATATATGTCTCTTTATATTTTATCACTTATTTAGTTATTAATGTACTTTCTATATGGTTTGTTTCTAGTCTTGTGGTCTTATAGTAAATTCAAGCTACTTATTCATTGTTTTATTTCTCCCAAAATTGACCTATAAGATTACTACTGATGTGTTGTGCTATAGTAAGGGGGAATTGTCTCCTCACTAACACACCCTTATCCAACTCTTCTAGTCATTATCATATGGTGTTTGAGGAGATGTTCTTGGGGCCATGTGGCTAACTACTATCAGAGAACCATTAAGTGGCATCAGGGTCTGGGATGTTAAACTACAACAAATTAAAACTGAATAAACTCACTATGCTAAATGTAATGACCTTTCTAAATAAGTTTAAATAAATAGAAAAATCAGTTAACTATTAAAATTGTAACTATAATATTGAATAGATTAGAATAAAAAACATTCAAAAAGGAAAATCAATTATTCATTAAAAAATAAAATCTCTAGTGAAATATATGAAATGTGTAATGAAATGCAAGGTCTCAAACGTTTTTTCCCATTTATCTGCACTCCCATAATCCCCTAGGTGTTTAGATGAGCATGCCTAAATCAACTCACATATTATTCCTCTTACCTTTGCAATAGTAACTCTATGAGAATCCTCCATCTAGTACGACATGATCATGAACCACACCATCACCTCTAAAATTATGATATCATTTTTTAAAATTAAATATTCCCATCATATTTATGAAATAATAATGGGAAAATGATTTTAAATTATTTAAATATAAAATTGATTATATTGAACCTCTAAGAGAGTAAAACAAAAGCATCCTGATTTCTTTTATGTGTTAGTAGTATAAATTTCATTAATCATGTGGGTGAAAATTAATTCCATGAACACCAATGTTTTATTTCCCCTCTGAATCATTCCATGATCATTAAATAATCACCTCATATATGAATGAATCCATGTTCATTGGAATAAATTGTGAAGTGTCGAGATTAAATGGTGACATCATATTTTCTTCATATCCATATGTACTGAATGATCAAAGAGTCTGCCTTTATCTCCCAAGACATTAACATAGTGACCATCTTGGGTTGAATTACTCTTAAAGATTCAAATTGTATTGAATTTTAGGAATCCATATGCATCATATGCTTTTTATTTCATATGACTCTATAATTAAAATAAATGAAAACCTCATATGATTAGGAAAAAGTCCATATAGGACTCAGAAATATCATACATGTTCTAAAAATGTCACTGGGGATCATATTGTTTTTGTAAAAGAAAATATTATAAAAGATCTATAAAATATCAAATAAGACCCGAATTCTCCCATGATGACACCAAGAGTCATACTGGAAGTGCCAAAAATCATAGGTAGTTAAAATTCAGTAAAATTAACTATCACATTGGTGATAAATAATTATCCTATGAGGGTCTCAAAAGTCCCACAAGATCATAATTTTCGTCCAAAATGAGACTTTAATAAATTAAATTATCATACATTAGGAAAATTATAAAATGGGTGGGAAAATTTACCAATATATAAGACTGAATTATCCATAAAGGTACGATATATAAAAGTTAAAAAGCATATTAAATATTTTCTTATAAAGTATACAAAATTATCCTACATGATAAATTGTATTATGAGATAGATTATTTTATAGGCCCAAAATAACCAAAATTTTATCATTTTGAGTTCAATAATATGAAATAATAAGATATTTACTACATTAACACAAAATTTATGGCTTTTACAAATAATTTCATTAATGAGTAAAAAAATAAAAAAATTGAATTACTCAATTTTCATAATAATTAAAAAACAATACTTGGAAACAAAAAATAATGTGATTTTAACTAAAAATTGTTTGGTTTAAATCATTTAACAACAAATGATAGATCATGAATATATCAGATCTATCAAGAAGGTTAATATAAGTTTTTTGATTAATATAAATATACTTATAATTATTTTTTTATTTGGTATAATGTAGAAAGTTATATTAATAAGTAATGAATATTAATACCTGAAAATGAACATATCGTCACAAACAAAAAATTATATGAGTGTTAAAGAAACATGAAGATAGTACTAAGATATGAGATTAAATTTTATGTGTTGAATTCACCACTACGTAATGATCCACCTCAGGAATCTAGTGAGTGTGAACATGATTCTTATTGTAGACACTTGGATGATGTATTTAATGTTTACATCATTATGTAATCATCAAAGATATACCAATAATTGTTTCCCTTTCTATGATAAATCTATTAGGTTTTTTACATGATTTCTAATTTGGTAAAATGTTTAAGCCTCCATTAATTAATAATGGTAATATTTTTAAAACGATTCTAGAAATAGATCACAAAGATGAAACTAAACAATTTCAAGTAGATGATAGGGGTAAATTCTCATTGTTCATAAGATTTTGATGATGTAAATAGTATAAATAGAAATATTTCATTGATATTTCATAAATTATATTCCCTTAAAATATTAATGTACTATAAATGCTAAATAAATATTGATCTTGGTAGGAAGATAAAGGAGGATTTAATTTGGGTGAGTTTGAGAATAATGTAACCATGAATTCTTCAATAATTAATTATATAGTTTATATTTTTCCTAAACTCATATTTACTTAGACAAATATGACTTACAGTGTTATTAAATGTTTAAATTACACATTTCTCATTATAGAGAGATTAATTATGTGTATTGAAATAATTTTATTTCCCTTTTATTCGATTATTTACAAATAATAGAATTAAAACCTACCCATATTCTAAATAAAATGATATAATGGATATCATAGGAGTTATAATATGAAATAAATACATCATGTCACAAGTTTGTATGTTATGATGTGAAACATTTACCACAGATAATTCTATATAAACCATGCATCACGAATAAAAATTGGGTTATTGTGAATTATCAAAATGTTATTAACTATATTATATAAATCCCTAATATAGAAACTAAACATTCAAACGAGTGACTCTTTTTTTTGTGATAAAGGGAACGTGTATAATTTTGATAGAGGTATAAGTAAATAATATGTTAATGTAAAGTTATAAGATGCATATGATTTTCAAATAGTAATATGTTACATAATAGTTCATGGAAAACAATGTTAATGAAACACACTATTTATAAGAATGGTATAACCGATGATAAATGGATTATAATCACTATGTTAGGTGATATTGTATTTATTGGGGATAAGAAATCATCATACTTAAAGGAAGTAGTAAATAGAAAATAATCATTTAAATGTAAAGTAGCTATGATTTCATAAATGGATTCCTTGTATGAAAATAATGATTGTATTCTGGTAGAACTTATTACTCTTGTGAATCCCACTGATTCCATATTAGTTTTCAAGAATTTTCTCAACAAGGATGGTAAATAAAATATGTATAAATAAATATTGGTTGATAACGGTTTTAAGATAAGTCAACATGTTGTCTTATAAGGAAACATCTTCAACAATAGATATATTATAATTTATTTAAATTAAAATTATTAATGAACTGTACCCTGAAAATGTGTGAAACCCATCACGTAATAGTTATTCTATACATTGGGGATCTTATATCTATATTTTAGTTCTATAGTTTTTAAAGAGTTATGTGTTGATATTTTGGATTATAGAAGAAAAAATATAACTTCAGGATTTGTACATGTTTAGTAGTATCCGGGTGGTAACTATGCAATATGGATTATTCTATTCCATTATATTTTTTCATAGATTGAGAATTATTTGTCTAATTGTGAAATATTTCTTGGAAAACCATCTGATAGGTTAGTTTTGGGTCTAGAGTTGGTTGTACGACTTTCTCATGAACATTCTGACCATGTCATTGTTTTTAGGTAACCATGAACTTCTGTTTTCAAGGGAAAGTAGAGACCACATTATTATCACACAATTTTTTTAACAATTAATCCAAACAATTCTATCTATATTAATTTTATAAAAATGGAAAGTTACCCCATACACATGGTCATTTTTCACCAAAAGTTCACCAAAATATCTCATTAGCCTGACTCAACCTTTCCTTAACACTCTAAAAGGTTATTCCTTGTGTCTCTTAGTGATTTTATATCTATTTTGGTGTATCTATTTAAGGTATGTGTAAATCTATTCTTCATTACTCATCTATTATATATATATTTACTCTCGATCTCTCATCCCATTGATTCGTTCGAACCCAAATAGATTGTGATGGGAATATTCAAGATTTAATGTGTGGAATTGATTATTTTTTTATTGATATAAAATTGTGAGTAATATATGTCTTCAATTATGAACAATAATTTCAATAGAAACTATGTTTCATCTATTGGTGTTGTTGGTGTATCTATATAATAGTTATTTTTCATGTAATAGTTTATCAATATTTTGTTTTCCCTTAGTTCTCCCAGTGGAAATCATTTATTTTATATTTGTTGGTGTTTATATATGAAATTAGATATTTTTCATAGAAAATGTTTTAAAAGTGGTGTTTCATTAAAAATAGTTTTATACACTTCATTTTTTTATGAAATGTCTCACTGATCATTTGTAGTTTCAAATGGGTGATCCATCGTGGAATTAGATATGATTTTCTTATTGAAACATTTTATTAAATTTTGGGAATGATTTACTTGAATATATTATGAAAACATATCACAGGGGAATCATAGGTACTTCAGGTTATAGAAATATGAAAACTTTAGTGAGTGTGGAACCACTAAGGGTTACGGGTGTGATGCTAATAGAATTTGGTAGGTTTCGATATCATTGAGATTAAAATTATATAGGATTACTATTTCTTGTGTGTCATATATATGTATTCCAATATGGTAGAGCCCAATTGTGTATGGTTTTATTTATGATAGTGATGTTTCATGCTTTTATACATCATATGTTTACATTTTTAGTTATAGAAACTCTTCATTACATCACTTTATGAAATCATTCATATTTATTTCAAAATTATTATTGATTTGAATATGGATTGTTATAAAGGAAATAAAATTATTTTTTATGAGAAATGATTTCAAATGAAATTATTTAAAAAAAATTTAAAGAAAGAACTAATGGTTACATAGAAATAGAAATTTTATGGATTAATGTTGGTATAATAAAATAAATTTACCTCACAACTTTTATATTTCATTAGTAACATACATAATTGGATTTATAGGATACATGTAAAGGTAAGTTTTTCATATATCTTGATGAATTATCTTGGTTGATGTCTCTTGATGGTAATTTTTAAATGTCATGTGGGATGGTCACAAGGATGCTTGGTTTTGGTCTTGGAATTGCATTATTTTTGGTATTATCCTTATCTTTTTTTGTCTCATGGTTCTGTACCTCTTATTCGATTATATACAATGGATATATATCATTATACTGTTATATATGATACATTTTAAATTGTTATTTCATGATCAAACCATTCCAATGGTTTTATGTGTTGATATATTGGTAATTTTCACCCGTCCATGGTGATAAAAAACACTCTTATGAGGTGGTAGGCTTGCTTTGGTGACAAGTCAAGTTGACCCAGGTTGGTTTCAAACAAAATTTCATCAATTGGAGGTTTCTTTTGTGTGTGATTCTATACTAGAGTTATGACCATCTAGAGTCAGGTGGTAAGTGCAGTTGGGTTCCCGGTCAACTAAATTTTATATCTAACCTTCAATTACCATGGGTGGTAAATGATTTTATCATCATGATTCTAAGGTTGATTTTGGTTTTTTTAAGGAACCTTATCAATTTTATTTATTTATTTCTACTATTTTCATAAATACATTTTAAGGGACTTAATATGGATTCATGAAGTTTATACTTTAATTTTTAGACGTATTCTAATGCTAATAAGGTGTTACCTCTTGTGTTTAATAGATAATTTCATGAGAAGGTTCTCATTGATTCTAAGATAATGACCTTGTGAAAAAAAATCCCATACAAAACCCCGTCATTCAACCCTTATTTAGTAAAAATAGGAATCCAGGCTATTAAATGAAATGGTCAATATAGTTTTGCAAACCAAAATTGGATGGTGAATTGTACATTGGATTTTACCAACAAAATTACAACAGTATTCCTTCATGACAATGGAAATAAAGAACCTGATGAATATATTGAGAGAATAGAACATATTCTCCACTTTTTGGGGGATATAGATGACTATATATTGGGAATTTCTACTTATATGATTTAATTTCCTAGAATTTAATGGTTGGATTCCATCATGCTATCTAAATTAAACAATTAATGCATATAGACAACTTTCATGAAGTCCTTCAATAAGACATTATATCCTATGACCTTACATGTTGAAATGGATTGGGTGTTTTTCACCATGGATCGGGGAGACCATTTAATGATGGAGTATGATACTCATTTCACCATATTATTTCATTTATCTAAAAAACATGGCACTAATGACTACCTAAATGTTATATGGTTTCATATGTGTATGAAATTAGAGATTTTATTGATTCTTATGACCATGCTCTTGATTAATTTTAATGATGTAGTTGACAATGTGGTTATAGCTGATACAGACTTGGTAAGGGAAAAAAGTCTTCGTGACTGATATGTTATTATAGGGGTAGTTAGAATGTGACACCTCTACTGAAAAGGAATCATGGTAGTGGTTCTTTATTTTCATTAGGATATATTAAAGGGGTTCTAACAGAAAATACCATGTAGTTTTTTTCCATTGTAGAAGTCATCGCCATTACTAATCCTAATTGTACAGTAACAAAAAATATCTTCAATCATTATGGATAGTCTGGTCACCTTAAATGTTTTTAGATGATTTTCATATATAAGTACATTTGGATACATCATAAAAAATATCCTTCAATCAGTTAGATTCTATAAAAAGGTGGTGGACATCATTATAATGTTAAGGGGGTTAATTGAGAAATGAAGAAATATTAGATAGGGGATAAATTTGGATGCATTTATACAATAGAGTATGCACAAGAGGAATATGAAGTGGGTCTGATGACTATGAGATGTAAAATGTTCATTACATACTCTATAGTCCAAGATCTATTTGATAAAAGAGAATATCATTATTTTATATCATAAATTTTTTCAATGTGTTGGGATTATGCTCAATGATTATGTAATTTTTTATGGATCACTCTACTCCTTGAAAAAGGTGTAATGGGTAAGGTTTTAAATATTTCAAGTGCCAGGGTATGATCGTCGATCATGAGGTCACATGGAATTTATAGGTTATTGATCTTAATATCATTGAAATGATGATTGAAATGTATTAGATGGTTCATTTTAAGTCCAAGGTATATTTTTAACATTTTCTGCTTTAGTTTCCATCCTCCAATGGGGTTACTTCTATCTTTCAAGGTGTCTAGGGTCTCAGCGTTAAACATTAAATAATCTTTAATTATGTTAATAATTCACATTGAGGGTCTTTTCATGTTTCGTGTTTTATAGAATTTATCCATAACTTTTACATTACATCTCAAATATTTTATTGTAGACACTTATACTAACTATTCATTGTTTTCATAAAATAAAAGATCTTAAATATAAACATTATTTAATTTTTTGATATAAATCTTCTTCAATTATTCCGTTATCATGCCATGCATTATACCCTGTGATAAAAATTTCAAAAACATTGGATGATCATAAAAAGATGAGTAACGGTTATAAAATAAAAAAATAAATCATTTGTCCATCTGTACATACAAAAGATAAGATCTTTAACGCACCTCATAAAATCATATGAATTTTGAAAAACATATAGAAATCATAAATAATAAAGGTTACTTGTGGCATCCATAGCATACTTACATTGTATCATTCACAGCTACATATGGGGTTATGTTTGGAATACAAATCGCAGTATATTTCCTAACTCTCTTAAGAGAAACATTAATGTTAACCTCCATCACGTTACCCAATGCATTAGATAGCTATTGTGTGCTCACATACCCTAGTTTTATCATAGAACCACCCATATATGTAGTCAATTACCAAGAACTATAACATAAGCATAAAGAGAAAATTTCTACATTGCAATCACAATATATCATTTCAATATATTAACATAATCAATACATTGTCAAAAAAAGTTTAAATACCAAAATACATAAAAATAGTATATGGTATTTAATTTTCCTTTTCAAAACACTACAACTTGTAGATGAATCCAAATATCAAAAAATGCTTGTGGTGGCGGAAAGGTTGTTTTCACTAAGTACATCAAAAAGAAATATTATTTCAGCCATTTAGTAAAATTCTTTGAAGATAAAAGATTCCCTTTGAATGAAATTAGAATTCAAGGGGTTTTATACACCATACAAAGGAATTTCTTGTATAAATCATTGTATTCCTTAATGAATGGAGATTGATATGAAGTCCCTTACCTCGTGTCCGACTTGACTCATTTGTTATTTAAAATTTTGAATAATAAACTAACGTTAATTTATAATTGATTAATAATAATTTTTAAGTTTATTATTTCATTTATATCAGATATTAAAACATTATAAACATTATTTAATCATTTAAGTTAATAACGGTTCTTTTGTAGATATTTAGAACTTGAGTCAAAAATGAACTTCTTATAATTACAAGTTGTCCATGAGGTAAAATGTCTATTATCTCCTGAATTATATTCATGATTTAGATATCATATATATCATATATATCCATTATATATATATTTTTATATATAATACTACATAACATTTGGAGAAATTAAATAAAATGCACCTTTCATGGAGACGGTAAGCCATACGTATGCAAAAACTCTACATTCATTTTTAGTTTGTATTTAATGGAATAAAAAATTAATTATGCATAGGTATAATATATTTACTGTATAATATCATATATAATTTCATTAACTCCATCCATTATACGTTCCACATATGTCATGAACGAGTCATATCACTTTTAGGGGGCGGTCTTCCGCACTTCCTTAAATGAAATTATCCTATTTCCAATTATGGAAACCATAAGTGTATGAAATAAATGAGAAATAACCATGAATAGAGACAATAGAAATATAATATATATCACATATAAATACATTTCCATCATAATTTCCACCATTATATGTGGTAAGTGATAATTTACTAATCATCATTTTCATGACGTAGTAGTTCATCACCCACAAAAACAGTATTTTCGTATCTATTGAATGGAAGTGTGTGGAAGTTTAGTTATAATACCTCTCACAAAAACATCTTATTATATTTAATATAATTTTTTTTATAAAATAATGTACTAATTTGATTTCAGGGGGTTGGATAAGGAAAATAAAATAAAGGAACTTGAGAGATGATGTTACCTTTAAATCTGGTAACTCTCTCTCGTTTGAACCAAAAGGAATTATTTAATTTCCTTATACCCAAAGTAAGGATTATAGGTGGAAGTAGTGTTTTTTGAACTTATTTATTTATATTTTGGATGATCATATTGGATTTATTGGTGTGAGTAATGGGTTACAGGTGGTGACCCTTTATAAGAAGGGGGAGGGGCTCTTTGGGGATGCTTCAAATTATTATTTAATTATAAAATTATTTTCAGTTTCAAAAGGCCCAAAACTAATTAAATTAAAATATAAGATGATTTTAATTAGAAATAAAATCATCCAAAAATAATTGGATAGGTTTTTGATATTTTTTGACCCATATCTTGTTTATTTAAACCTTTTTTTACTCTTACCGTTTTATCATGTATTTACCACTTTGAGAATCAAAATTGTTATCAAAACATGAATAATATCCAATTAAAGGGTCAATTATAAAATTCATACTTATGATAACTATTTTTCTGAATATTATATTTCTTTGGAATTTTATAATATTTAATAAAATATTTTATATTTTAAAATATGAAATATGTCAATTTTTACACTATTCATATCATGACATTTTACAAATCCATAACAAATTGATTAATTCGGAAAAACCTCATTAATAAAAATATAACATATTACTATAATCCTAGAAATTATTTTATTTTATCAAGATAACCAAATTACAATTATTTTATCATTTATAGTACCAGTTTTTTGAATCCATTATTAATGATGCAATCGTTTGCATAACCATTGGGTCATAATTAAATTTATTTATTTAATGAATTAAAATTATAAATAAAATACCATTATATATGATTCTTTTTATATTTTTAATTAATATTTATTCTTGAAAACATCAAATCTATAACCCCATATAAAAATTGTTTTACAAAATAATATATGTTTATGTTAGATTTTCCATAACATTAAATTATTTCTTTATAATATGTCATTTTAACATACAAGAGGATCCATGGGGTACCAAAATCGACCCAAATATGCATATGGTAGAACATGTATCATAAAATAGGGTTAGTAATAATGTTAGGGTAATTTAATATTATTATAATATTATTTTATTACCCTTATTTACCAAATTCACCCTTTAACCATGGTAAATTAAATATTTTCTCAAGTTAATATTTATAATGTATAAAAATAAAAGATTCCTATTTACACAATTTGTACCTACTTATTCCAAATATGGAATCCATTTATCCAAATCCAAAATAATAAAGTTACATAAATAAATTTAAATTTAATTTCCATTGTCAAAACTAAAAAGCGTGTTTTTAAGAAATAATATCTATCAAAAGATCAACATGATCATTTTTAATTACAATCTTAAATTACTTCCAATGACCAAAATTTTATTAAATGGTAAAGATATAATTTAATTTAACTTTAAACCCAATTAAAAGTACAATATATATGTATAAATAAAACAAATGAGAAGACAGTTTTAACATCAAATGCAGTATATTTCACTATTCATTAAAAAATGACCTTTATCAGAACGATACAAAAAATTTACCGAGAGTATATTTTTATGTCCCATTTCTAAAGAATAATTTTAGTTTGTCAAATAAAACATAGAAAAGTTACAAATAATATATTTAATATGGGTTTTCCATCAAAAGGTGGTAAAACGACATTTTAAAAATATTATAGTTTTTCATGCTTAAAAGTGGATTTATTCTCATTTTAAGCCTCTAAAATTTATTGGAAAAATGTAGAAACATTTAACAAACATGTATAATAATATTTTATTTAGTTATTTTTTATTCTTACCAATATAATGGATAAGCTTTAACTACCATTTAAAATAATATTATATTATTATATTTTAGTATGACTCGGCCTTGTGTGCAACCTGAGATTTAGGAGAAACTAATTTTGTGTGTCAGGTACACAATCTAACATACCATACCATTTGAAGTAAAAATAATATTTAATTCAAAATTTTTAATAAATATGGAAATATCATAACCTTTATTTTCCCGAGATGTTACATCCTTCCCCCATTTTGGAAATTGTGTCATCTCAATTTTTATTCATTTATCAAATATGCAGGAATTATTTATCCCTCGTAGAATTCTAAGATTTCCATATTTCCTCTTCAACCTTATGGTTTCTCCAAAAAACTATTACCTCATGAATTACCTTATTTTTCAACACTTTCTCTTTCTGCTTAAGAATCTAGACTGGTTGTTCCTTATAAGAAATATTATGTTCCAACTAAACTACCTTTGGACTCAAAACATGATATGGATCCGGAATATACATTATCAACATTGAAACATGAAAAAAATTTTGTAGCTAGGTTAAACATGGAGGTATTTCCACTCTGTAGGAAACTGAATCAACTTTCTCATGGATTTCATAGGTTCCAATGAACCTAGACTCAGTTTTCCCCTCTTACCAAAGCACATCACATGTTTCCATGGAGGAATTTTGATAAAGACATGATCACCTACGTCAAAAAAAAATTTCTTTCCATTGGTTATCTGCATAACTCTTCTACCTACTCGGAGTTGTTCTCATGTTCTTCTAAACCAACTGAACATTCTCTGCTATCTCTTCTACCAATTCTTGTCCCATAAACTTCTTTTAACCTACATCATCCCCAAAAGCTGGAGTCAACACGTATTTCTATATAATGCCCCAATTGGATCCATATGTATAGTGGAATGAAAAATGTTTTTATAATAAAATATTACAAAATAATGACTTTGGGCTTTACTTCCCTAGTAATCCACTGAGAAATCATGTATCATATCCTTTAATGTCTAAATTGTTCATTCAGACTTTCATCTAATTGAGGATGAAAAGTTGTACTAAAATTTAATTTTGTACCCGACGTCTTCTGAATGCCTTTCCCAAAGTTTGATGTAAACCTGGGATCACACTCAGATATAATGGAGTGGGAACTTCATGAAACCTGACTATCTCTTTAACATACAACTATGAATGTTGATCTAGAGATAGGGTATCTCGAATAGGAAAAAATTGAGAAGATTTATTCAATCGATCAATAATAAATCAGATTGAATTGTAACCTCGATATGTCTTTGGTAATCACACAATGAAGTCCATGGATATATTTTCCAATTTTGACTCTAGAAACGTTAAAAGATTAACCATCGCTTTCTGTAACTACCTCTCTTCTTTAACCTCTTGACAAGTCAAAAACTTCATAGTAGAGTCAAAAATATATTTTTTCATGCCATCCAACAAGTAATACTCTTTAATATCTCAATATATCATAGTACTTCCTGGATGAACTGAAAACAAAAAACTATGAACATAACCTAACAACTATTATTTAATTGTGAATCAAAAGGCCCACATAATCTCTTCCCAAATCTCAGAACACAATCATTATAAATTTTAAATTCGGGAAACTTATCCTTCTAAACCAACTCTCCCTTTTCTTGAAAATCACTTTTTTCCTTCTGTGATTTCTTAATTCTGTCTGATAGAGATGATATCACTAACACATGAAACAAAACAGAGCAATATTTTGCACCAACAACTTCTATGATAATGTTCATCAAATCTTTAATCAATGGATCTTGTTCCAAATGTAACATTGTTAATGTAGAATTACATTTTAGAATCAAAGTGTTAGACACATTATTTTCCATTACTGGACGGTAATGAATCGTGAAATTATAATCCTTGATTAATTCCATCCATCTCCTCTGTATCATGTTTAATTCTTTCTATGTGAATATAATCTTAATTCTTTTGTGGTTAGTATATATTGTACATTTTACACTATACAGATGATGCCCCCAAATTTTCAATGAAAAAAACAACAGTAGATAATTCCCAATCATGTGTAAGGTAATATCACTCATGAGGTTTCAACTAATGTAGAGAATACGAAATTACATGATCATTATTCATAAGGACACAACCATGTCCTTTCAATGAAGCATCATTGTAGATAAACAATTCACCATCTCTAGAAGGTAATACCAAAACTAGAGCATTCACCAATATTATTTTCAATTATTGAATACAATCATCACATTGTTTTGTCCAAAGGAACTTAACACCATTTTGAGTTATCTTAGTCTGTGTGTCAGATAACCATGAAAATGTCTCAAAAAACCTCTAGTAATAACATAATAAAACAAATAAAATACAGATATCATTTATATTTGTGGGTCTTGGGCATTCTTCAACAAATTTTGGTTTAGCCTAATCAATAGTTATGCCATATTTTCAAACAACTTGACCAATGAATGAAATTTGTAGTAACCAAAACTCACACTTGCTGAATTTCCAATACAGTTTCTTTTATTTTAATGTTTTAAATACAACCCTTATATGAATTTCATGATCCTATTTTCTTTTGGAATAAAAGAAAATATCATCAATAAAAAAACCAAAAACATTTCCAAGCACTCAAAGAAAATATAATTCATAAGATAAATGAATACAGTAGGTTCATTGGTTAACCCAAAAGGTATAACTACAAATTCATAATGGCCATATCTAGTAAAAAATGTGGTCTTCAGAATGTCTGATTCCTTTACTTTCAAATGATGGTACCCTGACCTCATGTGAATCATCAAAAAATAATGACCTCCTTGTAGAGGATCAATCAAATAATCAAAGTGAGGAAAAGGACACTTGTTCATAACAATTATATTATTTAATGCTCTATAATCAATGAATAATCATTTTTAACCATATTTATTTTTAACAAACATGATTTGACAACCCCATGGTGATGTTCTAGGTCGAATGAACCCTTTATCTAATAACACCTTCAATTTCATATTTAATTATAAAATTACAATTTATGCCATTCGATAAAGGGGTTTTAAAATTGGATTAGCATTAGCAACTATTTCAATTGTAAATTAAACTTCCCTATCTGGTATTATACCAAGAAACTCATCAATAAAAACATAAAGAGACTCATTTACCACTGGAACATCATTAATTTGAACAATTCCTATGTTTTCAACAATATGTTCAAGGTAACATTCATTTATATCTTTCACTAGTTTCTCATATTTGTGATATTTTATCAAAAGTAAGGATTCATTCTAGTACACAAACTAAAATTATTTCCGAAAAGAAAAATATTTATCTCTGAATTCAATCATAGCATGAGAAAAAGAAATCCAATCCATACAAAAAATAACATCTAACTCTACTGGTGGAAAAAAAATAATTTTTTTAAGTAGATTATTTCCTCACAAAAGGATACTAAGGTTCCTATAATATATTTTTTTATCAACATTTGCTCCCGGTTTTTTTACCATAAGTTCATGAATCATATCTTGAGGTAGAATTCACAATTTACTAGAAACTTTATCATAAATGAAAGAATATGTAGACCCTAAATAAGAAAAATATATTGGCATTACCTGAATAAACAAACAGTATACCTGGTACTACATCATTTGATGTCCAAACATTTTCTGAAGTATTTTCAAAGGATTTAACCACCCCTTTATTCATGTAGTGTGACTGCTTTCCCTCAGTTGAGTTCTTTTTTTGACACTTATTTGTATAACTCCACATTTCATTTCACTGAAAACATTTTACTATTTGCAAAAAATATTTTTTCTTACCATAACCCTGATGTTTTTTATTGAAATTATGAGCCTTATGCCCCATTTTACCTCAACAGTAGCACTTATAAGAATTCAAAAGTTATTCTAGTGTGTGATTTTTTACTACAATTTTCACAAACTACAAACATAATTTTCTTACCATCATACTTTTTGTAAAATTTATTCCCTTTCATCTACCACCTAGACCTCTTATTTTGTTGTTTTTCAAAGAACATATGATCCTATGAAAACATTATTTCCACCTTCTCCACACACAAAAAACGTTTTTCATAACTTTTGAACTCACGTGAAGCTAAATCCATTTGATACTTTTTCATCAATCATGAGTAAAAATGATTGATTTTACAATCAAGATCCCATATGAAATTTGAATCATACCTTCCCAATCGAGTGAATTTTTCTTTATAAATAGCTAAAGAGTCATCCTTCTTCCCCAATTTTAGGAATTGTTTTCCCATCCTAAGATGAACCACTTTATGAAAATATTTATCAAGAAATATACCTTTGAATTTATCCCAATCAAGAGCATCAATATCATCAGTATCCCTGATATTTTTCACCATCGTCCACCACTGATCGTCTTCACCTTCAAACTGGTAAATAGCAAGACTAACCTTTTGATTTTTTGAAAACCCCATGACATAAAAAATATTATCTAGTGCATTAATCCACCCATTATCTAGAACATGGTCAAATGATACTCTAAATTATATGGGATATTGACTCATGAAATGATCCACTACCGACATGTTTTTTTGTTGTTCATATGGTTCCTCTCGTTCATGGATACCACCACTATTTGTATCCTGAGTCAACTATGAAATCACTGCAACAATCTGTTCGGTTCTGATTCTGACCATATTTAGTTGTTGATTTGAAAGTTTTTTTTCACTTGTTGTGGTCCCATCATAGATTACCTGTTTCCTTTGTGGAAAATCATTCTAAACACAAAAATATCATAGGTGAAGAATCATTTCAATCTTCAAATGTTATACCATTTAAATATTTCTATAAATTAATTTATGGATATTAATTTAACTATATCTTATCACCTAAAGTTATCTAAACCAACTTCTGATACACACTGTAATGTCCCAACCTTAAACATTACATAATCTTGAATTAATTTAATAATTCCTATTGAGGATCTTTTTGGGTTTAGATTTTTAGAGAATTAGACCATAACAATTACATAAGATCTCAAATATTACAAATTATACACTTCTACTCAGTATCCATTTTTTAAAAAATAAAAACACTTAAAGGAAAACAAGAGTTATTTTTTATATATAAATATTCTTGAATTATTACACTCTATTACCCTACCTTATACCATTTTAAAAACATTTCAGAAACTTGGGATGAGCATAAACAGATTATAAAGGGTTATAAAATAATGAAATAAATCATTAGTGCATCAATACATATAAAACTTATTATATTTGACACACCTCATGAAATTATAAGATTTATGAATAACACATAGAAATAATAAATCCTGAAGGTAACTTGTGGCATCGATAACATACTTACGTTCTAGGTTTCACATATACATAGGGAGTTACATTTGGAATACCCATAAAAATATATTCCCTAAAAACCTTTGGAGGAAAATTAATGTTTACCTCTATCACATTACCCAATGTATTGGAGAGATATATTGGTCTCACCCATCCTAGGTTTATCACAGAACCACCCATATACATAACCAATTCCCAAGAACTATAGCATAATCATAACACATAATACAAGCATAAACGATGGATGACATTTTGACATTGTAATTACAATATATCAGTTTAATTTATTGACATAATAAATCAATTCAAAATACCCTTTTCAATACCAAAATACATAAAAACTGTATATGGTATTTATTTTTCCTATTAAAAACACTACGACTTGTAGAGGAATACAAATATCAAATAATTCTCACTACGGCGGAAAGGATTTTGCCGCTGAATATGTTAAAAAGAAACATTCTTTTTGACGTTTAATAAAATTATTTTTAGTGAAATGATTCCCTCTGAATGAAATTAAAATTCAAATTGGTTTATAATCCTTATAATTTAAAATCATTTATAATTCAATGTATGCCTCAATGAAAGGAGATTGAGATGAAGTCCCTTACCTCGTGTCTGAATTGACTTGTTTGTTCTTTAATATCCTTAATAATAAACTAAAGTTAATTTATATTTTCTTCAGAACCATTATCAAGTTTATTATTCTTTTTAAATCACTTATTACCACATTATAAACATTATATAATCATTTTAGTTAATAAAGGTCGTTTTGACAATATTTGGTACTTGATTCTGAAATGAATTTATTATAATTAAAACTTGTCCAGGTGGTAAAAAGTCAATTATATCCATACATATATTAATTATTTCGATATAATAAATATATATATTATATATCCACTATATATATATATATAATTTTACATAACATTTGGAGATAATAAATGAAATTCACCGTTCATCGAGATGATAAGTCGTACGTATGCATAAACGCTAATTTCATTTTTATTTCATATTTAATGGAATTAAAACATAATGATACATAGTTATATTATAATTAAAATATAATATCATATATAATTTTATTAAATTTATCCTTTATACATTCCATATATGGAATGAATGAGTTATATCACATTGAGGGGGCGGTAGTCCGAACTTTCTAAAATGAAATTTTTGTATATACCGATTATGGAAACAATAATGGTATGATATAAATGAAAAATGAAGAAGTATATGGGAAATATAAATATAATATATATCACATATAAATAAATTTCCATCATAATGGCCTCCATGAGAGGTGGTATGAGATAATTGAACATTCATCGTTTTGTGAGGCAGTTGTTCACCATCCACAAAAACAATAAGATTGTATCCATTAAATAAAGGTGTGTGGAAGTATAGTTTGAATCCTTATAATAAAAACATCCTAGTATATTTAATATACAAATGTTGTTATAAAATTTTGTAATAATAAGTGTTTATTTGGTTTTATAAGTAAAAAAAATAAAATAACTTGAGAGAAGATGTTACCATTATATCAGGTAACTCCCTTTGGTTTGAACCAAAAGGCTTTATTGAATTGCCTTATTCGAAAATTAATACTTTTCGGATAAATATAGGGATGTTGGGAGATTATTGGAGCATATTTTGGATGAAAAAATGGGCTTGAGAGGTTTGAGTAATAGGTTAGAGATGGTGGCCTTTTATAAGAGGGGTGAAGGGAACTTTAGGGATGTTTGAATGTTTAAGTTTATTATAAAATTATTTTCTTTTTCAAAAGGTCCAAAACTTATTAAAGTATAATATAAGATTATTAAAAGTCTAAATAAAATCATCTAATAATAATTGGATAGGTTTTGGATATTTTTAAATATGTATCTTTTTTATTTTTCCCTTTTTTTCCTCTTACCATTTTCTCAAGCATTAATCAATTTATGAATTAAAATAGTTACCAAAACATGGAAAATCTCCAATTAAAGAGTAATTATTAAAATTTTATACTTATGATAATTATTTTGACGAATAATTGTTAATTCTGTAAATATTATAATATTAAATAAAATATTTTATTATTTAAAATATGAATTATCTCAATTTTGAGACAATTCATTTAGGGAGTTTTTAAAAATTCATAACACCTTTATTGATTAGAAAAAACATCATTAATAAAAATATAACATGTATCTATCATAATAAATTTTTTTTGATTATATCAAAATAACCAAATTGTATTTATTTTTACATTTATAATATCATTTCATTGAATAATTTTTAATGATGTAATCATTGTATTAACTTTGTGTCAGAGTTAAATTTATTTATATAATGTCTAAAATGTATAAATAAAAAACAATTATATAGGAAATATTTTTATATTTATAATGAATATTTATGGTTGAAAATATCAATTCTATAATCCCATATAAAAATTGGATTACTAAATGATATATGTTTATGTTATATTTTCCATAACTTGAAATTATTTTTTATAAAATGTCATTTTCACTTACAAGTGGAACCATGGGGTCCCAAAATCGACACAAGGATATACATGGTCGGATATTTATCATATAATAGGTTTAGTACATGTGTTAGGATAATTTAATAATATTATAATATTATTTTTTTACCCTTATTTAAGATATTTACCCTTTAACCATGGTAAATAAAATATTTAATGAAGTCACTATTTATAATGTCTAAAAAATTACATATTTACATAATTTTTTCCTACTGATTCCAAATATAGAATCCATTTTTAAAAATTCAAAACACAGAAGTTTAAGAAATTTATTTAAAATTAATTCTAGTTAAAAAACCAAAAAGTGTGTTTTGATGAAATAATAACTCTCAAATGATTTTCATGTGTTTATGTGTAATTAAAAATTTAAAATGCATCAAATGAAAAAAATTGGAGCAAATGGTAAAAATATAATCTAATTAATGTTTAAAACAAGTTAAAAGAATAATAAAACTATATAAATAAATCAGATGAAAAAACAGTATTGACTTAAAATGCAGTGTTTTCACTATTCATTAAAAAATAAACATTATTTGAAATATACCGAAAATTTACCCAAAGAAATTTTTTTGTACCTATTATAAATAAGAAGTTTATTTTCTCATGTGGAATATATTAAAGGTCAAAAAATTATATTTAAAAGGGGATCTCCCTCAAAATGCGGTAAAACGACCTTTTAAAAATACTAGATTTTTTCACAGTTAAAATCAGATTCATTCTCATTTAGGCCTATAATCATTATTAGATATGTGTAAAAACATTTAACAAACATGAATAATCATATTTTAGTTAGGTGTGTTCATTTTCTCCAATACAATGACTCAGAGTTAACAATATTTTAAAATAATTTTATATTTTTATTTTCCACTATGACTCATCCTTGGGTGAAACATGAGATTTTGGAGAAACCCATAGTTGTGTGTCAGGTAAATTATCAAACATATCATCTGATTTAAAGTAAAATAAATATTTATTTCTTAGATATTAATAAATATGAAAATATCACATCCTTTATTTACCTGGGATTTTATAAGGTGAGTGGGGTAATATATACAGGTGAGTGGGGAATATTTTTCCTAAGGCTAGAATGATATCATGTAAATTTTTAGAGTTGTTTATTGAGGCCATTTATTATTATTAATGTGGTCATATTCTTACTATTATTAATGGGTAATATAAAGACAATACTAGTAACATTTTCTATGTTAATTCCCCAAATATAATTCAAATTTAGTATTGACATGCTTCTGAGGATGATCCTCACATCCACACCATTTTATTATATGACATCCACTGAGTAAAATGAAATTAATTATCAGATTGAGTATATTGAGTCCAAAATATTTGTTTTTATGAGTGTGTCACCTTGTACTTCTCTGATTCTCTTTTTAAATAAGCATATGGAAGCCTTTAGTTGTGTGCTGACTACCAAAAGTTTAATAAAATGACTATTCAGAAAGGGTGCATTTTTCTTTGGATTGATGGAATGATTGATCAATTTAGGGGGTCCTGATCATTTTTTAATATTTCTTTTTTATATGGTTACCATCAGTTAATATTTTTAGAAGATTATATTCTGAATACTATATTCCTGAAACGTTATGGAAATTATGACTATTTGGATATTCCATTTGGGCTTGTTAACACTTAAGTGGGGTTTACATATTTAATGAAATATATAATTTATTGGTTATTGTACTCCTTGATGTTTGTTATTGTGGGGGATATTTTGGAGATTTTAAATTCTAAATAATAATTCAAATATCATCTTGAAATTGTACACAAAACTCTTAATGAACATCATATGAATTGAAAGATAACTAAATTCCAGATTTGGATCCGAAAAGTGAGTTTTCTGAGCCTTGTTATTTCTGAGAGAGTTGTCTCAATGAATCCTAAATTGTATCAGGCAATGATATCCTTGGATCAACCAATAATGTGTTTGATATTTAGATCTTATTGGGTTTGTATGTATATTATAGAAATGTCATTTCAGAATTCTCCAAGATTCTATCTCATATGTTAGAGTTTAACCATAAGGGTATTGATTTTAAATGGAATGATAATTGTCAATGATCATTTGAATAAAGTAATGTGATTTTGACTTTATATCTAGTTTTTATTCTTTTTGAATTTGTTTATGGTCACCACATATTTTTATATGCCTCATAAATACTATCAGGATGTGTTCTGATATTGGGGAAACATGCAGTGGAATATGGATTTAACTAATTATGACATCATGATAATTATTATCCAAACCATGATCTTGATTTTCCAACCATGATTCATGCTCTAAATAATTGGAACCACTATCTCTTCATAGAGAGTTTTTCAATATTTTGGATTATATGTACCTGAATAATATTTATTCCTAAAAGAATCTAAACACATAATAGAAATGTTTGGTTGGGTATCTTCACAATTTTGATTTTCTTATTTCATACACGCCTAGAAAATAGGATGTGGTCACTAATTCCTTGAGAAAGTATATAAAAACATATACCATGAAGGAATCTATGGATGAATGATCATTGATGATTTTATTTACAAATATGTTCTTGGCCATGGAAGAAGTTAATTGGAGGGTGTACATATCATGTGTAAAATATGATTCATTATTTGATGATTTAATTCCTCTTAGAAAATAAAAAGAAACTTATTTTCACCATTTCAGTTAAATACTCTATGTTAAAGTGTCCTTTGGTGATTGGACTTAGTATCCTTATGTTTTTTTCGATTTCTGAGGTGGATTTGTTATTCTAATAACTTTTCAGCAAAAATTAATGCATAGTGGAAATCAGTCCAATTTATCCATACACCATGTGACAACCAAGTTGAATCATGAATATAGATTTTTGTATTAGTATTTGGGGATGTGGTATTCAATTTAGGATATTGTATCATGATGAATTATTTAAAAAAATATTAAGTAAATCACCATTGAAAAGACATTTTTTTGTTTCCTTTACAAATTCCATTATGTAAGTGGGATGAGATATCTATAGACTTCATTTTGGGTTTACCATGGAATCTTTTTGGGGAAAATATTATTTGGGTGATCATTGATTTACATTCAAAATTAGCTCAGTTAATTTACATTAAGGAGACAAAAAATATTGAATATCATGGGAACGTATATATTTGAAGGATCATGCAGCTCTATGATGTACCTTCTATTAATATTTATAATAGATATATCTGATGTAAATCATGGTTTTGGAAAGGTTTATAAGAGATGATAGGTACCCAATTGAAGATAACTATAGTATATCAAGCTTAGACTGATGGAAAAACAAAGAGATCCATTCAGGTTATTTAGGATATGTTTCAGGCATGAATTCTTTATTTTTATGGTTTATGTGAAAATAATCAGTCCTTAGATGATTTTCGCTATAAAATATTTATCAATAATTGATTAAAAATAACCCTTTGAAAAATATTAAGGGTATCCTTGAAAATTTAATTTAGGTTTGGAAGATTGAGGACAATAGTATTTGGTTGGACCAAATATTAGTCAATAGATTAAGAAGACATTGGAGTTACAATGAAATATGTTAGCGATAGAATAAATTTAATATAAATCCTACATTTACTATCGTCATTTCCTACTAGAGTTTTTAGTATGCGATTGGGTTTTTCACAATGATTCACCTCATTTGGGACATATTAATTTGGTTTGGTATGGAAAGTTGGTAACAAGGATTATTGTAACATTAAAAATTGATAAACATATTATAATAGTGGGGTATTATTTGGACTTACTATCTTAGTTAACATCAATATATTATGTCTTTCATGTTTTCCAACTAAGCAAGTATCAACCATACCCTTATTAATTGTTATAAAGGTAATATGTGGATCTTAATGCCAACACCTTAGTGGATTAGATCCCAATTTAGCGTATGGATCATATGAAAACGGTTTTGTGTTGTAAAATGTTTCCCTTTATACATGTTATATAATAGTGTGGATAGGATAGACACATGTTGTGGGAACATGAATCATTGACGATGCAGTAGTGGCCTTTTATCATTGCGAGATCAAAATCATAAAATCATTCTAGGGAAAGAAATTGGCATGGTGGGGATAATCTTGACACCCTTTGGGTCAATGGTATGTTATGTTTTGGGACTCTTTTGTCACTATCATGGTTGAAAATGGTTTTAGAAGTTAAGGATCAATATTTTTTATTTATGGTAGAAAAGGGCTAGGAACGTGGCTTGTGAACAGTTATTAGTAACAGTGTGATAATCATGAAATATGGATTTGATGGATCCAATGAGATTTTTAATATTTTTAGCAAGGATTTTATAACTGATATATACTTCTAGGAAAACTATGTTATAGGATTGGTTTGGATATAATGTCAACTTCGCGACTTTCCCACCATTTTTCTAACTATGTGACTATTCATAGGTAACCAAAAACATTAGTTCTTAAGGGATTGTTGTGACCGGATGGTTAGTTCATGGATTTTCTATCTGTGAATCCAAACTATGTGACTCGTATGGGTTTTATAAAATTAGGAAAAAAACAGACACCCTCGATTGTTTTGAACCCAAATTTTTTCTGATTGTCCCATTTGTTCGACCAATACATTCCTTGAAACTATATAAAGTTATCCAATTTCATCTTGGTGATTCTTTATCTATTTGGATGGATCTCATCATGTTATGAATGAATATATACTTTAATCATTGCCTTCTCTCTTGATATAACAACATTCTCTCTTCTCCTTAACTCATTAAAACCTTAATGTGGCTTGACAATAAGATATAATTTGATGGGTGGGGAATTAATTATTTTTCTTATAGATAAATGTTCGTGAGGATTGGATCTCTTCATTTAAAATCAATTATTTTGAAGCTGACATTGTTTGACTAAATAGTGAGATATGTGTCTTTAGATAATGGTTATTTCTCATTTCACATCTTATAAATAATTTTTCATTCCATTGGTTTGGATTATGGAACTCTTTGGATTGATATGAATCAGGTCTAATTTATATAGTTTAAATTTAATGGCATGTAAAATGGTTTAAAATGGGGTTTATTTAAAAAATAGTTTTACACACTTCATCTTTTTGATGACATCCCTCAAATATGGTATTAACTCTTAAATGGTTTTTCAAGAATGGGGGCTGTAATTTATTACTTGTAAAAGTTTTTTATAAAATTATATGCATGATTTACTTGAAAGTCGTGAAAAACATGGGACATGGGGACCTCATGGGAATCAAGCTATGGACATATTAAAACTTTACTAAGTGTGTCACCACTAGGGGTTATGGTTATGGTACTGATATATTGTGGAAAGAATCAGTATCACTATGATTCACATTATGTCATCTTACTATTACTAGTGCGTCCTATTTTGAATTGAATCTATAACAAATGGTTTTATATTAATAGTATTTGTATAAATTCATCGTGGTTTCATACTAGGTGTTTCCCTCACACCCTTCATATTCCTTTAGGTGTATGTATCTATAGTTTTTTGGGATCCTGATAAAGGGATTGTTATCATGTATTCTTATAACTTATCTTATGCACATTCACTTCATGGTGGCTTCAGATAGTTGTGGAGGACAGTAACATAGAGACTTAGTTTGGGTCATTGATTTATGTTGTTTTTATGATTTTCCTTTTGGATTATTATGTAATGTCTCATGGTTTCATACTTCTTCTTCCATGACACACTCTGGTTTTTTACCTTTATCTTGTTATATATGAGACATGTTTTGTGGTTTTTAGGGTGAAATCATTCCCATTTTTTGTATGTGTTGATAACCAGGTGTGTGTTTCCATATAATGGTGATCTGGATCATGCTTTAGGCCTCGTTGTGTGCCATCTTGGGTGATGTGTCAAGTCTACCTGGGTTGGTTCATGACATTAATATATTTTATGGTTGAATGTATAAAGCATATTTTTAAATGGAATCCATTAAAATATATTATAATATATAAATATAAGGCGTTCATACCTAAAAACATCAATATATTAAAAAATATACTATGATCCATTAAAGGGTCAACGAAAATATTCATTCAGGGAATGATTATTTATCCAAGTTTCTAAAAGAGTTTAGAGGGAGAATTATAGTTTTCCATATGATATATATTGATAACATATGTGAAATAGAGTAGTCTTATAGTTATTTAATTCTTGGTTAAAAATATTTCCTCATGAATGACTTTATGTAACAACCCATGTTTAGGGAACCATATTTTATGAGATTTACCTATGGGTTTCTTGGACTAATTCAACATTCATATATTAAAAAGGTATTGAAAAATAATAGTTGATGAAATTGGGGGATATTTTTTACAAATTTCATATGTCATAAATCATTCCATGTTGACTTCTTAGAAGAAATATGTGGAGATTATGAAAATAATTAAAACTATATATCCTTTAGTGTTGTAATTATCACATATTCCATATTATATACTATATTTTTTATTTCCTATGTCTAAATTTTGGTAAAAAATATCAAAAATAAAATCCATGAGGATTCTATTGATCAGTAATTATAACTTTACAATAGTACATAAGAAGTACAAGGGAGATGTTTATGGTACATATTGAATAATAAAAGAAATTTATAAAGGAGGTATAATTACTACCATCCAAATATATCAATATAATCTACTATTAGAGTTAAGAAAACTAAATGAGAAATATAAGATCATTATAGATAGTGGTCACCAATTTTAAAAAACACGAGTATATTAAATTTTCCAATTTAGTTAAAGAAGTTGTATAAATATGCATCCTTATCCTAGATCATTGTATTATACCAAAGTTGTATAATTTTTCATGATTTCTATTATAATAATATTATAGTAGTGATACTGGATATGAACTCTAGGTTATGATAGACAGACATAATTATATGCTTTAGAGATATCATCTCTTGAGGTATTTTACATTAGATGGTGAAGTCACAGCTAGTTAACTATACATATAAAAACAGGGTATACTGAATGAAAAAAAATATATCTTAGTAAATCAATATTTTTTTATGGGAGAGTTTATACTTTGTGAATAGTTAATTGTTGGCTCTATAGAAAGTGGGGTTTTTAGTAACATTTTTTCCTTTACCCAACAAAAAAATAAAAAAAAAATTATTACTATGAAATGAATGGAGAATGATTTATGAATAATTTATATGTAATGTGAGAATAACACAACATTTTTATATAATACATTTGGTAACGCAAATATATTACATGTTGTATAAAATATTTTTAGAAAAATATATATATAATCATAACCCATGAAAACATGAGAGTAATATTAAACATATGACCTATTATCAAGATTCAATAATATAAGGGGACAAATATGATGTATTACTTTCTCATATTGGGGGATCATAACACTATAAGAGAAATGGATTCTACATGTTCTTTAAAACACTAATAACGGGTTATCTTAATTTTCTCAAACCATTGTGGTGTACAGAGTCAAATATTAATTTAAAGAAGTTTTTTTATGAATTTTGGTCTTAGAGAACATTTATGAATCTATAAATTGTTTCTATAATGAATGTGTAAATTTAAATTGTTTTATTTTTATAATAATTAGTGGTAGTTATAACTGTTGTAGAAAACGTTTCATGGGGTTATAACAAATATATATATATATATATTAATATATTAATATATTAATGGACCTTATAACAACTATCAAAATATTTCATGATGGATTAGTAGTGCATACCATAAAATGACGATGGTTTAGCAGTATGTAGTGGTGGTTAAAATGAATTCTGAATAAATTAAAACGCTTTTTTATTTCATGGTGGTTTAATCTGTGTTTATACACCATAAAAATTTAACAGGGAATAAGGGAGATCTATATACACTAAAACCATCAATTTAATGTGCAGATATATCTATAACATATAGAATTTTTTACCTTGAAAAGTTTAATAAATCAAAAATGATTTAATAATTATAAACATTATGTATGAAATTTTTTTAAATAAATATGTATAATTTTATTATTGAAATACTAAAAAGGAAGAATATATATGTTTTACAAGAAAAAATAAAACATATGAATAGAGGGATCCAATATCAACTCTATTTCCAAAAGTTATGATGGCTTCCCCCAGATGATCAAAACTACTCATGTTCCTGTCGACTAATAACCTTCGACACATCTGATTCCTATATTATATAAAAATTTAAATATACATTAGTTTTCATTATCTATCGTATATAAAAAATAAATTCATAAAATATTAACATAATAATATAAACTTATTAATATTAATGAACCAAATTTAGTACCACCCATTCAAGGTTGAAATTTCATGAGGACTTCTCTTTTTCCTTCCCTAAAATAGATATAAAAAATAATTATACATACATTTGATATAAATATAAAATAAAATACACTATAACTATTTAATTTGACTATCATTTAATTTTTTCTAAAAAAATATTTTTCTTTTAAGTGATTATAATGTTACACTAATCATGACATATTATCGAAATGGACATCATTTCACAAGCTAATTTCTCCTATAGCTACTCATACAGTCCTCTACCATCCTCTTCAAGAACCCCATATATGTCAAATGGAAAAATATATTTCACATTAATATTTTCATACCAATAATGGTCATGATCTAATACCATCAAGATGGTAATTGTGACACCATATTCTCAGTCTATGACTACTCGAAATGAACTCCATCTAATCCCCACTGACATCCATGAATCAAAATACATCAATATAGTTGCATTTTTTGAAAAATACCCTAAGATTGGATTTTAGTGATTACATAATTATAATCGCAATTTAAAATACACTAATGGTAGATATAAAACCATTTTGTGAAAAATTATAATACCTAGGTCTATTATGGCCAACTATATCAAAAATTTTAATTTTTTAGAATATTTTACAAATATAAAAAATTGATTGTTTGATTTGGAATTGATATATTGTCTTGGAATATTATCCTATGTTATGTATTGTAAGTTGAAATATTTGGTATAATTTTATGTGTGTAGTCTTAATATGGTGTTTAGAGTTGGAATTACTAATAATTTCATGATAGTGGGGCTATATAATGAGATAAGTACAACCTTATAATGTGGAGATCCACAAGCTTTAGTAAA
Source organism: Viscum album (assembly GCA_963277665.1). Classification (NCBI taxonomy): domain Eukaryota; kingdom Viridiplantae; phylum Streptophyta; class Magnoliopsida; order Santalales; family Viscaceae; genus Viscum; species Viscum album. Next base: position 828,622,749 of record OY728162.1, read on the forward strand.
TTAAGAAAAATAGTTATTTGGGTCTTCCGAGAGTTATTTTTCATAGGATTGGTGTGTTTTGATCTTATTTATAAATTTATTTGTGTCATGTAATGAAAATAGAATATCTATATATTGAAACTAAACACAAAACCTAATGAAGGTGGGAGAATATCATATAGGTCTGATGAGATAAGATATGTTAAATACCTAATGTTAACATAAAATTGTTTGGTTTTTATCATACCTTGATCTAAAATGGATGTAAAATAATTTATAACATTATATAAGATATAAAAAAAATATTCTTAATATAATATATAAATATTAAATGAATTGACATATTCTAAATAAAAAAACATTATATAAGATGAATGATTATTATGAATTCAATAGATTGATTCATCAATTAATATATTATATTCATCCTCAACCATTAACATGATTTCTCCTTCATCACCCTCCCTTACAAGACCAACTACTTCAATATCATCTAAGACAGATAGATCAAGCTCCTGTTTCTGATAGAGTTAATTTTCATAAAAAATTCATTATCTTTATCACACATATCATACATTTCTCTTGGCATGACATGCACTATAACAGTTCCTCCTTATCAACCATTTTATCCCCATTTTAGACAATTTATCATGTGAATCCAAAATACATGGATCATGTTATATATTATCACCTATGTTGATAAATAGAAATAAGTTAACATTATTAAATTGTATATAATAATTTCTTATTCACCATTAAATATTTATTATCTTGAATTTTAATAACATAAATGAAAATTTTCCATTATAATTTAAATCAATAATGATAATCAATATTCTAGAGTATACCAACATTGAGAAATATATGAACATTCTACTATTTTGTTTGTTTTAAATCATTCATCATACAAATCTATATAACACATGGAGCTATTCATATTATTATCATAAATTTTTTTACACTTCTTCAATGGTACTCAATCCAAATATTTCAAAAAATCATGCATTATAGCTCTATTACCAATAATCATGATATATATATATATAATATTTTTAGATACATAAGAAACTTTTATTGAAATATTATCAATATAGATTTCATTATAATCTTTGAAGATGTGAAAAAAAATCAATAATTTGTTTGTAAATGTAATTTATTATATCTTTATTTATTAGTGTTAAACATCAAATTCATGTCTTTGATTTCATATTCAATTCTTTAACGAAAGGATTTAAAATATCTATATTGAGTAGAACATATCTATGTTATTATATGGTATCTATTTGTGTTAATGAAATTAAGATTATTATCCAAACAAGATGAAATAACAATTGATTTTATTCTAACATGTTTTAAGACTACAATTGATTTATATTCTCGGAAACATTTCTAACTAAACAGAATCATGTTTCAGTATTATAAAACCCCATTGAAAAAAAGGTAAGACCCCCTTAAACCATATAACCTTTAGCAATAATCTACATGATTGAGATTTATTTCCCATAAAATAAATCAAATTACCAAAATACCAAACCAAAAAAAGTAACACAAAAAAATAAACCATATATGTAATGACTATGAAAATATTAATGTTGTAATTATTAATAAGTAAGATGAAAATACCACCCTATGGTGTACATCCATTGATAATGAATGAGCCGTTTAACATTAACATCCTCAACAAAATTAATAGTCTGATGAAGCATCATAGTGAAAAATAATAGAAGGAATATAATATCCAAATTACCAAAAATCATTAAAAAAATTTTGATGTCTTTCATGCTCAATGAGGTTTAATTATTTTACACAAATATATTTTTAGAATCTTAAAAACTCAATTAAAACTAATATTATTTTATTTGGGAATAGTTTATACAATACAAAAGGTATTAATATATCTATAAAATTATCTTAGTAATCACTTTTATGAACATGTAATATATTATGTTTTTTAGTAATTGAATATTGATATGTTTCATTAATATTAATGAGGTACGTTCAAATTTTTTAGTCTTCAATAGAATACATAATTTTATTCAATTTTAATGAAAAAAATGCTTCAAAAAGTCATTATATTATCATTTTTATATATATCATTCTTTATATTCATTTATTCTAAGTTCTTTTTATAATTATGATTATATATTTATTTTACCTAATCATTCAATATTATAAAAACCAAAATTTCACATATATTATTTTCAATCTCTATAAAGTCAAGATAAAAATGTAACAATTGAAATTCCAAATAAGGTGGTTCAAAAAAATAAAATGTTTCTTCCTTTTTTTTCAAATACATCTGATGAGAAGTGAATCTTATCACAGAATTGCTCAACGTAAACACATTAGTAAATTCTTCATAAACAATTAATAATTGTGACATGACATTTGAACCTGATAACAATTTTGGAGGATGGCTCAAATAATTTCATTTATAGATTCATGACTTACTAAACTATTTTCAATGAGATATATCTAAAAATTTATGATGACACCTGAGACACAAATTTCTTATATATGGTTTTATTCTAGTGTTGAATTCAAATTTACATAATGGACATGGCTGGCCAGTGTGAGTTTTAAATCAAGACATTTTCTTAATCCCAGGAAATCAGTAATCTTTCATATTAGAGAAAGAAATATATTGAAAATTTTTATTTTTGATGTCTCATATGTATCTGCACCCTTTTTCCATAACTCTTGAAATTATTTTATAAGAGGTTGAATATATACATTGATTTTATTTCTAGGAATTTTTTTCTTCAATGATCATATAAAAATGAAATAAATTTTTTCCATTCACATCCTCTTAAGAAGATTGAAAGTGATAAAAATAACTAACCATCTATTATAGATTGTACAAAGAGTCCTGGATAGATTAAATAAATTAGTATAAAATACCAAACCCACATTAGTAGGATATATAAATAAATTTGTATATTAATAATAAAATTATTTACAGGATTTAAATTTTCTTCAATGATGTGTAAACATATCATTATTGTTTTACATGGAATGAAAATTAATTTTCATTACTGTTTTAAAAAAATAAACAATCCTTGAAATCATGGTTCTAATGGAATGTAATTCAAAACCTTTATTGTAGTTTTATTTATATTATTATTTTAATTCTATTAATTCCTGATTTTTCATTATTCATTGACTTCCATCTAGATCAATGACATCTTTTACACTCTTCTCTATCAGAATCATCCCCCTGATAAAATATACAGTCATTGGTACATACATGTATCCTTGTGAATTTGAGAAAGATATTGTTAATAACATTATTCTTCTAATAAAATAATTCATAAATTTTATCTTCAATACATTAATCCGGTAGGAAAACCAATAACATCAACATTTCGTTATTTTTAATTCTGCATAAGCACTTGATATAGTAAAAAATCATTAGAAGGGACAATTTTTTATATTTTACATATCATTCATACAAATCAACACTTATACAATACATAAATTCATAAAATTAATTTGATCGATCAATTTAATTCTTTATTTTTTTAATTTATAATAAATATATACACCATTAATATGATACAATCTTTATCTTGTTATTCTTACTGTCAAAGCATCATTAATCAGGTCGTGAATTTACTTCTCTAATATTAGGCCAATACATTGTTTATTCTATTGGTGGAATCATGTCAAGATTTATAAAATCATCAATTTACCATGAAAAATATATCTAACATATCCATTTGGAAATTTTTACCATATCATGTTCTAAAAAAACTTCATGTATTTTCAACTCTCATCTGAAATTACAATCAAACTGTAGACATCTTATTCTTCCATATACAAATCAATTTACAATTCCAAAATAAAAAAACACCTCCAATCCCTTAATACACTGAGTTGTATTTTGGGCAAAGTATCCTGAATTAAATATATTTGTACCCTAATAATAAATATCTATATAAAAAATATAAAACACCCTAATTATATAAACTCATGTTAAAAATAATACATATCTTGGAATAATATATACGAATTTATAAAAATAAATTAAGAAAAATTCCACATATACAATATAATTACAATAAATTAATTTTATAATTTCATATTCTATGATATTAATATATCAAATAACATGTAGAAAAATATATGTCAAATAATAAAATAATGAATAATCTATAACATATTAACAAATAAACTCTAAAAAATCGAATATAATTTATATATGCATAAAAAAATTTGTAATGGAAACTAGAACAAATAAATTACCCTAATAATAAACTATAAATAATCTATATTTTCGATAATTAATAAAATTAATAATAAATTAAAAAGGTATATATATCCCAACATGATAAATCATACAATCAATAATTCATTATAAATAAAATCTTATATATCCCAACAAGACATATCCACAATTTAAAATACCTATGTAAATCCCATGGAGATTATTGAAGTCAAATAATAATAAAGAAAGGATAATAGTAGTTCTTCTATAAACATACCTTGTATATAGAATAAATAAACAGAGAAGGGTAATAGGTTTATTTTACATATTATATATATGGATTACCCACTTCGAATAAAGAGTTACAATGGAAAATAATGGCAGGACAGATTGAAAAATATATAGGAAGAAGGAAAAGGGTATGGGAGGTTCATGGGATGGAAGGATGAGGATAGGGGATGATGTGGTGGAGAAATTTTCCCAAGGCATAGAAGACCATAGGGATGCATATGATAGAACAAAGAGACGAAGAGGTGGTGTTACAGCGATAAATGGGTATAATTAACAATGATTTTTAAACAACTATTGATATAAAAATATTAGTTTTGATTTTAAAAATAATAGAAACTAAGATTTCATTGCTTTGTGATTGTAGATGACTACTACTATTAATTTTGGATGAACAGTTAAGAGCCTTGGGTGTTTAATTAGTTGTGGATATTAGAAACTTCTGATAATAAACCACCAGAAATGATGTGTTTTCATGCAGCGTAATCCTTGAGTACTGTACTCATGAAGATCACACATTTTGATCTTGAGTATTAGAGATTAAGGGGAAAATCCATCCAATTAGAAAAAAACATATTTTTGGTATCATTGGATATTCCTATATATGATAATGTGTATTAATACCTTAATGTGAGATAATTTTAAATATATATCACTGATTATATACTTAGATACATCACGAAAACCACAACATTTTATGTGTTTGGGTAGGTATGTACAATATTGTATGTTATTAATATTATAAAATTTATTGAATGATCAACACAAGATTTATCACATCTTTGTATAATAATATAATATCTATAGGACTTCGACTAGAAAGGTAGTGCCTTTAATAAATTCATGGCCATAATAGATGATGTAAATTGAATCATTTATGGTCAAATAATGATAAATAATCAAATATTGGATAGTGAAAGAATGTATCCATCCATATTTATTATATATTGTAAAATGAAGACATTATAATAGAAATTAAGATTTAATATGATGTTTTTATATATAAGGAAAAAATATCTATCTCTTTAGGGGACATGGTATTATTATAAACACTTATTATTCTTTGATAAAAACTAAAAATTATCTATATAAGGTTAAAGTGTTTCATAGACAATGTGTATCATTATGTTTTAGAAAATTTGGTACATTTGAGTTTAGGATGAAGTGGGTATCGTGTCTATCAGTTGGTTAATAGTAGAGTTTGAATGATCAAACATAAATGAATAAATAAATTTAATTACATGTTATTTAAGATTTGAATAATTAGAATTTAATATATTTATCAACGTAGTCATAATTTATTCGGTATTAAATATGTGGATCTAGGAATATTATTTTTGAATGAATATTAATTATTCATGTTTTATTATGTATATATGAGAGGAACAAGATATTTAAATGGTACAAATTTCATCAATTGGTATGTTAAATTATTACTTGTGACTTGTGAAATAAAGTTTACATTTACAATAAGTTAATAAGGTCATCAATGACATTTTGGTTTAGGCTTAAGGAATATTCTTCTTAAAATATTATAAGCCACTAAAAGAAAACTTAATCCACTATATATATATATATGAAACATGAATTTTATTTAGATAATTTATATGAATCTGAGTTCTCTCATTATTTCTCTCAAACTCTAGAGAGATAAAAAAGAGTGAAAATGACATCTGGTTACATCATCCTCTTGGATAAATTTTGTATTCTTATGATTATGGTACTAGTTTCATAAAAAAAACTAATTTTTATTGAAAAAAACTTTTTGAAGGATAATAAAATAGGATTTTATGGTGCATGTGTTGATGACTTATATGGTTCATAATTTATTTCCTTCAATCTAAAATAATTTGAAACTGAGTATAGTATGTTGTGATTACATGAATGATTGTAGTATTCATTGCTTTATGTTTATCATACCACATTTTTTCATATGGGGTCTATTGATGAATTATTGGATTATTATGCCTGATCTTAAGTACAAAATATATCTAGTTAAAAAAAAATTAAAACATTGACACAGAACCCTTATTTTTTCTCTAAAATTAATTTTGATTACTAATTTCTTACATAAATGTATACAGATATCTTTATATCATAATGTTTCTCTCATATTCTTATTATTAATTTGGTAATATTTTAGAAATTATTCCTATATATTAATCCAAACATCAATGAATTCTACACATAGTTTATTGTTTTTATAAATGAATTCGATTCAATTAGAGTTTTATCTCTGGTTGATTATGATATGATGAATATTTTGGGTCCATAGTTTGAGTAACCATGCCTATAACCATTCTATAAGTATATTACATTACATGACTTGGATTTTTTGTGGTGATAAGACATCAAATATATTTATTTTTGAGATATGTAGTCTAATTAACCCATATAAGATTTAGGTGGAAATTTTTTTCATAAATGAATAAATATATCATAAATTTATTTTTGATGAAATTTTCTAGTGGATAAGAGAGAGGTGAAACTATATAATAGATATGTATGAAGTATAATTTTAATTAATATTCAAATTATAGGGATGAGGTTGGTTGTGATACTTCTTGTTTAGGCATGATGTATTTTTCGATATGGGATTATGTTATTTTTTAAAGGTATAGTGAAGACTTGTGATATAAAAAACATTATAGAGTATAAATATAAGAAATTAAATTATTATTATTATGTTCATTATGTATATTTTTTTAATATCATAGGGATGTAATGATGAATAGTTTAAAGTGATTACGATATATGATATTGATGTCTCTCTAGTTTAATTAGGTTTAATTCATGGTCCTAGACTAATCTGATCATGGTCAGTTACATGTATTCAGGAACATCTACATTTAATATTAAGGGACGAGTTCTTAATATATTGTCAACCACTATAAACAACAATAGTGGGTGGTAGAAGTATTCTTAACATGTAAAGACCAACATTATTATGGGTTATGAAGTCGAACAACAGTGTCCTTATTGATTAATTTTTTTGGTGCAATAAAATATTGGAAAACTAGAGACAAAAAGGATTAATTTTATATAGTTTTATGTTGGATGAAATTATATGGAAAAACATTTCATAAATCATTATGTGTGACTGGGTTGAAATGATGCTGGTGGTAATTCACTTTAGTGAATTTAATATGATTTTGAATATTACATCTTGATTAGTATATAAATTCCTATTATATTATGGGTAGAGTAAAATGATAATATGTTTAGAATATTCTTACGATCTAGGATTATTATCATATAATCATGATGATAATTATCAAATAGATAAAAACCTAGGTTTTATGAAGCTAATAATCAATTTTATGATGTATTCACGTATATGAGAGGGTTAAATATATTTTAACTATAATATGGAGAGATAATCCATTAAATGTGTAGTTATTTGAAATGATTTCATAAATTTGTAATGGCTCGGACCTCTCCGGCCCTATACATTGTCAAAAAGAAGGTCATGAAGTGTTCTGGAGGGTAGAATGTACTTTTCCCACACTTTTCAGATTTTTTGTGACTACACGTCGTGTAGTGTGAGCACACACCGTGTACCACCTTGCCGAGTATACCCCGTGTTGAAGTCATGTCCTTGCCATGTGAAAGAAATATGTACATGCCATGTAGCCCATCGTACACGCCGTGTAGTTTCTCCCTGTGTATGTGTTACCCTCAAACCGTGTGTTGACCAGTCTGTTGTACCTCTCAAACCCCTCGAGGTTTAATTTTCATGATCACAATCACCCTCTTATGTTTAACTTTGTTTTTAAGTGTTTTGGATGATAGGCAAAAGATTGCCAATGGATTGGCCCAAGAATGGACAAGAAATGGACTGAAATTCAGTCCACCGGCCAACCGGTGTGATAGCACCGGCCAGCCGGTGGAACTGGCAGAGGGATTGCCCACTGCCAGGTTCCACCGGTCGACCGGTGGCTCTGGCACCGGTCGACCTGTGGCACCCAGCACAAATAGTGAGACCTACTGTCTTTCCACCGGCCAGCCGGTGGCTCCTCCACCGGTCGACCGGTGGGGCTTGGACCAACCTCCTTCTCAACATCCAAGGCACCGGCCAACCGGTGGCCCATCCACCGGTCAGCCGGTGGAGCCAAGTCTCGAAATCTCCCAATTTCCTCAAGCACCGGCCAGCCGGTGGGACTGTACCGGCCAGCCGGTGGAGCCAGTCAAACTAGCCGTTGGGCTGTTGACCAGCCTGCCCACTTGGCTCCCAACGGCTCTTTTAGCCTCTCCAACGGCTCCGAAGCCTCCCCAAGGGTTCCTAGCTTATAAATAAAGGCCATGGAAGCCCCGGACATCACCCGGAACAATTGTGAAGCCACCGTACACATTTTCCATCTTTGGCGTACCTCCGGCGGACTTCCTCAAAAGGAACCCACCTTGCTCCAACAACTTCCACATTCAAGGAGCTCCACCTAAGAAGCTTGGAAGCGGCCTTCAACATCTCCAATCAATCAAAGGCGCCCAAGACTTCCTCAATTACGGTTTTTCTTTGTTTATTTTATTTTGAGCTTTAAATTTGGGTTTGTGCCTACAAACCCCAAACCTTTTCTCATCCCCCTTTCTTTGGGTTCTCACACCACCATTAAGGTGTGAAGAGGTTTTCTCAAGCTTTTCCTTTAAAAGGCTTGTGTTTCGGTGAGCTAGCCTTCACCCGTTAAAAAGGCTAGTGGGTTCTTACTTAACCATTAAAAGTAAGTGGGTTCTTGCTCAACCATAAAAAGCAAGCTGTAATAGGTCCTAGTGCTACCTCAAAGCCTAGTGGGTTTCTTGCTAAAACCATTGAAAAGCAAGCGGTAGGAATCTCTCAACGGTTGAGTTGGGAGCGGAGACGTAGGCCGGGTTTTGGCCGAACTCCGTTATCAATTTCTTGTGTCTTGCCTTCTTTTATTTCCGCTGCATCTTTACTTTGATTTTTAATTTGTTAATCAATTTTTTAAAAGGCAATTCACCCCCCCCCCCTCTTTCCATCATTTCCCTCCTTGGGGTGTTCTTCCGACCCAACATTTGGTATCAGAGGGAATTTTGAATAAATCCCTAACCCGGTTTCAAATTTAAGATCCATTTAGATGGCATCAACTTCTTTCGCCCCCGAGGGCTACTCATTGGGTCGGGCTCCATTTTTTGATGGGACCGACTATAATTATTGGAAAACCCGCATGACCACCTTTTTGAGAAGTATAGGATATCCCATTTTTAAAATAGTCATGCAAGGTTACACTCTCTCTTCCCCCGACGAATCCAAATGGACCCCCGCCGATATTAAAAATTTTGAGCTTGATGGCAAAGCCATGAATGCTCTTCATTGCGGGTTAGATAGAAATGAGTTCAATCGAGTGTCTACATGCACCTCCGCACATGAAATCTGGAAACTTTTGGAGGTTACCCATGAGGGGACCAACAAAGTAAAGGATACTCGATTGGACATGTACCGTCAGGACTTTGAATCTTTTTCCATGCATCCGAATGAGTCTATTTCCGATATGTTTACTCGCTTTACTGACGTGTGCAATGGAAGGAAATCTCTTGGTGATGATGTTTCAGCTGAAACTATGGTCAAGAAGATCCTATGGATCCTACCAAGCAAATGGGCACCGAAGGTCACGGCAATCCAAGAAGCAAAAGACATCAAAAATATGCCGGTAGAGGAGCTCATCGGATCTCTCATGACTTATGAGATCACGATGAGGAGGCAAGCTCAAAAGGAGGGCACACCAATCAAGACACCAAAGAACATCGCCCTCAAGGTACAAAAAGAAGTAAGCCCCTCCTCCTCATCCTCATCTTCCTCATCTTCATCATCTTCAAGCGGCGACTCGGAAATGGAGAATCTCGCCCGCCAAATGCACAAGTTTATGAAGAAGCACAAAAAGAAGAAATCCCGCAAGCATCGAAAGCAAGAACCCACCGCAAGATCCGAGCCCAAGGTGAAATGCTACGGGTGCGGCGAAAAGGGCCATTACAAGCCCGATTGCCCACTCAACAAGAAACGGGCCACGCACAAGGAGAAAGGAAAGAAAAAGGTCCTCAAAGCGACATGGAGTGACACTTCATCATCCTCCTCCTCCTCCTCGAGCGACCAAGGTACAAAATGCCTAATGGCATTCCATGAGGTAACTTCTTCTGATTCATCTTCCTCATGTTCTTCAAATTCAAATTCTTTAAATCATTTATCTTATGAAGAACTCTCACACGCTAGAGACCAACTAGAAAATGGTTTTCATGCTTTATCTTCAAAATTTGTTGCTTTAAAAAAGTCTTTCAAAAAACTCTCCTCCGAAAAAGAACAACTTCTCAAAGAGAATGAGGAGATGTCCCTCAAAATCCAAAATTTCCCAAATGTTGATTCCATGGAATCAACCATCAAAGACCTACGGGAGACCCTAGCCAAGTTCACCCAAGGTGAACAAAATTTGTCCAATCTCCTTGGTTCTCAACGTGTTTCTAGAACCACACATGGACTTGGATACACCAACCGAGCCTCCTCCTCCCATGCTCCAACTGTTTTTGTAAGGGGGAGCTCCGCTTACAAATTTTGTAATTATTGCAAGAAAACCGGGCACCTCATTTATGAATGTAATTGTAAAAACGCCCGGTATGGTCAACCCAAAAGTATTTTCTATTCCGACGAATTCTATAGAAGAAGACCCGCCATGAGACAAGTTTGGATTGAAAAATCCCTTCTTGCGAGTCTCTCCGGGCCAAAATTTATTTCCTCTCCCCGGTGATTTATTGTTTTTATTTAGGGGGAGTTAGGATCTTTAAGCATTTTTGTGTATTTAAAGTTTTCATTTCAAACTCAACACTTGGTTTCAAAACTCTCAATTCAAAATTTTCTTTTAAATTTTTCATTTCTAAATTTCCAACAGTTGGTATCGAATTTTTGATTCAAAACTCTCAATTTCAAAAATTTCATTTGGTTTCAAATTTCAAATTTCAATTGATTTTTGATTCAAAACTTTCAATTCAAACTGTTATTCATTTTTTTTTCAATTCAATTTTTTCATTTCAAATTTTTCAACAATTAGTATCATTTTCAATTGTTTTAAAATCTCTAACTTCCCTCAATCAAGTTTTATGCCCCACGCTATTTTGATAATCACAAAGGGGGAGAAATTTCTTGATTGATTGGGGGAGAATCTTTTCTCTCATGCTTAGTATTTATTTTCAATTTATCATTTAGGCATGCCTTTCTTTTAAGTCTTTTACATTGTTTGTTTCGGTGATTTTGATCATCAAAATAGGGGGAGATTGTTGTACCTCTCAAACCCCTCGAGGTTTAATTTTCATGATCACAATCACCCTCTTATGTTTAACTTTGTTTTTAAGTGTTTTGGATGATAGGCAAAAGATTGCCAATGGATTGGCCCAAGAATGGACAAGAAATGGACTGAAATTCAGTCCACCGGCCAACCGGTGTGATAGCACCGGCCTGCCGGTGGAACTGGCAGAGGGATTGCCCACTGCCAGGTTCCACCGGTCGACCGGTGGATCTGGCACCGGTCGACCTGTGGCACCCAGCACAAATAGTGAGACCTACTGTCTTTCCACCGGCCAGCCGGTGGCTCCTCCACCGGTCGACCGGTGGGGCCTGGACCAACCTCCTTCTCAACATCCAAGGCACCGGCCAACCGGTGGCCCATCCACCGGTCAGCCGGTGGAGCCAAGTCTCGAAATCTCCCAATTTCCTCAAGCACCGGCCAGCCGGTGGGACTGTACCGGCCAGCCGGTGGAGCCAGTCAAACTAGCCGTTGGGCTGTTGACCAGCCTGCCCACTTGGCTCCCAACGGCTCTTTTAGCCTCTCCAACGGCTCCGAAGCCTCCCCAAGGGTTCCTAGCTTATAAATAAAGGCCAAGGAAGCCCCGGACATCACCCGGAACAATTGTGAAGCCACCGTACACATTTTCCATCTTTGGCGTACCTCCGGCGGACTTCCTCAAAAGGAACCCACCTTGCTCCAACAACTTCCACATTCAAGGAGCTCCACCTAAGAAGCTTGGAAGCGGCCTTCAACATCTCCAATCAATCAAAGGCGCCCAAGACTTCCTCAATTACGGTTTTTCTTTGTTTATTTTATTTTGAGCTTTAAATTTGGGTTTGTGCCTACAAACCCCAAACCTTTTCTCATCCCCCTTTCTTTGGGTTCTCACACCACCATTAAGGTGGGAAGAGGTTTTCTCAAGCTTTTCCTTTAAAAGGCTTGTGTTTCGGTGAGCTAGCCTTCACCCGTTAAAAAGGCTAGTGGGTTCTTACTTAACCATTAAAAGTAAGTGGGTTCTTGCTCAACAATAAAAAGCAAGCTGTAATAGGTCCTAGTGCTACCTCAAAGCCTAGTGGGTTTCTTGCTAAAACCATTGAAAAGCAAGCGGTAGGAATCTCTCAACGGTTGAGTTGGGAGCGGAGACGTAGGCCGGGTTTTGGCCGAACTCCGTTATCAATTTCTTGTGTCTTGCCTTCTTTTATTTCCGCTGCATCTTTACTTTGATTTTTAATTTGTTAATCAATTTTTTAAAAGGCAATTCACCCCCCCCCCCCCCTCTTGCCATCATTTCCCTCCTTGGGGTGTTCTTCCGACCCAACACAGTCAATGGTCGTGTGCCGCGTTGAATGCAGTGTTGGAAGCCGCGTGGCAACCATGTGGAATAGTCGAGTACACACTATGTACTAGGAAGTACATGCCATGTACTTTATTTTTTCTCACCTATAAAAGGAGAGGGCCTCTCCTCCTTTTCAGATCATTCCTCTCCTCCCCATTCCTTCGAGTAGAGCCCTCCTGGGAGACTCCAAAGCACCTTTATTCCATAACTTCTTCGTCTGAGATCCGATTTACAATCCATCAGCGACCACGTGATCGTAAAGAAGATGCGAAACTTATAAGCTTGGATCTATTGTTTTCCCTTTGGCCTTTCCTTTCCAACTTCCACCCGAGGGGGTTTTTCAGGGTTTTGACAGAAGGAACAGATTCCGACGAATTCCTTCTAAAGTTGATCTGGGGGAGCATTGTGATCATAACCTGTTGAGGTAGGGATTTTAATTTCATATCTCTAATTTTTGCATCATACGGTATGGGTGTCCTCTTACTTTCACGAGACATAGTTGTACCAATTTAATGAAGATAACAACTGGATTAAAGAACGGGGATGGGGAAATTATTCTGTTTGTCTTTTTTTATCCTATTTCTGTGAATATAATTGGCATATTCCTACTGCAAATCACGGTCTTTGGGGGCCTTTGATTGTGTAATTAAATGTTTCCCTATCTTTCTAGACCGTTGTGTGGATTGAATCCTTGTGGAATATGGAAATTGGTTAATCACGTAAAGTTGGATGATTAAATGAATATCTGGAACCCTTGTGTGATCACCCCATTTGAACAAACTGGAATAATGAACATGTGGGTGTTGGTTTTGTTATGTTGTGTGTGAAAGGTGGGGGGGTTAATCCTGGGTTATTATGAATAGGATGGTTGGCGGGGCTGTGGTAAATGATATTAAAGGGGCAATGATGTGGAACGAGCCTTGTTTTGAGATACGGATGTGGAGATGTGGTTATAGTGGCATTAGGGCTGCAGTAATTGGTTGTGATATTAAAAGAATGTGGAAGGTTGATAAATGAACTGTAGGGAACAATAATGAATTAAATGTGCGAACAATCAATGGGGATTGATTAATGGTAAAAAGGGTTGGTTTTGTGTTTCTTGTGTTCTATCTAACTTGATTTCTGGTTGGAAGTTTTTTTCTACGAAATTCTTGATTTGGTTTGATAATTTCCCAGTAATTAAATAACTAATAAACTAATACTGTTGAAACATGAAAACCTAAATGGGGTTGGGATTGTTTGTTGTATGCATGCTTTGTAGTAGCAATGCTGAGGCACATGCTCAGTTTCTCTATTTAGAGGCCACAGGTTGGGATGTGTGTTTGGTATACATATATGTATTTGAATATTTTTGTTTTATCGCACCACACCCATGTTGAGCACCTAGTTTCAAACACTCCCATTTCATGGGAGAGGATGTTTTCCCCTTAGTTACTAGCTCATTCTTGCTCATTCTTTCGTAGGTTGTGATGTCTTGAGGTGACCTTACTCCTAAGACTCTTCAGGTAGGTTTCGATTGGGGTGATTTTATCCTAAGACTCTCCGAGCAGGTTTACTATTCCCAAGAATCTTTTGGATGAGGCTCATGTGTGTTCGGGTTGGGATGTGATTGTGGTTTGTGAGGCCCAGTTGTGTGAGGGAGGGATATGTGGTTTGTGATTCCCAAGTGTGTGCGGGCGGGATGTGTGGCTTTTGAGACCTAGGTGTGTGAGGGCAGGAAGAATGTGGTAGCGTCAGGACGTTCACCGTTAGGAAGAGAAGCTAACCAATGGGGGGAAATGGTGCGGGGTACCCAATACTGTTGTTCTTATATACTACTACCTGTTGTTCTGTGTTTTTTGTGATCGTGGCTGGTGAGGTTGGGTGGATAGAATTCCTTGATAGGTATTGGTTTCTTATGTTGGTCTCATGAGACATTAGGATGTCTCCCCACCTGTGCACAAGAGCTTTAGGTTTCCCTACTGGGTACACTTGTATTCTCTCCCTACATTTACTTTCAGGTTTCTAGGAGGACTACCAGGGCTGTGTGGGACCCTACTAGTCGGGACAGTTGCTGTTGTTGCAGTTTTTGTACTCTTGTTTCTTTTGGTATTTCACTTTTGAGTTTTCTTGTACTTGTACATTGTATAAAAATTGTTTAAACATTGATGTGGGATTGGTTTGGGTTTATTTTCATTTACTTGTTCCTTTTTCTTTTTGATGTTTGAATCATCCTATTTCCCGATCTTAAAAAATAAAAAGTGTAATGCCTCCCATATTTGTGAAAAATCATACCCTTGGTGCTATCCACCACTACAGGGCTTACTAGAGGTGGGACTCAAGGGTCATCATCTCCATTTCACCATTTCTAGCTCAGATGGGGAATCTTTGGTGGGAGGGGGTCATGACATAAGTAGTGATAAAATAGTTGAAATGACACCATGATTGTTTAATTAATCATCTCCATATGGAATATATATATTTTAAAAAATTACATTATTGTTGGTAATATGAATTGAAATATTTATTTACCTATCAATCATTGAACAGTGGTCTTACAGTTGTGGTATATACCATCTCTTGTTCCATCAATAAACATTCCTTTCAAATAGGGACTACATGTGATATTGACGGTTTCATGTGATTAATTATTAAACTAGATTTTTATTTATCTATTTTGTGATATTAATAACTTCCAATTAGTGGTTAATTTACACAAAGAGAATATTGATTTGTTATATGATTTGTTAGGGTCTAACCTGGAGATATATTCTTGTGTTCTAAATGATGAGGTTATGAAAATTAGGTCAATACCTAGTTTTTCTATTGTTATGTTTTGTTGTGATCTATTATAATGTCTCAAATTATTATATGTGAATCGATTAAGTGTCTTTAGGTTAAATTACATGAATTAATTATATAATTTGGGGATCTTGATTCTATTTTAAATATATAAATAGAGAAAAAATGTCAATAAAGTCTCTCACTTTCAGATATTGGAATTAGGAAAATTAGAAAAATGTAATATAAATTGAATTCTTATGTTATTTGAGTATGGTATGAATTGGTGTATTAATAAAATGTTTCCTTATCTATGAGAGAAAAATTAAGCAGTTAATTATTTTTGTATTGGTGATCCATCATTTTCCATTCTACACCTGAAACAAAACTGTTTTAATAATACATGTGTGTCATACTACATCCTTGGTTTTCACTAATTATTTTATTTGAATTATTTATTTTTGAGTCATTATGGTTTCTCTCTCCCTCCAGGATAAATTCCACTAATTTTTTATATTTTTGGGTGTGTATTTAATATTAAATAATTTTTCGATCAGTTATTACTAATATTGTTGCAACCATGTTACATGACTACATATTTTTGAAGATCAAATTACATAGTTGAAGAATAATTAGTCTGACCATGCAGCTTGTTCAAGGTACTCTAGTGTGGAATGCATGCTTTGGTCAATCGTGCATCTGTAACATGTGATATCAACATGTTTTAATTTTTTGGAATCACTGTTCCACCCACACTTAAATTAAATCATCTCCCTCACACTTCATTCACTTATTCGCATGATGAACCACCCAGGGATCCTCGGTATTTCCTCTTTCACTAATTTCCTCTCTTTACAATGGATGTTCGATGGGTTTTATTCATGAATTGATTATGTATCTTCAAATTATGAACTCATTTACATTTTATTTCCTTCTCATTCCATATTTCTTCATGATTTATCTTATCTCCCTTGTGGTGTTCCTCTTTGGATTTGCCTTAATAAAAATTGATTGTTCCTAATTGGTTACTTGTAGTCCCTAGCGCTTGTGATGCTATCTAGGAAGCATTTTCTATCCAAATTCATCAAGGAAGATGAGTTTATCTTGATTAAGGTAGGTTTTCTCTATTAAATAACTCTTTTAAAATTTTGATCCAGTAATTCTTGGTTTTACCCATATTTTAAATGCATAATTATAAGTAAAATATATGTCTATGAAACTTTTGAAAATGAAAGCCACATTTCACTTCGTTTCATGGAATATCAAGGGACTTTCATTTAAAATACGAGATTTAAATCTCATCATCAACTACCACTCGCACTATTTTATTAAAAAATTACCCAATGTATTTTATTAATGGATTTCATATTATAAAAGGTTTTATAGTTATTTAAACTAATTTTTAAAATAAACATTTGGGTTTTAAAGGTTTAATTGGCCTTTATTGACTGTTGGATGAGTTTTCATTATGTTTTTATTTCATGTTATTTTTGTTTTTGTTTTTCAATTATTTTTTATTACCTAGTTTCCCAAATTATATTAGAAGGCCCAGTTTGAAATTTCTTAAATAATTTTAAAGGTCACCATGAAGCATGGCCTTTTTTATATTTTCTAATGTGTTATGGATTATATATAGATATCCCTAAAGGGTATATTTTATTATTTATTGTTATTTAAAATGAAAGAGAGGTGTTGTTTTTTTTGAATGGTGTTTAAAGGTGAGGGTGACTTTACTATTCTTGTTTGTGTAATTTTGTAATAACATACATTCTCAGGACTATTTTTATGTCATAAGTAGCAATGGGTAGGGAGGTTTTACCTCTAGGTAAGCATGCTACACTAGTTCATGCTCATAATCAATGTACTAACCCTGAGATAGACTATTATCTACTTTTTTTTATATTATCCCTCAATTAAGATGGGTAAGGAAATGTTTGGTTTTATTAATGGTTTTTGGTATCCAGAATTATTCATATTTAGTTTTTTTTATTTTCATGTTCTATTTTTCCCCCTAATATACTAGGTTCCCTTGATAATTTTTTTTTTCGTTTGACGCTGGCGTGTGTGTTTTTATTATTCCCAAAATATTCCATTCTTCCTAAAATTCCATGAGGATTTTTTAAACAATATTATGAACTAATTTTTTTTCTTTAAAACACGCCCCTTTAAAGTGAATTTAATATAAAATATTATATAAAAATATTCATATGGAAGGTAAACATTTTCTAGGAAAAATTTTAATATCATAAAATAAGAGTGTATTTTTTATAAAATGGAATATAAAGGGTATTTATTTTTCATATGCATGACTACCAAAAACTGATTAGATAAATGAATTTTCAAATTATATTGAAATGATTTTCCTTATAAATTTTAATTCATAGTGTTTGGGGAGGATACATACTCAGCCTCCATGCTCACACCTATTGACATTTTATCTTCTATTTCATCCCTTGATTTATCAAGTCGTATGAATGCGTTGTGGTTGGATGGTTAATCATGGAGTCACTTGTAGGTATGTTTGTAATTTTTTTTGATTTAGTTTCCATTATTTCATATGTAAAATAATCCATACCTATTTTCCTTCCTTTTTCTTATGGGTGGTTTTTATGCATGTGGTGTTATGGATGTTCAATAAATGGGGTTATTTCTTTCAAGGGAGTTTGAGGAAATGGTGAGTTTTTATTTGTGATTTATTTTCTATGTGTGCTGACTTATTTGATTCTACATGAACATCCAATGTATATATGAATCATTAATGAATTTTCAATAAATGTTATGATATTTTTAAAGACCCGTAAAAATCAAGGGAAATTTTTTTTCTTAATTTTCTTGGGATTTTACAAGAATGCAGTTTCTGACGGGACATGATTCTGAGGCCCAGTGTGCCCGGATTCTTTTTCCGAAGATTAGCTCGTGTATGTTCAGTGAACGAACGAGCGTGTTTTTTTAACTTTTGAACCGTTGCTCGGAATCGAATTCTGAGGGAACCAATGGAATCGCAGTGCCGGTAATTGTTTAGAAACACCTTTTCTGGAGTTTCATTTTCTCGGGTGTGGTTTTTAAATTTTTGGGTTAAGTAAAGGAATAAAATAACAATGGTGCGACCAATTTTTATTTTACTTAAAGTTGTTTATCCTAAGCTAAGTGTTTGGAGTGGGACCCACAATATCCTACCCACTAGGTAGGATATTTGTGAGGTGGGGCCCACACGATCCCCACCATTTCTTTTCTTCATAAACCCCTCCCCCTTTCAATTAAGGTAATGCACCTGAACCCCTATTAAGTGGAAGTCAACCCTTGCGTTTTTCTGTTTATAAAACTCCTCAATTAATTTGGGCGGTTAAAACATTGCAACTAATTCATTTAATTGATTGTTTCGTTTTTTATTTTCAAAGACACATGGCTTGGGAAATAAAATAATGAAAACTCTTATTTTATTAAGGGTTGTTGGGTTTTGAGGGGCTGGAGAGAATTTTCTCAAGTTCTTGATGTTCTTCCTCCTCGACGAAAAATGTGAAGAACGCTGACCTCCGACGACGGACGACGGTGAGAGACGCCTTCCACGGAGATCGACGACCCGACACGCATCACCTTATTCTTTCTTTCCGCATAAAATTATGGGAGACACCGTTCCTCTGCGACGCGATGATCCACCTTCTTCCACGTCGATCAATTCTGTGACGTCCCTTTCCACGACAACCTCATTCGACGAGTTTGGGGTTTATCTTAATTGTTTGTTCGTGATTACATCCGTAGCTTTCTTCTTTTCAATTTGAGCGGCCTGATAACGCAATAATGGGAGGAGGTTGGACCGCACGAAGATGGATGACCCTCCTCCCCCTTGTTGGTTTGATTTTGTTGCGGCGCGTGTAAGGCAGCGCGGTGCCGAAGCACCGCGCGGGAAATTTTAAAGGAAGGGCGGAGAAGCGCGGCGCTGTTGAAGATGAACTAAACCGTGGCGCCGTCGTGCCGCATCGAAGAATCAAAAAGGCACCACGGCCGGAGCAGGGACCGGCGGCCGGTTACGGGCCGCCGACGTCGGAGCAGGGGGATCGGCCCATGCCGGTCCCGTGGCGACAGCAGCCGGCCGGCCGGTCAGGGGGAAGCGTCGGGGGTTGTAACTCCCGGCTGGCCAGAAGGAGAATCCCCCCGCATGGGGGTCGCGGTTTCGCAACGCGGGGGGGGGGGGGGGGGGGGGGGCAGGCCCCCCCCCCCCCCCCCCCCCCCGCCGCACCGCTCGGCCAAGCGACCTGGCCGATGGCCGCGCCAGCGCGCCGGGCTGTGCTGCCCAGGCCGCGCCAGTGCACCGGGTCGGGCTGCACCCAGGCCGCGCCAGCCTGGTCAGGTCTTTCCCAAGCGGGCTGGACCCGGACCCGGTTCGGGTCAACCCGGTTCGGGCCGACCCAGGGGGTCTCGGGCCGGGTCGGACCGGGCCTGAAACCCCTAATTCCGGACCTCTTTCGGTCTTTTTCCTATAACTTAGGCTACTGAGCTCCGATCGACGCACCGTCAGTTGAGATGAGATCCTTTAATTGAGATGGTCATTTGGATATATCACACTCAAGGTTTCGGATAACTTTGGGTTCGTCCTGGTTGGTTCGTACATGAAACAAACCGAGCCCTCGGAGCGGAAACACTTATAACTTATGCTTCGGACGCCCGATGGACGTGTCGCCGACTTTGATGGATTCTTCTTAGTGAGATGGACCTTTTGGCTTACTCCGCTCGAGTTTTGGATGCAGTTTGAGTATATTCAGGTTTGTTTTGACTTAAAAACCAACCCGGCCCATGAGACGATAAAGCCAATAACTCTCAGACCGGGCATCTGATTGACGCGTCGTCTGTGACGTTGAGTTCCTGTTGAAGATATTGAACTTTTGAATAAATCAAATTTGGACTATATGTCAGTTAATGTATCATCCCCTCGGCTCATTGAGAAGACCCTCCCGAATGAGCATGCTGTCTGCGGGAACCTTAGAGCTGGCTGTGAATGCGATGACGATGACGACTGTACAGAAATTCTCTGTGGATTCGACGACGACGACTACAACACTCAGTGATCCTACGTGGATTACTGCTACCGATCCTGTGTGGGTCAGATCTTGTGTGGGTCAGCGCTCAGCAGTCCTGTGTGGGCCCGCGCCTACAAATCTGGTGTGGGTGCGATCTTGTGTGGGTCATTGCGGGGGTTAGTACCTATCGATCATGTGTGGGTCTGATGGCTAAGATGAATCAGTGGCTACATCTGATCATCTCTATCATCTTACGAATAAGTATACCTGTGTGAGCTGAATCTTGACATTCAATCATTATCTTCAATAAGATTGACTTGATATCCTGTGTGGATTACTTTATGCTTCCTGTGTGGATGTGAGTTGTGTTTTCATGTGTGGACTGGGTTGTACATGGGCTCGGATTTTAGAGCCGAACAAGAATTGATGACTTAGGTATATGTATGGGCATATATCTAAGTAGTGCCGGATTTTACCTCGTGATTGTATCATTCCTTTGTGGATTATCCTTTGTGGGATCTGGGAGACCTTCGGGGGTCTCGGGGTCCTTACTGAGTAGCTTATACTCACCCCTTCATGGGCTATGCCCGCACTACGTTGTGTTGGTTGCAGACGATGGATAACGCTGATCCATGGTTGAGGCTTACGAAGCAGGATGGTACCTGAAGGTGGACCACTGGGTGGGACGTACTCGGAGTGGACGGCTGGACCCGGGGAGCTGTGGAGGCTATCTGTACCAACCCTTCAGTTGGTACTTCTAGTGGACGGCTCGATGTTGCGGCTTTACTTTCAGTTGATGTACCCCCTTTTTTCCATTGTACTTTACATTCAGTTTGGGTTTGTATTCTGGCCCACATACTTTTTGGCACTTACTGTTGTATCCAGTTTTTACTTAGTGTTTACTTCTTCTTGCTTACTCTATGTGTGTTTGTTTACTTAGAAACGAAATTCCTTCCCTTTCATTGAGAATTACGCCTTGGTGCTAGTCTCCAACGCCTGGCCTATGGAAGGCGGGCTTGGGGTAGTCACGACACGGGCCCCGAGGACAGGTCGTGACAAATTGGTATTAGAGGAGTTCTATTCTACTGTAGAACTCAGGACTCTGATCTTTTTCTATGTGAAGCAATAGTGTTAAGAGTATTGAGTGTGGTTATCAGTCCAGGGAGTCCATTGTTGGTGTGGTGTCTGACGTATGCGTACACCAGGACCCTGACTACTGATTTCCTACTTAATGCACGAAAACATTGATTGCATGTGTGTTTCAATTTTTTTTGTGATTACTTTGTGTCAACTCACTAGGTATAATGTTTGACCGTGGAAAACCTGTTTCTTATCAGTATTGCCCCACGATAGCAGCCTGCTAGGGTTCTGAGCATTGTGCGGGATGACAGCCCACCGAGCGACGAGGACTCGGTACATGGCCCTTTGACAGCAGAGGCACCGGCGGTACCTCTACCCGCCGAGCCACCGATGCTTCTAGCCCCAGCCACTGACGATGCTCGTCGCCTTAGTGCACTGCACGAGTTTCCGCTTCAGCAACCACCCAGTTTCCACGGGGAGACGGACCCTCAGGAAGCCGAGGATTGGCTGGAGACATTTGTACGAGTTTTCAAGTTAGTGAGGACACCAACTGACCTCATGACGATCCTCTCAGCGAGCCTCCTACACGCAGTAGCTGGAAGATGGTGGAGCTTGATGCTCCAGGTGCACGATGACACATCTCTCCTCTAGATAGACTTTGATAGCCTCTTCCACTCAGAGTTCGTCATAGCCACTCTTCGTGTGGTGTGCATCCAAGATCTTTTAGAGATGTGGCAGGGAATCTTGACGGTCGCCCAGTACTCGCCGAGATTTACAGATCTCTCGTGCTATTTGACAAACATGGTACGTGACCCATTCTTCCAGGCCCAGACCTTTGAGCATGGATTGAGGGAAGAGATCAGGGCATCGCTGATCTCCCTCAGCATTCCGACACTGGAAGGGGTACTAGAGCAAGACCATCTCATCGAGAGCTTCTTTTCTGATCCTACATTAGTAGCGAGACCTACCGCAGGGTGGCACGTAGCAGAGTCTTCTGCAGTAGGCAGTCGACAGATGGATCATGGGTCCAGGCAGACCAGACCCTCAGGCAGATGACCTCAGGACACTGGCTCAGAGGTGTGGATCACTCAGTGCAAAGCCAGTATTTCTAGAGGCAGAAAGTGCTACGCGTGGGACGGGCAGGGCCACATGGCTCGTGACTGCCCGACCCGCCATACCGAGGAGCAGCAGACGGTTGAGGGGCCACCCAGGAAAAGGCAGAGGGTCGACCGTGGCGGTCCACCGGAAGCAGGCAGAAAAGGTAGAGGAGCTGGCCGAGTGGCAGGTGGTGGGAGACACTTTGAGGCTCTACCACCCCCACCACCAGGAGGTCCACCCCGACAACAGGGAGCTGGCGGGAAGAGACAGGCACAGCTCCAGGCAGTGGAGGCCTATGACCATGGCGCACCTGAGATGATTCGAGTTACTATCTTTGTCTATTCCACCCTATGTGAAGTTCTTATAGACACAGGAGTGAGTCATTCATTCATTGATGCTGCCCCTGTTCGGAGCACGGAGATTCCGACGGAGCCGTTGGCTCGATCCTTACGGCTAGAGACTCCTACGGGAGCATACTCAATGATTATGCACTGGTGCCGGAAGAGTGAGATTACTCTAGGAGGCGAGATCATCGGCTGGGATCTACTTGTAGAGGCATCGAGGCCTTACACTGTCATCTTGGGCATGGATTGATTATCTATAGTATATAGTCAGATTGACTGTATTAGGCGCAAGGTGAAATGTGTACGCACCGACCGGAGCAGGTTCACCTTCACCGGTGAGAAGGGAGACTTTGCAGCACAGTATGGACTCACGCAAGGGAGAGGATAGCCCATCACTCATCAGTTGGCTAGACTCATCCTAGGAGCAGTTGATGTGCGGAGTCCTGGTTTTCCAGCAATGGTGGATCAGTATGCAGATGTTTTCCCCATTGACGTCCCAGGGAAACCTCCTCGCCGAGAGGTAGACTTTTATATGACCTATACCCCGGGACATCCCTGATATCCACTCCAGCATATCGAATAGCCCCCACTGAGCTTCGAGAGCTACGGTTATAGTTGGAGGACTTGCAAGGCAAGGGATTCATCTGACCCAGTGTTTCACCATGGGCTTCCCCGATATTGTTCGCCAAGAAGGTGGACGAGAGCTTGTGACTTTGTGTCGACTATAGTTGCCTGAACCAGGTGATAGTGATGAACAAGTATCCTCTACCGAGGATTGATGAACTCTTCGATCAGCTCAAGGGAGCATGGTGGTTCTCAAAGATAGACCTCAGGTCAGGCTATCATCAGCTCAGAGTTCAGGATGAGGACGTGCATAAGACGACCTTCAGATGTCGGTATGGCCACTATGAGTTCTTGGTTATGCCCTTCGGCATGAAGAATGCTCCAGTAGTGTTCATGGGACTCATGAATAGGATCTTTAATCCATACCTTGATCAATTTTTCGTGGTCTTCATCGAAGATATTTTGATATACTCGACTACTGAGGAGGAGCACGCCTACCACATACGGGTTATACTAGACACACTCTGCGAGAACAATCTTTATGGAAAGCTCTTGAAGTGTCAGTTCTGGATACGTGAGTTCCACTTCATAGGACACATCATCTTTGAGGCGGGAGTTGCGGTAAATCCTGCGAAGATCGAGGCAGTGCTAGCTTGGGAGCTACCTAGGAGCGTGACGGATGTTCGGAGTTTCTTGGGACTTGCTGGGTACTATATGAGATTTTTTCCAAACTTCTCTAGAGTTTCACTACCACTCTCAGCTTTGACGAAGAAGGGGAAACCCTTTGTGTGGTCAGACAGATGTTAGTAGAGCTTCTAGGAGCTGAGACAGAGATTGACCAGGACACCAATCTTGAGGTTGCCGGGGGAGGGAGTAGGGTACGTAGTTTACTGCGATGCTTCAGGGACCATACTTGGATGTGTCCTGATGCAGGATCGGGTTGTGATTGCCTACAGATCACGTTAGTTGAGGAAGCATGAGCAGCATTACGCAACCCATGACATGGAGTTAGAAGCAGTGGTCTTTTCTCTGAAGATGTGGCGACACTATCTGATGGGCAAGCGCTTTACAGTCTATTCTGACAATCAGAGTCTCAGGTACATCTTCTCGCAGAGGGACCTGAACCTTAGACAGCAGTGATGGCTCGAGTTCCTCTAAGACTATGACTTTGAGATAGTCTGTACTCCTGGAAAGGGTAACGTAGTAGTTGATGGCCTCAGTAGGAGGATGGGCATTCAGCTACTTGGGGAGGCGACGGAGAAGCTAGCCAATTTGCAGATATCCTTCGTGGATAGAGATGCAGAAACCTTCCTTCAGTCACTCATAGTCACTCCTCCACTACTGCAGTGAGTCAAAGAGGCACAGTGTGGGGATGCTGACTGTGAGACGCGGTGTGCGCAGATATCCTCGGGACAGGCACCTGATGGATTCTCCGTGGGAGGAGAGAATGATGTCCTTTTCAGAGGACGTACCATGGCACCACATGATTTATAGGATGATGTACTGAAAGAGTTTCACACTTCCCCTTTGGCGGTACGTCCTGGAGTGGCGAAGATGTACCAAGATCTTAGATGACAGCACAGGTGTCCGGGTATGAAGAAGGTTGTGGCAGAGTGCGTTTCTCCATGCCTCACCTGCCAGCAGGTGAAGGAAGAGCACCAGGTACCAGCGTGCTTGGTACAGGCCTTGGAGGTCCCGGAGTGGATGTGGGATGGCATATCTAGGGACTTAATTACTATACTTCCACACACTTCCAGATGTCACGACTCCATTTGGGTGATTGTCGACCGACTCACCAAGTCGGCTCCCTTCTTACCCATTAGAGAGTAGGGCTCAGTGGAGATCTTGGGACGTCTCTATGTTCAAGATATTATACGGCTTCATGTTGTGCCAACACCTATCGTCTCCGATCGATATTCTCTCTTTTCTTCCCGGCTTTGGATGGGGTTACAGGAGGCGTTTGGGACATAGCTACGTCTGAGCACTGCCTTTCACCCTCGGACAAATGGATAGATGGAGAAGGCCATTCAGACTCTCAAGGAAATGCTCCGCGCATGTGTCCTCGACTTTGGTCGCAGCTGGGAGGACCACCTACCCTTTGTGCAGTTCGCATAAAACAACAACTACCATTCCACCATCGGGATGACACCATACAAGGTGTTGTACGACCGACCTTGCAGATCACCGTTGTGCTGGACAGACCCTGGGGAGTCAGCACTTGTCGGACCGGAGATGGTCCCGGCCATGACAGATAAGGTCTAGGTCATCCTTGAGCGGATGAGGACAACTCAGAGCTGGCAGATGTCTTATGCTGACAGGAGGCGGAGGCCACTGGAGTTCGGGGATGGTGACCACGTCTTCTTGTGGGTCTCACCTCGACGTGGATTACGAAGATTTGGCTGAGGCGGAAAGTTTTCTCCACCCATCATCAGACCATTCCAGGTCCTCAGTAGGATTGGTGAGGTGGTTTATAGTCTGGATCTACCACCTCAGTTGCACTGGGTGCATGAAGTCTTTCACGTATCTCAGTTGAGGAGATACGTGCATGACCCGACGCATATCATTGACCATGGGGAGCTGGACATTGATGATGGGGTGCCTTTTGCGGAGGTTTCGGTGGAGATTTAGGATCGATAAGAGCGGGTCCTATATGGACGGTCGATTACTCTAGTGCGCATTAGATGACAGCACGAGAACCTCTAGGAGATCACTTGGGAGCAGGAGGCTCAGATGCTTGCTCAGTACCCACTTTTGTTTCCCTAGTTTATGATGTATCTTTATGGGGACGTAATTCCCTGAGGTGGGAGTAATGTAAAGACCCATAAAATTCAAGGGGAATTTTCTTTCATAATTTTCTTCGGATTTTACAAGAACGCAGTTTCTGATGGCACCGGATTCTGAGGACCGGTGTGCCCGGAATCGTTTTCTGAAGTTTAGCTCGGGTACGTTCAGTGAACGAATGAGCAGGTTTTTCTAACATTTGAACCAGTGCATGGAATCGAATTTTGAGGGCACCGATGGAATCATAGAACCGGTAATTGCTTAGAAACACCTTTTCCGGAGTTGCGTTTTCTCGGGTGTGGTTTTAATATTTTTATGTTAAATAAATGAATAAAATAAAAATGGTGCGACCAATTTTTATTTTACTTAAAGTTGTTTAACCTAAGCTACGTGTTTCGAGTGGGACCCAAAATATCATACCCACTAGGTTGGATATTTGTGAGGTGGGGCCCACATGAGCCCCACCATTTATTTTCTTCCTAAACCCCCCCTTATAATTAAGGTAACGCACCCTCACCCCTATTAAGTGGAAGTCAACCCTTGCATTTTTCTATTTATGAAACGCCTCAATTAATTTGGGTGGTTAAAACATTGCAATTAATTCATTTAATCGATTGTTTCATTTTTGATTTTCAAAAACACATGTCTTGAAAAATAAAATAAGCCTAACTCTTATTTTATTGAGGGTTGTTGGGTTGTGAGGGGATGAGGAGAATTTGCTCAAGTTCTTGAAGTTCTTCCTCCTCGATGAAGAACGTGAAGAACACCGACCTTCGATGAAGGACGACGGTGAGAGACGCCTTCCTCGGAGATCGACAACCCGACATGCATCACCTCGTTCTTTCATTCCGCGTCAATGGAGGGGAGACACCGTTCCTCTACGACGCGATGATCCGCCTTCTTCCGCGGCGATCAATTCCGCGACGTACCTTTCCGCGACAACCTCATTCGACGAGATAGGGGTATGTCTTAATTGTTTGTTCGTGATTACTTCCGTTGCTTTCTTCTTTTCAATTTGAGCTGCCTGATATCGCAATAACAGGAGGAGGTCGGACCGTACGAACACAGAGGACCCTCCTCCCCCTTGTTGGTTTGATTATGTTGTGGCACGTGTAAGGCAGCGCGGTGCCGAAGCACCGCACGGGAAATATTAAAGGAGGGGCGGAGCAGGGACCGGTGGCCGGTTTCGTACCACCGGCGTCGGAGCAGGGGGACCAGCCCATGCCCGTCCCATGGTGGTAGCAGCCGGCCAGCCGGTGCGGGCCAGCCGGTCAGGGGGAAGCACCGGGGGTTGGAACCCCCGGCTGGCCAGCAGGAGCGGCCCACCGAATGGGGGCCGAGATTTCTCAACGCGAGGGGGGGGGGGGCAGCGCCCCCCCCCCCCCCCCCTCCCCCCTGCCTCTCCGCTCGGCCATCTAGGCCGAGCCACCAGGCCGTGCCCAAGCATGCCTAACCCGGACCTGGTTCGGGCCGACCCAGGGGGTCTCGAGCCGGGTCGGTCCGGGCCCGAAACACCTAATTCCGGACCTCTTTCAGTCTTTTTCCCATAACATGGGCTACATACCTCCGATCGACACACCGTCAGTTGTGATGAGATCCATGAATTGAGACGGTCGTCTTGATATATCACACCCATGGTTTTAGAGAACTTTGGGTTTGTACTGGTTGGTTCGTACATGAAATCAACCGGGCCCTCGGAGCGGAAACACTTATAACTTGATCTCCGGACGTCCGATTGACATGCCGTCGACTTTGATGGATTCCTCTTAGTGAGACGGACTTTTTGGATTACTCCGCTCGAGGTTTGGACACAGTTGGTGTATGGCGTGTTGGTTTTGACTTAAAAACCAATCGGGCCCCTAGGATGAAAAATCCAATAACTCTCAGACCGGGAATCCGATTGACGCGCCGTCTATGAAGATGAGTTTCTGTTGAAGATACGGAACTTTTGGATACATCAACATCGGACTACGTGTCAGTTGATGTATTAGACCCTCAGCTCGTGGAGCAGACCCTCCTGAACTAGCTTGATGTGTGCGGGAACCCAAGAGCTGGCTGCGACTGCGACGACAATGACGACTGTACGGAAATCCTCGGTGGATTCGACGGCGACAACTACAGCACTCAGTGATCCTATGTGGATCAGTGCTACCGATCCTGTGTGGGTCAGATCCGGTGTGGGTCAGCACTCAGCGGCCCTATGTGGGCCAGCACCTACAGATCATGTGTGGGTCCGATCTTGTGTGGGTCATTTCCGGGGTCAGTTAACTACCGATCCTTTGTGGGTCATTGCAGGGGTTAGTATGTATCGATCCTCTGTGGTTCCGACGGCTTAGATGAATCAGTGGCTACATCTGATCATCTCTATCATCTTACGAAGAAGTATACCTGTGTGAGCTGAATCTTGACTTTCATGTTGTAATGTTGAACATCTGTTATTATCTTGTTTCCAAATTTTATAAACTACTCGATCCTCTAGGATACACATTCCTTATTTATATTCCAATGTAAAAAAATAAGGCACTATCTCTTGTAAACTAGGGTCAGGTCCTTACAGTTGGTATCAGATGATGTTTAGTAGAAAACGTGGAAAACATATTTAGAAAGTGTAGATTATGAAACAAATCCCTAAGATAGTCTTTGAGGATAAAAGTACAAGACCATCATGATATTTTTGAAAAGAATAGATTATGTGAAACTTTCCTGCATATACATCTATGTCTGGATACTACAAGTGGATGTGGCTCCGACACAGATGTATCTAGGAGTGAAAACTCAAACATGGAGTTTTGGTCTTAACCTAGGTTATCCTGGTACATGACAATAGACCATACTGCACACCTGGTTCGACACTCTTAGGGGGATGTTCTTAGGATAATTCACATTTTCATTACAAGCCATTATGAAGGGTTAATATGTAAAATTTTCTTCAATGAAACTATGTTTATGATTACGAGATTAGCTATGTATAAAATTACAATTTATGCTTTGTATTTTCCTACATTGAGATTATAAATTTTGATTCATAACCTAATATAAAGTATGCCATTATTTATAAATGGTTCCTAGTGGATGAAAAAGAAAAAATCATGAACACGCATATCACATGTTGGTATTTCCCTCTAATTCAAGATAATGATGTTATCTATAGAGATACAACTGGTGTTGATCAACATTAACTATACTGGGACAACTAACTCAAGTTATGAACAATAACTTTACCCATATGGAGTATCCTGATCCATAATGTAGAGTAGCTATGTTGGATCGCATTATGCAACAACAACCATTATCATTAAATGGGACTAAAAACCCATTTGAAGCTGAGTAATGGATTAGTTCCATATAAAAGTTATTTCTTTCTTTGGGATATAATGGATGTGAGAAGGTTGTTCTGATAGTTTATCATCTATCGTGAGATGAAAATCATTGGTGGTCATTAATCCAAAACACAAAGGACGAGGAAGAAATATAGGATATGGAAGGGAGGGATTTTATGGAAATCCTCCTAGAAATGTATTTTCCCGGTGAACAATGAGCATATATAGAAATTAAATTCACAAATTGAGGCATAAGGAGGATGAAAATGTTTCAAAGTATGAATCCAACATCACAAGGTTAGAAAGACATGTCACAGACTACATATATATTCCATGGAGCAATATTGATCGATTCTATTACGGTTTAAACCCATTCCACCAAAGGGAAATAGTTTCCCAAATTTTACCATCATATGAATATATAGTCTCAAGTACTATGAAGACAGAAACTAAATTTTTTGTTTCTTATTGTTGAGTCAATAAGGTTTCCTTATGACTTTCCAATTCCCTTATGTTTTGAAAATCACAAACACTCAATCTGAAGGAAAATTTTATTTCCCCTAATACTTATATTAATAAGATAACTTCTCATTCCTCAATGAAATTTTCTCCTTACCTTTGTTTTAATTGTTCATGTTGTAGTTTCACTAAACCTAACTCATTTTATTTCTAAGTGTAAAATTCGGTTTCTCATCCAAAACATTAGTATTATATAAATACGTAGATATAGAGTATTATGTTTTTCATGATCCGAATTTAGACTCGGAATTCTCTGAATTTCAGACTCCGAATTCTCTGAAATTTAGACTCTGAATTCCCGGAAATTCAGACTCTGAATTCTCTGAAATTTAGTATCAAAATTCCTTAGAATTATGACTCTAGATTCCTTAGAATTCATACTCTTAATTCCTTATCATTATTTATATGAATTCCTCCAAACATAGACTCTGAATTCCTTATAATTCAAACTTTGAATTCCACAGAATTGAGACCCCGAATTCTATAAAATTTAGGTTATGAATTATTTGGAAAAGGGAATCCGAATATCCATGTAATATAGACTCAGAATGTTTGATAGAAAAGACTCCGAAATTTATTTTTCCTTTTACTTGAAAAATTATATTTGGTTAAGAAACCATATTTTTCTTACTCTTGTTTTAGTTATGAAACGATGTCATTCATTCTGTTTCTAACCAACTATTTTTTGAATGACACGTGTATCGGTCCCTCCAAAAATCAAGGAAAAATGTGACCATTGGAGGAGGGAGTTGAATGTTGTAGATTTTTATATAAATAAGAACTCATTTGAATCATCTCAATAATTAGTTACAAAATTGTTGATCAGTAGAGGTTGCATGTCGTTGAAGATATTTATAGAGAAGGAAACTATCATGCTTTGTCCATACTAAACTTCTTATTCATATTTCTTCGCGAGACTCCGATTGTGGCTGAGTACAATCGATGGATTCCAAGGATAGGAAGATAGACTTGACTACTACCTTAAAGATCAAGGACATCCTTGGTTAGTAATACAGAGGCGATGACTACCTTATTGTTCGAGGTCTTGCGGGGATATCAAGATAGACACTGATACCCTTATCAAGGGCTTAACATGGTGTGGGTAAAAGAGAATTTCATTAAATTATAAATCAAGGGACCTTTATCCAAGGCTGTTTGATACACTACTCTTTAGGTTAAATGATTTCATACATGTTACTTTTTTTGTTACAAGTTTATTTTCACTGCATTTTGATTAATAAGGAATGTATAACATTCTTATACTTCCTTATACTTTTGTATTCTCTGATTAGTAAGATTCTATACACTATAAGGTAAAATCTTTTTCATGTAAAATTTGTTAAATTTTTATTTTCGGAACAATATCCGTGGAGCCTAGAATGTTTGTATAACTTATAGGTCTTGTGAATTTACCTAGTTTATCTTTTTTAAACAATGTTTTCCTTATGGTTAAAAACAAAAATTTTATACCAACTTTAAAGGTTCCAAAAGAATTTTTAATGTATATAATCACCCCTATTGTATTTTAGAATCTACATCATATTTCAATCCTACAATTGGTATCATAGCAGGTCTCTAAAATACTAATATCCAAATATAAGTTTCCTTGCTCAGTTTTCATTGTTCTAAATATTTTCCTTGCATAGGAATTTTATCCTTGTGTACAAACTTTTTATACTAACAAGTTTTGTGGAATGATATTTATTTAAAATGACAAGAATTAATGTTGGCAAAATTGACTACCTAAATCATACTAGACCACCTATATTTGATTGGAATGATTATGATTATTGGAGAGATCATGTTAAGGCTTTTGTTATCAATACTAGCATGGACAACTTTGTTATGCATACGATAGATTACAAGATTCCTGATAACGAAGTAAGAACATTTACTCATCAAGAAAAGTCAGAATACCAACTGAATTACAGAGTACGTAATACTTTTCTTGGTTCCATGACTAGAAATATATATAGGTAGATTTCATCTTGTGAAGAGGAAAATTGAATTCATAATAAGCTTGAAGTAATTCATTTTGGTACATCCAATGTCATTGAAACAAGAAGATCTATGCTAAGATCTGAATATCATGGATTATACATTCCTTTTGGAGAACCCATATGTATGGTACACCAATGATTCATTACTATTGTCTATATTTTACAATGTATGGATGATAAAGTCTTAGATGATAAATCTCATGTAGATAAGATCGTAGACATCATGACTAACGATTGGGAATCCAAGAGGACATCTATAGATGAGAATAGGAATGTTACTCATATTACTCTTGATGAGTTTTGTGTAACTCTTCTTCAACATGAAACCATAAGGATGATATATGATGATAATATCATGAAGAAGAATGAAAAGGGAAGTGTAGCTTTTACAACTACTTCAAATCATATGAAAGTCAATACTCCTAAGAGAGTTACAAGATCCAAATTTAAGAATGATGTAATTCAATCTAAATCTAGTTGAAGTGATGTTTCATAGAATGAACAAGCTAATATTTCTTTAAGGATGAACATGATTTTTTGATATAAGAACATTCAATCTATATTTAAGAAGAAATAAATGACAAGAATGACTCGGATGTTACTTCCTACGAATGAAAAAATAGTTGGGAATATAAGGCCAGGCCGTCCTTTTCTTAAGAAAAAGGATATAAAAGAAACAGATTCTAAAAGTAATAGAGATAAGTATTACAAGGATAAATCTTAGAATTTTTTAAAATCCAATGACACCTGGAGTGACAGTGGTGGAGACTCCTCGGGTGAATCATGAGTGTATTAATCTTTTAGTCAGAAGAATCATGGTCTACTATCCATGCTACCAATTGAAAATCATTGTCTAATGGACAAGGTACACAAAGATGAATCCATCACAAATCTATCATTGAATTAAAATTTTATTAATGATAAATACTAAAATCCTTCAGATGATGATAATACATTACCTACTTATGAATAAGTGTATAGATTTTCAAAACATCTTGAGAATAAAAATTATAAACTCAAGAAAAATATTGATAACGAAAATTAGAGAATTTATATTCTTACTAATGAATTATCATATCTCTCTAAAGAAATGGATAATAAATTTTTTGGTATTGAATGTATTTGAAAAAACCCTGAGAAAGAAATTTTTTAGAAGGATAATCTTTCTACGTATCTAGAAAATATAATTTCTATGAAATTTTTTAGAGACTATCTCTTCATCTAAAACTAACATTTTTTAGGATGAAATTTTTTTTAATAAAATAAATTCTGAAATATTTTCTTTGAGGAAGTGTTCGTCAAACATTACCTCTTCTACGAAAAAACTATGATAAGATGTATTCTCAAATTTGACCTATAATGAATCGTTCTAGTTTTGCATTTACCCTATCTAAACACGTTTTTTGTAATAACTATTTTCTACCTCAATGTGCTCAATTTTACACTAAATGTCAGAGTGGTAGACATTGGGAATTTTTTTTCTTAAACAAATCCCAGTCTTTAGGATTTCATAATGGTTATTTTTCTTTAGAAATGCGGATTCCAAAAATATTTCTTTCTGAAAATTCCAGATCCAAGTATGTTTAGATTACAAAAGTCTAACTTTATTATTTTTAGAAAAATAAATAATATAATAACAATAATACATGGTATATGGATAGTGGATGTTCTCGGCATATGACTGGTAACAAAAACATCTTTGAAAATATCATTAGGATGAAAGGAGGAAATGTAACATTTGGAGATAATTCTGATGTTTAAATTACCAGTATAGGTGGCATTGTTCTTCTTGGAAAAATATTGATTTCAAATGTTTTATTTGTTAAAGGTCTTATGAAGAACCTCATCAGCATAAGTCAATTATTGAATGAAAGATACCTTGTGAATTTTAGGAATGAAAAGTGATTATTACACAATTCCAAGGAAGAGTATATTCATTCTATCCATAAGTAAGAGAATTTATACACATTAAACATATAAGAACTTAGGAGCCAATATCTAACTTGCCTATGTGCTATGGAAGACCAATCATGGTTATGGAATAGAAGGTTAGGACACCATATCCTTAAGAACTTATGTAAACTCTATAAGAAAAGACTAGTTAAGGATATATCAGAGCTTAGATCTAAATTTTCAAAAGTTTCTTATCCGTATAAATATGAAAGGAAACATAAATCTTGTTTTAAATCATTTAGTGAAGTCTCAACTACTGATGCATTACATTTGGTGAATATGGATCTTTTTGTTCTAATAAAAACTGGAAGCACTTGAGGGAAATATTATGTGTTTTTTATAGTTTATTATTAAACTATATTTATATATTTCTATTTTATAGCAATGAAATCCTATTCATTTTCATATTTCAAAATTTTATAAACCATGTTAAAAATGAGATAAACCGTTCACTGATAACTATTCAAAGTGATCATGGAGGAGAATTTCAAAATTCTAATTTTGAAACTTTTTATAGTAAAAAAGGCATTACTCGTAACTTCTCACAACCAAGAACTCCTCAAAAAATGGCTTTTTTTAAAGAAGAATTCGAATTATTCAAGAGATAACTAGAACCATTTTGAGTGAATATTCGATAGCTAATCATTTTTGAGCTGAAGTTGTAAGTACTTCTTGTTATACTATAAATTGAGTTTTGATTAGACCTTTTCTTAATAAATACCCCAACGAATTATGGAATGGTAGAAAACCTAGAATTTCCTACTTCAAGTTATTTGGTTGAAATGTATTCATTTAGAATACAAAAGATAATTTACATAAATTCACCCAAAAATCGGATGAATGAATTTTCATAGGCTACTCCATAACTTCAAAAGATTATATAGTCGTTAATAAAAATACTTGTACTCTTGAAGAAACAATACAAGTCAAATTTGATGAAATAGAACCCCTTGTTTCTAAAAAAACTCTACCTACATCTCAATATGTGTTTTCAAAAGCTGATTGTCAACCCTTGATAGAAAATCCTTCCGATAAAGAAAATTTTCATGAAATTATTTCGGAAGCATTTACCCTATAAGATTTCCTACCATATGTTGATGAACATGTTTTACAAAACCCAAAATCGGTTGTTTCTTAAGAATAATCCTAATGATTGTATATTTTGTGATGTAAATCAACCTTTAAGGACTAAAAGTTACTTATGAAATGAAGTAGAACATCTATAATTATATTCTCAATTAGAACCAAAATGAACTGATGAATCATTAGGTGATGATAATAGGATTAAATCCATGAAAGATGAGCTAAATGAATTTGAAGGGAATAATGTCTGTACCATTGTTGAAAGACCTGAGGAATCTTCTATTATTTAAGTAAAATGTGTCTTCACAAATAATTTTGACGAAAATGGAATCATTATAATAAATAAAGATAGATTAGTTTTTAAAGGCTATAATGAACAAAAAGGCAAAGACTATGAATATACCTATTCTGTAGTTGCTTATAATTGAATATATTTTTATTCTACTTTCCATTTCAATATTCATCAATTTCAAACCTTTTCAAATGGATGTTAAATGTGATTTCCTTAACAGATATGTTCAAGAGGAAGTTTTTTTTGAACAACCTCTTGACTATAAAGATTCAAAACGTCCTGAACATGTTTTAAAACATACCAACTCAATATATCATCATAAAAAAGAACCTATATATTGGATTAATAGATTTACATGATTTTTGAATCAAAACAAAATCTGAGCTTGAAATGAGTATGATGGGTGAGTTACCATTTTTCCTAGGTTTTCAAATTTTTCAAAAACCAAAAGAAACTTGTAGATCACAACATAATTATATTAATGATGTTCTTAAAAAAATATGGATATTACAACACTAAGAGTATATGTACTCCCATTTATACCTCAAATTCAGTTGATCATGATGAGGCTGGGAAACAAGTAGATCAAACATCGTTTTGAGGTATGATAGGAAGTTTACTATACATGACAGATAGTTGTCCAAAATTAATGTTTTATGCATTATTATGTTCAGGATATCAATAAAATCCTTGGTTATATCATTTAAAGTCAGTGAAAGGAATTTTTTTCTACTTAAAGTGAACCATAGATTTAGGACTCTTTTATACTTCTAGAAATCATTTTGTATTAAAATGTTTTTCGGATGCTGACACTGGTGGATGTAAAATGGATAGAAAAAGAACATATGGAACTTGTCATTTCATAAGAGATTTATTGTTTTCTTGGTCTTGAAAAAAGCAACACTGAGTAGCCCTTTCCACAGTTAAAGCTGAATTTGTAGAAAGTAGAAGTTGTTCAGCTCAGGTGTTGTGGATGCAACACACACTCAGAGACTATAACATGAGTATTACCAAAACACAAATATTGTGTGATAATTCTAGTGACATTTCCCTAATTTAAAACCCTACACATAACTATCATTCATAACACATAGATATTATCCATCAATTTCTTAGGTATCACACACAAAAAAGTGATATAATTATTCAACTTATCAGAACGCAAGATCAACTTGCTGAAAATTTCAAAAAATCATTACCCTCTGATATATTTGAATGCATTATATAGAAGTTTGAAATGATAAATGTGAGGTAATCTTCCATATTAACACTTTTTTGATACCTATCTCCTTGAATTATGAAACTCATTTTTCATAGGGGGAGCACATTTTCTTGCTAGTAATTATTTTAGTCAAACTTTTTTTCCTAGTGAATTTTTTTTGTAGTTACAAAAATTTGTGAGAGTCAAAACAATTTTGTAATGAAAATTTTTTGTAATGGAAATTTTTTAATAATGGATATTTTTTATAATGAAAATTTTTCTTAACGATTTTTTTTCCTGATGGATGTTTTTCGTATTGAAAAGTTATCATAATGGATAATTTTTCGAAACACAAATTTATTAATGAAAACTTTTCGCTATGAAAATTTTTTGTAATGGAAATTTTTCATAATGAAAATGTTTCATAATGAATACTTCTTTTGTAATGAAATTATTTTCATAATTTAAATTTTTTTAATGAAAATTATTTTTACTAAAATTTATTCGTAATGACAATTTTCCGTAATGGAATTTTTTCATAATGTAAATTTTTCATAATGGAAATTTTTCATAGTGAAAAATCTTCTTAATGGAAATCTATTGTAGTTATTTTTTTGTATAAAAGTTCTTCAAGAAATATTTACCTCATTACTGAAAATTTTCCAAAGCAATCCAGAAGTTATGATTTCTCCCTCAAATTTTTGTAATCATCTTTCAACTTGTTGGTATATTTAATTTTTACTTTTCAAAATATTTCTGAATCACTTTATCTTAAATCTGAATCTTTTTCTTAAAAACCACAAAAGAAATACATCTACCAAAATCTTTATTCAGTTATCATCTCATCCATCATATGTGATTAGAATTATTTAAACCATTGGATTAACCAAGGAAGTTGAACCATCACCTCAATAAATTATATAAGGACCCCTTGATGTTTGTCCCACGTTGAATACCAAACCTTCATGTGCTAAAGTTATGACCATGTTCTTAAGGTTATTCTTATTCTTCATTGTTTCCTTAGTTCCAAATGTCTTCTTAAGCCTCTTCTCATAAATAAATGTCAACTATTAAGGAAATATCTGAGTGGTAGAAATATAGTTAAAGGTTGGTCGATCCAATATTTTATGCTAAGTGTGACTTTGTCATATCTAAGAAAATCAAGGTAAATGGCTGGGAGAGCCTTTGCATATAGAATCTGAAAGTGAAGGATCTGGTCTATCCAAACATGTTGATTGAGTTCTATGAGACATCATGTTTTTTAAATGATGGAGGGAGAGATAAGTTTTCATTCATGATCTATGGGATGACCGTTTCTCTTTATTGTAGTGAGGCATCTAGTTAAATTTTAATTCATTATGAAGGAGAAGAATTATTCAGTACTCACAATTTACATGATGTATCCAGATATTATGATAAGGAAAATAATATAGCTTGTCTTAGTCTTTCAGAAGTGAAGTCATTGAAAATAGTTCATCTATCTATGAATTTCCATATTATTGAATTTTGGGATCAAGATTTTATAATTCTGAGGAATGGAGATAAGGATACTCTTAAGAAGAGTTCTATCTACATTTTGGATTTCATGGTGAACCTAAGGAAGATAAACCTGGTTATGTATATCTTGTTTATGATTGATAATATCAAGAATGGGGACTTGAATTATCAAATAATAATGTACCTATAAATTCTATTAATGATTATAGTTATTTGTTTAAGAACATTCAAATTTCATGCAGTTCCAAGCTGAGAAACTACAATGTGATGTTGTTGAGTAACGATACTATAAGGATGATGATTATTGGATTTAATTGTCAATCTAAAGAGTTTTATGACCTATCTAAAGAATGTGTAGAAGCTTTATCAAAGAATATGGATGTGGCCGAAACTTATAAGAAAGGTGGAAAAAAGAGGATGGCCAAGGAGTCGGAAGAGAAAGAAAAAATCCCCTGGCTAAGGAAACTCAGTCAGCACCACTGAAGCCAAAGAATAAAAAAAACTACCAAGAATAATTAGTGGCTAAGTGGAGAGAAGAAAAGAAAAATAGGAAGGAAGGGGATCCTATGTTTATCTTGGAACCTTATGAGGAAAAAGCGTTAAAGTTAAAGGCTACTGAAAATCATGATAAGAAAGAAAAGTAGAAGAAACTAAAGAAGAAGGTGTCTGATGCTGAGATAATACAATCTCTTCTCAAGGATGGTGAGAAATCCTCTGAACAAATTAAGGTTTCAGAATCGTTTTTTGAAAGAATCACTCCCAGTGACTTCGGGAAACAAGGTTTTGATTCAAGATCCTCTTAAAGAAGAATAAATAGTTAAAGAACACGATGTGGAAGAAGTAGAAGAAGAAGGCAGTGGTGATACATGAGAAATGATAAAGCAGGTAGATGATTATCATGATAAGGGGAGTCCTGAGAAATTATCAATCCAAACATTTTAAGCAGATTATGCAAAACATGCTACCCACTGGAAAAATGAGAAGGGTGAAGAAGAAGTTAATATATTTTATGAAGATGAAATCCTCAATCAGGATTTTATCCATCCAGAGGATGTTGTGCCAGAAGACGAGAAAGAATATGTAGATGAACATAAGATTGTTCAGCTATCAGATTGTCAACAAGAATCACCTAAAAAAGAAGACATCATTACAAGATATGATAAGGGAAAATAGGTGGTTGTTGTTACACTGAGTAAATTTGTGGTGAAAAACAAATAAGTTGGTGCTTTTTCGAAGAGGAAGGCTGTTGAGATAGAAAAACAAATTCACCGACCAAACTCTCATATTTAGAATCATGTTCCCATGGATGTGATTTTTTTTCTGTCTCTGAAACATCTGGTGGGTATTATTCCCTTATTCCCATGTATAGATTCAAGATTCCAGATGCTTCATCATACATTAAATCAAAAATCAGATTCAGTTTCAATGGTTATGGATATATTTTTCCAACTAAAGGCAGATTTTGAATCTTATCTCATTGGTTATGAGGCTCATAAAAGATTATGAAAGGAGATTACAAGCTAGTCAAGGAATACAACAGAAGAAATGAGAATAATTTATGAATTTCATGATAATGTCAATGAAAATTTGAAACATAAAATTTTAAGATCAAGGGTCTTACCAATAGTTTTGAGGAAAAGATAACTCTTGAAGAAACTACTTGGAAGCAGGAAGTTAAGGATCTTAATGGGAATCTTAATTCTGTGGCCGTGAATTGGAAGATGAAAAGGGATCTCAGAATCAAATTTGAAGAGAATTTGGTTAAGAAAGAAAGAATTGTTGAAAGCTCAAGTAGACATTCTTAAGACTCAGGAATAAAAAATTAAAGCCTTAGTGAAGAAAAGGGGAGATCAGGACCAGTTTCTCAGGAATGCATAAAAGGATCACAAGGATCTAATGAAGCTGATAACCATTGTAAAGAATCTCATGATGAAGGATAAAGAAAGATGATTTTTCAATTCCTTTTTTTTGTATTTATTTCTTGTACAAATTATTTATATCCTAATAATTTTTTTCATTATTTTATTTGTTTAGTACTAATATTTTATGTACCATTTTTTTTTTCATTACCTTTATTCCTTATTTCAAAATCACCAAGGGGTAGAAATGATTGAAAAAAATATTACTAAGTAAAGAGGAAATTTCCCTATGTAAGGAGGAGTTCAACAATGGGAAATTTTTATGAAAGATGATTTTTGTATGCAAGAAAATGATAAATCTCAATCAAGAAATCAATAATAAAATCCCTAGTGATTTCAAAACCTAAGGGGAATTTAGTAATATTCATAATTTCCCATATGTAGAGGGAGAAAATTTTTATTTTCAATGTCCATAAAAATTCTAAGTCATTATATTATTTTTCATAAGTATATTAGTGCATTCCAAAAATGGGGATATTTTTGAGTCAATAAGGTTTCCTTATGACTTTACCATTCCATTATATTTTGAAAATCACAAACACTCAATCTCTAGGGATATTTTATTTCCCCTATGATTTATATCAATAATGAAAGTTTTCCTTCGTCAAGGGAATTTTTTCCTTACCTCTATTTTCATTATTCATATTATAGTTTCTCTAAATTTTACTCATATAATTTATAAGTGAAAAATTTGGGTTCTTATCTAAAACCTCGGGATTATATAAATACATAGATATAGAGTATTCTGATTTTCAAGATTCGAATTTAGACTCCGAATTCTATGAAATTCAGACTCAAAATTCTATCAAATTTAGAATCTAAATTCTTTGAATTTCAGTCTCCAATTTTCTCTACATATTAGACTCTGAATTCCCCATAATTTGGAATATGAATTCCGTAGAATTTGGACTACGAATTCCTTAGAATTACGAATCTGAATTCCTCAGAATTCAGACTCTAAATTCTATAGAATTTAGGTTCTGAATTCTTTGGAAAACAGAATCCGAATATTCATGTAATATAGAATCAAAATGATTATTAGATTAGACTTGGAACTTTATTTTTCTTTATAATATAAAGAATTATATTAGTTAAAGAAACCATATTATTCATACTATTGTTTTATTTATGAAACGATTTCGTTCATTCTGTTTCTAACCAACCATTTATTGAGTGGCACGTGTATAGGTCCCTCTGATATTTATGAAGAAATATGACCATTGGACGAGGGAGATAATTGATGGAGATTTTCATATAAATAAAGGATCATTTGAGTCAGATCATTAATTAGTTCCACACTTGTTGATCACTATATATTTCATGCTATTGAAGTGATTTCTAGAGAGAGACACTCTAATTATTTTTGTGTACTGGAATTCTTGCTCAGATTTATCTGTGTGACTCCGATAGTTTCTGAGTATAATCGAGGTCTTCTAGGTGTAGG
This sequence comes from Viscum album, assembly GCA_963277665.1. Lineage (NCBI taxonomy): Eukaryota > Viridiplantae > Streptophyta > Magnoliopsida > Santalales > Viscaceae > Viscum > Viscum album. Next base: position 828,664,712 of record OY728162.1, read on the forward strand.
AAGGTAGAGGTGCCGAATAACATGAAGATGAAGGACTTACATTGTTAGAAAGACATAAGTGTTGACTAACTTATAGTTCTAGGGATTCTGAGGATAGAAAGATAGAAACTAATACTCTTATCGAGGGCTTACCCTAGTGTGGGTAAGACATACATTCTTGAAATTATAAATCAAGGGACGATTATCCAAGGTTGTTGGATACCCTACTCTTTGGGTTAAAACATTTCATAATTGTTAATTTCTTTGTTTCATGTTTATTTTCAGATGAATTTTGATTAATAAACAAATTATAACATTCTTATACATCATTGTACTATAGTATAGTTTGATTAGGAAAATTCTATACTCTTTAAGGTAGAATATTTTTCTTGTAAACTTTTGGTATGTTTCATTTCTGAAACCATATATCTATAACCTAGAATTTCTTTAAAACTAAGCGGTATTTTGAATTTACCTTGTTTAAAATTTTTAAACACGGTTTTCCTTAAGGATAAAAAAGAACGTTTTATACCAACGTTAATGGTTCCAAAATAATTTTTAATGTATACATTTTATCCCCATATTTAATTTGATCATCTACATCATATTTAGATTCTAAATTCTTACATTAAATGAAAAAAATAGAAAAATAGGGATTCCAAAAACAATGGAAAAGGAAATATGGAAATGGGGAATAAGGGAAGAGTTTACGTTCCATTTTTTAGTAACAGTTGGAAGAAACACCCTAGCAGTTTCCTGAAGGGAATGGGAATCTGTCAAAAGTGTGGTGATAAAGGCCACATGTCTTATGCATTAATGGGGAGCAAAAAAGCTACCAATGTTTCATGTTACCATTGAAATGATATGGGAAATTATGCACATAAATTTCTTAATCATCATTGAAAAATTCCCCAAAGACAGACAAGGGAGAAAGGCCAAGATTATGAGGCCACAATTGAAGAGGTTGAAGTTCCAAATGATTTGGTTTTATGTACGTTAATTGATTCATTAATCATATCTAATTATTTATTTGATACTATATCATATCATTCTTTCATAAATTCCCATTTAGCAATGAAAATTAGATATTTACAATTCTATTTAATAATGGAGTTTTTAGTCAAAACTCATAAGGGATGTATCATTGCAACAATGTTATGTCATGTAATCTCCATTATTATATATAAACATTCTTTATCTACATATTTTATTTTCAAACCAAGATTGACTTTGATATAATCATCAGTATGTATTTGATTTCAAACCATGATGTGAAAATTTATTTCCAGAATAAGGAGGTTACAATTTTTGAATTCAATGTGGAATCCCATATCTTTAGGGTAGAAACATCACAATTTGATTATCATCTAAATCCACCCCCAGTATATCTACTGAATTCCATTGTTGGGTAGGAAGGGAATGCAATTAAAATGGGTGAGGAAAAGAATTTTCAAACAGAGGGCATACCTATTGTGCAAGAATATGTTGATTTCTTTTTAGAATATTTACTTAGACATCATCCATAGTGGGAAATTGATTTTCCATTGACTTAATTTATAATTTGAGGCCCATATCAAATACCCCTTATATAATGGCCATTGTGTAATTAGTGGAACTGAAGAAACATCTATAGTAATTGAGTGATAATGTATTTATGCACCCTAGTGTTTTTCCATGGGGATCCCTTGATCATTATGATAAGAAGAAAAATGGATCTACTAGTTTGTGCATTGACTATAGGCAGATCAATTCTATAATAATAAAGAACAAGTATCCCCTACCATGCATTGCTGATTTATTTGATCAACTTCACAGAGCTCAGTATTTTTCAAAGATTTACCTTTGATATTGATTTCATGAGTTGCTTGTGAGGAAGAAAGACATTCCAAAAATAGAATTTCAAATCAGGTTTTGGAATTACGAGTTTACAATAATGCATTTTGGACTGACAAATACTCCATCTATTTCCATGAATCTAATGAATTGAGTTTTCAAAGAATATCTTGATTAATTTTTAGTGGTATTTATTGATGATATCTTAGTATACTCCAAATGCTATGAATATCATGAAAATAAATCATGCACTATTATGAAGAGTCTTAGAAGAAATAAATTATATGGTATGTTCCGCAAGTGTGAATTTTGGATTCAATATGATTCATTTCATGGACACATTGTCTGTAGGATAGAATATCTACTGATCTTATGAAGACAAAGGATGTTCATGAATGGCCTACTCTGATGAAAATAACTGTGGTACGTAGTTTTAATGGTTTAACAGGTTATTATAACCATTTATTTTAGAACGTAACTAGTTCATCCAACCAAAATAACAAGATTACATGTCAAAGGTTTATCTTTTTATTGAAAAAAAGAATGTGAGAATTGTTTCGAATAATCTAAGAAGATATTAGTGAATGATTTGATCCTAACTCTACCATCACAGAATCATGGGATTGTAATCTATAGTGATGTATCAAAGAAATTACATGGTTGTGTCCTTATGTAGAATGATAGAGTTATTTCCATTCCATCAAAGAAGTTAAAACCTCATGGAAAAAACTATCATACTCATCATATTGAGTTAGATGATGTGATCTTTTCTCTAAAAATATGGAGAAAAAATATATATGGTGAAATATTTGAGATATGTAAGGATATCAAGACTACAAAGTATATCTTCTCAAAGAAACAACTCAACAAGAGGAAACGACAATGGATCAAAATACTCAAGGATTATGATTGTTGCATACACTACCACCCAGGAAAGCCAAAAAATGTAGTTGATTCATTTAGTAGGAGGGATCATGGAGTTTTAAATAAAATAAGGATTGAAATATATCATGTGTTCGTGGATCTAAAAAATATGGACATTAGATTTATCAAAGAAGGTGAAACATCATTAATTTTTCAATTTTATTCCCAAACATCATTATTATAAATGATTTAAAATAGTCATCCATATGATGAGAACCTTCAAAAGAATGTTAATACTATGAATTATGGGATTTTGGTTGAATTCCTATGTGGAGATGAAATTCGGAAATATGGGACGAGGCTATGTGTTCCTTCTATACTCGAGTTGAAAAAAAGAGTTATTGGATGATGTTCATAGCTCATATTTCTCTATACATCATGGTATCACTAATATGTATTGAGATTTGAATGGACATTTCTGGTGGGACAACATGATGCGGGAAATTTCTGATTATGTATGAATGTGTCTAGTATGTTTGATAGTAATGGCTAAAAGACACCATCCTAGAGGAGTCATGAAACCTATACCTATTCCTATATGGAATTGGGATAACATCACCATATATTTTGTCACTAGATTACGCAAAATTCCAGGAATGAATGATGCAGTATGGGTAATTGTGGATATACAAAAAAATATTCACATTTCCTCACTATAATGGATAATTTTCCAATGGAGTGGCTTACATGACTATATAAATGACATTTTTAGACATCATGGAGTAACTATCTCAATAGCTTATAAATTTTATCCATCATTTAAGTCAAAATTATGGAAAATTATTAAAAAATCATTGGATACCGAGATTCATTTGAGTACTTCTAGCCGCCCAAAAACTGATGGACAATAAAAAAGGATGATCCAAACAGTAGATGACATGTTGAGATCATGTTCACATGACATTAAAGCTACGTGGGTCAATATTTACCTTAATTAGAGTTTTCCTACGACAACGGTTTCCATTCAAGTATTCATATTGATCCACATGAATAATCATATGAAAAAAGATGTTGTATTCCATTTAATTGGGATGAAGTTGGATAAATGAAGCTTGTGGGTCCAAAGATTATGAAGGAAACATGATTGAAGGTAAAGATTATTTAATTCCATTTCAAAGAAACTCAAAACAGACAAGTAATATATGCTGATAATTGAATGAAGGAATTGGAGTTTCATGTGGGAGATCATGTTTTCTTAAAATTATCTCCATAGTAGGGTGTTATAATATTTGAGAAGAAAGGAAAACTAAGATCTAGGTACATTATCCCTTTTGAAATTTGGGAGAGAATTGGAGTTGTTACATATCGTTTGGCTATTCCACCTAGAATGTCTAATGTACACAGTGTGTTCCATGTCTCACTTCTGAGAAAGTGCATGCTAGACCCGATGCATATACTCACATCTAATGGTAACCTATCTTATTGTAAAGATCCTTTATAGATTCTAGACACTAATGAAAAAGTGTCGAGGAATTGTATGACTCGACTGGTAAAGATACTTGGGAAAAATCATAAAATAAAAGAGGCAACATGGGATCCTGATGATCTTTTGATGAAGAACTATCCAAGTCTATTTGTGCGGTAACAATCTTGTAATTTTGAGAATGAAATTTTTGTAAGGAGGGGATAATGTAAAAACCAATGTTTTTAAAAATAAATTTAATATTGAATACATGAAACAATATGTCTCTAAAAAACACCACTTTATTATAACCTAGCCAGTAAACATAATTTTTCCTCCTTTGTGATTTTAATTTTGAAAATCTAGAATACACTATTGCGTTCAGTAAGATATTTATATTCTAATAAGATAACCATAATATTTGGTAAATAGTAACATACCCTTATGAATAGATATATGAATAGTAATATGACCCTTATGAATAGTAAATCATATTATTATTTTATTGTCTTAATGATATAAGATAATGAGATCTTGATTAATTTTTCAAGGTGATATAAAATGAAATATGGATTTAAAATTGTTAATTTTTGAATAAATTATGATTTTATTTAAAAATTAAATGAATAATATTTATAAAATTATTTTGAAAAAATAGAGTAAATTTTTTCATTCTACATGTCATAAATTATTTGGGTGAATTATTAGGATTTTTTGGAAATTATCAAATTTTTTATGAATAGTAAAATATAGTAATTTACCGTATATATACATTATCAGATAAATTCAATAATATAACATCATGGATTATGTAAGAAGACTTGGTAAAAAATAAAATGCACATATTACTATTCTTGGTCATAAGAATCAATACTATTGGCTGTCTTTGGAAAAATCATTAAATAATGATTAAAATAATGGGAAAACCCTCCTCTCATCCACTATAATAAACACCCCTAACTCCCTATTCTCTCCACTCATATATGAATTTAATATCCACATAGTCCTACCAAAATACCTTTACCGAGTCAGTACCCACATCCAAGAGAACTTTTTCTTACAAAAATACCAAAACCCCTTCCCTTAAATAAATTCTCAAGGAGGTGGATTCATGAGGTGAATTCACATTCTATTTCTTTCATTTTCATTTCATGTTCCTTTCTATTCTTATCATGTCCTAACCTTATTGGTACCAATGACCATGATAACTCTAGTATCATATATATAATATAATATTATCATGTTAATTGAAGAAAAATCATCAATATACATACTCTCTATCTATTATTTAACATATGAAATCATCATCCATGAGGTCCCATTTTAAAACCTTCCTGGATGATGAAGTTTCGTTCTTCAATTTACCCTTAAATAATGGTCATGAAACCATTTTTATGGTTTAAAAAGGAAACAATATATGTATTATGACCTATTTACTATTTAGTAACCAGTATATGTAATTAATAAAAAATCATATAACAAAACTAGTTCCTAATATTCAAAATACCGATAAAATAATCTTAGTGATTGTCATTAATATTTCACCTAATTATTCATAATCATTACATGTAACCGAATGATATAAATGACAATTTAAAACAATATATGTTTGTAAATAATGTGTAAATTCAATTCTGGATATTTTCATCCATTCCACATGAACTCCATTACATAAAAACAAGTGAACCTATTATGAAAATCATGAAAACGAACACTCCGAAATGACAGAATTCAATATTTTAACTTACCAATAAGGACATAAATTAAGTAAAAAAATTATTAAATACTAAATAAATGTCTAATAGGTTGTTTTTTATGTTATTAATGGGTCTAATTTCTTATTCTAGGACTATAAGGTCTAGAGCATAGCATTCAGACATAATGTAATGGTTTTCAACCCGAACCTCCATTTCCATTCGGGTTGCTTTTATTGCCTGCATACCTCAATGAAATTATTATGTATTATTATATACTCCACATAAATTCTATGTGAGTTTTCTATAAATTTTTACCAACCATAATCCTTCTTTATTTTATGGGGAGATACACTTTATAAAAGGATCATTCAATATTCGTTCCAAAATACAAGCTCGATTCAAGGGAATTCATCAAATTCATACCTATTTTCAAGAAAACTATATAATAAACTTTTGGAAGACAATATATTTATAAAATATATAATTTTATTATGATAATACTACATTATTTAATTTATGATTTTATAAAACTATTTTTCTAAAAGAACTATTATTTTCAAATGAAAATAGTATTTATCTCATGAATTACTCGATAATATTATATGAGTATCTTCATCTATTTCAATAATAATTTTCATTCTTATTTATTATTGGGATTAATATTTTAATAAATAATCTATCATATTTAATTTAATTTATTATTATTATTTTTATTATGGATATTCTATCTTAAAACCATCCCCCAATTTACTCTGAATGTTTAATATTTATAATTAATGTTCGTCGATAGTTATTTACGTTTCAGATGTTATTTTCAATATGATTTTATATGAAATTTATTTTTATCCCCATTCATATGAAAAATTAATGGGAATTACAATGTGTTATGTGTGACCCGTTATAGCCCCTTAGTGCATCGGTATGCCTCATGAGACAAACTAATGTCTTGTCACAAGGCCTTGAAATATTTGTTATTTATGGTCTTGGCATTAGGCCTTTATGGTATGGTTCTGATGTCTCAAATTATTCATTCCATCATCATGAAAATAGTAGTGATTTATCATATGGTTATTTGACGTGTATAATGCCCATGATTATTTTTATTATGGAATTTTTTATTCTCCTTTTATTCCTTCCATAATGTGTTCATGTTTATTATTAATGTCATGTGTTTTTAGTTATTCAACATTCCTAGTGTTTATATATATGATATCTTAAATTGTTTTACATACCCTTATAGATCATTTGGGGTCACTCCTTTATTATTTTTCTTTTTTTCTGGACACGAAGAAGTTTTTTATAGATGATATATAGGGATAAAAAAATTGTTGTGGATGTTACCAATAAAACTTATATGTTGTTTTTCATTTCATGATGTAATGGTGAACTTATGTAAGTATCTTTTTTCTAAATATGCCAAACTACTTAGTCCTTCGGGATGCATATTCCAGGTTTATAATCCAATGTAATAAAACAAGGCACCAAATCTTGTAAATTGGGGTCCGGTCCTTACAAATTGTGACTGTCATTTTTATGATGGTGTGTGTCTTTTTCCTATACACCAGGAATTCCAAATTTTATAAAATTGAATGATAATTTTTATAAAACATATTTTGAATTACCTTGTTTTAATTTATATCATACATCTTTAATGTGAATTTAAAAATTATTGTTTCGGTTAAAAACATGTGGAGTCTTATAAAATCATTTCAAAGTGATTGTTTTATTCAATAAAAATGAACTAAAAGTTAAAAAATTTGATTATACCTGTTATTTATATATCATGTTCTCACCTACAAAAAATATATTTTAAATATGTATTTTTTATGTAGAATGATATGGTTTTCCTTTTTAAAGATTATATACGGGGAATGGTAGTGATACCTGGTGAGACATTACGTTCTCACATATTATAATTTCATGTTAATTTTGAACTATTCATTGCTCATGGATCATGATTTTTTTGAGGTTTCATGCTCACTCAGAGTCACATGGAGGTATGTTGGTTATTTTGTTTTATTTAGTTTTCTTTTATTGCATCATCCATCGTTATTTTCGCTCCATTCCATTATGTTTAGTGTTTATTCATGTAGTGTTATGGATGTTGAATAATTTTCGTTGTTTCTTGAAAGGGAGATAAATTTGAGAGTGAGTTTTTATTGATGGATTATTATTACTTTATTAATGTTTAATTTTTTGGCAGGGGAATCCAAAGTATATATGCATCATGGAATAATTTTCAATAAAATTCTCACTGCAAATTTAATTTATTTTATGTGAAAAATCATTACCACTGAGTTTTTTATGATCCTAATGTGCTTTTCACCAGCCAATGGGGCTTAGGACGCCCTTTAGGTTTTATAATAATCATGTTCAGGGTGTTCGGTGGATTGAAAACTCATTTTTGTTCATGGGAATGTGCCTCCTAAACATCTTTTGTGTATGGATATTCATTGGTATAAGTGAATGATAATTCTACTCATTTTTATAAATTCTCTAATTGAAACATCATGTAATTTTACAAATTTCTATACATATATAAGGATATGTTTGAGATTGAATAAAGATGTTTCTGATTTTAAATGGGTTGATTAATTACCACTTGAATCTTGTGAATACAAGACTATTTAGTATTTTTACTCTTTCTCTCTTTCATAATAATCCATTATTTTTCGTATATATGTTTTTAAATTGTTATATTTCATTGGATGTTGTTTGATTGTTTGTTAATTTAATGTTTGTGCTTTTTTTGAAAAAATTTATATGGGATTTTAGATGTGGATTAGTCAGGTAATAATTCTGTGTTCCACTATATATCTTTTTAGGTGTACGAGATTTTGTAATTCCAATACACCGTGGAAATTGGTTTTTAATGGGTTGGAATACTTGTTTTTAAAAATTATGATTGGTATCATTTTTTGATAATTTTTCATCGATATTTTTTAATGTTTTATAAAAAATTTAAGAATCTACATTTCCTGGTTACTAATTCAAAAAAAACATTAATAGAAAAATAAAATTTAATTTCTTTATGAATTGAAAATACTAGTAAATAATATTTGACTGTAAATATCATACTGGTTGTGGATTATTATTTTTTTCTGGTAAAAAAAATTAAAGGTGTTGTCGCTGTAATAATATAAGAATTCTTTGATGATGAGAAATCCTATTGTTATAGTTTGACTACAGTTATTTTTAACTTGTTAAATTTAATATTTTATTTACTTATAAAATGACTCTTGCACTACCATAAAAACAGGTATCCACAACGCCCCCCTTTAAAAGCGCAAAAAAACTGAAAAAGGGTACTTTTAACATTGCAAAAAAACTACTGCTAACAGTACCCCTTGAATAGTTATTTATTTGCAGTGTTAAATGGGCCCCTTTTTATCAGTGTTTTTAAGTAGTGATGATAAAGGGAGGTGTTTATCATTGTATTTTTACTAGCACTGATAAAGGGTATATTTCTAAAACAATTTTATTTCATTAAAAAAATATAAATTTATAAATATAATATATATGTATTAAATATGTTTTAGATAAGTATAAATAGATATCTACACTAAATATATGAGATATTAAGTAAAATAACATATAAAATAATTAATGAATATTATTAATTAATAATTTCTCTAATTATTATCATCTAATATTAATTTAATATAAATTTGAAAAGACAGAAAATCAAAAAAATAATAAAAGATCTAAAATATGCTCATAACGTAACTCCAACTCCAAACAACCATAACTTTTGATTCAGGTGTCCGTTTGAGCACGAAAACATGTTTCTCACACTAAACACGCTTGATTCCAGGAGGTTCTTCCTCTCAATCTATCATTCGATACATCAACAGCCACGAAGCCCTACAAAGAAGTATCAAAAAGGTTTGTCACGTCATAAGGGAGCCAACGTGACAGGCGGCGTGTCAATCGGATACACGATATGTAAGTAATTATCCTTTTAGTCCCAAGATCCCAATTGGATTCGGGTTCGATCCAACCTAGATGCACTCCAACATTATATAAAACTCATGTGGAGTACACCAAAAGGACCTTCTAGATCCAAGGACTTCGTCACTGAAGAGAGTTCGTCAAATAGATGCCTGTTTCTCAAGATATGGCCAAAAGGCATATCTGGGCCGACTCGCCCGAACTGACCCGACCCGACCCATTTGGGGCTGAACTGACCTGGTTTGGGGCTGAGCCGACCCAATTTGGGGCAGACCCGACCCTTTTTGGGGCCAACCCGACTCGGCAGGGCGGCGCTGAGGTAGGCCCGGCCCACTGGCCAGGGCCAGGCCCGCTCAGAATGGCCCGCTCGGCTGGGCGCGGTCCTCCCGGCTGGTTGCGGTCTACAGTGACAGGTCCCGCCCTAGCCTCCACTCGGAGGAAGGTGCCACCCCATATTTTTAAATGGTCCAACAAACTGTTTAGACTACTCGCCCATGGGACCCACCGGAGTGGGTCCTACTCGAAGCAACGCGACCGGCTGGGGTTCCGGCCAGCTCTCCTCCCAACGGTGCCCTTGTACGCCGCTACTCAAACCACATTTGGTTGGGTGATGGCCGCCATCTTGGTGCGCCAATTGCTCGAACCGCGGCCGGCCAGGTGATGGCCACCCTACGGGTTTTCCGTCACTGCTCGACAGCCGTGACCTCCTCATCTACCGGTGGCGCGGACGTGCGCCACCCCTCATCGACATGGTCATCTACCACCTTCTTCTGCATGACATCGCAACTCTATTCCATTCTTGAAAATTGTTACGTCTGCATATTCACGATCCTCGAATCAAGATCTCTGCCTCTATATGTCACTCTCAAAGAAACATTGTTTTTTTTTGGCGTGCTTAATTATTTGGGGATAGCATGAGGAAGGAGATGAATATGATGAAGAAGTTGATGTCTATATCTCTCGCAACATGATCCATGGTTGGTTCGTCGTTCTTGATACAGAGGATATTTTTTGTAGAAGGATCTTCTTTGTTGGAGGATTCAATTCCAAGTTCTCCAAAATCTCCCAAAAACCCGTCTCTCTTTGCCAATTATTTTTCCCAATCAAGAGAGGTGAGGAGCCAACTTAAAAAGTTAGGTTTTATTAATTAAACAATTAAAGAAGTTCCATTAAATTGGTGGAAAACCCAAGACTTTCCTCACATTAAAGAGGAGTTCGGGTGGTCCCCACCAATATGATTAAAAAAAAGTGTTTTCAAGAATGAAAAATAAAAATTTATTTATTTTATTTTTCTTTTACCACGAAAAACTAAAAATCCAACTTCCACCCTCGACCTAATGCGATCATGGTGATGGTCCCCTTAAGCGAATATAGGTGCTTCATGTTCAACGGTGTCCTCAGATTTTAATTCCACGCAACAATTCAAATGTTTCTTCCAAATATATCTCTCATTCCCAGATTTAGGTGTCCTTTCGAATTTCGTGATAATGTTTTTCACTCTATCAAAATATTGATCAGTGGATAATGGTTTTTGAGGAATATAAAATTCTTGTGAAATTTTTAATGCCTTCATTAAGCTTGTATAATAATGATACATAGACAAAAACATTAGATAATAAATTTATATTATTTTCCCTTATGATGCAATTGATAAGATGAAGTATATTAATAACAAATTAGAGAAGGTATATTCACCATAATAGTATATCCATATAAATTTCTACATTTTTGGAAGTTATTTATAGTTATCATAATCATTACATGTAGTTAAGAATATTTTATTTTATAAGAATCATATACCCTAATACCTTCCTCCCAAAAAAGTTTTAAATCATCAATTAATGTTGACACGAAAACATCAGTATCATTTTTGGGAAGTTATTGTACAGAGATCAATAATGTCAACAAGACATATTCTCTCTTCATAAAAAATTCATGATATGTGTTTTAAATTACCAATTAATAAGGTTGTGGACTCTGTGTGATACTAAGGATTCAATATAGATTAATTCCATCATTTCAGTATCCAAGTATGAGATTTCTAATGTCACTCCCAAATGTGGTAAACTACTGATTAATTTTCATCCACTATGGAAGATCAACTGGTTGCTATAATTTTTCATCACATATTTTCTCATTTTCATTCTATATTAACCGTTTTTCATCATGTGAATATGAAAATAAATTATTTAAATGAGGAATCATATTTTGATAAAAATACTCCTTTGAAGAAGTCTATATAAATGAAACATAGGCCTGTGACTTTTCTTTCATCTTATACCATGACATCCCACATTTAGGACACCCTAATAGAAATTCATATTCCTTCCTATATAGAACACAATCATTTGGGTAGGAATGTTTCTTTTTACAATAATCCCATCAAGAATAGTATTTTCATCTCATTAAAATGTGAATCTAGAAGATCATTATCTTTAGAAAAATATATATTTCAAAAATTATGGAAACTCTTTAAAACTATTTTCACTCCATCCATGTTTTCCTTCATATTAATAAATCTTAAAACCATCAGTGAAAAATGTAAATTCCATACCACCCTAATATAATGGGTTTTCAGGATCACCATATAGACAATCAATTTTTTGTTCTTTCACAATTTTATCCTCTTCAATATCAGGAATCATTACATGAATTTTATGGTGGTTGACATCATTCAAATCACCATCATCAATATATCGGAAATTCAGTCCAGTTCGACCATGCCAAATATAGGGTCTATAACTCAGATTAAATCCACAACAAATTAAATGATAATTGAACTCTCTTTTCTTCAAATTCTTCATATCTAATCATTTCAGGCATGGATATAAAAACATGTCATTGTTTGGAACATTTCGTTTCAAATATTCCAAATAAAATAATCAACACCATCCTCATATTCATCAATTATTTAAGGATTCATAATCCACTTTCAATCATTATTATCTATAGTAAATATCAAATAAAAATATATCTTAAGAAGAATATAGTGGTGATAATAAAGAGTAATAGGGGGAATAGTAGATTACATCCATGATAATCAAGAAGACACACTTGTGGTATAATTCATCTGTAAAAGTTTTCTCTGATTTTCACCATCAGCAAATATAATGTTTAAAAAGTTAATAAAATTGGAGATTATATTGAATTTTATTTGGAATGATTATATAATGATCAAATAGAAAATAATGTAACATTATATAAAATATGTCAAAATATCAATGTAATAAAATTTTTAAATTAAAAAAAATATATCCATTGAAAATTATGATTATATATATAAGGAAAAAAATGAAATATAAATTTAAATATTCGTGGTAAAAAATAAAAATAAGTATAGAAAAGTAATATACAAATTAAAATATAGTTATAAAATTCTCTCATTTTTCATTTTCATCTAAATAAAATTAGACGAAACATGAAATTGAATATTATTGAATAGAATTGAAATCAAGTGATGATTTTCAATTTTGATTTGTGTCTTTATTATTGAATTTTTTCACATAACTTTTTCATTAAAAAACAATAATTATTGGAATAAGCATTGATTCATACTATAATATAATAACAAAGTAGAGTTCAAACAACATAATGTTGAATTTGTAATGCATTATATATATGTATAAAATAATATTCTTGATTTTTATTTCTAGTTTTGTATGTAAATTATGAGATGAATATTATGTACTATGTATTAAATGATAACATATTGTATTTGAATGTAACACACTAATAACCCACATTTTAAAATTTTCAGTCTACTTTAATTGATACAATAATAATCCAAATTTTCGGGGCGAAAAATGCTTTCAATGTGCACACTATGTGATGCATGTGTAATTCAATGACAATATTACATAGAAAAACACTTCCTATATAGTGTAATAATCCTTTGAATTTTAAAATTAATGTAACTTAAAGTATGAATAGGGATAGAATGTGCATCAATATTTATTATCATTTGTACCAAATGGGATAATTAGTCCAAATAGAGCCAAAATTGAATATCTATCTATCGAAATATAAAAAGTGTATGTAATGGACCCAAATGAAAATTTATATTATGTATTCAAAAATAATTTCAACATTATATTGATAGTAACTCATAATATATAGAATATATATTTAATAAAAAAATATTGAAGAATAAAATAATCACCTCATTAGAATAGTGTTCATATGCATATACAAAACATATATGATATTGTTTGTTGAACTGTATGTAAATTACAATGTATGTATATATTTCATTTTAGGATTACTAAGTCACTATTAAAATCATAATGATGATTTATATTTATCCATATATATGATAGTGTATCCATAAATAATTAATTCATCAAAAACATCATCCAATAAGAAATATTTAGAGATTCCATGTAAAAATATAAGATGTTTTGTGGTATAAACATCTATGAAACAATTTAGTGAAAAAAACATTCCATATAGTAGAATCAACAGAACATTATGATATAATGCTGAAATTTATCATCTAACATAAAACATCAAGATCTAATGAAATACACAAACCCTTTAAAATAAATCAATAGATAACTAAGGTATATGAAGATGGTAATCCTTTATTTTTGTTGAATAGATATTTAATCAAAAGAACAATGAAGAGGATGATGAAAACTGAGGGATTATGTAGATGTTAGTGTGATATTTCAGTCCACAGCATCAAAAAAATTAGAGAGTTGGGGAATTTGGGCCATTGAACCACTGAAAGAGATGATCAATGTGTTAGGATTACTTGTCAAGATTAACATATTGGTAGATAAATAATGAGTTTTGAAAAAACATGAGGATTAATTAAGATGTAACTATGATATTGGAGTGCAATAGATCAATGAATCAAGGGTTATGGAATACACGTGAGAGAAACATGTCTTCTTTACTAAGATTGGATAACACTGAAATGATGCAAACTGAAAATTCATAAAACATTTAATGGTACATAACCTCTATTATTTAATAGTTTATGTGATAGATTAGTGAAAATTTCATTTTCAGATCAGTTATTATCTAACTGAGGTGAAAAATCCCCTTTATCTTGTTGGTTATTAAATAACTGATGTGAAAAGCAGGGATTTTTTATTTAACATTTCGGTTATTATATAACCTAAATGGTAATGATAAATTTCTACCTTTATCACATAAATTACATAATAAAAAATTTGATAAAGAAAAATACATGTAATTTTCACATGTATTATATAATAACAAACATGATGAAGTAAAATATATGGCCTTTTAATTACGATTATAAATAAAAGACGTGAAAAGGATCATATGGTAAATATTGTTTCATCTATGTTAATATATAGATTGTATTTAATAAAAAATAATATGATGTCAAAAATGATGAGGTAATTTTTAGCGGAGAAAATATCTTAATCCAATTCCATAATAATAAAATCATTATGTGATTCAAACCATTTCATTAAACACCATTAAACCCATGAGGGAAACTTTATCTCTAAAATTTAATATTCTCCTCTTGTGATCGATGAACCTTAGTATTCATGGAATATTTTAAATTTATATATGGATTTCGTTCCAAACATTTCATTAATACCTTTTATATTTTTAGAGAAGTTATCAGGGTAAAACAAATCCTTATGAGGCTATTATTGTAATCCATTTCCCATTAACATTATCACCCTTATATCTAGTAATAAACACCACTCTAGTGATGAATCCTCCACTGACTCCTTGGAAATGTTACGAGTTTTACATAGTGGTTCATTGGGGAAATAGATTTTTCTTTTGATATCATCTTCATTGGGATGGGTGTGTTAGAATATTCTTTTAGGTTCTCATCTTTATAGGCACGAGAAATTCTCTCTAGTTAATAAAACCATTTTTACCTTATTCAGTCATTAACATAGATATTATTTAACCTTAATTTCATCTTTATATTAGAGTGAAAATTGAAAATCATTATCCACTCATGTCTCATCCTCAGTGAAGACATCAATATCCACTACCTAAAATTCCTCCAATTCCAAACATGTATCTAAGACAACAACACAAACATTTTCTTTTTCTATACTACATCCCACAATTTTCCTCCCCAGATATCTATTTCTCGATGTTACAGATTTAGGTCTTTTAATTTCTTCATGAGAACCAACACATGGATATAAAATTTATCTATTTTCCAAGAGAGTGGTTTTGAACTACCCATAATCTTCCTCTTTATAGATTAAGAGGAATGAGGAATAATCATTGGGATAACCCCATCCTCTTGTATTGTCTCTTTTGATCCTACACTATGCTTCATCTCAGGATTCATAGGTCAATCTCCATATCTACATGCATGAGGAATAGAGTCCTCAACAATTGTTCTTCTCATCTTCAACACAACGACATATGAGGGATACCCGACATACAAAAATGTTGATCTCTACTACCTAATGATTTCCCATTATTGTGGGGAGTCATAATATGTCAACAATTCTAATTGATAACTATATTATCTCATCTATAATTTTTGAATTTTTATTGGTGGCTGAAACTGCAAAAAAAGATAAGTAGTGATTCAATCATAGAATATTTATTTTTTTATAAATTATTGACATACCCATTAATATGAATGATAAATAATTAATATTAAAAAAATTATCCTCAAAATGTTTACATTATACTTGTTTTGTATTCATTTATATAAAATACCCCTAATTTAATTATACATCAATCATAAATAACTTATTTTGAGTCTTTTAAATTTCTATATTGTGTATTACATGACTAAATTTAGTTAGTATAATTATTTAAAACATGTTTCAATAGTATTAAATAATCCATAGTGTATTTTTTGGTAAATATTTTAAGAAATATTAATTATACAAAAAATATTCAATCAAAACTGTTTAATATAAAATAAAGACACAACAAAGTAAGTCACTCAATATTCATAAAATTGTTATAATGATTTATTATATACATATATTCTAAAACCATATGTTATATGTTTTATTTTTTTCCAATTAATAGTTGTATTCAGTGTCGGTTAACTAATAGTTTTATGTTAGAATAACATTTTGAAAATATGATGATATGTGATTTAAAAGAGAATATTTCAACATGATGTTATGTGATTTAATGTTTTTGTGAATGAATTATTATTAATCTAGAAGAATATTTCCATAATAAGGAGGTTATAAAAGAGAAGGAAAAATATATTATTATTTAATTTGGTGTTATAAGAACATGGAAAGATAATAGATAAGTGATTAATAAGGAGATTCATGGATCAAGCATGGTTAAATATGATTATAGTTACGAAGGAATTTAGTATTTCGATGCAGAGTAGTAATGTTAAGATATGATTGAATCCATAATGGGGGAATATAAAGGAGTTTAATATTTTTTTTTAAATTGATGATCTTTAATATTTTTTGATAACTGATATAAGTATATAGAAAAGTTCAGTCTAGTATATTTTTGATTTGGGGTAATTTTTATAATATTTGGTAGTGTGTGGACAAGTGAGCTGCTATTTTCTTAAAAGACTAAAAAATCATGCCAAAATTATTGCATCACAAAATTATTTTTATATAGTTATGTCTCTATAAAAAGTGATAAATATCATATCATGTAGTTTTAATATTATATATTGACTCTTAGATAATATATTTCACAAATGATGAAGACAGGTTCATTGGTGAAAGGAAAATTACACCATGAAGAGCGGAAAATAAATCATAAATATGTCGGATACTATATACGTTTTATAAAAATTATAAATGTGGTCAATTATTGTTAATAACTATGATAAAGTGTATTTAATTTTAAAAGTAATCATTCCAAAAGTACATAATATTTCAATATGATACTGGAAAATTGTGATTTGAATCAAATAATAGTGTTTGGATTGTTTGTAATGAGTACAATATTATACATAAATAGACCCTAATTTTGTGAAGGATAAATAAATTCTCATTGTGACCCCATGATGGGTATGTGAAAAATGATTCATGAATAATATTAGAGTAATGTTTATTATGAATCTAGTCATATGATTTAAATATAGGATGAAATTTGGTATTGAATAATGTATAGCACTAAGATTGTATATATTACACTATAATAAAATACTCATATGGTTTTTTCAGATTCATTATGTCTTAATTTTATGATTTTGGGGGACATATCAAGTAATTTTTTTTAAGGATATGGAAATAATATGAATTTATTTATAGTAACCTTTATTAAAATATAATATTGATGAAATTTATATAATATGATAATTTCAATGCCCCCCAAGTCATGGAAGGTCATGAATCAACATTCGAGAAGTTAACATGACATACTAAGATGATTTTGAAGGAATATTTAAATGTAATACATTATAAATTAACTCATAGGATCATGATAACTTAAATCAATCCTTAGCTTTGATTTGGATCTTAGGGATTACAAGAAAATTAAAATTATTCAATAAAAACTATTGCTATGGATATACATTAAAAATATACATAAAAATAGAGAATAAAAGAGATTGATAATAATTTATGGATCTATTTGATTTTGATAGATCCAATAAATAAATATTACTACTTATATTAGGTTCATATTAATAAAATATTTTTCTTTATGTAGTTTTATTGAAATTTCTAGATCTCAGTGGAATAATTTTGTTGTTGGTGTGATGTTTCTTTTGAAGATAAAAATTTCAACTCCCAAAAAATATTTTTCTAACTTATAAAATTAAAAATAGATAAAATAATATTAATGACATTGTCAAATCATATCTTGAATTTTCCAATAGATTATAATAACACTAAAGCTGATTTTGAAGAGTATCCCACTTCTATATACTAATTAGTCCTTCCTTGAAGCAGTTCATGGAGTGGGGATAAATAGTAGTATCCCATGGATGGGAAATTCTATATATATATAAATCAAGTAAGTGTACTGTCACTTGGTTTGGAGTGACCATTGGCTAAACATTTTTTCCATTTAATACTATATGATATGGTGTTTGGGTGTACTAATAGTGATCCATGTTAATGCTCCAGGGATATATCCCTATATTGTTAAGCAATTTAAACTCTATGTATATCTAGGTGTAATAAATTTTTTATTTTCTTTTATTTTTTGGCACAGATGCATGTGATAAAATGATAATATGAAATTTTTTCCTTTTAATATGGGGGATGGTATTGATGATTGAATATGGTTAAAGTATGATGAACATTAAAGTTGTCATTGCCATTATTCACACCCCTCAAGTTGTCATGAGTCTCATATCATATCATGGTTATTTAAACATATGGTGCCATATCATAAAGGGTATGATTTTATGATCAATATATTATTTTTATTTTTAATCATTTTTTTAAATAAAATATAAAAATTTCCATAAACAACATTAATTCAAACTGGTAATCAAGTTTAAAAGTTTACTCTAATTAATTATTATCAAACTACTAGGTTGTAGAAAGGTGAATGAATGAGTTAAATCCATTGATGAATACATATGATCCTTATGATCATAACTTGGACCTTATTGTTAATAATAATTATTTTAATATAAATTGATAAAACAAAATTTAAACTATAATATAATTGTTTTAAAAAAATAAATTAATAAAATAAAAGGATTAAATTCAAATGATGGGATTATAAGAGATAATTATATCTCTAATTCCTAAATTGAGGTGAATAAATTCGTTGTAAGAAAATTATAAGGATACCAATTTATTATAAAAATTTACCAAAATTCTACCTAACCCAATATAAATCTCTTTGTCAAATAATAATATATACCTAAATTAACTAATTTTAATCTTTAAAACAAATTATAATTCCATGATATTTTGTATGGATTATTTTACTCAGCCACTATGGATTCCATCCCTTCATAAGAATATTTTTCAAATACATGCTAATGAATAAAATAGGGATTATATATTAAATGTGATTCCTAAAAAAATATATTCATGAAATAAATTTATAGATAATATGAACAGTCATCGTTTTACTCTTGATCAATAACCTCCTACTTGATGAAGTTCTAATGGATGAAGGAAGCTCAATTGTGTTTTATTTTACCATCTTAAAAAGTAAATGAATATTTTAAATGAATAGTAAACGAATTAAAAGATATCAAAAAAATAAAATAACATACTTTAATTAATTATTGGAACAATAAATGTTATCTTCTAGGATGAAAAGGTGTCTAATAGGGTCCAAGGATCAAATAAAATTAAATATAATGACTAAGATTTAAAAAAAGGCTGAAAAATCCTATTTATAGACTACATCTTTACCATGAAATAATTTTTTTCATTGTGGAATGATGTTATATACCTTAGATATAAAACCTTATATATTCCTCCTAGGTTACATCATCGTGGTTCAATGGATGGTGTTGGCGTGTCATGGATATATCTTTCTCCTTCAAAATCAAAATCTCTCAAGGGTCTTGCAATAACATTTCAAGTACATAAAATGTAACATTATCCTACCTTATATTTCACAGTATCAATATATCATAAATGGTTAAATATTATTGTTTAATTATAATAGAATTATATATCAATATTACTTTATAAAATCATATAATAATGGTCATATGTTATAAAAGGATCTTCTAAAGCTCCTCAAATGGGTAACAATATTTAAATTCAATACAAAGTGGACACAGGTTTAAAATAACTACATATGTTATCTACGAGATCCCATGAGACTTATCCCGCATTAAAACATTACATTATTTGTATCCTCATTCATAATAATGAGTTATCTTACAAATCTTATATGGTTCTCCCCTATTGTCGAATAGAACTATAGACCGTTCTCCTCTATTCATCTTATAATGTTTTCCCATCAACCTACACTTCAACCTTTAGAATTAAATTTTCTCATGTCTTATATATAGTATTAATACTTCATTGACTTTCTACAACTTTTGTGTGCATCCATTCATAGTGTAAAAATTATTACCAAACAATTATTATAAAATAGTGTAAAATACTTACTTAAAAAGTCCTTATTGAGTAATAATATGCATCCTCTTTTGGGTTATGTTGTGGAGTGAAGTCACTTATTTTGTTCAAATGTCATAAAAATTACATTCATTCAAAATATGAATCCATTTTTCTGCAATTATGTTCATCTAGGTTTGCCTTTTCAACTCTGGTCCAACTATGTCACAACCTATCCCCCATGTCTCGTGCTGTTACTACCCCAAGCCCACCTCCAATAAGCCAGGGGAGGGAGAATAATTCTGAGTAGGTATATCAAAAAAATGGGAGGAATTTCTATAAGAACCTATACACATGCACCCAAATCCATGATACATGTATGGAGAGTAAAAAACACTATGTATAGAAAATGCATGTGTACCACTACAACCCAACATCAATGTATGATAGAAAGTAATGAAGTAATGTTAAACTGGGGAAAAATAACATCCCACTAAAATAAAGACATTTGTAAAGTATGAAATGAAAATAAGGGTACTAAATCTCCTATAGGAAGATTCCAGAAACACCTCGACTCAATTAACATCTCAAGGAATTGTTCGGTCCTGGTCCTGGTCCTGTTGTGCCTAGGATTCTACAAAATCATCAATTGTCTTCACAAAACACGTCACATGTTGGAAAAGACCATACATGGGTGAGTGAAATAATACTCATTAGGGGACCCAGAAACCACCAAGTAAAATACATAAAATAAAACACCACAAAGAAGGTACAATCATCTCAACACAGGAATATTTCATCAACACATATAACCAGAACAACCAGGTATACTCGTAAAGGATTCAAAGATGAAAAGTTTCATCCACTATCATCAATAAGTTTCTACTCATAAAATGATCGATTCTGAGAGGTCCTAGTCATCTTGATTTCTGAAAGTAACCACGTTTAAAAAGTCTTCCAAAAGTATTAGAGAGAACATATGGTTTCGAAACATCACAATGTTTCCCTGATATGTCTTGTCTCACTGAAACATGGATTCTCGATATCTTATCTAAAACCTTGGTCACATGATTCTTCTCCAAGAACACTCATTCTGGGTGAACTCAATCATTGATCTAATTAATCAGAGACCCTCAAAAATAAGACCCACTTTATTGGTCCTCTACAGAAGAGAACACACTGAGAATGTAATGAAGTACACTGTTTAGGTCTATCTACTTTGTCACCCCCTATAACGGGATCAGGGTCCTTCATTGACCCCTCATAGGAAAGTCTAAGAGAATGGAACTAGCCCATATTTTTCCAAATAAAACTCCAATATGAAATCTCAAAAGGACAACCTAATTGCAAGGGTCCCAACACTAGATATGGCTTTACAATTGGACATACGATTTAAAATATATGGTTTTTTAAGTGAACATGTTGGGTCCGAGTCTGGTCTAACTCGATCAAACTGACCCGACCCGGTCCGATGGCCCCATCCCGGTCCGCAATGTTGGCTCGACCCGCCTATCAGATCTGACCCTCTAGAACTGGTCGGTCTATCCCCACTGGACATGGAACCATACCACAGCCCCTTTGTGTCACCTAGCCGGCTCGTCCAAAAACATCACCGCTCACCCATGGCTTGATCCGGGGGTCTAGCTCACCCAAATATGACCGAAGCCGCATCCTAATCCCACTCAAGTAGATATGTAGTCACAACTTCTACCACCACTGTGGCGCACCAGTTGAGTGTGCTGCCTCCACTACACTAGCATGCGGCCACCACCGACGTGCCATTGGAATCTTCCACGGGCCAATGATCATGCTCCGGTGGTCCGATTTTCGATCCAGAAGAGGTTCCTGAAATGTCAATCTAAGCTCATCATCGCCAGGGGTTTTAATTCTTTCCACGATCCCTCTCGGCGCAATGTTTCTCGAATGGTTATATATGCCGCACCTCCGCGATCCCTTCGCCTCCACCATCATTGAACCTCTATCATGCCATGTCCATCCCAGATCTGCGATACATGGTTGTTGTTCCAAGAATCGATCAATCGCCAATTACCGATTCGTGGGCCGAATGACGAATTCCCATGAAGAATGAAGAATGAATGGAGAAAACACAAATTAAAAATGATAAATGGACCTCGAAAAATGTTTGTGTCGATTGGGGTTTATTGTTATTTGAACGGTTAACCAGGAGTCTCCAAGATAATATCCCATTAAAACCCCGCATGAGTAATCCAGTCCCACAACAACAATCGATCCACAAGGAAATTTTTTGTTAATTAGTCTTCATTCTTCATGGAATATCAAGACCATGGATTGGAGAATACTTAAATAAAAACCACTACCTCGATTTGGATCACTTGTAGGTGTTGATTGAAGTCACATCACTACATAAATCCTTATTCCGCCAGTGTTTACCGATTCATCACTGCTTGATGGAATCCCGACCTCTGATCCATCATTGCCACTGAGATAGTTTCCTCCTCATTTCCTATGGTAAACTCTAGAGGAATTCTCCAGATTTATGAATTCTAATGCAGTACCATATCCCCTATTAATTGAGTATACACATTAATTCATTAATGAATTTTAGAATTACTATTTCGCTTTGAAATAGCATTGCCACACTACTTAATTTATGAAAGGAGAATGGGTTGCTACATTGATGCATTGCTGCATCGCCATGATGTTAAATGATAAAAGGAAAGAAAATAATCTTCTTTATGTTTTATTTTATTCTCTTTTAAACAGTTTGAAATTTACTTTTACCCTCAACCCATACTAGTCGAGGTTAGGGTCCACCTAAGGAAACCACATCCTCATGAGATCAATAGTACACTAGTATTTACAATCCGAGTTACCATTTATGAGTTACAAGGATATGAAAAAAAATTATTTAATTATTTTTTTTACTGTCACATCCCAAAAAACACTTTCCACCGTTGGATCACACCGGCCAATGTTAGTCTCTGCCTAAGGAAAGCACACCCTCACGAACTCAATGGTGGTCTCAAATTTTTAATCTGAGTAATCGTTTATGAATTATAAGGATTTGAAAAAAAATATTTTTACTGAATTATTTTATTTACAGTTATTCCATTTTTGGGTTTTCTCACTAGAGACTCACACCGACTAAACTTAAGACACACATAGGGTAATACTAACATCCCGAAAGCAACGGTACCCTCATATTTATGATTGAATCACCCATTTAAGGGTTATTTCACTTTTTCAAGAAAATTACTCATGAATGACATTTAAAAAATAACATTTTTTTGCCATATCATTCGAAGAACATCAGGCCAAATAAATGAACTTCGTCTCAGCACCAGATCTCGTATTTTTTCAAATAATTTTCTAAATGTTGAACATGGGAAGTCTAATTCATTACATCCTCTCCGCCTTAATGATTTACATCCTTGAAAATCCATAGATTGTCTACTCAAACCAAATGTGAGAGAACTGAGAAATAATATGAGCCTCCTTCTCCCATGTTCTCCTCTTAAGATCCTCATGCTACCTCTAGAAACTCACCATTGTAAAAGATCATCCACAAAGAATCCACACTCTTCGTGGGAAATTTTACCCAAAACACTCCAACGTCGATGTCCAACTCCCCCCCCCCGATTATGATGTGCAAAGGGTTTATGCATGAATATCCTTAGCTAAGATATGTAGAAGATGGTGTGTACAAGGTCCCACTATGGGGTAGTTCCATGGAGTACATAGCATTTCTAAATCTATGAAGCACCTGAATGAGGGACTATTAACCTTGGCAGTATCATTCCACCCTGGAAAATTCTTTGTAACCTTCATCGAGATGAGACCGAAATGAAAACATGGTTTCCTTCCTCAAACTCCAATGGTCTCAGCCATCTTCAAGCACAAAACATCAGACAACCCTTTACATTCTTCATCTTCTCCTAGATGACCTACACATCCTCTACAAATTCATTCTACAATCCCTTCCACAACTGGGATGTAAAGAATGTATCAAAATATGAATCAATCGTCATAGAAACTCTATAGAGTCAAACTATCCCCTAAATGTAGAAGAATCCAAAGACCTATGTTAAACTATATTCTTGGGTAGTTAGGATGTGGGATAACTCGATGAATCATCCAACGATCACCCTGATGGTGTCATGGCTCTTAGACGTATGTGGTAAACCTGTCATGATGTCTGTAGACATCCCTTCCCACATTCATTCGGGTACCCCAAGAAAGAGAAGGATCAACCCACAAAACTGATTCAAATAAGATTTTAGACTATTAATTCTGTAATTAAGCCCAGTTTCAAACCGTTTCATCATCCATAGTGTCCGTCTTGACACCCACATGCATACCCCAATGCATCTCGGCACATTAGGCATCCACTAATACAAATGCACATCCACTGAAAAGAAAAATATGCTCCCCACCATTCGAATTTCCATCAGGGGTATTCCCTATGAACAAATGAGAATGTAAAGATAGGTAGTCGGTATCACTGAGTTGTGCATCCCAAATCATTTAAGAGTGGATGGGTAATAACCCATGACTGGAGATAAATAGCTCAATATCCATCCATGAAGGATAAATACAATGAGACCAAGCACTCTAATTTCTTGTTTAGTAAATTCTAACAGGATTCTAGCTGAGAGAATATGCTTCCACATTCCTCTTACCAGGAGTATAGAAATACTCCAAGTCATAGTCCAATAAGAACTCTAGGCTTCTCCTCTATCTCAAGACCCAATTATTCTAAGAGAAGAAATAAAAGATAATCATGAGGTTAAAGTAGACGATTTATCTCTCACCCATCAGGTATTATAGCCACATATTCAACACGAAGACCACTACTGATTACTCAAGATTATGAGTCATGTAGTTCTGATCATGAAACCCCATCTGAACCTTTATTGAATTCAATATAACTATAGCCTATGAAGTGGAATTTTATAGAAACAGAATAACTCTTGAATCCAAGAGAGACTATTAAAGATATTTTCATGTAGCTTGTGATCTTAAAGGGGGTCCATGATCATCCTCAAGTGTCTCGCATGCTCCTCCTCTAATGCCAAGTACACTAATATGTCATAAATGAATGTCACCTGGGGCTAACCATGGTGAAACATCGGGACATACTATGCCCTTCCTCTACATGTACCCCAATCTACTACCCCGGGTCTTGATGCTCTTCAGGATCCATCCGATATACTTGCATAAATTTTGGTTCCACCCCAGGGTGTACACCAATGCAGATGTACAACTCTTGATAGAGGAGTAAACATAGAACACCTTCATAGAAGACATCCTTTTACACTAATGCCACATTGAAATCAAATGAGTCATAAAATCCACTACACTAAGGGCTATACTATCCATCTAAAAAGAAATCGGTTGCACCCTCCTCTTCCTATGTCCATCAAGAGATCCAATAATTTCACCTTTTATGAAAAATTTATATCCAGTTACAACACTACAGAGAAATTTTTTTTTCCTAAAACAAACAATCTGAGCATGAATTGAGGATTTATTCCATACTAGGAATCATATTGTAAGTCCTCAACACCACTACCAAGAGATACCAACCGAAACTCTCACCTACAAGAATTAGGTCACACTATCTGCACTATTGTGTTGTCATTGTTTCTCCTCTAATAGGAGTCTCTAATCATGAGGATCAATTCAATGGTTTAACCAGAACCTCTAGGAATCCAACAAGAAAACATACAAGAAATGAAATCACTAGTTAATGTTTTTATCAATACTGCATCTAAATTAGAATGTCATAGATGTTACCTTGAATCATTACTGGAGTCTTGTGGTCAAAAGCCTCAAAAACATGTAACTGTCTCCTCCCATATCCTCTAACTCATAGAGTTGGGTATGGACCACCTAGAGGTGGTGGTGGTAACACATCAAAATTTCATCCACCTCCTACTGCTTCCTCAGCCCTCCTACCATGTCTTCCACCTAACGAATTTGTCTTCTCTCACTAATGCCTTTTCTTTTTTGGTTCCTCAAACCCCTATCTGACTACAACATGAATGATGGGGAAATCTCACATGAAATGCCACCTTTTACAATAATCATAGAAAACCTTTTCTGTTAGGAACTATCACATCCCAAGAACATCTGATAATACCTTTAGTTCTATGGATTATGTTTTAGACATGGTATTAGTAGGTCTTTTGACAGTACTTCTCTAGTTATTGCTTCCTGGAATCCTATGACACACGTTCAAACCCTACACTTCATCATCTAGTTCCAAAATAGCCATCTACGACTTAGTCTGGAAAGCTGCATCCACCTGAACCACTAGGGGTGGTTCTACTAACTAATCATTAGGAGAAACCATCACCTTTTGAACATCCTAATGAAAATATACTCTTTGACTGGCTCCCATTAGTGAGGACTCATCGAGTATCAGTACAAACTTTTGATCCTGCTATGGAAACCTCATTGGCTGGCATCGAGAACACATCCTATGGAGAACAAGATGTATTGAGGTTAAAATAGTATTCCTGGTGAGCTAACTCTAGAAGTACTTGTAAAACACATACCATTTCTATATTATTCACATACCTTTATTCCCATGTTACAAGTGTTTTCATTTACCGAGTCTGAAAAGAAGTACCCAGAGTCCCTGAGTATTGAAACTACAGTTGTCACACAAACACTAAAGTCCATATCCTTAAAGTCATACTCAAAATACATAACACTATTTCCCCAAACCAATCTCATATAATCTCTATACTAAGGTAGAATCGACCTACTCTAAAACTACTATGTCACAAACCGTCCCCCTGGGCCTGTACCGTGACAACCCCATGCTTGCCACCAATAGGCCAGGGGTTGGAGACTAGTGTTGAGTAAGAAAATCCCACAAATGAGAGGAATTCCCCTAAGAAACTATAAAAACGTACCCAACTCCAAGCCACATGGATGGAGAGTGAAAATACTATGTAAAGAAAATGCATGCATACCACTACAACCCAGAAATAATGTAGAACAAAAATTAAAGCAACAAAGTGAAACTGGGTCAGAATACAAAACCACTAAATGAAAAAGTGTTTTAAAGTCTGACATGTAAATAATGGAACTGAATCTGTTGTAGGAATCAACCAAAAACAGTTGATCTCAGCTAATGTCACTATGCCCTGATCTGTCTTTTCCCTGGTGTTGTTGTCTGTAGGACTCTACCAAAGCATATGTTGTCTGCCCAATACATGACCCTTGCGGGAAAAGCCCGTGCATGGGTGAGAAAAATTATAATCAGTAGGTGACCCTAAAAACAACAAAGTAAAATACCACAAAGTAAACACCATCAAGAAGTTATAGTCTTCTCAGCACTGGTATATGACAACAACACATATAACAATAACATCTTGGTATACATGTAATGGATTCAAAGATGCAATATCTCATCCACTTCCGACCATATGTTTCTGATCATAGCAAGCTTGATTTCGAGAGGTCCCACCCCTCGAGCTAACTGAAAGTAACCATGTAGAACAAGTATCCCAAATTTATTCAAGACATGAACTAGTATTGATACATCATTATGTTTCTCATAGATGTCTAGTCTCACTGAGACAAGGAGTCTCGAAATCGAAGCAAAATCCATGGTCACAGGATTCTGCTCAAGGAACACTCGATTCAGGTGAACTCACTCATTGAGATATGAATTCTTCCAAAAGCCTCCCCAAGAGGTCTCACTTATTTTGCTCCCGACAAAAGGAAACTCACTAAGAACTACCCGACGTACCTAGATCAGGTCTTTTAAGGAAGGAAGGAAAGATATCGATACAAAGATAGGGGATTCGGCATCAACGTTGTAATGACCCAATTATTTATAGAATAATAATTTTTCATTTATTTTAATATTTATGATTAATATGTTCATTTTAAATTAATGGGGGGACTTTTTCGGATTGAATACTCAATGCACAACAACTGGCTTCTCTGAAATCATACAATGCACACAACATTGAGTTATACCAAAAAATAATACAACAATATTATTATTATTATAAAGGACAGTTAACGTCGAGCCGTTTGAATGGAAAGAATTAATAGTATCAAAAAAATTTGGAAATATGTTTTACAAATGTATAAAAAATGATTCATTGGTTGCAAAATTTATTATAAATGGAAATAAGAAACAATTGAATATAAATGATGTATTTTTATGAAAACATATTTAAAAGAGAATAATTGTGTTTTTAAAATAAAATCACTCTTTATGGGTTTTTAAATTATGAAAATGTATGTTATATATTCAATTTATGATTTTAAATTAATAGTATAATTTTTTTTGGACATGTCATAAGAAAAAATTAAAATTTTCGGATAAAAGATGTATTTTTTAAAATGCAGTTTTATAGCCTTTTAATGGTGAACCTTTCATAAATTTAGTTTTTGAAAATATTATATGTTCTATTTGAAAAAATAAACTTATTTTTTATAATAGGGACATAAAAATTTACTTCGGATTAATTTTTGATATTTTTATGATAACCATCAAGTAATGATGAATAGTAAAAATTTGTTAAAGCTAATTCAAAACAACACTTCCATCAAGATAATTTATATGGTTAAATCATATTATTTTTAATTTATAAATATAATATCATTTAATGATTTATTTCAATTTTGGTCATTGGAAGTAACTTTCCTTTTAAATTTTATATTAACACATGTCAATCCTTTTATAGATTTTACTTCTTTAAAACCCGCCATTTGGTTTTAACAATGAGATTTAATTTTAAATTAATTACTGAAAATTATATGTTTCAAATTTGAAAAAATGGATTCCATATTTGGAATCAAAAGGTATACGTTTTTTGAATAGTAAACTTTTATGTTTTGTCCTTATGAATTGTAATTTTAGTAATTATTTTACTTACCCTGGTTAAAAAGTAAATATGGTAAATAAAGAGAATAAAATAATATTATAATAATAGTAAACTACCCTAACACATGTCCTAATCCTATTTTATGATATACGTGCAACCATGGGAATCATTGGGTTGATTTTAGGACCCCATGGAGCCATTTGGGAGTGATAGTGACATGTTATAAAAATTAATTTCAAGTAAAGTTAAATATAACATAAACATGTATCTTTTAATAATAAAATTTGTATATGGGGATGTATAACTGATATCTTTGATTATAATTTTTAATTATACAGCTGAAATTATTTTCTACATCATTATATTTTATTTATAATTTTCAGACATTAAATAAATAAATTTAATTATGACACAATGATGATGTATTGATTGATTCATTAATAACAAATTCAAATAAATGATATTATAAATATTATAATAATTTTTATTTGATAATTTTTATGCCATCCACTAATTTTCTGGATGATATTGACATATTATATTTGGGTTAATGAAATTTTTTAAGGAATAAGGCTGTTATGAATTTTTAACAAAAATTCAGCTATTAATAGTTTCCAAAATTGACATAATTCATAACTTATAACATTAAATAGTTTAATAAATTATAATAAATTCTTAAAAATATAAGATTAATCCAAATGGTTAAGATAAATCAAAATATGTCATAAATTAAATTTTTTGGGTTGTTTTACATGATATGGTAATTATATTAACCCACAATGTATAAATAACATGATATCACGATAAGATTAAAGATAGTAAAATAATGGTTAAACAAAAATGATAAAGATAAAAAAATATTCAAAACTTGTCTAAAATTTTTTGGATGATGAGTATTCGGAAAAAAAATTATATTATATTACAGTTAAATTATATTTTTACCATTTTTAATCAGATTTGAATTTATAAAAAATTAATATTTCAAGATCTTCCTGAAGTGCCCCTCCTCCCTCTTATAAAAGCCCACCACCTCTACCCACATACTCACCCCTCTAAATCCCCTTGGATCATCCAAATTAAACTAAAATAATCTCCCAAAATACATACCTTCCTCCTAGAAGACTTAATTTTGGAATAAGGGTATTAAAGAAAGCCTTTTGACTCAAATCGAATGAAGTTACCTGATTTAGAGGTAACATATTCTCTCTAGTTACATTCCTTTATTCTCATTCTCCAATCCCAATGATCTTATTATTCATTGATTACATAACAAAAACTATATCCTCAATATATTAGTATATTTTTATGAGATTTATTTTGACTAAACAAACACACACCTCTATCTAATGTACATGAACATACTGTTTCTATGTACGTTGAACGATAGTCTAACGAAATGATGCATGTTCAATTTCCTCCTCCAACCTATCATGCTGGCCATTATGATGATTCTATATTTATATTATATATATATATATATATTATTTATATAGTGTTTATGATTCAATATTTTTTATTTACAATATACATTTATTTTTTCCATGATGTGTAAATACGATAATATCATTTGAGGAAGGGTGGACTTCCACACCCTCAAAGTGATATGACTCATTCATGCTATACATGGAACATATAAATTTTATTTTTCTTAAACCTATGAGAAATAACTGATATAAATATAATACTGGTATTATAATATACATGTTTATCATTTGAATATTATTATTTTAGTATGACAAGGAAATGAAAGTAGCATTCATGCATACGTACGACTTACCATCTCCATGAACGGTGAATTTCATTTCTTATCTCCAAATGTTACGGACTATTATAAATACATATACACTGGATATATATAAAATTTAAATCATTAATATCATTTTGGATATGATTTAATTTTGAATACATGTACAATTTATATCCAAACAAGTTCATATTCAACTCATGTACCGAATATCAACAAAATGACTGATATTAACTTAAATAAATATGTAATTTCTATAATGAGGAAATAAGTAATATAAAAGGTATAATAAAATTAAAAATTGTTTTTAATAAAGTATAAATTAAATTTTGTTTATTATTTAGGAAGAACAAGGATCATACATGACGTGTCATACTCAAGGTAAGGGACTTCGTCTCAATCACCTTTCACTAAGGCATATCTTCATGTTATGTATATTTAGTGTTCTGTAAGGTGTATATAAAACCCTTTTGAAAAGTCATATCATGAATTAATATATTATAATGATTTTTTATGTTTCTTTAAATTATATTCATTAATTATTCTTATTCTAAAGTTTTGAAAGTGGTAAGGGACTTTTTAACTAAAAACCTCATTTTAATGTTTGGATGATTATTAATTATAAAATCATTCTATTTTATGTCCATCGTTTCAAAATGTTTTTATGAATTTATTTTTATGTAAATTAATGTTTTCAAATGTAAATTATAAAATTTCATTTAAAAGATTCAATGTTGTATGGTAAACTTTGATTCGAAAATATTTTTATTAAATGTTTGAAATGGTTTTGGAAATCGAATTAGTATTTCAATATCTTGAAATGATATATAGTGATTGAAAAATAAATGTTATTAATGAAACATGGATATTTTCAATAATTGTTTTGTTATGATTATATAATTGTACTTGGAAATTTGGAAAGTGGTAACGTGATAAACCAATGAAGGGTGGTTACATGATAAACCAATGACGGTTGGTTACGTGATAAACCAAATGGTGGGGGTTCCATTATAAAACAAGGACGAGAGTTTATGTTATAACCTCTAATGCATTGGGAATGTATGTCGACTGTATGTCTATTTAAATATAGTGATATTTTTTGATGTCGACCGTATGGTTATTCCATTTAAGTACATTTATGTCCCAGGATACCTTAGTATGTTATATATTTCTTTCTATGGGATTTATATTAATGTTTTTTTAAAAAAAGGGTATGTAACGAGATTATATTAAATTAAGTGAATTTATACTTCTTAAAGGTGAAAATTATTACATTATGATAAATTTTTCATGGTTCACATGTTTCCTTAAGTATAATAGTTTTCATTAATTATGTATCCCTTATGGAGTTTTTTATACACATCCCAAGTTTTTAAATGTTTTTCACTTGAGATAAAGAATAATATAGTCAACGATGGGATCAAAGGAAAGTAATATTGTTAAAACATGAAACGATGTTATGATTATTTTTAAAGAGTTATTGTTTTATAAAAAATGGATAGTGAGAATAAGTGTCTACCTATAATATTCAAGTTTTTATGTATAAGTAATGACCTACTTCTCTAAATCTCTAAAAATGAAAAGTTTCTAAATTTTAATTCTGGACTTAAATCATGATTATTTAATGTTTATGGTTGGGGCCTTATAGTTGGTATCAGAGGAAATGTTTAGACAACATTAGGGATATAGGATGTCTTCTTAAGAGATAGGGATATAATATGAGTATATAATTAAAATTTTGAGCATATTTTCGATGTCATAGAAACCCCCTTTGGGGCTCTGTGATCAAAAATATTAAGGTGACTAATGGTATTATTAGAGACATTCACCTTTGAGGAAAATATGGGTTATAAATTTTTGGGATGAATAATGTTAGTTATGAAATAACCTTCTAGGTTAAAAAAATTTATGTTTATTTTTGTGGATTTTATCTATATTATTAATGTAATTATAATGATACAATTTTTGAAAAAGGGAAACACGCAGACCGTGTGGCAACCCGTCGCGTCAAACAAAGTGGTAGAAATTTAACCCACATCCAATGTGTGACTGGGATTTATCGACAACCACCTTCCTATGTGAATCCCCTAGTTAGTATGATTTATTATATTTATTTAAAATGATTTTATAGATCAATAATAAGATGATTTTGGGAAATTGTTTTTTATCAAATTGTTATCTTTAGTGTCTGAAAATGATTTTGTGATTAAGTGATAAATGTAATTTTCGAAAACGTTCTCAATTCTGGGAACCCTACATGGATAATGAAAATAGAATACTATGGTATTTTAATTGAGGAGTAATGGGTGAAATTTATTTTAATAGAATCTATGTTTTTATTGTTCACATTTAGCTATTTTGGGTTATTTATAGAAATGATTATCCTATCATGGAGAACATGTGAATATGTTAATTATTTTTAAGTATGAAACATTAAAAGACGTCAATGTTATTTATAGATAAATGTTATGATTTATCATGGATGACATGTTGATAAAATACTTCTTAATTTTTTGGGTTTCAATCTTAGATTGTATTACATTGAATAATTTTAAGGACAATTGTTTAATGAATGGTCATTCTTGATCTTTGGGGTATTGATTGTTGAATTTTGGAGATGAATTTTAGTATTTATTTTTATAATGGGTTATACTTTTTGAGAGATTATCTAGTCTTTTACTAACCTTATTTTTTTGGGTAATGTTTTAAGACAGGATTAATAAATATTTAATCATTTGTGGTTTATTTGTTTCATTATAAGTCAATTATAGTGCTTCAATTGTGACCAACTAATCTTTAATACTAATCATTTGAAGAAAATATGAGTTTGTGGTATAAATTTATTTAAATATGAAACTCTACTTGAAAATTAAGTATATTTCCTCACGTTCATAGTCAATGTCATAAATAAATTAATCAACTTTATGAAATGTATATTAAAAAATGGTTTTCCATTTACTTTTTCTTCTGGGAAATCAATTTCCTTTTATCCCACCACATGTTTGTGGTTTTTTGATAGTTAACTTTCTCATGATCATGTTTTTTTCCACTCTCCATCAGAACATGATGGTTAGTTTTTCATCCATATATATGATTTACTACATGAAATCCTAGTATGTGTTATATTGGGTGATCTTTTTACTTATATTTCACTCTTTAAAAATGATATATTTATTGTCACTTTTTCTAATGTGGGGTTTTCAATAAAGTTACCAAGCCAATTTTTAAAATTACGAGGCCACAACATCCAAAAGGGAGAATGATGTAACGACCCAGGTATTAATAGAATAATATTTTATCATTTATATTAATATTTATGAATAATATGTTAATTTTTTATTAAATGGTATGATTATTCAGATAGAGTACACGAAACACAATAATGGGTTTCTCCGAAATCTTACGTTGCACACAACATTGAGTTATACCGAAAAATAATAATATATTATTATTATTATTATTTTAAATGGTTGTTATGGCCTAGACATTAGAATTGTGGGAATTAATAGTATCAATGAAATTTTTAAATATTGTTTACAAGTGTTTAAATAATTATTCATTGGTTAACATATTTATTAAAAATGGAAATAAAATCCATGTGAATATAAAGGATGTGTTTTCATGACAACCTATTTAAATGAGAAAAATTGTGTTTATAAAATCATATCACTCTTTATGGGGTTTTATTAAATTAAAAATATAGGTTATTTATTCAATTTAATGATTTATTTTCATCTTATATGTTTTCTCTATATGATATACGAATAAATTCAATTCGTTTAGATAAAAGATGTATTTTTCTTAAAATTCAGTTTTAATGCCTTTTGATGGTGAACCCTTTCTAAATTTACTTTTGAAACCATTATATTTTTAATTTGATAAATGAAACTTCTTATTTATTATTTAGACATAAAAATTAACTTCGGATGAATTATTGATATTTTTATGACAACTATCATGTTTTGATTAATAGTAATGATAAGCTGAATTTTATTTAAAAAAACTTTTTCCGTCAAGAAAATTTATATTGTAAAATCATAATATTTAATTGTTTTCAATTATAAATATAATATATTTTTATCATTTATTCCAAATTTTTCATTGAAAGTAATTTCACTTTTAAATTGGATAAAAAATCATGTCAATATTTTGTTAGATCTTACTTCTTAAAAAGACACTTCTCAGTTTTGACAATGGGATTAAATTTCAAATTAATTTCAGAAACTTATATGTTTTGAATTTGGAAAAATTGGATTCAAACTTTGGAATCATAAGGTCTAAATTTTGTGAATATTAATCTATTATTTTTTAACATTATGAATAGTAACATGAGTAATTTTTTTTATTTACCATGGTTATTGGGTACAAATGGAAAATAAGGGTAAAAATAATAATATTATAATAATATTAAACTAACCTAAAACGTGTCCTAATTTTATTTTATGGTATATTTATGACAATTTACATCCTTGGGTAAATTTTGAGACCCTATGGAGCTACTTTTGTGTGATAATTACATGTTATAAGAATTAATTTAATATAAAGAGAAATATAACATAAGAATGTATCTTTTACTAAATTTTTTATGGGTTCATATAACTGATATATATGAATATAAATAGTCATTATAAATATAAATTTATTTCCTACGTTATTATATTTTATTTATCCTTTTTATACATTAAATAAGTAAATTTAATTATGAAATAATGATGATGCAATGACTGATTCATTAATAACAGATTCAATTAAATGATATTATAAATATTAAAATAAGTTTAATTTGATTCTTTTGATTCCATCCATAAAATATATGGATTATATTGACATATTATTTTTGAGTTAAAGCATTATTTTTCCAAGGAATCTGGTTTTTATGAATTTGTAGAAAAAGTCAGATTGAATAGTGTCCAAAATTGACATAATTCATTAATTAAAACATAAATCTTTTTATTAAATTAAATTTATTTCTAAAAAATATAATATTCATACAAGTGGTTAAAATAAGTCCAAATATGTAATAATTGACTTTTTTGTGTGTATTTTTATATGATATTATATTTACAATAACCCTCAGTGTGTAAATAACATGATATCACAGTAAGATTAAAAAAGGTAAAATAAGCGTTAAACAAAATAGATAAGGATAAAAAATATTCAAAACATTTATAAATTTTTTTGGATGATGTTTATTCAAACCAAAACCATATTATCTACGAATTAAATGAGTTTTGGAGTATTTTTAATCGAAATTTATTTTATAATAAATTAATATTTCAGGAACATCCTAAAGTGCCCCCACACTTCTTAAAAAACGAAACCACCTCTACTCAAATAATATCACCTATAAATCCCCTTGGATCATTCAAATTCTACTCCAATAATCCCCCATAATCACCCCTTCTTCATATAATCCTTAACATGGGCATAAGGAAACTAAAGAAAGCCATTTGTCTCAAATCAAAATAAGTTACCTGATTCAGAGGAAACGTCATTTATAATGTTCCTTTATTTTATTGTCATTCTCTACTACCTGTGATCTTATTATTATTTGATTACATAAAAAAAAGTTTTTGAAATATACTAGGATGTTTTTATGATAAGGAATTTTACTAAATTTACACACACCTCCAATTAATGCATATGAACATACTCTTTCTGTGTACGGTGAACTACTACATCATGAAATGATGATTGTTAAATTTTCTCGTTCCACCTATCATGATGGAAATTATGATGGAAATGTATTTGTATATTATATATTATATATTTATAATGTCTCTATGATTCAGTTATTTTTATTTACAACATACTTTTATGCTTTCCATAATGTGTAAATACGATAATATCATTTGAGGATGTGTGGACTATCGCTCCCTCAAAGCGATATGACTCATTCATACTATACATGGAATGTATAAAGGATGGTTTTATTAAATATATGAGTCATTCATTACATAAATATAATAATGGTATTATTATATAAATTTATATCATTTTATTATTATTCTTTTACTATGACAAAGAAATGAATGTAGCATTCATTCGTACGTACAGTCTACCATCTCAATGAACATTGCATTTCATTTCTTATCTCAAAATGTTATTGACTATTATTAATACATATATTGTTGATATATATTCTATTTAAATCATGAATATCATTATGTATTTGAGTTAAATTCCAATACATGTTCAATTTATATCAAAACACGTTCATTTTTTAATCAATTACCAAATATCGACAAGACGATCAATATTAACATAATTAATTATGTAATTTTTATAACATGGTAATAAGTGATATAGAAGGAATAATAAACTAAAAAAAAGTTTCTAAATCAAGTTGAACCTAAATTATATTTATTATCTAAAAATAACATGGATCATACATGGGGATTCGTACTCAAGGTAAGGGACTTGGTCTCAATCTCCTTTTATTGAGTAATATCTTGAAGTTATGTATCTTTATTTTCCAATAAGGTGTATATACAACCCTTTTGACATGTCCTATTATGAATTACTATATTATAATTATATTTAATTTATTTTAATTATATTCATTAATTATTATTATTCAACTGTTTCTCAAGTGGTAAGGTACTTTGTAACTAAAAACCTCATTTAAATGTTTTGGTAATTTATTCTTATAAAATAATTAAATTTTATTTCATTGATTTTAAAAGGGATTTATTTATTTGTTCTTATGGTCATAAATATTTTAAAATTTCAATTATAAAATATATTTTAAAACATTCAATGTGGTATGGGACACATTGATTCAAATGTTTTATATTTAAATGTTTTAAATGGTTTTTGAAATGGATTGAGTATTTCAGTATCTTGAAATGATTTATGGTGATTGAAAATGAAATGTTATTAGTGAAATGTCGAAATTTCAAATATTTTATGTTCTATGACTATATAATGGTATGTGTACATTTGATGAGTATTTATGTGATAAACCAATGATGGGTGGTTACGTGATAATCCAATTATGGGTGGTTACTTGACAAACCAAATGATGGGTGGTTTCGTGATAATCCCAGGACAAGAGTTACGTTATAACATCTAATGAATTGGGTATAGAAGTCAGTCTTATGGATATTCCCTTTTGTGATATGTGTGGGAAGTTGAATGTATGGTTATTCCATCTAATTGTTATGTCCCAAGATACCTTTATATGTTATATGTAACATTCTATGGACTTTATGGTAATATTTTAGTCAGATAAAGGGTAAGAAATGAGATTATATTCAGTGAATTTATTTTTGCTACTTCTTAATGGTGAAAAGTATTACTTTATGATATATTTTTTATGGTTTACGTGTTTTTGCAAGACACATAGTTTTCATTCATTATGTATCCCTTACTGATATGTTTTATTCTCATCCAAAGATTTGAAATGTTTTTCAAAGGATATAAAGAACAATACTGTCAAGGATGGGATCATGGAAAAGTTGTTTTATTAAAACATTAAATGTTGTCATGATTATTTTTAATGATTTTTCGTTTTATAAAAAATTGGATAGTTAGTAGAAGTGTCTACATGTAATTTTTAGGTAGTTATGTATATGTTATGACTAAATGATCTAAATCTATAAACCTAAAAATATCATCAATGTGAATTATTGACTTAACTCATGATTATATAATGTTTAAGAATACGGACTTATACAGGGCTCACTAGGGTACATCCTTTACCTACTGTAATTGTCATCCAAGATAGGGGATAGGTGATCACATAACTATTTTTCACACCTTTTCCAAAAACCATGTCTAATGTACCACAATGATAGGTGAGGATCGATCGAGTATCTTGGTGTGAAACATGATCCATCCTGCTGAGTCACTATCAAAGTAGAGATGAGACAACTTCAGAACCCGAGCCACTCTCTATGACATGAACAGGATCCTATATCAAACCTTTATAAAGAAACCCATGGGTATCATATCAATTTATATGTTCACCCCCTATAATGGGATCCATATCCAACATCGATCCCTCATATATGAGACGAAGATAAATCCACTCGCCCTTGTTGGTGCAACTGATACTCCAATAAGCCATCTGAAAGGAAATGCCTCATCACAAGGGCCCCAAATCAGTTGATGGCTCATAAATCAGATGTATGATTTGAAATATATTGGCGTTTTAGTGAAAAGATTCTAGTTGGGTCTGAGTTCGTTCCGACCTAGTTGAATTGACCTGCTCGACCCGGATCGCTGGGTCTGACCCGACACAGTGGGTCAACATGGCTTGCTTGGCCTAGCTTGAGGCCAGAACACCTATCTGATCCAGCCCATTAGAGTGGGTTGGTCTATCCACCCTGGATGTGGAAACCGGCCACATACCCTTCGTGTCATAATGATAGCTCGACCTGCCACCTCTCTGCTCGCCCGCGGCTTGAAACGGGGGTCATTCTCACCCTACCTTAGTCGAAGTCGCAACATTATTCTGCTTGGAAGGACACATAGACGCGGTTTCCACCACCATAGTGTCACACCCTAAGAGCGTTCCACCTACACCATAGAAGCAAGCAGCGCTGCTACCGGTAGCATCTTTCACGGGCCACCAGACTCATTCCGGTGGACCGATCATCGAACAGAAGATAATCCAAAAACCTGAGGGTGTGCTTTTCATCATCATGGGTTTGAATCTGTGCCACAATCCCTCCCAGATAAATTTCTCTCAAATGATGATATATATCACACCACATTGATCCATTCGCCTCCACCATCATTGCAACTCTTTTGTGCCATGTCCATCTCGGATCTGCAATACCAGATCATTGCACCAAAAAACGATTACACAATGATCAATCAATATCCAAATTTTGTGTCCTGGGAAACATTAATAACACCCATAACGAACAATGAACAGAGGGATAAATGCATGAATTAACAAATATTAATAGACCTTGATCGATGTTCGTGCCGATTTTGGTTCATTTATATTAGAACAGTTAACCACAAATCGTGAAGATAATCTCCCCTTAAAACCCCACATGAGTAATCCCATCCTGTAACAACGATAAATCAACATACCAATATTGTTCTTAATTTTCCATCTTCCATCATGTAATATCAAGAATGAATAATGGAGATTATTTAAATAACAATACTTAACTCAAGTTGTATCGATTTCACTTGTTGACTGAAGTCACATCACCACATCGATCCTTGTTCAGTCGATGTTCGTCTATTCTTCACCACTTGATCGAATCTCGACCTCTCATCCTTCGTCATAGGTGGGAGAGTCTCCTCATCCTTGCCTTACGGAAACTCTAGAGAATGTATCCCACATTATGAATTATAACGATGGAACATGTCCCTGATTTATAGAGGAATCAAGGTAATGTGTTTCAGTGTAACTATTTCTCTTTGTAACAACGCCACCATGCTTCTTCATTTATGAAAGGATAATGGGTTACTCTGTCGCTATGTTGCAATGATTAGAAACATTAAAATGAAAATAAAATAAACTTATGGATTTTTTTTTATATTTTAACAATTACAAAAAATTACTTTTACCCTTGAACCATGCCAGTCGAGGTTAGGGTCCACTTATAGAAACAACATCCCCATGAGCTCAATGGTACCCTCATATTTCAAATATATGTTACAGTTTATGAGTTATGAGGATTTTAAAAATAAAATGAAATATTTTTTATTTTATTATTTTATATAATGTCACGTCCTTGAAAATGCATTCCACGGTTGCACCACACTGGGCAATGTTAGGCTTTTCCTAAAGAAGGAAATACCTCATGGGCTCAAAGGTGGACTCTTATTTTAAATCCTAGTCACCATTCATGAGTTATAAGGACTTGAAAAAAAATAAAATATTTTTATTTAATTATTTTATTAATGGTAATGCATTTTTTGGTTTTTTACCTAGAGACCCACGTTGACTAAAATTAAGTCTCTCTTTAGGTAATCCCACCTTCACAAACGCAACAGTGCACTTGTATTTATGAT
The DNA here is from genome assembly GCA_963277665.1 of Viscum album. Lineage (NCBI taxonomy): Eukaryota > Viridiplantae > Streptophyta > Magnoliopsida > Santalales > Viscaceae > Viscum > Viscum album. The sequence goes on from OY728162.1 coordinate 828,705,997, forward strand.
ATGGGATCATGTTTAAGGGTTATTACACTTTTTCAGGAAAACCGACCATGCACATTATTTAAAACATAACATTTTTTACAGATCATTCCGAGAAATCTGGGCCTTAGAATTGCACTATGTCTTAGTGCCTGATCTTGAAATTTTCCAAATAATTTTCTAAAAATAGATCCAGGAAAATCCAAGTTGTTACAAACAATCTACACAATGAGAATTGTTTTGGGGTTATATATCTACAGTTAATTTAAAAAGATTGAGGGAGGATCCAAAAGCTTCCTTAAGCTCTATCCTAGCATAAATTAATAAAAATACCAAAACATTGTAGTATTATTTCCCATTATCAATAAAAATCATGATAAAAAATATGAACAAATAATATTTATCAAATTCCCACACAATTGAACATTTTATTATCCTTACAAAAACTATACTTACAAGGATTAAAAATATATTGATTCCTTTAAATAAAGAAAAGAAATATAGAACATGACAATAAAACAAAATATTAGATGAAAATTTTCAAATTCTAATATTGTCATCCTCCCTAACTATTCAGACTTCCTTATTAAGAATGTACTACAACTATTATTCTCATCAGCAATTATTTTTCTACCATTCCGTAGACATCTATACCCATACAGTGATATACTTATTTAGAAAATTTCACATTCAACACTCGAGAATAATGTAAAACTAGACTTATTATCATTCTAATGTTCATGAATTCTATTTATATGCTGGTGTAATTTCTCAATCATTACTTTATAGAAACCAAACTAGAGAAATCCAGATGAAATCCCAAAAATGTTCTAATGTCGTTGAGGCTATAGGTGATTAGTTCATGATGAAATCATAAAAAATTAAGGCTTTAAAAAGTGGGATAAATATTTTTTGTACAAATAAATATTTTTTAATTCATCTCAATGAAATGTGGACCTACTTATCCACTTCAAATTTATCATCTCCCATCAATATATACGTCTCTTAATGATTCCCATCATGAAAATTCAATAATAATGACACAATTTTTCATCATCTATTTCTTTCCTTTTCCTTTTTGACAATGGAAATTGCACGAGGATCAAGTATCACACCAATCAAACTACATTTGTTTGATCGCCTCATGGAACTAATTCTAATAGTTATAATATGATCTTATATCATGTCTGAATGATCATTAAAATGTACATGATATGATCTATTATTTCGATTTTTTTTCCAAAATAATATAGGAATCAAGTAATTAAAATATAAAATATCATGGAATCAACATAGAAATAACTAATTACAATTATACCACCGTAGCATACATGGTATTCTTAAATGGTAGTTCCATGGATCACCAATCACCGTCATTAAAATCAATAGAAAAAAATTAACTATTTATAATAAATAATTTATTTAATGATGGATAAAATGGCCTATAATGTGGATTCCCTCTATATACATTTCATGGATATTACAAGATTAAAAATGGGATAGATATAGGTTATGTATAAATGTAAAAATGGTTAAACAATGTCTTCAATCACATTATTGTGGTTTGAAAATAACTCATTTTTTAGAAAAAGATCAAAGAGAAAGTTTAAATAGTAATATATTTCTGGACTTATATTGTAAAATAAGTTAATAAAAAATAATATAACAAAATAGTTTGAATCACCTCTAAAGAATAAAAATTTCAATATATTAAATAATCACTCATAACATGAACGTTATGTAATAATCATATTAAAAAAATTTATTGAATTTAAAATAGTGGGAAAAAATAATTTTGAAAACATATAGAATATCATATTAATAATTAATAGGTATCTTATTTTAAATAATTCCAAAATAATTTTTTTCCTTTTTTTTACATGTGTGTTCATAATTTTCATAAGTCAAGAGATGTCTCCAAAAAATATATCTTTTTGTCCATTGATATCAAGAAAAAATTTATGTGTTTCCAAGAATCCCTCCACCACACTTATTTTCAAATACTGTCCCCAGAATTTAAAATCATGCTGAGATAAATGAAAATGATTATTATTTTAAATACATCATAGTAGAGAATCAAAATTCATGAAAGAATTAATTTCCTCCATGATTTATGAAATATTTTTTCCTCCATAACTAGCTTGAATTTATTGTATGAAAATCTTATTGGTTGATGGATTCTGTTGGATTTTATTTCCTTAAATCAAAACATTGAACTGGGTAACATGATAGTGCGAAAATGTTATATTTATTATGGATAAGAAGAAATTTATGCAAAAATTAATATTTTATTTGTTTTCATTCAACATGTTATATAAAGGATAGATAATGAACACAAAAGGAAATTCAATATAGTAAATTCTATAAAATCTGAGAAAGTAAAAAATAAAAGGAATTAATAAAAATGTGGAAGGGGGAGGAAATCCTATAACTCCTTGGTTCCAAACCCCATCTCCCCATTGAGGTCCACCTTCACTGAGTTTGTAGTCAATGAAATCAAGAAATCCATAAAGGACTACACCTTCCAGCATTGAATCAACAAATATGTCTCCAAAACAATTTCCTTGACAACTGATGTTTTATAAGGGAATTTAGAGTAGTTTAAATCTAGGTTGTGTTAGAAACTACCTCAATAAAACCCTATAAATGAGGAATGGTAGTCAATGAAGGGGTTGAAAACTACTGAGATGAGTGATCAATCAATGATATTGCTAAATTAGATTTCTAAGTGTTTGATAATGGTACTTATGTAGTACTTAGGGTATATGGCTCTCCACTAGGTATGGTAGTTGTAAATCCACGACCCTAGGAATTTTTAGTGTTTACATGTGGATTAAATAGAATATTAATATCTTTATTTATAGTTTTAATTTGTGAATCACTAGGAAGGAATATTATAATGGAAATTCTATTAGTGGTAATTAGTGGTTGCTCATTCTATTGAGTTGTTATCTCCCTCATCCTTAGGGAGTTTATGTGTTGATCAACTAGGTCAATAAAGGGAAGCTCCATTGTATGTTCAATTATCTGACCCTTTCCATTATTTTTTAAATCCTACTCGAACTATAATCAGTCATTAATATAAATAAGATAACAAGTATCCCAAGTGTCAATAGCTGAAGAGGGGTTGGTTCGGGATAGTATTAATGCTCAATTAGTGGAGGGAAAACACAAACTATCTATGTTTATGGATGAGTGGGATAAAAATATTGTGTTTGGGCGATCCTAACATGTTCCTACAAGGGTGGATATCATAAAAGAAATGGATGTTGTGTTAGGTCATCTCGTAGAATGGGCGGTGGATCAAATTATACCTCTGTCTTCTCATATACATAGATCTTGATCCCAGTCATATACTAAAAAATAATGGAAAATACCGATTCCACTCATTGTGAGGAAACATTGGTGGTTGTTCATAAGCAGTGGAAAATTCTATTCATCCTCTCAGTGTTGGGGTTGATTGGGAAGTGAAATAATCATGTGAGTGTCCCTTAATGGAATCATAAACCACCATAAATAAGTATAATTTTCAACCCATTCATTCCCTTTGCCTATACCGTCAATGGGGTTATTTTTTCTAATAAAGGGAGGTCGGACAAAATAATCTACCCCAATGAGGATAGGTGCAATGATTAGTCGAAAACTCCCAATTTATTTTCCTATTCTGTGATGAAATTCCCACCCATAATAATAACCTTGGTCTTGTTCATCAACCCCCATTAATAAAATGAAATTGATTTGGTCATGTTGATTCCTAACTACAATATATAAATGATGGAATAAATAATAACATATAATCAAATCACAAGTCCTTATGATGATCCCTTAGCAAACCATTAATGAGATATTTCGCAATGTATAATCCTTAAGTGATAACTTTTCAACTATGTTGTCTCAGTTTTTTCAGGTTTTTGTCATCTCAAATGGTAAATGGTTGTTTTCATCTACTACTAATATATCATGTTCTTACAATACTCTAGTACAAAATCATTATAATCCACTCTACCCATATACTCATAGTTATAGATATATTATCCCACTTGAAACTCTACAAGAAAAAGGCTCCAATTACATTGAACAATTTTTCACTCAATATACTCCAGTTTCATATCCAATACTAATAGTAACTCGAAGATCCATTCTATAGAATCCTCCTCTAATATGTGAGTAATATGATATAAATTCATAGATTTTATGGAATATATAAATTTATTAGTTATATTAACATATTCTTTAATATCCATGTAAAATTTCATTTTTTATGAATTCATGACATTTAAAGTCTCTAAAGCCTCTTCCAGTGTTTGGGTTCAGTGAATGATAGAATGTAGTTAAGGTTATTTTGGGATAAATCCCCACACAAAGAAGAGTAGTGTGTCGTTTGGTCGGTTTGGATTGGGTTAGGTGAAATAGATGCGAATTGGTTAGGTGAAAGGCATAGTGAGTGATCAGGTGGTCGGTGGGTATTTTATCAATTTTATATTTTTTGGGTGTCATAGGTATATTATTTTTTATTTGTGTCAATGGGTATTTAGTTATTTATTTGTTGTTAACAGTCTTACTTTGAGCCATTGTTTGAGGGATAGGGATATGGAGGGTTCATAGATCTAGATGGATTCATAGGGGGTTTTAAACGGGTGTTTTTCATGGTATGAGAACGTTCTTATGAGTAGATAAGTATGGTGAATTTTCACACTGTGAGTAGGTAAATAGTGTATTGAATATGTTGAAATGAGTATGATGAGGTGTGAATGTCAAGTAGGAGAGGATATTGAAGTGTAACTTTACTTCATGAAGGTTATCATAACCATATCAAATAGCTAAGAAATTAAATTTAGGAGGCAGTGAGAGGTGGGGAGAGGGTTACTAATATAACAATTACTGTTTTGGTGTTTAGTATTAAATGTATTTGAATACAGTGTGGCATGACCCTAGTCATTATAGCATAACGTCATTAGTTCTAAAACCATGGTATTTTTCAAAATCAGTCCTATAGAGTTGCAATTCCATGGGTGATCCACCATAGAACAAACATATCAGTTTATCCCTATATAATTTATTTTAGGTTGAAATCATGATATGAACCCTACCCTATAATAACTAATGTTTCCTTTTTTTCTAACTTGAAGAATTAAAGAATGAGAAATTAATTCCCATAACAACCTGATTTTCTACTCCATATTATGATATTTTGGGGTTGGGTTACATTGTAAACCCACAATATCTGGGTAAGGATATTTTCTATCCAAGAAATTTACATTATTACTGTTCGCATAGTTATTGTGTGTCATGGGTCTATAATGGTGACTTTAGGGGGAACTGTGTTATTATATGATATATCTTTCTTCACCTTAAAAATAATTTCTTTTATCTATTGGTTTTTAATCCTATAAAATTTTATGTTGTCTCAGGTGGAGCTTCAGTAGGGGATTATGGGAGAGTTCCCTAGAGACTCTAAACTAAATAATACTAATAATTTATAACCAATATAAAGTATATTTATAGTCTTAAAAAAGAAAAAAACCTATGTTTCTCCTCACCAAGAACATTAATTAATGTTTATATCTAGATGTATCTTTGTATATTTAGTAAAATTTGACAGATAGAACAAATTAATTATAGAAATTATCCATGTATATGTTCAAGCTTGTTTATTGAACATGAATGAAGGATTATTCCCTCTTTATATCTAAATGTCTCCATGTTCAAAGGAATTTATACCATGAAGGGTTGAAACAAAAGAAAAATTTTTTTTGTAAGAAACAATCTCAAACAAGATTTAAAAAAAAAATTGTATCTCCTGGTATGAATATTAAATGGTTGATTCATCAATAATGCCACTTATTGATTTTTTATTGATATATCATTTATTTATTATATTCACCTCTTTCAATATCTTATAATTCATCCAAATATAGTGTTCTCTTACTATACTGGTTTGAGACCATAGCCACTTTCTCTATATCCCTATATTATCGATGCATGAGATCCACCCGTAAATGTCCTTGTTTCTCATCAATAGGATTTAATGGGGTTATACTAGTCATAATTTTAAAATATATGATTTATTTTTATAAATTATTATCAATATTTTATCTATAATAATTATATATTGAACTTTTAGTTTTCTTAGAAATATTCATAATCACTCGGTTGGATAATTCTACTTTCCCATGGGATTATGGATATTGAGGGGATATTGTATTGTATCAAACTCTTTAATTTACTAGCACACACAAAAATATATAATTTCTTGAATGTGTTCGTTATGAAATTATGTGTAACCTAGATATAAATTCAAGGTAAAATAAGTTTGTTCTTATCAATTTCACCACTATATTGGATATATTCTTCTATTTGGCCTCGAATTATACACATTATTCATGTAAATATCATAGAAAAGTAAGTATGTGTTTCTCTTGGATAGTGAGAAGGCCCATATAAAATAAATTCTACATACATAATACACCTAATGTTTTAAAATTGGGTTTTTTGGTATCTCAATTATTTTCACAATGTTATCCATTTATTTGAATCAATAAAAGAATCATATAAACTCCCTTGAATATTTTGGTATGTCAACAAAAATAATCCACATTGTATTATTATGGTCAATATTCTACCATGTCAATCGTGTCCTCTATTTGGTGATGAATAGAAAATTTCTAGAATGATTGTCACCTTGTATTTGGGAACACATGACTAAATTATTCATTCCCTACATTGCACGGATAATAAGTGATCAACACAAAAAATAATAATGTTGTGAATTATCTAAAAATGTTATTTATTATAGATAAGAAAAATAATGATTTTTGGTCTCATTATCTAAATAATCTACAATGTTGAAAAACCAAGAAATATATTATAAATCAGTATACCAAATATTCTCATCTAGGAACTCATCATCAATTTATGTCTCCTCTCTATTATTTCATATTAATCTCAAATAATGGCCATCCACAACAATATCTAACCCATTTTTTTTGTATTAATAGTATTAAAATATTTTAGTAAGAAGATACCCCAAATTATGCATGGATTAGAATGATTTTTTTTTGGAAATAACTCAAACGGAATGATCTATGTAGACATTCATATAAATGATTAATAAATATGTTTTGAACTTATCAAAAGAAAAAATCATTGTTATAAGTTTCTTCTCATTGATACATTAATTTATTTGGGACATATTAGGGGAATTTCTGTCATAATAGATATGTTGAAAAATATGATTCACCCACTATCTTAGAGTATCTCCAATAATGAAGTCACTTGGATAACAATTTATGATGAAATTTTTATCCCAATTAAAAAAATCATGATTGGTGTGTCTAAAAAATTCTTTTTCAATGAAATAAAGTCTTATTTTAATAATGATTAAAATATAAACAAATCTTAATTTTATAAAATATGGGTGACTTGAATAGATATCTTAAAAAATGATTTATAATGTTATTGAAAAATCCATCATGTATAAGAAATATTGAAATCCCCTTTATGTTATTTTAATCATGGACATCTTGTATGAATTATTTCTCTAATATATCAACCTTGATTCCTTATTTATAAATTCTATTCACTAGAAAGACACCACATTGAAAAATTAAGTGGCACTTTTCCCAATTTATAATTAAGAGTTTCTCTTCAAATATATTAAGTACCAAATAATTTTTTCATAGGAATACTTCAATGGAAATTCCATATACTTAGATATCATCCCTGAAAATCTCAATATATTCTTCCCCCACTTTATTAAAAATAATTGGCACACACCTTGTAAAATTCACAAGTGTGGTAATCTTGTCAATATACATGACATGATAGGATAAGGCTTGATATGGGATATTGTACATTGTATTCTCTTTGTTATTTAGATAAAATAGTATTATGTTGTAACTTGAATATCAATCTAAAAGGAAAAATAACGCATATTTAGATAACCTATTAAGAATTTAACGCTGATTAATAATTTAAATATTTTTATTTCTTATCGATGTCTCCAACATTTGATAGTCTATGTATATTCAATATCATTTAACTATCATTTTAGGTATCATATCATTATCATCATTTATTATCATAGTCTTACACCCTTATATGGAAGAACTTGTAATGGGGTCCCCCATGTAATTTTTTATATTTCACTAATGATCCCTCCATCAAGTAGTTTTAGAAGCTATTTATTGGAAAAATATTTTATAGTTTCTATTAGTCTCACCCATAGTAACAATATTAGTTTTCTTAGATCGTATAATAGTTATATTTGTTTGAAAATGTTAGAATTAATTCCATTAATAATGGAAATAAACAATGTGATTTCTCCCATATTTGTCTGAGTGATGTTTGTCTCATTTTTATCAATTTTCTAGGTTTTAACCTTTCTTCTAGCTGTATGTTTTGTGTGAAAATGACGAGATTAATTTTTTTAATGATAGATAAAACACAAATTGATTTTCTTATTTTCCTTAAAACATATAACAATTTTTATATCTATTAATTTCTTAATTATGCATTAATAATCCTTGTTAAAGATTCCTTTTTACCCAAGAATAAGTACCACAGTGTATGTTTCAATGGACTAAACTAAAACATTAGTATTTTGATGATTGAAGGAATTCATTCAGGATGAGAATCTATTTACACGTGTTTTCTCTATTTCTCTCTTCATCTTCTTCCTCACCTTCTAGTTTATAATTATCCTCCTTAGTTTCAACCATATCATCACATAGTTTTATTATATTACCTCTGTTATTTATAGACTCATGATGGATGGGTGGTCTTTAGTATAATATATTATATGGAAATCATATTATTTAAATGCACATTAAATATTTTTAATAAGGTCAAATATGACTAATTAATCACTAACTCTGAAAATTATTCATCATTGGTTGAAATTTATTAATGATTTTTTAGTTTCAATGAATGTAATTCCATGGATTATGGGAATATTTCATTCTTATTATATCATGAGGATAAAAAAAATATGGGGAATATAAATTTTTACACCATAACATGACATATACAAAACTCCTTAGGGTTACTTCATCGATATACTGATAAGTTAGAGTGAAAATAAAATCATATTTGGGTTATCCAGTCACATATTTAAAATCACAGACAGGGGAATAAAATTTTTACCTCACTCCTAAGTCAAAATGTGTATTCTTGAATGTGAATGAACATATGGTGAATAAGATGGAAAATATTCCTAGATCTCTCATCTTTGAAGGTATATTCTTTTGAAATTCTATTGAACACTATTTTAATAGAGAAATAACACCAAAAAAATCTAGAATTATATTTTTTATAGTTATTCCTTTAAAATTGAATCATAATGAAAATTTTATGATTGATATTCATTGAATGATATTTTTATATAAAGTTGTATGAAACCATATAAAACATCTTGTGCTGCATTTCAAAACTGCATTTACTTAAACACTAAAGGAAGGAAAGAGGGGGTCTATATGGTTATGTCTTTTTTTCATTCATCTCCTTATAAACATATTTTATATATTTTTCTAATTTATAAGTTTCTTTTTCTTATTATCTTTTGTCCTCTTTCCCTACTAAATTTTTCTCTTTCATATTTAACTTTTATTATTCCATTTACACCAAGAAAATTCTATTTTTTATATTTTTTTCCATCACTCACCTGAAAAAACTTTAATAGCCTTCACTTTCTCTCTTGGGTTTCCCCCATGTTAATAGGTAGGGTCATCAGGAGTCTCTATCATAATGATGGATAAATTTTACCCAGTTAGTTAAAGAGTTGTAGGTAGAGTATATTCGATTCATTATCAAGTTATGTTGTATTACAATCCACTGGGCATATTTTTGGATTAGGTTATTGAACATTCGTTAAAGCAATTTTTTAGGGGATAAGATGGTGGATTTGGATAGAATTTATGTGGAGGATACTCGGTTTGTGGTTGAGGGGGTAGTAATAGTTATAATATACCCAAGGATATTGGTTGAAGTGAATATTTGGGTATATAATTGTTTGATTTGAAAACTAAGACACGTTTATATTAGCTATAAAATGGATTTGGTTATGGATAAGGTTGAATTCACCTCCATTTGTGGTACGTATTTTGGAATTGTTAGGTGGAATAATTATAACTAACATAGTTGCAATGAAAATGATTATTATTTTATGAACACTACTGAATCCATTTTATATGTGGGCCCCTCTTCACAACTCATGGTACTATAGAATGGGTTTGAGTGTTTGTGGTTGTGAATACTATGATTGAGTCAGTTCTACTATAAATTATAAATTATTTAATTTATTTATCAATGATTCAAATTGGGTATCCAAGAAGGTGATATCACCCAATTAAAGTATTTCTCTCCTCACTAGACTCTAGCCACTATTTCTTAAATTATAATTCTGAGGAATCTCATAGAGATTTCGTTTTAAAACATCAAATTTTTTTATAATCAATCTATTATTTGATAGATCATCAATTATGGCTAAAATCTAAGGATGTACAGAATAATAAATTGATTTATTTATATGAAAACATCGATTCTATTATGTAACAAATTTTACATGAACTCTTTGATTTTATCCGATATTTTAAATATAGATTATCCATTGATGGGTGAAATGATAGTTATTTAATTTCTAAACATCTACATCCTCCGTAGTGGAAATTATTTTTCTAATAATCATTTTTATATGTTATCCTATGTTTTTATATAACCATCGAGTTAAATTTGTAACCGATCTATTTTTTATACATATAGATAGGAATAAAATACCCTCAATCATATATAATTTTATTTTACTCAATTTCTGTTGAATATATCACATATTTCACTATGGATAGTCAAATATCTATGCAGATCTTTATTTTTCATCCCACTAAATCATAACAAGTATTTTTATTAGTATTTAGACATTTTTGATCTTAAATTTGTTCACCAAAATAAAAAAATTAACAAAAATAGAGGAAAAACCATCAATAGATGATAAATCATAGCCCATTGAGGCTCTATACTGGGGAATTTGTGGTGTTGCATTATGTTGGTTCTCATTGGATAATTTTTCTTGTGGTATATTGGCTGTAGTTTAGAGAATGATCTATTGGATGGTAAATAATTTTTATTGACATAGGAACCACTTGTTATTAGGGTCATAATCAATCATTTCTCATGAATCAAGGGTTATTGATCATGTTTTTTACATCCTGGTCATGAATTAGGTTTCCTAGAATGAAAAAAAACTCTTGAACATAAAGAAAATTAAAATTAATAAGTTTTATTATTTTAATAATAGTGTTGGTTTTAAAAAATAAGTTTTATTATACTCACATGTTCAACCATGATCACTAACAATACTTCCAAAAACATTGGATGTCCCACTAGAATTATCAATTCTAGTGTGTAATCATGATTAAAAATTATGTTTCATGATTTTTATTATTCTACTAAGTCATATAATAGTGAAGGTCCATGGTCGGTCCCATGAGTGATACATATAATCCATAATATGAAGGCATAGTCCTTATTGTAATGTAGAAATATATGAATTTAGATGTATAAAACAAAATTAAAACAAAAAAGTATAATGGTTTTAAAATAATCAATTAAATGTAGAATTAAAGGATCAATTTCGAAGTATATTTTTTAAGGAGATACCAACCTATTTCATTCTTTAATTGGGTTTAATAAATCAAGTTCATTACTTTTTTATGTTTAACAATTTCTTATTGTAAAATTTGTTGATTTTAACTAAGAAAATATAAATCTATTGGTCAAATTATAAGATCAGACTAATTTCATTAACTTAAATCATTAAATTAAAAAATAAATCCAATATAATTTTAATAGATTAATTTTATCAACTATTTTTTATTTCCTTTATTAATAGGCCCTTTTTCAGAATACTAACTAGTGAATAATATTTGAATTAGTGACTCAAACTGATACCTGATTGAAATGAATATTCCTGAATAAAATTGATAGATAATTTAAACACCCATTCATCAAATATTGATCCCATACCTCCAAATTTAAGTTACAGACATGGTTTACAAGATATCGACCATATTTTAAATGATTAAATTTTAATGTGAGTTAAAATGGTAAATTAATGCTGATGACGGTGGATATATAAAAATATATTCGCTTTACAAATAAATTTCCTTAAATATTACACCGTGTGAAAGTGAAGTGAGTAAGATAAGAAATGAATCTGTAATCTATGAAGTAGTGGAATAAGTTTTCATTATTTTATGAAATGGAATTAAGGGAACTTATTTTGGAAATATCTTTGATCATTTAATTATTTGTTTATTTCAAAATCAAACATGTTTTCAGTTTTTAATTACGACTTGTCAAGTTTATATTTATGTAAGTTAACTACTTATTTGTCATGATTTTATTTCTTTTCATCCTTCCAAATAAGACAGTTGTCTGTTCCAAAACTATTAATGTTCTAGATAACTTTTATTTTTTTGTGTGCAAAAATAATCTTCTCAAATGTGATTTTTTTAAAAGAACCTTAATAGGTCTCCAGTATATATACATGGAATGTTATTCAGTTTTAAAAATTATTTTTTTAATAATAATATTTCAATTTTATGTATATATATATGGATATAGATGTTAAAAACCATGTCCTCCCATAGTTTTCTCTTTATAAAATTATTTTCTTGATTCGGCCACTTTATGTGCAAGTGAAGTTATCGAAATTTTCAAAATTTATGTTCATTTTAAAATTATGTTATTTTAAAATAATAATATTTCTATATATATATGGACATAAATATATCATTTCATATGAATTATTTTTTTAAAACATGTATACATATGTATCTATATATGTATTATTTTAGGGTGAAATAGAATTTTAATCTAGAATCTATAGATACATTTATATATAAATGTATTTGTATATGTATCAATTTATGTAAAACAGTTTATTTCCTATATGTATGAAAATAAATTCCATGATATGTATATATATATATTATTCATCATTATTCTTACCTATACATATGTGTGTGAAAATGCAATCAGGTTTTATTCTAATATATTTATAGAAAATATATATATGTGTGTATCTTTTTATGTAAAACTATTATATAAGTATATATGTATATTAATGTTCATATAAAAATATTATTTCATGCAAAAATAATTTTCTCAGGGAACATGTATTACCAAGTAATTTTCCATTTTAGGAAATGTGTGTCGAAGCTAATGATTTTTTTAAAAATATCATGGTCCTTATGATATAAAATACAGGTTTTAATGTTTTTAATTCCAAATAATCACACTAGGATATTATGTCAATTAATGAATGGAATAGGGAGTGAACCCAAACCCATTGAGACTTTTTTACAATCATGTGATGAGCGTGCCTTATAATATTTATTGCTCTAATTCATTAGGTAATGTTGATATCTTGTGAGATGTCATGTATGGTGCACAAGATGTGTATCCTAATAACAGTATGGGATTTGAGAGTTATCTCAATTCATCAAGGGACCATATCCATCATGTTATGTTTTCTATGGAGTGAACTATGATTTCATGTTATGATCCAAGGAGCTTTTGAGAACTATTTATGATTTTTTATGAGTTATCAAGAGAAATATTTATTATTTAATAAATTAATGTTATGTATTTTTCTAATTGATACATATGTTCAATCATATTTAAAAACATAGGAATATTTTCAAATAAACTAATGATTTTAGAAATTTTGATTTCTCAATATGTATCATATGTTTTACTTTTAATGCTGTAGTGAAAAAAATCTTGATATGTTTCCACATGTTTTGAAACCACTTACTGAACTTTTTTTCTCAAAATATGTTTTTTAAAACATATTTTTATAAGGAATATGAACATTTAAATGATAAAAACTGGAAAGGCGCCTTTATGTTTTTTAACTATAATAAATCATAATAATAGTTTTCTTGACATTTTTTTAGTGTTGTAATTAGAAATCTTCAACGTAACTAGAATGTTTAAAACTCTAATCATTTGTGACCTTAGGTTGTTAAATAATAAATTAATTAAAAAAATGGAAGAGGTATAGGGTCATCATATAATGTTTCAAATAAACGTTTTAGAAAACATTAGAGGTGAAGATACAGAGAAACACTTTGACTGTTTTGAGTCCTTCTGTAAATTTTATAGGATTTTACTTTAATGAAAAATATGACGCTCCAAGTTTTCATAATTCTGAAAAGTGAAATTCTGAATTTTTATACTTACGGTAATAGAATTTCGAGGATGAAAATCTATTAAGGGGGAATAATGTAATATCACTAATATTAAAAAGTTATTTTTTCTAAATAAATCAAAATAATTTTTGGTCATATGTGAATATTAAATATGTGAAATTAAATAATAATACATGAAAACATCTTTACTATTACTCAGTGATAATAATAACAACTTTGTGAAATGAGATAATTTATTAAATTGTTTTATCAATTATAATTTTATTTATAATATTTTATAATGTTTTAAATAAATTATTATAAGATATGATTTTAAATTATAAACAAATGAGGTTTTATAGTTTAAATGAATATTTTAACATAAATATTTATAATATTTTTTTTGTAAAACCATATGTTATGTATGCTGAAATCAAAAGTTTATTTGAATGGTAAAATAATAATGAAATTATTATCGATAATCATGTGTCATTAAATGTTAAATTGAAAACTAAAATATTTTTTAATAAAACTTTTTTAAAACTAAATTTTTTTTCATTAATCATACAATTTTATAAATACATATTTTTCTTATTTTTTATTCATGAAATAATATGTGGATTTAATAAATAAATTTTGATAAATACAATTTAAAAAAACGATGATACATAAATTATATGATTAATTTTCAAAATAAATAATAGCAATATATTTTTTTACCTATTTACAATTTATATTTTTTTATGAATTATGATTATAAAAATATTTATATGAAATTATGAATTAAATTTAATATGATAAATATAAAAAAAATATTAAAATTATTAACATATTTTTTGAAAAGATGTTAACAAATAAAAATAAAGTGGCAAAATGTTTTAAAAAATGTGGATTGATTGGTTAAAAAAATAATATAAAGTGATAAAAATGGTGATAACATGATAATAGGGGTGTGATATGTGTCAATCAAGAAAGGAAATTGGGTAAGCGGAAAAAGGGTGCAATCATTGAGTGTGTCTGAGGGAAAGGGATTGATCCAATCATGATGGAGGTTGAGTCGTTGAGGGGGGTTTTGACCTCAGGAGACCAAAAGATGGTGAGGAGTCTGATTGATCTTCAACAACATGTGAGGGCTCCCGAAGGTTGATCATTGTCAAAAGGGGTTAAACCATGAGTTAGGGTTTCATTTCAAAGTGAGATCTGATCAGAAGATGTTTCAATCTACTTCAACCTAACTGTGATTGATTTTTGTGTAATTTTCTTGTGGTCGAATAAATATGTAGACCCATTTTTAATGAATCCTTTTGGAATTGGATAACATGTCTGTCCTTTCTTCCTCAAACTTTTTCGGATATTCCGGTTGATCACTTTTTCTTTTTTTTGGGTATCTTCGATGAGTATTCCAGATTTAATAATAGATTTAGATTAAATTCATATTTTATCTGGTTGTTGACTCTGATTTTTATTTTTTGTGGTAATCCTTGTTTCAATAACACTTTTATTTCCTTTTTCCACTGGTTTGGATTGTTTCTTTTTAAAAAATTCATATAGATATTTAAAACACTACAACATATTTCTTTGCTATTGATTTTTCACCTCCACTCATTTTACACAGGGACCCACAGTAATATATGTATATAAATAAATATTTTATGAATTTCAATTATGTATGATTTAGATATATAAGAACCTAGGACCTTTTTGAGAATTTTACCTACGTACATTCACCCTATGTAAGTTAAGAGAGTTAGATAGGGGGAGTTGTTGCAAGCTATAAAAATTAGAATAAGGTATTCTTATTTTCTATAAATCAAGTAAGGGAAATTATTTTTACAATGTCATCGAATATTTGTTTGTTTGTTTGTTTCAAAAGAAAACATGTTTTCAGTTTTAAAATTTTTCATTTCATGTTTATATTTATGTAAGGGAACTACTTATTTTTTATTAATTAATTTCTTTTTATGATTTTTCATAAAAATTTGATTTGTTTCAAAACTATTTATGTGCAAGAGAATTTTTCTTTTCATTATGAAAATAATATATGATCAAATGATTAAATTGGGTTCTCCATTTCTGATTTAATTTCAATTTGTTTTAGTGGATTACTAATATTTAATATTTATCTCTATAAATAATTTTTAATCATATCTCTAGGATATTAAGGGGAAATGTGGTTAAATATTTAAAACATCTTCTGAATTTGTGATATTTATATGAAAAATTTGTTTTAGTCCATCGATATTGTCTAGTGGAGCGGCTCGTAAAACTAGAGCGGTGCGGAAAAAACTCGTGTGGGGCGCGGAATCTACTTTACGCACATGCGTATAAACTCGGAACTATCTATAAAAGACATCATGGGTCACATACTCCGTACAGACTTTCTTGCATGACATGCTCTGAGCTCCCGTACGAGAAACACCCATTTTTTCCTGCGTGAAACACCGCCCCGACTGTGCGTAATTTTGTGAAAATCAGAAATTTCATTACACACAAACCTGAAGTTTTTTGTGCCGTGTTCCTGTATTTCGCGACCACCACTGATATTTTCTTCCAGCCTCTGATTATCGTGCCATCCACATAAGAACCTACCAAGAGAAGATGGTCACCAATAAGTCTATTTTTGAGGGGGGAGTCGCTGCCCGAAGGGCTGAAATGGTCGCCAACCCTGAGGTTTACAGTGCCAAAAGGATTTTCTCCAATAACCATAACCCTTTAAATATTCTAACCCCCTCCCAAAAGGAGTATGCCTTGTCCGATAACATGCCACTGTGGGACTTTGGCATCTTGGATGTGGTGACCTTGCCGGGATTCAAAGTCGATACGCCGCAATCATGGGTGACCCGTGAAGACGATCTCCCCCGATAAAACATCACCAACAATGACCATACTTCCAGAGAGTTCCTCGGCCCTATACACTAGCACTTTCCATCAGAGCATTGGTGACGATACCAAAGGATGGATGTAGGATTAGGACCTTCGGTCTGGAGGCAATTCTACCAGCGAGTGGGCCAGGGTGTACTGGGTGTGCCATACAAGTTACCAATTTGGGGCTGAGGAGCGACATATTGTCCTATTCGAGGCGGTGTGGATGTCGCAATTTCACTTCTACCGCCAACATGATCTTGGGTCAGAGTTGTTTACTCGATAGTCCCCTGACACCAACACCTTCAGTCTTCATCTTGGGGATGTCAGTATTAGTATTTGGGATATTCACTTTATTGGGGGCATCCCTTTGGATGGTCATTAATATGATGAGTTCCTCCCGCCGATGAACTTCTGGGGAGATGGATCAAGAACCCCCATGCTGACATGGAACTTGTTGGATCTGGTGAAAGAGAGGGTTGTATTCAAGGACTTGTAGAAGGACATTGCTTACAAGTAGTGGTTCAGATTGTTCCTTTAACATGACCTAGAAGTCAAGATTCCAAGTCATGGGAGACGGTGTCCGACCAAGACACAAAGGAGCACGAGTGGATCATACTAGAGGATCCTGTAGGCAGTTAACTATCATTCAAGGGGTACAACATTAATGAGAGTCGGGACCTGAATGTCTGGTACGCCAGATTCCTTACCACATTTCATAGGGGAAGGATCCTACCGGTGAGAGACACATGGATGGGAGTTTGTCCAGTAACCCTGGTGATGGATGGAATCATGGAAGCTAATTGACGGTTCAACCAGGGAGTCCCTGTGTTAGCTCGCCTGTATTCAATCTTGGGCCACAATTCAAGAGGAGGATCACCGAGGAGGATCTATGAGCCCTTCAGATCCAACCGATGGATCAGGAAGATGTAGGGGTCACTTAGGACTACCAATGGGTCGGTAGTAGCGTTGATGGGCTCAACTTCACTTTCCTGGACTTGTTTATACTTTCTCTTAGTTAGCATCCAGATAGCGGGCTTCACAAGAGGAAAAAGGGGAGACATCACCCTGGAGGACACCCACTCGAACATTAAGAGAGTATTTGAGGAATTGGTGATACGATGAGGGGACTTCTACAAACAGGTGGAGCCATTGCCTGCCCATCAATGCCTAGTACACAGTGTTCAGAGAAACAACCAGAAAATTTGGTGCTGGAGACTAGGCCACCGAACTAGGTCTTTAAACAGATCTTTCCAACCCGGGTTTGCTCCATCCTATCAAATATTTCGATCCTTAGGTCATAAGAAGTCAGATCATCCTTATATAATACCAACTTACGGAGTGTCCGAATTAGGATAAGGTTGATCTCGGAGCCTATGTTGACAACGCAGCGACAAACCTCCAAACTATTGAATTGGCCAGTGATATACAGTGGGTAAATGTGCCCCTATATAGGAGAACCCTCGTATTCTCTGTAGAATGAAATGATGGCCTGGAATTCAGTATTCTCTGCCGCTTTAGCATGAAAATATTATTTGGTTTCTACCTCTACCTCAAACTGGAGGGGGCTTCTTTAATCCTCGGTGACGAACACACGCATATATGAAGAGAGGAGGTGGGCCTCCAAGATGGAGAGTCTTGCTGTAATGCTGGAAAGATGCTTGAGGACGTAATTCTTCTGTTCCAGGTGTGAACTTATACTTACAGGAGGTCTCTCTTGGACAAGGGATATAGTGGGTCCTATCGGCTAGACCGATGGCTGGAAGGTGCTGGGTAGGTCCTGTTTCTCACTAGTTGATGCCTGAAAATTAGCTGCCAGATGAGGACCAGGTGATAGAGATCGACCTATAGCAGGGCGAGACTGGAAGCAACATGGATGAGGAAACTCTTCCTCGTCTTGTATCACAAATGGTGGTGGAGGTAAATCTATGGACACTAGATGAGGAGGTTCCACATTCTGAGCTTTGCACCGGGAATACTGACTGGTTTCAGGAGCATGTATAGACTGGATGAATGTGCTGACTGATGTACTATAACGACCCATATATCCACAGCTCCGCCAACGCTAACGTCGGTTGGGGTTGTTGAGGTGGTATGTATGGTGATCCTCATCGTCGGGAGTCATATAAGGATTTACCAAGTCTTTGATGTTAACTGAAGTGTACCCCTGACTGTCGCTTGAGATGTCATCCATTACTGGGAGGATCCTGGGAGGAATCCCCATCTTCAGAGGCATGATGTCTCTGAGAGTACGGGACGATGGTGGCATTAGAGGAGTGCGTTACTTTTCCATGCGTAGCTGATGCTTGGTCTTCTGGGAAAAGGATGGATGGGATGGCCCTACAGAAGTAGTAGGGACATTTTTTGAAGGTTCAGGCATGCATGAATAATGCAATGGGCACGAGAGACCATTTTGTGGGCCATCCAGTTGTTATACTTCTAAGACCCACGATTAGAAACCTGCTGCCATTCACCTTCCCTGCAACTGCCACTATCTAGCCTCATGAAGACGCATGCCACCTGTGTCGGGGTAGGACCCTGCCTGACTATGTTGTTGTCAACCTAGTCTTGGATCCAGTCCATTAACACATAGCATATCTTGAGGGTGTTCCCCAAGATCTTATTATTAGGTCAGTAGTTGGGGCGATCAGTGAGATTCTTCTCTTATGGACTTCTTCTCATAGGTAGTTGCACGATCCCCTGCTCCAAGGCACTACAGAAGTAACCAAGGACCTGAGATTCATTGGACGAGTAGGTCTAATTCCTTCTTTTTGGAAAGTGGGCCCTTGGAGTCAGTCCTTAACAAGGGGGTAGATTTTCCTTCCAAGAAGGCGGAGCCTGATTATCTCTCCTGGGAAGTGGAAACATGTTACGTGGAGGCGCCTGCAAAATTTTGGGGTGACTACTGCTGGGCGGGAGGTTGTGCTCATGGGGGCGGGCCTCTACAAGACAGCGGAGATGTCTCCACTAGTAGTAATTCTAGGTTTCTAGGAGCCTCTATCTGGGCCACTGTGCCGGGCTCAGCTCTGGAGGCCCTTCTCGTGGGAATTAAAGGGGCCAACGGGCGAGACCGACTGGCTTGTTGCAAGGCTAATTCGAGGTGCTAGGCCTTATCTAAGAAGACTTGGAAACTACCGAGGTAGTTCCGAGTGATTTGGGAGGGAACCAATTCCATCTTGACATTTCCCATGCACATTGTTAGTAAATCCTTATGAGTATGTGGCATGTCCAGGGAGTATGTGAGACCTTTCCACCGGGTGAGGAAGTCAGTGACATGCTCATCCGGCCTTTGTTTTCAGTTTAAGTGGTATATGATGCTTGTCTTCCGCATGGTGGAACTGAATTGAAATAGGAACTGTCTACGAAGATCCTCCCATCCCGCTATAGACTTGGTAGGGAGCTAGCTATACCAGACGAATGCATGACCCTACAACGCCTGTACAAAACATCGGAGCCTGGCGGCCTCTTGTTGTGTTGAGGTTCCCAACATGGGTCCACATCTTGACGAAAAGTGGGCTAGATGCTGCGGGGGGGGGGGGGTCCCCGATCCCATTGAAGGGGGATAACGTGGGGTTTCCGAATCACGGGGGTGCTGGCATGTCAACCACCCAGTTCGAATATGGATTGACATTAGGTTGGATGGCCACCTTTCATGTTTCCAAATCCTCTGAACAAGAAATGAGTGCCACCATCAGATCAGCTGGGCGAGGGTCCCTTTCTTGACGGGGGTCCCTAACCACCTGTGTGTTGGTGGGTTCTTCGATGCGATAATCAGGTCCAGCGGCTTGTGGAACGGCTAGTGGAGAAATTGGGGGGATCTAAGATGCGTCCCATGGATTAGCACATTTCCAAAGTGTACATGGCGATGCATATCGCACCCTCTTGCTGAAAGCACCTGCCTCTACCCTCTCCGCGTGGGCAGGCTGTTCAGGATTACCTGGAGGAAATTCTTCGAAGGGTAGTTGTTTCTTCACCTACTGTATTGGACCGGGGTCACCGTAATCCGGATGTTGTTCTATAGTGTGTTCATCCAGGAGGTCATCAACCAGTTTATTTTATTCGTCATGTTAGCAATGCAATGCAACCTTCTCAGGATCTTCCTATGTCTTCTACACTGATCTAGATAGGTCGGAGTTCTTGGTGGAACCAAGGAGCTGCTTGCATTTACCGAGATTCTATCCTAGGAATAGAGCCTCAGTGGGAGGAGGGAGACCTAGCATATTTCTCTGTTGGTGAGTGACCCATCCTGATGGGTCTAGTAGTGGAGGCACATCATCTGGGAGAATGTTCCCATCAAGGATCTCCATATCATTCCCTCCCTCGGATAGGTCGGCCATGTTGACCATAACATTTCTCGGGGGGAAATCCTTGATGTCTCCTAGCGATTCGGCCTGCTAGCGAATTGAACTGAAGAGGAGGGCAGCGTACTTCCCCCATCAACAAACATTCACGTGGGGGTAGCCTTCTTAATAACCTTGCAGAGTACCTTGAAACTCTGAATGCATTTCTGTTGGAGGACCTTGTGGCTACCAGGTGACTTTGGGTGCTAGACCACGGGGAGTGCAGCCAGGTCAATCAGACGGCATTGTTCATTGATGGCCTCAAAGTGCTCTTGTCTCCTTGGATAAGTTACGCAATTGTTTCGGAGGTGTAAGTGCATCTCCTAGAGAGTTCCAAAGAGACACTCAACTTTTTTTGGGGTGAGGGATTTTGTCGCACAAAAAATCGGTCCTACGACTTGCTAGAACTTCTCGAGGAAGTGGTCTGCGACGAGGATATTCCATAAGCTTCTCGGGTCTGATCCATTCTCTAGCCCTTCATTTACACACTCATCGGCCATAGGTGTTTGAAGAACTGGTAGTGGAACTGAGGAAGACTGTTGGGATGGCAGACCGGCCGACGGATAATATGGAGAACATGCTGACTGGCCGCCGAATATCGGGTTTCCCCCTGAGGAATGTAAAGACATGGCCGCTACATCACAACACGATAGACTGGAGACCAGAGATTCTAACAAATTATCAGTGTCTTCCCAGGGTGGGATATGTCATGGATATCCCTCCATTGATCCCCAAAATATCTCCCCATGATCCTAGATGTGGTAGAAGGCACATCTGGTGATGAAAGTGGGTGCAACATGGCCGGTTTCTAAGGGCATTTCATGTTCTCATCCTCCTGGATATACCTCTAGAGGGAGAAAAGGTTCCTATGGACCTCGTATTCTGGGAGTACAAGGCTGATGCACCTCATTGTTGCCCCGACCTTTTACTCATAGGACTGAGGGGAGGGCTCCAGAGCTGAGTCGTACTCTACCTCGGAGTTTGAGAAGCATACTGGTTTAATTTCTGTCCAACCCATCATAGAATTCTACAAATGGCGGTGATTACCCACATTCCTTCTCCTGGATGGTTATTCGGGATGTTGAAAGGCTCCGGCACGAGGAAGGCCCTCAGCTTTGGAGGTGCTGGGGCGGAGAAGACTTACATCTAAGCAAACTGAGGTGCGAGGAGCACCGGGGCAGATGTCAAAGGGGACATGGGGTGGACCTCTATGGGAAATACTAAAGCGGGTAGGACCTCTGATGAGGATGATAAGAGCATAGGTGGGAGTGATAGGATTCTGGGTAGGACATCCATGCCAGCGAGTGACCGGACGCGCAACATCTCTATATCTTCAGTCTGCAGTAGGAGGAGTGACCCCATACCAAGTGTAATGAGCATGGTAGAGGCTCCCATATGGAGTGTTGCTATCATGGGGAAAATCCTCACTTGGGGTGAAGGTGGCCCCGGGTGGACCACTGAACTAAGATTGGAAACAGGGATGACCCGCACCTTCCATAGTGGTGGTTTGAGATGGACCTATGTACTAGGTGGAATTGCCATGGGTTGGTCCGTGATGGCCATCGCCTGTTCTGGAAACCGAGAGAGTCGACCCAGCTTTCTTGTGGGGTGGATGGGGCCCTAATCCAGGTCAGAAATATAACTATCCTAGATCAATGTATACATGTTGTTTGGGATATGAGTCAGCAGTGGTTTGGGCCACAGTAGCCACTGACGATCACGCCCCCCAGCAGTCGTCCTCTTCTATTTATGCCCGACGCTAGCATCATGTCAGATGAATCAGGGTAGGTGGTGCAGGCACGTGGCATACCTACTCCTCGGCCTGTGAGGCTGTGCGGCGGTGCTGACACGGCCTGGTGGGGGACCTCACCGGGATCCCCTGGGGTGGGACTCTGATCAGGCCAGCCCAAGATTCCTCTGCCTTGTCAGCGTAGGGTAGGAATTCTGCGGAGCGTTCCAGGGATAAGAACCTGAAATGGTTGAATTTCGGGGTGGGAAGAAGGGGATCCCTATGCAGCCCTCGGGGGTGGCGTGGACGGTGAGGCGCTTATGCCTCCAAATATGGGCGGGCCATGTCCCTTGTAAATATGAACATCACCTCCTCGTACCTGCGTACAAGGTCATTAATTACCCTTCATTGGATAATTTCTGATGGGGAGAGGGGGAATGGGTGCCCAATAGTCATGGCGGTTGAGGCCGTCATGGGAGAGGTAGAACTGTGCGGGGTAGCCGCGTTGATATTTACCTTGCCTCTGCTTCTCTGGGCATGTGGCAATCGAGCTCCAGATGTAGAAAATATGTTCCTAAAAGCAGGGAGATCAACTAATTAGTACTGATAGGAAATGAAATCAAAGACTAGTTCCCCAACGCCATTCCATCGTCCATGGTTGGTAAGAGGGATCCAAACTGACAACGTCATAGAATGGGATGCTCAACGTCCTGACTTTCCCAACTTATGGTGAGTTTCACAGCATGCCTGCTATTCGCTTGGTGGGACCTGGTGCCGAATAATGGGGTCTGATGAAATTCTAATCCATTGATTCCTAGAACACAGTTAGTCTCCATATTGAAGATAAGAGGTTCACTTTGGGTTCAACATTTCTGTTTCTGATGCTTTCCCTGGGGCGCGCCGCGCATCCGTATGTTTGAGGATGCACAGGCTGTTTTGTCACCCCACATTCCCACATTCCAAAGGTGAGCGACATTTTTCGCTTGTTCAGGGATGGATGCTCCTTGATCTAAATGAAATGATGGGATGTCAGTTCTTTCATGGCTTCCTCCTTAAAACACGTCACCTAGTCCGGGTCTCCTTCATATATTTAATATATTGTTCGTGAAACTCTTCCCAGTGTCATACTATCATGGTTGCCAGTTAATTACACTGCTTCTATCCGGCCATTCAAGAGATTCCAGTCAAGGAAGAATCCTTTGGTTAGGGCTGTAGTCACATTGAGACATCACTGGTTTGTCTGGACGTTGGAATTCTGGCACTTCAGGATTTCTTCCCCTTATTATAGGGCTTCTCGAGCGCGCGGAAGACTGATCCATATCACGTCGAGAGCGAGGAATTATTTTCCATAGGCATGTATCTGAAATTTAACTCATCTTACCATGTTTAAACTAGGGTGTGCCTCATGTTTAATGTCCAGTGCAGATGGATCAGACTGATCGGAACACTGGCTAGAGTGGATCAGATAGGTGTGACCCCTTAAGGGAACACCGATGTGGGCTGGTTGACCTGACCTTACCAGGATATGGAGGCCTAGGTATGAATAATTATGGATGATGGAGTGTAAATGAAATGAGATAGGGTTGACTTTAGGGCGATGATGGGGTAGGGCTTCAATGGCTTACCGTCGAACGGGTTGAAGACGGATTACCGTTGGATAGGGCTGAACCTCAGGGTGGCTTCTTTCATAGCATGACTTGACACAGATCAACGTCCACGTAGTTCGGAATGAGGTGTGGGGCCTATACCCTAGGCTATAGGGGACCCACTGGGGCGGACCCGAGATATGGGTCCCCACTGGGGGGCTGACAACATCTTACCATTGAGTTGAAGTGGACAATGGCTTATCGCCGCATAGGGGATAAAACGGCTTACCGCTGGATGAGGCACAAAGGGGGAATATAGTTTAATGTCATTCAGGATGTCGGTGCACCAACGTGAATGTGGTCAAAACAACCAGGTGTTGGGATTTAACCTCAGGGAGGCTTCCTATGTACAATTCCTAGAAGGCAGTGATCAATGTCCATGTAGTTTGGAATGGACATCGATGGGGCCAATATGTGTTGGGCTTGATCCTCGAGGAGGCTTCCTACGTACCATGCCTAGGAGGTATGGATCAAAGTCCCCGTAGTTCGGAGTGGGGGATGCAGTTTAACATTGTGAGAGATGAAAAGTGGGCATCAGGCTTGACCCTTAGGGAGGCTTCCTACGTACCTTACCTTAGGAAGGATCAAAGTCTGTGTAGTTCGGAATGGTGGTGTAGCTTACATTCTTGGCCACCCAAGGAGGGGTCGTGGTCAATTCTTACTCTAAGCCCATGCAAGTCATTCTCAATGTGAGAAAAAAGAGGCATCAAGGAGGTGATGATTACATCGTTAGAGGTGCATCTATGGGGAGTGAAATGATTCTTAGGCTATTGGCTACCAAAAGAGGTAATAGGGCCTTACACGTGATTCACAGCCCAAAATGGAAACTGGGGCTTACGCGTCGTTAGCAGCCCAGGGAGGTTGGGTATTACTCTAGGATGGAGGGTCGAGTGAGAAAATGCTCAATGGAGGAGTGGATTTGGAACAGAAGAGAGGAGGAACACCATTCCCCATCACGCCCTTGGATTTGGCATGGAAAAATCAAGGAGGAGTACGGATACTACCTCCTTTAAAAAGGGATATGGGAATACACCAGGATGGTGTCCCCCCCCCCATGGACAAATGCCACTCCTATAATGAGGATATCATCCCCTGTGAGGGACGATTCCATCCCTGTAGAGACCAGTGGGCATTGAGAATGCCTGTGGTGGGGACACCCGCATAGGATGCATTGGGGGAAGGACACAGTTTGACGTCATTTGTTGATGACGATGGTGCTTGGCAGTTTAACGTCCTAAATCTCGGACAATGTGGGATCTGTCCGCACCCTAGGACTTACGTAACTGGTACCCGCTACACCTTGGTGAAGGGATTGCACCGGAAATGTCGTGGCTGGGGGTGGAATGAGATTATCCCTTTGGGGGTCCACATTTGCGTGGATATTAGAGGAAGGAATAGTCATTAGTGTTCCTATATGAGGAGGCATGAGACGAAGCTACACAATGGTAGAAACCATCCATGGGACTTTGAAGTTACTTCGCACAAACCTAAATGGACGTACAAGAAAACGGTGTATGATGCGGGTGCTCAGAGCGTAAGAGGAACACGAGAATGGTTTCCACTGAGAGGTCATTGGACTGACATGCAAAGGCGTGCCCAAATAAGATGGGGTGTGTGCAAATGAGGCAGAATCAGGGATACACCTTGAGGGTCCTGGAAGATTTTGTGCAACCTTTAAGGTTGGCGTGCGGTTGGTGAGAAATAGGGGGTGGCATAGAAGAACACCAGGTAGTTGAAAAATTAGTGTGATTTGGCATGTAATGTGGAGCTGAAGCTTTGCGTGCAACTTGAAGGAATTGCGCGCAAGGGATGGGGGTTGCGCATAATGAAAGGGGATTATGCACTATTTGACCGGCCTACGCATAAGAGGAATGAATTGCGCGTAGGGGGAGGACACCAAGGGGGGATGGAATTTAGTCTAGGCGAAGGGGATCTCACACAAAGGCAGACACTGGGGTAACCTGTCTTGCAAAAACCGTACCTAAAATCAATTTTGTTCAAGCAAAAGTTGAATTTCGCACACGAGAGCCGGTTGAGATTCATCTTTCGTTGGAAGTTGAAGGGTTGGAATCTATTTATAGAAGTATGGGGGCATGGAAAACAAGAAGGCGTTAAATAATTGTGCACAAAATTCAGCAGTGCAAAATTTCTACTGCACGGGGTGAAGGGCATGAAATATTTCGCTCCCCCTCTGAAGAATTCTCGCGAATCCCAGAACTTTCTGCACATTGCATATTTTTTCGCACAATTACAAATTGTTTTTGTGCGGCTCCTCCAGGCCATCTGGACTGGGTCCTGGATACGAATATGAATCCGGATTGTCGTTTTGTAACCTTCATCAGTGTGTGATCATTTTTCAGCGTCTACAAATACTCTTACAAAAACATTCAAAAACAGAAAAATCATCAATTTTGAATTTTAGAAAATACACCCAATTAAATATAAAATAATCATTAAATAAAAAACATACATATAGTTTACCATTCAAATATTCTTTTTAGATTCATTTATTACCCTGAATGAAAGATTGATGAGCCACTAGAGTCTTCCAAACACTCCAAGTATCCTTCATAGATCCTTTAACCTTTTTATCATAATCATTATTATTCTGATATTTATTTTCTATATTTTTATTCTATCCTGTCATTTAATGAAAATAAGGTCTTATATGACCCACTTTTTTTTCATACATAACATCTTAATTCCCTTGAGTCTTTCTCATCCTTTTTGAATAATCCTTTATTCTTCCTCCATATTTTCTTTACTTTTCAATCTAATTGAGCCATCTCAATTTGTGAATCAGATGAGTTTGAATGTCATTCTACTTGTTTCATTTTTATGTTTTTCTTCTGGGATGTACCATTTAATTTAGTGTAATACTTTTTTACTAGGAATTTTTGATATTCATATTCATATTGCATTTCAGCCTCACACATAATTAATGTTCCAATCAATTATTTCAATGTCAAATTCTTGACAGGTGTTGTTTAATAGATGGAAACAAAAAATTCATTCCTTTTCACATGGAGAACTCTTAGAACATTCAAATCTTGATCAGGTTTTCTAATATGCTAACCTAAATATGTCATATTATTAAAAAAATTGTTATCCTTCTATTGATATGTGTTATGCTCTCTCAAGGAAAAAATCTAAAAGTATCAAAATATAATTTTTCTATAGCATATCTCATTTGACTAACATTGTCAGTACCATCATGGGCTACTCTAATTGTCTTTCAACTTTCCATAGGTTGTTGTTCATTGCGATACACGATTGAATTCATATGGTCCAAGACCTCAAATAATAGCATTCAATCCTTTAAAATTCATATCATACTTAGCCTCTATAGTAGTAGGACACATTTCAGGTTTATAGGAATTGTGTAAGGAGTATAATTTTTTGAGTATACTCTAAATCCAAGATTTTTTAAGTAGATTATCATTCATGTCTTATAATATCCATAATTCTCACCATTGAAATATGGATCAAGAAACGTTGACATTCCTTCTTAGAGATTCTTTATTTCCATAAAAAAAATATAGATCTTCAACCATTAGATTGTTTTAGATCCACTAAAAAGTTAAAACTATGATACTAAATGTTAAGTTGGAAATACTATAGTGATAACATAAAAGGGGGTGAATTGTGCTCTTTTAAAAATTTCAAATTTCTGTCAATTCACATCAACAATAGATAGAGCTTGTGAAGTTTTTGTATGATAGTATATGTAGCAGATATGAATAGTATAAAAATCACTACAAATTATAGTGGTTTGGGGAACAGAGATCCCCAAGTCCACACCGCCAATCACCCTCTTAGTAGGCTTGGGGAATTTCACTAGTAAGGTATGCGTATCATAAGCCCTATCCACAACTGAATGCAGGTAGTTTTCACCCTTACAAATAATGGCTTATAAAATAGATCTTTGTGGTTATTTTATAGGGAACAACTAAAACCATAGCTTTGTGAGAGAATATAACACTCCGCAATGACTGAATAGGAGCAACTGAAACTCAAGATAGATAAGATGTAGTTTGATGAGAAATAGATATAGCTCACAGTTACAGTAGCACACAACTAATAAAAGAATGATCTTTGACTTCAGAAGAAAATAAACTTTAAAATATATTTGAAGAGATCTGGTCGCATAAGAGATCTTCCATTTTATGAACAAAAAAAATAGAGCATCACACTTTCATAATTAAACATGTATATCTCCAAAAATTAGTCCTTGTTTCTTAGATGCTTGACCGCTATAGCACTGTAAACAATTTTCACAAGAAGAATTCAACAATTAATATTGTCACAGATATTTGAGAGGTATTCACATATCTGAGAGTTTTTTATTGATGATACTTAGAGAAATTTTTATTGATAAATCTCCAGTATAGTGTCAAATTCTTAGAATATGCCTAATAAATCGAGTGAATTCAAATTAAAAAAATACATCTTATAGTATTCGTAACAACCCTCATGAATAGGAGTAAAACTTTCCGCTGTAAAAGGCTCTTTAAATAATTTAAAATGAACATTGAAATTTTCCAAATCATGCTTTAAATCACCCTGACATTCTGTAATGTCTATTGAAAAATCTCCGATAAAGACGTGAATTTTTGAAAAGTCAAACAAAAAGTTCCTTTACAAAACAGAAAAAAGTAAATGTAGGGTTTATGATCTATAAATTTATCCATGTCAGTATAGATCAATGAAAATAACATTTATTATTAATTTGTTTCGTTTTACCAAACGTAAGGTTGGACACATAAGGTTGATTACAAAACTAAGGTTGATGATCCATATATTTGTAAACATCCATACTTACATTGGGTTATTTAACCACACTGTTTCTTTCTGAAAAATGAAAAGTTCTTATCAAAAAATAATGTTCCTTAACCATACATTCCTTCGAGAGTAAGGTTAATTACCCATACACACCGATCCTTCAACATAAACGTATGATTTGTTCCATACGTTACTTTCTATGACGTATTTAATAAATAGTGTTTACAATATACGATAAACGATGAACAATGTTTCAAAAATACTCTTAAGAGAATTCCAAACACATTAAAAAACATTTCTTGCAAATAAATAGTTGAATTTATTTTCAAGATAAAAATAATAAATTTACTGAAATATGTTCAAAATAAAATTATTACTAAAAGAAACAGGGGTATTTTTGAAAATCAAAATCAATAGTATTTATACAGATTTTTTGAGACAATACATTCCCATAAATAATGTCAGGATGTATGAGTCTCAGTAGTTGAGGACACTTGATATGAATTAATTAACTCATGATCAATAGTTAGCTGCATTTGTACATGGATTTCAATTTTTTAGATACTCTTTGCAGGGAGATAATTTTGTGGTGTAAATAGACCGAAAAAGCTTCAAGTACATATTTTCATAGAGTGATGTGAATTTGAGTTAGTGAAGGTTGGTGGAGTACCTATAATCTTTTAACTTTTATCTAGACTACATGCATGAAAATGGTAATGTAGTGGCCGATGAATTGAGAAGGAGGACTCATATATAGGTGCTATAGTAGGCCAATAGCGAGTGGAAGATTATGGATTTGATCTCTAAGAAGAACATGGACATAAAATATATTCAAGGCATAATTTTAATTCATCCTTACTTGTGACCTATACCCATCAATATAGAGTAGGAATGTGAAATTATTGGATTCATAGGGACTTGTTATATAGGATAGTGTGGCAGGTGAAGACCTGGCTCCTAGTTGGACTGTATTTGAGGATGATATCCTGTTTATACATGGGTGCGTATGGGTTCTGGTTGAAATATGTGAGGATATATTATGTGAGTTTCATGCCTTTTTTTGGAAGTTCATCGTGGTGTTAGCATGATGTATTGTGAGTTACATCGTCAGTACATGTGGTTGGGGATAAAATGAGAGGTATTTAGTTTTTTTTATGTGGTGTCCCACCTATCGGTAGGTGAGTAAAGAACATTAGTTACCATACTGACTTTTATAGTAGTTACCTATTCCTGAGAAGAGATGAGGTGATGTTGTGATTGATTTTATGATCGGTTCGACAATGTCTCCTTGAGGTAGTGATGTTGTATGGGGTTTTTTGACAGTATCACAAATGATTCACATTTACTTTTGATCAAGGAGACCATTAGTTTAGATGATATGGGTTGGTTGTATATCAAGGTGATAGTAAAAATTCATGTGGTCCCTTGTACTATAATTTTAAATATTTATTCCTTGTTTATGTCTTGCTTATGGAAAATATTATAGAGGCCATTGGGTAAACAGGTGCTTCAGATGACAACATACCACCCTCAAACTGATGGCCAGTCAGAGCGTAAAATAGAGCTATTTGAGGACATGCTTCGAGCATGAATATATGAGTTTGGGGGATATTGGGAGAGGAATATTTTCATAGTTTAGTTCTCCTACAACAATAAGTATCAGGTGAAAATACATAGGGAACCTTATGATGATTTGTCTTGTCATCTATGCTGATCACCACTCTGCTGGTTAGAGGAAGGTGATATAACTTTAATAGGGCCATGTTTTATGTTAGACACTTCTGAGAAAATATAGTTGATCAAAAAATGAATGGATACTACACATTCCATACATAAGTCTTATGTTGATAATCGTCGATGACCTCTATTGTTTGAGCATTGGGATCATGTGTTTTTATATATCTCACTAAGTCTATGAAACAAATATATTTAGAGATAGGGTAATCTTTCACAATGATAAGTTGGGCCGTTTGAGATTCTGGAAAGATTCGGGATGATTGTATGCTAGTTTCAGTTTCCTCACGAGTACCAGAACATGCATAATTGCTTCCATGTATCTCATCTACACCATTATCACTCAGAACCATATCATGTTCTGCAGCCTAAGGAGGTAGAGTTATAGGTAGAATCATCCTTTGAGGGTCATCTATTTCAAATCATTGTTCGGAGCATGAAGGTCGTATGAGACTGGTTAGATCCTCTATTATGGGTTCATTGGCAATATGACTATTTACAACATGATACTTGGGAGCTATAGGCTAAGGTATGTGCCCAATGGCTGGAGGTATTCTCGGGAAATTATTAACCACCCTTGAAAGGGAAATCTGACGAAAAAATTCTTTAAGGGGGAAGATTATAAAATCTTTTGTTTCCTTATGGGGTATAATGTTTTTTAAATTTAAATACTTAACTACATCCTAATGTGAAAGTACATTGGTTTCATGGGATTATCGGGGGTGTCAAGGGCTTTTTCAGAGCCAAAAACCCAAATCATGGAGAAAAATAGATGGGTTACACGGTTAAGAGTAATTATGTGACCCAATCAATATTGTTTGGTGAAACCATGTGTTGCTGGACAAAGAAATTTAGGATCCCATACAGTTTGAGTGAACCATGTGGAAGTAGTAGAATTCCATTGTGATCATGAATAAAATTTCTAATAGATTGATGAGACGTGTTTTTTCCATGGTTTGAAAACCCTTGTGCACTAACCATGTGAGGTTCCCCTCCATAATGTAACAGTATAACAATTGGTGCATTGTTGTGAAAACCATGTAGCCAAACCCTGGGGCCTAGATTTTTGAGAGAAAAGTAACTTTTATCCTTACAAACGATCAAAACATAAAACCTAATTTTTATTTCTCATTATGTAGTAGAAAAATCTTTTTATATCTCCCCCTTGATCAATTTTTGTTGCTTTTAAGCTCGTTATTTCATCTGAACTCATAATGTAGTGTCGTTTTTCTTGTTAGATTCATGCCAATGAGTACTCATTTCAATTTTTTCATTTCTTAGATTGTATTGGAATATACTGTTATATTTAGGTGCAAGTTAACATGCCCTATATTTATGGTTTTCAATCATTCATCATTTTTCTTCTAAAATATGAGGAATCAAAGGATGATACTATATGAGAACTCAATTACAGACATACGGTATGTGTTCTATCACTTTCCTTTAGGTTTTGGTGATTTATATTCTTATTTTTTTGTTATTATGCAAGCACGACTTTGTGATTGTGCCTTGATATTTAATTTATGTCTTAAACTGAACATGTTGGAATGTTTTGGGGATTTTCTTTAGTTCCTTAAGCATAGTAGTAGGATTTATCCACAACCAAGGCCAGAAATGGGGTGTGGCTTGTGATTACATTTTACTTTTACTATTTTTGAATAACCCGAGGGGTGAGTAGTTGAGCTTTAACTTTTTGAGGAAGACTTATTATACGTGAACGGAATTAAATTGATTATTTAAGAAATGGTAAATGTGAATTTTGATATGAGTGGATAAACACATTGAATTTATTTGAATGGTAATTTTTATTTGTGTTTAAAGAAAATAAAGAATTTTATGTTATGAAATGATAATTGAATTGAATGATGGATGCTTCTATATGATTCAATTGGTGTGATACACCATGGGTCCTGATAGTGGTAGTAAGTGACTTGGATGATATTTCTCTTTGGGTTTTGATTTTGTAGGATGCCTTGGGCCTTTCTACCCCTTGGATTCAGATTTCTTGGGATCATAGTGGACATGGAATGTTAAAATGATACTTGGACCCCAATATCAGACTAATAGAGTTTCCATTGAGATTCACTTGGGACCCAACAAGAACTCCTTTCTCTACTATACCTTGGATCTGGCCCCATGGGGTTTGAAAATTATGTTATAAAGCTTAGATGGGATAATTGTAGTATTCTTAATTATAAGAAATGGTCATTTTTGATATTATATAAAGGTTATACGACATGTTTTTGGTTGGTATGAGATACTGGATATAAGGCTTGGTCATGGTGTTTATTTCTATTGTGTGTCATCTCTTCCTTATTGAGGAACTTGGCCCATGTTTCGTAGGAATCCTTTTTTGGCTTGACTGTATCACCTTATTGTTGTTAAATTTTCCATTTATATTTTAGTAGTAATACTATAATATTTTTATATACCTGTCAAACTTATTATAATGTATTATACATCCGTGATTGTTATAGACACTGTTGGTGGTGGCATAATTGTATTTTATATCACACCCTCTTTAGGGCCTCCATTGGGTACATAGATAGTCTTTATGAATGTAGGTTGGGATTGGTAAAAACACTCGATGTTTTATTCTTTACATCATTCCATGTCTAGGAGTAGGGGAGGATAGGACCAAACATTGTCTCGCGATGTTATAAAGAGATAATGTGTTTTTTTATTTTTTCTATTTTGATACATGTATTATATCGATGCCTATATACCAGTTTATATCATTTATCGGTACATGATATGATATATTATTTTGGTATATGGTTTTTCTATTTTAATTGTTTTATATATCTCTCTTTGGATGTTATATCCTATTCAGTTATTTATTTACTTATACTAAGGAAGGTTTCTAGTCTAGTGGGATTAGAATCTATTCATTATGCTTATTCATTGTTATATTGCATCAAATACTAACCTGTATGATTACTCCCAATGTATTTTACAATATTAAGGGGAATTGCCTCCCCAATGACAAGCCCTTTACCCTTGATTCTATTTCAAATTCTCTGGTGTTCAGGGAGATTCACTTGAGGCCATGTGGCTAACCAGTCTTGAAGCACTGTTCAGTGGCAGCAGGGTCCGGGATGTTACAGTCTATGAAACTAAAACTGACTTACACACTATGATCAATGGAATGACCTTTCCAAATAAGTTTAAATAATTAGAAAAATCAATTTAATAATAAAATTTTAACTATAATCATGAATATATTAGAGGGAAAATCATTTGAGAAGGAAAACGACCATCTTCATTAAAAAAAATTCTAGAAAAATAAATGAAATATAAAGTGAAATTCATGGACTTGTTAGGATTTTCCAATTTTAATATACTCAATGCCCATAGGAATTTATCTAAGCATGTATAAATCAAATAACATATTATTCCTCCTTTCTTTTTTATAATATTTCTATGAGAATGCTCTATATAGTACCAGTTGATCATAAACCTCACAATCACTTCTAAAATAAAGATATCATTTAATTATAATTAAATTTTCCTTTAATATTTTCAGAAGAACAATGGAAAAATGATTTTAAATGATTTCAATATTTAGTCGATCATATTGAACCTCCAAGTGAGTACAAAAAAAATCATGATATCATACAGGTGGTAGTAGTATAAATTTCATTAATCACGTGGGTGAAAAATTAATTCCATGCACACCAACATTTTATTTCCCCTTTGAATTATCCCATGATCATAAAATCAACATATCCACTTTGGATGAATCCTTGTTGATTGGAATTTATTGTGAAATATAGAGATTAAATGGTGACATCATCTTTTCTTCATAACCTTGTGTAGTGAATGATCCATGAGTCTCCCTTATATGACATGAACTCAACACAATGGCCATTTTGAGTTCATTTACTCATTAATATTAATAATGTATTGAATAAAATACTTCATATGCATCATATAATTTCAATTTTATATGAAATTATAACTCATATAAATTAAAACCTCATATGATCAGGAAAAAGATCATATAGGACTCAGAAATATCTTACAGGGTTTAAAATTTTCACAGGGGATCATATTGTTTTTGTAAATTAAAATATCCTACAAGATATATAAAATAACAAATAAGACCATAATTCTCCCCTGCCGCCACCAGGAGTCATACTATTAGTGAAAACTATCCTAGGGGGTTAATATTTAGCAAAATGGATTATTATATTTGTGCTCCAAAATTATCCTTTTTGGGTCTCAAAAGTCATAAAAGATCACAATTATCTTCCAAAACAATATTTTAGGAAAATAAATTATCATTTATGGGTTAAATTATACTATTGGGGTTAAATTTACCTATATAGAAGTCTAAAATATCCTTCAAGACATGATATCTGAAATCAAAACATCTTATGAAACATTATGTTATGAATCATAGAATATTATCCTATATGATAAAATTTATTATGAGATCGATTATCTTATGTGACAAACATGAACAAAATTTTCTCATTTTAAGTTCAAAAATAGGAGATAACAAACAATTTACTACATTAACAATAAAATTATGTATTTTTAAATAATTTTATAAATGACAAAAAAAACATAAAAAATTGAATTAATCCATTTTCACAATAATTCAAAAACTTTACTTGGATTAAAATGATGTGGTTTTACAAAAAAAGAGTCTGGATTCTATCATTTAAATAAAAATGATTTATCATTAATATATCATCTCTATGAGTAAGGTTAACATAAGATTAATCATTAAGATAAATATACTTATAATATAAGTTTCATTTTGTATAAATTATAAAAAGATATTAATAAATTACTAAATTGAATACATGAAAATGAATATATGCTCACTAACAAAAATTATCAAGAGTTGTAAAAACACTATAACATAGTAATAAGATATAAGAGTAAATATTAATTGTTGTATTCCCCACTACCTTATGATCCTCCTCAGGAAGCTAGTGAGTGTGAAAATGATTCCTGTTATAGACACTTGGATGATGAATTCATTGTTTACATCATTATATTATAATAAAAAATATACCAATAATCGAGTTTCATTTTCTATGATAAAACTCTTAGGTGTTTTAAATGATTTCGTATTATGTAAACTATTGAAACCTCCTTCCATTATTAAAGTTTATAGTCCCAAAATGATTATATAAATTAAAAACAAAGTTGAAACTACACTATATCAAGTATAATATATGTGTAAATTTTTATTGTCCATGGAATTTTGATGATGTAAATAGTATAAATAAGAAATATATAATTGGTAATTCATACATCACATTCCTTTAGAATATTTATATATTATTGAAGTTAAATAAATATCGATCTTGGTTGGAAAAGGAAAAATCCTTCAATCAGGGTGAGTTTGAGAATATCTTAACAAATAAGTCATCAATAATTATTTATATAGTATATATTTTTCCTAAACTCACATTTCCTTATACATATATTATTTATAGTGTTATTAAAAATATAATTTACACATTTATTTTCATGGAGAGATTTATTAGGAGTATTGAAATAATTTTATTGTCCTTTTATGATATTATTTACAAATAATATCATTAATACCTAACCATATACCCAATAAAATGTTATATTGGACCACATATGAGTTATAATATGAAATAAGGGAATCATGTCACACGTTTTTGTCTTCTGATGTGAATCATTTATCAATGATAATTCTATAAAAAACAAGCATTAGGAATACAATGTGTGTTATTGTGAATTAATTTTTTTTAATAAGGATATTTTATAAATCCCTAAGATGGAAACTAATCATTTAAATGAGAGACTAATTTTATATGAGAATGATAACATATATAATTTCGATAGTAGGAGAAATAAAGAATCTGTAAAATTCAAGTCTTATGATGCATACAGTTTTGAAATACTATTAAGTTCCAAAAAAATTATTGGAAAATAATTTTATTGAGAGACATTGTTTATAAGAAAGATAAAACCAAATATATATCGTTTATAATCACTATGTCAGGTGATATCATTTTTATTAGGGATAATGAATTCTTATCTTTCATGGAAGAAGTAAATAGAAAATAATCATATAAATTGAACGTATCTATGAATTCATAAATGGATTCCTTGAATGAATATAATGTTAGTATTTTGGTATAACTTATTACTATTGTGAAACCCATTAGGTCTAAATGGTTTTCCAAGAATGTTCTCAGCAATGATGGAAAATAAAATAGCTATAATTAAATATTGGTTGAAAAAGGTGTTAAAATATGTAAAGATGTTGGCTCTAATTAAAAATTTTCATCAATAAATATATTATGATTTATTTAAATGGTAATTTTTATATAATTGTACCAATATAATTTCTGACCCCCTTCTAAGGATACATATGGTATACATTGGGCCTCTTTTTTCTCTATTTGGGTTCTATTGTTTTTCTAGAGTTCGGGGATTATATTTTGGATTATAGTTGAAAAGTATAGGTTTATGGTTTTCACTCATTTAATAGTAACTTGTTGACAATTGTGTGATATGGATTATTTGGTTCCAGTGGATTTTTTTACAGTTTGATAAATTGTTTTTCAATTTGATAAATATTTCATCGAAAACCATGTGATATGTTAGGTTTGGGTCTAAAGGTGATTGAAAAACATACTCATGACATGTATAACCATGTGATTATTTCATAGTAACCTTTCACATAGGTTTTAAATAGAGAGTAGTGAACACACTATTAAAAATAAATTTTTCTTATCCATGATTCCAAATCATTTGGTATATATGAATTTCATAAAACCAGAAAATTACTCCAATACCCTTGGTCGCTTTGATCCAAATTTCACTCTAATATCTCATTATCCTGACCCATCCTTTTCTTAACACTCAAATAGGTTATCCCTTAGTTATCTTAGTGATTTTCTATTGATTAATGTGTATCTATTTAAGGTATGTTTAAATATCTTCTTCATTCTTCCTATATTATCTATATTTACACTCGATCTCTCATCCCCTTGATTTTATGGAACCCAAATGGGATGTAATGGGAAAATATATGGTATAATGTGTGGAATATATTATTTTTATTATGAATATAGATTTTTTAGGACTATATGTATTCATTTACGATAAATAATTTCAACGGAAAATATGTTTCCACTATTGGTGTTGTAGGTTTCTCTATAAAATAGTTATTTTTCATGGAACAATTTATAAATCTTTTTTTCCTTTTTTTTCTTTTAGGGGTAAATTTTTATTTAATATCTAGTATTATTGATTTATTAAATTGATTTTTTCCATGGAAAATGGTTTAAAATGTTTTTTTTCATTAAAAATAGATTAATACACTTCATATTCTTGATAAAATGCATCATTGATGATTTGGAGTATAAAATGAGGTTTCAATCATGGGAGTGGTGTTGATGTTATTGTTTTTATTAAATTGGGGTAATGATTCACATGAATTATTTATGAAAACATATCACATGGGAACCTTAGGAACATCATCTTATGGACATATGAAAACCTTAGTGTTTGGGGAACAACTAAGGGTTACAGGTGTGTTACTGATACAATATTGTTTGTTTTTTATATCAAAATATAAAAATTATATAGGATTAGAGTTTAATTTTTGTCTTAGATATGTCTTAGCATAGGGTAGAACCCAATTTTTTATGGGCTTATTCATGTTAGTGATGTTTCATGATTTGATTCCACATATGATTACATTTTGAGGTTATAAAAACTTTTCATTACATCAATTTATGTAATCATTCATATTTATTTTAATTTTATTATGGATTCAAATATGTATTTTCATGAAGGAAAATCAAATAATTTTTTATAAAAAATGTTTTCAAAAGAAACTATTTATAATTTTAATAAATCAGGTACTAATGGTTACATAGAAATTAGCATTGTATGGATTCATGGTGGTATACTATTAGGAATTTAACATACACCTTTTATATTACATTATTAATATACATAATTGTTTTTATATGATCCAATAAAAGGTAAGGTTGTCATGTTTCTAGATGAATTATCTTGGTTGATGTCTCTTCATGGTGATTTTTTAATATCATGTGGGATGGTCACATGGATGCTTTGTTTTGGTCTTGGACTTAAGTAGTTTTTGGGATTATATTTCAGCCTTTTTTTGTTCGGTCTCATGGTTTTTAACCCTTCCTCAATTATATAAAATTGATATATATCATTATATTATTATATATGATACATGATAAATTGTTATTTCATTTGTATACAAATCCAATGGTTGTATGGGTTGATACCTAGCTACTTTTCACCAATTCATGATGATCAAAAACACTCTTCTGAGGTGGTCGGCTCGCTTAGTTGACATGTCAAGTCTACCCCGGTTGGTTTTTTACAAAATCTCATCAATTGGATGGTTTATTGGTGGTTCATTTTATATCAGAATTACAAACATCTAGACTCAGGTAGTAATTATTGAAGGGTTCCTAGTCAACTCAAATCTATATCTAACATTCATATACCATGAGTGGTCAAGGATTCTCTCATAAAAATTCTAAGAATGATTTTTGGTCTATTTAAATGAACAATATTTATTTTATCTATTAGTTTCAACTATTTTCTTCAATCCCTGTTGTTTAAGTGATTTAATATGGATTCTTGATGTTTATATTTTAATTTGGAGATTTATTTCAATTCTAATAAGGAGTTACCACTTCTGTTCAATAGAAAATTCCTCTATAATGTTCTCTTTGATTCTAAGTGAAGGAACTATTGGATGAATCCCCTATAAAATCTATTCATTCAAAAAAAATTAGTGGAAATAGTAATCTAGGCTATGCAATCACAAGGTCAATATGGTCATGGAAACTGACTATTGATGGTGAATTATTCTTTGGATTTTAACAATAAAATAAATCCAACATTTATTGGTGACAATGAAACCAAAGAACTCGAAAGAATATTGTTAAAAATAGAACGTATATTCTATTTTTTGGTGCTATATTGGACTATATGTTTGGTAATTCAACTTATATTATTGATGTTTATATAATAAAGTGGTTAGATTCCATCATGCTAGCTAAATTACACAAGGAAATCACATAAACAACATTCAATATTTCCTTCAATAAGTAGTTATATCCAATGACATTTCATCTAGAAAAGGCTTTGGACTTTGTCACAATGGATCGTGGAGACCATTTAGTGATAGAGTATGATACATGTTTCACCATGTTATTTCATCTATCTCTGAAACATAGCACTAATGACTACATCAGGGCTAAATGGTTTCTGATGGGTCTGATGCTACATAATTGATTGAACATTTTGATCATGTTTTTAATGACCCTTATCGAAATATTTTATGATGTGGTTATAGATAATGTAGAGTTTTTTAGGAAAATATGTCTTAGTGGAGCATTTGTTATTATAGGTGTAGTTAGGTTGTGTAACCTATCCTGAAAAGTAATAATAATATTGGTTATTTATTTTTATTAGGATCTATTAAAGAGGGTTCTTCATGAATATATGAGGTAGGTTTCTTCCATTGTGTAGTACATAGCCATTAATACGCCTAATTGTATGGTAACAACCAATATCTTCCAGAATTGTGGAAAATATGGTCACCTTAAATGTTTTTTATAAGAGTTTAATATGGAAGTAGAGTTGGATACACCATACCTAAAGATCACATGATCAATTATATATAATGAATGGGTGGTGGATATGATTCCAATGTTAAAGGGGATAATCCAGCAATGAGGAAATCATAGATAGGGGTTCAGTTTGGATGCCTTTCTACAGTAGAGAATGCACCAGAGGAATATGAAGTGGGTATGCCTACTATAATATGTAAAATTTTAGGTACTTATTATATATTCCTAGATCTATTTGATACTTGAGCATCTCATTATTTTATATCATAAAACATTTCCAATGTGTTAGGATTATGCTTGAAGATTATGTCATTTTTATGGATCATTTTACACTCTTCTAATGGTGGAATGTGTAGGGTTTTAATATTTCCATGTATTAGGGTCTGAGCTCTTAATATGAGGTCATATGTAATTTCTTAGTTCTATAATATTAATATCATTTATATTTTAATTATAATGGATTAAGTGGTTTATTTTAAGTCTTGGGTTGATTGTGATCATTATAGCCTTATTTTACACCTCCTAATGGGGTTACTTGTGTCTTTCCGGGTGAG
This sequence comes from Viscum album, assembly GCA_963277665.1. NCBI lineage: Eukaryota > Viridiplantae > Streptophyta > Magnoliopsida > Santalales > Viscaceae > Viscum > Viscum album. The sequence goes on from OY728162.1 coordinate 828,747,435, forward strand.
TGGGATCCTATATCTCAGTGAGTAGGGAATCATTTTCCTCAGGTTAGAATGATCTCACGTCAATTTTTAGAGATGATCATTGGGTCCACTATTCATTAATAACATGGTAATCATTATACTATTATGAATTATTATCAAAAAGACATTCATAGTATCATTTTCTATGTCAATTCTCCAAATAAGAGTTTAGTTTACTACTGACCTACTTCTGGGGATGATCCTCATCTCCTCAACATTTAATAATATGACATCCACTAAGTAAAATAATATAAATGTTCATATTAAGGATCATAAGTCCAAAATATTTGTTTTTATGAGTGTCACAACTTGTGTTTCTTTGATTCTCTTCATAAATAATGTATATGGAAGCCACTAGTTGTTTACTGACTACCAAAAGTGTAATTAAATGACTATTCAGAAGGGGTACCATTTTCCCAAGATTGATGATATGTTTTATCAACATAGGGAATCTTGATAATTTTCATGTATTGATTTTTGATAGGGGTTCCATTAGTTGAGATTCTTCAAGGATGATATTATGAAGGCTACCTTCTAGAAAAGGTATAGATGTTTTGAGTATTTGGATATTCCATTTGTTCTTGTAAACACTCATGTGGTGATTACACATATGATGAACTATACCATTTATTTGATGTGGTACATCTTCATGGTTGTTATTGTGGATGATATTATGGTGATTTTAAATACTAAATAAGAACTCAGATATTATCTTGATATTGTTCTCAGAACTCTAAATGAACATAATATGTATTGAATGATTACTAAATTCCAGTTTTGGATGTGAAAAAATAGGTTTCTAGACCATGTTATATCTAATATAGGTATCTCAGAGAAAAATAAACATGTTCATTCAATGATTTCCTTGGATCAAAAAACAATGTGTTTGAAATTTATATCTTATTGGTTTTTTATGGTCATTATAGAAACTTCATTCCAAATTTATCTAAGATTCTATCTCATTAATTATAGTTTAATAATAAGGGAATTGTGTTTGAATGGAATTGAAATTCTCAATTATCATTTCTAAAAATTAAATTGAGGTTATCATTAAATATATTCTTACTCTTTTGTAATCGAGTTTTGGTTTCCACATATTTTTGATGCCTCATCTACATGATTAGGATGTGTTCTACTGTAAGGAAAATGGCAGTGAGATATTGATCTTACTGATTACACCCCTATGATAATAATTATTCTAACAATAATATTTAATTTTCTACCATGATACATGATCTAAATACTTGTAACCACTTTCTCATCATAGATAGTTTTACTATATATTTGTATTATAAATGATGGATGTATATTTCTTCCTATATATATCTAAACATATAGTAGAGATGTTTGGTTTAGTATCTTCAGAATTTTTATTTTGATATTTCATACACACCTAGATAATAGACTTTGGTAACTAATTCACTAATAAATAATTTAATGACATAGAATTAGAAGGAATCCTTGGAAGAATAATCTTTGATGATTTTATTAATTGATATTTTCTTTGACGTGGAAGAAGTTGATGGGAAGGAGTGCTTATCTCCTGTGAAAGATGATTCTTTCTTTGATTATCTGATTACTCTTGGACAATAAATAAACCCTTATTTTTATAATTTAAAATAAATACCCTATCCTAATGTGTCCTTTTGTTATTGTGCTCAATCTCTTTATGTTTTATTTATTTACGAGTTAGATTATCCATTCTAATAACATTGCGAAGTAAATTGATGGTTATTGTAAATTAATCTATTTTTTCCATAAACCATGCTAATCCAAATATAAATAATGATTTTTGATGTTGGTATTAATTGTTAGGGACGATATAATCAATTGGGTATTTTGTATCATGATTCCTTATCTAAAAAACTATTATGTTAGATCAAAAAAGTCTGGTTATTTTTTTTATTTCCATTACCAATTCTAGTATGTAAGTGGGATGAGATATCCATGGACTTAATTGTAGGATTACCATGTAATCCTATTGGGGGGAATATTATTTGGGTGATCATGGATTTAATTTCAAAATCTGCTCATTTTCATCGCATTAAGGAGACAACAAAGGTATAAGAGCTTAGGATAATATATATCAGAAGGATCAAAAAGATCAATGAAGTACCTTCTGTTATTATTTATAATAGTGATATGTTATTTAAATCTTATTTTTGGAAGGGTTTTTAAGAGGTTATAGGTTTCTAATTATAGTTAACCATAGTATATCATGCATAGACCGATGGATATACTAAGTTTTCCATTAGGATTATTTAGGATATTCTTCAGGGATGAATTATTTATTTTCATGGTTCATGGGAAATGAATCGGTCCTTAGTTGAGTTTCCCTATAAAATATTTAGAAATATTTGATTAATATATAACCCTTTGATGAATTTAATGGGTATCTTTGAAAATATAGGGTATGTTTGGAATATTTATCACAATAGCATTTGGTTGGACCGAATCAAGTTTTCTAGAGTAAGATGATTTTGGTGTTTATATAAAATATGTTAGAGATAGCATAGAGTCGAAATAATTCCTATGTTCACAATCGTCATTTCTTAATAGTGTTTGTAGTATGTGGTTGGGGTTTTCTCAAGGATTTACTTTATTTGGGAAATATTCATTTTAGAAGATATGGAATGTTGATAACATGGTTTATTGTAAAATTAAAAATTGATAAACACATTGGAAATGTGAGGTATTAGTTGGACTTACTATCTTACATGACAAAAATATGTGATGTGTTTCATTTTTTCTAACTAAGGAGGTATCAACTGAACCCTTCATAATTGATAGAAAGGCATGATGTTGATCTTAGTCCCATAACCTTAATGGAAGAGGTCCTAATTTAGATTATGGATCATCTGAATAATGCTTTGGGTGGAAAAGTGTTTCCCTGGATCCATATAATATGGAAGTGTGGATGGTATAGACACACAGTTTCAGAATATAATGAATTTATGATGTAGTAGTGTAATTTTTTATTTAATAGTTCATAATCATAAGATCATTATAGGTAAAGAAATTAGAATGGTTGGGAGAATTTTGACACCCTCTAAGTCACATGCATGTTATGTTTTGGGTTTTTTGTCACTATCTTAGTTCTAATGGTTTTTAGAAGTTAGATATCAATATTTTTTATTTTGGGGATATAAAGGTTTCGCACATGTCTTGTGAACAATTAGTTATAATATCGATATAATAATGATATATGGAATAGTTGGTTCCAATGAAATTTTGAATATTTATATCATGGTTTTTCTAATTGATAAATAATTATAGGAAAACCATGTGAGAGGATTGGTTTGGATATAGGGGACTCATCATGTCTTTCACAAAATTTTTATAATTATGAGAATATTACTAGGTAACCAGACACATCAGTTTTTAAGGTATAGTTATAATGAGGTGGTTAGTTCATGGATTTTCTAACCATGAATCCATATTTTGTGACTCATACAAATTTTATAATATTAGAAAAATACCCAGACACCATAAGTTTTTTTTAACCCAAATTGTATCATATTCTACCATTAGTTTGGCCCATTAGTTCCTTGACACTCTATAGAGTTATCCCCTTGTTATCATGGTGATTATCTATCTATTTTTGTGGATCTCTTCATGGTATGTTAGAATATGAACTCAATTCCTAACATTTTCTCTAGATCTACCCTCAAACTCTCCTCTCGTTAACTCGTTAAAACCCTATTATAGATTCACAACAAGATCAAAGGTTCTCGGTAAGGAATTAATTAATTTTCATATAGATCAAGTCTTGTGAGGAATGTATCTCTTAATTTCCAATCAATTTTTTTTAAGGGAGAATATGTTTCTTCCATTGGTGAAATAGGTGTCTCTAGATAATGGTTATTTCTCGTTGAACAAATTATAATTTTATTGTTTTCCTTTGGATTGGATTATGGAAATGTTTGGTTTGATATTAATCAGGTTTAATTTATACAGTTGTATCATTATTGGCATGGAAAATGGTTTAAAATGTGTTTTATTTATAAATATTTTTACACACTTCATGTTTTTTATGAAATCCCTCAAATATGGTTTTTACTCTGAAATGGTTATTCACGAATGGAAGCTAAAATATATTTCGTGTAGAGGTTTATCATAAAATTATGGGCATGATTTACTTAAACTTCGTGAGAAAATAGTGGACATGGGGACTTCATGTGTATCATTTTATAGACATATGAAAACCATAGTAAGTGTGTCACCACTAGGGGTTATGGTTATGGTACTGATATATTTTGGAAGGAATCAGTATCACTATGATTCATATTATTTCATCTTATTGTTACATGTGTGTCCTTGTTACATATTCTCATAGGATAGATCCCAATTATTCTTTGTTTTATTCATGACAGTGATGTTTCATCCTTTAAATGCTTATATGTTTCTCTTCTGAGATATAAAGGATCTTGATTAATTCAATCTATGTTATCTTTCATTTTTATTTCCATATTCTTAGAAAATTTAATATGGATTGTTTTAATGGAAAACCAAAGGTCGTTTTATGATATTTTTTTCAAATAAAATCCTTAATAAAACCTATTTTGTATTGAATCTAGAACTAATGGTTTCATTTTGATAGTCTTCGTATATATTCATGGTGGTATCCTACTGGGTTTTTCCCTCATACCTTGCATATTCCTCTGGGTGTATGCAAACAATGTTTTGTATGATCCAGATAAAGGAAAGGTTACCATGTATTCTTATAACATATCTTATTCAATTTCACATCATCGTGGTTTTATATAGTTGTGGAGGATAGTCACATAGAGATTATGTTTTAGTCTATGATTTATGTTGTTTCTGGAATTAGAATTTTGGATTGTTATGTTATGTAACATGTTTTTATAATTCTTATTCCATGAAACAATATAGTTTTTTTAAAGTATCTTGTTATATATGAGACATGTTGTGTTGTTTTTAGGGTGAAATCGTTCCCATTTTTTATGGGTTGATATCCAGGTGTGTGTTTCCAACTAATGGTGATCTGAAAAGTGCTTGAGTCCTTGTGGAAGGAAATCCTGGGTGACGTGCCAGCTATACCTCGGTTGGTTCATTATATAAATATATTTTATGGTTGAAAGAAAAAAAATCATATTTTTAAATTTAAAGCATTAAAATATCTTATCTGATATTACTATCAGGATTTATTACCTAAAATAATCAATATATTAAAAAAGATACAAGGATTCATTAAATGATCAAAAATATATATTCAATCATGGAATGATTAGTTTTCCATATGTCTAAAAGAGTATAGTCGGAGTATCGTAGTTTTCTATGTGATATATATTGATAACATATGGAAAAAAGAGAAGTATTATTGTTCATTAAGGATTCGTTAAAAATATTTCCTCATGCATGACTTAAAGTAACAACCCATGTTTAGGGAAAAAGATTTACTTAAATTGATCTATGGATTTCGTGGAATAATTCCGCATTCATAAATTGAAAAGGTATTGAAAAATAAAATTTGAATCAATTGGGTGATAATTTTTTAAAATTTCACTTGTCATAAATCATTCCATGGTGATGTGTCAAAATAAATATGAGGAGATTAAGAAACAAAATAAAACTACATATCCATTTGTGATAGAATTATCACATATGATATATTATATTTTATATTTTATATTTCTTATGTTTAAATCATGGTAAAAAATTTCAAACAAAATCCATGAGAATTCCATTGATCGGTAATTAAAACTATAAAATAGTACATAAGAAGTACAATAGACATGTTTATGGTACGTATGAAATAATTATAGGACGCTATCATGGGGTATAATGACTACGCTCCAAATACAACAATATGATATTGTATTATAGTTATGAAAATTAATTGTGAAATAAAATATCATTATAGATTGGGGTCACCAATTTTATAGAATCTAAGTATATTACATTTTCTAAAAAAGTTAATAAAGTAGTATAATTATGTATCTTTATCCTAGATCATGAAATTATAACAGGGAAATATATTTTTTTATGATATATATTATAATAATATTATAGTAGTGATACTGTAAAATGAACTCCAAGTTATGATAATCGTCTCGAGTTATATAATTTTGAGATATCATTTCTTTAGGTATTTTATATAAGAGGGTGATGTTGCAATTAGTGAACTAAACATATGAAAACATTTTATACCGAATTACTAATAATATATCTTAGTAGAAAAAATATTTCTCATGGGAGAGTTAATTTATTGTGAATAGTTAATATTTAGTTGTAGTGAAAGTGGGTGTATTATTAACTTATTTACCTTTACCCAACAACAAAATAAAAAAATTTATTACTATGTAATGCATAGTGTATTATATATGCATAATTTATATATACTATACGAACAACACATGTTTTTGTGTAATAGATATGGTAATGAACATATATTACATGTTTTATAAAATATTTATAGAAAAAAATATCCATAATGATAACCCCATCAATACATTAGAGTAATACTAGACATATAACATATTATATAGATTCAAAAATATAATGGGACAATGATGATGTATGACTTTCACTTGTTAGGAAATCATAACACAAAATGAGAAATGGATTAAAGAAGCGGTTTAAAACAACAATAATTGGTTCTCTTAATTTTATCAAACCACTCTGTTAAACTAAGACACATATTAATTAAAAGTAGTTTTTTAAAAATTGTGGTCTTCGAGAAAATAGATGAATATATAAATCATTTCTATAATAAATGCTGAAATAGAAAATAATTAATTTATAAAATTATTATGGGTAGTTATAACTATTGTGGAAATATTTCCTTGGGGTTATCTAAATTATATATATTTTAATATATTAATGGCCTTTATAACAACTATGAATATATTTTAGGATGGTTTAGTAGTTCATACCATAAATTGGACATGGGTTAGTAGTAGGTAGTGGGGGTTAAAACCAATTCTAAATAAATAGGAACTATTTTTTATTTCACAGTGGTTTAAAAAAAATTTATAAATAAAAAAAAATTAAATAGGGAGTAAGGAAGATCTATATACACTACTACCATTAATATAAAGTGCAGATATATCTATAACATATTGTAATTTTTACATTAAATAGTTAAAAAACAAAAAAAATATTCTGTTAGTTATAATAATTATATAAGGAAACATTTTAGATATTTAAATATATTTTTATCAGTGAAATACTACAAAAGATGTATATATATGTTTTACAAGAAAATATACACACATTAATAGAGGGATCCAAAATCAACTCTATCCCCAAAAGTTAGGTTGGATTCCCCCAAATGAGGCACACTACTCAGTGTTCCTATCGAATAATATTCTCAAGCACATATGATTCCTATGTTAAATAAAATTTGAAATATAAATTAGTTTTATTTACATATTGTGTACTGATTATAAATATTTAAAATTTTCATAATAATATAAATGTATTAATATAAATGTACCATATTTAGAACCACCCATATCAAGGTTAAAATTTCATGATTATTTCTCTTTTTTCCTTCCCTGAAATAGATATGAAAAATAATTAGACATACATTTGATATAAATTTAAAATAAATTACACTATAATTATTAATTTTGATTTATATTAACTTGTTTATAAAAAAAATATAATACTTATATGTGATTATAATGTGATTATAATGTTACTCCAATCATGACATAATATTGAAATAGAAATCATGTTACAAGCTAATTTACCAAATATATACTCGTACATTCCTCTAGCATCACCTGCAAGAACCCAAAATATGTCAAATGGAAGAATAATTATACATATGTAAAAAAATATTCCTTCACATTATATTTTTCATACCAATTATGGTAACACTCTAATACCTCATGATGGTGACTCTGACTCCATATTATCAGTCTACGACCACTCCAAAAAAAACAATCTAATACCCCTAACATCCTTCAATCAAAATACATCATTATAGTGTTATTTTCAAAAATACCGTAGGATTGGATATTTACGAGTACATATTGATAATCATAAATTAAAATTAATTTATGGTAGATATAAAACTATTTTGAGAAATATTATAATACCTATGTCTATAGTTTCAAACTATATTTTAATTTTAATTTTTTACTAGAATTTGTAACAAATATCTAAAATTGATAGTTTTATTTGGAATTGAGATATTATATTGACATATTATCCTATGTTATGTAATTTATGTTGACATATTTTGTATAATTATTAGTGTGTAATATTAAAAGGGTGTTTAGTGTGGTAATTAGTATTTAGTTGATGATAACGGTGCTATATAATATGGTAAGTGAAACCATATTGTGTAGACATCCATAAGGTATAGTGAATTAGGAAAAATATTTATTACGATGTTATGAGTGTTATTTTGTTAAGTAGTGGTGTGTTTTGGATATTATTTGTAAAATTATTTGAGTCAGGTATTGAAAATAGAATATCAGTGTAATGAAACTAAGAAGCATACCTAATGAAGGTGGTCGAATATCATATGGGTCGAATGTCATAATATTTGTTAAAGACATCATGTTATCACCAAATTGTATGGTTTTTGGCATATGTGCCTCAAAAAATGAATATAAAACAAGTTATAACATGATATAAAATATAAAAGAAGAAAAATAGTTTTAAAATTATGTATAAATAGTAAATTAATTGACATATTTAAAATAAACAAATAATATATAAACTGAAGTAGTACTATGAGTACAATAAATTGATTCATTGTTGGATATTTTATTTTCATCCTATGTAATTAACATGATTTCATCATCTTCACCCTCCCTTACAAGACCAGCTACTTAAATATCATTATAGAAAGATAGATTTATCTTTTTTGATGATATTTTTCATTTTCATAAAAAATTATTCAACTTTTTCACCCTTATCAAAATTTTCTCTTGTCTTGATATGTACTACAAAACTCCCCCTTATCGACTCTATTATCCACATTCAATAAAAGTTTAGCATATTAAACAAAATTATATGGATCATTTTCTAAATGCTCTACTATATTGATTAATAGAGATAAGATAACATAATTAAATATTATAGAATAATTCCTTATTCCCCATTAAAAATAAACTGACTTGAATTTAAATATCAGAACTCAAAATTTCCCATGATAATTTCATTCAATAATGTAAATCAAAATTCTATAGTATACCAACCTTGATAATTATATGAATATTCCACAATTTTTTAAAACAACATCATTCAAAACAATATAAAACATAGAGCCAGTAATATTATAATCATAAAATATCCTACACTTATTTAAAGTTCCTCAATACAAATATTTCCAAACATCAACCACTATTGCTCGATTACCAATAATCATGATCTATATTTATAAATATAAAATATTTTTAAATACATAAGATAATTTTATTGAAATATTATGAATATAAAATTGATTATGATCTTAGAAGATGTGAAAAAAATTCACTAATGTATTTTTAAATGGATTTTATTATATCCTTATCTATTAGTGTTCAAATTCAAATTAATATCTTTGTTTTCATATTCATTTCATAAAGAAATGATTTACAATATCCCTATTGAGAAGAAAATATCTATGTACTAATATTGTATATATTTGTGTCAATGAAATAATGGATATTTTCATAGAAAGTTGATGAAATATTGGATTATTTTATGAAATGTTGTAGGACTATAATTGATTTGTATTATTAGATATATGCATAACTCAACTGAATAATGTTTCAATATTATCTAAAAACCTTAAAAAAGGTATGACTCCATTCAACTATATAAACATCAACAATGGAGCCATATTATTGAGTTTTTGTAAAGACCCGTAAAATTCAAGGGAAATTTTTTCTTAATTTTCATTGGAATTTTACAAGAACGCAGTTTCTGACGGCACCTGATTCTGAGGCCCGGTGTGCCCGGAATCAATTTCCGAAGTTTGGCTCGGGTACGTTCAGTGAACGAACGAGCGGGAATTTCTAACTTTTGAACCAGTGCTCAGAATCAAATTCTGAGGGCACCGATGAACTCGCAACGCCGGTAATCGCTTAAGGTAGCCTTTACCGTAGTTGCGTTTGTGCGGAAGAAGAAGTTAATTAATGGGGTTTAATTAAGAAGTAAATAAAATTGTTGGATCAATTTTATTTCATATCAAGGTGGTTATTTTCTCCCATGGGAAGTTGGTGGAGGGGCCCACATCCACCCAACTTCCCATGTGTGGATAATTGAAAGAGTGGGGTCCACACGAGCCCCCCCCCCCACCTTTTCAAATTCCTTAACTCCCTAACTCCTCTTAACCCTTCATTTCCTTAACTCCCCATTAACTCACTTTCATTAATTTTTGACAACTTGTTATAATTAATAAAGTGAGTTACTGAATTTCAAACTCTTGAAATTCAAATGGTTAGGTTGTGTTAATAAATTAAGACTTGGTCTTATTTTATTATTGTTAGAGTTTTTGCCACCTTGAGAGGATTGGGAAGCGTGAAGTCTTCTTCTTCTTCATCTTCGACGAAGAACGCGAAGAACACCGTTCTTCAACGAAGAACATCTCCGCCGAAGAACGCGAAGTCTACTTCCAATGATGTTTCCTCTTCGAACGCACCTCGACGATAACGGAATCAAAGTTCGTTTCCCGCGACGCCCGACCTCCGCGACGCTCGTCTTCCACGACTCGATTATCATGCACCGTTCCTGAACTGAGGTAGGGGTTTGTTGTGAAACAATTTATATTCCCGTGATTGTTTTTTTTAATAAAGAACCTGGTTTCATAAGAACAATTTTAATTTATTAAAATTGTTATTTGTTTTGTTTTCTATGTGTGGATAATTCTTCCCTATTGTTATCGCCTAAAGCGGAGGGTGCGGGCCAAATGAACACGGCCCGATAACCCTCCACAGTTCTTCGTTGTTGTGCGGATTTGGCGGGTGATGAAAAAACGTGCCGCAAGGGAGATTTGATGTTTTCATAGTGAAGAATGGGACCCGAGAGGAGCAGCGGCACAGACGGGAACAGAATTGGACCACCGGAGCGACTCCGATGGCCCGTGGAAGCCACCGGCGGCGCCCCGGCGCGCCCGCGGACCCCCGGCCGCGCGGGTCCGGCGCACACAGGATGCGGCTTTGCCGCGTCCGTTGACTAGGGCGGCCCCCCGTGGGGGCCGCGGAGTTGTCACGCGGGGGAAGCGTGCCCCCCGCGTTGCGCGGCCGCTCGGCCGAGCCGAGCTGGGTCGGCCGGGCCGGGCCGGGCCGCACCCTGGCCGGACCAGACTGGGTCCAGCCAGGTCGGACCGGTTCGCTTTGATCCAGTTTGGCCGACCCAGGGGGGTTCGGGCCGGGTCGGCCCGGGCCCAGACCCCCCGTCTTCGGACCATTTTCGGGATTTTGCCAGTAACGTGAGCTACGGGCCTCCGAATGATACGCCGTCAGCGGCACCGTGATCCTTGGATCTAGACGGTCATTTCGGTATACTGCACTCAAGGTTTTGGAATACTTTGAGTTCGGCCGGGTTGGTTCGTACACGAAGCCAACCGGGCCCTCGGAGCGGAAACCCTCATATCTTGATCTTCGGATGTCTAATTGATGTGACTTCGACTTTGTTGTTTTCCTCTAAGTGAGACGGATCTTTTGGAATACTGCGCCCGAGGTTTGGACGCAGGTGGAGTACGGTCGGGTTGGTTTAGCCTTAGAAACCAACCGGGCTCCTGGGACGGAAAAGCCAAAAACACGCAGACCGGGCGTCCTATTGAAGCGCCGTCTGCGACGTGAAGTTCCTGTTGACGATACAGAAATTTTGGATACATCAACTCTGGACCTTGTGTCAGTTGATGTATCAGCCTCTCGGCTCGTGGAGCGGACCCTCCCGAATGATCTTGCTGTGTGCGGGAACCCTAGTGCTGGCTGCGACTTCGACGACGACGACTGTGCAGAGATCCTCAGTGGACTGCGACGATGAAGAGAGCTGGTCTTGTATCCTATGTGGGTCCCAGCTGTGCTGGTCTGGTATCCTATGTGGGTCCCATCTTAGATGATTCAGTGCTTGTCTTGTATCCTATGTGGTCCCAGCATAGATGAATCAATGAAGAGTGCTGGTCTTGCATCCTTTGTGGGTCCCAGCTGTACTGGTCTTGAATCCTATGTGGGTCCTAGCATCGATGATTCAGTGTTGGTCTTGTATTCTATGTGGGTCCCAACATAGATGAATCAATGAAGAGTGCTGTTCTTGTATCCTATGTGGGTCCCAACTGTGCTGGTCTTGTATCCTATGTGGGTCCTAGCTTAGACGATTCAGTGCTGGTCTTGTATCCTATGTGGGTCCCATCATAGATGAATCAAGGAAGAGTGCTGGTCTTGTATCCTATGTGGGTCCCAGTTGTGCTGGTCTTGTATCCTATGTGGGTCCCAACTTAGATGATTCAGTGCTGGTCTTGTATACTATGTGGGTCCCAGCATAGATGAATCAATGAAGACAGCTAGTCTTGTATCGTCAGTGGGTCCCAGCATAGATGATTCAGTATCTATATCTGATCATCCCTTTCACCTTTTCGACAAAGTATATCTGTGTGAGCTGAATCCTGTGTTACTATCCTTTGTGGATTGTGTTGAACTATCCTGTGTGGATTTACTGTTTACTTTCCTTTGTGGATTGTGTTGAGCTATCCTTTGTGGATTACTTTTTCTCTCCTTTTTGGATTATGTTGAACTATCCTATGTGGATTTACTGTTTCCTCTCCTTTTTGGATTGTGTTGAACTATCCTGTGTGTATTTACTGTTTACGTTCCTTTGTGGATTGTGTTGAGCTATCCTTTGTGGATTACTTTTTCTCTCATTCGTGGATTGTGTTGTGCTATTCTGTGTGAGTATACGTTTTGTTTTCCAGTGTGGACTGGGTTGTGCTTGGGCTCGGATGATGGAGCTGAACAGGAATTGATGACTTAGGTATATGTATGGGCATATACCTAAGCAGTGTCGGTTGTTACTTCGTGATTGTATCTTTCCTTTGTGGTTTATCCTTTGTGGATTTTGGGAGACCTTCGGGGGTCTCGGGGTCCCTTCTGAGTAGCTTTTACACACCCCTGCACAGGCTATGCCCGCACTTCATTGTGTTGGTTGCAGACGATGGACAATGCTGATCGTGGTGGAGGCTTTCGGAGCAGGACGGTACCTGGAGGTGGATTACTAGGCGGGACGTACTCGGAGCGGACGGCTGGACTGAGGAGCTGTGGAGGCTATCTGTGCTCACCCTTCAGGTGGGACTTCCAGAGGATGGCTCGACGCTGTGGCTTTTCTTTTCAGTTGTTGTTTTTCCCTTTCAGTTGTACTTTACAGTTGGGCTTGTATTTCCGGCCCCTTTTACTTTCAGCACAGCTTGTTACAGTTTTTACTTAGTGTTTACTCTTTCCTCTTGCTTACTCTGTGATGGTTGTTTACTTTACAAAGGCAATGCCTTCCCTATTTATCGGGATTTTCGCCTTGGTGCTAGTCGCCAGCCCCTGGCCTATGGAAGGCGGGTTTGGGGTAGTCACGACACGGGCCCCGAGGACGGGTCGTGACAAATTGGTATCAGAGGAGTTCGGTACTACCACAAACTCTGATCTTTATTCTGTATGAAGCAATAGTGTTCAGCGTATTGGATGTGGTTATCAGTCCAGGGAGTCCAGTGTTGGTGCGGCAGCCGACGTATCCATACACCAGGACCCTGACTTCTGATTTCCGACTTAATGCACGAAAACATTGATTGCATGTATGTTAAAGTTTTCTTTGGGATTACTTGTGTCAGCTCACCAGGTATATTTTTCTGACAGTGGCGCACCTGTTTCCTTTTCAGGATGGCCCCACGACGGCAGCCAGCTAGGGTTCTGAGAGTTGACTATGACGATAGCCCACCAAGCGATGAGGCCTCGGTGCATGGCCCTTTGTCAGCAGTGGCACCGGCGGTAGCTCTACTCGCCGATCCACCGATTCTTCCACCATCAGCTGCTGACGATGCACATCGCCTCAGTGCACTGCATGAATTCCAGCACCAGCGACCGCCCAGGTTCCGCAGGGAGACGGACCCCCAGGCAGCCGAGGACTGGCTGGAGTCAGTGGTGAGAGTTTTCGGGTTAGTGAGGACACCAGCAGACCTCATGGTGATCCTCATAGTGAGCCTCCAGCATGCGGCAGCAGGCAAATGGTGGAGCATGATGCTCCAGGTGCACGATGAGACATCTCTCCTCTGGACGGACTTTGAGAGCATCTTCTGCTCGGAGTTCGTCCCAGCCACCCTCCGTGCGGTGCACATCAAAGAGCTGCTACAGCTACAGTAGGGAAGCATGACAGTGGACCAGTACTCGGCAAGATTTACTGATCTCTCGCGCTACTCCAAATATATGGTACGAGACCTGTTCTTCCGGGCCCGGACCTTCGAGCAAGGACTGAGGCACGATTTCAGGGCTTCAATGATCTCCCTCAACATTCCGACGTAGGAAGAGGTGTTGGAGAGAGCCCTTCTAGTGGAGAGTTTTCTCACCGAGCTGGTTCCAGTGATAGGGCCCTCCGCAGGACGTCCCGTAGCAGGGTCTTCTGTAGTTGGCAGTAGACAGGTGTCGTAGAGGTCCAAACGGGCCAGACCATCAGATGGGCAGTCACTTGATGATGATTCGGTTGTGCGGGGCACACGAAGGAGATCCAGCTACACGAGGGGTAGGCATTGCTACGCATGCGGCGGGCAGGGTCACATGGCTCGAGACTGCCCGGCTCGTCTTACAGATGAGCTGCAGGTGGTAGAGGGACCTCCCAGACAGAGGTTCAGCCATGGAGGTCTGTAGGGTGCGGGCAGGCAAGGCAGAGGAGCTGGCCGAGCAGCAGGTGGTGGACAATGCTTCGCGGTGTTGCCAACACCACCAGCAGGAGGTCCACCCCGACCGCAGGGAGCTGGTGGACTTGGGAGACCTCAGCTTCAGGCAGCTGAGGCCTACGATCATGGAGATCCGAGAGCAGATGAACAAGAGCGGGACTAGCTCCAGACCTGGAGACTTTTGTTTATGCTGCTTCAAGCGTTGTTTATGTTTGATTGTAGATGTTTTCTGTCTTTTTACTTTGAGCTGCAGTAATAAAATACACTTTTCTTGTGGTGTTTACCTTCCTGTCCTCTCTTTTAGTTGTTACTAAGAGGTTCCGGTTTAAAAACCGTTGACTTGACCCTCACTTTGAGATACCTACTGGAGGAGACCTAGTGACCACACACTGATGCCGATAGTGTGACTCAACCCTTAGAGGCGAGAGTAATGGTTGGATATCTTGGTAGTAGCGTCGAGGCCTTACGACGTCATCCTTTCTATGGGTTTGTATCATCCATGACGGGAATGACTGTATTAGGCGAAGAATGTGGTTCATCCAGGGGATGATACCAGATTTCTCTTCATAGCAAAGAAGAAATCACAGTAGCTCGTGTAGGACCAGAAAGGTCCAAGTCATCCAAGAGAGGATGAGGACAGCTAAGATCCGGAAAATGTCTTATGCAGCCAAGAGGCGGAGACCACTAGAGTTTGAGGATGGTGACCACGTTTCCTTACGGGTCACACCTCGACGTGAGTTACAGAGATTTGGCCAAGGTGGAAAGTTGTCTCCACGCTTCATCAGACCATTCCAGGTCCTCAGCAGGATTGGCGAGGTGGCTTATCATATGGCTCTACCACCTCAGTTGCACCGGGTGCATGACGTCTTCCACGTATCTCAGCTGAGGAGATACATGCACGACCCGACGCATATCATTGACCATGGGGAGATTGACGTCGATGATGGGGTGACTTTTGCGGAGGTCCCAGTGGAGATCGAGGATCGACAGGAGCGGGTCCTATGTGGACGGTCGATTCCTCTAGTGCGCATCAGATGGCAGCACGGGAACCTCCAGGAGAGCACTTGGTAGCGGGAGGCTCAGATGCATGCTCAGTACCCACATTTGTTTCCCTAATTATGATGTATCTTTACGGGGACGTAAATCCCTGAGGTGAGAGTAATGTAAAGACCCGTAAAATTAAAGGGAAATTTTTTCTTAGTTTTCTTTGTAATTTTACATGAACTCAGTTTCTGACGGAACCTGATTCCGAGGCCCGGTGTGCCCGGAATCAATTTTCGATGTTTGGCTCGGGTACGTTCAGTGTACGAATGAGCGGGAATTTCTAACTTTTGAACCGGTTCTAGGAATCGAATTCCGAGGGCACCGATGAACTCACAACGCCAGTAATCGCTTAAGGGAGCCTTTACCGTAGTTGCGTTTGTGAGGAAGAAGAAGTTAATTAATGGGGTTTAATTAATAAGTAAATAAAATTGTTGGATCAATTTTATTTCATATCAAGGTGGTTATTTTCTCCCATGGGAAGTTGGTGGTGGGGCCCAAATCCACCCAACGTCCCATTTGTGGATAATTGAAAGAGTGGGGCCCACACGAGCCTCCCCCCCCCACCTTTTCAAATTCCATAACTCCCTAACTCCTCTTAACCCTTTACTTTCCTAACTCCCCATTAACTCACTTTCATTAATTTTTGAAAACATGTTATAGTTAGTAAAGTGAGGTACTGAATTTCAAACTCTTGAAATTAAAATGGTTAGGTTGTGTTAATAAATTAAGACTTGGTCTTATTTTATTATTATTAGAGTTTTTTCCACCTTGAGAGGATTGGGAAGCGTGAAGTCTTCTTCTTCTTCAACTTCGACGAAGAACATGAAGAACATCGTTCTTCAATGAAGAACATTTCCGCCTATGAACGCGACGTCTACTTCCAACGATGTTTCCTCTTCGAACGCACCTCGACGACAACGGAATCGACGTTTGTTTCCCGCGATGCTGGACCTCCGCAATGCTCGTCTTCTGCGGCTCGATTTTCGTGCACCGTTCCTGAACCAAGGTAGGGGTTTGTTGTGAAACAATTTATATTCCTGTGATTGTTTATTTTAAAATAAAGAACCCGGTTTCATAAGAACAATTTTAATTTATTAAAATTGATATTTGTTATGTTTTCTATGTGTAGATTATTCTTCCCGATTGTTATCGCCTAATGCGGAGGGTGCGGGCCAAACGAACACAACCCGATAACCCTCCGCAGTTCTTCGTTGTTGTGCAGGTTTGGCGGGCGACGACAAAAAGTGCCGCAAGGGCGATTTGATGTTTCCAAAGTGAAAAACGAGACCCGGGAGGAGCAATGGCGCAAACGGGAACGGAATCGGACCACCGGAGCGACTCCGGGGGCCCGCGGAAGCCCCCAGCGGCGCCCCGGCACGCCGCCGGAGGGAGCCGCTGCGGCTGAAGCCGCAGCGGCAGCAGCGGCACAAGCGGACCCGCGGCCGCCCGGGTCTGGTGCACACAGGACGCGGCATTGCCGCGTCCATTGACCAGGGCGGCCCCCCGCAGGGGTCGCGGAGTTGTCACGCGGGGGCAGCGTGCCCCCCTCGTTGCTCGACCGCTCGGTCGAGCCGAGCCGGGCCGGCCGGCCGGGCCGCGCCCTGGCTGGACCGGACCGCGTCCAGCCGGGTCGGACCGGTTCGGGTCGACCCGGTTCGGCCGACCCAGGGGGGGTCGGGCCGGGTCGGCCCGGGCCCAGACCCCCCGTCTTCGGACCATTTTTGGTATTTTTCCCATAACTTGAGCTAAGGGCCTCCGAATGACGCGCCGTCAACGGAAACACGATCCTTGGATCTAGACGGTCGTTTCGGTATACTTCACCCAAGGTTTCAGAATACTTTGAGTTCGGCCAGGTTGGTTCGTACACGAAGCCAACTGGGCCCTCGGAGCGGAAACGCTCATATCTTGAGCTTCGGACGTCCGATTGACGTGCCATTGACTTTGTTGTGTTCCTCTAAGTGAGACGGATATTTTGGCATACTCCGCCCGAGGTTTGGACGCAGCTGGACTACGGTCGGGTTGGTTTTTCCTTAGAAACCAACCGGGCCCCTGGGACGGAAAAGCCAAAAACTCTTAGACCGGGCGTCCGATTGACGCGCCGTCTGCGACGTGCAGTCCCTGTTGACGATACTGAACTTTTGGATACATCAAATCTGGACCTTGTGTCAGTTGATGTATCAGCCTCTCGGCTCGTGGAGCGGACCCTCCCAAACGAGCTTGCTGTGTGCAGCAACCCTAGTGCTGGCTGCGACTTCGACGACGATGATTGTGTAGAGATCCTTAGTGGACTGCGATGATGAAGAGAGTTGGTCTTGTATCCAATGTGGGTCCCAGCTGTGCTGGTCTTGTACCATATGTGGGTCCCAGCTTAGATGATTCAGTGCTGGTCTTGTATCTTATGTGGGTCCCACCATAGATGAATCAATGAAGAGTGCTGGTCTTGTATCCTATGTGGGTCCCAGCTGTGCTGGTCTTGTATCCTATGTGGGTCCTAGCTTATATGATTCAGTGCTTGTCTTGTATCCTATGTGGGTCCCAGCATATATGAATCAATGAAGAGTGCTAGCCTTGTATCCTATGTGGGTCCCAGCTGTGCTGGTCTGGTATCTTATGTGGGTCCTAGCTTAGATGATTCAGTGCTGGTCTTGTATCCTATGTGGGTCCCAGTTGTGCTGGACTTGTATCCTATGTGGGTCCCAGCTTAGATGATTCAGTGCTGGTCTTCTATCCTATGTGGGTTCCAGCATAGATGAATCAATGAAGACAGCTGGTCATGTATCCTCAGTGGGTCCCTACTTAGATGATTCGGTATCTATATCTGATCATCCCTTTCAACTTTTCGACGAAGTATATCTGTGTGAGCTAAATCATGTGTTACTATCCTTTGTGTATTGTGTTGAACTATCCTGTGTGGATTTACTGTTTACATTCCTTTGTGGATTGTGTTGAGATATCCTTTGTGGATTACTTTTTCTCTCCTTTGTGGATTGTGTTGAACTATCCTATGTGGATTTACTGTTTACTCTCCTTTGTGGATTGTGTTGAACGTTCCTATGTGGATTTACTATTTACTTTCATTTGTGGATTGTGTTGATCTATCCTTTGTGGATTTCTTGTGCTCTCCTTCGTGGATTGTGTTGTGCTATTCTCTGTGAGTATACGTTTTGTTTTCCTGTGTGGACTGGGTTGTTCTTGGGCTCGGATGTTGGAGTTGAACGGGAATTGATGACTTAGCTATATGTATGGGCATATACCTAAGAAGTGTCGGTTGTTACTTCGTGATTGTATCTTTCCTTTGTGGTTTATCCTTTGTGGATTTCAGGAGACCTTCAGGGGGCTCGGGGTCCCTACTGAGTAGCTTATATTCACCCCTGCACGGGCTATGCCCGCACTTCGTTGTGTTGGTTGCAGATGACAGACAACGCTGATCGTTGTGGAGGCTTGCGGAGTAGGACGGTACCTTGAGGTGGACCACTAGGCGGGACATACTCGGAGCGGACGGCTAGACCGAGGAGCTGTGGAGGCTATCTGAGCTCGCCCTTCAGGTGGGACTTCCAGAGGACGGCTCGACGCTGCAGCTTTTCTTTTCAATTTTTGTTTTTCCCTTTCAGTTTTACTTTACAGTTGGGCTTGTATTTCCGGCCCCTTTTACTTTCATCACAGCTTGTTACAGTTTTTACTTGGTGTTTACTCATTCTGCTTTCTTACTCTGTGATGGTTGTTTACTTTACAAAGGAAATGCCTTCCCTGTTTATCGGGATTTACGCCTTGGTGCTAGTTGCCAGCCCCTGGCCTATGGAAGGCGGGCTTGGGGTAGTCACGACACGGGCCCCGAGGATGGGTCGTGATAGTTTTATATCTCTTAAAAGACAACAAATGACCTAAATACCTAATCAAAAAAAGTAACATACCATAATAAACCAAATATGTAATGAGTATGAATATTTTAATGTTGTAATGATTAATAAATAAGATGAAAATACCACCCTATTGTATACATCAATCGATAAATAAATGGTCATGTAGCTCTAACTTCCTCAACCAAATGCATACTAAGATGAACCATCAGAGTAAAAAATTATAGAGGGAATATAATATCCAAATTACAAAAAATCAATTTAAATTTTTCTTGATGTTTTTCATGCTCAATGGGGTTTAATTTTATCGCACAAATATATTTTGGGAATATGAAAAAATCAATTACTACTGCTATTATATTATCAGGTAACAGTTTATACAATACCAAAGGTATATCATTATCTATAAAATTATGTGATTCGTCACTTTTAAGACAATATAATATATAATAATTTTGATTAAATGCATATCAATATGTTACTTGAGTATCAATGAGGGTCATTCGCATTTTTTAGTGTTAAATGGAAAACATATTTTAATTAAATAAAATTTTACCTAATCATTCAATATTATTAAAACCAAATATTCCTATAAATTCGTTTCATTAAGCATAAAATCAGGATTATGATGTAATAATTGAAATTCCCAATAAGGTGGTTTGAAAAAGATACTTATTTTCTTCAATTTTTTTACCAACTACATCTAACTAGATGTAACTCTTTTTTGAGAAATGTTCAACTTATACACTTTACTAAATTGTTGATGAAAAATTAATAATTGTGACGTGAAATTTGAACCTGATAACAAATTTTGGTGGAGGCCTCAAATAATTTGATTCATCGATTCATGACTTATTAATATGATATCTATGATATACATCTAATAATTTATGATGACACAAGAAAAACCAATTTCTTATATTTTCTATAATTCTAGAGATGAATTCAAAGATACAAACTGGGCATTCCTAGATAGTGTGAGTTTTCAAACTACAAATTTTCCTAATCCTAGTAAATCAGTATTCTTCTACATTTGAGCAACCAATACTTTGAACATTTTTATTTTTTATGTATAAAATGTATCTGCTACATTTTCCTATAACTCATGAAATTATTTTATACGTGGTTGAAGGTATATATTGATGTAATTTCAAGGAAATTTTTTCATGGAATTATCATAAACTAAATGAATTTTTTTTCCATACACATTATCTTAAGAAGATTGTAAGAGATAGAACTAACTAAAAATATATTATTGGTTGTACACAGAGTCCTGAATAGATAAAATCAATTTGAATAAAATACCAAACACACTTTACTAGGCTATAAATATAAATTTTTATATGAATAATAATATTATTTAGATCTTTTAAAATCAATTGGATGACATGTAAACATATCATTATTATTTTACATGGAATGATACTTAATTTTTATTATAGTATAAAAACACATTAACAATCCATGAAATCATGTTTATAATGTATTGTAATGTGAAAAATTTATAGTAGATTGATTTATATTATTATTTTAATTATGTAAATTAAAATTTTCATCATTATAGATCGACTTCCATCTTGAAGTATGACATCTTTTGACCTCTTCTATATCTGAATCTACTATCTAATAAGACATCCAGTTGTTTGGACATGCATGTATCCAAGAGTAATCGATAATGATATTGTTAATAACATTCATCATCTTGTAAAATAAATCATGAATCATATCTTCAATAAATTAATCCTTTAGAAACAAACATGTCATTAACATTTCATTATTTGTAACTATACATAAGAACTTGATATGCTAAACATCAGTATAAGGGAAAAATGATTATATTTTTTACATATTTTATACAAATCCCCACTTCGATCATACACAAATTCATAAAATTCATTTGATTGATCAATACACTTATCTATTGTATTAATCTATAAAAATATAAAAATATACACCATTGATATGATACTCTCTTTATCTTGTTATGCTTATTGTCAAAGCATCATTAATTATGATTTGATTTCATTCTCTACTATTAGGCCAATATTTTGTTTATTCTGTTGATGGAATCAAGTCAATATTTATATAATCCTCAATTCCCCATAAAACATATATATGAAATATCCAATATGAAATTTTTACAATATAAATTTCTAAAAAAAATCAGGTATTTTAAAGAGTCGTTTTAAATTACTATCAAACTGTATAAATCTTATTCTTCCATCAACAAATCAATTTACAATTCCAAAATACAGAAACACCTCACATCCCTTAATATAATGAGTTGTATTCACGTTAAATTAATCCTAATTTAATCCATTTGTATCCTACTAATAAATAACTCTACAAAAAATATAACACACTCTAATTAAATAATCACAAGTTAAAAATAAAACATACGAAGTAAAAATATATAACAATTTATAAAATTTAATTAAGAAAAATTCATGAAATATAATATATTCCCAATCAATTTATTTTATAACTTCATATTCTATGATATAGATATATCGAATCACTTGTTGAAACATACATGTGAAATAATAAAACAATAACTAATCTATAGTGCATTAAGAAGTAAAAAAACAAAAATAAAACTTAATTTATAAATTCATCAAAAACTCAATTAAAAACAATCTAAATAAATTACCCTAACAATCAATAAATTTTTTCAATGTTTTATATATTAAATAAAATTAATAATTATTAAAAAGTTATATATATCCCAACATGATAAATCATGAAATCCTTAATTCATTATAAATCAAAACATTTATATCCCAAACAAGAAAATCCAAAATTCTAAATACCTCTGTAATCCCATGGAGTTACTTTAAATCAAATAATAATAAATAAATGAGAATAGTATTTCTTTAGAAACATACCTTGTATCAATAGTAATTTAATAGATAAGGGTCATAAGTTCACCTGATGAATGATATAGGTAGATAAACCACATAGAATTAAGTTCTTTTATGAAAATAATGGGAGTATGAGATTGAGAAATTTAAGATGGGTTTATAGGAAAAAGGAAAAGGGGATGGGTTATTCATGGGATTGGAAGAGGATTATAGGAGACGATGTGATGGGGATGTATCTCCAACGTATGGATGACTATATGGATTCATGTGATAGAAAAAAGAGATGGAGAAGTGGTGTGACTGTGATAAATGGGTTTAAATGACAAAGGTTTTTAAATAACTATTTATATACAAATATTAGTGTTGTGTTTTAAAATAACTGAAACTAATATTTCATTACATTGTGATTGTAGTTTACCACCACTAATAATTTTGGATGAAATGTTAAGAGACTTGATTGTTTTATTAGTGGTGGTGTTTTTGAAACCTATACTAATAAACCACCACAAAGGATGTTTTTACTTGTTGTATAATCATTGAGTATTCTACTCCTAAAGTTCACACTTTTTGATCTATATAATTAGATATCATGATCACAATCCATCCAATTTGAACAAAACATATTTTAGGTGTCACTGGATATTTCTATATATGAGCATGTGTATTTATATTTAAATGTGAGATAATTATAATTAGATATAATTGATCATATACTTTAATAAATCATGAAAACCACATAATATTATGTGTTTAGGATGGTATTTCACATCTAGTGTGTTATTTGTATTATGAAACTTTTTTGAATGATAAATACATGATTTATCACATTTTTTTATAGTAATATGATATCTCTAGGACATCGACTAAAAATTCAGTCAATTAAACAAATTCATGGCCATTTTAGATGAAGGAAAGTGTATCAATTATTGTCAAATAATTATAAATAAACGATAAAGTACAGTGATAAAAAGAATCCATAAATCATTATGAGATATTCTAATATGAAGATATTAGAGTATAAATTAATAGTTAATATTAGGTATTTATAGATATGAAAAAATATATATCTATTTTGGGGATACAATTTTTCTTAAAAACACATCTTATTCTATGAAAAATACTAAACACTGTCTATATAAGGTACATGAGTTTCATAGACCAAGTGTATCGATATGTTTTAGAAATTCTAGTGAATTTGAGTTTAGGATGAAGTGGGTATCATATCTACCAGATAGTTAATGGATGAGTTTGAATGATCATAAGTACATGTATAAATACATTAAATTATATGTTATTCATGTTTATAATAATTATAATTGAATATATTTATCATTGTAGTCATAAGTTATTCGGTATTAAATTAGTGGATATAAGAATATTGTTTTTGGAATGATTATTAATTATTCATGTTTTGTTATGTATATTTTAAAAGAAACAATCTATGTTAGTGGTACTTATTTCTTCAATTGGTATTTTAAATTATTACGTGTGGCTAGTGAAATAAATTTGACATTTAGGATAAGTTAATAAGGTTATAAATGGCTGTTTGGGTCTGGCTTGGGGATTATTCTTCATTAATAATCTGAATCCACTATATGAAAACATAATCCTCATTATATAAATTTATTTAAGACACATGAATTTTTATTTAGTTTGTTTCCATGATTCCGAGTCTTCCAATGACTTATCTCATGAACTAGAGAGAGAAATAGGAGAGAAAAATGACATCAGGTTACATTCTCTTCTTGTATAATGTTTGTATTCTTATGATTATGGTACAGGTATCCAAAACCATTTAATTTTTTGTTAAAAAAACAATTTTAATGATAATAAAACAATATTTTATGTAGAATGTGAGGATGATTTATAGGGTTCATCATTTGGTTCCTTCAATCTAAAAAATTTGAAACTGAGCAGAGTATGTTGGGATTACAGGAATGAGTTTGGTAGTCTTCAGTTTATGTTTATCATTCTTAAATTTTTCATATGTGATCAATTGATGAATTTGAGAATAATTATGCCCCATATTATGTTTGATATAGATCTGGTTCACAACAAATAAAACATTTATACAAACCCCTTCCCATTTCATCAAAATTTAGTTTGATTACTAATTTTTTACAGATATGTAGAGAGAAATATTTATAACATTATGTTTATCTCATATTCTTATTATTATTAAATTAATTTTTTTAGAAATCCTATCTATATGTTATTCCAAACATGAAGGACTTCCACAAGCAGTTTAATGTTTGTATCACTAAATTTGAATAAATTATAATTTGATATATCGTCGATTGTGATATGATGAATATTTGGGTCCATAGTTTGAGTAACCTCACATATATCTATTCTATAAGTATATCAATTTATATAACATGGATATTTTGTTCTCATAAGACATAAAATAAATTTATTCTTGAGATATTTAATGTAATTCACCCATATAAGATTCAGGTGGATAATTTTCTCATAAAGACTTTTTTTTCATAAATACATTTTTGATGAAATTTTTATGTGGGTAACAGAGGGATGAAACTATATAATATATATGAATGCAGTATAGTAATTAATAGTATTCAAATTATAGGGATACTACATGAGGTTGGTTGTGGTACTTTTTATAGGCATGAGGTATTTTTTTATAAGGGAATATGTTATTGTGTTTAAGATACAATAAAGAATTGTGATATTTAAAAAATTATAGAGTATATAGATAAGAAATTGAATTATTATTATCATGTTTATTGTGCATATTTTTATGATATTGGGGATGTAATGATGAATAGTTTGAATTGATTATTATATATGATATTAATTTCCCTCTAGTTTTATTGGGATTCATTCATGGGCATGAACTAATCTAATTGTCGTCAGTTACATGTATTCAAGACCATCTACTTTTTATATGAATGTATGGGTTCCTAATATACTTCAAACCATTATGAACAATATTAGTGGGTGGTAGAAGTATTACTATCATGCAAATCCCTAATTTATTTTTGGTTCTGAATTCAAGTGATAATTTCTTTATTGATGCATTTTTAGGTTCGTTAAAATCATGGAAATCTATTGACAATAAATATTTATTTCATAGAGGTTTATGTTGGATGAAATTGATGTGTAATAGAAATTAATAAATAATTATGTGATGAATGGGATGAAATTATTTGTGTGGTAATTCAATTTAGTGAATTTTATATGATTTTGTTAAGAACATATTCATTGTTATTTAAATTCATATTATATTACAGGAAGAGTAAGTTGATAATATGATTAGATTATGCTTATTATCTATGATTATTATCAGATAATGTTGATGATAATTATAAAATAGATAAAACCCTAGGTGTTATAGAGTTATACATTTAGTTTTATGATTTATTCACTTATATGAGAGGGTTAAATATATTTCAACTATAATATGGAGAGATAATCCA
This sequence comes from Viscum album, assembly GCA_963277665.1. Taxonomy (NCBI): domain Eukaryota; kingdom Viridiplantae; phylum Streptophyta; class Magnoliopsida; order Santalales; family Viscaceae; genus Viscum; species Viscum album. Next base: position 828,773,494 of record OY728162.1, read on the forward strand.
TGAAATAAGTAGTTATTTACAATGATGTAAACAAGTAGTGATAAAATATAATTGAAATTGTAACACCCCAAGCTTTCACGATACACTTCTCTTTCAATAATGCAATAGCTTGCATTGTACGCAAGTTCGAGATTCTAACACACTGCGACCAATCAAAGTAGTAGTTATGAATAGTAATACCCACCTTTTGAAATTATATAAATTTTATATTTCAATATGGATTTAATTTTTGTATTCGTAATATCGAAATTATCCTAAGTTGAATTTTTTGTAATTTTCTAAGAACTTCCAATTTTCTATGAATAAAGAAAATACTTAAAAAAACTTTTAGAGTCAAAATAATTTATAGTGATAAATTATAGTATTGAGTGGTTTTAAAGTATAATTAGAATATATTTTTACCATTTTATCCAATGGTGGTCATTAGAATTAATTTCACTTTGAAATTGGACATAAACAATTGTCAATCTTTTGATATATATTGTTTCTTAAATAACGCTATTTGTCGTTACAGAAGGAATTAATTATAAAATTAATTAATGCTACTTATATGTATAGAATTTTATAAAATATACATCATTTTTGAATTCAGAATATCAATTATTTCTTAGGGTGAAATTTTGGCATTGTTCTGAAAAATTTCAATTTTTGATGAATAGTGAAACCACTAAGTGGTCGTTAAGAAAACTAATTTTTCTTTTAAATGAAACATAAAAACTTCTGTGATTTGATTTTCAAAAATTATACATACATGTTTGTCATAGGAAGTAAAATGTGGTTCAATGGGATTAAAATAATTTTTTGGTGAATATTAACTTTTAATTTTAATTAATCGCGATTAAAGGTAATTAGTGAAATTTAAGGTAAAAATGATATTATAAAAATATGAAAATACCTTTACACTTGTCCTAACCTTATTGTATGAGTCATGTCCGACCACGAAAATACATGGGTCAACTTGGGGACCCCATGAAGCCACTTGGGTAAGAAAATGACATTAATAACTTTTTATTTAAAGTAAAAATAAAATTGTCACAAACTTGTGTTGTTTTACTACAAAAATTATTACATGGGGTTATATATGTTAACATTTTTACTATAAATATTCATTGTAAATATAAAAAGATTTCATACATCACGGTAATTGTTTTATATTTTTTGTACATTAAATAAATGAAATTATTTATGACACAATGATGATGCAGCGATTACCTCATTAATTAACGATTTAAATAAAATGAAATGATAATGTAAAATCTAAGACTTACACTTATAAAAAACCAATTGGATGAGTATATTTAGATCTCTTATCACCGTATACTCGAAATATATAATTTTGGGACCTTTTAAATCCGAAAAGTACTTCATAATAATATAACATTTCATTACATTCCAAGAGTGCCCCTCCTCTCCTCTTATAAAGGGCCCCCACCTCCACCACCTTATTCACATCTTCAAGCCATTTCGCTCAGCCAAACTCTATCCAAATACTCTCCCAACTTCCCTCTCATAATCCTAGAAGCCTCACTTTGGGTATAAGTCTTCCCAAGGAAGCCTTTGGCACAAATCAAAAAGAGTTACCTGATTTTAAGGTATTGTCTTCTCTTATGTTATTTTGTTTTATTTTTCTTCTCCAACCCCCTAAAATATTTTTATTACATTATTTTGTAACATCACCAGTATCCACAATATACATGGTTGTTTTTATGTGAATTATTTTATTTAAACTTACAAACACCTTTGTCTAATAGTTAAAGAACATACTGTTTCTGTGGGTGGCGAATTACTGCCCCACGAAACGATGATTGTTCAATTTTCTTTTAACACCTCTCATGGTGGACATTATGCTGAAACTATTTTTATATATGATATATATTATGTTTTTGTTTTCCTTATTATTCTTTATTTTTCATTTATGTTATACCTTTATGATTTCCATTATGGATAAACGCGATAATTTCATTTTAGGAAGTGCAGACTACCGCCCCCTCAATGTGATTTGAATCGTGAATGTCATATATGGGATGTATAAAGGATGGAGTAAATGGTATTATACATTATACTATACTGGAATTATAGTATACCTTTATATAATTATAATTTCATTCCATTAAATACGAAATTGAAATGAAAGTAGCGTTCATGCGTACGTACGGCTTACCGTCTCCATGAACGGTGCATTTCATTTCTTTCCTCTAAATGTTATGTAATATTATAAATGCATGTGTATAGTGGATATATATGATACATATGATATATACATCATGAATATAATTCTAGATATAATTTATATTTCACCACATGAACAACTTGTAATTATAAGAAGTTTATTTTTGACTCAAGTACCAAAGATCGACAAAACGACCGTTATTAACATTAAAAATTACATAATGTTCATAACACGGTAATAAGTGATATAAAAGGAATAATGAACATGAAAAAGGTTCTTATGAAAATATAAATTAACTCTAGTTTATTATTCGGGATATTAAAGAACAATCAAGTCAAGTTAGACACAAGGTAATGGAACTTCTTAACTTGATTTCCGTTCTTTGGGTTAATCTCCTACTTTCAAATGATGTCATGATATTATTATGTTCTATCTTTTATTCTTACTTTCTTTATGTGTACTTATAGTGAATATACATAATAGATCTCTTTTATTTAAAAAAATGATCTTTGTAAGGGACTTCATCTCAATCTCCTTTCATTGAGACATATTTTATTTTTTACACAACTTTCTTTTATACAGTGTATAAACCCCTTTGACTTTTACGTTTATTAAAAAGGAATCTTTTTTATACGAATCATTTTACTAAACGACAAAAGGGAATGTGTTTTTTGTCATACTTATGCGGCGACAACGACTTCTCCGCCGCCGTGACCATTATTTGAGTTTCGGATTGTTCTACAAGCCATAAATTTTTTAAATAAAAAATAAATACAATGTTTTAATTTTCTTTTATATTGTTATTGAAAATGGTTTTGAAAGTGTGTTTTTATTATATCATTTTGTTGCATTGATATCTTGTGATTGAAATGTAGAAATGTTATGTTTCCTTTATGCATGTTTTATGTGATATGATTATGTTATGGTTTATGATATGTTTAAACCTGTTCATATGAGGAATGCATTGGACTTTATAAGTGATAGGTGGAGCTCGCTATAGCTCCTTGATGCATCGGCAGGTCTCGTGAGACAAACTATTGTCTTGGCATGAGGCCTTGACAAAATATTATTTGTAGTCTTGGAAAGAGGCCTCGGCTACATGGTAATGATAGACTGGAATTATGCATTCCATCATTATGTAAGTCTTTATTGATATTTAATGTGATTATTCGACCAGTAGAATATCCATGTGAAAAAGTAAATGGAATTATCACATTTTACATTTTCCATATTATGTTGAAGTTCAAGTTTAAAAGGATTTTGTTTTTAGTCATACATTGCCTTAAATGTTTATGTTTATTTATGAAAACTTCTTCTATATTGTTATCATTACTGAGCATCTGAGCTCACCCCTTTTAATGTTTTATTTTTCCCAGGATGTGAAGATATATTTTATGACTGACCTGCAGGGATAGTCTGTAGTGGATATGGGAGTGGACTATGGAGACTATGTTAATGTAGTTTTTCACATTATGATGTAATGTACCATTTATGAATGTATCCAGTGTTTCCAAGGCTACTAAACTAATCGGTCTTTCGAGACTTAATATTTTTTGATCATGCCATTGTTACGCAATAATGCACCGACTCTGGGTAACTGGGGTTTGGGCATTACAGAAATGACATCATAATTGTTTAATTAATCATTTCACTATTTAACTGATATATTCTAAAAAAATATTTTCATTAATGTTTGTAATTTAAAGTGAATTATTTGTTTATAAATCATCATTTTATCAATGGTTATACAGTTATGGTGTATGGTATATCTTGTTCATTGAATAGACATTCCATTAAAATTGAAACTACGAGAGAGATTGATGTTTTCAAGTGATTAATTAATGAAATATATTTTATATTGATCTAATGTTGGATATTAAAAATTTTCAATTTAGGGTTAGTTTACTCAATGATAATACTAATTTGTTGTATGATTTTTTAGGGTTTGACCTGGATAGATGTTGTTCTATTAATAATGGTGATGTTTTAAAATTAAGAAAATAACTATTTTTTATTGTTATATTGTGTGGTGATATATTATAATGTCTCAAATGATTATATGTGAATAGATTAAATTTTATCAGGTAAAATTATATGAATTCATACTTTAATTTTGGGATCTTGATTCTATTTTTTAGAGAAAAATTGATAAACAAATGTGATGAAAGGCCCTCAGTTTCAGAAAATGGAATTATGAAAATTATGAATGTTATGGATATGTAATTTGGATTGAATTCTTATGGTGTTTGATCATGGTATATTTTGGTTTATTAATAACATGTTTACTTGTCTATGAGAGAAAAAGTAAGCTTTGAATAATTTCTGGATTGGTTGTCCATCATTTTCCTTTATATAGATGAAATAGAACTGATGTAGTTATACATGTGTGTCACAATACAAACTTGGGTTTCCTCTATTATTATAAATTTTTTATTTCTTTTTTGATTCTATATTGTTTCTCTATCACTCCAGGCCAAATTCTATTGAATTTGTTTTATTTTTGGTTGTGCAGTTCATATTTCATAGTTTTGCAGATAATTACTACTAATAATGCAGCAACCATGTGACCTGACTATATTTTTGAATATACAATTACATGGTTGTAACATAAATAGTCTAATAATGAACCATGATCTTGGTAATATTATGAGACATGCATGGTTTGGTCGATCGTTCATCCACACCATGTGATATCTCCATGTTATAATTTTTGTGAATCCCTATTCAACACCACTTAAAATAATCCCTCACCGTCAAACCTCATTCACTTATTCACTTGATAAACCACCCAAGGATCCTCAATCATTGCTCTTTCCATACATTCCTCCCTTTACCATGGAAATTATAAGGGGTTTATTCACGATTTGAGTATATATCTTAAAATTATGACCTCCTTTCTCTTTAGTTATATTTTCATTCATTATTTCATCATGATTCATCCTCTCTACCTTATTTTGTTCCTATTTGGAATAGCCTTAATTATAAAGGATTTTTTATAATTTTTTTACTATTAGTACCTATGAATTATGAGGATATCTTATGAATCAGTTCCTATCAAATTTAATTAAGGAAGATGTGTTTATCTTTATTTTGGTATGTTTTCTCTATTACATAACTCTTTCAAAATTATGAACAATGATTTCTTTATTTTAACCAATATTTTAAATGCCTAATGATATGTAAAATATAAGTATATTAAGAATTTGAAAAGGGAAACCCAATTTCACTTGGTTTTAATGGATTTTATATTACATTTCATTTAATAAATGTTATTTAAATCTCTTTACCAACTACCACTCACACTATTTTTTATAAAAATAACACTAGGAATTTTTTTCATGGATTTCTTATTATAAAATGTTTTATACTTTTTTAAAGTAATTTTTTTAAAGAAACACATACTTTTTAAATGTGTTGTTGGCCTTTAATGAAAGTGGATTTAGTTTTTTATGTTGATATTTCACGCTAGTTGGGTGTTTGGTTATCAAATATATTTCTATAACCTAGTTTCTAAAATTATATTAGAAGGCCCAGTTAGAAATTTCTTAAATAATTTTAAAGGTCACCATGAAGCATGTGCATTTTTTTTGAAATGTGTTATAGATTATATATTGATTTCCATAAAAGGGATATTTTATTATGGATTATTATTCTAAATGAAATATGGGTTGTTTTTAAATAATTTTTGGAGGTGAGGGTGAGTTTATTATTCTTTTTTATGTCATTTTGTAATGGCTCACATTCTCAACTCTATTTTTATGTCAAAAGAAGAAATGGGGTTTTAGGTGGCACCTCCAAGTAAGCATGATGCACTAGTTCAAGATCACGATCTATGTACTAACCCTGAGATAGACAATGCACAACTTTTTTAATTTTATCCCTTGATTTGGATTAGTGTGGAAATTTTCTGTTTTATCAAAGGTTATTGTTATCCAAAATTGGTATTATTTATTATTTTTATTATCATGTCCTATTTTATCCCCTTTGATTCTAGGTTACCATGATAATTTTTATTTTCATTTTGATGACGGTGTGTTTGTTTTTCTTATTCCACAAATATTCTTTTTTTTTCTAAAATGCCATGATGATTTTTTAAACTATTTTTTGAACTAATTTTATTTAATTAAAACATACTCCTTTAATGAAAATTTAATATCATTGATTATGTAAAAATATTCCTAAGACAGGTAAAAATTTTCTAATTGATTGTTTCATTTAATAAAATTTATGTGTATATTTTATAAAATGGCATATACTTGATATTTATTTTTCTTATGCCTGACTACCAAAATATGATTTTATAAATTCCTTTAAAGACTACATTGAAATGGTTTTCCTTTTTAATGATTATACATAAGGTGTAGGGAGAATACCTATTGGGCCTCCATGCTCACACATATTGAAATTTTAGGTTCTATTTCAGCTCTTGATTTCTCATGGAGTATTCTTGGGTTGTGGTTGGATGGTTACTCATGGAGTCACATGGAGGTATGTTTGTTATTTTTTTATATAGTTTCTTTTGTTTCTTATGTGAAACAGGCCATCCATATTTTACTTCTTTTCTACTATGGGTGATTTTATACATGTGGTGTTATGGATGATCAATAAATGGGGTTATATCTTAAAAGGGATTTTAAAGAAATGGTGATTTTTTTATTGTGATTTATTTTCTCTATATTCAAGTTTATTTGATTCTGCATGGGCATCCAATATATATATGAATCATTCTTGATTTTTAATTAAATATTAGACTATTAATTTGAGTAATTTTATGGATCAAATCATTCTCAATGAGTTTATTCATTTTCCATAGTAGTTATTTTCAACCAATGTGGTATGTGAACACCCCTTGGGCCTTTCTATGGTCTGGTTTGGTCATCTGAAGGATGATAAAGTCATGTGGGTTCATAACAAAATAGTATTATATTCTTGATTCTTATATGGGTCTAGGTTCATTAAGAACCCTTTATTGTTTGGGTGTACCTATTATATTAGATATATGACAACTATAACAACATATGTAAGTAAATGATGATTCTCTCCAACTCTTTTAAATTGGATTCCTTGATTTGTGAAGGAAATTAATATTTTTAGTCTTGATTTTTAAGTTTATATAATTTAATTATGATATGTTATTTTTTTGGTATTCATCATTTTTGGGGGATGATAATGGGAGTGAAATAGTAGTAGATGGTGAGATCCCAAGGCATAAAAATGAATATAGGTCTTGAGTAAATTATTCAATATGAATCATAGTACTAGTTGTGTATTTGGCACATGGTCCACCAATCCATGTTTCCATGTAGCATATAGCCACTAGACCACCTTCCAATTATGAGTCAGACTTATTTTGTTTTTAATTAATTTTTTATCATGTCATTCTTAAGTTTATTATATATAGCTTACATTTTAATTTTCAAATCATGGTTATAAATTTTAAGGTTTTTATTTTTCAATGTAATAAATGAGTTTATCGAAATTTATTTAATGAAAAACCGGGTGTTTGGATTAAAAAAAGGTTTGATAAGAAGGTGGTTCCATAATAAATAATTTGGTGGGGAAACCAATTTTATTAATTGGTATGTGTAATTTTAAAGGTTGTTACTGGTTTTTATGTGTAAGGGATATTTCAATGAACAAATATGGGTTTTGGTAAAAAACATTTTGAGTTCCTTTAGGTGAGATGAAATGATTTTCATTTTTTAAATATTGTTGGGCATTGTAAGTAATAATTAATGTTTATTATTATTTAACGGTTAAATTTCCAAAAAATTGCTATTAATTTTGATAACTACAGTATTTTAATAAAAGGGTATTGTATTTTAAGTGATATAAGGTGGTTTTACAATTAATTTCATGAAATTTTAATGAGGTTTCAATTTTTGTAGTAATGTTTTTATTGATCTTTGATTTATTAATTAATTTTAAATTAAAAAATACATTTTAAATATGGAAATCATAACTTTTAAAATGTTATAGAATAATAATTTTGATTTGAAATTATATTATAAGTTTCAATAAAGGGTTTAAGAAAATAATTTTTTTTGTTTTTAAGTGAGAACATAGGAGATTAATTCATAATAAATATATGAAATTATTTTTTTGGATTTACAATTGAGAAATGTAACTTGGGGTAGGTTTTTTATTTAAAAATTGGGGATTTTATTTCATAGTGTGCTATTTTTTTGGAAATTTTTTTCAAACATTTGACATGAAATTGATGGGTTTTAAAAAGGGATGATGAAATTTTTGAAAAAGGTGTTCTGAAATTTGGAATTTGTATTTCCAGGAACATCTATTGTTGTAATTTGAATTTTTTTGAATTTAGTTGATAAATATAGTTTTGAAGGGACTATTCTATATGTTACTTTTAATTTCCCTCCCATAAGGTTTTGTTATAATATGATGATTTTCATACGAGAAAAATGCATTCCTTCCATTTTCTAGGTGTATTCCTGTCTTAGAATGGTTATGGTTATCTCTATTGTTATTTTTTCCGGTTGATCCATGTATTTTTTTGGAGTTTATAAAGTCATATTTGGTTCATTATTCTACTTTTATTTTTACATGCGCTATCTTGGTGGACTGTTGATCATTTTAGAGATATTTTTTCTTTAGTGATCTAAGGATCCTTTTTTTCAAATGGATGTAAGACTGTTATTTTTCTCATTTGTGAGGGGTTGTGATCATACCAACCAAAACGTTTTATTTTATTAATAACGATGGTTTAGCAATATAAGAAAAAAACAAACAAAAAATTATGCAGAAAAATAGGAAAAAGTGCAAAGGTGAAAATGGGGGATTATTGTTACCCCTATAGTAGGTTACTTCTTATCTATTTCCTTGGTTATTCAGATGGAGTCACTAGGTTTTGGAGTTTTTTGATAGATTCCCCATTTTACATGACACTTCAACCTCTATTATGAGGATATAATTTTTTATTACAGTTTTGGATTATTTTGAGGTAATTATTGTCATGTATTGTTGTCTCAGAAATTTCATGTCATGGTTTTCCTTGGTTAAGGTTATTTATATAACATGATATCATTTTCTTACTATAATATTTGATATCTAGTAGATATGTATTTATATTGTGGTACTTCATTATTTCAATAGAGTCCTCTGTAAGTCTTTCCTCTTTTTTGGGAATATTTCATCCCTTGTAGTGATTTTAATATTTCACATTTCTAGTAATGAATTGTTGTTTGGGAGAGTTGGGGTATTATTTGAATTCAAATATTGTGGGGATAGATCCATTTATGATCCACATTTTGGGGTTTAACTGTATTTTACCAAGCATGTGCCTTTATTATTGTGATGAAGCTATGGTGTTGGTCGGGGGCCTGTGTTTTTATTCTTTCCCAATAACTCCCACCGAAGTAAGGGTGTTGATGAATGGTCACTTTTTGAGTCCTAGGTTGATTCATATGGATTATTTTGTTTTTTTTTTGTTGGTCCATCATTCCCTTTGAGTTGGCATGTTCCTAGGGTTTTAAGGATTTGGTTTATGAATTCATCCTTTTTCAAAATTTTGAGTGCCTTCTATTTTGTTATGAGTCTTTTCTGAATTCATTGAATGTCCATTTTGGTTACCTATGATGAGGTAATTAGTTAATTTTGGTGTTTCCTACTTCAACATTGAGTATGGATTCATCAATCATTGGTTGTAACTTCATTTAATCATCATGTTTCTAGAATCATGTCCTTAATATTGTTGTTTACTCCATTTCTTTTTGAAATAACTATTTTATTTTAGTCTCTCAAAGAAAAAAATCACAATGGTCGGGATAATTGTCAAACCTTAACCTTGTTTTTCCTATATTATTATATTTGTTTTAATTATTTTATTTTTTTCATTTTTTTAGTCTCTATTATTTTCCTCCTTCATTAGGATATATTACATTGAATTTTTATATTTTTGGGTTTATAGTACATATATCATGGTTTGTCACATAGTTAGTAATAACGATGTAGAAATTAGGTGACAGATCTACGCATTTTAAAAGTTTTAATTGCACAGTTTGAAAATAGTTGGAATAACCATTAGGATTTCTTATAAGCCCTGATAAAGGTACTATAGTGAATATTTCTTGGCCAGAACATAGTTTTTATAACCATGTGATATACCTTGGTTTTAATTTTTTAGAATTCCAATTTTCCCCTTATAAATTAAATCCTCACTCTCCCCACTATTCATGCGATGTTCCACCTATTGTGTCCCAAAATAAACCACTTACCATTGTTTCATTTCCTGCTTATGGTGATTCGTTGTGATTTATTTATGATTTTATTTTGGATCATTAAGGTACAGTTTTATTTCTCATATATTTCATTCTTCTTCCTCATTTCTACAAGTTTCCTATTCATTCAATTTTTTTACAGTTTGACTAAGACCTAATTGGAAGGGGTGTTTTGTAATAGTAATTTTTTGTGCCTATAACATGAGACTCTTTCCTTCAAACATTTTTAGATGTATTTTTCAAGGTATATGATTTTATATTGATATAGGTTTTTTCCCTATTGTATAACTATTTAAAATTATTGAACCATGATTTATTCTCTTTAACCGAGGATTTAAATCCCTAATGAGTTATAATATATATTCTTATGAATATTTTTAAAATGGAAACCAATTTTTACTTGGTTTCCATATAATACCATGGACCCTTATTTTTAAATACATGTTATAAATATCTTTTCTCATTGTTGGGAACACCAAATGAATGATAAAATTCTCCAATGTATTTTATTATTGGATTTCAATTTTTAAAATATTTTTTGGATCTATAAAATAATTTTCAATGGAAAATCATAGTTTCTATGAGTGTTCTTAGACTATAAATAATTTGTTTTAGTGGTATTTTGATGTCAATATTTCATGTTGGTTGTGTGTATGATTTTCAATGTGTGTATTTATAATTTGGATTCTTATGCGATATTATAAGGCCTGGTTAAAACATGATTAAATGATTTTAATTTTCATACTTGAAGCATTTATTTTTTTTTTGTTTTGAAAAATGATATTGTTTATGAATTGATTTCCCCTAAGAGAGGAATTTTTTTATTTTCTCAATGAAAGGGAAGGGGTTGTTTCTGGGAAGTGTGTTCAGTGGGTCTAGTGATTTTTTTCTTATTTAGATTCTTTTATATTATTAACATGTGCACATATATTTTTATTTCATGTGAATATGTTGTTTATTAGGAAGGAACTCCATGTAAATACGTTTTACTAGGTCTAAATCATTCACTGAATAGTATCCCTCAGATATAATATTTCTATTTAGTGAGATTGTGCAACTCGATTAGGCCATGTACAACAATATCGAGTCTTAGGATAGGTGGTTATTATTTTAATTAGGTCATAGTTTTTGGTTTTATAATCATTCCCTAGATTATCCCCATCGCTCATAACATCCCATAATTATTGTGATTGTCCTTTTTATGCTGGTGTGTGTCTTTGTTTTCTGTACCAGGAATTCCATATTTTATAAAATTCAACGATTCTTTTTATAAAACATATTTTGAATTTCATTGTTTTAATTTATTTCATACAAATTTAATGTGAATTAAAAAATTATTAATTGGGTGAAAATATGTGTAGTTTAAGAAAATATTTTCAAAGTTATTGTTTCGTTTAATAAAAATGAAGTGTATGTTATAAAAATTTGATTTGACATTATATATATATTTCACATTCTCACCTTCCAAAAACTTATTTTAAATATGTATTATTAAACTAGAATGAAATGGTTTTATTTTTTAATGATTTTTTATGGGGAATAGGGAGGATACCTACTGAGACGTTACGTTTAATCGTATTGTCATTGCAGTTTATTGTTAAACTATTGATTCCTCATTGATCAGGCATGTTTTCTAGGTTTAATGGTGACTCATAGACCCACGTGGAGGTATGTTGGTTACTTTGTTTTATTTATTTTCCCTTATTGGATCATCCATAAATGTTTTCCTTCCATTAAATTATGGGTAGTGTTTATGCATGTAATGTTATGAATGTTGAATAATTTTGGTTGTTTCTTGCAAGGGATATAAATGTGACAGTGATTTTTTATTCATGGATTATTATCTCTTTATACAAGTTTATTTATATATCTATATAATTTGTATGTGTATATATTTGTGTGTGTCTCGATTAAGAAATTGAGAAACATTGTCTATATATTCTAACATATGTATATAAAAATTAATATATAATGTATGTAAATATATATAAATATGTATACTTATACTAATAGATACACATATATAATATATATATATGTGTGCATGTATGTGTGTTGTATATATGTATTTATTTGTTTATAAACACACATAAAAATACATATTTTATAAATGAGTTGAATATAATTCTTATAAATATATATTAATATATGAATCGAATACATATAAAAAATATAACTAAATATATATAAATAATTAGATATAAATATATAATAATGTTTGAATAAATATATAAATATATAAATAATACAATATATGTAAATATATATTAATATATATATACGAATAATTATATATACATTAATATAACTATATATATATCTATATATATATTGAGCTTATTTTATGTCATTAAATCCAGTATTTCTCCAACCACATCCATTTTTTGACTTTTGACATGAAATTAATTTCAAAACAATATAAAATATTTATGAATGCAACTGAATCAGATAAAGTCAATCAAATATATAGATTGAGGTTATTCATAAAGTGAAATTATTTAATCTCAAACTCATCTGAGAGATTTTAAGGCCATAAAAATAAATTAAAATGAAATGCATTATATTTTTAGAATCATTATTTCAAGAGATTTCAACAAAAATATTATTATTAATTTTTTAAATTCATGTTCAGAATATAATCTAGAGAGAGGTTTTATCATTATTTTTTAATTTTTAGGATAAAAATATTTTAAAGGTGGTGCCTCTCTAACAATACAACAATTGAGGATGAAAAATCCTCTAGTTAAGGTTTGACTACAATTATTTTTTAATTATTATATTTAATAACATCTTTATTTATTAAATGGTTGTTGAACAAGCATTAAAATGGGTTTCCGGAGCAACATCCTTTAACAGTGCTAACAAAACCACTAATAAAGGGTACTTTTAAACCTTCTAAAAAAGAGATGTTAAAAATACCCCTTTATCAGCGCTTTTTTTAGTGCTGATAAAGGTACCCCCTTTATCAGTGTTTTTTGCACTGTTAATGGGGGCCCCTTTATCCACACTTTTTTTACCAGTTCGGTTAAATAGTATATATCAAAACAAATACTTCACTAAAAATATATATTAATATATAAATATAGTATATATATTTTAAATACTTTTTATATAAGAATAAATTGACATTTAAATATAATATATAAGATATTTATTGAAAATGTATTATAAAATATCAAAAATATTTTATTAAATAATAATTATGCTAATTATTATCAACTAATAGTCATTTAATAAAAATTTAAAGACATAAAAATTCATAAAATTCATATAATATATAAAATAAATTTAAAAACCTAACTCGAACTTCAAATGGCCATAGATTCGGGGGACGGTTTGAGCTCTACCACATATCAAATCAAATCTTCCAATGAGCTCTATGTATTGATGAAATAGGTAACATGTCTTCAAATTATTCGAGGGAATAAAGTCCCAAAATACCTCCAAAACTGAGTGTTTATTTTGGAGGCGCAATTTTTTTTATATTCGATAAATTTTCATCCTCATTTAAGGGGGGGTTGCCTTTTTAGTGGAGACTAAATTTATTTCTCTAGATTACATTCATATTGATATTATGGCTCTGAAATTTAAATTTTTTTCACAATCTAAAGATATTTATAATATAATATATAATAATATATAACTGTTGATGTGATAAATCCAATTTATCATGTGTGTTATTAAATAACGGATGTGAAAAAGATGATATTTTTTCTTTTTCATGACAAATATTATATGAACAACATGATAATGAAAAATTACCACATTTATCACTTAGCTTATATAATAACCGATGTGATAAGGAAACATTAATTGTATTTTCACATTTGTTATATAATACATGACATTCTAATGTAATATACATAGCCTTTTCATTATAGTTTTAAATAATAGACGTGAAAAGGATGATGAAATAAATATTGTTTCTACTTAGTGATGATGTAGATTATATTAAATCATAAATTTTGTGAAATCAATAACATTGAGTTATTTATCATGGGTGAAAATTTCTTAATCCAATTCCAGAATTGTAACATCATGATGTGATTCAAACCATTTCCTTAAACACTATTGAGTCTATGGGGGAAACATTATCTAAAAAAATTTAATATCTTCCCCTTGTGACTCATCAATATTAGTATTCTTGTATTTTTTAAATATATATATGTATTCCTTTCGAATAAATTTAATAGATTTCTTTCAGAGTTGTAGAGAAGTCAGCAGTGTAAAACAAATCCTCATGAGCATATTCTTGTAAACCCTTTCCCATGATCATTATCACCCTTGTATCTAGCCATAAACACCACTTTTGTGATGGACCCTCCAATAACTCCTTGTAAATTTTACTAATTTTACACATAGGTTCATTGGGGAAATATATTTTTATGTTCATGTTATCTTCAATAGGTTGGGTAAGTTAAAATAATACTTCTTATTCTCTTATTTTATAAATGAAAATTTAGATGAGTAAATAAAAACATTTTTCCATTATTCAATAATTAACATAGATATTCTTTAACATGATGATCATGTTCATATTATAGTGGAAATTTAAAATCACTATCTACTTATGTCTCATCCACAGTGAAGTCATCATTATCCACTACCTCGAATTCATCTAATTTCATACATGTCTCTAACCCTATAGCACAAAAATGTTTTTTTAAACAAGATCCCACTAGTTTCCACTCCAAGTTATCTATGTCTTGATGTTTTTAATTCATGTCTTCAAATTTTTTCTTGACCTCCAGCACATGGATTTTAAATTTATCTATTTTTTGGGAGAGCGGTCTTGAACTACACATAATATTCCTCTTTACGGATTAAGAGGGATGAGTAATAGGAATTAGTGGAACCCCATCCTAAAGGATTGCCACTTTTGAACCTACACAATGCTTCATCTCATGATTCATAGGTCAATCTCCATAACTACTTACACATGGACTAGAGTCCTCAACACTTATTTTTCTCATCTTCAACACAACGACATATGAGGGAGACCCAACAAAAAAAACGTGATCCCTACTACCTAAATATTTCCCAATGGTGTAGGGAGACAAAATATGTAAACAATTATAATTGAGAACTATATAATCTCATCTATCATTTTAGAATTCTAATTGGTGTGTAAAATCACAATAAAATGATAAGTAGTGATTCAATAATTCAATATTAATTTTATTTTTTAAAAAATATTAACATACTTAATTATATGAATGAAAAGTTTGTAATATCAAAAACAACATTATTCTCTTAATGTTCACATTATACTTATTTTGTATTACTTTATATAAAATATTTCTAATTTCATTATACGTCAATCATAAATAACTTATTCTAAGACTTTTAAATTTATATATTGAGTAATATATGAAACAATTTAGTAAATATTGTTAAACGAAACATGTTTACCTAGTATTAAAAGAAACCATAGTGTATTTTTTTGTTTTTATTTTGAAATAAAATTAAATTACTCAAAAATTATTGAATCAAAACTATTTAATATAAAATATAGATTTAACATTGAAAATCATCAATCTTCATAAAATTATTATTATGACTTATTATATATAATTTTTTAATAAAAAAATGTTATATGTATTATTTTTTTGGAATTAATAATTGTATATTGTGTCAGTTAAAAAATGTATTAATTATAGAATAACATTGTGAAGAAATTATGATAAGTGATTTAGGGGATAATATTTCATCACACTATTATGTGATTTAATGTTTCTGTTTGAGGATTATTTTTAATATAGAATAATATTGTCATCATGAGGATATTTTCAAAGAGAAGGAAAAAATATATCTTTATTCAAGGTGGTTCTAAGAGAACATGGAATGATAATATCTCAACGCTTAATGTGAAATCCTAATGGTTAAATAAGAATATAGTTACAAAGGAATTTATTATTTTGATACAGAAAGCTATGTTAAGATATTATTGAAGGAATAATGGAGTAACATAAAGGAGTTTAAGATTGTTTTTAAACTGGAGATCTATAATATTTTTTTGATAATAAATATTAGTATTTAGAAATGTTCTCTCTAGTATATTTTTGAATTTAGGAAATTTTTAGAATATTTGTTAGTGTGTGGAAAAGTGTGTAGCTATATTTTTTAAATAATAAAAAATTCCCCACATGATTATTATATTAAACAATTATTATTTTATATTTATTTTTCTAGATAAAGTGATAAATATTATATCATTATGAGTTAATATTATATCATGACTCTCGTGTCATATATTTTAAAAATGATATAGAAAAGTCCACTAGTGAAATGGAAATTACAACATGATGATTGAAAAATATATCATAATGTTATTGGATAATAAATACTTTTTGTTAAAATATTAGTTGTGGTCTAGTATTGTTAAAAACTAAGATAATATGTATTTAATATTAAAAGGAATCATGCTAGAATTAAATTATGTTTCACTATGATATAGCGGAATTGTGATTGGAATCAAATGTTGATGTTTGGTTTATCAGTAAGGACTAAGATATTATACCGAAATAGACCTCAATTTATTGAATGATAAATAAATTAACAATGTTTCTCTATGATGGGTGTGTGCAAAAATTTAGAATGAATAATTTTAGAGGAATATTTATGATGAATGAAGTCATATGATCCAATCATTGGATAAAATTTGGTTTCGAATAACGTATAGCACAATAATTATTTTTATTACACTATAACGAATTAATTGGAAGGTTTTTAAAGAATCATTAGGTGATAATTTTATTATTTTGGGGATATATCAAGTCATAATTATTAATTGGATATGGAAATAATTTGAATTTTTTATTGTGACCTTCGTTAAACTATAATATTTTTGAAGTTTAAATAATTTTAAAATTTCAATGCCCCCATGTTATGAATAGTCATGGCTCAAATTTAGAAAAGTTTACTTGACATACCTGGGTAATTTTATGGAATATTTAAATTCAATACACATTAAATGAATTTATATGACCAGGATAACATAAATGAAATCTTCTCTTTGATTTGGATCTTAGAGATTACGAGAACATTGAAATTATTCAAAAATGGTTAGGATAAACATTAAAAATATAGAGTGAAATTTAGAATAAAAGATATTGATCTTCATTTATAAATAAAGTTTATTGTGATAGAGAAATGAAAGAGATATTACTACTTATATTAGGTTCACATTAATGAAATATTGAGATTTATGGATTTTAATTGAAATATCTAGTTCTCATTGGAATAATTTTTTTGTTTTTGTTGTTGTGATGTTTCTTTGGATGAACAAATTTTCAACTTCGAACAAGGATTTTTATGACTTATAACATTAAAAATAGATGAAATCATATGAATTACATTATCACATAATATCTTATATTTTCTAATAAATTATGTTAACACATATTCTGATTTTCATGTGTACCAAACATCTATATACAAATTATTAATTCCTTTTACGAAATTCATGGAGTGGGTATAAATTGGTGTATCCCATGGATTAGAAATTATTGATCTATAAACAACATGTAAGGGTAGTTTCCTTTGGTGTGGAGTCCCTATTTTATAAACATTATTTCCATTGAATACTATATGAAATGGTATTTTGGTATACTAGTAGTAATCCATGTGTATGCTCTATAGATATATCCTAGTATGATTAATCAAAGTAAAATATGTGTATCTTTAGGTGTATTAAATTTTTTATTATCTTTTGTTTTTCAGTACAGATGGATTTGATAAAATGATAATTTGAAATGTGTTCTTTCTATCATGGGAAATGGAATCAATGATCGAATATGGTTATTGTTTGAAGAACATTAAATATTCCATTACCCTTATTCACACCCCTTTAGGTTTCATGAGACTCATATCATATCATGGTTATTTAAACTTCTAGGTCTAAATCCTAAAGGATATTATTTTATGATCAATATGTTATATTTATTGGGAAACCTTTTTTCACCAAAGTATTGAAAATTATACAAACAAAATTAATTATAATGTGTAATCATGATTAAAAATATAATCTGATTAATTGGTATCAAACAACTAGGATATATAAAAGGGAATGACTGAAAATTCAACAATAACGGCACAATTTTTCAACATCAATTTCTTTCCTCTTCCTTTGTTACAAAAGAAATTGCACCATTATAAATTATTACACCCATAAAACTACCTTGATCTGATCACCTCAAGGAACTAACTATAATATTTATAATAAGATCATATATCACTTATGAGTGATCATTAAAATGTACATGATATAATATATTGTTTTGTTTTGTTTTAAAAAATAATATAGGAATCTAGTAATAAAAATATAAAATATATTGGAATCAGCTTCCAAATAAATAATTACATTTCTACCACCTTTGTTTACATGGTATTATCATATGGTAGTTCCGTAGATCACCAATGTCCCACATTAAACTCAAAAGAAAAAAAATCATGCATTTGTATTAAATAATGTCTTGTATGAAGGATAAATTGGAATATAATTTTGATTTTTTTATATAAATTTCATGGATATTATAAGATTAAAATATGGTTACATATATGATAGTTTAAAATGAAAAAACTGTTAAAAATATACTTGGTCATATTAGTGTAGTTTGAAAAAATTCATTTTTTTGAAAAAGATCAAAGAGAAAGTTTAAATAGTAATATTTCTTTGGACTTATATTATGAAATAGGTTATTATAAATAATATAAAAAAATAGTTTAGAAAACCTCTCAAGAATATAATTTCAAAATGTTAAATAATATCTCATAACATGAATGTTATATAATAATTGAATAAACAAAAAAAATAGTTTTTAAATTAGAGGCCAAAATAATTCTGAAAATATATAGAATATCATATTAATAATTAACATGCAATTTAGTTCAATATTTCCCAATTATTTTTTTATTTTATTTATATGTGTGTTCATAATTTTTATAAGTCAAGATATGTCTCCAAAAAAATATCTCTTTGTCCATTAATTTCAAGAAAAAACTCATGTGTATCCAAGATTCCCTCCACCACACTTAATTTAAAATACTTTTTCCACTATTTAAAATCATTGTGATATAGTTGAAATTTAATATTATTTTAAATACATCATAGTAAAGGATCAGAAGTAAAGAATAAATTAAATAACTCTAGAATTTATGTAATATTTTTTCCATCAATGAATAGATGGAATTTACTGTATGAAAATCCAATTTATTTATGGATTGTGTTGGATTTGATTTCCCAAAATAAAAAAAATTGAAATAGGTAACATGATAGTGTGAAATATTATATTTATTATGGATAAAAAGAAATTGATTAAAATAATATTTTCTATCTTTTCATTCAACATGTTATATAAAAGACAGATAATGAACATAAAAGGAAAGTAAATATAGTAAATTATAAATAATATTATGTAGTAAAACAAAAATAGAAGGCATTAAAATATATATGGAGGGGGTAGTAAATAAAATGACTCCTTGGTTCCATAACCCATCTCCCCATTAGGATTCACCACCACTAAGGTTGTAGTGAATTAGATTATGAAATCCCTAAAAGAAAAACCTACCATAATTGATTCACATAATACATATCCAGAATAATTTCCTCAACAACTAATGTTTTACAAGGGAATGTAGTTTAGTCTAAATCTAGGTTGTGTTAGAAATTGCATCTATCACACCCTATGCATGAGGAATGATAACCAAATCTTGTGTTAAAAACTACTGATATGAATGACCAATCAGGTATATTTATAAATTATATTTCTGAGAGTTTGATAATGGTACTTATGTAGTAACTAGGGTATATAGATACCAACTAGGTAGAGTAGCCATAGATCCATGACCCTTGGAATGTTCAGTGTTTAGAAGAGGATTATGTGGAAATTAGATATCTGTATTGGTATTTTTAATTTGTTTATCACTAGGAATGGATACTATAGTGACTATGCTAGTTGTGAGAGTAAGTGGATCCTTAATTTATTGAGTTTTTATCTCCTTGATCCTTATAGAGGTCTTTTATTAATCAATTAGGTCAATAAAGGGAACATTCGTTGTAGGTTCATTTGTGAGACCCTTTCCATTATTTTTGGAATCCAACTCGATCTATCTTCATTTATTAGTATCCATAAGATAACTATTATCCCATGTGTCAAAATATGAAGAGGGTTGGGTTGATGGATGGGTGGGATAAAAATATTGAATTTGAATAAATCTAACACGTTCCCACTATGGTGGGAATAATAGACTAAATGGGTGAAGCAGCAATCTATGAAGCAGTGGAATAAGGTATTATGATTTTCTATAAATTAAGTATGCCAACATATTTTGGAAATATCTTAAAACATTTTTTCAATTGTATATTTAATAATTAACCATTTTTTAGTTTTAAATATTCTCACATCAAGTTTATTTTTATGTATGGGAACTACTTATTTTTCATGCATTTATTTCTATTCAAGATTCTACATAAGAAAGTCATTTTTAGAACTATTGTTATGTATGGTAACATTTTTTGAAAATAAAAACATTTCAAATGATTCAAGTGGGTTCTGAATTTTAGATTATATGTAAATTTCTTAGTGGTTTACAGATATTTATTTTTTATCTATATAAATAATTTTTAATTATATATTTATTATATAAAGTGGGAATTTGGTATAATATTTAAAACTATTTTTGGATTTAACATTTTCATATGAAAAATTTATTTTAGTCCATCGATATTCCGTAATAGTATTTCAATTATCTTTTTATAATAGAAAGGGGGTTATTTTGAGTTTATAAAACTTTTGTTCCATGATGATTCATGATATTTATTTTATTGAAATTAATTTTTTTAAGCAGTAATTGGTCTACAATATATATACATGGAATTTTATTCGAACGTCAAATTTTTTTTTATACTAATATTCAAAATGTATGTATATAAATATATAAATATTTTAATATTAAAAACCATGTCCACCAATAGTTTTCCCTTTATTAAATTATTATCTTGATTAGGCCACTTAATGTGCCAGTGAAGTTATCAAATTTTTCAAACAAAAATTAGAATTTAAAATTATTTAATTATCATGTAAGCATATGTGTATATATATATATTAATAAATATATCATTTCATATGAAACATTTCTTTTAAAACCTCTATACATATCTATATACATATGTATTATTTTTGGGCTATAGAGAACATTAATATAACATCAATAGAAACATTTTTATATAAATGTATTTGTATATTTATGAATTTATGTAAAACTATTTATTTCCTATATGTATGTAAATAACTACATGTGTATATATATATATTATGAATCATTATTCTGACCTATACATATTTGTGTAGAGATGCAATCATGTTTTATTCTAATATATTTGTAAACAAATTTACATATATTTATATCTTTTTATGTAAAACTGTTATATATGTATAAATGTATATGAATATATATTTAAAAATTCCATTTCATGAAAAACTACTTTTATCGTGGAACACATATAACCAAGTAATTCCCCATTTTTGGAAATAGATATAGAAGCTCTTGTTTTTTAAGAAACTGCATGGTCCTTATGATATAAAATTAAAGTTTTAATGCTTTTAATTCCAAATAATCACACTTGTAAATTATTTCAATGATGGAATTGAATTGGGAGTAAACCCAAACCATTTTTGGGACTTTTTTAAAATCATTTGATGGGTGTTCCATGAATTATATATCACTCCAACTTATTGGGTAATGTTGAAATCCCATGATATGGAATGTATGGTGCGTGTGATGTGTATCCCAATAAAATTATGTGATTAGAGAGTGAAACTAATCCATCATGGGACTGTGTCCATCATGTTATGTTTTATCTGTAGTGAATTGTGACTTCTTGTTATATTCCAATGTGATTTTGAGAACTATTTCTAAATGTTTATGAGTCATGAAGAAAATATTTATTATTGAATAAATGAATGAAACATATTTTTCCAATGGTGTAATATTTTGACACCAATTTAGAAATAAATATGATTATTTTCATATCAACTCATGATTTTATAATTTTTGAATTCTCAAGATGTATCACACGTTTTACTAATTACATTGATGTGAACAAATTTGGATATGTTTCCACATGTTTTGTAACCGCTTATTGAGATTTGTTTCTCACCCTATGTTTTTTAAAACACATTTTCATAAGAAATAAGGACACATAGAAGTGTGTGATTGGAAGACACCACTTTATGGTGTTTAACCATTATAATGTATAAAAATAGTTTTCTTGTAATTTCTTTTTTTAGTGTTATAATTATAATTCTCTGATGTATCCAAACTGTCTAAAACTCTAAAACTTCCCGATATTGGGTTATTAAATAATAAATGAATTTAAAAAATAGAAAATGTATTTTCTCATAATAGTTTCTATCAGATATTTTATTTAGAAGAATATAGTGGTGATGATACTGATAAACCCTTTTAACCATTACAGTCCTTCAAAAAAATTTAGGATTTTACTTTAACGAAAAATATGGATTTCCTAGTTTTCATAATTCTGAATAGTGAAATTCAGAATTTCTATAGGTACAGTGATTTAATTTCTATGATGAAATTAATAAGTTCATTATTTTCAATAAAGAAAAAAAATATTGGTGCTATTATAATATTAAATATTTAAAATTATGTAATATTACTTGATAATATTTTTATTATTATTCCATAATAATAATAATAATTAATTTATGATAAGTGATATTTTGCTAAATTTTTTTTGACAATTATACTTTTATAAATAATATTTTGTAATGTTTTAAATAAATTATCATAATATTTTATTTTAAATTATAAATAAATGATGTTGTATTTTTTAAAACAATATTTTAACATAAATATTTGTAAGTGATTTTTTTTTTGTAAAAACATTTATTTTGTATGAGAAAATAAAAAATAATTTTGAATGGTAAAATAAATATGAAATTATTATCAATAGTAATTTCAAATTACATGTTAAAATGACAACAAAAGTATAATTTAATAAAACATTTTTAATACGAAAATGATTTCAAATATTCAATATTTGTTAAAATTTAATTTTATAAAAAAAAAATTAATACACGAAATAATATGTGGTTTTAATAAAAAAAGTATATTAATTACAATTTAATAAAAAATGATGTTACTTAAATTCAATAATTAATTTTCTAAATAAATTATTGCACTATATTTTTTAACTATTACAAATTTATATGTTTTTTACGAAATATTAGTATATATATATATATTGATATGAAATTATGAAATAAATTTAATATGATAAATACAAAACAATTTTTAAATTTATTAAAACATTATATGAAAAAAATTATAAAACAAAAAATAATAATAGAGAGAGAAAATGTTATTTAAATTACATGGTATGATGTCTTAAAAAACAATAAAACAGAATGATAAAATAGAGAGATAACGTGATAACAATGGTGGGGGAGGCATCGATCAAGAAAGGAAATTGGGTGAGGGTAAAAATGGTTGAGTCATTGAGTGCATCTGAGGGAGTGAGATTGATCAAAACATGATGTAGGTTGAGTTCCCATGGGGGGGGGGTCGACCTAGGGAGGCCAAACAATAACGAGGAGTCCGAGTAAACTTCGACCACCAGAGAGGGATCCTGAATTTTGAGCATTGTCAATAGGGGTTCAACTAGGAGTTATGGTTTTGTCTTCATGTGATATCTGATTGGATGAAGTTTCAATCTACTTCAACCTAAACATGGTAGATTTTTTTTTATTTTCTAGATGTTGAATAGTTATATAGACCCTTTCGAATGAATACTTTTTGTATACGAAGACCTATGTGTCCTTTATTCCTCAATCGTATTCAATTATTCCTTGTGGATCATTTTTTCTTTTCAGGTCTCTTCGAGGAGTATGCCATATTTAAGAATGGATTCAGATTAATTTCGCATTTTCTCTGGATATTGACTCTCATTTTTGTTGTTGTAATCCACATTTCAATCACCCTTCAATTTCCTTGTTCCATAGGTTTGGACTATTGATTTTGAAAAAAATCATATATATATATATAATACTACTTCCTACTTTCTTATAGTTCATTTTTCACCTCCACTCATCTTACATAGGAATCTATTGGTTTATAAGTATAAAAATTTATATTTTATGAACTTAAATTATATATGAACTAGATATATAAGAACCTATGCCCTTTTTAGAATTTTCCCTATATAATACACTCTATGTAGGATAACTGAGTTATATAGGGTAGTTGTTGCAAGATATAAAGCTGTAGAATAAGGTTTTATTATTATTTGTAAATCAAGTAGAAAAATTATTTTTACAATATGTTCAAACAGTTTTTTTATTTAAAAAATTAACATGTTTTAAGTTTTAAATTTTTTCTTTTCAAATTTATATATATATTAGGGAACTACATATTTACCATTCATTTATTTCTTTTCAATATTTTCCATAAAAAGGTGATTCTTTTCAAAGCTATTGATGTGCAAGAGAATTTTTCTTTTCATTATAAAAATAATATGTGCTCAAATGATTCAACTGGGTTCTCCTTTTCATATTTTATTTCATTTTTTGGGTGGTTTACTAATATTTATTTTCAATCTCAATAAATAATTTGAATTATATCATAATGATAGTTAGGGGAATTTTGGAGAAATATTTAAAACTATTTCTGAATTTAATAATTTTATATGAATTTTATTTTATCCATCAGTTTTTTCTAATGGTATGTTAATTGTTTTCTATAATGGTAATGGGTATCATTTTGAGTTTATAAAACTATTCTTCCAAAACAATTCAGGAGAATTATTTTCATGAAATTATATTTTTTTAAACCTTAATCTGTCTCATACGTATATACATGGGGTGTTATTGAATTGTCAAAATTATTGTTTTAATAATATTATTTCAATTTTATGTATATATATTACCTCTTTTCATGTTAAAAATGATGTTCATCCATGGTTTTCTCTTCATAAAATTATTTTATTGATTATACCACTTTATGTGCAAGTGAAGTTATCGAATTGTTAATAATTTATGCTTGTGTTAAAATTGTTTTATTTTCTAGAAATTATATGTGTATATATATATTCATAAATAGATAATTTAATATGAAACATTTATTTTAAACATGTATATATATGTATCTACATATATATTAGTTTAGGGTGAAATAGAATTTTAATCTGACATCAATAGATACGTATATATATATATATATGTATTTATATAAGTATCATTTTTTGAAAACTAATTATTTCCAATATGTATGTAAATAAATGAATATATATATATATATTTCATTATTCATACATATATATATGTGTGTAGAGATACAATCATGTTTTATTCCAATATATATGTAAAATTATGTTTATATATATATATGTGTGTGTAAATGTTTATGTAAAACTGTAATATATGTATATATGTATATGAATGTATATTTAATCAGGTAATTTCATGAAAAATTACTTTTATCATGGAACATGTATAAACAAGTAATTTACTTTTCATGAAATGGACATCAAATCTCATGACCTTTAATGAAACTTTGATGTCCATATGATATAAAATACAAGTAGTTATGTTTTTAACTCCAATGAATCACTATTGGGTATTATGTGAATGAATCAATGGAATGGGGAGTGAACCCAACCCCTTATGGTACTATTTCCCAGTCATCTGATATGTATGGATTGAATTATATAGTGCTCCAATGCATTGGGTAATGTTTAAATCTCATGTAATGTCATGTTTGGTGCACAATAGGTGTATCCCAAGCATACTATGGGACTAAGGAGTGAACCGAATCCATTATGTGACAATGTCTGTTAAGCTATGTTGTCTCAGGAGTGAACTGTGACTTCATGTTATGATCCAAGGTGCCTTTCAGAATTATTTATTAATGCATATAAGTTATTGATAGATTTTTTTCACTATTTTATAAATGAATGAAATAGATTTTTAAAATGGTTACAATGGTTGAATATAGTTTTGAATGAAATAATACTATTTTAAAAAGTACTCATGACTTTATACATTCAAAATTCTCATGTTGTGTCACATGTTTTACATTTTCTATTGAAGTAAAAAAATTTATTGGTTTACACATGTTTTTGAAATCCTTGTTGAGATTTTTATCTCTCACTCTTTTTAAACCTCTTTTCAAAGGTAATAAGGATTCATAGATGGGAGTAAGTGGTCAACTGACCCTATTTTTTATTACCGTTTTAAATATCAAAATATTTTTCTTGTCTTTTTTTTGAGATTTGTAATTTTAATTCTTCAATGTATCTAGACTCTATAAAACTGTTAAAAATTGGGTTCTAGAGTTGTAAAATCATATAGAAATTATAATGTATAAAAAATGGAACATGTTTTTTGTCATCAAAGGGTTTCCATATGATTCAAAGATAGGGTATGTTAATGCCCTAGTTTGTTTGAACTTTTGTGTTTGTGGAGAGAATTGATCTTATGGAATACCAATTTTCTCTTCCATAGAGGTATAGTGAAATGAACTATGTTTTTAATTTGTCACAACTTTGGATGTTTTTCCCCAAGCCTTGTAATTTGATTTATGTTGACTATGTTCAGCTTGAGACTGACACATCATTTGAGAATCATCTGTTACGTGTTATTGATCGTAGTGAGAAAGTGTTGTGGGGAAGGATCATGCCGATAATTCAAATATTGTAGAAACAGTATATGTGTTTAAGTGGAATCATGGGAGACATATGTATATATATCGGATCATTGGACCAATATTTTTACCATAGAATGTTAGAGATTTTTTGGAGTATGGGTTGAGGATTTTCTATTATAAGGTGAAGAGATTGTTATAACTTTACCTTTTTGAAGATGTATCATTCTTGTTTTCATGTACTCATTTAAACTTATTTTGGTATATATTTGGTGGGATTTTTTTCAGGTTGTTTCAAGTTGAATTTTGGAATTTTGGAAGAAAAGGGGTAGTGCATGTTTAGTGCATGGTTTTCCCAAATAGTGAACCTACCCCAAGTAAACCATGTAACCCCAATGAGTGGGGTATTTCACTATTGGAATATAGTTTAAATAAAATCATGTCCACTTAGTATATATCATGCACCCCTTGGATGAGTTTCATAGTTTGAGAGAATGGTTTGAAAAACCATTCACCCCATACTAGGAAACCTTGTGTGTGGATTTTAATTACCATAAAATTTATACACAAATCCTACCCCTAGTAATAACATCAAATCGACCTGGTATGAACCTAATTAAATTCTTCCTAATTTTGAAACTAATTGAAGTGTTATAAGGCTCTTTGAATCTTGCTCATAATTAATAAATTATCCAATCGAAGGATCTCCTCTCCTATGATATGTGATTTATTCTCTATTTCGATTTTTCTATTTTCCATCTATCTTTTATCGATCAAGAGGAAGGATTTATACTGCGATGGAAATGGTTTAGATTTTCCTTTTCTTCGATATTAAACTATTTTATCTTGATCATGGGTTTTGGCCCTAGATCTTCCATGGAATTGTGATCTTGTATGTTCTTCTTCAATTTGGGGATTTTTGGATTAGCGTACGTCCATAAAAAATATTGAGGTATGCAGTTTAAATAACAATTCCCATAGTCCTGAATTATAATTATGTGTATGTAATTTTTTAATTTGAATTTCTAAATTTTGTAATTGATTATTGAAATTGAATTAATTAATGGGTTTATGGGTTTATGGAGTTGGTAGAATAATGTTATTTTTTAATTTTTGATTGTGGTGGTTATAAAATTGATGTTTATGGGATTGATTGGTAATTCGAATTAAATGGTTGGTTGGCTTAACCATGAAGGGTTACAGGATATTATGATTATATTTTGATAAATGGTTTAATAGTAGATTTATCATATTATTCCATGTGATTTAAATAATGAACCATGATTTTTGGGATAAAATGAAATGGTGTACTATGATGTGAATTTTTGATAAGATGGTTAATTATGATTAACCTTGATAAATGTTATATTTATGAGATAGATGATATATTATGATATATGTGATAACGAGTGTGGGATACAGACTGATGCTCCAAACACCCATATGTGATAATATGTGTTTAACAAAGAATGATGCTTCAAACACCCATATGTGATAACAATGAGGTGTGTGACTCGGACCAATGCTCTATATATCCAAAGGGTGCTAGACATGATGTTCTAGGCCCAACACATTTTCATTGGAATGGGGTTCCTATTACCCTTGGTATGAAAATTGTAATTAAATGATTAGTCAAAGATGATGATATAATAAATTGTGATTCCCTATAATATATGTTTCTTACTCTTTCACATGCTGAATAAAGTATTTATTTTTTGGGTGTCATCGAAAACAGTGGTAATTATGTTGTTAATTGAAGAACAACTAATTTTGAAATTTTTTTACTTGATTTATTGTAATTTATTCATTATAAAAATGCATACAGTGTTATAGGCAAGATAATATTTACACATTGTTCATAGCGGCCTGATGATTTTTATTAACACCATACTCAGGCTTCTTGATTAGTACCAAATTTGCTTCATTGTTATAGGAATGGATAAGGGTAAGAGCACAATGTTATATGGATGAGTTGGGATGGCACATGGATGTGGGAAGTGGATAAAATTTCGGGACCCTGTTGGGAGTTGTTAGTGTCTTTATTATTTCTTTTTCATATTGAAACTTGACACATATTGAAATGAAATATCTAATATTTTAGTTATGATCTGCTATCCATGTTTTGGGATTATCACATGATGTTGGCCTTTATTGGTAAAGGCATTATTATAATTATTTTTTAGTACCTTTTGTGTATTATTTATTTATTTATATTTTTTTTCTAATCTGATAGAGGGGTTATAGTCTCCCCACGGTTTATATTAGATCCTCTATACTAGTCGGAAGCCTCTGGAATATAAGGATAAATTATTAAGTTCATTTAACCAACTATATTGGGGCACTAGTTTGGGGTACCCCGTGTAGGGAAATACACTATTAATAAAAAATAATTTCAAAATAATTTACTGAATAATTGTAATATTGTCTTTCAAAAATGAAAAAAACATATTTTTTTATGAAAATATTTCTTTAAAGTAAAAAATGTCTTTGTTAACAATTGAGCAACTTTTCAGTAATAATTTTTGAAAACATTTATATTGTGTTTGAACATTATTTATATTTCATGAAATAGTTAATCTTATGCATACCCACCAATTTAAAAGATAGGTTATAATCGTCACATTAAAAAAATTCTTCGTTTATTAAGGATCGATTTTGTGTATCTTGTACACTATATAATGTATTGTTTATTTAAAATAACAGTTTATTAAATTCTTTCCTAATTAAAAATATGCATCCACATAATTTTAGCCTCTTCTTAGTAATCAAGGTTTTGATATTCATAAATTATTTTGTTGAAAACTTCTTCATAGAAAGGGTTGATAAAACATTCTATTGAAAAGGGGGAAGGAAAATATGATGGTTATCTAGAATAATACATATCATGGATCCCAAATAGATTAAAAATGGTGAGAACTAAAAATCTAGACATGGAAAAAATATTAATTCCCATGAATAATTAAATGTTATATAGAACATGGTCTAGAAAAAGATAACAACCACAAAACCATGAATAAATGAGAGGTAAAAAACCATAAATTCAACATAATTAAATGTTAGTGATTTTTTTGTCTTATGACACATTTTCTAAATATGATGCATTATTTTACCTTCTATACTAATAAAATAAGGAAATATAAAAATATGTAATGTATATTTTCATATTTTAATAAATTTAATCAATAATAAAATATCTTAATCCAAATTATGAGTATTCAAGAGGAATTAGTTTAGGCCTAAAGCATGATAATAAATATATAATAGATCAAAAAAGGATATCTAGATATTCCTCCCATCATTAGGAATTAACTAAAACAAAAAAAGGGAAAGCACAAGATAATTATCAAAATATATAAACCCTAAAATGAGGAAGTACAAAAAAAAATCAAAGCCTTAATTACCTAAATAACCATGACACTAAAGAATTTTTAATCACAAAGGCTGTATCATACCCTTTATCATACATATTTAAAATTTTATTTTAATTCGTTCAAAATTATTTTTCATGGTAAATCGATTATTAATCCTATGTGTTACAATACCTCATCCCAATGAATCATCTCCCAAATACAAATAATCACTATGAAAAATAAATTTATACTCTTTTAATATAGTGAACATCACAACAATATCTTGAATAAAATTTATATTTTAATTTAATAGGTAATGCATAACATTATCATAACTATATCTGAAGACATTAACAAATCAATGAATCAAATTTCATCTATAAATATTATTTATATTCCACAATATATTAAATCATAATTAACATCAAATAATATTGTAACCCCAACAGTTTATTTAAACCTTAATAGATTTATCTTCTTAATTATTAACAAAATATTAATATCGATTCAAAATCACATCAATTAAAACATAAAAGGGGGTTTTTATCCCTTTCAACTTATGACCAACTATAAACATATACACCCATTAGGTTATTTCTTTTCACCCCAAACAGTTATAGAATCCGTGGTTCAATCCCAAGAATATCATAGTTGACAAAGTCCCTTAATAAATTGGGTTCACTCCTCATTACATTCATGTTTATCTCATGGGATATGAACCAATATCCGATTTATTGGAGGGAGATATAGGTCTCAACCATTACATAATGAAAATCATACATATTTTCTCCATAAGATCATAAAAAATTCATCATATCATAACCCAATAAAAGGAATTGGTTTCATACTCATTTCTTCATTTAATCATAGCATAACCCATGTTAATGGAACGCGTTTCATAAGAACTGTTTAGTCATAATCATAATCCTTAAATAATAATAATATTTTTGGTATTATTTGATCATATCCCTTATAAATTATAAGTTAAATCAAGGGTTATTTTAAATGATGATTATAAAAACCATTAAAATTTCATTAAAATTTTATAGAGGAAAATATCTTTTAAAATTTAAAATCACATATTAAAAATATAATAATGTTAAGAATATTATGGAAAATTTTTTATTTGAAAATATCCATGGAAACTTATAGATTAATCTTCATATAATTGAGTTGTTATGATGGTGTGATAATTTTATTCAGTCATTTAAGTTAGAAACATTCCTTTCATACTTGTAAAAATCTAAAAAAGAACATCATTTAAAAAATGAAAAAAATATTTCTTTAGGAATAATTATTTTATAATTAATACATGCATTAAAATGAATTTAAATAATCAAATTAAAATATCCAAAACCATCTTTAAAACATGGATATAGATGAAAAGGTTTTCTTGACCGAAGAGATAAATAAGGTCAATTTTTTTTAAAAGCATTCATTTACTATGTTGAATACATAAAGAGAGTAAAGTGTAATGAAAAATGTATTCTATAGAAATTACTATAGGAGACGAAAATCCATGATGTTATATAAAGTTATATTTTACAATTTCAACATCATAACATAATCATAAAAAATTAGGACAAAGAATGATATTATAACATAAAAGCCTTAGTGATTTAGTAAGAATTGAATCGTAAGCCCCATGAAATAAAGAACTATAGAATTATATTTATACAGCCCCATAAATTTCATTAGAATAATCATTAAATACATTCATTGGTACGATATACACCACAAAAAAAGAAAAAATTGGTGAATATGGAATGTGTCCCCCTAAAATAAAATGAGATGAAAATCCCTTTCCCTAGGTATGTCTTATTTAGTTAGAATTATAACCTCCTGTATAATAAATAGAGATTTATTATAAATATACTATATAATAATAATTATATATATAATCACACATATGATTTAATTATTTTCTTTTATCATCCCTTTGTTAACAAATATATATTAAAATCATTATTCTGGGTGATATCTACTTTTATTTCATGTATGTTTTGGTACAGTAGTTCTGGTACATTTAATTTGATAATAGTTATAAAAAATATATAATATTAATCAAGATATTAATATCATATATAATCATTTTATAATTAGTTATATTCATCGATAAATGTAGAGATAGAAAAATGAATTACACCATTCATAAAGATGATGGGTCGTACGTACATATGAATGATGTTTTCATTTTTCAACAGATGAAATACTATAATGGTAAATAATATATAATCATTAGAGAAAAAAATTTATATAATGTATTTAATATATATTCAAAAAATATGTTCTTATTACCATCCAAGTAAAACATAAATATAAAATGAATCACATTGCTTCTTGGAGGTGGTAGTCCATACGTACTCATAAGAGATGTTATTATTTTCCCATAATTTGGAAGGTAAGAAGGTATATATGATATTATAAATAATAATTTTTAAATATCAAACATTTATAATATATAAACATTAAACCCATCATAATTCCTATAATTAAAATATGGCTATGATAAATGAATTGTATCGCTATATGGAGATGGTAAGCTGTACGCAGCCAAGACTGAAACATGCACTTCCCATTTCATGGATAGATAGTGACTAAATGTGGTTCAATAAATTAAATAAAATTTAATTATATTGAGGATAATTATTTTATTATTTTTGTAAAAATCTATAACATTTATGGAAGATAAAAATATTTAAAAAGAAAGTGATATGTTAGGGTGGTTGGATCTTTTTTGAAATAACTCCTTTAAATATCCCCATAATGACCCTAGGATTGGTATTTTGGGTAGACCATAAAATATTTAATTTGTGTAACCAGGTTTATAATGAATTTTATGAGGGTATATTAGAGATATAATGGAATAAAATTATGAATATTGAATGGAGGATGTTTCCTTTTATAATTGAGGTAAGGGGGGATTTTGGATATTCTTAAAAGATTAAAATATAAAAAGTCATTATCTATCCCAAATGCCTTAAAAATCACAAGGTTATAATTTAATATATTATGGTGTTTATATAAAATAATCCAATAACATTTTGACAAGTTTTAGTGGTGTTTTAAAATATATTATTCAGTTTTTCCCATTTATTAACTCATTTTAACATTAATCATGGTATCATATTTTCCACATTTAAAGGATTACAATTTTACATTCAAGGTTAAAATTTGATAATAAATTTCCAAAGTATTGTATTTGAGAAAATATAGTATCCAATTTATCATATTTGAATATTTTTTAAAAATTTTAAATAATTTTTTAAATTAATATTTTGGTAAAATATCATTAATGTCAATTATGACACTATTTAGTTGATTATATTTAAAATAAGTAAATAAATAGATATAATATAATACAATAAGTTAACACAAAACTAATATGTCATATTCATATAAAATAATCATTTAACACTATAAGTCACTAAAATTATATCACTTTTAGAATTTTTAAAATCATTTATTTTAATTTTATAATCATTGAATAAATACTCTGATAGCGTTGTATAAGAGTTTAAAGTAATTTTATTATTTATAAAAATTATAAACTAATTTATTTAAAGAAAATAATTTATATAATCGTAAAATAAACAATTATCTTCATTCATAGATATAATTTATCCTTATGTGTACATATAATAGATATTTAAAACATAAGATGGATATTTTGTAAGTTTCATTACATTAAATATTTTATATTTCATATTCTTGGAATAGTTTCCATTAAACACATAATGTTCAAAGATAAGTAGCTAAAAATAGAATATAGTAAATCAAATAATTATTATTATAAAAAATATATCCTTATAACTTAGTTTTATCCATGATTAACCAGACATACCCTTCACTGTGATGATAATTTTTACCACAATTATGATTGATATTAACCAAAAATAAAATGGAAATATTTAAAAAATATTAATAGAAACATTAGAAAATATTCAATCATGTTTTTGTAATTCAATTTTTATATGTGGATTAAATTAATTTTAAAATAAGCATGAAACCTGGGAAGGTAACCACTTTTTCGACAAAAACATTTTTATGCATCACACTTGATTTTTCTTATTTCACGCATAGAAAAAAATACAATAAATATTAGAAAAACTATTGACTGAATAATATATATTTTACTAAAAACATTCACCAATAGTGAATAGTTTAATTTATTAAGAAAATAATTAATTACACGTATAAAAAAATCTTTTTGAATAAATTTCTTTTACGTATGATTTTTTTTCAAATTCATTCATAACATCGATTGCAATGAACATAATTTGATTAATTAAAAAATAGGAGAACTAATATAATGTTGAAACCATTTTATAAAAAAATGTAACTCTATACATGATTGAAATGAAAATACAGTTTTAAATATTAATTTATATTGTTTGCTATTCATTGAAAAATCATTATTTTTAGAAAAATATAAAAAATTAATCCCTAGATATTTTTTACACGATGAATTAAAAAAAGATATTATTTTAATGAAAATATAATTTTTATATTATCTAGTATTATTTTTAATATTTTTTCAAGAAATGAAATAAAACCCATTTTTTAATAAAGTATTTCTTTGAAGAATTAGAAGACTTTACTAATGAAAATTTGATTATTTACTAAATATTTATCAATAAATGTATATTTATTATGAAATATATATATATATATAT
This sequence comes from Viscum album, assembly GCA_963277665.1. Taxonomy (NCBI): domain Eukaryota; kingdom Viridiplantae; phylum Streptophyta; class Magnoliopsida; order Santalales; family Viscaceae; genus Viscum; species Viscum album. The sequence continues at coordinate 828,808,592 of OY728162.1, forward strand.
ATTTCATTAATTAATATATATATTTGATAAATTACAATTTAAGGGATAGTTTATAATGATGATATTTGATTAATAATATTTTGTGATTTGTTTAGGCTCGGTGCTTCTTATCATGTACACTATTGATGATAGCGTTCATAAAAAATATTGGGGTGTAATGATTTTCATATTTGGAAGACTGTTTAAAAAAACTAGTATCTACTTGAGATATGATAGAAGTTTTTATAGATTCTTCATCCTTCTTTGATGTGGATGAGCAATCCAATGACCAATGATATTTTATTCAATGACTTCATCCCTACATATTTCTTTTCTTATAGATATTCATACTACTATAACTACCTCATCATTTTTTTACTCAATATGAGTATAATCCATCCACATGCCCTCCCCCTATGATGATCACGTAATTATCTCTTCCGTATTGAATTCCTATAATTTTTTATCATTATTTTTCTTTGACAACTACTCATTTGATTGAGATTTCTTCTAATTTTCACAATAGTGGATATTAAATTTTAAAAACATTTCATTAATTTTATTATAATTTGTATTCCATTATTTTAGATAAATTACCATGGAAAATTACATCGTCACTATGAGTATCAGTCATTCATTTCTTCTCCTTGTTGACAATCAACAATTTACCTCGTAAAACTCCAATGTATTCCAATGTGGGATTCTTCCCATACCATATTCTGTATGGTGTGTTCTCTACATGTGGACATAACAACCCCATTTTGTATATATAATATAAATTAATCATTTTTTCAATTTAATATTTCCCTTAATCTTGTTGTATTATCATTTATTTTTTGTGATATTCCTCTACATTATACTTACTTAATTAAATACCATTTTAAATCAATAACTTATGTATTTTTATCGCTAGTATCTTATCTAATAATATAAAGTAATATTTAAACAAATTAAACACTATATATTTTAATGATATGTTTATAAACCATGTAATCCTACAATAATCATCAATAAATAGAGTGTAATAACTTTATTCATCTATGGATTTGGGTGAAATTGGACCCCACACATCAACCATCACTAACTCATGCAATCTCATTTACATTTTTTCCTTAATCATGTAAGTATTTCAAAATATTTGACATTGTAAAAAATATTCATAGTATGAGTGTCATTATGAGAATGTTTTAGGATGTTGTGGAGTCCTTCATTCTGCACCACATCTTATAAGTACATTGGGACAATGTGGGAAATAATTTTTTTCCATATCCATTTCTATTATTCCATTGATAAAAAGTGCCTATATTTATTCTGACTAATGAGTTAGACATTTATTTTTATGTGATTTCCTTGAATGACTATTGTTTCATCTCTTCCTTTCATGATTTAAGCCTTCTTAAATAAATTGACCACATGCCCTAAGTAACATAGTTGTCTCATACTGAGATGATTATGACTAATGTCATCAAAACCCAAGTAATCCATGCACCTTAGTTATTAACCTATGATTTTTTATTATCTAAATAAATTAATTTTCAAACATTTATTATTAAGAAAAAGATCAATTCCATTAGTTCATATGTAATGATCATGAAATGGAATTTTTTACCATCATCTAGAATGTATATCCACTGTGTTGAATCCATACACTAACTTGATCTATTTCTCATAGTGAAATTTATACGACATTAAACTTCATAGAAATCACATTCCTGATTCATGTTAAATTTTTTCTTTAATTTTTTGTTAAATAATTTTTCACCTCATGATCTATTGAATCATCCAAATCTTTCAATATTGTGAATTTATTATGATTTTTTAGCTTGAATAATGATGTTTTCAACTACCATGATCACTTCTTATGGGTCTATTTTAGCATATTTATTTATTCAATTGAAGAGAATATTATGTATTTTGCTTCATAACCTTCACACAAAAAACAGTAACCTTTTAAAATATACCAAGCGTAGGAATTTCTGATCATCTATTTTTCTTACTATGGAGCCTTGAAATGAATTTTTTCAATAGAAAACACAATATTTTTTCATATTACTATAGTAATAAAATGAGATTCATGGTATACTATTTTTTTTGCCTATTTCACTCTTCTTATATCCTTTTGAGTCCTTTGAGAATAACCCAAGTCAACATTCTTCTAGGATGTGGGATATTGTGATTTCAGATTGGCCACCACTATTTTTTTATAATCAATACCCTCAATAGATTTTCACTACCTTTGAAAAAATGTACATGTTTATAAGGGTATAATTTTTACATTATGTTCATGTCTTCCTAAGATTCTTCAGTGTCCATCATAATAAAACTCAATGATTTCATGTTGGGAGATATATTCCCCTCATGATCATCAATATTTCATCAAATAATTAGGACATTTACTTTGATATTTTCAATTGTTTTGACATGATATTTAACTAGATATGTCAAGAAATAAATTATCCTGGATCGATTTTCTATTTTGATATTGAATTCAATTTCCTTATACTAGTTTCTATTATATTAATTATTGATTGTTTCAATATCACCCTTTATCGTAAATTTTTATTATTATTTCTGGAACATATATAGTTTGGGATCATATACCACTACATCAAATTTCATCACTTAACCTTCAAAACAACGATTACATCAAGTGTCGATTCTATCCCATCCATGATGTATATTTATTAAACAAATTTGTTTATTTAATTATAATTTTACACCAATTGATTATTTATTCAATCCATGAGTAAATCCTCATTTAGGTCCAAACAATCCTCAAATTACTATACTTTATTATCCTCCTATATATAATTTTCTTGTTAAATAAATTTCTTATTCATAGATAATTAATGCTAGGAATAGAGAATTCCTACCACACCCATTTATAGATTTTCATGGTTTTATTTTTTTTTTTTTCATCATAAAAATTATTTTGAAATCAATATGAAAAATTCCACACTTTTCCACATTGATAATATACATTTGAAGGATTTCCATTGAATATTTATTTTTCCCTTTTAATGCTTGAGGAAAAGATAGACATTTGTTCATCAACATACATATCTTCAAGATCACCCTCTATGGTTAGTTTATTAATTTCCTTGAATTCCACATCCTAATAATTATCCTTTATCAAGGAAACATTATCAATTTTTCTCATCTTATAAGATATGAGAGTGTGGTAAATAATATCTAACACCACCAATTTTGGTTCCATGTCTTCAAGAACCATGAACTATTAATTGAAAAATTGGGGTAACATTATTAGGATAATCTTTATGATTGTTTAATAATCAAGTAATTCATTGAGATTTCTCCTCCCTTCCACAAGAATGCTTATGTGATCAATGAATTCATCAAATAACTAATTTCGATGCATAATTAAATTCTCATATTGTTCCACAGTAATAGAATTTTCTCTTCAAATACCATTGAATGACCATGATAAATGTTGGGCGGTTTTTTTCCAATTATAATGTGAGTATTTAAATGACTTAATATTCACATATATTTTATTAGATAATGCTCCTCCCATTTCATTGACTCTTTTCTTAGTGACATCATTCCCTCATCAATATTTTTCTAATAATTTTATACACATGATGCTTTCTAAAATCACATGAAATGTATCCATGTAGACACGCATTTCCAATGATCAAAAATAATAATTTTATTCTATTCTTCCATATTTTTAAATTACTATCATCAAAGATTATAATTTCCTTGTGGTTGATTTATGTTGATATCTTTTAAAAGGGAAAAAATGTCAAAAAAATCTATAACATTGATAAATATTTTTTCCATGAAATGTCAATACACTGAGAGGGGGAGAATCAAGGTTTATTTATTTCTATAAATAACTATATCTAATTACCTAGTTTCACTATTATTAATAAGAATATATCCCTTATCATTAATATTAAGTGATAAATGATAAAATAGAGACATAAATGATTTTACCTGGTTCATCCAAACTAGGATAATCTAGGGAGCATGAAATAGTGATGTAATTATGAACCTAAAACATTAATAATACAACTTTGTTTACAATTTTAAGCAACCACACTAACCCTATGTTTTTATAACCATCACTAAAAAATTTATAACTCCCTAGTCTCCCAACAAGATGCATATAACTACTCCTCATGTGCTATGTTTTTCATTATATGAATAGTATACAGAAATTAATCAAAGGATTGAATAGAAATATTCTCTAGTTTCATCAATTTGATGAACTCTATTATCTTCTCATTAGATATTCCCAGGTATATCCCTTTTATTTTCACTTATAGATTTCAATCATTCAGCCTAGAATACTTCTTATTCTCCATTTTTCATTCCAACACATATACTAGAAATCCCTCGCTTATTCGTTGATGTTTTTCTATTATGTGATCCATTATCTTTTCCTTATTTTCAATAAATATATATTCTTTTTCTTGGAATCCTTATACCCTATATATATTTATTCAGAACTATTCATATCATTTTTAAGTCCCTTGAAGGGTTTTTTACACTTCATTGATGTTTACACATGTATTCTTATTTTAAAATCCCCCCTTCTAGAAATTACCATTTCATATTGTGACTCATTATCTATAGTGTGATTCTCATTAAATTTTAAACCATGAGTTAGACCCACTTCCTTCACAGAAACTACCATGTAATACCACTTCCCTTCCAATATATGGTCATCTTTACACCAATAATATTATCTCCTATAAATCGAGTGTCTACAGAATGATCGAACTCTTCATAATAGACAACATAAAATGATAGAACAATAAAAATCCAACTAAATAAATTCATTTAATGGAAATAAATCCCACATAATAACACATTTATTTCCCTTAAAATAGTAAATAATGTTTCATATGATTTAATCCTTATCAAAAGACTCTTTTGTATTAACGGAATATTATATATTTTCATATATATATATATATATCCAATCATAATGTAAAAAATGCTTCTATAGTGTAACCTAATTAATTGGATTAAAATAACTCAAATCCTAATTCACTTGAGGCCCTATCAAAATGTTATTCTTCCCCAAGATGTTAATGTTCAGTGCGGGATTCTCTATCATGTATTGGTAAAAATGATACCAAATGTGTCCTGGAATGTTTCATTTTTTTCTCCTTCTGACAATGTATAAAACTCTATAAATGTTTTCAATGGATCTTTCATATTATTTTCAAACCCTTACATATGAAAATAACTCTAACCCGTTTTCTTTTTACTAAAAAAAGCATCATGACGTGAGCATTGTTTTCATGGTGTGACTTTTGAACTTTAAAAAAACATATTCAATATTCCTATGAAAACTCTTCTATCTTTTATCCATTTATTTTTAGGCTACTTTTTATGTATTATAACATCATATTAAAAAACATAACCAAAAAATACTTCACTACTATTTTATATCATTATTTTATATTTGATTAGGTTTAGGTATTGGATAGGTGCTATTGAGATCAATGGAGGGTGGTACAAGATAGGATGATTATTATAGATCTCCAGTTTAGGTGGATGGCCTTTACATTATAATGTTTATTTATTATTATTATTATATGGGTATTTTGATAATTATTACTCTTTTTGGAATATTTTATGAATTTTTTATCTCATATTATATGTTGGGATATGTTTAGATTTACCAAAAGTATTCATGTATTATGGAGCTTTCTAAATAGATCATTTGTGACACCATGGTCAAATTAGTGACGGTTTTACATTTTATAATATTATTATTGATATTAGTTGGTTTGAATTGATTTAAAAAAAATGGTTTTCCTTTTAGTGGAGTTTGGTGTGGTATTTTTATTAAGGTCCTTGTTTGAGAAAAAATCAAACAGGGATTATTTTCCAAATATTATAGATTTTTTTTGGTTTTATATTTTAATTTAGATAAATGATTATTTTATGTTGGTTTTAAAAAGGAAATCCAAGATGTTTGTTTTTAAATTTTTTTCACTATTTTACCTCTTGCAGATGATGAACTATTTTTTAAACATGTTATGCTTCCATATGTTTATTTCTTATGGTTAAACTTATTTTATCCCATGTTATATGATAAAATAGGAACCATAAGAGAAATAATTACTCATTTAAAGAGTTTATTAGACTATATTGAGATTTTTATTGGGATTCCTTAGAGAATACGTCTACAAAACCTTGGAATACTTATTTATGTGTATGATTCTTTAATTGTGATGGATTGAAGGGTGAGTTGTTTATCATTTTACTTTTGGAAATCCTTGACATTTTTCTGAGGATGGCTGGTCCTACTGAGTTTCTTATAAGTGTGTCATGTGATTTTAACTCCATATATGAATTTATATTTACACCCAATGTTCTATGTTTGCAAGATTAAAATAGTTTCCTGGGTTTTTATCCATGTGTTATAAGTATCCGGGGTCTATATTTTATGGATAATTGATTGAATTATAGGTCTCTTATCTATGTGGTTATTGTGGATAATATTAACTGATTCCATGTATGAGATAATGTTATTGAGCACTTAGCATAATAGGCATTGAGAATTTTGTGGTAGATCTCTTCATAACATGTTAATACCCGTGGGTGGTGAAAACTAGGAATATCGTAAAGAGAAATTTTACATTTGAGGAACTTATGTAATTTTGTTTAATTGTTTTCTATTTTATTTATTTTCCAAATTGGGATACAACTTGTTCTTAATATGATATCTCCCATATAAATTTAGATGCATTGAAATGGATAAATTGGCAATAGTATAGATGGAGATCAAACATAGTGAGGTCATGGAAGGATATAAGGGATATATATGAATCATATATTCTCAATTACCCATGTGTGGTTAGGCCATGGCCATAAAAAATACAATTTAACATTGATGGTTGTGTTTTTGTGTCATCTATGTGATTAGGATATAACTGAATTGTTGTATCATTGTGGAGTGAGATCCATCATCTGTGCTGACTTTTGATATTTGTGATCAATCTAGTGATGATCTATGGGTAGTCTGATAAAATTTACATAAATGACTGGCATGATGAGTTGAGAAGGGTGTGAAAGATGGGTCATGTTATTTCATGTGGTTGGGACACATTCCTTTTCTTATGATTGTTTTATTATTTTATTACTATTTATTGTTATTTTATTATTTGGTTAATATTTCCCTATTAATTTTTTGTTGTTTGTTGTTACACATTTGAATGATTATTTGTCCCACTACTATTTCATATGTTTTATATTTTTTTGTTGATTTTTATATCCTATTATATTTTGGTGTTTTATTTATTGATGGATAGTTGGATGATTAATGGGTATGGTGGGCCATTGAATAGTGATCCTGGTAGATTTGCAGAGACATCAAAATGGTTATAACTGTTGGAAAATGTTCAACGTAGTTTATATTATTAATTTACGTGGGTATAAAAATCATTAGATGCATGAATGTGGTACATGGTCCATGTTAGAAAGTATCTGTTTGTGTTATCAAAGTTCATGTGTCTTCTATACACATATGTGTATGTTTGTATGGTATGTTCATTTTTTGTTATATTTCTCGATGGGCATGTTGCATTGGGTATTCAATTTCACACTCTCCCAACAATTTCATGCATATAAAAATTTTAAGGACTTGGAATTGATACATTAAATAATAAGGAATTTAATCATGAAATCATGTCCTTTATCATTGAGGATATTTTCATGTTTATAGCTTTAGTGAATTGGACATAATACATTAATAACAATGCACATTAATACATAGTGGACACCAAAAAACAGTATTCATTTCTTCCAAAATATAAAACCTTTCAATTAAAACATGATTTAATTGAAAATTCATCAAATATTTAATGTGTATTCCTTCTTTGTCTTACACATCCTTATAAACTATTAAAATCATTTAAAAACATTGGATGAGTACAAAAAGGTCAGTAAGTGATATAAATATATAGAAAGAATACATTAGTCCATAAATACTTATAACGCATGAAATCATTTTCAAATGACACACTTATCACCCATATATAATTACTTTGTGAAACATGTGATTTAAAAAAGATTATAACCTTACATAAGAACATATATACAAACAGAATGGTATATTGTGGAATTACTTATATTATCTTTTAACCCTCTCGACTACCTTATAAATTGTAACCCTCATGGCTACCTTAGAATATGGGTAACCATCATAGTTACAATTGGAGTAACCATATAGCCGAACGACAATATACAAATACCTAATGAATTGGAGGAAAATATAGCTCCCACAATTCATCATAAAGAATTCCCATGAACCAGAAAATAATCACATAATATGAAAAATTTCATAAATATATTGCTTTTAAATTATGTAAAACAGAATTTTAGAAGAGGATTTTAAAAGAAAATCCCCTTATAAATATCATATAATTGAAGTGAGTCTTAATATAGTGGATGGAATAGGTATATATAATATATATACACACAATTCATCATAAAATAATCACATTTCATGAAAATAAAAACAATTTAAATACCATGTAAACAATAAAGTAGAAGGTTAATCCAATAAATGGGAATTGGGTTACAAATTTCCTTACCTCATGTTCATCTTACATAAAAATTTATTAAGCCTCCTTTATAATGGTGAAAATAATGTTATTAATATATTAATGAAACATAATCATCTTTATAATATCTTATATGATCATCTCCTTACATAATTTCACCCATTAATTCTCAGTATGTTGTTCGTTGCATTATTTTAAGTGTGTTCTTTACATGATTTCCAAGATCGGTTCATGATGTTTATTCTTGTCGATTGTATGTGAAACTACATAATTGGAATGGAATGGTATTGAAATATTTCACTTACTATAAATTATACCATTTATCATTTTTAATTCTGACATGGGGATGATTCATAATTTAAAACATCTTTTATGTTGGTTTAGGATATTTTGGCGATTATTCAATTGTGAAGAACTCATTTAGGTTTATAAATTTATAACATGTGTGAAAATGATTACAGAACCATATATAGGATAAAATACATATGTTATAATCCTTTTCAATGATAAAAATGGTTTCATGACCAGTATTGAAGAAATTAAATGAAATTGAACTCGCATAGTCCACGATGTCGGTAAGTCAACACATCATAGATGGTGTTTTAATTTCCTGAATAAGTGGGAGAGGAGAAGAACTAAAATGGTGAGTATAGAAAAACATTATTAATTATAGAATATGTAAGATATTACATCATTCATTCCTCTTGGGTGAGAGTAGGTGAGGAAATAAGTATAATAGAAAAGAAAATGAAAAGAAAATAAACAAAATCAAAGGGGATGTTTACCTCATGATCTCTTCTCCCTGATATCCTACATAAATCCAGTGGTTATGGCCTTTTTCTCAGACCAGAATCTCTAAGACGTGGGTAAGAGACTTGGGAGGTGTATTGGTATTGTATTACATAATGATCAAGCCTTAAGAGGTGTGGGAGGAAGAGGGAATTGGGGGTGGTATTTGTAGTGGATGAGAGAAACTATTTGACATTATTTTAATCATTATTATAATATTTTTTATCAAGACTATCAATATTATAAATTCATGGGACCCCAAATAGTAATAATTTCATGTGTATTTGATCTAGGTGGTCTTACATTAGCCTTGCACCACCTATGATGATGTAAATAAAGTATTTATCATATATTGTATTTTGTCGTGTTTTTCTATTCATGATGTAACACCCCAAGATTTCATAGTGTGTTATTTCTTCAAAATAATTCAATAACTTGCACTACACGCAACACCGAGTTCAATCACACCATGACTTAAAAAAAATCCATTCAAAAGAGGTTATGAATAGTGTTAACTAAATTTTAAACTTTATATAATCCTTATAATTTTAGAATTCATATTATGAGTTTCTTAGACATAATGTAAGAACAAATTCATTTTCAGTATTGCACTTTTACCAAATTTTAATAGTGAACCCTTTTTAGATACTATATTTTAAACTTTTGAATAAATGGGGACATCAAAAATTTAAAATGAAACATCCCAAGCTTCCACGGTACGCTAGCGTGTGTTGTACGCAACACCGAGTTATAACACACCGTAACCAATCAAACTAGCCGTTATGAATAGTAATACCTACTTTTTGAAATTATATATATTTTATATTTGAAAATGGACTTCATTTTTGGATTCGGAATATCGAATTTAGCCTAAGGTGAAATTTGTGTACATTTCTGATAACTTTCATATTTTGATGAATAGTGAAAATTACTAAATTTTAATTAAAAACAACTTTTTTAATCAAAATAATTAATAGTGATAAATTATGAATTTGAGTGGTTTTAAAGTATATTTAGAATATATTTTTACCATTTAATATAATGTTGGTCATTGGACATAATTTTACAATTAAACCGAACATAAACAAGTGTCAATCTTTTGATAGTTATTATCTCTTAAAAACACGCTTTTTGTTTTGACAGCGGGAATTAATTTTAAATTAATTTCTGACACTTATGTGTTTTGAATTTAGGAAAATGGATTCCATATTTGGAATCAGGATGTTCAAATTGTGTAAATAGGTAACTTTTATTTTTAGACATTTTGAAAAATTACTGCGGTAAATATTTTATTTACCATGGTTAAGGGTAAATCCGGTAAATAAGGGTTAAAAAAATAATATTATAATAATACTAAATTACCCTAAAACGTGTCTTAACCCTATTGGTTGATACATGGTCGACCATGGGAATCTTTGGGTCTATTTTGGGACCCCATGGATCCACTTGTAAGTGATAATGACACTTTATTTTAATTAAGTTAAAATGAATACAAAAATGACACAAGCATATATCTTTTAGAAAAACAATTGTTACATAGGGTTATATATGTTGGATTTTAGATTATAAATATTAATTAGAAAGCTAAAAATATTTCATACATAATAATATTTTATTTATAATTTTTAGACATTAAATAATTTATTTTATTTATGACACAATGATGATGCAATAATTACTATAATAGTGAAAAATTAAAATAATTGATATTATAAATACCCAAATAAATATAATATGAAACTTTTAATGAATTAAACTAATTTTCTAGGATAATATGATATATTAGGATTGATTTAATTGACTTTTTTCTAAGTAATCAATCTGTTATGAGTTTCACAAAAATCAACTATTGAATAGTGTCAAAATTGACATAAAAGAGTTCTTAAACAAATATTATATTATTAATTGATATTAAATTCCTAAAAATATAAGGTTCGGCCAAGAGACTTATATCATGATAGGTTCATCATTAATGTACCACTTGGGGGTCGCTTGGATGTATATAGTATGTTTATTAACCATATTATATAAAAATACAAAGAAACATTGTAAAAGTGAAACTAATTAACTTGGAGTTAATACTTAAAGATAAGGTTAATATAAGTACCCAAACCTGTATAAATTCTATTGGTTGAGTTTTTTTCGACATATCCCCACCTTAAAATTTAAATAATCAACTTTGGAGCCATTAGAAACCGAATATGAATTTATTATAAATTAATATTTCTAGCTTTTCCAAAGGTGCCCCTCACCCCTCTTATAAAAGGGCACTCATCCTTCTCATTTATTCACACCTCTAAAGCCTTTTGGTTCGGCCAAACTCTACCCAAATACTCTCCCAACATCCCTCACTACAACCTAGAGGCCTTAGTTTGATCAGAAAGCCAACCTAAGGAGCCCTTTTGATCAAATCAAAAGGAAGAACCCGAAGAAGAGGTAATGATTTCACCACCCTTTTCTAAGTTCCTTTCTTCTTCCACTTCCTCTTTCTTTGTTCTTACCATTCTAAAATAATAACTCCAGTATCTTACATATACTGTGATGTTATTATAAATATGTTACAACCATATTCAGTATTCTATCCACCCTTTGAATAACATGTCACCATACGTGCGTACGTACGGCTTACCGTCTCCACGTCGTGGTATAATTGTTATTCAATATAATATTATTTGGATGGGTATAATAATGATGTGTAAATCATTTAAATAATAAATATAACATGTTAATGATTCTGTATATATGATATACCATCCATTTATATATTATTTTAATATCAAAAGAATGATATTGTCACTCGTGCGTACGTACGGACTACCGTCTCCACGAACGCGATGAGATTCATTCTCCATCGTATCCATTCAAGTATAATTATCATTTGATGATTTAAAAAATGATGTTTAATGACTTGATATCATTCTGGATATGAATAATATACAACCTATCCTTTACATACATGTCTTACGTAACAAAACATACAAAAGAAAACAAGTAAGTTAACACCCAAAACGACGATAATTCTAAGATATTATTAACAAATCAATGTTAAAAGATCATATATGATATCATATTAATATATATGATTCTTGTATAATTTAATAACAATTATTTCACCATTATACAGGAGGTTAACCTACCCCAACCAAGGAAAAGTACAAGGTAAGGGTTATTTCACAATCTCTTCATTATCCGAGGTTGTTTATACGTAATAATCTACTGGGATCTCTTTATCATCCACATCCATGTTTCTTAAAAATGTATTTCAAAAAAAAATTATTATTTACAAGAATATGGGTTAAAGTCATTTATACCCTTGTTTGACTTTTTATAAGAGGAATCTTTCCGTCGTTTTCAAAACAAGGTCCTTTTTAACCTTTTCGACAGAATTGAGGTAAGAATGTTTTTTTAACTTATACGGTGGGTGCGGTTATTTTACGCCGTTATAAAATCTTCAAAGCTTTCCATACAAGCTTATAAGAATATTTTCAAAGAAAATGTTTTATTTTATATGGATCTTAAATTATTTCAAAATAAAATGAGATATTTCTTTAAAAAGAATTTTGATTTCATCTACGTCAACATCCTTTGATGGATTTTAAGATTATTTGAAGTTGATTTATTATGATACAAAACTTCTATATTGTATTGAAGGTTTTGTGATATGTTTGACTATGGATGTGCTATTTTTATACCATTCATATTTTATGGTGAAATTATTGACATTTCGTATGCTAGTTTTAATACGAATGTTTATGTTATGTTTAAACCTTTTCATATGGGAATGCATTGGACTTAATAAGTGACGGGTGGAGCCCGCTATAGCTCCTCGATGCATCGGTAGGTCTCATGAGACAAACTAGAGTCTTGGCACAAGGCCTTGACAAACTCTTATTTGTAGTCTTGGCGCGAGGCCTTGGCTATGTGGTTATGATAGTCTGGCACTATGCATTCCAACATTATGAAAGTGGTTATTGATTTTTTGCATGTGATTATTCGATTAGTAGAATATCCATGTGAATAAGTAAATGGCATTATTTCATTTTATTTATTCCATACCATGTTGAAAGTTCATGTTTGAAAGGCTTTTGTTTTAGTTATACATTTCCTTAAAAGTTTATTCTTATTTATGAAAGTTTCTGCTATAATGTTATCCTTACTGGGCATTTGAGCTCACCCCTTTTATATGTTTTATTTTTCTCAGGAAGTGAAGAAGTAAATTATGAATGACCTGCAGGGATATTATGTGGGGATATGAGTGTGGATTATGGAGACATTATGTTGTTGTAGTAGTTTTTCATTTTATGATGTAATGTAAAACCTATGAATATATCTAGTGTTTCCAAGGCTACTAAACCAATCGGTCTTTCGAGATTTGATCTTTCTTGTGATCATGCCAATGTTACGAAGTAATGCACCGACTCTGGGTAGCTGGGGTCGGGGCGTTACAGTTGGTATCAGAGGAAGTTTAGTACAAACCTTGGAAGCTAGATTTAGATAAACTCTGATTAGAGCACGTAGACCTAAGATGAACTTTGAGGATTAGTATAGAAAGAACTTCCTAGAATTTTGGTATTGTAGAGATTTTGTGAATTTTCCAAGCAATACATCCCTGTCTGGATACGAGCAGGTAGAGGCGGCTCTGGCACAGATGTACCTAGGGGTAAAACCCGAAAACACCGCTTTGAGCTAGACTCGAACGGGAACTGGTGCACGACAACGGGCCTTGCTGCACTCTTGGTTACGACACTCCCGGGGGATATGCTTAGGATAACTCTCATTTTCTTTACAAATCATTTTGAAGGGATTATGAGTATATACTTCCACAAAGAAAACATTCTTATGATTATGGATTATATCCATAAATAGTTCAATTTATGTTAAGTGTTTTATAAGTATGGGATTATGTATTTTGATTCATAAACTAATCTAGTTTATGCCATTGTTTAGAAATGGCGCCCAGTAGAAGGAATGAGAACTCCGGAAATGCACATGATCCAAAGAGAAGGAAGGATCATATCTTTCATGGTCTTAAGCTATAATTTATAAGAGAAATAGTCTCCCATGTATTATCATCATATGAAGAAATAATATCATGTATTGATAAGATAAGTAAAGAGTTTATTGAGTCCTATGGCTTTGAAGGGAAGCAAGAGAAGAAAAGGATAGAAGAGAAAAAGATGGATAAAGGGAAGAGGGAAAAGAAGAATTTTCCCATATGTGGTAACTGTGGAAAGAAACACCCTAGAACTTGCCTGAAAGGAATGGGAGTTTGTTATAAGTGTGGAGGAAAAGGGCACATAGTACGTGACTACAAGGGTAAGAAAATGGTTTCAAATGTACAATGCTTCATTTGCAAGGAGTTTGGACACTACGCGAACCTATGTCCCAGTCATCAGACTATGACTCAAATGATTCTATTTGATAATAATCAAGTTATGATACTACCACAGATAAAGAGGAATGATTAGAGTTCTTATGTTGGTTATGTCAATAGAGTGTTGTATCACCAATGTACTTGTTATAATAATTATGGAGTATATAAGGATTGTACTGCAGTACTATTTCATTAAGGACTTGAGATGGTGTGGAACAAAGAAAAGTGACTCAGTAGCCGGTTAAATGTTTGGAAAATATATGGTTGGGAGAAAGATAAACCATAATATGGTTCAGATACCGAGGTGGTGATTTTAGAATAATACATGATTGGTTTGGATAAATTATACTGGATATTATTGACTACCTTGAAGCTGATTAATGATTTGTATATTCCATCATTGTTGGGGTTTAAAACATTTTTGGATTAATGAAGTATATCCAGCATTCTATATGGAATAAGGGAACATGAATGTAATCAATAAGGAATATGGTAATACATGATGAAGGTATTCATATGCTATTACGGGGTAAAAAGGATCTATATTATGTTTACCTTCCTTATAAATGTTGGACTGTGAGTTTGGATAGAAGTATTTTGGATAGTTCTAGTTTGGATTATTTTGGATTTCCATAAAAGGACAACCCGGAGGTCGGACGACAACCCGTCGCGTCCGGCAAGGCTGCGAGACTTGAACCCGCAACCGAAGGGAGACACGGGTGTATCACCTACCACTATCCCACGAGATGTCCTGGATTAAATAAAGTAGTTTTTTAAAAGATCTGGTAGATGAATTATAAATTCGTTTATTTTGGAACCCTCTATGAATAGTATAAATAGAATTTTTTTTACGAGTGAATGATGAGTTTTTGGTAGAAATTTATTAATGGATAAAACTCTAATTATAAACTTAGTATATCTCCTTATGATCTTATCCAATCTCATAAATAAATTCCTCATCATTAATAAAAGGAACTTAGAACAAAAATGTTGTCCTAGATGGTACCTTAAATCATCACTAATTTATGGCTTTGGGATTGTTGGCCTTTTCATAGCCATGTTCTCTACCACTCTCCATCAGATAATTGATGGCTAGATTTTTCTTCCATATCCATATTTTCTTACATGGAACCCTAGTATGTGTTATTTTCGGTAATCTTCATACTTTCCACTCTTTATTCAAAATAGAGGCCTCATTAATTAATTTTTCGATGTGGGATTTCAACTAAGATATTTTGAAACGTCAAAAATGTGTTATCCCAATACCCTATGTTTTGTTGAACCGATGATATTTCAAATCATCATAGATTGATGATTTTAAGGACCTCAATTTTATACTTGTTTGTGATTGATGACCTCAATCACTACCTATAAATATTTACGTTTTTCCTCTAATTATATGTCTCTAATTGCCACCAATGTTCTCCTATTCGAGATCATAATTTGGTGGTGACCCTTTCATTTCTCTTTTCCTCATATTAAGAATAAATTTTAGTAACCCAATTTCTGATGTGGGTTTTCCCATAAAGATATTTTTTATTTTCAACCTTTTATTTTCGAAGAACAATTTCAAATTGCGAGGACGCAATTTATTGAAGGAGGGGAGAATGTAACACCCCAAGTTTTCATAGTGTGTTATTTCTTCAAAATAATTCAATAACATGCACTACACGCAACACCGAGTTCAATCACACCATGACTTAAAAAAAATCCATTCAAAAGAGGTTATGAATAGTGTTAACTAAATTTTAAACTTTATATAATCCTTATAATTTTAGAATTCATAATATGAGTTTCTTAGACATAATGTAAGAACAAATTCATTTTCAGTATTGCACTTTTACCAAATTTTAATAGTGAACCCTTTTTAGATACTATATTTTAAACTTTTGACTAAATGGGGACATCAAAAATTTAAAATGAAACATCCCAAGTTTCCACGGTACGCTAGCGTGTGTTGTACGCAACACCAAGTTATAACACACCGTAACCAATCAAACTAGCCGTTATGAATAGTAATACCTACTTTTTGAAATTATATATATTTTATATTTGAAAATGGACTTCATTTTTGGATTCGGAATATCGAATATAGCCTAAGGTGAAATTTTTGTACATTTCGGATAACTTTCATATTTTGATGAATAGTGAAAATTACTAAATTTTAATTAAAAACAACTTTTTTAATCAAAATAATTAATAGTGATAAATTATGAATTTGAGTGGTTTTAAAGTATATTTAGAATATATTTTTACCATTTAATATAATGTTGGTCATTGGACATAATTTTACAATTAAACCGAACATAAACAAGTGTCAATCTTTTGATAGTTATTATCTCTTAAAAACACGCTTTTTGTTTTGACAGCGGGAATTAATTTTAAATTAATTTCTGCCACTTCTGTGTTTTGAATTTAGGAAAATGGATTCCATATTTGGAATCAGGATGTTCAAATTGTGTAAATAGGTAACTTTTATTTTTAGACATTTTGAAAAATTACTGCGGTAAATATTTTATTTACCATGGTTAAGGGTAAATCCGGTAAATAAGGGTTAAACAAAATAATATTATAATAATAATAAATTACCCTAAAACGTGTCTTAACCCTATTTGTTGATACATGGTCGACCATGGGAATCTTTGGGTCTATTTTGGGACCCCATGGATCCACTTGTAAGTGATAATGACACTTTATTTTAATTAAGTTAAAATGAATACAAAAATGACACAAGCATATATCTTTTAGAAAAACAATTGTTACATAGGGTTATATATGTTGGATTTTAGATAATAAATATTCATTAGAAAGCTAAAACGATTTCCTACATAATGATATTTTATTTATAATTTTTAGACATTAAATAATTTATTTTATTTATGACACAATGATGATGCAGTAATTACTATAATAGTGAAAAATTAAAATAATTGATATTATAAATACACAAATAAATATAATATGAAACTTTTAATGAATTAAACTAATTTTCTAGGATAATATGATATATTAGGATTGATGTAATTGACTTTTTTCGAAGTAATAAATCTGTTATGGGTTTCACAAAAATCAACTATTGAATAGTGTCAAAATTGACATAAAAGAGTTCTTAAACAAATATTATATTATTAATTGATATTAAATTCCTAAAAATCTAAGGTTCGGCCAAGAGACTTATATCATGATAGGTTCATCATTAATGTACCACTTGGGGGTCGCTTGGATGTATATAGTAAGTTTATTAACCATATTATATAAAAATACAAAGAAACATTGTAAAAGTGAAACTAATTAAGTTAGAGTTAATACTTAAAGATAAGGTTAATATAAGTACCCAAACCTGTCTAAATTCTATTGGTTGAGTGGTTTTAGACCTATCCCCACCTTAACATTTAAATAATCAACTTTGGAGCCATTAGAAACCGAATATGAATTTATTATAAATTAATATTTCTAGCTTTTCCAAAGGTGCCCCTCACCCCTCTTATAAAAGGGCACTCCTCCTTCTCATTTCTTCACACCTCTAAAGCCTTTTGGTTCGGCCAAACTCTGCCCAAATACTCTCCCAACATCCCTCAATACAACCTAGAGGCCTTATTTTGATCAGAAAGCCAACCTTAGGAGCCCTTTTGATCAAATCAAAAGGAAGAACCCGAAGAAGAGGTAATGATTTCACCACCCTTTTCTAAGTTCCTTTCTTCTTCCACTTCCTCTTTCTTTGTTCTTACCATTCTAAAATAATAACTCCAGTATCATACATATACTGTGATGTTATTATAAATATGGTACAACCATATTCAGTATTCTATCCACCCTTTGAATAACATGTCACCATACGTGCGTACGTACGGCTTACCGTCTCCACGTCGTGGTGTAATTGTTATTCAATATAATATTATTTGGATGGGTATAATAATGATGTTTAAATCATGTAAATAATAAATATAACATGTTAATGATTCTGTATATATGATATACCATCCATTTATATATTATTTTAATATCAAAAGAATGATATTGTCGCTCGTGCGTACGTACGGACTACCGTCTCCACGAACGCGATGAGATTCATTCTCCATCGTATCCATTCAAGTATAATTATCATTTGATGATTTAAAAAATGATGTTTAAGGACTTGATATAATTCTGGATATGAATAATATACAACCTATCCTTTACATACATGTCTTACGTAACAAAACATACAAAAGAAAACAAGTAAGTTAACACCCGAAACGACGATAATTCTAAGATATTATTAACAAATCAATGTTAAAAGATCATATATGATATCATATTAATATATATGATTCTTGTATAATTTAATAACAATTATTTCACCATTATACAGGAGTTTAACCTACCCCAACCAAGGAAATGTACAAGGTAAGGGTTATTTCACAATCTCTTCATTATCCGAGGTTGTTTATACGTAATAATCTACTGGGATCTCTTTATCATCCACATCCATGTTTCTTAAAAATGTATTTCAAAACATATTTATTATTTAAAAGAATATGGTTTAAATTCATTTATACCCTTGTTTGACTTTTTATAAGAGGAATCTTTCCGTCGTTTTCAAAACAAGGTCCTTTTTAACCTTTTCGACAGAATTGAGGTAAGAATGTTTTTTTTAACTTATACGACGGGTGCGGTTATTTTACGCCGTTATAAAATCTTCAAAGCTTTCCTTACAAGCTTATAAGAATATTTTCAAAGAAAATGTTTTATTTTATATGGATCTTAAATGATTTCAAAATAAAAGGAGATATTTCTTTAAAAAGAATTTTGATTTCATCTACGTCAACATCCTTTGATGGATTTTAAGATTATTTGAAGTTGATTTATTATGATACAAAACTTCTATATTGTATTGAAGGTTTTGTGATATGTTTGACTATGGATGTACTATTTGTATACCATTCATAGTTTATGGTGAAATTATTGACATTTCGTATGCTAGTTTTAATACGAATGTTTATGTTATGTTTAAACCTTTTCATATGGGATTGCATTGGACTTAATAAGTGACGGGTGGAGCCTGCTATAGCTCCTCGATGCATCGGTAGGTCTCATGAGACAAACTAGTGTCTTGGCACAAGGCCTTGACAAAATCTTATTTGTAGTCTTGGCACGAGGCCTTGGCTATGTGGTTATGATAGTCTGGCATTATGCATTCCAACATTATGAAAGTGGTTATTGATTTTTTGCATGTGATTATTCGATTAGTAGAATATCCATGTGAATAAGTAAATGGAATTATTTCATTTTATTTATTCCATACCATGTTGAAAGTTCATGTTTGAAAGGCTTTTGTTTTAGTTATACATTGCCTTAAAAGTTTATTCTTATTTATGAAAGTTTCTGCTATAATGTTATCCTTACTGGGCATTTGAGCTCACCCCTTTTATATGTTTTATTTTTCCCAGGAAGTTAAGAAGTAAATTATGAATGACCTGCAGGGATATTATGTGGGGATATGAGTGTGGATTATGGAGACATTATGTTGTTGTAGTAGTTTTTCATTTTATGATGTAATGTAAAACCTATGAATATATCTAGTGTTTCCAAGGCTACTAAACCAATCGGTCTTTCGAGATTTGATCTTTCTTGTGATCATGCCAATGTTACGAAGTAATGCACCGACTCTGGGTAGCTGGGGTCGGGGCGTTACACATGAAAAATTCTAGAATTTCCGAAAATTCAAAAATATTCACCCTAACCATCTCTCGATGTTTATAATTCAAAAATCAACTCCATTTTTCAAAATAATTTTCATAATATTATTTATTTACTTTTTAAATAAAATCATAATTTATTAAAAAAATAACAATTTTAAATTTATAACTCATTTTTTAACACCTTGAAAAATTTACCAACATCTAATTATCTTATATCCTTCAGAAAATAAAATAATAACCTGATTTACTATTCCTAAGGTATATATTAATATTCACACAACTATTCATAAGGGTGTGTTACTATTCACCAAAAAACATGTTGGTTCTATCAGACTCTAAATAACATACTAAACACAATTTTAGATGACCATTTTTTAAATAAAAAACATAGAAGAGGAAAAATTAAGTTTATAGGTTAGTAATAAATATCTAATTAAAACAATGTTTCATGCATTTCCATTTAGTTTTAAAAACCTTGTTATGTTACACACTTAAACAAAAAGTCACCCAGTGTATAAACATAAGTAAGAAATCTGACGGGGTCATTAGACTCACCCCAACCTATATAAACAACATGTGTTCTGATGTACATGGGTAGACCATCATATTTTATTTAATTTATAGGTGTTTGATTAAATATTGATGTTAGGTTTGAAGCTAAAAGGTTGTTTGAGGTCAAATACTCATAAGGTTGTTTATATGAATTGGGATAGAGGCCACTATATTTCTATTTCATTTTAAATGTATCAGTATAATCTTACATATTTATATTATTTTCTACCTATACTACCATTTGTGACCTTTTATTATATTATTTATTACTTTTAGTTATTCATATTCTATTATTTATGCTCCTTTATATGTTAACACAACTTGAGGTTATTTTACTAGTAATATATTCTAGGATTCTGAGGAAAATTGGATCCATGTGTATTGTCTAATGGTTTTTTTACATATCATAGATGGATCATGTAAAATTATTGGTAGATTCGAGAGTGATCTGTGGGATTTTATGTTATGAGAATATACTCCCTATCAATATATCAAACCCTTTATATTATTCAATACCCTCTGGTGTATGGGGAGATTCTCTTGAGGCCATGTAGTGACCCCCACTTGAGTATGGATTGGGTGACTTGAGATGATACATTACATTTTTAGTGGGATAAGGTGTTTATTAAAGTTTATTTTCAAGTGTGAAATCATAGATTGGGATAAAATGTTAAAAAATTTCATGTGTATGTCATACCATTTAAAATAGAGGAATATCTCATAAAAATGTTATACCATCAATTATTACAATAAAAATGATATGTAATAAAGATTTATTTCATGTATCTCATTTTATGAAATATTTTTTGAATCTCTATCTTTTGATTTAATGAGGAGATCTTGATTTGGAACTCAATTACACTGTAGTGAAGCAAATATTTCTTGTCATTGATCATCAAATTAAGGTTTTAATGTGAAAATGTATCCCTTGTGGATTTGTTATGTGATATCATTGAAAATATATCTATGTGACTAAAAATTATAAGGAATTGATATGGGTAATTAGCCTAACATGTTTTCTAATAATGAACTTTGATAACATTCTTTTAGTAGAAAGTTGAATGGCGAGGAGAATGGTTTCACTCATGTAATCAAAGGATAGTATTAATTGTTTTATTTAGATTATTTTTGATGATTTGGGATTTTAAAATTCTAAATTATTGAAATTATATGATATACATGGATCAATGCCTAGCACATAGTCAATCCTAATTATACATCCCAACCATTCAAAGGAGAGGTTTGACTCTAGATTCATTTTTAGGGTTAGTGCAAAGATACATCGAATATAAATCCATAAAAAGAATAAGGTGTGCCGATATTATAGAATCTGTCTCCCATTTGGCACATATTTTACCAAAATGTCTATCCAATCCATGCAATTTAATAAAAAACAAACATCAATCTTTTTATTTTTATCCTTATTTTTATTTTTCACATATTCCTCCACTATTTCAGTTGATATTTCCAAGAGATTCTCTAGAAAATGTTATCTTTTCATCAATTAAAATTAGTTATTTCACTCTCCATATCATGTGAATATACTAGATAAATATGGTATTTATCTTCCATTCCTTATTCTCCTTTTCTCTTTTTCCATTATCCATTCATGATCTTCCATGTTATTTTTCTCACTAGTCGTGGTTTCAAACCCGAGTTTTGTGCTTTATATAAATCTTAAAATTTGTAATTTATTGGAATTGTGTGGATCATATTCAATCCTAATATTTCTTTATTTTAATATGTATGTTTTCTTCCATTTTATTTACAAAATATTTTTAGTGTTGCTTTATTTTATTTTAAGAAACCATTTCTGCTTTTTTTCCTTAAGTGTTTACAAGGATAATCAGAATCATTAAAAGTATATTTCTTCTACATTCAATATTTATCTAACATGTTTTGTATTTTAATCCAGGGAATAATGTTTTTCCATGTGTTGAAATGGATATTCATTCAATATGAATACCAATTCCAATAATTTGTTTAATAAAGTGTTTCTAAGAAATTTTTGTGTTTAAATAAATTTATAAAAAATAAAAAGTTGTTAATTTCATATAAATGTTGTTTTATGATTATTTATATTTTTATAACATTAAAGGTCATGATTTTTATATGATTATTATTTTTGATTATTGATATCCTATGTCAGATATGCCTCTAGCTGAGTTTTGTTATAAATATCAAAATTTTCATGTGATTCACATTGTTATGGAATTGATTAATGGGGATTATGGTGTTGAGTTTTCTTTGGTATATTTCTTAAGTAATTTTATGATATTATTTCATGACTTACGTGATTCTTATATAATGTTTTTTATGAGATCCTTCAGGGATAAGTTTGAAATCAAGGATGACTGTTACCTTTGTTGGTATTTTTCTCTAGACACAGGTCCCCAGAAATAAATTATCTCTAGATAGGGGTATCATATAATTGATTAAATGGGGTAATGTATATTTTGAGACTTTTCAGATTACGTTTTAGGATTCCATTTGATCCCCAAGATGGTTCGAGGTAATCTCTAATAGACATTATATTTCCATTCTATGTTATATTTATTGTATTTTTTTGAATTTTTTATGTATTGATTTTCATTGTGCCTACTGATATATGTTTATTATGTAATATTTTTTCTTATTAAGTAGTATTAATTTTTAAAAATGTTTTTTTAATAAAAATAAATGAATGTATTTGGAATTATTTTAATTATTATAAAAAATTTATACAGTCTAATTATAGTTCAAATTAGCATTAGGATTATATCTTATGAAAAGATTTACATTGATTTTTGAAAGTATCCTTCTAGGTATTAGTTCCAACACTATATACACAAGTTTTGAGCATGTATAATTTTTTAGGGATGATACAATTAAATTGAAGAGAGTTACATCCTTTGGTGGTGTACCATAGAAAATGTTTTGATGTTTTAATGGAATGATGTTTAGGTAGTGACCATGGGTCATGTGGAGATGGTTTGTTTCAAAATTTTGTGAATTTGTGTTTATATTTGGATGTATATGTTTAGGTATCTATATTCTATCCACATTTTGATCTCTCTTGTATTATATATTTCAGGTATTAACTTATATATTTTTCATATTGAGGTATTTTTTGAAGTCCATTTTTATTTATTATTATTTTTTCTTGTTTTGATGAATTTATTTTTGTGATGTATATAGGTTGTTATCATGATAATACAATTTTTTTATACTTTATATGACGATTTTTTATTTGGTTAATTGTATTTTGATGGTGAATTATTTCACAAAAGTATGTGTTCAAACCCCTTATCACTTGTTGTCTTCCTATGGAGATCAAGAATATTATTTGTACTATATTAAAGGTTGAGTAAGGGGAAGTAGAAGTGATGAGAGAGATATTACATGATATCCATTATCAATAATGTAATCCCCAATAATAATATTGAATAGAATTTACTTTGGTTGTCTCTTAGAGAGTTTGTTTTACTTATGTTTCATCCTATCATGTGGTTTTATTGTTTATATGTATAATGTTTAACTAATTTGGTATTTTTTATGTTTTTTGTGAAAAATTAATGGAAACAGAAATAAGTAACTAAAATGTTATAATTTTATGAAAATATGGACAATTTTGATTAAAAATTTGTGTGAAAATATTTTTGAAAAATTGGAAACAATAGAAAAGTGTGGATCCTTTTGACACTCAGTTCTCATGTGATTATGTTAATTATCTAATTATATTTCTCTATGCATTCCAATAGATATATGTCTTAACACCTAAATATTAAGTGATACCATACCAATTCATCATTATTGAGGTTGATCCTCTTATAAAAGTTATTAAATTACTCAAATTAATCCTTGTAAGATCTGAGGTTTTCCTATGATGTAATGATAGTTGTTTTTTATTAAATGATTCATTAAATTCTAATATGAATAAACATTGATGCCATGGGTGTATCAAGGGAGTCTATGTATTTTTCAGATCCTTAAACCAAAATGTTGGATAAAAATATTTGGACTGGAAGGATATGACCTACTATATACCCCAACCACATGGTTTGGTATGATCATGATGTGCTGGACATAGGGCTGCAAGAGCCCTCATAGTTTGAGTAAACAATGTAGATAGAGGACCACTCCTGTATGATGGCCTCTATAATATTTTAGAGTGGATTGAGACATGTTTTGTACATGGTTTGGAAAACTATGCACACTAACCTTTCTAGGTACCCCAACATACAATGAAGGGTGCACAATTAGTGCATGGTTTGGCCAACTAGGAAGCCAATCTGTAAGGATGTGTATTTTGGGGGAAAATAATATTTCTTCCACTAAAAAATATTAAAACCAAAATAAAAATTCCATTTCTCATTCATGCGGACATAAATAATTTGAGAGCTCCCCCTTGAGAAAATTTGGTATCTTTTGATACCATTCATCCATCTGAACTCAGAATCGAGTGTCATTTGTCTTATTTGATTCAAACTGGCGACTAATCATTTCATTTTGTGTCTTTTTTATTTTTTATTATTATCGGATAATCTATTTAGGTGCAATATAATAGGCCTTATATTTAAGGTTTTCATCCTTTATTTATTTTTCTTCTGATAGGAGTTGAATCAGTAGGATATACTGGACGATCACTCTAATACAAACCTATGGTAGGTGGTCTATACCATTCCATTGGTGTTTGGTTATTTATACGAAAATTTATCATTTTGTCACATATAAGACTTTTTATAGGTGCCCAAATATTTAACTAAATATTTTAATTTAATGTGTTGGAAAATTTAAGGTACAACCTTTAGTTCCTTAAGATAAGTTTGTGGTTATTTCACTAGCCAAGGCCACCCATGGGGTGTATCTTGTGATTTCCTTTTTTTCCTATTTCTTAACAACCCAAGGAGTGATTGGATGAAATTACCTAGTTAGAGGAAGCACTTTTATATATGATTTAAATTAAATTTATTGGTTATGTAATTGTCTTCGTCATCTTTCATGTCATATATGATGTGATTTATTTAACTACTTAAATTTGTATTGTCTTATGATTTGGTAAACTCATTAAATGTTTTTTAATTGGAATTTATATAGGATTTGAAGATGTTATGAAATGAAAATTTAATTGAATGATGGATTTTTCTATAGGAATACATGGGTGTTCTAAGCCATTGGTCATCGTAGTGGCAGTGGATGCCTTGGATGAGATAGATCTTTGGGTCTTGATTCAGGGGGATACCATGGGGTTTGAAACCCCATGGATTTTTCTTTCTTATTCCAACAGTAGACATGGTATGATTAAATTCTCCTTGGACTTGGATCCAAATCTACAGAGTTTCCACGAAGATGCTCCTAGGAGTCGATGATGATGCCTTGGTCCTATATACCTTGGATCCTACCCCTTGGGGTTTGACACTTCTATTATATGGATCGTCCATTGTAATTATAACACTCTTGATTATATATAATGATAGTTTTTTATATGATATAGAAGTTATATGGCATATCCATGGTTAATATGAGATAATGGATATAAGTCTTAGTTGTGGTGTTTTTTTAGTTTTGCTTTAAAGTTGCATTGTTTGAAAAGAATGGCCCTTGATTTGTTGGAAGACTATAGAGTATTGATAGGATCACCCTACAATTATTACATTTTTTCTCGGTATTTTACTTTTGTTACATTCATATATATTATATAACTTTAATACTAATTCGCTTGTGTTGTATCTCCTGGATTGTTATAGGCATCGTTGGCGGTGACGTACCAGGATTTTATCTCACACCCTATCACATGCAGTCGTTGGGTACCTAAACAGATATTATGGATATAGGAAGGGATCGAGGAAAGTTACCACAGTTTTATTCTATATTTTATTCCCTTCCTAGTAGCATAGGATCCTAGGATAGAGGTGAGTCTTGTGATGCTATCATGAAATAGTTCTTTTTTCCCTTTTTGGTATTTTGATACATGTACTATAATGATGCATGTATACATATTTTGGATGATTTATATGCACATGAAATGACATATCATTATGATATATGATATTTATTATTTTATTGTTCTATATATCTGCCTTAGGGTTCTATTTCATGTTCTGTTCTTATTATGGTTCTGTGAAGGTGGGTTACTAGTCCAGTAATCTTCGATTCCATTCCAGCTACTTAATCATTTTTTTATTTCATTATCTATTGATATGAATGATTGTTATTATTATTTAAACTCTTGTAAGATGTAATTGTTTCCCCATAGACACACCATAGGACATCACTACTATTTGGCAGCCTTTGGTGTTTGTGGAGATGCACCTGAGCTCATCTAATCAACCGGGCTTGGAGCACCATTCATTTGAATTTGGGTTTGGGACATTAAAAAGAGGTATCAAAGACATTATTTCATGGATTTACTATTTTTAGTCAATATATGTTGGTTAGGTAGAAATTTTAATATGATAATGATTTTTTCCAGGGAGTAGCTAACCCATGTATAGTAAATATCCAAATGGCCTCAAAGGGAAATTATTGTTTTTTGGACTTGATTAATAGTGTTCATTTGATTCCACTATTTAGTCATGAACTTTTGGTTTTATGTTTATTCTGAATTTAGATTTTTCCATTTCCAGATAGGATAAGGGGTGCATATCATGAATCAATTTAGGCACCTGCTTGAATTTAAATTCTATGGATTATGCCATTCCATATAGGATGCATTGCTTGAATGCAGGACTTTGATCTATGTGCCTTGTGTGATATACCTAATGTTTTTATAGATATTTTGTGAAGGGGATTAGTAAACATGGTTGGTACATATAGTTTCTATCATAACATAAACAATATTTTCCTTATTAGGCTATAGTATACACCCTAAATAGCCTATTATGGCACATTGTTTCATGGACCATCGATTACATGGACTAGAATTTGTTGTATTGTGAATTATGTGTACACCATGTTCTGCTTTATGAGCAGTTTGGGCCCATTTGGATCATTATTTGTTTTACCATTTGGTCCATTATAATGAAATGAAATTTGGAAAAAATGTGAAATAAATTGGAAAATTGAAATGATGAAATAGTGATCTTGACATAGCCCCGACATCGGAGTGGGTAGTAGACGGTATCTCTAGTGATTTTTGTGACTCTTTATTTTACTAGTACAACATTTAAGAGATGAATATATGGTCTTGTCTTTTATAGGAAGGTTATTACCAGTATTATTCTTCTAGATATGATTTTAATGCTTTTGATCCCCTTTGAGACATTTTATTTTCATTGTAGATACATGCCACCATGAAGACCTCCAGTCATACAACAGGAGGGTGGAAACGAACATGATCCATAGTAGGTGGGACCTAGTTTATTCGTGGATCCTTTTATAGTTTCAGATAAATAATTAATAATTGTTCCAGAAATTGGTTTTGCGGAGCACATCCAGAATATATTTACATGATTTATAAATACTTTTCTGAAACCCTCGTAGCATGCATCATCTATAGATAAGATAGAGTGTGTGTTCCAGTGGAAGCATACTCCCATGATTTTAGGGGATGCTGGTACATAGGATTTAGATTCATGTCTTGAGACAACTCTGTCAATATTTGTCTATATGGTGACACATTCTTAGAGGATAGTGAAGCACGCAACATACATGAATCCGGGAGAACAATAGCACTCATGGGATGTTTTGAACAAGGTTGATGAACTATGTGACATGGTTTGGTGATTTTTACAAAACATATTCTGATGAGAACAAGTTCATAATTGATGAAAAGATGTTTTCACTATTATTGGTACATCATTAAGTCCATATATTTGGACTACATACATAAGGATATGGTAATTCATGAAAGGATTATGCCTGGAGAATTGTTATGGACTCAGTTGATGGCATTGGATGTAACTCTTGATAAATGCTACAAAATAATTGTGATGATCATTGTGTTTATCATAAAAGGATTTCAAGGAAAGTGTTGATGGTGAAGGAACATTGACTACAACAAGTGGAATACCAACAAATATTTTATCTTCATTAAGTGAATAATAATAATTAAAGAAGATTACCATGAGAAATTTATGTATATATATATCCTGAATAAGAAGAAAATCTTATGACTATTGAACTATTTATAATGATCAAGAACATGTGTCAAAAGTGACACATTATTTATAACTTTAATGATAATTTGTTTTCATGAAAATATTCATATACATGTGGATTTCATTTGAAGGACATGTAATATCCCCATATTTGGCATGAGGCATTGATGATTTGTTTTCATGTCAATCATGTTTTACAACATAAGGTGCCTTGTGGGATCATCCGAATCTCATTAGAGTTATTAAAATCATCTAATAATGGTTGTTTTAAAATTGTATGAATTGATTCTGATGATGAGTTGGCAAATGAGGTTTTCATGTAAACATGGGTTCATGGTTTTCATATAAAAATGAACCAGTTTTCTAAGCATCAATAATGTGATGCCATAGTACACTATTTGAAATAGATCCTATGTTATAATCATGTGATGTGAATATAAAAAATTTATCATACTTTTTAGGATACATTCATCGGAAAATAAAATAAGGTTGATAGAATATAATTGTGATTCCGAACCACAATACAAAAAACATTATGAATTTGAAGCTACAATATGCTACTTGTAATATATACCATGTTATATTCATGTGATGTAAATATAATAAGTTTAAAATACTATTTTAGGTACATTAAATAGAAAATAAATGGATTTTTATAGAATTAAATTGATATTCCCATGAATAGTACGCTAAACATCAATAATGTGATGCCATAGAATGTAATTTGACATCTATTCTATGCTATATTACTGAGATGTGGATGGAAAAATTTATCACACTATATGTCCAATATATACTTTAGAAGCCTAATATATGGGAATTTCTTCATTAAAATTCTATAGTGCTACATAAATGATGAATTATTTTGAAATGTTGTAGTTTAGAGACTGTAATGCTTTGAGAACATCCATGTATTATGCAGTGATGGTCCATTGCGGTTTTCCATGTAGTTCACAGATGATTATTTTTTTCATGGATGATAATTATATTTTTTGGTGATGTCCTTTTTAGACAACCATGTCGATAGTGGATATGAGAAGATAACCCACTGTAAAATACTTTTAATGAACACATAATGTTTATTCACCCAATGGTTTTATAATCCCTATTTTTTTTGCTATAAATACAAGGCCACCTCTCTCTCTAAAGCTGATCAATAATTTGAGAGAACATTGCATTTTTTCATAAGATCTTATTATGCTCTATTTGGATTGCACAAAGAAATTTGTTTTTTAGTGAAGGATAAATGGTATGTGGGGTTCAATTCTAAGATTTCCTCTATGCTAAGGGTATTGATTCGCTATGTGGTAAACTACTATACTATTTTCTTTGCAGGTGATGTGTAATGTAAAATTCCAAAATAAATTAAAGAATATTAAAGAATTAGTTTTTTAATAATCAATAAATTCAACCAATATTATCTGACTGTTCCTATATGATACACAATGATTATTTCATGATCATATAAACATTTAAGAAAACTATTTGATGATTATATTATGAATAGAAATGTGATGTGTTATAAAATATAAGAAATTTTTTTCTAAGAATCAAAAATTTAATCCAATGGTACGTAAATTATCATATATTCTTTTCTATGATCATTTCATGATCATATGGACAATTTGGAAATATATTTGAAAATTTTACTCTAAAAAAAGGTGAAGTGTCATATGAAGCAAGAATCAATTTAGTAAGAATCAAAGAAGTGGGACAACCATAGGCTACATGTTGTACTTGATATATTATGATCATTTCATGATCATTAGGAAACATTTACCATAATATTTGATTAATCTACATAGAATAAAAAATTGATGTGAAATATGATCATAGAATCAATACTCTATACATTAAAGAAGTGGATAGATAATATTATATATGTCATAAATGCTATGGTATGATAATGACATGATAATTGGAATAATTTAGCAAACTATTTGATGAATAGAAAATGAATAGAAAAACGATGTGCAATATGATCTGAGTATCATTATGCTATGCATTAAATAAGTGGACCAAAAATACACCACATATCATACATTCTATGTTATGGTCATTTATTGTGTATGGGGTAAATTTAGTGTGTTGTTTGAATTTTACAAAGTGGATAAGAAAATGGGAATTCCATTAAATTCACATGATTTCATGATGTGTTTGAGTAGAGATTCAGAGGATATATTATTCTGAGTTGTGAAAGCCTATATCTTTCATAATAGTGTATTTAAGGAATTGTGTGGATCACATGCACACATTATTTCAGTTAAAGAATTCATCATAAGAAGGAATAATCATTGACCGAGTTGAAATGTAATAAATATTTGATCATCACTAGAGATATGAAGGTGAAGTGATTGAATCCATCATATACTTGAAGGATAAGGTAGCCTGATATGATAATTAAGTAATTTGAGAAGATCCAGATAATTAATGATCTAGTGTGAATGGGGTTGAAGACCAAAATAATTATTTCAATAAGATGTTAAAGAACACGAATTTCTACATGAATATAACAGATCCAGTACACTAATGGAGGAAGATCATTTTCAGGTTTTTAGGATAATTTACAATAAAACATATATATTTCTATTTGTGAAATAAGAATATTTTGAATAATGTTCTTCGGACTATGGTGTCTACCCAGTTACTGAAGAGTCTTGAGGCTGGGGTGTCTAACAAGTCTAGAATAAGGATAAGAGAAGATAGTTGGGGTGTATAACAATGATAAAATTGAGGATTGACTATTGAGTTTTATAACTAGTTGATTCTTTTTTCATTGTAATAGCATTCTTATATAGTATGGAATCCAGGTTGGGGGGGTTTAAACAACAAGAAAAGGAATATGCATTCTTATCGAACCATGTTAATATTCTGTTTTATGATCCCATTGATTATTTCTATTTATGAAGATATATTTTTAGATATAACCGACTATATCAAGATCCTTTAAAAAGATTAAGAGGTTAAATTAAAATGAAAAAAATTAAAAAATAATCCACCGATTCACCCCCCCCCCCCCCCCCCTCAGTGTTCAATCTATTATGGGGAACTACATTTTGTATCAAATCCCAGGTCCCTTTAAAGATCAAAAAAAATCATATATATTTTTAAAAGACATTATGAATTGAATTTCTTTGATAGGGTTTGAGTTACATCATATTGAGAGATCAAAATTTATCCCTATGTATAAAAATATTTTAGTTCATCGAAAACACACAATATTAGGAAGAGAAGAGTGGAAAGAAAGTCAAATAAGAATAAAAAAGTTAAGGGTGAAATACCAATGACTAATGGTAATAAGATTTTTACAAGTAGTAGTTATTATTATGATTAGGATTATTCTAATGAATTGATTCGGGTAAAATAATTCATATGGTTATCTTAATTTTAAAACAAAATAACATCTGAATAATGTTCCTAAAAATGTGTATGAATGTATTTTTGGCACTATCAAGGGACTTATTTTTCATGAATCACTTATAAAAGTGCATGTTCAAGAATTAGAGGATGCACTATCTAAGAATTTTATAAATTTCATCACTCTCACAGGCCTAGTGAAAGTAAGGGAACAATCCATTTTTAATACTGAAGAATAATTTCAATGGTATAACTGTATAAACATTCTATTTGATATTATTTTTAAAAAATCCATTCATGGACTTGACAAAATGAAAAAAATATCTATGGATAAATAATTATCAACTGGATATCAAATACAAGTGTATCAAGGATCTTGACTCATTGTTCCAAGAGAATATTTTGGTGCATCAAGTGGATGTGTAGAATATGATATATGACTGTGAAGATAAAGTGGAATTTTTTAAAGATAATAAGAATGCCCTCAGTATGCAATATCTTTAATTGATATTTAAATTTTCCAATTTAAGAAAGACTTACGTTGAACCCTAAAAAATGATGTCTGTATCTATTTAAACACAATAATCATTCATGGATTATACAATTAATTATTCTTCTTCACATGGGAATAAGATCATTACATTTTCGAATGATCTTTCCAAAGAATAAGTAATGAAAAAGGTACCATCAATATCCCAATGTAACAGTTTTTTAATCTATTTTTATAAAAAGTACAGGTTTAAATAAAAACACATTAAAAATATGGATAATGAAAAAATGTATAAGAAAATACCACCATTTCAATGGTGTATATAAGAAGATTTATATGTGCTGGTTCCCCACCGGAATCCTAGCAGGTGGTGAAGAAGACCCAAAACATTATGATGGAAATATTGGACAACAATAAAAAATTAAAATAGGATCAAGGTTTGTGGTTTGATTTTGGTGTTGAAATAGATTTGGACATTATTTTTGGATTGTTGGTATAATATTTTGAATTCTAAAACAAAAAAATATTATACATAGGGGAATAATACTAAAGATGATGAGACAACATTTACAGACTAAGAAAAAAATTTCACGTTCAATATGATTTTACCTTCTTGGTGATGCATATTATATTTTCAAAAAATATGGTCAGAAATGTGATACATGTACATTTCAAAATTTATGAAGAAACTATGGACCACTTTATAAATAAATAACAACATTTGGTAGAAATTAGGAAATGATGAAAATCATATTAGTTCAAAAACGTTTCATGATATAAAATCCTTGTATTCAATACATAATAATGATAAAAATCATGTACATGAAGAAGAATATGATTGATACATCATAGAATAGATATATTAATAAACTCACTCATGTGAATCCATGTTGAAACTCAAAAAAAATTATAAATATTCCTAATGATATTCTTGTGATTTTATTATATGATTTGGAGAATGCTAGAATGTTTGAAGAATCATAAGAAAAATATCATGCTAAATTAAAAATTAAGATTCCAAATGAAGAAGGATATTTTCGGGATATTTTTTCATAAATAGAAAACACGTGTTTTGATAACATTTTGTTAGAGATATGCAATAAATCTGGACATAATGCAAGAATATTCTTCAACCCATTTACATCACAATAAGTTGTCATGAAGAGAATTAATATTGCATTAGAATATGTATAATAAAATAAGGATAAAGAAAAAAGAACAATCTCACACAATGTAATGATTTGTGTGATATGATCCATTTCACCAAAGGATAATTTATATTTGAAAATTAGACTCGGAAGCATGAATTCTGGGGAAAGTGGTGAAACTTGGTTGATAAAACTATCTCAACTTTTTTCACATTGAGGAACAAGTGACCACTCATTATTCCCTTATATGTCACACCCCGACCTTAGACACCTATTTAATTTGTTTTATTTTTATTAATTAACAAGTACTTCGTCATTTGGATGAGGTTTAGTCGGGTCCATGTTTTAAATTTTTAAAGATTGATGTTTTAGGTGGGTCTCAGGCCGGTGGGTGGTCACCGCACCGCTAGCAGCGACCGTGTGTTCGGTCTTTGAGATTGCGCGGTTGACTGATTATTATTATTATTCGAAAATGTAATGAGATAAATATTTTTTTTAATAATCAATTATTTTATGTTAGTACTATTTTGTTGTAATTATTATTATTATGAGTAGGTTATTATTATTATTAACACATCAATTATTATTATTATTATTATACTAATATTGTTATTGTTATTATGTTTTTTTAAACCCTAATGAAACCCTAATCCCATTGCCCTATGTTTCTTTTTTCTTTTTTGTTGTGCGCTACACCCCCTGCGCACCATCCTCCATACTCACGCACGACCACCACCGGCCGAGGGCCTCTGGCGTGCCACCTCCCCTTCGTCAGCCGCTCCTTGAATGGAGCCCTCCCCTCTCCCTCTCTCGTGCGACACCCCAACCGTAGCCTCCTCCCCTTCTTCTTCTGGCACGCAAGCCCTTGTTGGCTCTGCCTCGCCCTGTAGGTTTCCATCGCCCAACCCCTCAGTCTGGCGCATCCCCCTCCCAGTTTGGTGCGGCCTCCCCCATCTGGCCCGAGCACGCTAGTCTGGTCGGCTTCTGACCGACCTCACCTCACCGTGCCCTCTCCTAGCACCCGCTGTTCGGACCCGACTCCCCTTCCCGGCATAATTCTGGCTAACCCGACCCCCTCCCCGACGCAATTCTGGCCAACCCGACCCCCTTCCCGTTGCAATTCCGGCAAACCCGACCCCAATCGTCCGACGATCTTCCATCACAAACCCGAATCATGTTGCACAATGCCTTCGTGTGGCCCTAGCATGGCTGTGAATCCCCTCGCTGGGTTTGCGAATGGTGTCCCGGATCATGTCGGACCCCGTCTCGTCCACCTCTGCCGAAGGCGAAGCGATTCAGATTGTTTCGGACTACTCACCATTATTCATGGGGCACATTTGGTCATGTTTCATGTTTTGGTTCCCCGCCACCATCAAAAGTGATTTTTAGAATCGAACGCACGTTTACATTATTGTTGTTATTGGGTTTTGAATTCCATATACTTTATTTGTAGTACAGATAATTATTTTAGTGTGCAAGTTTTCCTTGCTGTGTTCTCATGATCACCGTTGTTGTCTGAGGTGATGTTTTTAATCCCTTTCTTGGTCACACATTTTATTTTTGGTCATATTTCTATCTTTGAGTCCTTGGTTTTTACAGAGAGGTGTATCAGTTTGTGCCTCTTTATTTTGGTTGTCGGAAGTTGTTGCAGGGAGTGGGTATCATTTTCAAGTGCGTTCACTTTTGTAGAAGTGTGTGCACGTGAGCAGAGTGTGGTTTGAGTTTGAAAGCTTTGCGTTACAGTCATTTGAGGTAGGCGTTTCCATCCATTCTCTATTTCTGATGTTTTCCATGGGCACTTGCACTATTTCATTTAGTTTATAAATTTTATTTACACCCTTATAATCTTGATAGTTTATTTATTTCAATGTTTCTTTAACGGTTAAAAGTGTTAATAACATCTTTGAAATAGTTCCTTGATTATGTTTAGGTGCTCCCATGCCTTTGCTCCCAATTTTAAACTATTTAATGCTTGCGATTTCTTAATTAAATTTTAGATTAGGTTTTGCACCTTTATTTTTATTATAGTTAACTTATGACCATGTATTCCTATCAAAAGGTTTGATCAAAAATGGATTTTTGGATGCTTCTTTATTTATTCACATTTTTATACCTTTCCATCTTGGTTGGAACTAACTGCCTTTATTTGTAAATGGTACTATTGGAAGTTTTCAGTGGTGTTTGCTGGGAGAGACATTTTATGAAAGTTGTTTGTTTTTCATTGGTTGATTTCATGTAACTTAATGATTTTGGAAAAATGATTTCGTGTCTCTTTGAATTGGTATTTTTCTAAATGATGTGGGTCTCTTTGTGTGGTTCTTTAAAGTGGTCTAAATATAAATCCATGCGTATATGCCTGTTTTCCTTTTGGTGTATATATTTTTTTGAGTGCGTGGAGTAAGGCAACGCTTTGGTTTGTTTTTTTACAAATTGAACATGGTGTCACTAAAAGACATTTATTGCAATGCCTTTAATCTTGGAACCTAAAGGCCCGTTTGGCTCTTTAAACACAAAAGTTGTGATTAGGATTGTTCTGGAAGATCTTTTGCAATGTTTTCATAAAGGCATTGATTATGTAAAACTAGAGGCCCGATTTACAACTCCAAGTGTTAAATAAAGTGGTTTTGATAACCGAATGATGTGATGGCCCATTTGGAACTTTGTATGTTTGACATGTATTCTTATATATATAAATATATGGGGAGCTCCTATCTAGGGTAACCCTTTATGGGCGAACGTATAGGAATCGTCCGCGTTGGGAGAAATAAAGTGCAATGAGATGAGTCACACGTGCGAGGGCCTTCCTACTTACACGGTATTATTATAACCACCAAGGGTTCCTGGGTGTCTTTTACTTGATCGAGTGACGGTTGCTAACAAACCCCGATTAGAAGGTTTATTGGTTTGGAAAAACATGGTATGTGTTTGAATTTGGTAAGGAAAAGAAGTGTTTGAACCTTGAAACTCCTTATGAAGGGTGAAACGTGCGTGGGTATGTATGGAGGTGTGTGGGGGAACTTGTTCGCATGTGATGTGAGAACGATTAAATGAATGCACATGTGATGGTTCATAGGGTTCCATAGGTGAGTTTTAAAATTTTAAAGAAATAAAGGTTTCAGAAAAGTGATTTATGTTTGTATTTGTATATTTTTGGCTTATTGGCCTGTTTCCCTTATCTTGTTTTGTTGCTTTGCTTGAGTTCTGGCATGATGCTGGTTTGGATGATGTTTTTCGTGTTGTTATGAGTATGCCGCCCAGAAAGCCTCCAAAATGTTTCAATGATTTATGCCCAGTTCCCAGTTCTCTTTGTGTGTTTCCTGCTTATCGAGGTAATTGATGACTGTTAGAAGCCATTTTATAGTTCAGAAAGATAGCGTGTCCTCGGTTTGTTGGGAACTACCGAGGTAGTTAAGGTTTGTACCGTCCCAGAATTAGTTGAGGGTTCAATTCTGGACTAGTAAAGGTGGGATGTCTCATCATCGTTAGAGTCTGGGTGTAGTTGATGTGGGTTTGCTTTTGTGAAGGTTCCCTGTCTAGCAAGGACCTTCGTTTGTACCGACTCCCAGTTTGATGGACCGTTCTCTCGCATGCCCCTAGTGTGGTCGTTTCAGGCATTCTAAGATGCCTTATCGCATCCATCCGATGTTTTGCTACCATGAGACTGTTTGGGCCACTAGGAAGAGTTCTTTAAGAAGTGGCATTCTCGGGGAAGGAGTTAGGGACCTGGGGATGAAAATATTTGACTGCGAGGCAGGAGATGCTTCGGCCATCAGGGCCCCAACCACAGGTCTCGGGGTGATGTTTTTGCATAGTCAGAAGTATCCAAGGGTGTGTGGAACCTTGGTCCAAATAATGTTTTCAGAATTGGGATGGAAATATCCGAAATCTCCTTTTCTATTCTCATCGTTGTCGTAATCTCATCCTTGTTGTGGGGGCATGGTGAATGCGTTATCCCACAATCCAAGTGGTCTTATCTACTCTCAGTGTGGTTTTTAAATTGTTCGGTCTCTTTGAATGGTTGGGCTATGAGTGAATGGGCCCATTCAAATTTTGTGTTGGTCTCAGCTGTGTTCATTAGAGGGTTTCTCATTACGTGAAATTGAGGGGAAGTGTTGAGTTCATTTCTAACCCTCAGTTTTGTGGGTTGTTTCATAACAAGATTTCATCTAAGTTTTAGGAGTGTCTTTCAGTCCATGTGGAGAGATTAAATGAGTCTGTTTGGGAGTTCCCTCTATTCCCCCCTGGGGTTGGTTTGTTCGGGATTCAAGGGTTTCTGTATTAGTTAATTCTTGTGGTGGGGAGAACCCTCGTATGTTCTCCCCTCAATCCCGGGTAGTGTTTTTCCTTGAAGTGGTTGGTTGTGATGTTTGTTGGGATTGGTCACCCTGAGATTCTTGGTTCTCTATGTTTTTGTGTGGGTAGGGACTCAAGATGGGTTGTATGTTAGCTTGGTGACTTTTGGGGGGCAGAAAGTGTCTGTGGTGGGGAGAATTGTCACACCCCGACCTCAGACGCCTATTTATTTTGTTTTATTTTTATTATTTACCCAGTCTCGTGTCATTTGGATAAGGTTTAGTTGGGTCCAAGTTTAAAATTTTTAAAGTTTGATGTTTTAGGCGGCTCTTGGGTTGGTGCGTGGTCACCGCACCGTTAGCGGCGACCGTGTGTTCGGTCCTGGAGATAGCCCGGTTGACCGATTATTATTATTATTAAAAAATGTAATGAGATAAATCATTCTTTTTAATTATCATTTAGTTTATTTTATTAATATTTTGTTCTTATTATTATTATTATTATGAGTAGGTTATTATTATTATTTACACATCAATTATTATTATTATTATATTATTGTTGTTGTTATTATGTTTTTTTAACCCTAATGCAACCCTAATCGCATTTCCCTCTCTTTCTTATTTCTTTTTTGCTCTGCGCCGCACCCCCTGTGTTGCTTCCTCCATACTCGTGCATGACCCCCACCGGTCGAGGGCCTCTGGTGCACCACCTCCCCTTGGTGAGCCGCTCCTTGCGGGGAGCCCTCCCCTCTCCCCCTCTCGTGCGACACCCCGACCGAAGCCTCCTCCCCTTCTTTTTCCGGCGTGAAAGCCCCTTCTAGC
The DNA here is from genome assembly GCA_963277665.1 of Viscum album. Lineage (NCBI taxonomy): Eukaryota > Viridiplantae > Streptophyta > Magnoliopsida > Santalales > Viscaceae > Viscum > Viscum album. The sequence goes on from OY728162.1 coordinate 828,847,703, forward strand.
TCCGCCTCACCCTACAGGTTTCCACTTCCCAGCCCCTCTATCTGGTGCAGCCCCTCCCAATCCGGTGCGGCCTCCCCCATCTAGCATGATCTCCCTTGTCTGGTCGGCTTCTGACTGACCTCACCTCATCGTGCCTTCACCTAGCACCCGATGTTCAAACCCGACTCCCCTTCCCGGTGCAATTCCGGCAAACCCAAACCCCTCCCCGGTGCAATTCCGGCGAACCCGACCCCCTTCCCGGCGCAATTCCGGCAAACCCGACCCCATCCGCAGCGCAATTCTGGCGAACCCAACCCCCTTCCCGGCGCAATTCTGGCGAACCCATCCCCTACCGTCTGACGATCTTCCGACTCAAACCTGAATCTTATTGCACAATGCCTCCATGTTTCCCTAGCATGGTTGTGAATCCCCTCGCTGGGTTTGCGAATGGTGTCTCGGGTTATGTCGGACCCCATCTCGTCCACCGCCACCAAAGGAAAAGCGATTCAGATCGTTTCGGGCTGCTCGCCGTTATTCACGAGGCACATTTGGCCTCGACACTTGTTTTGGTTTTCCGCCACCATTAAAAGTGAGTTTTAGAATCGTGCGCACATTTACCTTATTGTCGTTATTGGGTTTTGAATTCCTTATACGTTATTTGTAGTACAGATAATTATTTTGGTGTGCAACATTTCCTTGTCGTGTTCTCATAATCACCTCCATTGTCCGAGGTGTTTTTTTAATCCCATTCATGGTCACACACTTTATTTTTGGGTCGTATTTGTATCTTTGAGTCCATGGTTTTTATAGAGAGGTGTATCAGTCTGTGCCTCTTTATTTTTGGTGTCGGAAGTTGTTGCAGGGAGTGGAGATCATTTCCAAGTGTGTGCGCTTTTGTCAAAGTGTGTGCATGTGAGAAGTGTGTGGTTTGAGTTTGAAATCTGGGCGCATTCGTGGTAGGCATTTCCATCCATTCTCTCTTTCCGATGTTTTCCATGGGCAGTTGCACTGTTTCATTTAGTTTATAAATTTTATTTTCACCGTTATAATCCTGATAGTTTATTTATTTCAATGTTTGTATGACGGTTAAAAGTGTTAATAACAGCTTTGAAATAGTTCCTTGATTATGTTTAGGTGCTCCCATGCCTTTTCTCCCAATTTTAAACTATTTAATGATTGCGTTTTCTTAATTAAATTATAGATTATGTTTCGCACCATTATTTTGATTATTTTTAACTTATGATCGTGTTTTCGTATCGAAAGGTTTGATCAAAAATGGATTTTTGGATGCTTCTTTATTTATGCACATTTTTATACCTTGGAAGCTTGGTTGGAACTAACTGCCTTTATCTGCAAAGGGTACTGTTGGACGTTTTGAGTGTTGTTTGGTGGTTAAAACATTTTATGAAACTTTTTTGTCCTTCGTTGGATGATTTCATGGAACTTAATGCTTTTGATGAAATGATTCCGCGTCTCTTTGAATTGGTATTTTTCTAAATGATGTGGGTCTCTTTGTGTGGTTCTTTAAAGTGGTCTGAAAAACAATCCATGCGTATATGCCCGTTTGGCTTTTGGTGTATATATTCTATTGAGTGCATGGAGTAAGGAAAAACTTTGGTTTGTTTTTTTTTACAAATTGAATATGTTATCACTAAAAAACATTTATTTCAATTCCTTGAAACCTGGAACCTAAAGGCACGTTTGGCTCTTTAAACACAAAAGTGGTGATTAGGGTTGCCTTGGAAGATCTTTTGCAATGTTTTCATAAAGGAAGTGATTATGTAAAACTAGAGGACCGATTTACAACTCCAAGTGTTAAATAAAGTGGTTTTGATAACTGAATCATGTGACGGCCTGGTTGGCACTTTGTATGGTTGACATGTATTCTTATATATATAAATATATGGGGCTCTCCTATCTAGGGTAACCCTTTATGGGCGAACACATAGGAATCATCCGTGTTTGGGGTAGGCAAGTGCGGTACGATGAGTCACGCGTGCGAGGGCCTTCCTACTTACACAGTATTATCATAACCACCATGAGTTCCTAGTCATCTTATAGATGATCGAGTGACGGTTGCTGACCAACCACAATTAGATAGGTTGGTACCCCCTGGATTTGTTGTTAGGCCAGGTGGGATTTTCCACTGGATTGGTAAGTTAGGGTGGCCAGTTAGTTATAGACTTAGGAGCTTCACCATACTTCGGCAGGTGGTTCCGAAACTAAGTATGTCCAGGGGTCTTCTAGGGATCTTTAGGATCACCCATGGTTACTAGATTACTTACATTTATTGTTTGCGTTTCATTGCCCTGGTTTATTTTTAGTTTCACTTTTACTTTTTTACTCTAGTACAGCTTTCGTATTTTTCTATTTTGGGTTTCATTTATAAAATGGAAAATGATTTTGGAAATGGTGTGTAGCATGTGTTGGGTTTTTTAAATGATAACAACATGTTGCATATTTTAAAATGTGAAAACCCTACTTTTATATCTGTATTTAAAACTTGTTTTAGTGGAATACTTTGGAAAAGAGAATTGTTGGATTCAGTGGTTTATTCTTGGAATCCCTACTGAGAATCTCAGTGCTCACGCCTATTATATCTTTCCAGTTGTAGGTTCAGTTTCTCGTACAAGTTTCTAGCTTTGCTGCTCAGTGTTGGAGCAGCGTGGTTTTGAGTTAGGTGGTGACCTAAGAGGTCACAGGGAGGTATGTTCGACTTATTTTTCCTTCCGCTGCCAGTTCTTATCTTTATCATCAGTTCGTTTATCTGTTTATCTTTTTTTTGTGAGCCAAATCGTTCCCAACAGTTAAATTTGGATGTCTGGCACTGGTTTCCAGCAGGTGGGTATCGGGAACACCCTTCGAGCCATGTCACGGGCCGGCTCGGGTGACCAGCTCAGGGTCGACCCGGGATTGTTTGTGACATTATATATTTGTGTGTTTTTTATATAAAAATATTTGGAATTTAAGGAGTTGTTTTGGGCTATAACTTCTAGACATCATGATGATATCACACTTCATGTAGTTTACTTACATCCATAGAATGGAAGAAAAATTTATTTCCCTTGTGGGGGAGAATTGATGAGATGAAACTATTAAATCTTTATTTTATAGTTAAATTGGTACATCTAAATAGCTTTATAAAATTTGTAGTCAGGGTATGAAAATCACACTTTCATCCATCATTCTTAATTATTTTAATCATATTAATTAATGGGGAGTGATTGATTGATGCATCGATAAGAAAAACGGGTGTCTATATCATTTTTACGTTGATTTTCTAATGTGTTTTTTGAAGTATGTACATTATATAATCTTTAATTGATGAATTGGATTATTTATAATCCTTATAATTATTTTTGAGGAAGTTTGAGCATGATTTAACTTGCATGTTAATTATGTACATATTATAAAACCTTGGTTGAATCTCTTTTTCTCTACACCAGGTTATTTGATGTAGACTTAGAGTTGATTAACTAAAAGATCTTTTCTAAGAGAATAATATTAGAAAATTAAACAATTTAATATGATCAAGAAATTTTCATATAATGTAGATGATCATGATTTTGAGAAAAAGGTGAGATGAGAAGATCTACCACTTACCCTTTTCATTTATTTTTGTTTAGGGGGGGGGGGAATCCTGACATTGTAAAGTGTAGAAGTATCAAATAAAATTAAAAGGATGGATTGTTGAAAAAAAGTTCATGATTGATGAATGAATTTTTTTTTGGTTTTTATTATATAATAAAGTAAATATATGATGATGAATTATAAGAGAAACTAGGGATATGTGAATTGGTGATTCCTAGAGAATTGTTACGAACTCAGTTAATAGAATTGGATGTCATGATTGAGATATTATACATATTGATTTTTGATGATTATTGTGATGGTATTAAAAGTAATTTTAAGACATGTTTGTATGGTGAAGGAACATTATCTACAAAAAGTGAATGATCACTAAAATGTTTATTGGCATGAATGTAATAAGAAGATTTAATGAATATGGACATGAAAAATGTATGTATATATAGGTCATTAATAAGAATAAAATTTCAACATTATTTTTCTCATCTTAAATCTCAAGGAATTTTTTCAATAGTGAGAAACTGTTTGTAACATGGAAGATTATTGATGTTCATGTAAATATTTATTTTCATGCAGAATTTATTTTAAGGCCATGTAATATCTCTATATCTGGAATGATGTATTAATGATGGTTTTTCATGTTTATTTATTTTTTAAAATTCTAGGTTCCATGATGGATCATACAAATCTCATTCTAATTATAAAAATTAGATACATATTGATATCTAGAAACTCTAAATAAATTATTCGATGTTGATTTTGCGAATGAGGCCTCCATCTAAATGAGTGTTCATGGTTTTCATATAAAAATATAACAGTTCACTAAACATCAATAAAGTGATACCAAAATATTTTATTTGACATAGATTCCATGATATATTCATGTGAGTGATTAAAATCAATTTATCATACTATTTTAGGTACATTCAGTGGATAATCAATGTAGGTTGATAGAACACAATTGAGATTCCCATGCATAGTATGCTAATAATCAATAAATTGAAGTTTTAGTTTGGTAAATTACATATACGCTATTATATATTCATGTTATGTGAATATAATTAATTTGACATACTATTTTAGGTACATTTATTGGAAAATAAATTTATGTTGATAGAGAAAAGTTGAGATGCCCATGCATAATATGCTAAAATTTAATAATGTGATTCTACAGTACTCTGTTTGACATAGATGCTATTCTATATTCATGAGTTGTGGATTAAAAATTGATTGCATAATATTTGTGCAATATATAGTTTAAAAGTGTACTATATGGTAATTTATACTCTAGAATATTATGGTGGTATGTGAATGAAGAATTACCCAGAAATGACATGCTTCATGGATAGTAAACCCTTTCAATATTCCATGCAGTATGTGGTGATGCACCTTTGAGGGTTTCCATGAAGTTTGTGGATGATGATTTCTTCATGAATGATGTATGGATTTGTGGGTGGATTCCTTTGTAGATATCCATGCTCATGGAAGATATGCAGTGATGAACCTATTTAAAATTCATTAAATGATAAAAAATCATCATGTGATAATTTGATTGATAATCACTATTTTTTTCCTGTAAATACATGGATAAATCCATCGATAAAGGCGATCGATAATTTTTCATAAGTATTTATTTTGATCAGAAGTTCTTTTTCTACTCTATTTGGGTTCTGTAAAGAAATTTGTTCCATTAGCGAAGGATAAAATGTTATGGGAGGTGATGTTCTAAGAGAGGAATTATTCTATGTGTATTGATTTTATAAGTGTTTAAGTGCAATTTTATTTTCTATGTGGGTGAAGATCGATGAAAATTATAAAAACTATTAAAATATTATTCTTTGAATAAATTCTTTAAGAATCAATAAAGTCATCCAATAGTACCCAAATTTTCATATATTCTATTCTATGATCATTTCATGATCATAAGAAATTTTTTGAAAACTATTTGAAGTGTATAATGTGAATAGAAATGTGATGTGGTATGTTATGAAAACATCAGTTCACTATGCATCAATAAAGGCATCAAAGAGTATGTGACATATCATATATGCTATGTTTTAATCATTTAATGATCATAAGAACAATATACAAAACAGTTTGAAGAACATATACTGAATAGAAAAGTGATGTGTTATGGTATGAAAGAATCTGTTAGATAAGAATCATAGAATTTAACCAGTGGTATTCTACTTATCATACATGATATGATATGATATGATCATTTCATGATCACTGGAAAAATTTATCATATTTCTTTAATAATACAATTGGAATATAAAAGAGATGTGAAATATGATTCAAGAACCAATACACTATGCATCATAAAATTAGACCAATAGTATTCTACATATCATACATGATATTATATTATAATTTCATGAACATTGGACAAAATTTATCAAATTTATTTTATCAATATACAGTTAATAATAAACTTACATGCGATATGATCTAAGCCTCCGTAAACTAAGCATCAAAGAAGTGGACTAATAGTATGTGACATATCATACATGATATGTTATGATCATTTTATGAGTGTAGGATAAATTTAGAATATATTTATATGTTTGTAATGTGGATAATAAAATGGGATGTCCATGAAACAAATATGGTTTTATGATTTATTTGAGTTGTGATTTAGAAAAATAGATTATTCTGATTTTTTCAAGTCTATATCATGCATAAATATTATAGAAGAAGAAAGTTTCACCACTTTTAGACATTATTTGACATCTGAACATCATCATATAAATGAAGAATAACTTCCCCAGTAGAAATATGAGAAATATAAAATTACAAATTAAGATTAGATGTTTAAGAGAATGAATCCAAAATATACTTACAGGAGAACGCACTCTGGTAAGAGCATTCAATAATATTAGAAGATTCTGATAATTCAAGATCTAGTGTGAATGAATTTTGGGACCAAAAAAATTATTTCAAGAAGTTGTTGATGATATTCAAAGACTAGTTCAGTATAATAGATCCATTACACTCATGGAGGAAGATCTATTTCATGTATTGCTGGAGAAACCAGAAGAAAACAATGATCTTTCTATTTATAGATCAAGAACATTGATAAAAAAGATCTTGGGACTGGGGTGTCTAACTAGTTACTGAAGAGGCTGATGTATGGAGTGTATAACTAGTCTAGAAGAAGGATACGAGAAGATGGTTGTTGTGTCTAACCAACTGTGGTTTAATATTTATTTAATGGGTTGTAGAATCATGATCATTTGGATAATTGACTACTGGGGTGTATAAATAGTTGTTTCCATATTCATTCTAATAACCTTCTTATATAGTGGAGAATCCATGTTGGGGGATTAACCAACATAACAAAGAGTGTGTATTTATGTTGAACCTTGTAAATACTTCATGTTGTGATCTTTCAAGTAATTTCTACATTTGGAGTGAGATTATGAGATATAACCAAGTTGATTGAGAACCTTTAAAAGTTCAAGAGGTTTAATTAAAATGAAAAATATTGAAAAATTAAACCATTGATTCACACACCCCACCACCTCTATGTTTTCTATCTTTCCTAGCTAATTATAGATTATATGACTAAATTTTTCTTCGAGACACTAAGGGAAGAGAGATCTTGTGAGTTCATCTCTCTCGAGCATGGTATGATGATAGTTATGAAATATTCAACACTCTATACAGAGATAAAGTTTCTTCACCAATGTTACTTGTTGATGATGAATTGAAGGAAATATTCTTAGACGAATATCTCATAAATTTTTTCAATATCAAGTCAATGTGTTCAGTTTGACAACTATCATTGAGATACTGAATCAGGAACTGATTACATAGAAGAACCTATGAGAGTTTGGTGGTTCATAGTAGAATATTATTGTCTCGTGGCCCTGTGGTTTAGCTTAAAATTACATGGAGAAATGATTTGAGGATTAATGTGAGATGAGAACTAGATAGACCAATAGTATTGGTTGTGCAGTTTTCTTTCATCAGTGTGGAAGACTGAGACACATTTGGAATCCATGTGATCATGACCTAGTGGAGTGTTGATCTTGTGACAGGATGGTCCATGTGCATCATTTATATAGGACCTTCCCTCCAGTAGTTAGTTTATGTGGTTCAGCATCAACTCTAGGTTCCGTAGAAGGTTTCATAGCTCTGCATTAGGCAGGGATCATGAGTTGTATGGTCATTTTGGCTAAGGTGTTGGTGGTTGTGGTTAAGGAATTCGAGAACCAGTTATACCTAGACAACATAGTGGGATTGCTCTGGGTATTGAGGTTATATCATAGGGTTGTGGTTTAGGCTAAATATATTATGCATACCCTACCCCCAGGCATTAGAGAGTTGGACTACCTAGAGTGAGAGGTATGATCTTAGTATCATCTACTCTTGTATATGTACTTTTTCACATAGGTGCATCACATAGTTTCATATTTTTACATGTCATGTAATTTCTTAGGCATGTAATTTATTTTTCCAAGTAAATTATAATTCTTAATAATCAATTTGGGATTAGGACCTAGGATATATGTGAGTGTAGGGAGTTCCCCTTGAGATTGGTGGGGTCACTTCATTTGGGGTCTTTTTTTTTCCTTGAGATTACCGAGTTTGATATCATACTTCGCATGGACTCGATAGTTTCTTATTATGTATCCATTGATATTTATCACCATAGGGTGACATTCACATCACTATAGGGTGTATTTTTTATTCAAAAGGCTAAATTGGATGTTTAGGATATACTAGCTGGACCAAAGCATCATGGAAAGGGCGGGAGGACAACCCATATTTCCAGAATTTTCCTGGATGATAGGGATCATCTTAGGTGGAATTTCATATAGTGGTTTATTGTTTTAGGGATTAATTCTCAGAATAATTTTTTGGTTTACCTTCTAAGATAGAGATTTAGTTCTCCATAGAGCTAGTTCTGGGGGTAGCATCGATATTCATTCCTCCTTACAAGATAGATACTATGTGCATGCATGTGTTCAAGAGGTATCTAGAGGACATCGAGGAAAATGGGTTTACGTGGCCCAATACTTCATTGTGGGGTTCACTAGTACTTTTTGTGAAAAAGGTAGATAATAACCTTAGTCTATGCATGAATTAATTGAAATTTAACCAACTTATAGTCAAGAACTGGTATCCCTATCCATACATATATTACCTTTTTGATAATATTTGAGGAGATACGGTGTTCTCAAAAATTGATTTGAGATTAGGATATCATTAGGTACATGTTTGACATGAAGACATACCTCATATAAATTTTTGTAGAAGATATAGCATATATGATTATCTGTTTATGTCATTTGGATCAATGGACATGCTATTGGTTTTTAGGGAGCTAATGAACCTTGTTATTTTACCTTTATCTATATTATTTTATAGTGGTTTTCGTGGATGATATCATGTTGTAAACTCACAATAGACTCAACCATGAAAAAAATCTTAAAATAATTATGGATGAACCAAAATAGAAATAGTTATATTATATACTCACAAAGATCCACTTTTGGTAGGATAAGATTCACATCATAGTTCATATTATCTTAGATATAGTAGTATTAGTTTCCCTAGAGAATGTGAGAGTTGTAGTTTCATAGTAGCAGCCCAAAAATTTATTTGACATACTTAGTTTGTTAGGGGATATTAGGATATTATAATCATTTCATATTGGAATTACCATGAATATAATCGCCACTTATATGCATGACCAGGAAGGGTTTGAAGTTTTAATAGCCAGATACCTATTAAATAGCCTTTATAGAACTGAATTAGATAATAAACTCAGAAGCAGTGATGATTTATCAATAGTAGGTCAAAATATACACTGTGTATTTTGATTCATCCGGTATCATGATAGAAGTTGTTCTAATGTAGGGTGATTATGTCAGGATGTATAGGTCTTGGTAGAGGTGGACTCTTGAGAGAAATTAAGTGACTCATGATCTAGAGTTAGCTGAATTTGTACATGGATTTCACTGTTAGAGACACTCTTTACTAGGACATCATTTTTTAGTGTAAACATACCAAAAAATCATCAATTACATATTTTCATAGCATGATATTAATTTGAGACAGTAAAGGTTGGTGGAGTACCAGTAGTATTTTAACGTCTAGCTAGACTACACACCTGAATAAAGGTAATGTGGTGGTCGATGCATTGAGAATGATGACTCATATATAGGTGGTATTGTAGGATCACAGAGTAAAGAATATTATGGAGCATATGTATAATATTCACTTGGAAGGGTAGGATATTTAGGTTAGATTTTTTATTCATCATTAGTTATGACCTCTACCAATAATAGAATTATAATGAAAAACTATTAGATTCAGAGGGCTTAGTTATATTGAAGAGTGTGGCTGGTGAAAACCTAGTTCCTAGATGGACTATAGTTGAGGATGATATCTTATGTATACATGGACTCATTGGTGTTCTCATAGACATACATGAGGCTCTGATGTAGGAGTTTCATGCCTCAGTTTGGGATGTTCATCGTCGTGTTACCAAGATGTATTGTGATTTACTTTGTCTATACTAGTGGTCATGGAAAAACATGAGGTATCTAGTTTTGTTATGTGGTGTTACACCTGTCAGCAGGCGAGTGAAGAAAATTAGTGACCATCTAGACTTTAACAGTAGTTACTTATTATCGAGTAGAGATGGAATGATGTCGTGATGGATTTTGTGACTATTTTGACAAGGTATACTCATGTTAGAAATGTTGTATGGGTTTTTTATAGGATCCTAAAGGTTTCACAATTCCATCTGATCAAGGAGACCTTCAGTGTAAGTGATATTTGTTGGTTTTATAACTGTGTGATAGTAAAAATTCATGGGGTCCCTTGTACTATCATTTTAGATAGGGATTCCTAGTTTATGTCTCCCTTATGGTAGAGTTTTTAGAGGGTTCTGGGTACATAGGTGATTCAAGGCACAACATATGACCATAAAATTGATGGCTAGTTAGAGCATACAATAATTGTTCTTGAGGACATGCACCGAACATTAATATTTGAGTTTAGGGGATATTACTAGAGTTCTATTACCATAGTTTATTTCTTATACATTAATAGTTATCAGGTGAAAATATAGATAAAACCTTATGAGGATTTTTATGGTTGGCTATGTTGATTTCCCCTATTCTAGTCAGAGGGTGGTGAGGCAATTTACTAGGACCAAGTCTCATGCAAGATACTTATGAGGAAGTCTATTTGATCAGTAAATGGATGGTTGTTGCACTGTCCAAAAATAAATCTTATGTTGATCATCATCCATGACCTCGAGAGTTTGAGGTCAGGTATCTGGTGTTTTTACATATCTTAGCAAGGCTAGGAACCAAATCTAAATAGATATGGTATCCTTTCCCAATGATATGTTGGGCCATTCGAGATTCTGGATATATTCAGGATGGTAGCATGTCAGTTTCAGTTTCCTCAATATTACCAGAACATGCACAACATCTTCCATGTACCTCATATATGACATTATCACTCATACCCATCTCACGTTTTACAGCCTATGGAGTTAGAGTAATAGGTAGATTCATCATTTTAGGTTCATCTGATTCATATCAGTGATTGAAATATGAAAACTCTCTGAGATTTGTTAGATCCTCTAGTATCGGTGCAATGGTAGTATGACCGTTTACAAGACGATTCTTGGGAGATGGTGGCTAACATATGTTCATAGTGGCAGGAGTTAGTCTCAGGCAATTATTGACCACCCTTGAAAGGGAAATCATAGGAAAAATATATTTAAGTGGGAATATGTTAAGATCTCATGTTTTCCTATGAGGTATAAACCATTTTTTCTGTTTATATAGTAAATTACATATTAATGTGAATCAAATTTTTTGTCATTGTGTCATTGGGGGTGTCCAGGGCTTTTTCATGGCTTTAAACACAACTTTTGAATAAAAATAGATAGGTTGCACAATTTTGAGAAATAGTGTGATCCAAGCCATAATGGTTGGTGAAACCATGAAGTGCTAGACAAAGGAATTCAGGCTCCCATATGGTTTGAGTTAACTGTGCCTATAGAAGATAAAGACATTGTGATGGCCCATGTAATTAATTAAAGATGGTTGAGACATGGTTTACGCATGGTTTTAAAAACTATGTTCTTAAATCGTGCGATGTTCCCCTTCATAAAGTGAAGGGAGCACAATTGGTGCATTATTTAGAAAACATACAGCCAAACCATGGGGCCAAATATTTTGTGAGAAAATTAACTTTTTCCCTTGAAAACTATCAAATCCTAAATTCTAATTTATATTTCTCATTATAGCAGATAAACTAATTTTATATTTCCCCCTTGATCAAATTTGGTAGCTTTGTATCTCATTCTTACATCTGAACTCGGAATATAGCACCGTTAGCCTTGTTGGATTCACGCCAATGAGTACTCATTTTCTTCTATTCCTTTCTTCGTTTATCTTGGTATCGACTGTAAAATTTACAAGAAAGATAATATCCCTATTTTTATGCATTTCATTATTTATTTATTTTTATTCTAATGTAATATGAATCCAAATATGATACTATATGAGCCCTCAATTACGGACCTGCAATTGGTTTTCTATACCTTTCCCTTTGGTTGTGGTGCTTTATATGACTATTTTTTGTTATTCTACACACCAAACATTCTGGATGCAATCTGATAATTAATTGAATTATTAAAATTAACATGTTGAAGCATTTTAGGGATTCTCATTATTTTCTTGATCGTAGTTGGAGGTTTTATCACCAACCAAGGACACAAATGGGGTGTGTCTTCTGATTTCCTTCGTATTTTCCTATTATTGAATAAACCAAGGGGTGAGTGGTTGAGAATTCATAGTTAAAGGAAGCCCAATTATATGTTAACCGGATTAAATTGATTAATTAGGAAATGGTCAGCCACCTTCACCATGTTATGCATGATGTGAGTTGTTTAACTATTAAAATACGAATATTTATATGAGTGGGTAAACTCATTGAATGTATTTTAATATGAATTTGTATATGAGTTGGATGGAATCAGAAAATGTGATGTTATGAAATTATAATTGTATTGAATGATGGATGTTTCAATAGGATTACATGGGTGTGGTACACCATGGGTCATGATAGTGGTAGTTGATGCCTTGGATGAGATTGGTCCTTAGGTCTTGATTTTGTGGGATTCCTTGGGCCTTGCTACTCCTCAGATTCAGATTTCATGGGATCATAGTGGAAATGGTATGTTGAAATGCTCCTTGAACCCAAATGCATGCCAAATAGAGTTTCGGTCGAGATTATTCGAGGACCCAAAAAGGATGCCTTGGTCCACTATACCATGAATGATAGATGTTTCTATAGGATTCAATGGGAGTAATAAACCCTGGGATATATTAGTGTTTTTAGATTCCTTGGATGAGATTTCTCCTTTGGTCATGAATTTTTTGGATTCCGTGGGCCTTTCTAGCCCTTGAATTCGGATTTTGTGGGCCCTTAGTAGAAATGGAATGTTGAAATGCTCATTGGACCCAAATCCATGCCTAGTAGAGTTTCCATCAAGATGCTTTCAGGACCCAAGGAGGATGCCTCGGTCCACTATACCATGGATCCAGTACCATGGGTTTTGAAACATATGTTATACGGCTCAGTTGTGGTAACTATGGTATTCTTGATTATACGGTGTGGTCTTATTTAATATAATATAATGTTTATATGGAGTTATTGTAGTTTGTATGAGATACTGGATATACGTCTTGGTCAGAGTGATTATTTCTATTGTACCTTATAGTTACACTGTTTGGGGATCTTGACCTTTTTTTATTGGAATCCTTGTTAGGATTGATAGTATCACCTTACATTAATTACTTTATCAATTGAAATATTACTTGTAATAATGTTATATCTGTTATATACCTTGAACACTTCTTAGATTTTATTATAAATCCCAGATTGTTATAGACACAATTGGTGGTGGCCTACTGGTATTTTATATCACACTATGTCTTGGTCTGTCGTTCGGTACCCAGATATACTTTACGAATGTAGGTTGGGATTGGTAAAAACCCCACATGTTTTATTCATTTCTTTTTTCCATGTCTAGTTGTAGGGGAGAACAAGACCAAACAATGGCTCATGGTGTTATTAAGAGATAGTTATTTTTTGTATTTTTTAAATGTTTATATATTTATTATATTGATGCCTATATACCTATTTTATATTATTTGTATGTACATGACATGATCGTTCATTTTGGAATATGATATTTCAAATTTCAAATTTTGTATATATATGTCATTAGATGTTATATCATATTTAGTTATTAATGTACATCCTCTAAGGAGGGTTTCTAATACATTGGTATTAGTGTATACTCATGTTTCATATTCATTGTAATATTTCTTCTACTATTGACATATATGCTGGAAACCTATATGATTCATTATATAATTGGGGAATTGTCTCCCCACTGACACACCTTTCATCCTCTCTTCAATTTTATATCCTCTGGGATTTGGGGAGATGCTCTTGATACCCAATGGCTAACCAATCTCGAAGCACCGTTCAGTGGCATCAGGGTCCGAAATGTTACACTCCAAGAAATTAAAACTAACTAAACTCACTATGTTAAATGGAGTGACATTTCCAAATAATTATAAATAATTAGAAATATGACTTTTCTGCTAAAATTTTACGTATAATCATAAATATATTAGAATAAAAATCATTCAATAAGGAAAAATATCTACTTCATTAAAAAATAAAATTTCTAGAAAAATAAATAAAATATGCAATGAAATGAATAGAATCATAAGGGTTTTCCCATTGATATAAACTACCATAGGATCCTGAGAGGTTATCTGAGCATGTAAAAATCAACACACATAATATTCCTCCTCCTTTTTCTATAGTAACACTATGAGAATCCTCCATCTAGCACCACTTGATTGTGATCCTCTCCATCAACTCTAAAATTATGATATCATTTTTTCGAAGTCCATTTTACCTTAATATTTATGAAAAAATAATGGGATAATGGTTTTAAATGATTTCAATATTAAATCAATCATATTGAACCTCCAAGAGAGTACAAAAAAGAATCCTGATTTCTTCCAGGTGGTAGTAATACAAATTTCTTTAATCACGTGGGTGGAAAATCAATTCCATGCACACTGATGTTTTATTTCCCATCTGAATCACCCCGTAATCATAAAATCATCATCTCCCCTTTCAATTAATGCATGTTGGTTGGAATAAATAGTGATGTGTGGAGATTAAATGGTGACATCATATCATATTCATACCATTATATAGTGAATGATCTGTGTGTCTTCCCTTATCACCCATGTCCAAAACATAGTGGCCATTTGGGGTTCAATTACTCTCAAATAATCACACTATATTTAATCGTAAGACATCATATGCATCAGATGATTTCTATTTCGTATGAATTTTTAATTAATATAAATAAAAACCTCATATGATCATGAAAAGGTTCATATAAGAATAAAATATATATTATAGGTTCTAAAAACATCACAGGGGATCATATTGTTTTTGTAATGAAAAATAACCTACAATATATATAAAATATCAAATAAGACCATAATTGTCCTATGCATCCACCAAGAGTCATAATGTTATTGAAAAATATCCTTGGGTGTTAATATTTAGAAAATGTAATTATCATATTGGGGTTAAAACTTTATCCTATGTTGGTCTCAAAAGTCATACGAGATCAGAATTATCTTCAAAAACCAGATTTTAGAAGTGTAAATTATCAAAGATGTGGTAAATTATCCTATGAGGATGAATTTACTTATATAGAACACTGGTATATCCTTTAAGATAGGATATCTAAAAGTAAAAGATCATATGAAATATTATATTCTGAATTAGTGAAAATTATCTTACATGATACATTTTCTAGTGAGATCTATTATGTTATGGGACAAACATAACCAAGATTTTTTCATTTTGAATTCAAAAATAGGATATAAGAAAGAAAATTATAACATTAACACTAAAATTATCAGTTTTTAAAATAAATTCATAAATTACTAAAACACATAAAAACATTGAATTAATCCATTTTCATAATAATAAAAAAAATTATATTTGGAATCAAAAAATGGTGAGATTTTAATTAAAAAGGGTGTGGATTAAATCATTTAAATAAAAATTATAGATAATTAATATATCATCTCTATCAGGAAGGTTAACATAAGTTGTTTCAACAAAATAAATATAATTATAATGTATGTTTACTTTTTCATAAATTATAAAGTGATATTATGAAATCAATAAAATCAATACATGAAAATGAACATATCCTCACTAAAAAATGTCAATGAGTGATATAGACACATGGACAAAGTACTATGATATCCGAGAAAATTTTAGGTGTTGGATTTCCCACAACCTAATGATCCGCCTAAAGAAGATAGTGATTGTGAAAATGATTCTTATTTTTGACACTTAGATGATGCAGTCAATGTTTAAATCATAAAGTGATCGTCAAGGATATACCAATAACAGATTTTCCATTTCGAAGATAAAACTATTAGGTGTTTTAAATGATTTCTTATTAGGTAAAATGTTTATTCATCATTTCATAATAATTGTTATAGTGCCAAAAAGATTCAAGAAATATATCACAAGTATGAAAGTAGAATATTAGATGTGGAAGATATGGATAAATTATAATTGATCATCACATTTTGATGATGTAAATAGTATAAATAGATATATATAATTGATAATTAATATAGGATATTACATTAAAATATTTATATATTGTAGATGTTAAATAATGATTGATCTTGGTAGGAAGATAAAAGATGATTCAATAAGGGTGAGTTTGAGAATATCTTAACAAAGAATTAATCAATAATTATTTATATAGTATATATTTTCTTAGAATCACATTTACATATACACATTAGATTTATAGTGTTATTAAAAGGATAAATTACAACATTCATTTCATGGAGACATTGATTATGAGTCATGAAATATTTTTATTATCGATTTTGGATATTATTTAAAAATAATATCATTAAAACCTAACAATATACCAAATGAAATTATAGATTATATCTCATATGAGTTATAATATGAAAGAAATACATCATCTCACAAGTTTTTTTTTATACAATATGATCATATGTCATGTATAATTCTAAAAAAACATGTCTCAGTAGTAAAAAGTGAATTGTTGTGAATTATCAAAATGTAACTAAAGATATTCAATAAATACTTATAATGTAATCTATGCATTCAAATGGGAGAATTTTTTTTATTTGAGAAAATGAACATCTATAATTTTTATAGTGGTAGAAATAAAGAATATGTCAAATTCACATATTAAGATTCATTTGATTTTAAAATAGTAATAAGTTCAATAATAGTTCTTGGAAAATAATGTTCTTGAGACACATTGTTTATATGAAATTTAGAACAAAAGATGATTGGTTTCTAATCACTGTGTTAGGTGATATTGTATTTATTAGGGATAATTAATCCTTAATCTTCAAGGAAGTAGTAAATAAAAAATAGTTTGGAAAAAGGAAAGTAGTTATGAATTAATAAATGGATTCCTTCTACAAAAATAATGTTAGTATTTTGGTATATCATATTACTATTATGAATCCCACTAGGTCTAAATTGGTTTTCATTAATGTTCTCAACTAATATGGTAAATAAAATTCATATAAATAATTTAAGTTTACAAATGTTTTATGTTAAGTCAAGATGATGTCTCAAAAGAAACATTATCATCAATAAATATATTATAATATATTTATATTATGATTATTATAGAAGTGTACCATGATAATTTATAACACCATTCACACCATTGGTATTCTATACTTTGTGACACTTTTATATCTATTTGGGATCTATAGATTTTTAAGAGTTAAGGGTTTAGATTATGGATTATATGAGAAAAAATATAGGTGGATGATTTTTACATGTTTCGTAGTAACTGGGAGGTAACTATGTGATATGGATTATTTGGTTCCAAATGATATTTTCACGGTTTGAGAATGGATTGTCTAATTATGACATATTTCATGGAAAACCATGTGATAGGTTAGGTTTGGGTCTAGAGGTGGTTGCATGGATTTCTCATGACTTCTCTAACAATGTGGTTATTAATTGGTAACCATGAACATAATTTTTTAAGGGACAATAGAGACTACATGGTTAGAACAAAAATTTTATAACCATGCATCCAAACCATTTGATCTATATGAATTTCATAAATTTTAAAAATTACCCCAATACCCATAGGTTTTTTTGACCAAACCTTCACCATAGTATCTCATTAGCTTAACCCAACAATTCTTTTACACTCTAGGAGATTATCCCTTTGTTCTCTTAGTGATTTTATATCAATTTTAGTGTATCTATGTAATGTATGTTTAAATATATTCTTCATTCCTCCTCTATTATGTGGATTTACCGTCGATCTCCCATCTCTTTGATTCATTGGAACCCAAATGGTTTATGATAGGAAAATGTAAGGTTTAATGTGTGGAAATGATTGTTTTATTATGGATCTATAATTGTGATGACTAGATGCCTCATTTTCAATCAATATTTTTAAATGAAACTTCGTTTCCTCTATTGGTGTTGTAGGTGTTTCTATATAATATGTATTTTTATCGAACAATTTATCAATATTATATTTTCCTTTAGTTATGCTAGTTGAAGAGGTTTATCTGATAGCTATTAGGTATTATTTATGATATTAAATATTTTTCATGGGAAATAGTTTAAAAGTGGGTGTTCATTAAAAATATATTTATACACTTCATGTTTTTAATGAAATTTCCCATTGATGGTCTTTAGTATAAAATATGTTTTCCATCATAACAGTGGTATTGATTTTTTTATTGAAATATTTTTTTTAAATTGGGGGAATGATTTACTTGAATGTCTTATGAAAACATATCACATGGTAACTTTAGGTACATCAGGTTATGGACATATTCATACCTCAGTGAGTGGGGAACCACTAAGGGTTACCAGTGTGATACTCATAGTATTCCCATAGGGTAGAGCCAATTGTGCATGGTTTTATTCATGATAGTTATGTTTCATGCTTTGATTCCTCAAATGATTACATTTTGAGGTATCGGAACACTTCCTTACATTCATTTATGTATTAATTTATATTTATTTATATGTTAATATTTATTTTAGTATAGATTGTTTAAAATCAAAATCATAGTATTTTTTGAGAAATTTTTTCAATCTAAAATATTTATAAAAATATGTCTTAAACCAATAAAAATGGTTTCATAGTAATGGAAATTGTATAGATTCATGATGGTATACTACTAGAAGTTTTCCTCAAACCTTTTATATTCCTTTACTAATATACATACATGGATTTATAGTATCCTAGTAATGGTAATGTTTTCATGTATCTAGATGAATTCTTTAGGTTGATGTCTCTTCATGGTGATTTTGTAATGGTATGAGGGGTGGTCACATGGATGCTTGGATTTAGTCTTGGACTTAAGTAGTTTCTCGGATAATCTTTCTTCCATTGTTTATTCTGTCTCAAGGTCTTGTAAAACTTCTTAAATATATAAAATTGTTATATATCATTATCTTATTATATATGATACATGTTGAATTGTTATTTCATGTTCAATCCATTCCAATGGATGTATGTTTTGATACCTAGGTGCTTGTCACCTGTCCATGGTGATAAAAAACACTTTTGTGTTGTGGTAGGATCACATAAGTTACATGTCAAGTTGACATGGGTTGGTTTGTTACAAAATTTCATCAATTAGTGGTCTCTTTGGTGGTTTATTGTATACTAGAGTTACGAACATCTAGATTTAGGTTGTATGTGAGGAAGGGTTACTGGCCAACTCAATTTCATATCTGACCTTCAGGTACCATGAGTGGTCAAGGATTTTCTCATCAGGATTCTAAGCTCGATTTGCGGTTTTTTTAAATGAACCATATCAATTTTCTCTATTGGTTTTTACAATTATCATCAATCTTTTTTGCCTATGGGATATAATATGGATTAATTACATTTACATTTTAATTTACATATGTATTTTAATGATAATAATGTGTTACCTATTGTTTTTAATAGATAAATCCCCCATAAAGAACTCTTTGATTCTATGGGAAGGACCTATTAGTAAAATCCCATATGAGACCCCTTAATTAAATACTTATTTAGTGGAAATGGTAATCTAGTATATTCAATCACACGGTTATTAAAGTTTGTGGAAACTAAGAATGGATGATGAATTAACTTTTGGAGTTTACCAAGAAAACTACTTCATTATAACTTAGTGAAAAAGGAACCAAAAGAACCCGAGGAATTGATTGAGAAAATAGAACAGATTTTCCACATTGAGTGGCCTCTAGGGGACTATATGATTGGAATTAAATCTTATATTCTAGAATTTCCTAGAATGAAATTGTTGGATTCTATCATGCTAGCTAAATTACAAAAATAACTCACATTAAAAAATTTCAAGATGTCCTTTAATAAGTAGTTTTATCCTCTAACACTACATGTAGAAATAGCTTGGGAGTTTTTTACCATGGATCAAGGAGACCATTTTGTTATGGAGTATGATACTCCATGAACCAGACTATCACCAAAAAATGGACGTAATGACTACTTAGAAGCTAAAATGTTTCACATGGATCTAAATCTAGAGATTTTGATTGATGTTTATTATCATATGCCTGATGTCCATTACCGATGTAGATGATAATGTGGTTATAGATGAAACATACTTAGTCAAGAAAAGAGGACTTAGTGGAGCATCTGTTATTATTGGGGGGTAGTGAGGGTGTGTCACCTATCCTAAAAAAGGAAGCACAATAATGGTTCTTTGTTTTCATTAGGATCTATTAAATAGGTTTCTTTAAGAAAATACCAGGTAGTTTTCCTCCATTGTGGAAGACATAGCCATTACTAAAACCTGTTGTACAGTAACAACCAATATCATCCATCATTATGGATCATATGGTCACCTTAAATTATTTTTAGATGTGTTTAATATGGATGTAGAGTTGGTTTAACGTTACCAAAAGATCCAACGATTAGTCTAATGCTATGAAAAGGCGGTTAATCTCATTATAATGTTAAGGGGGATAATCAAGAAATGATGAAATCTCATATAGAGGTTTATTTTGGATTCATTTATATAGAAATGTATACACTAGAGGATTCTGGAGTGGGCTTGACTACTATGAGATGTACAATGTTTATCACTTCCTCTAAAGTCCAAGAACTGTTTCATACTAGTGAGTCTCATTAATATATATCTTCAAATTTGGTCAATGTTTCGGGCTTATGCTTGGAGCATATGTCAATTTTATGGACCATTCTACTCCCTTATGAAAGGGGGATGTGTAGGGTTTTAAATATTATATGTGCTAGGGTATGATCACCGGCTATGAAGTCATAAGGAATTTCCAAGTTCATAATCTTAATATCTTTGAAGGTATCAGTGAAATGGATTAGATTCTTCATTTTAAGTCCCATGTCAATTATTATCATTTTTAGCTATACTTTATATCTCCCAATGGGGTTACTTGTGACATTAAAGGAGTTGGTGATCCTATATCTGGGTGAGCAGGAAATATTTTCCCTAAGGTTAGAATGATATAATTTCAATTTTTAGAGATGTTTATTGAGTCCATTTATAATTAGTAAAGTGGTCATATTCCTACTATTATTAATTAGTAACAAAAAGACATTCCTATTCACATTTTATAGGTTAATTCCCTAAAGAGATGTTCTGTTTACTATTGACCTACTTCTGGGTATGGTCCTCATCTCCTCACTATTTTATCATATGTCATCCACTGAGAAAATGAAATTATTTTTTATATTAAGGATCTTGATACCAAAATATTTGTTTGTATGAGTGTGTCACATTGTAATTTTCTAATTCTCTTCACAAATATGTATACTGAATCTTTCAGTTGTGTGATGAAAACCAATGGTTTAACCAAATGACTATTCGGAAATCATACCCTTATTCTAGGATTAATGATATGTTTGATCAAATAATGGGATCCTAATCATTTGATAATATTGATTTGTTATAGGGTCTACATCAATTAGGAGTCTAAGAGGATGGTATTATGAATATGAAATTCCAGAAAAGGTATGGAAATTATGAGTATTTGGATATTCCATTCAGTCATGTTAACATTCATATAGTGTTTATAGATTTAGAGAATTAGATAATTTATTGTTCATTAGACTCCTTCATTGTTGTTATTAGGGATGATATTTTGTTTATTTTAAAGACTTAATAAAAACATATATAACATCTTGATATTGTTCTCATAACTCTAAATGAACATCATATGTATTGAAAGATAACTAAATTCATGTTTTCTATCTGAAAAGTGAGGTTTCTTGGCCATGTTATATCTGAGAGAGGTATCATTGAGAATCATAAACAGGTTCAGACAAATATTTCCTTTGATCATCTAATAAAGGATTTAATATTTACATCTTCATGGTTTTTTATGGTTATTATAGAAACTTCATTCCCGATTTCTACAAGATTACATCTCATATGATAGAGTTGAACCATAAGGGTATTGAGTTTGAATGGAATGATAATTCTCAATGATCATTTGAATAAATTATAGTGAGTATGATTTTATATCTAGTTTCTATTATTTTTGAATTGGTTTTTGGTTACCACATATGTTTTGATGCCTCAACTATAGTATTAGGATGTGTTCTTATGTAGGGGACATGAGTAGTGACATATGGATCTTGATAATTATGCCCACATGATAATAATTACCCTAACAATGGTCTTGAATTCCCAACTACGATTCGTGCTCTATACACATGGAACCACAATATCATCAATGATAGGTTCACTATATATTTGTATTATAACTGCCTAATGTATATTTCTTCCTAGAGGCATCTGAACGTATAACAGATATTTTTGGTTGGGTATTTTCACAATTTTGATATTGAGATTACATACAGATCTAGAAAATAGAATGCGGTCACTAATTCATTTAGAAAAAAATTTAATGATGCATACCAAGAAGGAATCTTTGTAAGAATAATCTTTGACGATTTTATTAAATGAGATTTTATTGGACGTGGAAGAAGGTGATGTGATGGAGTTCTTATATTTTGTTAAAGATGATTTTTATTTTATGACTTGATTCATCCTAGACAATGAAGAGACATTTATTTTCCTAATTTTAGTTAAATACTCTATGGTAAAGTAACCTTGGGTGATTGGATTCAATCTCCGTATGTTGTTTTCATTTATGAGGTATATTGGTATTTCTAATAACATTGCGAAGGAAATTGATGGATAGTGGAAATAATTTCAATTGATCTATACACCTTAGTACTACTATGATGAATCAGGATATTAGATTTATGTTTTAGTTGTTCAGGAAGAGGTAGTAAATTGTGTATTTTTTTATCATGATTCCTTATATAAAGAATATTATGTTAGATCACCAAAGACTAGACAATTTTTTCTCTCCTTTACCAATTCTCATATGTAAGTGGGATGATATATCTGTGGACTTCATTATAGGTTTACCAAATAATTTTATTGGGAAAAATATTATTTGGGTGATCATTGATTTACATTAAAAATCATCTCATTTTCTTCACATTAAGGAGACAACAAAGGTAGATGATCTTGGTAACATATATATCTAAATGATCATGAATATCTATGAAGAAACTTCTTTTATTGATAATAATATAGATGCGTGATTTAAATAGTGGTTTTGGAATGGTATATAAGAGGATTTATGCATCCAATTTATGTTAACTATAGTATGTCATGCTTATAATAATGGATAGACTGAGTGATCCATTTAGAATCTTTAGGATACGGTTCATGCATGAATTCATTGTTATGATGGTTCATGGGAACAAAATATCTCCTTAGATTAGTTTCCCTATAAAAAATTTATTAGTATTTGATTGAAATATACCCCTTTGATGAAATATATGGGTATCTAAAAAAATATAATTTATTTTGGGATGATTTAGGACAATATTCATTATTAGGAACAAATCTTTTTCAACAGATTAAAATGATTTTGGAGTTTATATGAGGTATGTTAGAAATATCTTAGAGTCAAAATAAATCCTATGTGTACTTTCAACATTTACTACAAGAGTTTCTATTATGTGATAATATTTTACATATGGATTCACCTCATTTTGGAAATATTCAGTTGGGATGATATAGAAAGTTGGTTACAAGTTTTATTGGAATTTCTAAATTGATAAAAACATTATAAAGATGGGATATTGGTTGGACTTACTATCCCACATGACATCAATCTATGATGTGTTTCATGTTTTCCAACTAAGGATGTATCAACCAGGCTTTTATTAATTGTTATAAAGGGAATATGTTGATCGTAATCCCAACACCTTAGTGGATTAGGTCCAAATTTCGATTATGGATCACTTAAATTATGTTTTGTGTGGTAAAATAATCCTATTGATATATATAATATGGATGTGTGGATGGGTTAGACAGATGGTGTGGTAACATGAAGCGTTGATGATGTAGCAGTGTCCTTTTCTCTTTGTGAGTTCAGAATCATAAGATCATTCTAGAGAAAGAAATTAACATGATTGGGGGAATTTTGACACCCTCAGCGTCACATGTATGTTATGTTTTGGGCGTCTTTTATCACTACCAGGGTTCTAATTGTTTTAATAAGATTGGGAAAAATATGTTTTATTTTGGGGATAAAGAGGCTTTAAACATGACTTAATAACACTTAGTAGTAACTATGCAGTAATCAAGAAATAAGTATTTGTTAGTTCCAATGAAATTTTGAATTTTTTTGAATTTTTTAATAACTTATAGTGATTTCTAGGAAAATTATTTGAGATTATTGGTTTGGATATAGAGGAAACTGCATGGCATTCGAACAATTTTTATAACTATGTTATTATTTCTAGGTGATTATACACTATAAATTTTAAGGGATAGTTGTGACCACATAGTTAGTTCATGGATTATCTAACTGTGAATCCAAATTGTGTGACTCATATGGGTTTTATAAAATTCGAAAAATAATCAAACACCATTCGTTAATTTTAACCCAAAATTTACCCAATACTAATTTTAGTTCAAACCATACTTTCCATGGAACTCAATAATGTTATCCCCTTTTATCATGGTGATTCTCTATCAATTTTGGTGGATCTTTTTATGGTATTTAATAATATCAACTAGATTCATAGTCTTTTATCTAGATCTACCCTCATTATCTCATCCCCTTAACTCAATAGAACACTAATGTGGCTTAAAAACAAGATATAAGGTGTTTTTTGAGGAATTAATTATTTTTCTTATAGATCTATGCTTCTAAGGAAGAAATATCTCCATTTCCAGCTAATTTTTTGAAGACGATTATGTATCATCCATTGGTGAGATAAGTGTCTCTAGATAATGGTTATTTCTCATTGGAAAACATATAATTTTTTTTTTCTATTGGTTTGGATTATAGAAATGTTTGGTTTGATATCAATCAGGTCTAATTTTGCATTTTCATCTTTATTAACATGAAAAATTGGGTAAAAGGGTTTCATTTAAAAATAGTTTTACACACATCATGTGTTTGATAAATTACATCAAATATGGTATTTACTCTAAAATTGTTATTCAAGGATTGGAGTCATAATTTATTACTTGTAGATGTTTTTTATAAAATAATTGGCATGATTTAAATGAACTTTGTGTGAAACCATTGGACATGGGGACCTCATGTGCATCAGGTTATGGACATATGAAATCCTTAGTATGTGTTTCACCACTAGGGGTTATGGTTATGGTACTGATATATTGTGGAAGGAATCAATATAACTAGGATTCACCTTATGTCATCTTACAACTACTTGTGTGTCCCAGTTACGTATTCTCATAGGTTAGAGCCCAATTATTCTTGGTTTAATTCATGATAATGATGTTTCATGCTTTAAATGCTTACATGATTATCTTTTGAGATATGAAATATCATAATGAATTCTATCTATGTTATCATTCATATATATTTCCATATTCTTATAAAATTTAATATGAATATTTTTAATGTAAACTGAAAGTTTTTTAATGATAAATTTTTTAAAATAAAACCTATTTCCATATTATTTGTGGAATATTTGAGATTTAGTAGATATGGATTTCTATTGTGGTACTTTAAAATTTAAATGGTGTCCTTTGTAAGTATTTCTTCATTTTTAGAAATGTTTTATCTATTATATTGGTTTTAATCATTCTCATTTCTGGGAATGAAATATTGTTTTGGAGACTTGTTGTATTATTGGAATTTTAATATGGTGGGGATACCTCCATTAATGATCTTTTTTTGGGGTTTTAACAATATTTTACCAGGCAAGTTCTTTCATATTGTGATTAAGCTATGGTATTGGGTGGGGCCTTGTATTTTAAAACACATGTTATTAATATCATTGTCCACTTTCGGGTACACCAAATGTTCAAATAAATTCTCCATTGTATTTAATTAAGGTATTTCAATTTATAATTGATTTTTTAGATCTATAAAATAATTTTCAATGGAAACTCTTAGTTTCTATGAGTGTTCTTAGACTATAAATGATGGGTTTTAGTGGTCTTTTGACTTTGATATTTCTATTTGGTTGTGCGTCTGATTTTCCAAGTGTGGAATAATAATTTGGTCTATCATGCGATATTTGATTGCCTAGTTAGAACGCGATTAAATTGTTTTAAAGGTCACCCTTGAAGAATTTTGTGTGTCAAATAAAGAGTTGAGGATCTATATTTCTATGTTGGATGTATCCTTTTGAAAAATATATGAATATATTGAAGGGGTATGTTATGAATCCATATCATCCTGAAACATCCAATGCTGAGAAGTATATTTTTTGAGGAGGCTGTGGAGTTTATTACAATCTACTTGGATGTAGTGAAGAACAGTGATTTGTCTACATCTCACCACGAACAAGTTAATTAAGGCAGAAAGGGGGTATGTGGCTTGATATTCAAATCTTTGAAAATTTAATAGATAAATAAGGTACATTTAGAAATCTTGAATAACAAATATGTTTCTCAATCATATATAACATTTCATATTACTGTATGGAAGCAATTTTATCCAAAGAAGAATGATATGTAGATTTTTAATGAGCATAAAAAAACTTGTTTTCATTGGTTTAAAAAGACCATTCTTGGTAGATCATATGCTTCAGAAACATTGATATGTCAAGTGTATGGTTCATGTCTCAATTTTATAACATGGTTAAAGTACAAAATTAATAGATAAACATTTCATATGAAATATTATGACAAAAAAAGATTAGTTTAGAAATGTAGGGTATTGGTGTCTGTAGAATCAATTCATTTTTCATGTTCCAAATACATAAAACCAATCTCCACATCAACTACATATTAAAGAGTCATTGAATAAATTTGGGAGTTTGATTACGTTAAATTTCATGTTTCATTGTTTAACTAAATATGGTTAATCGGTAACAACAGTGTTAATCAGGATGAATTTGGAATGACAATACTTAATCTAAATTGATTGGAATACCCATATTATTCTTTTGTAATGAAAACACATGAAAACAAAAATTTCTATCTTCTTGATCAATCGTATATGTAGTGGTATATTTTTTTACAAGGGAAACATAGTATGTTAGTGAAGATAAACTATCTAAAGGAGATGATTTATGTGAGATCCCTACATCCATGTAAATATTAAAGATAATATTGATGAACATTACTTAGACATGGTTTATGCCATATGGAATGATGTTGAAGAAGGAATTATTTGAAAACAATCAATTATTACAGTCCAAATATTATACGAAACATTTTATTATTTCTCATTTACTTTTTAAATTTCATAAAATGGTCGATATATTAATTTCATTTTCATTATTAAAACATGTATTATAACTAATATATTAAATTATTTGTTTATATTAGATTAGTTTTTTTACATGTTTAACCTTATGCAACTTATCTATTGATTTATTTTTGGAAGAAAAATATTTTAAATCTAATATGTTAAATTGAAACAGAAATATTGTATAAGAGTATATTCAAAAATTATTTTTTTGGTGAAAAAATAAATTATTTGAGTGGATAAATTTTACTATTTAGACACCATTTTTGGAATTTTTTTCATTTGATTATATGTCATTTCTTATATCCTTAACATTATTTTCAATTTAGTTAACTATAACAAATATGAACAAAAATGTGTTAAGTTTAGTTCAGTTTAATTTTTTATTTGATTATTTTTCATTTTTTCTTTACATTAGTATGTAACATTTGGATTTTTAAATTTGTATACTATCATTTTGTTGCTTTTATTTGTTGGATAATGAAAGATCAATAATCAGATCCACCATATACTTATAGAGATTATCATACTCATACATCTAGTATGGAATGTACATATTCTTTTTTGATGAGCCACATCCTTCTCTACAAGAGATATCTACTTCTATGGGGCCAAAGAAGAGTTTGTGGATTGAGAAACGTGAAATCACACATTAAACGAAATTATTAGTTTCCCATAGCTAGGACCAGAGGATATTAGTAGAATTTGATGATAATTATATTCCACCATTTCCAAATTCAAACAATTTAAATAATTTTATAGTAGTACATGGAAAATAAATTAGTATTTAAATTGAATATTGGCGAATTTTTGACAAATGGGCAATATATCACTTTTGGGAGATCGTTTAGTTATGTTTGTTAGTTATTATTTTACATATCTTGAAATGTTTATTATAAAACATATTTTCCCCATTTCCTATCAGATGAAATATGATATACCTGATACTGGAGGTGTTAAGAAGAAATATTTATCATTGTCTACAAGAATATGGATGGATTTTAAAATAACCCTCACAAAAATTTTCATTTTTTGGATTAAAAAACATCATAATCCTTGTGATATATATTCATTTTTAAATTAAGATACATGGAATAAAATTGCATAAAGTAGAAGATGAGAAGTATTTTTTGGTTTGTGCAATGTAACATTTGGATGTATTTTATATTACTGATCTTATTAATTACTTCTTTATTCTTAATTTGTACTAATTTATGAGATCTCATCTTGAGATCAAATATTGAAAACTATACCCTCACACATTATCTTAGGGAGGGTATACATTATTGGAATAAAAAAATATGGGTGAAAATTTTGCACTTCTGAGAGTTGAGTCATCAGGTTTTGCAGAGGTTGACCCTAATTCCCCCTCGATGGACATAAAAAATGGAAGAGGTCTATGATGAGTAACAAAGGAAAATATCTTATGGTTGATTAAACGTCTGTACCTAAGAGAATTGTAATGTATTTTCATTATTATTTTATTTAATATAATTAAATTCTCTATATATTGTGATTCATTATTTATTTTTTCAAAAAAATCATACATGATTCTCATGAAGAGTAGAGAAAAGTGGGTTTCTTTGTAGATGAGGGATGGAGGGATATTTTATCTATAGAATTGGGAAATCCCAAACACCTAGGTCATGTATGAGGATACATGATCAGAGATTCAGTTCAATCAAAGATTGCACACATGGAAGGACAATTTCAGATTGCTGATCCAACTCTTCCAACTCCTCCAGTAGCTCATACTCCTAAACCTCCCCCTATAGAACACAGTTATACACATCCTACTCTTATATCCCTCCTACATAGCTTCCCATTTGTTGTAAGTTACACACTGATTTTCACCAACATCATATTATTTCATATGGGATGATATTTTATATTGGTGATAACATTCATTATCAACAGATAGAGATGGAGCATTATAAGGTCACTGAATAGAATATTATAGACATATCAACAAGAATATGTTTACATACATATTAGGTGAGTACAGTTTTACAAAGTATCGACAAATTTTTAGTTTAGACATCTAGACTTGTTCAATATATTACCATAGAGGTATGTGTATATTA
The DNA here is from genome assembly GCA_963277665.1 of Viscum album. Taxonomy (NCBI): domain Eukaryota; kingdom Viridiplantae; phylum Streptophyta; class Magnoliopsida; order Santalales; family Viscaceae; genus Viscum; species Viscum album. Next base: position 828,877,243 of record OY728162.1, read on the forward strand.
TATCATTTATTTAGTTTTTAAATTTAATGTTTTTTAACATTTTAATGTTTCTATATTTATTTAAATTTTTAAATTAATAAATTAATGGTTAGTTAATATTTTATTGAGAACAAAAAATGAAATTCTTTATGACTTTAGATACAAATTCTACTAGTCTTGATATATTTTTGACATATTCAAATTTACTTTTGGATGTTTCCGAGATTCAAATTGTAGCTAGAATTTATGGGTGTGAAATAATTGTGGCACTTTTGGAAAATTACATCATGGAGCTTGTAACAATAGATCAGTTGTGCATCGACATGATGCATGTATTTTCCATGTAATTATTAACAAAAATATTTTAGTACATTTAATTTATTGAAGACATATATTTATGTTTCTTTTTTATTAGGTTTCTTTAAAAAATTATAAATATCATGACAAGATAAAAGTATATGTATTTTTTGAGCCACAATATTTTTCACCTATAGCAAGGACAATGACTAATGTAGATAGAATATTTTATATTTCTCAATGGTTTCAAAAGAATTCAATTATTCATTTTTGGATGTTTATTTATATTTAATATTACTGAACATATATATCAAAAAATGATATATATTCCATAACATAATAACCACTGACATTAAATTTTCTTTTATATCAATGGCCTTTCGATATGGGCTATTTTTTTCAAGGGAGAAAGAACTTTAAAAGATATGTTTTATCCATGGTTAAGTGTGAGAAAATTTTATAAAGGTATTGGAAACTTAAGTTTTAATAATTTAATACATTTTTATATTATACTGACTCTGAAAATTATTTTATTTATTTTATTTTCAAATTGGGAATGGAATTTATTTATAGATACAACATGAAAGAAGATCACCAAGATCATATATGTAAAAGAAAAGGTGATTTTTTATTTAAAATTACTATTTTTTTGATATATTTCTAAAAAATGTTATTCTAAATTGAAAAAAATCTTTTAATCAAAATATTAATAAAAAATAAGGAATAATCTAACTTGGATACTATTTATTAATTTTTATTTGAGAAAAAATTTCAATTGGTACAATTACAATGTTCCAGAAGGTTAGATATCTTGATAAACATTTCCATTAGATTTAATTCGTTTTATTTAGAATTCATGTTAAATGATTTTCTTTTAATTTGAACATTTGTGATGATCTTCTCCCTGATATTGTATAGGTGTTGAGACACTTTAAAATTATATGGGAAAATCATTTCCTACGTTTTTTTGGATTTATATTTATTTTTGTATATATGGTAGAAATGAATGATATGATTTCATGTGGGTGTTTTTTGTAATTTTCCTTGTTTGTCTATTTGATATTTATATTTCATGTTCTCACCAGCCAAAAAAATATTTTAAAAATTTATTTTAAACTAGAGTGAAATAGTTTTCCTTTTTAATTATTATTCATGTGGAATGGGGAGGATACCTACTGAGACTTTACAATCTTGAATATTATCATTTCAGGTTATTGTTAAACAACTTATTGCTCATGGATAATTCTTGTTTTGATGTTTGATGGTGACTCATAGAGTCACATAGAGGTATAGTGGTTATTTTGATTTATTTATTTTTTTCTTATTGCATCATCCATCCTTTTTTTCCTTCCATTGCATTATGGGTAGTTTTTATGCATGTAGTGTTATGGATGATTAATAATTTCAGTTATTTATTGCAAGGGAGATAAATGTTAGAGTCAGTTTTTATTCATGGATTATTATCTCTTTATACATTTTAATTTTTATCGTGGGAATCCAATGTATGTTTTCATCCTGGAGCAATTGTTTATAAAATTTCCACAGTAATTTTAATTTATTTTATGTGAAATATCAATCCCACAAGGTTTTTTATGATTCTATTGTGATTTTCACCATACCATGGGGATGAAGACTCCATATAGGACTTATAGTAATCTTTTTGGGGGGTTCGGTGGATGGAAAAATCAGATTGGATCATGGTAATTTGCCTCATATCCTTCTTATGTTTATGAATATTCCATGATATAATTGAATGATAAATGTTCTCATTTTTAAAAAAAATTATACGTTAAACATCATGTAATTTCATAAATTAGAATTAATATATGAGGATATGCTTGAGATTGAATAAAGATGTTGATGATTTTAAATGGGATGATTAGAATCCATGATGTAGATGGGGTTGGGATGGTTGATTAATCATTGGAATCTACTTGGGGTCGGTCTGTTATGCATTAAAATCCAATTATCACTAGGAAGGGAGGTGCATGGATTTAGTTGAAAATTTTTAAAAAATAAAAGTGGCTTCATAGTGAGGTGGTGAAGATGATGGAACCCATATTTGGTCAGCCGGTCGAGTGTTTTATAGTGAAAATATATTGTGGGTTTTCTCAGATCAGGAAGAGGACCGCAATAGTTCTCTAGGATGTTACCTTGGAGAATGTGAACAGAAGTGTAGAATATGATAGGTCAAGTGAACCTAATGAGTGCTAGATCTTGGGGTGAATGAAGGGACAAACCCTAAGTCCTAGATCAAGGGGTGGATGAAGGGTCCCAACCCCAAGTCCACAGATGGTCTCGATAGAAAGATCATGCTCATTGAGTTCACTTATTACCTTGAGAAGAGCAATGAAACGACCTTCAAGGAGGCATATTCTGGTGACTTAGGCCCGATAGAGATGGGCCAGATCGACATTTCATCAATCCATGGTAACCCTAACCACACCTACATCTACTGGCTACGAGTGCATAGCCGTGAACTGAGCTCCCATCAGGTACTCGATGCACAGCCTTCACCTAGATGCACTACTCCTAGTATATGCTTTTGGTTCCCTATTTTCTATTAGTAATTAAGTCAAAGTGACTGGTTGTATATAGGTCTCCCTCCCTATTGAATCCATTATTTCTCCTTAGGGTTTTTGAGAAATTTTAAGAGTCCCTTATGGTCATTAGAAATATAGTTCATTTATCTCAATAAATATCATTTCCTAAAAACTCAAATAATGTGACTCTTTATGTTATGATATGGATTCAATGTATTGACATGATATTTTTAGAATTCATGTGATGATAAAGATTTATTATGATGACAACGTAAAAAAATAATGCATATCACAAATAAAATAATTAGATAATGATTTTTTATTTTCCTAAATTAAATATTAATAATTTTCTGATTAAATTGTTTCAAAATACTAATATTTATAACAAATAAAACAAACACATTATGATAATTGGAGCAGTCTGACCTATATATGTGAACAGATTGCTGGTTCAAACCATTGAATAGCCTCATGTTCACCTGTTAAAATTTCATTGTTTTTTATTTGTAATGATGGCCTAAACTGATCGTTATTTATAATATTCTCTAAAACAATAACTAAAATAGTCCCTAAAACAATGAAAAAATGTTGTGTCAATGTTTAATTGATATAAAAAATTTATCACTTATAATAACTAGATGTATTAATAATAACATTAAAAAATTGTAAAAATGAGTTCATGTAAATACAATAGGAACATTGTTCCCGGTATAGTCATAACACAATAAATAAAAAAAAATAAAAAGTATGCCATTATTTAACCTCGTAATATTTAACACAATATCTTAGTCTGAAACTACTCAGGTCCCACCAACCCTCCTCATATTCATGCACCAATATCAGACTGTTGTCTGATACCTATGATAAAATTTTTAAGAATAAAATATGATCTAAGGTACATGTTTTTTGATGTATCAAGGAAGGATTTGATAACAATGAATTTGTAAGAACCACTGAAAACCCCTATAAATGTATTGTAATATCCATATGTATATATGTTTTTATCATGTGAAGACATCCAATAATAACCAAATTCAACCCATTAGAAATCCGATCAGAAAGAAAGAAACCATACTTGAATTGTAGAAATTGATAAAATATCAATGTCAGTTTCAATATGTTTTCATGAATACCATTGTATCTAACCCCACTATTTTCAACAAATCTCAGAACGTCTATCGTATTTGTTACTCAATATTTCATGATAATATTTTAATCATGTTCAAAACTGAAAAAATTAACTTTTTAGTCCTAATGTCATGATAACTTTAATACCTACATTTTAATGAAACATGAGTCCACATGCCACAATCTCCCTTAGCCTATAATGAAAAGATCATATGGTATATATGTCACAATATCCCCTTGGCATAGAATGCAATGACCCCTGGTCCACATGTCATAAATTTCCCCAGTCTATATTGTAATGATTCCTTGATTCACCTATCACACTATCACCTAGCCTATAATGCAACGTCCCTCTAGTCCATATTTCTTTCTCACCCAATGGACTATAATGAAATGCCCCCTTGGTGAACATTTTTTGTTGTTCTCCAGACCCAAATTCACATCAGGTCCCCTAACCCATACATACCTTTGTTTCATTAATACAAAATTACATTCTATGGAATATGTATATGTGTGGTTTGGTGATAAAAAATCTTATAAAATTCTTATCCAATAGTTAAATTCAGAACCCTACATTGTATATATATGATGCATTTGTCCAAAAGATGTAATCATTTTATGCTAGATTTAATTTTTTTTTATTTTTTTTATACCTAATTTTTATAATGTTAGTAACTGAAATGTATGTACAAATAATAAATAAATCTAAAACTGAATCATGTTTTTTAAATAGCATGTTTTATAATATACTAAGCAAATTATATCATTTTATGATAAAATTATAGTTATATACTTGTTTTTTAAAGGGTGAAGGTCATGCATGCTTTATTAAAGATAATAAAATAAAGAGAAATGAGGAGGGTAAGAAATGTCAGAATCATGAAAAAAATTGAGGACTCAACCAACTCAACCATCCTAACAATTTCTTAATAGTTTTTTAAATTAAGGTATATTTAAGATTTAATGACCTATTTTATCAAATTTCTTTAGAAGTTTGAAAAATAATAATACATTTCTGGAACATGACATTATTATTCAACGATGAAATCTATAAATATTTCTTATATTTAGTGGAATACAATTTAAAAAACAATATTAACTCATTATTACATCTAAACATTATTTAATGATTCAATAAAAAAAGAAATTCATTCATTACAAAACATTTATGTGAATAAAATGTATATTATTTTTCAATGAAATTACATTATACAGAATTATTTCATTATTGAAATACATATACATTTCTTATATTTATTGAAATCCCAAAACAAATAAATTTTTACTATGTTGAAGAACATTTATCTTGTATAATTTTTATTCAAGCACAAAATAAGTATTTTTATCATAATTCTAGGGAATGATTCTTATTTATTTTCTTGGAAACCACATAACATATATTTATTTCTTAATTGAATAAATTAACATCATGTTATTTTTCATGTAATTACAATTCAAATATTTTGTGTTCAATTGAAGCATGTGTTATTTTTTTACTACTTATAAAATATTTTTTTGATTAAATGAATCACATTGTTTCTTATTATTATTGAAGTAACATAAATCATATTATACCAATGATGACATTAATTGTTTATAATATTTATATTATGTTGTTAATTAAAACACATCTTAATTAATGATTTTTTATAAAACTACTAAACAAATATTATGTGCTTTATTGAAGAAAACATTCCATATAAGACTTTCATAAATTTAAAAAATACATATTTTATGATTAAAGTATGAACATGTGTTTTATTTATTTTGAATTTTATCACCAAAAAACTATTTTATGTTCATCTAAAATATATATCCTTTGTCTATTTTAATTAACCTTATTATGAAATTTATTTTATATATTTAAATTATTATTCTATACCATGTTTATTTTTTAATAAGAATATAACATATAATATGAGACGTATATCAAAATTTTAATTGAGTGTCAAAAAATTAGACACAGAAAAAAAATAATTAAAACAATTACTTTCAATAAAATACTTTTCTACATTTAATTTTTATTAAATAGGTTGTCATAAAAGATGAATAAAAAAATATAAAATATATAGATCATAATTAAAAAATTTATAGAAAGATATTTTTTAGAAAAAATGAAAAATAACACCACACATAATTCAAAAAAAAATTATTCCCTAATCCTTTAAATAAATGAATATTAGTTCAAAAAACCAATTATGAAGAAACATATGTGTATGTATTTATATACAAACTCTATTTTATTGGATTTCTAAATATATATATTTTTTGGGTTAAGTGAGAATAATTAAAAAACCCATCCTAATAGACATCCAAAAAACCAAATATAGTAATAATCTATAAAATGAAAATATAAATGATTCAAATCCATCAACAAACGTCGCTAATTTCAAATAACCAGCATGAAAAAAATATAGAATGGTTTTTCACATTGGATATCTCATAACCAATGTAAAAATACATATTAACTAATTTTATTTTAATTCCTCCTCTAAAAATTATACCTGAATATAAAACAAAAATAAAATATGATAAAAGTTGAAAAAAAAGTAGACAAATAATAAAAAAACCAACAAAACACACATACAATTAGAACATTCATGTTTAAAATATATACACAAATAAATTGAAATCCAATAAAACTAGTGGAATTATTATCCCATTTAATTTGTAAGTGTCTCAACTCTTATGAAATATAATGTAGAGGATTATTGAAAAGATTTAAATTAAAAGGAAATAATTTAATAGTTTTTCTGAATAAAATGAATGAAATATTAATGAAAATCATATAAAGAAATATAACATTCTGGAAATTTGTAATTGTACCAACTGAAATTATTTCATACATAAACATTAAAACATATTATCCACATTACATTATATCTTATTTTTTATGAAAATGCTTCTTAAATTATTTTTTCAATTCATATTTACATTTTATTCAATATATCCAAAATTTAGTAATTTAAAATGAAAATTCACCTTTTATTTTAAATATATGATATTGGATCTCTTCTTTCTTATCATCTCTCTAAAGAAATTCCATTCTCTATTTTTACATAACATAAATGAAATAAATATAATTTTCAAAATAATATACACATGTATAAAATAATTAATAATTATATTTCCAATACCTTCCTAATTGTTTCATGCACTTCACCATGGATAGAACATAGCCAGTAAAATTACTTCTCCCTTGGAAAAGAACACCCAACATCCAATTTCCAATGATATAAAATAAAAATTAATGTTACTGGTTGTTATGATAAGGTATATATAACACTTTTTGAGATATATGTTTAATACTCTTGAAGACGGAGAGATAATTTACAGTGAATAATTGCTTTCTTTTAAAATCGTTGCGCCATATAAACTATTATATCTACATCAGTAATTGTCCTTGTTATAGGTGAAAAATAAGATTAGACAATAAATATATATACTTATGTCTTTTCATGATATTTAAAAACTGTATAAAGACATAAAATAAAAACAAACATAAGGATATATTTTCAATAAATTAAATGTAAAAAAATATTTATAGTAACAATTACTTAGAAAAAATTTTAATCATATCAATGCCCAACTGATCTATAGTTATAAGATCTATGATATCATTTTCAAAATTTTCTATAATCATCACATGCCCATAAATTACATCTTTAATTAGAACTCATCAACATCCAACAACAAATTTATATTGACTAGTAGAATCTTCATATAAAGTCATAAGAATTTGTCTTTTTTATTATCAATATAATATTTATTTACCTTTAATGTATTATTGTAAAAAATAAGATAAATATTTAAACATTAGAATGTTAAAATAAATTTAACTAAAAAAATAAATAAAAAATAAAATATACACATACCTATATGGTAATATGTAGAACATGTCTTGATGGATAAACTAAAAAGTTGTAGATACTTTTCACTACTGTAATCACCTCATCTATATGTAATGGTATTCTTGTTGGTCTATCTATAATATCCAATAAAATGACCTTATTATGCTCCAACTCTATCTGTTGATAATGAATGGTATCACCAATATAAAATATCATCCCATATTAAATAATATGATGTTGGGGATCATCAACATATAACTCAACAACTAGGAAGTGGTGAAGGATGTTTATAATAGTATGATAAGAATAAGTGTGGTCTACTTTTAGAGGTGGAGGAGTGGGATCTACTGGAGGAGTGTGAGGAGTTGGACCAGCTTTCAAAAATTGTCCTTGCAAGTCTGCAAACATTAATTGTATCTAAGATCTGATCTTTTCCTCCATCATTACATGAATATCATGAACTTAATCTACCAAATATTATATTTTTTTAATCATATTCTATTTAATATTATTTAGAACATGGAAATCCATTTTTCACTGATACAGTTTCCCGGTATCCTATTACATGACTTATGTGTTTGAGATTTCCCAAAGATGTAGATAAAATATCCCTCATAACCCCAGCTATAAAGACACTCAGTGTTCTCTACTCCTCAAGATAATCTAGAATGAAATTTTTGAAAAAGTTCATATTGAATCATAATATATAAATAATTGATTGAACATAAATAATTAAATAAAGTAAATATATTACAATCCTCTCGCGAAAAACCCTAAAATATTCTCTAAGATATTATCCTTTGTTACTAATATGAGACCTCTTCCATTATTCATGTCTAGAGTGGGGTACGGAGGTTAATCCTTTGTAGAACTTGTTGACTCATTTATCAGTAGTTGAAAATTTTCATCCATCAATTTTTCATCCAATAAATTATACCCTCTCTGAGATAAATTATGAGGGTATACATTTTTAGAATGGATCTCTAAATGATATCTCCATAAGTACTACAAATTGTGAATAAAAAAGTCATCAATAAAATCATTAATATAAAAAATTTCCAAATGTAACATTGCACTTACCAAAAAATGATTTTCATATTATATTTTCTACAAATTTATTCCATGTATCTTCATCTATAAATTGATATATATCACATGGATTATGATGTTGTCTATTCCCAAAAATGACATGTTTGTGAGGGTTAATTTAAAATCTATCCATATTCTAGTATCTAATGATATATGTTTCCTCTTAACCCCTCCAGTATCAAGTATAGCATATGTTATCTAATAGTAAAGGGTGAAAACATGCATTACTATAAATATTTCAATATAAGTAATATAATAACAAACTAACTTACGAAAATGGTCTCTCACAAGTGATTTATTTTCATTTTTTCAAAACATCTACAATCCTCAATCAAAATACTAACTTTTCTTTTATAATTAACTACTACAATATTCATGAATTTTTTTGAATTTGGACCCCTTGGAATATCATTATCATCAAATTATATAGGTATCTTATGTTCCTCGCTATGGGAAACTAATAATTTTGGTAAATGTGTATTGTCACGTTTATCAACCCTCAAACTATTCATTATCCCCATATAAGTAGATGAATCTTGTAAAGTAGGATGAGGATCATCAATAAAATCTTCTATGCAATCCTCCTCGAAGGTATGAGTGTGATTATCTCCCAAAGTATGTGTTGGATCAAATTATTGATCTATCATTAACCAATAAATCAAAGTAACAAAAAGTCAGTACACAAATCTAAAAAACCAACTGTTACATACTAATTTAAATAAAAAATGAAAAATTATCAAACACAAAAGTAAACTAAACTAAACATAAGAAATTTTTATTCCTATTTTTTATAGTTAAATAAAATTAAAACAACATTAATGAGATAATAAATTATATATAAATGAATGAAGACAAATCTAAAAATGGTGTCTACATTGAAAAGATGCTCTAACAAAATAATTCTTTTTTTTTCAAAAAAAATTTATTTTCTATACGCAATTATACAATATTAATGTTTCTATTTAACATAGTAGATATAAAATAATTTTTTTCATCATAAAAAATTTAATAGAAAAGTTATGTAAGGATAAACATGGAAAAATAAAAAAACGAATATAAACAAACGATTTAACTTATTAGTTATAATAAGTGTATTAATAATGAAAATAAAAATAAAATATCTAATATTTTATGAAAATTTAAAAAGAAAACTAGAAATAAAAAAATGTTTCCTAAAATATTTGGAATGTAATAATGGATTGTTCTCCCAAATTCCTTCATCATGATAATTCTATATGGAACTGTTGACGCTCCTTTCGTCACAAAATCTAAAAATTGGAAAAGGGAAATACCTTAGTCCAAAGTGATTCATCCTTTGAAGAAATATCAAAAATCGACAAAGGGATGAACAAGGAGAACATTGCCCATAGGTCGCGCAAGTTCCCTCATGGTCGCGCAAGTACACTTGCGCGCCGCCTAGTGGTCGTGCAAGTCTACTTGCGCGACGTCTTCTGGTCGTGCAAGTCTACTTGCGCGACGTCTTATGGTCGTGCAAGTGACTTGCGCGACCTAAGTGATAACTGCCCGGTAACCGCCCGGGGTCTTCTCCTGCCTATATATAGACCCTGTGGGCCCCCCATTCGGGAGGATCTTTTTCCAGAAACTAGGATTGAAGCTCTCGACGCCCAAGTCTCTTCTCAAAGCTTCCGGAACACTTCTAAGGTAATTTCTTACCTAGAATGGAAGATCTAAAGAGAAGAAAGAAGGCCTAAGTGTTGAAACTTATCAACACTTGCGAGAAGACTTATTTCCTTCAATAAAACTTGCGCGTCCCTTTTCTGGAAGAACCTCAAGAGGATTCTAAAGGTTTTAAAAAAGATTCGCTCAAATATTTCAATGCTGGTTGAAAATCGCGCAAGTACACCATGTGTCGCGCAGGTATACCTGCGCGACCAAAACTTGCGCGCCCACGGAAGACTTGTGCGCCTTTCAAGACTTGCGCGCCCCTACCTTTTTGGGTTCCCATCTTGCCCATTTTACCCCTCTTAAGCCATTACACCTTTCCTTTTCACGATTCAGTCTTCAAGACACTCTTCAAAGCCATTTATGGCATGATTTCTTGATTTGACTTCCTTATCTAAAAGGAATTCTGTGGAATATCTCTCAAAACCTAGTGATTTAAATATCCTTATGTCACTAAATATAGAGAGTTCATTCATTCAACCTCATCCTTTAAGATGAGATAATCCTTAACTTGGGCATCCTCCTCAGGAGTAAGCCCCAATCATAATCCTTTAACTTGGGCATCCTCCTCAGGAGTAAGCCCCAATTTCAAATCTGGGCATCCTTCTTTAGGAGTAAGCCCCAAATTCTTAAAGTTCCCAAACTTGGGAATCCTCCTCAGGAGTAAGCCCCAAACCTTAATTCCTTTAACTTGGGCATCCTCCTCAGGAGTAAGCCCCAACCTAAAATATGGGCATCCTCCTCAGGAGTAAGCCCCAAACCTTAATCCCTAACCTGGGTCTCCTTTTCAAGAATAAGACTCGGTCATAATCTTGGGCATCCTTCTTAGGAGTAAGCCCCAAGTCCCCTAACATGGGTCTCCCTTTTAGGAATAAGACTCAGTCATAACCTGGGCCTCCTTTTTTAGGAGTAAGTCCCAGTCATAATCTTGGGTTTCCTTTTCAGGAGTAAACCCCAAGCCCCCTTAAATTTCTCTTAACCAGTCCTAATTTACCCTTGATTTGGGTTTCCTTTTCAGGAGTAAAACCCAATCATAAGTCCCCTCCTAACTTGGGCATCCTCCTTAGGAGTAAGCCCCAAGATTAGAGTATTCAAATCTCCATAAAGCACATATTCCTTTATGGACCCTGTTCCTGGATTTTCTCCCTAAAAGTGAATCCTAAACCTTCATCTATCTGGGAAGTCATACATACCTAAGCCCCAAACAATTTCTTATGATTTCATCTTTCATGGCACAATTGTCTAATTTTTACCAATACCTCTTGTTTCTCAAACCGAGCATGACTCACGTGAGCTTAGAGTGTAAAAGTAATTATGACATTCTTCTTTGAGCCATCAATCATAAACATCATACTCCATTACTCGAACTACGTGGGTTCTGATTCCTTTTCCAAAACAAAGGATACGTAGGTAGCCCATTTATGGGTTTGATCCCAACTTTGAAATAATCCCTGTCCTTCTGAATGACGATAAACTTCAAGTGCCCCACTGAGTTGCTTTAAAACCAGCCTGGTCATCATAATGACCAAGAGACTTTTATATAAATGTTTTGAAGGATACCATTGACCAAGAATCTCTAAACAGATATAGATGATTCTCTATTGATGAAGAACCTCGAATACATATAAAATATTATCTAAATTTCTGGAATATTTAATCATTGATTGTTAAAACTAAAGGAAAGCACATTTTATACATGGTAATGTAATAAGGATTCACGAACATAACTTAAATCTATAAAGAGAGTCCCGAAGTATACAATAATACCCCTCAAAAAGGTGTGATGAGTCCGACCTCCCATCCTCTCGACCAATGCAAATTCCTAAGCCTCATCAGTCCACAAGCTAATGAGCACCTACCTTTGGAAAGTGGGTCCAAACGGATGTGGAATCATTGGATGTTTCCGGTTCTACGAACAAACCCGCTAGAAACCGATAGGAACGTTTGAATCTCCCATCAAGGAGGTCATCCCCGAAATCCGTCGAGGAAACAAAAATGGTGAAACTGACATGAATGTAGACCTTGGTCCACTATTGGTGGGCTTGAACCTCATAAAGGCTTCCTACCTCCTTGACGGGAGATTCAAACGTTCCGATCGGTTTCTAGCGGGTTTGTTCATAGAACTGGAAACATCCAATGATTCCACATCCATTTGGACCCACTTTCCAAAGGTAGGCGCTCATTAGCTTGTGGACTGATGAGGCTTAAGAATTTGCATTGGTCGAGAGGATGGGAGGTCGGACTCATCACACCTTTTTGAGGGGATTTATTGTCTACTTCGGGACTCTCTTTATAGATTTAAGTTATGTTCGTGAATCCTTATTACATTACCAAGTATAAAATGTGCTTTCCTTTAGTTTTAACAATCAATGATTAAATATGCAATAAATTTAGAGAATCTTTTACATGTATTCGAGGTTCTTCATCAATAGAGAATCATCTATATCTGTTTAGAGATTCTTGGTCAATGGTATCCTTCAAAACATTTATATAAAAGTCTCTTGGTCATTATGATGACCAGGCTGGTTTTAAAGCCACTCAGTGGGGCACTTGAAGTTTATCGTCATTCAGAAGGACAGGGATTATTTCAAAGTTGGGATCGAACCCATAAATGGGCTACCTACGTATCCTTTGTTTTGGAAAAGGAATCAGAACCCACATAGTTCGAGTAATGGAGTATGATGTTTTATGATTGATGGCTCAAAGATGAATGTCATAATTACTTTTACACTCTAAGCTCACGTGAGTCATGCTCGGTGTGAGAAACAAGAGGTATTGGTAAAAATTAGACAATTGTTCCATGAAAGATGCAATCATAAGAAATTGTTTGGGGATTAGGTATGTATGACTGCCCAGATAGATGATGGTTTAGGATTCACTTTTAGGGAGAAAATCCAGGAACATGGTCCATAAAGGTATATGTTCTTTATGGAGATTTGAATACTCTAATCTTGGGGCTTACTCCTAAGGAGTATGCCCATGTTAGGAAGGGACTTATGATTGGGTTTTACTCCTGAAAAGGAAACCCAAATCAAGGGTAAATTAGGACTGGTTAAGAGAAATTTAAGGGGGCTTGGGGTTTACTCCTGAAAAGGAAACCCAAGATTATGACTGGGACTTACTCCTAAAAAAGGAGGCCCAGGTTATGACTGAGTCTTATTTCTAAAAGAGAGACCCAGGTTAGGGGACTTGGGGCTTACTCCTAAGAAGGATGCCCAAGATTATGACTGAGTCTTATTCCTGAAAAGGAGACCCAGGTTTGGGATTAAGGTTTGGGGCTTACTCCTGAGGAGGATGCCCATATTTTAGGTTGGGGCTTACTCCTGAGGAGGATTCCCAAGTTAAAGGAATTAAGGTTTGGGGCTTACTCCTGAGGAGGATGCCCAAGTTTGGGAACTTTAAGAATTTGGGGCTTACTCCTAAAGAAGGATGCCCAGATTTGAAATTGGGGCTTACTCCAGAGGAGGATGCCCAAGTTAAAGGATTATGATTGGGGCTTACTCCTGAGGAGGATGCCCAAGTTAAGGATTCTCTCATCTTAAAGGATGAGGTTGAATGAATGAACTCTCTATATTTAGTGACATAAGGATATTTAAATCACTAGGTTTTGAGAGATATTCCACAGAATTCCTTTCAGATAAGGAAGTCAAATCAAGAAATCATGCCATAAATGGCTTTGAAGAGTGTCTTGAAGACTGAATCTTGAAAAGGAAAGGTGTGATGGCTTAAGAGGGGTAAAATGGGCAAGATGGGCACCCAAAAAGATAGGGGTGCACAAGTCTTGAAAGGCGTGCAAGTCTTCCATGGGCGCGCAAGTTTTGGTCGCGCAGGTATACCTGCACGACACATGGTGTACTTGCGCGATTTTCAACCAGAATTGAAATATTTGAGCGACTCTTTTTTAAACCCTTTAGAATCCTCTTGAGGATCTTCCAGAAAAGGGACGCGCAAGTTATATTGAAGTAAATAAGTCGGCGCGCAAGTGTTGATAAGTTTAAACACTTAGGCCTTCTTTCTTCTCTTTAGATCTTCCATTCTAGGTAAGAAATTACCTTAGAAGTGTTCTGGAAGCTTTGAGAAGAGACTTGGGCGTCGAGAGCTTCAATCCGAGTTTCTGGAAAAAGATCCTCTCGAATGGGGGGGGGCACAGGGTCTATTTATAGGCAAAAGAAGGCACTGGGCGGTTACCGGGCGGTTACCACTTAGGTCACGCAAGTCACTTGCGCGACCAAGGTAGCCGCGCAAGTACACTTGCGTGCCAGTTAGATAACTTGCGCGGTGAGGTCATATGCATGGACCGTGAATGGTGCATTTTAATGTCATACTGGACTTTTGAGATTATATAGTTTAACGTCTTTCCAGACGTGAGGGACTTTTATACAGTTTAGCGTCATGTAGTTAGGACGTCACAGTTTAACGTCTTGCTGGACATAAAGGATTTGCAAATAGTTTATGGTCATATACATGGACCAGGGATGATGCAGTTTAAGGTCATGCTGGACGGTTTAGGGATCTTTTTCACAGTTTAATGTCGTGTGGGACGAAGTTGCAGTTTAAAGTCATATTGGACCATTGCTGTATAGTTTAACGTCAAATAGCAAGGACGAACTGGTGCTGTACAGTTTAAAGTCATGTAGCTAGGACTAAGGTGAACCAATACGAGGATATCAGTTCTGGGTACTTTTTACAGTTTATCGTCATGCTGGACGTTGGAAGTGCCACACAGTTTAATGTCATGTTGCTAGGACACAATATAGTTTAATGTCATCTCGGACAAAATATAAGAACTTCTGTACAGTTTAACGTCATGTAGATAGGACATAATACAGTTTAGTTTCATGTAGGACAAAATATGAACCAATGTGATTGTTTTTGGATCTGGGAACAATATTTTGTGTTTATACAAAATACTTCTTCAGAATTATGGCATTAGTTGGAGTCGTGATGTGTTCTCCATCCATTGAGATTAGACAGAACCAAAGATTAACTCTTCGTCTGATAAAGATTCTGCCTGGTTAGCCTATTTAGGTTGTGCCGTTTGGTGGCACAGTGCCCGTGGCTTTGAAGTAAATGGAATGAAATCTTCCAGAGACAAAGACAATTTAGGCTTTGCTACATACTCATCTTCTCCTGATTCCTCTTTCTTCTTTGAATTGCGCTACCCTTTTGAGGATTTGTCTTTTGATGGAGGCTTTACTGCATCTTTTGTAGGAGACACAATTGGCTTCTTCAATTGCGT
Organism: Viscum album; assembly: GCA_963277665.1. Taxonomy (NCBI): domain Eukaryota; kingdom Viridiplantae; phylum Streptophyta; class Magnoliopsida; order Santalales; family Viscaceae; genus Viscum; species Viscum album. The sequence goes on from OY728162.1 coordinate 828,893,052, forward strand.
TCGCAAAATGGAATGGGTCCGATTGATTATCTTTCTGACCATCCAATCATCATATTTTTTCGCAGTTTTGCTTTTGACTTCCTTCCACTCGCCTCCTTCCTCTGGATCTGTAGCGGTAATACCCGCTACATGAGCTGAAGAACCCTTCAATTTGACTTTTCCCAAGTCGACCATCATTTGCAGGAGGTCTTTAAAGACAAAACACTCCTGGATGGGATGCCCCAACATTTGATGAAAGGGACAATAATTGGGACGGTCTTCATCTCCTTCCTTGTTTGGCCTCTTCGGCACTGGTAATTGAACCAAATTATTTTCCAGAGCTGAAATGAAGTAACCAGGAACTTGTTCACTTCGGAAAGAGTATGTTTTACTCTTCATATCCTCAAATTTTTTTCGTTGTTGATCTCTTTGATCATTTGGAAGAAACGGCCTTTGTTGTTGGCGTTCAGGAGGTGGAGTCCTTCGAGAAGATGAAGGTTTTGAAGTAGATATAGGTACAGGTGCTTGTTTAAGCATAACTGTAGCAGTTTCTACTTTACCCATTCTTCTTCCTGGAGCTGATGGAATTATACGAGATTTAACCTTAGCCTGTATAAGGGAATCTCCAATCTGCTGAGCGATTGAAGTAAGGTCTCAAAACCCTCCTGTGTATTTCACAGGGATCAATGGCGTGCGTAATTCATCACGCAGATTTTCCACACAGATTGGCAACAATTCCTCCTGAGGGAGTGGTAAACTCAGGGAACACGTTAATCCCTTCCAACGAGCAATGAAATCAAAGACTCTTTCATTCTCCCTTTGCTTTCAGTTTGTAAGATCGAAAACTGTCGTTTTTGGAAAAGTTGAGCTAAACTGAAGAAGGAATTTTTGACGAAGATCCTCCCATCCGATGACTGGCCGGGATTGCAATCTTGTATACCAGACAAAAACTAGTCCTTGCAAGGTTCGCACAAAGCATCTGAGTTTCACTGCTTCTTGCTGCTCCGGAGTTCCCATCATAGGATCACAACAAGACACGTAATTCGTCAAATGTTCTTCAGGGTCTCCTGATCCATTGAAAGTAGGGAAAACAGGGTTTCCAAAACTGGATGGAGGATAAATTGAATCTCCCCATTCAGGGTAAAATTTCTTTTCAGGTTGAACTTGCGCCCGTTTTCCTTCCATAGTTTCTAACCGAGCTGTTAATGACTCAATAGTAGTTATTAACTTTTGAGAAACATCAGGTTGAAATTGGTTTTGAGTAGGTGCAATAAATGGATCTTGGACAGACGTGGTGGTTGGTGATGCAACTTATGGTAGTGCTGCCAACCGTTGTTGCGTTTGACCCGTAGGATTAGACCTATGAGGGTGTACTGATAAAGGATGTTATTCCTGATCCATCTCAGTAGTTACAACAAATTCCTTCGGCTGTCGGACTTCAGCATTATTAAGAAGAAGACTACATTGAAGTAGTTCTGCATTCAACCTTCTTAATTCTTTCATTTCTTCCTCCTGTTGTGCAAACCTTTGCTATAATGAGAGCGATTGACCTCCTTCAGAGGAAGGGTGAGAAGTAACCCGATTCTTTCCTTTCCCCTTATTAGATCCTTTTCGGAGAGGGGGAAGTGGGTTACTTGAAAGAATACCCAGATTTTGGGTAAGCCTTTGATTACGTGTGCGCACACCTTCTTCATTTAAGTCTATGTGCGCAACTTCTTGAGCAGGAACCTCTTCGTCTGATCCCTCTGATTGAGCCTCATCTGGTGAATCAGCAGCAACGGCATTGATGACATTAATGGATGCATATTGCATGGAATCCTTTCTATTAGCATTTCTGTGATATTGTCTTCTTCTATGTCCATGATGAGACATGTCATTCCGTTGACTTGATCCCTCAGGAACTTCTTGGAGAACCGTCACTTGGAGAGAATCTCCTGATAGCTTGGCTCTTCGTTCCTCTTGAGGCTTATTCCCTAATCGAGAGAATACTGACTTTCTCTGAGGGAGGGATTGAGGATTTGAAAAAGTCCCCAGTCCGGTGGACTGGGGATGTTCCTGCTGCTTCCGCTCAACTCCTCGAATCCCATTTGTTGACTCTGAGGGTGGGGTTAGAGAAGTCCCCAGTCTAGCAAGCTGGGGTGTCTCTTGACATGCTATGTCTGGGATATTTTTAAAATCTCTCTTGATCTTGGAAATCTTAGTTCGGAAATTAGCTGGATGCATTAACCTGTATCCACTTTTATCACCTGGTTCAACAAATCATTGGATGATTTCCGAAACTTCTGTCATTTGATGACGTGTTTGATCCAGACGAGAGGCTTGTGCAATATTCTCGCCTGCTTGATGTAGGAGCAATTCAACAACTTGTTCTTTATATACTTGATTTTGAGAGGAACTAGTTAAAGCCTGTTCTTGAGCAAGCTTTTGATTATGAACAAAGCCCATTGACTGTGGCCGGCCATGGGCAATAACATTGCATGAGACCATTTTCGGCGGGCTTTGCTGACTGGAAAGCACTGTGAAATGTAGTGCTCCGTGAACACCCCATCCTCTGATATGAACATCAGATGGAGCATTGGAAATTAAATGAGGCAATTTTCATAGTGCGCCAAGGCATGAACGTTGAAGGGTTCTTTGTTGCTTTTCAGCCTTCGGATACCGAGAGACTGATAGAGATGCCAAATCAATCTGGCGTTGTAACCCTTCTATTATCATAATATGATTTTCATAATCACCGTAAGATAATACTTTCTTCTTCAATTGGCAAAGAGTCTTCCATATGTTGAGACGAATATCATGGATTCCATCATCCGTCAACATCTTTGGAATGTCGTACTGGGAGTCATCCAAAGGCCAAAACATGACTGGTACTTAACCTTTTTCCAGTTTTTTCCTCATGTTCATCATTTCCTCTTTATCATTAAATGAAGATTCTTCTACTTGTTTGGACTAGAGTTGGTGTTTCATTGTTGCTTCATCGGATTCAACAAGATTGGTAGAGATATCACTATTCATGCTGGAAGATGAATGACCCAGGGATGGTTCAGAGAATAACCTGAACCCCAGGCTATCTTCTTGATGGAGAAAGAGTTTCACCTGCCGATAGTAAAGCATCAGACATGACTGGTTTTACGTTTGCAAGTTCCTCAAGATAGGAGGGCTTTCTCGTCACTACATTGACTTCTGAAGAATTTTCGAGACAACGTGAATCACTACTGCGGAGAGGACTTTCGCAGCGAAGTTCATCACCATGAGGAGGACCGTCATGATGGGTTACAGGAAAAGATGAAATCTCTTGATCCATGGTCTTCTGACCACACAGAGGGTTCCGGTGGCTCTCATCTGAAGAAAAAACTTCAAGATTGACCAAACTTTCATGAAGCAAGCCTTCATGAGGAGGTGTCTGTTGAAGACCTTCAAAATTAATGTTCTCGTTATTGAGAACTGAGGGAGTAGAATCTTGAATTCTGACAGATAAATGTCTGAGGGCTTCAAGAACTCCAGTATCGAGCAAGGCCTTGTTGCATATTGGCCTTTGATCTCCTGACTGTGCTGGGCGGATCTTTTTCTTAGATGCCTTCTTACTCACTTTAGAAACCACTTGTTGACGAAAGTGGTTACTCTGAGCAGGTGTATGTGCCTGATCATGAAAGATGGTCAGGTTAGGCTGACGATCTCCACTCAAATCAGGTGTATGTGCCTGACTTAGTTGTCCGTTTGATATGGGGGAGTATGCCCCATAACCCTCTTGGACTGGAACAGATGTGTGTGTCTGTTCCGGAGTGAATGGTTGATATGTCACTCCACTGCTAGGGATAGATTTATGTGTTTATCCCTGTGATGATGCTGAAGCTGTTATGATATCCTGGCAAGTATCCAGAATATGAGCAGGAATTTGCTTCTGCTCTTTCACCATTGACAAAATATGTTTGGTGACTTCAGCCACCGGAACGGGGATATACGTCCATTCCGGGCTTGGAGTAGGTGTATGTGCCTGCTCCTGTCCTCCTTTTCCTGTCAGTGAATCCTGATAGTACTCATGTGTGGAGGCAGAGAGTTGAGTCTGCCTCCTGTTTGTCGTCGGGACTTTCCGACTGACTTCTCCGTGCGCTACCAAGTGAGACTGTTGGTAGGCTTGATTAGTATTAACAGGTGTATGTGCCTGCTGATTACACTTCGCCAAACGTGGTTGAAGAGATCCATCATATGTAGTCAGACGAGCCTGCTGACTAACTGGTGATGTATAAGAAGGTGTATGTTCCTGCCTACAGTACTCCGCCGGAATTGCCTGGCGGGATTGGCTTGATGCTGCCAGACGAGTCTGCTGGACAGCGGAATTAAAACGGGCAGGTGTGTGTGCATGCTCGTTGTTTGCCACCAAGTTAGGTTGGTGGACTTCTACGAAGATGGCAGGGATGACAACCTGCCCATTGTTAACCGGATTCCGTCTCTGGCGGTTCATCTTGCCTGCTCGGGTTCGAGGAACCTGAGCTGAATGCCTAGAGTCGGTACCCTCATCATGTTGAGCGCGCACTACCGCAGGAGTCTGGCGGCGATTGTTGATGGGAGCCCTTGAGAAGGACTCCTGTCTTTTTGAATTAAGGTCTTGCGGGACCTGCTCATTCACTTCCTCAGAGTAAGGGAGTGAATGGAAATTGTGTTCCGGGGATAACGACCCGAAACGGTTGGAGACGGTAGTCAGCACCGCCTGCTTCTTGATCGCAGGCCGCCGTTGTCCAGACGACCAGGTAGAGTTGTTAACTTGGAGGGCTTGACGAGCGGCCTCCAGAGTTGGGATAGTACCGTTGCGACGGTACTCCTTAACCAGTGCATTAGAAACCCAGCGTTGAAGATGCTGAGTTGGTGATGTCATCCTAAGAGCGGATTACGTTTCAGCAGGAGTAGCAGCATTGGTTTTCACAGCAGCAGACCTCACAATAGAGGTGTTCACAGCAGCAGTATTCACAGGAGTGAATTTAAGGAAATCCATTTTGCAGAAGATCTTGAGAAAAGAGTACCTGTTCCATATAACAGACATAATCAAGAAGAATCCGGCCACTGCATCTTTTGGATGAGCACATGTCAATGATTGCATTGTTGGCCCAAGGGGCCTAACAAATAAGAAGAACATCACTTTAACATGGTTAAGGATTCACGTCGGGTTCACCATTTTTGTTTCCTAGATGGATTTCAGGGATGACCTCCTTGCCGGGAGATTCAAACGTTCTGATCGGTTTCTAGCGGGTTTGTTCGTAGAACCGGAAACATCCAATGATTCCACATCCGTTTGGACCCGCTTTCCAAAGGTAGGCGCTCATTAGCTTGTGGACGGATGAGGCTTAGGAATTTGCATTGGTCGAGAGGATGGGAGGTCAGACTCATCACACCTTTTTGAGGGGAATTATTGTCTACTCCGGGACTCTCTTTATAGATTTAAGTTATGTTCGTGAATCCTTATTACATTACCGAGTATAAAATTTTCTTTCCTTTAGTTTTAACAATCAATGATTAAATATGAAAGAAATTTAGACAATCTTTTATATGTATTTGAGGTTCTTCATCAACAGAGAATCATCTATATCTGTTTAGAGATTCTTGGTCAATGGTATCCTTCAAAACATTTATATAAAAGTCTCTTGGTCATTATGATGACCAGGCTGGTTTTAAAGCCACTCAGTGGGGAACTTTAAGTTTATCGTCATTCAGAAGGACAGGGATTATTTCAAAGTTGGGATCGAACCCATAAATGGGCTACCTACGTATCCTTTGTTTTGGAAAAGGAATCAGAACCCACGTAGTTCGAGTAATGGAGTATGATGTTTATGATTGATGGCTCAAAGAAGAATGTCATAATTACTTTTACACTCTATGCTCACGTGAGTCATGCTCGGTGTGAGAAACAAGAGGTATTGGTAAAAATTAGACAATTGTGCCATGAAAGATGCAATCATAAGAAATTGTTTGGGGCTTAGGTATGTATGACTGCCCAGATAGATGAAGTTTTAGGATTCACTTTTAGGGAGAAAATCCAGGAACAGGGTCCATAAAGGTATATGTTCTTTATAGAGATTTAAATACTCTAATCTTGGGGCTTACTCCTAAGGAGGATGCCCAAGTTAGGAGGGGACTTATGATTGGGTTTTACTCCTGAAAAGGAAACCCAAATCAAGGGTAAATTAGGACTGGTTAAGAGAAATTTAAGGGGGCTTGGGGTTTACTCCTGAAAAGGAAACCCAAGATTATGACTGGGACTTACTCCTAAAAAAAGGAGGCCCAGGTTATGTCTGAGTTTTATTCCTAAAAGGGATACCCAGGTTAGGGGACTTGGGGCTTACTCCTAAGAAGGATGCCCATGTTTGAGTTTGGGGCTTACTCTTAAGAAGGATGACCATGTTTGAGTTTGGGGCTTACTCCTAAGAAGGATGCCCAAGTTAAAGAATTATGATTGGGGCTTACTCCTGAGGAGGATGCCCAAGTTTGGGAACTTTAAGAATTTGGGGCTTACTCCTAAATAAGGATGCCCAAATTAGGAGATTTATAACTGGGGATTATTCCTGAAAAGGAGACCCAGATTAAGGATTCTCTCATCTTAAAGGATGAGGTTGAATGAACGAAATCTCAATCTTTGGTGACATAAAGATGTATAAATCACTAGGTTTTGAGAGATATTCCACCGAATTCCTTTCAGATAAGGAAATCAAATCAAGAAATCATGCCATAAATGGCATTAAAGAGTGTCTTGAAGACTGAATCTTGAATAGGAAAGGTGAAATGGCTTAAGAGGGGTAAAAATGGGAAAGATGGGCACCCAAAAAAATATGGGCGCGCAAGTCTTGAAAGGCGTGCAAGTCTTCCGTGGGCGCGCAAGTTTTGGTCTCGCAGGTATACCTGCGCGACAAATGGTGTACTTGCGCGATTTTCAACCAGAATTGAAATATTTGAGCGACACTTTTTAAAACCCTTTAGAATCCTCTTGAGGTTCTTCCAGAAAAGGGACGTGCAAGTTATATTGAAGGAAATAAGTCGGCGCGCAAGTGTTGATAAGTTTAAACACTTAGGCCTTCTTTCTTCTCTTTAGATCTTCCATTCTAGGTAAGAAATTACCTTAGAAGTGTTCCGGAAGCTTTGAGAAGAGACTTGGGCGTCGAGAGCTTAAATCCGAGTTTCTGGAAAAAAGATCCTCTCGAATGGGGGGCCCACATGGTCTATTTATAGGCAAAAGAAGGCCCTGGGAAGTTACCGGGTGGTTACCACTTAGGTCGCGCAAGTCACTTGCGCGACTAAGGTAGCCGCGCAAGTACACTTGCGCGCCAGTTAGATAACTTGCGCGGTGGGGCAGCTGTTGATCCTTTCTTCCTTCCTTTGTTGATTTTTTTATGTTTTTCTTCAAAGGATGAATCACTTTGAGCTCAGATATTCCCTTTTCCGATCTTTAGATTCTGTGACGAAAGGAGCATCAACAGGAACAAACCATGTATATGTAATTTTCATGAATATTATTTATTAATATTTACATAGAAGTATAAATCTATCATAAATCATCATCTTCATCAATTTTATCATCACCGACATACTATTTTTACTTTTTAAAAAAATAATCCACTATATATCAAATAAATTAGAAACATAGATATTTTTTTCATATGTTTCAATTATAATAGTATAATATGTTTACTCCAATATATTTAGATTGACTAGTGTTATTCCAAATTCATCACACCTGACACTGTTTTTAGTGATTAACCATTTTCTGTTAAACAATGGAACATAAAATTTAATGTAATCAAACTCCCAAATTTCTTCAATGAATCCATAATATGCACTTGAAGTGAAAATTGGTTTTTAGACTTTGTCACATGTAAAATGAATTGCTTCTATGAACACCAATACACTATTATTATAAACTAAACATCTACTGCACTAATATTTCATATAAAATTTATAGCCATTAATGTTATACAAGAACAATATTAAAAAATATAATCATGTACCATCCACTAAACATATAAAAGTTTTGGATTTATAAGATCTACTATGAATGGTATCTTTAAGCTACTGAAAAAATGTTTTGATATGCTTATTAAAAATCCACATATCTTTTTTCTTTGGATAACCTTGTTTCCACACATTAATATGAAATGTTATATATGACAGACCATAATCTATGTTATTCAAATTTTATAAATGTGCCTTATTTATCTATTCACTTGCTAATGATTTAACTTTCAATCGATAGATCCCCTTTCTCCAATTATTTATTCATTCATGATGAGATATAGGCAAAACAATGTGCTCCACTAGAGACAAGTTTCTTGTAAAAAACTCCACATCCTCCTCAGAAATATATTTATCAACAATGGAGGCTTCAGGTCGATATGGATTCTTAACATACCCCTTCAATATCTTCATATATATTTCAAATGTATACATCCAATGTAGATATACAGGACCTCAAAGCGTTATTTCACACAAAAAACTAACCATTAAATAAACCATGATATCAAAAAAGATGGAGGAGCATACATTTTCAATTGAAAAATCATATAAACAGCTTCATTATCCAAGTATTTCAAAGCATTCAGATCAATAAACTTATTAAAAATGCAATTGAAAAATTAGAACACCTTCTTGATATTCATTCTAATAGAGATGAGAAATATTCCACGCAATGAAACTTTTAGGAGCTATTGTATCATGATGTTATAATCTTAAGATTTCATATATGTCCACTATAGATCCTCTAAAGATAGAAAATATTTTACATTTGAACAATAATTCAATGGAACGTTGATATCATGAAATACTGAAAAAATATAATTTTCTACCTCAGATAATGTATAAATATCCAGGGTCAAGAATTTTCTCCTTCTATCAAAGTGGTTGCTAACATCAAATGTATTTTAATTGAGAGTAAGTCAAATCTTGCATTAAACCCATCTTTAGTCTTTATTTAATATCTATAAATGTTCCAAACAAGATTTCATAGATATTAGTCTTTGCATTCATTAAATAAATGTTACGTTTCTCCTCGTGAAATCTATAATATGGTTTTTCAGAAACTATTTAATGATTATTCCAAATATTTCTATAATTTCCAAATTTATATGTATTTCTGAATGTCATGACAATGTTTTCAACCCTATCAAAATTCTGATCAGTAGATAAAGGTATTGGAGAAATATAAAATTCGTGTGAGCCATTTAATACCTTTTTAATCTTTTATAATCATAATATATAGACTAAAACATTTTATGATGCATGTATATTATTTTTCCCTTATGATGTTGTTGATAATATGAATTCCTTTAGTAACAAGTTATACAATATTCATTCCCCTTATAATTATATCCAGACAAATTTCCATATTCTGGGAAGTTATTTATAGTGAATATAATCATTGCATGTAGTTAAAAATATTTTATTTTATAAGAATCATACACCCTAATACATTCCTACTATAAGAGATTCAAATAATCAATTAATGATGATAAAAAAAACATAAATATCATTTTCAGAATGTTTTGGTTCAGAGATCATTAATCTCTAGATGACATAATTCCTCTTCATACAAAAAATCATGATACGAGATAAAAAAAATACAACTTATAGAGGCCACGAACTATGTGTGATACTAAGGTTTTGATATGGATTAATTCCATCAATGAACTGTCCGAGTATGATATTTCTGACTTAACATTCTAATGTAGTTCACCGATCAATTTTCATCCACTTTGGAAAATCAATAAGATGTTATAATTTTCCATTATGTGTCTGCTCAATCGAGAGGTACCCAAAGAGGAGAACATTCAGAAGAGGGGGGTCTACATGGCTTCGCGCTGCTTCTGTTGCGAGAGTACAAGGTCGGAAACAACGCTACATTTGTTCTTTCAGGGGTGGTGGGCAGTGTTCCTTTGGTCTCAGTTCTCTCAGTAAAGGGTTCTGGATGGGGAGCATCTTTCTGTTCAAGAGTATCTCCTGGCATGGTTTTCGGGCTTCGGTAGGAGAGTTGAGGATCGTTCAGCAGGTATGATCATTCTAGTATATGTATGTTGGACACTTTGGGAAGCTCTCAATTAGGTAAGGCTAGGTGGCAAGATATCGTTATTATCACTTCAGGTCCGTATGAGATTTCTAATTGTATAATTGTCTAATATTTTCATGAATGGTTTGCATGCGGGTATTATGGGGTCCTTTGTGGGTGGACAGTGTGCTCAGGCCCTACAGCGAGGGAGATGGGTTAGATGGCAACCCCCGGTTGGCGGGTTAAAATTGAATGTGGATGGTTCTTGTTCGGGGGGGATCATGAGGGTTGGTGGTGTTCTCCGGGATTGCTGGGGTTCAGTGCAAATTGCTTCCAATGCCTATTATAGGCCTGTCACTTCTATAGGTGCGGAGTTTAGAGCCCTCCTTACGAGTCTCACTCTGTGTAGAAGGAGTGGTCTCTGGGTGACGGAGGTTGAATCCGACTCGGAGGTTCTGGTTAGATCTCTTCAGGGTGCATGTGATGTGGCTTGGAATCTGGTGTATGTTTTTAGAAAGTGCAAAGCGGAGACCAATCAGAGCAGGTTGATCCATCATAGTGTGAGAGAATCCAACTTTGCGGCTGATGTGTTGGCTCGCGGGGGCAGGCTAGAGGAGACTTTAATAGTGTATGATAGTCTTAATTCTCTTCCTTGCGAGTGTGTCAATGTGATCCGGAAGGACTCACTTGTTCTTCACTACTTTCTCCCTTCGTGAATTGTATCCTTAGATTTTCCTATCTTCTTAATAAAAAAAATAACATTTAGTCAGTCAGTATCTACTCATATTCCTTCCATATTATCCTTAATTGAATCATGTGAATATAAATAAAAATGATTCAAATGAGGAATTATAGGAAGATACAATGATTCCTTGGAAGGGGTCTCTATAACTACAACATATGCCTGTGAATTTTGTTTCACCTTATACGATGACTTCCAAAATTTATGGTACCCTAATATAAATTCATATTCCATCCATTATAGAACAAAATCACTTGATTAGTCATGTTTTTTTGTTACCTAATCCCATCAGGAATAATATTTTCATCACATTACAATGTGAATCTATAAGATCATTTTCTTCAGAAAAAATATATTTCAAAAATTCTGGAAACTCTATAAAACTCTTGTCATTCCATCCATGTTTCACCTTCATGTTAATAAATCTTAAAACCATCAATAAAAAATATAAATTCCCTAAAACCTTAATATAATGGTTTTTTCCGAATCATCATATATATGCTCAGTTTTCTATTCTTTCTCAATTATATCCTCTTCAATATTTGGAATCATTTCTTGAATTTTATCATGATTATAATCATTCAATAACCATCATCAATAGATCCAAAAAAAATTCTAGTTTCACCATGCCAAATCAGAGGGCTATAACTCAGATTAAAAACATGACAAATTAAATGATATTTTAACTCTCTAATTTTTTAATTCAACATATCAAAACATTTTAGCCATGTATAGAAAACATGTTGTGGGTTAAAAATTTTCATTTAGAAAATTCCAAAAAAGGATCAACATCTTCCTCATATTCATCACTTATTCAATGTTCCAAAATTTAACACTAACTCATTATTATCTATAAAAAATGTTGAAAATATATATATTTTAAAATGAGTATAGTGGTGTGAAAATTAAATAAGATGGGGAATAGAAAATTATTTCTATGATAAATAAGAAGGAACACTTGTGGTATAATTCATCAGTGAAATGTATCTATGATTTTCACCAATAGTGAATTTAATTTTTAAAAAGTTAATAACATTGGAGATTAAAGTTAATGTTAATTGGGATGATTATACAACAATCTAATATAAAATAAAGTAATATTATATAAAATATCTCATTATTTGAAAGTAAGAAAAATTTGAAATTATTAGAAAATGTATGCATTGAAATGTATAATTATTAATTAATGTAAAAAATGTAATATAAGTTTAAATATTGTTGGTTAAAAATAAAAATAAAAGAATGGAAGTAATTTACAAAAGAATATATTGCCATACCATTCCCTCATTTTTCATTTTCATCTGAATGAAATTAGATGAAACATGAAATTGAATATTATTGAATTGAATTGAAATCAAGTGTACCGTTTCCTTTTTGATTTGATTAATTTTTTTATTCATTTTTCAACATTCTTTTTTCATCAAAAAAGTAAATAATTATTAGAATAAACATTGATTTATACTATAATATAATCATAATGAAGTGTTCAAACAACACAATGTTGAATTTTTAATGCATTACATTTATATATATTTATTTATATTTATATTTATAAACTAGTATTATATATTATGTAGGTCTAATGTATTATGTAAATATTGAAAAGTATATTACATAAAACATATTATATGAGAACATGTTGTGTCTAAATATAACACACTAACAAAATACATTTTAAATATTTCAATCTACATCAATTGATAAAAAAACCCAAATTTATGGGGAGAAAAATACTTTCAATGTGAATACCATGGGATGGATGTGTAATTCCATGAAAATATTACATAGAAAAACTATACCTATATAGTTTAATAATTATTTTAAATTTTAAATTAATTTATCCTAATGTGTGATTGAGTATATAAAATTTATCAATATCTATTATAATTTGTACAAAATGGGTTAATTAGTCCAAGAAGAGTTAAAATCCAACATATATCTATCAAAATATAAAACATATATGTAATGGAACCAATTTAAAATTACTATTTTCTGTTCACTAATAATTTCTACATTATATTGATAGTAACTTCAAATATAGAGACTGGATATTTAATATAATATTTTTGATGATAAGAATATGATCACATCTTAAGATTAGTGTTCAAATACATATACAACACTTATATGATACTGTTTATTGAACTATATTCAAATTAGAATGTGTGTGTATATTATATTTTAAGATCACTAAGTCACTAATAAATTCATAACACTGGTTGAGATTTATCCATATAAGTGGAAGTGTATCTATAAATAATGAATCTTTTAAAAAACATCATCCAAATAAGAAACATTTAAATATTCAATGTAGATATTTAAGATGTGACATGGTGTAAAAATCTATGAAAGAATATAGTGAAAACACATTTCCATATAGTATAACCACTATAACATTAAGATATAATGCGGAAATTTATGATCTAACATAGAACATTTGGATATAATGAAATCCATAAACCATTTCACATAAATAAATTAATATCTAAGGTATATAAAGATGATAATCGATGATTTGTGGTGAATAGATCTATAATCAAAATCATAATTATTAGGATGATGAAACCTAAGGGTTTATGAAGATTGTATTGTGAGATTTTAGTCCACAAGATCAAAAAATAGAGATTTAGGGAATCTGCGCCATTGAACCACCATAAGATAGGATCGATTTTTTAGGATTACATATGGAGACAAGCATATTGGATACACGATAATGAGTTTTGAAAAATCATAAGGATGTTTGAAGATGGAACCTGAGATTGGAGTCCACCATATCGAACAATCATGGGTTATGGATTTCATGTGAGAGAAAAATGTATTCTTTCATGAGATTTCATAGCACCTAAATGGTTCAAACTGATAATTCATAAAAAAAATCATGGTATGTAACATCATTTTTATAAAAATTATTTTAAAAATGTGTGAAATTTAATTTTAACATTTGTTATTATCTAATTGATGTGAAACTTATTCTTTACCATATGGGTTATTAAACAACTCATGTAAAAAAGGATGAGTTTTTTATGTCAGTTATTATATAACCTATATGAAAATAATAATTACCACCTCTATCCTATTGGTTATATAATAAATGATGTGATAAAGAAACATACATGACATTTTCACATCTTTTACATAATAACTGACTTGATAAAGTAAAATACATGTCTTTTTCATTATAGTTGTAAATAACCGACATGAAAAGGATGAATGTGGTAAATATGTTTTCTACTAATTGAATATGTAGATTGTATTCAGTCATAAATGTTGTTAAATAAATAACTGTGAGGTATTTATCATGGGATAAAATGTCTTAAACCAATTCTGGAATATTAACATCATGATGTGATTCAAACCATTTCCTTAAACACTGTCGAGTCCATGAGGGAAGCATTGTCTCCAAATTTTAATATCCTCCTCTTGTGACAGATAAATATTAGTATTATTGGATTTTTTTAAATTTATATATGGAATCTTTTACAAACATTTCATAGATACCTTTCGTAGTTTTATAGATGTTAGTGGGGTAAAAATCCTTATGAGCCTATTCTTGTAAGCCCTTTATGTTGTACATTGTCACCCTTGTATGTAGTTTTAAACGCCAATCTAGTGATGGAGCCTCCATCGAATCCTTGGAAATTTCACTACTTTCACATACTGGTTAATTGGAGAAATATATTTTTCTATAGAGCTCATCTTTATTGGGTTGGGAAATATTGAATAGTTCTTTTGGTTTTCTTTTCTATAGTCATTGGAAATTTTCTCAAGTCAATAAAAACATTTTTTCCTTTATTCAATCATTAACACATATATTATTTAAACATATTTTCTTCTTCATATTATACTGAAAATTGAAAATATTTATCTACTCATGTCTCATCCTTAGGGAATACATGATTATCCACTACCTTTAATTCCTCCAATTACAGGCATGTCTCAGATCCTATAGGCCAAACACATTTATTATCTATACTAGATCACAATAGTTTCTACCCTATGTAATCTATGTTTTGAATTTCCTCATTCTGGTCTTCAAATTTCATCTTGATATCCATAAAATGGATTTCAAATTTTACAATTTTTTAGGAGAGTAGTTTTGAACGATCCATAATATTACTCTTTACGTCTTAAGAGACATGACTAATAAGCACCAGGGGAACACCATCCTCTAGGATTGTCACTTTTGAACTTGCACTATGCTTCATCTCATTATCCATAGGTCAATCTCCATAGCTACTTATAGGAAAACTAGATTCATCAACACTTCTTCTGTCCATCTTCAACACAACCACATATGAGGGAGACCCAAAAAAATATTTAACTCTACTACCTAAATATTTCCCAATGGTGTATGGAGACATAATTGGTCAATAAATATAATTGAGAACTATATTATCTCATCTATCATATTTGAAAATGAATTGGAGGATAAAACCAAAAAAACATGATAAGCAGTGATTAAATCATAGAATATTTAATTTTTTTTTATAAATTATTAACATACTCAATAATATGAATGAAGGCTAAGGAATAATAAAAAACAATATTCTGTAATGTTCAAATTATATTTTTTTTATTCCTTTAAATAAACTACACCAAATTTAATTATGAATTGATCATAAAGAACATATTCTAATACTTATAAAATTATATATTTTTATTACATGGCTGAATTTCGTTAATATTATTAAATGAAATGTGATTCATTATTATTAAATAAACCGTAGTGTATTTTTTTGTTTTTATTTTCAAAAGATATTAATTAATTAAAAAATATTGAATCAAAACTGTTTAATATCATATAAAGATACAAAAAATTCAATCCTAAAATATTTATAAAATGATTATTATGATTAATTATATATAAATATTCTATAACTATATGTTATATATTTTATTTTTTTCCAATTAATAGTTGTATTTGGTGTAGGTTAACAAATGGTTTTATGTTAGAAATGAATTTTGAAAAGATGTTGATAAGTGATTTAAGGGAAAATATTTTAAAACACCATTATATTATTTAATGTTCATGTGTAAGGATTATTAATAGTCTTGAAGGATATTTTCATCATGAGGAGGTTATCAAATTGAAGGAAAAATATATTATTATTCATGTTGGTAATAGAAAAACATTGGAAGATAATAGCTAAGAGCTTAATAAGGAGATTTTTGGATCAAGAATGGTTAAATAAGAATATATTTATGATGGAATTTAGTATTTCGATATATAGTAGATAAGTTAAAATATGGTTGAATCGATAATTGAGGCATATAAAAGAGTTTAGGATTGTTTTTAAATTAATGATCTATAATATCATTTGATAACTGATATAAGTATTTAGAAATGATCAGTCCAGTATATTTTCGAATTTGGTGAATTTATAGAATATTTGGTAGTGTGTGGACAAGTGGAGAGTTATTTTTTTTAAGGACTAAAAAAATCATGCAACAATTATTACATTACACATTTGTTATTATATAGTTATTTCTATAGATAATGTGATAAATATTATATCACAAAGAGTTAATTTTATTTCATGACTCATGTATCATATGGGTGAAAAATGTTAAAGACGCATTCACTAGTAAAAGGAAACTTACACCACAAAGAGTGTAAAATACATCATAATTATGTTGGACACTAAATATATTTGTTTAAAATATAAATTATGGTCTATAAATGTTAATACATTGTATAAACTATATTTAATATGAAAATGAATCATGGTGAAATTACATTATATTGTACTATGATACGAGGGACTTGTGATTGGAATCTAATTATGTTGTTTGGATTGGTAGTAATGACTAAGAAATTATACCTAAATAGACGCTAAACTGTTTAATGATAAATAAATTCACAATTTGATCCCATAATTTTTTTGTGAAAAAACATTATGAAAAATTTTATAGGAATTTTTATTATGAATAATTTAATATTATCCAAAAATAGTCATAAATTTCATAGAAAATAATTTATAGCACTATAATTGTATTTATTACACTACATGGAATTAATGAGAAGGTTTTTAAAGAATCATTAGGTCTTAATTTTTGGAATTGGGGGGACATATCAACACATATTTTTTAAGAGGATATGGAAATAAGTTTAATTTCTTTATAGTGACCTTAATTACACTATAATATTTGGGAAATTTATATAATTTGATAAATTCAATGCCCCCAAGTTATGGATGGTCATGGTTCAAGTTTTGATTAGTTAACTAGACATAAATGGATGATTAAAAAGGAATATATTAATGTGACACACAATAAATTAAATAGTATTATCATGATAACTTAAATCAATCCTTATCATTGTTTTGGATTTTATATATTACTAGAACATTGACATTATTCAATAAAAATACTAATGGATGGGAGAAACATGAAAAATAAAGAGGAAAATATAGAATAAAAGAGATTTATTATCATTTATTAATCTATTTGATTGTGATAGATCCAAGAAAGAGATAATAGTACATATATTAGATTTATATTAATGAAATGTTGTGCTTTATGGAGTTTTATTGAAATATATAGTTCTTATTGGAAGAATTTTATTGTTTTAGTTGTTGTTGTAGTTGGGATTTATCTTTTGAAGATCATGTTTTCGACTCCCAAAATATATTTTTATGACTTATAACATTAAAAATATATAAACTAATATGAATGAAACTGTCAAATAATTTCATGAATTTTCTAATAGATTATATTAACACCTATTCTACATTTAAAGAGTAATTCACATCAATATAATAATTAGTCCTTCAATCAATGCATGGTGTGGGGATACATAAGAGTATCCCATGGATGATCAATGCTTGATAAATAGAAATAATGTAAGTGTAGTGTCCCTTGGTGTGGAGTGACCATGGTCTAAACATTTTTTCAATTTAATACTATATGATTGGGTATTTCAATATACTATTAATGATCCATGTGTATGATCCATGGATATATCAGACTATGATTAAACAAAATGAAATCTATTTATCTCTAGGTGTATTAATTTTTTTGTACACATGCATATGATGAAATGATAATTTGAAATGTCTTATTTCAAACAAGGGTATAGATTTGATGGTCGAAGAGGGATAATTTCGTAAGAACATTAAATATATCATGACCTTTATTCACACCTCCCTGGGTGTCATGATACTCATATCATATCGTTGTTATTTATACATATGGTGCAATATCCTAAAGGATCTGACTTTATGATCAATATATTATATTTATTTTTGAAACCTTGTTTAGAAAAAGAATCTAAAATTCCCCAAACTACATTAATTAAAAAAGTTAACCATGTTTTAAAATTTACTCTAATTATATTGTATAAAAATAATAGGCTGTAGAAAAGTGAATGATTAAGTTCAATTCATTAATGAATATGTTTGATCATTAATAGAACATCTTGGGCCTTATTTTTAATAAAAAATATTTTAATTTAAATTGAACAGAAAATTAAACTAAAATCGAATGGTTTGAAAATTTTATATTAAAAAGTAAAAAAAGGATTAATTTCAAAGGACGGGTTCATAAGGGATGACAATCTCTTTAATTCCTAATTTTAGATGAATGAATTAGTTGTAATATTTTTCTAATGTTACCTATTTGTTATAACAAATCCACAATTTCTACCTAACCCTATCTAAATCTCTTGGTGAGAGAAGAATATCTACCTAAATTCAATAATTTAATTCATTAAAACCAAATAAAATTTCATTCTATTTTGGATGGATTAATTTTTTTCAACCACCATTGAGTCCATCCCTTCACAATTTTGTTTTAAAATACATGCTAATAAATAAAATAGGCATTAGATATTTAATTTTATTCCAAAAAAAAATCTATTCATGAATGAAATTTATAGATAATATACACACTCATCCTTTTACTCGTGATCCCTAAACTATTAAGTTATAAGGTTATAATTGCTAAGGGAATCTCAATCAGGTTTTATTTGACTGTATTAATAAGTTACTGAATATTTTAATATAATAGTAGACGAATTAAACGATATCAAAAGGTAATATTATGTACTTTAATTAATTATTTAAATAATAAATATTAACTTCTAGGATAAAAAAGGGTATAATAGGTTCCCATGATCTAATAAAATTCAATGTTATGGCTAATAATTCCAAAAAATTGGCTGGAATATCATATTTATATACTTCATCTTCATCATGACACAATTCATTTCATTATGTTATGAAGTTATATACCTTACACATACCCTTATATATTCCTCTATTATCACATCATCGTGGATTAAGGGATTATGTTGGGGTGTCATGGATAATACTTTCTCCTTCAAAATCAAAATCTTGCAAGGGGCATTCAATAAAATTCCTTGTACTTCAACTGTATCTTTATCTTCCCTTATGTTTCCCAGTATCATTATATCTTGAAGTGAAAATTATTATTCTTTAATTATAAAGGTATTATATATAAATATTACTTCATAAAGACATATAATAATGGTCATATGTTATAAAATTATCTTATATAGCTCTTTGATATGGTATCGATAATTAAAATCAATATGATGTGGATACATATGTAATAACACTACATTATTTCTCTATTAGATCAAATAAGACTCACTCCACATTAAAACGTCAGATTATTTGTATCATATATCATAAGAATGAGTTCTCTTACCGTATTATATGGTTCTCCCCTAGCGTCAAATGTCACCAAAAATCTTTATCCTCTACTCATCCTATAATTTTGTCCCCTCAAGCAACACTCCATCCTTCATCCATAGACTATATCACATCCTAAGGATTGTTTTACAACCTAAATTATAAGCTAAAACCTTGGTGTGAGTCAATTAATTTGGAGGATTTGATATAATTTTTGTTCTAATTTTTCTTTTTACCTAAAATGTATTATAGAATAGCATAAAATCCTTACATCATTAGTCCTTATTATGTAATAATATGTACCATCTTTCGTGTCATTTTGTGGAGTTAGGTCACTTATTTTGGTGTAATATCTTCAAAATCACATTCATCCACATTGTGAAACCATTTTTGTGGGATTATTTTCTTTATAGGTTTACCATTTCAACTCTGTTCCAACTAACTACATAATTAAAAGAACGTTTTGTGGAGTAATCACTCTATAATTACTCTAAATACATCAAGGGAGGATCCAAAATCTTCCATAGGATCCTTCATTCCATAAATCAATAAAAATACCAAAACAGTGTAGAATTATGTCTCATAATCAATGAATATAATGATAAAAGGTATGAAAAAATAATTGTTATCAGATTCCCCCACAGATGATCATTTTATTATCCTTAAGAAAAATACATTTACGAATATTCCAAATAAGTTCAGTACATGAACTAAAGAAATACAGTAGAGAACATGTTATTAAAACAAAATATTAGCTAAAAATTTTCAAAGTATAATATACGCATCCTCACTAAGTAATCATACATCCTTATTAATATTATATTACAATTATTATTCTCATCCATAATTATTCATCAACCATTCCTTCGATATCCAAACCCATACAATGATATACATCTTAAAAATATATGACATTCAACACTAAAAAAGAATTTAAAACTAGATTTATTGTCCTGGTAAATTTCATGTCTCCTCTTTATACGTCTTTATAATATATCAATCATCACATTATAAAAATCAAACCAGATATATCAAAAGGAAATCCCAAAAAGGATCTACTGTCATTGAGGCTAGAGGTGGGTAGTTAATGATTCAATCATTAAAAATTATGGCTTTAAAAAGGGGGATAAATTATTTAAGTAAAATTAAATATTTTAATTTAATCTCAATGAAATTTGGACCTACTTATATAGTTCAATGTCATCATCTTCCATCAATATCTACTTATCTTCATAATTCACATCATGAAAAATCAATAATAATGACACAATTTTTCATCATCGTTTTCTTTCCTTTTTCTTTCTTGCAAAGTAAATTGAACCAGGATCAACTATCACACCCATAAAACTACCTTTTTTTATTTCCACATTGAACTAATTCCACTAGAAATAATAATATACTTGATCATGTATGATTGATCATTAAAATGTACATGATATGATCTATTATTTCGATTTGTTTTCCCAAATAATATTGGATTCATGTAATAAAAATATAAAATATATTGGAATCAACATCCAAATAACCAATTACAATTCTACCAACTTATCTTGCATTTTATTCTCACATGGTATTCATATGTATAAAAATTATCCCCCATTAAACAAAAAATAAATATATCAAGTATTTGTACTAACTAATATCATGTATGATGGATAAATTGACCTATAATTTGGATTCCCTATCTAGAAATTTCATCGATATTACATTTTTAAAATTGGGTTATATATAGTTTAGGTGTAAAAGTAAAATGGGATATAAAATATACTAAATCATATTAGTGTGGTTTGATATAGTATCATCTTTTTTTTTAAATGAACAATTAAAATGTATAAATAATAATGTTTTTTGGACCTCTCTTATGAAATAGGTTATTAGAAATAATGTAAAAAATAGTTTAAAACGTCTTTCAAGTATGTAATTTGAAAATATTAATCCATCACTCATAACATGAACGTTATGTAATAATCAAATAAACAAAAAATTTATAAATTTTAAATTAGAGGCCAAAATAATTCTGCAATTATTTTGGATATCATATTAATAATTAAAAAGTTGTAAATTTTCAATAATTCCAAATTAATATTTTTTATTTTATTTACATGGGTGTTCATAATTTTCATAAGTCAAGATATGTACCCAAAAAAGATTCTTTTTGCATTGATTTCAATAAAAAAATTCATGTGTTTCAAATAATCCCTCCACCACACTTAATTTTAAATACTATCTCCACTTTTTGAAATCATGGTGTGATATATGAAAATGAGTATTCCTTTAAATATATTATAGTATTGGATCAAAAGTAACGAAATAATTAAGGACCTCCATGATTTATATAAGATTTTTTACATGATAACTAGATGAAATTTACTTCCTAAAAATCCAATGCATTGATTTATTGTGTTGGATTTGATTTCATAAAAAGAAAACATTGAAATAGGTAACATGATATTGTTAAAATGTTATATTTATTATGGTAACGAATAAATTGATGCAAAATATAATATTTTATGTTTTTTCATTCAACATATTATATAAAAAATAGATAATGAACAAAAAATGAATGTAAATACAGTTAATTCTAGAAAATATGAGAAATTCAATCAAAAATAGAAGGCAATAAAAAATGTGGAAGTGGGGGGAAATCATATGACTCTTTGGTTCAATCCCCCATATCCCTCTTTGGATCCACCTCCACTTATTTTGTAATCAATTCAATCAAGTATTCTTTAAAGGACTACACCTACAGGCACTGAATCACCGAATACTTATCCAAAATAATTTCCATGTCCACTAATGTTATATAAAGGAAGGTAGAGTAGTTTAAATCCAGGTTATGTTATATACTGCCTCTATCACACCCTATAAATGAGGAATGAAATTTAATTCTAGTGTTAAAAACTAATCAGATGAATTATCAATCAAGGATATAGCTAAATTAGATATCTGGGAGTTTGATAATGGTACATATGTATTAATTAGGGTATATGGCTCCCAAATAGGTAGAGTAGCTGTATATCCATGACCCTAGTAATGTTTAATGTTTACAAGAGGATTAAATAGAATAATGATATATATATTGTTAATTTTAATATATGTATCACTAGAAAGGGATATTATATTGACTATGCTAGTAGCGGGAGTCAGTGGATTCTCATTCTATTGAGTTTGTATCTCTATGCTCTATAGGGAGTTCAAGTGTTGATCAAATAGGTCAATAATGTGAACCTCTATTATAGGGTCATTTATCGGACCCTTTTAATTATTTTGGGAATCCAACTCCAACTATCATCATTCATTAGTATCCATAATATAACCAGTATCCAATGTTTCAAAATATAAAGAGGGGGTTGGGGTTGGTATAAATGCCCAATATGGGGTGAGATAATAAAAAATAAATATATTTCTGGATGAGTAGGATCAAAACATTGAGATTGGATGAACATAATATATTCCCACTTGGGTGGATACGGTAGATGAAATGGGTGTTTTGTTAAGTCAGGTGGTAGAATGGGAGGTGGATCAAATTCTACATCCATCATCTCAGATAAATATTGATTGATCCCAATCATATACTGAATTATTTTGAAAAATTCTTATCCCACTCTCTGTGTGGAAATGGTAGTTGTTGTTCCTAAGCATATGAAACTTCAATTCATCCTCTTGGTTTTGGGGATGATTTTTATGTCAATGAATCATGATAATGCCCCTAAATGGAATCATAATCAACCATTAAATAAGTATAATTTTCATCCCTTTCATTCCCATTCCCTAAATCATCAATGGGACCATTTATTCTAATAATTGAAGGTCATACAACATAATATACCCCATGAGGAAAGGTGTAATGATTAATAAAAAAATCTCTAGATCTTTTCTTGTTATGTAGTGAAATTACAACAAAAAATAATACCCTTGGGATTGTTTAAAATCCCCCCTTAATATAATGAAAATGATTTGGTCTTGTTAATTCCAAGATATTGTATATAAATTCTGGAATGAAGAAGTACATATAATCTGATCAAAGTGCCTTATGATGTTTCATTAGCAAACCATTAATGAGAGATTTCAAAATGTATAATTCTTAAGTGATAAATTCTCAACAAAGATATCATAGTTTTTTTAGGTTTGTTCCTTCATAATGGGTAAATAGTTTTTTTCATCCACTATTGATGTTTTGTGCCCTTGATGTTCTCTTGTATAAAATCATCATAATACACTCTCTCTATAAACTCATAGTTCTTTATACATTATTCCACTCTAAACTATACAAACCAAAGTCTCCAATTATGTTTAACCATTTTTAAAATAATATACCCCATATTTATATCCAACACTAATAGGAACTCTAAAATCAACTCTATAAAAGCCTCCTCCATGATGTGAGTAATATGTTATAAATTCATATCTCTATAACAACATATAACTTCATCACCTATATCAACATATTACATAATATTCACATCAAATTTAATGTTTTATGAATTATTTACAATTAATTTCTCCCTATAATCTTCTAGGGTTTGGGTTCAGTGAACCACTGAAAATAGTTAAAATGATTTTGGGATAAATCCCCACAGAGAGATAAGTGATGGGTTTCTTGGTTTGTTTGGATTGTGTTATTCGATGAAGATGTGAATTTCTTAGGTTAAAGTCTTAGTGAGGGATTAAGTGATTGTGTGGGTAGTTTATCCATCTTATATTATGTGGGTATCATAAGAATATTATTTTTTATTTGTGTTAATGATTATTTAGCTTTTTATTTGTAGTCTAAAGTCTTAGTTTTATCCATTGTGGGAGGGACAGGTATATTGAGGGGTAATGACTTGAGACATTTTCAAACATGGTTTTAAATGGGTTTTTGTCATGGTATGGATTTTTTTTATGTTTAGATGGGTATAATAAATTTTAATAGTGTTTTATGGTAAATGTTGTAGTGAGTAGGTTGAAATGGGTATGAGGAAGGGTGAAAGTAAATCATGAGAGTATCTATAAGTGTAAATATACTATTTGAAGGTGATCCGAACTAGATAAAATAGCTAAGAAAATCTTTTTAGGGGGCACTGAGAGTTGGGGATAATGATAATAATAGCACAATTTAGGTTTTGGTCTTCACTATCAAATATGTTTGAATACATTGTAGCATGATCCAAGTCATTATAACATGACATAAGTAGTTCTAAAACCATGGTATTTTTCAAACTCAATCTTCAAGATTTGAAATACCATGGGGGACACCATACAAAAAACATATCAGTTTATCCCTATGTGATTTATTTCAGGTTGCAATCATGACACAAAGCAAACCCTATAAATATTAATGTTACCTTTTTTTCTATCTTGAAGCATTATAGAATATAAAATTACATCCCATCACAACTTGATTTGTCACTCTATATTATGATATTTTGGGCACGAGATATAGTGTAAACCCCCCATATAAGGGTAAGTCTCTTTTCTATGCAAGAAATTTACATTATTACTATGTGATCATTTATTGTGTATCATGGTTCTAGAATGATGACTTTAGGGAGAAGTGTGTTATGACATGATATATCTGGTTGAACCATAAAAATGATGTCTCTTATCCGTTGGTTATCTCTCCACTCAAAGTTTATGTTGTATCAGTTGGATCTTAAGTAGTAGAGTTGGGTAGAGTTCCCTGAAGTTTATAAACTAAAATACACTAATAATTTCTAACCAATTGAAATTATAATTATAATCCTGAAAAATAAAATATACATTGGTTTCTCCACGCCTAGCGGTTTAATTAATGTCAATATCTAAATGAAATATTGTGTTTTTAGTAAAATTTGATGGATAGAATTAATTAATTATGGAAATTATCCATGTATAGATTCATCCTTTATTATTGAAATTGAATGAAGGTTAATTACCTATTTAGATGTAAATGAACCCATGTGTAGAGGCATTTATTCCATGATGGGTCATAAATAATGTGACTGTAGTTTTCTTGGAAACAATCTCAATCAACATTTAAACAAAAGTATTGTATCTCCTAGAATGAATATGAAAATCTTGATTCATAAATCATTTAACTAATTGATTTTTCATTTTTAGATCTTTTAATTATTATATGAATCGCTTTAAATCACTTATAATTAATACAAATATAGTAGTATCTTACTATCATGGTGTGAGTCCATTTCCACTTTCTTCATATACCTATATTATTGATGGTAAAGATCCACTAGTAAATGGCCTATTTTCACATCGATAAACTTAAATGGTGTTATACTAGTCATCATAATAAAATATATCATTTGTTACTATAAAGTAGTATCATTATTTTTTCTATCATCATTTCATATTGAACTTTTAGTTTTCTCCAAAATATCTATAATCAATCATTTGGGTAATTCCACTTTCCCATGGATTTGGGGGTGGTGTGGGGAACATGTTAGGTTCATTCAAACTCAATATTTTTATCCCACACATCAATTAACATATTTATTTTGTATTAGCCCACCCCTAATTGAGCATTTACACCAGCCCCAACCCACCTATCTCATGCTATTGACACATGGTATAGTAGTTATATTATGGATACTAATTAATGATGATATATGGAGTTGGATTCCCAAAATAATGGAAATGATCTGATAAATGACTTTGTAATGGAGGATCCATGTGATGACCTAGTTGATCAACACATGACCTCCCTAAGGATAAAAAATATATTAACTCAATAGAATGAGAATCCACTGACTCCCATTGATAACATAGTCAATATAATATAGCTTCATAGTGATATAAAAATTAAAACTACCAAAACAGATATCTATATTCTAGTTTATCCTCTTGTAAATGCCAAATATTCCTAATGTCATGGATTTGTGGTTTTTCAACCTATTTGGGATCCATATACCCTAATTAATACATAAGTTCCATTATAAAACTCTTATACATCTAATTCAGCAATTTCATTGATTGATCATTCATCCTATATGTTTTTAACACCACAATGAAATTTCATTCCTCATTTATAGGGTACGATAGAGGAAATTTATAACATAACCTAGATTTAGACTACTCTGCCTTCCCTTATAAAACATTAGTTATTGATGAAATTATTTTTGGATAATTATAAGGTGATTAAATGTTGATAGGTGTAGCCTTTTTTGATTTCATGATTTTATTCAGTGTCATGGGACTGGAATGATGACCTGAGGGAGCAGTGTGTTATGACATGATATATCTGGTTGCACCATAAAAATGATTTCTTTTATTCGTTGGTTATTACTCCTCTAAATTTTTTTGTTGACTTAATTGAATATTTATTAGGGGAGTAGGATATAGTTCCCTAGAGTCTCTAATCTAATTTATCCTAATAAATTATAAACAATCTAATGTATAATTATAATCCTAAAAAAATGTACTGATGTTTCTCTACAACTAGCACTTTAATTAAAGTCAATATCAAGGTGTAACTTTGTATTTTACATAAAATTTTAGAGATAAAATGAATTAATTATATATAATATACATGTATATATTCATCCATTTTTATTAAACTATAATGAAGGTTCATGCCCTCTTTAGATGTAAATGGCTCCGTGTGCAAAGGCATTTATTCCATGATGGGTCATAACCAAAGTGACATTAGTTTTCTTGGAAACAATATCAACCAATATTTAAACAAATGTATTGTATATATTGGTATGAATATTCTATTTCTGATTCATCAATCATAACACTTACTTATTTTCTATTTATAGATCATTTAATTATTATATTCATCTCTTTCAATCTCTTATGATTCATCCAAATATAGTAGTTTCTTCTTATCTTGGGATGAGTCCATAACCACATTCTTAATAGACCTATGTTATTGATTCTCAAGATCCACCAGTAAATGGCACAGTTTCTCATCGATAAACCTAAATGGGGTTATACTAGTCATCTTTTTAAAATATATCATTTATTACTATAAATTATTATAAATATTTTTTTTTCAATAATCTTTATATATTGAACATGTAGTTCTCTCCAACATATTCATATTCGCCCAGTTAGATAATTCTAATTTCACATGGTTTATTGGGTGTTAGGGGAGATGGTATTTTATTAAACTCGTTAATTTTCTAGTGCACACAAAAATATATAATTTATTCTATGTGATCCTAAAGAAACTATAAGTAACCTATACATTCCAACAAGATAAAATAAGTTATTTCATAAAACTTTCATCACTATATTAGATATATTCTTCCATGAGGCCTCATATTCTACCAATTTAGATATATAAATAACATAGACAAGTTTGTTTGTGTTTCTCATAGACATTGGGAAGGTTCCCATAAAATCAATTATCCATACATCAAACAGGTCAACTTTTAGAATTGGGTTTTTTTGGAATCTCAATTATTGTCTTAATCATATCTATTTATTGTCATCAATAATAGACTCATATAAAATCCCTTTAATAATTTTGGGCGTTAAGGAAAATAATATATATTTTATTATAATTCCCATTATTATACCATTTCAATTGTGTCCTCTGTTTGGCGATGAATAGAAAAATTATAGAATGATATTCAACTTTGATTTGGGAACACATCACTAAATTAATAATTCACTACATTTCATGAATAATAAGTGATCATCAAAAAACAATGTTGTAAAATATCAAAAAATATGATTCATTTATGATATGAAAAACAAGGATTTATTATCTCATTTTCGGAATAATCTACAATGTTGGAAAACCATGTAAGAGATTGAAAATAAGTATATAAAAGTTTTTCATCTAGGAACTCATCATCAATTTCTATCTCCTCCTCCACTTATATATTCATTTGGAGTAATCTCAAAAAATGTCTAACCACTACTCAATCTAATCCATATTTTCTATGTTAATCCTATAAAACTATTGATGTAAGAAGACACACCAAATCAAGGATGGACTAGAATAAATTTTTAGAAAATAACTCAAAAGAGATTATCTATGTATACAATGTGACACCCTAGAATTATAAAGGGTTAAATGAATAAAGTATATGACACATGTCAACAAGGTGAACCTTCCTTTTCAGGAACCTATCATATTAGAACTACACAGTTAAGAATGCTTGTCATTGATTAGTGATCAGAATGGGGGACCCTCTGGGATATTTCCATGGGTGTGTGTGAGTGAGGAAAAAGAACACTGGAAAGGACATGTGTTTGAATGTAGGGAATTTCATTTTAAAGGTGACCCATTCAGACACGTTGGTGGGTCCCAGGGTGGGGACCTCTTGTATACGGGGAAACTACTGGTATACGGAGATCTAGGACCCACCGACCATGTTAAGGTGGGTGTATGTTCTTTCACCAAGACCTAGTTGTTACATTTGGTATCAGATGTGCTCGGTTATACCTCAAAGATCAGGAGTCTATTGTTCTATTTTTTGGGAAAAAATGTTGAATTTTTTGAGATCAACTTCTATATTTGGGGTGTCCAGTTTTGGGGTGGCGTCCATCATATCCATACATGAGGACCCTGAATTCTGGTTTTTGGATATATACATGAAAACACTAGTTGTAGAAGTGTCTCCTTATGATTTTCTTGAAAAAGAGTCCTCTCACCAAGTATAATATTCTAACTATAGTACATCTTGATCTATTTTAGGTTGCATCAATTCAAATAGCTAGTCGGCCTTTCGATAAGTGATTGTGTGAACAACCCACCTAGAGATGAGGAATCCGTTCAGGGACAAGTTCTAGAGATGTCCCGGTCGGGTGGTGCACCGGTGTGGCCACCACCCGTAGATCAGTAGTCTCTACTAGTGTTACTGGTAGAGGATGTGCACAGACTCAGTGGCTTCCACGAGTTTCAGAGATAGAGACTTCCCTGGTTCAGGGGATAGATATATTGTAACACCCCAGACTGATAAAGGGTTAAGTGAATAAATGATATGACTCATGTCAACTAGCTTCACCTTCCTTTTCTGTAGACTATCTGATTAGAACTACCCAGTTAAGTGTGTATGTCCTAGAGTAGTGATCAGGATGGTTGAACATCTGGGATGTTTTCCAGGGGAGTGTGTGAGTGAGGACCAAGCACAAAGGAAAGGATATGTTTTGGCCTGTGGGGAAAAT
Source organism: Viscum album (assembly GCA_963277665.1). NCBI lineage: Eukaryota > Viridiplantae > Streptophyta > Magnoliopsida > Santalales > Viscaceae > Viscum > Viscum album. Next base: position 828,922,549 of record OY728162.1, read on the forward strand.
CATTAGTCAGATGACTCGTTTGGGCCTATCGGTGGGGACCAAGTGTCTATGGGGAAACTGGTGGTACATGGTAGGCCAGGACCTGATGACCATGTTAATTCGGGGTGTCTGTGTTGTCACTGGGACCCGGTTGTATAATTTAGTATTAGAGTTGGTACCCATCCTTAAGTGAAAATCGCTACCTGGGTTGATATGTAAGTCCTGCAATGAATACGTTGTTCCCTAGGGGGGTGTGGTGATTGTAACACCCTAGACTTATAATGGGTTAAATGACCCAATGATATGATTCATGTCAATAAGGTGCACCTTTCTTTTCGAAATCCTTTCTGATTATAACTCAATAGTTAAGTGTGCTTGGTCAGGAGTAGTGATTAGGATGGGTGGCCTTCTTAGATGTTTCCCATGGGACTGTGTTAGTGAGGAGAAAGCACACTAGAATTGACATACGTTGGCATGTGGGGATAGACATTAGTCAGATGATCCTTTTGAGCATGTGGGTGGTCTCTATGGTGGGGACCACATGTCTACGAGGGAATTAGTGGTACCTGGCAGGCCAGGACCCAGAGGGCATGTTGAGGCAGGGTGTCTATGTTGTCACCAGGAATCAATTGTTAAATAGATCCTTGAGTCACTTAGGAATGGATGGAGGGAGTGATGCATGTCTTATGATTAGTGAGGATACCACTAAACCACAAGGTGATCTAGGCTGAGATCCTTCTTCATGGCTCGACAAGGATATAGTGGATATTGACCATCCAGACCCATGAAGTGGTGACCCAATCTTGGGCTGACTTTGAGTTGTATTTCCAGGATGCGTTTTCCCCATTACCTTGCACTCAGTGCGCATACATGAGATTCTTCACGTACAACAGGGAAACATGTCAGTGGAAGAGTACTCTGTGTGGTTTAAAAACCTCTCTTGATACTCTATAGACATGGGGCATGTCAATTTATTTATGGGATGAACCATTGAGCAGTTACTCAGAATGGAGATCAGGGCATCTATGATGTCTCTCAGCATCCCTATTCATGCTGGGGTGCTGGAGAGAGCCCTTCTTGTAGAGATCTTCCTAGTGAAGTAGGAACCAATAGTCAGAACCGCAAGAAGTACTCAACTGGAAGAGTCTTCAGTAGTGAGAAGTATGCATCATACACTAGGGCCCAAGTAGGATAGTTCTTTTAGGGAGTAACCCTAGGACTCAGGGTTGGCAATACGAGGTTCTTAGGGTAGAGGGATTCAACAGGGAACCAGGCTCTGCCTCACGTGCGGTGGGCTGGTACACATGGTTCGGGAGTGACTGACCTACCAAAAAAATTATCAAAAGCTGGTTCCAGGACTTCCAAGGTAGAGGTATAGGTTTCAGTGAGGTGGTCCATAGGATAGAGGACGTGGAAGTGGAAGAAGGCCGAGCGACATGCGATGGATGATGATTTAAGGTGCTACCACCACCACCCCCAGGTGGTCCACCACGGGCTCAGGGAGCCGTCACACAGGGATGATGTTGGATTTAGGCAATAGAGGCCCACGACCATGGTGCTCTAGAGATTATTATAGGTATGATATGTGTCTTCTACACCTTAGTTCTAGATATTATAGACACAAGTTCCAATCACTCTTTCCTTTCCATGGACCTTGTTCAAGGCTTAATGATTCTAGTTGATCCATTGGCTCAATCCTTACGATTATAGACTCCTACAAGATGGAATTCAAGGATTACACACTAGGGTCGGCAGTGTAGCCTTACTCTAGGAGGTGAGATATTTGGATGGGATCTCCTAGTAGCATCATCAAGGCCTTACAATGATATCTTGGGTATCGACTTTTTATCTGTTGTACATGATCAGATAGACTATTTTTGGTGAAAATTATGGTATGTCCATGAGGATGGGACTGTGTATTCCTTATCTAGTGATAAGAGAACTTTTGTAGAAAAATATGGAAATTATCGGAGGAGGGTGAAGCTAATCACTCACTAGTTGTCTTGGCTAACTCTTGGTGTGGTGGATGAAAGGAGTACTATCATTTATGTAGATGTGGACGAGTATGAGTTTTTCTTTCTTGAGGATGTTATGGGACTACCTCCTCGTAGTGAGGTAGACTTCTACATCGATCTGTACCCGGGGATGGCACTGATATCCACACCGGCATATCGGATGGGTCCCGCAAAGCTACATGAGATGAGGGTACAACTGTAGGACTTTCAAGAGAAGGGCTTCAAGAGGCCCAATGTTTCCCCTTGGGTAGCCCCAATGTTGTTTTCCAAGAAGGAATATGGGAGATTGAAGTTTTGTGTGGACATTTGGGGCGTGAACTAGGTGACCGTGAGTAACAATTATTCACTATCGAGGATTTATAAACTCTTTGATCCTTTAAAGGGAGTGAGGTGGTTCTTGAATATTGAGCATAGATCAGGCAATCACCATATTTAAGTATGGGATGAGTACATACCTAAGACATCCTTTAGATGTTGGTATGGAAACTACGTGTTCATGGTGATGCCCTTCGGCATGACCAATTCCTTAGTAGTGTTAATGGGAATCATGAACATGATATTCCAGCCATACCTCATTCGTTTCATGGTGGTATTCATTGATCACATCTTTGTGTAATCGAAGTCAAAGGTGGAGCATTCTACCCACCTGCGGATAGCCCTGGATACACTCCGAGAGCACCAGATTTAAGGTAACCTCTCAAAGTGCCAGTTTTGGATTCCGGAGGTCCACATTCTAGGACATGTCATCTCAGAGCTGGATTTTTAGTGGATCTAGAGAATATAGAGACAGTTCTTTCTTAGGAGACACCCTATAGTGTGACTGAGGTGAGGAGTTTTTTGGGGTTGTCCAGATTCAACCAGAGGTTCATTCCCAACATATCTAGAGTAGAATCACCGTTATCAACCATGACATTGAACGGGAAAACCCTTCGTGTAGATATATATGTGCCAGTAGAGTTTCCAGTAGTTGAGGTATAGACTAAAGAGTGCACCCATTTTGAGACTACAAGAAGTGGGAATTGGGTATGTAGTATTCTTTGATGCATCAGGGATCAGACTGGGTTGTGGCATGATGCTTGAGTGAGCAGTGATCACCTACACCTCATATTAGTTGAGGCATCATGTGTATAACTACACGACCCATGACATGGATTTAGCAGCAGGGGTCTTTTCCCTAAAGATGTGGTGGAACTACTTGATGGGTGAACGATTTACTATGTAATCCAACCACATTAGTCTCATGTATACTTCTAAAAGAAATACTAGAACATGTGATAGTGGCAATGGATGGATTTATTCTAGGACTATGACTTTGATATAGTCTATACTCTTGGGAAGGGGAACGTGGTGGGATATACAGTCAGCGGGAGGTCTGGCTTACAGCCGGTGAGTGAGGCGATAGAGTAGCTAACCATGATGTAGATATCCTTCGTGGATAATGGTAGAGTAGCTTTACTTTAGTTGATGAATATAACTTCACTACTCTTATAGTGAGTTAGGGAGGCACATCTTTTGGATGTCGACTGCAAGTCCTGGCGTGATTATTTATTCTCAAGATAGGATCCTATTGGATTTTTGATAGGTGGTGAGCATGAAATCCTTTTCAAAGTATGCACTATGGTACAGGTGAAGTTATAGGAGGTGGTATTGATGGAGTTCCATACATACATTTGGCAGTACATCATGGTGTGGAAAATGTGTACCAGGAACACTGATTTTAGTAATGGTGGCTAGGGATAATGAAATCAATGGCAATGTTCATTTCATGGTACCTCACTTGTCAACAAATGAAGGCCAAGCATCAGGTCCTAGTAGGCTTGACACAACCACTTGAGTTATTGGAATGGAAGTGGGATGGAATCTCCATGGGATTTATGATGGTGTTACCACAGACATCTAGAGGCAAAAATTCTATTTGGGTGAACTTTGACCTACTCACCCAGTCGAATCAATTTCTAACCATTTGGTAGAAGAGATCGGTAGAGGTCCTAAGAATCCTCTATGTCCAGGAGATAGTTTAGCTACATGGGTTTCCTTCGATTATCGTCTTAGAACGTGATGTAAACATTACATTCTAGTTTTAGAATCGGTGTGCATGAGGTATTCAATACTCAATTGTGCTTGAGAAAAACTTTTCACCCCCAGAAAGATGGTCAGATAGAGCATACCATAGAGACCTTATAAGACATGCTTCATGCTTTCATCCCTGATTTTGGTCATAGTTGGGAGGACCACCTACCACTAGTGGAGTTTTCACACAACAACAGTTAACATTCCAACATTGGCATGGAATTGTTTGAGGAATTCCATGGGTGGCTATACAGATCACGTCTATGATGGATAGACCAAGGGAAGTTAGCACTCATGGGTCCAAAGATGGTACGGGCTACCACTAAGTAGGTGAGGATCATCCAGGATCATATGTGGCTCCACAGAGTAAGAAAAAATAATATGCTGATATGAGATAAAGAATCTTGGAGCTCAAGGAGGGAGACGATGCGTTCCATCGGGTCTCCCCTTGATGGTGTTTGTAGAGATTTGGCCGAGGCATCAAGTTCTCTTCAATGTTCATCGGACCATTCCAAATTATCAGTAGAGTTGGCAAGGTGGCGTACCGCCCAGATCTTCCTCCACATATGCTCTAGGTGCACAATATTTCTCATGTGTCACAACAGAGGCTATACATGCATGATCCATCACACTTCATCAACATGGTCGAGCTGTATATTGACGATGGGGTGATGTTTGCAGAGTTTCCAATGGAGATAGAAGATCGATAAGATCATTCCCATCATGGATAGTCGATTCCTCCAGTTCAAATTTGGTGGCAGCATGAGAATCTATAAGATATAACGTGGGACCAGGATGCTCAGATTCTTCTAAGTACCCCCCATTTGTTTGATTACCCTTTCTTTTGGATTTCGGGGATGTAAATCTTTATAGTGGGGATTAGGTAATGTTCTGAAATTTCAATATATATATATATATATTGAATTATATTGAATTATTTCAATACTACACACTCTGATGGAACATGATTCCGAAGCTCGGTGATCCAAAAATAGAATTTTTAACTTTTTTTAAGTTTGTTTAAGTAAACGCACAAGTGGTTTTCTCTATCTTTTAAACCAGTGATCAGATCAAAAATTTGAGAGCACATTTGAACACAAAACATCAGGATTTTCATAGAAAGGAAATAACATCTACTAACAGGGATAGGATAGAAAAGTTATTTTTTGGACTTTTTAGACAAAAATAAAACAACAAAAAAAGTAATTTAATTCTTTTTCTCACCGTTGAGAGGCTGATAAAGGCATTATAGTGCGGTGATGAGGCACATTAAAGGAAACTCATTAATGGATTATTTTTGTGCATGATAACAATGCGACCTCACAGTATAACAGAAAAAATCTGACATGTTTTATTTTAATAATCTAATTCATTGGATATTTGATAACTAAATCATGGAAGTTATATGGGAAACCTATGGTAAGAAGACCCTCCAATGACGAACGATTAATTGTGCCATGATTTCAAGAAATGTCGACGACTTACGAACTATAATTCCGGAAAGCGAAGAACTCTAAATGAGCCTGAATCCTCAAAGGAAGAGTGATTCAACAATGAACATTGATAGAGGTAGGGATTTCATTGGGTTTTTGTTTTACCAATTCTTATTCTAAACGAAAAACATGGATCAACCCATGAAAAGGTTGATCATGGATTGTCCGTTCTTGAAGAAGGGTTATGATTCTTGGGATTTAATTATTGTCGGTATAACATCCTCCCAAAAACTACCCCTATTTTAAATCTCTAAATCGGAGTGCATGGGAAAACCTGAACAAGTCTCAAGCCCCTCTACATGGGAATTCCTTATGGCTGAGAATATTGAAAGTGGCCGAAAGGCATGTTCACAACCTTACTAGGGACGGTGATACCCCACGGAGGCTGAAGGCACAGTCGGTGTCAATAACGGACCACCAGTATAGACCCAATGGTCCACTGAAGATCCCACTGATGCTCTACGACAGCACAACAGAGTTGGTTATCACGACCAGATTGGGCCGCTGTGCAGCGAGAAGAGCCTCTGGTAGGGTTGGTGACAATAATGCTACCCAAAACCACGTGCCACACTTCTCAAAGGCACGTGGTCTCTAAACCTCATATGGGAGTCCGGTCGGCCAGAATGGATGGCTAATTAGCGCCAGGACGTCGTCGATGGACCTTGGTGGGGGATTCAACCTCGCAGAAGAACTGCATGGCAATAGGGAGCTGGACACAGCTACCTCCCATGTTTCAGCCAGGCGGGGAGCCACTCTACCTATGGAGGACTAGGTAGGCCAGAGGTCCGGATCCACCCTGTCGAGATGAACCCTCCCCAACAGGCTGGACCCACCCCATTGGGTCATCGGACCCGCGACCCAACAAGATGGACCGAGACCCAAATGACCCCTTCTTGGAAAAACACCAATATCCTTCAAATGAGATGTCTAATTGATGAGTCGTCTGCCTGATTGGAACCATAGATAAAAGGCTAATATTTTTTCATAATCTATGGAGGATTTCATGGAATTTTATATATGATTAGTGGATTGAGGATCGGTTCTCTTGATATGAACTGTGCTACATGCGGAAACAATGTGGTTAGTTGAGACCTAAAGACAGTTAACGAGTGACCCACTGTGGATCAAATACTATGGACCGATGGGATGTGTCTTCTGTGTGACCCGGCATTCCTATGGTGGGGAGAGGCTTCTGTGTGACCCAGTGGACCCACGGTACTCGACAGGCGGAGTTACTCTGTATGGCTATATGTGGGAAGCATCTCTATGTGTCACGACATGCCCATGGTGGGGTGCACCTTCTGTGTGACCCATCATTTCCATTGTACTCATCAGGTATGAGTACCAAAGTATTCATAAGGTTAGTTAATAGTGGATTCTATGTGACCTGGTAGGCACAATGTACTCATTGAGGAAGAGTTCTCCAGCATCCCATGGTGTTTGATGATGTAACTAATGATTCTACTTTCCTACTCTAGAATATAACTGCTGTGAGTTGTCTTGCATCATGATGATACATTGTTATTTCTTCTGGTTTTATTTGTTGTTTTTCAATTGTTTTTTGGGGTCCCTAATGAGTATTTTGTTACTCACCCCTGCATGGGATTTTCCAGCATGTGTTGTGTCTGGTGCAGATGATCGCTGCCTTGACGGATGACTTGGTGGCGTAGGACCTGCTACAGCCTAGTGAAACCAAGAAAATGGGTCGTACTTCTATGTATTCTTGTAGCTACTCTATACTGAACCCAACATGCAGAGTTTCTAGTGGATGTCAATCCAATGTTTATTTTGAAATATCTTGTTTTCCAATTAGTCTTTTGTGGGTTTGTTTTTTGGCCCATTTTATTATCACTTGTACTTGTACTCAATGGTCATTTAGTGTCATACTTGTTTACTTTTCCATATTTTCGATGTGGTTGTGTGTTCATGTGTACATGTACTTAGGAAATTCCCTCCCACATGTAGTTTTATTCCTTTAACACTAGTAATAAGCCCCTACCCTTCGTGATGTAGGCTTGGGGTATGTCATGGCACGGGCCCTAGGGAATGGGTCGTGATAGACAGTCACCTCAAAGTTTAATAAATATGTTTTGAACTTATCAAATGAAAAAAAATTGTTATGATTTTCCTATCAATTATAGTTTAATTTATTTGGGACTTATTATGGGAATTGATTTCATAATGGATAGATGAAAAAATATGATTGAGCCACTATCTAAGAGTATCTACTATAATTATATCACTTGGATATAATAGTAGGTTGAAATGTTTCTCCGAATTTATAAATATCATTACTGGTGTGGCCAACAAATTGTTCTTCAAATAAATAATGTATTCCTTGAACGATGATTCAAATATAAAGAAAATATAATTTGACTAAATATGGGTTTGGGGACCAGATACCTTCAAATATTCATTTATAAACATATTGAAAAATATATCATGTCCAAGAAATATTTAAATCACCATCATTGTCTTATGATCATAGAGATCTTGTGTGAATGTTTTCTTTACTAGACAAGCCTTGATTCCTTTTTTAGTTATTCTATTCACAGTAAGGAAAGCTCCTTGAAATACGAAGTGGAACTTTTCCCAACTGAGAAATAAGAACATTTATTCAAATATTTTAAGTACCAAATCATTATTTATAGGAATAAATAAATGGATATCCCATATACTAAGTGATAATCCATGAAAATATAATGAAATTCACACACTGTGTTTTGAAAAATAAGTGGCACAAACCATTGAAAAGTCACTAGTGCATTAAACATGTAAAAATACATGATACGATAGACGGATGTTTGATATGGGTAAGTAAACATTGTGTTCTCTTTGTTATTTAGAAAAACCATTATTCAGTGAAACAAGAATGTCAATCTAAATGTAAATAGGATTCATATTGGGATAACCTATTAAGAAATTATCAATGCTTAATAATGGAAAGTAGTCCTTTGTTGTGTATTTTTCCAATATTTGATAGTCTATGCATACCCAATATAAATTTACTATCATTGTAGGTATCATATCATGTTCATAATTCATTATCATAGTCTTCTGCCCTTATTTGGAATTATTTTTAATGGGGTCACCCATTTACATTTTTATATTGATATGATGATCTCCGCATCAAGAAGTTTAATATCCTTTTTCTTAGAAAAATATTTTATAGTTTTTGTTATCATCACCTATAGTAATAATCATAGTTTTATCACATTGTCTAATCATGAAATTTGTGTCAAAATGGTATGATTAATTATATTGATAATGGAAATAAAATATGAGAGTTCCTTATATTTTTCTCAGTGATGTATGTCTCATATTTAACTATTTGATCTATTTTAACCATTATTCTAGCTATACATTTATTTTTGAAAATTATAGGATTAATTCCTTTTATAATTGAAAACACAAAGTAAGATATTTTCCCTTTTCCATGAAACAATTTATTTTTTTTATTCCTATTAATTTCTTATTCATGCATTAATAAGCATCGTTAAAGAGTCTTTTTCAACGAACAATAAGTACCATATTGTTTTTGTAAATAGATTAAATAGAGGCATTAGTATTTTGATGATTGAAGGAATTAATTCCTTATAAGAATATATTTACAAGTGTTTTCTCTATTTCATGACTACCGCTTCATCCTCATCCTATAGCATTAAATTACCATCCTTAGTTTCCACCATATCATCAATTAGTTACATTATATTACCTATTTTTACTATTTATATACTCATGATGGATGGGTGGTATTTAGTATAATATATTATAAAGAAATAATATGATTTAATTTCATGATTAATAGTTTTAATAAAATTAAATATGACTGAATAATTACTAACATTGAAATTTATTCATCAATGGTTAAAATTTGTAAATGATTTTTTCGTATCAATTAATGGTCTTCAAAGGATTATAGGAATATCTCAGTCTTATTCAATTACAAGGATAAAAATATCTATGGAGAATCTAAAATTTTCCCTGATAAAAATACATATTCAAAAATCCTCATGGGTACTTCATATATATACCGATATGTTGGAGTAAAAATAGTTTCATTTATGGATTATGTAGTACCCTCGGCTTCTTGTAAGTAACCCTTGTTTTATTATTTTTAAGTACATAAAGCATATGTGAAATGGTTGGAAATTGAAGAGAATTTTAAAGTGTTAAAGGGAAAAAAATTGGGGACACACGGGCTACGCACGGTTTTCCCAAACCGTGCGGAAGCCGTGCTGGTGGTGGAAACTTTGGATAGAGGAGACTGCACAGTGTGCGCACAGTTTGGGAAAACCGTGTGAGGAGGTTGTGCGGAGTTCCCCTTCCATGTAGTGACTACCGCACGGTTAGCGCAATGTTTGCCTAACTGTGCAGACTAACCGTGTGCGGGGTAAACTTAGATCCTATTTTTAAGGATCTAATACATTTAATCGTTAAACCCATTCTTTATTTCTTCTAGACGGCCCTAACTCGTGATTTCTCTCTGGTGAAGGTGGGATAACACTTACCAGGCATTGTCGAAGCGATCTGGAGGCTTGCCTTGGAGTTTAGAAGCCGGTTGATCGTAGTAAGTCTCATTCTTGTCTTGTTTCCTTAGATCTCCTTCGATCTCTCTATCAGTTTCTTAGATCTACACATTCTGTGTCTAGATATAAGGATATGGATGCCAAATAATGGTGGTTTTGGTCTTATGGATGATAGGGGAAGAGATCTAAGGCGGGTTTGTTGAGTTACAACTCAATTTTTGTTGGCATTCTTCGTCCATTGGTTGGTTTCGCCTAATTTTTTTAGGTAGGTTGCTTCACTCTCGATTCGTCTTTCATAGAACATGAAGACATAGTTCAAATTGATTTAATTTCGTGGTTTTGATTCTAAAATTGTAGTGCAAAGCAAGTTATAAATATTCTTTAGTGATGTTTTATGGGTTTTGATGGAATTTTGGAAATTGAAAGAATGGCTTGTGCAAAGTGTTTTGGTTTCTTGATTTTAAAATAGTGATTTTAAAATATGGCTTTGCTGGATTTGGAAAATGGTTTGCAAGAAAAATGTTTTAAATAAAAGGGTTGTTTTATTGAAATGTTTTTTCCATGGTTGGAATAGTGTGGTTTTTGGGCATACTTGGTGTCTGTGTTCATATTGCATTTACGAGGCATGGTTGAAATATGACCTTCTGCTTAGTGCCAAAAGTATAATGGAACATGGAGAATAATTTCCTTATGACGACTTTGTAGATCGATGAGAGACCGCTCATGAGTATGGAACTGTCATAGCGATGCATGCATGGTTAACGATGTGATTATGTGGAATGGAATGGTTATGCCAAAGTGGAAATGTGGATTTTATGGGAAAACAATGCTTGGATGTTTTTCTTAGAAAAGATGGTTTTTGGTTGGAAGAATGGTTTTGTTAGAAAATGGGTTAGACATTGAACTTGTTATATTGGGAACTATTTTGGAATTGTTTTATATAAATGTGAAAACATGTTTTATCCTAGAGGCATGGGTTGGGAAGTCATCGGTGAAAACCTACGGAGTTTCATTACTCACCCCCTGCTTTGGCACGTTGGTTATTTTGCAGATTTCATATACCAGGATGTTGGAAAAGGTAATGTGTCGCATGTTTATAGCACTACTTCGTGATGCATGGGCTTGTTCGTGATGTTGGATCTTGGAGAATGTGGAGCATGGAGTTGGGTTGTTGTCTTGTAGTCGTTTAGTTTCTATTTCCACTGTTTACTCTGATTTAGTGCTGGTTTCCACTATGGTACTCTTGGTTGGCTTATGATAAAATAAATTGTTGAGTTGTCTTAGCTTCTATCATGCATCATTTAGTTGATTAGTATGGTTATTGTTTTTGGTTATGTGGTATGTTCTAAAAGGGTAAATCGTCCCCCACTGGTTTTGAAACCCTTCAGCATTTATTTCTAGCATTTGGCATCTTGGGGATGTCTCCTAAGGCCCAGTAATGACTCGTTGTACTCTCAACCCAATTATAATTAGTGGGTCATTACAAATGGTATCAGTTAGTTCGGTCCTTGGGGTATAAATGAAATCATCTTGTTCTTTTCTTTGTGGAACAAGCAGTCATCGGTTTTTTTAGTCTTGGCATTGAATTCTTACATGTCTATTCCTAGGGTGGTCATCTTAGGAAGGAGTAGGATTGTCGTAACATGGAATGTAGTTCATAGAAAGACATAGCTAACCATTTTATGTTGAACTTCATGTTACCAGGGTGTTGGGTACATAATTGTTTAGAGACACTTCTAGAATTTTAGAAATATCATTATCACGGGTATAGTCAATGAGATGAGCATGAAATTCATTAGAGGAATGAATCCCCACTATGAGTGCATATATCATTTTGAGAAATGGATTATGGTTTGATGCAGAAGTGTGATTTTTGAAAAAAATATAACTTGTTTTCAAATGAAAGATTTTGAAAAGGGAAAGGGTGGATGTATTTTCAAAATAGATTGATTTTCAAATGAAAGAAAAGATATCTTTTTAGAAATGGGTAAATGTGGAAAATCATGATGATTGGAAATCAATGTTGTGATAGTGATTTGATAGAAATTTAAATGGTTAGCCTTCAGTTTCTAGGAAGTGAGACTATTTGTGTGCGTTGTTTGTATAGAAAATGGCACATGTTAAGCGTCATAGAAACCAAACAAAAGAGGCTATGGAGAATGTGGTAGCACCGGAGCCATAGGTGAACTGGTAGCTAGTCCAATGAATAGTTCAAGAGGTTCAGGCTGTGGACACGGGAAATCAGAGGGATGAGTCATGTCATGTAGAACATTCCATCTAGTTCCAGAGTTAGAATAGATCCATCTTTCATGGTGATTATGAACCAGAAAGGGTGGTGGTGTGGCTAAGTAGGCTGAATCGTATCTTCGATTTCGTCAGCACACCAGCAGAACTGAATGTAAAGTTGGCGACATATATGCTGGAGGATCTTGCATGATAGTGGTGGGAGCTAGTGGTGCAGGCTATGGTGGATCAAGGCCTTGGATGGGAGGAATTTGAGGAATTGTTCAATAAAAAATTTTATCCTCACATATTCAAGATCCAGAGGATGTAAGACTTGTTTAGCTTGAAGTATGAGAATCTCTCTATCACGAAGTATGCGACTAAATTCATGAATTTAGATCCCTTTGCACTGGAAGTTTCTGCAAGTGTGTCGCTGAAAGCACGCATCTTTCAATCAGGGTTACGACAGGAGATTCACTCGAAGATAGTTGTGCTCTATATTACGGATTATACGGAGATAGTAAATAGAGAAATAGTAGCTGAATGAGATATCTCAGGAGTTATGGGAGGAGCAAGTATGATGATACCCACAGGAACGGGTGGGAACTCTAATGCTGGGAACAAGCGGAAGAGAGACACCTACTTCCAAGGTGGGAGTGCAAATCAGAATTAGATGGCTGGATTAGTGAATCTTCATCTATGACCCATGATAAAATCCGGGTGTTTTCAATGTGGCTCGATTGATCACATGAAACGAGAATGTATAGCACCACTGAGAGCATGCCACAATTGCAACAAGATGGGGCATCTTCATTGTGATTGTTGTAGTGCTCCACGGTTGGATGTTCGTGAAACATATCAGGTGTCGCAAGCATTTTATGCTTCGATAGGGTGAGAATAGAAAAATCAGTCTCGCCAGCAGAACAGTTCTAGCTATGGTGATTCCTGGAATACCATGACCCCTTAGGTAGGGCAATCTCAACAAGGCAATAAGGATAAAAGTGCAGCAACGAAGCAATTTTATGGAGCAGAACAGGTGATTGTGGATACCAGTCTGGACCATCTATAGTGAGAGGTATGATTCTTTTAAATCCAACCCTCATGCAAGTGTTGTTTGATACTGGTTCATCACATTCTTTTCTTTCTTCTCGTATTGCTGATTTGGTGAACATAAAACCTGAAATGATTTCGTCTGTGATAAAACTTCAAACTCCTCTCAGTGAATGAATATATAGAGCCTTTGAGTACAGACCTTGTTATATAATTGTTGATGCAGTTGAGATGAAATGGGATTTCTCTATGCTGGAGATGGATGTCTATGATATAATCCTGGTTAAGGATTGGTTGACAGAGTTAATGGCTCACATCAACTGTTATAGCAGAACAATCAGTTTCACGACTGAGGATGGCGTCAAGCATCTCTTTAGAGAATAAAGAGTGGGGAAGGCAGGTGAAACGGGCTTGTTGGCACCAGTAGTGGAAATGATCTCGTACCAGTTAGTTGGGTTAAACATGGAATCGATGGATGAGATTGCGAATAACAGTTTTCTAGTAGTCGTTGATCAATTTCCAGATGTTTTTCTTGTAAACTTCTCGGGGTTACCACCTATAAGAGATGTGGAGTTTATGATTGATCTCTTTCCGAGGACTAGTCCAATCTCACTTCCATGTTATAGGATGGCACCAATTGAGTTATGGTAATTTAATGTGTAGTTGGAAGAATTGGGAAACAAAGGTTTTATTCGGCCAGGCATGTCTTCGTGGGAACACCAGTTTAGTTTATAAAGAAAGAAGATGGTACTTTGAGGCTATATGTGGATTATCGTAAATGTAACCAAGTTATGTTAAAGAATAGATATCCACATCCACACATAGATTACATTTTTGATCAATTGAGGGGAGCTCAGTGGTTCTCTAATATTGATTTGCAGTCAGGATACCACTAGTTACGAGTTCGGAAGGAGGATATTACGAAAGCATCTTTCCGAAGTAGATATGTACACTTATAATATGTATCCATGCCTTTTGGTCTTACAAATACACCAGAATTCATTTTGGAAATGATGAATAAAATATTTCAGCGATATCTGGTTTCGTTTGTTGTGGTGTTTGTGGAAGACATATTGTTGTATTCAAGAACAGGGACTGATCATGAGCAACACTTGGAGATAGTGTTGGAAATCTTAAGAGACCATCAGTTGTATGAAAAATTATCAAAGTGCGATTTTTGGATACAAGAGGTACATTTTATGGGCATTTTTTTTTTGAGAATGGTGTTTTAGTGGATCCAAAAAATATAGAAGCTGTTCTTTCTTGGAAACCACCGAAGAATTTCTTTCAAATACGAAGTTTCATTGGTCTAGCTGGTTATTACCGACGCTTTCTATATGATTTCTTAGGACTAGCATCACCAATGACAGATTTGAAAAAGAAAAATGTTCCTTTTCAATGGACAGTTGAATATCAGAAATCTTTCGAGGAACTGAATGTTCTCCTTACATTGGCACCTATCTTGATTTTTATGGAATCCGGATAGGGGTATGTGGTGTATTGTGACACTTCAAGAACTGGGTTGGGATGTGTTCTCATGAAATGAGACCATGTTGTCTCTTATGGCTCAAGACAGTTGAGAGTACATTAAAAGAAATACCCAACACATTATTTGGAGTTAGCTGTAGTTGTCCATGCCTTGATGACTTGTCGTCATTATCTGTTTGGTTTGAAATTCACTATGTTTACGGATCATAAGAGTTTGAAGAATATATTCTTACAACGAGATTTGAATATGAGTAAGAGGAGATGGATGGAGTATCTTAAAATGTTCTACTTTAAATTGATGTATATATCAGGTAAGGGTAATTCGGTGGCCTATGCATTAAGCAGAAAGTCGTATGATCAGTTGGCACAATGAAGCTTCAGATGAGTGGCAGCTGATGTCAGTCTTAGCCGACATGCATGTGGACTGTGAAGACTGAGCTGATGCTGAAGTTTTTGTTCCACTTGTGCTTGTTCCTGATTTGGTGGAGATATTAAAGGAGTCACAGACATCCGATGTAGAATTTGTTGCAATGAGTTCAAAACTCAATGGTGGGGAGACCATTGAGGGATGGAAACTGGATGAGAGTGCAGTTTTGTGGTTTCGAGATAGGATGGTTGTAACTTTAACTGCTCAAGAAAAACTCCTTCATGCTTTCCACCATTCCAGATGGGATATTTATCCAGAAACATAGATGATTTATAAGGAATTGAAGGCACAGTTTTTGTGCAGTGGAATGAAAAAGAAAGGTGGCCGAGTTCGTCTCGTGGTGCTTAACTTGTCAGCAGGTTAAAGAAGAACATTAGAGACCAGCGGGTATGTTAAAATCTTTATCTATCCTGGTGTGGAAATGGGATCAGATATCAATGGATTTTGTTACAGTTCTTCCATGAACAGTCTAGAAACACGATTCCCTTTGGGTGATAGTGGATCGTCTAACCAAGTTGGCCCATTTCATCTCTATTAGTGAAACTCATACAGTGGAAGATATTTCCAAAATATATATCCGAGAAGTGGTAATGAGACATGGAATACCAATTTCAATCGTGTTAGATAGAGATACAAGGTTCACATATCATTTCTGGAGATCCTTACAGAAATCCCTAGGATCTCAGTTGAATATGAGTACGTAGTATCATCCCCAGATGGATGTACAATCCGAAAGGATTATACAGATGTTGGAAGACATGTTGCGGGCTTGTGTAATGGATTTTTGTGTCTTATGGTAAGAGCACATGCCTTTAGTGGAGTTCTCATATAAAAACAGCTATTGGGGCTCGATACACATGGCTCCATTTGAATCATTGTATGGGCATCATTGTCGTTCTCCACTTTTTTGGGTGGAAACATGTGAGACTTCACCAGTTGGGCCGATACTTGTCCACGAAACAACGAAGGAGGTTTAGTTGATGAAAAAGGGGATGGAGACTGCACAGAGTTGTCATAAATCTTATGTGGATCAATGCCGAAGACCATTATCGTTTGTTGTGAGTGATCATGTCTTTTTGAGAATCTCTCCAAGGCATGGACATCGTCGTTTTGGGAACTAGGAAAAATTATCTCCTCAATATATAGGCCCTTTTGAGATACTGGAATGGGTTGGTGAGGTGGTGTATCGGTTGGCATCACCACCACGGTTCAGTACAGTGCATAATGCGTTCCATGTATCTCAGTTGAAGAAGTATCAGCCTGATCCTAACCATGTGATCAGATGGGATCACGTTGACCTTGTAACACCCTGAGATTTTATGAAAAATATTCTTTTAATTTCATTAATGTCTTGTGTTGTATGCTACACCAGGATTACCTTGCGCTATACGCAACACCGTAATATCTTGCAGTATACGCAACACTATTGTTGGATCGTGTTACACACAATTTTGATAATAGTTATTCTACGAAACATTGAGTGTATATATATATATATTCAATGTATAAATAAAATGTATTTGGATTCTGTTATACACAATAACAAAGGAGTCATGCACTACACGCAAACTTGACTTGGCTTGCATTACACACAATCGCGACATTCCCTGATAGCGTGTGTTGTACGCAATACCCAGTTTTACTAAACAACAATATATTATTATAATATTGTTATGAACTAGCCGTTATGAATATTATTAACTAAATTTTGAATTTTATAACATTATTATTCATCTTACACATTTTCTAGAACATGGTATAAGAACAAAATAAATTTTTCGGGTAAAATAATTATTTTTCAAAAAATGCAGTTTTGCCGCCTTTTGATGGTGCACCCACATTAAATCTAGTTTTTGAAATGTTTATATGTTCAATTTTACAAAATAAAATTCTTCTTTTGAATCAGGATATAAAAATTTACATTAGATAAAGTTCTGATATTTTTCCGATAACTTCATATTTTAATGAATAGTAAAAACACGCTATATTTTAATTAAAAACAACTTTTTTCATCGTAATATCTTATGTGGTTAACTTATAATATTGAATGGATTTAAAGTATAAATATAATATATTTTTACCATTTAATATTATTTATGTCATTAGCATTGATTTTACCTTGAATTTCTAGGTTAAATCAATTCAATCTTTTGCAATGTTTTAAAGAAAAACCCGTTTTCTTTCGACAACGGGATTAATTTTAAGTTAATTTCTGCATCTTTTTTGTATTGAATTTGGAAAAATGGATTCCATATTTGGAATCAGTGGGTCCAAATTATTTTAATAATCTACTTTTTATTTTTGGGCATTGTGAATAGTAACTACGGTAAATTTTATTTACTATAGTTAAAGGTAAATCGGGTAATTAAGGGTAAATATAAGATTATAAAATTACCCTAACACTTGTAAAAATCCTATTGGATGGCTAGAAGTAGACCCATATAACATAAGGGTCGGATTAGATTCATTTTATGGACTTTTGTCCATGAAAATAATTTAATTATTATTAAAACCAAAGAATGTGACAACATGTCACTTTCTTAAATCTTATAAGTATAATAATTTTAATTTAGTGATAAACTTCATGAAACGTCGAACATGAATAGTCTAAAGAAATCTAATACAATTATCTAAATCATAGGAATTTATTTTGAATTTTTAGGGATTAAATAATTATCATTTATTTTGACACAAAGATGATACAGTAATTGTCTTATTAATGAAATATTGACATAATTGATGTTATAAATGCCCAAATAAATGTAATTTGAGACTTTTTATGACTTAAATTAATTTTCTAGGTTAATATGACATGTTATTGTGGATATAAGTAACTTTTTTTGAACTTATCATTCTGTTATGAATTTCATAAAAATCATGTACCAAATAGTGTCAAAATTGACATAAATTAGTTTTTAAAACAAATATTATATTATTAATTGTTATTTAATTCCTAAAAATCTAAGGATCAGCCAAATGACTTAGATAAGGATATATATATTAATAATAAACAACTTGGGGTTCGTTTTCCTTGTTATGGTAAGTTTATTAACCATATAGTGTAAGAAAACAAAAAGACATGGTAAAAGTTAAATTATTTAACTTAGAGTTAAATCTAATTGATAAGGTTAACATAATAACCTAAACTTGTCTAAATCCTATTGGATGAGTGGATTTCGACCCATCCCCACTTTATCTTCGAAATAAGACCCTTTTGAACCATTATAAACCGAATTTGACCTTAATATAAAATAATATTTTGATATTTTCCTAAGGTGCCCCTCTCCTTCCTTATAAAAGGGCACCTCCTCACCCTTTTCCTCACACCTCTTTGAGCCTTCAAGCTCTTCCAAACCCTGAAAAAATATCTTCTCCACTTACCTAGTATCATCCTAGAGGTACTGGTCTTCTTTAAAGACCATCCTTAGTTCTTTAAGTGGAGGTTAAGAAAAGGCGTTTCAAAAAGAGGTAATATCCATTACCGATCTTTTTCAATTTCTTTCTTCTTCAACTTCTTCTAATTAAGTTGTTTCATGATAAAGTAATAAAATCAGTATTTCTAATATACTTATATGTTATTATAAATATGAAACAACTCTAATTAACCTTCTATCCATCCTACGGAAAAAGGAAATCACTGCGCGTGCGTACGTACGGAATACTGTCTCCACGCCGTGGTGTAATCTATTTTCTGCCACCACCATAATTGGATGGGTATAATGGTGTAATGAGTAACTATATATGATTATTATAAATTGATATTGATACTGAAATAGTATACATACACTTCAACACAAGTTCACGATCATGAGAGCGATATCATCGCTCGTGCGTACGTACTTACTTCCGTCTCCACGACGCGATGAGATTCATTCTCCACATTAACCATTCATGAATGATTATAAAGTATATATAGTGAATAATAATGAAATATATGACAGGTTAAATCTACTAGATTTATTTATATATATATATGTATGTCATCTACTTACTTCCATTCAAGACAATAAGGAAAGGAAAACAGCGTTCATGCGTACGTACGAACTACCGTCTCCATGAACGGTGTGTTTCATTTCATTTATCTATCTATTACATATATATATATATATACTGAATATATATGATATATAAATCATGTTTTATATTCTATAATTAAGTAAATCATGATATAAGTAATAATAATGTCAAGAACAAAAAGTCCAAACACCTACGATAAATGAAACTATTTTACCCAAAATGCTTCTTTAACATGGAATTTACAAAAGAACGGGTAATATAAAGTCATAAGTGAACCATATATGATATCATAAAAATGAATATGATTCTGTAATAAGTTAATGACATTATTTAAATCATTATACAGGAGGTTCGGATACGTACAAAGCATATCATACATAAGGTAAGGGAAATATCACAATCTCATTTTTATCCGAGATTGTTTATACTTTGGTATTTACTGGGGTGTATTTTATCATCCACAACCATGTTTCCTAAGTATGTAATATTATTTCCATCCATCTACAATTGTTTAAATCCAATTTTACCCTTCTGTGAGTTTTTAGTAAAAGATATGAAAGGAATCTTTTGTCGTTTTTCGTACGAGGTACTTTTTAACTTTTCCGACAAAAGTACGGGAAGAATATTTTTTTTAACTTATACGGCGTGAATGTATTTTTAAAACATTATTTCCAAGAATCTTCCTTTACAAGTTTTCAAGTTTATTTTTAATCAACTTCTTTTAATTTAAAATTGTATGACATGTTAAGAAAGGAAAATTGTTTTTGAAGTAGAAAGGATGTTTTCCTCAAGAATTGATTTCAAGTGTTTTATCAAAATTATTTTCCATCTAAGATAATATAGGGTTCTGTTTTTGTCCCTATTATTACATTGATTTTATTATGTTGAGATGGAATTATTTTTATGAATTCCTTTATCTTATATGAATTGTTTTATGATGTCATGTTGTATAAGAATCCCATTTTTATTACATGGGTTATGATATGATGTATGGTTTATGATTTTATGGCACACATAAGAATGGTATCATTATGAGATGGGTGAAACCTATATCTCCCTCCAATTCATTGGTTAAATATTGTATATCTTATGAGATAGACATGGCTAGAACGGTCAGTTATATCGGTTCTGTGAAATAGGACTGAAAGGAGGAATGAACTCGGTTCAGAAAGGGACTTTGTCCACTAAGATAGTCTTGGCAATGAGTATTGACTAATAAGAAGTTATTCTCTATGATTATGTGTGTATGCCACAAAGTTTCATGTTTTAAGTTATTATTATTGGGATTACATTTCCCTACTAAGATTTATCCCATGTTATGAAATTATGATCTCTTTTGTAGGTTTAGATTTCCAAAAGATATGTTCTTATGAATATGACGTGATTGATATTTCTTTTGTTTACCCTTACTGAGAATTTGAGGTCACCCTTTTATGTTTTTTTTCAGGACATAAAGAAAGGAATTAGGTTTAAAAAAATGTTATCTTTATGGGAGATGTTGAAGATCTTTCACCACGATTAGAAGATTATATTCCGAGTTTCCAAAGACACTAAACTATTACGGTCCTTGTGTGTGTGTTTTTATTATATACTAAGTATTCCACAAAAGTAATGTAATGTCCATGTACGTCAGGCTTCGGGTCTCTACCGTTGCTATCAGAGGAAAGGTTTAGTCAACCATTGGAAACTAGGATGCGAAAACATTGGTGAGATTCCTTGAGATATTTCTAAGGTATGTCTAGGGATGTCCCTAAGGATAAGTATACGTATAGGATATAGTCCTAGAACTACGGTAACGATCTTAGAATTTAACCTAAGATGTTAGATATTGAGGGTGCTCCCCCTTTACTATGTTGTTTTACCTAGCATGATTTTTGCCTCTCACACTATTCTTTTTGGGTTTTAGACGGTGGCTGGAACTTGAAGGAACCGTGTTGATCACTGTAATGGACAATGCAATGATTGTCCTCCTGAACAAACAAATTTTATGGGAGATAGAGTGAAAAATCTTATTTCTATACTTACACAAGATATTAATCATTATGGACTTCAAAATGAGCAGAGAAGGGAACAATATTCTATTGAGTCCTTCATGAGGCAACGTCCACCTTCATTCAGTGGGTCTTCCGATCCACTTGTTGCTAAACAATGGATCAGTACCACTGAAAAGATATTTTCAGTTCTTCAATGTTCTGAACATGATAAAGTCATCTTAGCAGTATATCATTTGGAAAGTGAAGTTGATCAATGGTGGAATCTTATCAAAAATATGAGGCAAAGAGATGAAATTGAGTCCATGGAATGGGACGAGTTCAAGAACTTATTTTTCAATAAGTACTTCCCTCGTATTCTTCGAAAAAAGATGGAGAAGGAGTTTCTTGAACTAAAGCAAAAGGATGATGAATCTGTTGGTATATATGAAGCAAATTTTACAAGGCTTGCAAGGTATGCATCTGGATTTATCATCCAACCTGAAAGTAAAGTTGATCGATTTTTCAGTTGCTTAAAAGCATGTCTTTGAAGGGCATTAGCTATAAGAGACTTCAGTAGCTATGAAGAAATTGTGTGTTGTGCTATCAAGGTAGAAATGGAAGTTGGTGTTAAATATCCATCTAATGGTTTTGACAAGAAACGAAAGATGGAGTTCAAGGAGAAATCTCGGAATAATGGGGAAAAGAAGATAAATGTTTCCTTATGCACAAAGTGTGGAAAAAAGCATGGTGGAGATTGTCTTAAAGGGACTATAAAATGTTTGAAGTGTGGAAAAGAAGGTCATCGAGCAGCTGAGTGTCGAAGTAATGGAAAAAGGGTTTCTAATGATGTGAATAAAGAAAACACTACAGAGAACGCACCACCAACACTTCAATGCTTCAAGTGCAAGGAAATGGGGCATTATGCTAATAAAAGCCCTAATCCAAGGGTTAGTGATGATCGACATGAGCAACTGCTTAAGGGAAAGGAAAAAGGGAAGTCACATGCGATCACTATTGGTAATGTTGAATATGACAACGATGTGGTGGAATGATTAAGTGTTTATGTAATGGGATGTCAAAATAGTATCATGGAATATCATTTATGGTATTGTGGAATTTTGGAATATCTATTTATTGGTTTTCAATAATTATATGATACTGGTAACTAGGAAAAAAAAGTGATTGAAATATTTTTGGAATGTAGATGATATGCGCATAATGAAGGGACAAGAAGATAATGAGATGTTTGATTGTATTCATGAGCTCATGATTGATATAAGGAATAAGTATATATAATTTTGATGATTTTTGTATGTGGAAAGAATTATCTTTTGACAGCACTCATGTTTTCACTATGATTCAATGGGTATTCATTTTTGAAGAGATTACATGATTATGGTATTCACATGACTGGAATGTGACGAACAAGATATATGAGGGATAAATGATGGCATTCACGTGATCATTTTCTCTATACTATGAGCTTGGACCGAAGTATTTTAGATAAGCCTAAATATTGGAATGGATTATGTTGGACATAAGTTAGTTTTGTTTAAGGATAAAACTTTTTTTTATATTGTTTATGGGATGTTATAATATTGTTGTTTTAGAAAAAGGACAACCTGCAGGATGTGCGACAACCCATCGCGTCGGCCAAGGCTGTGGGAATCGAACTCACAACTAAAGTGCGATGGGCCTTTATCACCTACCACTATCCTACAGGAAGTCCCTGTTTAGTAGAAACTAGTTTTTAAGCAGTATAATATAAGAAGTATAAGTCCATTTTAGGAACCATATATGATTAATCTCACTATAGATGGACTTACATATTTTTTTGATAACTTTTCTAACCTTTTGTTTGAGACAGATGGAATGACCACTCATTCTATCACATGATCTTCTAACACATCACGAATGACAAATTCAACTTCATTTCTTTAAGAGATGAAGTGGAAATTGTTCAAGGAACGACTAACGGTGAGACTATACCAAAATCACGAAAGTATTTCTTCTAATTCCAATTTCATCAACTTTAGGGAAATGATCTTGAAGGCCAAAAATGTTTTCCTAGTGATATTATATCTGATGAATCAGATGGTACCCTAGATCATCACAAATTTATGGCTTTGCGATTGTTGGCTTTTTTATAGCCATGTTCTCTACCACTCTCCATCAGAACTTGATGGTTAGATTTTTCTTCCATATCCATATTTTCACCTATGTTCTTCTATGTGTAAACCCAGTGATGAGTTCATTTGGGTAACCGTTACATTTCATACTTTAGTTTTTAAATCCATGTTTTGGTATTCCTTTTTATGATGTGGGTTTCTATTAAACAAACTTTCGAGTAGTAAACCATTTATAACCCCGACGAATTTCGAGGGCGAAATTAATTTTAAGGGGGGTAGAATGTAACACCCCGAGATTTTATGAAAAATATTCTTTTAATTTCATTAATGTATTGTGTTGTATGCTACACCAATATTACCTTGCGCTATACGCAACACCGTATTATCTTACAGTATACGCAACAGTATTCTTGGATCGTGTTACACGCAATTTTGATAATAGTTATTCTACGCAACATTGACTGTGTGTATATATATATATATTCAATTTATAAATAAAATATGGTTAGATTCTGTTATACACAAAAACAAAGAAGTCATGCACTACACGCAACCTTGACTTGGCTTGCATTACACGCAATCGCGACCTTCCCTGATAGCGTGTGTTTTACGCAATACCGGGTTTTACTAAACAACAATATATTATTATAATATTGTTATGAACTAGCCGTTATGAATAGTATTAACTAAATTTTGAATTTTATCAAATTATTATTCATCTTACACATTTTCTGGAACATGGTATAAGAACAAAATAAATTTTTCGGGTAAAATAAGTATTTTTCAAAAAATGTAGTTTTGCCGCCTTTTGATGGCGCACCCACTATAAATCTAGTTTTTGACATGTTTATATGTTGAATTTTACAAAATAAAATTCTTCTTTTTAATAAGGATATAAAAATTTACATTAGATAATGTTTTGATATTTTTCCAATAACTTTCATATTTTAATGAATAGTAATAACACGCTATATTTTAATTAAAAGAAACTTTTTTCATCGTATCATCTTATGTGGTTACATTATAATATTGAATGGTTTTAAAGTATAAATAGAATATATTTTTACCATTTAATATAATGTATGTCATTATCATTGATTTTACCTTGAATTCGTAGGTTAAATCAATTCAATCTTTTGCAATGTTTTAAAGAAAAACCCATTTTCTTTCGACAACGGGATTAATTTTAATTTAATTTTTGCATCTTTTGTGTATTGAATTTGGAAAATTTATTCCATATTTGGAATAATTGGGTCCAAATTATGTTAATAAGCTACTTTTTATTTTTGGGCATTGTTAATAGTAATTAGGGTAAATTTTATTTACTATAGTTAAAGGTAAATCGGATAATTAAGGGTAAATATAAGATTATAAAATTACCATAACACTTGAAAAAATCCTATTGGATGAATAAAAGTATACCCATATAACCTAAGGGTCAGATTAGAATCATTTTATGGACTTTTTTCCTTGAAAATAATTTAATTATTATTAAAACCAAAGAATGTGACAACATGTCACTTTCTTAAATCTTATAAGTATAATAATTTTACATTAGTGATAAACTTCATGACACTTCGAACCTGAATAGTCTCAAGAACTCTAATACAATTATCTACATCATAGGAATGTATTTAGAATTTTTAGGGATTAAATAATTATCATTTATTATGACACAAAGATGTTGCAGTAATTGTCTTATTAATGAAATATTGACATAAGTGATGTTATAAATGCCCAAATAAATGTAATTTGAGACTTTTTATGACTTAAATTAATTTTATAGGTTACTATGACATGTTATTGTTGATATAAGTAACATGGTTCGAACTTATCATTCTGTTATGAATTTCATAAAAATCATGTACCAAATAGTGTCAAAATTTACATAAATTAGTTTTTAAAACAAGTAATATATTATTAATTGTTATTTAATTCCTAAAAATCTATGTTTCGGCCAAATGACTTAGATAAGAATAGATATTTTAATAATAAACAACTTGGGGTTCGTTTGTCTTGTTATGGTATGTTTTTTAAAAATATATTGTAAGAAAACAAAAATACATGGTAAAAGTTAAATTATTTAACTTAGAGTTAAATCTAATTGATAAGGTTAAAATAATAACCTAAACTTGTCTAAATACTATTAGATGAGAGTATTTCGACCCATACCCACTTTATATCTGAAATAATACCCTTTGGTACCATTATAAACCGAATTTGACCTTAATATAAAATAATATTTTGAGATTTTCCTAAGGTGTCCCTCTCCTCCCTTATAAAAGGGCACCTCCTCCCCCTTTTCCTCACACCACGTTGAGCCTTCAAGCTCGGCCCACCCCTGAAAAAATCTCTTATAAACTTCCCTGGTATCATCCTAGAGGTCCTGGTCTTCTTCAAAGACCATCCTTAGTTCTTTAAGTGGAGGTTAAGAAAAGGCGCGTCAAAAAGAGGTAATATCCATTACCGATCTTTTTCAATTTCTTTCTTCTTCAACTTCTTCATATATAGTTGTTTCATGATAAAGTAATAACATAAGTATTTATTATATACTGATATGTTTTTATAAATATGAAGAAACTCTAATTAACCTTCTATCCATCCTACGGAAAAAGGAAATCACCGCGCGTGCGTGCGTACGGAATACCGTCTCCACGCCGTGGTGTAATCTATTTTCCTCCACCACCTTAATTGGATGGGTATAATGGTGTAATGAGTAACTATATATGATTATTATAAATTGATATTGATACTGAAATAGTATACATACACTTTAACACATGTTCGCGATCATGAGAATGATATCATCGCTCGTGCGTACATACGGACTACCGTCTCCACGACGCGATGAGATTCATTCTCCACATTAACCATTCATGAATGATTATAAAGTATATATAATGAATAATGATGAAATATATGACATGTTAAATCCACTGTATTTATGTATATATATATATGTATGTCATCTACTTACTTCCATTCAAGACAATAAGGAAAGGAAAACAGCGTTCATGCATACGTACGGACTACCCTCTCCATGAACGGTGTGTTTCATTTCATTTATCTATCTATTATATATATATATATATACTGAATATATATGATATATAAATCATGTTTTATATTCTAGAAGTAAGTAAATCATGATATAATTAATAATAATGTCGAGAACAACAAGTCCAAACACCTACAATAAATGAAACGATTTTACCCAAAACGCTTCTTTAACATGGAATTTACAAAATAACGGGTAATATAAAGTCATAAGTGAACCATACATGATATCATAACAATAAATATGATTATGTAATAAGTTAATGATATCATTTAAATCATTATACAGGAGGTTCGGATACTTACAAAGCATATCGGACATAAGGTAAGGGAAATATCACAATCTCATTTTTATCCGAGATTGTTTATACTTTGGTCTTTACTAGGGTGTATTTTATCATACACAACCATGTTTCCTAAATATATAATATTATTTCCATCCATATACAATTGTTTAAATACAATTTTACCCTTCGGTGAGTTTTTAGTAAAAGATATGAATGGAATCTTTTGTCATTTTTCGTACGAGGTACTTTTTAACTTTTCCGACAAAAGTACGAGACGAATGTTTTTTAAACATATACGGCGTGAATGGATTTTTAAAACATTATTTCAAAGAAGGTTACTTTAAAAGTTTTCAAGTTTATTTTTAATAAACTTATTTTAGTTTAAAATTGTATGACATGTTAAGAAAGGAAAAATGTTTTTTAAGTATAAATGATGTTTTCCTCAAGAATGGAGTTCAATTGTTTTATCAGAATTATTTTCCATATAAGATAATATAGGATTCTGTTTTTATCCCTATTATTACATTGATTTGATTATGTTGAGATGGAATTATTTTTATTAATTCCTTTATCTTGTATGAATTGTTTTATGATGTCATGTTGTTTAAGAATCCCATTTTTATTACATGGGTTATGCTACGATGTAGGGTTTATGATTTTGTGGCACACATAAGAATGGTATCATTATGAGATGGGTGGGACCTATATCTCCCTCCAATGCATTGGGTAAAGATTTTATATCTCATGAGATAGACATGGCTGGAACGGTAGGTTATACTGGTTTAGTGAAATAGGACTGAAACAAGGAATGAACTCGGTTCAGAAAGGGACTTTGTCCACTAAGATAGTCTTGGCAATGAGTCTTGACTAATAAGAAATGATTCTCTATGATTATGTGTGTATGACACAAAGTTTCAGGATTTAAGTTATGATTATTTGGATTACCTTTCACTACTATTATTTATCCCATGTTATGAAATTATGATCTCTTTTGCAGGTTAAGATTTCCAAAAGATATGTTCTTATGAATATGACGTGATTGATATTTATTTTGTCTACCCTTACTGAGCATTTGAGCTCACCCTTTTATATTTTTTTTCCAGGACATAAAGAAAGGAATTAGGTTTTAAGAAAAAGGAGATCTTTATAGGAGATGTTGAAGATCATTCACCACGATTACAAGATTATATTCCGAGTTTCCAAGACACTAAACTATTACGGTCCTTGTCTGTGTGTTTTTGTTATGTATTAAGTATTCCGCAAATGTAATGTAATGTCCATGTACTTCAGGCTTCGGGTCTCTACAGACCTAGATCTAGATGCTTCATTGGTACATATCCCAGTGTGGATTGTGGATAGGCAGGATAAAGTATTTTGTGGAAAAAGCATCGGTCTATTGCACGTTTTGTGGCAACATGGACAGATTCAGGAAGAGACTTGTGAACGTAATAATGAAATGAAAGAGAAGTGGTCAGAACTCTTTCAGGAAAGTGATGGTTTTCTACATTCCAAGGACAGAAAGTAAAATGGTGGGGAGAATGTAGTACCCCTGATTTCTAGTATGTAACCCTTGTTTTATGATTTTTATGTACGTAAATCATATGTGAAATGGTTGGTAATGTTTGGAGACTTATAAAGTGTTAAAGGGGAAAACGTGGTGATGCATGGGTTACACACGTTTTGCCCAAACTATGTGGAATTCATGTTGGTGGTGATAAAATTGGATAGTGGAGACCACACGATGTGGGCACGGTTTAGGAAAATTGTGCGAGGAGGTCGTGCGGAGTCCCCTTTCCAATCAGTGACTACCGAAAGGTTAGCGCACGGTTTTCCTAACCGTGCAGACTAACTGTGTGCGTGGTCAACATAGATCCTATTTTAATGATCTAATCAGTTTTATAATTAAACCCACTTTATTTTTCTCCTAGATGGCCCTAACTCAGTATTTCTCTCAGGTGAAGGTGGGAGAACACTTACCAGGCATTTTGGAAGTGATCTGGAGGCTTGCCTTGGAGTTTAGAAGTCGGTTGATCATAGTAAGTATCGTTCTTGTCTTGTTTCCTTAGATATTTTTCTCTCTCTCCATCGGTTACTTATATCTACACCCACCATGAGTATATCTAAGGGGTGGATGCAAAATAATGGTGGTTTTGGTCATGTGGTTGGTAGGAGAAGAGATATAAGGTGGGTTTGTTGAGTTACAACTCGGTTTTGTAGGCGTTCTTCATCCGTTGGTTGGTTTCGCCTAATTTGTTGAGGTAGGTGGCTTTACTCTTACTTCATATTACTTAGAACTTGAAGGTTTTGTTTAAATTGATTTAATTGATTGGTTTTTATTGTAAAATTGTGGTGAAAATCAAGTTATAAATCTTTTTTAGTGATGATTTATGGGTTTTGATGGAATTGTGGAAATTGAAAGAATGGTTTGTGCAAAGTGTTTGGGTTTATTGATTTTAAGATAGTGATTTTAAAATATGGATTTTCTGGATTTGGAAAATGGTTTGTGGGAAAAAGGATTTCAATGAAAGGGTTGTTTTATTGAAATGGTTTTGGCATGGTTGGAATGGTGTGGTTTTTGGGCATACTTGGTGTGTGTGTTCATATTGCATTTACATGGTTTTTTTGAAATATGACCTCATTCTCGGTGCCAAAAGTGTAATGGAACATGTGGAATAATTACCTTTTGATGACTTGGTAGATCGACAAGAGACCGCTCATTAGTATGGAGCTGTCATAGCGATCCATGCATGGTTAATGATGTGATTATGTGGAATGGAATGGTTATGCCACAGTGGAAATGTGAATTTTATGGGAATAATTTTCTTGGATGATTTTCTTAGAAAAGATGGTTTTTGGTTGGAAGAAAGGTTTTGTTAGAAAATGGTTTTGACATGGAACTTGTTATATTGTGAACTATTTTATAATTTTTTTTATATACATTGTTTTATATAAATGTGTTAAAATGTTTTATCCTAGAGGCATGGGTTGGAATGAAATTGGGGAAAACCTACTGAGTTTCAATACTCACCCCCTGCTTTGGCACGTTGGTGCTTTTTCATATGTTATATACCGCAATGTCGGAAAAGGTAAAGTGTCGCATGTTTATATCACTACTTCGTGATGCTTGGTCTAGTTCGTGATGTTGGTGCATAGAGCTTGTGGATCATGGAGTTGGGTTGTCATCTTGTAGTCTTTTAGTTTTTCTTTCTATTATTTACTATGATTTAGTGTTGGTTTCTACTATGGTACTCTTGGTTGGTTTATGATAAAATAAATGGTTTAGTTGTCTTATCTTTTATAATGCATCATTTAATTGATTAGTTTGGTTATGGTTGTTGGTTCTATGGTATGTTCTAAAAGGGTAAATCGTCCCCCACTTGTTTTGAAACCCTTCGGCATTTATTTCCAGCCTTTGGCATCTTGGGGTTGTCGCCTGAGGCCCAGTAATGACACGTTGTACTCTCAAGCCAATGCAAATTGGTGGGTCATTATAGATTATCCAATCCCATATTTAAAAACACACATATGAGAATACAATTTTCACCTCACTCCTAAGTCATAATGTGTATTCTTGATTGTGCATGAACTAATGGTAAACATGATGGAAAATATTCCTAGATCTATCATCTTTGGAGGTATAATATTTTTAAATTCGATTGAACACCCCTTTCATAGAGAAATAACACCAAAATCATCTATAATTATCTTATTTATATTAATTCCTTTAAAATTTTATCATAATCCAACATTTAAGAAATTGATTCATTGAATGATATGTCTATATAAATTATTATGAAACCATATAAAACATCTTATATTTCATTTAAAAACTGCATTTCGTTATCCTCTCTAGGATGGAAAGAGGGGTTTTATATGGTTATTTCTATTTGTTTCATTGTTCTCCTTATAAACATATTTTATAGATTTTCCCATTTTATAATTTCTGTTTCCTTATTCTCATTTATCCTCTTTCTCTTCTATATTTTTCTCCATATCCCTTAACTTTTATTATTCCATTTACAAAAAAAATTCTTTCGTATTTTCTTATTTTATTAAATATATCTACGTAAAAAAGTTCCATACCCTTCACCTTCTCTCTTGGGTTTCATCCATGATACTTGGTAGGGTACTGAGTAGAATCTCTAATAATGTTTGATATATTTTCCCCACATGGTTCTAGGGATTTATGTAGAGTATTGTCGATTCACATTAGAAATATATTGTCTTATAATCCACTGAAAATTGATTTGGATGAGGTTATTTAAGATTAATTTAAGTGATTTCTAGGGGATAAGAAGGTATTTTAGGATAGAATTTATGTGGAGTCTATTTGGTTTATGGTTTAGGGGGTGGTAATAGATAGAATAACCTCAATTCTTGTGGTTGATGGGATTTTTTAGGTATGTCATTATTTTATTTGAATATTATGACACGTTTCTATTATCTAAAAAATGGATTCAGTTTTGGATTGGGTTAGATCCACCTCCATTGGAAGTAGGTATTTGGGAATTTTGGGGGGATTGATTATAACTAACACAGTTACAATCAAACTGTTTATTATCCTATGAACCCTAATAAATCCTTTGTATATTTTGGATCCTCTTCACATATCACAATATTATAAAATGGGCATGAGTGTTAGTGGTTATGAATAATGTTATTAAGTTATTGACACTATAAATTATAGGTTATTTCATTTATTTATTATGTATTCTAATTTGTTACCAAGATATTGATCTCAACCAATTAAAATATTTATGTCATCAGTGGTATCTAATCACATTTTCATAATTTATAATTATGAGGAATCTCATAGATAATTTCTTCTAAAACCACAAATATTTTCCTAATGTATCCTTTAATGGATAGTTCATCGATCATGACTTAATTCATAGGATTTCAAAAGATATAATTGATTCATTTATAGGAAAAAATCGATTATCTTTTGTAAAAACCTCCTCATGAACACTTTGATGTTATCCCATGTCTCAAATTTAGATTATACACCATCTATTGAAATGATTTGGTTTTCATTTATGATCTTCTTCATCCTCCATAGTGGAATGTATTTGTATGGAAACAATTTTTGTAGGTTATCTTAGGTTTTCATGTAACCATAGAGTTAACTCGTTAACCAATCTATTTGTCAGACATAGAGAGAGAATTAGAATAACCAAAATCATATATAATTTTATGTTACTCATTTTTCGTTGAACATATAACAAATTTCACTAAGGATAGTCAAATATTTATGTAATTCATAATTTTTCATTCCACTAAATCAACCCACGTTTTTTATATTTATTAGACTTAGTTTTACCTTTAAATTGGTCACTTAAATCAAAAGATAAACAATCCTATAGGAAAACCATCAATAGATGATAAATCATATTCCATTGTGGGTATATCCTAGTGAATTTTTGGTTCTCTATTATGATGAATCTCATTCGAGAATTTTCCTTAAGGTACATTGTGTGTAGTTGAGAGCATGTTCTCTTGGATGGTAAATCATTTGTATGGGCATATGAACCTCATGTTCTTAGGGTTATGATTAATCATTTCCCATGAATTAAGGCTCATTGATCATGTTTTTTTCATCCTTTTCATCCATTATGTTTCTTGAAATGAGAAAAAACTAAAAAAACGCACATAATGAGTATTAAAATAAGTTGTATTAATAATTTAAGATTAGAATTGCTTTATAAAAAAAAGATTTTTTATACTTTTATTTTCACTATTTTTCACTAGCAATAGTTCCAAAAATGTTGTACATCCACCAAGAATTATCTATTCTAGTGGGTTATGGTGATTACAAATTATGTGTTAATGATTTTTATCACTATACTATGTCATATAATAGTGAAGGTCTAAGGTTAGTCCCAAGATTGATACATATAATCCATAAGATAAAGGCTTAAAACTTATTTTTAAGTATAAATATATTAATTTAGAGGGATCAAGCAAAATTACAAATATTATAATGGTTTTCAAATAATCAAAAAAATATAGAATCAAAAGAACAATTTCAATGTCTATTTTTTAAATAGAAACCAACATCTTTCATTCATTAATTGGGTTTAATACCCCAGTTTCATCATTTTTTTGTTTAATGTTAATAGTTTATTATGGTAAAATTAATTAATTTTAAATTATAAAATAAAAATATATTGGTAAAATAATAAGATCAGACTAATTTCATTAAGATCACTATTTAAATTAAATGATAAATCCATATATTTTTAATCGCTCAATTTTTCAACTAGTATTCATTTCCATTCATAATAAGTCTATTTTCAAAATACTAACTAATAAATAATATTAGAATTAGGGACTGAAATTGATTTCAAAAAAAAATTAATATTCATGAATAAAATTGGTATATAATTTAAACCCCCATACTTCTACTCTTGATCCCTTACCTCATAAGTGAATTTCCACACATGGATGAGGGAATCTGACCCATATTTTACTTGATTATATTTTAAAGTGAGTGAAAATAATAAATTAATGCAAATGCATGTGGCAATATAAGCACATCTTCCCTTTACTAATAATCGTCCTGATTAATTTCACCCTGTGTAAGATATTTGAGTTAGACAGGGGTGTTACTTCAATCTATGAAGCAGTGGAAAAAGGTTTTATGATTTTCTGTAAGTGAAATAAGGGATATTATTTGGTAAATAGCTTCAAACATTTGTTTGTTTGTTTATTTTAAAATAAACCATGTTTTTGGTTTTAAATTCTATCTTTTCAAGTTTATTTTAATTTAAGGGAACTACATATTTTTCATGCATTTATTTCTTTTAAATCATCTACATAAGAATGTGATTTGTTTCAGAAGTATTGACATGAAAGAGAACATTTATTGTGCATGAAAATAAAATCATCTCAAAATATTCAAGTGGGTTCTGAATTTTAGATTATATGCCAATTTTTTTATTGGCCTGCTAATATTCATTTTTTATACATATACAAATAATTTTTAATTATATATTTATTATTGAAAGGGGAAATTATGTTAAATATTTAAAACATGTTATGGATTTTATATTTTCATGTGAAAATTTTGTTTTAGTCCATCAATATTGTATAGTGGTATTTCAATTTCATCTTTTAATGGTATGGGGGTCATTTTTTAGTTTATAAAACATTTCATCCACAATGATTCATGAGATTTATTTTATTGAAATTTTTTTATTTTAAAATAACCTTAATTTAACTTTAATATATATACATGGAATGTTATTTGGTTGTTAATATTCTTTTTTCTTTAATAATATTGAAAATTTATGTAAATATATATATACACATATTTTAATGTTAAAAACAATTTCCACCCACAATTTTATCTTTATAAAATAATTTTCTTGATTAGGCCACATTATGTGAAAGTGTAGTTATCGTATTTTTAAAAATTATTATTTTTATATTATTTTATTTTATAATAAGAATATTTGTATATATATATAAATATAGCATTTCATATGAAACATTTTTCTAAAACATATAGACATATGTATCTACATATATACTATTTTAGTGAGAAACAAAATTTTAATCTAACATTAGTAAATACGTTTATATATAAATGTATTTGTATATGTATTAATTTATGTAAAAATGTTTATTTACTATATGTGTGTAAATAAATTCATGTATATACATATATTATATAAGAATAATTATTAAAACCTATAAATATGTGTGTCGAGATAAAATCATGTTTTATTGTAATATATTTGTAAACAAATGTATATATATGTGTATCATTTTATGTAAAACTATTATATATGTATATATGTATATGAATGTATACTTACAAATTTCATTTCATACAAAACTTCTCTTATCATGGAAAAAATATAACCAAGTAATTTCCCTTTTAGGGAATGGATATCGATGCCCATGATTTATTAAGAAACGTCATGCTCATTATGTTATAAAGTAAAATTTGTATTGTTTTTAATTCTAAATAATCCCACATGGATATTAGGTCAATGATGTCATGGAATGGGGAGTGAACCCAAACCATTTTGGTACTTTTTTACAATAATGTGATGGGTTTTCCCTAAATTATATAGAGCTCCAATTGATTGGGTAACGTTTAAATCTCATGAGATTTCATGTATGGTGCATGGGATGTGTATCCCAAGCACACTATGGGGTTAGATAGCGAACCTAATCCATAAGGGATTGTGTCCATCATGTTATGTTTTATCTGGAGTGAACCATGACTTCATGTTATGATCCAAGGTTTTTTTTATAACTATTTATGAATGTCTATGAGTTATCAAGAGATAATTTTTATTTCATAAATGAATGAAATGTATTTTTATAAAAGTTTCATATTTTGATACCTATTTAGAAATAAATGTGATTAATTTCATATCAACAAATGATTTTATAAATTTTTAATTCTCAATATGCATCACATGTTTTACATTTTATGTTTATGTGAAAAAAATCTAGATATGTTTCCACATGTTTTGAAACCCCTTACTGAGATTGTTTTTCTCACCCTATGTTTTTCAAGTCCTCTATTCTTTGCGAATAAGGAAAGGTAGAAATGAGTGAATTTCAAAGGACCCGTTACGGTGTTTAACCATTCTAAAGAACAAAAATAGTTTTCCTTTACTTTCGTCTTTAGAGTTGTAATTATAATTATCTGATGTATCCAGAGTGCCTAAAACACCAAACCATTGCGTTCTCAGGTATTTAAATATTTAATGAATTATAAAAAATGGAATTGGTCTTGGTTCATCATATTCGGTGTCAGAGGTGAGTTTTAGAAAACATTAAAGGTGAAGAAACAGATAAAACCTTTAAACATTTATTGTCCTTCTATAAATTTTATAGTAATTTACATTATGGAAAAATCTGGCACACATATTGTTTATAATTCATAAAAGAGAAATTTATAATTTTCATAGGTATGGTAATTGAATTTTGAGGATGAAAAACTTTTAAGTGGAACACTAAAATATCCTCGATATTAATAAGTTGTTTGTTTCAAATAATGAAATATAAATTTTGGTCATATGTTAAGATTAAATATGTCAAATTAAATAATAATACCTGAGAATATTTTTATTATTATTCAATAATAATAATAATACCATTATAATAAGTTATAATTTATTAATTTTTTAATAAATTATACTTTTATTTATAATATTTTATAATCTTATAAATATATTATTATAAGATTTGATTTTAAATTGTAAACAAATTATGATTTATAGTTGGAAAGAATATTTTATCATAAATATTTTTAATTGATTATTATTGTAAAAAAATATGTTTTGTTTGATAAAATGAACAATTTTTTTTGAATTGTAAAATAATTATTAAATTACTATCAATATTCATGTTGAATTTAATATTAAATTGATAAGTAAAATATTTTTTAATAAAAAAATTAAAATTGTAATGTTTTTCAATAATAAATAATTTATAATAATTAAAATTTAACAAACAAAATGACTGTATTTAAATTCAGTAATTAAATTACTATATAAATTATAGTAATATTTTTTTAACTATTATAGATTTATTTGTTTTTTATGAATTATGAGTATAAATATATTTATATACAATTATGAATTAAATTAAATATGATATATATTAAGAAAATTATTAAAATGTAAAAAATATTATATAACAAAATGTAAAACAATTAACAAAAATAAGGTGATAAATTGTATTTGAAAAAAAAAATGGGATGGTATTTTATAAAACAATAAAACAAAATGATTAAAAATACAGATAATTTTATTACAGGTGCAGGGGAGGCATTGATCGAGAAAGGAAATTGGGTAAGGGGAAAATGGGCCATGTTGTCGAGTGTGTCTGAGGGAGAGGGATCAATCCAAGCATAATGGAGGTCGAGTCACCGAGGGGGGTTTCAGATTAGGGAGACCAAACAACGATGAGGAGTTCAAGAAATCATTGACCACCATAGTGGGATACCAAAGGTCAAGCATTTTCAAATGTGATCCAACCATGAGTTAGGGTTTCGTTTTTGTGTGAGATCTGATTGGATGTTGTTTTTATCTTCTTTAACATAACCATGGTAGGTTTTTGATTTATTTTATAGATATCTAATATTTATATAGACACTTTTTTATGAATCCTTTTGGCATAGGATGGACTTCATGTCCTTTCTTCTTTCATCATATTCCTCTATGACCTGTTGATCATTTATTATTTTTTTGGGTCTCTTCAATGAGTATGACAGATTAATGAATGGATTTATATTAATTTCATATTTAATTTGGTTATTGACTCTAATTTTTAATTATGGTTCTAATCCACATTTCAATTACCCTTCGATTTACTTGTTTCACTAGTTTGGATTGTTTCTTTTCAAAAATATGCATATACATATATAAAATATTACTGTCTATTTTCATACTGTTAATTTTCCACCTCCACTCGGCTTTCTTAAGAATACTTTGCAATATCAGTATATAAATTTATATTTTATGATTTTAAATTATGTATGAACATGATATATAACTAAATATACCCTTTTTTTCAGAACCATCCCTAGGTACTACACCATTTATAAGAGAATAAAGTTAAGGATGGGAAGTTGTTGTCAGTGATAAAGCAGTATAATAAGGTTTTCTTATTTTATTTAAATCATTTAAGGGAAATTATTTTTACAATATCTTCAAACAATTATTTTGTTTTTTAATTTCAAAATAAAACGTTTTTTTCTTTTGAATTTTTTTTTAACGTTTATATTTATCTAAGGGAAGTACTTCTTTTTCCTGCATTTATTTCTCATCAAGTTTTTTCATGTGAATGTTATTTTTTTCAAGACAATTAATGTGCAAGAGAATTTTTGTTTTCATTATGAAAATAATATATACTCAAATGATTCAAGTGGGTTATCCATTTCAGATTTCATGTTAATTTGTTTTAGTGGTTTACAAATATGTATTTTCTATATGTCCGAATAATTTTTAATTACATCTGTCTGATAGTAATGTTAACTTTGGTTAAATATTTAAAACTATTTCTAAATTTATGAATTTTTTATGAAAAATTTGTTTCCTTACATCGGTATTGTATAATGGTATTTTAATTATTTTTTATAATGGTATGGGGGTCATTTTATGTTTATAAATCTATTCTTCCAAAATAATTCATAGGATTTCTTTTCTTGAAAATATTTTTTTTAAACCGTATTTTTTCTCCTATGTCTATACATGGTATGTTATTCGATTTTAGAAATTATTGTTTTAAAAATAATGATTCAAATGTATATATATATATATATATTTCCTCAGTGTATGATAAAAATCATATTCTCACATGGTTTTCTCTTCATAAATTTATTTTTTGATTAGGACACATTAAGTGCAAGTGATGTTATCAAATTTTTCAACATTTATGCTTAAGATAAAATTGTTTTATATTATAAAAATTATATGTAAATATATATATATATATATATATATTCATAAATAGATCATTTAATATGAATCATTTGTTTAAAACATTTATATATATGTATCTACATAATTATTATTTTAGGGTGAAACAAAATATTAATCTGACATGAATACTAACGTATATATATATCAATGTATTTATATACATATCAATTTTATTAAAAATATTTATTCCCTATATTTATGTAAATAAAAACATGTGTATATATATATATTATTATTATTCATACCTATACATATGTGTGTGAAGATGTAATCATGTTTTATTCGAATATATATGTAAAAATATGTTTACATATATATGTATCATTTTATAAAAAACTGTTATATATGTATATAAGTATAAAAATGTATATTTACACATGTAATTGCATTAGAAACTATTGTTATCATGAAACATGTATAAACAATTAATTTACCTTTTCACCAAATAGAAATCAATGATCATGATCTTTAATGAATCTTTATGGTCCTTTTGATATAAAATAAAAGTTTTTATGTTTTTAATTTCATATAATCACACTTGGATATTATGTGAATGAAGGAATGGAATGGGGAGTGAACCCAAACCCTTATGGTTCGTTTTTCCAATAATGTGATGGGTGCATCCATAATAAAATTGTGCTCTAATGCATTGGGTAATATTTAAGTCTCATGTGTCGTCATGTAGGGTGCGTGAGAGGTGTATCCCAAGAACACTATGGGATTAGGGAGTGATCCTTATCCAACATGTGACTATGTACATTAAGTTAAGATATCTCAAGAGTGATCTCTGACTTAATTTTATGATCCATGGTGCCTTTTAGAACTACTTTTTAATTTTTATGAGTCATCAAGAGAAATTATTTTAATTTCTTAAATGATTGAAATGTATTTTACAAATGGTTACATATTTTGAATCCTATTTAGAATTAAATATTATTATTTTAAAAAGTACTCATGATTTTATAAAGTCTAATTTCTCAAGTTTTATCTATTGTTTTACATTTTTTGTTGAAGAAGAAAATTTGATTTGTTTCCACATGTTTTCAAACCCCTTAATGGGGTTTTTTGTCTCTAACGTTTTGTTAAAAACTTTTTCCAAATGTAATAAAGACACAGAGAAGCAAGTGAGTGGTTGATTCCACTTTTTTTTGTTTAACTCTTGTAAACATTATAATAGTTTTCTTTCCCTTTAATTTTTAAGACATCTAATTAGATTTCAACAATGTATCTGTACTCGCTAAAACTAAAATCCTTTGGGATGTTAGGTTGTTAAATAATAAAAGAATTATAATATATATAGAAATGGAACAGTTTTTTGGTCGTCATAGGGTGACCATAGGATTCAGATACAGGATAGTTAGTGCCGAGGTAAGTTTTACCTTTTCTATTTGTGGAGAGCATTGATCTGGTGGAATTCTTATTTTCTCTTCCATAGAGGTACAGTGCAATTCATGATGTTTTTCATGTGTCTCAACTTTTTAGGTATCCCCATGATCCTTCTAATGTGATCAATATTGATTATGTTGAGCATAAGACTAATTAATAATTTGAGAATCATCTGATACGTGTTATTGATTATAGTGATAATGAGTTGGGGGGGGGGGAAGATCATGTTGATAATTCAATTATTGTGGAATGATTATTTGGTTTAGGTGGAATCATGGGAGAGATAGGTAGAAATATGGGCTCATGGGCCTGATTTTTTATCTCAAAATCTTATAGATGCTTGGTAGTATGGGTTAAGGATGTGATGTTATAAGGTGGGGATATTTTACGATCTCGAACTTTTTGAAGATGTCTCATGCTCATTGGTAGGTACTATTTTAACCTTATTTTTTTATATTTTTGGTGGATTTTTTTCAGGTTGTTTGATGTAGAATTTTGTAATTTTGGACGAAAAAGGGGTAGTTCATGGTTATCACATGGTTTTACCAAAATTTGAACCTACCACAATAGAACCATGTAATCACAAAGAGAAGGGAATTTCATAGTTAGAACATGGTTTTTCTAACCGTGTGTCCACTTATTTGAAATCAGTCACCCATAGAATGAGGCACATGGTTAGAAAAAATTCTCTATAAAGCCATGAAGACCTACATAGAAAACCGTCTATGTGGTTTTTAGTTACACGAAATTTTATAAAACAAATCCTACCCTCCTATTATTAACCTCATATCAACCTGGTATGACCCTAAATAAGTTTCTTGGAATTTTAAAACTCCTGAGAGGGTTTTAAGGCTCCTTAAACCTCATTCTTAATGAATCAAATATCCAATCAATGGATCTTCTCTCCTCCGGTATGTAATTTCTTCCCCTTTTGTATACCTCTAACTTTCATTTCTCTTTATAGATAAAGAGGATAGATTTATACAATATAGAAAATAGTTTTAAATTTACCTTTTTATGTATCTTAATCTATGTGATCTTGATCATAGGTTTTGGTCCTAGATCATCCATGCCATTGTAATCTTGAATATTCCTCTTCAATTCGTGGATATCTGGTTTAGTGTACGTCTATAAAATATCATGAGGCATGTTGTTTAAAAACCAATTCCCATAGTCTCAAATTATAATTGTGTGTATGTAATTTTTTAATGTCAATTTCCATATTTGGTAATTGAATCTTGAAATTGAATTTTTAATTAATTAATGGGTATATAGAGTTGTTAGAATAATGTGATTATTGAATGCTGAAAGTAGTGATTATGGAATTGGTGTTTATGGGATGGATTGATATTTGGAGTTAAAGGGATGGTTGGCTTAACATGGAAGGGTTAAAGGATATGATGAGTAAATTTGGGTAAATGGGTCAAGACTGAATTTTCATTTTATTAAATGTGATATAAATAATGAACCATGAGTTTGGGGATAAAATTAAATGGTTTACCATGATGAGAATGTTTAATAAGACGGTTAAAAATGATTAACATTGATTAATGTGACATTTATGAGATATGTGATATATTTTGATATATGTTATAACGAGTGTGGGATACAGATAAATGCTCCAAATACTCATATGTGATAATGAGTGTGTGATAAGGACTGATTCTTAAAACACCCATATATGATAACAATGAGGTGTGGGATAGAGCCTAATACACCAAATATGTATACGGTGGTCATAATGATGTTTTAGTACCAACACATTGGTATTGGAATGGAGTTTCTATTAGCCATGTTATGAAAATTGGGATTAAAAGTTTATTTAAAGCCCATGTTATATTGAATTGTGATTCCCTATAATATATGCTTCATAATCCATCACAAGATGATGTAGGTATTGATTGTTTGGTTTTCATATTGAACATGGTTAATTATGTTGTTAATTAATGAATATTGATTTTTGAAAATTTTATACATAATTTATTGTAAATTATTCATTAGAAAACTAAATACAGTTTTATAGACTAGATAATGTTTAGATACTGTTGGTGGTGGCCTACTATTTTGTATTCACACTCTACATAGGCTGCCTGATCGGTACCCAAATTGAAATCATTTTTATATGAATGGGTAAGGGAAAGGGCACAATATTATATGTATGAGTTGGAATAGAACATGGATGAAGTAACAAGATATGATTTCAGGTCCTACATGGGAGTTGTCAGTGTCTTTATTCTTTCTTTTTCATATTGACACTTGACACATATTGAAATTACATATCTACTATTTTAGTTATGTTCTGTATTACATGTTTTCGGACTATTATGGGAAGTTGTTCTTTATCAGTAATAGCATTTTTATAATTATTTTTTATTAATATTTGGATCTATTTATTTATTCATATTTTTTTCTAATATGAATGAGAGTGTATAGTCTCTCCATGGTTTATATTAGGCAATTGCTACTAGTCTGAAGCCTCTAGAATATGGGGAGTAATTCATGATTTCATGCAACCAACCAGCTCGGGGCACTGGTGTGGGGTACCCTGGGTAGAAAAATACATTATTAATAAATAATAATTTCAAAATGTTTTAGAAATTAATTGTAATAGTTTCTTTCAAAAATCACTAAAAAATATTTTTTTGTTGAAAATATTTCATTATAGAATAAAATTACTTTGTAATAAATTATGTGATTATTTTATAATCATTTCTCAATAAATTTATATTTTGTGTGAAAACTATATATATTTTATACAGTACATAATCCTATTCATACCCTCCAATATAATATATATGTTATAATTTTCATTTTAAAATAACAAAAATTCATGGTTCATTAAGGATTGGTGTTTCTTATCTTGTATGCTATCTAATATAGTGTTTATTTAAAATAACAGTGTATTAAATTCACTCCTAATTAATAAATTTCATCCTTGTAATTTTAATTTGATCTCTTTAATTAATGTTTGGATTTTTGGGAATTCCTTTGTTGAAAAACCCCTTTATAAAAAGAGTTAATGAAACATCCTCTTGAAAAGAGGGATGGGAAAATAAAAAGGTTATCTAGAATAATACATAACATGGTTCTAAAATAGAATAACATTAATGAGAACTGAAAATATAGACTTGGAATATAAAATTAATTCCCATGGACTAATTGAGGGTGATATAGAACATGGTCTATAAAAAGTTATCCAACACAAAACCATGAATAAATGAGGGGTTTAGACAACCATAAATTCATCATAATTGACTGTTATTGATTTTTTTTACTTAAGACACATTCTATAAAGTTGAGGC
This sequence comes from Viscum album, assembly GCA_963277665.1. Taxonomy (NCBI): domain Eukaryota; kingdom Viridiplantae; phylum Streptophyta; class Magnoliopsida; order Santalales; family Viscaceae; genus Viscum; species Viscum album. The sequence continues at coordinate 828,965,421 of OY728162.1, forward strand.
ACTAATTTACCTTCTACACTAAAAAAATAAGGATATATAAGAACATAGAATTTATATATTCATCCTTTAATAAATTTCCACAATAATCTATTCTATTAATCCAAACGATGTGTATTCATGATAATTTTTATGCCTAAATCACTAATATCAACATCTAATAGATCAAAAAGTTATATCATGATACTCCTCCCATCATCAGGCTTTAACCAAAACAAAAAATGGATAGAGAAAGATAATTCTAAAAATGAATAAACCATAAAATTAAGAAATACATCATATTTCTAAAAGCCTTAATTAACTAAATAACCACAACATCAAAGAATGTTTTAATATTAAAGTTTATATCATACCCTTCATCTTACAGATTTAAAATTTTATTTCCACTCATACCAAATTACGTTTCATAAAAAATAAATTATTAATACTATGTGTTACATATACCTCATACCAATCAAACATCTGCCAAATATCAATAATCACCTTGATAATTAAATATATAATCTCTTAATATAGTGACCTTTTCCAAAATATAATTAATAAAATTTATATATTAACCTAAAAGGTAATAAATAACATTATCATAAACATCTCTCAAGATATCAACATATCAATTAATCACATTTCATCCATCAATATTATTTATATTCCACAATATGTTAAATAATAATTAAAATCAAATAATATAATGGCCCCAACTATTTATTTAATCCTTAATTAATTTATCTTCAAAATTCATAATAAATGATTTGAATCAATTCAAAATGACGTTACTTAAAACATAAAAAGTGGTTGTTGATTCCTTTGAACATAAGATTAACAATAAATGCATACACCCATGATTGTATCCATAACTTTTATGTTAACATGAAATGAAAACACAAATGCTTCCAAAAATGAACACAACCCTTATTCCATAAATAAGTTCAAAAACTATTGAATATATTCCACAGTCCCAAAAATTCAATATCGTCAAAGATGACCTAAATCAATATGTCATTAACTATACATTTTCAAATTAAATAATACTATTATACCAATATCAATCATCACTTTATTCAAACTAAACATATTTTTTAAAATTATACTTTGGAACATCTCTTAGAGATTCCCTTATCCTTCTATCCAAAACAGAATTGATATAAAACATTCATAACATAATTCCTAAATAAAAATTCGTAAATACTTTAAACCATTTACGTAATAGGTATTTCCTTGGCCTAGTAGTTAACCCTTGGAATAGGAAATTGGTTTTCATAATACCCATGTTCCATACACATTACATTGAACTATAAATGTGATCTTATGATGATCTTATTTTCCCTTCGTCAAAAATTACATCTTTTTAGTAATTTCATGCTCTATAAAAAACATTTACATATAAAAATCGTCTTTTTGTTACATTGAACCATTAATGTGAGTGTTTCTTCTAAAATTCTCTACATAAAGGAAGTCAAATCATCTTTCCATTATAATACCCACCAACTGAGCTCTTAGTGAACTCTATTATTCTCTTAAATGGGGAGACCAAGAGTTGGTTAAGGAGAAGTATATTAATAATATATCATGATAACTAATTAGGAATAATCCCAAGGTTTCTCATTATAGCTCCCACTTCATTTGGTTAGTCATGATGGTAATCATTAAATTTTCTGTCAACGTTAACATGAGACCTCCATGTTCCATCCATTTACAAAAACCAAAAATCATATTATGGGCAACAATAGTCATAGTGAGGAACCATGAAAAATAATTTATAGGATATCTAAATAATGAAAATTCCTTTTCAGTCTATAACACCTTATATTTATCCCAATTTATCCACAATCATTACTAAATTTTTTCGATGTTATCATATAATTAGACTCATACATAAGGTTTTCAATAAATATTATCATGCATGTTTCCAATTGATAACTAAACCATTCTATGATACAAACTGCATTTACCAATACATTTAATACATAGATATCGCATCTTAATAAGTTAATATCCATTATATAACATAATGATCTATTCCAGAATTGTATCTATCGAGTGCCTTGGAAACATATACACATAAAAAAGTTGTTAATAAAAGATAAACATTGTATCCCAATATATTCATCATAACTATAATACTTCATAGAAACATTATACATTAAACAATCATCTTAACCTAGAGAGAAGATAAAAAAAGAAAGGGTGAGCTCAGATAATCAACAATGGAAAACTGGGTATATTTCAACGATCACTTGATCTCAACATGATAATAAGATTATGCGAACATGATAATAACATTATAAAATCATACCCTATATGTCATAGATTATAATAGTAAGTCATGTATTAATGTTTCGTATTTCATAAGACATGAATCATAAATGAATAAATTAACATGAGCCAAGAGAGAATCACATATGCATATGACATATTTGTATGGCATACACATAATCATAGAAAATAATTTCCATAAAAGTAAAGTATCATTCTAAAGAGTAACATAGTGTATTGTATTTTCTCCCCAAAACCACATAGAAGTCATGGTTTAGTCCCAAGAATATAATAGTTGATAATATACCTTGCTAAATTGGGTTCACACCTCTTTCTAGTAATTTTTATCTCTTGGGATATCTATCATTAAGCAATTAATTTGAGTGAGATATAGGTCTCAACCATTAAAAACTTGAAATCATAGAATTTTTCTCAATATGATCATAAAACATTCATCATATCATAACCCAATTAAATGAATGGGTTTCTTAATCATTTCACCATTTAATCATATCATAACCCATGGAAAAGAATCAAGTTTCCTGAACATTTGTTCATCAAAAACATAAACCTTCTAGATAATAAAACGTTTGGTATAATTGGATCATATTCCCAATAAATTAAAAGTGAAATCAAGGGTTAATTTAATTTATGATTATAAATACCATTAAAATTTCAATAATAATTTATTGAGAAAAATATCCTTTCCATTTTAAAATGACATATTTAAAAAACTAAAATGTTAAAAATATTATGGAAACCATTTTATTTTAAAATATATTTAGAAACATATAATGTAAAGATAAATTAATTTAGTGGTCATGACGGTGTGAAAATTTGTTTCTGTCATATACGTTAAAAACATTCTTTTCATACTTGTAAAAAGACAAAAAAAATACCTCATTTGGAAAATAAAAACAAAATTACTATTGAAATAATTTTATATAAATTAATTCATGCATAAATATGACATTATATAATCAATTTATAATATTAAAAACATTATTTTATTACTTGGATATGGAAGGAAAAAAGTTTTGTATGGAAGAGATAAATAAAGTCATTTATATTTAAAATCATTTATTAATTATATTGAGTACATAAAGAGGGTAAAATGTAATGAAAAATGTATTCTATAGAAATAAATAGAGGAGAATAAAATCATTGATATTCTATAAAGTTATATCATACAATTTCATCATACTGGCTTAATCATAATCAGTACCGATAAATAATGAGATTATAACATAAAATCATTACTGGTTTAGTAACAATTGAATCTTAATCCCTATGAAATAATGAACCATAAAATTATATTTATACCACCATAAATTTCATATTAATAGTCATAAAATACATTTCTGGGTACTATATACATCACACAAACAAAATGTTGAATATGAAATTTGTCCCTAAGAAATAAAATTAGATGATAATCCCTCACCCTAGGTATGTCGTCCCTCATTGGCAATTGAACCATTTGTATAAAAAATATAGATTTATTACAAATACAATATAGTACCATAATAATACACATTATTTGAGACCCCAAACTTATTTCATGTTTAATAATAACATTTTATTATTTTATCATTCAAACAATGATTTCAAAAAAAAGACATATTTATAAAAGAAAACACAGAAATAATAATATTTCAATAAGTCCAGGAGACCATATTCGGCCTAGGAAACTAATAGAAAATTTGGGGAGAACCACTAGGAGACCTACAAACACAATGATGAGACTAGGCATGTATCCCTCATCCCTTGGAATGACCATAATGAATAATTACATTGCTAGGAGAATGGAAAAAGTACGAAGAATTAGATGAATGTAGAGAACCATCTTTGGAAGGAAATCCAATTTAATGGTATGAAATCCCCTAAAAATGTATTTATAAGATTCTTCTTGAAAAATTGGAAATACTTATGACCATTATTATATCCATTGGAGTTTAAAATTATGATGATCGTTGCTTTTAAAATTGGAAATTGGGAATGTGTAAATATTTTGAAGTAATACTCATGGTTAAATAAAACTATGTCTTCAGTTAATAAAAGAAATGAATTTCTTGTTTTAATGTGAATTATTATTATGGTAGTCGAAAAATGTAACCATTGGTAATTTTTTAATACCTTTATAAATTTTTTATGTATTTTAAATTTTTTTTACCCTAGATAAATTGTAACCGGATTTTAGTAATGTATAATTGGATAAACGTAAGGACATATTTAATGAGATTTTATTTTGGAACCTAATGCTTTGAAACTCAAAGTAAATAAATACCTAAGAAATAATTAATCTTGGTTTTAATATTTAAAAAATTAATATCTAGTTTAATTAATTTATATATCTTTTAGAAATAACAAATTCTATTAATTATATTTTAAAATAAGTTTAATAAAAAATTTATAATTTTTTTTTGAAGGATGGCCAACGATAGCCGGAAGGCCAGTCATCAAGAATAGCCCTCACTATGGGTGGCCAAGCCCCCTTCCAGCCATCCAGCATGAGATGGACAGCAGCCGGTGGGCAGCTCACACAGTTGTAGTAGTGTGCACCCGTAGTATTGAGAGGGACCCAAGTGCAGGATTGAGAGAGTTGGGATAGAGCACACCACCATGTGTGGCATCATGATGACATGGGTGGGTGTAGAGGGCACACACTATGAAACGATATGGCGAGGTACCGAGGAGTGATGAGGTAAGTTAATTAAATAGTTTAGGGATGCTTAGTAATATAAGGGAGTCCACATACCCATTTGGTTTCAATGTGGTACAAGGAGATTTTAATGGGTCGTGTTCAGGACATTTGATTTGTTCCGTGTATAATCATAGTCATCAACCCATTTAAGCCAAGAGATCAACTACATGTCACGTGTAGCTATCTGATCTGATCCAAGACCTAATCTCATCTGTTCATCCATTTTTTAAACCATTTATATCACCACAGTTGTCTGATCAAATCCTGGATGAACATGACCATCCATTTATTTTCCACTTCTTATTCTTATTCACGTCTCACAGCGCCGCACCAGTCCTCATCAAATCCCTCATGTTCTCCTCAGTCCTTGACTCCACTTTTTCTCCATCTGTGGCATCTTCCCTTCTCATTTTCCACTGATCTGATACATGAGTTTATTATAAAACTCATTCCTTGTGGATCTAATGAAGTTTCCATTATATATATATAGTATTATACTTTATCAAAAAGACCGGCCAACTTAAACTATTCTTAATTAGAATTGTTTTATGATCTTATCTAGTTCCTCCCTCGATGTCCCTTTTTATCTTTTTGGTTTCATCAGTGGGTTTTATAAAATATATATAATTATACATATAGTTTATATAAACTAGTTTTTCACCCCAAATCCTATAGGTTTTTCTTGGGCAAAAATCCCTCAAGGTAACATTGAAGTATTTTTTGGGTTGGTTGTGTTTGTTGACAAAGAAAGAATCCATGGATATTAGTCGAGTTCCCAAGAAGTTGTTGAAAATCCTTGTTGAAAAAGAACGATGAAAAAGGAAAGGATGATCTAGAGGTGGTAAAAAAAGAGCAGTACAAGGTGGCGTCGTTTCCCAGTGTTTGCCATATTTTTGGGGCCCAAAATTTGGAGTTTTGTGAGCATCACAAAAATATGATTTCCATAAAGATCATAATTTACTATGGCAAAGTCATGAATTTCATGAAGATAGGATGCATGGTTTGGAAATCACGAAGACCAGAAGAATGGAGGAAGTGATGCTCTGCGATTACGTCAAGCTTCGCGAATGGCAGAGGCTGAAGCGCATCGCGGCGGTGAAGGGATTTGTGAGGGAGCTTCGCGGAGAAGGCGCGAAGGACTGTTGGGCTTTGCGAGGGAGCATCGCAGCGAAGTCGCGAAGGTATGTTGACGGTGATTCTTCTCGACTACGTCAAGCTTCGCGAACGGAAAATTGCCGCGGTGCTTCGCGATTTGGACAGAATTATGGCGGAATCTTTGGAGCATCCCGATTTGAGATGACGTGGCGTTGACTTCGCGCGGAAGGGACGAGGGTCGGTGGAATCGCCTATAAATAGAGGCCGACCCCCTCGGGAGAAGTAGAGATATTTTTCAAAGAAAAGTCTTTACTCTCGATTTGCGAAGGTGGTTCGCGGAGCCAGTGTGCTTCGCGAAAGAGGAGCTTCATGGCGGTTATTGTAGCTCCGCAAAACCTGCGAACTCCGCGTTGGCTTATTAAGCTTCACGAGGGACGTTGCTTTGTGACGTCTTGAGCTTCGCTGTAGTTCTTCGCGATAGTGATTCGCAAGAGTGCTTCGCGAGAGAGCTTCGCGAAAAGGCAGGAGCTTCACGAAGGCTTTTTTGAGCTTCGCTAAATTGGGAGCCTCGCGATGTAGGGTGCTTTGCGAAAGTGTTTCTAAAGGTAGTTGCCCAGTGGTCAGAGGCAAAGTGCTATTCATCAGTGGATGAAAGTTGGACTTCAACAGAGCATCTATCAACAGTTGAAGATGCATTATTTCATGCAAATGAAGAGACCTATAGGTCTATAAACTGTGAGTGAATCCCTTCAAAGAGCAGTGAGCTTAGGAAGAGGAAGAAGGTGATCCTCTCCACCGGTAGTGAGACAGAGAGAGAAAAACAGGGAGTGACCCTTGGGAAAGCAGTGAGCTGACCCTAAACATTGTAAAGGCAGTGAGCCTGGGCATAAAAGTGAACTAGCCCGAACATTGTAATCCACAGCTAGTGAAGTTTAGTGGAATTGGTACGACCGGCAACTTATTGGCGTATGCTCCTTGGACGTAGCCCTTTTCGGTGAAACAAGTAAAATTGTTGTGTCCTGTGCATGATTTACTGTCTATCTACTTTGTGCAATAGGAAAGAGAGAGAAGAGTGTTTTTCTTAACAGTGAAACAAGATCAGAACGGGCGTTTATTTTAAATTAGTCATTCCCTGATTCACCCCCCCCCCCCACTCAGGGTATTCAGCCTTGTGGACTTAACAATTGGTATCAAAGGGAAGGTTGACAGTTTTTCTTCTCTCAAATGGAGGTCACTAATCATAGAGGGATTCCGATCTTCGACGGATGTAATTTTCATATATGGAAGAATCGAATGCAACACTATTTCCGATCTTTAGGAATGGATGTTTTTTCAGCAGCTATGCACGGTATCACAGCTGATATTACTAGTGGTGCATTATCAGAAGCAGAGCATAAAGAGTTGGATGTTGACTCCAAAGCAATCAATGCCCTAGAGGGAGCCCTTTCAAATCCCATGTATACAAAGGTGATGTCATGAAAAATGTCACATGCAATGTGGGAAAAGCTTTTGAATATTTATGAAGGGGATAAAAAAGTCAGAGGGGCAAAGCTGCAAGTGTTGTGGAACAAGTATGAAGATCTGAGAATGAACCCAAATGAGTCTGTTGATGCATTTTTTGATAGGGTAAATGATGTGGTAGAAGACATGCGGGGTCATGGAGAAATTATCGATGATAAAAAAATTGTCAAGCGCATATTGAGAAAACTTCCTCCTCGGTTCAATCCGAATGTTTCTGTTTTGGAAGATAAAGACCCAAAAGAACTGACATTGGATAACCTGCACAGTACTCTCGTTGCATATAAAATGAGAAACGGTGATAACAAGACTGTGGAAAAGGGGAAATCCAAAGAGGTGGCATTCAAGGCCATGGAGAAACTCACCATTGAAGATTCTAATGAAGAAGAAGAGACAGATGAGGTGATGTCATTCCTTTCTTCAAATCTGCAAAGAAGAAGAGGAATGTTTAAAGGTAAACTTCCTCTAGCATGCTTTAGATGTTGAAAGGTTGGTCATCTTGTGGCAAAATTCCCCAAGAAATTTCAAGATAATGATTATGATGAAGAAGAAGTTGAAATTCCCAAGAAGAAATCTCCAGCCTATGTGAAAGGGAAGAATAAGTTCAAGAGAAATTTCTTCAAGAGGAAGAATTTTCTTTTAAAAGAAATAGATAGTTCAGATGCATCTGAGGATGAATAGGTTGAGGAGTTTGAAAATTGTAAAGATCATAGACAAAATTATATGGTAGCAGTCGTTAGTTGTTCTTAGGAAAAGGATGAAACTGGCGCTGGAGAAGAGGAAGAAGAAGTTGAAGGAAGAGTTGATATTGAAGCCGAATTGGAAGCAGCTCTTGAAGAGATAGATGTTTGGAGATCCAAAACGAAGAAATCCAATAATTTGGTTTGTGATGCCAAACTCTATATGCAACAACAGGATGAAGAAAAGTCAGAACTGTTAGAAGAAATTGAAAGACTAAAATCCTCAACACTAGTGAGCTTAGAAAATATTATTGAGCATAAGCTTAGAATTGAGGAAAAAAAGAAGGAAATTAATTGTTTAACTAACACATGAAAGGAGCAGGTCAGACATATCAAAGAGCTTGAAGAATAAGTGGTCAGTCTACGACAAAAAATGAAGTATCAACAAAAACTCTTGACCCCCAATGTGATATCAGAAAAGCAAGCCATTCAGAAGACAGAGAAGATGAAAGAGGAGGCTCGTAGTTCAGCAGGAGTGAAGAAGAAACAAAGCTCAAATTCTAAGGTTGATTCAGGGATAGATAAGAAACAAAAATCGGTGGCAGTTAATGTTAGACCGCAAGCACCCATCCCAAAATTGAAGGTTGATATGGGCACAAAACAAAATCAGAATATTCATAGATCTCAAAGGGAAAATAGTAGTGTTGATGTATCACGAAGGAATGTATCCTATATCAGGTGTTATTGCTGTGGGAAAATGGCACATTCACAGTATTTGTGTTCCATAACTAAGAGATATATAAGGGAACAAGAAGAGAGATGGCAGCCAAACAAATAACGGTTTTCCAGAACATGTTTTGAAGGAAACTATTTTTGGTGCGGAGGATTTGGGAACATGGCTAGGTATTGTACTTCGACCATTCAGAGAAATGTTCCAAAGCATAATCAAAACATTCGCATGCAGCAGGTCAATAAACCGCCATGTGAGTTAAAAAAGAAGAATAGATTTGTGGCTTTGAATGATGAGGCTGGTCCATCATACTCTGAGAAAGAACAGAAGTCCCAATCCATGCCGAGTGTGAAAGAAAAAGTATGGTCCAAAACGAAGAAAAATGAGAAGGCCATGGTGGCAGAGATTGCCCTTAAAGCATCAGATCGATCTGGTGTTTGGATCCTTGACAGTGGTTACACATCCCACATGACAGGTAATAAGGATCTTGTTATAGGCATCAAATATGACAAAGAAGGAGTTTTCAAATTTGGAAATGATGAAGGCCTAAAGATTGTTGGCTCAGGGAAAGCCAAGTTTGGTGGCAAAGAGATGAGACGTGATGATGTCTTGGTAGTAGAGGGTCTCAGTCATAACTTACTCAGTGTCAGTCAACTATGTGACTCTGGGCACTCTATCCGATTTACCGAGAAGATGTGTGTTGTGAAAGGAAAAGGTGTAGAAACTGTTCTGCTGGGAATAAGGTCAAAGGGAAATCTCAACCTTGTAGGTGGGGAAGAAGATACATGTCTTTTATCCAGAGAGGAAGAAAACCAGCTGTGGCATAAGCGACTTGGTCATCTATGACAGCCATCTATGGAGGATATCATAAACTGTGATGCTGCTAGAGACCTTCCCAAGCTATCACGTGATCACACTCATATGTGTGATTCTTTCCAACAAGGGAAGATCATCAGAAAGACATACAGGAAAATGGAACAGAAATCAACTAGAGTTCTCAAACTGGTTCATGCTGATGTTTGTGGACCTATCTCACCACGAGCTATAAATGGGCAAAGGTACTATGTCCTTTTCATTGATGACTATAGCAGAATGGCATGGGTATTCATCATTACCTATAAGACAGATGTGTTCAGTTGCATAAAGCAGTATAGGAGGGAATCAGAAAAGATTCTTGGGCAGAAAATTCTGAAGTTCCGTACTGATAACGGTATAGAATTCACAAACAGTCAATTTGAAAACTATCTCGAGAAACATGGGATAATGCATCAAGTTTCATCGGTAATAACTCCCCAACAGAATGGAGTGATTGAAAGGATAAATTGGATCATCAACAACATGGAGAGAACAATGATTATTGGAAAAGATCTTCCAGAGAAATTTTGGAAGGAAGCAGTTTTGACATCGGTCTATGTTTCGAATAGGTCTCTGTTGTGTCCGAAGAAAGGGAAGACTCCATATGAACTGTGGTACGAAAAGAAGCCAACACTGAAATACTTTCGAATATTTGGAAGTAAGTGTTTCATTCTCAACAAAGAAAATCACATGAAGTTTGAGGCACGAGGAGATGAGGGGATATTCCCTGGCTACTTAGGGAAAAGCAAAGCATATAAATATTTCAACAAAAGGCTGGGAAAAATCATTGAGAGAAATGATGTCACTATAGTTGAAAATGAACAGAATACTCAACGATCCAGTGAACAGTTCCTGGATGAAATTGATGATGAGGTAAGAAACCCAGGGGGAGCAGAAGTGGCAGAAGCTGATTCAGAAGAAGATACTGATGATGAAGAAGAAAATGTCAGGTCTGTGTCTGCGAGGAAGCCAAAGAGTCGAGCTGAAATTGATAGGCAGAATATCATTGGTGATCAAACAGCTCCAGTTCAGACTCGATGAATGAAATCATCACAGCAAACATGGTTTTTATCTCAAGTGGAGCCGAAATGTTTTTCCGATGCAGCTGAAGATGAAAACTGGGTTCAGGCTATGAACGAAGGGCTTGATCAGATTGAGAAGAACCAGACATGGGAGATTGTTTCGATGCCAGCAGACAAGAATTTCATCGGGACTAAATGGGTATATCGCAACAAGATGAATGAAGATGGCACAGTGATTCGAAACAAAGCAAGACTAGTGTTCAAGGGGTACTCCCAGATCGAGGGAATATATGTCAATGCTACATTTGCACCGGTTGCAAGGCTGGAGACAATCAGATTATTTTTGGCCATAGTAGTGCAACGAAAGTTCAAAGGGTTCCAGATGGATGTCAAATCCGCATTCTTGAATGGGGTTCTAGAAGAGGAGGTGTATATTGAGCAGCCAGATGTTTTTCTTATTCATGAGGATGAGAACAGAGTCTGCAGGCTGAAGAAGGCATTGTATGGGCTGAAACAAGCACCAAGGGCATGGTACACAAGGCTTGATCAGTACTTGAAGAAGAGCGTGGAGGAGTTGATTACAATATCTATTTCAGTAATGATAGTAATCAAAGGATGATGGTTTTGGTTTATGTCGATGACATAATATTTGGTGGATCAGATGAAACTCATTGCAGACAGTTTTCCAAATTCATGAAAAATGAGTTTGAAATGTCAATGATTGGAGAGATAACATTTTTCCTTAGTGTACAGGTGACACAAAGAAGGAATGGAACATTCATTTCTCAATCTAAATATGCCAAGGAGGTCCTGAGAAGGTTTGGAATGGAAAATTCCAAGGAGATGAAGACTCTGGTTGCCATCCGGATGAAATTATAGAAAGATGAAGATGGGAAGATAGTTAATATCACAGAATACAGGAAAATTATTGGAAGTTTTTTGTACTTGACTGCTACAAGGCCTGATATTGTTTTCGCCACATGCCAAGCAACGAGATATCAGAGCAATACCAAGGAAAGCCACATGCTTGCAGTGAAAAGAATACTTCGGTAAATCCATGCACAGTGGATTTCGGCTTGACATATACTGATAAATCCCAGACAGAGTTATTAGGCTATATTGATGCAGACTAGGCCGGTTCAGCGGATGATAGGAAGTCAACGCTAGGTGGTGCTTTCTATCATGGTGGATTGTGTATTTCTTGGCTAAGCAAGAAGCAAGATTTCATTTCATTGAGCACCGCAGAAGCTGAGTATATTGCGGCCACTCAAGCATGCACACAGTTATTGTGGATGAAGCAGAAACTTGAAGATATGGGAGTTGATGTGAAGTCTCCGATCGGAATCCAATGTGACAACTCAAGTGCTATAAATCTTAGCAAAAATCATGTCCATCATTCAAGGACAAAGCACATTGAGATTAAGTATCATTTTATCAAGGAGAATGTTGAGCAGGGAATCATGAAGTTAGAGTACGTGCCTACAGAGCTACAGGTTGCAGACATTCTGAAAAAGGCCTTACCCAAGGAAGCTTTTGAGAGGCATCGACTGGCTCTAGGAGTTCAGTTGATTCCCCGAACTTGAAATAGTGTGGATGTGGGACTCCCCCCCCCCCCCCCTCTCCCTGAGGTATGATCTGTTTTTCCTTACTATGCTAATGTGTTCTCTACTCTGTTACAGACTGTAAAGGAATGACCTTTGGGTTCGTTGACAAAGGGGGAGAAAAGTGTTTGTTAAAGGGGGAGAAAATAGTGATTGTTCAAGGGTGAGACAGTGCGGAGAGTTGATAAATCATAATTGATACGGGGAGAAGCTGACAGGTGGATCATCTAGAAAGAGTGAGAAATGAGAAAGGGGGAGAGTATTTTAAAATCTGACGATGCTAGAAGTGATCGATCAAAGCATAGATATCATGACAGCTGAGGATCGTGATAAAAGCAGAACAGTGGTGTTGGAATGATGTGAAAAGGTGTCCAGCTATCATCAATTGGTATCAGTGTGGTTCAACAATTGGTTTCAATTTAAGAATTGGTATCAGGTTGGAATCGACAATTGGGGTCAGACATGAAGTGATTCATTGATGAACTTTTCATACTACTCTTGTTTCTCACACCAAGCATTTCTCATGTGGGCTTAGAGTACGTGTTAAGTGAATCCTTGAACGCTTTCAGAATCGCAAGAGGCGAATGGTTGTAGTGACTGGAAGAAGACTCAGTGAGGTATCAAAGTGCAGAAAATCATTCTGAGCAGAGTTGTGAAGAGTTGTCAACAAACCCAAAGGGGGAGATTGTTGGGCAAAAATACCTCAAGGTAACATTGAAGTATTTTTTGGGTTGGTTGTGTTTGTTGAAAAAGAAAGACTCCATGGATATTTGTCGAGTTCCCAAGAAGTTGTTGAAAATCCTTGTTGACAAAGAACGATGACAAAGGAAAGGACGATCTGGAGGCGGTACAAAAAGAGCAGTACAAGGTGGCGTCGTTTCCCAGTGTTTGCCATATTTTTGGGGTCCAAAATTTGGAGTTTGGTGAGCATCACGAAAATAGGATTTCCATGAAGATCATAATTTACTATGGAAAAGGAATGAATTTCGCGAATATAGGATTCATGGTTTGGAAATCGTTAAGACCAGAAGAATGGAGGCGGTGATGCTTCGCTATTACGTCAAGCATCGCAAACAGCAGAGGCTGAAGCGCATCGCGGTGGTGAAGGGCTTTGCGAGGGAGCTTCGCGGCGAAGGCGCGAAGGACTATTGGGCTTCGCGAGGGAGCTTCGCGGCGAAGTCACGAAGGTATGTTGATGGTGAATCTTCGTGACTACGTGAAGCTTCGCGAACGGCAAATTTTCATGGTGCTTCGCGATTTGGACAGAATTCTGGCGGAATCTTTGGAGCTTCACGATTTGAGATGACATTGGGTTGACTTCGTGCAGAAGGGACGAGGGTCGGTGGAATCGCCTATAAATAGAGGCCGACCCCCTCGAGAGAAGTAGAGAGATTTTTCAAAGAAAATCCTTTGCTCTCGATTTGCGAAGGTGGTTCGCGGAGCCAGTGTGCTTCATGAAAGAGGAGCTTAGTGGCGGCTATTGTAGCTCCGCGAAACCTGCGAACTCCACGTTGGCTTATTAAGCTTCGCGAGGGACGTTGCTTTGCGACAGCTTGAGCTTCGCGTTAGTGCTTCGCGAGAGTGCTTCGTGAGAGTGCTTCGCGAGAGAGCTTCGCGAAAAGGCAGGAGATTCGCGAATGCTTGTTTGAGCTTCGCGAAATTGGGAGCCTCGTGAAGTAGGGTGCTTTGCGAAGGTGTTTCCAAAAGTAGTTGCCCAGTGGTCAGAGGAAAAGTGCTATTCATCAGTGGATGAAAGTTGGACTTCAACAGAGCATCTATCAATAGTTGAAGATGCATTATTTCATGCAAATGAAGAGACCTACAGGTCTATAAACTGTGAGTGAATCCCTTCATAGAGCAGTGAGCTTCAGAAGAGGAAGAAGGTGATCCTCTCCACCGACAGTGAGCCAGAGAGAGTGAAACAAGGAGTGACCTTTGGGAAAGAAGTGAGCTGACCCTAAACTTTGTAAAGGCAGTGAGCCTAGGTATAGAATTGATCTAGCCCGAACATTTTAATCCACAGCTAGTGAAGTTTAGTGGAATTGGTCCGACCGGAAACTTGTCGGAGTATGCTCCTTGGACGTAGCCCTTTGCGGTGAACCAAGTAAAATTGTTGTGTCATGTGCATGCTTTACTTTCTGTCTACTTTGTGAAATGGGAAAGAGAGAGAAGAGTGTTTTTCTTAACAGTGAAATAAGATCAGAATGGGCATTTATTTTAAATTAGTCATTCCCTGATTCACCCCCCCCCCTCTCAGGGTATTCAGCCTTGTGGACCTAACAGTTTTTCTCCTCTAAATCCTCCAATGAACCCCTGCTCGACTCCACCTCCTCTTTCAGTTAGGTAACAGATTTTTTGCCTTTCCATTCACTTGAAAATCATTATATAAACTGTCTATATTCTAATATATATATATATATATATTCATGGTTTTAGATAATTATCCTTACTAGACGGTTTCAGGCCTTCTAAAAGTTGATCTTCAATGTATAAATGATATTTTTAAAAACATATAGAAATTGTAATGGTTATAAACAACATCATTTTTTATATAAACACCATATACACTTTTTTTATATATGGTTATATTTTTATAAATATAATCATTATGAAACAAACCATCTTTGTTCTTGTTTTATTCAAATTTTGAAAATATACTTTTTTATATACATGTAAATCATGTAAGTATCCTATTTTTTTGTTTAATTGTACTATATAAACACACACACATATATGTATATATATATAGTTATATCCATATAGCTATGTGTTTTTGTCATAAACCCAATTATTTTATCTTAAAACAAATTTTTGGTAATTAAATTATGTTTTTGAGGTGTCCAATATCTATAAAGTATTATTAAACAATTTTTGGGTGTGAAAATCCCATTTATATACTTTGTTTTTACATGGGGTATATAATTTTTAATCCAACTTATAAATGTATGTGAACTACAATCACACAAAATAATTATTTGATTTACACACTTTGTGTTTACATGGTTTTATATAATTTTATACAATACGCATGGTGAAATATTATATTGGGAAAAAATAAAAAAACATTTTTTTGTTATTGTATGCCTAAAAATATTAAAGGAAGGAATCGCCTTGTTTATTCTATTGACCTTATATACATGAATTCCTATTTTTAGAAGGTTTTAATAGTCTTTGGATTACAGATGAATTCATATACATGCATGAGAACATGTAGTGAAATATGCTTAATTATATTCTAATGCATGTATACATCACATGAAACAACTATTTTCCATCTAACCTATTGTACTTAAATTCATAATGAATTTTCCACTATAATTTATTTTAGTTATTCAATTTTTTTTTGACATGGCAATTGCATAGCATATGTTTTGAATATAAATGAAATCTGTCTCAAATTCAAAATTAGGAATTTTAAAATATAAATTGTTTATTTTCAAGAAATATAGAATTTTGAATTTAAGGTTTATCATTTTATCTGAAAAAAACTAAATAATCATTTATTTTATGGGAATAAGTTATCATCGCATGTTCTATAGTATGTCTTCCTATCCATAAATGTAATTGATAAATTTCTTATATCCATAGCCTAAAAATATAACTGATTTTCCATATAGTTTTTAGTTAGTGTTGAAAGTTAATGCATGATTCACTAAATTTATGTAAATGATAAATAATTAAATTTAACTATTAAGACCATTTATAGGTTATGAACATAATTATTCAAAGAGGTATGAAACACCTATAATAATATGAAATGATAAATTAAATATTCAATGTGGTATGGGGAACCATGGACATATGAAATAAGAATTTAAATATTCAAAGTGGTATAGAGAACATTGAATATATGACCTTACTTGGGCCTATGTGGAATGTGCTGGACTTATTATGTGATGGATGAGGCCATATATAACCTCTTGATACATCAGTGCGTCTCATAAGACAAATCAGGCCATGGAACAAGGCCTTGGAAAAATAATGGTCTTGGCATGAGGCCTTGACAAAAGTTTAGGTCATGGAATGGGGCTTTGACATAGTCTGTCATTATACATTCCCTGATTATGTTTATAGTATTTAATTAAACATTTGTGTATTCAACAATTAAAATATATATGGTTAAGATCATGTACTTATGAGTATTAGATGAAGTAAATGCACAAGGCATGATATTTATTCTGCACTAATCTTCATAAATTTAATAAAATGATAGTAGTTTACTAGTTATTTTAGGATGTGCATTTTATGTGATAAATTAATTGTGACATTGTTTATGCACAAATATGATCATGTACAATATCCATGAGTAAATTTATATACCCACACCCTTGTTTGTTACACTTTTCATAGTTTAGTTAACTCTTGAATTTTATGTTGCACACCTTGAATTTTTTATAAGTATTCTTATGATTTGAATGGGTTTCATTTTATCCCTTCTAATTTTCTGTAAGATGTCCCTTGGTAATTCATTGGAAAATGTTATGTTATGTTTCATGTACTGCAATTTTAATTAAGAAAACGTTTTATGATTATTTTAAAAGTTATGTTTTTAAAAGGTTTTATTTGAATCGTTATATATTTTTAAAAACCACCTTTCTTGGAATTCGTGTGCCCACCCTACGTTTTTAATTTTTTTCATGTTTACTAGATTTGAGCTACATTAAAAATTTCCTGCTTTGTAAAGCCATTCTCATTCAGTTTTTATGAAATTCTTCATTTGTATCTGGGTTTCTAGAACCTAAAATAAAAATATCCTCTGTATTGGAAAATGATGTCTAATTTATCTTCATTTCTATTTATAAAGAGAAAAACATTACACGCCATGTTTATTAATGCAACATCTCTGGGCATTTGAGGAAGAAACCTACCTCTCGACATTCTGGAGTGAGGGAATTACAATTGGTATGAAAGGTTCAGTTTAGATAACTTTGGAAAATTAGAAAAAATTCTAAAAATTTAATTATGTATTACTATGTATAATTATTTCATAAAATTTTCAGAAGGAAGACGAAACAATTCTTCTGTATCTTCCAATAGAAATAAAAGAGACTATTGTTTCTAAGTCACGTTTAGAAGGCTATTAGACTTTTGAAAGCCTTATCCTATCAAGTAATCATATTTATTGTGTATCTAACTCTCCTCGTGTAATTGAACTCCACTGAGGATCAAGCTTTGACTACTTCCTTATGATTCATGCCCAAAATCCATTATATGCACATATGGGTATTTATTTTGAGGGTTTTTTTAAATTCTTCTCCCTAGCCGAGAATTTTCAATCCCTTGAGGACATCCCAGAGTATGTACAAGTTAGTGAACTCCGAGCAGTGTATCTTTGTGAAATTGTGACCTACAGACATTCTGGTCAAGTTATCAGTTTTTTATTTCTTAAGGATGAGTCATCCCATTTATTTTATAGACATCAAGTTCATGATGATGTTTCCCAGCTTCATACACTTCATGAATTTCTCTCATGGAACTTTAGATGTCCACATATGATTGATCCATGTTATTAGTGCTGCATATGTGCTGAAGAGGTCAAGGAACTAAAAAATAATATGTGAATCCACCTAAATACATTACCAAGTCGTCTATGGTGGAATTCATGGTGAAGGTACATCATAAGTGATATCTAACTAGTATTTTCTGGTGGAATTGTGCGAGTATAATAGAATTTAGAGGTCACAATTCATTGAAGGGGGGGTACTATGACATCCGAACCTATTTCATGTGTAATAATAATATTATTTTATTTTTTATTCAAACAGTGATTTCAAAATAAAAACAGGATATATTTTATTTAATAAAACATAGAAATGGTTATATTTAAACTAGGATAGAATATCAAAGCTAGCCTAGGAAACCAATGGAAAATTTGAGGAGCGCCAATGGGAGGCCTCCAACCACCACGATGATACCATTTTGGTATTCCTCATCCCTCAGACTGACCGTAATGAAGAATGAAATTTCTAGGATACTGGCATATGTACTAACTGTCATGTGAATATATAGAACCATGTTTTTAAGACCAACTAATTTAATGGTATAAAATACCCTAAACATGTATTTATATTGGTCTTTATGACCATTGGAAATACTTATGACCATTATTATATCCAGTGGAGTTTAAAGTTAAGACGATCATTGCTTTTGAAATTGACAATTGGGCATGCGTAAATATTTTAAGGTAATAATCTTGGTTATAGAAAACCTTGTCTTCACTTAAGAAAATAAATTCATTTATTGTTTTAATGTTAATTATTATTATGGAAACTGAAACAAGTAACCATTAGTATTTTTGTAAGTCTTTATAATTTTATTATGTATTTTAATTTTTTTTTAAACCTAGTAAAATTGTAATATGATTTTAGTAATGCATAATTGGATATACATAAGGATATAGTTAATGAGATGTATTTTTTAACCTAATGCTTTGAAACTCAAAGTACATAAAAAAATAAGAAAAAATTAATCAAGGTTTTAATGTTAAATAAATTATTATTTTTTTAATTAGTATATATATATTTTAACATAACAAATTTTATTTAATTTGTTTTAAACTAAGTTTAATAAAAAAAATTATAAAACATTATTGAAGGCTAGACGAGGACAACCAGAAGGCCAGTCCTCGTGCCTATCCCTCGTTGTAGGCTGCCAAGCCCCCATCCAGTCAGCCATCATGAGCCATCATGTAGCCGGTGGGAAGCTCACATAGTTTTAGGTATGCTTACCCATAGTATCAGGAGGGACCCGAGCACATGATCAAGAGAGTCGGGCCAGAGCATGCCACCGTTTGGGGTGACACAATGGAAGGGGTGGGCACAAAGTGTGCCTATTGTGAAACGGAATAGTCTGGTACTAGGGAGGGATGAGAGAAGTTAATTCATCGGTGTAGGGACACTGAGTAAAGTAAGGGAGCCCACGAACCAATTTTGTTTCATTGTGGGACACAATAATTTTAATGGGACGACTTCTAGGTCCTCTGATCTATTCAATGTCTAATCTCAAGCGATTTAAACTGAGAGATGAAATCTACATCGCCTGCAGCTGTCTGATCTCATCCATGATATAATCTCAATCATCCATCCATTTTTTAATCCATGTGTATCACTGTAGGTATCCGAAAAAATCCCAAACAATCATGAAAATTCATGAGTTTTCCACTTCTTCTTCTTATATGAGTATTCATCTATGCATTGTATAGCGCTGCAACTAACTTAATCAAAGACCTAATGTTCTCCTTAGTCCATGACTACACTTTTAATCTATATGAGGCATCTTACCTTCTCGTTTTCCACATATCTGACACATGGTTTTATTTTAAACCACAATCCATGTGGATCCAATGTAGGTTTCCATTATATATATATATATATATATATATATACATTATCAAAACGACTGAACCACTGAAAAGTTTCCTTATTAGAATGGTTGTGTTCTCCTTTCTAGGTCCTCTCTATAAGTCCTATTTTATCATTTTAGGATGATTTTTGGGTTTGATAAAATATATACAGGTATATATACAGTTTAATTAAACCCATTTTCACCCCAAAACCCTACGGATTTTCCTCATCTCAAACCTCTAGTGACCCCCTACTCGGCTCCACCACATCATTATGTCTGGTAAGGGATTTTATAACTTTAATTCCACATGAAAATCTTTATATAATATTTTTATATATGAATATATATATATTCATATAGTTTAAGATAATTCTCCTTCCTAACTGATTTCATGTCTTCTAAACATTGATCATCAATGTTTAAATGATATTTTTAAAAACATATGGAAATTTTAAGGGTTATAAACGACTTCAGTTTTTTATATATAACCCATATGTAAAATATTCCTATATATGGTTATATTTATATACATATTTTCATTATGAAACAAACAATATTTGTTCATGTTTTTTTCAAATGATGAAAATATACTTTTTTATATACATTTAAATCATGTAATTATTCAATTTTGTTTTGTATAATTGGTCTATATAAACATATATATACCGTTATATGTATATACCTATGGGTTTTAATCATATACCAAATTATATAATCATAAAACAAAATTTTTATGATTAAATTATGTTTTTAAGGTGTGAAATATCTATAAGGTTTTATTAAACCATATTTTGGTAGTGAAAATTACATTCATATACTTTATTTTTACATGGTTTATATAATTTTTTATCCCACTTATATTTATATGAGAACCAAAATCACAAAAATGAATGACATGACTTCTAAACATTGTTTTTACATGGTTTTATATAATTTTATACAATTCACAAGGTGAAATTTTTATATTGGAAAACAATAAAAAAAACATTGTTTTGTTATTGTATGCCTAAAAATATTTGAGGAAGACAAGACCATGTTAAGACAATTGACCTTATATGCATGAATTAATATTTTTAGAAGACTGGAATTGTCTTTTGATTACACATGAATACATATACATTCATAAGCAAATGTTTAGAAATATGATTAATTATATTCTTATGAATGTATACATCACATGAAACATTGTTCTCAATTGAACCTCTTGCACTGAAATTCATAAAGAATATGACACTATAAATGCATTCTGTTATTGTAGTTTATTTTTATGTCCATTTATTAGAATATATTTTGAATATAAATGAAAAAATAATTAAATTAAAAATTATTCATTTTAAAATAAAATTCATTATTTTCAAGAAATAATGATTTTAGATTTTAAGGGTTCTCATTTTTTGTGAAAAAACCTTAATAATACTTTATTTTATCTACATTAGTTATCATCACATGTTATATAGTATGTATGCCTATCCATACATGTCATTCATATATTTGTTATAGCAGTAGCCTAAAAATATAACGGATAAGCCATGCAGTTTTTAGTTAGTGTTGACGGTTAATACATGATTCACTATATTTATGTAAATGATAAAGAATGATATTTAATCTTTATGACCTTTTATGGATTAAGAACATAATTATAAAAAGTTGTTTGGCACACCTAAATAATATGAAATGATAGATTAAATATTAAATGTTGTATGAGACACCTTGAATATATGAAATATGAATTTAAATATTAAATGTGGTATGAGAAACTTTTATTATATTGGGTTACATCGGCATATGAGGAATGTATTTGACTTATTATATGACGGGTGAGGCTTGTTATAGCCTCTCGATGAATTGGTAAGTCTCATTGGACAAATCAGGTCATAGAACGAGGCCTTGGAAAAATAATGGTCTTAGTACAAGGAATTGATAGAGAGTTTAGGTCATGGCATGAAGCCATGACACAGTTTGGCATTATACATTCCCTCATTATGTTTTTATTATTTAATTATCAAAGTTTCTATTAGACTAGTATAATATAATTGGTTAGGATCTTATACATATAAGAATTAGAATAAGTGAATGCATGTGGCATGATGTTTATTCAACACTCATCTTTTGAAAATTTAATTCAAATGATAGTAGTTTACCAGTTATTTTATGATGTGAATTTTATGTGATAAATTAATTGTGACATCGTTTATGCACAAATATGATCATTTACTATTTCCATGGGTAGATTTTTGTACTTTCACCCTTTCATGTTAGACATAGTAAAGTTTAATTAACACCTAAATTATATGCTTTACCCCATTCATTTTATATAAGTATGATTGTTATTGGAACATGTTTCATTATAGCTATTTTGATTTCCCCTAAAATGTTCTCTGGTAATTCATGGAAAATTGTTATATTATGCTTCATGTATTACTTTATTCTTTAATAAATATTTTAAAGATTATTTTAAACGTTACATTTATATAAGCTTATATTTGAAACATTATTTGTCTTTAAAAAAACCCCATACATGGCATTCATGTACTCACCATACGTTTTAATTTTTTTTCAGGTTTAGTAGATTTGAGTTTCATTAAATAGTAGTTTCTTTGTAGAGACTTTCTCATTTAGTTATGATGAAATGCTTCATTGGTATCTGGTTTTTCAGAACCTAAACCGCAAAGATCCTCTATATTGGAACATGATGTGTAATTTATCCACATTTCTATATATAAAGAGAAA
Source organism: Viscum album (assembly GCA_963277665.1). Classification (NCBI taxonomy): domain Eukaryota; kingdom Viridiplantae; phylum Streptophyta; class Magnoliopsida; order Santalales; family Viscaceae; genus Viscum; species Viscum album. Next base: position 828,987,950 of record OY728162.1, read on the forward strand.
CATATTACACACCATGTTTATTAATGCACCGGCTCCAAGAATCAGAGGAAACATCCTCCCTCTAGAATGTCTAGAGTCGGGTAGTTACATATAATCCCATCTATTCTTTAATTATTACCTTTTATCATCTAGTTTTTGACAAATATTTATTAAAATCATTGTTCTCGATGTTATATGCTTTATTCTTCATATATATTTTCGTATGGTAGATCTGGTCCAATTAATTTGATAATGATTCAATAAAATATATAATAATAATAATGATATAAATATCATATATATTTATTTTATAATTATTTATATTCATCCATAAAATTAGATATAGAAAAATGGTTTACATCGTTCATGGCGACGGTGGGTCGTACCTACGTATGAATGATGTTTTCATTTTTTAACAGATGAAATAAAAGAAAGGAATATAATAAATAATATTTAATGAATAATTATTTTATAATATATTTATTATATATTCAATAAATCTATCATTATTACCATCCATGTAAAATAGAAAATTTAAATGAATTACATTGCTTTGTAAAGGTGGACATCCACACATACTCACAAGCAATGTTGTTATTTTTAAATGGTTTGAATGGTAAGAAGGTAAATATGATATTATAAATAATAATTTTTAAATATTTACAAATTATAATATATAAACTATAAATCCATCATAATACCCATCCATAAAATATGATGATGACAAATGAATTGTATCGCTACGTGAAGACGGTAAGTCGTACGTACAAAAGAGTGAAACATTAACTTGCCATTTCATGGATAGATGTTGTATAAATGTGGTTTCAAAATTTTTATAATTTTTAATTATATTGGGGATAATTATTTTATTATTTTATGAAAAATATAAAATATTTATGGGAGATAAAAAATAATTTAAAATAAATTGATTTGTTAAGGCGATTGACTCTTTTTCGAAATAACTTCCTTAAATCTCCCCATAAAACCCAAGGTTTGGTCTTTTGGGAATATCATCACATATGAAATATGAATAATTATTGTTTATCAAGATGTTTTTGAGGTTATGTTGGAGATATAAAGTAAAAATTAGGAATAATTGAAGAGAGGAGGATCACTTTTATAATTGAGGTAGGGGAGAACATTTTGAATTTCATAAAATATTAAAAAAAATAAGAAATTAATTATCTATCCTAGATGCCTCCATAATCCTAGTGATTATAATTTAATATATTATATTTTTTTTAAAAAAACATCCAATAATATTTTTACAATTTTATGTGGTGTTTTAAACCCTATCATTTCGTTTAACCCATTAATTAATTATTTTGAACATTAATCATGGAATCATATTTTTCAAATAAAAAGGATTATAATTTTACATATATGGTGGAAATTGGATATTTAATGGACATGGGATTATATTATAGTAAATATATTATCCTATTTTTCATATATAAATATTTTTTAGAATATGTAAATAATTTTAAGATATATTATTTTGATAAAATATTATTACTATCCCTTATGACACTAGTCATTTAATTAGATTTAAATTACATAAATAAAAAGATTTTTGTATAATATAATCATTTAACACGACATTAATATTTCATATTCATCTAAAAGAATCGAGGAATACTATAAATCAAAAAAATTATATTAATTTTAGAATTCATAAATTCATTTATTTTATTTTTATAATCATTGAATAAATATTACGATGACTTTGTATAAGAATTGAAGGTAATTTTACAAATTATGAAAATTATAAATAAATTTATTTCACTATGATAATTTAATTAATCTCAAAATAAACAATTAACTTCATCCATGTATTTATTTTAACCATATGTGTACATACAATAGATATTTAAAACATATAAATTGAAATTTTATAACTTCAATTTCATTAAATTTTATATGTGTCATATTCCTGGAAAAGTTTCCATTATAAAATTAAATATAAAATATAAGTTGATAATTTAATAATATAATTCATCCATTAATAATTATTATGAAAAAATATAGCCTTGTCACATAATTTTAAACTAAATTAACCTGATTTACCCTTTACTAGAGTGATAATTTTTAACAAGATTATGAATGATATTGAGAAAAAATAAAATAGAAATACTTATAAAATTTGAATAGATAAATTAAAAAATATGGAATAATGTTTATCAAATTATATTTCTATACGTGGAATAAATTTATTTTAAAATAATCACGAAACATTCCACAAAAACTGACTATATAATATATATATATTATTAAAATCATTCTCTGATGGTTAATAGTTTTATCTTTTAATAAAAAATGCATTACATTCATAAAAATAGATTTTCAGAAAAATGTCTTTTATGTATAATTTTTTTTCAAATTCATTCATAAAATTAATTCCAAGGAATGTAACTTGATTATTTAAAACAAAATGGAACTCATTTTACATTAAAACCATTTTATAAAAAAATATAATTCTATACATGATTGAAATGAAAATACAGTTTTCAATAAATATCTATAATGTTTACTATTCATTCAAAAGCCATAATTTTCTGAAGACTCTAAAAAATTCATCCTATATAATTTTTACATGATATATTAAAAATTAATATCCTTTTAATTAAATATATTTTATAAATTAGATTGAAATTCTTTTTAATATTTTCTCAAAAAAAGAAATAAAAACGAATTTTTATGATAGTATCTCTTTGAAAAATAAAATGACTTTACTAGATATTTAGTGATTATTTACTAAATATTTATCAGTAAATTTATATTTATTATGAACATTATATGAATTTAATAATTATTTAATATTTTTGATAAATTACAATTTTTCGCTAGGTTATAAGGATCATACTTAAATAATAATATTTCATGATTTTTTAGTCTCACTATTTTATATCGTTTTCACTATTGAATATATTGTTCATTAAAAATATTGGTGTGTAATGATTTTCAAATTTTTCAGACTATTTAAAAAACATAATATCGATATGAAATGAGATTTATATTTCTTGCAGATTCATCAACCATCTTGTTTATAGAGGATCTATACAATCACCAATAATATTTTCTTCATTAACATCATCCCTACTTCATTCCTTTCTTGAAGATATTGTTCTTACATTAACTACCTCAACATTTTTTCCTTCCAATGAGTATATTCCATCCTCATGTGGTTCCCCTAGGCTAATTACTTAAGTATATCTTCTTTATTTCATTCCTCTAAATGTTTATCACTATTTTTCTATGACAACTCATTATTTGATTGAGATTTCTGCTCATTCTCCAATTATTGTATATTTTGTTTTAAGTAACATTCATGAATTTTATTAGAATTTATATTCCTTGATTTCAGATGAATTCCTAGGGAAAATTCTATTATCCCCATCAGTTTCCATCTTTCGGTTCTTCTCCTTGTTGAGAATAAACAATTTACCCCCAAAATTCACAATAATTCCAATGTGGGATTATTCCCATACCATATTTTTTATGGCATGTTCTATTTATTTAGTAATAAAAATCCCCTTTTGTATATGTAAACTAAATAAAAAATATTACATTTATATTTTTTTTCTGAATCTTGGTGTATTATCATTTATTTCTTGGGATATCCCTCCACCTGACTGTTTTTTTAATTAATTTCCATTTTCAATCTATAACTTCTAGATTTTTATCCATAATATCTTCTCTATTAAAATAAGGTTATATTTAATGTAACATCCCAGGTAAATAAAGAATATTACATTTTCATATTTATTAATATTTTTGAATAAAATATTATTATTACATTAAAGTATATTCTATGTTTGATGGCGTACCCAATACGCAACAACGCATTTCTTTGAAATCTTACGTTGCACACTAATAATAGAATTATTTTAAATAGTTAATGCCTAGCCAATATAATTGCGGGAATGAATAGAACAAACTAAAAAATTATTAAATATGTATGTAAAATATTTTTACATTTACTCAATAAATGTTAGAGGCTTAAAATGAAAATGAATCCAATTTTAAGAATAAATAATCAAATATTTTTAAAATATTGTTTTACCGCCCTTTAATGGAGAAACATTTTGAAATCCAACATTTGACAATTTTATAAGCACTATTTGTCAAAATAAAATTATTCTTTAGAATTGTGATATTGAAATTTACATTGGATAAATTTTTGGTGTATTTCTAACAAATGTTCATTTTTCTAATGAATAGTGAAAAATACTGCATTTTACTTCAAAACCGCTTTTTCATCTAATTTAATTACATGGGTAGATTATATTTTTTAATTTTTTAATGTGTAATTTGAATATATTTTCACCATTTTATCCAATGGTGGTCATTGAAATTAATTTCACTTTGAAAATGGACTTAAACTAGTGTCGATCTTTTAATAGATATTGTTTCTTAAAAACATGCTAATTGTTTTAACATCGAGAATTAATTATTAAATTAATTAATTCAACTTATATGTTTTGAATTTTTTTAAAATAGACATCATTTTTGAATTTTTAATATCAAATATATCTTAGGGTGATTTTTTGGTTTTTTTCTGAAAAACCTAAATTTTGATAAATAGTGAAACCACTAAGTGGTAGTTAAAAAACTGATTTTTCCGTCTAAATGAAATTTTACCACCTCTGTGATTTGAATTTCAAAAATACAACATATATGGTTGTCATTAGGATTTAAATTGTGGTTCAATGGGATGAAAATAATTTTTGGTGAATAGTAACTTTTATGTTTTATAAATCGCGATTAACGGTAATTAGTGTAATTTAAGTTAAAGATAATGTTATGATAATATGAAATGACCTTGACACATGTCCTACCCTTATTGGATGTATCATGGCCGACCAAGAAAATCCATGGGTCAACTTGGGGACCCCATGGATCCACTTTGGTAGGAAAAATACATTAATAACTTTTTATTTAAAGTTAAAATAGAAATGTCACAAACATGTATTGTTTTACTAAAATATTTTTTACATGGGGTTATACTAGTCATATTTTTTACTATAAATATTTATTAGAAATATAAAATGATTTCCTACATCATGATATTTTTTTTAAAATTTTTATACATTAAATAAATTAATTTATTTATGACACCATGATGATGCAGCGATTACCCCATTAATTAAAGATTTAAATAAAATGAAAAGATAATTTAAACTATAAGACTTAAACTTGGAAAAAACCTATTAGATGAGTATATTTCAAAGCCTTATCACCTTATCCTAGAAATATATCCTTTTGGGACCTTTAAAATCCGAAAAGCATTTTATAATAAAGTAATATTTTATAACTTTCCAAGAGTGCCCCTCCTCTTCTCTTATAAAAGGCCCCCACCTCTACCACCTTACCCACACCTCTCAAGCCATTTTCTCAGATAGGATCTGCCCATTTGATCCACTCCACATCCCTCTCCTCATCCTAGAAGCCTTCCCTTAGGCATAAAGCTCTTCAATAAACCCTTTTGTTTCAAAACAAGGGGAGTTACCAGATTTAAAGGTAATGTCTTCCCTAATGTTCTTTTGTTTTATTTTGTGTCTCCAACCCCCAAACTCTTTTTATTAATTTCTTATATAACAAAACCAGTATCTTCAATGTACTAGAATGTTGTTATGAAAATTATTTGAGCTACACTTACACACACCTTCGTCTAATGGTTAAAAAACATACTGTTTCTGCGGATGGCGAATTACTGCCTCATGAAACGATGATTGTTTTATCTTCTCCTACCACCTCTAATGGTGGCCATTATGATGGCACTATTTTTATATGATATATATATATATATATATATTATATATATATATAATCTCTATGATTCTGTATTTTATTTTTAAAACATACCGTTATGCTTTGAATGTTGTTCAAATGCGATAATTTCATATGAGGAAGTGTGGACTACCGTCCCCTCAAGTGATGTGACTCATCCTTGAAATACATGGATTTTATAAAGAATGAAATTAATAAACTTATGTAACATATATAACATATATATTATTCTGGAATTATAATATATATATATATATATATCATTTATTTTTAATTTCATTAAATACGAAATAGAAATGAATGTAGCGTTCATGCATATGTACAGCTTACCGTCTCCATGAACGGGGCATTTCATTTCGTACCACTAAATGTTATGCAATATTATAAATGAAAGTATATACAAGGTATATATGATATATAAATCATGAATACAATTCTGGATATAATGGATATTTTACCACATGAACCACTTGTAATAATAAGATGTTTATTTTTGACTCAAGTACCAATGATCGACAAAATGACCGTTATAAACATAAATATTTACATAATGTTATTAACATGGTAATAAGTGATATAAAAGGAATAATGAACTTGAAAAAAGTTCTTAAACAAGTAGAAATTAAATCTAGTTTATTATTCATGAATATAATGAAACGAACAAGACAAGTCAGACTTGAGGTAAGGGATCCTACATCTCTCTTTCTTTTTAAGTACTCTCTTTTATGTCATTTCTTCTAAGATCCTATTTATTATGTTGGGGGATGTTATTTAAAATTCCTATTACTGTAAATTTTCTGTTCATATGATGACAGACCCTATTTTATTTCATCAATCCATTTTTTGGATGTTTTAAGTGGCATCGTTTGGAAGCCGAGTTTTCGTAAGGGATTTTTCATATCACTTTTATTAGAGTGAGATTTATGCTACATTTGCCACTATTTACTTTGATTGGTGTATTTACTTCCAATTATTATATACTTTGTGTAATATAATTTAGTTTTAGGGTATTTACATCAATGTTTAATAGTCTTTCTTTCATGTGGAGTACGTTTCGAAAGTTACCCAAGTCGGTAAGGGAACCTATCACCCTCCTTTTTTTAAAAGACTTCTTTTGTTTTGTCTTTTAATTTACATATTATTATTTTGGGATATGTTCCTCTATATCCTTATTGATTTAAAATTTATTTCCAAGTTATGAGATACCCTTTTTTGTCTCATCAACACATTTTCTGAATTTTAATGTGACGTCGTTAGGTTGTCGAATTTTTACAAGGGATCTTCTTAACCCAATTACGATTTCTTTGAGTTCAACCTATAGTTATTGAATATGCCATCCTATGAAAATGTGTGAATGACCTCTGATTGTTTTACACTTAATATCTACGTATATTGGGTGTATTTTTATTTGTCACACATAATTATGAGATTTATTTATCCTTAATTTAAGGATACCCCCATTATAAGGGATTTCATCTATTTTTACATTTCTATTGAGACTTCATTGTTGTAATGCACCAATTAACTCTTATATGATGTATATACGATCCTTTGTAATATTATATCATGAATCCCTTTATTCTCAAGAAATTATAATGTTCTGATTAAATGTTATTCCTAAAATATTTGTATTCAAGTATCGCTCATTTTGTTAAAAACCCTTTAACTAAAATATCATTTTAAATGTTTTAATGAATTACTCTTATAAATATTTCTCCATAATATCCATGTTTTCCAAATGGTTTTAAGGATTTATTTATAAGGATATTAATGGTTTGAAATGTTAAAATCTTCAAAGTGGTATGGGACACTTTGATTCAAAAATATCTTTATTAAATGATTTAAATGGTTTTGAAAATGGTTTTTTGAATGGATTCATTATTTAAATAGCTTAAAATGTTATATTATTATTGCAATGTGGGAATGTTATCTTTCCTTTATGCTTCAGTTATGTGTTTTGTTTATGTAATGGTTCTTGGGCATTGTTTATAAATACGGGTGGCTCCGTGATAAACTATGGGTAGGTGAGCCCATGATAGATCTCCAATGCATTGGGTAACGCAAAGGGGTTAAATGCTAAGGTTTATCCGAAGTGATTTAGGGAATATACTGTGATGGGTATTCCAAACGTAACCATGAGGGTTACTCCCTATGTAAGAATGTTATGAATTCCTCAAGTTATCTTTATGTCTTATGATTTCTATTGATTTATGCATAAATATTATGATTTCATGAGGTATGCTAAATTTCTTATGTTTTATGAGTAAAGTATGATTTCATAGATTATTATCTATACATGGACTAATTTTTTCTTTCCGTATTTTTATAACCCTTACTGATCTTTTTATGCTCATCCCATTTTTTTTTCAAATGTTTTTCACAGGACATTAAGTGGAATAGGGTCAAGGATGGGATAAAGGAAATTTCATGCTGTCTAAAACAAGGATCTAGACAAGACTATATTTTTCAAGAGTTTTTATTTTTTGAATAAAATGGAAACTGAGTAGATGTGTCTACTTTGTAATCTTTGAGATGTAATAGTTAAGTCCTAATTATCTAAAACTCTAAACCTGAAAATATCCTCTATGTGAATTATTCAATTTAATTCAAGAATATATAATGTTTTAAGGTTGGGTCCTTATAGTTGGAATCAGAGGTCGGTTTAGAGAAATTTAGAGGTTAGGTTGTTCTTTAAGCATAAGTGACAATACCATAATGGCTAGGATTTCAGAAAGATTCATAGTTTTTAGATAAAGTGAATGATTAAGTATATCTTAGGGCTTATATTCCTCATTAGTACATGATGATTATGTTGATATACTCCCACTGACATTTTTGGTTTTAGTGAATGGATGGATCTAGCAGGAACCAAAGTGACAATGGGTTTGAAGGAAACAATGATGGTTCTCTGATTAAGAGCCTGGATGAAATGGGTGATTCAATGAGGAATCTTGTGGTTATTCTAAACCAACTATCAAGGAGTCATGATTAAACACTTTAACCTTGGTGAGTTCTCTGATGCATCATGTATGAGAGAACCAACTCGATGTGGAATTTTAGGTAATAATTATAAAGGTAACCATTAGGGTTTATATGATCCTTACTTTTGAGGTAAATATGTGTTACTATATGTTATGATGGAATATGAACGACACCAGATAAGCTTGAGGTTAAATTATGTTATGGTTATTTTTGAAGATTTTATCACTTTTTGGGGAATGTTATAAGAATTATATTGTTTTTAAAAAAGGACTACATTCAGACCGTGTGACAACCCGTCGCGTCAGACAAAGCTGTGAAAATCGAACACACAACCAAAGTGCGACTGGTATTTATCGCCTACCACTAGACTACGTGAAGTCCCTGGTTAGTATGACAAATTATTTTTAGTTATATGATCTTATGAATCATGAATAATTTGATTTAGGGTTATCTATGAAAATATTGACCTATGATGGAGGGTATATGATTAGGTTAATTACTTTTCAATATGAGACTTTAAGAAAAACTGATGTTACATAGAGATAAATGTGAATTTTTACCTGGGAAGACTATGTGATTAAATCCTTTAAATATTTGAGATTCAATCATATTTTGGTTTACATTTAATAATTTTATGGACAAATTGTTTATAGAATGGTCTTCTTTGAATGTTTGGTTTTGTTGGACAAATTTTGGAGATTAAGAATAGATTTTATTTTTATAAAGGATTATCCTTTTTTGGATTATCTGATATCGTACTAAAAATTTTGGTTTTGGTCTAAGGACATGGGAAGTATATAGTTCTATTTTTTGGATTAGGTGATTCTCTATAAGTTGATTATAGTGCTCCAAATGTGAACAAGTTATCCTAAATACACGACTTTTGGAGAAAATATGAGTTTGGGTAAGAAATCTAGAAAAAGATCAAAGTCATCATGACAATTAAGTATGTTTCCTTATGTTTTAGTTAAGAACACAAATAAATTCTTCCATGAAAAGTAATTTAAAACAAAATTGTTGTCTATTAATTTCTCCGACTGGGGAGTCAGATACCGTTTAACCCATCATAAGTTTGTGATTTTCTTGGAGTAAACTTTCTTCTAATCATGTTTTCTATCACTCTACATCAGAACATGACCCTTTTTTTCTCTTCCATATCTATGTTTTCATGGAATACAAGTATGGATTAACTCGGGTGACCTTTGTAATTCTCTTTATATATTTTAAAGTTATAGTTTTACTGACTCTTGTTCTGATGTGGGACATTCAATGAAGTTTCCAGGCCCATTTTTTTAAAAAAAAATTGTGAGGACGCAATTCCCAAAAGGGGGGAAGGATGTAACATCCCAGGTAAATAAATAATAATACATTTTCATATTAATTAATATTTGTGAATAAAATATTAATATTACATTAAAGGATATTCTATGTTCGATGGTGTACCAAATACGCAACAACAAGTTTCTTTGAAATCTTACGTTGTACACTAATAATATAATTATTTTAAATAGTTAATACCTAGCCATTGTAATGGCGGGAATGAACAGAACTAACTAAAAAATTATTGCATGTGTTTGTTAAATATTTTTACATTTATCAAATAAATTATAGAGGCTTAAAATGAAAATGAATCCAATTTTAAGAATAAATACTCTAATATTTTTAAAAGATTGGTTTACCGCCTTTTAATGGAGAACCTTTTTTAAATACAACTTTTGACAATTTCTTAAGCTCTATTTGTCAAAATAAAATTATTCTTTATAATTGGGATATTGAAATTTACAATGGATAAATTTTTGGTATATTTCTGACAAATGTTCATTTTTTAAATGAATAGTGAAAAATACTGCATTTTACTTCAAAACTAATTTTTCATCTAATTTAATTATATGGATAGATTATCATTTTTATTTATTTTAAAGTGTAATTATAATATATTTTTACCATTTAATCCAATGGTGGTCATTGGAATTAATTTCACTTAGAAATTGGACTTAAAGTAGTGTCAATCTTTTAATAGATATTGTTTCTTAAAAACACGTTATTTGTTTTGACAACAGGAATTAATTATTAAATTAATTAATGAAACTTATATTTCTTGAATTTTTCTATATATATATCATTTTTGAATTCGGACTATCAAATATAGCTTTAGGTGAATTTTTGGTATTTTTCTGAAAAACTTCAATTTTTTATGAATAGTGAAACCACTAAGTGGTTGTTAAAAAACTGATTTTTCGTTTAAATGAAATTTTACCACCTATGTTATTTTAATTTCAAAAATCCAACATACATGGTTTTCATTAGGATGTAAAATGTGGTTCAATGGGATGAAAATAATTTTTGGTGAATAGTAACTTTTAAGTTTTATGAATCGCGATTAAAGGTAATTAGTGTAATTTAAGGTATAGATAATGTAATAATAATATGAAATGACCTTGAAACATGTCCAACCCTTATTTTATGTGTCATTTCCGACCAAGACAATCCATGGGTCAACTTAGGGACCCCATGGAGCCACTTTGGAAGGAAAATGACATTAATAACTTTTTATTTAAAGTTAAAATATAAATGTCACAAACATGTATTGTTTTACTAAAACAATTTTTACATGGGGTCATAAAAGTCATATTTTTGACTATAAATATTAATTATAAATCTAAAAATATTTCATACATCATGAATGTTTTTTTATAATTTATAGACATTAAATAAATTAATTTATTTATGACACCATGAGGATGCAGCGATTACCTCATTAATGAACAATTTAAATAAAATGAAAAGATAATGTAAAATCTAAGACATACACTTGGAAAAAACCTATTGTATGAGTATATTCTGAAACCTTATCACCTTATCCTATACATATATCCTTTTAGGACATTTAAAATCCGAAAATCATTTTATAATAAAGTAATATTTTATAACTTTCCAAGAGTGCCCCTCCTCTTCTCTTATAAAAGGATCCCACCTCTACCACCTTACCCACACCACTAAAGCCATTGGCTCAGCCAAGCTCTGAACATTTCATCCTATCCACATCCCTCTCCTCATCCTATAATTCTTACCTTAGGAAGAAACCTCTTCAATAACCCTTTTTGGTTCAAACCAAGGAGAGTTACCCGATTTAATGGTAAAGTCTTCCCTATTGTTCTTTTGTTTTATTTTGCTTCCCCAACCCCCTAAACTCTTTCTATTAATTTCTTATATAAAAAAAACAGAATCTTAAATGTACTAGAATGTTGTTATGAGAATTATTCGAGCTACACATACACACACCTACGTCTAATGGTTAAAGAACATACTATTTCTGTGGATGGAGAATTACTGCCTCATGAAACGATGATTGCTCTAACTTCTCCTACCACCTCTCATGCTGGCCATTATGATGGAAATATTTTAATATGATATATATATTATATTTATTTCCTCTCTATTATTCTGTATTTTATATTTAGAACATACCTTTATGCTTTTCATGTTTTTCAAATGAGATAATTTCATACGAAGAAGTGTGGACTACCACCCCCTCAAGTGATGTGACTCATTCATGCAATACATGGAATGTATAGAGAATGAAACTAATGAACTTATGTGACCTATATAACATATATATTATACTTTAATTATAATATATAAATATATATATATATATCTCATTTAGTATTAATTTCATTATATATGAAATAGAAATGAAAGTAGCGTTCATGTGTACGTACGGCTTACCGTCTCCCTGAACGCTGTATTTCATTTCTTACCTCCAAATGTTATGTAATATTATAAATTAAAGTGTATAATGGGTATATATGATATATAAATCATGAATATAATTCTGGATATAATGGATATTTTACCACATGAAACACTTGTAATTATAAGATGTTTATTTTTGACTCAAGTACCAATGATCGACAAAACGACCGTTATAAACATAAATAATTACATAATGTTCATAAAATGGTAATAAGTGATATAAAAGGAATAATTAAATTGAAAAATTTTCTTAAGAAAATAGAAATTAACAATAGTTTATTATTCTGGAATATAAATAAACGAACAAAACAAGTTGGACTTGAGGTAAGGGATCATACATCTCTCTTTCTTTTTAAGTACTCTCTTTTATGTCATTTATTTTAAGCTCCTATTTCTTATGTTGGGTGATGGTATTTTATATTCTTATTACTGTAAATTTTATGTTCATATGATGAGAGACCCTATTTTATTTCATCAATCCATTTATTTGGATGTTTTAAGTGGCGTCGTTAGGCGGCCGAGTTTTTGTAAGCGATTTTTCATCTCACTTTTATTCGAGTGAGATTTATGCTACATTTTCCACTATTTACATTGAGTGGTGTATGTACTTACCATTATTATAGTATTTGCGTAATATAATTTCGTTTATGGTTATTTACATCAATTTTTAAGAGTCCTTCTTTCATGGGGTGTATGTTTCGAAAGTTACCAAAGTCGGTAAGGGAACCTTTCACCCTCCTCTTTTTAAAAGACTTATTTTGTTATGTCTTTTACTATACATCTTATTATGTTGTGATATGTTCTTCTATATCCTTATTGATGTAAAATTTATTTCCAAGTGATTAGATACCCTTTTTTCTCATCAAATCATTTTCTGAATTTTAAAGTGACGTCGTTACGCTGTCGAATTTTTACAAGGGAACTTCTTAACAAAATTTTGATTTCTTTGGGTTCAACTTATTGTTATTTAATATGTCATGCTATGAATATGTGAGAATGACCTATGATTTTATTAAACTTAATATCCACTTATATTGGGTTTATTTATATTTGTCATACATAATTATGAGATTGATTTATCCTTAATTTAAGGATACATTCTTTATAAGGGATTTCATCTCATTTTACATTTCTATTGAGACATCAATGTTGTTATACACCAATTAACTCTTTTATGGTGTATATATTGACCTTTGGCATATAATATCATGAATCCCTTTATTCTCATGATATTATAAAGATCTTATTAAATTTTATTCCCCAATTATTTGTATTCAAGTGTCTCCCATTTTATTAATAACCCTTTAACTAAAATATCATTTTAAATGTTTTAATGAATTACTCTTATAAATATTTCTCCGTAATATCCAAGTTTTCAAAATGGTTTTAAGGATTTATTTATATGGATATTAATGGTTTAAAATGTAAAAAGCTTCAAAGTGGTATGGGACACTTTGATTCAAAAATCACATTATTAAATGTTTTAAATGTTTTTGAAAATAGTTTTTAGAATAGATTCATTATTTCAATATCTTAAAATGTTATATTATTATTGAAATGTGGGAATGTTATCTTTTCTTTATTCTTAAGTTATGTGTTATGTTTATGTAATGGTTCTTGGGCATTGTTTATAAAGACGGGTGGTTCCGTGATAAACTATGGGCGGGTGAGCCAGTGATACCTCTCCAATGCATTAGGTAACGGGAAGGGGTTAAACGCTAAGGTTTCTCTGAATATATTTAAGGAAAACACTGTGATGGGTATTCCAAATGTAACCATGAGGGTTAATCCCTATGTTATAATGTTATGAATGCCTCAATTACCTTTATGTCTTATGATTTCTATTGAGTTGTGCATAAATCTTATGATTTCATGAGGTATGTTAAATTGTTTATGTTTTATGAGTAAAGTATGATTTCATTGATTCTTATGTATACCTGGACTAATGATTTCTTTTCGTATTGTTATAACCCTTATTGAGATTTTTATGCTCATCCCATGTTTTTTTGAAATGTTTTTCACAGGACATAAAGTGGAATAGGGTCGCGGATGGGATCATAGAAATGTCATGTTATCTAAAACAAGGATCTAGACATGACTATTTTGTTCCAGAGTTTTTATTTTGTGAAAAAAATGGAAACTGAGTAGATGTGTCTACTTTGAAATCTTTGAGATGTAATAGTTAAGTCCTAATTCTCTAAAACTCTAAACCCGAAAAGATCATCAATGTAAATTATTCAATTTAATTCAAGAATATTTTATGTTTTAAGGCTGGTTCCTTATATTTAATACACATAAACACTCAATATTTGAAGTATATGTTCATAAACCAATTCATCTGACCATAATCGTCATTAAATAGAGTGTAATAAATTTAATCATCCATGGACTTTGGTGAAATGTTCCCCCACACAACCACCATCACTAACTCAATAAATATCACTGACATTATTTCCTTAATCTTATTAGTCTTTAAAATGATTTACCACTTTAAAAATAATCATAGTATGAGTTTCATCATGAGAATGTTTTAGGATATTATGATATTATTTATTCTCCACCACATCTTACAAGGACTTTTGGATTATGTGGCCATGAATTTTTTTTTTCCATATCATTTTCTATTATTTCTTGGATAGAAAGTTCCTATATTATTCCCCACTAATGAGTTAGACATTTAATTTTATGTGATTCCATTGAATCATAATTTTTTCATCTCATCATGTCATGATTTAAGCATTTTTTATGAAATTGACTGCATGCCCTGAGTCACATAGTTGTCTCATACATAGAATATTGTGACAAATGTCTTCAAAAACCAAGTACTCCATGCACCATAGTTATTCACCTATGATTTTGTATTTTATAAAGATATTAATTATAAGCCCTTCACTACTAGCAAATAGAACAAGACCTTTAGTGCATATGTGATGATCATGAAATGGTGTTTTTTCCCATCCTATATAATGTATATCAACTATGTTGAATCCATACTCCTACTTGATCTATTTCACTAAATTATGTTTCTAAAACATTAAACTTCATGGTAATTACTCTCTTGATTCAAGTTAGATGTATTTCATTGAATTTGGTGTTAAATAAATTTCCACCTCATGATCTATTGAATCATCTTCATCTCCCATGTCATTGAATTTATTATGAATTTTTATCCTGACTAATGATTTTTTTCAGGTACTACGATCACTTCTTATGGATATCTTTTAGCACATTTATTTATTCAATTTAATAGAAATTAATGGATTTGTGTTCATATCCTTCTCACAAAAAATAATAACATTTTAAAATATACCAAGTGTAGGAAATTATTCTCATCTATTTTTGTTACTATGGAGCCTTAAAATGTATTTTTTCAATAGAAAACACATATTTTCCCCCATTTCAATAGCAATAAATGAAAATTCTTCTTATATTATTTTGTGTCTCATCTACCTGCTTTATATCCTTTTGATTCCTTTGAGAAACAGCCAAACCATCCTTCTTCTGGGATGTGGGATATTGTGATTCCACATTATCCACCACTATTGTTTCATTATAATCAATACCCTAAATATATTTTCATTACCTTTGAAGAAAATTTACATGTGTATAAGGGTATAATATTCCCAATATCTCCATGTGTTCCTCCTTAGATTCATCAGTATCCTGCACAATAAATCTCCACGATGTCATGTTCGGAGATATATTCCCCTCGTCATCATCAATATTTAATCAAATCTTTAGGACTTTTACATTGATATTTTCTATTTTTACATGATATTTAACCAAATTAGTTAAGAAAATCCATTATCTGGGCTTAATATTAAATTTTGATGTTGAACTCAATTTCCTTCTACTAGTTTATATAATTTTCATACTTGTTTTATTCAATATCACCATTTAACATATATTTTTATTCTTATTTTTCCATCATATGGTGTTTGGAATCATGTACCACTACATCTAATTTCATCACTTATCTTGAAAACAACAATTTCTTCATCTGTAAGTTCTATTTCATCCTTGATGTATAATAATTGCATAACTTTATTAATCTCATAATCAATTTCCAATAATTTATTATCTATTTAATCCATGAATACCTCCTCATTTAGTTCCAAAAAATCCTCAATTTAGTACACAATATTATCCTTCGATATATGATTTTCGTATTAAGGAAATTTATTATTTTTAGATAATTTATTCTTTTTATAGATCTATCCTATCAGACCCATATATAATTTCTTCATGGATTATTTATCTTTATATTCATCTTAAAATTTATTTTTAAACCTAGAAGAAAAAGGCCCCTCTTTTCCAAAATGGAAATAGGCAAGTGAGAGATTATCTTTGAATATTTCTTTTTTTCACTTTTAATGTTTGAGGAAAAGATATAAATTGGCTCAACAACTTACTTATCTTTGAGATCATATTCTATGGTTAGTTTCTTAATTTAACCGAATTCCAAATCCTCATAACTATACTTCATCAAGGACACATTATAAATTTTTCTCACCTTATATGAGAGGTTACTGTTGTAAATTATATCAAACACCGCCCCTTTGGGGTTCTTGTCTTCAAGAAAAAGGAAATATTCATTTAAACATGATGGTAATATTCATAGGATAAGCGTTATGATTTTTAGATAATGAAGGAATTCATTGATTTTTCTCTTTCCATCCACAATAATACTCACCTAAAAATTGAATTTATAAAATAACTCATTTGGATTCATTCTTAAATCCTCATATTTGTTCCATAACAGCAAACAATTATCATCACATACCATAGAATCAATATCATAAATGTTGAGTTGTTTTTTCCACATTCAATGTGATTATTTAAATGACATAATATTCATATATATTTTATCGTATAATTCTCATCCCATTTCATTGAATATATCTCCTTGGTATCAATCCATCATCAATATTTTTCAAATTATTCGATACATTTCGTGGTTGCTAAAATACAATGTAAGGTATCCATGAAGATATACATTTCCAAAGATTAAAAATAGTTTTTACTTTTATTCATACATATTTTTAAATTACTATCATCAAAGATTAGAAGTCGCTTTTGGTTTATTGTAGTTTATGTCTCTTGATAGAGAAAAATTTTAAAAAAATTATATATATTTGATAACACTTGTATGTCCCCAGAATGGTTAATACCCTAAGAGGGGGTGAATCAATTTAAATCTATTTCCTTAAATAATAATCTATAATGAGATAGTTTCACAGTTATTAAGAAGCATATCTCCCTCTCAACTGATATGAAGTGATAAAGTAAATGAAATAGGGACATAAATGATTTTACCCGGTTCATGAAAATGATGATAATATAAGGATCATGAAATGGTGATGCGATGATGCACCTAAATCGATAATAATACAACATTATTTATAATTTTAAACTTCCACACTAACCCTTTTTTTATAACAATCAAAAGAAAATGGATAAACCAATAGTCTATCAACAATAAGGATCTATCTACTCCTCTTACGCTATGTTTTTCATTATATTAATAGTATATAGAAATTACACCAAGTATTGTATATAAATATTCTCTGGATTCTTCAATGTGATAAACAATATCCTATTATAGTTATATTATCTCATGTATATCACTTTCATTTTCTCTTCTAGTATTCCAACACTCGGCCTTTAATACTTCTTATTCCCCATTTTCCATCCAACACATATAATAAAAATCATTCACTTATTCATTGATACTTTTCTATTATGTGATCCAATATCTTCTCCTTATTTTCAATAAATATATTATCTCTTTTTTGGAATCCTATTTCCATATCCATTTATATATTTATAAATCTTGGCATTATTTTTTAATATCCCTTAAAGGGTTGTGTACACTTCATTCACATTCACACATTTATTCTTATATTAAAACTTTTTCTACTTATAGAAATGACCATATCATAGTGTGACCAATATTCCATAGATTTATTCTCATTCCATTTTGAAACAATGAATTAGAACCATTTTCGTGACAGAAACTACAATGTAAAACCACTTCCCTGCCAAAATATGGTCACCTGAACATAAGAAATATTGTCTCCTATAAATATATTTTATACGGAAAGATCTAAATCTGCATTTTACACACATTAAAAAGATAGAACAACAAAAATAACCCTAAATAAAGTCATTTAATGGCCATAAATCTCACATAATAACTCATTTATTTCCCTTTTTTAAAAAAATTAAATATTTTTTATATGATTCGGTCCTCATCAAAAGACTCTTTCATAATAATGTAATTTTCCGAATTTACATCTAAATTTCCCCTCATGGTTTGAAATATTCTCCCATGGTATAACCAGATATTTTGGATTAAAATAACTCAAACACTAATTCACATGATGTCCTATCAAAATGTTATTCTTCCCCATGATGCCAATGTTCAGTACTAGATTATCTACCATAGATGGGTACAAATGTTACCAAATGTGTCATCGAATGTCTTATTTTCTTCTCCTTTTGAGAATTTATAAAACTCCATGAGTGTTTTCAATTGAACTATAATAATGTTTGAAAACCCTTATATATGAAAATAACACTAACCCTTTTCATTTTCACAAAAATATGAATCATTTTGTTAGTATTTTTTTAATGGTGTGACCTTTGACCTTTATAAAAAAACTTATTCGATATTCATCCAAAACTCTTTTATGATTTCTCCATTACTTCATATCAAAATTTGGATATATTCGAACATATATATCAGAAAAAATAACTCAAAAATATTTCACTATTGTTTTTTATATTTTTTTATTTAATGATGTTTATGGATGTGATAGGTGCTAGTGAGATCAATGGAGGTCGGTACAAGCTATGATGATTATTATAGATCTCCATTTTTGGTGGGTGGCCTTTACATTATCAAGTATATTTAATTTTCGTATTATTCTATGGGTCTATTGATAATTATTACCCTTTTGAAAAAATTTATTATTTTATTTGATCTCATATTATATACTGGGATGGGATCAAATATAATAATAGTCTTCATGTATCGTAGAGATTTCTAAATGGATCATTGGTGATTCCTAGATAAAATGAGTGGGGTTTTCCATTTTATAATTTTGTTATTGAGATGAGTGGTTTTGAATTGTTTTTTCAAAAATAAATGGTATTACATTTAGAGGAGTTTGGGGTTGGATTTTTTTCAGGCTCCTAGTTTGGGAAAAATTGAAAAGGGTTCCCTTTCTAGATATTATATAATTTTTTGGTTTTACATTTTAATTTAGATAAATAAGGATCTTGACTTGGTATTAAAAAGGAAATACAATAGGTTTTTTATATAATTGTTTTTCTATTTTACCTCATGAGGGTGACACCGTATTTTTTAATGATTGTATTATTTTATGTGTTTATTTTTAATGGTTAAACTTATATTATACCATGTTGTATGATAAAATAGGTACCATATGAGAAACTATTACTCATATAAAGGGTTTACTGAACAACAATGATATTTTTATTGGTATTCCATGGGGAATAAGTCCATAAAAACATGGAAAACGTCTTTATGTGTTTGATTCTATAATTGTGACTGATTGATGGGTGAGTTGTTCATTATTATACTTTTGGGAAATCTGTGAAATGATTATGATGATGGTTGGTACTACTATGTTCTCTATAAGTGGTCCTTGTGATGTGAACTCAACAATTAAAGTTTGAGTTACTCCCAATGTTCTATTTTTTCAAGATTAAAATAGTTCCATGTGTTTTGATCTATGTGTTATTCTGATCCTTGGTTTATATATAATAGATAATTGACGGAATTAATGGGGCCTTCTCCATGTGGTCTTCCTGGATAAAAATACCTTATTCCAAGTATGATGTAATTTGATTGTGCATTTAGCCTAGTAAGCATTGAGACTTTTGTGGTAGATATGTTGATAACATGTCAATACCCATGGGAGGTGATAACTAAGAGTAACATAAAGAGAAATTTTAAGTTTGATGAATTTATGTACTTTTGTTTCAATGTTATGTATTATATTGATGTTCCAAATTATCGATACAACTTTTTATTAATATTATCTCCCCCATATGAATTGATATGAATTTAAATGGGAAAATTGGCACTATGAGAGATGGTGATCACACTCAGTGTGGTTATGGAAGGCTATATGGGATTGTTCTGAATCAAATCATCACAATTACCCATGTAAGGTCAAGCTATGTCCATGAAACATATTTTTTAACACTGATGGTGTGTTTTTTATCATCTACATGATTGGTCTATATTTGAAGAGTTGTACCATTATGATGTGAGATCCATCATTAGTGATTACTCGTGATATTTGTGATCAATCTAGTGATGATCTGTGGATAGTGTGGTAAATGTCACGTAAATAATTATCATGATTATTTGAGAAGGGTGTGAAATATGAGTTATGTTATTTCATTTGGTTAGGACACATTATTTTTCTTAAGATTTTATTATTATGGGATTAATATTTGGTGTTATTTGATTATTTTTTCCCTATTCACCTGATCATTTTTCTTGTTTATTATTTCACATGTGATTGATTCTTTGTCCCTCTACTATTGCATAAGTTTTATATTCATTGTTTGATCAATATATCCTATCATATTTTGGTTTTTTATTTATTGATGGATTGTGGTATGACTGATGGGTTAGGTGGGACATTTAATAATGAGCCTAGTGGATTTGGAGATACCTCATAATGGTTATAACTATTGGAAAGAGTTCAGTGTAGTATACATAATTATGTAATGAAGGTATAAAAATCATCAGATACAAGAATTTGGTACATGGACTTAGTTGGGAAGTATTGGTTTGTATTATCAGATTTTATGTGTCTTATAGACACATATGTGTAGGTTTGTATAGTATGTGCATTTGGTGTTATGATTCCAGGTGGGTGAGTTACATTGGGTATCCAATTTCACACCCTCCCAACAACATCATGCATATACACTTGAATACAAAATCACCCAGTGTATAAAAGTGAATAGCAATTCTTATGGGGTAATTAGACTCACCCAAATTATATACACAACAATGGTTTTTATGTACATGGGTAGACCAAAATATTTCAATTCATTTATAGGTGTTTTATTAATTCTTGATGTGTGGTTTGAGGCTAATAGGTTAATTGAGTTCAAATACATAAAAAGTGATTTATATGAATTGGTATAGGGGCCACTATATTTCAATTTCATTTTAATTTTATCAGTATCATCCTACATACTCATATTATTTTTTACCTATAATATCATTTTTTCATTTTATTATATTATTAATTACTTTTAGTAATTCATATTCTATTATTTATGCTCATTTATATGTTAACACATCTTCTGGTTATTTTACTTGATATATATTCTCAAATTTATAGGATAATTGGCCCCATATTTATTATTTATAGGTTATGGATACATATATTATACAGATGGATCATGTAACATTACTGTTAAAATCATGAATGATCTGTCAGATTTTATTTTTTGGGAATATACTCCCCATTACTATATCAAACCCTTCATATTATTCAATATCCTATGGTATATGGGGACATGCGCCTGCGGCCATGTAGTGACTCCCACTTGAGTATGGATAGGGAAACTCGATATGGTACATTACATATTTGGTGGGAGAGGTTGTTTCTTAAAGCCTCTGTTCAAGAGGGAATGCATAGATTAGTAAACAAAGTTTTACTTCTTCCTTGGTATTTCAAACCATTTGAAATTGAAGAATATCTCAGAAAAATATTATACAAACCAATATTATTATAAAAATTGTTATCTATACATGATATAATCCATGTATCTCATTTAAAGGAATTTTTTAAGAATCTATATCTTATGACTGAATGATAAGATCTAGATTTGGAACTCAATTCGACTGTAGTGAAGATAATATTGTGTATCATTGATAATTAAAATATGGTTTTGTTTTGAAAACTTATCCCTCATGAATTTTTTATTTGATATCATGGAAAATATATCCTTGTGACTCAAAATAATAAGGCATTGATTTGGTTAAATAACCTCACAAGTTTCCCAATAATGAACTTTGATGACTTTATTAGGGTATAATGTTGAATGGCCTGGAGAATCGTGACACCCATGTATTCAAAGGTTTGTAATAATTCTATTATATATATTATTTTTTATAATTTTAGAGTTTAAAATTATAAATTATTGAAATTATTTGATAGTTATGGATCCATGACAAGCACAATGTAAATACTAATCATACGTCTGAACTATTAAAATGGGAGGTTTGATTCCAGATCTATTTTCATGGTTGGTTAATAGATTCATTGAATATAAATACATACTAAGTATGGGGTGTGCTTATATTATTTAATTTGTCACCCAGTTGGAACAAGGTTCCCAAAATTTGTATCCAAACCATGCGATTTTAAAAAAAACAAACATCAACCATTTTCATTTTTATCCTTATTTGGGTTTATCCCATTTTCCTCCACCATTTCACTTGAGCTCTCCAAGAGCCACTCCAGAAAATGTAATATTCTCATTCATTCCCATTAGTAATTTCATTCTCCATTTCATGTGAATATACAAGGTAAATTTGGTATTTATTTTCCATTCCCTATTATCCTTTTCTCTTTTCCCCTCATCCTTATATGATCTTCTATGTTATTTTCCTCACTGCCATAGATTCCAGCCCTTGTTTTTTTCCCTATCTAAATCTTGAAATGTGTCATTTAATTAGATTGTGGGGACCTTCTTCAATCATAATATCTCATTATTTTATGAACTAATTTAGATTCCAATGGTTATAAAGGTGTTTTAGTGTATCTTCATTTTATTTTACAAACTCTTTTGTGAATTTTTATTTAAGTTTTTCATGTGTAATTATAATCATTAAAATTATAATTTGGGTATATACTGTATTTCTTTAAGTGTTTTCTATTTTAATCCATTGAATAATAATTCTCCCATGGGTTTAAATGGATATTCATTAAATATGAATACTAATTCTTATAATGTGTTCAATAAAGAGTTTCTAAGATAACATTAAGTTTAAATGAAATTACAAAAAATAAAATTAAATTAATTTATATAATGTTGGGTTTATGATTATTTAAAATTTTAATACAATAATGGTTCTGATTTTTATATGATTATTGTTTTTTATTATTTATTTCCTATGTCAGATATGCCCCTGGTTGAGTTTTATTATAGATATTAAATTTTCCATGGTAGTTACTTTGTAATGGAATTGGTAAAGGGAAGATATAGTGTTGAGGGTTCTTTGGTTTATGTATTATATATTTTTTTACATTATTTCATGACTTATTAGATTCGGATGTAATAGTTTACATGAGAGCCTTGGGGATAAATATGAAATCATGGATGATTGTTACCATAGTATTTAGTTTTCTATAGCCACAGTTCCTCGGTTATCAATTATCTCTCGATAAGGGTTTCATCTCATTGAGTAAATGGGGGTAATCAGGGGTTTGAGACATTTAGGGATATATTTTAGGATACCAGTTGACCCAGAAGAGTGTTCTAGGTTATCTCTAATAGAAATTATATATCCATTCAATGTTATATTTATTTTAGTTTTAAACATTCTTTATATATTGGTTTTTATTGTGCGTAGTCATATATGTTTGTTATGAGATATTATTTTCTTATTAAGTTATACGTATTTTTTAGAAAATATTTTTTTAATAAAGAATAAATGAATGAATTTGGATTTATTTTAAATAATATATATAAATGTATACTGTCTGATTATAGTTTCAATTAGCATTTTGGAGTATATCATAAGAAAAGAATTACTATGATCCTTGGAGTTATCCTACTGGGTATTATCTCACACACTACATATACATGTTTTTTTTAATGTAGACTTTATTATTGATGATACAATTAATGTGTAGGGAGTTACATCCTTTGGTGGTGTACCTTAGACACTTTCTTAATATTTTAATGGAAAGATGATTTGGTAGTGACCATGGGTCACATGGAGACGGTTTGTTTTAAAATTTTAGGAATGTTGTTTTATCTTTGGATGTATATGTTTTGGTCTCACTATTTTATCCTCATTTTGATCTCCCTTATATTAAATATTTCATGTATTAACTAATATATTTTATATTATGGAGGAATGTTTGGAAGTCCATTTATTATTATTACTATTCCTTGTTTGGATGAATTTTTCTTGGGATGTATATATGTTTTTATCATGGTAATTAAATGTTTTAATACTTTATATAAATATTTTTGGTAGGGTTTATTGTGTTTTTATGGTGAAAGATTTCACAAAGGCATGTGTTCAATACGCTTATCACCTGTTTTCATCCTATAGATATCAGGAATATTATTTTTATATTATATTATGGGTTGAGTTAGGGGAAGTAGTTGTGATGAGGGACATATTAAATGATATCCATTATCAATAATTTTATCCATAATAAAAATGCATAATATAATTTCCTTGTGTTGTCTCTCTAAGAAGTTGTTAGACTTATGTTTACACCCATCATAGTAATTTTTTGTTTATATGTATAAAGTCTAAGTAAATTTGGAATATTTTAGTTCTTCATGAAAATTTAAAGGAAACTAAAATAATTAAATAAAAATATATAATTTTTTAAAAATATGAACAATTTTGATTAAAAAAGTGTGTGAAAATATTTTAGAAAAAATTTAGACATTGGAAAAGTGTTGATCCTTTGGACACCCACTTCTTCATTGATTGTGATAATTATCTAATTTTATTTCCCAACACACACCTAGAGATATCTATCTTAACACGTAAATATTCCTTGATACCATACCAATTCATTGTTATTGATGTTTATCCTCTTATAAAAGTTATTTAAAAACTCAAACAACTCTATGTAAGATATTAGGTTTTCATATGATGTAAGTATATTTTTTATGTTTAAATGATTATTTACGACCTAATATGAATACCCATTGAGGTCATGGGGGATATCAAGGGTGTCCGTGGATTTTTCTGAGACTAGAAGCCAAATGATGGAGAAAAATAGCTGGACATAAGGATATGAGTTACTATACTCCCAAGCCACATGGTTTGGTGAGATCATGTGGTACTGGATAGAGGTCTTCATAAGCCCTCATAGTTTTAGTAAACTATGTGGATAAAGGACCAGTCATTTATGATAGCCTCTAAAAAATTTTATAGTGGATTGAGACCTGATTTTTGAATGTTATCGAAAACTGTGCACACTAACATGGTGAGGTACCACTCCATACAATGAAGGGAACACGATTATTGCATGGTTTGACCAACCATGCATCCAAACCGTAAGGCAATTTATTTATAGGAAATATTAACATTACACCCCTAAAAAATATTAAAAACTAAAGAAAAATATCAATTTCTCATTCTTGCCGACAGAACTCATTTGAGTGCTTCTCTTTATGGCAATTTGGTATCTTTTGATCATTTTTTTCATCCGGAAATAAAATTGAGTGTCATAAATCCTGTTGGATTCACACTAGTGAGTACTCATTTCCTTTTAAGTTGTTATTGTTTTTTCTTATTATCAGATAAGCTATTAAGTGCAAGCTAATATCCATTATTTCTAGGGTTTTTCCCTTTGTTAATTTTTTTTTCTTATTTGAGCTGAATTAAAAGGTTACATTGGAAAATCACTCCACTACAAACCGATGGTATGTGGTATATACCATTTCCTTGGTGATTGGAGATTTATAGGACATGTTCCCATTTTTTCCCATGTAGGACTTTTCATAGGGTCCCATATAATTAATTTAATATTTTAATTGATTGTGTTGTAAAATTTTATTGATTTCCTTTAGTTCCTTGATCTTAGTTAGAGATTCATTCCCTAAAATAAGGGCACTGGTGTGGTGTTCATTGTGATTTCCTTTTCCTTTTCCATTTTTTGAACCACCCAATGGGTGATTGGTTGGGATAATGTGACACCACAGGTAAATAAAGAATATGAAATTTTCACATTTATCCATATTTGTGAATAAAATATTAATATTACTTTAAATGGGATGCTATGCTCGATGGCGTACCCAATACGCAACAACGAGTTTCTTAGGAATCTTACGTTGCACTCTAATAATAAAATAATATTATTTTAAATGGTAGTTAATGCCTAGCCGTTGTAATGGCAGGAATGAACAGAACTAACTACAAAATGATTATATATGGTTGTCAAATATTTTTACTTTTTACCGTAAATTTTAGAGGATTAAAAATGCCAATGAATCCAATTTTAAGCGTAAACATTCAAATATTCATTAAAAGGTTGATTAACCACCTTTTGATGGAGAATCGATTTTAAATACACTTTTTGACAATTTTATGTGTTATATTTGACAAAATAAAATTCTACTCTAGAATCGGGACATCAAAATTTACTTTGTGTAAATTTTTGGTATTTTTCCGATAAAGTTCATTTTTAATAAATAGTGAAAAATGTTGTATTTTAATTCAAAACTCTTTTTAATATAATTTATTTATATGATTAGATTATATTTTGAATTTTTTTAAAGTGCAATTAGAATAAAATTTTTCCATTTAATCCAATAGTGGTCATTGGAATTAATTTTACATTGAAATTGGACTTAAACTAGTGTCAATATTTTAATAGATATTGTTTCTTAAAAACACGCTATTTGTTTTGAAAAAGAGAATTAATTATTAAATTAATTAATGCAACTTATATGTTTTGAATTTTTTAAAATAGACATCATTTTTGAGTTCAGAATATCAAATATAACTTAGGGTGAATTTTTGGTATTTTTCTGAAAAAATTCAATTTTTGATGAATAGTGAAACCACTAAGTGGTAGTTTAAAAACTGTTTTCTCGTTTAAAAGAAACATTACCACTTCTGTGATTTGAATTTCAAAAATCCAAAATACATGTTTTTCATTAGGATGTAAAATTTTGTTCAATGGGATTAAAATAATTTCTTGGTGAATAATAACTCTTAAGTTTATAATCGCGATTAGAGGTAATTAGTGTAATTTATGGTGAAGATAATGGTATAATAAAATGAAATGACTTTGAAACATGTTCTACCCTTATTGGATGAGTCATGGCCGACCAATACAATCCATGGGTCATCTTAGGGACCCCATGGATCCACTTTGGTTGGAAAATGACATTAATACATTTTTATTTAAAGTTAAAATTAAAATGTCACAAACATGTGTTGTTTTATTAAAACATTTTTTACATGGGTTAATATAAGAAATATTTTTGACTATAAATATTAATTATAAAGATAAAAATATTTCCAACATCATGATAGTTTTTTATAATTTTTAAACATTAAATAAATTAATTTATTTATGACACCGTGATGATGCAGTGACTACCTCATAAATGAACGATTTAAATAAAATGAGAAGATAGGGTGAAATCTAAGTCATAAACTTGTCAAAAACCTATTGGATGGGTAAATTTAAAAACATTATCACCTTATCCTCAAAATATATCCTTTTGGGACCTTTAAAATCCAAAAATTATTTTATAATAATGTAATATTTTATAACTTTCCAAGAGTGCCCATCCTCTCCTCTTATAAAAGGCCCACACCTCTACCACCATACACACACCTCTCAATCCTTTTTCTCGGCCAATACCTACCCATTTCATCTCTCCACATCACTTTCTTCATCATTGAAGCCTCACTTGGGGCAGAATCCTTTCCAAGGAAGCCTTTGATCTCAAATCAAAGAGAGTTACCCGATTTAAAGGTAATGTCTTCCATTGTGTTCTTTTGTATTATTTTACTTCTCCAAACCCCTAAACTCTTTTTATTACTTTTTTTTGTAACAAAAACAGTATCTAAAATATTCTAGGATGTTTTTATAATAAGGATTCGAGCTACACTTTCACAAACCTCTGTCTAATGGTTAAATAACATATTGTTTCTGTGGATGGCGAATTACTACCTCACGAAACGATGATTGTTCAATATTCTCTTAACACCTTCAAAGGAGGCCGTTAAGATGTCACTATATTTATATATGATATATAATATGTTTATGTTTTCCTTAAGATTCTGTATTTTTCATTTATGGCATACCATTATGGTTTCCATTATGGGTAAACGCGATATCTTCATTTTAGGAAGTGCGGACTACCGCCCCCTCAAAGTGTTTTGATTCGTTAATGCCATATATGGGATGTATAAAGGATAGAATTAATAGAATTACATATTATATCATACTTGAATTATAATATACCTTTATATCATTATTATTTCATTCCATTTAATACAAAAAAAAAGAAATGAAAGTAGCGTTCATGCGTACGTACGGCTTACCGTGTCCATGAACGGTACATTTCATTTCTTATCTCCAAATGTTATGTACTATTATAATTACATATATATAATGGATATATATTTAATTTATTAAATATAAATTATGGATATCTTTCTGGAATTATAATATATATATCTCTCATTTCTTTTTAATTCAATTAATATGACAAAAAATGAAAGTAGCGTTCATGCGTACGTACGGCCTACCATCTCCATGAACGGTGATTTTAATTTTTTATCTCCAAATGATATGGAATAGTATAAAATGAATATATACTGGATATATATGATATCTAAAACATCAATACTATTATGGATATTATTTACCTACAACTACATGGAAAATTCTTTTCCAACAAGTTCAATTTTTACTCATGTACCGAACATCGACAAAAACGTCTGATATGAACTCACTTTATTAACCAATTATTATAACATTATAATATGTGATATGAACTGAATAATAATATTTAAAAGAGGTCCTTAAGAAATTATAAATTGACCAAATTTTATTATTCAGGAAATTAAAAAATGATCGAGTCATGTCAGACACGAGGTAAGGGATCATACCCCTCTCTTTCTTTTTAAGTACACACTTTTATGTCATTCATTTTAAGCTCATATTTCTTATGATTGGGATGCTCTTTTATATTACTCATACTGTACTTTTTATGTTCATATGATTAGAGTCCCTATTTTATCTCATCAATCCATTGTGGATGTTTTGATTGGCGCCGTTAGGCTGTCGAATTTTTGCAAGGGAACTTCTTAACCCAATTTTGATTATTTGGGATAAACTTGTACTCCTTGAATATATCGTTCTATGAATATGTGTGAATAACCTATGATTGTTTTACAATTAATATCCACTTATATTTGGTGTATTCTTTTGTCACACATAATTATGTAATTGATTTATCCTTAATCCAAGGATACTGACTTAGTATGGGACTTCGTCTCAATCTCCTTTCATTGAGGCATATTTTTTTTCATACACAACTTTCTTTTATAAGGTGTATAAACCCTTTTGACTTTTACATTTATACAAAAGGAATCTTTTTTATACGAAACATTTACTAAACGATAAAAGGGAATGTTTTTTGTCTTACGTATGTGGCGAAAACGACTTCACCACCGCCGTGACCATTATTTGAGTTTCGTCTTCCTCTACAAGCCATAACATTTTTTTTAAACGAAAAATAAATAACATGTTTTACTTTTCATTTATTTTGGTATTTAAAATGGTTTTCATAATGTTTTTATTATATCAATGTGTTGCATTGATATCTTGTGATTGAAATGTGGAAATGTTATGTTTCCTTTATGCATGTTTTATGTGATACGATTATGTTATGGTTCTTGGGCATTGTTATGAAGACGGGTGGTTCCGTGATAAACTAAGGGAGGGTGAGCCCGATATAGCTCTCCAATGCATTGGGTAATGAGGAGGAGTTAAATATTAACGTTTCTCCGATGAGATTTAGGAAATATACTGTGATGGGTATTCCAAACGTAACTAAGAGGGTTACTCCCTACGTAAGAAGGTTATAAATGCCTCAAGTTACCTTTATGCATTATGATTTCTATAATTTATTCATGATTTGATGAGGTATGTTAAAATGATTGTGTTTTATGAGTAAAGTATGATTTCATACATGGACTAATGTTTTTTTAGTACTTTTATATCCCTTACTGAGCTTTTTATGCTCATCCCAAGTTTTTGAAATGTTTTTCACAGGTCAAGGGAAAGGTGCATGATATGATGATAGTGCCAAGGAAGTGTCAAGAAAGAATCCATGTTTTATTTTAAATATGTTTCCTTTGATGGGAAAAATTAATACTATCTTTTATATAACCACTTTGATTAAATGTGGAATATAATTCATGATTTATGATCGAATTATCTAAAACTCTAAACATTAAAAGATCCTCAATGTGAATTATTCATTTTTTTCAATATTAAGTAAGGTTTAAGTCTGGGGTCTTATAGTTGGTTTCAAAGGTCTGTTTAGATAACATTAGAGGTTAGGGTATTCTCTAATAATAAGTGTCATTACCATAATGGTTGGGATTTCACAAAGAGTCCTAGTTTTAGATAAAGTGAATGAGTAAGTATATCTTAGTGTTTATCATCCTCATTAGTACATGATGAATTTGTGGATATACTCACACTGACATTTCGGTTTTTTCTAAATGGATGGATCTAGCAGGCAATAAATTGACAATTGGTTTGAAGGAAACTGTGGTGGTTCTCTGATAAGAGACTGGATGAAATGGGGGATTCAATGAAGAAACTCGTGGTTGTTCTAAACCAACTATCAAGGAGTCATGATCAACCACTTGAACCTTTCTGTGTTCTGTAATGCATCATGTACGAGATGACCAATCGATGTTGAAGTTCAGGTAATAATTATAAAGGTAACCATTAGAGTTTATATGATCCTTACTTTTGAGGTAATTATGGGTTATTATATGTTATGATGGAAAATGAAAGGAATGAGATAAACATGAGGTTAAAATATGTTATAATTATTTTTGAAGATTTTATCCCGTTTTGGGGAATGTTTTAAGAATTATATAGTTTTGGAAAAAGGACAACACGTAGACCGTGTGACAATCCTTCGCGTCAGACAAAGCTACGGGAATTAAACCCAGAACCAAAGTGTGACTGGTATTTATCGCCTACCACTAGAATATGTGAAGTCCCTGGTTAGTTTGACTAATTCTTTTTAGTTAGATGATTTTATGAATCAAGAGTAAGTTTATTTTGGGTTATCAATGGAAATGATTAACCTATCATGGTGGATATGTGATTAGGTTAATTACTTTTCAATATGAGAACTTAAAATCAACTGATGTTATTTGGAGATAAAAGTTAATTTGTACCTTGGAAGACTATGTAATTAAATCCTTCAAATATTTGGGTTTCAATCTTAGTTTGGTTTATATTGAATAATTTTATGGACAATTGTTTATCTAATGGTCTTCGTTTAACTTTGGGTTTTTTTGGGAAAATTTTGGAGATTAAGAATAGATTTTCTTTTTATAAAGGATTATACTTTTGTGGATTATCTGATCTCATACAAACAATTTTGGTTTTGGTTTTTTTCTAAATAAATGGGAAATATATAGTTTTCTTTTTTGGATTAGGTGATTCTCAAGAAGTTGATTATAGTACTCCTAATGTGATCAAGTCATCCTAAATACTCGTCTTTTGGAGAAAATATGAGTTTGATTAAAGAATCTAGTAAAAGTTGAAAGTCTACATGACAAGTAAGTATGTTTCATTATGATTTTGTTAAGATCAAAAATAAATTATTAAATTAATAGTAACTTAAAACAAAAATGTTTTCTGTTAACTTTTACTACTAGGGAATCGAATACCGTTAAACCCATCACAAGTTTGTGATTTTTTTATGGTTAACTTTCTCCTAGACATGTTTACTATCACTCTCCCTCAGAACATGACACTTTGTTTTTTCCACCATGTCCATGTTTTCCTACATGTAATACCAGTATGGGTTAACTTGGGTGACCTTTGTACTTCTCTTTGTTTATTTTAAAGTCATTGTTTTACTAACTCTTGTTCGGATGTTGGATTTTCAATGAAGTTTCCAAACCCAATTTTAAAATTGTGAGGACGCAATTCCCAAAAGAGGGGAAAGATGTAACACCCTAGGTAAATAAAGAATATGAAATTTTCATATTTATCCATATTTGTGAATAAAATATTAATATTACATTAAAGGGGACGCTATGCTGGATGGCGTACCCAATACGCAACAACGAGTTTCTTGGGAATCTTACATTTCACTCTAATAATAAAATAATATTATTTTAAATGGTATTTAACGCCTAGCCGTTGTAATGGTGGGAATGAACAGAAATAACTACCAAATGATTATATATGTTTGTCAAATATTTTTACTTTTTTCAATAAATTTTAGAGGATTAATAATGCGAATGAATCCAATTTTAAGCCTAAACATTCTAATATTCTTTAAAAGGACGATTATCCCCCTTTTGATGGAGAACCACTTTTAAATCCACTTTTTGACAATTTAATGTGTTATATTTGAAAAAATAAAATTCTTCTTTATAATCGGGACATCAAAATTTACTTTATGTAAATTTTTTGTATTTTCCTGATAAAATTCATTTTGTTAATGAATAGTGAAAAATGTTGTATTTTAATTCAAAACCTCTTATTAATCTATTTTATTTAGATGATTAGATTATCTTTTGAATTGTTTCTAAAGTGAAATTAGAATATATTTTTACCATTTAATCCAATATTGTTCATTGGAATTAATTTCACTTTGAAATTTGACTTAAACTAGTGTCAATCTTTTAATAGATATTGTTTCTTAAAAACACGCTATTTGTTTTGACAGCGGGAATTAATTATTAAATTAATTAATGAAACTTATATGTTTTGAATTTTGTAAAATAGACATAATTTTTGAATTCGTAATATCAAATATAGCTTAGGGTAATGTTTTTGTATTTTTCTGAAAAACATCAATTTTTGATGAATAGTGAAACCACTAAGTGGTAGTTTAAAAACTGTTTTTTCATTTAAATGAAACTTTTCCACTTCTGTGGTTTGAATTTCAAAAATACGACATGAATGTCTGTCACTAGGATGTAAAATGTGGTTCAATGGGATTAAAATAATTTTTTGTTGAATAGTAACTCTTATGTTTTTAATCGTGATTAGAGATAATTAGTGTAATTTAAGGTAAAGATAATGTTATAATAATATTAAATGACCTTGAAAAGTATTATAACCTTATTAGTTGATTCATGTCCGACCAAGAAAATTCATGGGTCAACTTGGGGTCCCCATGGAGCAACATTGGTTGGAAAATAACATTAATAAGTTTTTATTTAAAGTTAAAATTAAAATGTCACAAACATGTGTTGTTTTACTAAAACATTTTTTACATTGGTTTATATAAATAATATTTTTGACTACAAATATTAATTAGAAATATAAAACGAATTCCTATATCATGATATTTGTTTTATAATTTTTAGACATTAAATAAATTAATTTATTTATGACACCGTGATGATACAGTGACTACCTCATAAATGAACGATTTAAATAAAATGAGATGATAGGGTGAAATATAAGTCTTAAACTTGTCACAATCCTATTGTATGGGTGTATTTAGAAACCTTATCACCATATCCTTGAAATATATCCATTTTCGACCATTAAAATCAGAGAATAATCTTATAATAAAGTAATATTGTATAACTTTCCAAGAGTGCCCCTCCTCTCCTCTTATAAAAGGCCCCCACCTCTACCACCTTACAGACACCTCTCAAGCCTTTTTCTCAGCCAATACCTGCCCATTTCATCTCTCCACATCCCTTTATTCATCATTGAAGCCTCACATTGGGCATAATCCTTTCCAAGGAAGCCTTTGAGCTCAAATCAAAGAGAGTTACCTGATTTAAAGGTAATGTCTTCCCTTGTGTTCTTTTGTTTTATTTTGCTTCTCCAAACCCCTAAATCATTTTTATTACTTTTTTTTGTAAAAAAACCAGTATCTTAAATATAATAGTATTTATTTATAAGAATTATTCGAGCTGCACTTTCACACACCTCGGTCTAATGGTTGAATAACATACTGTTTCTATGGATGGTGAATTACGGCCTCATGAAACGATGATTGTTCAATATTCTTTTAACACCTTCAAATGTGGACATTAAGATGTTACTATATTTATATATGATATATAATATGTTTATGTTTTCCTTAATCTTCATTATTTTTCATTTATGGCATACCTTTATGGTTTCCATTATGGGTAAACGTGATATCTTCATTTTAGGAAGTGGGGTCTACCGCCCCCTCAAAGTGATTTGATTCGTTAATGCCATATATGGGGCGTATAAATGATGTAATTACGGACATTACATATTATATCCTACTTGAATTATAATATACCTTTATATCATTATTATTTCATTCCATTTAATACAAAAAAAAAAGAAATGAAAGTAGTGTTCATGCGTACGTACGGCTTACCGTGTCCATGAACGGTACATTTCATTTCTTATCTCCAAATGTTATGTACTATTATAATTACATATATATAATGGATATATATTTAATATATTAAATATAAATTATTTATATCTTTCTGGAATTATAATATATATATATCTTATTTCTTTTTAATTCAATTAATATGACAAAAAAATGAAAGTAGCGTTCATGCGTACGTACGGCCTACCGTCTCCATGAACGGTGATTTTAATTTTTTATCTCCAAATGATATGGAATAGTATAAAATGAATATATAATTTATATATATGATATTTAAAGCATCAATACTATTCTCTATATGATGTACCTATAACTACATGGAAAATTCTTTTCCAACAAGTTCAATTTTTACTCATGTACTGAACATCGACAAAAACATCAGATATGAACTCACTTTATTAACCAATTATTATAACATTATAATATGTGATATTAACTGAATAATAATCATTAAAAGAGTTCCTTAAGAAATTATAAATTGACCAAATTTTATTATTCAGGAGAATAAAGAACGATCGAGTCATGTCAGACACGAGGTAAGGGATCCTACCCCTCTCTTTATTTTTATGTACACTCTTTTATGTCATTCCTTTTAAGATCATATTTCTTATGATTGGGATGTTAAATTATATTAATATTACTATAATTTTTATTTTAATATGATTAGAGACCCTATTTTCTCCCATCAATCCATTTTGGACGTTTTGATTGGCGCCGTTAGGCTGCCGAATTTTCATAAGAGATCCAACCTCTCTCTTTCTTTTTTAAGTACTCTCCTTTATGTCAATTCTTTTAAACTCCTCTTTGTTATGTTGGGGGATGTTATTTTATATTCATATTGATGTAAATTTTATTTTAATATGATGATAGACAATATTTGATCTCATCAATCCATTTTTGGAAGTTTTAAGTGGCGATTTTAGGCTGCCGAGTTTTCATAAGGGATTTTTCATCTCACTTTTATTCCCGTGAAATTGATGCTACATTTTCCACCATTTCCATTGAGTGGTATATGTACTGCCCATTATTCTACTTTTTGTGTAATATACTTTCGTTTATGAGTATTGACATCAATTTTTTATTGTCCTTATTTCATGGGGTGTATGTTTTGAAAGATACCCAAGTCGGTAAGGGAACCTTTCGCGCTCCTCTTTTTAAAAGACTTCTTTTTTTGGGTCTTTTAATTTACATATTTCAATGTTGGGATATTTTCTTCTATATTCTTATTGAAGTAAATTTAATTTACAAGTGATTAGATACCCTTTTATCTCTCATCAACTCGTTTTCTGAATTTTGAAGTGACGCCGTTAGGCTGTCGAATTTTTGCAAGGGAACTTCTTAACCCAATTTTGATTATTTTGGATAAACTTGCACTCCTTGAATATGTCGTTCTATGAATATGTGTGAATAACCTCTTATTATTTTACACTTAATATCCACTTATATTTGGTGTATTCATTTTTCACACATAATTGTGTAATTGATTTATCCTTAATCCAAGGATACCAACTTTGTATGGGACTTCGTCTCAATCACCTTTCATTGAGGAATATTTTGTTTGATAAACAACTTTCTTTTATACGGTGTATAAACCCATTTGACATTTACATTTATTCAAAAGGAATCTTTTTTATAATAAGTGTTTACTAAATGATAAAAGGGAATGTTTTTTGTCGTACGTATGCGGCGACAACGACTTCTCCGCCGCCGTGACCATTATTTGAGTTTCGGCTTCCTCAACAAGCCATAACTTTTTTTTAAATGAAAAATAAATACCATGTTTTACTTTTCATTTATTTTGGTATTGAAAATGGTTTTCATAATGTTTTTGTTATATCAATGTGTTGTATTGATATCTTTTGATAGAAATGTGGAAATGTTATGTTTCCTTTAAGCATGTTTTATATGATACGATTATTTTATGGTTCTTGGAAATTGTTATGAAGACAGGTGGTTCCATGATAAAATAAGGGTGGGTGAGCCCGATATAGCTCTCCAATTCATTGGGTAACGTGAAGGAGTTAAACGTTAAGGTTTCTCCAAAGATATTTAGGGAATATACTGTGATGGGTTTTCCAAACGTAACCAAGAGGGTTACTCCTTACATAATAATGTTTTGAATGCCTCAAGTTACCCTTATGCCTTATGATTTCTATGATTTATTCATGATTTGATGAGGTATGTTAAAATTCTTATGTTTTATCAGTAAAGTGTGATTTCATACATGGACTAATGTTCTCTTTTCATACTTTTATATCCCTTAATGAGTTTTTTATGCTCACCCCACGTTTTTGAAATGTTTTTCACAGGTCAAGGGAAAGGTGCATGATATGATGATAGTGCCAAGGATGTGTCAAGAAAGAATCCATGTTTTATTTTAAATATGTTTCCATTGATGGGAAAAATGAATATTATATTTTATGTAACCACGTCGTTTAAATGTGGAATGTAATTCATGATTTATGATCTAATTATCTAAAACTCTAAACTTGAAAAGATCCTCAATGTTAATTATTCATTTAATTCAATATTAAGTAAGGTTTAAGGATAGGGCCTTATAGATAAAATAGTTATAAGAAGAACTAATATAAGGGATTTGAATTTAATTGATTCTTAAAGAAACAATATTCCTTTTTTCCATGTTATACATGATGTGATTTATTTAACTTATTAAATTTGAATTTTTATATGAGTGATTAAAATCATTTAATATATATGAATATGAATTTCTATTTGAATTGGAAGGACTCACGGAATTTGATGGTATGAAATGATAATGGAATTGAATGATGGATTTTTTCATAGGATTACATGGATGTTCTAAACCATAGGTCATGAGAGCAGTAGTGGACGTCTTGGATGAGACAGATCCTTGGGTCTTGATTCTGTGGGAGACCATTGGCCTTGATACCCCTTAGATTCATCATGCTTAATCTTGCGGTAGACATGGTCTGTTAACATGCTCCTAGGATCGGGATCCATGTCAAGCTGAGTTTCTATCAAGATGCTCCTAGGAGTCGATGATGATGCCTTGGTCCAATCTACCTTGGATCTGGCCTGAGGGGGGTTTACACTTCTATTATATGGTTCGTTCATTGAAATTGTAAAAATCATGATTATACTACATGGAATTGTTTGATATGATAATAAATTTGTACAACAAATATGAGGTTGGTATGAGAACTGAATATAGGTATTGTATGTGGTGTTTGTTTCAATTGTGCATTCAATTTGCCTTGTTTTAAAAATGTGACCCTTTTTTTACAAGAATACTTTCTACGATTAAAATTATCTACTTAAAATTATTACTTTTTAAAGTGGTACTTTACTTGTGTTACCATCATATCTATTATATACTTTTCACACTAATTATCTACTATTTCACATACTAGATTTCTATATACATCGTTTTTGGTAGCCTACTGGTGATATTTAAAAACCTAATCATGAAGAGAACATATTCATAATAGATTAATGAATTTTTTCTTTTTTTTAGTATATCATTAAGCTAATATATAAGGAATACATATATAAGGAGATGAGGGTTCTTGAATTGATTATTCCTAGATAATTGTTATGGACTCACATTATGGAATTGGATTTCAATCATGAAAATTTATATATATTAATTATGATGATCATTGTGTTGATCATAAAATAAATTAAAGAAAAGTGTTGATGGTGAATGAAAATTTTCAACAAAAATGGTAACACCATGAAAATTTTTATCTTCATGAAGTGAAGAAGAATAATTAATGAAGATCACTATGAAAAATTTATGTATATAAATAACATAAAGAAGAAAAAAAATATTATGATTATTTAACTAATCATAAAGCTCATGGAATTTTTTCAATAGTGACACACTATTTCTAACATGTAATATTATTTTTGCGTGAGAAAATATTCATATTCATGTGGATTTCATTTGAATTCCATGTAATATCCCCATATTTTTCATGAGGTATTTATTATGGGTTTTCATGTCGAATGAATTTGTACAATTTCAGGTTCCATGTGGGATCATACAAATCTCATTGGAATTATTGAAATCAATTAACTATGGATTTTTGAAAATTTTATGAAATGTTTATAATGTTGAGCTTGAAAATGAGTTTTTTATTTATAGGAGGATTCATGGTTTGCGTATAAAAATCTAACAGGTTTCTAAACATCAATAAGTTTATGCCACAGTATGCTATGTGAATTAGATCCTTTGTTATATTCATGTGATAAGAGTATAAATAATTTATCATACATTTAAGGTATATTCATGGAAAAATATATGAGGTTTTATAGAACACAATTTATATTCCCATAAACATTACACTAAACATTAAGAAAGTGAAGATACAATATGCTATTTGACATATATTCTATGCTATATTCATGTGATGTGAATATAAAAAGTTTAGAATACTATTTGAAGTATATTCAGTGGAAAAAAAATGAAGTTTGATAGAATACAATTGAGAAGCCCATGTAATGTATGATAAAAATCAACAAAGTGATGCCACAATATGCTATTTTACATCGATTCTATGCAATATTCCTGAGATGTGGATTGAAAATTTTTAGCATACTATATGTCCAATATATAGTTGATATTCTTACAATATAATAATTTCTTCTCTAAAATACTATATAACTATGTGAATGAATAATTATTTTCAAATTATGTTCTTTGAAGTTTTTAATTCATTGAGAACATTGAATAAATACGTAGTGTTGGTCTATTATGGGTTTCCGTGTAGTTTGTGGATGATGATTTTTTCATGGATGATGAGTATCTTTTTGTGTGATTTCCATTGAGGAGATCCATGATGATAGTTTATATAAGTGGATAAACCAGATTAAACTATACTTTTCATGATCGCATAATCTTCATGGGATTAATGGTTTGATAACCTGTATTTGATGGCTATAAATACAAGGCGAAATATCTCTCTAAAGGTAATTAATAATTTGAGAGAAGTGTTCATTTTGTTTTGAAGATCTTATTATACTCCATTTGGATTCAACAAAGCAATTTGTTCTTTTAGAAAAGGATAAAATGGTATGTGAGGTTCAATATTAAGAGTTCCGCTATGCTTAGGGTATTTATTCACTATGTGGTAAACTACTATGCTATTTTTTTGTTGGTGATGTTCAATGTAGACATAAAAAATAATTTAAATCATATTCAAGAATCAGTATGCTAATAATAAATAATGTTAACCAATAGCACATGACATTCCTTATATGTTGTGCTACGATCATTTCCTGATCAGATGATCAATTTATCAAACTATTGGAAGAATATTTTATGAATAGAAAATTGAAGTGGTATACAATGCAAGAACCAATTTTCTAAGAATAAATAAATTCATCTAATACTACGTGACATATCGTTTATGCTATTAAATGACCATTTCATGATCATATGAAAAAATTGGAAAATTATTTTAAGAATATATAGGTAATAGGAAAGTGAAGAGTTATATGATGAAAGCATTGGTTTAGTAAGGATCAATGATGTGGACCAACAATAGGCTACATTTCATACCTGTTATGCTATGATCATTTCCGGATCATTGGAAAAATTTAGCATACAGTCCGATCAGTATACATAGAATAAACAATTGATGTGAAATATGATCATAACATCAATATTATATGCATCAAAGAAGTTAAAAATATTATGATACCTATCATACATCCTATGCTATGATAATTTCATGATCATTGGAACAATTTAGTATACTCTTTGATCTGTATACAAGGAATGAAAAACCGATGTGTAATATGGTCAGAGAATCAGTATTCTAAGAATAAAATAAGTGGAAAAAAAATAAACCACATATCATACATTCAATTTTATGATAATTTCTTGTGTTAGAGGTCTATTTAGTATACTCTTTGAATTTTACAAAGTGGATAAGAAAATGGGAAGTCCACAAAATACCCATGATTGCGTGATGTATTTTAGTGGAGATTCAGGGGATAGATTATTCTATGTTGTGCACGTAACTATATATAAATATATATAACTCCAGTAGTATCATTATGTCATATATTACATACTTATTAATAATATATATTTTTATAATCATCGATTAATGGTGAACATGGAAACGAATCTTATCACGTTCATAGAGACGGTAATCTGTACGTACACACAAGTGGCAATATCATTCTTTTGATAATAAAATCATATATAATTTTATGGTATATCATAAATATGGAATCATTATCATGTTATATTTATTATTTACATTAGTTTACTCAATATTATTCACAACCAAATGATTAAGTGTATGAATGAAAAACATCACCACGACGTGGACACGGTAAGTCGTACGTACGCACGTATGGTGACTTTTTCATTTATAGGATGGATAGAATAATGAATATGGATGTACCATATTTTTAATAACATCACATTATAAATAATAAACTGGAGTTTTCATTTTGGAATAGAAACAACAAATAAAGAGGAAGTGGATAAAGAAAGAATTTGAAAGAGGGTGGTGAATTTATTACCTCTTCTCCGGGTTCTTCTTTTGGATTTGATCAAAAGGGCTCCATAGGTTGGATTTATAACTAATGTAAGGCCTATATAATGAAATTAGGGATGTTGGGAGGATATTTGGTCGGGGTTTGTATGAGAAAATTCCTTTAGAAGTTCGATACATGGGTAAGAAGTGAGGGCTTTTTAAAAGGGAGGAGAGGGGATCTTTAGGAATGATTGAAATATTTATTTTATTATAACCTCATATTCGGTTTCCAAAGGTCAAAAATTCATTAATAACAAATCTAAGATGACTCTAGGTCGTAATAAAATAATACAATAATAATTGGACAGGTTTTTGATATTGTTTTAATGTTTATAATTTTATTTATTTAAATCATTTATTAATGAGGAAAATATTTCATCATTATTGTGTCAAAAATAATTTAATTTATTTGATGTCCAAAAATTTGAAAACAAATACCGTGATGTATAAAATACTTTTATCTTTCAAACTAATAATTATAGTTCAAATGATAACTTATATTACCCCATGTAAAAAATTATTTACTAAAAGTTATTTGTGTTTTTCATTTTTTTTCTTTACGTTAAATTCATTAATATAAAATGTCATTTTTACTCTCATGTGGATCTATGAGGTCCCAAATCCAACCCAAATATTCCCATTGTCGGATATGTATAATCCAATAGGATTAGGACACATGTTATGTTAATTTAATATTATTATAATATTATATTTTACCCTTATTTTTTATATTTATCCTTTAATCGTGGTAAATATAATATTTACCGAAGTAATTATTCAAAATGACTAAAAATAAAAGTTACCAATTTTCTGAATTTGTACCTCCGGATTCTAAATATGAAATCCATTTTTCTAAATTCAAAACATAGAATTTTCTGAAATTTATTTAAAATTAATTCCCGCTGTCAAAACAAAAAGAGTATTTTTAAGAAATAATAACTATCAAAAAATTGACATTTTTTATGTTCAGTTTAAAACTGAAATTAAATAAAATGACCAAAATTTGATTAAATTTTAAAAATATAATCTAATTATACTTTAAAATCACTAAAATTTATAATTTAACACTACAAATTATTTTGATTAAAAAAGTAGTTTTCAGTTAAAATTTAGTAATTATCAGTATTCACCCAAATATGAATGTTATCAGAAAGACACCATAATTTTATCAAAACTAAATTTTTATGTAACAATTCTAAAGAAGTTTATTTTGTAAAATTAAATATATAAAATTGTCAAACATTTTATTTAAAAAGGGTTCACCATTAAAAGGCGGTAAAATTTCATTTTTTTAAAAATACT
Source organism: Viscum album (assembly GCA_963277665.1). Lineage (NCBI taxonomy): Eukaryota > Viridiplantae > Streptophyta > Magnoliopsida > Santalales > Viscaceae > Viscum > Viscum album. The sequence continues at coordinate 829,030,678 of OY728162.1, forward strand.
TATTTTATCTGAAAAAAATGAATTTGTTCTTATATTATGTCTATGAAACTCATTATATGGATTCTAAAATTATATGTATTATAAAATATTCAAAATTCAGTAAATACTATTCATAACCTCTTTTGAACGGCTAGTTTGGTAAGTCATTGGGCGCTTGAAATCAATGTTGTGTGTAGTGGAAGTTATTGAATTACATTGAATAAACAATGCACTATGAAATATAGGGGGTTTACATTCTATCCTTATTAAATAAATATCATCCTCACAATAAGAAATTGTTACTCAAAAATAAATGTTCAAAAATAGAAAAATACTATTGTGGGCAACCCACATTGGAAAAAAGGATTAATGGGGCTCTATTTTAAAATAAAGAAAGGTAAGTATGAGGGTTACTGGAAATAACACATACTAGGGTTACATGTAGGAAAATATGGATATGGAAGAGAAAACTAACCATCATGTTCTGATGGAGTGTAAAAGATAATATTATTAGGGGAAAGTAAATTATCTGAAAACTACAACTTATGATGGGTTGAATGGTATTTGATTCACCAGTAGGAGAAGTTAACGAAAAACGTTTTTGTTTTATGTTCCTCTTCATAATGATGAGGAATTTATTTATGTGATTGACTATGAACATAAACATATATACATACTTTTTTATTATAGATTCATCCTTTAATAAATTTCTACCACTAACTCGAATTTTCTCTAAAGGATAATTGAATTCAAAAAAATATTCAATTTATCGTAATCGTACAAGGTTCCAAAAAAATATATCTATAATTAATCAATGAGACCTTTTAAAAATATAGATTATAAAAACCAGGACATCACGTAGGCCAGTGGTAGGTGACACACCATTGTCACCCTTCGGTTGTGGGTTCAAGTCTCACAGCCTTGACAGATGCGACCATTTGTCGCCCGACCTATTGGTTCTCACTTTTATAACAATCAAAACATAATCTTAATAAATTATTTTACCTTAACAATGGTATCCAATTTATAACTTAATCCATTCCAACCTTTAGAGTTTATCCAAAACACTTCGTTCAAAACATATAGTCCAAAATTTATAATGATGTAAAACAAAATGAATATCATTTTTTTCACATAATAACAATTGAATAACTTCATCATGTATTCTTTTAAAACATGGTAACACCCTGAATTACCATAAAACCAAATTGATTACATTAATTCTCCCATATTCCTTGTATAATAGTAGATATATTCCTTATATCTAACAATTTTTAATACTCCAACAATGATGAAATAAGCAAACCATTAATCAGTTCCAAGATAGTCAAGAATGTCCAATATAATATATTCAAATCAACCATCTATTTTTTCAAAATTACTACCTCAGTATCAGGACCATATTAAGTATTCTCTTTTCTCCAACCATGTATTTTCCAAAAATATTAACTTATTATTGAGTCACTTTTCATAGAACCATATAATCTCAAATCAATAATTTAATAGCACTTTGGTACAATTCTTATTTATTTATATAATTCATATAATTGGTATATCATTGATAAAACACTTAAATAACATAATTCTTTAATAACAATATAAGAACACTATTCATTCATCTTCATCTTTTGTGATATCATTACTTGATTATTATCTAATATCATCATTTTGGTACTCTGATGACAGGGACATTGATTCATGTAGTGTCCCAACTCCTTAGAGATGAAGCATTGCACCATTGAAAACTTTTTCTTATTCATGTAGTCACATACATATTATTCTTTTTCTCCACACTCATAACAAACTCACATTCCCTTAAAGCATTTACCAGGGTGATTATTTACACAATTATCCCATAGGAAAAATACATCTTTCCCATCTTCCATTTCTCCATCTTTCTCTCTAACATCCTTTTCTTCTCTAGAGTCCCTTTAAATCCCTAGGACTAAGAAAATTCTTTACATATATTATTAACACACAATACTATTTTTTCATATGATGAGAATACGTGGGATAATATTTCCCTTCTAATTTTTGGCTTAAGACCACGAAAGATGTGATCCTTCTTAATCATTCGATCCTGAGTATTGCTGGAATTCTCATTCCTTCTACTAGGTTCCACTTCTAAACAATGGAATACACTAGGATAGTTTGTGAATCTCAATGCATAATTCCAAAATTGTAAAATATCTAACATAAATGGAATGTATTATGCATATAATCTATATTCATAAAAAGTTTTCCTTGAGAAATTATTTACACCTAAATCCTTCATAATTGCTTGAAATGAAAATGTGAATTATCCTAGTAATATCCCCATGGGAGTTTCATAACCAAGAGTACAGAAAGGCCTGTTGTCGTTCACCATTTCCTATTCAAGTCTAGCTCAAAGCCGTGTTTTCAAGTTTTACCCCTATATACATCTGTTCTATAGAAACCTTTACCTTCTCGTATCCAGGCAGGGATGTAGTGCTTTGAAAACTCACAAAATCTATAAATAACCAAAATTCTAGAATGTTCTTGTATACTAATCCTCAAAGTCTATCTTAGGGTAGTGTGCTCTAATCAGTGATTATCTAAACATAGTTTCTAAGGTTTGTACTAAACTTCTCTAATACCAACTGTAATGCCTGGACCCCAGTTACCCAAATTCGGTGCATTATTTTAATATATTGGCATGATTGCAAGCAATCAAGTCCCAAAGGACCGATCAGTTTAGCAATCTTGTAAAATAGATTACATACATGAACATTACATTACACATTCTAACATACACCGCAGCATAAATAATCCTTTGAGAATGACATTTTTCCCTTTACCTTAACCCTAAATAACAATCATAATACACTTCCTGGAATAACATGGAATATAAAACATAAGAAAGTGGTGATCTTGATGGCTCAGTAAGGGTAAATAATTTAGCATAAGCTATACACATTTAAGGAAAGATGTGTAATAAAAACAACAGCATTTCAAACATAACGTGAACATAATGTAGAAAAAATAAATCAAACATTAACATATAATCATGCACATGGATATTCATCTAGTATAATAATCACATGTAATTACTAATTAAATAATTATGGAATGCATAATTCTATACTTTCATAACCACATAGTCCAGGCCTCATGCTAGGACTACAAATAAATTTTTTTTTCCAAAACCTTGTTCCAATGCACTAGATTGTCTATGGAGTCCTACTGATGCATCGATGATCTATAGCGTGCTCTACCCATCACTTACTAAGTCCAATGCATTCCTCATATGAAAAGGTTGAAATATAACATAAACATTTGTATTAAAACTAGCATACAAAATGTCAATACTTTAACCATAAACCATGTATGGTATAAAAATAGCACATCCATAGTCAAACATATCCTAACTCATTAAATACAATATTGAATATTTTATTACAATAAATCAACCCTAATAAAGAATAATATATAGTAAATATTGTTGACATAGATAAAAATGATCAGTAAAATTCTATGAGAGAAATATCACTTTTTCATGAAATCATTTTAAAGTCACGCTATTTAGAAAGTAAGACATTTAAAATATAGTTTTGAATCAATGTATCCCATACCACTTTGAAACTTTTTAATGGAATTAACATTTTAAAACATTCATGTCCATATAAATAAATCCTTAAAACTATTTTGAAAACACGGACATTAGTGAGAATGGTTTAGAAGAATAAATCTTTAAAACACTAATAATGAAGATCTAGTTAATTAAATCCTCCCATAATACCTTAAATGATTCCTTTTGAGAAAATTGTTATGAAATATTTTTATCAATGATAAGTATGTCCCATAAAATACTTACACATAATCAATCTCGAATAATAATGTGATTGAGGAATTAACCCTTACAGATTTGCTAACATGTGAAACATACACACAATGAAAAAAGGGTCATAAAATTAAAATGTAAATACCCTTAAGTTAAAGTATATTACACAAATAATACAATCATGGGTATTAAATACACCACCCAAATTGAAAATAGTGGCAATTATAGAATGGATGTCAGAGAAATAAAAAGTGAGATGAAAACCCCTTACCTTGCACATTCCTTTGGTCGATGGAACTTTTAACCTCTTGTATAATGACCGTTGTATGTTATTAAATTATAATAGAAACATATTCATATTTATTATATAATACATGATTCATATATGACATTATAGTACCAATTTATTAATTATTTTCATGTTAAATTTAACGTTTCGGGTATTAATCACTTTCTTTATCGTACGTGTTTTTACTTGTTAATTTTGATCGCATCATTTAGATAATGATTTAAATACATACAAAATATAAACCTTGATTTATATATCATATATATTTAGAATATAAATATTTATAATATATAGATATATGAAATGGAAAACATCATTTATGGGGATGGTAGGCCATACCTACGCATAAATGATGTTTCTGTTTTCATATCGTATTGAATAGAAGTATGTGAATAAGATATATGTAAGTACATAAATACTTACATAAATAAATAAATATATATATATATAGTAGGATCATTATTTCATATATTACATACTTATTAATAATATATATTTTTATAATCATCGATGAATGGTGAATGTGGAAATGAATCTCATCGCGTTCGTGGAGACGGTAATCCATATGTACGCACGAGTGAAAATATCATTATCTTTATATTAAAATCATATATAATTGGATGGTACATCATATATACAGAATAATTATCATGTTATATTTATTATCTAAATTTTTTATACTTATTCTTATACCCATCTAAATGATGAAGTGTTTGAATAACAAACATCACCACAACGTGGAGACGGTAAGCCGTACGTACACACGTATGGTGACTTTTTCTTTTATAGGATGGGTAGAATAATGAATATGGTTTTAAAATATTTATAATAACATAAAAATATATATAATATATTGGATATATAATGTTATAATGGAAACAAAAAACAAAGAGGAAGTCGAAGAAGACTGAACATGAAAGAGGGTGGTGAAATTATTACCTCCTCTTCGGGTTATTCCTTTTGATTTGATCAAATGGTCTCTTTAGGATGGATTTTTGACTAAAGTGAGGCCTATAGAATTAATTGAAGGATGTTGGGAGGATATTTGGGTGGGGGTTGTATGATCCAAAGGCTTGAGAAATGTGAGACATGTCTAGGAAGTGATGGCTTTTTATATGGGAGAGGGGCTCTTTAAGAATGTTTGAAATAATTATTTTATTAAAAACTCATATTCTATTTCAAAAGGTAAATTATTCATTAATTACAATGTTAAAATGAATCAGGGTTTAAATAGAATTATCCAATAAGAATTGGATAGGTTTATCATATTATTTTAATATTTATAATCTTATTTATTTAAATCATTAATTAGTGGGGTAAATATTGCATCATAATTATGTATTAAATAATTTAATTTATTTGATATCCAAAAATTATAAATAAAATACCATGATGTTGTAAATATTATTATCTTTCCAAATAATAGTTATAGTCAAAATGATAAATTATATAAATTCATGTAATTTTTTTTTACTAAATGATATTTTTTATGTCATTTTTGTCTTTACATTAAATTAATTAATATAAAATGGCATTATTACTCTCATTTGGCTCTATGGCGTCCCTAATTCCACCCAAGGATGACCAGGGTCGGATATGTATCAGCCAATAGGATTAGGACGCATGTTAGGGTAATTTAATATATTATAATATTATATTTTACCCTTATTTATTATATGTACTCTTTAATCATGGTAAATAGCATATTTACCGATGTAATTATTCAAAATGTATAAAAATATAAGTTACATATTTACAAAATTTGGACCTCCTGATTCTAAATATGAAATAAAATTTTCTAAATTAAAAACACAGAAGTGGAAGAAATTAATTTAAAATTAATTCCCGCTGTCAAAACAGAAAGCGTGTTTTTAAGAAATAATAACTATAAAAAGATTGACACTCGTTTATGTTCAGTTTAAATGTTAAATTACATCCAATGACCAATGTTCGATTAAATTGTAAAAATATAATCTAATTATACTTTAAACCCAATCAAATTTATAATTTAACGCTGTTAATTATTTTGATTATAAAATATGTTTTCAGTTAAAATTTATAAATTTTCACTTTTCACCCAAATATGAAAGTTATCAGAAAAACACAAAAAATTTATCGAAACTAAATTTTTATGTAACCATTTTAAGAAATAAGTTTATTTTTTCAAATTGAATATATAAAATTGTCAAACATTGGATTTAAAAATGGTTCTCCATTAAAATATGGTAAAATTGTTTTTTTTTGAAAAATAGTTCTTATATACAAAAAAATAAATTTGTTCTTATATTATGTATAATAAACTCATAATATGGATTCTAAAATTATAAGTATTGTATAAAAAACTTGTATTTAGTTAATACTATTTATAACCACTTTTGAATGGCTAGTTTGGTAAGTCGTGCGCTTGAACTCGGTGTTGTGTGTAGTGCAAGTTATTGAATTACATTGAAAAAAAATTACTTACTATGAAATATTGGGGTGTTACAAATTTCAACTATAATATGGTGAGATTATACATGAAATGTGTAGTTATTTAAAATGGTTTAAAGACGTAGTGATAAAATAGATGAAATGACACCATGATTGTTTAATTAATCATCTCTTTATTGAATTGAGATATACTAAAAAAATATTCACATTAATCTTCGTAATCTGAATTAAATTGTTTATTTACCTAACAATATTTGATAAGAGTTTTATAGTTATGGTATATGGTATAATTTTTTACTTCAATAAACATTAATTTCAAATTGGAACTATAAGTGAATTGAGGGTTTTAGGTGATTAACTAATGAAATAAATTTGATGTTGACATATTGGGAGATCTTAATAAATATCAATTAGTGGTTAGTTTAATGAATGATAATATTGATTTTTAATATGACTATTTAGGGTTTGATATAGAGATATGTTATTCTGTTCCAGATATAAAGGTTTTGAAAAGTAAGACAATACCTAGTTTTTTCAATTGTTATGTTTTGTTGTTATCTATTATAATTTCTCAAATAATTAGATGTTAATAGATTAAATGTTATAAGGTGAAATTAATTGAATTCATTCTTTAATTTGGGGATACTGATTCTATTTTCTATAGATAAATAGAAAAATAATGTGTAGAAAGTCTCTCACCATCAGATAATGGAATTATGAAATTATGGAAAACGTAATTTGGATCGAATTATTATGTTGTTTTAGAATTGTTTTTATTGGTGTATTAATAACATATTTCCTTGTATATGAGAGGATAAGTATGTTATGAATTATTTTTGGATTAGTGATCCATTATTTTCCTTTCATATACGAAACAAAACTGTTGTATTAATACAAGTGTGCAACACTACAACCTTATTTCTTCTATTATTTTATTTACTTTATTTATTTTTGAGTCTCTATTGTTTCTCTCTCCCTCTAAGAAAAAATACATTTATGTGTTAAATTTTTGAAAGTGTGGTTTATTTTTCACAGTTTTACAGATAATTATTACTAATATTAAAGCAATCATGTGACATGACTATATATTTTTGAAGATACAATTACATGGTTGGAATATAATTAGTCTCACCGTGAACCATTCTCTAGGTACACTAGTGGGGCATTCATGGTTTAGTCAATCGTTTGTCCACAACATGTGATATCCTCAAGTTTTAATTTTTATAAATCTCTATTCTACCACCACTTAAATTAAATACTCGCTGACACACCTCATTAGCTTATTAACATTATTAACAACACAGGGATCGTTAGTCATTCTTGTTTCCCTACTTTCCTCTCTTTACCATGGAAATTCCAGGGGGTTTCTTGCTTTGAGTCTCTATCATCAAATTATGACCTTATTTATCTTTAATTTCCTCCTCATTCCCTATTTCTTCATGTTTCATATGCTCCCCCTTGTGGTGTTTCTATTTTGATCAGTGTTAATCAAAAGGGTTTTTTTATTGGTTACTTTTAGTACCTAGGGATTATGAGTCACTCTATGAATCATTTTCTATCAAAATTCATCAAGGAATATGAGTTTATCTTTATTAAGGTAGGTTTTCTCAATTAAATAAGTCTTTAAAATATTTGAACCAAGATTTATTGGTTTTAACCCATATTAGAAATGACTAGTGATGAGTAAAATATATGATTATAAAAATTTTGAAAATGGAAACCAGATTTCACTTGGTTTCAATGGAATGACAAGGAACATTTATTTAAAATATGTGATTTTAATATCTTTATCAATGACTTCTCATACATTTTTTAAAAATTCCGCTATAAATTTTATTAATAGATTTCATATTATAAAAGGTTTTATAGTTCTTTGAAATAATTTTTAAAAGAAACACATGGTTTTGACATTGTTATTATACATTAATGAATGTGGGTAGTTTTTTTTGTATATATTTCATGTTAGTTTTTTGTTTGGTTTTCAAATATTTTTTTAACAAACTAGTTTCCCAAATAATATTAGAAGGTCCAATTGGAACTTTCCTAAATTATTTTAATGATCAACATTAATAATTCCCCTATTTATATTTTAAAATTTGTTAAATATTATATATTTATTTCCTTAAAGTTTATATTTTATTATTGATTATTATTGAAAATGAAAGAGAGGGGTTGTTTATGTGAATGGTGTTCTGAGGAGAAAGGGAGTTTATTATTCATGTTTTTGTTCTTTTGTAATGACTGGCATTCTCACCTATATTTTTATGTCAAAATAAGAAATGGGTTTTCAGGAGACACCTCTAGGTAAGCATGCTATACTAATTCAAGATCACGATCTGCGTAATAACCTTGAGATATGATTTTCTCTACTTTTATTATTTTATCCCTCAATTAGGATAGGAAGAGAAATGTTGTGTTATATCAAAGGTTGGTGTTATCCATAAGTAGTCATATTTACTATTTTTATTATAATGTCATATTTTATCCCCTATGATCCTAGGTTCCAAAGAAATTTTTTTCTTTTGATGCTGATTTGTGTGTTTTTATTATACCCCTAATATTCATTTTTTTCTAAAATTCCACTATAAATTTTTAAACCATATATTAAACAGATTTGATTTCATTAAAACATGATACTTTAAAGTGAATTTATTGTCATTTATTATATTAAAATATTCATAGATTAAGTAAAAAAAATTATGAAATTGTTGCATTTAATAAAATGGAATTGAGTGTTTTATAAAATATCATATACTTGCTTCTTTTTTTCTTATGCCTGACTACCAAAAAATTATTTTATAAATGAATTTTCAGAATTGATTGAAATGGTTTTCCATTTTAATAATTATTCATAGGGTGTGAAGAGGATTCTTATTGGGACTCCATTCTCACACCTATTGAAATTTTATGTTCTTTTTTAGGTCTTGATTTCTCAAGGAGTATGCATGGGTTTTGGTTGGATAATTACTCAGAGAATAACTTAGAGGAATGTTTGTTAATTGTTTATTTAGTTTCTATTGTTTCATCAGAGAAATTAGTCATCCCTATTTTATTTACATTCTCTTATGGGTTGTTTTATGCTTTTGGTGTTATAGATGTTCAATAAATGGGGTTTTTATTTCAAGTTTGTTGGATGAAATGGTGATTTTTTGTTTGTGATTTATTTTTTGTTTATTCTCGTTAATTTTATTCTACATGATAATTCAATGTATAGACAAATCATTCTAGAATTTTGAGTTAATTTTACGCTATTATTCTCTGTTATTTTATTGAATAAATCAACCCCAATGACTTTATTTTCAAATTTAATAGTTTTTTTTCATGTTACGTGGATCATGAACACCCCCTTTAGCCTTTCCATGGGATGGTTTGGGTGTCAAAAATATGAGGAATTCATGATGGTTCATAACAAAATAGTCTAGATCATAGGTTCTTATGTGGGACTAGGTTCTTGTATCACCCTTTATTGTTTGGTGGTGTCTTTTAGATTATAGATAAGACTATTGTAAAACCATATATAATTAAATAATGAGTCTATCAGGATATTATACATTTGAGGACTTAATTTGTGATGAAAATTATTGTTTTTGGTCTTCATTTTTATGTTTCTACCGTTTACTTTGGAAAAGTGATTTTTTTGGTTAACTTTTGTCTTGGGGGATGATAAGGGGAGTGAAATGGTGGTAAATTGCGAGATCCTATGTCTTGGAAAGGAATATGGTTCTCAGTGCATGATTCATTATGAATTCTTTTACTAGTTGTGTAGTTTGCGAATGGTCCACCAATCCATGTATTAATGTAGCACATAGAAACTAGACCAACATTAAATTATGAGTTCGATTATAATTTTGTAATTCATTTTTTATCATCTCATTCATTTTTTTGTATATAACATCAGTTTTAGTTTTCTTATCATGGTTCTAAATGTTCAGGTTGTTATTTTTCAATGTAATATATTTGTTTACCTAAATTGATTTAATGAAAAAATGGGTGTTTGGATTTCTGAAAAAAATGGGTTTGATAAGAAGGTGATTCCTTCATAAATAATTGGGTGGGTCAATCCATTTATTAATAATTGATGTGTGTAATTTTAAATTTTGTTAAAGGTTTTTAACTAGATGGGTGGTTTCAATGATGTAATTTTCATTTTTGGAAGTAAATATATCGGGATTCTTTAGTTGAGATGAAATTATTTTCATATATTAAATATTGCCAGACTTTGAAAGTAATGATTGATTTATAAAGGTAGTAAAGGGTTGGTTTTCTGAAAAAAAAATTATATTCATTTTGATAACTAATGTTTTGAAATAAATGGGTATTATATTTTAAGTGATGTAAGGTGGTTTTAAAATTAATTATGTCAAATTGTAATGATTTTTTAATGTTTTTTAGAAAAACTTTTATTGAATTTTGAATTATAAATTCATCTTAAAACAAAAAAATAAATTTAAAATATTGTAATATGAGCATTTAAAATTTCATAGTGCAATAATTTTGATTTTCTATTCTTGTAAAAGTATTAATAAAGGATCTAGGAAAATAATATGTTGGTTTTTAAGTGAGAATGTGGGAGATTAATTCATATCAATTATATTAAATTATTTTTCATGGATTTGTAATTAAAAATGGTTACATGGGGAAGGTTTTTTATTTTAAAAGGGTAAATGTTCTTTTATGGTGTGATAGTTTTTCAGAATCGAGTTTCAAAAATTGACCCGAAATTAAGGGGTCTTAAAAATAGAAGAGTAAATTTTTGAAAAATGTGATTTGATATTTGGTGTGTGTATTTCTAGAAACATATATTGATGTAATATGTTTTTTAAGTTGATAAATGTAGTTTAGAAGAGCGTATTCCATATGTTATTTTTCATTTCCCTCCCATAAGTTTTTGTAATAATTGGATGAGTTTCATTCCATAAAATTTCATTCCTTCCATTTTATAGGTGTATTCCTGTTTTAGTATGGTGATGGTTATATATTTTGTTATTTTTTCATGTCAATCCTTGGATTTTTAAAGTATATAAATTTGTTTTTGGTTCGTTATGATCTATTTATTTTTACATGAATTCTCTTGGTGGAATTTGGATCATTTTAGAGATAATTTTTCATTAGTGATCCAAGGTGCCTTTTTCCCCACATTGATGTTAGACTTGTTATTTTTCTCATTCATGAGGTGTTCTGATTCGAATGCCTTAAGAGTGTTCTATGATAATATGGATGAGTGTTAACCCTAGATTAGGTTATATCATAGTGAATTCATTGTTTATTTAGAAGGTTTCACTAGGTTTTGGAGTTTTAGGATAGATCCCCCAAGTTACATCCACTTCAAACTCTATTATAAGGCTATAATTGTTTATTATAATTTGGGAATTTTTTTTGAGGTAATTATAGTCATGTCTTGTATTCTCCCAAATGGATTATCTGGGTTTTCCATGGTTGAGGAGATATCAATCATGAGATATTGTTCATAGTGGAATATTTGAGATCTAGTAGATATGGATTTCTATTATAGTACTTTTAAATTTCAATTGTATCCTTTATAGGAATATCTTCTTTTTTAGGGAATATTTCATCCCTTGTATTTATTTTAATATTTCGTTTTTTTTGGGAGTTAATTGTTGTTTTAGAGTGTTGGTGTATTATTGGAATTTTAATATGGTGGGGTGACCTCCATTGATGAGGCTTTTGTGGGGTTTTAACATTTTTCTACCAAGCATGTGCCTTTAATTTTGTGATGAATCTATGGTATTCGGTGGGGGCCTATGTTTTGATTCCTTCCCCAGAACTCTCATCGAAGTAAGGTTGTTTATCATTGGTATCTATTTGCGTATTCAGTTTTTTCATATGGATTTTTTTGATTTTTTTTGGTTGGTCCATCATGTTGTTTTATTTGGGGTGTTACTTGGGTTTTGAGGTTTTCATATATGACTTCAACCTTTTTTCCAACATTGGAGTGCCTTCTATTTGTTTTAAGTCATTGTAGAATTATATTAAAGTTCATTATGGTTACCTATGGTGAGGGAATTAGGCAATTTTGTTGTGTCCCATTTCAACATTGAACATAGATTCATCAATCATTGGTCCAAATTTCATTTAATCTTCATGTTTCTCAAACAATGACCATATTATAGGGGTTTGAATCTATTTCTTTTTGAATTAAACATTTTATTCAAGTATCTATAAGGAAATAAATATTTTGGGGAGAATTATCACTCGAAAACCTTTGTTTTCCTCTATTATTTTATTTTTTAATACTTTATTTGTTTCATTTATTTTTGAGTCTTTTATTTCCATATATCTCTATAAAAATTACCATGAATTTTGATTTTTTTGGTGTACAGTTTTTGTATTATGGTTTGTCACATAGTTAGTATTAACAATGTAGAAATTAGTGGACATGTCTATGAATTTTAAAATTTCTAATTGAATAGCTAGAAACTGGTCTGTCTAACCATGTGGCTTGACTATGAGCCACGATCACGGTCCTACTGTGACACTTTCTTAGTTGGATCATGGGTTTTCTAATCGTATGATATACCTAGGATTTATTTTTTTGTACTTCCAATTTTTTCACTATTAAAATAAATCCTCACCCTCCCCTTGTTCATGTGGTGTTCAACCTATTGTAGCCCTAAGTGCAGCACTTCCCATTCATTAACTTTCTTCTCATGGTGATTCTATGGGATTTATTTGTTATTTGATTCTCGATCATTATGGTACAACCTATTTTCCCAACTATTTCATTCTTCCTCCTCATTTCTAATAGTTTCCTCCTCATCCCATTGTTTTATTACACTTCGACTAAGCTCTAATTGGAAGGGGAGTTTTTTTAATAGTCATTTTTTGTACCTAGAATTGAGACACATTCCTCGAAACCTTATTAGTGGTATTTTTATAGGGAATTTATTTTATCTTGATGAATGTTGGTTTTATCCATATTATAACTATTTAAAATCATTGAACCATGATTTCTTCTCTTTAACCCATGTTTTAAATACTTAACGAGTTATACAATATATTTAAATGACTATTTTAAAAATGGAAAACAATTTTTATTTGGTTTCCAAAAAAATTCCATTTGCCTTTTTTAAGATACATGTTATTAATATCTTTTTTCACATAAAGGTGGACCAAATTTTTGATAGAATTATACAATGTATTTTATTAAGGAATGTAAGATAAAAAAATATTTTTAAGATATTTAAAAAAAATCAATGGAATCTCGTAGTTTCTATGGGTGTTAATAGAATAAAAATAATGTTTTTTTTGTGGTTTTTGTACATCAATATTTCATGTTGGTTGTGTGTTTGTTTTTTAAGGTGTGTACTAATAATTTGGTTTCTCAATAGATAATATAAGGCACGTTTTGAACTTGTTTAAAGGGTTTAATAGTCACCATTTAAGCATTCCTTTTTTGAAAAATTATATGGTTTATTAATTGATTACCCTTAAGACTGGAAGTTTATTTTGGATTTTTATTATCAATGACAGAGATGGGATTGTTTCTGTGAAGGGTGTTCAGAGGTTCCTGTGATTTATTTTTATTTTTTATGTTCTTTTTAATGATTAACAAGTGCACCTATATTTTCAGTTCATGGGAATCCATTGGTTGTCAGGAAAGAACTCTGTGTAAATAGGTTGTACTAGGTCCCAATCATGCTCTGACTAGTATCCCTGAGATAGACTATATTCTTATTGTGGGATTGTTCCACTTTGTTAGGCCATGTGTGACAATGTCAGGTGTTAGAATAAGTGGCTTTTATTTGATGTCGATCAATTTTTTTTTGTTTTATAGTCATTACCTTGTTTATCCCCAAAGATCATAAGTTTCCATGATAATTGTGAATTTTTCTTTTACACTAGGAATTCTGTATTTTATAAAATTCATTCTAACTTTTTCTAAAAAATATTTTGAATTTCATTGTTTTTATTTTTATCATAATTATTTAATGTGAATTTAAAATTTATCAATTTGGTTAAAATAAGTGTAATCCAAGAAAATATTTTCAAAGTGATCGTTTCATTTAATAAAAATAAAGGGGATGTTTTAAAAAATTAAATATATTTGATATTTATATTTCATGTTCTCACCTATCAAACACTTTGTTAAAAACATATTTTTAAACTAGAATGAAACAGTTTTCCTTTTTACTGATTATTTATGTGGAATGGAGAGGATACCTAAAGATACATTACGTTCACGCATATTCTCATTTCAGGTTATTGTTCAGCTATTGATTTCTCATGGATCATGCTTGTTTTGTGGCTTTATGGTGACTCAAAGAGTCACATGGAGATATATTGGTTATTTTGATTTATTTTATTTTATTTAGTTTCTATTATTTCATTATACACCCTTTTTTTCCTTCAATTCCATTATGCATAGTATTTATGCATGTGGTGTTATAGATGATGATTAATTGCGGTTTTTTATTACAAGGGATATAAATGTTAGAGTGAGTTTTTATTCATGGATTATTATCTCATTATACATGTTTATTTTTTGGCATGGTAATCGAATGTATGTATGCATCATGGTATAATTTTTGATAAATTTTATAATGAAATTTTAATTTATTTTATAGGAAAATTCCTTCCCAGTTTTTTTTATTATTATCTCATGCTTTTCACCAGCCCACGGGGCTTAGGACACCCTCTGGCCATTTTAATAATCTTTTTGGGCTATTAGGTTGATGGAAAACTCATGTCGGTTAATGGGAATGTTCCTCCTAACATTTATATGTTTATGAATATTCCTTGGTATATGTAAATGATTATTATACTCATTTATTTAAATTTTTTGAGTGAAACATCATGTGATTTGATAAATAATTATTCATATATGATGATATTTTTGAGATTTAATAAATATGTTGTGGATTTTAAATGGGATTATTAATATCCAATTGAATCATGTTCACATATTACTATTTCATATAGTTAATTTTTCTCTCATTATTAATAATCCATTAATTTGTATATATATATATATATGTAAATGGTTATATTTCATGGGATATTGTTTGATTGGTGGTAAATTGAATGTGTTTTTTTGGAAATAGTTTATATGGGAGTATAGATGTGGATGAGTCTTCTAATAACTATGTGTTCAACTATATACCTATTTAAGGGTGCCTAATTTTTTAATCCTGATAGACCATGGAAATCGGTTTTGAATGTCCTAGAATCCTGGTGTTTCAAAAGTAAGATTGGTAACATTTTTTGAAATTTTTTTCTTGATATCATGGAATGTATTATACAAAATTAAAGAAACTACTCTTCCTTGTTACTAGTTTTGATTTATTTTTGTGTTGAAAAATATAATTTATTTTATTTCTTAAATGAAAATATCAGTAAAGAATATTTTTCGTTCAATATCATACTCTTTGTGGAATTCTATTTCGGATAAAAAATTTAAAGGTGGTGCCACTGTAAAAATATACGAATTCATTGAGGATGAAAAATAATATAATTATGGTTTGATGATATTTATTTTTTACTGATTATGTTTAATGATATATTTATTTATTAAATATTTCTTATACTACTAAAAAATAGGTTTCTAAAATTCCAACATTTAATAGTGATAAAAAAGAACTATTAAAAGTAACCCTTTATTAGTGTTTTTTTGCTGATAAAGGTACCCACTTTATCATCACTTTTTTTAGCACTGTTAAAGGGGACCCATTTATTAGATTTTTTTGTAGTGCTGATAAAGGGGGTTTTTTATAGATTATTTTTTACTACCATTGATAAAGGGTATATGTAAAAATTATATTTCATTAAAAATAATATATAAATATATAAATATAATATATATATTTTATATATGTTTTAGATATGTAAAATTAAACATTTACACTTAATATATAAGATATTAAGTGAAAATATCTTATAAAATAATTATATGAATATTAATAATTAATAATTTTTCTAATTCTTATTAACTAATAGTTATTTAATAACAATTTTAAGACACAAAAAATCAAAAAATCAATGAAAGATCTAAAATAAGTTAAAAACATAACATAAACTTAGAACAAACATAACATTTTATTTATGGGTCTATTTGAGCTATACCATATCTCAAATCAAATCATGTGATAAGATCTATGCACTAGTGACATAAGGGGACCTTCAACCGTATTTTTTGAAGCTAAAAAGGCCCAGAAGGACTCCAAAATGGATATTTGTTTCGGGATGCCCAAATTGTTTAATATTTGATGTATTTTGTCCTCTTTTAAGGGGGATTTTCCCTTTTTAACTGGGGAATGATTTTTTTTCAGGTATTACAATCATATTGGTATTAAGGCTTTGAAATTTTATCGTTTTTCTCAATATACTTTTATTTATATTCAAATATATTACCATATACACATATTTGATATATATTCAGACATAAAAATTCAATTTTATATATAAATAATTAAACATATATATATATATATAATATTTTTAAATATATAAACCTTATATAATTAAAAACTATTAATGATTTTATTTGAAATACAAATATATGAATATTTATATACCTATATAATGTGTGTGTGTATTTATTAACAAACTGAGATATATTATCTATGTATTTTATCATATGTATATACATGTTAATATATAATATATGTAAATATATATAAATCTATATAATTATACTTACAGATACACATATATAATATATATGTTTGTGTGTGTTTTATATACTTATTTATTTATTTATTTATTTACCGACACAGAAAAACATATTTTATAAATGTATTTAAAACCTATCATATAAATATATATTAATATACAAATAATATACAGATAAAAAATTATAACTAAATATTTATAAATCAATAAATATAAATATATATTAATATACAAATAAATATATAAATATGTAATCATATAAATATAAATAACTATATTTATATATATATTAATATACGAATAAATCTATAAATATATAAATATAACTATATATGTATAAAAGGATTTCTATGGATGATGTGAGAGCTGCAACCAAGATGGTTGTTGAGAAGGATATTGAGGGGCATGTTGCAGATGGGGTTGGGATGGTTGATTATGGAATGGATTTTACTGGGGGGGGTTATTATTCAATCAAATCCCCTAATCACCATGAAGAGAGGTGCATGGTTTTACTTTAAAAAATAAAAGGGGGTTCACAGTTAACGGGTGAGGATGCTAAAACCTGACTTTGGTGAGTCGGCTGAGTGTTTTACAATAAAATGAAGTAGTTGGTTTGTTCCGATCTGGATGAGGGAAACTATAGTTCCCCAAGATATTACCTTGGAGAACATGATCAATAGGGCAACTAATGACTGGTCAATTGCTCCCAATCAGTGCTGGATCTTGGGGTGGCCGAAGGGTCCCAATCCCAACTCCTGGATCTTAGTGTGGATGAAGGGTCCCAACCCCAAGTCTATGGATGGTCTAGATGGAAAGAACCATCTCGTTGACTTCACTTATGACCTCGAGATAAGGAATGCATAGATATTAAAGGTGTAATATTCTAGTCACTTGGGAATGGTGGACATGGTCCATCTCGACAATGCATTAAACCATGGGAACCCTTACCTTACCTGTATCTACCGGCTACTAGTTCAAAGTCGTGAAACGAGCTCCCTTCAGGTACTCACTGCACAGCTTTGACATGGCTTCACCCCTCCTAGTCTTTGCTTTTGGTTCTCCATTTTCTATTAGTAATTTATGTCCAAGTTACTGGTTGTATATAGTTCTCCCTCTCTATGGGATCTGATATTTTTCATTGGATTTTGAGACATTTTAACAATCCCTTGGGATCATTTGAAAGTTAGTTCATTTATCTCAATCATTTTCATTTCCAAAAAAATTCAAATAATGTGACTCCTTATGTTATGATGTGGATTCGGTGTATTAACATATGATTTTGACAATTATTATGATGATAACAATTTCTTATGATTACAATGTGAACTTAAATTTTATATCATAAATAAAAGTATTTGATAATGATTTTTTCCTTATGCTAAATTAAATATTAATATTTTATTGATTAAATTGGATGAAACAAATAAAATTTATAAATAATAAAACATGCATGTTATGATAACTGTAATAGTTATACCTATATATGTGACTTGATAGTTGGTTCAAACCATCGAATAGCCTCATGTTCACCTCCTAAAATGTCCAGGTTTCCAATTTGTAATGAGGGCTTAAACCAAACATTATAAATAATATTCCCTCAAAGAATTACTAATATAGTTCATAACAAAATGAAAAAATTGGTGTCAATGTTTAATTTAGATAACAACTATATCACTTATCCTAACCGAAATGGAATAATATTATGATTAAAAATTATAATAATGAGATCATGTTCATACAATAGGATCATTGTTTTTTGTCCAGTCATAAAATAGTAAATAAATAATATAAAAAGTAGTTTATTATTCAAACTCATAAAATTTAAAATAATATCCTTGTTTGGAACTAATCTCATCCCACTAACCCTCCTCATATTCATGCACCTACCTCATATTTTTATCAGATACCTATGATATATTTTTTAAGAATAAAATATGTGCTAAGGTACATTTATGTTGAAGTATCGATAATGGATTTCTATACGATGAATTAGTGAGAACCACTAAAAACCCTAAACATGTAGTTTAATATCCACATTTATATATGTTTTTTATCATGTGACAACAGCAAAAAATAACCCAATTCACCCCATCAAGAAATCCTTTCTAGAATCCAAAAACCATATCAGAATTATAGAAATTGATAAAATATTAATGTCAGTTTTAATATGTATTCAAGAATACCATGGTCCCCAACCCTAAAATTTTCAACCAATCTTATAATTCCAATCGTATAAGTGAATCAATAGTTCAATATAATAATATTTTCATGTTAAAAACTAAAAAGTATAACTTTTTATTCCAAATGTCACGCTAACTATCATACCTATATTTTAATGACTCATGATTCCACCTTCCATGCTATCACCCTAGCCTATAATGAAATGATTTTCTAGTTTACCTATCATAGTATCCCCTTGGCCTAAAATGCAATAACCCCCTATTCCCCATGTCATAAATTCCCCTAGTCTACTATGTAATTATTACTTGATCCACTTGTCACACTATCTTCTATCCTTTAATACAATGTCCCTCAAGTCTATATTTCATTCTCACCCACTGACCTATAATGAAATGAATCCTTAGTGGAAATTTTGTGTTGTTCTTCAGACCCACTTTCACATCAGTTCCCCTAACCCATGTTTATATATTATCCCCTAACCCATATTCAAATCTTGATAATATATATAAGATATATGTGTAAAATATGTTATAAAAAATGTTTCAAGTTTTCAAATCCTTAGATAATATAATCATATGTATTTTATAAAACAGTCACTTCATCAAATAAATAAACAGTTTATAAAATATGTGCCAGTGAGTTTTAACACTAATATTAATTAAAAAGTTAAATGTTATATAAATTTTAAATAAATATCCATTGTTTCAAAAAAAATGGAATCATTGATGGGTTATCCAAATATCATTTGATCCATGGAATAATGGATATTTTACTTTTTTCAATAAATTATTTATTTTATATTTATCCTTCTATTTGGAATACCTGTTAAGATCAAGTTATGTTAATTTATATAATAGTTTATTAAATAATTTCAAATTAAAATAGTCTAATGATCGGTTGGACATTTTGGACGGTACATATTAGTACACAAAGACTATATGAAATTAATTACTAATTTATAGACACCATAGAAACCCCTTTCAATACATTGAATTTATTCTCACACATCACTCATACCCCAACATGTTAAAACCATAGAAAATATTTTGGGTTTCCTACCACATACAATGATAATATATCATATATAAAAATTCATTAGCTTAATTCGCTACATTGAGTCAAATACAACAACTCTCGGGCAAATCCCCCATAATCCCTCTATAACACAGCCAAAATTATAAGGATGTAGAAAATAAATATAAAACTACAACAATTACCTTTGTATCATTAAAACAGATTTATATTGTATGGAATATATATGTGTGTGGTATGGTGATAATAAACCTATAACATTCTTGTCCAATAGTTAAATTTGGAACCTCACTTAGTAGATATATGATGCATTTTTCCAAACCATGTAAACATTTTTTGAAAGATTTACTTTTTTCTTTTTGTTTTCTACTTAATTTCTATAACATAGGAAACTAAAATGTATATACAAATCAAAATTAAATCAAAAAGACAACCATGTTTTTTAAATACTATCTTTTATAATATACCAGGAAATTTACAATGTTTTATGATAAAATTTTAGAAAGATACTTGTTTTTTAAATGGTGAGGGTCATGCCTGTTTTATTAAAGAGAACAAAATAAAGAGGCAATATGGGCGGAAGAAATGATAGAAGCATGCCAAAAGAAACTCAGGGGCTTAACCAACTCAACTATCCTAACAAATTCATATAATTTTTTTAATTAAGGTATATTGAATATTTTATGATCTATTTTATCTAATTTTTTTAGAACTATGAAAAATAATAATATATTTATAAAAAATGAAATAATTATTTAATATTGAAATTTATATATTTTCCCTATATTTAGTGAATTAAAATTTAAAAACAAAAAAAAAGTCATTATAACATCAAACAAATATTTAATGATTCAATAGAAAAAATAAAACTCATTCACTATAAAAATGTTATTTCAATAACATGAGTATTACCTTTCTATTAAATAATAGTATACATAGAGTTCTAAATTGATCAAATACATTAATATAAAATACCAAACACACATTAATATGATATAAATATAAATTTTAATATTAATAAAAAAATGATTTCCATGCTTTAAAATCTCTTAAATGACACGTAAACATACCATTATTGTTTTACATATAATGCCACTTCATTTTCATTACAGTTTTAAAATTCATAAACAATCCATTAAATTATGGTTCTAATGTAATGTAATGTTATACCATTATAATAGTTTTATTTACATTATTATTTTAATTCTATTAATCCAACCTTTCATCATTATTCATCTACTTCCATCTATAATTATGACATCTTTTACACTCTTATCTATCCAAATCACCCCTAATAAATCAACCAATAATTGGGACATTCATGTACCCTATTATAATTGAGAAATATATTCCTAATAACATTCTTCATCTTATAAAATAAATCATGAATCATATCTTCAATAAAAGAATCATTTAGGAATACTGATATCAACAAAATTTCTACATTTGTAACTTCATATAATCACTTGATATGGTAAAGTGACAGAAGAAGGGGAAATTGTTTATATTTTATATATAATTCATTCAAATCCACACTTTGATCATCCACAAATTCCAATAATTCATTTTATTGATTAATACATCTTTCTATTGTATTAATCTCTAAAAAAATAAAACTATACAACATTAATATGATAACATATTTATCTTTTTATAGTTAGTTTCAGAACATCATTATCAAGTTTTTAATTTCATTCTATACTATTAGGCCAATAGTTTTTATTCATTTGATGGAATCATGTTATTATTTATATAATAATAAATTCCCCATGAAAAATATATCTGACATATACAATAACAAATTTTTATAATATCAAATTCTCTAACACTTCATGTATTCTCACATATCATATGAAATTACAATCCTAATGTAGAAATCTTATTCATCCATCTACAAATCATTTTATAATTTCGAAATCAAATAACACCTCTAATCCCTCAATATACTAAGTTGTATTCTGGGTAAAGTAATCATAATTTAATCAATTTGTCCCCTAGTAATAAAAATCTCCATAAAAATCATAACACACCCTGTTTAAATAAACTCATGTTAAAAATTAAACATGTCCGGGAATAATATAACAGAATTTATAAAGTTTAATTATGAACAATTCATCAATTATAATATAATTACAATCACATGGTTTTATAATTTTATATTAAATGATATAAATATAACAAAAAAAATGTAGAATAATATAGATTAAATATTAAAAGAATTCTTAATCGACAATTTATTAAGAAATAGGCTTCAAAAAATCAAACATAATTTATAAATGTTTCAAAAAAACAATTAAAATGAAACAATAACAAACAAATTACCCCAATAATCAACTAAATATTATCAATTTTTTATACAATCAACAAAATTAATAATAAATTAAAATGATATATGTATCCTGACATGATAAATCAAGAAATCCCCAATTAATTTTAAATCAAAACATTTATTTCCCAACATGACAAATAATCATTTTTAAATAACTCTCTAAATCCCATGGAGTTTTTTGATGTCAAATAATAATAAAGAAAAGATAATATTAGTTCTTCCAAAAACATACCATGTACCTATAATAGATGTATAGAGAAGGGTAATAGGTTAATGTGACATATGATATACAAGGATAAACCACTCCAAATAAAGGGTTTTTAGGGAAATTAATTGGAGGATGAGATTGAGAAATATAAGAGGCGTTTATAGGAAGAATGAAATGGGTATAGGAGGTTCATGGGATGGAAGAAGGAGGATATGGGATGCCATGGTGGGGATTTTTTATAAAGGATGGTGGACAATAGGGTTTAATGAGATAGAAAATAGAGAAGGAGAGGTGGTGTGATTGTGATAAATGGGTTTAAATAACAAATGTTTTTAAATAACTATTGATATAAAAATAATTGTGTTGGTTTTTAAAATAATCGAAACTATTATTTAAATACATAGTGATTTTATTTAACTAACACTAATTATGTTGGATGAACTGGTAAGAGTCTTAGGTGTTTAATTAATGGTGGGTTTCAGAACATCTGTTAACAAAACACGACAAATGATGTTTTTTTATTGTTTTGTAATCATTGAGTATTCTACTCATGAAGTTCCCACTTATCGATCTTGAGTGTTATGGATCATGAGGAAAATCCATCCAATTGGAACACCACATATTTTGGGTGTCACATATATTCTTATATATGATCATGGATATTCATCTCTTAATGTGAGATAATTTTAAATATATATCATTGATTTTAAGCTTTGATACATCATAAAAACCACTACCTTTATGTATTTGGGTAGGTATTTTTCCTCTACTGTGTTGTTAATATTATGAAATTTATTAATCGATCAAGATGAGATTTATCATATCTTTTTATACTAATATGATATCTCTATAACTTTGATAGGAATGTTGTGCCTTGGATAAATTCATGGCCATTGTATATGATGGAATGTGAATAATGTATGGTCAAATATTGATAAATAAACAATGATAGGATAATGAAACAAAGTTTCCATCAATCATTATGAGATATTGTTAGATAAAGACATTATAATATACTGTAGAGGTTAATAAGAGGTTTTTATATATTTGTAAAAATATCTATCTCTAAAGCGGGTATGATTTTTTTTAGAAACGCCTCTTAGTCCATGAGAAACACTAAACACTATCTATATAAGGTACATGAGTTTCATTGAAAAAGTGTATCAGTATGTTTCAGCAAATCTGGTGAATTTGAGTTTAGGATGAAGTGGGCCTCATGTCTATTATCTGTTTAATGTCCAAGTCTAAATGATCATAAGTAAATGAATAAATAAATTCATCTATATTTTATTCAAGTTTAGAATAATGTGAAATGAATATATTTATCAATGTAGTTATAAGTAATTTGGTATTAAATTTGTGGATCTAAGAATATAGTTTTTTGAATGAATATTAATTATTGAAGATTTATTTTGTATATTTGAGAGGAACAATCTATGTTAGTGGTATTTATTTCATCACATGAAATGCTAAATTATTTCATGTGACTAGTGAAATAAATTTTACATTTACGACAAGTTAATAGGGCCTTAAATGTCATTTTGGGTCAGTATTACTGATTATTATTCTTAAAATACCTTAAGATACTAAAAGAAGACTTAATCCCATTTATATAAATTTATTTAAGACCCATGGATTTTTATTTAGATAATTTCCATGAATCTAAGTCGTCCCATGACTTTTCTCAGACATTAGAGAGATAAAAAGTTAAACAAATGACATCACGTTACTTCCTCCTCTTGAATATAGTTTTTATTCTTATGAATATGTTACAAGTATCATAAAACACACAATTGTTTATGAAAAAGTAGTTTAAGGATAATAAAATAGGATTTTATGGTGCATGTGTGGATGATATATAGGGTTCATCATTTGGTTCCTTCATTATTTAATAATTTGAAACCTATTATAATATATTTTGATTACATGAAAGAATTCATTATTCATCATTTTATATTTTTCATACATAATTTTTTCATATGTTATTCATTCATGAATTTAATAATTATTACTCCCATTCATTTTTTCAAAATAGATCTGGTTCAAAAAATATTAAAACATTGATACAAAACCCTTCCCTTTACTATAAAATTTATTTTGATTACTAATTTCTTAGAGGCATGAAGAGAGATCTCTTTATATCAATAAGTTTCTCTCATCGTCTTATTATGAATTATGTAATATTTTAGAAATACGTTCTATATGTTATTCCAAACATCAGGTACTTCTACATGTATTTTAGTGTTTGTATTAGAGGATTTAAATCAATTATAGTTTCATTTGTGGTTGACTATGATATGATGGATATTTTGGGTCTATAGTTTCAGTATCCTCACCTATAACCATTATAAAAGTATATTACGTTATATTTTTTTTATTTAGTGATGATAAGAGATAAAATAAATTTAGTTTTGAGATATGTATTGGAATTCTCCCACATAAGATATATGTGTATGATTTTCTCTTAAAGACAAGTTTTTTATTATCATAAATTTATTTCTAATGAGATTTATTGGTTGTTAATAGAGAGGTGAAATTATCTAATGGATATGAATGTAGTATAGTTATTCTTAGTATTCTAGTTATAGGGATACTACATAAGGTTGGTTGTGATACTTCTTGTTTATCCATGATGTATTCTTTTAAAAATGGATTATGTTATATTTGTAAAGTTACAGTGAATACTTCTGATATTCGGAAATTTATATAGTATATAGATAATAAATTGAATTTTTATTCTCATGTGTATTATGTATATTTTTTATGATATTTGGGATGTAATGATGAATAGCTGAAAATGATTATGATATATGATATTTATTTCTCTATAGTTTTATTAGGTTTCACTCATGGGTCTAGACTAATCTAATCATGGTTAGTTACATATCTTCACTACCATATACTTTTGATATAAAAGTATGGGTTCCTAATATACTATCAACCGTTATGAATGATGGTAGTGGGTGGTATAAGTATTCCTAACATATAAATGCCTAATTTATTAATGTGTTTTTGGGTGTGATAAAATGTTGGCAAACTAGAGACAATAATGATTAATTTCATTGAGGTTTATGTTAGATGAAATTTATTTGGAATCATATTTCATAAATTATTATGTTATTACTGAGATGAAATGATGTGGGTTGTAATTAACTTTGGTGAATTTTATATTTTTTTGATAAGAAAATATTGATTAGTATATTAATTCCTTTTATATTTTTGGATGATTAAATTGATAATATGATTATAATATGCTTATGATCTTGGATAATTATCAGATAATCATGATGATCATTATCATATAGATAAAATCCTCTGTTTAATATAGTTATACATTTAGTTTTATGATGTATTCATGTATATTAGAGGGTTAAATATATTTCAACTATAATATGGAGTGATAATCTATGAAATGTTTTGTTCTTTATAATTATGTAATGATGCTATGAAAAAATAGTTTAAATGAAACCATGATCGTTTAATTAATCATCTCTATCTAGAATTGAGGTGTTCTAAAATATATATTTACAATAATGATTGTAATATGATGTGAATTATTTATTTTCCTAACAAACATTGATCTGTAGTTTTACAGTTATGGTATATGGTATCTCTAGTTCTTTTAATAATCATTACTTTCAAATGGGAACTACAAGTGAGATTGAGGGATTCAAGTGATTAATAAATCAAATAGATTTGATATTTATATATTGGGTGATCATAATAAATTTAAATTACTAGTAATACATGTGTTTTACACTACAACTTCATTTTTCTTCTACTATTATATTTACTTCATGTATTTTTGAGTATATATTTTTTCTATCTCCCTCTGAGCAAAATTCTATTGATTTTTTATATTTTTGGGAGTGTAGATCATATTGAACAGTTCTACATACAATTATTACTAATATTATACTAACCATGTGAAATGAATATATATTCTTGAAGATACAATTACATGGTTGGAACATAATTAGTCACACTCTAACACCCCAAACTTCCACGGTATGTTTTCCTTTGAGTAATGCAATAGCTTGCATTGTACGCGACATCGAGATTTTAACACACCACGACCAATAAAACACACTGTTATGAATAGTAATACCCAATTTTTGATGTTTTATAAATTTTATTTTTCAAAATAAAATTCATTTTTGAATTTGGAATATCGAAATTATCTTAGGCTGAATTTTTGATATTTTTCTAAAAACCTTCATTTTTTATGAATAGTGAAACAAAATTGCGTTATTGGTTTAAACCGACCTTCTATTTAAATAAATAGTTATTTATATAAATATATATTAAGTAAAAATAGATACATAAAACCTATATATTTTCAATGTAATTCATTGTAGTCATTTTATAACAAGTTTAGATATATAAAAGTTTATTACACTTTTTACCATCTTTTACCCACCTCATAGGAGCATTTGCAAATTTTCATAAAACATAATCTTACTACTTCTGTGAATTAAATTTCATAAATCTGAGAGACATGGTTGATATTTGTAATTAAAATTTGGTTCAATAAGAAGAAAATAATTTTGGGTGAATAGTAAATTTGGACTTTTATTTACCGTGGTTAAAAGTAAATAGGGTAATTAAAGGTAAAAATGATATCATTATTACCCTAACAAATTTCCCAATTCTATTGTATGAGTGATTATAGACCAAATACAAAATTAGGAATATAATATGCTCCTTTATATCCACTTCTATTGGATTAGGATATTTATTATTTTTTTTTAAAGAAGAGTTAAAAGTGTTAAATTCAAAATTTAACAACTAACCCATTTTTAATATAGGGTTGTGCATAAAAAAATGTTAATATAAATATTAATTATAACTTTAAAAATATTTTCTACATAATGGTATTTTCATTATATTTTTTTAGAAATTAAATAATTTAATTTATTTATGACACAATAATGATCCAATAATTACCTTATTAATGAAATATTAAAATAATTGATGTTATGAATTTCTGAATAAATATAAATTGAGCCTTATGATGAATTACGCAAATTTTATAGGTTAAAATGACATTTTAGGATTTATTTAATTAACTTTTTTATGAATTAATCATGCTTTTATGATTTTCACAAAAACAAAACACCAAATAGTGTCAAAATTGACATAATTGAGTTTTTTAAAAAAATATTATATTATTAATTGATATAATATTCCTAAAAATTTAAGGTTCTTTTAAATGACTTATATAATGTTATATATATTAATAATTTGCCACTTGGGGTTCACATGGATTGTTATAGAAAGTTTATTAACCATATAATATAAAATTACAAAGAGACATGGTAAATGTCAAACTATTTAACTAAGAGTTAAATCTAAATTATATGGTTAATATTGGGACTTAAACTGTCTAAAAACTATTGGTTGAAATGATTTAGACCCATCCAAACATTATCCTTTAAATAACTCATTTTGGAGCCATTATAAACTAAATATGAATTTATTATAAAATAATATTTCAATCTTTTCCTAAGGTGCCTCTCACCCCTCTTATAAAAGGGAACTTCCTCTTCTCTCATATTCACACCTCCAAATCAATTTGTCTCGGCCAAAACCTGACCAAATATATTCTTAAATATTATTCCTTCATCTTAGATCCTTCCTTTTTTCAGAAATCCAACATAGGGAGTCCTTTTGATCAAATCAAAAGGAAGAACCCAAATAAGAATTAAATATTTCACCACCTCTTTCAAATTATTTTCCTCTTAATCTTCCTATTTCTTGGTTGTTTATATTATAAAATAATAACTCTAGTATCTTCTATATTATGTGATGTTATTATAAAAATTTTACAACCATATTCAACATTCTATGCATCATAGGAATGAACTATTCACCACACGTGCGTACGTATGGCTTACCGTCTCCACGTTGAGGTGTAGTTGTTATTCAATACATTATTTTTTTGGATGGGTATAATAATGAGTATATCTTATTTAATAATAAATATAACATGTAAATTATTCTTTATATATGGTATACCATCTATTTATATATTATTTTAATATCAAAATAATGATATTATTGCTCGTGCGTATGTACGGATTACCGTCTCCAGAAATGCGATGAGATTCATTCCTCATCCTAATCATTCAAAAATAATTTTAAATTTATGATTAAAAAAAATTTATAGACTTGATATCATTCTAGATATGAATCAAATACATCATATCCATAACCAATATGGATTAGGTAACCAATCATATAAAGGAAAATGAATTAGTTAACACCCAAAACAATGATACTTCTGTAAAATCATTATCAAAGAAATATTAAAAGATCCTATATGATATCATATTTATTTATATGGATATTTTATAATTTAATAACAATTATTTCATCATTATAAAAGAGGTTAACCTACCCTTGACCATGGAAAAGTACAAGGTAAGGGTTAGTTTCATAATCTCTTTATTATCTATGTTTGTTTTTACATGAGTATCTACTGGGACCTATTTATCATCCATATCCATGTTTCTTAAAAATTTATTTCAATCCATTTTTACTATTTACTAGAATATGGGTTAAATTCATTTTTACCCTTATTTTAACTTATATTTTTTGAAAGGAATCTTCCCATCGTTTTCCAAACAAGGTAATTTATGACGTTTCGACAAAATTAATGTAAGAATGTCCTTTTTAACATCTACAGCAGGTGTGGTTATTCTATACAGTTATTACACCTTTGAAGCTTCACATACAATCTTATATGAATATTTTCAAAATAAATTTTTTATTTTATAATTATGTGAATTTTATAGGATTTCAAAAAATAATAATGAGATATTTTCCTCAAATTGCTTTGATTTCATCTATGTCAACATCCTTTGATGGATTTTACACCTGTTTGATGTTGAATTTCTATGATACAAATATTCCATATTGTATTGAATATTTTTTTATATTTTTGACTATGGATGTGTTATTGTTATACCATTCATGGTTTATGGATAAATTATTGAAATTTCATATTCTAGTTTTAATACGAATGTTTATGTAATGTTTAAAGCATTTCATATGAGAAATGCATTGGAAATAGTAAGTTGAGGGTGGAGCCCGCTATAGCTCTTCGATGCATTGGTATGTTTCATGAGACAAACAGGTGTCTTGGAACAAGGCCTTGAAGAAATCATATTTGTATTCTTAGCACAAGTCCAAGACTATGTGGTTATGAAGTCTGGCAGTATGCATTCCATCATTATGAAATTGGCTATTAACGTTGCATGTGATTATTCTACTAGTATAATATCCATGTTAATAATTAAATTGAATTATATGATTTATTTTTTCCATATTATGCTGATTTTTATGATTAAAATTCTTATGTTTTCGTTTTATACATTGTCTTAAATATTTATGCTTATTTATGAAAGTTTCCGCTATATTGTTATCCTTATTGAGAATCTGAGCTCACCCCTTTCTATGATTTATTTTCCCAGGATGTGAAGAAATATTTTATGGTTGACCTATAGGGATAGAATAAGGGATATAATTGTTTTCAAAGGGGGAAAGATGTTGTTGTTGTTTTTATTTCATGATGTAATGTAAAACTTATGAATTTATCTAGTGATTCCAAGGCTACTAAACTGATTGGTCTTTTGAGACATGATTCCTTGTATCATGCCAATGTTATGTAACAATTCACCAACTTTGGGTAACTAGGTTTGGGGTGTTATAGTTGGTATCAGAGAGAGGTTTAGTACAATCCTTACAAACTAGATTTAGATAAACTCTGATAAGAGCACATTACCCTGAGATAGACTTTGAGGATTAATATAGAATAACTTCCTAAAATTTTGGTAATGTAGAGATTTTGTGAGTGTTCTATGCAATACATCCATTTCTCGATACGAGCAGGTAGAGGTGGCTCGGGAAGAGATGTAACTATGGTTAAAACTAGAAAACACCGCTATGATCTAGACTTGAATGGGAACTTGTGCACGATAACGGGCCTTGATGCAGTATTGGTTACGACACTCCCAGGGGATATGATTAGGGTAATTCAAATTTTCATTACAAACCATTTTGATGATTTATGATTATATACCTCCTCAAAGAAATATTTTTACGATTATGGCGTATATCCATAAACTGATAAATTTATGTTAAGTGGTTTACAACTTTTGAATTTTGTATTGAGATTCATAATCTAATCTACTATATTCTTTCATTTAGAAATTATGCCTATTGGAAGGAATGGAAACTGTATCAATGCACGTAATCCATGTAGGGATTTCCCTCCTACTCAAGATAATTATAGTGGAAATGGTGATGCAACTGGTGCTGATCAGCGTATAACCATACTAGGACTACTCACTCAGGTTATGAATAATAACATTACCCATATGAAGCAACTTTATCCACAATAGAGAGGATAAATGTTAGACCTCTTCCTGAGGCAAAAACCACCAACATTAAATGTGTCTACAAATCCATTGGTATCCGATCAATGGATAAGTTCTTTAGAGATAATATATCATGATTTGGGGAGTATGAAAAGAGAAAATGTTTTCATGGTAGTTTATCACCTCACCGGAGATGCAGATCAATGGTCTTCATTAATTCAAAAAACAAAGGAGGATAAAAAATTATCAAGTATGGAATGGAGGGAGTTTAATGAAATTTTCTTAAAAAAATACTTTCCTTGTGACAATCAAGTCGATATGGAATGGAAATTTTGGAGTCTGAGGAAAAAGGAGGATGAGAATGTCGCAAAGTATGAGGCTAGATTTACAAGTTTAGCAAGGCATGCACCAGATTATATAAATAACCGAAGAAGTAATATTGAATGATACATTGATGTGTTAAAACCATTTCTCTATTGAGCATCAGTTTCACAATCCTTCCCATCGTATGAAGATATTGTATCATGTTCTATCAAGATAGAAAAGTAATTATTTGTGTCTTACAACTTTAAAGCAAAGCAAGAGAAAAAGAGATTTTCAGATCACTCTGGAAATGAAAATAAGGGGAATAAGGGAAAACTTGAATATCCATCATGTAATAAATGTGGGAAGAAACACCCTGGTACTAGCCTGAAGGGAATAGGAGTCTGTTACAAGTGTGGTGATAAAGCCCACCAAGCTCGTGATAGCAAGGGAACGAAGGAGGCTGTCAATGTTAAATGCTACAATTTTAGAGAAATTGTGAATTATGCAAATGAATGTCCAAATATCCAAGGAAACATACATTATAAAAGGCCAAGGGATCATCACCAAGCTTATACAATAACTACTACTGAGTTTGAAGCTCCGAATGATGTGGTAGCGAGAAATTTAATGGTTTCCTCATGTTTAGCCAATGCTTTATTTGATTCTGGGTCATCGCATTGTTTCATATCCTCTCAGTTTTCTAGGAAAATTAGATATTTCCAATTTTATTTAACAAGGGAGTTGTCAGTCAAAACTCCTAAGGGAAGTGGAATTGCAAGAATGTTTTGTGAATCAGTTTATATTAGAGAATATAAATGTTCTTTATCTGCTAATATCCTCGTCATACCCATGATTGAATTTGATATAATCCTCAGTATGGATTGGATTCCGGACCATGATGTGAAAATAAATTGTAAGAAGAAGGAGGTTACAATTTATGATGATGATAAGGAGTACCTTATCTTTAGAGTAGAAACGTCACCACCTGATTCTTATCTAGATCCACCCCTAGTAGCTCAACTAAATTTAATTATTAGGGAGGTAGAGAATTAAATAATTTTGGGTGAGGAAAGGAATGTTTGAATAGAGAATGTACATATTTTACAAGAATATGTTGATCTGTTTCTGTAGGATTTACCTGGACATCCTCCATAATATGAAATTTAGTTTTCCATTGATTTAATTTCTAGTTCAAGGCCCATATCAAAGACCCCTTCTAGATTGGACAATGTGGAAATAGTGGAACTTAAGAAACAACTTCTAGAATTGAGTAAATAATGATTTATTCTCCCAAGTGTTTCTCCATTGGGAGCCACAATTATTTTTGTTAAAAAAAATATGGATCTATGAGTTTGTGCATTGAATACATGGAGATCAATGTTATAACAATAATGAAGAAGTATCTCCTACCTCGAATTGATGATTTATTTTCCCAACTTCATAGAGCTCAATATTTTTCAAAGATAGACCATCAATCTAGATATCATCAGTTGTGTGTGAAGAAGGAAGACATTCCAAAGACAGAATTTTGAACCAGGTACCAGCTTTATGAGTTTACAGTAATGCATTTTGGATTGACTAATGCACCCTCTGTTTTCATGGATCTAATGAACATTGTTTTCAAGGAATATCTTGATGACTTTGTAGTGGTATTAATTTATGATATCTTGGTATACTCCAAAATCTCTGAAGATCATGAAAATCACTAGCGTGTTACCCTAAATATTCTAATAAAAAATGAATTATATGGGAAGTTTAGAAAATGTGAATTCTGGATTCAAGAGATTTCTTTTCATGGACATATTTTCCCTAAGGGTGGAATATTTTTTGATCCTTATAAGACAAGAGCAATACATGAATGGCCAGCACCAATGATTATAACTGAGGTACGTTGTTTTATTGGTTTAGCAGGTTATTATCGACGCTTGGTATATAATTTTTCTCGATTGGCTAACCCATTAACCTAGTTTACACATAAAGTGGTTAAATTTATTTGGACAAAAGAGTGTGAAAAATGTTTCGATGAACTGTAGAGAAGATTAGTCAATGCTCCAATCTTGTCTCTACCATCAGGGATTGATGGTTTTTTATTTATAGTGAATCTTCTACGAAAGGGATTGTTGTGTCCTCATGCAGAGTGATAGGGTTATTGCCTATGCATCAAGACAGCTAAAAATTCATGACAAAAACTATGCCACTCTTGATCTTGAGTTATAAGATGTAATCTTTTCTATGAAAATATTGAGAAACTATCTCTATGGTGAAAAATGTGAGATTTATACTCATCACAAGATTTTGAAGTATATTTCACTCATAAATAACTCAACATCACGAAAAGATAAAGGCTTGAACCACTCAAGTATTATAATTGAACTATAAACTACCACCGGGGGAAGAAAAATAAGGGGTAAGATGCTTTGAGCAGAAAGGATCATGGTGTTTTGAACAAAATGAGAGTTGTAAGGGATCTTATTTTCATGGATCTGGTAAAGTCGGATATGAGAATAACCATGGAAGGTGAAACATTATTACTTTTTCAAATTTCTTCCAAACCATCATTACTAGAAAGGATAAATATTTCTCATATTGATTATGAGGAGTTTCAAAATAAGATTAAAGCAGTGAATGATGGAATATTGAGTGACTTCGTATATGAATATGGAATTTTGAAATTTGGGAAGAGACTTTATGTTCCTAATATACCTGATCTAAAAAGGGAATTTCTAGATGATTCTCTTCACTCCAACGTCTCTATACACCATTAGAGCACCAAGATGTATATAGATTTGAAGGAACATTTTTGGTGGGACAACATGAAGATGGAGATTGCTGATTTTTTGTCAAGATGTATGGTTTGTAAACAAGTGAAAGCAGGAAGGCAACAACCTGGAGGATTCATGAAACCTATTCCCATAGTTGATTGGAAATATGATAATATTACTATGGACATTTTCATGGGGCTAAAAAATACTCAAAGAAGGAACGATGCAATATGAGAAATTGTTGATCATCTTACCATGTCAACAAATTTTCTTACTACAAGAGAAGATTTACCACGTGAAAATTTATCAAGACTATATATCCATGAAGATAGAAGACATCATGTTGTACCCCTATCGATCTTTTCTGATCATGTTCCCCATTTTACATCAAGATTTTGGAAATGTCTTCAGAAGCCCATGGATACTGAACTTCATTTGAGTAGTGCCTACAACCCTCTAATGGATGGAAAATCAGAACAAACTATTCAAACCATAGAAGACATGTTGAGATCTTGCTCACATGAATTTCTAGGTATGTGGGATTAGTATTTACCTTTGGTAGAATTTTTCTATAACAATAGCTTCCATTCAAGTATTCAGATGCCAATATATGAATTGTTATATAGAAAGAGATGTCGCACACCATCTTGTTGGAATGATGTTCGTGAAAGAAAACATGTTGGCCCAGAACTTGTTGAGGAAACAATAGAAAAGGATATGGTTATCCAAATCCACATCAAAGCATCCCAAAGTAGACAAAAGAGTTATGCTGGTAACCGAATGAGTGATTTGCAATTTCAAGTAGGCAATCATGTTTTCTTTAAGGTATATTCAAGGAATGGTGTTATACATTTCGGAAAGAAGGGTAAATTGATTCCCAATTACACCTGACCTTTTGATATTCTAGAATGAATTGGACTGGAATCTTATCATTTGGTAATGTCGACAAGTCTCTCCGATGTTCATGATGTGTTCCACATATCACTGTTGATAAAATACATGCCTGACCCAATGCATGTACTCACCTATGAAAAATTAGAACTGGAACCCAATCTATCATATTTTGAGGAGCCTTTCAAGATTTTTGATACCAGAGAACAAGTGCTGAGAATCCCGACGACTTTTCTGGTAAAATGTCTATGGAGAAACCATAAGATGGAAGAGGCAACGTGGGAACCTGAAAAACATATGATGAAGAACCACCCAAATCATTTTGTGTATTAATATTCTAGAAATTTTGAGGATGAAATTATTTGAAGGAGGGGAGAATGTAACACACCAAACTTCCACAGTGCATTTCCCTTTGAGTAATGCAATAGCATGTGTTGTACGCAACATCTACATTTTGACACATCACGACCAATCCAACTAGCCGTTATGAATAGAAATACCCAATTTTTTAAATTTTATAAATTTTATTTCTCAAAATTTAATTCATTTTTGAATTCGGAATATCAAAATAAGCTTAAGGTCATTTTTTTGTATATTTCTGAGAACATTCAATTTTTCATGAATAGTGAAAAACACTGTGTTATTGGTTAAAACCGACTATTTATTAAAATAATTATTTATTAATTTAAATTTATATTTTGTAAAAATAAATACATAATACCTATATAAGTTCAATTTAATTCATTGTAGTCATTTTATAATATCTTTATATATATAAATTTGTATTGAACTTTTTACTATCTTTTACCCACCTCCTAGGAGTATTTTAAAATTTGAATAAAACATAATTTTACCACATCTATGAATTGAATTTCAAAAATCTGAGATACACGGATGATATTAGTAGTAAAATTTGGTTCAATAAGATTAAAATAATTTTTGGTGAATAGTAACTTTTGACTTTTATTTACCACGGTTAAAAGAAAAAATGATTTTATTATTACCCAAACATATGACATAATTCTATTGGATAAGTATATTTAGATGAAAAATAGTCTTAGGATTAAAATTTGATCCTTTAGGTCCACTTGGATTTGTTTATGACATTTATCAATATTTTATTTAAAGAAGAGTTAAAAGTGTTAAATTCAAAATTTAATAACTAACCCATTTTTAATATAGGGTTATACATAAGATAAATTGTACTATAAATATTCATAATAAATTTAAAAATATTTACTACTTAATGGTATTTTATTTATATTTTTTTAGACATTAAATAATTTAATTTATTTATTACATAATGATGATGCAATAATTACCTTATAAATGAAATATTAAAATAATTGATGTTATAAATATCCAAATAAATATAAATTGAGAATTATGATAAATTAAAATAATTTTATAGGTTAATATGACATGTTAGGATTTTTTTAATTAACTTTTTTCGAAATAATCATGCTGTTATGATTTTCAAAAAAACAAAATACCAAATAGTGTCGAAATTGACATAAATTTAGTTTTTAAAACAAATATTATATTATTAATTGATATAATAATAATAAAAATATAATTTTCATACAAATGACATGTATAAGATTATAAATATTAATAATGAACCACTTGGTTTCCCTTGTCTTTTTATAGTAGTTTTATTAACCATATAATATAAAAATACAATGAGACATGGTAAATGTCAAAATATTTAACTAAGAGTTAAATCTAAATGATAAGGATAATATGGTGATCTAAACCTATCTCAAACCTATTAGTGGAAATAATTTCAACCCATTCCCACCATATCCAAGAAATAAATCATTTTTGAGTAATTTTAAACTTAATATGAATTTATTATAAAATAATATTTCAATCTTATCCAAAGGTTCCCCTCACCCCTCTTATAAAAGGGAACTCCACCTTCTCTCAAATACACACCTCCAAATAAATTTTTCTTGGACAACCCTTGACAAAATATGCTCTCAACTATCCTACCTTCATTCTAAAGGCCATCCTTCGGCCAGAAATCCATCCTAATGAGCCCCTTTTGATCAAATTAAAAGAAATAACCCAAATAAGAGGTAAATATTTCATCACCTCTTCCAAATTTGTTTCCTCTTCCTCTTCCTCTTTCTTTTATGTTTCCATTATAAAATAATAACTCCATAATATTCTACATACTGTTATGTTTTTATAAAAATTTTACAACCATATTCATTATTCTATCCATCCTATGAATGAAAAATTCACCCCACGTGCGTACATATGGATTACCGTCTCCACGTCGTGGTGTAGTTGTTATTCAATACATTGTTTTTTTGTATGGGTATAATAATAAGTATAAAAAATTTAAATAATAAATATAACATGTTAATTATTCTGTATATATTATATAAAATATATTTATATATGATTTTAATATGAAAAAAATGATATTATCAAATGTGCGTACGTACGTATTACCGTCTCCACGAACGCAATGAGATTTGTTCCCCATCGTAATCATTCAATAATAATTTTCATTTTATGATTAAAAATAATGTTTAAAGATTTGATATCATTATGGATATTAATCAAATACATCCTATCCATAAAAAACACGGCATATGTGGCCTAGCATATAAAATAAGACGAATTAGTTAACACCTGAAATAATGATACTACTTAAATATCATTAACAAAGAAATATTATGATGATCATATATGATATCATATTTATATATATGGTTATTGTATAACTTAATAACAATTATTTTACCATTATACAGGATTTTAACCATCCCTCAACCAATAAATGTACAAGGTAAGGGTTAATTTCATAATCTATTTATTATTTGAGGTTCTTTTTACATGAATATCTACTAGGACCTCTTTATCATCCACATCCATGTTTCATAAAAATGTATTTTAAAACATTTTTAATATTTACTAGACTATGGGTTAATGTAATTTATACCCTTATTTGATGTTATATGTTTTGAAAGGAATATTTCTGTCATTTTCCAAATAAGGTACTTTATGACCTTTTCGTCAAAATTAAGGTAACAATGTCTTTTTTAACTTATACCGCGGGTGTGGTTATTTTCCTCTGTTATTACTCCTTTGAAGCTTACCGTACAAGATTATAAGAATATTTTCTACAGAAATGTTTTATTATAATTATGTGACTTTTAAATGATTTCAAAAAAATTAAGAGATATTTCTCTCCAATAACATTGATTTCATATATGTCAATATCCTTTGATGGATATTACAGTTGATTTAAGTTGAATTATAATAATGCAAATCTTTCACATTGTATGGAAGGTTTTGTGATATATTTGACTGTGGATGTGTTATTTTTATATCATTCATGGTTTATGGATAAATTATTTACATTTTGTATGATATTTATAATACAAATGTTTATGTTATGTTTAAAACATTTCATATGAGGAATGCATTGGACTTAGTAAGTGACGGTTAGAGCCCGCTACAGCTCATCGATGCATCGGTAGGTCACATGAGACAAACTAGTGTCTTGGCACAAGGCCTTGACAAAATCTTATTTTAGTCTAGGCACAAATCCTTGACTATGTGGTTATGAAGTCTAGAATTATGCATTCCATCATTATGAAATTGGCTATTGATGTTGCATGTGGTTATTCGACCAGTAGAATATCCATGTAAATAATTAAATGGAATTATCTGATTTATTTTTTCCATATCATGATTAAGATTTTGATTAAAAGGCTTATGTTTTAGTTTTATACATTTCCTTTGATTTTTATACATATTTATGACTGTTTCTACTTTATTGTTATCTTTATGAAGCATCTAATAACTCCCATTTCTATGTTTTATTTTCCCAGGATGTGAAGAAGTAAATTATGGATGACATGCATGGACATGATAAGGGATCTAAGTGTGTTCAAAGTGGACAAGAATTTTTTTCGTTTTTATTTTATGATGTAATGTAAAACTTAAGAATGTATCTAGTGCTTCCAAGGCTACTAAACGGATCGGTCATCTGAGACATGATTCCTTGTATCATGCCAATGTTATGTAATAAGGCACCGACTCTGGGTTACTAGGGTCGGTGTGTTACACTCACCATGAACCATGCTCTAGGCTCTCCAATTAGGCATACATGGTTTGGTCAGTCGTGTGTCCACAACATGTGATATCCCTGTATTTTAATTTTCTGGAATCCATATTCTACCCCCACTTAAATTGAATCATCGCCCTCACACCTCATTCATGTATTCACATGTTGAACTACCTAGGGATCCTCAATCATTCCTCTTTCCCTACTTTCATCTCTTTACCATGGAAATTCCAGGGGGTTTATTCATTATTTGAGTCTATATCTTCAAATTATGATATCATTTCTCTTTAACTACCTACACATTCCCTATTTCTTCAATTTTCATATTCTGCCCCTTGTTGTGTTCCTCTTTGGATCATCCTTAATCAAAATATTTTGTTTATAATTGGTAATTTGTAGTACCTAGGGATTTTGAGTGTCTCTATGAAACAATTTGTATTGAAATTTATCAAGGAATATGAGTTTATCTGGATTAAGGTATGTTTTCCATATTACACGACTCTTTAAGAATTTTGAACCATGATTTCTAGGTTTTAACCCATATTTTAAATGCCTAATGTTAAGTGAAATATATTTTTATGAAACATTTTAAAATGGAAACCACATTTCACTAGGTTTAATTATAATTTCAACGTCCTATCATTTAAAATATGTGATTAAATTCTCCTTATCAACAACCACTCACACTATTTCTTTTAAAAACATTCCAATGTATTTTATTAATGGATTTAAAATTATAAAAGTTTTTATAGTTATTTAAACTACTTTTTAAAATAAACACTTGGTTTTTAAGGGTGTTATTTTTCTTTAATGAATGTGGGTTGAGTTTTTTTATGTTGATATTTCATGTTAGTTGTGTGTTTGGTTTTCACTGAATTTTTTTATAACCTGGTTTCCAAAATTATATTAGAAGGCCCAGTTAGAACATTTTTAAATAATTTTATAGGTCACCATGATGAATTCCCATTTTTATTTTTTAAAATGTGAAATGGATTATATATTTATTTTCCTAAAGTGGATATATTATTATTATTGATTCTAGTTTGAAATGAAATAGATGGGTTGCTTCTATGTATGGTGTTCATAGATGAGGGTGAGTTTATTATTATTTTTTATGTCATTTTTTAATGACTAACATTATCACCTGTATCTTTATGTAAATATAAGAAATTGTTTGTTAGGTGACACCTCCAAGTAAGCATGATACAGTAGTTCAAGATCATGACCTATGTACAAACCCTGAGATAGACTATTCAATAATTTTTTTTATTTTATCCTTCAATTAGGATGGGTATGGAAATGATAGATTTTATCAAAGGTTGTTGTTATCTAGAATCAATCATATTTAGTATTTTCATTATCATATACTATTTTATCCCCTAAGATCCTAGGTTCCCATGAAAATTTTTATTTTCCTTTTGATGCAGATGTGTGTGTTCTTCTTATTCCCCAAATATTCATTTTTTTATAAAATTTCATGAGGATTTTTAAAACATATTTTGAACTAATTTGATTTCATAATAACACAATCCATTAAAGTGAATTTACTATCAACAACTACATTAAAATATTCCCAGGTTGGCTAAAACATTTCTTAGAGATTGTTTTAATTAATAAAATATAAGTGTATGTTTTATAAAATGGCACATACTAGATATTTATTTTTCTTATGATTGACTGAAAAAACTGATTTTATGAATTCATTTTCAGACTAGATTGAAATGGTTTTACTTTTAAACGATTTATAATAGGTTGTGGAGAGGATGCCTATTGGGCCTACATGCTCACACCTATTGACATTACATGTTTTATTTTAGGTCTTGATTTTTCAAGGAGTATGCTTCAGTTGTGGTTGGATGGTTACTCATATAATCACTTTGAGGTATGTTTTTTATTTTTTATTTAGTTTCCATTGTTTTATACATGAAATTAGTAATACTTAATTTCCTTACATTATCTTATAGTTTGTTTTTATTCATTTGGTGTTATGGATGTTCAATATATGATATTTTTTCTTTCATGGGAGTTGGATGAAATGGTGAGTTTTTTTTTGTGATTTATTCTCTCTTTAGGCCTATTTTTTTATTCTTCATGAGTATCCAATGTATAGATGAACCACTC
Source organism: Viscum album (assembly GCA_963277665.1). Lineage (NCBI taxonomy): Eukaryota > Viridiplantae > Streptophyta > Magnoliopsida > Santalales > Viscaceae > Viscum > Viscum album. Next base: position 829,072,105 of record OY728162.1, read on the forward strand.
TAGAATTTTTGAGTAAATTTTAGAATATTATTTTGTGTTATTTAATGGAATAAATCATCCAAAATGAGTTTTTTTTCAGAGTTCATATTGATTATTTTCAACATAGGTGGATCGTGATCACCTATTGGGCCTTTCCATGGGCTGGTTTGGGAATCCAGAAGACGAGAAATTCATGTTGGTTCATAAAAAAATAGTTTTAGATCCAATATTCATATATGATACTAGGTTCATTGAGCTCCTTTTATATTTTGGTTTTCTCTATTAGATTGATGATATGACCATTGGAACACCATATGTAAGTAAATAATGATTCTATCCAGCTCTTTTACATTTGATGCCTTGATTTGCAATGTAAATTCATGTTTTTAGTCTTTATTTGTATGTTTCTACCATTTACTTATGATATGTGACTTGTTTGGTTATCTTATATCTTAGGGGATGGTAAAGGGAGTGAAATGGTGGTACATGGTGAGATCCCAAGGCATGTAAAGACATATGGAGCTGGATTACATGTTTCATTATGATTCCTAGTACTATTTGTGTAATAGTAACATGGTCCACCAATCCATGTTTCCATGTAGAAAATAGACACTATCCCACCATTCAATTATATGTTGGACATATTTTATTTCTAATTCTTTTTTTTAGCATGTCATTCTTATATTATATATATATATTTATATATTTAATTTTAATATCATTGTTCTAAATATTAATGTTATTATTTTTCAATTTAATAAATTAGATTACTTAAATTGATTTAATGAATGAACATGGATTTATAAATAAATATTTTTGATAAAGAGGCAATTCCTTTAATAAATATTTTTGTTGGGGAATCCCCTATTTTAATAATTGGTGTGTGTTTGTTTAATGGTTGTTAAAGTTTATTTAGTTTAAGGGTGGTTTAAATGAAGAAATTTTCATTTTGAAATAAATTTTTTGGGTTCCGTTAGCTGACATGAAATTATTGTCATATTTTAAATATTGTCAGACTTTGAAAGTAATGGTTGATGTTTAAAGATAGTGAAGGGTTTTTTTCAATAAATTGATATTAATTTTGATAAATATAGTTTTTAAATAAATGAGGAGTGTATTTAATGTGATGGAATGTGGTATTAATATTAATATTATGAAATTTTAATGATGTTTAAATGTTTTTTAGTAAATATTTTATTGAATTTTCAATTATAAATTCATTTTAAAAGAAAAATATATTTTTGAATTTTGTTAATCATAAATTATAAAATGTTATATAAGAATCCTTTTGATTTAAAATTCTATTAAATTTTTTAATAAAGGATTTAGGAAATTAATATGTTGGTTTTTTAGTGGGAAAGTGGGAGATTAATTCATAGCGGTTATATGAAATTATTTTTTTTTATAATTGGAAAAATTAACTTTGGGAAGGTTTTTTCTATTAAAAGCGTGGATGTTATTTTATGGTGTGCTAGTTTTTCGAAAACAATTTTCTAACATTTTACATTAAATTTATTGGTTTTAAAAAGGAAAGAAAATATTTTTAAAAAGGTGTTTTAAGATTTGGTATGTGTATTTACATGAACATTTATTAATATAATATGATTTTTTTTATTTTAGTGGATAAATATATTTTATTTGAGCCTATTACATATGTAACTTTTCATTTCCCTATAATAAGGATTTGTATTAATAAGATGAGTGTCATACCATCAGAATTCCTTCCATTAATTTTTTATTTCTATTCTTTTTTTACGATGGTTATCTCTTTTGTTATTTTTTCCTGCAAATACATGGAATTTTTAATGTTTCTAAAGTTTAATTTAGTACATTATTATCTTTGGATTTTTATATGAATTCTCATAGTTGAATGTTGATCATTTTAGTGATATTTTTACTGAAGAGATCTATGGTGCATTTTTTCTAAAAGGATGTTTGACTTTTTATTTTTCTCCTTTATGAGTGGTTGTGATTTGGAAGCCTTAGGTGTGTTTTATGATAGAAAAGATAAGTTTTACTCTTATATTAGGTTACATCCTAGTTGGTGCCTTAGTTATTTAGATGGTATCACTAGATTTTGAAGTTTTGGTAAATATTCCCCATGTTACTTCCCCTTCAACCACTATTATAAGGCTATAATTTGTTATTATAGTTTGGGAATTTATTTTTAGAGTTATTATAGTCATGTCATATATTCTCCCAAATGGATTTTCTTGGGTTTCCATGTTCAAGATAATATATATCATTAGATCATGTTCTTAGTGTAATATTTTAGATCTAGTAGATATGGTTTTTATTGTGGTACTTTTTAAATTTCAATGGTGTCCTTTTTAAGTAGTTCCTATTTTTTGGGAAAATTTCATCTCTTGTAGGGATTGTGATTTTTCTCGTCTCTGGGAATGAATTGTTGTCTTAGAGAGTTTATGTATTATAGAAATTATAATATGGTGGGGAGGCCTCCATTAATTATCATTTTTTGGGGTTTTTACAATATTTTACCAAGAATTTTCCGTTCATATTATGATGAATCAAAAGTACTGGGTGGGGACCTGTGTTTTTATTCTTTCCCAACATCTCCCACCAAAGGATCAATGTTGATCATTGGTCTCTATTTGTGTCTTGGGTTGTTTCATTTGTATTTGTTTATGTTTTTTTGGTAGTTCCATCATTCCCTTTTTGTTCGAGTGTTTCTTTGGTTTTGAGGTTGTCCTTTATGAAGTCAACCATTTTCCAACATTTGAGTGCCTTCCAATTATTCTGAGTATTTGTTGAATTATATTAAAGACTATTAAGGTTGACTATGATGAGGAAATTATACAATTATGTTGTGTCCCATTTCATGATTAATGATAGAGTCACCAATCATTGGTCATAATTTCATTTCATCTTCATGTTTCTTGAATCATGAACATAGTGTGGGGGTTTGACTCCATTTCATATTGAATCAACCATTTTTTCAGAGTCTCTATAAGGAAAAATTATTATGGTGGGGAGAAGTGTCACACCCTGACCATGGTTTTCCTCAATAATTTTATTTTTCTAATTATTTTTTTTTATTTTTGAGTGTATATTATTTCCATATCTCTCAAGGAAATTTTACCTTCAATTTCATTGTTTTTTGGTGTATAGTGAAAGTATCTGGGTTTGGTGTATAGTTAGTATTAACGATATAGAAGTTAGTTTATAGGTCTATTACCTTTAAAACTTCCAATTGCATAGTAAGAAAATGGTATTTTTAACCACGTTTCTTTCCTACAATCAATGATCAAGGTCCTCCAGTGACAATTTCATAGTCAGAACATGGTTATTCAAACCGTGCAATATCCCCATGTTTTTATTCTTGGTAATTCCTGTATTTAGCCTCTTAAATTAAATCCTCACCCTCCCCCCTATTCATACAATGGCCACCTAGGGTATCCCCAAATACATGTATTCTCATTCGTTTATTTCCCTCACATTGTGATTCTGTGGGATTTATTTATGATTTGATTCTCTATCATTACGTTACAACCTCATTTCTCTTATATTTCATTATTCTTACTATTTTCTATTAGTTTCCTCTTCATCCCATTTTTTACACTTTAACTAATCTCTAATTAGAAGGGGTGTTTCTTAATAGTGATTTTCATTACCTAGAACATTTGACTCATACCTTGAAGCCTTTTTGGGGGTGTTTTTCAATGGAAATGATTTTATCTTATTAAGGTTGGTTTTCTCCTTTGTATAACTATTTAAAATTATTTAACCATGAATTCTTCTCTTTGAACCATGTTTTCAATCCCGAAAGAGTTATACTATATAGGTCTATGAATATTTTAAAAATGGAAACCAATTTTACATGGTTTTATTAATTGATTTCAATTTATAAAATATTTTTTAGATCTATAAAATAATTTTAAATGGAATCTCTTAGTTTCTATGGTTGATATAATATTATAAATAATGGGTTTTAGTGGTTTTTTGACGTTGATAATTAATGTTGGTTGTGTCTATGATATTCATTGTGTGTACTAAAAATTTGGTTTGTCAGGTGATATTAGAAGGCCTAGTTGGAAATTTTTTAAATGGATTTAATGGTTACCTTTGAAGCATTCATTTTTTTTTTTGAAAAATGATATGGTTTATTAATTGATTTCCCCTCAGTTTGGAACTTTTTTTTATTTTTCTTCTGAATGAAAGAGATGGGTTGTTTCTATGAATGGTGTTCAGAGGTTCTAATAAATTTGTTTCTTTTTTATGATATTTTTTTATTATTAACAAACACACCTTCATTTTTATTTCATAGTAATCCATTGGATGTTAGGAAGAAACAATAGGTAAATAGGATATACTAGGTCCCAATCATGCTCCAACTAGTATCCCTAAGATAGACTATATTCTTCTTGTGATATTTTGATACTTGGTTAGGCCGTGTACGACAATATCAGGTGTTAGTATAAGTGGTTGTTATTTTAATTCGGCCATATTTTTTGGGTTTTATAGTCGTTCCCCAGTTTATACCCAAATATCTTTAGTTCCCATAATAATTTTTATTTTCTTTTTTATACTATTGGGTTTCTTTTTCTGATGCACTAGGAATTTAATATATAATTAAATTCAGTGAGAATTTTTATAAAAATAAATGTGAATTTAAATTTTTATATTTATATCATACTCTTTATTTGAATTTAAAAATTAAAAATTCGATTAAAAGAGGTGTAATTCAAGAATATTATTTTAAAGTGATCGTTTCATTTAACAAAAATGAAGTGGAATTTACAAAAAAAATATTAGATAAGATATTTATATTTTATGTTCTCACCTTCTAAAAAAATATTTGAAATAATTTTTTTAAAATAGAATGAAACAGTTTTCCTTTTTAATTATTATATATGGGGAATGAGGATGATACCAATAGAGAGTTTACATTCGCGTGTATTCTCGTTTTAGTTTATTTTTAAACTACGGATTTCTCATGTATCATTCTTGTTTTGAGGTTTGATGGTGATTTATAGACTCACATGGAGGTATATTTGTTAGGTTATTATATTTAGTTTCCTTTATTGCATCATCTACACTTGTTTTCATTCCATTCCTTTATGGGTAGTGTTTATGCATGTGCTATTATGGATGTTGAAAAATTGTGGTTATTCCGTTAAAGGGAGATAATTGTGAGAGTGAGTTTTTATTCATGGATTATTATCTCTTTATACATGTACATTTTTTTGCATGGGAATCAAATATATGTTTGCATCATGAATGAATTTTCAATAAAATATCCATAGAAATTTTAATTTATATTATTGGAAAATTAATTCCCATTGAGTTTTTATGATTATAGTGTGCTTTTCCCCAGCCCATGGGGCTTAGGACGCCCTCTAGGACTCATAATGTGTTTTTGGGGTGGTTGGTGGATGGAAAATTCAGGTTGGTTCTTAGGAATGTGCCTCCCAACCTTCTTATGTTTATGAATATTCCTTGGTATATGTGAATGAAAATTCTACTCATTTTTCTAAATTTTCTTGAGTGAAACATTAGGTATTTTGATAAATTATTATGAATATATGAGGATATGTTTGAGATTGAATAAAAATTTTGATGATTTTATATGGGATGATTAATACCCACTTGAATATTGTGAATATATGAAAATTTATTACTTTTACACTTTCTCTATTTCTTAATAAGCCGTTATATTGCATATATATATATATATATATATATTTGTGTGTGTATGTGGTTATATTTCATGGTATGTTGTTTTATTGGGGGTTAATTTAATGTGTCTGTTTTTTTGGAAACAATTTATACGGGAGTATATATTTGGATGAGACATGTAATAATCATCTGTCCCACTATATACCTACGTTGGGGTACCTGATTTTTTAATTCCAATACACCATGGAAATTTCTTTTCTATGGGTTTGAATCCTTCTGTTTCACAATTATTAATGGTAACATTGTTTTATATTTTTTTTCTTTATATTGTGTAATGTTTTATATAAAATTTAAGAATCTACTTATAGTGGTTACTAATTTTGATTTATTTTTTATAGAAAAATAATATCTATTTCTTTTTAAAATGAAAATATAATTAATGAATATATGTCATTTAATATCATATTGGTTGTGGATTATTTTTTTTTTCAAGTAAAAAAATATTTAATGGTGGTGTCGCTCTAATAATACAAAAATTCATTGAGGATAGAATATACTATTGTTAAGTTTTGACTACAATTATTTTTTACATATTATATTTAATGGTTTATGAAATAAAAAAAAATATCGTTTCCCAATGCCTCCCTTTAAGAGTGCTAAAAAATCACTAAAAGGGTACTTTTAACGCCGTTAAAAAGTGCTATTAAAATTACCCCTTTACCAGTTCTTTTTTAGTGCTAATATTGGTGCAGATAAAGGGATGCCTTAATCAATGATTTTTACTCACGCTGATAAAGGTTATATTTTAAAAAATAATATACTTAATTAAAAATAATATATAAATATATAAATATAATATATATTTTTTAATTATGTTTTAGATATGTTTAAATAGTCATTTTCACTTAATATATAGGTTATTTATTGAAAATGTCTTCTAAAATCACTAAAGAATATTATTAATTAATAATTTTGATAATTATTATCAACTAATAGTTATTTAATAACATTTTAAGGACACCAAAAATCAAAAAAAAATTATTAAAATCTCTAAAATAAGTTAAAAATATAGCTCGAACTTCAAACTGACTTATCTTTTGATTCGGGGGTCCGTTTGAGCTCTACCACATATCGAATCTATTCATATGATGAGATCTATGCATTGGTGACACAATTTAACCTACTATCACATTTTTAGGTAAAAAAAGACTCATAAGGCATCCAAAATTGAGTTTTTTTGTCAGGATACCCAATGTTTTTAATATTTGATGGATTTTTAGCCTATTTTATGGGGATTTTACCCTTTTTTATTGGGAACTAAATTTATTCCCAGGGATTACATTTATATTGATATTATGGATTTAAAATGTTATTTTTTTCTCAATATAATATTATTTATAATAAAATATATTACAATATATACATATTTTTTCTATATTTACATATAAAAATTTAATTTTATAGATAAATAATTAAACATATTTACATTAAAATATTTTCTCAATATATAATCTTTATCTAAATAGAAACTAATATACATTTTATTTAGACTACAAATATATGAATATTTATATACCTATATAATGTGTGTGTGTCTCTATTTGTGTGTGTCTGTATTAACAAACTGAGATATATTATCTATATATTATATCATATGTATATAAATATTAATATATAACATATGTAAATAAAAAATCATATGTATAATTATACTTGAAGATACAAATATATAATATATATACGTGTGCATATTTTATATATGTATTTATTTATTTATAATCCCAAAAAATCATATTTTATAAATGTATTTAATACCGATATTATAAATATATATTAATATACGAATCATATATGGATAAAAATATAACTAAATATATATAAATAAATAGATATAAATATATATTAATATGTGACTAAATAAATATATTTATTTATTTATTTATTTATTAATTAATATACGAATAAATATATAAATATAACTATATAAGTAAAAAATGATTACTTTGGATGATGTGAGAGCTGTAGAAAAGTTTTTTGTTTAGAAGAAGATTGAGAGGCATGCTGCAGACTGGGTTGGGATTGTTGATTATGCATTGGCATCTACTAGGGGTTGGGTTGTTATGAATTCAAAGCAACTAATCACCAGGTAGAGAGGAGCATGGTTTTACTTGAAAAAATGGTGTTCATAGTTAAGTGGTGAAGATGGTAAAACCAAGATTTGGTGAGACGTCCTAGAGTTTACCACTTAAAGGACACATTGGGGTTTTTCAGATCATGATGAGGACAACTATAGTTCCCAAAGCTATTACCTTGGAGCACATAAGCAAGACTGTATCTTATGACAGATCATGTATGCCCAAGGAGTTCTGAATCTCATGGTGGATGAAGGGTCCCAAAACTATGTCCTAGATCTCGAGGTGGATAAAGGGTCCCAACCCCAAGTCCACAGATGGTCTGGATGGAATGATCTGGCTTGTTGAATTCACTAAAGACATCGAGGGCAATAATGTGCAGACCTTCAAGGTGGTGGATTATGGTGACTTGGGACTGGTGGACATGGTCCAACTTGACATTACATCAAACCATGGTAACCCTAACAACACCTGCATCTTCCGGCTATGAGTGCATGGTCGTGAACTAATATCCCTGTAAGACACTAGGACACACTGAGAGGGTAGGGGTGAATCAGTTTGTAAACTTTTTCTTTTAAAATCAAGGATCTTGTTCCCATGATGGTAGGAAGATGTTAAACCTGTAAGAATGAAGGGAACGGAAAGGAAATAACCACAAGAAAAGAGGCCACACAGCACTTTTACTTGGTTCTCCACTAAGGGCTATGTCCAAGGAGAATACACCGACATGTTGTCGGTTAATACCAAATCCACTAAACGTCACTAGCTATGGATTACAATGTTCGGGTACAGTCACTTTGTCCCAGGCATACTGCCTTTACAAATGTTTAGGGATAGCTCACTGCGTCCCACGAGTCACTCCCGTTGACTCCCCCTGGCTCGCTGCCTTTGGTGAAGTCACACTCATTTTATAGATGTGAAGGTCTCATCAATAGATTTTCATTGAAGTATTTTCCTCTACTCAGCATGAGACTCTACTTGCATCGAAGTCCAGTATTGATGTACTTGAAATCACTGAATCACTGAACCGGATAATCAGAAGGTGCAAATGGGTTACACTGAAGATTTCATGCAACACCTACCCTTTGCGCAAAATATTTCACTTTTGCGCGAAATACTTGATTTTCACGCTAAAAAAATTTCCCGAAACAACACCTTTTTCATGTAATTGACCTTTTACGTGAAACGTCATGTTTTCCATGCAACTTTTCCTTTTTTGCGCAACTCGGAATTTTTCGCGCGACTCGAATTTTTTCGCGCAACTCGGAATTTTTCGTACAACATGGAATTTTTTGCGCAACTCCTTTTACAAGAAACTTTTATGTGCATCACCACTCGGATCTTCTTTAAGCCTTAATTCATACGGAATGAGGGGTTTCACCTCTTAATTATAGGTGTTGTTGACCACCACACGCAAAACCAATCTTGTCACGAAAAAACCTCTTTCTCAGCACGGAATAATTTTTTTGCTAGAATCATATTTCGTGCACATCAACACGTTTTTTGTGCAGCCAATGCCTTTTCCATTTTCGACATTCTGATTCCAAAATGCCTTTTGTGCGAAAAAACTCATTTCACAATTTTTTGCACCATGCTATTTTTTACGCACAATTCACCTATTTTGTGCACCACTTACTTTTTTCACGCACCTCCTTTTTCGAACAAACCATGCCTTCATTTTCTGATTTTAAGGACCAAAAATTTCAAAGACACTGGGAAATGACACCACCATCAATACTGTTGTTTTCTTGAACTGTATGAACCCATTAATTAAATATTGAAAACATATAATGCGGATTGACAATGAACACAAACCATACTCTATTTCATTCATAGAAAAATTGGGGTTCCAACAATCTCCCCCTTTGGGTTTGTTGGCAATCACCGGATAAATTCATAGAGCACCAACCATAACCAAAACCTAAAACCCAAGAATCAACTCAGACAAAACTCTATGTCTAAGTGATAAATGATCGATATAGAAAACAAGAAGGGAAGCTAGAATTGGGTTCATGTGTTTTGGAATTCTCAATGTCACCAAAGCAATTCTGTTATAGTGTCACGGAAGCATTACATGTCTATTGTATTACTTTTCATCCTATCACCGAATTCTGATCATTTCACTGAATTTTCAACATGTCACAGAAGCATTACACATCTAATGACATTTCTTGATATATGTCTTGATGTCCATGACGTGTCTTTAATATATTCCATTCTCCCCCATTGACAATAAACCCAAGGACTAGTAATTTATTATGTTTTCATCTCAAAACACACTCCCCTGGATAGTATCTCTCCCACAAACCTGCATCACATCGATAAATAGATTGAAATAGATAACATAATAGGGGAGAGGGGTAGTTTGTAAACTCCTTATGCACTAGGAGGTGGCTGAACCCCAAGGAACAACTGATGTTTTTCAAACACAGCCATTGACAGTGGCTTGGTGAGGATATCAGCCACTTGATCATCAGTACCCACATGATCCATTTTAATCACGCCTTGTTAAACCTTTTCATTGATAAAGTGATATATTATTTCACTATTGTTTTGTATGATAATGATGAACAAGATTATTTGTGAGATCAATTGTGCTCTTGTTATCACAGTAAATCACCATTGGTAGTTTCACCTCATTAGAAAAATTTGTCAGTTGTTTCTTCATCCATAGCAGTTGAGTGCATGCCTTTGTGGCAGGGATATACTCAGCTTCAGCAGTACTAACAGAAGTACATTCTAGTTTCATTCTCAACCATCCAACTCATTTCATCCCAGTATATAATGCTCCACCACTAGTGGACTTTTTTTCCACTACATCTCCATCGCAATCAACATAAACAAATGCTGATAATTCATTGTCCCTTCCTGCAACAATTTATAACCCGAAGTTATGAGTACCCCTAATATACCACATGATTCTTTTTTACTACTGCTATATGATCCTCCCTTAGATTACTCTGAAAGTGGGCAACTAAACATGTTGCAAAGAAAATATCATACCGTGTCGCCGTTAGGTATAATAATCATCCAATAATCCTCCTCCACATTGTGGGATCTACAGAGGTCCCATCTTCATGCATTCCAAGTTTGTTTCCAACCGCAATCGAAGTTGACATCAATTTGGAGTCATGCATATTAAACTTCATTAGCAGCACTCTTGCATACTTTTCCTGAGAAATAAAAGTGCAATCCTTCTTTTGAATCACCTTTATCCCCAGGAAATATGTGATCTCCCCAATCATAGACATTTAAAATTCTGATTTCATGAGATTGGAAAATTCATCAACTTCTTTCTTCTTGCTACCACAAATATAATGTCATCAATGTAGACTATAACCATGAACTGATCTTTCAAAGTATTTTTTACTTATATATTTTGATCTATTCCTCCACTTTTGAATTAAAACTTCTTGAGATAAAATTCATGCCTGGAATACCTTGCTCGTGGTGCCTACGTCAAACCATATTGAGCATTCTGTAGTTTGAAAACCATTGTTTCATTGGTACCAAGAAGAAAACCCATTGGTTGTTCAATGTAGACTTCTTCTTCGAGTACACCAATCAAGAATTTTGTCTTGACATCCCTTTGATATAATTTATATCCTCTTTGGAGTTCCATGGCAAGTTAATGCCGGATTGACTCTAGTCTAGACACTAGGGAAAAGGTTTCTTCAACATCAACACCTTCAATCTGGGAATATCCATTACATACCAGTCGTTCCTTGTTTCTAATAACACTTCCATGCTCATCAAATTTGTTCTTTAAAATCCATTTTGTAACAATCACATTTTGACCTTTGGGTCTTTGGACAAGATCCCATGTCTGATTCTAGTCAATCTGATCTAACTCTTCATTCATGGATTTCACCCATGATTCATCCTGTGCAGCTTCTTCAAATGAGGATGGTTCTACCATAGAAAAAAATGCAGATTTTCCATTACTCTTCATTCTCCTTGTTTGTGTGGGTTTACTCCAATCCCCAATGATGTTGGATTGATCAATTTATGCTCTTCAATTCCTCCTCTGAGGTTCAATTGAAATCTCTCCAGCAATGGTTTCATCTTCATATTCTTTTTCTGAGTCAACATCAATATGTGACTCATGGTGGTTTTGTATGCCTTCCTCCATTTTTATATGTGAATTTACTCCAAGTTCACATTCATCCTCATCTTCTACCTCATCCACATAGGAATTATTTGAAGCATTTGTGGTTTTTCCTTCAATGATATTAACATTATTGCTTTCCACAATAATCCCAAGGAATTTATTGAAACACTTGTATGATTTGAAATTCATTGGATATCCATGAAATATTCCTTCATCAGCATTTTCACAAAACTTCCCTTGATTACATTCTTTATTTCGGATGAAACATTTTCTTCCAAAAACATTAAAGTATTTCAATGTAGGATTCCCTCCTTGCCACAACTTATATGGTGTCTTTATTTATCCCATATATTTCCATGTTCGATTCTGAATGTGCGTTGTAGCTTCAACAGCTTCTTTCCAGTAATGGCGAGAGATATGATTCTCAGTCAGCATAGTTCTAGACATGTTGTTAACCTGTCGACTCCTACGCTCAACAACTCTATTTTTCTATGGAGTTCTCACAGTAGATACCTCAAGCCATATTCCATGTTTTTCTATGTAATTTTCAAACCCAATGGACGTGTATTCCCCTCCATTGTCAGATCGAATGACTTTTATTGTCCATCCTGTATCAATCTCGGAAATGCAGCGATAAGTTTTCATGAAATCAAGGACGTGTCGCTTCATATGAATAACCATCACATAATCCATTCTACTATAATCATCATTGAATAGTAAGAAGTACCTCTATCCATGAGTTCCGACAACGTTTATCGGGCCACATACGCCTATATGGATGAGATCAAGAAGGTCTGGTACCCTTTTCTTCTTTGGTCTATATGAATTACATACTAGCTTCCCCTGTATGCAAGCATCACAAGTCTTTTCCCGTTCACATTTCAGAATGCGGATATCCATGACTATCTTCAACTTAGATATTTTTTCCATGTCTTGTTGGTTAACATTCCCCAGCCTTCGATGCCACAACTTGTTTTCTTCTTCAATAGAAAAATATCTTCTTCTGTATCTTCATTCCATATTTTAATTCTCTCTTTTTGAAAATTATTTTCTAAGGCTTCTCAATATCTTTTCCTTTTCTCTATTCATCATCAAATTTTCTCTAGCCCTGAGAGGCAATATGCCCAACTATTCCACAATGAAATCATGTCATAGGTAATATACCTTTAAATTTAACTTCTCCATTTTATAGATTCATGGAAATGAGAGAAAGAGTTTCTTTCTCCTCATCATCTTCACCACCACTATCTTCTAAAATTATTAGTTTTTCCCTAGCTTTGAACACCATTTCTTTGCCAACATGAGTCGTATCATCTTTAGGATTCACTCTAATCTCATATGCCGCTAGACTACTTAACAGATCATCTAGAGAAATTTTAGATAGATCTATTTCTTCAAGGGATAAAACCATTTAATTTTTCATAGAAGGAAGTCTTCTCATGATTTTATTTATGATATCAATATCTTTGATTTCCTCTCTAAGACATCGAATTTATCTCACTACATCAGTGATTCGATTGATGAAGGAATATGCATTCTCATCAGGATGCATCTATAGATCGTCAAACCTATTATGAAGGACTTGGAGTTTTTCCTCCTTCACTTTGTTGTCACCTTCATAGATATTTTCAAGTTTATCCCACATAGACTTTTCTGAGGTGAAAATCATCACTTTAGATAGATCTGATCTGAAAGAGCTGCAGTGATAGCATTCTGAGCTTTAGAATCTGCATCAAGGACATTCATGTATGTATCAGTCATAGAAAGACCAGTTGGATATGTAACATGTATTTCATACACAGTATCAAAGAGGACTTCCATTCCGAGGGATATTAAATGAGATCTCACTCTTTTTTTCCAAATCTGAAAATTACTTCCATTGAAGAGAGGGATTCCCCTAGCATTGACTGCATTCTCCATGACAGAAAAGGATATATATAACACCAGTAAAATTTACCCACAAATACCACTTGTAAGACCACAGCGAACCCAGAGAGGAAAGGGGTGAATCAGGGTGTAAAATTTTTCTTTTAAAATCATGGATCTTGTTCCCACGATAGTAGGAGCACATTAAACCTGTAAGAATGATGTGAAAAGAATGAAAAAAACCACATGAAAAGAGGAAACAAGACACTTTTACTTGGTTCACCACTATGGGCTACATCCAAGGAGCATACGCCGACAGGTATCTGGTAATAAGCAGTTCCGGTAAACTTCACTAGTTGTGGATTACAAAGTTCGGTTACTGTCACTTTGTGTTAGGAATACTGCGTTTACAAAAGTTTAGGGATAGCTCCCTGCGTCCCACGGGTCACTCCCATTGACTCCCCCTAGCCCACTGCCTTTGCAGAACCCACACTCAGTTTATAGACATAAAGGAATCTTCAATAGATTTTCATTAAAGTCTTTGCCTCTCCTCAGCACGAGACTCATCATGCATCGAAGTCCAGAATTGATGTACTTGAAAGAACTAAATCACTGAACCGGATAATCAGAAGGTGAAAACGAGTTGCACTGATGATTTCTCCAACACCTACCCTTTGCGCGAAAGATGTCACTTTTACACGCAATACTTGATTTTTTTCTTGGAAAATATTTCATGCAATAGCACCGTTTTCGTGCAACTGAAATTTTACGTGCAACGTCATGTTTTCCGTGAAAATATTATTTTTTTTGCGCAACTCGTAATTTTTCACGCAACTTCCTTTTCGCAAACCATTAACGTGCATTAGCACATAGATCTTCTCTATGTATTCATTTATATGTAATGAGGGGTTTCACCTCTTTTTTATTTGTTTCTCCGACCCCCATGTGGAAAAACCATCATATCACGAAAAAACCACTTTCTCGGCGCACAATACTTTTCACACAGGAATCGTTTTTCATGCACATCTCCATGTTTTTCGCACATCCCATGCCTTTTCCATTTTTCGACGTTCTGATTCTGAAACACCTCTTGAGAAAAAAACATTTCCCCGCTATTTTCCACACCACAATGTTTTTCGCACACAATTCACTTATTTCACACACTACATACTTTTTGCGCACAAATCCTTTTGTGAACAACCCATGCATTCATTTTCCGATTTGCAGGCCCAAAAATTTGGCAAACACTAAGAAATAATGCCACCTTCAACAATGTTGTTTTCTTGAACTCTGTGAACCATTTCCTTAAACATTCAAAACTTCTAATGTGGATTGAAAAAAAAATACAAACCATACTCCATTTCCTTCATAGAAAAAATGTGGTTCCAAAAATCCCTTTAGGGATTCTCTACACAAACATGACCATGTTGCACCGCACCCAGTCTCTAGTTTTTTTTCTCAATTTTCTATTATTTATTCAATTCCAATTGACTAGTTTTATATTGGTCTCCCTAGCACTTGGCAGTGTTATTTATCTTTGGGGTTTTGATACATTTAAAAAATCCCTCAAGGTCATTATAAATTAATTTCATTTATCTCATTTAATTTCATCTCAAAAAATAATTAAATAAAATAATGTGACACATTATGATATGATATGGATTCGGTGTATTGACATGAGCTTTTGGGAATTCTTCTGATAATAAAGTTGTATTATCATGACCATGTGAACAAATAATGCATATCATAAATAAAATAATCAGATAATGATTTCTTTTCTTATGGTAAATTAAATGTTAATAATTAAAAGATTAAATTGATTGAAAAAAAAAATTAATTTATTAAAAAAACATGAATCTTATGATAATTTTAACAGTCCTATCTATATATGTGACTTGATAGTACTTCAAACCATCGAATAGCCTCATGTTAACCTCTAGAAATGTCAAGGTTTTTTATTTATAGTGAGGGCCTAAACTGAACAATATAGATAACATTACCCCAAATAATACCCACTATAGACCATAACACAATGAAAAAAGTGGTGTTAATGTGTAATTTATATAACAACATTATCACTTATCATAACAGAAATAGAATAATAATAACATTAAAAAACATTGTAATAATGAGTTCAGGTTCATACAATAAGAACATTGTTCTCCGTCCAGTCATAACACAATAAATAAATAAATAAAAAGTATGTCATTATTCAACCTCATAAAATTTAACACAATATCTATATTTGACCCTACTATGGTCCCACCGACCCTCCTCATATTCAAGCTCCTCTCTCTTATTGTTGTATGTTACCTATTATAAAATTTTTAAGAATGAAATATGTGTTATGGTACATGTATGTTGATGTATCGATGAAGGATTTGAGTACGATGAATAAGTAAGAACAACTAAAAAACCCTAAACATGTAGTGTAATATCCACATGAATATATTTTTGTTTTCTCATGTGACAACATCCAATAATAAACCAATTCACCCCATCATAAATCATATCAGAAAGACATAACCCATACTAAAATTTTAGAAATTGGTAAAATATAAATGATAGTTTCAATATGTATTCATGATTACCATGGCCTCTAACCCTACTATTTTCAACAATTCATAGTATGTATATCATATTTGTTACTCAATAGTTCACGATAATAGTTCTTTCAGATTAGAAACTAAATTTTTTTCCATTTTATCCCACATGTCACACTAACTCTCATACCAACATTTTAATGACCAATGAGTCAACATTCCACACTATTCCACTATCCTATAATGAGAAGACCCTCTGGTTTACATGTTACAGTATCCCCTTGGCCTACAATGCAATGACCCCCTGGTCCACGTGTCATAAATTCCCCTAGTCTATAATTTATTGATTCCTTGATCCACCTGTCACACTAGCCCCTAGCCTATTATGAAATGTCCCTCTAGTCCATATTTCATTCTCACCCACTGGACTATAATGAAATGACTCCTTGGTGGAAATTTTGCGTTTTTCACTAGAATTACATTTACATCAGGTCCCCTAACCCATGTTTATATAATCTCCCATAACCCATCTTCAAATCTCAAACATATATATAACAAAAAAGTGTAAAATAGGTTTTAAAAATGTTTCATGTTATCAAATCCTTAAATAATATAATAATATATTTTTTTTAAGAAGATCACTTTATCCAAGAAATAAAATATTCATAAAATCTCTATTTGTGAGGTTTAACACCAATATTAATTAACAAGTTAAACTTTATATAATTTTAAAATAATTATTCATAATTTCAGACAATGGAATAATTGATGGGTTATCAAAATGTCATTTCATCCATTTAATAATGAATATTTTAGTTTTTTCAATACATTATTTAGTTTATATTTATCCTTCTATCTTGAATTCTTATTACGATCTAGTTTTTTTAATTTCTATAATTTTGTATTTAATAATTTCAACTTCAAATAATGTATAGACCAGTTTGACATTTTGGAGGGTCCATGTTAGTACACAAAGACTATATGAATTTAATTACTAATTTATAGACACCCTGAAAACCTCTTTCAATACATTATATTTATTCTCATACAACACTCATACACCAACATGTTAGACCATAGAAAATATTTTGGGTTTCCTACTTCATACAATGATCATATATCAAATATAAAACATCATCATCTTAATGAACTACATAACATCAAATCTAAAAATCATTAGTCAAAACCCCTATAATCCCTCTCTAACTCATCCAAAATTATGAAGAGATATAAAATATATATATAACCAAAACGATTACCTTTGTATCATTAATAAAAAATTTAAATATTTGGAATATATATATATATGTGGTTTGGTGATAAGAAAACCTATAATATTCTTATAAAATAAATAAATTTGGAACCAAACGTAGTAAATATATGATATAGTTGTCTGAACCATGTAAAAATTTTGTACATTGTTTTCCTTTTTGTTTTCTACGTAATTTCCATAACGTTAGTAACCAAAATGTAAATACAAATAAAAATTAAATATAAAACGGAACCATTTTTTTAAATACCGTGTTTTATAATATACCAAGAAAATTACATTTTATGATAATATTTTAGATACATACATGTTTTTTAAAGGGTGAGTTTCATGACTTATTTGTTAAAGGGAATAAAATAAAGAAACAATATGGGGGAATAAATAATAGAAGCATTCCAAAACAAACTCAGTCCCTCTACCAACACAATTATCACAACAATTTCTTGTTATCTTTTTTAATTAAGGTATATTAAATATTTAATGACCTAATTTAACTAATTTTTTTAAAAGTTTGAAATATAATAATACAATTATGAAACATTACATAATTATTCAATGATGAAATCTAAAATTTTTCCAATATTTAGTGGAATAAAATTTAAAAAACAATATCAATTCATTATTACATCTAAAAAATATTTAATGATTCACTAGAAAAAATATAATTCATTCATTATAAAATTGTTATGTCAATAACATGCATATTAGTTTTCAATATAATCCCATTATACATAATTAAATATTTATTGAAAGAAACATAACTTACTTATATTTATTTAAATTAGAAAACAAATAATTTTTTATTGAATTGAAGAACATATATCATTTTTAATTTTCATTCAATTAGAAAATAAGTATTTTTATCATAATTCCATTGAATTATTCTTATTTATTTTTTTTGGAAATAAAATAACCTATATTTTTTCCAATTTGAAAAACATTACTTCATCTTACATTTCATGAAATTAATATTCAAATATTATGTGTTTAATTGAAGCATGTGTCATTTTCTATAGATTTTTAAGATATTGTTTTTATTAAATGAAACACATTTTCTCTTTTATTATTGAAGTAACATGAACCTTATTATACTAATGGTCAATATAATTATTAATAGGTTGGATATTGTGTTCTTAATTAAATAACATATTAATTAATTATTTTTTGTAAAACAACTAAAAAATAATATGTGCTTCATTGAAGAAAATCTCCCATTTAAGAATTCCATAAATTTACCAAACACATATTTTATGATTAAAGGAATCACATCTATTTTACTTATTTAATATGTTAACACCAAACAAGTGTTTTATATTCATTTAGAACATATATCCTATTATTATTTTTAATAAAATAATTAAGAAATATAATTTATATTTTAAAATTATTAATATATACCATGTTTATTTTTTATGAAAAATATAACATATAATATGAGATATATATCAAAACTCTAGCTAAGTGTTAAAATTTAGAAACATAAGAAAAATAATTAAAACAATTACTTTCAAAAAATAAATTTGTGTGTTTTATTTTTTTAAAACAAGTTGTCTTCGTAGTCGTATTAAAAGATATAACATATTTTGATCATAATTGATAAATTTATAGAGATATTTGTATTCAAAGAAATGAAAAATAGCACCAAAATTTATTCAAAAAATAATTATTCCCTTATAATTTCAATAAATGAAAATAAGTTCAAAATCCATTACGAAGAAACAGATAATGATGGTTTTATCCACAAACTCTAGTTTTTGGATTTCCAAATAAAAACACTTTTTTGGGTTAATTGAGAATCATCACCTAAAACCCATCCAAATAGACACCCAAAAAAATAAAAATATAGAAGAAACTATTAATATAAAATATCAATGACTCAAATCTATAAACAACCATCACAAATTTCAAATAATAGATATGAAAAAATTTATATAAATGTTTTTCACATTGTTTTTTTGATAATCGATGTGTAAATCAATTTTTTAATAATTTTATTTTGATTCCACCTCTACACAGTAGATATCAATAGAAAATAGGAATAAAATCTTAAAAAAGTAGAAAAAAGTAGAAAAACTAGAAAGACAACCAAAAAACACACATACAATTAGAACATTCATATTTAAAATATATGCACAAAAAATTAAAAACCTGTAAATCTTGTTAAATGATTCGATCATTTAATTTGTATGAGTCTCAAATCCTATGCTATATATGGGATAAGATCATCAGAAAGCTAAAAATTAAAAGGAAATCATTTAACATGTATTCTGAACAAAACGAATAAAATGTTAAGGAAGTCTTTATAAAGAAATATTCCCTTATGGAACTTTTTAATTTTACCTGTTGAAATTATTTCTTACATAAACATTAAGACATAGTATCCACATTCCTTTATTCTCTATTTTTTATAAAAATTTTGTTTAAAATATTTTTCAATTCAGCATAGCAGTTTTAATAAATATATCCAAAATTTAGTAATAGTAAATGAAAATTCACATTTTCTTTTAGAAATATGATCTTTGAGATCTTCTTTCTTATCGTCTCTTTAAAGAATTACAATTCCATTTCGGAGTGCAACATAAATAAAATAAATTTAAGAGACATTTTAATATAAAAAGTAGTATAGAATTAAAAATTATGTTTACAATTCCTCCATAAAAATTTCTAGCACTTCCCCATGGATAAAACATAGTACAGTTCTTTATCCCTTAGAAAAACACTCAAAATGAAGTGGCCATTGATATAAAAAAATTATGTTATTGGTTATTATGTTAAGGGATATATAACACTTTGTGCGATATATTGTTAATACTCTTGATGATAATGAAATATCTCACGCAAAAAAATTACATTCTTTTGAAATCATTGTTGAATATAACCTATTATATCTTCATCAGTGATTGTCCTCATGATAAGTGAAATATACTACAGGTAAATATATAATATAATTTTGTCTTTTCATTATATTTAATATTGAATAAATACTCTTAATAAAAAACAATCACAAGTATAAATTTTCAATAAATTTAATGTAAAAAAAATTATGCAACAAATTACATGCAAAACAATTGCATCATGTTGATTCCAAACTGATCTATAGTTACAAGCTCCATGATATTTTCTAACAAAACATCCAAAATAATTGGATTACCATAAATTATATCTTCAATTTTAATCTCATTAAAATCCGACAGTAAATTTGAATATGTCAAAAATATATCAAGACTATTAGAATATGTATCTGAAGTCAGAAAACATTGTTTTTGATGTTCTCAATACAATATTTATTTACGATTAATTTATTTCTATAAATATTTAGATAAATATATGAACATTAAAATGTTAAAAAATAATTAATTTAATAATTAAATAAATGATAAAATGTGCACATACCTTTATGGTAATATTCTGAAAAGTATAAATGTATAAATTAAAAAAAATAAATAATTTGTACAAATGTAATCACATAAACTGTATATAAATGTATTCATGTTGATCTATCTATAATATCTTATAATTTTACCTTATGATGTTACATCTCTATCTGTTGATAATGAATGGTAGCACCAATATAAAATATCATCCCATATGAAATAAAATGATGTTGGGGATTATCAATATAAGTCCCCAGCCTTAAACCTTACTTAATCTTGAGTTATTACAAGATTACACATTGAGGATCTTTTCAGGTTTAGAGTTTTAGAGAATTAGATCATAAATCTTTCATTACATTCCACATTTAAATAAAGTGGTTACATAAAAGATAGTATTCATTTTTCCCATCAACGGAAACATATTTAAAATAAAACATGGATTCTTTCTTGACACTTCCTTGACACTATCATCATATCAGGTACCATTCACTTGACCTGTGAAAAACATTTCAAAAACTTGGGATGAGCATAAAAATCTCAGTAAGGGTTATAAAAATATAGAAAGGAAACATGAGTAAATATATACATAAGAATGAAATCATACTTTACCCAAAAAACATAAGCACTCTAACATACCTCATCAAAACATGGATAAATCATAGAAATCATAAGACATAAAGGTAACTTGAGGCATTCATAACATTCTTACGTATGGAGTAACCCTCTTGGTTACGTTTGGAATACCCATCACTGTATATTCCCTAAATCTCTTTGTACAAACCTTAACGTTTAACTCCTTAGAGTTTCCCAATGAGTTGGAGAGCTATATCGGGCTCACCCTCCCTTAGTTTATCATGGAACCACCCGTCTTCATAACAATTCCAAAGAACCATAACATAATCGTATCACATAAAACATGCATAAAGGAAAAATAACATTTCCACTTTTCAATCACAAGATATCAATACAACACATTGATATAAAAACATTATGAAAACAATTTTTAATACCAAAATAAATGAAAAGTAAAACATGATATTTATTTTTCATTCAAAAAAAGTTATGGCTAGTAGAGGAAGCCGAAACTCAAATAATGGTCACAGCGGCGGAGAAGTCTTTGTCTCCGCATATGTATGACAAAAAAACATTCCCTTTTGTTGTTTAGTAAATTCTTCGTATAAAAATATTCCTTTTGAATAATCTTAAAATTCAAAGGGGTTTATACACCGTATAAAAGAAAGTTGTGTATAAAACAAAATATGCCCCAATGAAAGGAGATTGAGATGGATTCCCTTACAAAGATCATTTTTTAAATAAAATATATCTATTATGTGTATTCATCATAAATAAAGTACAAACACAAGATAGGACATAATAATATCATGACATAATTTGAAAGTAGGAGATTAACCCAAAGAAAGGAAATTGGGTTAAGAAGTTCCCTTACCTCGTATCCGACATGACTCGATCGTTCTTTAATCTCCTAAATAATAAACCTGAGTTAATTTCTACTTTCATAAGAACCTTTTTCAAGTTAATTATTCCTTTTATATCACTTATCACCATGTCATGAACATTATCTAATTATTTAAGTTAATAACGGTCGTTTTAACGATCATTGGAACTTGAGTCAAAAATAAACTCTTTATAATTACAAGTTGTTCATGTGGTAAAATATAGATTATATCCAGAATTATATTCATGATGTAGATATCATATATATATTATATTTCCAGTATATACATGCATTTATATAATTACATAACATTTAGAGGTAAGAAATGAAATGCACCATTCATTGAGACGGTAAACCGTGCGTACGCATGAACGCTACATCCATTTCTATTTCATATTTAATGGAATTAAAACATAATGATACATAATAGTATTTTAATTATAGTATAGTATAATATAATTAAATCTATCCTTTATACGTACCACATATGGTACTAACGAATCAAATCACTTTGAGGGGGTGGTAGTCTGCACTTCCTAAAATGAAGATATCGCATATACCCATAATTGAAACCATAAAGGTATGTTGTAAATGAAAAATACAGAAGCTTAAGGAAAACATAAACATACTATATATCATATATAAATATAGTGACATCTTAATTGCCACCTTTTAAGGTGTTAGAACAATATTGAACAATCATCGTTTCGTGAGGCAGAAATTTACCATCCACAGAAATAGTATGTTCTTTAACCATTAGATGTAGGTTTGTGTAAGTGTAGCTCGAATACTTATTATAACAACATCCTAGTATATTTAATATACTGGATTTGTTACAAAAGAAATTAATGAAAAGATTTTAGTGGGTTGGAGAAGCAAAATAAAACAAAAGATCATTAGAGAAGACTTTAACATTTAATCAGGTAACTCCCTTTGGTTTGAACCAAAAGGGTTTCTTGAAGAGCTTCCTGCCTAAGGTAAGGCTTCTAGGATGAGGAGAGGGATGTGGATAGAAAAAAAGTGCAGGGATTTTATAAACCAATGGCTTGAGATGTGTGGGTAAGGAGGTAGAGTGGGGGGCTTTTATAAGAGGAGAGGAGGGGCACTCTTGGAAAGGTATAAAATGTTACTTTATTTTCGAATTATTTTAAAATTTTAAAGGTCCCAAATTGATTTATTTCGAAGATAACGTGATAAGGGTTCTAACTATACTCATCCAATAGGACTTTTAAAAGTTTAAATCTTATATTTTACATTATCTTTTCATTTTATTTAAATCGTTCATTAATGAGGTAATCACTGCATCATCATGATGTCATAAATAAATTAATTTATTTAATGTATAAAAATTACAAAACAAATACTATGATGTAGGAAATAGTTTTATCTTTCCAATTACTATTTATAGTCCAATAGATAATTTATGTATACAAAATTAAAAATGTTTTACTCAGGTGATACATTCTTTGTTATATTTAACTTTCTTTAAAAATAAAAAGATAAAAAGTCACCTTCACACAAAATTGATTCCATGGGGTCCCCATGTTTTGAACAAGGAATCCCACGGTCGGCCATGAGACAACCAGTAGAAATAGGACACATTTTTTGTTCACTTTTTATTATTATGATATAATTTTATTATCTTTAACTACTCGATTACTCATTAATCAAGATAATTAAAGATAATTATCGTCGTTACTATTCATAATGTCCAAAAACAACAGAGTCTTAATTACATATTTTGGAACTTCTGATTCCAAATATGTAATCCATTTTACCAAATTCCAAACATATAAATTGCTATAATTAATTTAATATTAATTCATGTTGTCAAAAACAAATAGCAGGTTTTTTTGAAACAATATCTATGAAAAGTTTGGCACTTGTTTATGCCCAATTCCAAAGTTAAATTAATCACAATGACCACCATTGTATTACATGGTAAAAATATATTCTATTTAAACTTTAAAACCAATTAAAAATATAATCTAACCATATAATTAAATTAGATGAAAACGCAGTTTTGATGTAAATTGCAGTATTTTTCATTATTCATTAAAAAATGAACATTGTCAGAATAATACCAAAAAATTATCCAATGTAAATTTCAATGTCCCAATCATAAATAATTAGTTTATTTTGAAAAATAGATCTTATAAAATTGTCAAAAGTTTGATTTAAAAATGGTTTGCCATCAAAAGGCAGTAAAACAATCTTTTAAAAATATTAGTGTATTCCATGCTTAATATTGGATTTATTGTCATTTTAAGCCTCTAAAACACTATCTAATTCATAAATAGACATAGATAAGAATATCTATTATTCATTACTTACTTGGGATGCTACATCTTCCCCCCTTTAGAAAATTTTGTCCCCGAAATTTATTTACTTATCAAATAAGTGGGGGTTTTTAGCCCTCATTGCATTTTCAGATTCTCATGTTGCCTCTTCAATCATGTGGTTTTTTCCACCAAACCTTTACCTGATGAATAACCATATTCGGTAACACTTGCTCCCTATGGTCGTGAATCTGGACCGGTTGTTCCTCATAAGATAGGTTCTATTTCAACTGAACTACCTCTGGACTCAAAACATCAGATGGATCTGGCATGTACTTCCTTAACATTGAAACATGAAAAAAATTGTGTACCTGAGATAAACTCGGAGGTAAGGCCCCTCGGTAAGCAACTGATCCAACTCTCTCTAGAATTTCATATGGTCTGATTAACCATGGACTTAGCTTTCCTTTCTTACCAAATCACATCACACTTTTCCAGGGTGAGACATTGAGAAAAACATGATCACCTACCACAAAAGAGAGATCCTTCCTCCTGTTTTCCGCATAACTCTTCTGCCTGCTCTGAGCTGTTCTCATGTGTTTCTGTATTAGCTGAAATTTTTCTGCCAACTCTTCTACCAATTCTACTCCCATCATCTTCCTTTCACCCAATTCATCCCAGAAAGCTGGAGTTCGACACCGCTTCCCATATAACACCTCAAATGGTGCCATCTGTATACTGGAATGAAAACTGTTATTATAAGAAAACTCAACCAAAGAAAGATGTTGGTCCCAACTTCCCTGATTATCCATCGAACAAGCACGTAGAATATCTTACAAAGTCTGAATTGTTTGTTCTGACTTCCCATCTGATTGAGGATGAAAAGTTCTACTAAAATTTAATTCAGTACCCAACAACTTCTGAAGGCCTTTCGAAAAGTTAGAAGTAAACCTGGGATCACGGTCAGATAAAATGGAGAGGGGAACTCCATGTATCCTGACTTTCTATTTAAGATACAAACGAGAAAGTTTATCTAGGGAAACATTATCTCTTATAGTAAGGAAATGAGTAGATTTAGTCAAGCGATCAACAATAACCAAGTTTGCATTATTACCTTGAGGTGTCTTCGGCAATCCCACGACGAAGTCCATGGATATATTTTCCCATTTCCACTCTGGCACTGGTAAAGGCTGAAGCATCCCTTTCGGTAACTGTCCCTCTGATTTAACCTGCTGACAAGTCAAACACTTCACAATAAAATCAGCAATATCCCTTTTCATTCCGTCCCACCAGTAATACTCCCGAAGATCTCTATGCATCTTAGTACTGCCAGGATGAACTGAAAACGGATAACTATGAGCTTTACATAACAAATTTATATTCAACTATGAATCACACAGCACACACAATCTCTTCCCAAATCTCAAAACACAATCATTATCAATGTTGAATTCAGGCAACTTACCCTTCTGAACCAGCTCTACCTTTTTCTGCAACTCACGGTCTTGCTTCAAAGCTTGCTTGATTCTGTCTCATAGAGAAGATTTCACTGATACCTGAAACAAAACAGAATGACATCCTGCACCAACAACTTCTATTCCAAAGTTCATCAAATCATTAACCAAAGGATCACATTCCAAATGCAACATTGTTAATGAAGCATTACTTTTTCGACTCAAAGCATCATCCACTTTATTTTCTTTTCCCGGATGGTAATGAATTGTACAATCATAATATTTGATTAATTCTAGCCATCTCCTCTGTCTCGTGTTCAATTATTTCTAAATGAATATATACTTTAAACTTTTGTGATCGGTATATATTTCACACTTTACTCGATACAAATGATGCCTCCAAATTTTTAAAGCCAAAACAACAGCAGCTAATTACAAATAATGTGTAGGGTAATTTACCTCATGAGTTTTCAACTGTCATGAAGCATAAACAATTACCTAATCATTCTGCATTAAGAAGCAACCAAGTCCTTTCAATGAAGCATCACTGAAGATAACAAACTCACCATTCCTGGAAGGAAGTGCCAAAACTGGAGCATTCACCAATCTTCTTTTCAACTCCTGAAAACAATCATCACATTCTTTTGTCTAGATAATCTTAACAGACTTCCGAGTTAGCTTAGTCATTGGACTAGATAATCGTGAAAAATTTTCAACAAACCTTCGGTAATAGCCTGCCAAACCAAAGAAGCTACAAATCTTAGTTACATTTGTGGGACTTGGCCATTCTTCAACAACCTTTGTTTTTGCAGGATAACAGTTATCCCATCTTTAGAAAAAATGTGACCAAGGAAAAAATTTGTTGGAACCAAAACTCACACTTGCTGAATTTTCCATACAATTTATTTTCTTTTATGGTTTGTAAAATAACCCTTAAATGTCTTTAATGCTCCTCTTTACTTTTAGAAAACACCAAAATATCATCAATAAAAACCACCACAAACATATCCAAGAACTCATGGAAAATTCTATTCATTAAGTCCATGAATACAGCTGGAGCATTGGTTATCCCAAAAGGCATTACTACAGATTCATAATGGCCATATCTTGTACGAAACCCGGTCTTCGGAACATCTTATTCCTTTTCCTTCAGCTGATGGTCCCCCGATCTCAGGTCAATCTTTGAAAAATACTGAGCTCCCTAGAGCTGATCAAACAAATCATCGATATGAGGAAACTGATATTTTTTCTTAACAGTTATGTTATTCAAGGCTCTATAATCAATTCAAAGTCTCATAGATCCATCTTTCTTTTTAACAAATAAAACAGGATCACCCCATGGTGATGCACTAGGTAAAATGAAAACTTTCTCTAATAAATCTTGCAATTACTCCTTCAACTCTAAAAGTTCAGTTTGAGCCATTCGATAAGGGGTTTTGAAATTGGCTAGCATCAGGAACTAAGTCAATACTAAATTCAACTTCCCGATCTGGTATTATTCCAGGCAACTCATCAGGAAAAACATCAGGACACTCATTTACCACTAGCACATCCTTAATCTGAACAGTTCCCTTGTTTTCAACGATATGTGCAAGGTAACATTAATTTCCATCATTTACAAGTTTCTCGGCCTCTTGATATGTTATCAACAGTAAGGGTTAATTCTTGTAGACAAACTGAAATTCTTTCTGAAAAGAAATTTCTTTAGCTCTACATTCAATCTTAGCATGGTAAATAGAGAGCCAATCCATACCCAGGATAACATCAAACTCTACTAGAGGTAAAACAATAAGGTTCGCAAGTAGGTTCTTTCCACGGATAAGGATAAGAATATTCTTATAAATTCTTTTTACCTCAACATTTCCCCCATGTGTTTTTACCACAAGGTCAAGAGTCATTTCTTGAGATGGTATTCCCATTTTTCTAGAAAAGTTTTCAGAGATGAATGAATGTGTAGACCCCGAATCAAACAACACACTAGAATAATCTAAAAAAACAAACAAATTACCTGATACAACTTCATTTGATGGCCCGAAATCTGCTGAAGTAGTTGCAAAGGATTTCACCACCCCTTTCTGCTTGTAGTCTAACTGCTTCCCATCACTCGAGCTCTCTGTTAGACACTAATTTGCATAGTGACCCATCTCATTACACTTAAAACATTTCACTAATTGTAAATCAAATTTTGTCTTACCATCACCTTGATCATTTTCAGTGAAATCACGAGCCTTATATCCCATCTTCCCGCATTGGTAGCACTTTCCAGAATTCAAAAGACATTCCTCAGCATGCCTTTTACCACATTTATCGCAAACTGGAAACTTAGTTTTTTTACCATCAGACCTTTTTGAAGAATTATTTATTTTCTCCTGCCACCTCGGTCTCTTCTTCTTCTGGATCTTATAGAACACTTTATCAATGGAAAACTCCATTTCCACCTTCTCAGCACATCGAACAAGCTTTTCATAACTTTTAAACTCATCAGAATTCAATGCCCTTCGATATTTTGGCTTTAATCCTAAGAAAAAATGATTTATTTTACTATCAAGGTCTTGGATAAAATTTGGAGCATACCTTTCCAATCGAGTGAACCTTTCTTCATAGGCATCAATTGTGTCCTCCTCATGCCTCAATTCCAAGAATTTGTTTACATCCTATGTTGAACAGCCTTAGGAAAATACTTCTCAAGAAACATACCTTTGAATTCAACCCAATCGAGAGCATCAATCTCATCAGCGTCCCTGATATTTTTAACCATCCACCACCACTGATCTGCTTCACCCTCAAAATGGTAAATAGCAAGACTAACCTTTTGGTTGTCTGAACACCCCATGACATCGAAAATCTTCTCCAGTGATTTAATCCACCCTTCAGCTAGCATAGGGTCAGATGATCCTCTGAATGATGGGGGATGTTGCCTCATGAAATGTTTCACACTGACATGTTCCTCTACGGTTGATCTGGCTGATCTCGTGCATGGATACCGCCACCATTTATCGCTTGAGTCAACTATGCCATTACTGCAACAAACTGTTCAGTTCCAATTCGGACCATCTCAGGATGCTGATTTGGAAGGTCATTTCCTTCTGTATGCCTTCCTAGCACTACCTCTCTGTTTCGTCTGCGGAAAACCATTCTGAACACACATGTCTTAGATGAAGCAACATGGTAATCTTCAAATGCTATATCATTTCAATTTGACCCAAAAAAATATTTTTGGATAATCATTTAACAGAATTATAACTCCTAAAGTTATCTAAACTGGCCTCTAATACCAACTATAAGTCCCCAGCCTTAAACCTTACTTAATCTTGAGTTATTAGAAGATTACACATTGAGGATCTTTTCAGGTTTAGAGTTTTAGAGAATTAGATCATAAAACATGCATTACATTCCACATTTAAACAAAGTGGTTACATAAAAGATAGTATTCATTTTTCCCATCAACAGAAACATATTTAAAATAAAACATGGATTCTTTCTTGACACTTCCTTGACATTATCATCATATCATGTACCATTACATTAACCTTTGAAAAACATTTTAAAAACATGCGATGAGCATAAAAAGCGCAGTAAGGGTTATAAAAATATTTAAAGGAAACATGAGTACATATATACATAAGAATGAAATCATAATTTACCCATAAAACATAAGAACATTAACATACCTTATCAAAACATGAATAAATCATAGAAATCATAAGACATAAAGGTAACTTGAGGCATTCATAACATTATTACGTAGGGAGTAACCCTCTTGGTTACGTTTGGAATACCCATCACAGTATATTCCCCAAATCTCTTCATAGAAACCATAATGTTTAACTCCTCCGCATTACCAAATGCATTGCAGAGCTATATCGGGCTCACCCACCCATAGTTTATCACGGAACCACCCGTCTTCATAACAATGCCCAAGAACCATAACATAATCGTATCACATAAAACATGCACAAAGGAAACATAACATTTACACTTTTCAATCACAAGATATCAATACAACACATTGATATAAAATCATTATGAAAACCATTTTTAATACCAAATTAAAATAAATGTAAAACATGGTATTTATTTTTCATTTAAAAAAATTTATGCCTTGTAGAGGAAGCCGAAACCCAAATAATGGTCACAGCAGCAGAAAAGTCGTTGTCACCGAATATGTACAACAAAAAAACATTCCCTTTTGTCGTTTAGTAAACGCTTCATATAAAAAGATTCCTTTTGAATAATCGTAAAAGTCAATGGGGTTTATACACTGTATAAAAGAATGTTGTGTATAAAAAAAAATATGCCTCAATGAAAGCAGATTGAGACGGATTCCCTTACAAAGATCATTTTTTAAATAAAATAGATCTATTATGTGTATTCACCATACATAAAGTACAAATAAAATATAGGAAATAATAATATCATGACAAAATTTGAAAGTAGGAGATTGACCCAACGAACGGAAATTGGGTTAAAAAGTTCCCTTACCTCGTATCTGACTTGACTCGATCGTTCTTTAATCTCCTGAATAATAAACTTGAGTTAATTTCAACTTGCTTAAGAACCTTTTTCAAGTTCATTATTCTGTTATATCACTTATTACCATGTCATGAATGTCACGAACCCCTCCCCACAAAGTGTACCCCTCCTGGGCCGGCAATGTGAAAAGGGAGATAATGACCCACGAGTCCCGCCTCCAGTAGGCCCCGGGTTGGCGACTAGCACCGAGGGTATAATAACATAAAAATGGGAGGAATTACCCTCTAAGAGAACACATGCAAAAGAGAGAGATAGAATAGACTCCAACCAACTCCAACTCATAACTGAAAATATAAATGAAACCCAAGTACATATATGAAATGTCATGCAAAAGTACTACAACTGAAAGGGAAAACTAAAAGTACCCAAAAGAAAGTAAAACGGCAGCGACCACAAGCCCGAACAGCTCCTCCTCCAACCCCAAGCTAGTAGTAACCAGCTTGATCTCCAACCTGCTCCAAGTGACCTGAAAAATAGTTTATATATACATAGGGTGACTATAACAGTATACTCAGTAGGATCCTCCCCAAGCCTATCGTGCAAAAGTAAAGAAAGCATGCTAAAGCCCAGTGAACAACAAGTGAAACTAACTCATTACCTAAACAGGTATACTAATTTCTCAACCTCA
This sequence comes from Viscum album, assembly GCA_963277665.1. Lineage (NCBI taxonomy): Eukaryota > Viridiplantae > Streptophyta > Magnoliopsida > Santalales > Viscaceae > Viscum > Viscum album. The sequence goes on from OY728162.1 coordinate 829,103,367, forward strand.
CCATGGCTACTCTCACCAAGTAATGCATACAAGAAAATAGCATATAGTAAAGAATATCAAGGGTACCCCGCTACTACTTCCCCACTGGTTTGCCGCTTTGCCCCAATGACATACGTCTTGTGCATCTCTCTCCAAAGGCTTGCCCGCAGACACCTGGGCTAAGCTCCACAATCTGCACCTCGTGCACCACATAGGCTTGCCCGTAGACACCTGGGCGAAGCACCACACCGTCCTCACAACCAAAGGTAACCATGTAGTTTCTGGGAGCCACCATAGCTCGCATAACGTGTATCATACGTCGGGTATAATACCTCAAGCCATTACAGCCCATACTCCGAGTAAGGATCCTCAAGCCATCACAGCCTATACACGTCACACCTATAGTAGTCCATAGGATACTATATCAAGAATATATGTGTGTTAATAACCACAAGCCATTACAGCCCTCTACACACATATATGGGGTAACTAACCGCTTGCCTCATGGCACAAGTATCTACCAAGAGAAGAGAGCGGGTCCAAAGGGGGTAGTCAGCCATTCAACCTCCCATCAGAATGTTGGGGAAAACACACCCCCCCCCCCAGGGCTCAGAATCCCAGGGGTGTCAGTTTCCCTTACCAACATGGTGGAGTAGAGTATAGAAACACAAAAAGTACAGAATATATATAACTCACAACCACACTATGGTCATTACCTAGTCATAGGCACAACTGCAGCTAACGTCTCTCAGACTCCAGGCTGCTACTTCTAAGACTAGGTATCCTATAAGCACACAACCATTTGAAGAGCTTTATTAGATTACTCCATTTTCATTTTATCAGTTCCACTGTATGTTAATTAATTCTTTAAACATTAATTAACCATGAACAATTTACCACATTAAACTAAATTGGCATCACATTCAAAAATTGTTCCTTTTTAGGATTCACATCACTATTAAATTCCAGTTTCTCCATCCCCGTGGATTATCACCATTTAAACAAACTTTCATTATGGAATTACCTTCCCCATATTCCCAGGCATTCTAGAAAAGCATCATATGCTACTAAACACAAAGGGCTCAACACAGTGAGTAGATATACTACCCATCGAGTCTTTGTCGCCTATAGCAAGAGCATAGACCCATCCTCCATCGAGAGGCTAAACACAGAAAGCACGTGGCATACCCCGCCTGTCTTCGCCTCCTTCGGAAAGAGGGTAAGCAAAACCAGCTGCCTTGATCAGTGGGAAAAAGTAAAATAGATAAACAATCAAACCACCAACATCAAACCATCACATTCATCTCATACCATCATCCTTGGTGTCCTCCCCGACACCCACATGCATAAATCGATGCATCTCGCCACCCTAGGCGTCATCCGCTGCCACAACCACAAGTCCCCATGCCTCCACATATCACAACAGCCATCCAGGCTTACATCAAATCACAAGCAGCAGGAAATCAAAGATCAAAAAATGGGCTCCCGGCCATTTAACAAGGCATTCAGCCTTCATACAAGATGAGCACTCAGAGCTCCAAACCACAAGGAATTCAGCCTTACAAGCAAGCGGGTAACTCAGAACCCTTTTGAAATTATCGAACTAAAAGTTGTTTAATCCATCTTGAATTAATAGATTCATTAACATGCCTCTTTATCTTTAGCCAATTATTTAACAAATAATTCTGACTTTACGTTCTTTATCAATTTCCATCATGAACGAGCAACAAATTAAAGAAAATCATAGATATCACTCTATCTAGGAAAATATGAGGCAAACCGTTATCACGGTACAAAGTAACAACATACGATCAACCAATTCTTTTAATCCGGTTCAAGTATTTAATTAGGTCAATTTCATTGTGATCCAAAGGACTAAATCATGCTAATTCTACGATTGCACATACACAATTAGAGAAGCCATGAATCCCCTACCTCGAAGAGTTCTTGATGTCCTTTATCCACACAACGGGTCACAGTCCTCTTCTCCTCACGATACTTGCATCCACCGTAGGATGCCACGGTATGATAGTACCAACCAACCCCAAGAAAACCCATTAGAACCATGGATATTACATGATAATATGGAAGGAAGAAAAAGAGAAGGTGATCCCCGAAGGAACGATGATAAAACATACCTTATATGGAAGAACGATCGACACAACTTGGTTGCATCAAACAGAGCGGAACTGATCCGAGTAACGTTTGATTGTGAAACTCCTACGGGAATGATTGCAAGGTTCTAGCATCTCGTAGATGAGAACGAGGAGGAAGAACAACGAAAAATGATATCTTGTTCCCTTTAAAAAAATAAATTAGAGAGGCGACGGTTTAAGATCCAATTTATTCTCCATTAAAAATGGATCGCATTAACCCACGCGGTTTGACCAAGTAAAAACATCCCGGCCTTAGGAATAATTAATATAGGATTTATGGCCTTTGAATCAGCCTTAATGTCCTTAAAATAAGGTTTTAAAAGTATTTTACGTAAAAGAAAACGTCAAATTTACGAAGCTGGAAACACTGTTCACATACTCAAAATTTGGCAAAGTATGGAATCGGTAGCTCTCATGAAGTCTGGAAACACTGTTCATTCGTGAAATTTGGAAAAGTATGGTATCGGTAGCTCTTAGGATTCTGGAAACACTGTTCATTCGTGAAATTTGGCAAAGTATGGAATCAGTAGCTCTCATGAAGTCTGGAAACACTGTTCATTCACGAAATTTGGCAAAGTATGGAATCGGTAGCTCTTAGGATTCTGGAAACACTGTACAAGTCCACCGATAGAAGTCCACCGATAGAACCTCACTGATAGAAACACTGTTCAAGTCTACCGATATAAGTCCACCGATAGAAAACATTGTTCAAGTCTACCGATAGAAGTCCACCGATAGAACCTCACCGATAGAAACATTGTTCAAGTCTACTGATAGAAGTTCACCGATAGAACCTCACCGATAGAAACACTGTTCACTGAACCTCACCGATAGAAACACTGTTCACTGAACCTCACCGATAGAAACACTGTTCACAGAACTAGAAATTTGGCAAAGTGTTAGCCGAGCTACTGCTGGACTACGGCTACCAGTATACCGAGCTATCAGTATGCCGTGGCTACCGGTAAACCGAGCTACCGGTAGGCAGCAGCTACCGGTAGACCGAGCTACCGGTAATCAGCAGCTACCGGTAGACCGAGCTACCGGTAGGCAGCAGCTACCGGTAGACCGAGCTACCGATAATCAGCAGCTACCGGTAGACCGAGCTACCGGTAGGCAGCAGCTACCGGTAGACCGAGCTACCTGTAATCAGCAGCTACCGGTAGACCGAGCTACCGGTAATCAGCAGCTATCGGTAGACCGAGCTACCGGTAGGCAGCAGCTACCGGTAGACCGAGCTACCGGTAGGCAGCAGCTACCGGTAGACCGAGCTACCGGTAATCAGCAGCTACCGGTAGACTGAGCTACCGGTAATCAGCAGCTACCGGTAGACCGAGCTACCGGTAATCAGCAGCTAGGGGATAAGTCACCTTGTCCTCCCGGAACACCTCCAACACCACATTTTCACAAAGTAATGGACCAGGGAGGTCCGGGCCATTACATTAGATACCTCTCAAAACATTCTCGTCCTCGAGAATTAAAAACCAACCCAGAAGAAAAGAGGGGTATGAACAACCACCCCATAAGATACCTCTCAGGGGAAAACCACCATGAGTTGTTCAAAAGCTGGAACAAAACTACGACATCCGAGAGTATGGAAACAAATAATCCATAACCAAACAATTCAAACATAACATCACATCAAAGGTACATAAATAAAACATGAAAGGTCTAACCATAAAGGAAACGTCATTACATGGAAAGAGTTAAACATTAAACAACTCTGGGTACTGAGCACGTATCTGTGACTCACGCTCCCAGGTACTCTCCTCCATGCCACCGTGTCGCCACAGGACACGAACTAAGGGGATAGAACGCCCACGCAACACCTTCTCCTTGTGGTCTTTGATCTCCACAGGTCGCTCCTCGAAGGTTTCATCATCTTCAATATCGATCTCTCCCCAATCGATAACATGCGATTCATCATGAAGATAACGACGGAGCTGTGATACATGGAAAACATCATGTATCCGACTCATCTGAGGGGGAAGTGCTACTCGATACACCACAGATCCAACACGAGCTAACACCACGAAAGGCCCAACAAACCGGGGAGAAAGCTTACTTCCACGACCAAACCTTCGCTGCCCACGACGGGGAGTCACCTTTAGAAACACATGATCCCCAACATTAAACTCTGACGGTCTCCTTCTTTGATCAGCATATGATTTCTGACGATCTTGTGCTGTCTTCATCCTCTCACGAATCACCTGAACCATCTCTGTTGTATTCTGCACTAGTTCTGGTCCGAGAATTGCTGACTCTCTGACCCCAGTCCAGCACAACGGAGAACGGAATGGCCGGCCATACAAGGCTTCAAACAGCGCCATACCGATGGTAGAGTGAAAACTATTATTGTAAGCGAACTCTACCAAGGGTAAGTGCTTCACCCATGAACCTCCAAAATCAAGAACACAAGAGCGCAACATGTCTTCAAGAGTCTGGATGGTTCGCTCTGTCTGACCATCCGTTTGAGGATGAAAAGAAGTGATAAGGCATAGTTGAGATCCAAAAGCATGTTGGAGACCTCTCCACACCCTAGAGGTAAAACGAGGATCTCGATCAGAAATGATCGTCCTAGGTACTCCGTGAAGCCCCACCACCTCCTCTAGATACTGCCTCGACAAAACCTCCACTGAGCTCGACTCCTTGATTGCTATGAAGTGGGCCGATTTAGTTAAACGATCCACTACCACCATTATAGAATCATGTCCTCCCGGAGCTCGAGGTAAACCTGTTACAAAGTCCATTGAGATGTCCTCCCACTTCCACTGAGGAATCTCTAAGTGCTGGAGAAGACCACCAGGAACACGGTGTTCGGCCTTCACCTTCTGGTAGACTAAACATCGAGACACACATTCTGCAACTCAACACTTCAGCCCAGGCCACCAAAACTGACTCCTCAAGGATCGGTACATCTTCGTCACACCATGATGTACCGCCAAGGGTGAACTATGGAACTCTCGGAGAACGGTCTTGTGCATCGCCAAGGGAACAAAAAGCCTTCCATGATACAACACTCGGTGTTGTTCATCCTCCAACCAACCATCAGGGGCCTCACCACATACAACTCTGTCCCTCCAAACTTCCACCTCTAGATCACCCAACTGAGACTCTTCCACATTCTGCATCAGGGATAACTGCACCGTCATCTGGAAAAGACACCCTCTTCCCCCAACTTATCCTATATCAAGATGTAAAGATGATAGCTCTTCCATCACTCTCCAAGAATCACCAGATTCACGCACAACATCATTACGTGACTTTCAGCTCAGTGCATCAGCAACAACATTTCCCTTCCCAGGTGTATACGATATTTCGAAGTCGTATTCCTGCAAGAACTCCATCCACCGATGCTGCCTCAAGTTCAAGTCCCGCTGAAAGAAAACATACCTCAAACTCTTATGATCGGTGAAAACCACAAAGCGGCCGCCAATGAGGTAATGTCTCCACAACTTTAGAGAAAACACCACAGCTGCCAACTCAAGATCATGGGTGGCATAGTTGCATTCATGGGGACACAACTGCCGAGACCCATAAGAAACAACAGACCTCTGCTGCATGAGAACACACCCTATCCCCAGATGTGAAGCCTCACAGAAAACATCAAACTGGACTCCCTCCGCTGGAAGACAAAAGACTGGAGCACTTACCAACTTCTCCTTTAGATACTCGAAAGCTATCTGACACTGATCAGTCCATATGAACGCTTGATCCTTCCTAGTCAAAGCTGTCAGAGGAGTCCCAACTCGGGAGAAATTGGCTACAAACCTCCTATAATAGCCTGCGAGACCAAGGAAACTTCGCACCTCTGACACGGTCTTGGGGGCTGGCCAAGACACCACTGCTTCTATCTTCGAAGGATCCACAGCTACTCCCTGTTGGGACACAACATGTCCCAAGAAACAAACTTCTCGAGCCCAGAACTTAAACTTGGACAACTTCCCAAACAACCGATGTTGGCGAAGAACTCCTAAAACGGCTCATAGATGCTCTGCATGCTCCTCTTCAGATGTGGAGTACACAAGGATGTCATCGATGAAGACCACAACAAACGTGTTCAGGAATTCACGGAACACAGCATTCATCAACCCCATGAAAACATCTGTAGCATTCGTCACGCTGAATGGCATTACAACAAACTCATAATGCCCATGACGACAACGGAAAGCAGTCTTCGGGATATCCTCATCCTTTACACGCATCTGATGATATCCTGACCGCAAGTCGATCTTTGAGAACCAACTTGCACCCTTCAGTTGATCGAATAGGTCATCAATCCGTGGAAGAGGATAGCGATTCTTTATTGTCACTTTGTTTAACCGACGATAATCGACGCACAACCGCAAACTGCCATCAGCCTTTTTCACAAACAAAACTGGTGCACCCCAAGGTGACACACTGGGCTGAACAAAACCACACTGCAACAGACCATCGAGCTGAATACGTAGCTCTCGTAACTCATAAGGGGCCATCCTATATGGAGATGTAGAGATAAGAGACGCTCCTGGCTGTAACTCGATCCCAAACTCGATCTCTCATCGAGGGGGTAAGGATACAACCTCTTCTGGAAAGACGTCAGGGTACTCCTCTACGACCCTAGGAAACACTAACTGTTGAACCTCTGAAGAACTCAGCATCATCCCAGCCATCATGGATGATAAGGTTGAAACTCGTCTATGGCTCATCCGAGGATCTCTCTCACCAACAAACACTACTTCCTCTCCATCTTCATCAAAGAAAACGACCTTCTTCCTGTAGCAATCCACAATATCCTACACCGAATACAACCAATCCATGCCGAGGATGACATCATATGGTTGTATTCGTAAACATAGGAAATCTCCCCAAGAGCGGTGCTGCCCCAACACTAGCTCACAGTCTCTACATACTTCAAACAAGCTAGCTCGACCTCCAACTGGCGTAGTCAACGCCAAGGGCACTGGAAGCCTCTCTACCTTAAGTCCCAAAGCGTGGTCAAGGGTAGGGGATATAAAGGAGTGTGTCGCTACTGAATCAAACAAGGCATACACCAAGGTAGAAAACAAGAAAGGGGTACCTCGGACGACGTCTGGCTCGCCTGGGGCTGGCAACGCTAGAGCATGAAGCTGACCACGACCACCTCCACAGCCTCTCTGACCCTGATGACGACCACCACCACGGCCGCGCTCTGCTCTCTGAGGACGGGGAGCGTCATGGGTTTGTCCTCTGCCTGCTCCATCTACCCTCTGGTGATCTAAAGCTGGTGCAACCTGCTGCTGCTGCCTCGGCTGGAACTGCCTCAACGGAGGAACCTGGAGTGGAGTGCCTGGTGCACGATGACTGCTCTGAAAAGTCGGGCACTCCCGCTGCTGATGACCACGACCACTACAAGAAAAACAAGCACCTGATCCCTTGGCATAGGTATGAGAGTTTCTGCCTCCGGAGAAACGAGATGGGAAGGGCTGGGACTTACCCCCAGGTGAACGGAAACTCTTCTGTCCTGAAAACCGGGAACCCCGGACCACAGCTCTGCTTCGTGAGGAATCATGATGATTCCCCTCTCGTGATGATCCGGTCCTAGCCAAAGTCCTCTCAACAACCTCTGCCCTCGCCAGCACCTCTAGATATGTCTTCAGCATAAATGGGGTGACCTGGCGCTGGATCTCTGGATGCAAAGCCTCCTCGAAATGCCTCGCCCTGGCCTCATCATCTGGTAACAGGTCTGAAGCATATCGTAGAAGGTTCCTGAAACGGATTCCAAACTCTCGAACACTGGAGCTCCCCTGTCGAAGGGTGAGTAGCTCCTGGCGACTGGACGCCTTCGCAGTCGATGAAAAAAACTCGACTCTAAACCTGTCTCGAAACTCCTCCCATGAGATCGCTGACTCCTCACGATCCTCGAGGAACAAGAACCACCATTGTCTCACTGCTCCACGCAACATCTTCACAACCAAGGACACCCAGTGTTCCTTCCGAGCACGAATCGAACTGAAGCCTATCTCGACCTCCTCCAACCAGTCTTCTGTGACTGCATCTGAAACGGAGCCCTCATACTTCTTTAGACTCTGGCGCTGAAACTCTCGGAGTGTCTTCCTCCAAGTGTCATCGTCGTCAACCTCTACCCGGCGGCGATCTGCTGGAACAGCCTTCAGGGCACCTTCTGCGCAAACCTGACGAGGACGTCGACCGGGAGCCATACCTGTAAAATAACAACCGTTAGAGCTCCTAAGCCTGGAATATGGAAGACTCAACATTAATTAATTAATTATTTTGTTTTATTAATTTTTGGTTACCTATCCCAAGGTCTACCCATTCAAACACAGGCGCAAAGAATAATGATGCATGATCCTTTCCTAGGTCTTTACCCTGCAACCAGTATCACTTTGTTTAGTAGCCATCGTAAACTTAAAGGTCCGTGCAACAGATCATAGGGGGCATTGAACGCCTATGTCTCTGCCGGTCTCCAGTTTTTACCCCACTTGCTAAACATGAATGACACCGTTGCCCTACCATCCCATGCATCCTCACCTGTGCCTAACTCCAAACTGCATCCTATCCCTCAACCAGACCTCTGATACCACTCTGTCACGACCCCCTCCCCACAAAGTGTACCCCTCCCGGGCCGGCATTGTGAAAAGGGAGATAATGACCCCCGAGTCCCGCCTCCAGTAGGCCCCGGGTTGGCGACTAGCACCGAGGGTATAATAACATACAAATGGGAGGCATTACCCTCTAAGAGAACACATGCAAAAGAGAGAGATAGAATAGACTTCAACCAACTCCAACTCATAACTGAAAATATAAAAGAAACCCAAGTTCATATATGAAATGTCATGCAAAAGTACTACAACTGAAAGGTAAAACTAAAAGTACCCAAAAGAAATTAAAACGGCAGCGGCCACAAGCCCGAACAGCTCCTCCTCCAACCCCAAGTTATTAGTAACCAGCTTGATCTCCAACCTGCTCCAAGTGACCTGAAAACCAGTTCATATATACATAGGGTGAGTATAACAGTATACTCAGTAGGATCCTCCCCAAGCCTCTCGTGCAAAAGTAAAGAAAGCATGCTAAAGCCCAGTGAACAACAAGTGAAACTAACTCATTACCTAAACAGGTATACTAATTTCCCAACCTCACCATGGCTACTCTCACCAAGTAACGCATACAAGAAAATAGCATATAGTAAAGAATATCAAGGGTACCCCGCTACTACTTCCCCACTGGTTTTCCGCTTTTCCCCAACGACATGCGTCCTGTGCATCTCTCTCCAAAGGCTTGCCCGCAGACACCTGGGCTAAGCTCCACAATCTGCACCTCGTGCACCACATAGGCTTGCCCGCAGACACCTGGGCGAAGCACCACACCGTCCTCACAACCAAAGGTAACCAGGTAGTTTCTGGGAGCCACCACAGCTCGCATAACGTGTATCATACGTCGGGTATAATACCTCAAGCCATTACAGCCCATACTCCGAGTAAGGATCCTCAAGCCATCACAGCCTATACACGTCACACCTATAGTAGTCCATAGGATACTATATCTAGAATATATGTGTGTGAATAACCACAAGCCATTACATCCCTCTACACACATATATGGGGTAACTAACCACTTGCCTCATGGCACAAGTATCTACCAAGAGAAGAGTGCGGGGCCAAAGGGGGTAGTCAGCCATTCAACCTCCCATCAGAATGTTGGGGAAAACACCCCCCCATGGATCAGAATCCTAGGGGTGTCAGTTGCCCTTACCAACAAGGTGGAGTAGCGTATAGAAGCACAAAAAGTACAGAATATATATAACTCACAACCACACTATAGGCATTACCTAGTCATAGTCACAACTGCAGTTAACGTCTCTTAGACTCCAGGCTGCTACTTCTAAGACTAGGTATCCTATAAGCACACAACCATTTGAAGAGCTTTATTAGATTACTCCATTTTCATTTTATCAGTTCCATTGTATGTTAATTAATTCTTTAAACATTAATTAACCATGAACAATTTACCACATTAAACTAAATTGGCATCACATTCAAAAACTGCTCCTTTTTAGGATTCACATCACTTTTAAATTCTAGTTTCTCCATCCCCGTGGATTATCACCATTTAAACAAACTTTCATTATGGAATTACCTTCCCCATATTACCAGGCATTCTAGAAAAGAATCCTATGCTACTAAACACAAAGGGATCAACACGGTGAGTATATATACTACCCATCGAGTCTTTTCCGCCTATAGGAAGAGCATAGACCCATCCTCCATCGAGAGGCTAAACACGGAAAGCACATGGCATACCCCGCCTGTCTTCGCCTCCTTCGGAAAGAGGGAAAGCAAAAACAGCTTCCTTGAGCAGTGGGGAAAAGTAAAGCAGATAAAGAATCAAACCACCAACATCAAACCATAACATTCATCTCATACCATCATCCTTGGTGTCCTCCCCGACACCCACATGCATAAATCGATGCATCTCGCCACCCTAGGCGTCATCCGCTGCCACAACCACAAGTCCCCATGCCTCCACATATCACAACAGCCATCCAGGCTTACATCAAATCACAAGCAGCAGGAAATCAAAGATCAAAAAATGGGCTCTCGGCCCTTTAACAAGGCATTCAGCCTTCATACAAGATGAGCACTCAGAGCTCCAAACCACAAGGCATTCAGCCTTACAAGCAAGCGGGTAACTCAGAACCCTTTTGAAATTATCGAACTAATAGTTCTTTAATCCATCTTGAATTAACAGATTCATTAACATGCCTCTTTATCTTTAGCCAATTATTTAACAAATAAAACTGACTTTACATTCTTTATCAATTTCCATCATGAACGAGCAACAAATTAAAGAAAATCATAGATATCACTCTATCTAGGAAAATATGAGGCAAACCGTTATCACGGTACAAATTAAAAACATACGATCAACCAATTCTTTTAATCCGGTTCAAGTATTTAATTAGGTCAATTTCATTGTGATCCAAAGGACTAAATCATGCTAATTCTACGATTGCACATACACAATTAGAGAACCCATGAATCCCCTACCTCTAAGAGTTCTTGATGTCCTTTATCCACACAACGGGTCACAGTCCTCTTCTCCTCACGACAGCTGCATCCACCGGAGGATGCCACGGTATGACAGTACCAACCAACCCCAAGAAAACCCATTAGAACCATGGAGATTACATGCTAATATGGAAGGAAGAAAAAGAGAAGGTGATCCCCGAAGGAACGATGATAAAACATACCTTATATGGAAGAACGATCGACACAACTTGGTTGCATCAAACAGAGCGGAACTGATCCGAGTAACGTTTGATTGTGAAACTCCTACGAGAATGATTGCAAGGTTCTAGCATCTCGTAGATGAGAACGAGGAGGAAGAACAACGAAAAATGATATCTCGTTCCCTTTAAGAAAATAAATTAGAGAGACGACGGTTTAAGATCTGATTTATTCTCCATTAAAAACGGATCACATTAACCCACGCGGTTTGACCAAGTAAAAACATCCCGGCCTTAGGAATAATTAATATAGGATTTATGGCCTTTGAATCAGCCTTAAAGTCCTTAAAATAAGGTTTTAAAAGTATTTTACGTCAAAGAAAACGTCAAATTTACGAAGCTTGAAACACTGTTCACATACTCAAAATTTGGAAAAGTATGGAATCGGTAGCTCTCATGAAGTCTGGAAACACTCTTCATTCATGAAATTTGGCAAAGTATGGAATCGGTAGCTCTTAGGATTCTGGAAACACTGTTCATTCGTGAAATTTGGCAAAGTATGGAATCGGTAGCTCTCATGAAGTCTGGAAAAACTGTTCATTCGCGAAATTTGGCAAAGTATGGAATCAGTAGCTCTTAGGATTCTGGAAACATTGTACAAGTCTACCGATAGAAGTCCACCGATAGAACCTCACTGATAGAAACACTGTTCAAGTCTACCGATAGAAGTCCACCGATAGAACCTCACCGATAGAAAACACTGTTCAAGTCTACCGATAGAAGTCCACCGATAGAACCTCACCGATAGAAACACTGTTCAAGTCTACCGATAGAAGTTCACCGATAGAACCTCGCCGATAGAAACACTGTTCACTGAACCTCACCGATAGAAACACTGTTCACTGAACCTCACTGATAGAAGTCCACCGATATAACCTCACCGATAGAAACACTGTTCACTGAACCTCACCGATAGTAACACTGTTCACAGAACTAGAAATTTGGCAAAGTGTTAGCCGAGCTACTGCTGGACTGCGACTACCAGTATACCGAGCTATCAGTATGTCGTGGCTACCGGTAAACCCAGCTACCGGTAGGATGCGGCTACCGGTAGACCGAGCTACCGGTAATCAGAAGCTACCGGTAGATCGAGCTACCGGTAGGCAGCAGCTACCGGTAGACCGAGCTACCGGTAATCAGCAGCTACCGGTAGACCGAGCTACCGGTAGGCAGCAGCTACCGGTAGACCGAGCTACCGGTAGGCAGCAGCTACCGGTAGACCGAGCTACCGGTAGGCAGCAGCTACCGGTAGACCGAGCTACCGGTAATCAGCAGCTACCGGTAGACCGAGCTACCGGTAGGCAGCAGCTAACGGTAGACCGAGCTACCGGTAGGCAGCAGCTACCGGTAGACCGAGCTACCGGTAGGCAGCAGCTACCGGTAGACCGAGCTACCGGTAATCAGCAGCTACCGGTAGACCGAGCTACCGGTAATCAGCAGCTACCGGTAGACCGAGCTACCGGTAATCAGCAGCTACCGGTAGACCGAGCTACCGGTAATCAGCAGCTAGGGGATAAGTCACCTTGTCCTCTCGGAACACCTCCAACACCACATTTTCACAAAGTAATGGACCAGGGAGGTCTGGGCCATTACAATGAACATTATGTAATTATTTAAGTTAATAACGGTCGTTTTAACGATCATTAGTACTTGAGTCAAAAATAAACTCTTTATAATTACAAGTTGTTCATGTGGTAAAATATCCATTATATCCAGAATTATATTCATTATGTAGATATCATATATATCATATATTTCCAGTATATGCATGCATTTATAATATTACATAACATTTAGAGGTAAGAAATGTAATTCACCGTTCATGGAGACGATAAGTCGTGCATACTCATGAACACTACTTCCATTTCTATTTAATATTTAATAGAATTAAAACATAATGATACATAATAGTATTTTAATTCCAGTATGGTATAATATCATTAAATCTATCCTTTATACGTACCATATATGATATTAACGAATCAAATCACTTTGAGGGGGCGGTAGTCCGCACTTCCTAAAATGAAGATATCACGTATACCCATAATAGAAGCCATAAAGGTATGCCGTAAATGAAAAATACAGAAGCTTAAGGAAAACATAAACATATTATATATCATATATAAATATAGTGACATCTTAATGGCCACCTTTGAAGGTGTTAGAAGAATATTGAACAATCATCGTTTCATGAGGCAGAAATTCACCATCCACCGAAACAGTATGTTCTTTAACCATTAGATGTAGGTGTGTGTAAATGTAGCTCGAATCCTTCTTATAAAAAAATCCTAGTATATTGAAGATACTGGATTTGTTACAAAAAAATGAATAAAAAGATATAAGGGGGTTGGAGAAGCAAAATAAAATAAAATAGCATTAGAGAAGACTTTACCTTTTAATCGGGTAACTCCCTTTGGTTTGAACGAAAAGGGTTTCTTGAAGAGCTTCCTGCCTAAGGTAAGGCTTCTAAGATGAGGAGAGGGATGTGTTGAGACAAAAAAAAGTAGGGATTGGCCGAACCAATGGCTTGAGAAGTGTGGGTAAGGAGGTAGAGGTGGGGGCCTTTTATAGGAGGAGAGGATGGGCACTCTTGGAAATGTATAAAATGTTACTTTATTTTCAAATGAGTTTCAGATTTTAAAGGTCCCACATTGATTTGCCACTAAGATAAGGTGATAAGGGCTCGAAATATACTCATCCAATAGGTCTTTGAAAAGTGTACGTCTTAGATTTTACATTATCTTTTCATTTTATTTAAATCGTTCATTAATGAGGTAATCATTGCATCATCATGATGTCATAAATAATTTAATTTATTTAATGTCTAAAAATTAAAAAAAAGTACTATGATGTAGTAAATATTTTTATCTTTACAATGACTATTTATAGTCCAATATATCATTTATGTAGACAAATTTAAAAATGTTTTACTCAGGTGATACATTCTTTGTTATATTTAACTTTCTTTAAAAATAAAAAGATAAAAAGTCACTTTCACATAAAAGTGATTCCATCGGGTCCCCAAGTTTTGCACAAGGCATCCCATGGTAGGCTATGAGACAACCAGTAGCACTAGGACACATGTTGGGGTCATTTTGTATTATTATGATATTATTTTATTATCCTTAACTACCCGATTACTCATTAATCAAGATAATTAAAGATAATTACCGTCGTTACTATTCATAATGTCCAAAAACAACAGAGTATTAATGACATATTTTAGACCTTCTGATTCCAAATATGGAATCAATTTTACCAAATTCCAAACATATAAATTGCAAAAATTAATTTAAAAATAATTCCTGTTTTCAAAACAAATATCGTGTTTTTTATAAACAATATCTATGAAAAGTTTGGCACTTGTTTATGCCCAATTCCAAAGTAAAATTAATCCCAATGACCACCATTGAATTACATGGTAAAAATATATTCTATTCACACTTTAAAACCAACTAAAAATATAATCTAAACATAAAATTAAATTAGATGAAAAATCAGTTTTGATGTAAAATGCAGTATTTTTCACTATTCATTAAAAAAATGAACATTGTCAGAAAAATACCAAAAAATTATCCAATGTAAATTTCAATGTCCCAATCATAAATAATAAGTTTATTTTGAAAATTATAGCTTATAAAATTGTCAAATGTTTGATTTAAAAATGGTTTTCCATCAAAAGGCAGTAAAACAATCTTTTAAAATTATTTGTGTATTCCATGCTTAAGATTGGATTTATTCTCATTTTAAGCCTCTAAAACACTATCTAATTCATAAATAGACATAGATAAGAATATATATATTATTCATTACTTACTTGGGATGTTACAATAAACATATAACTCATAACAACTTGGAAGCTATGAAGAAGGGGTGTAAGAGTAAGATTAGAAGATGTGTGGTCTACAGGTGGAGGTGGGGGAGTGGGAACTATTAGTGGAGGTGGAGGAGTTGGATAAGCAGTATGAAACTATCCTTGCATGTCTGAAAATAGAAATTGTACTGAAGCTCTGATCATATCCTCCATCGTCATATGAATATCCTGAACTTCATCATTCAAATATTACATATTTTTAAACATCCTCTTTTGAAGAGTCTTTATAACATGGAAACCCATTTTTCATTGATACACATTATGGGTATCCTCATACATGACCTAGGTTTTTGGGATTTACCAATTTTGTAGAAATAATATCCCTCCTACCCTCCTATATAAAGACAGCATATTTTTTCCGCTCCTCAAGGGAATCCTATATGAAATATTTGAAAAACAATACATAATGATTCACAATATATAAAGAATTTATTTAACTTAAATAAATAAATAATGTAAACATCTTACAATCATCTCAGATACAACCCTCAAATCATCCGTATGATATTTTTCTTTTGTTACTCATCTGAGAACTCTTCCATTTTTCATGTTTAGGGAGGGGGAATTAGGGTCAACCTCTGCAGAACCAGACAACTCAAATCTCAGTAGTTAAAAATTTTCATCCATTATTTTTTCTTCCAATAACGTATACCGACCCAAGGATAAAGTATGAGGTTATACATGTATATATTGGATCTCTGGATTAGATCCCCCCAATTAGTACAAATAAAGAATAAATAATTCATTAATAAGATCATTTATATAAAAAACGCCCAAATATAATACATCACTTACCAAAAAAGGATTCTCATC
Source organism: Viscum album (assembly GCA_963277665.1). Classification (NCBI taxonomy): domain Eukaryota; kingdom Viridiplantae; phylum Streptophyta; class Magnoliopsida; order Santalales; family Viscaceae; genus Viscum; species Viscum album. The sequence continues at coordinate 829,119,454 of OY728162.1, forward strand.
TTCTACATTAAAAAAAATTCATCCATTTATCTTCATCTATAAATTGATATATATGACAAGGATTGTGATATTTCCTATGGAAAAAAATGAAATGTTATGTGAGGGTTAATTTAAAATCCATCCATCTTTTAGACAATGATAAACATTTCCTCTCAAATCTTCTAGTATCAGGTATATCATATGTCATCTAATAGAAAAGGGGGAAAACATGTATTACTATAAAAATATCATGATAAGTAAAATAACAATAAATGAACATACCAAAACTGTCTCCCACAAGTGATATATTGTCAATTTTTCAAAACATCCCCAATCGCCAATAAAAATACTATCTTTATTTTAAAATCGACTATTATAAAATTATTGAATTCATTTTAATTTGGACCTCTTGGAATATCATTATCATCTAATTATACTGATATCATTTGGTACTAGCTATGGTTATCTAATAATTTTTCTAAATGTGTGATGTATTGTTTCTCAACCCTCAAACTCTTCATTATCCCCATAGAAGTAGATGTCTCTTGTAAAGAAGGATGAGGCTCACCAATAAAAGCATGTGTACATTCCACCCCTGATGCATTAATACGATCATCTCTAGAATCATAGCGTGGATCATATTATTGATCATTCAACATCTAATAAATCAAAGCAATAAAAAGTTAGTACACAAATCTAAAAATCCAATAGTTCCGTAATAATGTAAATAAAAAATGAAAAATTATCAATCAAAAAAGTAAACTAAACTAAAAAAAATTATTCATATTTTTAATTTTTAACTAAAATTCAATCAACCTTATTAAGGGAATAAATGACATATAAATGAATGAAAAAAAATCCAACAATGGTGTCTGAATGATAAAAATGCTCCAACCTAATAATTCATTTTTTTCACCAAAAACAATAATTTATTAATATACTCTTATACAATATTTTTGTTTCTATTTAACATATTTTCTATAATATATTTTTTTTTTCAAAAAAATAAATTAATAGATAAGTTACATAAGTTTGAATATGGTAAAAGAAAAAATACTAAATGAATGAAACAAAAAATTTCAATTATTAGTTATCATAAAATATTAAATAATGAAAATAAAATTAAAATTTGTAAAATTTTATAAAATTTTAAAAAGTAAATGAGAAATAAAAAAAAATTCCTATCATATTTTGAATGTACTAATAGATTTTTTTCCCAAATTTCTTCATCAAGATCATTCAATATGGGAAATCCCATATCTATGAAATTTTCATCAATATTATCTATTAATATTTACATAGATGTAGGGATCTCACATAAATCATCATCTTCATCAAGTTTATCATCACCAACAAAGTATTTTTCCATTTTAATACATAGACGACTTCATGTAGGATTGATCAAGAACATGGATTTTTTTCATGTGCTTCCATTATAAAAGGTTTAGATTCACATTACAATCTCTTTAGATTAACTAGTGTAGTACCTAATTCATCATGCCTCACACTATTTTTACCGATTATCCATTTTCAGTTAAATAATGGAACATGAAATATATTTTAACCAAACTCCCAAATTTCTTCAATGAATCCATAATATGATCTTGATGTGGAGGCTGGTTTTTTTTCTTCGGCACTTGAAATTTGAATTGCTTCTATGAACACCAATACACTTCTATTCTAAACTTAACATTTGTTGTCCTAAAATTTAATATGAAATGTATATCAATTAATTTCATTCCTGAACCATGTTATGAAATTTGAAATTGGACCATCCATTAACGATATCAATGTTGCTGATGTGTATGATCGACCAAGAATAGTGTCCCTAAACTATTTAAAACATGCATTTTTATGCTAATTCAATATCCACATATCTTTCTTATTTTGATTAATTTTTTTAAACACATTAAAATGAAATTTTTTATATGACTTACCATCATCTATGTTATTCAATATTTATAAATGTACCCTATATTCAATTTTTAAATATTTTACTTTCAATCCAAACATCCCATTTTTTCACATAATTAACTTATTCATGATGAGATGTAGGAGAACTAATGTGCTCCACTATAGATAAGTATCTTTCAAAAAACACAACGGCCTTCTCTGAAATATACTTCTCAACAATGGAGGCTTAAGATCGAAATGGATTCGCAACATACACCTTCAATATCTTCCTATAAATTTCAAAAGGATACATACAATGTGGATATATATGTCCTTAAAGATTTATTTCTCACAGAAAATCATATATTAAATGAACCTTGTTATCAAAAAAAGTTGGAGTAAAATACATCTCCAATTCAAAAAGTATAGAAACAACTTTGTACTCCAAATTGTTCAAAGCATTCAAATCAATTGACATATTGTAAATTGAATTAAAAAAATTTCACACATTCATGATATTCATCTTAACATCAATATAAAATATTCCACACAATGAAACTGGTAGGAGCTATAATATCATGACATTATAATCATGATATTTCATATCTGTAAACATCAAATCCTTTATAGAGAGAAATTTTTTACATTTGAAGAATAATTACATACAACCTTTATATCATGAAGATACTGAAAAAAAAATATTTTTCTACCTCTTTGATAATGTATGAAAATATTGGGGTAAGAATGTTATCCTTCCATTAGGAGTGGGAGCTAACTCCAATGTATTCTCATTGATTGTAAGTTAAATATTTCTTTTAACCCAACTTTACACTTTCTTTAATATCTAAAAATGTTCAAATGAAGATTTTATAGAGATTTATCTCAACATTCATGAAATAAATGTTATGTTTGAACTCATGATATCTCTAATATCGTTTCTCAGAAACTATTGAATTTTTCTTCCAAATAGATCAATCATTTCCAGATTTATTTGTCTTTACGAATGTCATGCTAATGTTTTTCACCCTATTAAAATAATGCTATGTGGATAATGGTATTAGATCAATATCAAATTATTATGAGCCATTTAATTCCTTTTTAAATATTTTATATGTGTGATATGTAGACACGAACCATCAATGATCCATGCATACAATTTTTTCCCAATGATGCAGTTGATAATATGAAGTATGTTGTCAATAAATTGGACAAGATTTATTCACCTTAACAATATGACCAGGGAAATTTCCACATTCTATGAAGTTATTTATTGTAAACATAATCATTGCATGGAGTTAAAAATATTTTATTTTATAATAATAATATACCCTACTATCTTCCTCCCATAATGGTTTCAAATCATCAATTAATGATGAAATGAAAACATCAATATAATTTTTGGGTAGTTTTGGTCTAGAGATCATTAATCTCTACATGAAATATTTTCACTTCATAAAAAAATTAATGATATGATGTGTAAATTACCCATTAAAGAGGCCATGAACTATGTATGTGACTAAGGTTTCGATATGGATTCATTCCATCCATGCACTTTCCAAGTATGATATTTCTAACTTCAGTTTGGAATTTAGTAAACTAATTATAAATTTTCATCCACTGTTGAAAGTAAACTGGATGCAATAATTTTCCATTAAATATCCACCAATCTTTAATTCATGTTAACCATTTTTTATCATGTGATTTTGAAAATAAATGATTCAAATGAGGAATTATAGAATGATACAATGATGCCTTGTAAGGGGTCTATATAACTACAACATATGCCTATACATTTTCTTTCAACTTATACTGTGACATCCCACATTTAAAAAACCCTAATTTAAATTCACATTCCTTCCTATATAGAACACAATCATTTGGCTAGGAAATATTTTTTGTATCCTAATCCCATCTGGCACAATAGTTCCTTCCCATTAGAATGTGAAACTTGAAGATCAAGTTCAATAGTAAAAATACCTTTCAAATTTAATGGAATCACTATAAAACTCTTTCACTCCATACATGTTTCTGCTTCATGTTAATAAATCAGAAAACAATCTGCAAAAAACGTAAATTTCAGACAACCCTAATATAATGGTTTTACATAATCACATATATAGACACTCAACTTTTTTTCTTTCTGAATTGTATCCACGTTAATCTCATGAATCATTTCATTAATTTGATCATGGTTATCATCTTTCAAAGCACTATCATTAGTTGATCCGAAATTCAGTCCATCTTCACCATGCAAAATACAAAGGCTATAACTCATATTAAAATCATGAAAAATTAAATGATATTTTAACTCTATCCTATTTAACTTCTTTATATTTCAACATTCCAGGTATGGATAGAAAAACATGTCTTTATTTGGAACATTTCATTTAGAAAATTCCAAAAAAACCCATCAACACCTTCCTCATTTTCATCACTTATCCAAAGTTCCATAATACAACTTTGAATCATTATTATCTATTATAAATATAAAAACTTAATATATTTTAAAGATAATATAGTGGTGATATAAGTGAGTAAGAGGTGGAATAGTAGTTTTTTTCAATGATAATAAAGATAACACACTTGTCGTATAATTCATCAGTAAAATAATTCTATGATTTTCAGCAATAGTAAATATATTATTTAAAAATTTAATAAAATTAGAGATTAAATTGAATTTTAATTAGAATGATTATAAAACAATAAAATAGAAAATTATTTAACTTTATATAAAAGATTATATAGTATGAAAGTAATAAAAAATTGAAATTTTTAAAAAAATGTATGCATTGAAAAGTATCATTATTAATTCAAGAAAATAATGGAATATCTGTTTAAATATTTTTGGTAAATCACAAAAAAAATCATGGAATTAATTTACAAAATAAAATATAGTTATATAATTTTTTTCAATCTTCATTTTCTTCATAATGAAATTATATGAAACATGAAATTGAATATTGTTGAACAGAATTGAAATCAAGTGCGCATTTTCAATTTTGATTTAAATATTTATTATTGAATTTTTTAAAATGTTTTTTTTCATAAAAACCAAATAATTATAAGAAGAACAATTTATTCATAATATAATATAATCTTATAGCAGAGTTCAAACAACACAATATTAAATTTGTAATGCATTACACACACATATATTTATATATGAAATAATATTATTTATTATTTATATCTAGAGTAATATGTAAATTCTGAAAATTATATTACATAATATGTATTATATTAGAACATGTTTTTTATTAATTTAAAACACTAATAACCCACATTTCAAAAATATTTCAGTCTACATCAATTGCTATAAAAAAAGTCAAAATTTATGGGAAGAAAAATCATTTTAGTGTGAATACCATTTGATGCATGTGTAATTCCATGAAAATATAACATTGAGAAACTCTACCTATACAGTGTAATAATCATAGAAATTTTCAAATTAATGTAATAGAAAGTATGACTGGGGATATAAAGTGCATCAATCTCTATTATCATTTGTACCAAGTGGGTTAATAATCCTATAAATTTCCAATATATACACATGGCATATTATTAGGTAGTCAAAATTATTATACTAATAATAATATCTAAATGTATATATATATATATATGTATTTGTATGTAAAAACAATTTCCTCCCATAGTTTTATACTTATAAAATTATTTTCTTGATTATACAACATTATGTGCAAGATATCTGATCAAATTTTTCTAAATATATTTTTAATTTATAATTATTTTCTTTTTGAATAAGCATATGTCTAAATATATAGATAAACATATCATTTCATATGAAACATTTTTTTAAAACAAGTATACATATGTATCACCATATATATTATTTTAGGGTGAAACATAATTTTAATCTAACATCAAAAGATACATATATATATATACGTATCAATTTATGTAAAACTATATATTTCTTATATATATGTAGATAAATTAATGTATTTATATATATATATATTATGAATCATTATTTGTACCTATACATATGTGTGTGGAGATGCAATCATGTTTTATTCTGATATATTTTTTAACAAATGTATATATATGTGTATCTTTTTATATAAAACCTTTATATGAGTATATATTTATATGAATTTATATTTAAAAATTGCATTTCATGAATAACTAATTTTATCATGTAAAATGTATGACCATGTTATTTCCCATTTTTGGAAATGGATATCAAAGATCATGATTTTTTAAGAATCTTCATGGTCTTTATGATATAAACTAAAAGGTGTAATGTGTTTAATTCCAAATAATTGCACATGGATATTATGTCAATGAAGTCATGGAATGTGGTGCGAACCGAGACGATTTTGATGATTTCTTCCAGTCATGTGATGAATGTGCCATGAATTATATAGTGCTTCAATTCATTAGGTAATGTAAAAATCTCATTAGATTTTATGTATTGTGCATGAGATGTGTATTTTAAGAACAATATGGGATAGAGAGTTAACCTAATCCATCATGGGATTGTGTGTATCGTGTTATGTTTTATCTGGAGTGAACAATGACTTTATTTTCTGATCCCTGGTTCTTTTGAGAACTATTTATGAATGTTTATGAGTTATGAAGAGAAATTTTTATTATTTCATAAATGAATGAAATGTATTTTTCCAAAGGTTACATGTGTTGAAACCTATTTTGAAATAAATATTATTATTTTGAAATCAAATCATGTTTTATAAATTTGGAATTCTCAAGATGTATCACATGTTTTACTTTTTATGTTGAAGTGAAAAAAATCCAGATATGTTTCTACATGTTTTGAAACCCCGTACTATGCTTTTTTTCCTAACCCTATGTTTTTAAAAACCACATTTCATAGGGAAAAAGGACACGTAGAAGCGAGTGAGTATCCAAGGACCATTTATGGGGTGTAACCATTATAAATAATAAGTAATTTTTTCTTTTCCTTTCTTTTTTTAGAGTTGTAATTAGAATTCTCGGATGTATCAAGATTGTCTAAAACTCAAACCTTTTATGATCAAATATTTTTATATAATAAATGAATTATAAAAAATGGAATAGGTCTTAGGTTATCATATTTGGAGTTATAGATGAGTTTTGGAAAACATTAAATTTGAAGATACGGATAAACCCTTTGAACATTTAGAGTCCTTCGGTAAATTTTTAGGATTTTACATTAAGTTAAAATCAGACAGTCCTAGATTTCTTAATTATGATTAGTGAAATTTAGAATTTATATAGGTATGGTAATAAAATTTTGAGGATGAAACTCTTTTATGGGGGAATATTGTAACATCCCTGATATTAAAAATTCTTTTTCAATAAAGAGAAATAAATTTTGCTCATGTGTTAATATTAAATATATCAAATTAAAAAATAATACTTGAAAATATTTGTATTATTATTCAATAATAATAATAGAAATATTAATACCATTATGATAATTTATAATTTATTAAATTTTTTATCAATTATACTTTTATTTATAATATTATATAATGTTTTAAATAAATTATTATAAGATTTGATTTTAAATTATAAAAAATGATGATTTATAGTTTAAAGGCATATTGTAACATAAATATTTTTAATTTATTTTTTGTACAAACATATGATATTTACGATAAAATAAAAATGTTTATTTTAATTGTATAATAATTGAGAAATTATTATCAATAATCATGTCGAATTACATGTTAAATTGACAACTAAAATAAGTTTTAATAAAACATTTTTATAACTACAATGTTTTTCAATAATCAATTGTTGTTATCATATCATTTCATAAAAATATTATTTTTTCATGAAATAATATGTGGTTTTAATAAAAATATTATAATAATTAAAATTTAACAATGACAAATGATTCTATATAAATTATTTAATTAATTTACTAAATAAATAATTGAAATATTTTTTTAACTGTTATAAATTTATATGTTTTTATAAATTATGAGTACAAATATATTTATATGAAATTATGAATTAAATTAAATATGATAAATATAAAATAATTTTTAAAATTATTAAAATCTTCTATGAAAAATGTTTTAAAATAATAATAATAATAAAGGAAAAAATGATTTTGAAAGAAAAACGTTGTACGATTTGTTATAAAATAATAAAAAATGATAAAAAAGGTAGATAACATGACAAATGGGGAATGGGAGGCGTTGGACGAGAAAGAAAATTTGGTAAGGGGAAAAAGTGTCTAGTCTTCGAGTGTGTATGAGGGAGAGTGATCGATCGAGGCATGATGGTGGTCGAGTCGCTATGGGGGTTTCAACCTAGGGAGAACAAACAACAATGACGAGCATGAGTGATCTTAGACCACCGACGAGGGCTCCCGAAGGTCGACAATTGTAATTTGGGGTTTAAACATGTGTTAGGGTTTATTTTCTATGTGAGATCTGATTGGAAGATGTATGATCTAATTCAACATTACCATGGTAGGTTTTTGATTTTTTTTCGTGATGTCAAATATTTATGTAGACCCTTTTCATGAATCCTTTTTGCATAGGAGGACATGTGTGGCCTTTCTTCCTCCATCATATTCGGCTATCCCATGTTGATCATTTATTATTTTTTTGGCTCTCTTTGATGAGTATTCCATATCTATGAATGGATTCAGATTAATTTCATATTTCAATTGGGTGTTAACTATGATTTTTATTTTTGGTTGTAATCCACATTTCAATCACCCTTAGATATCATTTTTCAACCAGTTTGGACTATTTCTTTTGACAAAGATGCATATAGATATATAAAATACTACTGTCTATTTTATTGTTGTTGATTTTCCACCTCCACTCATCTTACATATGAATCCACTAAAATATGAGTATAGAAATTTATATTTTATGAATTTAAATTATCTATGAACATGTTATATAAGTACCAATGTAATGTCTCGGAATTTCTAATTAATGTTTTTATTTATATGGAATTATTTAGAGACCGCATAGTTTGAAAGAACGTGATTCTGACGCTTGGAGTTCCCAGAATGGTCCGTCAAAAAAATTTAAGCTTTAAAAAGCACGTGTGAGCAGTTTTCATGAAAATGTGGAATAACTCTTAAACGGGTTTCTGGATCAAAATATGATGGTACCATTGCATCCAGGATACTGGTTTTAACTTATGAGCGACTTGAGCTTAGTCGAAGTAGGCCTCTGGTGTGAAAACATGAAAATGGCATAAGTGTAAATAAAATAATTAAATAAATTTATTTTATTTTTCAAATGCTTATAACTCACGAACGGTGACTCGGATGACAAATACTAGACCACCTATAATCTCATTGGGGTTTTTTTTCCTTAGGAAGATCATAATATTGGTCGGTGTGGGCCAATAATGGAAGTTAGATTTTGTCCATAAATAAAAGAATTAAGTAACCATTATTTTATTTTTAAATCCTTGTAACATTTGAATTGTAACTCAGATTACAAATCTGAGAGTACGATTGAGTTTTTAGTGGTGTGTTCCCCTTAGGTGGAGCCTAACCATGACTGGCACTGGTCGAGGGTAAATGTTAAATATTTTTTAATTTTCTTAAGGTACGTTTAGTAAATGTGAGGGCGGGAGTTTCTATCTTTTGAAACGGTGCTCGGATTGAAACTCTGAGAGAACTGTTGAATTCATAATGTCTGGATTCTCCAATAAATGACTTTACTTCAGTTTAAAAGGTCGAAGCGAAAATGTTATTTTTCTCGTTCTTTTTGTGAAGATTAATAAAATATGTTAAAATAAATATTTTATTATTTTTCTCACCGGTGATTGACGAACAGTGACGATGTGGTGCAACAACGAGACAACGACAAGACACATTAATGAAGGTTCAATAATGGCTCGTTTGAAACCATGACGATGTTATCTAATTAACTAATTTAATGTGTATTATTTAATTTGAATCATTAATTGGCGCAACATTTCTACTCTGATTATTTTATTTTAAATAATCCAGTGTGTTGGAGTTTGTGGATGGGAAAAACGTTGGGGATTCTATGAAGAACCTCTGGAAGACTTCCTCCCCAATGAAGAATGTCCAAGAACACCAACGAGATTCCACTGTCTTTGAAGAACCTCGAAGAACAGAGCGTAAGTGACAACATTGACATATTGAATCCTCATGGATGGTCTCTTCGGCATCAAATATCAATGAGGTAGGGGGTTTGTTTGTTTCTTGTTTCCCCTCATCTTGTTCTTGGAAAATTCAATGAATGTCGACCAACCGACTAACGGGTTGATCTATGACTCATTTTTTCATGTGAGTGGTTTCTATGGAGTTTTTATTATGGGATAATTTTAAACTATTATTGATTATTATCATCACATAATGTTATAATATTAACGTGTAGGGTGAAGGTCAGTATGAACAAGGCCCAGACTCCCCTCCATTTTTGGTTTATGTGCATTCTTTGTGCCCGACCAAGCCACAAAGTGGAAAGGTGAATTCAAGAGCTTCTCAATGACAGTGGCTTATCGAGAGGCTTGTTATTATAAATAAGAAAGAGAACGGACCATAAGATCATATCTGGTGGTCCGCGGAAGAAACCACCATCGCGGCGGAGGTCGGACGAGCCGACCACATGGAGGAGCGGCACCCACAGGCACCGCAGTGGAGGATAAGCAGCCAACTGGGCCATAGAAGAGGAATCTATGGCTCTCTGGGCCACGGCAGAGGAAACTATAGCCAGTCAGGATGTATAGGAAAATGTCGTGGCCTTTCGGGCTATGGCGGTGGGAGGGTGTGGTGCTGACATGCCATGCGAGGAGAGGACAGGTCCACTCGGGCCGGCCTTTTTGGAAGTGGGGGAAGTGCCCCGCTAGCACCGCCAGCTAGATGAACTTGATGCACAACATCTAGTCAGTGCATCCAGCAAAATGCACACATCCAACGAGACAGGTTTTCCAAGCTTGCCAAAACCATACCGGACCTGGACCTAACCAGTATTGTATCATTAAATTGGGCGTATCTTGCAAACCGGACATCTGATTGATGCACTATTAGGGGATCAAGTAACCTCATGAGGAGGCATTCCTTTTGAGTTACTCTGTTGTGTTTTTGAAGAAGTTTCATTACATGTGAGTTGGATCATACTCGAATCCAAACAGGCCCAATTTACCTTTTTGCCTATATCTTACAGACTGGGTGTTCGATCGGCACGATGTCTCTCATGTTGGAACTCTTATGAAAAGAAAAAACTTTGGGCTACTTCTTCATGAGGCTTTGTGTTAGTTGAATTATATCCAGTGTCATAAGAAGAAGTTTCTCTCAAACTCAAGAACATAAAGTGTGGGAATCCTATGGATGGATTTCAGGTGAAGAGCGGCCCATTTTGGACCGACATCAGAGCGACCCAGTGTGGATCAGTAGTAGCACAAACTAGCGAGGGCCAACCTTAGAGCGGCCCATCGTGGATGAGTGACTTATGACCTTGTGTGGACCAGTAGTAGTGTGACCCAATGAGGACCAACGTTTGAGCGGCCCATTGTGGATCATTGACTTACAACCCAATGTGAATCGATGAATTATGAACCTATATGGATAATCAGTAGAACAACCCAAAGAGGACCAACATTAGAGTGGCCCATTGTGGATTAATGAAATATGAACCTGTTTGGATCAATGAATTATGACCCTATGTGCATCATAAGTAGCACAACCTGACGAGGACCAACCTTAAATCAGCCCATTGTGGATCAGTGACTTACGAAAATGTGTGGATCAATGGATTACGACCCTGTATGGATTGGTGACATTCGACCTTATGTGGATTAGAAATAGAAAACCTTCTTCATGATTCATCTGTGGAGCTTCTCAAGGGAATAAGATGATTTATCTTTACAAATAATCATCATTATTCGTATTTTTTTGTTATATACCTGGGGTGAGATGCGTCTCTTACTTTGTGATATGTGGTTGAATTATTTCTTGGTGGTCTGAACTATGGGGTATTTTACATTATGGTGTTTCCCCTTCTTGGATTACTGGCAGACCTTTGGGGGTATCGGGGTCCCTACTGAGTATTGTTATAATCACCCCTTCCAGGTCTTCACCCACACGTGTTGTTTCTAGCATACCCAACATAAATTTTAACAGAGGGGCTTAGGTGGACGAGACTGACAGACGCTACGACGGTGGACTTGTTGGCCTAGGACTGGGTGGGGCCCAGGAGGAACGGGTAGGAAGGATGTACTACTTCAGCTTCCAGTAGCTTCACTACTCTCATAATCAGGTGGAGATTTATGTAGATGGACATTAGAGTTGCCTTTTGTACATTGCTATTTTCAGTTCCTTGTTGGGATTGCATTCTGGCCCACATAGATTCTCTTGTAATTTCAGTCAGCCTTTTTTTAAATGGTATAATTTTTTCACCAATCAGTGTGTTGGGGTGTGGGTGGACATTTGTGTATACATGTTTAATGGAAATTCCACCCCTTTTTGAGATATACCTTTCAGCTTTTAGTCACCAACCCTAGGAATATGGAAGGTGGGATTGGGGTAGTCATGACATGGACCGCGAGGGATGGGTTGTGACAAAGTGGTATCAAAGGGTGGGTGGTTCTACCAGAATAACTAAGAGTCTTCATTTTCAATAGGGAAAATATTGTTATGTCTCTTGAGTTTGGATTTCAGTCCATGGATTCCAGTGTTGTTGTGGAGACCGATGTATCCAAACACTAGGACCCTGAATGCTATATTCTGACTCGGTACAGAAAAACATTAGTTGCATGTGTTTTGAATTTTTTTCTTGATATATTTTGAGTAAGAAAACTAGGTATAACTTATTGATTGTGGTTCATAATGACTCTTTCAAGATGCCTCCACACAGATAGCTGGCCAGGATTCCAATGTGTGACTATGAGGATGGTCCACATAGTGATGATGCTTCATTACAAGGATTGTTGCATGAGATGGTACATTCGGATGGTGTCCGAGCGATACCATTTTACATTGGTTAGCAGTTAATAAATGTGATACCGGTAGAGGACACATGTAGATTCATTTCTTTACCTGAGTTTCAGTGAAAGATAGCCCATAGGTTCCTAGGAAAGCCCAACTCATAGGCATCTATGGAATGACTTGGGGCGGTGACCATGTTTCCATCTAGTTAGGGAACCATTATATTAGATGGTGAGTATTCTACATGGCTCTGTAGAGTGATGGAAAGGTTTATATTACCCCAATAATATAATGAGGTGACTTTTCCATGGATAGATCTTGAGAACGTTTCTCAGAGAAGGGGTCTCTTACCATAAAAATATAAGGTTCATGTGTTCCCAAGAGCTTCTACAACTTTGGTAGGATGACAAGACTGTAGTTGAGTATTCTCCAAGGAATACTGACCATTATAGGTAATTGATGGATGTGATACAATAAGTTATTTAGGGCTCGGACCACTGGGGGAGATGTTTTTAGGGACATCTGAGCCAACACTATTACTTTATGCATTCCTACTTATGTTAGGGTGATAGAGAGAAACATTTGTGGTTGAAAGATCTTTGGCAAGGTAGATAATGTTAATGAATGTCAGCAGTGGCAAAGAAGGAAACAAATGTCAGTATCAGAGACTTAAACGTGTAAAATATTTCAGGAAGAGTAAGTGATAGGGACAGATGAATCTACAGGGTAGCAGATGCGAAATGGGTGCTAGGACAGCTGCATGCGGTGGTATACATTTCGACATATTGCAACCACTACCCTAATGTGGTCCCCACATGGCTCAGGGAACTAGAGTGCATGGGTAGGGAGTAGCCGCATGTTGTCATGGAATGTTACCCAAGGGCTCCAGGAATGATTTTAGGTGTGGTATGTGCCTACTACTTGTTTCCATATTTATAGTCATGGGTACTAATCATTCTGTCCTATCACGAATCATGTTCAAGACCTACAATTTCTAGTTAAACTGTTGACTTGACCATTACATCTGGAGATACCTATGAGAGGAGACTTGATAATAACACTTATGTCGATGATGTGATCTGACCCTTGAGGTGATAGTTTCGGTTGGATCCTCTTGCTGGCAATGTTGAGCCCTTATGACGTTAGTTTGGGTATGGACTGGTTATCCATATTTCATGCTAAAAATAATAGTTTTAGGATATAGGATGTGTTATATCTATAGCGTTGGAATGGGTTTTTCTATGGTGGGAGAAAATAAAAGGAAACCCTATCAGCACGAGATAATCACATACCTAGGAGGGTGAAGCTGATCACTCTTGATTTGGCCAACCATACCCTCATGGAAGCAAGAGTTTTGATTTTTCAGTTCATAATAGTAGTGAAAGAGTTCAGAAACGATCTATCAAAATATGTTTCTAGGATTACCACCCTGCCAGGATAGGGGCTTTTGCATTGTCTTGTTCCCAAGGATGACACTGATATCTACAACTGCATATCGGATGGCTCCCACATAGCTTTGGGAGTTCCGAGTATATATGAGAAATATATAGAAGAAGGGATTAGTATGACCCTTTATTCACGGTAATGTTTGGATTACTGGCACATTAACCAAGTGGTCTTGGAGAATGAGTACCCACTACCAAAGGGTTGATGGGAACATCAATCAGTTAAAAGTGGTAGCCTATCATGGAGATGGAAATGTGCTTAAAGGCCTTATAGTAGTTGAGACAATGGTGATGGTTGGAGTTCCTCCAGGACTATTACTTTGAGATAGTCTATACTCCTCGGATGGTGAATGTGGTGGCATATGCACTCAGTAGTAGGTCTAGTTTACAGCTGATGAGTGAGGTGACAGAGCAGCTAGCCATGATACAAATATCCTTCATGGATAGTGATGGAGTAGCTTACCTCTAGTCTATGACTGTCACTCCCCAACTCTTATATCATGATAGGGAGGTGCAGCTTGTGGATGATGAGTGTGGGGCCCATCGTGCTCAGATATCCTCAGGACTTTCTCATGAATGATTTTCAATATGTGGGGAGCACGTCATAATTTATATAGGACGCACCTTAGTACAAGTGCCATTGAAGAAGGAGGTGTTATGGAGGTTCAGTATTTCCCCAATGGTGATACATACTGCTATGAAAAGAATGTACCAGGACCTCCAACCTCATTACTGGTGGCCCGAGATGATGAAAGAGGCGGCTGATTTTGTTTCACGATGCCTCACTTGTTAGTAAGTGAAAGGTGAGCATAGGTTCTAGCACGCTTGAGCACAACTTTTACCCAGAGATAGATGGTCAAACAGATCAAACCATACAGAACTTGGAGGACGTTCTTTATACTTCTATTATAGATTTTGGTCACAATTGGGAGGACAACACACCACTGGTGGAGTAAGGATGCAAAAATAGCTATCACTACACCACTGGCATTGCACCATTTAAGGTCTTGTATAGGCATCCATAAAGATCACCTCTATGTTGGATAGACCAAAGGGAGTCAGCACTCATGGGTTCAAAGTTGGTATGATCTACCCTGAGAAGGTGTTGATCATCTAGGAGTAGATGAGTACTACACACATTAACCATACGTCTTATAAATACTAGATATGGGGACCCATGGAGTTCAGGGAGGTAGACCATGTTTTCCTTCGGGTCTTACCCTGACGAGGATTGCATAAATTTTCCTGGGGTGGAAAGATATATCTGAGGTTCATCAGACCCTTTTGGATCATGAGTAGAGTTGGTGAGGTGTAATACCTTCGTGATCTTCCCCCATAGATGCACCAGGTGAAATATGTTTTCCATGTGTCGCAGTTGCGGTTGTATGTGCATGATCCATCACACGTCATCAACTGGGGCGAGTTGGAAATTGAAAATTTGGCTACATTTATAGAGTTCCTGGTGGAGATGGAGTATCAACATGAGAGGGTCCTAAAGGGGTGGTTGATTTCTCTGGTGTGCGTTCATTCGAAGAATTTCAATCTTTAAGAGAGCATATGGGACCGGGATGCTCTGATTCATGCTCAGTACCCCCATCTTTTTGTTTAGTTGTGGTTTTGGATTTCTGGGATGTAAAGCCCTAAGGGGGGGAGAATTTAAGGTCGCAGAATATCCATGCAAATTTTTTTAATATGGATTTATTTTGAGACCAATAAATTTGGAAGCAAACTATTATGAGGCTAGAAGTGTACAAGAAGATCCGTCGAAAAATTTTAAGCATTAAAAAGCATTCATGAGTTGTTTTCTAAAAAAAGTGCAATAACTCATAAAAAGGTGCATGGATGAAAATATGATAGAAAAATTGCATTTAGGATGGCTGGATTACCATAGGCGTGACTTAAGTTTAGTCGGATCAAGACTCTGGTGAGAAAACCCAAAAATGGCATAACAGTAAATAAAATAAATAAACAAAAGTATTTTATTTATCAAATTCCTATAACTCACAAATGGTGACTCTGATTAAAAATCTGAAACCACCGTGAGGGTTCCAGGTGCAGCGGAAGTGCGTGGGTGGATGTGCCCACTTGGATTTTTGTTATTAGCAATGATCAATCCGAGATCAATACAACGATAAACGCCAGTCTCCACAGATCGAATCACAGAAAAAGACAAAGAAGATTGTTTGTCCCAGAACCACAAACAAGGATCATTACAGGTTTATTATAGTTAATTTAATTAATTATAAAGAAATACCTTTTGGGTGTTCTTTCTTCATTGATGTTCTTGATCACATTGTTGATGTGATCCGTCGTTGCGTCGTAGAAGCGAAGTGTAGACTCCCTCTAGCGGTGATCCACACGTGTACCTTGTATCTCTGGACGTCGCCAAAGGATTCTCCGGGTGCTAGCATGGAGAAGCCTTTTCTTGCTTTGTCCGCCTTAGATCATCTTGATCCGATAGAAGAGGATCTCTCTTGGTCTTGAGACCGTTCTTGGAGGAAGAGGTTCTTTCAGTCTTGAAAGAATTCTCCAGATATGTTGTGCACAACGATTCTCTTGTGTAGGAAAAGAGTTGGGGTTGTGATGATATTTATAATCGAGTTTGAGGTTGTAGATTTATGACAATAAATAAACACGTTATGCATTTCATTTATTTCATTAACTCTTATTGAAAACCACCATGTTGAATAATTAATTCCTTAACATGTGCTCACACTGATTATAATAAATATCATTTAATAAAACGATATTATATCCTCAAAATCCCGAATGGAAAAACTACACGGCGTGTACCTATTTTTCATTGAAAACTACATGTCATGTGCATTAAATATACATGACGTGTATAACTTGTTTTCATTTATTCATTTCCTTTCCAAAATAAAACTACACGGCGTGTACATTTAATAATACGTGGCGTGTACTTGTTTTATTTTATTTTTCCTCCATCATTTAAAACAACATAGGATTCCTTGAATAATTATTAAACCACGTACAGGAATAATATTTATTCAACTTGAGATATTTAGATACACTTAGTGTGTCACCCTCTAGGCCTCTTTCTCGTTGGAATTAGGAAGGCTTGCCTAAAGTGCAATATTACTGTCTAGAAACAGGTCAAGGCACCCAATATAAAGAAGTTGACGCCGCATTGACGTATCACCTCATACGAATGCTTACTGTTTAATTTAATCCCTTTGTCTCAATATATCATCAAGCAGGTTTCATGGCAGTGGAATAAACCTATATGCTTGATATGTCGTTCTTTTTCTACCTGAAATAAACTCGTCGTTTACACCATGGCCATGGAATTTAATGCGACAGTTCTATTTCAATCAAAGGGCCGAGATATCAACTTCCATAAATGGAAGGGACAAATCCTTCCTTGACATATCCATTAACAACATGTCACTCGTGACGCACCCAACGTACCCTAGTTCCCGCCAACTGTCTGCGTGATGGTTTTCGTCAGTAAATCGAAGTGTGTGATTCATGACATGAGTTAATGATAATCTTTCAGTCTAAGGACCATTACACACGCTCACAGATAGAAATATTCGATGACACCAAGACATGCGGAATTACTAATGGCGGGTCTGTTCTCATAATCTCCCATCTTGAAGATTACCAAGTTCGAACTCCATGAGATAGAGTCTCATCTTCTTACGAGTACTCGCACATTACTGTCTGTATACTATGTGTCCTATCATAGTATGTCATCCAACCGCAGAACATTATTTAAGAATATTGTTATAGCATTTCAAGGTTCTCATCATAGCGGGGATATGCTATTAACTTATTAATGCAACAAATATTCCAGGACATTATTATATTATAGTCATGCAGAACAATGAACAATATATAATAAGTGAACATTTATGTTATCAAAGTACAAAACAGTTGGTTATCAGGACACAAACCCTTACAAACTCCCACTTGGACTAGAGCCAACTGTCTACGACTTTTAGTCCGCTAGACCTCACATGATGATCATGTTCCTGTTGAGTCAAGGCTTTAGTCAATGGGTCTGCCACGTTGTCTTTCATGGAAATACTGCTCACTGCAACTTCACCTCTCTGAGAAAAATTTCTCAAGAAATGATACTTCCGAAGTATGTGCTTTGTCCGCTGATGTGACCTTGGCTCTTTTGCAGGTGCCACCGCTACAGTATTCTCACAATAGAGTGTGATAGGATCTTTCCTACTAAGTAAAACATCCAGCTCTTGGACGAAGCTTCTCATCTATACTGCTTCTTTATCTACCTTAGAATCTACTATATACTCGGAATCTACTGTAGAATCTGCCACCACACATTGTTTTGAGCTCTTCCAGCTCACTGCACCTCTATTCAAACTAAAGATGTATCCAGTCTGTGACTTCATTTTATCTTGATCAGTCTGGAAACTAACATCTACATGTCCTCTGATGACTAGTTCCTCATCTCCTCCATAATCCTGGGACATATCCTTAGTACCACTCAGATACTTAAGGATAGTCTTGACTTCCATCCAATGGCGGTCTCCTGGATCATCTTGATATCTGCCTACCGCACTTAATGCGTAAGAAACATCTGGCCTTGTACATAGAATAACATACATGACTGACCCAATCGCGGATGTGTAAGGGATCCTTGCCATCCTGTTTCTTTTCTCATGTGTCTGAGGACACATTTTCTTGGAAATATTATTGCCATGTGACACTGGAAACAATCCTCTCTTGGACTGTTCCATACTGAATCTCTTCAGTATCTTGTCAATGTATGTACTTTGACTCATGCCCAGCATTCTCTTGGATCTATCATGATGGATCTTGATCCCAAGCATATATGCTGCCTCGCACAATTCTTTCATGGAGAATCATTTATTCAACCATGCCTTAACTGACTGTAAGACAGGTACTTCGTTTCCAATTAGAAATATGTCATCAACATATACTATTAGGAAAACGACTGTACTTCCACTAAACCTTTTGTAGACACAAGTCTCACATTCATTCTTAACAAAGCCAAATTCTGTAACAGCTTCATCAAAATGAATGTTCCATGACCTTGATGCTTTCTTTAATCCATAAATGGATTTCTGCAACTTACATACCTTGTTGGAATCCTTTGGATTCACAAACCCTTTAGGTTGTGTCATGTAGACATCTTCTCAGAGGTTCCCGTTACGGAAATCTGTTTTGACATCCATTTCAAAATTTCATAGTCATGGTAAGAAGTAATGGCCAATAGGATTCCTATGGAATTTAGTATTGCAACCGGTGAAAAGGTTTCATCATATTCAATTCCTTGACGATGTATAAAACCTTTTGCAACCAGTCGTGCCTTGTAGGTGTTGACTTGCCCCTCCATGTCCATTTTCTTCTTGAATACCCATTTATTACCAATAGGCTTTACATCAACTGGAGGATCTACCAAAATCCAGACTTGGTTTTGGTACATGGAATCCATTTCAGAATTCATGGCTTCTTTCCACTTGGCAACGTCTCTGCCTTCAATTGCTTCCTTGTAGGTAAGAGGATCATCATTGTCAACCAATAATGATTCACCATCCTCGGTGACAAGAAAACCATATCGTTCTGGTTCTCTCACCTCTCTCGTGCTCATACGCAGTTCTTGTGTCTCTGGAACAGATTATTCTTCCATGGGTCTTTGTGGAATCTGTTCTTGTACCAACTCATGTGTATCATGAGCCTCGACTTCATAGAAGTCTATCTCGCTCCCACTATCTCTTTTGGAGATGTTCTCCCTCTCAAGGAATATGGCGTGTCTTTCCACTGTAACCTTTTTCTCTGAGGGGTTGTATAGGTAATATCCCCTTGTTTCCTTGGGATATCCTATAAAGATACACTTTATGCCTTGGAGTGCATGTTTGTAACCTAAAGAGGCATTAACAAATGCTTCACTACCCCACACATGTAAATTCGATAACATGGCTTTGCGCCCACTCCATAATTCGTATAGAATACCATTTATCGATTTACTTGGTACTTAGTTTAGTATGTGCGCTGCTGTTTGTAATGCATATCCCCAAAAGGATAATGGAAGACTTGCATTACTCATCATTGATCTCACCATGTCCAACAGGGTGTGGTTCCTCCTTTCACTTACACCATTCCACTGCGGTGTGTAAGGAGGAGTGAGTTGAGATAGAATCCCAAACTCCTGTAAGAAATCAATGAAGTCTTGATTAAGATATTCTCCTCCTCTGTCTGAGCGGAGTTCCTTAATCTTCTTACCAAGCTGGTTCTCAACTTCATTCTTGTATTCTTTGAACCGATCAAAATAATCTGACTTATACCTCATTTAATAGATATATCCATATCTACTAAAATCATCAGTAAAAGTTATGAAGTACGATAACCCACCCCTTTCTTCAACTGGAAATGGTCCACACACATCTGTGTGAACTAATTCTAGAAGCTCTTTAGCTCTTTCACCTTTCCCACTAAATGGGGCTTTGGTCATTTTGCCTTGTAGACACGCATGACATACACCAAGTGGTTTTAGTTTGAAAGAATCTAAATACACATCTTGATGTAATTTTGTCAAACTTTTCTCATTGACATGACCAGCCGGTGATCCCAAAGTTGGGTGTGGTATGAGTCATGTGAATTATCTTTGTTATCGATTTCCATTACTTGGTTTGTGTATTCTAACACATAAAGGTCATTATATAAATGTGCCCTACAAAAACTAATGCTATCTTTATAAAAGTAGCAACATTCATTTGAAAACTTGAATATGAATCCATCAGTATCTAATCTGGATACTGAAATAATGTTTTTAGTAACAGAAGGCACATAATAACAACCTTTCAAAACCAAGACCATCCCGGTAGGCAATGTGAGGTGGTAGTCTCCGGAAGCTACAACAGCGAGTCTGGCTCCGTTGGCTGCTCGTAGATCTACCTCCCATCGATCAATCTTCCTGAATCTACTTGGTTCATGTATTTGGATACAGATGTGAGCACCACAAGCAGTATCTAATAACCAATTAGTAGAAACAGATAGATTGCATTCGATAACAAACGCACCTAAAGCTTACCCTTGCTTCCTTGGCTGGGTGTAGTTTTTCTTCCAGTGGCCCTTCATGCCACATGCGAAACAAACAACATCATGTTCCTTTTCCTCCCCTGTGATCTTCCTTTTCTTGGAAGGCCTTGAAGAAGCTTTGGGCTTAAATCTCTTTGCCTTCCCTTTCCTTTTATTCGCCATAAAGACATAAGGCATTTCACGATTCATGTCATTGTCCACTTGGCGAATAAGGATAAGAAGATCAGATAGAGACTTCTCAATATTGTTCATGTTGAAATTAACAACAAAGTTTAAGAAGCTCTGGGGGAGTGATGCGAGAATGAGATCGGTACCCAGTTATTCAGGGAGTTTAAACCCTAGAACCTTCAAGCTCTCAATGTAGCCAATGAGCTTGACTACATGAGGCCCAGCTGGGGTACCCTCTCTAAGATTTCTCTGAAACAGAGCCTTGGAGATCTCAAACCTATCCTGTCTTGCTCTCTCCTGGTATAAACCACGGAGGTGCTCAAGCATGTTGTAGGCATCCATGTCTTCATGAGACTTTATGAGCTCACTAGACATAGATGACAGCATCAAACATTGAACATCGAGAGAATCATTCAAATGTTGATCATAGACTAGGAAATCTTCATCACTCGTTCCTGGGGCAGGAGAATCAGGAAGTGAGGACTCCAGCACGTAAAACTTCTGTTCATGGCGTAGGATAACCCAAAGGCGCCTAAACCATTTCTGAAAGTTACTGCCGGTGAGGATGATGTCTTTATCCAGAATTGATCGTAGAGAAAAGGTGGTTGATGTGTTTGTCATATTGATTCTACAAATTAAAAGAGCAGATTCATCAGTACTTTCTTGATTACATTTTATGAGAAATAATAAATTTTATTAAGTCTCCCACTATTTTATCAAGTCCCAATGGCCCTCACCATTGAACTCGGAATGTCCAGTTGATTTGACATTATAGTGGCAAGGATCCATTTTCCCCTTCGCATAACACCAACAATGGTTGGTCAAGCTATTTGAAGGTATTTAGGTAGGCAATTCTTTGCCAAATTTGAGATTACATTTCCTTGATCTATTGAGTGGAATCCCCAATCCTGAAATCCTGACTTGGATTTCCTCAACTCTTGCCTCCAATATTACATCAAATCTAGCAAGGGATACTTCTCTTGATGTAATATGGTTAAGTCAACCCGAAACCTTTCATAAGGGCTTCCTTTATAAAAGTAGGTGTCCCAACAAGGGTTGGTCAAACACATATTTTATTGAGTCTTTCCCTTAATCATGTAACGGAAGGCTTGGTCTGACATAATATAGTATTTGAGGGATTTTATTCTTTATGTGTATCTTTTCATTATCACGTGATTGTTAATATTAAGTGATGCTTGCTTAAGTGATTAACCATGTTCCGATAATGTTTATGCATAGTCCGGTTTTTATTTTATTCCATCTTTGCATGCTTGTTCATTTTTTTAATTATGTTATCGCGACAACGCATACATAATAAATAAACCATGCAATCAGATAGAAATAAAATAAGATGGCATGATCATGAGCTTTTATTTGGTTAGCATATTTAGCGGTTTTGATAAGCTAACCCTGACCTAGGAAAAACACCTTGAACCTGATGGTTCGTGTTTTGTAGCTCCCACCTGTCCACCTTTGTATCTTATTGTGTCGGTTTCGCCTCGGCTTCGGGATTTGATCTGTCTCCTTTGGAATGGGAGATCCTCCATTACATGGGTTTACATTAAAGAAACCATGGGCATGCAGGCCTGACATTTTATTGGAAGAAGGCTCGCAGGCCAACAAAATTAAATAAATTTAAATGAAACCATACACATACAAAGGGTCTTTGGTCTAGCTCATGATCATCCATAGTATGCAACGACATTTATGCATATTTAGAATTCAAATTCTTTCAATCTTTATTTTATTTAAGATAAGACGCGCTCGAATTCAATTAATTATGATCTTATAATTAATCAATTCTTTATCTTAAATTCTTTTCTGAATTTACTTGAGATTCTTCTCATCCATATTCCTTGTATGGGTCTTTGTACATTAGAGGAAACTTGGTGAAATACCATTTCTGGAAAGTATACGGCATGTAGTTTATAATTACACAGTGTGTATTTTTCTTTTCACCATTTATCCAAAGTACACGCTGGGGCTTTGGCGTGTTTTCTGTACTATGGAAATTTTAGAGTACACGACGTGTAGATGAATCATACACGGCGTGTACTTCCTTGTTACGCGGTAACCGGCCTAGCAATCTCATGTACGCGGTATGCGGATTATCTTTGTACACGTTTCCACCTGGGTCGGAACGGACTACACGGCGTATTGTTCCAACATACATGTCGTGTATTCCGGTTTCCACACGCCATTCTATTCTGGTCAACACGGTGTGATTAAAACTTAGGTATAATCAATTCACATGGAGTGGTTTGGCAGACCAGTGCCGGTTCGTTGAACCTAAGTACACGGCGTGTAGTTTTAATTACACGCCGTTTAATCCCGTTTTGTACAGACAGAAAGAGCGGCTCCTCCGGATGAGTTCCTCATTTTTATTTTAATCAAAATTAAAATTAAAAGGTCATTTCTGAGATATGAATCGAGAAACGATGTAGGAATAATAGATCTCGTTAATTCAAATTTATAGAACGATTTATTTCGAATTGAATCAAAATATGAATGCGTAAATTATCAACGAAAATTAAATAACTATAATGAACGGTGTAACCTCCCTTTGATGCCATTTGAAGGTTTTGGGCGCAACGGAAGTGCATGGGTGGATGTGCCCACTTGGATTTTTGTCATTAGTAATGATCAATCCGAGATCAATACGATGATAAACGCCAGTCTCCACGGATCGAATAACAGAAAAAGACAAAGAAAATGGTTTGTCCCGGAACCACAAACATGGATCGTTAGAGGTTTATTATAGTTAATTTAATTAATTATAAAGAAATACCTTTTGGGTGTTCTTTCTTCGTTGATGTTCTCGATCACGTTGTCGATGTGATCCGCCCTTGCGTCGTAGAAGCCAAGTGTAGACTCCCTCTAGCGGTGATCCACACGTGTACCTTGTATCTCTTGACGTCACCAAATGATTCTCTGGGTGATAGCGTGGAGAAGCCTTTGCTTGCATTGTCCGCCTTAGCTCGTCTTGATCCGATTGAAGAGGATCTCTCTCGGTCTTGAGGGCATTCTTGGAGGAAGAGGTTCTGTTGGTCTTGAAAGAATTCTCCAGAGATGTTGTGCACAACGATTCTCTTGTGTAGGAAAAGAGTTGGGGTTGTGAGGATATTTATAATCGAGTTTGAGGTTGTAGAGTAATGACAATAAATAAACATGTTACGCGTTTCATTTATTTAATTAACTCTTATTGAAAACCCCCATGTCGAATAATTAGTTCCTTGATATGTGCTCACGCTGATTATAATAAATATCATTTAATAAAATGATATTATTTCCTCAAAATCCTGACTGGAAAAACTACACGGCTTGTAATAATAAATAGACGGCGTGTGCTTGTTTTTCATTGAAAACTACACGGTGTATACATTAAATGTACATGGCGTGTATATCTTGTTTTCATTTATTCATTTCTATTCCAAAATAAAACTACACGGCGTGTACATTTAATAATACACGGCGTGTACTTGTTTTATTTTATTTTTCCTCCATCATTTAAAACAACTTAGGCTTCCTTGAATAATTATTAAACCACGTACGGGAATAATCTTTATTCAACTTGAGATACTTAGATACACTTAGTGAGTGACCCTCTAGGCCTCTTTCTCGTTGGCATTAGGCAGGCTTGCCTAAAGTCCAAGATTACTGTCTAGCAACGGGTCACGGCACCCAAAAGAAAGAAGTTGATGCCGCATTGACGTATCACCTCATATGAACGCTTACTGTGTAATTTAATCCCTTTGTCTCGATATCTCATCAAGAAAGTTTCATGGTAGTTTCATAAACCTATATGCTTGACATGTCTTTCTTTGACTACCTGAAATAAACTTGTCGTTTACACCATGGCCATGGAATTTAATGCGACAGTTCTATTTCAAAGGTCAGAGATATAAACTTCCATAAATGGAAGGGACAAATCTTTCCTCGACTTATCCATTGACAACATGTCACTCGTGACGCACCCAACGTACCCTACTTCCCGCCAACTGTCTGTGTGACGGTTTTCATCAGTAAATCTAACTGCGCGAGTCCTGACATGAGTTAATGATAATCTTTCAGTCTAAGGACCATTACACACGCTCGAAGATATCAATATCCGATGACACCAAGACATGCGGAATTACTACTGGCAGGTCTGTTCTCATAATCTCCCATCTTGGAGATTACCAAGTGAGAACTCCATGAGAGAGAGTCTCGTCTTCTTACGAGTACTCGCACATGATGGTCTGTATACTATATGTCCTATCATAGTATGTCATCCAACCGAAGAACTTTATTTAAGAATATTGTTATAGCATTTAAAGGTTCTCATCATAGCGGGGATCTGTTATGACCTTATTAATGCAATAAATATTCCAGGACATTATTATATTATAATCATGCAGAACAATGAACTATATATAATAAGTGAACATTTGTGTAATCAAAGTACAAAACAGTTGGTTCTGAGGACACCAACCCTTACACACCGCTGAGCTCATGAGGTAATTATTTCTTTATCCAGATTGTATCATTGGACAGTGCAGTCTAATAGTGGAATTTAGTTTTTGGCCGTAAAAAATAATTAAGTAACAATTATTTTGCATTTAAATATTTAATACTTCTAAATGGTAACTTAGATTAAAAATCCGAGAGTAACTTTGAGTTCTTGCGGGTGTGTTCCCCTTAGACGAATCCTAACCTCGACCAGTGCAGGTCGATGGTGAATTTTAATTGTATTTGAACTTTTTTTTGGTATGATTAGTAAACGCATGGGAGTGAACTTATATCTTCTAAACCAGTGCTCGGATTGAAAATCAGAGAGCACTGTTGAATTAGAAACGCTGAGATTGACCTAGAAATGACTTATCATCATCCAGATAGGGGAAAGAGAAATATTTATTTTTTACAAACATTTTGAGAAAAAAATACAATATTTTAACAGAAATATTTTATTTCTGTTATCACCAGTGAGTGACGGATAGCGACGCTGCACTACAGTAATGAGACGACGTTGAGGTGCATTAATGAATGTTCAAAAATGGCTCTTTTGAAACCACAACTATGTTATCTAATTGACTCATTTAAAGTGGATAATTTAATGAGAATAATTAATGGACACAACGTCACTATGCTAGTAATTTTATTTTAAATAATCCAGCGTGTTTGAGTTTGAGGATGAGAAAAACTGCAAGGATTATCTGACAAGCCTCTGGAGGACTCCCTCTACAATGAATAACGATGAAAAAAACTGATGAGAATCCACTGAATTCGATGAACCTTGAATATCACAGCACATTTGATTACATCAACATCTTGAATCCTCAAGGATGAATGATTCAATCTTGAACATGAACAAGGTAAAGGGTTTATTTTTTTTATGTTTCCTCTCATCCAGTTCTTGGAAAATACAATGAACATGGACCAACTAACTAATGGGTTGATCCGCATATCATTTGTTAATGCAGTTGGTTGTTACATGGTTATAAATATGGGATAATTTTAAACTATTGTTGAATATTTTCATAACCTCTTGTTATAACAATAGCACGAAGTGTGTGGGCTAATTTGAACAAGGTATAGACTCCCCACCATTCTTGATTTATGTGTGTTCTTTGTGCGAAGCCGGGAAACGAAGTGGAAAGACAAATATAATATCTTATTAGTGAAGGCAGTGACCAGGGAGGCATGTAGGAACATACAAGAAAGAGAATGTACAATAAGAGCCTCTCTAGTTTCCCATGCAAGCAACTCCTGGTGAGGCACCCCCGGCGCGGGGGTGCCGGCAACCGTCAATGTCGGTCGGCCGAGCCGGCCATATTGTGGAGTGGTGCCTATGAGCACCACGGTGGCAGATGACATGGCAAGTTGGGACACAACGGTGGGTTGATGCGGCATCGACGTGCCGTGCAGTGAGTGGAGCAGCCAGCTATGCCCGCTCAGCTGGACTAACGGCCGGCTCTTGTTGGACCAACGACCAGCTCAAGCCAGCCATTTTGGAAGGGGGCGGTGCCCCGCTAAGACCTCCAGCTAGCCGAACCAGATTCACCACATCCGTTCGGTGCATCCAGATGCAAGCCCACATCTTGAAAGCATGGTTTTCTAGGAAGATCGGTCGTGTCGTACCCCTAGCAGACCCAGACCCGACCGGACCTGTTTTTCTAAATTGGGCGTATCTCGCAAACTGTGTGACTAATTGACGTGTCGTTAGTGTCTTGAGGACCCTCATGATGAGGAGGTCTTTTTCATATACTTCATTTGAGTTTTTTCATAAGATGGATTGTGGATGAGTTAGATAGGGCTCAAATCCATCAAGTCCCAATTTACCTTTTTTCCTATATCTTATAGGCAGGGTGTCCAGTCGACGCGTTGTCCATCACATTGGATCCCTTAATAAAAGGTGGTCCTCAGAGTTAATTCTTTTTTATAATTAGTGTCTATTTAAATATGGAAAGTGTTTTAAGGGGGGGGCTTATCGAAAACTCAAGGGCACTATGTGTGGTAATCTTGTAGATGACTGTCAAGTGAAGAGAGACCCTTTGTAGAATGGCTTCAGAGCGACCCAATGTGGATCAGTAATAGCATGACTCGATGAGTACAATACTTAGATTTTCCTATCGTGGATCAATGACTTATAATCCTAGGTGGATCGACGACTTACCACCTTGTGTGGATCGACGACTTATGACCCTGTATGGACCAATAAAAGTGCGAACTGACAAAGACCATCCTTAGAGCCGCCCATTTTGGATCATCTAATTACGAACCTATGTGGATCGATGACATAAAAACCACTGTAGATTTTTATTAGTGCAACCCGATGAGGACCAGCCTTAGAGATTCCCATCATGGATCAACGAATTATGGCCCTATGTGGATTGACAACGTACAACCCTATGTGGATCGGTTACATACGACCATGTGTTTATCGAAAATAGAATGAATTTTTAGTGGTTTAGTAGTGGAACTTCTCAAAAGAATATGATTATTTATCTTTAATACTAATCATCATTATTCATGTTCTTTAAGTTATATACCTGGTGTGAGATGCCTCTCTTACTTTGTGCCATGTGGTTGAGGTCTTTCTTGGTGGTTTTACCTTTGGGGTATTTTTCTATTGTGGTGTTTCCCCTTCATGGATTAAAAAAAAGACCATTGGGGGTCTCGAGGTTCTTATTGAATATTGTTATAATCACCCCTACATGGGCTTTTCCTACATGTGTTTTTGTCTGTTGAAAATGGTCGTCATTTCGATAGAGGTGCTCAGGGGGGCGGGGCTAACAGATGCTATGAAAGTGGACCCAGTGGCCTAGGACTCAGAGAGGCCTAGTATAACTGGGTGGGTAGAACGTACTACTTCAGCATCCAGTAGCTTCACTACTCTCATGATCTGGTCGGGATTCCTGCAGATGGCCATCGAAGTTCCCTTTTGTACTTTAATATTTTTTGTTCCTTGTTGGGTTTGTATTCTGAACCACTTACTTTATCTTGTACGTGCACTCGGCCTTGTTTTAGTTGAATATTGTTTTCCCCTTTTAGTGTGTTGGGATGTGGTTAGATGTGTGTGTATAAAGTTTTAAAGGCAATGCCTTCACTTTTTGGTATATGCCTTTCTGGTGCTAGTCACCAGCCTCTGGCCTAAGGAAGGTGGGCTTGGTGTAGTCACGATATAGGCTCCAGGTGATGGGTCGTGACAACGTGTGCCCATTTTTTAGCATCATCCCTATGTATTTCACCCCATCTAAGAGAATCAAGTTAGATAAGGGGAGTTGTTGTAAGCTATAAAGCAGTAAAAGATTGTTTTCTTATTCTTTGTAAATCCGGTAATGGAAATTATTTTTTCAATATCATAAAACATTTTATTGTTTTATTATTTTAAAATCAAACATGTTTATAGTTTTTTATATTTTATTTTAATGTTTATAATTATGTAAGGGAACTAATTTTTTTTCTTGAATTAATTTCTTTTCAATATTTTTCATATGAAGGTGATTTTTTTTCAAAACTATTGATGTTAAAGAGAATTTTTATTTTCATTATGAAAATAATATATACTCAAATGATTCATGTGGGTTCTCCATTACAAATTTTATATCAATTTTATTTAGTGGTTTACTAATATTTATTTTCTATCTAACCAAATAATTTTGAATTATATATGTATGATAGTAATGGGAAATTTGGTAAAATGTTTAAATTTATTTCTCAATTTAGGATTGTTATATGAAAATTTTGTTTATATCTATAGGTATTGTCTAATGGTATATTAATTGTTTTTTATAAAGGTTAGGGGAATCATTTTGAGTTTATAAAACTATTCCTGGAAACAAATCATGGGATTTTTTTTCCTGAAATAGTTTTTTATACATTAATTTGTCTCTTTTGTCAATACATGGTATGTTATTCAGTTTTTAAAATTATTGCTTTAATAATTATTATTCAAATGTATCTACATATATATTACCTCTTTTCATGTTATAAATCACGTTCTCAAATGGTATTCTCTTCAAAACATTATTTTATTGATCAAGCCACTTTATGTGTAAGTGATGTTATCCATGTTTTTAAAATTTATGGTTATGTTAAAAAAAATTTATATTTGAAAATTTAATTGTGTGTATATATATATATATTCATATATATATATCATTCAAAAAAAATAATTTTTTTAAAACATGTATATATATGTATCTATATATGTATTATTTTAGGGTGAATTTTTTTAATCTTCCATCAATACATACGTATAAATATAAATGTATTTATATAAAGATCAATTTTAGGAAAAATATTTATTTCCTATATGTATGTAAATAAATGCATGTATATATATATATATATATTTGTCATTATTCATACTTATAGATATGTGTGTAGGGAAAGAATCATGTTTTATTCAAATATATATGTAAAAATTTGTTTATATATATGTATCATTTTATGTAAAACTGTTATATATGTATATATGTATAAAAAATTATATTTTCACATGTCATTTCATGAAAATATACTATTATCATGATGCATGTATAACCAAGTAATTTATTTTTTAACAAAATGGATATCGAAGTTCATGATCATTAAAAAATCGGTTTTGTCCTTATGATATAAAATACATGTTGTTATGTTTTTAATTCCAAAAAATCACATAGGGGTGGGGGAGGCATAGATCAAGAAAGGAAAATTAGGTAATGTGAAAAGGGTTCGGTCATCGAGTGAATTTAAGGAAGAAGGTTATATCAAATTACAATGGAGTTCGAGTCACCATGAGTGGTTTTGGCCTAGGGAGACCAACCAATAGCGAGGAGTTTGAGAAATCTTTGACCACCAGTAAGTGATCTTGAAGGTCGAGCATTGTCAAAAGTGGTTCAATCGCAAGTTAGTGTTTCATTTCTATGTGAGATCTAATTGAATGAAGTTTAGATCTACTTCAAAATAACCATGGTAGGTTTTATGTTTTATTTTGAAGATGTTGAATATTTATATAGACTGTTTTTTGTGAATCCTTTAGGAATAGAATGAAATGATTTTCCTTTCTCCCTCAATCATATTCGGTTATTCCCTATTGATCTTTTTTTGGGTCTCTATATTGAGTATTCCAGATTTAAGATTGGATTCAGATTAATTTAATATTTTATCTTGTTTTTGACTCCAAGTTTTTGGTAGTAATCCAAAATTTTATCACCCTTACATTTCATTTTAAAATAATTTTGGAATGTTTCTTTTTAAAAAATGCATATCAATATATAAAATACTACTATCTATTTTCTTGATGTTGATTTTTCACCTCAACTTTTATTACATAGTAATGCACTTAAATATAAGTATAGAAATGTGTATTTTATGAATTTAAATTATATATGAATTAGATATATAAAAACCTATTCCCTTTTTGGAAAATCCTCCATACGTACTGCACACAATTTTTGAGATGCGAGTTAGATAGGGGGAGTTGTTGCAAGCTATAAAGTAGTAGATGAAGGATTTATTATTTCATGGAAATCATGTAAGGGAAATTATTTTTAAAATATCTTCAAAAAAAATTGTTTGTTTAATTCAAAATCCATCATGTTGTTAGTTATAAATTTTTTTTCAACTTTATATTTATATATGGTAACAACTTCTTTTCAATGCATTTATTTGTTTTCATGCCTTTCCATATGAATGATATTTGTTTTAAAACTATTGATGTGAAAGGGAGTTTTTCTTTTCATTATAAAAATAATATAATCTCAAATTATTCAACTGTGTTCTCCATTTTATATATTGTGTCAATTTGTATTCGGGGTTTAATAAAATTTATTTTCTATCTGTCTAAATTATTTTGAATTATTTTTTATGATAGTACGGATAAATTTGGATAAATATTGAAAGATGTTTTTGAATTTATGATTTATATATGAAAAATTTGTTTTAGTCCATCGGTATTTTCTAAGGTTATTTTAGTTGTTTTTAATAATGGTATGGCGAATCATTTTGTGTTTATAAATAGTTCTGTAAAAAAATTCATGAGATTTATTTTCTAGAAATTATTTTTTTGAACCATAATTTGACTCCTATGTATATGCATGGGATGTTATTCGATTTTCAAATTTATTGTTTTAATAATAATGTTGAAAATATATATATATATATATATATTACCAAATTTCATTTTAAAAATAAGTTTTTCCCCTAGTTATCACTTCATAAAATTATTTTCTTGATTAGGCCACATTATGTGCACGTGATGTTATACAATTTTTCTAAATTTATGCTTGAGATAAAATTGTTTTATTTTCAAAAAAAATGAATTTATATATATATTCACAAATAAATAATTTAATATTAAGATTTTTTTTAAAACACACACACACACACAGATATATATATATATATGTATCTATATACATGTTATTTTGAGTGAAAAAAAAAATTTAGTCTGGAATCAATAGATACATGTATATATATCAATGTATTTATATATGTATCAATTTCATAAAACTTTTTATTTCTAATATGTATGTAAATGAATTCATGTATATATATATATTCATTATTCATACCTATTCATATGTGCATAGAGATTCAATTATGTTTTATTCTAATATATTTGTAAAAGTATTTATATATATATGTATCTTTTTATCTAAAATATTATATATATATTTATATATGTATATGAATGCATATTTACACGTGTCATTTTAAGATAAAATTCTTTTATCATGAAACTTTTATAACCATGTAATTTGATTTATAACAAAATAGATATCAAAGCACATGATGTTTAAGGAAACATTGTGGTCCTTATGATATAAAATACAAGTTGTTTTGTTTTTAATTCCAAAGAACCACACTTGGATATTATGTGAATGAAGGAATGGGTTTGCCCAGACTTATATAGTGCTCCACTTTATTGGGTAATATTGAAATCTCATATGATTTCACGTATGGTGTGCGAGAGGTGTACCCAACGCACACTATGGGATTAGGGAGTGTACCTAATCTATCATGTGACTATTTACATTAAGTTATGTTTTCTCTGGAGTGAATTTTAACTTCATGTTATGATCCATAGTGCCTTTATGAACAATTTATGAATGTTTATGAGTTATTAAGAGAAATTTATATTTTTTTCATAAATGAATGAAATGATTTTTTTCAAATGGTTATATATGTTGAATCCAATTTAAAAAGAAATATTATTATTTTCAAAAAAATCATGATTTTATAAATTAAAATTCTCAAGTTGTATCTCATTTTTTACATTTTGTGTTGAGGTAAAAAATTGATTGGTTTCAACATGTTTTCAGAACCCATACTGTTCTTTTTATCACTCGCTTCTTTTTAAACCTATTTTCACTTGGAATAAGGATTCATAGAAGCGAGTGAGTGGTCGAGTCCCCATGTTGGTGTTTCACCCATGAAAACATTAGAATACTTTTCTTGTCCTTTATTTTTTTGAGAGTGTAATTAGAATTATTTAATATATCCAGACTCTCTAAAACTATAAAACTTTGGGATCTCAGGTTGTTAAATAATAAATGAATTATAATATATAAAAAATTAAACAGGTTTTGGGTCATCATAGGACAACCATATGACTCAGAGATATGGGAAGTTAGTTCCTAGGTTTGTTATACCTTTTCTATTTGTGGAGAGAATTGATCGAGTGGCATTTCGATTTTCACATCCACAGAGGTATAGTGAAATGCACAATGTTTTTATTGTGTCACAAATTTCTAACTATCACCCCAAGCATTCTAATGTGATAAATTATTATTATATTGAGCTTAAGACTGACACATCAATTGACAATCATCTGATACGTGTTATTGATTGCAGTGAGAAAGTGTTGCGGGTAAGGATCATGCTGATAATTCAAGTATTATGGAAACATTATTGTGTTTTGGTAGAAATGTGGGGTAGATATGTAGATATGTGGGATCATTGTCCTGGTCTTTTTTCCTCATAATATTAGAGATGATTGCAAGTATTGTTTGAGGATATGTTTTTTTAAGGTATGGAGATTTTATGATCTCTAACTTTATAAAGATGTCTCAAGATAATTTTCAGGTACTCTTTTATCCTTTTTTGGTATTTAATTGGTGGTTTTTTTCAGGTTTTTTCATGTGTAATTTTGTAATTTTGAAAGAAACAGGAGTAGTGAATGGTTAGTGCATGGTTTTCCCAAACGGTGCACCTAAACTAAGAAAATCATGTAATCCTAAAGAGATTAGAATTTCACAATTGGAACATGTTTTTTAAAAAAAAAATTCTACTTAGTATAAATCACACACACCTAAGATGAAGCACATGATTAGTGAACACGGTTTGGAAAAACATACATCCCTTCTTAGGAAGCCATCCTTGTGGATTTTAATTACCCTAATTTTTTGAAATGAAATCCTACCCCCAGTATTAACCTCAAATCAACCTCATATGACCCTAAACCAATTCCTCAAGATTTTTAAACTCCTAAGAGGGTTATAAGGCTCCTTGATCCTAATTTGTAATGAATCAAAGATCCAATAGAAGGATCGTATCCCCTTTAGTATGTGATTCCTTTTACATTTGGATTCCTTTATCCTATGTCTATCTTTCTAGATCAGGAAGACTGATTTATACTCCACTAGAAATGGTTTAGATTTACAATTTCATGGATCATAATTTATTTGATCCTGGTCTTAGGTTTTGGTCCTAGATCTTCCATTTAATTATGATCATTAATATTCCTCTTTAATTTGGGGATTTCTGATTTAGCTTGTGTCCATAAAAATCATGAGGTATGTGGTTTAAATATCAATTCAAATAGTATTGAATTATTATTTTTTGAATGTAAATTTGGAATTTCAACTTCCACATTTGGTAATTGAATCTCGAAATTGAATTAATTAATAATTTAATTAATGGGTTTATTGATTTGGTAGAATAATGTGATTATTGAATTAATCCAAGTAGTGATTACAAAATTGGTTTTTATGGTATTGATTGTTAATAATAATTAATGGATTGGTTGGATTAACCTTAATTGGTTAAAGGATATTATGATTAAATTTTGATAAATGGTTTAACAATGATTTTTTTATTCCATGTGACGTAAATTATGATCCATGATTTTTGGTATAAAATGAAATTGTGTACCATGATGAAATTGTTTGATTAGATGACTAATGATTATTATCCTTGATAAATGTTATATTTATGAGATATGTGATATATTTTGATATATGTGATATTGAGTGTGTGAAAAATAATGATGCACCAAATACCCATATGTGATAATGAGTGAGTGGCATGTATTGATGCTTCAAACTCCCATATGTGATAAAAATGAGATATAGGATAGGGACTGATGTTCCAAATATCATTTGGGTGCTATTCATGATGTTCTAGGCCCAAGAAATTGACATTGGAATGGAGTTCATATTAGCCATGTTATGAAAATTGATATTAAATGATTATTTAAAGCCCATGAAATTATTAATTTTGATTTCATATGATATATGGTTTAGACTCCATCACAGGTCGAAGCGGGTATTGATTATTTGAGTGTCATCTTGAACATGGTTAATTATGTGGTCAATTAAACAACAATTAATTTAAAAAATTAATTAATTTATTTTACTTTATTTATTATAAAACTGCATACAGTGTTATAGATTATATAATATTTAGACACTATCTTTGGTGTCCCACAGGTTTGTATTCACACCATACTCTGGAAGCCTAATCAATACCCAAATTTACATTACTTTTATAGAAAATGGTACGGGAAAGAAGAAATTATATATGGATGAGTTGGGATGGTGTGTGGATGATGCAACTAGACATGATTTCAGGACCTGCTTGGGAGTTGTTAGTATCTTTATTCTTGATTTTTCATATTGAAAATCCACACATATTGAAATGAAATATCTAATATTTTAATTATGGTCAATTATCCATGTTTTGGGGTTATCTTGAGATGTTTTTCTTTATTGGTAATGATAGTATTATATTTTTTTACCATTTGGATATTTGAATATTTATGTATGTTTTATTAATATGAAAGGAGGCTATAGTGTCCCCATAGTTTATATTAGACCCTCACTACCAGTTGGAAACCTATGGAATACAGGGAGGCGTTCCCAGGATCATGTAACCAACCATCTTGGGGCACTAGTGTGGGGAAACTGGGGTACAAAAATACACTATTAATCAAAAATAATTTCAAAATGTTCTAGAAATTAATTGTAATATATACTATAAAAAATCAATAGAACATATTTTTTTATGAAAATATTTCTTCCAATAATAATTTGACTTTATTAAAAATTGATCTATAATTTACTTATTATTTATCAATATATTTATATTTCAGATGAACATTATATATATTTCTAAATTATTTAATCCGATTCAAACCCACCAATTTAATAGATAGGTTATAATTTTCATATTAAAATAAAAATATTTCAAGTTTCATCAAGTATCGGTGTTGCGTATCATTTAAGATATCGAATATAGTGTTTATTTTAAATCATGTTGTATTACATTCTATAGAAATTAATAAAATTGAATCCTTAAAATATTAACTTGTTCTCAATAATCATGGTTTTGATATTTTTAAATTCTTTTTTTGAAAACCCTCTTCATAGAAAGCATATGAAGATCATCCTCCCATGTTTGAGCATTAACAAAAACCAAAAATGGGTATAAAAAGATAATTCTCAAAATGAATAAACCATAAAATGATGAAACCCAACAGAATTCTCTAAGACATAATTACCTTAATAAAAATGATATTAAATGATGGTTTAATCTCAAAGGCTATATCAGACCCTTCATCTTACATATTTAAAATATAAATTTCATTCTTGCCAAATTATATTTCATTGTAAATAAATTATTAATCCTTAGTGTTTTATGTACTTCTTCTTACAAAAATATCTCCCAAATATCAATAATCACTGTGATTTATAATATATATTCTCTTTTAATATAGTGATCTTCTACAAAATATCATGAATCAAATTTATATATTAACCTTAATGGTAAAACATAACTTTTCCATAACTATCTCTAAAGATATAAACATATAAATGGATCACATTTCAACAATCAAGATTATTTATATTCCAAAATATATTAAAGAATAATTAACATCAAAACCTATACTAACCCCAAAAGACTATGTAAACCCCAATGTATTTTCCTTCCTAATTCCAAAAAAATGAAAAAAATTAAATATCATAAAAGATGACCTAAATAAATATTTCATTAACTAACAATTTTATAATTCACAAATACTATCATAACAATGTAAATCATCTCTTTATTCCTAATAATCATATGTTTTCAAATTTTATTGTGGAACAATCCTTAGATGTTCTATGATCCTTGTATCCAAAACATCATTGATATAAAACTTCAATAATATAGTTCCTAAATTATAATGCATAAATACTTTAAACCTTTCACTTCGTAGGTCTTCCCTTGGCCTAGTAGTTACCACTTCAATTAAGCAATTGTCTCGGATAATCCCCAGATTCCCTACACATAATACATTGACTATAAATGTTACCATTGGATGATATTCATTTTCAACCATAGAACTTTTCATTTTTTACTTAGTAATTACATGCTCTATACCCTACATTTACACATTATTTCCGACGGTTTTACGTTGGGGCGCGTGCGCGTGTCTGACACGCATGGGAGGACGCGCGGCTTGTTGCCCCGCATTCCCGCTTTCCAAAGGTGGGCAGCATCCGTTCCTTGTTCAGGGACGTCTGCTCCTTGATCAAAACTGGGATGATGGGATGTCGGTTCTTCCTTCCATGGATTACTCCTCAGATCTCGTCACCTAGTCCGGGTCTCCCTCGTAGATTTAACAGGTTCGTGAAGCTCGTTCCCGGCGCCATATCTGCATGGACGCCAGTTAATTACGTTGCTTCCGTCGAGACGCTCTAGGGGGTCTTGTCGGGTCAGCAACCTTCATTGAGGAGAATGGTCAGGTTGGGGTGTCGTTGACATGTCTTGTCCCCAGGGATTGGCATGTCTATCTTCTTTCCCTTATCACATGGCTTCTCGAGGGCGCTGAAGCCCGATGTATCCTACGTCGAACGTGGGGATTTTGTACCATATGAGGTTTTCCTCAGCTTCCCATGTTTAACACGAGGTATGTCGTGAGTTTAATGTCTTTCGGAGACGGATCGGACTGATCGGAACACTGGGATTGGATCAGATTAAAGGACCCCCTAGGGGGAACAATGATGTTGGGGCCAGCACGTGGGCGGCATCCTGGATACCATGGAGTGGGATGGGGTGGCATGATCTCACCGAGATGTGGCGGCCCGGGTAAGGATCAGGATGGATGATGGAGTGACGGGCTTGAACCTCATGGAGGATTCCTACGTATCCCCATGGCAGGGAATCAAAGTCCGCGTAGTTCGGTGGTATGGTGGGACACATGAAGAGGCAACCCGTGATAATGAACGCATGGATTGGAGCCTAGAGGAATTAAGATCTCTGGGCTAGGGCATGAGCTTCCCAAGGCACGTGGGCTCAAGGGAGAGGTCAGTATGAGACATGGGTGTGAGGTATGGGGCTTATGCTATGAGGCAGCCCAAGATGGTGAATACGGGGCTTACGCTCTGAGACGACCCATAATGGTGCTGGTGAACCGACACGAAGGGGTCGGAACGACTGAGTGATGGGATTGAACCTCGTGGAGGCTTCCTATTTACCATGCGTTAGCATGGATCAAAGTCTATGTAGTTCAGGGCATACAGTTTAACGTCATGCAGGATGACACATAGTTTAACGTCATGCGGGACGAGATAGAATTTAACGTCATGCGGGACGAGATACAGTTTAATGTCATGTGGGACAAGGGAATTTGGGGATTACGCTCTGAGGAGGCGTAGAGTGGATATGGGGATTACGCTCTGATGCGGCCCATGGTGGTCGGGGAACCGACGTGGAGAGGTCGGAATGACCGGGTGGTGGACTTGAACCTCATGGAGGTTTCCTACGTACCATGCGTTATCACGGATCAAATTCCACATAGTTCGCTGGGATGGGGATTACGCTCTGGGGTTTCGCATAAGAGGATTTCATGGTCGATGCGCACTCTAAGCCCATGTGAGTCATGCTCGGTGTGAGAAACAAGAGGCAGTAGGGACCTGACGATCATGTCTCAAAGGGTGCATCAGTGAGAAGTGGAAAGGGGCTTACTCGTTGAGCGTCCCAAAGAGGAAACAGGGGATTACGCGTGGTTAGAGGCCCTTGGTGTCGGGGATTACTCCAGGATGGAGGCCCGTGGTGCGACAAAACGCAGTGGGAAATAGACTCCACTGGCCTTGGCAGGGGGGAAGTATAGAGATTCATAGGTGCAACCTTCCTCAAGAGAGGCTAGGGGCTTATGCTCTTAGGCAGCCCTTCCCCCGTGGACAAACGGCACTCTGACAAGGAGGATCTCATTCCGTGCGAGGAATATTCCATTCCCGTGGAGACGAGTGGGCGTAACGAATTTCTGAGCTGGGGGGACCCTACGTGCGAAGCACGGGGTCGGACCAGAGTTTAACGCCATGTATTAAGGACGAGGTGCTAAGAATTTTAACGTCCTGTAGCTTGGACGAGGTGGGTTTTCTCCACACCCCTAGGGCTTACATGCCCAATGCCCTCTACCCCTTGTGGGAGCGAAGGCATTGGCAAGGCCGTGGTGAAGGGGGGCCGCAGGATGAACCATTGAGGGGTCCACGTTAGCGTGGCTATGAGAAGAAGCAATAGCCGTTAGCGTGCCTATGCAGAGAAGCATAAGGCAAAGCAACGAAATGGGAAACACCACCCAAGGAACCTTGAGGTTACTTCGTACGATCCTGGAAGGCTGTATGGGAAAACAACACATGGCGTGCATGCCCGGCAGGGAAGACATCAGGTGCCGGCGCAGAGAGGCAGCCAAGGGGAATCAAGGTAAAGGGGTCAGGGTGCTGCGTGCAAAGAGAAGGTTTGCGTGCAAAACACCGGGATGGCGCTCAATAGGTCTAGAGGATTTCACTGATAGGTGATTGTGCGCAAGGTATTGCGCGCATAGAAGGGGATTGTGCGCATGGGGCAAGGATTGCGCGCAAGGGAAGAACCCAGAGGAGTGGTCGAATTCACTTAAGTCAATGGAGGTGCATGCAAAGTCGAACCCGGGGCAAGGTTTCACGAAAAATTTAATTGCCTGGAAGTCATATAGCATGTGGGGGGGAGTCAAATTGCACGCACGGGAGACATTCTGAATTCCGCAACCCCAAACTGTTTGGGGTTTCCTTCTATTTATAGGCATCGTCCGGTGCGGAATCCAGGTGGCGCGCGGAATTTTTTACGCCGGGAAATGTCGGCACGCAAAAAATTCACAATGAGGAACTGGGGCGCGCAAAATTGCACACCTCACCGGCTCGATTACGTGCATCCTGGGGATGCTTCGCATGCACGACTTTATTTCGCGCAAGGCCTCCTTTATTTCGCGCACCACTTCCCGGGCCTCCGGACCGGGTCTCTGATTCCGAATATTACTTTGATTTGTCATTTCAAATCTTCCTCTAGGAGTTACGGACTTTTTACGGCATCTACAAATGCACCCCCTCAGAATTGGATCGACGAGAAGTCGCAATGGTCGGAATCCGAGGGAAATGCCGAAACACTGAAGCAGGGCCACTCCTAGGTGCTTTGCGCGCAAACAACCCACGAGGTGAGAAAAACGATGGATCGGTGCG
The DNA here is from genome assembly GCA_963277665.1 of Viscum album. Lineage (NCBI taxonomy): Eukaryota > Viridiplantae > Streptophyta > Magnoliopsida > Santalales > Viscaceae > Viscum > Viscum album. The sequence continues at coordinate 829,160,112 of OY728162.1, forward strand.
TAATTTGCTTTCCACGCGGTGTGGAACCCTGGTATCACCTATAAAAAGGGTTTCTAGGTTCCAAATCCATACTCCAACTTTTCCGCGCAATAGGCTTACTGCTCTCGCGCGCGAATTTTCTCCCGTGGTTGCGCATAAAAAACGCTCTAGCATCGCATAATTCCTTTCTAATTTTGTCCGTGCCTGCGCCCCTTCTTGTGATATTCCGCACCTAGTGTGCCAATTGCGCGCCCACCTCTTGGATTTCGCGCCGCCACTTCAGATTTTGCACAGCACTCTTTGATTCCGCGCACTGCATCTTGATTTCATGCAACTCCCAATATATTCGAGATGGCCACAAACCGAGTTGATGAGGGGGAAGCCACCGCTCGTAGGACCGAAATGGCGTCGACCGAGGGGGTTTATGGCGCCAAGGTGATCGTCTCCAACAACCTGACCTTGTTCAATCTGATGACTCCAGCCCAGAAGACGTATCCCCTGTCTGACAACCTCCCGCTCTGGAACTTTGGCATCCTGGAAGAGGTTCCCCTGCCGGGCTTCTAGGTGGACACAGTTCGTTCATGGTTGACTAGGGAGGACGAGCATCCTCGCTACAACATCAACAGAAATGATCATCCTTCTAGGATAACTAGACATATGGGTGTATATGCCATGAATCCGTGGACCAGGACCATTACCGAGGACGAACCCGTCGCAGAGGATTCTCCAGCCCTCTAAGCGAGCACGTCTCGTCAGATCATCAAGGATGAAACGAAGGGATGGCTGAAGGATTGGGACCTACGGTCCGGGGGAAACTTCACCAGTGAGTGGGCCTGGGTGTTCTGGGTTCGCCATACTTGTGACCATTTTGGGGATGAACTGCATCATATTGGCCTGTTCGAGGCGGTATGGACGTCGTAGTTCCACTTCCACCGTCATCCTGAGCTCGAGTCAGAGCTATTCACTAGGTGGTATCCTGATACCAACACATTCCACCTTCATCATGGGGAAGTTGGTATTAGTCTCTGGGATGTTCACTGCATCAGAGGCATCCTACTAGAGGGATATCAATAAGACGAGTTCATTCCTCCAAAGAACACCTGGGAAGACAGGTTACGGATGCCCATGCTGATGTGGCACCTATTGGAGCTGACCAAAGAGAGGCTGGGGGTCAAGGACTTCTTGAAAGACATTGCCTACAAGGGCTGGTTCACCCAGTTCCTTCAGAGGGATCCGGCCATCAAGATGTCGGTATGGGGTAAACGGTGACCAACCGCGGCTCAGAGTAGCAGGGATGGGTCATACTAGAGAACCCTGGAGGTGGGGAAATAACAATCATGGGGTTACCGCATCATTGAGACCCAGGACCCGAACGTCCGGTACGCCGGGTTCCTTGCCACCTTCATGAGCGGGTGGCTCCTGCCGGTGCGGGATGTGAGGATGGGCGTCTTTCCAGCAACATTGGTGATGGCGGGCACCATGGCATCCAACAAACGATTCAACTTGGGGGGGCCCAATTCAGGCCAAGCTGTGTGCCATATTGGGACGCATCTCATGAGGGGGGTCGCCTCGGAGAGTATGTGTCCCCTTCTAGATCTTCCACGGCTGGGTGGTGGCTCATCTCGGTGGGTACACTTTCCCTAACGCCATCCGTCCTCCGAGCAAAGGCATGAGACCGTCTCTTCTTAGCATCCCCAGGGTGGCGCCGATGATGCTCAATGAGGAGGACGTGAGAATCCGCATTGGTAACCACACCAACTTCAACTTCAGCTCGTTCCCCACCCCGGTCGGCCAGATGGTGGACAATGGGTGAGGCTCTCTGGAACAACAAGAGTATTTCCAGAGCATTCGGGGTGGGGTTCTCATGGATCCGATCGACGGGAAGGTGATCTGCGAGACTTAAGTGTCATCCCGATTCGCCATGAAATTCGGGTGCCTCCAATGAATGCTGAAGAAGGTATTCACGGCTGTCTGGCAGGAGAAGAATCCATGTGTTCTACGCCAGATGTGGTTGACGTTTACCACTTTCGGCTCTGGTGACGTCATTACTCTTCCTCCCACCAGGGTTGACATTGGCCTAGTAACCGAGTATGTCGAACACTGGACCATCGCGTACCCTGAGGGGATTTTATGCAAGCGATTCCAGAAACTCGAGGTTACTCGCGTAGAAACCGGGCGACGGGGGAGAATGCAAGGTGCTGCTGGAAGGGGGGAACCAGGGGTGTGTCAGGCAGCGAGGCCTGCGTAGGCCGGGACTTCAACAGCGGGAACATCACACAACGCGGCCGCGACCTCGTTGCCCCTAAGGGGGTCACATGAGGCGGCCACGGAGCTGCCCGGGAAGCAGATAAGATACATGCTCGAACCTTCCCAATATGTAATTATCCTGGCACTATGGTCGACCTGGATGACCATGCAAAAATCACTGAGCGTTGAAGCCATATGGAAGAAGATAATGCAAAACGGGATCCACCTGTCAGAGGTCGGGCTCGTTCGAGTTTTCGACCGTGTAAACTTCTATCGGTGGCATTCTTATTTGATGGCCATGGACACATACGCACGCCAAAGGGGTCGGCGTGCGGAGCCACCTTTCCTAGTGAAAGTGATGCTTGGCCAGAAGCATGATCCAGAAGTGATGCCTCCATGAGAAGGTGACAGTGACGAGGAGTCGAAGGGGGAGGAGGATACTGGAGAAGACGAAGGCGAAGGAGAAGATGGAGAAGAAGGAGAACCTGAAGGTGAGGGGTCGTAGAGGGAGACATACCAAGGGAGTCTCCGAGAGAGCAGCGAGATTGTCGGCTCTAATCTTGACATAACTGAGATACTTGAGGTCTGTCTCTATCTTCATTCATTTTCCTTCTTCATCCATTCTCCTTTTCAATTTCCAAACCATCTCTCTACCTCACTCAAGAGTGTCTGAGTGTTGGTCGGGTGTCCCCACTAGAGGAGGGAGGTAAGAAACTGGTGGGACAGGATGGGGATCTGACACCCATCATTGAATTGACAAGCACAGAGGGGTATCCCATCATGGAGGCTCCTACAGTGGCCGGAATAATGGAGGCTGATGCTCTGGATTCATGTAAGTCTCACACTTCACTACTGGCGCTTGGTATCAAAAGATCCCAACTAATCAGTATACGCCTTGAATAGTGATCTCAACATTGGAGGCTTGTCAGGCTTCAGAGCCCGGGCCATCCGTGAGCGGACCAGTGGCGGACATACCACCTCATTTAGAACATTCTCCTTACACTGAGTCGGCCCCAGCAATTAGTGAGCATGGGGCAGCGGACATCAGCGGTGTTGTTCTTAAGTTGAGGCTGGAAGCTGACAGAGGCACCGTCGCTGCTGGGCGAGAGAGGAAGGTCGCCCGGACGTCGAGGATCCTATTCCACATGAAGACATCCATGAGGCAGGTCCTGGTGTCGATCTGCTGGCTGCCTTCCCTACGTACCGACCTGCTGACACTGAGTAGATAGATGACTCAGACTCAGAGGCATCCGAGGAGAGCCGGATGACACGGTGCAAAGGGTGGAATTGTATCTAGCCCTTTCTCAGACAGTCCCAGTCGGATTGGATGAGGCGGATGGTATCACACCAGACCTGGTTGCGCTTCTTGTGCACTGGAGGGGAAAACACTCAGCGCCTTCATCTGATAGTCTGTGATTACTTGGCCGAGAAGATACGCGAGAGTAGCCGGTGCACCGACGTTGCCCAGTGTTGGGAACGATCGGAGAGAACCTGAGCGTTGCTGAGGGTGGAGCGAGAGGTCCGAAACCTCGAAGGGTAGGTGGCAGATAAGGAGGCCATAATTGCAACATGCTCTGAGCTTGTGGAGTAACTGACAGCCCAGCTGGCTGATGCTCAAGAACAACTGATGGAGGCGAGTCACCAGATGACCGTACTTCAAACAGAGCGGGAGCAGGCACAAGCTAGGATTGGTAAGCTGTGCTCTGCGGCGGATGATGAGGAGTGAGTCTTCAAGGAGCTAGAAGCGGTCTTGGAGGCTACCATCCAAAGGGTAGAAGCGCTGGAAAGATCGATTCAGCACGCTGATCCTTAAGGGATTTGTTTTGGCCATCTCATGAACTTCTTCCTTGTACTACTCATCATCTCAATACAATACATTGACAAATCCATTTATTTGTATCTTTGGTTTAATATGCTCAACCATAATTCTGAAATGAATAACAAATCACCCCTAAGCTCTTGTGGGTCGCACCCAATGCGAGAAGTAAAGGATACTCGTGTTATCATTTCGTCCAACTATGGGGCATTGACCAAGCTTCAGGCACCCGAAATTGGGCCTATATTTCTGTGGAGAAGACCTCAGACCGATTGATATATCACCTTCTCAATGTTCTCTGACACACGAGCGGGGAAATTCCGGGATAATTGAAATTCATACGAACATACGGAGATGGAAAGGAAAGGTGAATCACGCTACCCGAATTCGGAACTCTCTGGGGCGCGACTATGGAGGATAACTGTTAACCGTGACGGAAATGCAGCATCTGTATCGTGTTGTCCTAGAATGGGACAATAAATGAGGGATGACCGCTGACCATGTTCGCAACACGGGGCCTAACTCAAATATCTCCGGTCAGTTTACCGGAACGTTGGCCTAGGACAGCAGGCAGACTATAGGTCTATCATCCATATTGCTACAATAGGCGGACCAAAGGTCTATCATCCATATTGTGGAAGCAGGAGGACCAAAGTCTATCGTCCATACTGTGGGGGGGTCCCTTCAAACATGACCAGTCCTCCGGAACGTTGGCCCAGGACAGTAGGCAGACCGTAGGTCTATCATCCATACTGTTAGGGGGTCCCATCGAACATGAAAGAGAATGAGGAACCGAATAAAGGGGCATAAAAACCGTGGAAATTGGATCGGTGGTTTGTTCGAACAGAGTCCAACACTCCCAAAATTCTGCCACCGTGGCAGAGGGGCATTAGGCAGACGTACCAACCTAATCACGGATCGTCCCAATTTTCAGGCAGGACCTCTCTGGCGAGAGAACTTCCACTTCCCATTATTAATATGGGGCATCTCAAACTTATTCCGGGTAGATGTCATGATTACACCACTTCCCATAAATTCAGGCCGAGGGTCCGACAATAAAGGGGGATGGGATTTGGTAATCCCTGGGGCTGGACCCAAGACAAAATGTCTGGGCGTTAGTACGTATCTCATTGGGATGAGAATCAAGACACACTTAGTTGTAGAAGAACAGTTTAACGTCGTGTTGGATGAAATATAGATTAACTTCATGTGGGATGGGGGACACATCTCATCTAGGGATAGGCATGACACGATGAGTAACCTGACGTGAATGAGGACATAATCCCGCACCACACCGTACAATCCCACAAGAGAGACTGAGTCGTGGAAAGCCAAGGAAAGGATCTTAGTTTTAGGTCTTAGAACTCAGACCAAAGGATAAGGGGAACGGGAGACACACGGTAAAGCAGTTGCAAAACCCAACATGAATGGGGAAAAGACCTTTTTACTATGTGCTCCAAGGGACGTGTTTAGGCCGAGAGACCAAACACGAAAAGTTAGGCTGGGCCTGTAGGGAAGTTCCCAGGCGCTCCTACGTATCTCACAAGGATGAGAATCAAGACATATGTAGTTCTTGAGAGGTAGAGTCTTAACGGTACGATATCATCATATTTTATGGTCATGTGGTTGGACCTGGCAACACATTTTAAGGTCGTATGGCTTGGACCTGGCAGCACAGTTTAAGGTCGTATGGCTTGGACCTGGCAGCATAGTTTAAGGTCATATGGCTTGGACCTGGCAGCACAGTTTAAGGTGGTATGGCTTGGACCCGGTGGCACATGCACGATGCGATAGAGAATACCTGATGTGGGTGAGGGCGTAATCACATACCATCACCTCACGTGATTCCGAGAGAGGATCATCGGGCCAAAGGGGCCTACGATGGTTCAACAATCAGGGGGAAGGAGATGCTAGATCCCAGCTATGTGGGGCCCGAAACGCAATGTATGGGAGACTCCTCGTTCCCCATGGGGATGAGGGTCAATCTACATGCAACCTGTAAAGATGAAACCCAAGCACATACTCTAGCGCTCAGATCACGGGAGCCCCGAGAGACACCGTTACGCGGCTTGGTCTGTCTGACGTGTGGGGGTGTACAAAGGGTTAGTACAAGGAGTGTCAAGATTCCTCCTTGACACGGTTCGGCAGAACATAATCTGAATCATGCAACCAACATTCAGGGCCCGAGGAAGCCGGCGTGACGACTGAGGATTACTGCTGACCATGTTCGCAACACAACATCCTGTCGCGTTAGCCTAGAAGTTGGGGAAAACAAATGAGCATCAACAGCTGGCCACATTTGCAACACGGGATTCATATCAATTTTTTGCCCGAAACCCTCAGGGGAGTTGGCCCATGACGGTAGTAGATCCCTTAGGCGTTGTATCCAGGCCGTTCTTGGGGGTCCCTCTGAGTGTGAAAGATGGTGGGGCCTGAATGAAGGGGAACACAAAGCTTGACAAGTGGACGAAAACTTTTCTAAGTCAAATCTGACACTCCAGGTCCTAGACCGGAGTACTCTGAACTCATTAGCAGACCACTGTAGAGGGTAAAAAGGGCTCAGTCTGAGAGCGGTCAAAAGATGGTGGATCCCCGAGGGAAGGGCAGGCCAAAAGGCATAGGCAACCGGGAGATCAAGGGATCTCTTAAGAGACGGGTCTGGACCTGAAATTTAAGTGTTCAGGAGGTCCTAAGTATCCCATAAATATGATAATCAAGCCACACGTAGTTCTAGAAGCACAATTTAACGTCAGGTAGGATGAAATAAGGATCCTAGTTTTAGGTCTTAGAACTCGGACCAAGGTGCAGTTTAGGGTCATGAGGGACCGTACAGTTTAAGGTCATGCAAGACCAAGGAGCCCAGATGAAGGGAGAAATGTAGTTTAAGGTCATGTTGGATAGTGTAAGGATCTTAGTTTTAGGTCTTATAACTCAGACCAAGGTTCACATTAGGGTTATTCGGGACCGGGTGAGGATCTTAGTTTAAGGTCTTAGAACTCGGACCCTTGGAGCTCAGGCAAAATACCGTTTTAGGAACCTGGCATTGGTGGGAGGAGTTACGCGCTCACCATCCATATTCACCAGGTAATACTCTCCATTGGGATAGACCTTATGGACAATTAAAGGGCCCTCCCATTTGGTCTCCAACTTGGGTGGTTTCCTGCCGGGAATCATTGGCGCTCTGAGAGCCAGCACCAGGTCACCTTGCAGGAAGGAGTGGAGGTGAACCTTCTTATTGAAAGCTCAATCCATCCTTCTCTAATGCATTTCCAAGTTATATAAAGCGTGAAGCCTACTTTCGTCCAGCGCTTCCAATTCAGCTAGAAGGATTTCGGCAACTCTATCTGGCGCTTGCTGGTCGTAGACTGCAGTGCGCAATGAGGGCAACTGAATCTTGATGGGAAGGATGGCCTCATCTCCATATACCAGGGAATACAGAGTCACTTGGGTGGAATTATGAGTCGTCATCCTATAAGCCCAGAGGGCGTTGGGGAGCTTGTCCGGCCAACTTATCTTGTTCTGACCAACCATATTTTGCAGAATTTTAGAGAGGGTTTTGTTAAACGCCTCGATCTGTCCATTCTCTTGTGCATGATATTGGGAGGTGTGGTTAGAGAGAATGTTGTACTTGGTGTACATTTTATTCATATCGGATGCTCATAAGTTGGTTCCATTATCCGTGTGGATATCGTGAGGTACTCCAAACCGATAGATGATATTGGATCTCATGAAGTCAGTGATAGAATATGCCTTGACTTCCCTGAGTGGGATTGCCTCTTCCCACTTCGAGAAGAAATCTGTAGCTGTCAAGATGAACCGGCACTAGCGGGCCATCGCCGGCGACTAAGGCCCTACGACATCCAACCCCCAGACTGCAATGGGCCAAGAATACTTGGTAGTATGGAGAGTCTCTGGTGGCCGATTCACAAAGATAGCATGAACTTGGCACACATGACACATCTTGGTATACTCGATGCAGTCGTAGATCATGGAGGGATAGAAGTATCCCAGCCTCCGAATATGGTGGGACAACATTGACCCGGCCTGGTGGGCGCCACAGGAACCAGCGTGAAATTATTGCATGACCTGTGGGATCTCGACTCCTTGAAGGCAACGGAGGAGAACACCATCAAATTCGTGCCTGTAAAGGAGCTGCTCAAGGCTGGGACTGTTTTGAAGGGTGAACTACGGCGCGTAGTGTCAGATTCTCTCTCACTCAGCTCGGTCCGACGGAAGATTGACGTGCTGGAGATATTCATTCAAGGGCGTCCTCCAGTCAAGAACTATCTCGATTACCGCACCTGAAGCCCCCGGGGATCCTGACGTAGGGGAACCAGCGGTGAGATGGTTCACTCGCGGGCCACGATCTCCGTCTGGAATAACAGGAGCAATGACTCCCCGATGCGCCACGTGGATAATTAGGTCATCCTGTTCAGGCTCCGCAAGTGATGCGGCCAGGCTGGCCAAAGCATCTGCTCGACTGTTCTGTGACTGAGAATGTGAACGACCTTTGGCCAGGAGGGGAACTTAGCCATTAGACGAAGGGTACACTCCAGTAATGGCACGAGTTCTGTCTTTCTAACAGCATAGTCACCATTGACCTTTTTGATGACTAGCTCAAAGTTCCCTTTTACATATAGATGGGGTACGTCAATCTCGAGAGCCATCTCGAGGCCATTGATGATGGCATGATACTCTGCCTCATTATTGGTGCAGCCTTCTAACAACAGGAATGAATACGACATAATGGCTTGCTTCGGGGTGATGAAGACGATACCCAGGCCCACTCTATTAAGCCTAGAATCGTTGATCCTTCTACCGGTGGGGCTCCGGGAGGCACCGTCAAAGTGCATCTTCCAGGATGGGATGGCGTGATCGACTGAGAGGATTTCCTCATCAAGAAAGCCTAGATTCAGTGGCTAGTCCACGAAGGTTGGGTGGGCAGCTAAAAAGTCTGCCAACGCCTGTCCTTTGACGGCCTTCTGAGGTACGAACCTGAATTCGAACAGCTGGAGGATCACCACCCAGCACGCCAATCGTCCGGTAAACATAGGTTGGCTCAGGATGTATTTTAATGGGTCTTCCCGAGAGACCAGTTGTACCTCATGGTGCTGCAAGTAGTGCCACAACTTCTTCATAGAAAATATGAGCACCAGGCAGCTCTTCTCGATGGGAGAATATCTTATTTCTGCGTCGAGAAGCATGCAGGTGAGGTAGTTAGAGGCTATTCTCTATTCCCTCGTTGTTCTTCTGGGTGAGAAGTGTGCCAAGTGATAGCTCCAGGGCGGTCACGTAATGGACCAACGGCTTTCCGGAAATGGGTGGCATCAAGACCATAGGTTGGAGCAAGTACTTCTTGATATCCTCAAAAGCGATCTGACACTCTTCGTCCCATTCATAGGCGGCACCTTTCTTCATGTGACAAGAAAAGGGCCTACACTTGCAGTCCAGATTCACAATGAATCGGCGTATATAGGCTAAGTGTCCTTGGAGGCCTCAAAGCTCCCAAATATTATTCGGGGGAGGCATCTGACTGATGGCCTTGATCTTCTCTGGGTCTATCTTGATGCCTCGATACCTAACAATGAAGCCAAGAAACATTCCGGAGGAGACCCCAAAGGCACACTTCAACGGGTTCATCTTCATGTGGCGTGAACGGAGGAAGCCGAACACTTTCTCAAGGTCTTTGAGATGGTCCTGGCACTAAAGAGATTTAACCACCAGGTCTTCCACGTAGCACTCCACCAGTGTCCCAAGGATCGGCTTGAATATGTGATGTGTTGCCTGTTGATAGGTGGAAACCGAATTCTTCAGGCCGAAGGGCATAACCTGGTAGCAGAAAGTACCCTAGGGGGACCTGAAGGCAGTGAACTCTTCATCCTCAGGGGCCATCCGGATCAGGTTGTACCCTAGTAACCATCCATGAAGGAGAGGGCTTGGAACTCGGCCATGGCATCGATCAACAACTCTATCATGGGGAGGGTAAAATCATCCTTCGGACAGTGGCGATTGAGATCGCGGAAGTCGATACAGACCCTGATATGCCCATTCTTCTTCCTGACTGGCACAATGTTGGTTAGCCACCTGGGGTACTAGACTTCCTGGAAGAAGTTGGCCTTGATGAGATTATCAACTTTGGCCTCAACCATGGCACCGTGAGAGGGGTGCATCTTTTTGGGAGGCTACTTGAACCCGCGATGGTTTGCTGGAAGGCCAAGGCGGTGGACTGTTACCTGAGGATCTAGTCCTAGCATCTCACCATAACTCCAGGAAAACACATCACGGTGTTGTCTGAGGAAGTCTATGTACTGTTGTCGTTCCCCGGGGGGCATAGTGGCGCTGACCAATGTGGGTCTCGGGTCCGCCTTGCTACTGAGGTTCACTTGAACTAACTCGTCAGCCATGGTGGGGACGCCCTCCTCAATGGTAGGAGGAGCGTCTTCCATGTCCTCCTCTCCGATTATAGAGGGATCATCCATGGGGGGAGCCGTATCGGGGCTGCTAGACCCTGATGGGAAGTTGGTGCCAGCTTGGGCGGCAGAGGTCGTCACGTCAGGAGACTCGTGCACTACGGATACCATGGCGACAAAGGCGGTTGATCCAATCCCATCTGGACTTCGGCTTAAGGGGCCACGCTTTATGACATGAAAGCAGTAGTGGCGTGTTGGGTTAAGCCGATCGATTCCGGCCCGGTGAAATAGACACGTATGACGTACTGTCTTTGCCATGAGCCTAACGTCCTGATATCATATAGGGGTAGGAGGCTCGGGGATCACCTGATCCTGGTTGGTATAAGAGTACGAGGTAATTTCCCGTCGTCTCTTAGACCTAGAAATATGTCTTCCTCTTGTACCCAAAACAACAAAGAACTGCCCCATGTCGGGGGTCGTGGCCTCCAACCGATGGATTGGGAAGACATATGCGTCATCCTAACCTGCCCAGGGATCACTCATGACAGTTTCGGGCTCAACCTCACCTGCCAGGATCTGCTTTTCCTTACTCTTGTAATAGTCAGCGTCCAGATAACGGGCTTCACAAGAGGAAAAAGGAGACGCATCTCCTTGGAGCATGCCCACTCGACCCTTAAGGGAGTATTTGAGGCACTGGTGATATGATGAGGGGACCGCTGCATGAAGGTGGAGACACGACCTACCCATCAATGCATTGTAGGCGGTGTCCTGAGAGACAACCATGAATTCAGTATTGGAAATTAGGTCGCTGAATTGGGTCATCAAACGAATCCTTCCGAGTAGAGTTTGCTTGGTCCTGTCGTACCCCTAGATCTTGAGGTCGGAGGGAGTTAGATCATCCTCAAACTGGACCAGATTTTGCAGCGTCCGAGTTGGGATAAGGTTAATCCCGGAACCCGTTTCAACAAGACAGCGGCGGACATCCATGCCATTGAACTGGCCGGTGATGTACAATAGGTGGATATGCCCCTGTATGGGAAGGTCTTCATCTTCACCGGAAAATGAGATAACCTCCTGACATTCGGCGTCGTCAATCACCTCGGTGTGGAAGGCTTCTGTGGCCTCTACCTCCGTTTCAAACTGGATGGGGCTCTTAGATCCTTGGAGAGTGGATCACGCATTTCAGACGACAGGCGAAGGGACTCAAGGATAGAAAGACTTTCCGGAATGCCGGCTAGGTGCTTCAGAACATCAGACTTTCAAGCCAAACACGAGATTCTTCTTACAGTAGGTCGCTCTGCAATTGGAGTCATGACGGGCCCTGACGGAGGGACCGGTGACTAACTGGTACTAGGCACGTCTCGTTGTTCACTAGTCGAAGCCCGGGAGGTGGCCGTCGTGCTAGGACCAGAAGGCTGTAGTCGGCCGGTGGCGAGGCAGGGCTGGTTACAGCATGGCCGACGTGGTCCCGTCTGATCCAGCAAAACAAATGGTGGTGGATGCGAACCTGTCGACACTGGGTGAGGGGGTCGTGTGTGTTGATCTCTGTATCGGGCCTGCTTCCTGGGCATAGTAGCATGCACGGCCTGAATGGAGGTGACGACTGTTGTGCCCAGGCAATTCACATAGCCATGGCTCTGCCGACGTTGGCGACGGCTGGGGACATTGGGTAGGTCCACCTGGAGTTCCTCATCGTTGGGAGTCAAAAAGGGATTTACCAACTCTACGGTGTTAACTGAAGCGTACCCCGGGCATTCACTCGAGGATTCATCCACTACTGGATGGAGTCTCGGAGGGATCCCCATCTCTGGGGGAATAAAATATCCAAGCGTGCAGGAAGATGACGACACTGGCATGGGGCGGTCTTTCTTCTTGTGTCGCCACTTGCTATTTTGGGAAGAGGTAGGTTGGGACGACGATTCCAAAGCGGTGCTCGCAGATTCTGAGGGCTCTGGCTGACTCAGGCGGGCACGGATGATGCCATGGGCACGAGCAACTGTCTTGCGGGCCATCCAGTCATTATACTTCCGTGACCCATGGTCGTAAACCTGTTCCCACTCATCCTCGTTGCCACTGCTGCCATCTGATCTCACGAAGACACCTACCAATTGGTCGTGGCTGGGCCCAACCTGACTATGTTGTTTTCAATATGGTCTTGGAGCCAGTCCATGAACACATAGCATCGCTGGATGGTGTTCCCCAGGGTCCGGTGATAAGGGCAGTAGTTAGGGTGATTAGTGAGACGTGCCTCTTCTGGCTTCCGGCACTCAGGGAGCCACACGATCCTCTGCTCCAAGGCGCTACAGAAATAACCGGCGGCCTGGGCCTCGTCAAACGAGTATGTCCGATTCCTTCTATCTAAAAAGGGGGCTGTTGGAGGCTGACCATGACCCGGGGCCGGAGGAGCATGCCGTGGAGGCGGAGCATGATTATCTCGCCTGGGTGGTGGTGGTGAGTTACGCGAAGGCACCTGCCGGTTTTTAGGCGGTCGCTGCTGGGCCGGAGGTTGTGCTCGTGGGGGTGGATCCCTATGGGGCTACTGAGATGGCCTTAATGGTAGAAACTCTAGCTATCTGGGGGCCTCTATCTGGCCCACAGCAGCGGGCTCGGCTCTAGAGGCTCTCCTTACAGGGATTACAGGAGGCAGTGGGCGTGCCTGACTGGCCTGTTGCTTGGCTTCTTTGAGGCGTTGAGCCTTGTCTGAGAAGTCTCGGAACCCTCTGGGGTAATTTTGAGTGATCAGAGAAGGAACCAACTCTGCCTTGACGTTACCTACACACATTTTCAGTAAATACTCTTGAGTTAGTGGCATTTAAAGGGAGTACGTGATCCCCTTCCACTGGGCAATGAAGTATGCGACCCGCTCATCAAGCCTTTGTTTGCACCTGAAGAGGTCTGAAATGTTCGTCTTCCGGGTTGTGGAACTGAACTGGTAGAGGAATTTCCGGTGAAGTTCCTCCAAGCTATTCACAGTTCCAAAAGGGAGTTGGTTGTACCAGACGAATGCTGGTCTTTCCAGTGTCTGAACGAAGCAACGGAGCTTGGCGGCCTCCTGCTGTGCAGGAGTCCCTAACATAGGCCCAAACCTCGAGTTGAAGTGGCCCAGGTGTTGTGGCAGGTCTCTAGTCCCATTAAAGGGGGAGAAAGTGGGGTTCCCAAATCCTGTCGGGGCCGGCATATCATCCACCCACGTTGGGTATGGCTTGCCGTCTGGTGGGATTGCCACCTTCCGAGTTTCCAGTGCCTCTAAGCGGGCGATGAGTACTTCCATTAGATCATCCAGACGTGGATTCCTATCCTGACGGGGATCTCTAACTACAAGCGCATTGTCGGGCTCTTCAATCCAATAGTCAAGCTTAGAAGCTCGCGGGGCTGCTGGCGGAGTGACTCTCGGGGCAGCGGGAGGAAACCGAGCAGGGTCCCCCAGGTGATCCCACCGCTCAGGAGGGTTCGGAGAAACATATCATGCCCACTTTCCATGGGCTCCAGCATCTCCCCTGTCGGCGAACGCAACATGGTCGTGGTTTCCCGGGGGAATCTCGTCAAGGGGTAGGTGCTCCCACCCCTTCTGTCCTAGCCTAGGGTTACCATAGTCAGTCCACCGCTCTGGAATGCGTTCGGCCAAAAGATCATCAACCAGCCTATTCTGCTCAGCAAGCTGTTGGCGTAGCGTAGCCTTCTCGGGATCTTCCTTTGCCTTCTGTACCGAGGCAGATGGGTCGGTAAGCTTGATAGACCTGACATGCTCTTTACCCTTGCCAATGTTTCGGCTCAGTGCTAGTGCCTCCGTGGGTACAGGGAGACCTAGGAGGCTCCTCTGTTGGTGAGAAATCCTCCCAGATGGGTCTAGTAGCGGCTTGTCCTCAGGGGGTGAGTCCACATCGAGGAGCTCCACACTATTTCTCTCATCTGAAAGGTCATCCATGTTGACTGCCACTACCATTGACGACGTTCCCTCAAGGCCGCCCAGTGAATCGGGCTGTCGGAGGATCACACAGAAAAAAAGGGCAGCATACTGCCCCCATCCGCGGATGTGCGTGTGGGGGTGGATTCCTCAATAACCTTGCGGAGTACTTGAAAACTCTGGACGCATTGTTACTGGAGGGCCCTATGGAGGCCAAGTGACTCGGGGTGCCGAACCGCAGGGAGCGCAGCCAGGTCGACCCGACAGCACTGCTCCCTGATATCCTCAAGATGTGCTTGACTCCCAGGATAAGGTGCTCTCTGATGGAGAATACAGTATTGAATCACCCGAATAGTCTGGCGGAAACATTCAAACTCTCCCGGGGTGAGTGACTCTGGAATATCAAAATCCGACCCTGCGACCGGCCAAAACTTCTCGGGGAAGTGGCCCGCTGCGAGGACGGTCCAAAAGCTCCATGACTCCGGTTCAGGGTCCAAACCTTGCTGCCCCTGCTCGTCAATCGAGAATGGCTGGGGAGCTGGGAACAGCGCCGAAGAAGGCCACCGGGCTGGTGGGCTGGTCGGCAGGGAATACGGCGAATAGGCCAATTGGCTGTCGATCCCTGAGTTGTCCTCTAGGGGTTGCAGTGTCCTGGCTGCCACGTCGCGATAGGATGGGTCAGCGAATGGGCCTCCTGTCACAGCGTCGGTGCTAGCTGAGGGTGTGTCACGATGCGACTCTTACTTCGGTCCCCAGAAAAGTTCCCCACCCTCTCTGACTGAGGTGGAAGGTGATTCCGGGGAGGCCAGTGGTAACTGCGGGTTTGACCCTTGAGGGTACGCCAAGTCCTCGTCCTCATGGATATACCTTCGGAGGGAGGATGGGATCATACAGATCTCACATTCAGGGAGTACAAGACTAACGCATCGCGTCCCCATTCCTGCCCTCGACTCAAAGGGTTGGGGGGAAGGTTCTGTCGTCGAATCATACTTCGCCTCAGAGTCCGAGAAACGGACTGGTCTAATTTGCATCCGGACTCCCCTGATATTCCTCTTACGGCGACGAAGCCCTGCCTTCCTGACCCTGGGTTGCTTCTCAGGGTAAGGATGATTTCCGTCATGGAGTCCCCTGGCCACAATAGCACTGGGGAAGAGGGGACTGAAGACCGGGGTGTGAGAAGCACCGGGACAGATGTCGAAAAGGACATGGGGAGGACCTCCATGCGAGTGGGAGACCGGATACACAACAGCTCCATACTCGCGGCCAGTGGTAGGGGGAGTGACCTTATACCCAATGGATTGGGCACTGGAAATAGTCATACATGGAGCGTAGATGTTGCGAAGAAGCCTTAGGCTTTCCAGATCAGTGGCACATAATGAGCCTTCATGGTGGCCGGCACTACCACGGATTGGTCTGCGGTGGCCATTGCCTGTGCCCGCGACCAGGAGAGTCGACCCAACTTGCCTACAAGGCGGTCAGGGCTTCGATCCCAGTTGGGCATGTGACTGCCCCTGCTTAATGTGTCCGGGGGTCTGGTTGCAGGAGCCAGTAGTGGCTCGGGCCACAGTTGTAACAACCCGAGATTTTATAAGATACATTATTTTTAATTTCATTCATATCTTCTATTGTACGGCACACCAAGATTATCTTGCACTATACGCAACACTGTATTAGCTTGCAGTATACGCAACACTTTTCTTGGCTCTTGTTACACACAATTTCAAGTTCGTTTGATAGAAGTTATTCTACGCAACATTGAGTGTATATATATATATATATTCAATGTATAAATAAAATATGGTTGGATTCTGTTATACAAAACAACAAAGGAGTTGTGAACTACACGCAACCCTGACTTGGCTTGCATTACATGCAATCGCGATCGTCCTCGATAGCGTGTGTTGTACGCAATACCGGGTTTTACTAAACAACGATATATTATTATAATATTGTTATTAACTAGCTGTTATGAATAGTGTTAACTAAATTTTTAATTTTATAACATTATTATTCATCTTAGACATTTCTAGACCATGGTATAATAACAAAATAAATTTTTCGGGTAAAATAAGTATTTTTCAAAAAATGCAGTTTTGCCACCTTTTGATGGCGCACCCACTTTAAATATAGTTTTTGAAATGTTTATAAGTTCAATTTGAAAAAATAAAATTCTTCTTTTGAATCAGGATATAAAAATTTACATTAGATAAAGTATTGATATTTTTCCAATAACTTTCATATTTTAATGAATAGTAAAAACACGATATATTTTAATTAAAAACAATTTTTTTCATCATAATATCTTATGTGGTAAAATTATAATATTGAATGGTTTTAAAGTATAAATAGAATATTTTTTTACCATTTAATATAATTTATGTCATTAGCATTGATTTTACCTTGAATTCGTAGGTTAAATCAATTCAATCTTTTGCAATGTTTTAAAGAAAAACCCGTTTTCTTTCGACAACAGGATTAATTTTATTTTAATTTATGAAACTTTTTTGTATTTAATTTGGAAAAATTGATTCCATATTTGTAATCAGTGGATCCAAATTATGTTAATAAGCTACTTTTTATTTTTGGGAATTATGAATAGTAACTACGGTAAATTTTATTTACCATAGGTAAATCGGGTAATTAAGGGTAAATATAATATTATAAAATTACCCTAACACATGTCAAAATCCTATTGGATGACTAAAAGTCCACCCATATCACCTAAGGGTCAGATTAGATTCAGTTAATGGACTTTTTTCCATGAACATAATTTAATTATTATTAAAACCAAAGAATGTGACAACATTTCACTTTCTTAAATCTTATAAGTATAATAATTTTAATTTAGTGAAACAATTCATGAAACTTAGAACATGAATAGTATACAGAAATATAATACAATTATCTACATCATAGGAATTTATTTAGAATTTTTAGGGATTAAATAATTATCATTTATTATGACACAAAGATGATGCAGTAATTGTCTTATTAATGAAATATTGACATAATTGATGTTATAAATGCCCAAATAAAATTAATTTGAGACTTTTTATGAGTTACACTAATTTTATAGGTTAATATGACATGTTATTGTTGATTTAAGTAACTTGGTACGAACTTATCATTCTTTTCTGAATTTCATAAAAATCATGTACCAAATAGTGTAAAAATTGGCATAAATTAGTTTTTAAAACAAATATTAAATTATTAATTGTTATTTAATTCCTAAAAATCTAAGGTTCGTCCAAATGACTAAGATAATATTATATATATTAATAATAAACTACTTGGGGTTCTTTTGGCTTGATATAGTACGTTTATTAACCATATAGTGTAAGAAAACGAAAAGAAACGGTAAAAGTTAAATTATTTAACTTCGAGTTAAATCTAATTGATAAGGATACAATAATAACCTAAACATGTCTAAATCCTATTGTATGAGAGTTTTTTGACCCATCCCCTCTTTATATTCGAAATAAGACCCTTTGGAACCATTATAAACCGAATTTGACCTTAATATAAAATAATATTTTGAGATTTTCCTAAGGTGCCCCTCTCCTCCCTTATAAAAGGGCACCTCCTCCCTCTCCTCCTCACACCAATTTGAGCATTCAATCTCGTCCAAACCCTGGCAAAATATCTTCTACACTTCCCTAGTATCATCCTAGAGGTCCTGGTCTTCTTCAAAGACCATCCTTTGTTCATTAAGTGGAGGTTAAGAAAAGGCACCTCAAAAAGAGGTAATATCCATTACCGATCTTTTTCAATTTATTTCTTCTTCAACTTCTTCTTATTTAGTAGTTTCAGGATAAAGTAATAACATCAGTATTTCTTATATACTGATATGTTATTATAAATATGAAACAACTCTAATTATCCTCTATCCATAATACGGAAAAAGGAAATCACCGTGCGTGCGTACGTACGGAATATCGTCTCCACACCGTGGTGTAATCTATTTTCCACTACCACCTTACTTGGATGGGTATAATGGTGTAAATAATGACTATATATGACTATTATAAAGTAATATTGATTCTGAAATAGTATACATACACTCCAATACAATTCCACGATCATAGGAACGATATCATCACTCGTGCGTACGTACGGAATACCGTCTCCACGATGTGATGCGACTCGTTCTACATGATCTTCATTTCATAATGATTATATAAATGAATTGAATGAATGAATATGATATATGTTGCACTAATAACATTCTGGAAATGAGGTATTTATAACCTAAAAAGAAGAATAAGAATTTATTCGACAAACACGCATAAGAACAAAAAGTTATAAACACCCGAATAACAAGTAGAAATGAAATATTACTAATAAGAAGCTAAGAATGTGACCATATATGATATCATAACAATATGTATGATTCTTGAATAAGTCAATAACATTATTTAAATCATTATACAGGAGGTTCTGACACTTATGAAGCATATCGGACCTAAGGTATGGGAAATATTACAATCCCATTTTTATCCGAGATTGTTTATACTTTAGTATTTACTGGGGTGTATTTTATCATCCACATCCATGTTTCCTCAATATGTAATATTATTTCCTTTCACCTAAAATTTTTTAAATCCTATTTTACCCTTCGGTGAGTTTTAATAAAAGATATGAAAGGAATCTTTTGTCATTTTTCGTACGATGTACTTTTTTGACTTTTCCGAAAAAAGTACGAGAAGAATGTTTTTTTTAACTTTTACGACATGAATGGATTTTTAAAACATTATTTCCAAGAAGCATCCTTTAAAAGTTTTCAGGTTTATTTTTAATCAACTTCTTTTAGTTTAATGTTGTATGACATGTTAATAAAGGAAAAATGTTTTTGAAGAAGAAAGGATATTTTCCTCATGAATGGAGTTCAAGTGTTTTATCAAAATTATTTTCCATCTAAGATGATAAAGGGTTCTGTTTTTATCCCTATTATTACATGGATTTGATTATGTTGTGATGGAAATATTTTTATGAATTCCTTTATCTTATATGAATTGTTTTATGATGTCATGATGTTTTAAGATTCCCATTTGTATTACATGGGTTATGCAATGATGTATGATTTTTGATTTTGTGGCACACATAAGAATGGTATCATTATGAGATGGGTGGGACCTATATCTCCCTCTAATGCATTGGGTAAAGTTTTTATATCTCATGATATAGACTTGGCTGGAATGGTAGGTTATACCGGTTCAGTGAAACAGGACTGAAACGAGGGTGACTCGGTTCAGAAATGGACTTTGTCCACTAAGATAGTCTTGGCAATGAGTATTGACTAATAAGAAATGATTCTCTATGATTATGTGTGTATGCCACAAAGTTTCATGATTTAAGTTATGATTATTGGGATTACATTTCACTACTATGATTTATCCCATGTTATGATATTATGATCTCTTTTGCAGGTTAAGATTTCCAAAAATGTTATGTTCTTATGAATATGATGTGATTGATATTTATTTTTTTTACCCTTACTGAGCATTTTAGCTCACCCTTTTATGTTTTCTTTTCCCCAGGATATAAATAAAGGTTTTAGGTAAGAAAAAAAAGGGAAGATCTTTATGGGAGATGTTGAAGATCTTTCACCATGATTAGAAGATTACGTTCCGAGTTTCCAAAGACACTAAACTATTACGGTCCTTGTGTGTGTGTTTTTGTTATGTAATAAGTATTCCGCAAAAGTAATGTAATGTCCTTGTACGTTAAGCTTCGGGTCTCTACAGTTTGTATCAGAGGAAAGGTTTAGTCAACCTTTGGAAACTAGGATGTGAGAACGTTAGTGAGATCCCTAGAGATATTTCTAAGGTATGTCTAGGGATGTCCCTAAGGATAAGTATACGTATAGGATATAGTCCTAGAACTACGGTAACGATCTTAGAATTTAACCTAAGATGTTAGATATTGAGGGTACTCCCCCTTTACTATGTTTTTTTCTCTAGCATGATTTTTTCCTCTCAGAAGATTCTTTTTGTGTTTTAGTTAATGGAGGGAACCAGAAGGAATTCGGTTAACAATGAATCCAATGGACAAATTGGTGACTATGAGCAACAAAATTTTGTAATTCCTAGAGAGAGAGATATTGTGATTATGCCGAATCAGTCATCGCGATATATGATTAACAAGGTGAAATTTAGTGGTATGCCTAATTCATCAATGAAGACGAAGATAAACTATTATTCATGTTCACATGTTGAGGAGCATAAAGAATAGAAGATTGAGATTTCTAAAGAAGGGAAGAAAAACCTTGAGGAATACCTCAAATGGAGGGACCGATGTTATCTGTGTGGAGAAAAGGGTCATAGAGTGATAGACTGTTATGGAGTTCAATGTATTATTTGCGGATAACATGGGCATTACCCAACTCAATGTCCTGACCTAAAAAGTTACTTCTAAATCAAGGAAGGACTTATTCCAGGACAATCATTGAAGTGGATGGACTGAAGTGTTTATGTATTGGTATTCAAGAATAATGTTGTTGCGGTACTTTTATGGTGTATTGAAATATTTATGTATTGGTCTATTGTGGTTTTCAATAATTTTAAGGTACCGGTAACCATGGAAAGTGATTCAAATATTTTGGAAAGTAGATGATATGCGCATAATAAAGGGATAAGGAGAAAATGAAATGTTTGACAGTATTCATGAGATCGTGATTGATATAAGGACTAAGTGATATCATGGTTTGAGTATATAGAATTTAGAGGATTTTTTTATGTGGAAAGAGTTAACTTTTAACAGCACTCATGTTTTCAATAAGGTTCAATGGGTATTCAAGAGAGTACAAGATTAAGGCCTTTGAATGTTTCGAATGTGACCAACAAGATATATCTTCTGATATATGGGGATCAACGATGGTATTAAATCTCTGAGAGTGGATTGCATTATTATGGATAAGCCTAAATATTGGAATGGATTATGTTGGACATAAGTTAGTATTGTTTGTTTTTAGATATTATTGATGGGATGTTATAGTAATATAGTTTTAGAAAAAGGACAACCTACAGGACGGACGACAGCCCATCGCGTCGGACAAGGCTGTGGGAATCAAACCCACAACCGAAGTGCGACTAGCCTTTCTCGCCTACCACTGGCCTACAGGAAGTCCCTATTTAGTAGAAACTAGTTTTATTATATTAAACAGTATAAGTCCATTTTAGGAACTATATAAGATTAATCTCACTATAGATGGACTTTTGTATTTTTTTTGATAACTTTTCTAACCTTTTGTTTAAGGCAGATGGAATGACCCATCATTATATCACATGATCTGCTAACACATCACGAATGACAAATTCAACTTCATTTCTTTAATAGATGAAGTGGAAATTGTCCAAAGAATGACAAACGGTGAGACTATACCAAAATCACGAAAGTATTTCTTCTAATTCCAATTTCATCAACTTTAGGGAAATCATCTTGAAAAACCAAAAATGTTGTCCTACTACCCTTATATCCGATTATTCAGATGGTAACTTAGATCACCACAAATCAATAGCTTTGTGATTGTTGGCTTTTTCATAGCCATGTTCTCTACCACTCTCCATCAGAACATGACAGTTAGATTTCTCTTCCATGTCCATATTTTCTCCTATATGGAAACCCAGTGATGAGTTCATTTGGGTAACCATTATATTTCATACTTTAGTTTTTAAAGTTCATTTTTGGTATTTCTTTTTACGATGTGGGTTTTTATGAATAGTAAACGATTTATAACCCCGACGAATTTCGAGAGCGAAATTCATTTTAAGGGGGGTAGAATGTAACAACCTGAGATTTTATAAGATACATTATTTTTAATTTCATTCATATCTTCTATTGTATGACACACCAAGATTATCTTGTGCTATACGCAACACTGTATTAGCATGCAGTATATGCAACACTTTTCTTGGCTCTTGTTACACACAATTTCAAGTTCGTTTGATAGAAGTTATTCTACGCAACATTGAGTGTATATATATATATATTCAATGTATAAATAAAATATGGTTGGATTATGTTATATGCAACAATAAAGGAGTTGTGCACTACACGCAACCCTGACTTGGCTTGCATTACACGCAATTGCGACCTTCCTTGATAGCATGTGTTGTACGCAATACCGGGTTTTACTAAACAACGATATATTATTAGAATATTGTTATGAACTAGCCGTTACGAAGAGTGTTAACTAAATTTTGATTTTTATAACATTATTATTTATCTTACACATTTCTAGAACATGGTATAAGAACAAAATAAATTTTTCGGGTAAAATAAGTATTTTTTAAAAAATGAAGTTTTACCGCCTTTTGATGGCGCACCCACATTAAATCATGTTTTTGACATGTTTATAAGTTCAATTTGAAAAAATAAAATTCTTCTTTTGAATCGGGATATAAAAATTTGCATTAGATAATGTTTTGATATTTTTCCGATAACTTTCATATTTTAATTAATAGTAAAAACACGTTATATTTTAATTAAAAACAATTTTTTTCATCGTAATATCTCATGTGGTTAAATTATAATATTGAATGGTTTTAAAGTATAAATAGAATATATTTTTACCATTTAATATAATGTATGTCATTAGCATTGATTTTACCTTGAATTCGTATGTTAAATCAATTCAATCTTTTGCAATGTTTTAAAGAAAAACTCGTTTTCTTTCGACAAAGGGATTAATTTTAATTTAATTTATGAAACTTTTGTGTATTGAATTTGGAAAAATTGATTCCATATTTGGAATCATTAGATCCAAATTATGTTAATACGCTACTTTTTATTTTTGGAAATTATGAATAGTAACTACGGTAAATTTTATTTACCATAGTTAAAGGTAAATCGGGTAATTAAGGGTAAATATAATATTATAAAATTACCCTAACACATGTCAAAATCCTATTGGATGACTACAAGTCCACCCATATCACCTAAGGGTCGGATTAGATTCATTTAATGGGCTTTTGTCCATGAAAATAATTTAATTATTCTTAAAACCAATGAATGTGACAACATGTCACTTTCTTAAATCTTATAAGTATAATAATTTTAATTTAGTGAAAAACTTCATGAAACTTAGAACATGAATAGTATCCAGAACGATAATACAATTATCTACATCATAGGAATTTATTTAGAATTTTTAGGGATTAAATAATTATCATTTATTATGACACAAAGATGATGCAGTAATTGTCTTATTAATGAAATATTGACATAATTGATGTTATAAATGCCCAAATAAATGTAATTTGAGACTTTTTATGACTTACACTAATTTTCTAGGTTAATATGACATGTTATTGTTGATTTAAGTAACTTGGTCTGAACCTATCATTCTGTTATGAATTTCATAAAAATCGTGTACCAAATAGTGTAAAAATTGGCATAAATTAGTTTTTAAAACAAATATTATATTATTAATTGTTATTTAATTCCTAAAAATCTAAGGTTCGGCAAAATGACTTATATAAGATTATATATATTAATAATAAACAACTTGGGGTTATTTTGGCTTGATATAGTAAGTTTATTAACCATATAGTGTAAGAAATCAAAAAGACACGGTAAAAGTTAAATTATTTAACTTAGAGTTAAATCTAATTGATAAGGTTAAAATAAAAACCTGAACATGTCTAAATCCTATTGTATGAGATACTTTAGACCCATCCCCACTTTATCTTCGAAATAAGACCCTTTGGAACCATTATAAACCGAATTTGACCTTAATATAAAATAATATTTTGATATTTTCCTAAGGTTCCCCTCTCCTCCCTTGTAAAAGGGAACCTCCTCCCTCTCCTCCTCACACCAATTTGAGCATTCAAGCTCGTCCAACCCCGGACAAAATCTCTTCTACACTTCCCTAGTATCATCCTAGAGGTCCTAGTCTTCTTCAAAGACCATCCTTAGTTCTTTAAGTGGAGATTAAGAAAAGGCGCGTCAAAAAGAGGTAATATCCATTACCGATCTTTTTCAATTTCCTTCTTCTTCAACTTCTTCTTATTGAGTTGTTTAATGATAAAGTAATAACATAAGTATTTCTTATATACTTATATGTCATTATAAATATGAAACAACTCTAATTAACCTTCTATCCATCCTACAGAAAAAGGAAATCACCGCGCGTGCGTACGTACGAAATACAGTCTCCACGTCGTGGTGTAATCTATTTTCCACCACCACCTTACTTGGATGGGTATAATGGTGTAAATAATGACTATATGTGACTATTATAATGTAATATTGATTCTGAGATAGTATACATACACTCTAATAAAATTCCACGATCATAGGAACGATATCATCACTCGTACGTACGTACGGAATATCGTCTCCACGATGTGATGTGACTCGTTATACATGATCTTAATTTCATAATGATTATATAAATGAATTGAATGAATGAATATGATATATGTTACACTAATAACATTCTGGAAATGAGGTATCTATAACCTAAAGAGAAGAATAAGAATTTATTCGACAAACACGCAAAAGAACAAAAAGTAATAAACACCCGAATAACAAGTAGTAATGAAATATTACTAATAAGAAGCTAAGAATATTACCATATATGATATCATTACAATAAGTATGATTCTGTAATAAGTCAATAACATTATTTAAATCATTATACAGGAGGTTCAGACACTTACGAAGCATATCGGACCTAAGGTAAGGGAAATATCACAATCTCATTTTTATCCGAGATTGTTTATACTTTAGTATTTACTAGGGTGTATTTTATCATCCACATCCAAGTTTCCTCAATATGTATTATTATTTCCATTCACCTAAAATTTTTTAAATCCTATTTTACCCTTCGGTGAGTTTTTAGTAAAAGATATGAAAGGAATCTTTTGTCATTTTTCTTATGAGGTACTTTTTTGACTTTTCCGACAAAAGTACGAGAAGAATGTTTTTTTAACTTATACGACATGAATGGATTTTTAAAACATTATTTCCAAGAAGCATCCTTTACAAGTTTTCAAGTTTATTTTTAATCAACTTCATTTAGTTTAGAGTTGTATGACATGTTAAGAAAGGAAAAATGTTTTTCAAGAAGAAAGGATATTTTCCTCAAGAATAGAGTTCAAGTGTTTTATCAAAATTATTTTCCATCTAAGATAATAAAGGGTTCTGTTATTATCCCTATTATTACATGGATTTGATTATGTTGTGATGGAAATATTTTTATGAATTCCTTTATCTTATATGAATTGTTTTTTGATGTCATGATGTTTTAAGATTCCCATTTGTATTACATGGGTTATGCAATGATGTATGATTTATGATTTTGTGGCACACATAAGAATGGTATCATTATGAGATGGGTGGGACCTATATCTCTCTAAAATGCATTGGGTAAAGATTTTATATCTCATGAGATAGACATGGCTGTAATAGTAGGTTATACTGGTTCAGTGAAACAGGACTGAAATGAGGGTGACTCGGTTCAGAAATGGACTTTGTCCACTAAGATAGTCTTGGCAATGAGTCTTGACTAATAAGAAATGATTATCTATGATTATGTGTGTATGCCACAAAGTTTCATGTTTTATGTTATGATTATTGGGATTACATTTCACTATTATGATTTATCCCATGTTATGATATTATGATCTCTTTTGCAGGTTAATATTTCCAAAAATGTTATGTTCTTATGAATATGATGTGATTGATATTTATTTTGTTTACCCTTACTGAGCATTTTAGCTCACCCTTTTATGTTTTCTTTTCCCCAGGATATAAAGAAAGGTTTTAGGTAAGAAAAAAAAAAGGGACGATCTTTATGGGAGATATTGAAGATCTTTCACCATGATTAGAAGATTACGTTCCGAGTTTCCAAAGACACTAAACTCTGATGGTCCTTGTGTGTGTGTTTTTCTTATGTAATAAGTATTCCGCAAAAGTAATGTAATGTCCTTGTACGTTAAGCTTCGGGTCTCTACAACAGTGGTTGCTGACATTTGAACCCAAGGACGGGCATTATCTTCCGCTCGTGGCGGACGCTGGCATCAGGTCAGATGGGTTGGAGCCGGTGGTGCGGGCACAAAGATTGCCAGCTCCTCGGCCCGGGGAGTCAGGCGGCGGCGTCGATGCAGCCTGGTGGGGGTTCTTGCCATTTACCCCTGGGACGGGTCTCCGATCGGGCAGACCCGGACATCCCCCACCTCATTGGCGTAGGGGTGGGATGTGTCAAGGCGCTCCGGGGATAGGCTCCCGAAGTGGTTGAACGTCAGAGTGGGGAGCGACGGCTCCCTGCACGGCCCTCGGGGGCGGTGATGATGGTGAGGCGCAGCCGCCTCTAGATCCAAATGGGTCATTACCCTGGTAGGGATGATCCCTTCCTCCTCTTACATATGAACCAGGTCGTTGATAACACTTCACTGGATGATTTCTGACAGGGAGAGGGGGCATGAGCACCCGACAGTCATAGAAATCGGAGCCGGAGTGACTGTGGAAAAGGCGGGACCGCGCGGGGTAGCTGCTTCAGTACTGCCCCTGCCCCTGCGCTGGTGGGAAGGTGGAGATCGAGCTCTGGATGCAGTGATCTGATTACTAGAATCAGGTAGATGAACCCATTAGTACTAACAGGAAAAGAAATCGAAAACCAGTAGCCCAGCGTCATTATGTCTTCCAGGGTTGGAGAGAGGGATCCAAGCTGATGAGGTCACAGAACCGAGTGCTCAACATCCTGACTGTCTCAACCCCTGGTGGGTTTCACATCCCGGTGATAGGTACCCGGACCTGGTGACATGCTAATCTTCTGACACCCCGAACGCTACCCGTCTCCATATTGAGGAGAAGAGATTCACCTCAGGTTCACCATTTTCTGTTTACGACACTTTTACACTAGGGCCTGCGCGCGTGTCCGTTACGCATGGGAGGACGCGAGGCTTGTTTCCCTGCATTCCCGCTTTCCAAATGCGGGCATCATTTGTTCCTTGTTCAGGGACATCTGCTCCTTGATCAAAACCAGGATGATGGGATGTCGGTTATTACTTCCATGGATTCCTCCTCAGATCTCATCACCTAGTTGGGGTCTCCCTCATAGATTTAAGACGGGTTCGTGAAGCTCATTCCCAGCGCCATATCTGCATGGACGCCAGTTAATTATGTTGCTTCCGTCGAGACGCTCCAAGGGGTCTTGTCGGTGCAGCGACCTTCGGTGAGGAGAATGGTCACATTGGGGTGTCTTTGGCATGTCTTGACGCCAGGTATTGGCATGTCTATCTTATGTCCCTTATCACAGGGCTTCACGAGGGCGCGTATGCCCGAGGCATCCTACATCGAACGCGGGGATTGCGTACCATATGAGGTTTTCCTCAGCTTCCCATTTTTAACACGGGGTATTCCACGAGTTTAACATCTTGCGGAGACAGATCGGACTGATCGGAACACTGAGAGTGGATGGAATTGAAGGACCCCCTAGGGGGAACACCGATGTTGGGGCCAGCACGTGGGCAGATTCCCGGATACCATGGAGTGAGATGGGGTGGCATGATCTCACCGGGATGTGGTGACCTGGGTAAGGATCAGGATGGATAATGGAGTGATGGGCTTGAACCTCATGGAGGCTTCCTACGTATCCCCATGGCAGGGAATCAAAGTCCGTGTAGTTCGGTGGTATGGTGGGACACCTGAAGAGGCGACCCGTGAGAATGAATGCATGGATTGGAGCCTGGAGGAAGTAAGATCTTTGGGCTAGGGCATGAGCTTCCCAAGGAATGTGGGCACTAGGGAGAGGTCAAGATGAGACGTGGGTGTGAGGTATGGGGCTTACGCTCTGAGGCGGCCCAAGATAGGGAATACGGGGCTTACGCTATGAGATGGCCCATAATGGTGCTTGTGAACCGACACGAAGGGTTCGGAATGACTGAGCGATGGGCTTGAACCTCGTGGAGGCTTCCTACGTACCATGCATTAGCACGGATCAAAGTCCACGTAGTTCATGGCATAAAGTTTAACATCATGCGGGACGACATACAGTTTAACTTAATGCGGGACGAGATACAGTTTAACGTCATGCGGGACGAGATACAGTTTAATGTCATGCGGGATGAGGGAATTTGGGGATTACGCTCTGAGGCGGCCCAAAGTGGATATGGGGATTACGCTCTGAGGCTTCCCATGGTGGTCGGGGAACCGACGTGGAGAGGTTTGAACGACCAGGTGGTGGGCTTGAACCTCATGGAGGCTTCCATCGTACCATGCGTTAGCACGGATCAAAGTCCAGGTAGATCGCTGGGATGGGGCTTATGCTATGGGGCGGCCCATAAGACGATGTCATGGTCGATGGGCACTCTAAGCCCATGTGAGTCATGCTCGGTGTGTGAAACAAGAGGCATCAGGGACCAGACGATCACGTCACAAAGGGTGCGTCCGTGAGAAGCGGAAATGGGCTTACGCGTTGAGCGGCCCAAAGAGGAAACAGGGGCTTACGTGTGGTTATCGGCCCTTGGTGTCGGGGATTACTCCAGGATGGAGGCCCGTGGTGTGAAAAAGGGTAGTGGGAAATGGACTCCACTGGCCTTGTTAGGGGGGGAAGTATGGAGATGCATGGGTGCAACCTTCCGCAAGAGAGGCCAGGGGCTTACGCTCTGAGGCAACCCTTCCCCCGTGGACAAACGCCACTCAGACAAGGAGGATCTCATTCCGTGCGAGGAATATTCCATTCCTGTGGAGACGAGTGGGCATAATGAATGTCCGGGTTGGTGGGACCCTGCATGCGAAACACGGGGTCAGACCACAGTTTAATGTCATGTTTTAAGGACGAGGTGCTTAGGAGTTTAACGTCCTGTAGCTTGGACGAGGTGGGTTTGCTCCACACCCCTAGGGCTTACATGCCCAATGCCCTCTACCCCTTGTGGGAGGGAAGGCATCAGCAAGGCCGTGGTGAAGGGGGTCCGCAGGGTGAACCATTGAGGGGTCCACACTAGAGTGGCTATGTGAAGAAGAAATAGCCGTTAGCGTGCCTATGTGGAGAAGCATAAGGCAAAGCAATGCAACGGGAAACACCGCCCAAGGAACCTTGAGGTTACTTCGTATGATCCTGGAAGGCCGTACGAGAAAACAACACATGGAGCGCATGCCCAGCAGGGAAGACATCAGGTGCCGGTGCGGAGAGGCAGCCAAGGGGCGTCAAGGTAAAGGGGCCGGGGTGCTGCGTGAAAAGAGAATGTTTGCGCGCAAAACATGGGGATGATGTGCAATAGGGCCAGAGGATTGCGTTGATAGGTGAGTTCACACAAGGTATTGCACGCACATAAGGGGATTGCATGCACGATGCAAGTATTTCACGCAAGGGAAGAACCCGGATGAGTGGGAAAATTCACTTAAGTCAGTGGACTTGCGCGCAAAGGCGAACCCGGGGCAAGGCTGCATGAAAAGGGGAATTACTTGGAAGTGATATTGTGCAGGGGGGGCGTCGAATTGCGTGCACGGGAGCCATTCCAAATTCCTCAACCCCAAACCATTTGGGTCGCCTTCTATTTATAGGCATCGGGCGGTACAGAATCCTGGTGGCGGGCGCAATTTTCCGCGTCGGGAACCGTCGGAGCGCAAAAACATCACCTCAAGGAACCGGGGCGCACAAAATTGCGCCCCACACCAGCTCGATTACGTGCATCTCGGGGATGCTTCGCGCGTATGGATTTATTTCACACAAGGCCATCTTTATTTCACGTGCCACTTCCCGGGCCTTCGAATCGGGCCTCTGATTCCGAATATGACTTTCTTTGTCATTTCAAAACTTCCTCTAGGAGTTATGGACTTTTTTCGGCGTCTAAAAACATAAAAATCATCTTTTTCTTATTTTGATACATTCACATGAGTGTTTGTTCCAAGAATATCTACATAAAATAAATCGAATTCTTCTTTCCTTCATAACACCCACCACAAGATCTCTTAGTGAACTCTATCCTTATCTTAATTGGGGAGTTTTATAGATGTTTATGGTGAAATATTTTAATCATATATCCATGAAAATGATTAGAAATAATCCCAAGGTTTCACATTATAGATCTAATTTCATTTTGGTAATCATGTGGATAATCATTCAATTTTCTGTCAGGGATAAAATGAGACCTCCAAGTTATAGCCATTGACTAAAATCAAAAAGATTATTATGAGAAACAATATTCATTGTGGGGAACCATGAAAAATAATCTATAGGATGTATAAATCGTGAAAACTTTTTTCCAATCTATAACACCTTATATTTAACCCATGGAATCCAAAATTATTACCAAATTTTTTGGATGTTATCATATAATTAGATTCATACCTAAGGTTTTTAGTAATGTATTCACATCCTAGTTTCCAAAGGATAACTAAAACCTCTATCTGATAGAAACTACATTTACCAAAACATTTAATACAGAGTTATCACATATTAATAGGTTAATATCCATTACATAACATAATGATCCATGATATAGTTTTATACTTCTTGTTCCTTTGGAAACATAGACACATAAACAAATTGATAATAAATGATCTACATAATCTCCCACTATATTATTCATACCTATAATCATTAATAGAAACATCATATATAAAACATTTATCTTAACAAAGAGAGAAGTAAATAAAAGAAAGGGTGACATCAGATGCTCAGTAATGAAAAAGATGGATATTTCAATGATCCCTTGATCTCAACATGAGAATAAGGTTATGGGAACATGATCATGACATTTTAAAATAATACCCATCATAACATTTATCATAATAGTAAGTCGTGGAATAAATTTTTGAATTTTATAAGACATGGATCATTAAAGAGTAAATGAACATGATTTGAGATAGAATGACATATGCATAGACATAATTGTAGAGAATACATATAATCATAGAAAATAATTTCCTTATTAGTGAAGGATAATTGTAGAGACTATCATAGTAGAATTGATTTTCTCCCCAAACCATCATAGAATTCATCATTCAATCCAATAACTATCATAGCTGACAAAGACCCTTACTAAATTGGGTTTACTTGTCATTCCATTAA
This sequence comes from Viscum album, assembly GCA_963277665.1. Classification (NCBI taxonomy): domain Eukaryota; kingdom Viridiplantae; phylum Streptophyta; class Magnoliopsida; order Santalales; family Viscaceae; genus Viscum; species Viscum album. The sequence goes on from OY728162.1 coordinate 829,191,488, forward strand.
TGTTTATCTCATGAGATATCAATCATTACCCAATGAATTGGAGGGAGATATAGGTCTTAAACATTACATAATTAAAATCATAAATATGTTCTCTATAGTATCATAAAATGTTCATCATATCATAACCCAATAAAAGCAATGGGTTGCATAAACATCTCATCATTTAATCAGAGCATAACCCATGGAAAAGGAACAAGTTTTATAAACATATTTTGACCATAAACATAAACCATATATATTAATAAAAATTATGGTATTATTGGATCATATCCCTCATAAATTATTACTGAAATCAATGGTTATTGTCATTGATGATTATAAATAAAATTAAAATATCATTAATTTTTTTTTGGAAAATGTCCTTTCCATTTTGAAATGGAATATTAAAAATATAAAAATATTTATAATTTCATTGAAAAAATATTATTTTAAAAGATCCATGGAAACTTGTAAAGGAAAATTCAATTCATTGAGTGGTCATGATGGTTTGTAATTTTCTTTCAGTTGTATAATTTAAAAAAACTTCCCCTCATATGTGTAACAAGACAAAAAAAAGTTCCACATTTGGAAAATGAAATCAATATTACTTTTGAAAAAAATTAAAACATAAAATTTATAAGTCCCTAGACTTAAACCTTACTTAATCTTGAGTTATTACAAGATTACACGTTGAGTATCCTTTCAGGTTTAGAGTTTTAGAGAATTAGATCATAAAACTTGCATTACATTCCACATTTAAACAAAGTGGTTACATAAAAGATAGTATTCATTTTTACCATCAACGAAAACATATTTAAAATAAAACATGGATACTTTCTTGACACCTCCTTGACACTATCATCACATCATGTGCCTTTCCCTTGACCTAAGAAAATCATTTCAAAAACTTGGGATGAGCATAAAAAGCTCAGTAAGGGTTATAAAAATATGAAAAGGAAGCATGAGTTCATATATACATAAGAATGAAATCATACTTTACCCATAAAACATATGCACTTTAACATACCTCATCAAATAATGAATAAATCATAGAAATTATAAGACATAAAGGTAAATTGAGTCATTCATGGCATTCTTACGCAGGTAGTAACCCTCTTGGTTACGTTTGGAATACCCATCATGGTATAATCCCTAAATCTCTTTAGAGAAACCTTAAAGTTTAACTCCTTCACGTTACCCAATGCATTGGAGAGCTATATCGGGATCACCCGCCCTTAGTTTATCACAGAACCACCCATCTTCAAAACAATTCCCAAGAACCATAACATAATCGTATCACATAAAACATGCATAAAGGAAACATAACATTTCTACTTTTCAATCACAAGATATCAATACAACACATTGATATAAAAACATTATGAAAAACATTTTCAATACCATAATAAAAGAAAAGTAAAACATGGTATTTATTTTTCATTCAAAAAAAGTTATGGCTTGTAGAGGAATCCAAAACTCAAATAATGGTCACGGTAGCGGAGAAGTTGTTGTCGCCGCATATGTACGACAAAAAAAACATCCCCTATTGTTGTTTAGTAAATTATTCATATAAATATATTCCTTTTGAATAATTGTAAAATTCAAAAGGGTTTATACACCATATAAAAGAAAGTTGTATATAAAACAAAATATGCCTCAATGAAAGGAGATTGAGACAGATTCCCTTACCTCGGGTCCGACTTGACTCGATCGTTCTTTAATGTCCTGAATTATAAAATTGAGTTAATTTCTACATGCTTAAGAACATTTTTCAAGTTAATTATTCCTTTTATATCACTTATTACCATTTTATGAACATTGTGTAATCATTTAAGTTAATAACGGTCGTTTTGTCGATATTTGGTACTTGAGTCAAAAGTAAACTTCTTATATTTACAAGTTGTTCACGTAGTCAAATATCCATTATCTCAAGAATGATATTCATGATCTAGATTCCATATATATCATATATATCTAGTATATACATGAATCTATAATATTACATAATCATTTAGAGGTAAGAAATGAAATTCACCGTTCATGAAGACAGTAAGTTGTACGTACGCATGAGCGCTACTTTCATTTCTATGTCATATAAATGGAATTAAAACTAAATGATAGATATGTATATTTTAATTACAGAATTATATTCATCATTTATATGTAACATAAATCATATATATCCATTATATATATGTACTTATAATAGTACATTACATTTGGGGATAAGTAATGAAATGCACCATTCATGGAGATGGTAAGTCGTACGTACGCATGAACACTACTTTCATTTCTATCTCATACTTTAACAGAAATAAATAATAATTATATAAAGGTATATTATAATTCCAGTATAATATCATATATAATATCATTAAATCTATCCTTTATACGTACCACATATGGTATTAAGGAATCAAACCACTTTGAGGGGGCGGTAGTCCGCACTTCCTAAAATGAAGATATCACGTTTACCCATAATGGAAACCATAAAGGTATGCTATAAATGAAAAATAAATAATATTAAGTAAAACATAAACATAATATATATAATATATAAATATAGTGACATCTTAATTTTAACCTTTGAAGGTATTATATGAGTTTTGAACAATCATCCTTTCATGAGGCAGAAATTCGACATCCACAGAAACAGTATGTTCTTTAACCATTAGATGTAGGTGTGTGTAAGTGTAGCTCGAATAATTATTATAAAAAATTCGTAGTATATTGAAGATACTATATTTGTTACAAAATAAATTAATAAAAAGAGTTTAGGGGGTTTTAGAAGAAAAATAAAACAAAATAACACAAGTGAAGACATTACCTTAAAATCGGGTAACTATTTTTGATTTGAGCTCAAAGGCTTCCTTGGGAAGACTTATGCCCAATGTGATGCTTCTAAGAGTAATAGAGGAATTTGGAGAGACAAAATAGGCAGGGTTTGGCTGAGAAAGAGGCTTGAGAGGTGTGGGTAAGGTGGTAGAGATGGGGGCCTTTTATAAGAGGAGAGGAGGGGCACTCTTGGATAGTTATAAAAGATTACTTTATTATAAAATGCTTTTCGGATTTTAAAGGTCCAAATATTATATATTTCGAGGATACGGTGATACGAGTTCGAAATACACTCATCCAATAGGTTTTTAGCAATTGTAGGTCTTATATTTTACATTATCTTTTCATTTTATTTAAATCGTTAAATAATGAGGTAATCGCTGCATGATCATGGTGTCATAAATAATTTAATTTATTTAATGTCTAAAAATTATAAAAAAATATCATGATGCAGGAAATATTTTTATCTTTCTAATTAATATTTATAGTCAAAAATATGACTTGTATAACCCCATGTAAAAATTGTTTTAGTAAAACAACCCATGTTTGTGACATTTTTATTTTAACATTAAATAAAAAGTTATTAATGTCATTTTCCTACCCAAGTGGCACCATGGGGTCCCCATGTTGACCCATGGATTTTCTTGGTCGGCCATGACACATCCAGTAAGGTTAGGACATGTGTCAAGGTCATTTCATATTATTAAAACATTATTTTTACCTTAAACTACACTAATTACCTCTAATCGTGATTAAAAACTTAAAAGTTACTATTCGCCAGAAAATTATTTTAATCCCATTGAACCACATTTTAGTTCTTAATTACAACCATGTATGTCTGATTTTTGAAATTCAAAACATAGAGGTGGTAAAATTTCATTTAAACGAAAAATCGGTTTTTTAAGCACCACTTAGTGGTTTCACTATTCATTAAAAATTGAAGTTTTTCAGAAAAATACCAAAACTTCACGCTAAGTAATATTTGTTATTCCGAATTCGAAAATGATGTCTATTTTCAAAAATTAAAATCATATAAGTTACATTAATTAATTTAATAATTAATTCCCACTGTCAGAACAAATAGCGTGTTTTTATGAAATAATATATATCAAAAGATTGACACTAGTTTAAGTCCAATTTCAAAGTGAAATTAATTCCAACGACCACTATTGGAATAAATGGTAAAAATATATTCTAATCTCACTTTAAGAACAACTCAAAAGATAATCAAATAATATAAATAAATTAGATTAAAAAGAGGTTTTGAATTAAAATACAACATTTTTCACTATTCATTAAAAAATAAACTTTATCGGAAAAATACCAAAAATTTACACAAAGTAAATTTTGATGTCCCGATTCTAAAGAAGAATTTTATTTGGTCGAATAGAATGTATAAGAGTGTACAAAACTATATTTAAAGAGGGTTCGCCATCAAAAGGCGTTAGTTCGACCTTTTAGTGAATATTAGAGTATCTATGCCTAAAATTGAAATCTTTTCGTATTTTAAGACTTTATACATTATTGGATAAATGTAAAAACATTTAACAAACATATATAATCATATTTAAGTTATTTATATTCATTCCCACCAATACAATGGCTACGTGTTAACTACCATTTAAAATAATATTATTTTATTACTAATGTGCAACGCAATATTTCAAAGAAACTCTTTGTTGCGTATTGGGTACACTATCGAACATAGCAACCCCTCTAAAGTAAAATTAATATTTAATTCGTAAATATTAATAAATATGAAAAAAAATTATTCTTTATTTACTTGGGATGTTACATCCTTCCCCCTTTTGGGAATTGCGTCCTCGCAATTTTATTCACTTATCAAAATAAGTGGGGACATTTATCCCTCATAGCATTTTCAGATTCTCACGTTGCCTCTTCAACCATATGGTTTTTCCACAAAACATTTACCTGGTGAATTCCCTTATTTCGCAACACTTTCTCTCTTCGGTCATGAATCTAGACTGGTTGTTCTTCATAAGAGATATTCTCTTCCAACTGAACTACCTCTGGGCTCAAAACATGAGATGGATCTGGCATATATTTTCTCAACATCGAAACATGAAAAACATTGTGTACTTGAGATAAACTCGGAGGTAAATCCACTCGGTAAGAAACTGATCCAACTCTCTCCAGAATTTCATATGGTCCAATGAACCTTGGACTCAGCTTTCCTTTCTAACCACATCACATCACACTTTTCCATGGTGATACTTTGAGAAAAACATGATCACCTACCTCAAAAGAGAGATCCTTCTTCCTGTTGTCCGCATAACTCTTCTGCATGCTCTGAGATGTTCTCATGTGTTTCTGTATCAGATGAATTTTTTCAGCCAACTCTTCTGCCAATTCTGGTCCCATCAACTTCCTTTCACCCACTTCATCCCAGAAAGCTGGAGTTCGACACGGCTTCCCATATAATGCCTCAAATGGTGCCATCTGTATTCTAGAATGAAAACTGTTATTATAAGAAAATTCAACCGAAGAAATATGTTGGTCCCAACTTCCCTGATAATACCTCGAACAAGCACGTAGCATATCTTCCAAAGTCTAAATTGTTCGTTCTGACTTCCCATCTGATTGCGGATGAAAAGATGTACTAAAATTTAATTAAGTACCCAAAGACTTCTGAAGGCCTTTCCAAAATATTGAAGTAAATCTGGGATCACGATCAGATACAGTGGAGAGGGGAACTCTATGTAACCTGACTATCTCTTTAAAAAATAAACGAGAAAGTTGATCTAGGGAAAACGTATCTCGTATAGCAAGGAAATGAGCAGATTTATTCAAGTGATCAACAATAACCCAGATTGCATTATTACCTCGAGGTGTCTTCGGAAATCCCACAACGAAGTCCATGGATATATTTTCCCATTTCCACTCTGGAACTGGTAAAGGTCGAAGCATCCCTTTCGGTAAATGCCGCCCTTCTTTAACCTGTTGACAAGTCAAACACTTCACTGTAAAATCAGCAATATCTCTTTTCATTCCATCCCACCAATAATACTCTCGCAGATCTCTGTACATCTTAGTACTGCCAAGACGAACTGAAAACAGAGAACTATGAGCTTCACATAACAACTCTCTCTACAACTGTGAATCATAAGGAAAACACAATCTCTTACCAAATCTCAAAACACAATCATTATCAATGTTGAATTCAGGAAACTTACCCTTCTGAACCAGCTCTGCCTTTTTCTACAACTCGCTGTCTGGCTTCTGTGCTTGCTTAATTCTGTCTGATAGAGATGATCTCACTGATACCTGAAACAAAATAGAAGAACTTCCTGCACCAATAAATTCTATGCAAAAGTTCATCAAATCCTTAACCAAAGGATCACGTTCCAAATGCAACTTTGTTAATGAAGGATTACTTTTTTACTCAAAGCATCAACCACTTTATTTTCTTTTCCCAGATGGTAATGAATTGTATAATCATAATCCTTGATTAATTCTCGGCACCTCCTCTGTCTCATGTTCAATTCTTTCTTAGTGAATATATACATTAATCTTTGGTGATCGGTATATATTTCACACCTTACTCCATACAAATGATGCCTCCAAATTTTTAAAGCGAAAACAACAGCAGCTAATTCCAAATCATGTGTAGGGTAATTTACCTTATGTGTTTTCAACTGACGTGAAGAATAAGCAATTAACTGTTCATTCTGCATTAGGAAGCAACCATGTCCTTTCAGTGAAGCATCATTGTAGATAACAAACTCCCCATTCTTAGAAGGTAGTTCCAAAACTGAAGTATTCACCAATCTTCTTTTCAAATCCTGAAAATAATCATCACATTCTTTTGTCCAGATAAACTTAACACCCTTCCGAGTTAGCTTAGTCATTGGACTAGATAACCGTGAAAAATTTCTAACAAACCTTCGGTAATATCCTGCCAAACCAAGGAAGCTACGAATCTCAGTTACATTTGTGGGTCTTGGCCATTCTCTAACAACCTTTGTTTTTGCAGGATCAACAGTTATCCCATCTTTAGAAACAATGTGACCAAGGAAAGAAATTTGTTGCAACCAAAACTCACACTTGCTGAATTTACCATAAAATTTATTCTCTTTTATGGTTTTCACAATAACCCTTAAATGTCTTTCATTCTCCTATTTACTTTTATAAAACACCAAAATATCATCAATAAAAACAACCAACATTTTTCACCTGAGTCAACTGAGCCATCACTGCAACAAACTGCTTAGTTTTGATTCTGAACATCTCAGGATACTAATTTGAAAGGTCATTTCCCTCTTTATGCCATCCCAAAAAATCTGTTCTGTTTCCTCTATGAAAAACCAATCTTAACACAAAAATATCTTAGTAGAAGAAACATTGTAATATTCAAATGCTATATCATTTAAATTTGACCATAAAGTTATTTAGGATAATCATTTAATAGAATTCTGACTCCTAAAGTTGTCTAAACCAACCTCTGATACCAACTATAAGGCTCCAGCCTTAAACCTTACTTAATCTTGAGTTATTACAAGATTACACGTTGAGGATCTTTTCAGGTTTAGAGTTTTAGAGAATTAGATCATAAAACTTGCATTACATTCCACATTTAAACAAAGTGGTTACATAAAAGATAGTATTCATTTTTCCCATCAACGGAAACATATTTAAAATAAACATTTATTCTTTCTTGATACCTCTTTTACACTATCATCACATCATGTGCCTTTCCCTTGACCTGTGAAAATCATTTCAAAAACTTGGGATGAGCATAAAAATATCAGTAATGGTTATAAAAATATGGAAAGGAAACATGAGTTCATATATACATAATAAAGAAATCACACTTTACCGATAAAACAAAATAACTTTAACATACCTCATCAAATCATGAATAAATCATAGAAATCATAAGACATAAAGGTAACTTGAGGCATTCATAACATTCTTACGTAGGGAGTAACCCTCTTGGTTACGTTTGGAATACCCATCACAGTATATTCCCTAAATCTCTTCGTATAAACCTTAACGTTTAACTCCTTCGCGTTACCCAATGCATTGGAGAGATATATCGGGCTCACCCTCCCTTATTTTATCACAAAACCACCCATCTTCATAACAATTCCCAAGAACCATAACATAATCGTATCACATAAAACATACATAAAGGAAACATAACATTTCCACTTTTCAATCACAAGATATCAATACAACACATTGATATAAAAAAATTATGAAAACCATTTTCAATACCAACATAAAAGAAAAGTAAAACATGGTATTTATTTTTCATTCAAAAAAAGTTATGGCCTGTAGAGGAAGCCGAAACTCAAATAATGGTCACGGCGGCGGAGAATTCATTATCGCCGCATACATACAACAAAAAAACATTCCCTTTTGTCGTTTATTAAACGCTTACAATAAAAAGATTCCTTTTTAATAATCATAAAATTCAAAGGAGTTTATGCACCGTATAAAAGAAAGTTGTATATAAAATAAAATATTCCTCAATGAAAGGATATTGAGACAGATTCCCTTACCTTGGGTCTGACTTGACTCGATCATTCTTTAATGTCCTGAATAATAAACTTGAGTTAATTTCTACTTTCTTAAGAACCTTTTTCAAGTTCATTATTCCTTTTATATCACTTTTTACCATTTTATGAACATTATGTAATCATTTATGTTAATAACGGCCGTTTTGTCGATATTTGGTACTTGAGTCAAAAGTGAATTTCTTATATTTACAAGTTGTTCACGTAGTCAAATATTCATTATCTCAAGAATGATATTCATGATGTAGATTCCATATATATCATATATTTCCAGTACATACATTCATTTATAATATTACATAGTCATTTAGAGGTAAGAAATAAAATGCACCGTTCATGGAGACGGTAATCCATACGTACGCATGAACGCTACTTTCATTTCTATGTCATATTAATGGAATTAAATCTAAATGAGAGATATGTATATTTTAATTCCAGAATTATATTCATCATTTAAATTTATAATACATCATATATATCCATTATATATATGTACTTATAATAGTACATTACATTTGAGGATAAGAAATGAAATGCACCATTCATGGAGACGGTAAGCCGTACGTACGCATGAACGCTACCTTCATTTCTATCTCATACTTTAATGGAAGGAAATAATAATTATATAATGGTATATTATAATTCCAGTATAATATCATATATAATATCATTAAATATATCCTTTATACGTACCACATATGGTATTAACGAATCAAATCACTTTGAGGGGGCGGTAGTCCACACTACCTAAAATGAACATATCGTGTTTACCCATAATGGAAACCATAAAGGAATGCCATAAATGAAAAATAAATAAGCATAATTAAAACATAAACATACTATATATCATATATAAATATAGTGACATCTTAATGGCCACCTTTGAAGGTGTTATATGAGTGTTGAACAATCATCGTTTCGTGAGGCAGAAATTCACCATCCACAGAAACAGTATGTTCTTTAACCATTAGATGTAGGTGTGTGTATGTGTAGCTCGAATACTTATTATAACAACATCCTATTATATTGAATATATTTTATTTGTTACAAAATAAATGAATAAAAAGATTTTAGTGGGTTGGAGAAGCAAAAGAAAACAAAAGAACACAAGTGAAGACATTACCTTAAAATTGGGTAACTCTTTTTTATTTGAGATCAAAGGCTTACTTGGGAAGTCTTATGGCCAAAGTGAGGCTTCTAAGAGTAAGATAGGGATGTGGAGAGACAAAATGGGCAGGGTTTGGCCAAGCCAAAAGATTCAGAGGTGTGGTTAAGGTGGTAGAGGTGGGGGCCTTTTATAAGAGGAGAGGAGGGGCACTCTTGGAATGTTATAAAAGGTTACTTTATTATAAAATTATTTTCGGATTTTAAAGGTCCCAAAATTATATATTTTTAGGATAAGGTGATAAGAGTTATAAATACACCCATAAAATATGTTTTTAACAAGTTTAGGTCTTATATTTTACATTATCTTTTCATTTTATTTAAATCGTTAAATAATGAGGTAATAGGTGCATCATCATGGTGTCATATATAATTTAATTTATTTAATGTATAAAAATTATAAAAAAAATATCATGATGCAGGAAATATTTTTATCTTTCTAATGAATATTTATAGTCCAAAATATGACTGGTATAACCACATGTAAAAATTGTTTTAGTAAAATAACCCATGTTTCTGACATTTTTATTTTAACATTAAATAAAAAGTTATTAATGTCATTTTCCTACCAAAGTGGAACCATGGGGTCCCCATGTTGACCCATGGATTTTTTTGGTCGTTCATGACACATCCAATAAGGGTAGGACATGTGTCAATGTCATTTCATATTATTAAAACATTATTTTTACCTCAAACTACACTATTTACCTCTAATCACGATTAAAAACTTAAAAGTTACTATTCACCAAAAATTATCTTAATCTCATTGAAGAACATTTTAATTCATAATGACAACCATGTATGTCGGATTTTTTAAATTCAAAACATAGAGGTGGTAAAATTTCATTTAAACGGAAAATCAGTTTTTTAAGTACCACTTAGTGGTTTCACTATTCATTAAAAATTCAATTTTTTCAGAAAAATACCAAAACTTCACCCGAAGATATATTTGATATTATGAATTCAAAACTGATGTCTATTTTACAAAATTAAAATCATATAAGTTACATTAATTAATTTAATAATTAATTCCCGCTGTCATAACAAATAGCATGTTTTTATGAAATAATATCTATCAAAAGATTGACACTAGTTTAAGTCCAATTTTAAATTGAAATTAATTCCAACGACCACTATTGGATAAAATGGTAAAAATATATTCTAATTTCACTTTAAACCCAATTAAAAAGATAATCTAATAATATAAATAAATTATATTAAAAAGAGGTTTTGAATTAAAATACAACATTTTTCACTATTCATTAAAAAATGAACTTTATCGGAAAAATACCAAAAGTTGGCACAAAGTAAATTTTGATGTCCCGATTCTAAAGAAGAATTTTATTTGGTCCAATTGAATGTATAAGAGTGACCAAAACTATATTTAAAGAGATTTCTCCATCAAAAGGCGATAGTTCGACCTTTTAGTGAATATTAGAGTATCTATGCCTAAAATTGAATTCTTTTCGTATTTTAAGCATTTATCCTTTATTTGATAAATGTAAAAACATTTAACAAACATATATAATCATATTTAAGTTATTTATATTCATTCCCACCAATACAACGACTACGTGTTAACTACCATTTAAAATAATATTATTTTATTACTAGTGTGCAACGTAAGATTTCAAAGAAACTCTTTGTTGCGTATTGGGTACGCTATCTAAAAAAGCAACCCCTTTAAATTAAAATTAATATTTAATTCGTAAATATTAATAAATATGAAAATGTTTTATTCTTTATTTACCTAGGATGTTACAAAATGTAAATTAAAATTACATTAAACAGTAAAATTATAATAGTAAAAACCTTCTTTTAACCTTTTATATGCATGATTTTTTTTTCGATCGAATAGATAAATAAAGTTGATTTTATTTAAAAGCATTATTTATGTATATTGAGTACTCAAAGAGAGGGAAATTTAATGAAAAAAATTTCTCTAGAAATAACCATAGGATAATAAAATCCATGATAATTTATAAAGCTATATCATACAATTTCATCATCATAAATTAATCGTAAAAAAATCCCGATAAATAATGAGATTATAACAGAAATCCCTTACTGGGTTAGTAACAATTGAATCATAATCCCCATGAAATAAAAAACCATAAAAGTATATTTATACCCACATAAACTTCATAGTAATTATCATAATATAAATTTATTCGTACTATAAAAACTACACAAAAGAAATAATTGATGAATAAATAATGTGTTTGCCAGAAATAAAAATGAGATGAAAATCCATTACCCTAGGTATGTCATCCTTTTTTGGAAGTGTATCCTTTTGTATAATAAATAAATATTTATAATAAATATAATAAAAACCATAATCTTATATATATAATACCATATATCATTACTTATTACCTTTAATAACCCTTTTTGTTGACAAATCTTTATTAAAATCAATTTTCTCAGTGATATCTACTTCATTTTCAAGTATGTTTTGGTATGGTAGTTCTGGTCAATTTAATTTGATAATGGTTCTAAAAAATATATAATATTAACAATGATATAAATATCATATATATTAATTTTATAATTTTTTATATTCATCCATAAATGTAGAGATAAAAAAAAGAATTACACCATTCATGGAGACCGTGGGTCATACGTACGTATGAATGATGTTCTCATTTTTGATGGATGAAATAAGAGAAAGTTAAATAATAAATAATCTTTCTTAAATAATTATTATATAATATATTTATTATATAATCAATAATTTCATCTTTATTACTATCCAAGTAAAATAGAAATGTAAAATGAATCACATTGATTCGTGGAGGTGGTAGTCTACATGTACTCCCAAGAGAAGTTAATCTTTTCCAACAGTTTGAAAGGAAATATGGTATATATGATATTATAAATAATTATTATTATATATTAATAATTATAATATGTAAACATTAAAACCATCATAATACCCACCCCAAAAATATAGTGATGAGAAATGAATTATATCACTACGTGTAGATAGTAAGTCATACGTATGCAAGAGAAAAACATTCACTTCCCATTTCATGGATAGATGGTGAATAAATGTGGTTTCATAATTTTAATAAAATTTCATCATATTTAGGATAATAAATTTATTAATTTATGAAAAATATAAAATATTTATTATAGATAAAAAATAATTAAAATAAAGTTCTCTTTTATGGTAATTGACTCTTATTTGAAATAACTCCTTTAAATCTCCCCTTAAAGACCATAGGGTTGGTCTTTAAGGAAAACCATCACATATATATTGTGTATATGTTAGTTTATAAGGTGTTTCACGAGGGTATGATAGATATATAAGTGATAAGAATTCTGAATAAGTGACCAGGGGAGGTTCCCTTTTTAAATTGTGGTAAGGCAGGACTCTCGGAATTTATTAAAAGAATAAACTATAAAAAAGTCATTATTTATCCCAAATGCGAAAAAAATCCTAGGTATTTAAATTTAATATATTATGGTGTTTAATTAAAAACATCTAATAACATATTTTCTAGTTTAATTGGTGTTTTCAAACTTATCATTTAGTTTAACCCATTAATTAACTCATTTTAACATTAATCATGGTATCGTATTTTTCACATAAAATGTGATATAATTTTACATGTAAGGTGAAAATTAGATAATAAATGGAAAATAGATTATATTTTAGGCAATATATTATCCTATTTTAATAATTTATTTATTTTTAAATTTTTAAATAATTTTATGACATATTATTTTGATAAAATTTCAACAATGTCAATTGGGATACTATTCATTTGATTAGATTTAAAATACATAAATAGTTTTTTTTAAATTGAATATAATCGTTTAAAAAATAATTAATATGTCATATTAATCTAAAATAATCACTAATCACTATAAATCACTAATATTATTTTAATGTTTAAATTTTTTAAATCATTTACTTTATTTTTCTAATCATTGAATAAATACTATGATGGCATTATATATGAATTTAATGTAATTTAATAATTTTTTAAAATTATAAATAAATTTTAATCAAGAAATTAATTTAATAAAAATAAAAATTAACAATTATCATCATTCATATATTTCTTTTGTCTCTTTGTGTTCATATAAGAGATATTTAAAACTAAGAGAGTGTCATTTTGTAACTTTCATTGCATTAGATATTATATATGTCACATTCATGGAAAAGTGTCCATTTAAGGAATGAATTTCAAAGATAAGTTGATAGTATTAGAATATCCTTCATCTAAAAATAATTATTATCAAAAAAAATATTCTTATCACTTAGTTTTAACATAGATTAAGTAGATTTACCCTTTACCATGGTGATAATTTGTACCACAATTATGATTGATATTGAACAAAACTAAAAGGTAAATGTTTACAAAATTAAATAGATAGATTAAAAAATATTGAACCCATTTTATCAAATTTAATATCTATATTTGTATGAAATGAAGTTTAAAATTAGCAGGAAACATGTGAAGTAAACCACTTTTTATGTGAATACATTTTTATCCATAACACTAGGTTTTTTCTTATCTCATGCCTAGAAATATATTAAATGAATATTAAAAAAAATATTCATTATATAATATATATATATTTCATTAAAATCATTCTCAAATAGTGAATATTTTAATATAATAATAAAGGCATTACATACATAAAAATAGTTTTTCAGAAAAATGACTTTTACATATGAAAATGTTTTATTTTCAAATTAATTAATAAAATTGATTCCAATGACTGTAATTTGATTATCTAAAAATATAGAGATATAAATTTACATTTAATTTTATTTTAAAAAAAAATAACTCATTACATGATTGAAATTAAAATATAGTTTTGAATAAAAATCTATACTTTTTTACTATTCATTGAAAAATTATACTTTTCAGAAAATTATAAAACATTAACCCTTATAAAATTTTTACATGGTGAATTAAAAAATTAAATACATTTTATTAAAATATAATTTATAAATTATATAGAATTATTTTTATATTTTCTCAAAAAATGAAATAAATACCATTTTTGAAGAAAGTGTTTCTTTGAAGAATAAAAAGCATTAACTAAATATTTAGTGATTATTTAATAAATATTTATCAATAAATTTATATTTATTATGAAATTTATATATATTTCCTAATATATTTAATATTTTAGGTAAATTAACAATTAAGGGCTTGGTTATAATAATCATATAATAATAATAATATTTCATGATTTTATTAGGCTCAGAATTTCATATAGTGTACACTATTGAACAAAGTGTTCATTAAAAATATTTGGGTGTGATGATTTTCATATTTGGAAGACTATTTAAAAAACATAAAATCTACTTGAGACAATATCGATGTTTTTTTATTATTCATAATTCTAGTTTATGTATGAGTTATCCAATCACCAATGATGTTATCTTTATTGACTTCATACCAACATATTTCTTTTCTGGTAGACATTGATCCAAATTTAACTACCTAATAATTTTTTCCTTCTTATGAGTATACTATATCCTCATTTTCTCCCCCTAGGATACACACTTAAGAATCTCTTGATTATTTCTTTCCTAAATTTTTATAACTATTTTTCTATACAACTCCTCATTTGGTTGATATTTTTGCTCATTTTAACAATAATGGATCCTGAATTTTAATTAACCTTCATGAATTTTATTAGAATTTATATTCCATGATTTTAGATGAATTACCAAGGATAATTCCATCATCCACATGAGTTTCAATATTTCAATTCATCTCCTTTTAATAATACATAATTTACCCCTAACTCAAAAGTATTCCAATGTGGGATTATTCTCATACTATATTTTGTATGGATTTTTCTCTTCATTAAAACTAAACAATAACCTTTTGTTGATATAAAAAATAGTAAGAATTTTTTCCTTTCAACATTTCTCTAAATCATGGTGTATTATCATTTATTTCTTAGGATATTCCTCCACTTGATTATTAGTTAATTAAATAGCATTTTCAATCTTTAATTTCATGATTTTTCCCTAATATCTTCTCTACTAATATAAAGTAGTATTTAATACACATAAACCCACTCTATTTGAATTATATGTTCGTCAACCATGTCCTCCTACCATAATAATCAATAAAGAGAGTGTAATAACTTTATTCATCCATGGACTTGGGTGAAATTACCCCCCCCCCCCACACACACATCCATCGTCAATAACTCGAGCAATCTCATTTACATATTGTCCTTAATCTTGTAAGTATTTCAAAATATTTTCTATTTTTAAAAAGAATCATATTATGAGAGTAATCATGAGAAATTTTTAGGATATTATGATCTCCTTCATTCTCCACCACATCTTACAAGGACTTTAGGATTAAGTGGCCAATGAGTTTTTTATATAATTTTATATTCTTATTTAGATAAAATGTGCATATCTTATTTCCAACTAATGATTTAGAAATTTAATTTTTTGTGATTCTAATGAATTAGTATTGTTACATATCTTCCTTTCAATATTTAATCATTCTTGCTAAAATTGACCACATTCCATGAGTCACATAGTTGTCTCATACTGAGAAGATTATGGTTAATTTCTTCAAAACCCATGTAATCCATGAACCTTAGTTATTCACCTATGATTTTGGATTTTCTATAGATATTAATTTTCATGCCCTCAATATTAAAAAAGGGAAAAAATCAATTAGTGCATATGTGATGATCAAGAAATCATATTTGATTCCTATCATCTAGGAAGAATATCCACTATGTTGATTCCATACTCCAACATGACTTGTTTATCTCAATAAAATTTCTACGACATTAAACGTAATATAAATTACTTACTTAATCCATGTTAGCTGTTTTTATTCATTTTGTGTTCAGTAAATTTCCACCTCAAGATCTATTGACTCATCCTCATCTTTCATGTCACTGAATTGATTATGAATTTTTAGCCTGACTGATGATTTTTGCAACGACTATGATCAATTATTTTAGATCTATTTTTTCAAATTTATTTATTCAATTGAAGAGAAATTTATTTCTTTGTGGTGAAAACCTTCACACACAAAACCATTCACTTTTAAAATACCCAATTTTAGGAAATTATTCTCATCTATTTTTGTCACTAGGGATCGTTGATATGTATTTATTCAAAGGAAAACACATATTTTTTTTCCATATTACTAAAATAATAAAACTAGATTCATGGTATTTTATTTTATTCCATTTGAACTCTGCATATATCATTTTGAGTCCTTTGAGAATCTCCCAAATCATCCTTCTTCTGGAATGTGGGATATTGTGATTTCACATTATCCACCACTATTTTTTCTTATAATCAATACCATCAATATATTTTTTTTACCTTTGAAACATTGTACTTGTGTATAATGGTTTAATGTTCCCATTATCCCCATGTGTTCCTCCATATATTCTTCAGTATCCCACATAATAAAACTCTATAATGTTATGTTTGGAGATAGATTTTCCTCATGATCATCAATATTTCAAAAAATCTTTAGGACATTGAATTTGAGGTTTTGAATTATTTTTATATGATATTTAAACAAATCATTCATGAACTCAATTTATCTAGGCTTGATATTCTATTTTGATATTGAACTCAATTTACGTCAACTAGTTTCTAGTATTTCCATACATTACTATTTCAATATCAACCTTGAACTTATATTTTTATCCTTATTTCTCTAACATATATAGTTTGGAATCATTTACCACTACATTTAATTTCATCACTTATCCCTCAAAATAATAATTTCTTCAAGTGTAGATTTGATCCCATCCTTGATGTATAACCATTCTATAACATTAGTGCTTTCATCATAATTTTACAACAATAGAATATCTATTTCAATCATGAGGACCTCCTCATTCAGGTCCAAAAAATCATCAATTTACTACACATTATTGTCCTATGAAATTTTTTTCTTAGTTAAATTTCTTATTTTAGGATAATTAATTATATGGATAGATCTTTCCTACCACATCCATGAATATTTTCATCATGGGTTATTTATCTTCATTTTAATGTCAAAAATTTATTTTGAAACTATGAAGCAAAAATTCCCTTCTTTTCCACAATGAAAACTGGAAAGTGATGTATTGCCTTTGAATATTTCTTTTTCCCTTTTAATATTTTAGGAGAAGATAAACATTTCCTCATTACCTAGATATCTTTGAAAATAATCTCTATGATTTGTTTCTTAATTTCATTGAATTATACATCCTAATAATTATCCTTTATCAAGGACACATTATCAAATTTTTTAATCTTATAGGAGATAAGAGATTTGTAAATAAAATCCAACACCACCCATTTGGCGTCCTTATCATCAAGAACTATGAAAATTTCATTGAAACATGATGTTAATTTTATGAGGATAAAATTTATTATTTTTAAATAATCATGTAATTCATTGAGTTTCTTCATTCCATCCTTAAGAATACTCACATGATAAATGAAATTATCAAGGAACTCATTTGGATGCATTCATAAATCCTCATACATATTCCATAGTAACAGAAACTTATCTTCACATATCGTGGAATCACCCTAATAACTGTTGAGAGGTTTTTTAATTATATAATTTGAGTATTTAAATAACTTTATATTCAAGTATTTTTCATTTGATAATGATCATCCCAATTCATTGACTCTTTTTTCATTGGTATCAATCCATCTTAAATATTTTTCTAATTATACTCTATAGTTCATGTTTTCTAAAATCCCATGCAAGGAATCCATGTAGGTGTCAATTTCCAATTATCAAAAATAGTTTTTTATTTTATTCTTCCATATTTGGAAATTACTATCATCAAATATTATAATTTCCTTGTGGTTGATTGCAGTTGATGTTTTTTCAAGGAGAAAAAAATGTCACAAAAAATCTATAACCTTGATAGCACTTTTTTTCTCAAGAAAGGTTAACACCCTAAGTGGGGGTAAATCATGGTTTATATATTTCTTTAAATAACCATCTCCAATGAGCTAGTTTAAAAATTATTAAGAAGAATATATCCCTCAAATTGATATGAAGTTATAAAGTAAAGGAAATAAGGACATAAATAATTTTATATTGTTCATACAGACTAGGATAATCCATGGAGCATGAAATGGTGATGTGATGATCCACCTAAAACATTAACAATACAACTTTGTTTATATTTTTAAATATCCACACTAACACTTCGTTTTTATAACCATCACAAGAAAATGGATAACTCACTAGTCTCAATAAAAGAAGGATCTAACTACTCCTCTTTTGAAATGTTTTTCATTATATCAATAGTATATAAAAATTACACTAATGGTTGTATAGAAATATTATCTAATTTCAACAATGTGATGAACTCCATGAACTTCTAGTTTGATATTCTCATGTATATAACTTTTATTTTCTCTTCTATCTTTCTAACACTCGGCCTAGAATAATTCTTATTCGAAATTCATCCATTAAACACATATACTAGAAATCCATCACTTATTCATTGAGGTCAGTCTATTGTATGATTCACTATATAATTATTATTTTTAATAAATATATATTCTCTTTTTTGGAATCCTTATACCTTATCAATTTATTTATTTATAAATCTTGATATAATATTATTAAAGTCCCTCAATGGGATGTGTACACTTATTTAATGTTCACATATTTATTCTTATTTAAATTTTTTCCAACATTTAAAAATGAACAGCTCACAGTGTGACTCATTCTCCATAGTTTGATTTTGATTCCGTTTTGAGACCATGAATTAGAACCACTTCCTTCATAGAAAATACCATGTAAAACCATTTCCCTACAATAATATGGTCACCTGAACACCAAAAATATTATCTCCTCTAAATTGAGTCTCTAGAACATGATCTATCTCGGCATAGAAGACACCTTAAAGTGATATAATAATAAAAATCCACCTAAATCAAGACATTTCATGGCCATTCCTCCCCCATAATAACTCATTTATTTCACATTTTAAAAAAAGTAAATATTTTTTTATATGATTGAATATTTATCAAATACTCTTTCATGTTAAGGTAATTTTCCATATTACCATCTGTATATCCCCTCACGACGTGAAATATTCTCTCATAGTGTAACCTAATTAATTGGATTAAAATAACTCAAACCCTAATTCACCTGAGGTCCGATCACAATTTTATTCCTCCATATGATGCTAATTTTCAGTACTAGATCCTCTTCTATGTATGGGTAAAAATGTTACCAAATGTGTCATGGAATATATCATTTTCTTCTCCTTGTGAAAAATTATAAAAATACATGCTTGTTTTCAATGGAACTTTCATATTATTCTAAAACCCTCACATATGAAAAAAAACTCTAACCCTTGATGTGAATATTGTGGTCCTGGTGTGAATTTTGACCTTTATAAAAAAATTATTCAATATTCTTCCAAAACACTTCTATTATTACTCCATGACTTTTTATGCTAATTTGGAGGTATTACAACCTCCATATTAGAAACCATAACCCAAAATTAATTCACTAGTGATTTCTCTAATTGTGTTATATTTGAAGAGGTTTATGGATATAATAATTTCTCGTGAGATCATTGGAGGTTATTACAAGATAGATGACTATTATAGATCTCGAGTTTAGGTTGGTGGCCTTTACAATATCATATCTTATAATTCTATGTATTGTTGTATGGTTCTTTTGATAATTACTAATCCTTTTGAAAAAATTTATGATTTCATTTGATCTCATATTATATGTTGGGATGGGATCAGATCAACCAATAGTATTCATGTATCATTGAGATTTCTAAATGGATTTTTGGTGATGCAATATTCAAATGAGTGATGATTTTCCATTTGATAAATTTTTTATTGATATGAGTTGTTTTGAATTGTTTTTTCGAAAAAAATGGTTTTCATTTTAGAGGATTTTAGTGTGTGATTTGTTTTATGGGGCCTAGTTGTGGAAAATTGGTATGGGGTTCCTTTTCCAGATTTTATAGATTTTTTTTGTTTTTATATTTTAATTTAGATAAATAAATATTTTGGCTTAGTTTTAAAACGGATATCCATGTGGTATTTTTTATAAATGTTTCTCTCAATTTTACCTCATGTGGGTGAGAACCTCTTTTTAATGATTTTATACTTCTATATGTTTATTTTTTATGGTTAAACTTATGTTATCCCATGTTGTATGATACAATAGGTACCATAAGAGAATTCATTACTCATTTAAAGTGTTTATTGAACTATTTTGATATTTTTATTAGAATTCGTTGAGGAATAATTCCATAAATCATTGGAATAATTATTTATGTATATGAATCTATAATTTAGACTCATTTATGGGTGAGTTATTTATCATTGTACTTTTCTAAATCCATGAAGGTTTTATGAGGATGGGTGGTCCTACTAAGTTCTTTATAATGGTACCTTGTGATTTGACCTCAACAGTTGATGTTTGATTTACTCCCAATGTTCTAGGTTTGCTAGATTAAAATAGTTCCATGGGTTTTAATCCATGTGTTATAATGATCAGTGGTCTATATATAATTGATAATTGATGGAATTAAATTTACATTCTCTATGTGGTCATTCGGGATATCAATACATTATAAAACATATGTTATAATGTGATTGGGAATGTAGTCTAATAGGCATTGAAATTTTTTTTGTTGATCTCTTGATAACATGTCAATACCCATGGATGGTGATAACTAGGAAGACCGTAAAAATTAATTTTCTGTTTGAGGAACATATGTACATTTTTTCATTGTTGTGTTTTCTATTGATTCTTCAAATTTGGATAAAACTTTTTCTTGATATGATCTCCCCTATATTAATTGAGATGCATAAAAATTGAAAAATTCATACTCCGAGAGATGTCGATCAAACATAGTGAGGTGATGGAAGGATATATGGGATAGATCTAAATCAGACCTTCCCAATTACCCATGGGAGGTTATTCCATGGCAATAAAACATACTATTTAACATTGATGGTGGTTTTTTGTATTGTATAAGTGATTGGGATATATCTAAATAGTTGTATCATAGGGGAGTGAGATCCATCATCAGTGATTACTGTTGATATATGTGATCAATCCAGTGATGATCTATTGGTAGTCTGGTAAATGTTACATTAATTATTTTCATGATGAGTTGAGAAGGGTGTGAAAGATGGGTTATGTTATTTCATGTGGTTGGGACACATTCCTTTTCGAATTATTTTTTTATTATGGGATTAATATTTACTGTTATTTGATTCTTTAAGAACTCTTTTCAGGATCATTTATTATTGATTATTATTCCATATGTTATTGATTATTTTTTCCTCTACTTTTTTATATGTTTTATATTAATTTTTTGATAATTATATCCTATGATATTTTACGCCTTTTTATTAACGGATAGTTTGCTGACTGATTGGTTATGTAGGCCATTGATGAAAGAGCCTGGTGGATTTGAAGAGGCTTTATAATGTTTATAGGTATTGGAAATAGTTTAATGTAGTATACATTATTATGTTATGAAGGTATAAAAATCATTATATGGATGAAGGTGGTTCATGGTCCATGTTGGGAAGCATCAGTTTGTGTTATCAGAGTTCATGTGTCTTCTAAAAACATATGTATAGGTTTGTACGGTATGTGAATTTGGTGTTATGCTTCTAGGTGGGTGATCTGCATTATGAATCGAATTTCACACTCTACCAACAAGTTCGTGCATATAAATTTGACCAAAAAATCTCCCAATGTATAATGGTGAGTACAATATCCTACGAGGTCATTGGACTCACCCCTACCAATATACCCAACTTGAGTTTTGATGTACATGGATAGAATGTCACGTTTCATATAATTTTTAGGTGTTTGATTGAATATTGATTTGGGGTTTGAGACTAATTTGATATTGGTTGTTAAATAACTAGAAAGTGGGTCAAATTAATTAGGATAGAGGTGATTTTATTTCTATTCCATTTTAATTCTATCAATATCATCATACATGCTTATACTATTTTTACCTATAATTACCTTTGTTCCCATTTATTATATTATTCATTACATTGATTTATTGTTATTCTATTATTTATTCTCGTTTATATGTTAACACATCATGTGGTTATTTTATAACTAATATACTCTGAGATTCTGAGGTTAATTGGTTCTATGTTTATTGTCTATAGGTTTTGGGTACATAAGTTATAAAAATGGATCTTGAAAAATTATTGGTAGAATCAGGAATGATCTGTGGGATTTTCTTTTTTAGGAATATACTCCCAAATTATATATCTAACCCTTGATATTATTCAATAGATTCTGTTGTATAGGGAGATGCACCTAGTCCATGCAGTGACTCCCACTTGAGTATGGATTGAGTACTTGAGATGGTACATTACATTTTAAGTGGGAGATGGTGTTTCTTAAAATCTCTTTTCAAGTGGGGAATCATAGATTGGTAAATAAAGTTATAATTCATCATCGGTATGTCAGACCATTTGAAATAGAGGAATATATCATGAAAATGTTATACCATCCATTATTACAATAAGAATTGATATCGATACAAGATATATTTCTTGTATATCATTTAATGTAATATTATTCGAATCTCTATCATGTGATTGATTGATAAGATCTAGATTTGTAACTCAATTTCACTATAGTGAAGCAAATAGTGTGTATCATTGATCATAAAAATAAGGTTTTATTGTGAAAATTTATCCCTCATGGTTTTGTTCTGTGATATCATAGAAAATTAATCCATGTGACTCGAAATCAAAATTCAATAATATGGGGAAATAGCCTGACATTTTTTCCAATAATGAACTTTAGTGAATTTCTTAGTGTATAAATTTGAATGGTGAGGAGAATGGTGACACCCATGTTTTAAAATGTTGATATTAATTCTATTATTAAATTATTTTTGATGATTTAAATGTTTAAAATTATAAATTATAGAAATAATGTGTTAGGTATTGATCCATGACAAGCACAAAGTCAATCCTAATCATGCATCTCTACCATTCAAAGGGGAGGTTTGATTATAGATTTATTTTAACGGTAAGTGCATAGATTCATTGAATATAAATCCATACTAAGTAGGGGGTGAGCCTTTATAATGTAATTTTTCTCCCAGTTTGCACATGGATTCACAAAATGTGTATCCAAACCATGTTATTTAGTAAAAAACTTCTATCAATTTCTATTTATCCTTATTTGGGTTTTTTCCCATTTTCCCCCCACCATTTCACTTGAGCTCTCCACGAGCTTCTCCAGAAAATTTCATCTTCTCATCCGTTATGATTACTTATTTCACTCTCCATATCATGTGAATATATAAGTTAAATATGGTATTTATCTTCAATTTTATTTTTTATTTTTCTCTTTTTCCCACCTCCTTCCAGGATCTTCCATGTTCTTTTTCTCAGTGGATATAGTTATCATCCCTAGTTTTGTGCTCTATCAAAATATTGAATTGTGTGATTTCTTGGGATTTTGGGGACCTTATTAAAACATAATATCTCTTTATTTTATGAATTATCTTATCTTACAATGTATTTACAGTGATTTTTTAGTGTAACAAGATTTTTTTTTACAAAACTGTTGCTGGATTTTTTATTTAAGTGTGTCAATGGGTAATAGAATCATTAAAAGTATACTTTTGGTACATTAAATATTTTTATAATGTGTTTTGTGCTTTAATCCATGCAATAAGTTTTCTTCTATGGGTTTAAAATAATATTCATTCAATATTAATACTAATTACCAAAATGTGTTTTCAACATTGTTTAAAATAAATTTTTTAGTTTAAATGAATTTGAAAAAAAGAGGTGATATATTTTATATAATGGTGGTATTATGATTATTTAATAGTTTATTACTTTAATGGTGGTGATTTATATATGATTATTGTTTTTTACTATTGATTTCCTCTATTAGATATGCCCCTGGTTGAGTTTTGTTATAAATATTAAAATTATCATGTCAGTTAATTTTTTAAGGAATTGATAAAGGGGTGATATGATGTTGAGGGTTCTTTAGTTTATGTATTAAGTGTTTCTAGAATATTATTTCATGAAGTATTTGATTCAGATATAATGGTTTACATGATAGACTTATGTTATAAGTACGAAAAAAGAATGACTATTACCTTCGTTTTTATTTTTCCTATGCCACAGGTCCTCAATTATAAATTATCTCTAGATAGGGGTTTTATATAATTGAGTATATGTGGGTAATCTAGGGTTTTTGACTATTAGGATTGCATTTTAGGATTCGATTTTATTTACAACATAGATATATGTTATCTTAAATAGATATTATATTTCCATTCCATGTTATATTTATTTTATTTTTTGTCTTAATTTATGTATTAATTTTGATTGTTCATTGTGATATAAATTTTTTATGAGTTATTATTTTCATATTAAGTCATACAATTTTTTAAATGTTTTTTTAATAAAAAATAAATGAATGTATTTGTAATTATTTAAAAATTTATACATAAATGTATATAATCAAATTAAAGTTAAAATTAGTATTTGGAGTATATCTTTTGAAATGAGTTACAATGAATTTTCGAAGTATCCTACTAGGTAGTATCTCACACCCTACATAAACATGTTTTTTGCATGAAGACTTTTTTATAGATGATATGATTAATGTGATGAGAGTTTCATCCGTTGGTTGTGTACCATTGACACATTCGTAATGTTTAATGGAAATATGGTTAGGTAGTGACCATTGGTCACCTAGTGATGGATTGTTTCGAAATTTTGAGAATTTTATTTTATATTTTGATGTATATGTTTTGATCTAAATGTTCTATCTTCATTTTTATCTCTCTTGCATTATATATTTACAGTATTAACTTATATGTTTTTCTTATGGAGGCATGATAAGAAGTCCATTTTGGTTTCTTATTATTTTCCATATTTGGATGAATTTTTTTGAAGTATTTATGTTTTTATCATGATAATTAATTGTGTTAATAATTTATATAATGAGTTTTTGTTTGGTTTATTGTATTTTGATGGTGAAATATTTCACATGTGTATGAGTTCAATACCATTATCACTTGTTTTCATCCCATGGATATCAAAACTATTCGTTGTTTTGTATTACGTGTTGTGTCAAGGGACAAAGTTGTGATGAGAGATATATTACATGATATCCATTATCAATAATTTTATCCCCAGTAAGAATATAGAAGAGAGCATCATTGGGTTGTCTCTCGGGGAGTTTGTTAGAATCATGTTTCTACATGTCACACTGTTTTTTGTTTGTATGTATAATGTCTAACTAAATTGGGGTTTTTTATTTTTTTTTTAAGAAAAATATAAGGAAACAAAAATAATTAAATAAAAATATATAATATTCTGAAAATTTGAAGAATTTTGATTAAAAATTTGTGTGAAAATATTTTCAAAAAACGGAAACATTGGACAAGTGGTGTTCCTTTGAACACTCACTTATTCCTTAATTATGTTAATTATCTAATTGTAATTCTCAAAGAACACCTAGATATATCTACCATAACACATAGTATTCCTTGATACCATACCAATTCATCTATATTAAGGTTGATCCTCTCATAAAATTGATTCAAATTGGAAAATAACTATATGTAAGATCTAATGTTTTCCTATGGTGTAAGGATATTTTTTTGTATAAATGATTAATTATGTCCAAATATGAATACCCATAGAGATGATGTGGGTATCAAGGGTGTCCATGGATTATTTCAACCCCAGAACCCAAATGTTGGATAAAAATAGATGGACAACAAGGATAGGAGTTACTATACACCCAAGCCACATGGTTTGATGAGATCATGTGATGCCAGACAGTGGGATTCAGAAGCCTTCATAGTTTAAATAAACTATGTGGATAAAGGTCCACTCTAATATTATGGATACTAAAAAAATTTATAGTGGATTGAGACATGGGTTGTTCAATTTTTATAAAATAGTGCACACTTACCATGAGAGGTAGACCTCCATAAAATGTAGGGTGGATGATTAGTGCATGGTTTGGGACATTAAAAAGTTGTATCAGAGCCTTAATTTATTGGATTTACTATTTTAAGAAAATATATGGGGTTAGAAAGGAATATGAATTTGGTAATGATTTGTTCCAGGGAGTAGTTATCCCATGTATAGGAAAAATCCAAATTTCCTCAAATGGAAATTGTTGTTTTATGGATTTCGCTATTAGAGTTGATTTGATTCCACCATTGCATAATGAATTTGCGGTTAGATTTTTATTCTAATTCTGTACTTTTCTATTGCCTTATTAGATGAGGGTTGCATCTCAGGTATCATTTTTGTAATCTATTGGAATTAAAATTTCATGCATCATGTCATTCTATATAGCCCGACTTGCTTGACTGCATGACTTTATGATATGTTCGTTGTGTGATATACTAGATATTTATATAGATATATTTTATAGGGAATTAGGATACATGGTTGGTACACATAGTTAATATCATAAATAAAGAAATTTTTTTCTTTATTAGGCTATAGTAGACACCCTGAATAGATAATTGTTGCATGTTGATTCACGGACCATAGATCGCATGGGCTGTAATGTGTTATGGTGTGATTTAGTTGGACACTATATTTTGGTTCATGAGGAGTATGGTCCCTAGTTGATCATAATTTTTGAACCATTTAGTTCAATATATTAAAATGAAATGTGGAATAAATGTGAAATAAAATGTAAAATTATAATGGTGAAACAATGATATTAACAAATCCCCAAATTTTGAGTGGGAAGTAGAAAGTCTATATACTATTTTTTATGATTGTTTATTTTAGGAATACTAGATTTAGGAGAAGGATCTATGGTATGAAAGTTTATAGGATTTTTTTTCCATTCTTATGATTATTGCTATGAATTTAATGCTTTTTTCAATTTTTGAGGCGTTTTATTGGGATTGTAGAGACATTCCACCATGAAGATGTCCAGTCATACACTAGGAGGGTGGAAAGGAGATTTATCCAAAGGTGGTGGTACATGGTATATCAGTGGACCATTTTATAGCTACAATTAAAGCATCAATACATTCTATGGATACAGGTGTTGAGGAACAATTCTATGAGATATTTACAAGATTTATAAATAATTTTCCGAAAAAATCATAGCATTACCCATCTATAGATGATCAAGATCCTGTGTTCCAGCAGTAACATCCTCCCACATTCTTAAGGGATGCAAGTCCACATGATTCAGATTTTTTTCTTGAGAAAAATCTATCAATATTTTTCATGCTAGAGACACTTTTTGAGATGATAGTGAAGTTCATAACACACATACTTCGGGGAGCGTAAAAGAACACATGGGATAATTTAAACTAGGCTGATGCACTACGTGACATGGTATGGTGAGATTTACAATCCTTATTCTGAAGAGAACATGTTAATATTGATGTATGGAAGTTTAATTTTTTTATTATATCCTTAATTCAATATATATATAATACATATATGAGGAGATAAGGATTCTTGAAGTGATGATGCATGAAGAATTTTAATAAAATCACTTGATGGGATTGGATATCACTCTTGAGAAATTCTACATATTAATTGTTCTGATCACTGTGCTAATCATAAAAGGAATTCAAGACAAGTGTTGACGGGGAAGGAACATTTTCTACAATAAGTCAAATACCATGAATGTTTTTATTTTCATTAAGTGAAGAATAATAATTAAATAATGTGACCATGAAAAATTTATGTATAAATATGGCATGAAGAAGAAGAAAATTTGATAATTATTGAACTAATCATAATGCTCAAGGACTTGTGTGAATAGTGACACATTATTTCTAACATGGAAGATTAGTTATATTCATGAAAATATTCATATTCATGTGGATTTCATTTGAAGGACAAGTAATATCCCCAAATTTTACATGAGGTATTGATGATGGGTTTTCATGTCGAACTAGTTTATATTATGTCAGGTGCCATGTGGGATCATCCAAAGCTCCTTGGGATTATTGAAATCAGCTATGTATTATTATTTTCAAACTGTATGAAATGTTTGTGAAGTTGAGTTTTTGAATGATATTTTCATGTAAATGAGAGTTCTTGGTTTATATATAAAAATAAAATATTTTTTTAAATATCAATAATGGGATGACATAGTATGCTATTTGAAATAGATCCTATTTTATATTCATGTGATTTGAATACACACAATGTATCATATATTTTAAGGTACACTGATGGGAGAATAAAAGAAGGTTCATAGGACAAAACTGGGATTCCCATTCATAGTACTCCAAATATTAATAATGTAAATATAAAATATTCTATTTCACATATAGGTGATTCTATATTCATGTGATGCGAATATAAAAAGTTTCGAAAACTGTTTGTGGTACATTTAGTGGATAAGAAATGATGGTTTGTAGAATGCAATTGAGATTACCATTCGTAGTATGATAAAAATAAATAAAGTGGCTGCATAATATTCTATTTTTCATCGATTTTATTCTATATTATTGAGATATGGATTGGAAAAATTTAGCATACTATATGTCCAATATAAAGTTGATAAGCGCACTATATAGGAATAAATTTTCTAAAATGCAATAGTGCTATGTGAATGAATAATTATTTTCAAATTATGTGCTTTGTGGATTGTAATGCTTTGAGAACATCCATCCAGTATTTAATGATGGTCCATTGCCGGTTTCCTTGTAGTTCACATATTGATATTTCTTCATATATGATGAGTAACATTGTGGATGATTTCCTTTGAAGGAAGTCATGTCGATAGTGTATATGGAGAGATAAACCACTGTAAACTACTTTTCATGATCGTATAATCATCATACGGTCAATTGTTTGATATCCTCTATTTGTTGGCTATAAATATAAGTTCAACCCTTTCTCTAAAGGTGGTCAATAGTTTAATAGAAGTGTGCATTTTGTTCATAAGATATTATCATTCTCCATTTGGATTCTACCAAGCAATTTGTTCTTTTTTTGAAGGATAAAATGCTATATCAGGTTCAATGTTATGATTGCTTATATGCTAAGGGTATGGATTCACTATGTGGTCAACTAATATGTTATTTTCATTACAGGTGAAGTGCAATGTGAATGTCAAAAATAATTTAATGAATATTCAATCATTAGTTTGTTATAATCAATAATGTCAACAATTATTATGTTACATTTCCTATATTCTATGCTCTGATCATTTCATGATCATATGAACAATTTAACAAACTATTGGAATAATATACTATGAATAGAAAAGTAAACTGCTATATAATGCAATAACCGATTTTCTATGAATCAATAAATTCATCCAATGGTATGTGACTTACCATATATGTTATGTTGTGATTATTTCACGATCATATGGACAATTTGTAAAAATATTTCAACAATGTATAGTGAGTAGAAAAGTGAAGTGTTATATGATGCAAGAATTTATTTATTAAGAATAAATTAATTTGACCAAAAGTATTCTACATGTCATACATGCAATGCTATGATCATTGGAAAAATTTATCAAACAGTTTGATCAATATACAAAGAAAAAATAATTGATGTGAAATATGATCAGAGCATCAGTATTCTATGCATCAAATAAGTGGACCAATATTATACTACATATAATATGTGCTATGCTGTTGTAATTTAATGATCATTGGAAGAATTTAGCATACTATTTTATCAATTTACAAGGAATTGGAAAATTATGTGCAATATTATAGGAGCATTAGTATGCTAAGGATCAAATAAGTAGACCAGCAATACGCCACATATCATACATTCTATGTTATGATCATTTCATGTGTACATGGTCAATATAGTGTACTATTTGAATTTCATAAATTGGATACGAAACTGGGAAGTCCATCAAATACACATGATTTCATGATATATTTGAGTGGAGATTCATCGGATAGATTATCTTGAGTTGTTAAAGTCTCTATCATTCATAATATAATAATGCAGAAATTGTTTGTACCACAAGAACACGTTATTTGTGTTCGTGAATTCATCATAAGAAGGAATATTCATTGACCAAGTATAAATTTAATGTCTCGGAATTTCCTTATAATTTTTTTTATTGTAAGGTATTATTTCAAGACCGTCAAATCTGACAATTCACGATTCTGAGGCCCAGAGTGCCTGGAATGATCTGTCTATGTTCTGTTAAGCTTTAATTAGCATGCGAAAACAGTTTTCATGAAAAATTGGAATAAATATTAAAAGGTTTCCCGGATTAGAAATCTAAGGGCACCGTTGCGTTCTGGATGAAAGGTTTACCCTATGAACGACTTAATTTTTGTCTGCATGTGCCTCCTGTGAGAAAACCCAAATATGGAATAACCATATATAAAATAATTAAATAAAGTTATTTAATTTTTCAAATTATTACAATTCACAAATGGTAACTTGGATTAAAAATATGAGACCACCAATGAACTCCTGAGGGTATTCTTTTTTTAGGCAGTTTCTAACATTGGTCAGCGCAGGCTAATAGTGAAAGATAGTTTTTGGGAGTAAATATAATAATTTAGGGGAAAATATTTTATTATAAAATCCATAACATTTAAATTGTAACACAGATTGGAAATCTGATAGTACCATTGGATTCATTGGGGCGTATTTCACTTATGCAGAGCCTAACCTCAACCAGAGCGGGTCGAGGATGACTGTTAATAATTTTATGAAATTTTTTTCTTATACATTGATTAAACACATGAGTGGCATTTTATAACATTTGAACCGGTGCTCAGATTACAAATCTGATGGCACCATTGAATCCCTAGCACCGGGATTCACATAAGGGGGGATTCACTTCGACCGTAGTAGGTCCGGAGAAAATTTTTTACTTTGGATATTTTTAAAATCAAAAATAAAATAACATTATTATTTTATTTTTATTCTATTCCTCTAATGGACAAGTGGTAAGGTGGGACTGGCGATGTGTCAAGACAATAAATGGATTGACCCTCCAATATATGTAACAACACTTTTTGGAGGAATTAGGAAGGTTCCTAATTAATGGGTCTCATTTAAATCCATGATCTTTTCACACCCTCCCCCTCTCCTATTTATATGGATCATGGCGGGAGGAATTGGCACAGCATCACCAAGCAACGAAACTATGGTAAAGTGCCACAACACCCAACATATGGAAGATGGATCTGGTTCTAGCTGGCGGTGATGAGAGACACCAAACCACGAACTGAAGAGAAATGATCGAGTGGCGTCATTGGAGGCATATTATGGGAATGGAGAACACTGACCCACATCCTCAACCAAAGGAATTTCACCATCGTTCATGAAGTAGGGATTTAATTGGAAATATGGTTGAATTATTTTGTTTATTCTTTATACTATGGATTCACAATGACTATGGCCAAACTAAATGGACATCGTTCCACACTTAAACAATCCCCTCTTCTTTTGTTTCTGCACGCGTTCTTTGTGCGTTCTTCAACTCCTAATACTTAACAGTGCTAGAAACCCTACATTTTCTTGAGCATGATATATGGAAGTGGACCCTCGAAATGAGGATTGTTAATATGCAATCATCATATTTTTAGAACTTAGAATAGAGATGTGGTGAACCACAGAAGAGGAGGGAAGCTGACACACCTGTCGGCCGCATGGAGGGAGGGTGGCGCGCATTCGCACCACTGGAGGAGCAAGAGACTATGGCCCATTGGCTACGACGGGGCAGGGTGGCATCCAGCATATAGCCGACCATGTGTTGGAGCAGTAGTGCGCGTCCATACCGACGATGGAACAGGAGGCCACACACGCTTGTTCGCGGCGGAGGGTGAAGAGAGGTCAACACCCGGTCAGACGTAGTGGAGTATCCATGCACGACCACGCCACTTGGAGTTGGAGGAATGGCCAACTGTTGCAGTTTTGTGGGACCCATGCGGCTCCCACGGTGACTTGGAAGTGCCTAACAGTGCTTCCCATTGTCGTTCCTAATGTAGGGGGGGTGCTCCCCCTTCGATGCCAGCTCAGGGGGACTGCGCCACCGGGCCGTGCCACCCGGTCAGGTCGGGCCATCCCCTTCACGAGTCGGGATGGACCATATCCAAGCAGACCCGGCCCGATGAGGCCGAGGACATCTACGCAGGACTATGTCTGGGTCGGGTCGGCCGATGCCGGGTCAGACCGGACCCAGGCCCATCTGGTCCCCGTATAACTTTTTTGGCCATAATGTGTGATCTATGCATCCGTTTGACGAACCATCTACGGTGTCAGAATCCTTGGATTAAGACTATTGTATTGGTATACTACACTTATGTTTTGGATAAATTTGCAGTGCAGTTGGGCTGTATCGAACCCGAATCCAACCGGGCCCTCGGAACAGAAATACTAACAACTTACAGACCGAGCGTCCGGTTGACACGCCTTCTATCAAGTTGGAACTCTTATGACATGGAGGTCCTTTGAGATACATATTCTCATAAACTCTTACTGTTTGAAATATGAGTGATTTCCCGAGGAGCGATTCTCCCAGAATCATGCGTGCTATGAGCTGGAATCCAATGGCTGGCAGTGAGGCGGAGGTTGGAGACAGATCATTCGAAGGTTAGTACAGAGAGATCATGTGTGATTCAGCATCGATCCTTTGTGGGTCAGGTCCTGTCTAGGATCGTGCTCATTGATCCTATGTGGTTCAGCGCATACTGGTCATGTGTGGGTTAGATCATGTGTGGGTTAGTGCTCAGCGATCCTGTGTGGGTCAGCGCCTACTGATCCTGTGTGTGTAAGAACCTGTGTGGGTCAGCACTCAGCTTTCCTATGAGGGTCAGTTCATACCGATCCTATGTGGGTAATATTATTATGTGGGTCATTGTGAGGGTTAAATACCTATTGACTCTGGGTGGGTCAGATCCTGTTTGGGTAATTTCAGAGGTTAGTTACCTATCAATCCTGGTGGATCAGATCCTCTGTGGGTCATTATGGGGTTAATTACCTATCGATACCGTAGAGGCCTAAATCATGACATACATGGACATTACATTACTTTTTTGGAATACTTAAGACATAACAAAAACAAACACACAAGGACCGTAATAGTTTCGTGCCTTTGGAAACTCAGAACATAATCTTCTAATCGTGGTGAAAGATCTTCAACATATCCCACAAAGATCTTCCCCTTTTGTTTTCTTACCTAAAACCTTTCTTTATATCCTGTGGAAAAAAACATACTCAAATGCTCAGTAAGGGTAAGCATTGAGAAAATTAAACAAAACATATACATTTGAACTTCAAAACATGAACATAAAGTTTACACATCAAAATCATGAGTTATGAAATAAATATTGGTAGTATGTAATGTATAGGTCATAAAGGAACATTAATCGTGATAAAATATCATGGGAAAAAACATTTAATTGTGGAAAACCATTAAGAACATGATATGTTTTCCATAGTAACCAAGGTATTGCTTCCAAGACCATCTTAGTGGACAAAGTCCCTTTCTGAATCGAGTTCACTCATCGTTTCAGTCCTGTAACACCGAACCAGATTAACTTACCGTTCCAGCCATGTCTATCTAGTGAGATATAAATACTTACCCAATGCATTGGAGGGAGATATTGGTCTCACCCATATAATAATGAAATCATTCTTACTTGTGCCACAAAATAAACTTAAAATATTCATTATAAACCAAATAATAAAATGGGTTTCATAAACATCATCTGAACATCACATAATCCATATAAACCAAATGTATATCATTTCATCATAAGAAAAGTGAAAGCATGTAAATCATAGAGACATTATACTTGAAACATACACATATTAAATAATGTCATCTTGGATGGAAAATGGTTTTGATAAAAAACTTGAAATGAATTCTTGAGGAAAATATCCTTTCTTCTTGAAAATCATTTTCTTTTTACAAAATTCCATGAAATTCTAAAAGAATTTTTTTTTGAAAATAGTCATGAAATATTGTATAGTAAGATTCTTGAAAATAAGGAGTTCTGAAACTGTAAAAATCTATTCATGTCGTATAAGATAAAAAAACATTCTCTTCGTACTTTGGTCAGAAAAGTCCAAAAAGTACCTCGTATGGTAAACAAAAGAAAGATTCCTTCCAAACCATGTGGTAAAATTCATAAAAATGGAAAAATGACATTAAACATACAGGGAAGAATACTAAACATTTTATGAAAACATTTTTATAAAACATGGACATGGATGATAAACATAACCCCAGTAAATACTTACGAATAAAGAATCTCGGATAAAAACGAGATTGGAAAAGTTATTCCTTACCTCAGGTCCGATATGCTTCGTATGTATCTGAAACTCCTGTATAATGATTTAAGTAATGTCATTGACTTATTATAGAATCATATTCACTATTATGATATAATATATGGTTCACTTATGACTTTATATTACCCTTAATTTTGTAAATTCCATGTTAAAACACCGTTTTGGGTAAACTCATTTTATTTATCGTAAGTGTTTGGACTTGTTGTTCTTGAAATTATTATTAATTATATAATGATTTAATTACTTACAGAATGTAAATAATGATTTATATATCACATATATTCAGTATATATATATATATATAATAGATAGATAAATGAAATGAAATACATCGTTCATGGAGACGGTAGGCCGTACGTACGCAGGAACGCTGTTTTATTTTCCTTATTGACTTGAATGGAAGTAAGTAGATGACATATATATATATATACATAAATCCAGTACCATTATCATGTAATATATTTCATTATTATTCATTATATATACTTTATAATCATTCTTTATTGGTAAACATGGAGAATGAATCTCATCGTGTTGTGGAGACGGTAATCCGTACGTACGCACGAGCGATGATATCATTCCCATAATTATAGAATTGAATTCGAGTAGATGATATAACATCTCAGAATAAATATTTTGTTATAATAACTATATATAGTTGTTCTTTACACCATTATACCCATCCAAGTAAGGTGGTGGTGGAAAAACAGATTACACCATGGCGTGGAGACGGTATTTTGTACGTACGCGCGCGCGGTGATTTCATTTTTCGTAGGATGGATAGAAGGTGAAATAGGGTTGTTTCATATTTATAATAACATATAAATATATTATTGATACTTATGTTATTAATTTATGATGAAACAAATAAAGAAGAAGAAGTTGAAGAAGAATGAAACTTGAAAGAATCGGTAGAAGAGATTACCTCTTCTTCGACGCACCTCCTTTAAACTTCTTCTTAGGGCACTAGATTTGGTCTTTTGAGAATCCGAGAACCTCTATTATATAACTATAGAGGTTGAGAAGTGGAATTTTCAGGGTTTGGGAGAGCTTAAAGGCTCAAAAAGGTGTGTAGAGAAGAGGGAAGGGGTGCCCTCTTTATAAGGGAGGAGAGGGACACCTTTGAAAAAACATAAAATATTATTTTATAATAAAGTCATATTCGGTTCATAATAGCCCCAAATTGATTTATTTTGAAGCTAAAGTGGGGATGGGTCTACATAATCTCAACCAATAAGTTGTAGACAAGTTTAGGTTAATATTTTAACCTTATCATTTAGATTTAACTCTAGGTTAAATAATTTTACTTTTACCGTGTCTTCTTCGTTTCTTACACTATATGGTTAATAAACTTACTATAACAAGACAAAATAACCCCTAGTGGTTCATTATTAATATATATAACTTTATCTAAGTCATTTTTCCGATCCTTAGATTTTTAGAAATAAAATAAAAATTAATAATATAATATTTGTTTTAAAAACTATTTTATGTCAATTTTGACACTATTTGGTAATTGATTTTTTTTTTGAAAATAATAACAGCATGATTAGTTATAAAAAATTAATTAAATCAATAATAATATTTAATATTAACTTATAAAATTAGTGTAATTCATTAAAAGTCTCAAATTACATTTATTTGGGTATTTATAATATCAATTATGTTAATATTTCCTTAATAAGGTAATTATTGCATCAACATTGTGTCATAAATAAATTAAATTATTTAAAGTCTAAAAATTACAAATAAAATACCATTATATAGAAAATTCTTTTATATTTCTAATTAATATTTATAGTTGAATTTATATTATTTATAACCTTATATTAACAATGTTTTTTTATTAAACATTGATTTTAACTATTTTAACTCTTCTTGAAGTAAAATAATATTAAATGTCCTAATCTAATCCATGTGTACCTAAATGATCATATTTTATTCCTAAGGTTGTTTTTGGTTGAATTATACTTATCCAATAGAATTAGGACAGGTGTTAGGGTAATAATAATACCATTTTTACCCTTAATTACCCTATTTACATTTAACCGTGGTAAATAAAAGTAAAAAGTTACTATTCACCAAAAATTATTTTTCTTATTGAACCACATTTTACTCCTTAATATTAACCGTGTCTCTCAGATTTTTGAAATTCAATTCACAGAAGCGGTAAAATTATGTTTTATGAAAATTTTCAAACATTCCTAGGAGGTGGGTAAAAGACAGTGAAAAGTTCAATAAAAATTTTATATATCTAAAATTATTATATAATGACTCCAATGAATTACTTTGAACTTATATAGGTATTATGTATCGATTTTTACCTAAAATAAATTTAAATAAAAGAAATAATTATTTAAAAAAAAAGTCGGTTTTTAAATAGTAACCCAGTGTTTTCACTATTCATCAAAAATTGATAGTTTTCAAAAAAATAATAAAAATTCACCCTAGGATATTTTTGATATTCCGAATCCAAAAATGAATTCTGTTTTGAATGAAAAAATTTATAAAATATCAAAAAGTGGGTATTTCTATTCATGACGGCTATTTCATAATAATGTTATAATAATATCTCGTTCAAGGAAACTTGGTATTGCGTATTACACACGCTATCGAAGAAGGTCTTGATTGTGTGTAATGAAATCCTAGTCAGGGTTGTGTGTAGTGACAGCTCCATTTGGTGTTGTGTATAACATAATCAAAATCTATTTCATTTATACATTAAACAAAATCTATACTTAATGTTGCGTTGACTAATTTCCACTAAACGAACTTGAATTTGTGTGTAACACGAGCCAAGAATAGTTTTTCATATACTACAAGCTAATACGGTGTTTCATATAGTACAAGATAGTCTTGGTGTAGGGTATAATAGAAGACCTCAAATAAATTAAAAATAATATATCTCATAAAATCTTAGGGTGTTACATTCTACCCGGCTTAAAATGAATTTCACCCTCGAAATTCGTCAGGGTTGTAAATGGTTTACTACTTGAATGTTTCTTTCATAGAATTCCACATCGTAAAAAGGAATACTAAAACTTAATTTTTAGAAGAGAAGTTAAAATCATAACGGTCACCCAAAGTAACTCAGCACTGGGTGTCCACATAGGACAACATGGGTGAAAATATGGATTTGGAAGAGAAATATAACCATCAACTTCTGATGAAGAGTCGTAGAGGACATGGATTTGAATAAGACAAAAATACAAATCTATAAATTTTTTATGATCGAAATTACCATCTAATTCATTAGATATAAGGGAACTAGGACAACATTTTTGGTTTTCAGTATCATTTCCCTAAAGATGAAGATATTGGAATTAGAATAAATACTTTCTTGATTTTTGTACAATCTCACCGTTGGTCGTTCCTTGGAAAATTTCCACTCCATCTCTTAAAGAAATGATGTTGAATTTTTCATTCGTGATGTGTTAGCAGATCATGTGATAGAATTATGGGTCATTCCATTTGTCTCAAACAAATGGTTAGAAAAATTTATCAAAAATAGATAAGTCTATCTATAGTGTGATTAATCATATATGGTTCCTAAAATGGATGTATACTTCATATATCATACTGCTTAATATAATAAAACTAGTTTCTACTATCCAGAGACTTCCGGTAGGCTAGTAGTATGCGATAAAGGCA
Source organism: Viscum album (assembly GCA_963277665.1). Classification (NCBI taxonomy): domain Eukaryota; kingdom Viridiplantae; phylum Streptophyta; class Magnoliopsida; order Santalales; family Viscaceae; genus Viscum; species Viscum album. Next base: position 829,229,927 of record OY728162.1, read on the forward strand.
TGTCACACTTCAGTTGTGGGTTCGATTCCCACAGCCTTGTCTGACGCGACCGGTTGTCTCTCGTCCTGCAAGTTCTCCTTTTTTTCTAAAACTTCACTATTATGACATTATATAAATAATATCAAAAAAAGTTCTAGCCTTAAATAATACTATCTGATGTCCGACATAATCCATTCCAATATTTAGGCTTATCCAAAACACATATGTCCAATCCCATAGTATAACGAAAACAATTACGGGAAATGTCATCTATCGAGCATGTGAATACCATCATTTATCCCCCATATATAATATGATATATGTTTTTGGACACATTCCAAACATGTGAATACTTTAATCATGTATTAACATAGAACTATAGTGAAAACATGAGTTCCATCAAAAGTTAACTCTTTCCACATTCCAAAATCCCAAAATTTCTATATACTCAAACCATGATATCAATTTGTCCTTATATTAGTCATGAGCTCATTAATACTATTAAACATTTCATTTTATCCTTATCCCTTCATTATGCGCATATCATCTACTTTCCAAAATATTTGAATAACCTTTCATGGTTATCAGTACCATTCATCACATACTTTCAAAAACTCATGGAAAAACAATAGTGTAACAATCCTTAGATTTTTCTTTATTCCATAGTACCATACATTATTTCTGATAAACATACAATCATTGAACTACCTTCTTAAACCATTGATTGAGCTTCATCATTTCTTTCATCTCACATATCATTTGTAGTCTCTTCATCATCATCCATATAAATACTACCGATTTGACTATGATGATTCTCTTCATGATATTTTCCCTTACGGCATTGGTTTACGTAATGCCCGTACATTCCACATTTAAAACATTTAACAATTGTTGATGTCTTAGAAATACCATTATCCTTGTCCATGTTGTTAACTGAACATTTTCCTTTACAATTACTGGCTTTGTGTCCTTCTTTTCCACACCCAAAGAATCTTCCGGTTCTATTGAAACATTCTTCTTTCTGCCTCTTCCAACATGATTTACATGAGTGAGAATTAACTTTCTTTGCTCTATGATCATCATGAAACTCCATATTTCTCTTATTAGACGAGTCAAGAAACTTACCAAAGTTGATATTATTGATCATATTATGAGATTTCTGATTAGGCATAATAGCTATGTTTGGACGTCAAAATCCCATTTCATTCGGTTTCTCATGAAGAATATCATTCCATTGTCCATCATATTGTCGATTAACATGAATCCTCATGTTTCCTGCCATTTCTTAAAACCCAAAAAGAATAGTATGAGAGGAAAAACTCGTACTAGAAAAACAACATAATCAAGGGGGAGTACATTAAATCTGTAACATCTTAGGTTTAATTCTATGATTTTTACCGTAATTCTAGGAATATAACCTATACTTATACTTAACCTTAAGGACATCCATCGACATACCTTAAAAATATCTCTAGGGATCTCGCTAAAGTTTTCACATCCTAATTTCCAAAGGTTGACTAAACCTTTCCTCTGATACCAAATGCAGAGGGCCAAATTTTGACATACATGGACATTACATTACGTTTTAGGAATACTTAATACATAACAAAAAAAAACACACAAGGACCGTAATATTTTAGTGTCATTGGAAACTCAGAACATAATCTTCTAATCGTGGTGAAAGATCTTCAACATATCCCATAAAGATCTTCCCCTTTTGTTTTCATACCTAAAACATTTCTTCATATTCTGGGAAAAAGAAAACATATAGAGGGTGAGCTCAAACGCTCATTAAGGGTTAGCATGGTGAAAATAAAACAAACCATATACATTTGAACTTCAAAACTTGAACATAAAGTTGACACATCGAAATAATGAGTTGTGAAATAAATCATGGAAATATGTAAGGCATAGGTCATAAAGGAACATTAATCATGATAAAATATCATGGGAATAAAACATTTAATTGTGTCAAACCATTAAGCACATGATATTATTTCCATAGTATCCAGGGCATTGCTGTCAAGACCATCTTAGTGGAAAAATTCCCTTTCTGAATTTAGTTCACTCCTCGCTTCAATCCTGGAACACTGAACCAGATTAACTTACCATTACAGCCATATCTATCTCATGAGATATTAATCTTTACCCAATGAATTTGAGGGAGATATAGTTCCCACCCATCTCATAATGAAATCATTCTTACTTGTGACACAAAATAAACTTAAAACATTCATCATAACACAAAGAATAAAATGGGTTTCATAAACATCATCCCATCATCACATAATACATATAAAACAAATGGATATCATTTCATCATATGAAAAGTGAAACCATGTAAATCATAGAGACATTATACTTGAAACATACACATATGAAATAATTTCATATTGTATAGAAAATGGTTTTGATAAAACACTTGAAATGAATTCTTGAGGAAAATATCCTTTCTTCTTCAAAATCATTTTCTTTTTACAAAATGCCATGAAATTTTAAAAGAAAGGGATTTTGTTGAAAATAGTCATGAAATCTTGTATATTAAGCTTCTTGAAAATAATGAGTTATAAAACCGTAAAAATCTATTCATTCCGTCTAAGATAAAAAAACATTCTCTTCGTACTTTGGTCGGAAAAGTCCAAAAAGTACCTCATATGGTAATCAAAAGAAATATTCCTTCCAAACCTTTTGGTAAAAGTCATGAAAGGGTAAAAATGACTTTAGACATAAAAGGAATAATTCTAAACATTTTATGAAAACATTTTTAGAATACATGGGCATGGATTGTAAACATAACCCCACTAAATACATAAGAATAAAAAATCTCGGATAAAAACAAAATTGGAAAAGTTATCCATTACCTTAGGTCTGATATGATTCGTATGTATCCGAACCTCCTATATATTGATTTAAATAATTACATTTACTTATTATAGAATCATATTTATTGTTATGATATCATATATGGTTCACTTATGACTTTATATTACCCGTAATTTTGTAAATTCCATTTTAAAGCAACGTTTTGGGTAAAATCGTTTTATTTATCGTACGTGTTTGGACTTGTTGTTCTTGATATTATTATTACATATATCATGATTTAATTACTTACAGAATTTAAATCATGATTTATATATCATATATATTTAGTATATATATATATAATAGATAGATAAATGAAATGAAATACACCGTTCATGGAGATGGTAGACCATACGTACGCTTGAACGATGTTTTCTTTTCCATATTGACTTGAATGGAAGTAAGTAGATGACATATATATATATATATCCAGTAGATTTTTCATTTTATTTATTTCATTATTTTTCATTATATATACTTTATAATCATTCTTGGGTGGTTAACATGGAAAATGAATCTCATCGCGTCGTGGAGACGGTAATCCGTACGTACGCACGAGCGATGATATTGTTCCTATAATTATTGAATTGAATTGGAGTGGAGGATATAATATATCATAATCATTAAGATGTTATAATAACTATAAATAGTTGTTATTTACACCATTATACCCATCCAAGTAAGGTGGTGGTGGAAAAACAGATTACACCATAGCGCGGAGACGATATTCCGTATGTACGCACACGTGGTGATTTCGTCTTTCGTAGGATGGATATAAGGTGAAATAGGGTTGTTTAATATTTATAATAACATATTATTATATTAATGATACTTATGTGATTAATTTATTATGAAACAAATAAATAATAAGAAGTTAAAGAAGAAAGAAACATGAAAGAATCGGTAGAAGAGATTACCTCTTCTTCGACGCACCTCCTTTAAACTTCTTCTTAGGGCACTAGAGTTGGACTTTTGAGAAGACCATAACCACTATTATATAACTAGAGAGGTTGAGAAGAGGAATTTTCAGGGGTTTTTGGATCTTTAAGGATCAAAAGGGTGTGTAGAGAAGAGGGAAGGGGTGCCCTTTTTATAAGGGAGGAGAGCGGCACCTTTGGAAAAACTTAAAATATTATTTTATAATAAAGTCATATTCGGTGTATAATAGATCTAAATTGATTTATATCGAAGCGAAAGTGGGTATGGGTCGATATCCTCTCATCTAATAGGTTTTAGACAAGTTGATGTTACTATTTTAACCTTATCATTTCGACTTAACTCTAAGTTAAATAATTTAACTTTTACCGTGTCTTCTTGTTTTCTTATACTATATGATTAATTAACTTAATATAACAAGCCAAACGAACCCCAAGTGGTTAATTATTAATATATATAACGTTTTCTAAGTCATTTTTCCAAAACATAGATTTTTATGAATAAAATAACAATTAATAATATAATATTTGTTTTAAAAACTATTTTTTTTCAATTTTGACACTATTTGGTAATTGATATTTGTGAAACTGATAACAGCATGATTAATTGGAAAAAAAGTTAATTAAATCAATAATAATATGTCATATTAGCCTATAAAATTAGTTTAATTCTTGAAAAGTCTCACATTACATTTATTTGGGTATTTATAATATAAATTATGTTAATATTTCCTTAATAAAGAAATTACTGCATCATCGTTGTGTCATAAATAAATTAACTTATTTAAAGTCTAAAAATTATAAATAAAATAAAATTATGTAGTAAATAGTTTTTTCTTTCTAATGAATATTTATAATCAAATTTATATTATTTATAACACTATATTAAATATGTTTTAGTTATTAAACATTGATTTTAACTATTTTAACTCTTCTTTAAATAAAATAATATTAAATGTCCTAATCTAATCCAAGTGGACCTAAATGGTCATATTTTATTCCTAAGGTTGTTTTTGGTCGAATTAAACTTATCTAATAGAATTATTACATGTGTTAGGATAATAATAATACCATTTTTACACTTAATTACCCTATTTACTTTTAACCGTGGTAAATAAAAGTAAACAGTTACTATTCATAAAAAATTATTTTTATCTTATTGACCCACATTTTACTCCTTGATATTAACCGTGTCTCTCGTAATTTTGAAATTCCATTCACAAAAGTGGTAAAATTAAGTTTTATGTACATTTTCAAACTCTCCTAGGAGGTTGGTAAAAGACGGTGAAAAGTTCAATAAAATTTTTATATATCTAAAATTATTATAAAATGACTCCATTTAATTAATTTGAACTTATATAGGTATTATGTATCAATTTTGACCTAAAATAAATTTAAATAAAATAAATAATTATTTAAATAAAATGTCGGTTTTTAAATAGTAACCCATTGTCTTGACTACTCATCAAAATTTGATAGTTTTCAGAAAAATAAAAAATATTCACCTTAGGCTAATTTCGATATTCTGAATCCAAAAATGAAGTCCATTTTGAATGATAAAATTTATAAAATTTTAAAAAGTGGGTATTACTATTCATAATGGCTAGTTCATAATAATATTATAATAATATCTCGTTTAGTGAAACATGGTATTGCGTACTCCACACGCTATCGAAGAAGGTCTTGATTGCGTGTAATGCAAGCCTAGTCAGGCCTGTGTGTAGTTAAAGCTCCGTTTGGTGTTGTGTATAACATTATCAAAACATATTTCATTTAAACATTAAACAAAATATGTACTTATTGTTGCGTAGAATAATTTCCACAAAACGAATTTGAATTTGTGTGTAACATGAGCCAAGAATAGTGTTGCGTATACTGTAAGCTAATATGGTGTTGCATATAGTACAAGCTAATCCTGGTGTGGTGTATAATAGAAGACATGAATGAAATTAAAAATAATATATCTCATAAAATCTCTAGGTGTTACAAATCCTATGTGGGTCAAACTTCGTTTGGTCAGCAGTAGTCCCTCTTGATAGAATACAATGATCTTGCATTGTGACTAATCATCTGTAATTTTATACATCACTGAAAACCTGGTATGAGATGAGACTCTGTTTGAACTAAGTCTTTTACCTGTGTGGTACATTTATCTTCAAAGTGTTACCTTTGTGATATTCTTCTCTCATGTATGAGACGAGTATATCTTGATAACTTAGGTATATGTATGGGAATATACCTAAGTAGAGTGGATGTCTTTCTTTGTGTTTTTTTCTTTGTGGAACTTTAGGAGACCTACGGGGTATCTGGGTCCCTACTAAGTATTGTTATACTCACCCCTACATGGGATATGCCTAAACCTTGTTGTGTCTTGTGCAGATGATGGGCCGTGTTGATCGGGGTAGAGGGCACCAGAACTGGAGGTTGTTCAGAGGTTGACGTTAGACGAGACGATCTAGAGAGACGACTGTTTGAGAGTTGTACCTGCCATTTAGGTAGGATCCTTGGCAGGTGTTCACATGGGATATTTTTCAGTTTTACTTATACATTCTAGTAGGTCTTGTATTCTGGCCCCTTTACATGCTTTAGACACTCTATTTACTATAGAGTTTACTTTGTGCTCATATATTTCTATGTGCTTGGTTGTGTGGGTTTAAACGTTATTAAGGCAATGCCTTCCAAGTTTTAGGGATATTCCTTTCCAGTGCTAGTCACCATCCCCTGGCATATGGAAGGTGGGCATGGGGTAGTCACTGCACATGCCCCAGGGGATGGGTCATGATAATAAATATAATAAATATGTTATCATCCGTAGAGATCATAAATTCAATAGATTGAAGGAAGAATATACATGAAGGAAAAGAAAGCCTAGTCTGAGGATTCAGTAATTTAAGAATATCCAGATAATTCAAGATATGGTGTGAATGGGTTTCAAGACCAAAAATATTATTTCATGAACCTATTGAAGTTATGGAATTACTATATGAGTATAAAAAATCTAGTACACTCATGGAGTACAATCAATTTCATGTGTTTCTAGAGAAACTATAATAAAAGAAATATATTTCTTTTCTGGATGAATAACATTTAGATGAAGGGTCTTTAGACTACATTTTCTACCTAGTTATTGAGGATACTTATGGAGGGGGTGTCTAACAAGCCTATAATAAAGAGAAGAGAATATGGATGGGGTGTATAACTATGATCAATTGGAGTGTTGACTATTTTGGTTTATAAATATTTTTTTCTTATTCATTGTAATCACATTCTTATATAGTGTAGAATCCATGTTTGTTGGATTAACCAGCATGGAAATGAGTATGTATTTTACCAAACATTGTAGATATTTGGTTCTATTATCCAATTTAATATTTCTACACATGGAGAGATATTTTAAGATATAATTTCGTGTTTCAAGAAACTTTAAAAGTTTAATAGGATAAATTAAAAATAAAAAAATTCAAAAATTAAACAATTATTTAACCCCCCCAGTGTTCAATCCGTCCTAGGGTACTACAATTTTTATCAAATCCCAGGTACCTCTAAGGAACCAAATGTTTTCTTGAATTGTTTTTCAATCCATTATGATGAGATGATTTCAGGAAGTGTTTCTGTTACACCATGTGGAGAGATAATATTTTAATCCTAAGGATAAATATATTTTGAGTTCTTCTGAAACTCGCAAGGAATCGGAAGAGAAGAGTGTAGATGAAGTAAAATAATAATCCAAAAGTTAATGGATAAATACCATTTAATAATGGTAATTATATTTTTACAGGTAGTAATTATTATTATTATTATTATTATTATAATGAACTGCTAAAATGATAATGAATCACATGGTGATATTCATTTTGGATTAAAATAACATCTGAAGAATATTCCTAAACAAGTCATTATGTTTATTTTTGGAACGATCAAGGGACTCCTTTTTGATAATGCACAACTGGAAAAATAAGTTGAATAATTATAGGACACACCATGTAAGAATAATATAAAGTGCCTCACTCTCATAGACCTTGTGTAAGTTAGGTAACAATCCATTTTTCATACTAAATAATAATTTCAAATGTATTACTATAAGAACATATTATTTGAGATTATTTTTAAATAAGACTTTCATGGACTTGAAAATTTTCACAATGTCTCTATGTATGTTTATAATTATCAACTAGAAATCAAATTCATGAGGATCAAGGAGCTTTAATCATTGTTATATGATAAGATTGTATTGAATCAAGTTGGTGTTGAGAAAATGAGGAATGACTATGAAGGTAAAGTGGAATTTGTTGAAGATAATCAGAATGCCCTCATCATGAGATATATTGAATTGAAAATTAAATTGGAAAATTTGGGAAATACTTATATTGAGACCTCACAATCAAATATGTATGTATCTACATCAAGAAAATTCTCTTTCAAGGATTATACTATTAAATAATATTCTTCACATGTGAAAAAAGATCATTATATAATTTAATTATCCTTCTAAAGACTAAGTAATCCAAGATTTATCATCCATATCTCAATGTAATATTTTTTAAATATATTTATATTAAAAGTTCAGGTTTAAACAAAAACTCTTTAAAAATATGGATGATGAGAAATGGTGAAGAACCTACAACCATGTCAATGGTGGATATAAGAAGATGCATAATTACTGGTTGCCCACATGAATCCTATAAGGTGGTGAAGAAGTCCCACAAATAGAACGATGGAAATATTGGACACCAATCATAAATAAAATAAGATCTTCATTTGCGGTTCAATGTTGGTGCAGTAATAGATTTGGACATTTTTTGTGGATTATTGGTAAAATAGTTTAAATTATAAAGCAAACAAATAAACCTATATAAAGAGGAATAATTCTAGAGATGAAGATACAACATTTACATACTAATAAAAAAATTTCACGTTCAAATTGATTTGAACTTCTTATTTATCTCTATTATTTTTTTCAAAAAAAGTGGTCAGAAAAGGGATACGTGTACATCTCAAAATTTATTAAGAAACTATGGAAAACATGAGAAATGATTTACAGCCTTGGGTAGAAATCTATAAAATGATTAAAAAAAATTTATTCCTAATAAGTTTCATGAGATGAAATCCATGGACTCAATACATAAAAAATATTAGAAACAACTTGGTCCATGAAGTTGAACATGAGTGCTACATCTTGGAATAGAGATATTAATAACGTCACTCGTGTGATTCCATTTGGAAACTCCAAAAAGGCTATAAATATTTCTAAAGATATTCCTGTGATTTTTTCAGTTAATTTGGAGAAATCTAGAAAGTTCTAAGAAGCACCAGAAAAATATCATGATAAAGTAAAAATAAGGATTCAAATTAAAGAAGGATAATTTCATAAAAGTTTTTTTCTAAAAAGAACACTTGTGTATTGATAATGTTAATTATTAGAGATTCAATAAACATTGAAATAATGCAAGAGGATTCTTCACCACATTTCCAGCACAATAAGAAGTCATAAAGAGAAGTAAGCATGCAGTAGAAGATGTATAAGACATTAAGCATAAAGAAATAAGAACCATATCACACAATGAAATGATTGGATTGATATGATCCGTGTCACAAAAATATCAATGTGTAAATTATATGTGGAAGCATGAATTCTGGAGAAGGTGCAGAAACATGGTTGAGAAAATTATCTCAATATTGCATTTCACATTGAGGAACAAGTGACCCCTCCTAATTCCCTTATATATGTGCGCTTTATAAGTAAAAAAATTTAATTGAAGGTGATGTTTGAGTATATGACTTCTACACATCATGATGATATTTTACATCATTGATATTACTATCTTTTATGAAATTGAATTAATGTGTGTAATCCTTGAGTCAGAGCTTTGATGGGATGAAACTATTAGATATTCCTTTTATAGTGAATGTGGTACATTTAAACAACTTTTTAAAATTTGATGTTATGGAATTAAAATCACACTTTCTTCGCTTGTTCATAATTATATTAATCGTATCAATTAATTGAGAGTGCTAGATTGATGGTAAGATAATAAAATGGGGGGGTCTATATCATTTTTACATGGATATTATAATTCATTTTGTTGATGTATGTGAAGGATATATTATTTCATTAATGAATTACATTATTTATAAACCCTATAACATGATTTTAAGATTTTTGATCATGATTTCACATACATGGTATTTATGGATAGATTGTAAAAACATGGTTACATCTATCATGTTTTCTACACCAGGTTAGCCGATGTAGACTTAGAGTTGATTAACTAAAGGCTAATTTCTAAGAGAATTATATTATAAAAAACATCTATATAATGTGATCAAGAAATTTTCATATATGGGAAATTATTATGTTTTAAATAAAAAGGTGATATGATAAGATCCACCACTTACCCATGGAATTTGTTTTCAATAAGGGGGATAAAAATATTGAATTTGTAAATTGTATAAGTACAAAAAACAAATTCAAAGGGTAATTGAAGAACACAATTTCAAGATTGATGAATGCTTTTTTCTTCCTATATCATAATGTCAATATATGTTTAAGGAATATATGAAAAGATAAGGATGCTTGAAGCGGTGATTCCTAGAGAATTGATATGGACTCACTTGATGGAATTTGATGTCATGCTTCAGAGATTATCCATTTCAATTGTGATGATTATTATGATGGTATTTAAAATAATTCAATGAATTTGTTCATGGTTAAGGAGAATTATATACAACAAGTGAAAGTCCGTGAATTTGTTTCCCATGATAAGAAGAGGAATAATTAAAAAAGATGGACCAGAAAAACATATGTATATATAAGTCATGAAGAAGAATAATGTTTTACAATTGTTTAACTGATCTTAAATCTCTAGGACATATGTCAAGAGTGAGACATTGTTTATAACATGGAATATTATTAATCTCCAGGAAAAAAATCATTTTCATTCAAATTTTATTTGAAGGCCTTGTAATATCCTATATTTGGAATGGGGTATTGATGATGGGTTTTTATGTCGAATGATTTTTTACAACATCAGGTTCCATGAGCGATCATCCAAATATCAATGGAATTATACAAATCATATATGTATGGATTTCTGGAAACAGTAAATAAATTTTTTGGAGTTGAGTTTGTGAATGAATATTCCATGTAAATGAGGGTTCATGTTTTTCATATAAAAATATAATAGTTCACTAAACATAAATATAGTGATACCATAGTATTCTATTTGACATTGATTCCTTGTTATATTCATGTGATTGATTATAAACAATTTAGTATATTATTTGAGGTATATTCAGTGAAAAACGAATGTTGGTTGATAGAACACAATTGAGATTCCCATATATAGTAAGATAATAATCATTAAAGTGAAGTTATAGTATGGTATTTTACATATATTCTATGATATATTCATGTTATTTTAATATAAATAATTTTACATACTATTTTAGGTACATTTATTGGAAAATAAAATCATGATGATAAAACACAATTGTGATGCCCATGGACAGCATGATAAACTATAATTATATTATTACATAGTACAAAATTTGACATAGATTCCATGATATATTCCTGAGATATGGATTGGAACAATTTATCATACTATATGTGAAATATATAGTTGAGAAGTGTACTATCTAAGAATTTATTCACTAAAATGATATGGTGGTACGTGAAGGAGGAATGCCCCATAATGGACATGCTTCATGGATAATAAAGCATAGTGAACTAAAATGTAGTATGTGGTGATGGTAATTTGTGGGTTTCCATGTAGTTCGTATATGGATATTTCTTCATTAATTATGATATTATTTTTGGGTGAACTCTTTTCCACGCAGTCGTGCTGATGGTGGATATGTAGATATGAACCTATTAAAACTTCATTGCATGATTAATAAATATTCTTGCTCTAAATGGATTGATAATCTATATTTGTTACCTATAAATGCAAGGATGACTCTCTCACTAAATTTGATGGATAATTTGGAAGAATTTTTTATTTTGATCGGAAGTTATTATTCTTCTCCATTTGGGTTTTATAAAGTAATTTATTCTTTTAGAGAAGGATAAAATTCTACGTGAGGTGTTTTTCTAAGAGATGTGGTACACTAAGTGTATTGATTTTCTAAGTGGTGAAGTGAAATGATATATTCTATGCGGGTGAAGTTATATGAAAACATCAAAAATAATTCAAAGCATATTCAAGAATCAGTTCCCTTGGAATAAAAAGAAGGCAACCAACATTATGAAAATTATCATAAAATTTATGCTATGATCATTTCATGATCATAGGAAACTTTTTTAAAACTATTTGAATAGTATAATGTTAATAGAAAAGTGAAGTGTTATATGATGCAAACATCCATTCACTATGCATCAAGAAATTAGACCCAAAGTATCTGACATATCATATATGCTATGTTGCGATCATTTTCTGACCATAATAAAAATTTAGAAAACTGTTTGAAGAATGTATAGTGAAAGGAAAAGTTGAGTGTTGTGTGATGAAATAATTAGTTTGATATGAATCAAATAAGTGGACCATTAGTACGCTATATATAATACATGCTACACTATGATCATTTCATGATGATTGAAAATATTTTGAATATTTTTTGAACAATATAATGTGAATTGAAAACAGATGTGAAATATGATTTGAGCATTAGCACACTAAGCATCAAAGAATTGTACCAGCAATACGCTACATATCATACAGGATATTCTATTGTCATTTCATGATCATTGGAAAAGTTTAGCATATTTTTTGATGAATATATAGTGAATAGAAAAATTATGTGTAATATGATCTAGGCATCAGAAAACTAAGCATCATAGAATTGGACCAACATTGTGTGACATATCATACATGCTATGTTATGATCATTTCATGTATGTCAGGTTAAATTAGAATATAGTTTTTTTTTTAAGTGAATAAAAATGGTATTTTAATGAATTACACATGTTTTTATGAGGTATTTTTGTTGAGATTTAGAAAAATAGTTTATTATGATTTTTTCAAGTATATATCATTCATAAAATTATATTGAATAAATTTTGTGCACCACTTGCACACACTATCTGTGGTCTGAAATTCGCCACAAGAAGGAAAGAATAATTTCCCAAGAAGAAATATGAAAAATAACTATTCATCAATAAATATTAGAAGTTGATGAAAATGAATCCAGAATATACTTGTAGGAGAAGGTAGTCAGGTATGATAATTCAATAATCTAAGAAAATCTAAATGATTCAAGATCTGGTGTGAATGTATTTCTAGCCAACAATATTATTTCAATAAGTTATTGAAGATCATGAATTACTACATGATGATAATTAATCTATTACACTCATGGAGGATGATCTATTTAATGTGTTGTTGGAGAAACAAGAAGCAAACAATGATCCTTCTATTTTTGGATCAAGAACATTGATAAAAAGTATCTTGGGGATGGGGTGTCTAACCAGTGTTTGAAGAGACTCGGAGTTGAGGTATCATACCAATATTGAATATGGATAATAGAATATGGTTGAAGTGTCTAACTAAACAATGAATAATTTTTCTTAATAGGATATAGAATCAGGATCAATTGGAGAATTGACTACTGGGGTGTATAAAAAGTTGTTTCTTTATTAATTCTAATCACCTTTTTCTATTTTGGAGAATCCATGTTGGGGGATTATAAAACATTGAAAGGAGTAGGTATTCATACTGAATCATGTAAATATTTTTTTTATTCTCTTTACAGTAATTTATATATATTATATATGAAGTGATATTGTGAGATATCACTAATTGGACTGAGAACATTTATAATATTCAGAGGTTCAGTTAAAAAGAAAAAATTGAAAAAGTAAAAAACTGATTCACTCCCCCCCACAATATTTTCAATATGTCCTAGGGAACTATAGATTATATGACTACTTTTTACCCGAGACACAGAGCGAAGATAGAGATAGTGAGTTCAGGTATCTGGAGGGGGCACGATAATAGTTATAAAATATTTAACGCAATTTAAAGAGATATAGTGTTTTTCACTGATGTAACTTATTGATGATGCATTGAGGGAAATATGCTTCAAGGAAAGTATAAAAAATTTTCTTCATTCTCAAGTCAATGTTTTCATATTGACTTCTATTTCTGGTAAGTGAGTCATGAACTTATTACATAGCATAACTTGATAGAGGTTGGGGGCGCATAGTAGAGTAGTATAGTCTCTCGGACCTATGTTTTAGATTCCAGTGGCTTGAAATGACTATTTGAGGATTCATGTGAGATGAGCACTAGGGATACCACCATTATTTGAAGTGCTATTTTATTTTATCATTTTGGAAGATAGGGAAACAGAAAGAATCACTATGATCGGGACCCAGTGGAGTGTTAATCATATGGAAGGATGGTCCATGTGCAACATTTCTATAGGACCTTCCATCTTGTAGTTACTGTAATAAGGTCAGACTCAACTATGAGTTTAGGATAAGGTTTCACAGCTCCGCATTAGGTTGGCATCTAGAGAATTACGGAATTTTTGGCAAAGGTGGTGGTTGTTTTGGTTGAAAACGTCACGCACCTGTTACAACTAGAATCTATAGTGGGATTGCTCCGGGTAGTGGGGTTATATCAAAGGGTTTTGGTTTAGGGTAAATATATTCTACAGATCCCACCCCTATGGAGTAGGGTTTTGGAGTATCTAGAGTGATAGGAACGATCATAGTATCCTATACTCTTGTATGTGTACTTTTTGACATAGGTATGTTGTATTGTTCTATATTCATACTTGTGTTGGAATTCCATAGGCTTATCATTTAGTTTTCCAATCGCATTATTATGTTTAATACTCCATTTGGGATTAGGATAGAGGATGTACATCAGTGCAGGGATTTCCCCCCTGATATTGGTGGGTGTCACTTCATATGGGGTCTTTTCATCCTCAAAATTACTAAGTTGTATGTCATAAATTGTTTGGACTAGCTAGTTGCTTATCGAGCATCCATTTATTTTTATCACCATAGACTGAAATTCACATCACCAATGGGTTCAATGTTTATTCCCAAGGCTGAATGGGATGTAAAATAAATATTAGCTGGACCAAAGCATCGTGGGATGGGAGGGAGGATAGCCCAGATCTCTGGCGTTTATTTAGATGATGAGGATTGTGTTAGGTGGAATTTCCCCAAGTGGTTTATAATTTTTTGTATTCTTTCTCTGAAGAATTTTCTGGTTTACCTACTAAGATAGAGGTTGAGTTCTCCGGCAATCTAGTTCTAAGAGAAGTACAAATATCCATTCCTCTTTACTGGATGGCTACTATGGACTTATATGAGCTCAATATGTAGCTAGAGGACTTGGGAGAAAAGGGTTTTATTCACACTAGTATTTCTATATGAGGTTCACTAGTACTTTTGGATAAAAAATGGGGATAATACCCTTAGGATATTCATGGATTACCAAAATATTGAACCAACTGATGGTCAAAACTGATAACCCTTTCCACATATAGATTACCTTTTTTATAAACAT
Organism: Viscum album; assembly: GCA_963277665.1. Classification (NCBI taxonomy): domain Eukaryota; kingdom Viridiplantae; phylum Streptophyta; class Magnoliopsida; order Santalales; family Viscaceae; genus Viscum; species Viscum album. Next base: position 829,245,225 of record OY728162.1, read on the forward strand.
TGATGACATCAGGTGTTCTCAAAAATTGATTTTAGATCAGGATATCACCAAGTATGTGTTCAACCAAAATATATATATCTTATAGATTTTTATAGTAGGTATGGTTTGTATGTATATCTAGTTATATCATTTGTCCTCATGAACATGAAAATGATTTTCACAGAGCTAATGAACCTATTTTGTCATATTTATCAATATTCTTTTATGGTGGTTTTCATGGATGATATCATGGTGTATTCTCACAATCAAAATGACCATAAAAATCATATTATAATCATTTTGGAGGAATCGATAAAGAATCAGTTATATGCTATTATTACTAAGTGACACTTATAGAAGGATAATATTCACAACCGAATTTATATTATCTAAAATGTAGTAGTATCTATTGACCTAGAAATAGTGAGAGTTATAGTTTCTTGGGAGAAGCCCAAGAATGCATTTTACATACATAGATTCTTGGGTTTAGTGGGATATTATAATAATTTCATATAATACTCCCTAGAAATACTGTTACTATTTTTATGCATGAATATGAAGGGTGAGAAGTTTGTATGGATAGATACATGTGAGATAGACTTTCAAGAACTGAAAGGGAGAGTAACCTCAGCATCGGTCCTGATTCTTCCATATCAGGGCAGAAGCTATAATCTGTATTGTGACTCATCATGTATCAGGATTGAAGTATTTTGATTCAGGGAGAGAGAGTCAGGATGTATGGGTCTTGGTAGTTGATGACACATGATATGAATTAATTGACTCATGATCTTGAGTTAGCTACATTTGTACATGGATTGCACTGTTAGAGAAATTCTTTACTGGGATATCATTTTGTGGTGTAACTAGACCACAAAACCAACAAGTACATATTTTTGTAGTGTGATATGAATTTGAGTTAGTGAAGGTTGGGAGAGTACCTATATTCTTTTAACTTCGAGATAGACTACACACTTGAAAAAGGCAATGTGGGGGTCGATGCATTGAGAAGGATGAATCATATATAGGTGGTATAGTAGGTCAATACCGAGTAGATTCTTGGGGATTTGATCTCTGAGATTCACTTGTAAAATCAGTATACTCTAGGTTGAATTTTCACCCATCCATAGTTGTGACCCCTACCCAACAAAATGGAGTAATAATGAGAAATATTAGATTCACTGGGCCTACTTCTATGAGAGAGTGTGGAAGGAGATGACATGGCTTGTGGTTATATTGTAGTTGAGGATGATATACTGCATATACATGGATTCATATTGGTTATCGTAGAAATACGTGAGGATTTGATGCAGGAGTTCCATGACTCAGTTTGGGAAGTTTATCATGGTGTTACTAAGATGTATTGTGACTTACATCTCCATTATTGGTGGTAGGGGATGAAACATGAGGTAGCTAGTTTTTTTTATGTGGTGTTCCCCCAATCAACAGGTGAGTGAAGAACATCAGTGACCATCCATAATATTACTATAGTTTCATATTCCTAATTAGATATGGGATGATGTCATGATGGATTTCATCACCGGTTTGACAAGGTTTCCTTGAGGTAGCGATGTTCTATGGGTTTTTATTGATAGGATCACAAAGGTTTAACATTTACTTCCGATCATGGAGCCCTTTAGTGTAGCTGATATTGGTTGGTTGTATATCTGTGATATAGTAAATCTTCATGGGATCCCTTGTACTATCATTTTAGATAGGGGTTCCTTGTTTATGTATCACTTATATCAGAGTTTACAGCAGTTTTTGGGTACATATGTGCTTTGGAGCACAGTATACCACCCTCAAACTGATGGCCAGTTAGAGCGTATGATATAGGTTCTTGAAGACATGATTTGACCATGAATATTTGAGTTTGTAGGATATTTGGAGATTCATATTACTATAGATCAGTTCTCCTACAACAGTAGATATTATTTGTCTATAATGATGGAACGTTATGAGGATTTGTATAGAAGGCCATATTGATCGCCCATATTCTAGTTAGATGTATGCCAGAATGATTTACTAGGACGACATCTCGTAAAAGGGACTTCTAAGAAAGTATAGTTGATCAAGAAATGGATTGCAACTACAAAGTCCAGACAGAAATCTTATGTTGATCACCATCAATGACCTATTGACGTTGAGGTCCAGGATTGGGTATTTTTATATATCTCACAAAGGATGGGAAATAGATGTATTAAGTGATAGGGTAATCTTTCACAAAGATATGGTGGGTCGTTCTTGATTCTAGAGAGATTTGAGATGGTAGCATGTCGGTTTTAGTTACCTAAAGTGTACCAGAACATGAAAAATTTCTTTCATATATCTCAGTTATTACATTATCACATAGACTCATATCATGTTCTACAACCTAAGGAGGTGGAGTTATAGGTAGATTCATCCTTTTTGGATTATTTGATTCATATCATTTATAGGAGAATGTAGGTTCTGTAAGACTCATTAGATCCCCTAGTATGGGTGATATGGAAGTATTATCATTTTCAATATCAGACTTGGAAGATATAGTCTAACATACTTGCTTAGTGGCTGGAGTTATTCTCAGGCAATTCATGACCACCCATGAAAGATAAATCCAAGGAAAATTTCTTTAAGTGGGACGTTTATAAGATATCATGTTTTCCTATATGGTATAAACCTTTTTATCTATTTAAATTCTTATTTACATCCTAATGTGAAGAAAATTTGGTGTCATGGGATTTTCGATGGTGTCTAGGTCTTGTTCATAGCCCGAAACCCAACTTTTGGAGAAATATTTATGGGTTACATAGTTAAGAGTAACAGTGTGACCCAATCCATAAGATTTGGTGAAACCATGAGATGCTGAAAAAAGGACTTCAGAAGCCCATACAGTTTGAGTGAACCATATGGATGGAGGATAACGCTATTCAGATGGCCATTGTAATTTCTGACAGACGGTTGAGACACAGTTTCAACATGGTTTAACTAACTATGTACTCTAATCACACAAAGTTCCCCTCCGTACATTGAATGGAACACAATTGGTGTATAGTTTAGAAATAGTGTATCCCAATCATGCAGTAAATATTTTTTAGACAAAATTAACTTTTTATCATTAAATACCGCAAACACATAAAACCAAATTTCTATTTCTCAATAGAGTGGATAAAAATAATTTGAGATCTCCCCCTTGATCTAATTTGGTAGCTTTTTTTATTGTTATTGCATACAAAATTGGAATCTAGTGTCATTAGTCTTGTTGGATTCACGACAATGGTATCTCATTTATGTCTATTAATTTCTTCGTTTGTCTTGATATCATCTGTTTTATTTATGTTCAAGCTAATATGACCTATTTTTATAGCTTTTATTTGATCTTCATTTTTTTATAATCTGAGCCTAATCAAAAGATTATATTATATGAGCACTATATTACGGACCTACGGTAGGTGTTCTTTAGCATTAAAATGGGTTTTGGTGATTTATAGGCCTATTTTCTATTATTCTACATGCCAAACATTCTAGTTTCACCATAATAATTAATTGAATTATTAAAATGAACATTTTGGGACATGTTAGGGATTCTCTTTAGTTCCTTGAGTTTAGTTTGGGGTTTTCACCCCAACCTTGTACACAAATGGGGTGTGCCTTGTGATTTCCTTTGTATTTTCCTATTGTTAAACTACCTATAGGGTGAGTTGTTGACCATTCCTAGTCAGTGGAAACCCTGTTATATTTGACCTGAATTAAATTGATTAGTTTGGAAATGTTTTTCCTCCTTCACCAAGTTATACATGATGAGATTTATTTAACTTTTAAAATGTGAATTGTTATATGAGTAGGTAAACTCATTGAATGTATTTGAATTGGAATTTTTTTATGGGTTGGAAGGAATCAAACAATGTGACGTTATGTAATTATAATATAATTTAATGATGGATGTTTCTATTGGATTCCATGGGTCTGATACAGCATGGGTTGTGATATTGCTAATAGATGCCTCAGATGATATTTCTCCTTGCGTTTTGATTTTGTGTGATTCAGTAGGCATTTCAACCATTAGGATTCAATTATCTTGGTCTCATGGTGGCCATGGTATGTTGAAATGTTCCTTGGACTCAAATACAAGCCTAATGGTGTTTCGATTGAGATGATCTTAGTACCCAATGAAGAAGCTGTGGTGCACTATACCTTGGATCCATCCCTATAGGGTCTAACACTTGTGTTATACAACTCATTTGTGGTAATTGTGGTATTATTGATTATACATCATGTTCGTGTTTGATATAATATATAGGTTATGTGGCATGGTTGTGGTTTGTATGAGATACTAGATATACGACTTGTTTATGGAGTTTATTTCTGTTCTTCCTTATAGCTGCCTTGTTTGAAGATCTTTACCATTGTTTTGTAGGAATCCTTGCTAGGCTTGACAGTATCACCATACTATTATTGCTTTTTCCATTGAAATTTTACTTTTGTTAGTATCATATATTTAATATACCTTTCACACATCTTAGATTGTATTATACATATTGGATTGTTATAGACACTGTTGGTGGTGGCCTACTAGTATTTTATATCACTCTCTGTATCGGGCCACCATTGGGAACCCTGGTATACTATATGAATATAGGTTGGGATTGGTAAAAACACCCAAAGTTTTATTATTTACATTGTTCAATGCCTAGGATTACTGGATCACATGACCAAACTATGGCTTATGATGTTATTAGGATATTGTTTTTTTTTGTTTTTTCTATTTTGATACATGTATTATATTGACGACTATATATCTATTTTAGATTTTTTGTAGGGACAAGACATGATATATCATTTTGTTATATGAAATTTCTTTTTTAATTTTTTAATATATATCTCTTTAGAGGTTATCATTTATTTAGTTATTAATGTACTTACGCTAAGGTGGGTTTCATGTATTGCGGTCGTAGTGTATATTCATGCAACTTATTCATTGTTATATTGCTTCCTCTATTGACCTATATGATTTCTACCATTGTGTTATACTATAGTAAGGGGTATATTCTCCACTCTTACATCCCCTTATCACTCGCTTTTTATCAGTATCCTCTGGTGTTTGGGGAGATGTGCTTGATTCCATGTCGCTAACATGTCTCGAAGCACTGTTCAGTGGCATCAAGGTCTGGAATGTCACACTAAATTCAATTAAAACTGTAAAAACTCACTATAATCAATGGAATGACCTTTCCACTAAATTTTAAATAATTTGAACAATCACTTGACAATAGAAATTTTAACTATAATCTTGAATAGATTATAATAAAAATCATTTGAGAAGGACAAATATCTTCTTTATTAAAAAATTAAAATCTCTAGTCTAATAAATGAAATATGTAGTTAAATGCTTGGACTCATAAAGTTTTTTCCCATTGATATTTACTACAATAGTCCCCTAAGAGTATAAATGAGCATGCCTAAATCAACTCACATATTATTCCTCCTCCCATTTCTATAGTAACTCTATGAGAATCCTCCATCTAGTACCAGATTATCATTAACCACACCATCACCTCTAAAATTATGATATCATCTTTTCTAATTCAATTTTCAATTCTTTTTTCTGAAAAAATAATGGGAAACTTGTTTTAAATGATTTAAATATTAAATCAATCATATTGATCCTCCAAGAGAGTACAAAAAAAGAAGCATGATCTCTTCTATGTTGTAGTTGTATAAATTTAATTAATCACGTGGGTGAAATATTAATTCCATGCACACCAATGTTTTATTTTCTCTATAAATTATCCTATGATCATAAAATCAGCATCTCTTATTTGAATGAATCGATGTTGATTGGAATAAATTGTGAAGTGTGGAGATTTAATGGAGACATCATCTTTTCTCCATACCCTTAAGTAGTGAATGATCCGTTAGTATTCCCTTTTCTTCCATGACCTTAACACAATGACCATTTTGAGCTAAATACCTCATAATGATTCACAATGTATTGAATTGTGAGACTTAATATGCATAATATGATTTATATTTCATATGAATTTATAATTCATAAAAATGAAAATCTTAAATGATCAAGAAAAAGTTCATATTAGACACAAAAATATCATACAAGCTCTAAAAATGTCACAGTGGATCATATTATTTTTGTAATGGAAAATATCCTACAAGATCTATAAAATATCAAATAAGACCAGAATTCTCCCATGTGGTCACCAAGATTAAAACTGTAAGTGACAAATATCCTAGGGATTTAAAATTAGTTAATGTAATTGTCATAATTTTTCTAAAACATTATCTTATGTGGGTATAAAAAGTCATACGAGATCAGAATTTTATTCTAAAAATAGATTTTGGTAAAGTAAATTATCATACAAGGGGTAAATTATCCTACAGGGGAGGGGGTAAATTTACCTTTATAGAAGACTAAATTATCCTTTAAAGCAGGATATCTAAATGTAAAACATCATATAAAATATTATCTTATGAAGTAGAGAAAATTATCCTACCTGATAGATTGTATTATGAGATAGATTATATTATGGGACAAACATAACCAAAAAAATTTCATTTTCAGTTCAACAATAGGACATAATAAGTAATTTACTACGTTAACACAAAAATATGGCTTTTGAAAAATAATATCATAAATGACTAAAACACATAAAATCATTGAATTAATCAATTTTCATAAAAAGTCAGAAACTATAATTGGAAACAAAAAATTGATGTGATTTTACATGAATGGTGTTTGGATTATATCATTTAACTAGAAATGATAGATCTTGAATATATTAGATTTATTGAGAAGGTTAACAAATTTTGTTCATTACAATAAATATACATATAATCTATGTTTTATTTGTAAAATTTGGAATGTGATATTAAAAAATAACTAAAATCAATACTTGAAAATGAACATATCATCCCTAAAAACAATTGTGAGTGGTACAACCACTTGAACATAGTACTAATATATAAGAGTAAATTTTATTTGTAGGATTCGACACTACCTAATGATCCACCTCAAGAAGCTAGTGAGTGTGAAAATGATTACTATTGAAGAAACTTGGATGATGAATTCAGTGTTTACATCATTATGTTATCATAAAAGATATACCAATAATGGTTTTTCCATTTCGAAGATAAATATATTTAGTGTTTTAAAAGATTTTTTATTAGATAAACTTTTTAAGCCTAATTTCATTATTAATGTTATAGTTCCAAAAGGATTATAGAAATAGATTACATAGATGAAACTAAACTATTTCAATTAGAAGATAGGGGTAAATTATCATTGTTACTAACAATTTGAAATTGTAAATAGTATAAATCCACATATGTAATTGATAATTCATACATGATATTCCAATAAAATATTTATGTATTATAGAAGTCAAATAAAGATTTATATTGGTAGGAAGATAAAAGAGGCTTATGTTAGGGTGAGTTTTAGAATATCTTAACCATGAATTAATCAATAATTAATTATATAGTATATATTTTTTGTAAACTGACATTAACATATACACATACGATTTATAGTGTTATTAAAAGGATGAATTACACATTTCTCGTCATGGAGAGATTAATTAGGAGTCCTAAAATATTATTATTATCCTTTAATGATATTATTTACAAATAATAGCATTTAAAACTAACCATATACCAAATAAAATGATATATTAGAGATCATTGGAGTTATAATATGAAAGAAAGAAATCATGTCACGGTTTTTTGTTTTACGATGTGAATCATATATGAAGCATAATTCTGTAAAAAATGTGCATGAGGAATAAAAATTGTGTTATTGTGAATTTTCAAAATGTTACTAAGGATATTATATAAATACCTAAGATAAAAAAATCATATGAAAGACCATTTTTATATGAGAAAGGGAACATCTATAATTTTTGATAGTGTGAGAAATAATGAATATGTTAATGTCAATTCTTAAGATTCATATGATTTTTGATATAGTAATAAGTTACATAATAGTTCATGGGAAATAATTTTCATGAGACACAATGTTTATAAGAAAGTTATAACCAATGATAAATGGTTTATAATTACTATGTTAGGTGATATTGTATTTATTGTCAATAATGAATCCTTATCCTTCAAGGAAGCAGTAAATAAAAAAAAATATTGAAAATGGAAAGGAGATATTAATTAATAAATTTATTTATTGTATGAATATAAAGATAATATTTTGGTATAAGATATTACTTTTGTGAATCCCACTAAGTCCAAATGGGTTTTCAAGAATTTTCTCGACAAGGATGGTAAATAAAATACCTATAAATAACTATTGGTTTATAAAGGTTTTATGATAAGTCAAGATGATGGATCTAGTGAAACATTTTCATCTTTAGATATATTATAATTTATTTAAATTAAAATTATTATAGAACTGTACCATGATAATTTTTGACACCCTTTAAGTCATAGGTATGCAATATTTTGGGGGTCTTTTATCTCAATTTTGGTTTTACATTTTTTCAAGATTTAGGGGTTTAGATTTTGGATTATAGAGGAAAAACTATAGGTGTGTGATTTTTATATTTTTAGTTTCAACTAGGTTGTAACTATGTGATATTGATTATTTTGTTCGAGTTTATTTTTTCACGGTTTGAGAATAGTTTGTCAATTTGTGAAATATTTCTTGGAAAAGCATATGATACGTTAGGTTTGGCTCTAGAGTTTTTTTCACAACCTACTCATGAAATTTCTAACCATGTTGTTATTTTTAGGTGATAATTCACTTAATATATCAAGGAAAAATAGAGACCACATGATTAGCATGAAAGTTTTATAACCATGTATCCAAACCATTTGATATATATGAATTTCATAAAAATGGAAAATCACCCCATACCCTTGGTGATTTTTGACCCAATATTCACCCAAATATCTCCTTAGCATGACCCAACCTTTACCTAACACTATAGAAGGTTCTCTCTTTGGTATCTTAGTGGTTTTCCATCAATTTCGGTGTATCAATTTAAGGTATCTGTAAATCTCTTCTTCGTTCCTCCTCTATTCCAAGGATTTACTCTCAAACTCTCATTTCCATCATTTGTTGGAACCCAAATAGGTTGTAATGGGAAAATATAAGGTTTAATGTGTGGAATTGATTATTTTTATTATGAATATATAATTTTGAGGACTAGATGTATTCATTTATGATCAATATTTTCAATGTAAATTAGGTTTCATCTATTGCTGTTGTAGGTGTCTTTATATAATAGTTATTTTTTAAGGAATAATTTATCAATATTTTGTTTTCCATTAGTTCTAATAGTGTAAATGGTTTTTGTTATATATATTAGGGTTTATATATGAAATTAATAATATTTTTCATAGAAAATGGTTTAAAATTGGGTTTTCATTAAAAATAGTTTTATACGCTTAATTTTTTTATGAAACGTCTCATTGATCATTTGGATTAAAAAATGGGTTCTCCATTGTGGAATTGGTAATGATTTTCTTATTGAAATATTTTATTAAATTGTGGGATTGATTTACATGAATGTATTATGAAAACATATCTCATGGGAATATTATGTACATTAGGTTATGGAAATATGAAAACCTTTGTGAGTGTGGAACAACTAAGGGTTATGGGTGTGATACTAATAGACATTGGTAGATTTCAATATCATTAATATTCAAATTATATTTGATTAGTGTTTATTTTGTTTCCTAGATATGTATTCACATAGGGTAGAGCCGAATTGTGTATGGCTTTATTTATTATTGTGATGTTTTATTCTTTGATTCCTCAAATGTTCACAATTTGAGGTATGGAAACTCTTCATTACGTCGCTTTATGTAATCATTCATAATTATTTCCATTTTCTTATAGATATGAATATAGATTGTTTTAAAGTAAAATCAATGTATTTTTTATGAGAAATGTTTTCAAATGAATTATTTATAAATTTTTTCAAATAAAGAACTAATGCTTAAATAGAAATGGACATTTTATAAATTCATAGTGGTATACTATTAGAAATTATCATCACACCATGTATATTCCATTTGTAATATACATACTTAGATTTATAGGATCCATGTAAAGGCATGGTTTTCATGTATATAGATGAATTCTCTTAGTTTATGTCACTTCATGGTGATTTTGTAAATTCGTGAGGGATGGTAACACGGGTTCTTGGTTTTAGGCATGGACTCAAGTAGTTTTTGGGATTATCCTTCTTCCTTTTTTCTGTTTTGTCTCATGATTTTGAACCTCTTATTCAATTATATATAATGGTTCTATATCATTATATTATTATATATGATACATATGAAATTGTTATTTAATGTTTTAACCATTCAAATGGTTTTATGTGTTGATACCTACATGATTTTCACTCCTACATGAAGATCAAAAACACTCTTTCGAGCTACTATGCTTTCTTAGGTGACATGTCAAGTTGACCTAGGTTGGTTTGTTACAAAATTTCATCAATTTAAGGTTTATTTGGTGGTTTATTGTATACTATAGTTACGACCATCTAGACTCAAGTGGTAGGTGTAGAAGTGTTCCTCATCATCTCAATTTAATATCTAACCTTCAGTTACCATGAGTGGTCAAGGATATTATCATCACGATTCTAAGCTTGATTTTTTTTATTTAAATGAACCTTATCAATTTTCATTATTTATTTTTACTATTATCTTAAATCCTTTTTAAGGGATTTAATATTGATTTATGAAGTTTATATTTTAATTTAGAGATGTTTTCTAATGATAATAAGGTGTTACCTCTTGTGTTTAATATATAAATACTCCAGAAGGTTCTCTTTGATTCTAAGGGAACGACCTATTGGAAAAATCCCATACCAAACCCCTTTATTTAACACTTATTTATTTAAAAATGTTATCCAGGCTATTCAATCACTAGGTCCATATGGTTGTGGAACCCCTAGAATGGATGATAAATTATCTATTGGATTTTATAAATAAAATTTCACCAAGATTTTTTGGTGACCGTAAAACCAAAGAACATGAGGAATACATTAAGATAATATAATAGATTTTATAATATTTGGTTGTTCTAGAAGAATATATGTTGGCAATTTCCACTTATAATCTTGAATATTATTGATTGAAATGGTTTGATTCCATAGTGATATCTAAATTACACAATGAATTCACATAGACAACTTTCAAGAAGTCCTTCACTAAGAAGTTATATCCAATGACCTAACATGTGGAAAAGGATTGAGGGGGTTTCACCTTGGATTGGGGAGACGATTTAGTGCTGGAGTATGATACTTGTTTCACCATGTTATTTCATCTATCTCCAAAACTTGTAACTAATGACTACCTCAAGGATAGATGGTTTCATATGGGTCTGATGCTAGAGATTTGAATTATGCTTATAAAAATGTGTCTAATGACCATTACCGATGTAGTTGATAATGCGGTAATAGCTGACATCGACGTAGTATAGAAAATAAGTCTTAGTGAATCATATATTATTATAGGGGGTAGTCAGGGTGTGTCACTTATCTTGAAAAGGAATCATAGTAATGGTTCTTTATTTTTATTAGGATATATTGAAGAGGTTTCTTCAAAAAAAATACTATGTTTTTCTTCCATTGTGGATGACCTAGCCATTCCTAAGCCTAATTTTATAGAAACACCCAATATCATCAATAATTGTGGAAAATATGGTCACCATAAATATTATTTAGAAGAGTTTATTATAGAATTAGAGTATGATACACCTTACAAAAAGATCATACGATCAGTTAGATACTATGAAAAGGTGGTGGATCTCATTATAATGTTAAGGGGTATAATTTTCCAATGAAGAAATATTAGATAGGGGATCAGTTTGTATGCCTTTATATAGTATAGTGTGCACTAGAGGAATCTAAGGTGGGTCTGACTACAATGAGATGTACAATGTTTATTACTTCCCCAATAGTCAATGATCTATTTAATACCATTGAATCTCATTATTTTATGTCACCATATTTTTTCAATGTGTTGGGATTATGCACAGAGATTATTGTCACGACCCGTCCTCGGGGCCCGTGTCGTGACTACCCCAAGCCCGCCTTCCATAGGCCAGGGGCTGGCGACTAGCACCAAGGCGAAAATCCCGGTAAAAAGGGAAGGCATTGCCTTTGTAAAGTAAACAAGCACCATAGAGTAAGCAAGCGGAAAAGTAAACACTAAGTAAAAACAGAGTACAAATGAAGTGCGGAAAAGTAAATGGGCCAGTATACAAACCCAACTGAAAGTAAAGCACAACTCGAAAGGGAAAACAGCAACTGTAAAGTAAAAGCCGCTACACCGAGCTGTCCACTGGAAATCCCACCTGAAGGGTGGGTACAGATAGCTCCAATGCTCCTCGGGTCCCGTCGTCCGCTCCGAGAACGTCCCGCCCAGTGGTCCACCTCCAGGTACCGTCCTGCTCTGCAAGCCTCAGCCACGATCAACGCTATCCGTCGTCTGCAACCAACACAACGTAGTGCGGGCATAGCCCGTGCAGGGGTGAGTATAACGATACTCAGTAGGGACCCCGAGACCCTCAAGGTATCACTAAAACCAACAAAGATAACCACAAGAATATCTCAACAGATAACCTCTACTTAGATATATGCCCATACATATACCTAAGTTATTAAGTAACCCATCTCAATCATGAGGCAAACACAAGGTCAAAAGTCTCAGCTCAAACCAGGATTTTCATCATCGAAACCGTAACTGCTGAAGAGCTCCGTCTCTGGAGTGTACAGTGGTCCTGTCACAACTCCGAGGTACTTCCCACTAACTTAAGACTGTTGTAGTACTCCACCTATCGAGTAATGCGGGCCAGCCGCTACCACCAAGCGCTCCCATGTGCCGCTACAACCAAGCGCACCTCTGACGTGGGTCTGCCGCTACAACCAAGCGCTCCCATGTGCCGCTACAACCAAGCGCACCTCTGTCGTGGGTCTGCCACTACAACCAAGCGCTCCCATGTGCCGCTACAACCAAGCGCACATGTGTTGTGGGTCTGCCGCTACAACCAAGCGCTCCCATGTGCCGCTACAACCAAGGGCACCTCTGTCGTGGGTCTGCCGCTACAACCAAGCGCTCCCATGTGCCGCTACAACCAAGCGCACCTCTGTCGTGGGTCTGCCGCTACAACCAAGCGCTCCCATGTGCCGCTACAACCAAGCGCACCTCTGTCGTGGGTCTGCCGCTACAACCAAGCGCTCTCATGTGCCGCTACAACCAAGCGCACCTCTGTCGTGGGTCTGTCGCTACAACCAAGCGCTCCCATGTGCCGCTACAACCAAACGCACCTCTGTCATGGGTCTACCGCTACAACCAAGCGCTCCCATGTGCCGCTACAACCAAGCGCACCTCTGTCACACACCGAGTCGTTCGATCAGCAGTCGTCGGGTCTCAGTCAGCTACACGGTCTTCGTGCTCCGCCCGCTCGTCTCCGGGAGGGTCCGCTCCACGAGCTACTGGTCGATACTCCAAGTATCACAAAGTCCCGCAAGGAAGTATCTTGAAGGACCACCTCGTCATAGGGGTCTCAACGCAACAGACGGCGCGTCAATCGGACGCCCGGTCTGTGAGTTATTAGCCTTTTCGTCCCAGGGGCCCGGTTGGTTTCGTGAGCGAACCAATCCGGCCGTAACTCAACTATACCCTGAACACTCACAGGGTATACTCATAGGGACCGTTTTTCAACGTGATCACCAATGCCGCTGACGGTTCGTTAAACGGACGTCTGGTCTGAAAGATATCAGCTTTTCCGTTCCAGGGGCCCGGTTGGATTTCAGTGCGATCCAACCCGGCCACTACCCATCTGCATCCAAAACTCGGGCGGAGGATGCCAAAAGTTCCGTCTCATCAAGAGTAACTCAACGCAATAGACGGCGTGTCAATCAGACGCCCGGTCTGAGAGTTATTGGCTTTTTCGTCCCAGGGGCCTGGTTGGTTTTTTAAGGCAAAACCAACCCGACCGTACTCCACTTGCGTCAAAACCTTGGGCGGAGTGGGCCAAAAGATCTGTCTCACTAAGAGGAAACTAACAAAGCTGACAGCACGTCAATCGGACGTCCGTAGCTCAAGATATGAGCGTTTCTGCTCCGAGGGCCCGGTTGGTTTCGTGTACGAACCAACCCGGCCGAACCCAAAGTATTCCGAAACTTTGAGTACGATAAACCGAAACGACCGACTCGCTCCAAGGATTGCGTTGCCGCTGACGGCGAGTCGTTTGGAGGCCCGTAGCTCAAGTTACGGGCGTTTGAACGAAAGTCGTCTGAAGACGGGGGGTCCGGGCCCGGGCCGACCCGGCCTGACCCCCCTGGTTGGCCCGAACCGGGTCGGGTCCGACCCGGTTGGCCCGGCCCGGCCCGACCAGGGCCGGTCCGGCTCGGCTCGGCCGAGCGGCCGACGCGGGGGAAAGCCGCCGCCACGCGTGACACCCCCGCGGCACCCGCGGGGTGTCGTCCAGACAGCCGGACGCGCCGCGTGACAACCCCGCGACACCCGCGGGGTGACACCCTGGACACCCGCGGGGTGCCGCGTGACAACCCCGCGGCACCCGCGGGGTGTCGCCCTGGACACCCGCGGGGTGCCGCGTCACAACCCCACGGCACCCGCGGGGTGTCGCGCTGGACACCCGCGGCACCCGCGCGGTGCCGCGTGACATCCCCGCGCCGCCACCGGCTTCCGCGGGCCGCCGGAGTCGCTCCGGTGGCCCGTTTTCCTTCCTGTCTGCGCCGTTGTTCCTCCCGGGTTCCATTCTTTACTGCGGGATCATCAGACATCCGTTGCGGCACGTTCCGTCGTCGCCCGCCAAATCCGCACAAAATGAAGAACGGCGGAGGGTCGTCGGGCTGTGTTCGTTTGGCCCGCACCCTCCGCGTTAGAGATAATCAATGGGAGAAAATAAAATGTTCAACCCATGAACGAACAATTTTAATAAAATAAAATTGTTTCTTTGATTCCGGTTTTTTAATTTTTAAAGAACGTTCATGGAAATAAATAAAAACGGGGGGGGTGAATCCCAAAATAAATCCCTACCTCATTGATCGTCGTGCGCGGGTGTTCTTCGCGGAAAAGCTCGTCGCGGAAGAGGGGGATCGTCGCGTCGTCACGGGAAGGCGTCGCGTCGTCGCGGAATCCGGCGTTGAGTCGGCGAGCTCAACGGACCAAGAACAACAGATTTAAATTATAAATAATTAAATCTGTGTTTAAAACCAAAAGAAAAGAACCTTGCGGGGAAATCCGAAATCACTCACCTCAACGGTCGGTGATCAGAGATCGGAGCGGGGAAGAACGTCTCGGACGGGAGCGTCGTCGATTTCCGGGTTCGGCGTTCTTCGTGTTCTTCGCGTTCTTCGCGTTCTTCGCATTCTTCGCAAGGGAGAAGAAGATACAAGGGTCCTCTCAAATCTTCTCAATGCGCAAGTAACCAGAGGTCGAGCGTTGGCCTTATTTTATTATTACGCCAACGAATTTGAAAACTGGTTAAGAAACGATCCATCAATTCGTTGAATTAATTCAATGAAAGAAACATCCCATTTAATTCACGAAATAAACCGCCCAATTAAATGGTCTGTTAATATTTTAAGAAACGCGTCAGTTGACTTTCATTAAGACGGGTTTTCGCGGGTGCGTTTCCTAGCGGAAAGAAACGGCGGGGCTCGTGCGGGCCCCACCTCACAAATATCCTACCAAGGGGGTAGGATATTTCTGGATAGCATCCTATCCGGTTCAACTCAGTTCAAGCCGCCTTTAAGTGGCTTCAAGTGGCATCCAAGCAGCTTAAGTGAAATAAAATAAAGTTGTCGCAAAATTATTTTATTTCGTAACTTTAAGCCCGAAAATTAAAAACCACACCCGAGCAAACGCAACTCCGGAAGAGGCGTTTCTAAGCGAATATTGGCGCTGCGATTTTATGGGTGCCCTCAGAATTCGATTCTGGGCACCGGTTCAAAAGTTAGAAAAACCTGCTCCTCCGTTCACTGAACGTACCCGAGCCAAACTTCGGAAAATGATTCCGGGCACACCGGGCCTCGGAATCAGGCGCCGTCAGAAACTGCGTTCTTTTAAAATTCCAAATAAAATTAAGAAAAAAAATTCCTTGAAATTTACGGGTCTTTACATTACTCCCACCACAGGGCTTTACGTTCCCATAAAGCTTCAACACAAACTAGGGATACAAAGGCGGTACTGAGCACGCATCTGAGCCTTCCGCTCCCATGTGCTCACTTGGACCTTCTCTGTCATGGCCCGGACCACCTCTGGTCCCACTAGAGCTACCATGATTTCTTCCTTGCCGATAAGAGAAATCTGGTCTCATCCCCTGGATGAACCACGTTCTTCGCCTAATACGGTCAATCCCGACATGGATGATACTAATCCATACCAAGGATGATGTCGTAAGGCCTCGACGCTACTACCAATAGATCCAACCGTTACTCTCGCCTCCAAGGGTTGAGTCACACTATCGGCATCAGTTTGTGGTAACTGGGTCTCCTCCAGTAGATGTCTCACAAGTGAGGGTCAAGTCAACAGTCAAAACTGGAACCTCTTAGAAACAACACAAGAGAGGACAGGGAAGTAAATGCCACAAGAAAAGGTGTCTTTTATTACTGCATCTCAAGTACAAAGACACAAAGCATCTACAAACATACATCAACAAAACTAGAAGCAACATGAACAAAAGTCTCCAGGTCTGGAGCTAGTCCAGCTCCTGTCCATCTACTCCCGTAGCCCCATGATCGTAGGCCTCAACTGCCTGAAGATGAGCTCTCCCATGTCCTCCTGTCCCCTATGGTCGGGGTGGACCGCCTGGTGGTGGTGGTGGCAGAGCCTCAAAGCGTTTCCCACCACCTGCTGCTCGGCCAGCTCCTCTGCCTCGTCCGCCTCCTCCATGCGGACCGCCACGGTCGACCCTCTGCCTCTGCCTGGGTGGCCCCTCCACCGTCTGCTGCTCCTCGGTATGGCGGGTCGGGCAGTCACGAGCCATGTGGCCCTGCCCGCCGCACGAGTAGCACTGCCTGCCTCTCAGAAGGCTGGCTTCGCGCTGTGTGCCCCGCACTGCTGAGCCAGTGTCCCGAGGTCGTCTGCCGGAACCCTGAGTCATCCGTCGGCTACCTGCTGCCGAAGACTCCGCCACCTGCCACCCTGCGGTAGGCCTCGCTGTAGACTCAGCCAGAAAGCTCTCGATCAGAAGGGCTCGCTCTAGCAATCCTTCCTGGGTCGGGATGCTGAGAGAGATCAGCGATTCCCTGATCTCGTATCTCAATCCCTGCTCGAAGGTCCGGGCCCGGAAGAAGGGGTCTTGTACCATGTCTGTCGAGTAGCGAGAAAGGTCGGTGAATCTCGTCACGTACTGGGCTACCGTCAAGCTGCCCTGCCGCAGATGAAGAAGCTCCTGAATGCGCACCGCACGGAGGGTGGCCGGGACGAACTCTGAGCGGAAGAGGCTCTCGAAGTCTGTCCAGATGAGGGAGGCCTCATCGTTCACCTGGAGCATCAAGCTCCACCATATGCCTGCTGCCGCGTGCAGGAGACTCGCTGCGAGGATCACCATGAGGTCTGCTGGTGTCCTCACTAATCTGAAAACCTGAACAACTGCCTCCAGCCAGTCCTCGGCGGCCTGAGGGTCCGTCTCCCCGCAGAACCTGGGCGGTCGCTGGTGCTGGAACTCATGCAGTGCACTAAGGCGACATGCATCGTCAGCGGATGGGGCTGGTAGCATCGGTGCCTCGGCGGGTATAGGTACCGCCGGTGTCTCAGCTGTCAAAGGGCCTTGTACCGAGTCCTCGACGCTCGGTGGGCTGTCATCACGCTCCACTCTCGGAATCCTAGCTAGCTGTCATCGTGGGGCCATCCTGAAAGAAACAGGTGCGCCACGGTCAGGACAGTATACCTGGTGAGCTGACACAAGTAATCACAAGGAAAACTTGAAACACACATGCAATCAATGTTTTCGTGAATTAAGTCGGAAATCGGAAGTCAGGGTCCTGGTGTATGGATACGTCAGCCGCCGCACCAACACTGGACTCCCTGGACTGATAACCACACCCAATATGCTAAACACTATTGCTTCACATAGAAGAAAGATCAGAGTCCCCAGTAGAACCGACCACCTCTGATACCAATTTGTCACGACCCATCCTCAGGGCCCGTGCCGTGACTACCCCAATCCCACCTTCCATAGGCCAGGGGCTGGCGACTAGCACCAAGGCGAAAATCCCTGTAAAAAGGGAAGGCATTGCCTTTGTAAAGTAAACAAGCACCACAGAGTAAGCAAGCGGAAAAGTAAACAATAAGTAAAAACAGAGTACAAATGAAGTGCGGAAAAGTAAATGGGCCAGTATACAAACCCAACTGAAAGTAAAGTACAACTCGAAAGGGAAAACAGCAACTGTAAAGTAAAAGCCGCTACACTGAGCTGTCCACTGGAAATCCCACCAGAAGGGTGGGTACAGATAGCTCCAATGCTCCTCGGGTCCCGCCGTCCGCTCCGAGCACGTCCCGCCCAGTGGTCCACCTCCAGGTACCATCCTGCTCTGCAAGCCTCAGCCAGGATCAACATTGTCCGTCGTCTGTAACCAACACACCGTAGTGCGGGCATAGCCCATGCAGGGGTGAGTATAACGATACTCAGAAGGGACCCCGAGACCCTCAAGGTCTCACTAAAACCAACAAATATAACCACAAGAAGATCTCAACAGATAACCTCTACTTAGATATATGCCCATACATATACCTATGTTATTAAATAACCCATCTCAATCATGAGGAAAACACAAGGTCAAAAGTCTCAGCTCAATCCAGGATTTTCATCATCGAAACCGTAACTGCTGAAGAGCTCCGTCTCTGGAGTGTACAGTGGTCCTGTCACAACTCCGAGGTACTGCCCACTAACTTAAGACTGCTGTAGTACTGCACCTATCGAGTAATGCGGGCCAGACGCTACCACCAAGCGCTCCCATGTGCCGCTACAACCAATCGCACCTCTGACGTGGGTCTGCCGCTACAACCAAGCGCTGCCATGTGCCGCTACAACCAAGCGCACCTCTATCGTGGGTTTGCCGCTACAACCAAGCACTCCCATGTGCCGCTACAACCAAGCGCACCTGTGTCGTGGGTCTGCCGCTACAACCAAGTGCTCCCATGTGCCGCTACAACCAAGCGCACCTCTGTCGTGGGTCTGCCGCTACAACCAAGTGCTCTCATGTGCCGCTACAACCAAGCGCACCTCTGTCGTGGGTCTGCCGCTACAACCAAGCGCTCCCATGTGCCGCTACAACCAAGCGCACCTCTGTCGTGGGTCTTCCGCTACAACCAAGCGCTCCCATGTGCCGCTACAACCAAGCGCACCTCTGTCACACACCGAGTCATTCGATCAGCAGTCGTCGGGTCTCAGTCAGCTACACGGTCTCTGTGCTCCGCCCGCTCGTCTCCGGGAGGGTCCGCTCCACGAGCTACTGGTCGATACTACAAGTATCACAAAGTCCCTCAAGGAAGTATCTCGAAGGACCACCTCGTCATAGGGGTCTCAACGCAACAGACGACGCGTCAATCGGACGCCCGGTCTGTGAGTTATTAGCCTTTTCGTCCCAGGGGCCCGGTTGGTTTCGTGAGCGAACCAATCCGGCCGTAACTCAACTATACTCCAAACACTAACAGGGTATACTCATAGGGACCGTTTTTCAACGTGATCACCAATGCCGCTGACAGTTCGTCAAACGGACGTCTGGTCTGAAAGATATCAGCTTTTCCGTTCCAGGTGCCCGGTTGGATTTCAGTGCGATCCAACCCGGCCACTACCCATCTGCATCCAAAACTCGGGCAGAGGATGCCAAAAGTTCCGTCTCATCAAAAGGAACTCAACGCAATAGACGGCGTGTCAATCGGACGCCCGGTCTTAGAGTTATTGGCTTTTTCGTCCCAGGGGCCCGGTTGGTTTTTTAAGGCAAAACCAACCCGACCGTACTCCACTTGCGTCCAAACCTCGGGCGGAGTGAGCCAAAAGATCCGTCTCACTAAGAGGAAACTAACAAAGCTGACGGCACGTCAATCGGACGTCCGTAGCTCAAGATATGAGCGTTTCCGCTCCGAGGGCCCAATTGGTTTCGTGTACGAACCAACCCGGCCGAACCCAAAGTATTCCGAAACTTTGAGTGCGATAAACCAAAACGACCGACTCGCTCCAAGGATTGTGTTGCCGCTGACGGCGAGTCATTTGGAGGCCCGTAGCTCAAGTTACGGGCGTTTGAACGAAAGTCGTCTGAAGACGGGGGGTCCGGGCCCGGGCCGACCCGGCCTGACCCCCCCTGGTTGGCCCGAACCGGGTCGGGTCCGACCTGGTTGGCCCGGCCCGGCCCGGCCAGGGCCGGTCCGGCTCTGCTCGGTCGAGCGGCCGACGCGGGGGAAAGCCGCCGCCACGCGTGACACCCCCACGGCACCCGCGGGGTGTCGGCCAGACAGCCGGACGCGCCGCGTGACAACCCTGCGACACCCGCGGGGTGCCACCCTGGACACCCGCGGGGTGCCGCGTGACAACCCCGCGGCACCCGCGGGGTGTCGCCCTGGGCACCCGCGGGGTGCCGCGTGCCAACCCCGCGGTACCCGCGGGGTGTCGCGCTGGACACCCGCGGCACCCGCGGGGTGCCGCGTGACAACCCCACGGCACCCGCGGGGTGTCGCGCTGGACTCCCGCGGGGTGCCGCCGCCTCCGGCCGCCGGCGCCGCCGCGCCGGCGACCCGCGCCGCCACCGGCTTCCGTGGGCCGCCGGAGTCGCTCTGGTGGGCCGTTTTCCTTCCCGTCTGCGCCGTTGTTCCTCCCAGGTTCCGTTCTTTACTGCGGGATCATCAAACATCCGTTGCGGCACGTTCCGTCGTCGCCCTCCAAATCCACAAAAAATGAAGAACGGCGGAGGGTCGTCAGGCCGTGTTCATTTGGCCCGCACCCTCCGCGTTAGAGATAATCAACGGGAGAAAATAAAATGTTCAACACATGAACCAACAATTTTAATAAAATAAAATTGTTTCTTTGATTCCGGTTCTTTAATTTTTAAATAACGTTCACGGAAATAAATAAAAAAGGGGGGGTAAATCCCAAAATAAATCCCTACCTCGTTGATCATCGTGCGCGGGCGTTCTTCGCGGAAAAGCTCGTCGCGGAAGAGGGGGATCGTCGCGTCGTCGCTGGAAGGTGTCGCGTCGTCGCGGAATCCGGCGTTGAGTCGGCAAGCTCAACGGACCAAGAACAACAGATTTAAATTATAAATAATTAAATCTGTGTTTAAAACCAAAAGAAAAGAACCTTGCGAGGAAATCCGAAATCACTCACCTCAACGGTCGGTGATCGGAGATCGGAGCGGGGAAGAACGTCTCGGACGGAAGCGTCGTCGATTTCCGGGTTCGGCGTTCTTCGCGTTTTTCACGTTCTTCGCATTCTTCGCGTTCTACCCAAGGGAGAAGAAGATACAAGGGTCCTCTCAAATCTTCTCAATGCGCAAGTAACCAGAGGTCGAGCGTTGGCCTTATTTTATTATTACGCCAACGAATTTGAAAACTGGTTAAGAAACGATCCATCAATTCGTTGAATTAATTCAACGAAAGAAACAGCCCATTTAATTCACGAAATAAACCGCCCAATTAAATGGTCTGTTAAGATTTTAAGAAACGCGTCAGTTGACTTTCATTAAGACGGGTTTTCGCGGGTGCGTTTCCTAGCCGAAAGAAACGGCGGGGCTCGTGCGGGCCCCACCTCGCAAATATCCTACCAAGGGGGTAGGATATTTCTGGATAGCATCCTATCTGGTTCAACTCAGTTCAATCCGCCTTTAAGTGGCTTCAAGTGGCTTCCATGCGGCTTAAGTGAAATAAAATAAAGTTGTCGCAAAATTATTTTATTTCTTAACTTTAAGCCCGAAAATTAAAAACCACACCCGAGTAAACGCAACTCCGGAAGAGGCGTTTCTAAGAGAATACTGGCGCTGCGATTTCATCGGTGCCCTCAGAATTCGATTTCGGGCACCGGTTCAAAAGTTAGAAAAACCCGCTCGTCCGTTAACTGAACGTACCCGAGCCAAACTTCGGAAAACGATTCTGGGCACACCGGGCCTCGGAATCAGGCGCCGTCAGAAGCTGCGTTCTTGTAAAATTCCAAAGAAAATTAAGAAAAACATTTCCTTGAAATTTACGGGTCTTTACAATTATGCCATTTTTATGGATCATTCTACTCCCTAAAAAAAGTTATAAAGAGTAGGGTTTTAAATATTCCAAGTTCTAGGGTATGATTGTCGACCATGAGGTCATTTGGAGTTTCATAGTTTTTGATCATTATATATTTGAACTTATCATTGAAATGGATTAGATCGTTCATTTTAAGTCCCAGGTCAATATTTATCATTTTCAGCTTTAGTTTCTATCTCCCAATGAGATTACATGTGTCTTTCAAGGTGTGTAAGGTCCCAGCCATAAACACTACATAATCATTAATTGAGTTAATAATTCACATTGAGGATCTTTTTATTTTTAGTGTTTTATAGAATTAGTCCATAACTATTAGATTACATCTCAAATATTACAAATTAGACACTTATACTCAGAATAAATTTTTTCATAAAATAATAACTCTTAAAATAAAACAAGAATTCTTTTTTTGATATATATCTTACTGAATTGTTCATTTATCTCACTATGCATTATATCCTATTAAAAAACATTTCAAAAACATGGGATGAGCATAAAAAGCACAATATGGGTTATAAAATAAATAAATAATTCATTAGTTCATCAATACATACAAAACATAATCTCTTTAACACACCTCATGAAATCATAATATTTATGAATAAAACATAGAAGTCATAAATAAAAAATGTATCTCGTGGGATCCATAACATACTTATGTTGTATCTTTCAAAGCTACGTAGGGAGTTACGTTTGGAATACCCATCATAATATATTACCTAAATATATTAGGGGAATCATTAATGTTTACCTCTGTCATGTTACCTAATGAATTAGAGAGCTATCTTAGGCTCACCCACCATAGTTTTATCACAGAACCATCCATATATGTAAACAATTACCTAGAACCATAACATAATCATAAAACATAACAGAAGAATAAAGGAATGATAACATTTCCTAATTGTAATCGCAATATATCATATAAATATATTGAAATACTCAATAAATTCTCAAAACAATTTCCAATACCGAAATACATAAAAAGAGTATATGGTATTTACTTTTCATTTTAAAAACACTATGTCTTGTATGGGAATCCATATATCAAATAATTCTCATGGTAGCAGAAAGTTTGTTGTCACCACGTATGTTATAAAGAAACATTATTTTTATTCTTTAGAAAAATGATTCATAGAGAAAAGATTCCATTTGAATGAAATTATAATTAAAAGTTGTTTGTACACCATATCAAGGAATCTCATGTATAAATCAGCGTATGCGTCAATGAAAGGTGATTTAGATGAAGCCCCTTAACTCGTGTCAGACATGACTCATTCGTTCATTAATATCTAGAATAATAAACTAAATATTATTTATACTTTCTTGAGAACCTTTTTCAAGTTTATTATTCCTTTTATATAATTTATTACAATTTTATTAACATTATATAATCATTTATGTTAATAACGGTTCTTTTGACGATATTTTGCACTTGATTCCAAAATGAACTTCTTATAATTGGAAGTTGTCTATGTTGTAAAAATTCCATTATCACTATAATGATATTCATGATTTAGATATCATATAAATCATATATATTCAGTACATATATGTATATATGTATTTATAATAGTACATAAAATTTGTAGATAAGAAATGAAATGCACCGTTCATAGAGACGGCAAGTTGTACATACGCATGAAAGCTACTTTCATTTCTCTTTCATATTTAATGGAATGAAAACATAATGATAAATATATATATTATAATTCCAATATAATATTATATATAATTTCATTAAATCCATCATTTATAGGGTCTATTTAGGGTATGGACGTTTCATATCACTTTGAGGGGATAGTAGTCCGCACTTCTTCAAATTAAATTATCATATTTAACTGTTATGGAAACAATAATGGTATACTATAAATAAAAAATACATAAGGTTAGATACAGTTTTAAATATAATATATATCACATATAAATACATTTCCATCATAATGTCCACTGTGAGAGGCGGTAGGAGATAATTGATCAATCATCGTTTCGTGAAGAAGTAGTTCACCGTCCATAGAAACTGTATGATCATTTCCATTAGATGGAGGTGTGAGGAAGTGTAGTTCGAATAATTCTCATAAAAACATCCTAGTATATTTATGATACTATTTTTTATAAAATAATGTAATAATAAGAGTGTAGGGATTAGAGAAGAAAAATAAATGAAAAGAACTTGAGAGAAGAGGTTATCTTTAAATCGGGTAACTCCCTTTAGTGTGAACCAAAAGGCATTATTTAATTGACTTAATCCCAAATTAAGGATTATAAGTGGAATATAGGTATGTTGTAAGCTTATTGGGGACGAATTTGGATGCCCCAATGAGTTTTAAAGGTATGAGAAATGGGTTAGAGTTGGTGGACTTTCATAAGAGAAAGGAGGGGCTCTTTGGGGTCGTTTGAAATTATTAATTTATTATAAAATAATTTTCTGTTTCAAAAGGTCCAAAACTCATTAAATTAGAAGATACGATGAATATAACAAAATAAAATCATTCAATAATTATTGGAAGGTTTTGTATATTTTTTAATCTTTACCTTTTTTATTTAACTGTTTTCACTCTTACATTTCTATCAAGCATTTAACACATTGAGAATCAAAATAGTTACAAAAAATATGAATAATATCAAATTAAAGTGTAAATAATAAAAATTTAGGTTTATTATAACTATTTGGATGAATATTATATTTTTTTGGAATTTAATAATATTTCATAAAAGATTTGATATTTTAAAATATGAATTATGTCAATTTTGACACTATTCATATCATGACTTTTTAAAAATCCATAAAAACTCAATTGATTTTCAAAAACCACATTAAAACAAATTTAATAAGTAAATATCATCCTGAAAATTCATGTATGATACCAAAATGAAAAAATTAAATTTTTTTGACATTTATAATATCATTATTTTGAATCCATTATTAATGATGAAATCACTGCATCACCATTTGGTCATAATTAAATTTATTTATTTAATGTTTAAAAATTATTAATAAAATACCCTGATATTGAAAATATTTTTAGATTTGTAAGTGATATTTATAGTAAAAAATATCACTTCTATAACCCCATATAAAAATTGTTTTACTAAGTGATACATGTTTATGTAAAATTTTCTTAACCTTATATTATTTTTTATAAAATGTCATTTTCACTTACAAGTGGCTCCATGGGGTCCCAAAATCGACCCAAGGATTCCCATGGTCAGACATGTATCATTCAATAGGGTTTGGACACGTGTTAGAATAATTTAATAATATTATAATACTATTTTTTTATGCTTATTTACCAGATTTAACCATTAACCATGGTAAATAAAATATTTACTAAAGTTACTTTTAATAATTTCTAAAAATAAAAGATAAATATTTAAACCATTTCGACCTCATGATTCCAAATATTTAATCCATTTTTTAAAATTCACAACATATAAGTTATAGAAATTAGTTTAAAATTAATTTTCGTTGTCAGAACTGAAAATTGTGTTTCTAAGAAATAATAACTATCAAAAGATTGACATGTGTTTATGTATGATTAAAATATCAAATTACTTAAAATAAACAAAATTAGATTAAATGGTTAAAATATAATCCAATTACACTTTAAAACAAATTAAAATGAAAACTTATCTATATAAATAAAACTCATGAAAAGATAGTTTTGACTTAAAATGAATTATTTTTCATTATTCATTAAAAAATTAACTTTATCAGAAAATACCAAAAATTTACACAAAGTGAATTTTTATATCCCTCTTCTAAAGAAGAAATTTATTTTGTCAAATAAAACATATTAAAGTGAAAAATACTTGATTTAAACAGGGTTCTCCATTAAAAGGTGGTAAAATGACCTTTTAAAATTATTAGAGTTTTTCATGCTTAAAAGCGGATTCATTCTCATTTTAGGCCTCAAATTTTTACTGAATAAATGTATAAAAAATTTAACCAACATGTATAATAATATTGTAGTTAGTTATATTCATTCCTTTTAATACAATGGATATGAATTAACTACCATTTAAAATAATATTATATTATTATTTTTCAGTATGACTCAGCTTTGTGTGCAACATGTGATTTCAGAGAAACCCATTGTTGCGTGTCGGGTACGCCATCGAATATAGAATCCCATTTAAAGTAAAATTAATATTTAATTAAAAAATATTAATAAATATTAAAATATCATATCCTTTATTTGACTTTGATGTTACATACTTCCCCTATTGAAATTTCATCCTTGAAATTGTTTTCACTTATCAAATAAGTGGGCGTATTCATCCCACATAGCATTCTCATATCCCCATGTGCCTCTTCACCCGTATGGTTTTTTCACGAAACCCTTAAATGATGAATTACCTTATTCCGCAACATTTTCTCTATTTAGTCAATAATATGGATTGGTTTTTCCTCATAAGAACGATTCACTTCCAACTGTACTACATTTGGACTCAAAACATGAGATTGATCCAGCATATACTTTCTTAACATTGAAACATGAAAAGTATTATGTATCTGGGATATACTTGGAGGTAAATCCACTCTGTAGAAAACTAACCCAACTTTCTCTATGATTTCAGAGGGTCCAATGAACCTGGAACTCAGATTTCCCTTTATACAAAAGCGAATCACACTTTTCCATGGAGAAACTTTGAGAAACATGTGATAACCTACCTTGAAAGAAAGATTCTTTCTCTGGTTATCTGTATAGCTTTTCTTCCTTATCTAAGCTGTTATCATGTTCTTTTAAATCAACTGAACTTTTTCTACTATCTCTTCTACAAATACTAGTCCCACCAACTTCCTTTCACCTAAATCATCCCAAAATTTTGGATTCTAACACCGCTTTCCATATAATGCTTCAAATAGAGCCATCTTTATTCTGGAATGAAAACTGTTATTATATGAAAATTCCACCAAAGAAAGTAGTTTATCTGAACTTCCCTATTAATCCATTGAGAAAACATGTAGAATGTATTCCAATGTCTGAATTTTTCATTCTGACTTCCCATCTGATTCTGGATGAAAATCTATACTAAAATTTTATTTAGAACCCAATGATTTCTAAAGGATTTTCCCAAAGTTATAAGTAAAACTAGGATCACGATCAGATAAAATGGAGAGGTGAACTCTAGAAACCTGATTGTCTCTCTAGCAAAAAACTGAGAAATTTAATCTATGGACAAACTATCTCTAATAGGAATTAAATGAGAATATTTAGTCAATCGATCGACAATAACCCAAATTTCATCGTTACCTCGAGATGTCTTTGGTAATCCCACAAATAACTCCATGGTTATATTTTCCCATTACCTCTCTGGCACTGATAAATGCGGAACCATCCCTTTCAATAACTACAGTTATGATTTAACCTGTTGACAAGTCAAACACTTCATAGTTATGTCAACAATATCTCTTTTCATTCAAACCCCAGTAATACTACCTAAGATCTCTATACATCATAGTACTCCAGGGATGAACCGAAAATAGAGAACTATGAGCTTCACATAACAATACTTTATTTTACAATGAATCAAAAGGAATACATAATATCTTACCAAATCTAAAAATAAAGTCATTATCAATGTTAAGCTCAAGAAACTTTCCCTTTGGACCAACTCTAGCTTTTTCTGCAAATCACTGTCTTCCTTCTATGCTTTCTTAATTCTGTCTGATAGAGATGATTTCACTATCACATGAAACAAATCAGAGGAATTAACTATACCCAAATTTCAATCCAAAAGTTCATTGAATCATTAAAAAAGGATTTTTTTCCAAATGTAATATGGGTAACTTATCATTAGTTTTTGAACACAAAGTGTTAGCCACTTAATTTTCCTTTCCTGGATGGAAATGAATCGTGCAATCATAATCCTTGATTAATTACTGCCATCTCCTTTGTCTCGTGTTCAATTATTTCTAAGTGAATATATACTTTAAACTTTTCTTATTAGTATATATTTCGCATTTTACTATATACAGATGATGCCCCAAATTTTTTAAAGAAAAAACAACAATAGCTAATTCCAAATCATGTGTAGGGTAATTTAACTCATGAGGATTCAACTAATGTGAAGCATAAGAAATTACATGATCATTCTCCATACAGACACAACCACTTCCTTTCAACAATGAATCATTGTAGATAACAAATTCACCATCTCTGGAAGGTAATTCCAAAACTAGGTATTTCACCAATCTTATTTTCAAATACTGAAAAAAATAATCATATTCCTTTTTCCAAATGAGATCAACTCCTTTTGAAGTTAACATAGATAGTGGGATATATAAATATGATAATTTCTAAACAAACCTACGAAAATAACCTTTTAAACAAAGAAAACAATGGATCTCAATTATATTTGTGGGTCTATGCCATTCTTCAACAACTTTTGTTTTTGCAGGATCAAAAGGTATTCCATTTTTGGAAACAATGGGACCATGGAATGAAATTTATTTTAACCAAAACTCACACTTCCTGAATTTCCCATACAGTTTATTTTCTTGTAATGTTTTCAATACAACCCTTAAATGACTTTCATTTTCCTCTTTACTTTTGGAACAGACCAAAATATCATCAATAAACACGACAAAAAACTTATCCAAGAACTCACAGAAAATTCTAATCATAAGATCCATGAATAAATTAGGTGAATTGGTTAACCCAAAAGGCATAACTATAAAATCATAATGGATATATATATTAAAAATGCAGTCTTCGGTATGAATTCTTCCTTTACTTTCGACTGATAGTACCCCAACCAAAAGTCAATATTTGAAAAATATTGAGCTTCCTAGAAATGATCAATCAAATCATTGATATGAGGAAAAGGATACATGTTCTTAATAGTGATTTTATTGATTGCTCTATAATCAATTAGTAATCCTATTAAACCAACTTTCTTTTTAACAAAAAAAACTGGATAACACCATGGTGATGTGCTATGTCGAATGAAACCTTTATCTAATAACTCCTAAGATTTTTTCTTTGACTCGAAAATTTTAATTTGAGCAAATCCATATAAGGTTTTGAAATTGGATTAGCATCAGAAACTATTTAAACAATAAATTAAACTTCCCGATCAGGTATTATACCAGGCAACTCATCTGGAAAAACATTAAGATACTCATTTACCAATGGCACATAATAAATCTAAACAGTTCGGTTGATTCCAAAAATATGTTCAAGGTAACATTCATTTCTATATTTTACTAGTTTCTCAACTTTCTGATATGTTATCAAAAGTAAGTGTTCATTCTTGTACACAAACTGGTATTATTTCTAAAAATACCTCTTTGGATTTACAGTTAATCTTAGCATGAGAAACGGAATTCCAATCCATATCCAAAAAACATCAGACTATACTAGAGGAAAAAAAATAAGGATTTTAAGTATATTCTTTTCGCGCACATGGAAAATAAGTTTCTTATAATTTCATTTTGTCTCAACATTTAATCCATGTGTTTTTGCCATATGTTCATCATTCATATCTGTAGATGGAATTCCCAATTTACTAGAAAATTAATCAAAAAATAAATGATGTCTTGATCCTGAATCAAACAACACATTTACATAATCTGAATACACAAACAGTGTACCTGATACTACTTCATTTGATGGCCCAACATCTACTAAAGTAGTTTCTAAAGATTTCACCACCCCATTTTGCTTGTAGTCTGGATACTTTCCCTCTGTTGAGTTCTTCATTTGACACTAATTTTCATAATGACCCATTTCATTACACTTAAAACATTTTAATTATTGTAAATTAGGGTTTATCTTACCATTACACAAATCTTTTTTCAGGGAAATTACGAGCCTTATGTCCCATTTTACCACATTGGTATCAAATACCATAATTCAAAAGGAATTCCCCAGTGTAGTTTTTACTACAATTTTCGAAAACCGAAAACTCATGTTTCTTGACATAAGAATTTTTTTAAAATTTCTTCCTTTTCATCTGCCACCTCAACTTATTATTATGTTGTGTTCTCAAAGAAAACATGATCATCAGAAAACTCCATTTCCGACTTCTCCACACATCGAACAAGTTTTTCATAATTTTTTAACTCTTGAGATGTAAAATATCTTCGATAATTGGAATTAATTATGAGTAAAAATGATTGATTTTACTATTAAGATCATATATGAAATTTTGAGCATAACTTGAAAGTCGAGTGAATTTTTATTCATAAGCTGCCACTGAGTCATCCTCCTGCCTTAATTCATGGAATTGTTATTCCATCCTAAGACTAACCACCATAGGAAAATATTTCTAAAGAAGCATACCATTGAATTCATCCCAATAAAGAGAATCAATCTCCACACTATCACTAATATTTTACACCATCGACCACCACTTATCATCTTCACCATGAAAATAGTAAATAGTAAGACTAACCTTTTGATGTTCTGAATTTCCCATGACATCAAAAATATTCTCCATTTATTTAATCCACACTTTAGCTAGAAAATGGTCATAAGATCCTCTGAATGATAGGGGATGTGGCCTCATTAAATTCTACACTTTTAAAATATTCCTATATGGTTGATCTGACTGATCTCGTTCATGGATACCACCACCATTTATAACCTGAGTGAATTGTTACATCACTGCAAAAAATTGTATCCTTCAGATTCCATCCATCTTAGGTTGCTGATTTGGTAGGTTGTATTCCTATTGATGTTGTCCCATCATAGCTACCATATTTCCACTTTGGAAAACCATTCTAAACACAGAAATATCACAGGTGAAGCTACATGGTAATCTTCAAATGTTACATCATTTCAATCTTACAATAAATAAATTTATGGATTTTAATTTAACAATAACCAAACCCTTAAAGTAGTCTCAACCAACCTCTAATAACACCTATATGGTCTCAGCCTTAAAAATTACATAATATTGAATTAAGTTAATAATTTAAATTGAGGATCGATTCAGGTTTAGATATTTAGAAAATTAAGCCATAACTATTACATTACATCTCAGATATTACAAATTAGACACTTCTACTCAGTAACCATTTTTTCATAAAATAAAAACCCATAAAATAATACAAATTGATATAAATATTTTTGAATTATTCCTTTATATTACTTTATATTATACCCAGTGAAAAACATTTCAAAAAAATTGGATGATCATAAAAAAGCTCAGTATGGGTTACAAAATAAAGGATTAAATAATTAGTCCATCAATATGTTCAAAAAATATGCTCTTTAACACACTGCAAGAAATCATAAGATTTATGAATAACACATAAAAATCATAAATCATAAAGGTATATTCTACCATCCATAACATACTTACATTGTAGCTTTCACAGATACATAGGGAGTTACGTTTGGAATACCCGTCACAATATATTCCCTAAATCTCTTAGGTTGAACATTAATTTTTACCTCTGTCACATTACCCAATTCATTGGAAATCTACATCAGGATCACCATCCCTAGGTTTATCATGGAACCACCGGAATAATAATCAATTCCCTTGAATCCTAACATAATAAAAACACATAACACAATCATAAAGGAACGATAAAATTTTGAAATTGAAATCACAATATATAATATCAATATACTGACATAATCAATCTAGTCTAAAAACCCTTTCAATACCAAAATACATAAAAATAGTATATGGTATTTACTTTTCCTTTTAAAAAAACTATGTCTTATAGAGGAATCCAAATATCAAATAATGCTCGCGGCCGTGGAAAAGTTATCTTCACCGCATAAATTAAAAAGAAATATTCTTTTTGATGTTGAGTAAAACACTTCGTAGAGAAAATATTCCCTTTGAATTAAACTAAAAGTAAATGGGTTTTATACACTATATTAAAGAATGTCATGTATTAATCAATTTTTTCCAGAATGAAAGGAGATTGAGACGAAGTCCCTTACCTCGTGTCTGACTTGACTTGTTCTTTCTTTAATCTCTTGAGTAATAAACAAAAGTTAATTTATACTTGATTCAGAACTATTTTCAAGATTATTATTAATTTCAAATCACTTATTTTCATGTTATAATCATTATATAATCATTTAAGTTAATAATAATTGTTTTATCGATATTTGGCACTTAAGTCAATAATGAATTTCTTATAATTACATGTTGTCCATGCCGTAAAACGTCCATGTCTCCAGAATGATATTAATTATTTAGATATCATATATATATTATATATCCAATATATATATATATATTTATTTATTTATTTATAATAGAACATAACATTTGGAGATAAGAAATTAAATGCACAGATCATTGAGACAGTAAGACGTACGTACACATCAATGCTATTTTCATTTCTATTTCATACATAATGGATTAAAAACATAATGATAAATAGGTATATTATAAATATAGTATAATATATTATATAATTTAATTAACTCTATCTCTTATATGTTACACGTATGGCATTAACAAGCCATATCACTTTGAGGGGCCGGTGGTCCAGACTTCCTCAAATAATATTATCGTATTTACCCATTATGGAAATCATAAATGTATTATATGAATAGAAACATATAGAAGATTATAGACAATATAAATATAATATATATCACATATAAATATATTTCAATAATAATGGCCACCATGAGAGGCGGTAGGATATAATTGAATAATCATAGTTTCCTGAAAATGTAGTTCACCTTCCAAAGAAACAGATTGTTTCTATCCATTAGATGGAGGTGTGTGCAAGTATAGTTTTATTACATATCATAATATCATCCTAGTATATTTAATATACTATCTTGTTATAAAATAATGGAATAATAAAAGTTTATGGGGTTTGATAAAGAAAATTAGTTAAAAAACATGAGGGAAGATGCTACCTTTAAATTGGGTAACTCCCTTTGGCTTGAATCAAAGGGATTAATTGAAATGCCTTATTCCCAAAGTAAGGATTATATGAGGAATATAGTGATTATTTGAGATTATTAATTTAGATTTTGTATGATAGAAGGGTCTTGAGAGGTCTGATTAATGGGTAAGAGTTGGGTTCCTTTTATAAGAGGGAGGAGGGGCCCTTTATAGACATTTCAAAGAATTATTTTATTATGAAAATATATTAGGTTTCAAAAGGTCAAAAACTAATTAAATTCGAATATAATATAGACATTAGTCAAAATAAAATCATTCAATAAAAATTGGACAGGTTTTGAATATTTTTTAAACCTTATCATTTTTATTTAACCCTTTTTTACTCTTACCATTTTATCATGCATTTAAAACTTTGAGAGTCCAAATAGTTACTAAAACAAGAAAAAAAATACAATTAAAGAGTCAATAATAAATTTTAGACTTATGATAACTATATGAACATATCATATAATTTTTTTTGAATTTTATTATATTTAATAAAATATTTTATATTCAAAAATATGAATTATGTCAGTTTTGACACTAATAATATCATGAATTTTTAAAAATCCATGACAACATTATTGATTCTAAAAACCATCATTAATACAAATATAACATGTAAATATAAAACTAAAAATTATTGGATGATATAAAAATAATAAAATTACTTTAATTTAACATTTATAATATCATTTATTTGAATTCTTTATTAATTATACTATCATTGCATCACCATTGTGTCATTATTAAATTTATTTATTTAGTATCTAAAAATTATAAATAAAACTCCATGATGTAGAAAATATTTTCATATTTCTAATGAATATTTATAGTCATAAATTTCACTTATATATCCCCATATTAAATTTTTTTTACTAAATTATATATGTTTATGTTACATTTTCCCCAACTATAAATTATTTTTTATAAAATGTAATTTTCACTTACAAGTAGCTCCATGGGGTCCCAAAATCGATATAAGGATGTACATGGTTGGAAATATATCATAAAATAGGGGTAGTACACATGTTAGTGTAATTTAATATTATTATAATATTATTTTTTCCCTTATTTAGCATATTTACCCTTTAACCATGGTAAATAAAATATTTACTGAAGTTACTATTCATAAAGTCTATAATAAAAGTTACCAATTTAAAGAATTTAGACTTCATAATTCCAAATATGGAATCGGTTTTTCCTAATTCAAGACATATAAGATGCAAAAATTTATTTAAAATTAATTCCAGTTGTTAAAACCAAAAAGCATGTTTTTAAGAAATATTATCTCTCAAAAGTTTGACATGAGATTATGTCTAATTAAAAAGTGAAATTACTTATAATAACCAAAATTGGATTAAATTATAATCATATAATACAATTAAACTTTAATAATAATTAAAATGGAAATCTAACTATATAAATAAATCATATGAAAAGATAGTTTTGACTAAAAATGCAGTATTTTTCACTATTCGTTAAAAAATGAACATTATCAGAAAAATACAAAAAATTTACCCAAAGTAAATTTTTATTTCCCTATTATAAAGAATATGTTTATTGTTTCAAATATAATATATAAAATTAAAAAATACTAGATTTAAAAAGGGTTCCCCATTAAAATCCGGTAAAACGAATTTTTTAAAAATATCAGAGTTTTTCATTCTTAAAAATGGACTCGTTCTCATTTTAAGCATCTAAATTTTATTGGATAAATTAAAAAACATTTAACAAACATGTATAATAATATTGTAATTATTTATATTCATTCTATCTAATACAACTACGAAGCATTAACTAATATTTAAAATAATATTATATTATTAGTTTTCATTATGACTCAGCCTTGTGTGTTGCATGGGATTTCAGAAAAAACCATTATTTTGTATCGGGTATGCCATCGAACATTGAATCCCATTTAAAGTAAAATTAATATTTAATTCAAAAATATTAATAAATATTAAAATATTATATCCTTTATTTACCTGGGATGTTACATGGTGAGTGGGGTTCTATATATGGGTGAGTAGGGAATATTTTTCCTGAGGTTATGATGATATCATGTCAATTTTTAGAGATGTGTATTGAGGCCATTTATCATTAGTTAAGTGGTATTATTCCTACTATTATGAATTGGTAAAATGAATACTTTCCTAGGAACATTTTCTAGGTCAATTCTACAAAGAGAAGTCGAGTTTTCTATTGACATACTTCCGGGGATGATCCTCATCTCCCCACCATTTTATCATATGACATCCACCGAGTAAAATGATATTAATGTTCCAATTGAGGATATTGTGTCCCAAATATTTGTTTTTATGAGTGTGTCACCTTTTACTTCTCTTATTCTCTTCATAAATAAGTATATGGAAGCCTTCAGTTGTACGCTGACTACCAAAAGTTAAATTAAATGACTATTCAGAAAGGGTACCCTTTTCATAGTATTGATGATATGTTTGATCAACGTAGGGGGTCATGATTATTTTCTAATATTTATTTGTGATAGGGTTACCATGAGTTAAAATTTTGCGAGGAGGATATTCTGAAGACTATATTCCAGAAATGTTTTGGAAATTATGAGTATTTGGATATTCTATTTGGTCTTGTTAATGCTCATGTGGTGTTTACATATTTGATGAATTGGATAAATTATTTCTTATTGTTCTCCTTCATGGTTGTTATTCTGGATTACATTTTGGTGATTTTAAATAATACATAATAAATCTATATATCATCTTTATATTGTACTCAAAACTCTGAATAAACATCATATGTATTGAATGATTACTAAATTATAGTTTTGGACCTGAAAGGTGAGGTTTCTGGGCCATGTTATATTTTAGAGTGGAATCTCAAATAATCATATATAGGATCAAGAAATTATATCATTTTATCAACCAATAATATTTTTGAGATTTAGATATTCTTGTTTTTGTATGGTTATTATAGATTTTTCATTTCAAATTTCTCCAAGATTTTGTCTCATATGCTAGAGTTGAACCAAAAGGTTTTTGATTTTGAATGGAATTATAATTCTAAACTAATATTTTAATAACATAAAGTGAGGATGAATTTCTATCTTTTTTTTATTGTTTTTGAAGTGGGATTCAGTTACCACATATTTTTTGATGCCTCATCTACAAGATTAGGATGCGTTCTGATGTAGGGGAACCAAGAAGTGGCATATGGGTCTTACCAATTACGACCTCATTATAATAATTATCCAAACAATGATTTTGAATTTCCTACCAAGATTCATTCCCTAAAAACTTGGATCCACTTTCTCATTATAGAGAGTTTTTTTATATATTTGGATTATAAGTACCATAAGTATATTTCTTCTTAAAGGCATCTGAACATATAATAGAGTTATTTGGTTGGGTATCATCACAATTTGTATTTAGATATTTCATGAAAACCTAGAATACAGAATGTGGTCACATATTTATTGACAAAAACATAACGACACATACAAAGAAGGAATCAATGGAGGAATGATCTTTGATGATTTTATTTTCTAAGATGTTCTTGGACATAGAAGAAGTGAATGCGAAGGGGTGATTATCGTGTGTAAAAGATAAATCTTTAAATGATGATTTGATTCCTCTTGGAAAATAAATAGACACATATTTTCTTCATTTTATTTAAATAATCTATGTTAAAGTGACCTTGGGTTATTGGACATAGTCTCCTTATTTATTTTCCATTTTTGAGGTGGATTGGCAATTCTAATGAATTTTTAGTAGAAATTATTTGATAGGGGAAATCGGTGAAATGTATCAATAAACCATGTAACTACCAAGATGAATCAGGATTTGAGATGATAGTATTAGTTTTTTGGGATGAGGTAGTCGATTGAGGATTTTTTATCATGATGGATTATCTAAAAAAATATTTTTTCATATCACCAAGTCTAGATAGTTTGTTGTTTCCTTTACCAATTCCAATATATAAGTGGGATGAGATATCCATATACTTTATCGTAGGTTTACAATGGAATCCTATTTGGAAAATATTTTTTTGTGATCATTTATTTACTTTTAAAATCATATCATTTCCTTCACATTAAAGAGACAATTAAGGTAGAAGATCTAGGGAACATATATATATAAAGGATCTCGAAGCTATATGAAGTACCTTCTATTATTATTTATAATAGAGATATCTGATTTAAATCTTGGTTTTGGAACGGTTTAAAAGAGATGATAGGTAACCAATTGAATATAACCATAATATATCATTCTCAAATAGATAGATAGATTGAGTGATGCATTTAAATTATTTAATAAATGATTCAGGGATGCATTATTTATTTTGAAGGTTTATGGGAAAAGATTCAATCCTTAGTTGATTTTCCCTATAAAAAACTTATCATTATTTGATTAATATATAACCATTTAAATAATTTTCTGGGTATCATTGAAAATATAAATAATGTTCGAAAGATTTTGGACAATAGAATTTAGTTGGACCAAATATTTTTCAATGTATTATGAATACTTTGGAGTTTATATGAAATATTTTAGTGATAGCTAGGAGTAAATAGAAATCATATGTGTACTATCATCATTCCCCTCTAGAGTTTTCAGTATATGATGGGTTTTTTCTTAAGGAATACTTTCATTTGGGACATATTCATTTGGTAAGATATGGAAATTTGGTAACATGGTTTATTGGAACATTAAAAATTGAGAAACATATTTGAAAGTTGGGGTATTAGTTGGACTTAATATCTCACTTGACATCAATCTATGATTTTTTTCATGTTTTCCAACTAAGGAGGTATCAACCGAACCTTTCATAATTATTAAAAAGGGAATATGTTTATCTTAATATCAACACCATAGTGGATGAGATCCCAATTTAGATTATGAATCATATGAATAAGGTTTTTTGTGGTAAAATGGTTACCTTTATCAATGTAATATGGAAGTGTGGATGGGATAGAAACATGTTGTGGGAACATGAAGCACTGATGATGCAGCAGTGGCCTTTTATCTTTGTGAGTTCAGAATCATAAGATAATTTAGGGAATGAAATAGGCATGGTGGGGATAATTTTGTCACCATATGGATCACTGGTATGTTAGGTTTTGGGCCTATTTTGTCACTAACATGCTTTTAATGTTTGTAGAAGTTAAGGATCAATATTTTTTATTTTTGGGAGAAAATCATAGGCACATGTCCTGTGAATAGTTATTAGTAACTATACTATAATCATGAAATATGGATTTGGTGGTTCCAATGAAATTTGGATTATTTTTAACAAGAATTTTCAAAATGATAGAGAATTCTAGGAAAACCATGTGAGACGATTGGATTGGATATACTAGAAACTTCATAGCATTCACACAATTTTTCTAACTATGTGACTATTCATAGGTAACCATAAACTTCAGTTATTAAGAGATAATTATGACCACATGGATAGTTCAAGGATTTTCTAACCGCGAATCCAAATTATGTGACTCGTATGGGTTTTATACAATTAGAAAAATACCCAGATACCCTTAGTTGTTTTTAACCCATGTTTTTCCTTATTCTCCCATTAGATTGACCTATACATTCCTTGACACAATATAAAGTTCTAACCTTTTTATTTTGGTGATTCTCTATCTATTTGGGGTGATATATTTTTCTAATATGAAAATATCCACTTTATTCCTATACTTTTCTATAGATCTACACTCATTCTCTCTTTTCCTTAACTCATTAAAACCCTAATGCGGTTTGACAACATGATATAAGGTGATAGGTGAGGAATTATTATTTTTCATATAGATCTAAGTTTGTGAGCATTGTATATCTTCATTTATAGTCAATTATTTTGAAAGAGACTATGTTTCATTCATTAGTGAGATATGTATCTATAGATAATGGTTATTTCTCATTGCAAAACATAAAATTATTTTTTTCATTCCATTGGTTTGGATTATGGAAATGTTTGGTTTCATATAAATGAGTGATAATTTATATAGTTTCATCTTTAATTGAATAGAAAATGGTTTAAACTGGGTTTTATTTTAGAATAGTTTTATACACTTCATGTGTTTGATGAAATCCCTCATATATAGTATTAACTCTAAAATTGTTATTCAAGAATTGGAGTGGTAATTTATTACTTTTAAAAGATTTTTATAAAATTATGGAAATGATTTACTTTAACTTCATGAGAAAACATGGGACATGGGGACCTCGTGTGCATCAATTTAATTATATGAAAACCTTAGTATGTGTGTCACCACTAGGGGTTATGGTAATAGTAGTGATATATTGTGGAAGGAATTAGTATCACTAGGATTCACATTATTTCATCTTGTTGTTATCAGTGTGTCTTATTTTTTATTGAATCTATAACTAATGGATTCATTTTAATAGTATTTGTATATATTCATGGTAGTATCCTACTAGGTGTTTCCCTCACACCCTGTATATTCCTTTGGTTGTATGCATATATAGTTTTGTAGGATCCAGATAAAGGGATGATTATAATGTATTCTTATAACTTATATTATACAAGTTCACTTCATGGTGGTTTCATATAATTGTGAATGATGGTCACATAGGGACATTGTTTTGGTCTTTGATTTATGTTGTTTCTAGTATTAGCCTTTTGGATTATTATGTTATGTCTCTTGGTTTCATACTTCTTCTTCCATTACACACTCTTATTTTTTATTGTTATCTTTTTATATATGACGCATGATGTGTTTTTTGGGTGAAATCATTCCCATTATTATATGTGTTGATACCCAAGAGTGTGTTACAATCCAATGGGGATCTGGCACGTGATTTAGGACTTGTGTAGGGCCATCTTTGGTGATGTTTCAGGTCTTCCTGTGTTGGTTCATTACATTAATTTATTTTATGGTTGAATGTAAAAAAGCATATATATAAATGGAATCCTTTAAAATATCTTATAATATATAACTATAAGGATTTCTGACCTAAAAATCTTCAATATATTAAACAAGATACAAGGATCTATTAAAGGATCAAAAAAATATTCAATCATGGAATGATTATTTTTTCATGTGTCTAAAAGAGTTTATTTGGAGAATTATAGTTTTCAATGTGATATATATTGATAACATATAAAAAAAATAGTAGTCTTATAGTTTGTTAAGGCGTGGTTGAGAATATTTCCTCATGAATGACTAAAAGTAACAACACGTGTTTAGGGAACAACATTTACATAGAATGACCTATGGGTTTCTTCGACTAATTCAACATTGATAAATTGAAAAGGCATTGAAAAATAAAATTTGAATCAATTGGGGACATTTTTTGAAAATTTCACAAATCATAAATCATTCCATGGTGATATATTATAAGAAATATGTAGAGATTAAGAAAATAAATAAAACTATATATCTATTGGTGATTTAATTATAACATATGCCATATTATATACTAGATTTTATAATTCCTTTGTTTAAATCATGGTTAAAAATCCAAAAAAATCCATGAGAATTACATTGATCAATAATTATAACTATCCAATACTACCTAAGAAGTACAAGGGATATGTTTATGGTACATATAGAATAATAAGATAAAGTTATGAAGGGGGTATAATAACTACGATCCAAATATGTCAATTTTTTCTAGTAATAGAGTTATGAAAAGAAAATGAGAAACATAAGATCATTATAGATAGTTGTCACAAATTTTATAGAATATAAGTATATTAAATTTTCAAATTTAGTTAAACAAGTGGTATAAATATGTATCCTTATCCTATATCATGGTATTCTTCCAAGGAATTATATTTTTTCATGATTTATATTATAATAATATTACAGTAATGATATTGGATAGGAACTCTAGGTTATGATAAAGGTCATGAGTTATATGCTTTAGAGATATCATCTCTTGAGATATTTTACATAAGAAGGTGAAGTTACAACTAGTGAACTATACATATGTAAACATGGTATACCAAATTACTAACAATATATCTTAGTAAAAACAATATTTTTCATGGGAGATTTATTACTTTTTGAATAGTAAATTGTTGTCTTTAGTGAAAGTGGGAGTTTTATTAGCTTTGTTTCCTTCACCCAACACAAAAATAAAATTTGTTGTTACTAGTTAATGCATGGAAAATTATATATGAATAAATTATATGTACCATGAGAATAACAAAAAAAATTATGTAATAGATATGGTAATGCACATATTTTATATTTTGTATAAAATATTTGAAGAAAAACATATCTATTATGAGAACCACATAAAAATATGATAGTAATATTAAACATATGACCTATTATATAGATTCAAAAATAATATGGGAAAAATATGATGTATCACTTTCACATTGTTGTGGTATCATCACACTATATAAGAAAAGGATTCTAGATGTACTTTAAAATACTAATAATTTTTCTCTTAATTTCATCAAACCACTATGGTATACTAAGTCAAATATTAATTAAAAGTAATTTTTTTCCTAATTGTGGTCTTGGAGAACATTTATGAATCTATAAATCGTTTCTATAATGAATGTTGGAATTTACATTATTGTATTTTTATAATAATTAGTGGCAGTTATAACTATTTTGTAAATATTTCTGTGGGGTTATCTCAATTATACATATTAATATATATTTATTGAACTTATAACCACCATG
The DNA here is from genome assembly GCA_963277665.1 of Viscum album. Classification (NCBI taxonomy): domain Eukaryota; kingdom Viridiplantae; phylum Streptophyta; class Magnoliopsida; order Santalales; family Viscaceae; genus Viscum; species Viscum album. The sequence continues at coordinate 829,286,941 of OY728162.1, forward strand.
AAAATATTTCATGATGGTTTAGTAGTGCATACCATAAATTGGCGATGGTTTAACAGTAGGTAGTGGCAGATAAAACCAAATCTGAATAAATTGCAACACTTTTTTATTTTATGGTGGTTTAATCCACTTTTATACACTATAATAATTTTATAGGGAATAAAAGAGATATATATACACTACTACCATCAATTTAAAGTGAGTATATATCTATAACACATTTATTTTTTTACATTCAAATGTTTAATAAATCAAAAAACATTTACTAATTATGAACATTATGTAAGAAAACGTTTTAAATAAAAATATATATTTTCATCAGTGAAATACTACAATGGATGCATATATAATTTTCACAACAAATTATACTACACATGAATAAAGGGATCCAATATCAACTCTATCCGCAAAAGTTAGATCTACACTACTTATGTTCATGTCAACTAATAACCATTGACATATCTAATTCCTACGATAAATAGAATTTTAAATATAATTTAATAATTATTATATATTTTGTATAAAAAATAAATTTAGAAAAATTATCATAGTAATATAAACTTATTAATATTAATGTACCAGATTTTATACCACCCATGTCAAGGTTGAAATTTTAAGAGTTATATTCTTCCTGCCCTGAAATAGATATGAAAAATAATTAGACATAAATTTGATATAAATATAATATAAAATACACTATAAATATTTATTTTGACTTACAGTTACTTTTTTACAAAAAAAAAACTAGTTCTTCTATGTGATTAGAAGGTTACTCCAATAATTATATATGATGAAATTGGATGTCATGTCACAAGATAATTTCCCTTATATCTACTTGTATAGTCCTTTAGCATCATCTTCTAGAACCCACAATATATAAAATGGAAAAATATATTTCCCATTAAACTTTTCATACCAATCATGGTCATTATCTCATACCCTCATGATGGTAATTGTGACACCATATTCATAGTCTATGACCACTCCAAATGAACTCTATACAATATTCCTAACATTGTTGAATCAAAATACATCAATATAGTGGCGTTTTTTATAAAATACCCTAGGATTGAATTTTGGTGGGTAATTATTTATAATCGTAAATTAACATTCACTAATGGTAGATATAAAACCATTTTGTGAAAAATTATAATACCTATGTCTATTGTGGCCAAATATGTTGAAATTTTTATTTTGTATTAGAATTTGTTACAAATATCTACAATTGATTGTTTGATTGGGAATTGAGATATTATCTTTCCATATTATCCTATGTTATGTAATTTAAGTAGAAATATTTGTATATAATTTTTAGTGTGTAGTATTAATATGGTGTTTACAGTGGGAATTAGTATTTAGTTGATGATAGTAGGGATATATAATGTGGTAAGTGAAACCATATAATATTGAGATCCATAAGGTAGAGTAAATTAGGAAAATCAGTTATTAGGGTTTTATGATAGTTATCTTTCTAAGGAGTGGGGAGTTTTGATCTTATTTGTAAATTTATTGGAGTCAGGTAATGAAAATAGAATCTCGATATAATGAAACTAAAGATCATACCTGATAAATGTGGGAGAATATCATATGGATCTTATGACATTATATTTGTTAAATACCTCATGTTATAATCAAATTGTATTGTTTTTAGAATACCTTCATCTAAAAAGAATATAAAATAAGTTATAACATGATATATGATATAAAAAATGAAAATATTTTTAAAATGATTTATAATGATTAAATGAATTGACATATTCTAAATAAAAAAATAATATATATGTTTAAGGAGTGCTAGGATTAAAATAAATTGATTCTTCAATGAACATGTTATTTCCATCCTCTTTCATTAACTTTATTTCATCTTCTTCTCTCTCCCTTACAAGATGAACTACATCAATATCATCAAAGAAAGATATATCAATATTCTATTGGTGATAGAGTTCATTTTCATAATGTATTCTTTAACTTTATCACCCATATCATACATTTCTCTTGGCTTGACATGCACCGCAACACTTCCCCCTTGACAACTCTATTATCCTCATTTTTTATAATTTTAGCATGTCAATCAAAAATATATTGATCATGTTATATATGATCACCTATATTCATAAATAGAGGTATGTCAACATAATTTAATTGTATAGAATAATTCCATGTTCTTAAATAAATATTGAATATCTTGAATTTTAATAACCCAAATGAAAATTTTCCATGATAATTTAATTCAATAATGACAATCAAAATTCTAGAGTACACAAACCATTATAATTATATGAAAATTATTCTATTTTTTTTATTAAAAACTTCATCAAGAAAAAATATATAAAACTTGGAGTTGATAATATTATAATCATAAAATATCATACACTTCCGCCAAGGTCATCAATCCAAAATATTTCAAACCAAGAAGCAGTATAGCTCGATTACCAATAATCATGATATATATATATATATAATATTATTAGATACATAAGATAATTTTATTGAAATATTATGAATATAAAATTTATTATGATCTTGGAATGTGTCAAAACAATCAATAATGTATTTGTTAATGGTTTTTTATCTCATTATCTATTAGTGTTCAACATCAAATTCAAATCATCGTTTTCATAATTAATTATATAACGAAAGGATTTACAGTATCCCTATAGAGTTGCACATATCTATGTGCTTATATGGTCACTATTAGTTTGAATGAAATTAAAGTTATTATCTTAACAAGATGACATAACATTTGATTTTTTGATAACATGTTATAGGAATAAAATTGATTTGGGTTATCAAAAACATGACTCACTCAACTAAATCATGTTTCAATATTATCCAAACACATTGAAAAAAAAGGTAAGACTCCCTTAAACCATATAACCATTAGAAATGGAGCCATATGGTTGAGCTTTAGTTCTCATAAAATACATCAAATTACCTAAATACCTAATCAAAATAATTAACATAGAATAGTAAACCATATATGTAATGAGTATGAAAATTTTAATTTTGTAATGATTAATAAGTAAGATGAAAATACTAACCTATGGTATACATCCACAAATATAGAATGATCCGTCCAATAGTGGAAAAAACATTTAACAGGTCAATGATTTTCATGTCGGTTCTATATAAACGACAAGAAAAGCGGTAAAAATCAATTTATTGTGTCAGTTATAAAATATCAGATGTGATAAATCAATTAGATTCATTTTTTTACGTCGGTTATAAAAGAACCGTCTAAAAAATGACTAAGATTAGATTTATCATGTCAGTGATTTTATAACCAACATGAAAGAACTAATATGAGCACTTTATCATGTCGTTTATTGTTTAACTAACATGATAATGCAATTCTCAGAAAATTATCATGTCTATTATTTTATTACCGATGTGATATAGTGCCATTTATATCATTGGTTATAAAACCACCTACATGATAAATGATTTTCTACATCGGTTATTAAAAAAATGACGTTATAATTTTTTTTTTATCACGTCAGTTATTTAATAACCAACGTGATGGAGCTATTAAATTATTTATCGTGCCCTGTATTCAATAATTCTATTTTCTTTGATTGGGCCACCTGAAACTCGTCTCTCTCGCGTGGAAATCCAAGAAAGTATTCTTCAAAGTCGTCCCCTCCAGTCTCGTTTTTATAACATCATTCATCATCATTATTATCATTGGATCTATCAGGTCGACTTAGAACACTCAAGTAAGCCTCACACTTCTCGGTTATATTTTATATTTTTCATGATGCCTTGAAAATATGTTTTGAGATGTTATGTTTCTATCTTTGTACTTGTTGTGAGGGTATGTGTCATAGTGTTCTATTAAAACATACTAAATTATTTTCTGGTAAAATAAACTAGGGAAGTGATATCATGCATGTTTATGATTTTTTTGTGTTCGATCATGTGTGTGTGCATGTATAAGGGGTTTCCAAGGGGTTGGGTGTTGTCCAAGAGGGTGGGTGTGTCTAGGGGGGGGGGCCTTCCAGGTGGTGGGTGTCTAGGGGGTGGAGGGTTTTACAAGGGAATGACGGTGTCCAGGGGGTGTCCAAGGGGGTGGTGGTGGTTTCCAGGGTGTTTAGGGGCTTTCAAAGGGGTAAGGGGTGTCCGGGGGGGAGGGATGTGTTTAGGGGTGAGGGGGTTTTCCAATGGGGTAGGGGTGTCCAGGGGGTGGGGTGGTGTTCAGGGAGAGAGTGGGCTTTCCATGGGGGCATGAGATATCCAGGGAGGTGGGGGTGTCCAGGAGGTGTGGGGGGTGTCCATACGGGTGGGGTGTCCAGGGGCTGAGTGGGTTGTCCAAGGGGGTAGGCGTGTCCAGGGGGTGGGGGTGTCCAGGGGGTGGAGGTGATGTATAGAGGGTTCGTGGGTTGTCCAAGGGATGTAGGGGCTGCCATAGTGGGTGGTGGTGTATAAGGGGGTGTCCAGGGGGTGTCCAAGGGTGTGATGGGGCGTTCTAAGGGGGTGGGGTGTCTAGGGGTGGGGGTGTTTAGGGGATGAAGGGGTTTTCCATGGTGTGGGGGGGATTTTTTGGAGGGTGGAGGTGTCATGGGGTGTTGCAGGGGGTAGGGTTGGTGGGTGGTGTCTAGGGTGCGGGGGTGTCTGTAACGACCCAAAGTTTCATTAATGGAAAATCCCTCTTTATCCAGTTAAATGTCTCTTTATAAAAAATGTTTTTATAAGATGTCAACTTATTTGGTTTTATGATAAGAGTTGTGACCGTTACTTTTATAGCCATTGAACAGTGATCACATGATTAGTATAAATATAAGGCTTTAACGAACCCAATTTTACTCAGACAAAGGAAGCGATGGCCTCATCCAGTAGAATTTCCCCATACGAGGCCCATTTGTCGGAGCTCATAAAAGAGGTGGCATCCTGGGGCTTCGCCCTTGACCAAGCCCAAGATGAGCTTCATTATGTCAAGCTCGAACGTGACCGTCTACGGGAAAAGTGGAAGTTGATAGAGATTACCACTCGAGCGATGTTATCCGAGCCACCCCAAAAGTCTGTCACCATCGCGCACCTTACCCTTAGGTCTTATGTGGCTATTTTAAGGGGTTATGTAACAAATAAGTAGTTCTATGTTCATGTACATTATTTTTGTTGTATATAATAATGAATATAATTTTAGTCATATTTGATACATTGTAAATAGTTTTTAAAGTACAAATGGTGTTTTTAGTTATTATTTAATTAAGAATTAAATTTCATTAAATTAATGGATTTTTGAATTAAATAATATTTTAATAAAATAATAATATTATTATTATATTAATTTTTATTAAATATAAATGATCTTATAATTTTATGAATGCAATTAAAATTTTATATTAAGGTTTGAAAGCCATTTCTGTCAAAACCGGTGAATTTTTTATAAATGATGGTTTTTATTTTAAAAGTGAAAATTAACATATTTAGAAAAAAAATAGATAAAATAAATGTCATTTTTGGAATCAGGACGTTGAAATTATCCAATGGTGAATTTTTCATAATTTTCTGAGACAGTCAAATTTTTGGGTAAAAATTAAATACCGTTTAAATATATAATGTGTTTTATGACATCATAATGACTCAATGGTGATGTAATAAAATACCATAATCCTTATGTTCAGCCAATATATGTTTTATCATTAAAATAATTTTATTGTGGGTTTGTTTGAATTACTTTTAAAAGCATTAATGGACCCCTCAAGACATATTCAACACTTTTCCTTTTTAAATTAATTTCCATGGAGTGTGACTCACCTCTACATAAGCAACCTTATTATTTTAAGAAGTTAGGACTTGGGAATTATAAAATATTTTTTTCCACTTTCTTTCCAGGAACCATGGGCAAAAACCATGGGATGGTTTTTGGTTTGGATTAATTTAATATAAGGGGGTCTAAAACCTAAATAATAAAGAATTATCTCGCCTTTACTATATAAACCCCACCCAAGCTCCCATGTCCTCCTCAATAAAATCCTTTGGAGTTCCTCCAAACTCTGCCCTACTCTCTATAGAATCCTCTGAAGGTTCCCCCAAGCTCCCAAGAAGCCTCTCACAAGCCTCTCTCTATCCTTTGGAAAGCACACTTCCAAGTAAGGGTTTTTTTTCTTCCTTTCTCATTTTTGTCAGTTTTCTTTAAGTTGTTTTTCCCTTTTAATTTCAATTATAAATGTTTGGGTATGATTTCTCACCTCCCTAATACTTCCCTCCTTATTTTTTAATGATGGGAGACCCTTTCTCTCTCATTAAATGCCTCCCATGTACAACCCGTTACGATGCTGAAATTCTGAAAGGAACTTCTCTCTCCTCTTTTACATTCATGTAATACTTTTGTATCATGAACCTAAATTCCATTAAAATTATTGGGACATGTATCTATATGACCTCATTACTGTCCATTAAATGTAAATATTATGAGTAACCCCTTTCTCTCTCATCAACCATTTTTATGAATTCTTATGTCATGTCGTTATGCTGCCGAAATCGCACCGATTTTCTAAGCCAATGTCATTGTGTAGTGAATACCATGCCCATTTCTCCATCAAGGGTATTCACCTTTATACAGATTTACTTATCGATTTTAAAGTTTCATGTATGAATTTCCACATTCCTTTATCGTGGAATAAATTATTATGTTTTATGAATCCATGTTTTATGATCCATGTGGCACACTTATGCATGAAATGAAATGTTTAAGAAGGGTGCGCCCTTATAGCGCTCCAATGCATTGGGTAAAGTATAGTATCATGATACGTCATGTGAAATGAGTGTTGACTCATGCTAATTCAAGTGCAACGATGTTTTTACTCATGCTTCATGTGCAATGAGGGTTTACTCATGCTCCATGTGCAATGATCCTTGGCTCAGGCTAATTCAATGTTAAGTGTTGTTGCTTCATTTCCATGTTATGATTATCATGCTTTATCATGCCTTTATGTTCATGTTTATTTTATGATCTATTGATATGCCTATTGTCTAACATGTGTTGTACTCCTCATGTTATTCCATGTGTACTCACTTACAGGGCTTTATAGCTCACCATTTTCTTATGCATGTCCTCAGGTTATCTCATGAAATGCTAAGTACGAGGGAATGTAGTGGTCATGTAAAGGAAGTTTTCAATAAAGATGTTGTATTTCGTATTTTAAGTTTTTAAGTAATGATCCTAAGCCCCAAAGACACTAAACCTCTTGATCTTCTTTGTTGTATCAAGTGAAGTTTTATGTAATAAATCATTCTTAAGTTGTAATAAAAAGCAGGGTTGTCATATTGTCTAGGGGGTGGGGTGGTGTCTATGGGGTGGGTAGGCTGTCCAAGGGGGTAGTGGATGCCCAGGGGTGGGGGAGCTCTCCTGAGGGAGGGGGGTCCAGGGGTGGGGGATTTCCAAGGTGGTGGTGGTGTCCAGTGGGTGTTCAAGGGGGATTCTAGGGGGTGAGGGGTTTTCCAAGGGATGGGGGTGTCCAGGGGGTGGGGGTGGTTTCCAAGGGGTGAGTGGGTTGCCCAATTTGATGGGGGTGAGTGGGATGTCCAAGGGGGGTGGGGTTGTCCAAGGGGTGGGGAGGAGTGGTTGTCCAAGGGGGTTGGGGGGTGTCCAGGGGGTGGGGTGATTAGAGGGAAGTCGGTTGTGCAGGGTGTGGGGGGGTGTCCCAAGGGGGTGGTGGTTTCCAGGGGGTGTCTAAGGGGGAGGGGGTGGTGCCCAGAGGTGGGGGTGAGGGGGGATTTCCAAGGGGGTGTGGTGTCCTAGGGGTTTGGGGGCGGTGTCCAGGGGGTGAGGGGGGAAGGGGGATGTCCCGGGTGGTGGGAATGCCCAGGGGGGTGGGGCTTGTCAAGGGGGGGGTGTCCACGGGGGGTGGGGGTGGGGGTGTCCAAGGGGTGGGGGTGAGTGGGATATCCAAGGGGTAGAGGGTATCCAGAGGTGGGGGGTGTACAGAGGGGTGGGGGATTTTTAGGGTGTGGGGGCTCTCCAGGGGGTTGTGGTGTCCAGATGGGGTGTCCAAGGGGTCTGGGGGTGTCCAGGGGGTGAGGGGGGTTGTCAAATGGGGGTAGGGTGTTGGAAAACCCCCTCACCTCCCTAGACACAACTCCCCCACCCCATGGACACCCCCACCCCCATTGACACCCCCATCCCTTGGAAAACCCCACCACTTGGACACCCCTTACCCCCTTGGACACCCTGGATATCCCCTACCTCCATGGATAACCCCTACCCTCTTGGAAAACCCCCAAAACCCCCCTAGATATCCCCTTACCCCCTTGGACACCCTTGGCATATATATATCCCAATGGATTCATTGAAACTGTTGGTATATATTAACTTCAGGTAGTCTATACCAACAGTTCTTGTAGAACCATGTGTATAGGTCTATTGCAATGACCATCATTCCAATAGTGTGTGAAAACGTTGGGATATTCTATCCCAGTGGCTTCAAATCATATGAATAGGTGTAATTTTTAGTAGTTAATGTATATATATTTTAATATTTATACTTCATATTTTGTGTTTATGTAATGGTGAATTTGGTATCCAGTTTCACCAGGATGTATTGATTGTGTACCTTAAGAAAAAAGGATCCGATATGAATTTAAAACTATTATATCGAACTATATTTTCATTTTAAAATAATTTTCATGCATATATTTTTTCAAATACGCATATATTTGTTTTATATTTCAAAATTGTTTTAAATTCAAAATATGATATTTTTTATATCAATATAAAATTGGATTATCTTAACAAGATGTATTATTTTTTTTATTTTTTATAGGTAATAGTGAGTCAAATTTGGTTTATGGCACATCAAATGATTAATGAATATGAGGAAGTTGTTGATGAATTTTTAGAATTTGGTGAACAAAATGTTCCAAGAAGTGACATGTTTTTTTTCAGGCCTAAAATGTTTGAATATGAAGAATTTTAAAACTAGAGACATAAAATATCATCTGATTTGTCATGGTTTTCATATGAGTTACAACCCTTTGATTTATCATGGTGTAACTAGACAGAATGTCATATCTATTGATGATGATATTTTTCAAGATAGTAACTGTGATGGAATTTAAGAAATGATTCATGATATTGCATTAGAACAAATTGATATTGAACTGACAGTTTCACATCTATATGGTGATGCTGAAAAACCATTATATCCTGGTTGTATGGATTTTATAGTCTTTTCAGTGATGTTAAGATTGATTAACCTAATGTCGAAACATGGATGCAGTGACATAAGTTTTATAAAGTAGCTTCAATTGTTGAATGAAATTTTTCCAAAAGAAAATGAGCTTCCAGATTCACATTATAAGGCCAAGAAAATAGTATGCCAATTGGATTGGGATATAAGAGAATACATTCATGTACAAATGATATTATGATATATAATAAGGAATATGAATTCTTGTTAGAGTATCCTAAATGTTGGACATCACGGTATATGTTGAAAGAAAAATCTCAGGCTGATGTAGAGATTACAAAGATCCCTGCCAAGGTATTTTGGTATCTTCCTATAACTCATCATTTGAAATCTTTATTTGCTAATTCACAAGTTGACAAAAGGTTAAGATGATATGCTGATGAGAGGATATGTGATGGAAAAATTTGATATCCAGCTCATTGTCCACAATGGAAGAAAATGGATGAGTATTATCCTATATTTGGAAATGAAATTAGAAATCTTAGACAAGGATTGTGCACAGATGGAATGAATCCATACTGAACCCTCAGTAGAACACATAGTTCATGGGCTATTTTATTGGTTATTTACAACCTGTCTCTTGAATTATTTATGAAGTGTAAATATCTCATGTTGAGTACAATTATCTCTAGTCCAAAGAAACCCAAGAATGATATTGATATTTTCTATTCACCATTGATTGATGATTTGAAACTTTTATGGAAGGATGGTATTAGGGTGTATGATTCTTATAAAATAGAATATTTTCAACGGATTTTAGTTCTTATGTTCACTATAAATGACTTCCCACTGTATGAAAAATTGTCTGGATACTTTGTTAATGGCCATAAAGAATTTCCAATTTGAGAACAACAGACTTCATATTTTCAATTTCATCATGGGATGAAAACAGTATAGATGGGTCATCGAAAATTTTTACCTATTGAACACTCGGATAGAAGACTAAAAAATGAATTCAATGGATCATAAGAATTTGATATTTCTCCAAAACCATTATCCCATAAATGTGTATTTTAAGATGGTAAAAATCCTTGATGTTTCATTAGGAAGGACACATAAATTTGGTAATGATAAACATATTTGTAAGAAAAGGTAAATATTTTTTGTTCTACCATATTGTGGATATCATTAAGTGAAACATAATATTGATGTCATGCACGTAGAGAAGAATATTTGCGACAGTATGATTGGAACATTGATAGATATTAATGGAAAGAATAAAGATTGGTTGAAAGCAAGATTAGACATACTATCAATGGGAATACGTTTGGAGTTAGATCCCACTCTTAATAGAAGGCAAAATTTTCTTCCCCCGGCTCCTCATACTTTATCCAATAGGGAGAAAATTATCCTTTGATAGTGTATTCATGATATCAATGTGCATCAAGGTTATTCATCAAATGTAAAAACATTTTTCTCTTTGAAGGATTTGATGTTGATAGGTACAAAATCTCTTGATTTTCACATCATGATGAAATAAATTCTACTAGTTTCATTGCATGAAATACTGACAATCCATATCAGAAAGACTATAATGATGTTGTATTATTTTTTCATTTCAATTTGTAATAAAGTGATAGATTTGAATGCTTTGAAAATTTTGGAAAAGGATGAAATTTATATACATTTTCAATTCAAAATGTTTTTTCATACATCATTTTTTGATATAATGGTTTTTTTATGGTGTATCTGGTTCGAGAAATAATGCTTTCTGCACCAGTTTATCTATGGTGGACGTATCCTTTTGAAAGGTATATAAAAATATTGAAGGAGTGTGTTAATAATCCATAGTGGCTAGAACCCTCCATTGTTAAAAAGTATTTTTATAAGGATGTTTCAGAGTTTTGTACGAGCTACTTGGATGCAGCGAAGCACATAGGATTGCCTCCATCTCTCCACAGACAAGTTAATAATGTGGGTAGGGGGATTTTTTACTTGAATGACAAATCATTGTCAGCTGAATAGATAAAAAAGGTAGAATTATACGTCTTGTATAAAATATATGGTGCTAAATTGTATATCACATTTCATATTAATGCATTGAAACAATGTCATCCGTAGAAGAAAAAAATGTAGATTTTGAATTAGCACAACAAACCATTTTTTTCATGGTCTAAAAAGACCTTGATTGGTAGCTCGGACGTATCAGAGACATTAATATTGATAGTGGGTTTTCCATGTTTAAATGTGATAACATGGTCTGTGTATGACATTAATGGCTATACATTTCATATGAAATCTTAAGACAATAGAGGTGCTGCTTAGAATAGTGGTGTATTTGTGTTTTCAGAAGGAATTCATTTTTTATGTTCTAAAGAAAAAAACAAAATTTCTACATCAAGTGAATATTATGGAGTCATTGTAGAAATATGGGGGGTTGATTACTTTAAAATTAAAGTTTTTGTTTTTAATTGCAACTAGTTTTTCGGTAACAATAGTGTTATACATGATGATTTTGGAATGACCTTTGTTAATATGAATAGATTGGAAGACAAAACATATTCTTTTATAATGGCAGAACATGGAAAATAGATTTTCTATGTAGTTGATCAGTCAGATATATGGTGGTTTTTTGTTGTACAATGGGAAAAATATGTTCGTGAGGTTAAACTTGATGAATATTCTTGACTTATGCGAGATCCATACTTCCATGGAAAGATTAGCAGAAAATAATGATTAACATATTGAAGACATGGTGTCTTCCATTAGGAATGATCATGATGAAGAAAATTTGGAAAATAATCCATTTGTACATTCCTAATATTATAGGTAACATATGTTTATTTCTTGATTACACTTACTATTTTCATAAAATGTTAGATATTGTAATTTTTTACTTTAATAAAATGCGTATTAAATCAAATAAATATAAATTTTTGTTTATATTAATTTTCTTAGTTATGTTTATCATGTTTACCATTAAGTAACCTATATTACTATTAATTTTGTTGAATAACAATTAATTTTCGATGTTTACCATGTTTAACATGCTTAGCATAGGTTACCATAGTTTACCTTTACGTAAATTATATATTTGTTGATTTTTTTGAATGAAAATTACACTACCATGTTTACCATGTTTACTGTATTTACCATTGTTTAACATGCTTACCAAATTTACCATGTTTACTATTATGTAACTTAGTTCAGTTTTACTTTTTTTACAATAGTATTGTAATATTTGAATTTGTATATTTGTGAAATAATGTTTGTTTTTTTCATTTTAAGGATAATGACATATCAATCATTTGATCAACAACATGATTCTGGAGATGAGCATCATGATCATACCTCTGGGGAGAAACAATCACATGCTCCTCTTGATGTTCCCAAATCTTCCTCATGTGCTCCCATAATGACAAAAAAGTGTTTAAGAATTGGTAAACGTGGCTACAAACATTTACTAAAATTATCACTTGCTCGTAGCTAGGAACAGAGGATATTGGTTGATTTTGATGAGAATGATATTCCTAGAGGTCAAAATGAGAAATATTTTACGATTTTTATATCAAATAAGGGTAAAAGAAAAGTAATAATTTTGTATTATGATTGGATAAGTGTAGACAAATTGATAATATTTCAGTTTTAGGAGATGATTTTGGTATGATATTTTGCTATTGTTTGACTAATCATTAAATATTTCTAGAATAATATGTTTTACCTTTTCTTTATCAGATGACATTTGATATTCCTTACACTAGCTGAGTTAGGAAGAATTGAATATCGATGGATTCCAGGAGATGGAGGGATTCCAAATCAACCCACAAATCTAATTTTGTTTTTTGTCATAGGAATCATGAAAATTCATGTCATATATACCCTTTCACAAATGAAGACACATGGATGAAATTTGATGAATGTAGAGGAAAAGAATCATTTTTTTGTAAGGGTAATGTAAACTTTTATAAAAGTTCTTATATAAATGATCATATTAATGTTTTTTAATGATTTCTTAATTCTTAATTTATAGCAAATATGGGACTATCATCAGGAGATCCAATCTAAAAATGTATACCCTCATAGTTTATCTCAGGTATGTTATACATTATTGAAAAAAAATGATGGAGGAAAAATTACAAAAACTAAGAGCTGAGTCTTCAAGCTCTGGAGAGGTTCCCCCTATATCCCCTCCATTTAGACAAGACAAAATGGAAGAGAGATTAGATAAGAAAATATTGACAATATCGTTCAGAAGAATAAAGAATCATAGCTGAGAGAATTGAAAGATATTTAATTATTTTATTTAAGTTAATTATATTATTTATATACTTTTAGTCATTATATAAATGTTGCATTAATTAATACAAGATTTTCATGAGTTTCACAACTCACATGGGGTATTTACAGCTGCTAGGAGGTAAAATATTTTATCTGCAGCATTGGAAAATCCCTAACACCCTAGTCATGTAAGAGGATATCTGATGGATGTATCGGTAAGAAAAGTATTTCCACATTCATAAAATTATTCCATAGAGGGTGTTTATAAAAAATATATATTTCTTGGAGGATGATGTTCAATTATATTAATGCGATGATAGAGGAAAATATTAGAGCGTCGGTACATTCTATGTTTTCAGACATACAACGACAATTTCATACTGCAGCTCCCACTCCATCACCACCCTACAGACCCCATAATTTATCCTCCACCTCTGCCAGTAGCTCCCACTCCCCCACCTCAGCATACAGACCCCATTTATTATCCAACTCCTCCACCACATCTTCCTACTTATTGTGAGTTGTATGTTGATGATCCTCAGCATCATATTGTTGCTTATGGTCTGGTATATTATATAGGATATATAGTTCATCATCAAAAGTTAGAGGTATAACATCATAGGGTCACTATACATGATATAATAGATAGTTCAGCTCAACTACCATTACCTACAGATGAGGTGATGACAGTTGAAAATTGTATCAGCCACTTTTTAGTTTGTCCATCCATACTTCTGTGACTCATTACCATAGAGGTATGTATGTTATATCTTTTATTTTATATTATATTAAAGTTTTCACATATGAAAACTAATATATTTTTCGATTTTTGTTATAGGAATACATTACAGGTAATGAAATACAATATAGACAACAACAAAGACAAATAGTTATGACATGAGATACAAATTCTAGTAGTCTTGACAGATTGTCAAGGTATTCAAATTTTTTGGTGGATAATTATGAGTTTCCAATGGAAGATCATGTTTGTGGACATGAAATCAAAGTGGGGGTTGTGAAAAATGATATCATGGAGCTTGTTACATGAGATATGTAAGTCATATATGTGGTGTAGATTTTTTCCATGTAAGTCTTTAGACATTTCCATGCATTATATTTTTTAAAAATGAATACTTATGTATGTTTTGTATTAAGTATATTTATGAAAAGTGTGGGAAGAATGAGAAGATATATTAATATGGATTCAGGGACCTGAAATTTATTTCCACCAAAGGACATGAATTGAATGAGGAACAAAGAACACATTATATTGCTGAAGATTTGAACAGAATATATTTACATAGTGTTGGATGATGCCTTTTTGTGAGAGGTATGAAACATATATCTGGAAATGTGTTCATTATCTTTTATCATAAAAACCCACTATCATTAAATTTTCTTTTATATCAGTTATCATTGGATGTTAGCTATTTTTTTACAAGGTATAAAACACTTTATTGGATATGCTTTGTTCATGGCGATGTACAAGGAAGTTCCCAGAGTATGTTGGAAAAGTAATTTTCATTTTCATAATAGTTGTTTATATTATAATGAATTTTAAATTTATCCCACTACTATTAATTTTTAACAGGGAATGGGTCTACCTTCAAAACCAAAAAATAACAAGAGTGCCAAGATAAAATATGTAAAAGTAATTGTAAATATACATTTATAATTTGTACTTTTCGATGTATTACATAAAAATGATATTTTTAATTGACAATCATTTAAATAGAATTTTCATGAACAACAAGGAGTCATCGAATGTGGATATTATATTTTATTATTTATGTATGAAATAATCACAACTGGAACCCTAGTGAAGTTTGACCTGGTAATATTCTCTTATAATCTTTTCCATAATATTTCATTTGATTTATTCATTATACATGTTATCTATTGTCCTTTTAATTTGTAGATATTTGATGACCCTCAACCCAATAGTTCTCAATAGGTCAAATACTTACAAGTGTAATGTTCATATTATTTTACACGTTCGATTGGATTTTAGTTAGTTTGTAGTGTAAAATTTAAATTTGAATATTGTAATTATAATTGTGTATTTGGTAGTTTTTTGGGTTGGATTTACGTTTTGATAGTTGAATTATATATTTTGAATGTTATATATGTGAATGGTAAATTTTTCTTTGGTTATTATTATTTTGTTTAGTTCTGATGTTTTTATGGTTTGGATTATGGTGGCCTGCTTTTGGTTTGGTTTCTACTTGTTTCATAATTTGGCAGAGCATAGTAACGGTTTCATGGGGGTGGGGTGAATGGGGGGTTTTCCATGGTGTAGGGGGTGTCCAAGGGGGTAGGGGGATTCCCATAGGTGTGGTAGGGTCCATGGGGTGGGGGTTGTCCAGGGGGTTTGGGGGGGTTCCATTGGGGTAAGGGTGTCCATGGGGGTGGGGGGTTGTCCAGTGGGTGGTAGGGTGTCCAAGGGGTGGGGGTGTCTGGGGGTGGGAGGTTCTTTCCAGGCGGTGGGGGCTATCCAAGGGGGTCGGGGTGTCTAGGGAGTGGGGGTGGCTGTCAAAAGGGTGGAAGGGTGACCAGGGGTGGAGGGGTTTCTGGAGGTGAGGGT
Organism: Viscum album; assembly: GCA_963277665.1. Lineage (NCBI taxonomy): Eukaryota > Viridiplantae > Streptophyta > Magnoliopsida > Santalales > Viscaceae > Viscum > Viscum album. The sequence continues at coordinate 829,302,931 of OY728162.1, forward strand.
GTCTGGGGGGGCTTTCTAGGGGCTGTGGGTGTCCAAGGGGAGGAAGGGTGTCTTGGGGGTAGGGGATATCTAGGGGGTGGGAGGGTGTCCAGGGGGTCAGTAGTTGTTTAGGGGGGTGGGGGTGTCCATGGGGTGCCTAGGAGAGTGGGCGGGTGTCTAGGGGTTGGGGAGTTGTCATGTTGGGTGCGGTGGTTTCCAGTGGGTGGGAGGGTGTCCAGGGGGGAGGGAGTTGTCCAGATAGTGGAAGTGTGTCCAAGGGGTAGGGGGATTCTATGGGTGGGGTGGTGTCCAGTGGGTGGGGGCTATCTAGGGGTGGGAGGCTGTTCAGGGGGTGGGGGTTGTCCAGTGGCATGGGGTGGTGTCCAGTGGGTGGGAGGGTGTCTAGGGGGTTGGGGCTGTCCAGGGGGTGGGGGATGTCCAAGGGGGTAGGGGTGTCCTGTGTGGGTGGGGGGTTGTCTAGTGGGTGGGAGGGTGTCTAGGGGTGGGGGTTTCTAGGGGTGGGGGTGTCCAGGTTTGTGGGAGGGGATGTCTAGGGGTGGGGTCTCCAAGGGGTGGGAGGGAGTCCAGGGGGTGGGGGTGTCCAGGGGGGCTGCTCAAGGGTGTAGGGGGTGTCCAGGGGGTGGGGGATATCCAGGTGGGGTTCCAAGGGTGGGAGGGTGTCCAGGGGTTTGGAGGTGGGGGATGTCCATGGGGGAGGGTGTGTCTATGGGGTGGGGGACTCTCTAGTGGTTTTGGTATCGTTTTGGTCTGGTTTTTTCTTATTTTAGGTCATCTTTGGCAGTGTGTTGTAATAGGTGAATTTTTTTATTAAATTTTTTTACGTCCGTTATTTGATAACCGAACTAAAAAATGCATGTGGATGGGTATATGTGTTGTTTATTTAGTAATCGAAGTGAAAACCCGATTTTCATACTGGTTTATCACGTCGGCTAAGATAATAACAGATGTGATAACATTGTTTTTCCCTTCGGTTTTCTAATAACGATGTAAATTTTTTTTGGAGGTGTTGTTTATTCAATCGGTTATTTAATAACCGATTAAATAATTAATATATTGCTTCAGTTATTTAAAAATAGACGTAATAAATCCGGACTCCGAACCATTTTCAAGGTCGGTTGTTTATGAATCGATGTTAAAATGGATTCAGATTTCTATTTTTTACATCGGTTTTAATATATCTGACATGAAAAACAATATTTATTATGTCCCCTACAATAACATTGCCAAAAACTGATGAGAAAATTAAAAATTAACCAACTTAAATAATGTTTTTTGCACTAGTGATAAAACTTTAACATCCTTAACCCAATTCATAGTTAGATGAATGGTAATAGTAAAAAATGAATGAGGGAATATAATATCCAAATTACAAAAAAACCTGACAAAATTTTATTGATGTTTTTCATGATCAATGGGGATTAATTTTTTTACAAAAATCTATTTGGAGAATCTGAAAAACTCAATTACAACTGCTATTATTTTATCAGATAATAGTTTATACGATACCAAAGGAATAAATATCTCTATAAAATAATGTGAGTCTTCACTTTTAATACCAGGTGTTATATAATGTTTTTAGTAAATGCATATTGATATGTTACATTAATATCAATGAGGTAATTTTACATTTTTTCAGTCTTTAATGGAAAAAACACATTAATAAAATTTTTAATGAAAAAACTTCTTAAAAAGTCTTTCTATTATAATTTTGACATAGTTCATTCATTTTCTTTATTTCATCAATGTCCTTATGATAATTATGATTATATTTCTATTTTACCTAATCATTCAGTATTATAAAAATAAAATTTTCACATAAATTCTTTTCAATGTGCATAAAATCAAGATTATATGTAACAATTGTAATTCCCAAAAAGGTGGTTCGAAAAAAAATGTTATTTTTCTTCCATTTTTTTACCAACTACATCTGATGAGAAGTGACTCATTTCCTAGATATGTTCAACCTATACACTTTATTAAATTATTCATCAAAAAGTAAATATTTTTACCTGAAATTTGGACCTGATAACAATTTTGGTGGAGGACTCAAATAATTTCATTCATAAACTAATGAATTATTAAACTAATATCTTTGAGATATATCTAAAAATTTATGATGACATATGAAACAACAATTTCTTTTATATGGTTTTATTCTAGGGTTGAATTTAAATTTACATACAGGATGTAACACCCTGAGATTTTATGAGATATATTATTTTTAATTTCATTGATGTCTTATATTATACACTACACCAAGATTAGCTTGTACTATACGCAGTACCCTATTAGCTTGCAGTATACACAACACTATTCTTGGCTCATGCTACACACAATTTCATGTTCTTTTTGTGGAAATTATTATACATAACATTAAGTATAGATTTTATTTAATATATAAATGAAATAAGTTTTGATTATGTTATACACAACACCAAACAGAGTTTTCACTACACGCAGCCCTGACTTGGCTTGCATTACATGCAATCAAGACCTTCTTCGATAGCATGTGTAGTATGTAATACCAAGTTTCACTAAACGAGATATTATTATAATATTATTATGAACTAGCCATTATGAATAGTAATACCCACTTTTTGAAATTTTATAAATTTTATCATTCAAAATGGACTTCATTTTTGGATTCAAAATATCGAAATTATCCTTGGGTAATTTTTTTTCTATTTTTATAAAAACATTCAAATTTTGATGAATAGTGAAAACACTAGGTTACTATTTAAATTATGACTTTTTATTTAAATAATTATTTATTTTATATAAATTTATTTTAGGTAAAAATTGATACATAATACCTATATAAGTTCAATGTAATTCATTGGAGTCATTTTATAATAATTTTAGACATATAAAAAGTTTATTGAAATTTTCACCGTCTTTTACCCACCTCATAGGAGAGTTGGAAAATTTACATAAAACATAATTTTACCGCTTCTGTAAGTGGAATTTAGAAAATACAAGAGACATGGTTAATATCAAGGAGTATAATTTGGTTCAATAAGATAAAAAAAATTGATGAATAGTAACTTTTTACTTTTATTTACCACGGTTAAAAGTAAATAGGGTAATTAAGGGTAAAAATGATATTACTATTACGCTAACACATGTCCTAATTCTATTGGATAAGTGTAATTCGACCAAAAACAACCTTATAAATAAAATATTACCCTTTAGGTCCACTTGGATTAGATTAGGACATTTATTATTATTTTATTTAAAGAAGAGTAAAAATAGTTAAAATCAACGTTTAATAACTAAAACATTTTTAATATAGGGTTATACATAAGATAAATTCGAATATAAATATTCTTTAGATAGATAAAAAGATTTCCTACATAATGTTATTTTTTATATAATTTTTAGTCATTAAATAATATAATTTATTTATGACACAATGATGATGCAGTAATTACCTTATTAATGAAATATTAACATAATTGATGTTATAAATACCCAAATAAATGTAATTTGAGACTTTTTATAAATTAAACTGATCTTTTTGGTTAATATGACATGTTATTATTGATTTAATTAACTTTTTTAGAACTAATGATGCTGTTATTATTTTCAAAAAAATCAATTACCAAATAGTATCAAAATTGACATAAAATAGTTTTTAAAACAAATATTATATTATTAATTGTTATGTTATTCCTAAAAAAATTAGGATAGGAAAAATGACAAAGATAATGTTATATGTATTAATAATGAACCACTTGGGGTTATTTTGTCTTGTTATAGTAAGATTATTAACCATATAGTGTAAGAAAACAAGAACACACGGTAAAAAATAAATCATTTAACTTAGAGTTAAATCTAAATTATAAGGTTAAAATAGTAAACTAAACATGTCTAAAATCTATTGGTTGAAGGGATTTCAACTCATCCCCACTTCAGCTTCTAAATATATCAATTTGGAGCTATTATAAACTTCTTTTTAGAAGGTGATGCCTCACTCAAAGACCGAGGCACAAATTATTTTATAAAAGAAGGGGAAGCTACAAAAGTCTGACAGAAGGAATCTTATTACAATCCTTATCATAAAGAGGGAGAAAATCACCATGAAAATCATCAAGCCAGGTAATATCCTGATTGACTCCCTTGTTGGCGAGACTGTCAGCAACCATGTTCTATTCACGGTAAGCATGTGTGACAATGTAGCTGAGGTCCAAGAGCGTAGCAAGGCATTGCATCCAAAGAGGAGTGAGCGGCCAGGCAAGATGCACCACCCCCTTCCAGATAGCTTGCACCACAGTGGTTGAGTCACTTTCAAGCCACAGCTTGTTCCAACCCTTTTGTTTGGCAAATTCCACTGCATGAATCACACCCATCATTTCAGCTTCCAGAGTCGAGGTCGTACCACAGCCACCAAAGAAGCGGCCCTGGCACCTGCCAAGATGATCTCTAAAAATGGAACCACAACCTTCCGGACCCGGATTTCCTCGCGAGGTGCCGTCGACGTTCACTTTGATCCATCCTAGAAGTGGGGCTTGCCAGAATACTTCAAAATTGTGTCGAGGCTGTCTGTAAGATCCTGCAATCCTAAGACGGTGAAGGATCATAAAATCGCCAACAGAATTGTCACAATGATCCTTCTGAAGAGAGGAAGCATCCTTTATGGCCATGATAATACGCGTTTTACCTGTATTGAGACTGAAAGAACAATTGCTATGAAGTAAATTATTTCTGTCATACCAGATTACATGCAGGAGTTCCGCCACTGTAGTCAGAAAAATATTCTCGATTTGCATGGAGCAAGCCCCATTAGCACAACATTTTAATTGGGAGATGATGGAGTCAAGAATCGACCATCTGCAACCAAAAATGATAAAAATGTAATTCCAAAGAGCTACAGCTGTAGAAAAAGGGAAAAAATGATTAGCATCCTCTCGGTGTTGATTACACATAATACATATAGAGAAAAGAGTAATCCCAAAGGATTATAAGCACATATCATTGGGAACCCTATTATGGGAAACACGCCAGATAAGAGTAAATCTTGAGGGTTTTATCCAAGGTTTGTTAAAAATTTTCAACCAGGCCAAGCTAGAATCAGAATTTATAAAATTGTTTTTGTAGAAACTTTTGGAATCAAGAACACCATTAAAAGCGGGTTCCCAAATGAGGAAATCATCAGTGTTAGAGAAACGATAATTTTCAATGATGTAACCAATGTCATCAGGAAGAGTGATGTCTTGGGAGTTAAGAACGTCCCTAATAGAGGAGTTGGTATTTCAAGGAGGAGTGGTGGACGTGAGCATTGAGATCAATGGAATGTCAGTCCAATTATCCAGCCAGAAATTCAAAGTGGAATTAGCGCTAACCATCCATCTAGAGTTGTTCATGATATTAAAGAAATAATGTTTAATGGATGGCCAGATAAAAGAAGTGATGTAACTCAGATTACCCTTTTTAATCTTGGTGATGAATCTAGACTTGAGAAAGGCAGTGGAATCAGAATTGTTGTGAATCAGATTCCAATTCATCTTAGCTTGAAGAGAGTCGTTGAAAATCTTATGGTTTTTAATGCCAAGACCACCCTTATCAAAAAGGTTTACAACAAGTGGACCTAGGAATGGTCACAAGTTTTCTTTCAATTGTACCACCTATCCAAACAAAAATTTTATGTAAATGTTGATTTTCTTAAGCAGACTAGCAGGCCAAGAGTAGACCATCATTAAGTAAACCAGTTTAGAGACAATTGTAGATTTGACAAGACAAATTCTGCCAGCCAAGGAAAGAGATTTACCCTTCTAGAAAGAGATTTGATTTGAGATTTGATCAATGATACTGTGAAAGTATCTAGATTTAGGTCTTCCCCAAAAGATAGGAACCCCAAGATAAGTAAAGGGGAATGAACCTTCTTTAATGCCAAAATAATTAATGATATAGCTTTTTATGTTGGGGAAAACCTTTTTCCAAAGAAAACAAAGGATTTGTTCCAACTTATTGCTTGGCCCGAGACATCTTCATAGTGAGCCAGGGCACTTTTGAGGTTTTGAATGTTCCTTTTATCACCCTTTAAAAACAGAATAATGTCATCAGCATATAAAAGGTGGGTAGGGACATTTAAGTTTCTAGAATCCTGGATGGGGTGAATATTGTTTTGATTCACAAGGCTCATGAGAAGTCTCCTTAAGTAATCCTCGGCAATAGCAAAAAGGATGGCAAAGAGAGGGTCACCTTGCCGAACCCCCTTAGTGAATTTGAAGAAGCCTTTAGAAGTCCCATTAAGCAGCACAGAAATAGTAGCCGAATTGAATAAGGAGCGAATCATAGTGGTAAAAGAGTCATTAAACCCAAATCTTTTCAGAACCCTTAAAATAAAACTCCAATCCATGGTGTCAAATGCCTTCCTGATGTCATGTTTGATGGCAACACTACCTCCTCTGGTGACTTTATTCAGCATATTAGTACATTCAGAGGCAAGACATATACAATCTTGAATAGTTCTACCTTTAATGAAGCCAAATTGATGCCAGGATACAATTTTGTTATAGATGGGGGATAATCTGTTTTCAAAGAGTTTAGTAATAATTTTAAATATTGTGTTGATGAGGGAAATAGGCCGGAAAAGATGAATCTCTGCAGCATTTTCCACTTTAGGAATCAAAGTAAGAAACTGAGCATTTATCCCATGTGGAAGGAAACCAGTGGAGAAAAAGGATTTGACCAATTTACACACATCCACATGTATGATTTCCCAGTATTTTTGGAAAAAACCATTGTTGAAGCTGTCAGGTCCAGGAGCACTATCAGGGTTGAGGCTGAAGATAGTTTCCTTGATTTCATGATCCGAGGGCATGCTTAAAAGATGGTCATTGTCCTCAATCGTGACCATATTAGGAATGATATCAGGGAGAAGGTCGTTGTAGACCTCTGGACCATTAAACATGTTATGGAAGTAGTTGACAACATGATTAGATATGGCATCCTCAGTGTCCAGAATAGTGTCATCAACTCTGAGAAAGGAAAGTGGCATATAGGCTTTCCTGACCCGTTGAAGATAATTGTAGAACTTAGTATTCCTGTCCCCATCCGAAATCCATTTGGTTTTGAAGATTTGATTTCTCAAGTTATCTTTGAGCTTATGTAAGGAGTTGAGATTCAAAGATGTAGTAAATTCAGATTGAGGATCAATAGAAAAATCAGAGATGGTGTTAGAGCTTTGGATACGAATAAGGTTATTCTCCAAGGTGGATATGTCCTTGTCAAGTTGTTTTGTTTTAGAGCTGCACCAGCCTTTAAGGCATTGCTTCAGGAGATTGAATTTAGTAATGCAAGCAAAAGTATCATTTTGATGTTGCATGCCGATCCAAAAATCTTTTATCTTATTGGAGCAGTCTGGGTCTGCATCCCAGGCATTGTTAAATTTAAAAGGAATATGAGATTTGGAAACCTTGGAGAAAAAACTGACAAGAATGGGATGATGGTCAGAGTTGATCTTAGGTAAAGTAATACTAGAGATGGAAACCATTTATCAAGGGCATCAGAATTGGTGAAGGCCCTATCAAGTTTGCTAGCCACTACCCTATTAAGGTACATTCTATACCAGGTATTTTTAGCCCCAGTGAGGTTAATTTCTATAAGATCACAATCCTCAATAGAAGCTTTGAATTCCTGAGAGGAGATAGAAGAGTGTGATGGTCCAATCTGTTCACTTGGAAGGAGAATGGCATTAAAGTCTCCAACCACAAACCAGGGTTCTTGGATAAATCTAGAGTGGGTAAGAAGGTCATTCCAAAGGGTTCTTCTCTCTTGATACCTATTCTTAGCATATATAAAAGTGCAGAAAGTATGAACCCCAGCAGAAGAAAAATCACAAGTAAACATTTGATCAGAAAATTTAACAACATTAACAGATTGCAAAGATGAGTGGTAAAAAATACAAAGGGTTTTAATAGCAGTTCCATCCTTGAAATCACCAAGAAAATTATATCCAAAAGAGCATAAATGAAAGTAATTCGAAGAAAAATTAAATTTAGGCTCAGCAATAGCAAATAATTTAGGTTTGTGAGTCAAAAAAAATCTCTTAAGCACTATAAAAGTGTCAGAGTTTTCTATACCCTGACAATTCCAAAATAAACAATTCATTTAAACCTGCGTTTGGAAGCAGAACTCCCTTTTTTTGCACCACCTGAGCCCTTTTTCCTTTCTGACCTTCTGGATCCATGATAGGAAGCTGGTCTGGATTCATTCCCCTGTTTATTCTTGGAGGGGGGAGCAGAGACATTAGAAGTAGTTTTATTATCAGTACCCTGATTTTTTTCTAAGGGGTTGCAGGTCCAATTGGGATCATTGAGAAAAGTTTTGCAGTCAAATCAGGTTTAGAAACATCATAGGTGTTTGAAGAGACAGTCATAGTGACCAAAGAGTCCACTACCACTGTCTGGTCATTTGATTCTATCACCTTGGATTTAGAAATAAAACCAAAATGATCAGTTTGGGCAAGATTTCCATTAAATTGTTCACTATCAACAGTAGTGGTTTGTGAATTCACTATAGTTGTGCGGTCCTTATTCACAGTGCGGGAAGGAGTTGGAGATATACCTGCAGAAATGTTCATGTTATGTGTACCTGTGTCACCTGGCGTGTCCAGAATGGGCACTACCCGCAGTCCTTTACCTAAGGGTGTCTGACATGAGGCAGGTTCTTTAGGGGCTTCCTTACAAGCCTCTGCCTATATATTATCACTCGAAGAATGAATGCATGAGGCAGGGGGTTCAGGTATCTGTTGCGACTGCACAAGAATACCTTGCACCATCTGCTTGATCTCCTCCATCATATTGACATCGTCAATCTCAGACTCCTACTTCTCCATGAGGTCTGACCATTTAGCACCAGAGGGTTCACCGGGTTGTGGTGATTTCTTTACCCATTTGTCAACTATTTTCATAGAGGGATCATTCTTTACAGAAGCAGTCGCAGGGTCTTTCTTCTTCCTACAGACCTGCGTCCATTCATCGTTCAACGTTTGGACCTCCTGGCTCCGCACCTGATTCTTCATCACACGGCAATTCAGCAAGGAATGACCAACAATTTTACAAATTTCGCAGAAGGGAGGGTGTCATTCATACTCAAATCAAACTTCCATTTTGTAGTCATTTGCGCTAAAAGTCACGACATCAGGAAGCTTATGCTCCATATTAACCTCCACCATCACCCTTGCGTACATCCCCAGATCCGTATTTAGAGTTCGAGGGTCTATTTTCATTGGGGTTCCGATGCAGGAGGCAATATCACTCAAAATTTTTGGATGCCAAAAGAAAAAATTCAACCCATGAAACCTAACCTAGATTTGTGCCATTGTATTTCTGTTGGTGTTTGGATTGAAAGTGAATTCCAAAACAGAAAGTCAGAGGAGTCCTGGCTTCAGCTAGATGTTACTAAGCCTCCAGGCACGATCATATGCTTCCTGCGAGCCTAAAAGAATATGAAAGTAGCCTCGTCCGATAGGGACGAGCTTCCAATCACTGAATCCCCAAATTTGCGCGATTCTCGGTTTGAGCTCCATGGCCGACCATGGTTTGTCACCTTTCAGATAGGAAATACGACCCATTACTAAGAACTTACAATGATCTGTTCGTTGCTGCAGCGCCTCTGGATCTGCTTCCACTATGAATCGGCCATCATCCAATTCCTTGTAAAAGGAGGGTTTCTTCGAGGTGTCCAAGCATAGATCTGAGCCTTTATGTTCTTTGAGGAAGGAGATTGGTTTGGTTTTTTTGATCAGTGGAGGATCTTCCTTCTTCGCCAAATTCCCATTTTTTGCGCAGGAGAGCTCCCATTCCCAGTCCGGATCGAAACCTTCCATGTTAATCGAGATCTAGAAATTTCTATCCCACCGAAGAGATTTGAGGATGGAGAACCCTAACGGTCGCCAAAGGTTCCCCTCTCCTCCCTTATAAAAAGGGCACCCCTTCCCTCTTCTCTTCACACCCTTTTGAGCCTTGAAGATCATCCAACCCCTGACCATTTCTCTTCTCAACTTCCCTAGAAACATACTAGATGTCATGGTCTTCTTCAAATACCAATTTCAGGGCCCTAAGAGGAGGTTTCAAAGATGTGTATCGAAGAAGAGGTAATATTCGTTACCGCTTCTTTCAAATTTATTTATTCTTCTACTTCCTCTTATTTTGTTGTTTCATTATGAAGAAAGAACATCAGTATCAATAATATACTGATATGTTACTATTAATATGAAACAACTCTATTTCACCTTCTATCCATCCTATGGAAAACGAAATCACCATGCGTGTGTACGTACGTAATACCGTCTCCACGTCGTGGTGTAGTCTATTTTTCCATCACCACCTTACTTGGATCGCTATAATGGTGTAAATAATAACTATATATTGTTATTATAACATCATACTGATTCTGAGATATTATATCATCCACTCCAATTCTGTTAAATAATTATGGGAATGATATCATCGCTCGTGCATACGTACGGATTACCGTCTCCACGACGCGATGAGATTCATTCTCTATGTTAACCATTAAAGAATGATTATAAAGTATATATAATGAATAATAATGAAATATATGAAATAATAAAGCAACTCTATTTATTTATATATATATATATGTCATCTACTTACTTCTATTCAAGTCAATAAGGAAAGGAAAACATCGTTCATGTGTACGTACGGCCTACCGTCTCCATGAACAGTGTATTCCATTTCATTTATCTATCTATTATATATATATATATACTTAATATATATGATATATAAATCATTATTTACATTATTTAAGTAATTAAATAATGATATAAGTAATAATAATATCATGAACAACATGTCCAAACACGTATGATAAATAAAAAGATTTTACCCAAAACGCTTATTTAACATGGTGTTTACAAAAGAACGGGTAATATAAAGTCAAAAGTGAACCATTTATGATATCATAACAATGAATATTATTCTTTAATAAGTCAATCACATTATTTAAATCATTATATAGGAGGTTCGGATACGTATGAAGCATATCAGACCTAAGGTAAGGGATAACTTTTCCAATCTCATTTTTATCCGAGATTGTTTATTCGTAAGTATTTACTGGGGTTTTATTTATCATCCATGTCCCTGTTTTATAAAAAAATGGTTTCATGTATGTTTAAAGTCCTTTTTACTCATTTTTTTCTTTTACTACATGGTATGTAAGGAATCTTTCTTTTTATTACCATAGGAGGTACTTTTTGACTTTTCCGACAAAAGTTTGAGAAGAATGTTTTTTTAACTTATACAACTTGAATGGATTTTTACGTTTTCATAACGACTTATTTCAATGAATTTTCCTCAAAAAAATTTATTACTATTTTAAAAAAATAAATTTCATTCAAAATTTCATGGAATTTTGTGAAAAGAAAATGTTTTTGAAGAAGAAAGGATATTTTCCTCAAGAATTCATTTCAAGTGTTTTATCAAAAATATTTTCCATCTTAGATGACATTATTTAACATGTTTATGTTTCAAGTATAATTTCTCTATGATTTACATGGTTTCACTTTTCTTATGATGAAATGATATCCATTTGATTTATATGGATTATTTTATGATGGAATGATGTTTATGAAACCCCTTTTATTCATTGGGTTACGATGAATGATTTATGTTTATGTTGTTTCACACGTAAGAATGATTTTAATATTTGATTGGTGGGACCTATATCTCCCTCCAATGCATTAGGAAAAGATTTATATCTCATGAGATAGACATGGCTAGAATGGTAAGTTAATCTAGTTAAGTGATGCAGGACTGGAACGAGGAGTGAACTCGATTCAGAAAGGGACATTGTCCACTATGATGGTCTTAGCAGCAATCCCTTGGCTACTATGGAAATCATATCATGTGCTTAATGGTTTCCACAATTACATGTTTTATTCCCAATATATTTTATCATGATTAATGTTCCGTTAGGATCTATGCCTTATGTACTTCCAAGATTTATTTCTCAAGATTTTGATTTTTAAACATTATGCTCATGTTTTGAAGTTCAAATGTATTTGGTTTGTTTTATTTTCTCCATGCTTACCCTTACTGAGAATTTGAGCTCACCCTTTTTATGTTTTCTTTTCCCAGGATATAAATAAATTTTTTAGGTAAGAAAACAAAAGGGGAAGATCTTTATGGGAGATGTTGAATATCCTTCACAATGATTAGAAGATTATTTTTCAAAGTTTCCAAAGACACTAAACTATTACGGTCCTTGTGTGTTTGTTTTTGTTATGTAATAAGTATTCTACAAAAGTAATGTAATGTCCATGTACATAAAGCTTTGGGTCTCTACAGTTGGTATCAAAGGAAAGTTTTAGTTAACCTTTGGAAACTAGGATGTGAAAACTTTAGTGAGATCCCTAGAGATATTTCTAAGGTATGCCTAAGGATGTACTTAAGGATAAGTATAAGTATTGGTTATAGTCCTCAAATTACAGTAACGATCATAGAATTTATCCTAATATGTTAGATATTGACTGTACTCCCCCTTTATTACATTTTTTTCCCTAGAATGCTTTTTTCCTCTCACACTATTCTTTTTGGGTTTTAGAAAATGGCTAGAAACTGGAAGATTCACGATTATGGAAGATATTATGGACAATGGAATGATATTCTTCATGAGCAACCAAATGAAATTGGATCTGGATGTCCACATATTATTATTATGCCTAATCAGAAATCTCATAATATGATCAATAATCTCAACTTTGGTATGTTTCCCGACTCAACTAATAAGAGAAAGATAGAGTTTCATGATGATCATAGAGGAAATAGAGATCAATTTCTCTAGTGTAAATCTTGTGGGAAGAGGCATCAAGGAGAATGTTTCAAAGGAACAGGAAGATGTTTTGGGTGTAGAAAAGAAGGAAACAATTCCAGTAAGTGAAAATGAAAATGTTCAGTTAACACCATGGAGAAGGATAATGGTATTGCTACGACATAAAAAATGATTAAATGTTTTAAATGTGGAATGTGTGGGCATTATGAAAACCAATTCCCTAAGGGAAAATCTCATGAAGAGAATTAGAATGGTCGTATGGGTAGTATTTATGTGGATGATGATGAGGATACTACAAATGATATATGAGATAAAATAAGTGTTGAAGCTTGGTCAATGGTTTAAGAAGGTAGTGGAATGATTTTATGTTTATCAAGAGTTATGTTGTATAGGTAATTTAATGGTACTATGGAATAAAGAAACATCTAAGGATTCTTACACTATTTTTTTCTAAAGTATTATAAAGTATCTGTTGAATGGTACTGGTAACCATGAACGGTTATTCAGATATATTTGGAAAGAAGATGATAGGTGCATAATGAAAGGATAAAGAGAAAATGAAATTTTGATAGTATTAATGATCTCATGACTGATATAAGGAAAAAGTGATATCATGGTTTGAGTATATATAAATTTTGGGATTTTATCATGTGGAATGAGTTAACTTTTGACAGCATTCATATTTTCTCTAAGGTTCTTTGGTAATTCATGCTTCAAAAGAATAAATGATTAAGGAATTCACATGTTTGGAATATTACCAACAAGATATATCTTATGATATATGGGAGATAAATGATGGTACTCACATTCTTGGTATATGACCTCTCTAGTAATCATTTTCTTTATACTATGAGATTTGATAGAATTATTTTGGATAATCCTAAAGATTGGAATTGATTAAGTTAGACATCAGACAGTATTGAATAAGGCTAGAAATTTTTCTATTATTCTTGGAATGTTATACTAGTATAGTTTTAGAAAAAGAACAACATGTAGGATGGGCGACAACCCATCACGTCGGACAAGGTTGCGGGAATTAAACCCACAACCAAAGTGCGACAGGCCTTTATCACCTACCACTGGCCTACAGAAAGTCTCTGGTTAGTAGAAACTAGTTTTATTATATTAAGTGGTATGATAGATGAAGTATAAGTCCATTTTTTGAATCATATAAGATTAACTTCACTATAGATGAAATTATGTATATTTGATAAGTTTTGCTAACATTTTTTTTGAGACAGATGGAATGACCCATCATTCTATCGTATAATCTACTAACACTTCATGGAAGACAAATTCGACTTCATCTCTTTAAGAGATGAATTGGAAATTGTTCAAGGCACGAACAATGGTGAGATTATACCGAAATAAAGTAAGTATTTCTTCTAATTCAAATTCTTCGACTTTAGGGAAATGATCTGGATAACAAAAAATTATGTCATAGTGTCCTTATATTCGATGAATTAGATGGTACCTTAAATCATCACAAATTTATGGCTTTGTGATCGTTTGCCTTTTCATAGCCATGTTATCTACCACTCTCTATCAGAACATGATGGTTAGGTTTCTCTTCCATATCCATATTTTTACCTATGTGGAAACCCAGTGATGAGTTAATTTGGGTAACCGATATGTTTCATACTTCACTTTTTAAAATTATGTTTTAGTATTTCTTTTTATGATGTGGGTTTCTATGAAAGAAACTTTCAAGTAGTAAACAATTTATAACCCCGATGAATTTCGAGGGCGAAAATCATTTTAAGGGGGGTAGAATGTAACACCCCGAGATTTTATGAGATATATTATTTTTAATTTCTTTGATTTCTTCTATTATATACTACACCAAGATTCGCTTGTACTATACGCAACATAGTATTAGCTTGTAGTATACGCAATACTATTCTTGGCTCGTGTTACACACAATTTCAAGTTCGTTTTTCATAAATTATTCTACGCAACATTAAGTATAGATTTTGTTTAATGTATAAATGAAATAAGTTTTGATTATGCTATACACAACACCAAACAGATCTTTCATTACATGCATCCCTAACTTGGCATGAATTACATACAATCAATACCTTCTTCAATAGCGAGTGTAGTACGCAATACCAAGTTTCACTAATAGAGCTTTTATTATAATATTATTATGAACTAGTCGTTATGAATAGTAATACCCAATTTTTGAAATTTTATACATTTTATCTTTCAAAGTGGACTTCATTTTTAGATTCAGAATTTCAAAATTATCCTAGAGTGAATTTTTGGTATTTTTCTAAAAACTTTCAATTTTGGATGAATAGTGAAAACACTAGGTTACTATTTAAAAACTGTCTTTTTATTTAAATAATTATTTATTTTATTTAAATTTATTTTAGGTAAAAATTGATACATAATACCTATATAAGTTCAATTCAATTCATTGGAGTCATTTTATAATAATTTTAGACATATAAAAATTTTATTGAACTTTTCACCGTCTTATACCCACCATATAGGAGAGTTTGAAAGTTTACATAAAACTTTATTTTACCGCTTATTTGAGTGAAATTTCGAAAATCCAAGAGACATGGTTAATATAAAGAAGTAAAATTTGGTTCAATGTGATAAAAATAATTTTTGGTAAATAGTAACTTTTTACTTTTATTTACCACGGTTAAAAGTAAATAGGGTAATTAAGGGTAAAATGATTTTACTATTACCCTAAAACATGTCCTAATTATATTGGATAAGTGTAATTCGACCAAAAACAAAATTAGGAATAAAATATTACCCTTTAGGTCAACTTCGATTAGATTAGGACATTTATTGTTATTTTATTTAAAGAAGATTTAAAATAGTTAAAATCAATGTTTAATAACTAAAACATTTTTAATATAGTGTTATACATAAGATAAATTCGACTATAAATACTCATAAGAAAGATAAAAATATTTCATACATAATGGTATTTTATTTATAATTTTTAGACTTTAAATAAGTTATTTTATTTATGACACAATGATGATGCAGTAATTACCTTACTAATGAAATATTAACATAATTGATGTTATAAATACCCAAATAAATGTAATTTGAGACTTTTTAAAAATTAAAATAATTTTTTTGGTTAATATGAAATGTTATTATTGATTAAATTAAATTTTTTCTAACTAATCATTCTGTTATTATTTTCACAAAAATCAATTACCAAATAGTATGAAAATTGACATAAAATAGTTTTTAAAACAAATATTATATTATTAATTGTTATTTTCTTCCTAAAAATATACGGTTTAGAAAAATGACTTATATAAGGTTATATATATTAATAATGAACCACTTTGGGTTATTTTGGCTTGTTATACTAAGTTTATTAACCATATAGTGTAAGAAAACAAGAAGACACGGTAAAAGATAAATTATTTAACTTAGAGTTAAATCTAAATGATAAGGTTAAAATAGTAACATAAATTTGTCTAAAATATATTTCTTGAGAGGATTTAGACACATACCCATTTTAGATTCGAAATAAATCTATTTGGATCTATTACAAACTGAATATTACTTTATTATAAAATAATAGTTTACGTTTTTCGAAGGTGCCCCTCTCCTCCCTTATAAAAAGCGCACCCCTTACCTCTTCTCTTCACACTATTTTGAACCTTGAAGCTATGACAACCCCTGCCCAATTCCCTTATAAACTTCTCTAGAAACATACTAGAGGTCATGGTCTTCTTCAAAGACCAAGTTTAGTTCCTTAAGGGGAGGTTTCAAAGAGGCGTGTCGAAGAAGAGGTAATATCTGTTACCGCTTCTTTCAAATTTATTTCTTCTTCAACTTCCTCTTCTTTAGTTGTTTGATTATGATGTAATAACATCAGTATCAATAATTTACTGATATGCTATTATAAATATGAAACAACCCTAATTCGCCTCTTATCCATCCTACGGAAAATGAAATCACCGTACGTGTGTACGTACGGAATACCGTCTCCACACCGTGGTGTAATCTATTTTCCACCACCACCTTACATTGATGGGTATAATGGTGTAAAGAATAACTATATTTTGTTATTATAACATCATACTGATTCTGAGATATTATATCATCCACTCTAATTCCATTCAATAATTATGGTAATGATATCATCGCTTGTTCATACGTATGGATTACCGTCTCCACGACGCGATGAGATTCATTCTTTATGTTAACCATTCAAGAATGATTATAAAGTATATATAATGAATAATATTGAAATATATTAAATAATAAAGCTACTGGATTTATGTATATATATATATATATATTTCATCTACATACTTCTATTCAAGTCAATAAGGAACGGAAAACATCGTTCATGCATACATACAGCCTACTGTCTCCATAAACGGTGTATTTAATTTCATTTATCTATCTATTATATATATATTTATATATACTGAAAATATATGATATATAAATCATGATTTAAATTCTAAAAGAAATTATATCATTATATAAGTAATAATAATATCATGAACAACAAGTCCAAACACGTACGATAAATAAAACGATTTTACCCAAAACGCTGCTTTAACATGCTATTTACCAAAGAACGGGTAATATAAAGTAATAAGTGAACCATATATGATATCATAACAATGAATATGATTTTTTAATAAGTCAATGACATTATTTAAATCATTATACAGGAGGTTCGTATATGTATGAAGCATATCGAACCTAAGGTAAGGGATTACTTCTCCAATCTCATTTTTATCCGAGATTGTTTATTCGTAAGTATTTACTGGGGTTATATTTATCATCCATGTCCATGTTTTCTAAAAAATGGTTTCATATATGTTTAAATTCGTTTTTACCCATTTTTTACTTTTACTACAAGGTATGTAAGGAATCATTCTTTTGATTACCATATGAGGTACTTTTTGACTTTTCCTGCAAAAGTATAAGAAGAATGTTATTTTTAACCTATACGGCGTGAATGGATTTTTATGTTTTCATAATGACTTATTTCAAGGAATTTTCCTCTACAAAATTTTATTACCATTTTCAACAAAATAATTTTCTTTTAAAATTCCATGGAATTTTGTGAAAAGAAAATTATTTTGAAGAAGAAAGGATATTTTCCTCAAGAATTCATTTCAAGTGTTTTATCAAAACTATTTTCCATCTAAAGTGAAATTATTTAGCATGTTTAAGTTTCAAGTATAATGTCTCTATGATTTACATGGTTTAACTTTTCTTATGATGAAATTATATCAATTTGTTTTATATGGATTATTTTATGATGGAATGATGTTTATGAAACCCATTTTATTCTTTGGGTAATGATGAAATATTTATGTTTATGTTGTGGCACACGTAATAATGATTTCAATATGAGATAGTTGGGACCTATATCTCCCAAAAATGCATTGGGTAAATATTTATATCTCATGATATAGACATGTCTGAAACCGTAAGTTAATCTGGTTCATTGATACAGGACTGGAACGAGGAGTGAACTCGATTCAAGAAGGGACTTTGTCCACTAAGATGGTCTTGGAAGCAATGCCTTGGCTACTATGGAAATCATATAATGTGCTTAATGGTTTCCATAATTACATGTTTTATTTCCATGCTATTTTATCAGGATTAATATTCCTTTATGATCTATGCCTTATGTACTGCCAATATTTATTTCTCAAGATTTTGATGTTTAAATTTTATGTTCATGTTTTGAAATTCAAATGTATATGGTTTGTTTTATTTTCTCCATGCTTACCATTACTGATCATTTGAGCTCACCCTTTTTATGTTTTCTTTTCCCTAGGATATAAATAAAGGTTTTAGGTAAGAAAACAAAAGGGGAAGATCGTTATGGGAGATGTTGAAGATCTTTCACCCTGATTAGAAGATTATTTTTCTGAGTTTCAAAGACACTAAACTATTATGATCCTTATGTGTTTGTTTTTTTTATGTATTAAGTATTATGCAAAAGTAATGTAATGTATATTTACGTCAAGTTTTGGGTCTCTACGCTGGACATTCATGGCCAGTGGGAGTGTTCAAACATGGTATTTTTCTAATATCAAGAAATCAGTAATATTCCATATTAGAGAAACGAATATTTGGAACATTTTTGTTTTCGATGTATCATATGTATCTACACCATTGTCCCTTATCTCTTGACATAATTTTATAACAGGTTGAATATATACATTGATTTTATTTCTAGGAATTTCTTTCATGGAATGATCGTCAAAAAAATTGAATGAAATGTTTTGCATACCCATCCTCTTAAGATGATTGAAGAGATCAAAATAACTATCCATATAATATATGTTGTAAAAAGAGTCCTTAATAGATTAAATAAATTAGTATAAAATATCGAACACACATTACTATGATATAAAGATAAATTCGTATATGAATTAAAAAATGATTTACAGGATTTAAAATATTTTGGATGACATGTAATCTTATCATTTTTGTTTTACATGGAACCACACTTCATTTTCATTACAGTTTTAAAAGACTTCAACAATCCTTGAAATCATGGTTCTAATGGAATGTAATGTAAAACCTTTATAGTAGTTTTATTTAGATTATTATTTTAATTATTTTATTTGAAAATTTAATTATTATTCATCGACTTCCTTCTATAAGTATGAAATATTTTACAATCTTCTCTATCAGAATATTCCCTCTGAAAAAACAACCATTCATTGATACATGCATGTATCCTTGTGTAATTGAGAAAGATATTGTTAATAACATTCTTCATCTTATAAAATAAACCAAAATTTGTATCTTCAATAAATTAATCATATAGTATCACCAATATCATCAACATTCCTTTATTTATAATTATGTTTAAGCACTTGATATGGTAAAACATAGGTTGAAGTGGAAATTTTTTATATTTTATATATCTTGCATAAAAATAAGCACATTGATCATCCACAAGTTCATAAAATTCACTTGATTGATCAATAAACTTATCTATTTTATTAATCTATAAAAAATAAAAATATACCACATTAATAAGATACAATCATTATCTCTATATTCATAGTGTCAAAGCATCATTAATAATGTTTTGAATTTCATTGTCTACTATTAGGCCAATAGTTTGTTTATTATATTGATGGAATCAAGTCGTGATTTAAATAATCATCAATTCCCCATGAAAAATATATCTAACTTATCCAATATAAAATTATTACAATATCATGTTCTAAAAAACTTCATGTATTTTCAACGGTCGTCTGAAATTACAATCAGAGTGTAAACATCTTATTATCCCATATAAAATCAATTTAAAGTCCCAAAACTAAAAAAAACCTCCAATCCATTAATATACTGATTTTTATTCTAGATAAAGTAATCATCATTTAATTCATTCGTACCCCACATATAATTATCTATATAAAAAAATATAATGAACCATAATTAAATAAAATCATGTTAAAAATAATACATATCCAGGAATAATCTCTAATAATTTATAAAATTTAATTAAGAAAAAGTCATCATAAACAATATAATTAAAATCAATTGATTTTATAATTTTATATTCTATGATATAAATATATCAAATAAAATGTAGAAAAATATATGTGAAATAATAGAATAATGACAAATCAATAACATATTAACAAATAAACTAAAAAAATAAAACATAATTTATAAATGTCTAAAAACAATTTTACAATGAAACTAAATCAAAAAATATATTACCCTAATAGTCAGCTGAATTTTTTTTATATTTTATATAATCAATAAAATTAATAATAAATTAAAAAGGAATATATATACCAACATGATAAATCATAAAATCCCCAATCATTATAAATCAAAACATTTGTATCCCAACAATACAAATCCAAAATTTTAAATACATCTGTAAATCCCATGGAGTTTGTTGACATAAAATAATAATAAAGAAAAGATAGGAGTACATTATCTAGAAACATACCTTGTACCCAGAATAAATGAATAAAGAAGTGTAATAAGGTCATTTGTCATATTATATATAAGGATAACCCACTTCGAATACAGATTTTCTATGGAATATAATGGGAGGAGGAGATTGAGAAATATATAGGAAGAATGAACAGGGGATGGGAGGTTCATGGGATGGAAGGAGGAGGATAGGGGATGATGTGGTGGTAATATTTATTCAAGGGATAGAGGGCCATATGGATTCTTGAGATAGAACAAATAGAATGAGAGGTTGTGTGACCACGATAAATGGGTTTAGTTAACAAAAGATTTTATGTAAATATTGCTTTAAAAATATTAGTTTTGATTTTTAAAATAATAGACATTAATATTTCATTATATGGTGATTGTATTTAACTGCCACTAATAATGTTGGTTGAAATGGTAAGAGCCTTGGTTGTTTAATTAGTGGTTGTGTTTAGAAACTTCTGTTAATAACCCACCACAGAAGAATGTTTTTTCATATATTGTAATCATTGGGTGTTCACAATTTTTGATCTTGAGTATTAGAGATCATGAGGACAATCCATCCAATTAGAACACCACATATTTTTTGTGGCCATGTATATTCCTATATATGAGCATGTATATTTGTCTCTTAATGTGAGATAATGTTAAATATATATAATTGATTATATAATTTGATAAATCATGAAAACCACAACATTTTATGTTTTTGGGTAGGTACGTAGAATATAGTGTCTTATTAATATTATGAAATTTATTGAATGATCAAGATGAGATTTATCACATTATTGTATAGTAATATTATATCTCTAGGACATCAACTAGGAAGTTCGTGCCTTGAATAAATTCATGGCCATCATAGATGAAGGAAAGTGAATCATGAATGGTCCAATACAGATAAATAATCAAATATTGGACAGTGAAACAAAGTATCCATCCATCTTTATAGTATAATGTAAGATGAAGACATTATAATAGAATGTAAGAGTAAATAGGAGTTTCTTATAGATATGAAAAAAATTCTATCTCATCAGGGGACTTTGTTTTGTTATAAAAAGTTCTTAGTCTATTAGAAACACTAAACATTATCTATATAAGGTACAACAGTTTCACATAAAAGGAGTATCGATATGTTTTAGCAATTCTGTTGATTTTGCGTTTTGGATGAAGTGGGTCTCATGTCTATCAGTCAGTTAATATCTGAGTTTGAATGATCATAAGTAAATGAATAAATAAATTCAATTAAATATTATTCAAGTTTATAATAATTAGAATTGAATATATTTATAAATGTAGTCATAATTTTTTTGGTATTAAATAAGTGTATCTTGGAATATAGTTTTTAGAATGAATATTAATTATTTAGGTTTTATTATGTGTATTTGAGAGGAACAAGATATGTTCGTGATTATTACATCTTCACATGATATGTTAAATTATTACATGTGACTAATGAAATAAATATTACATTTACAAGAAGTTAATGAAGTCAAAAATGACATTTGGGTCAGGATTAATGATTATTCTTTATAAAAGATCTTAATCCACAAAGAGAAAACTTAATCCCCTTTATATAAATTTATTTAAGAACAATGAATTTTTATTTAGATAATTTCCATGAATCTGAGTCCTCTTATGACATCTCTCAATCTATAGAGAGAGAAACAAGAGAGAAAAATGACACCTGGTTACTTCATCCTCTTATATAATGTTTGTATTCTTATGATTATGGTAAAGGATTCATAAAAACATAATTTCAAAAATTATTGAAGGATAATAAAATAAAACTTTTTGGTCCATGTTTTGATGATTTATAGGGTTCATAACTTTTTTCCTTCAATCTATAATAATTGGAAACCGAGTATAGTATGTTAGGATTACATAATGAATGTGGTATTCTTCAGTTTATGTTTATCATAATTAAATTTTTCATATGTGGTATATTGATGAATTTGGGGATTATTATGCCTGATCTTATGTAAAAAATATATCTACTTCAAAAAAAATAAAACAGTGATACTGAACCCTTACATTTTCAACAAAATTTAGTTTGATTACTAATTTATTACATACATTTAGTGGGATATATTTATGTCACAAATTTTATCTCATATTATTATTATAAATTAGGTAATATTTTATAAATCATGTCTATATGTTATTACAAATATTAAGGACTTATACATGTAGTATACGGTTTTTATCAATGAATTTTATTCAATAAGAGTTTTATCTGTGGTTGATTATGATATGATGAATATTTTTGGTGCATAGTTTGAATAACCTCAACTATAACCATTATATAAGTATATTACATTATATGACTTGGATATGTTGTTCTAATAAGAAATAAATTAAAATTAATTTTGAGATATGTAGTGGAATTCAACCACATATGATTTAGTTTGATGATTTTCTCATAAATGAAATTTTTTATCGTAAATTCATTTTTTATGAGATTTCTAAGTGGTTAACAGAGAGGAGAAACTATCTAATAGAGATGTATGTAGTATAATTATTATTAATATTCCAATTATAGGGATACTATATGAGGTTGTTTGTGATACTTCTTTTTTAGGAATAATTTATTTTTCAATAAGGTATTATGTTATTTTTTTAAAGGTATAGTGAAGACTCGTGATATTCAAAACATTATAGAGTATATAAATAAGAAATTGAATTACTATTATCATGTTTATTATGTGTATTTGTTATGATCATTGGGATGTAATGATGAATATTTTAATGTGATTATGATATATTATATTTATGTCTCTCTTGGTTTATTATGTTTTATTCACGGTCCTAGAGTAATCTGATCATGGCTAGTTACATGTATTCAAGAACATCTACTTTTAATATGAAGGTACCTAATCCTAACAAACTGTCAACCATTATGAATGACAGTAGTTTGTGGTAGATATATTCCAAACATGTAAAGACATAATTTATTATAGCTTCTAAAGATGACAAATAGTGTCTTTAATGATGCATTTTTAGGTACGATAAAATATAGGTAAACTGGATACAATAATGTTTAATTACATAGAGGTTTATGTTGGATGAAATTTATTTGGAATCATAATTCGTAAAATATAATTTCATACCTGAGATGAAATGATGTGGGTGGTAATTAACTTTATTGAATTTTATATGATTTTGTTAAGAACATCTTGATTAGTATATAAATTTATATTATATTATTGGAAGATTAAATCGATAATATGATTATAATATGCTTAAAATCTAGGATTATTATCATATGATCCTGATGATAATTATCATATAGATAAAAACATAGGTGTTATAGAGTTATTCATTTAATTTTATGATGTATTAACATATATGAAAGGGTTAAATATATTTTAACTACCATATGGAAATATAATCCATTAAATGTGTAGTTCTTTGCAAAGAAGTAATGAAGTACTGATAAAATAGTTGAAATGGCACCATGATTGTTTAATTAATAACTTCCATATAGAATTTATATATTTAAAAAAACATTTACATCAATGTTGGTAATATTAATTGAAATATTTATTTACATATAAATATTTGATTAGTGGTTTTATAGTTATAGTATATAGAATCTCTTTTTCCATCAATAAACATTCCTTTCAAATGGGAACTAAAAGTGAGAATGAGGGTTTCATGTGATTAATTATTGGAATATATTTTTTTCTATTGGGGTATATTAATAAATTCCAATTAGTGGTTTGTTTACTCAAAGAGAATATTTATTTTTATATGATGTTTTAGGGTTTGACCTGGAGATATATTCTTCTATTCTAGATGATGAGGTTTTGAAAATTAGAACAATACATAGTTTTTTATTGTTGTATTGTGATGTTATCTATTATAATGTCTCAAATTATTTTATGTGAATTGATTAAGTGTTTTTTGGTTAAATTACTTGAATCCACTCATTAATATTGGGATCTTGATTCTCTTCTCTATAGATAAATGGGGGAAAATGTGATGCAAGTATATCACTTTTAGATATCGGAATTATTATAATTATTAAAATGAAATTTGGATTGATTCTTATGTTGTTTAAGTATGGTATGTAATTGTGTATTAATAACATGGTTCCTTATCTATGAGAAAAAAATTAAGCTGTGAATTATTTTTGGATTGGTGATCCTTCATTTCTCTTTCTATAGATGAAATGGAACTGTTGTAGTAATACATGTGTGTGATACTAGATCCTCGGTTTTCCCCTATTATTTTATTTGAATTATATATTTTTCAATCATTATTATTTCTCTCTCCCTCTATGCCAAATTACTATGAGTTTTTTCATTTTTGGGTTTTTAGTTCACATTGGACAGTTTTTCAAACAATTATTCATAACATTTCAGCAACCATGTGACATGACTACATATTGTTTAAGATATAATTACATGGTTGGAACATAATTAGATTGACCATGCACCATGATCTAGGTACTTCAGTGTGTCATGAATGGTTTGGTCAATCATGCATCCACAACATGTGATATCCCCATGTTTTTATGTTTTGGAATCCCTATTATACCCCCACTTAAATGAAATCCTCTCCCTCACACATCATTCACTTATTTTCATTATGAACCACCTAAGGATCCTCATTCATTCCTATTTCCCTACATTCAACTCATTACCATGGAAATTACTTGGGGTTTATTCATGATTTGAGTCTATATCTTCAAATTATTAACTCAATTCCCTTTAATTTTGTCCTCATTACCTATTTCTTCATGTTTCATCTTCTCCCCTTTTGGAGTTCCTCATCATATCAGCATTAATAAAAAGGGTTTGTTTATAATTGGTCACTTTTAGTACCTAGAGATTGTGAGGCTCTCTATGAAACATATTCTATTGAAATTCATCAAGACTATGATTTTATCTTGATTAAGGTAGGTTTTCTCTATTAAATAACTTTTTAAAAATTTGGAAACATGATTTCATGGTTTTAACCCATATTTTATATGCGTAATTATAAGTAAAATATATTTCTATGAAATTTTTTAAAAGGGAAACCACATTTCACTTTGTTTAAATGGAATTTCAAGGACCATTTATTTAAAATATTTGATTTATATCTCTTTATCAACTACAACTCACACTATTTTATTAAAAAATTCCCCTATAGATTTTATTAATGGATTTCATATTATGAAAGGTTTTTTTGTTCCCTAAACTAATTTTTAAAATGAATACTTGGTTTTTAATAGTGTTATTTCCCTTTAATGAATTCGGTTTGGGTTTTTTATGTTGATATTTCATGTCACTTTTGTGTTTGGATTTCAATTATTTTTTATTACCAACTTTCAGAAATTATATTAGAAGACCCAATTGGAAATTTATTAAATAATTTTAAAGGTCACCCTGAAGAATGACTTTTTTTATGTTTTGAAAAGTGTTATGGATTATATATTTATTTCCCTAAAGGTGATATTTTGTTATTGATTATTATATTAAAATATAAAATGTGTTGTTTTTGTGAATTGTGTTCAGAGGTGAGGGTTATTTTATTATTCTTGATTGTGTCATTTTTTTAATGACAGACATTCTCACCTAAATTTGTATGTAAAAAGAAGAAATGTGTTGTTAGGTGCCACCTCTATGTAATCATGCTACAATTGTTCTAGATCATGATCCAAGTACTAACCCAGAGATAGATTATTCTATACTTTTTTCCTTTTATCCCTCAATTAGGATTGGTATGGAAGTGTTGGGTTTTGTCAATGATTTTTGGTATCCAGAATCAGTCATATTTAGTATTTTTGATGTCCTATTTTATCCACTAATATCCTAGGTTCCCATGATAATTTTTATTTTTATTTTGATGCAGGTGTGTGTGTTTTTCTTATTCAAAAAATATTCGTTTTTTATTAAATTCCTTATGGATTTTTTAAACAATATTTTGAAATAATTTTATATCATTAAAACATTATAATTTAAAGTGAATTTAACATCAATGATTATTTTGAAATAGACAATGGGCAGGTAAAATTATTCTAAACAATTTTTTTGTTTAATAATATTGAGGTGTTTTTTTATAAAATAGAATAAACTTTATATTTATTTTTCTTGAGCTTGACTGCCAAAAATTGAGTTTATAAATGCATTTTCAAACTAGATTGAAATAGTTTTCCTAGTAAATGATTATGCATATTTTGTAGGGAGGATACTTACTGGGCCCCCATACTCACACTTATTGACATTTTAAGTTCTATTTAAGTACTTTATTTCTCAAGGATTGCGCTTAGGTTGTGGTTGGATGGTTACGCATGGAGTCACTTAGAGGTAAGTTTTTAATTTTTATTATTTAGATTCCATTATTTCATTAGTGAAATCATCCATCCATATTTTCCTCCCATTATTTTATGGGTGGTTTTTATGTATACAGTGTTATGTATGTTCAATAAATGGGGTTATTTCATTCAAGGGATTTGGAGGAAATAGTGTGTTTTTGTTTGCGATTTATTTTCTCTTTATGCTTGTTTATTTGATTCTACATGAACATAAAATGTATATATGAATCATTATAGAATTTTGAGTAAATTTTACGCTATTAATTTAAGTTATTGTATATAAGAATTAATCCCCAATGTATTATTTTCATATTACCTAGTTCTTATTTTCAACCTACGTGGATCATGAACACCCCTTGGTCCTTTCTGTGGGATGGTTTGGGCATCTGAAAGATGAGAAATTAGGGTTGGAGCATATAAAAATAGTATTAGAGCTTAGGTTCTTTTATGGGACTAGGTTCTAAATGAACCATTTATTGTTTGTGTGTATCTATTAGATTGGAGATAGGACTATTGGAACACCATATATAAGTAAATATTGAGCCTATCCATCTCTTTTACATTTTTTCCATTATTTGTGAAGGAAATTCATTTTTTCGGTTGGTATTTTTATGATTCTATTATTTACTTATGATATGTGATTTATTTGGTAATCTTTTGTTTTGGGGGACGATAAGGGGACTAAAATGGCGGTACATGGTGAGATCCCAGGGCTTGGAAAGTCCTAAGGATCCTGAATACATGATTAATTATGAAACTTAATACTAGTTGTGTAGTTTTCACATGGTCCACCAATCCTTGATTCCTTGTAGCACATAGAAACTGGACCACCTTAAAATTGTGTGTTGGAAATATTTTGTTTTTATTCATTTATTATCATTTAATTCTCATGTTTTCTAATATAACATTACTTTTAATTTTCAAATCATGGTTCTAAATTTCTAGGTTATTATTCTTCAATATGATAAATGTGTTTGCCTAAATTTTTTTAACGAAAAACCTAGTGTTTAGATTTCGAAAAAATGGTTTTGATAAAAAGGATGTTCCTTCATAAATAATTTGGTAGAGAGACCCCTATTTTATGAAATGGGTTCTGTAATTTTAATGTCTGATTATGGTTTTTAGTGTAAGGGTGGGTTCAATGAAGAAATTTGGGTTATGGAAATAAACCTTTTGGGTTACTTTAGGTGAGATGAAATTATTTTCATATTTTATATATTGTTAGACAATGTGGGTAATGGTTGATGTTTAAATGTGGTGAAGGGTTGGTCTTCCAAAAAAAATTAATCATTTTGATAACAATAGTTTTAAAATAAACGAGGATTGGATTTTAAGTAATGGAATGTTGTTTTAAAATTAATTATGTGAAATTTTAATGAAGTTTTAATGTTTTATAGTAAATTTGTTATTGAATTTTGAATTATAAATGAATTTTAAAAGAAAAAAATATATTTTAATGTTGGTAATAATAACTTTTAAAATGTTATAGAACAATAATTTTGATTTTAAATTCTTGTAAAATTTTCAACAAATGATTTAGGAAAATAATATATTGGGTTTAAAGTGGGAAAGTGGGAGATTAATTCATAGCGGTTGTATGAAATTATGTTTTTTGGATTTGTAATTGAAAAAAGTACATTGGGGTGGGTTTTTTATTTTAAATTAAGGGAAATTTTTTTTATTATGTGCATGTTTTTTGGAAGAAATTTTAAAACCATTGACATAAAATTGATGGTTTTTAAAATGGAAGATGAATATTTTTTTAAAAATTGTTTTGAAATTTGGTTTTTTTTCTAGGAACATCTATTGATGAAATTTTAATTTGTTAGATTTTAGTTGATAAATATAGTTTAGTTGGGCATATTAAATATGTAACATTTAATTTACCTCACATAAGGTTTTGGATTAATAGGATGAGTGGCATACCAGCATAATGCATTCCTTCCATTTTCTAGATGTATTCCTATTTTAGTATGGTGATGGTTATGTCTTTTGTTATTTATTTCATTTCTATCCTTGGATTTTTTGGAATTTATAATGTGGTATTTCATTAATTATGATCTATGGATTTTTACATTCATTCTCTTGGTGGAATGTTGATCATTTTAGATATATTTTTTATTTAGTGATTTAAGGTTCCCTTTTTCCCACTTGGATGTTATACTTTTTATTTTTCTCATTTTTTGAGGGGTTTTGATTTGGAAGCCATAGGTGTGTTCTGTGGTAGTAGAGATGATTGTTACCCCTATAGTATTTTAAATGATAGCTGGTTCCTTTGTTATTCAGATGGTTTCACAAGATTTTGGAGTTTTGGGATAGGTTTCCCAAGTTACTTCCACTTCAACATCTATTATAAGGCTAAAAAAATTTATTCTCGACAGAGAATTTATTTTTTGAGACAATTATAGTCATGTCGGGTATTATATGAAATGGTTTGGCTTGGCTTTCCATGGAAAAGGTGATACCTATCATGAGATCTTTTTCATAGTGGAATATGTTTGATCTAGTAGATATGGATTTCTATTATGGTACTTCTCAATTTCAATGGTGTCCATCGTAAGTCTTTCCTCTTTTGTGGGAAAATTCCATCCCTCTTATTGATTTTAATCTTTCACATTTTGGGGAATGATTTTTTTAGAGTTTTTGTATTATTATAATTATAATATGGTGTGCATACCTCCCTTTATTCTTTTTGTGGGGTTTTAACTTTAATTTACCAAGAATGTGCCTTTAATATTGTGATTTATCTATTGTATTTGTGGGGTATTGTGTTTTGATTCCATCCTAACAACTCCCACCAAAGGAATGGTGTTTATCATTGGTATGTTTATGTGTCTTTGGTTGTTTTAAATATATTATTTTGAGTTTCTTTTGGTTGTTCCATCATTCCCTTTGAGTTGGGGAGTTCCTTATATTTTGAGGTCGTGGTTTAGGAAGTCAACATTTTGTCCACTTAGGAGTTCCTTCTTTTTATTTTTAGTCTTTGTTAAATTCTATTAAAGTATTTTATGGTAACATATAGTGAGGTAATTGGACAGTTTTGGTGTATTCCATTTCTACATTGATTATAGAGTCTTCAATCATTAGTTTTGATTTTGTTTAATATTCATGTTTCTTGATTCATAACCTTTGTTTGGGGGTTTGATTCCATTTATTTTTGAATCAAACATTTTATTTGAGTCTCTCTAAGGAAAAAATCATTATGGTTGGGAGAATTATAACACCTTGACATTGGTTTTCCTCTATTATTTATTAGTTTCAATTATTTTTGAGTGTCTATTATTTCCCTCTCTCTAGAATAAATTACCTTGAATTTTTATGTTTTTTATGTATAGTGCATGTTTCATGGTTTACCTCATAGTTAGTATTAACAATGTAGAAATTAGGATACAAATCTACATATTTTAAAAGATTTATTTTCACTATTAGAAAATGGTAAGATTAACTATGAGGCTTTCCTGTAATCCATTATCAAGGTCCTCAAGTAACACATTCTTAATTGTAACATGGTTTTTATAACCATGTGATATACCCAGGTTTTAGTTTTTTGGAATTTGTATTTTTTCCCTATTAAATTAAATCCTCACCCCCCCCCCCTATTCAGGTGATGAACCACCTAGGGTATCCCCAAATTAACCTATTCCCATTCATCCATTTCTCTCTCATGGTGATTCCATGTAATTAATTTATGATTTGATTTTGTATTATTAAGTTACAAACTCTTTTCTCGTCTATTTCATTCATCTTCCTCATTTTTTATTGTTTTCTATTCATCCCATTGTTTTGTACACAATGACAATGCCCTAATTGGAATGGGCATTTCATAATAGTGATTTTTTGTTTCTAGAACATTAGATTCTTTCGTTGAAACCATTTTAGATTTATTTTTTCAGGGATATAATTTTATATTGATTAAGGTCGGTATTCTCTATTTTATAACTATTTAAAATTATTGAACCATTATTTCTTCTCATTAACCCATGTTTTAAATCCTTACTGTCACGAACCAGGCCGGGTCGTCATCCGACCCAACGCCCGACCCGGTCCGCGACATGGCCTGAAGGGCGTTCCCGATCCCCACGGGCTGGCAACTAGTGTCGGGCATCAAAACAAACCAGTTGGGAACGGTTTGGCCCATGAAAAAGACAAGAAAACATAAACTGAACAAGCAGATAAATAAAGGAAAACAAACTGAACGACGTGGCAGCAGGAAAAGGAATAAACAAAGAAACGCGACATACCTCAGGTGACCCCGTGGATCACCACGGTACGACAACCACTCAATCGCAAAAGAGATCCAAGACTGAAACCTACAACTGAAAAGTAAAGCAGGCGTGAGCACCAGGATGCTCAGTAGGAAAGCCAAAAACAACCACATCCTCTGCCTCCACCTTTATTAAGAAATCCACTATTCCAGTTTGGAAATAAGATATAATAAAATAGTGTTTCTCCTTTTCAAATTCAAGTAACGAGTTTGCATTTTCAGGTAAAGCCTTTTACTCCCACTACATTTTCAAAATAAGTTTCAATCAAGCATTAACATTTTAAAATGAAAAGAAACCATTTTGGGTTAAAATATGGTTTTCACAAACAAGACATCAAGTATGAAACAGCTGAAAAGAAAGTTACATCGTGAGAAACATGAAAAAATAAAAGAGCAACATGGGTAATCCCTATAGGCAGCTAGAACAAGTGGGAACCTAAAGACCTCGTACCTCAGTGAAACGTGGCTTAGAAGACCACGACCCTCAGAAAACATGGCTTCGAAGGCCACGACCCTCAGAAAACATGGCTTAGAAGGCCACGACCCTCAGAAATTCATATGTTTAGTTAGTGTTGTTGCGTTAATCCTGCTAGACAAACCGGGACAAACCCATACCGTGTCATCTAGCGTACTAGTCCTGGTCACCCACCTAGGTACCCGGGTTTTCCCATTGTGCTCTATTTCAAATGGTGGTGAGTTTTCTTTATCAAACAATCAAACAGGTACATTACACATTCATTATCTAAAACTCATTCGACCTTTCACCAACATAAGTGCATTCCCCCTATTTATATCACACAATCACGCACAATCCTTTACACTAGGCACATATATCACAAACCTCTCATAAACACTTGCATCACATTTTATTTTCAAATTTAGGGGAATGACTAAAAAGGGGTTTTCTATTTTTGCAACTCAAATCTCAAAGTGCCAAACAGGCCTCATTAGAGGTTTTTCTATTTCATAAAACATTATTAAGATTCCAAACATGATTAACTACAAAAAGGGAACACCTTTTACAATCAACCGGCCAAAAGGCCAAACACCTTTGGAAATACATCTTACCAATTCAAAACCACTTAAGAAATCCATTTCTTAAGAAAAGTCACTTAAGACCAACGGCTTTGAAATACATTTTCAATTTTCCAATACAAGGCATAATAGTTTCTAGCAACTGAAATTAGGTTCCATAGCATGTGTATATAGCATAGTGTAAAACATGTTTTAAAAAAAGCAAGCAATTATGAATTTCAAATTAAAAGCTTAGGCATAGGGGACCAACCTCAACATGTCGCTGCTTGAAGATGAACATTCAAACTGATCCTTGGAACACACATGCACATGCATTTATACATATATATATACACCCCTAGGTGCATTGCACATATTCCCTACGCCATGAGGGAATATGCACAATGAGGGAATATCTATATATATTCCTTACCATATCCAAGTACATGCAGTGATCCTCGATTCCCGCGACCCAAAATCATCGCAGCGAGGTACAACACACTACACATATAATTTAATAAAACCATTAAACACTTAAACAATCCCTAAAGTGTTTCAAATTAACACATCAAGGGTTTGCACCAACGACGCGCCGCTTACATAACTCATAAAACTCATTGAAAATATTAAAAGAAAAGCACAAAAAAAAATTTACCATTTCCAAAGGCCATTTCAAATCGTCACATAAACCAGAGTCAATTTCCAAAACATGCATTCCATTGTTTAAACCATTTCCAAAACAAGTTTTTCACCATACAAAAACTTAAATAAACCATTATTCAATTTATTAAACAACCCAAGGAAACACCTCACTGCCTCACACCGAGAAAATACCCAAAATCCCCTCTTTAGAAACAAACGCACACTAAAAAACTTTACACAATTTAATTAAAACAATTTCGTATCCTTAAAAATTATTTAAGGTATCATTCTAAATTTTCATAAACCAATTTTTTTAAAGATTATAACACATCTTTGCCCACAAAACCAACTTCAACCTTCTTCCATTACCAGATGCACACAACTCCACATTAAGAACACAATATTTACCATTTATACAAAATAATAAACTAACTACATAACTTACAAAACACTATCAATTGACCAGATAAAAATTTCTCAACAGAAACACACTCATACCATAATAACACACCACCAAACAAAACAAACGCAAATGAAATTATTTTAAAAACTAGTTTCGCACCAAACAGATAAAACATAGAACACCGAATTTATTTAAGCAAGAAAACAAAATTCACCACATAAACACAATTCGGACTCAACAAGTTAATTAAAGAACATCTTAAATTAATTAAACAAGAAAAACATTACAGACGCAAGAAGACGTAAACCAGAAACCGAATCTGGACCAGAAAAAGACCTCAAGGGTCCGCAGACTCAATTTCATATTTTTAACGTGGCGTAAATATATATGAAAACGCATAAATATATTCTTACCCGGAAATCGGCGAGCAGTCCGAAATGATCCGAATCGCTTTGCCTTCAGTAGCAGTGGACGGGATGCAGTCCGACATGACCCGGGAACCCTTCGCAAACCCAACGAGGGAATACTTGGGCACACCGGAGCAACGCGGAGGCACCGCAAAATGTCGTGTTCACCGGAAACGCGCTGGAAAGGGGGTTGGACTCGCCAGAATCATGCCAGAAAGGGGGGTCGGGTTCGGACAGCGGGTGCTAGGCGGGTGTAGGGCAGCAGGATGGCGCCGGAACAGGGGAGGTCCGGCTATGGAGGGGGTTTCGGGTGGCGGCGAGCAGCCGGGGAAGGAGGAGCACGGGTGGAACTAGCCGGGATGTGCGGCCAACGGCGGTCGGGTGCCGTCTGGGAGGAGGGTGAGTCGGAAGGGAGGCCGGCGGTGCGGAGGGGTGCCGGCGGGGAGCGGCGAGAGGAGGGGCGTCGGCGGGGCTACTGCGCCGAATGGGGGGGTTAGGGTTCGGCGCTGGGGGGGGAGAGTAGCGCGATGAGGGAATAGGGGAGAGGAAGAGAGAGGCAAATAAAAAAGAAGAAGAAGAAAAGAAAAAAAAGAAAAGAAATTAAAATGAATTAAAATGAAGTAAAAATAAATAAAATGAAATGAAATAAAAATATATAAATAAAATTAAATAAAAATAAATAAAAATAAATAAATAAAATGAAATAAAAATAAATAAATAAAAATGAATATAATGAAATAAAATAAATAAATGAAATTTGAAAGAATAAAAAAATTCTTAATTAATAATAACAAAATAATAATATATTATTTGTTAATGTTAGACACCACACATGGTCACATACGCGGTCGCGCGTCCGGTCGCGTGCACGGTCACACGCCCGGTCACTAGAGCAGTGCACGCTCGGTTGCGTGCACGGTCGCACACCTAGCTGTGCGGCCATGTAAAAATAAATTTAATAAGATAGAACAGTCTCTTATTAAGAATGGGAACCGGCCACAGTCGCATGCAAGGTCGCACACCCCAATAATGACACATTTAATAATAAAACATTTCCTTAATGTGATTTGGCACTACAGACGGTCACGCGTACGGGCGCACACCCATATAAGATCCCAAATCCATTTTAAAAAAGAACCGATTCAAACTGCAACTCAAAATAAAGACCCAAAATAATTAATTTAAAATAATGCATTGGTCGGGGTGTGACAATTCTCCCCACCACAAAAACTTTCTGCCCCCAGAAAGTCACCAAGCCAAATGAGGAAACAAACTCGAGTTTGAAACAAAATGTGGCCAACAAAATCACAACTCGGTGTGACTTTTCACTCCATCAGTCACACCCGACCAACTCTGAGGGAAACTGAAAAGAAAAGAACCATCAGGAAACGAGGAGGGTTCTCCCCACCACAAGAACCTGACTAGCACAGCCGACATTGAGACTCTTAGCATGAGCTAACTATGGAACTGTCAACTTGATCCAAGAGGAAACCGCCACATAGACCAAACCTTGAAGAAGGCACTTCAAGATTCATGGTGGGTCTTCCCACCATTTAAGGACTGACCAGCTTCAACCAGTGATCACAGACCAGTATGAGAAACCCAGCACAAACTGACCTATGAACTCTCCGCATAAACTAGACCCCCCCACCACATGGGGTCATCGACGAAAGACCCCAAACTGAGTAGCGGACCAACCCCTATTCATTATTTCCCAAGACGCAAGTGTCTCCAAAACGAGAACATCCTAAAACAAAAACGGGTCACCAAAGGAGCTAGCCACATGAGAGAGATAATCATCTTGAGACTCACAGCCATAAAGAGTCAACTCCAAAGCTCGTATTTGAGGAGGCGCAACTACTAAAATTACAAGAAAATGATACCACCACACCTCCTTACTGCCAAATTGGGGTATTCAAGGATCAAAGACCACAACGAGGCAACGAGGCCTCTACGCCACTTACAGCAGGACAGAACCTTCAAAGACGGGAGAGATACAACAAGGAAATTCATACCGTCCCCATTTCAGCATTGGAGACAAAAATTAAACCAAGGTTACCCACACCCAATGATTCCTGATTGCGTGATAGGCTTCGCTCCGAGACCTGTGGTTGGAGCTCTGATGTCTTGAATCATCTGCTGCCCCGCAGTCAGGAGCTGACATTCTCCTGTCGAGACTCCTCCTGATGAAGCCGCTAGCAGAACCTCTCTAAGTTTCCCAAACAGCCACACTGACGGCAAGTCTTCAATGGATGATGATAAGGAGACCTAAAGTACCCAAACTGGCCACACAATAAGTGAACAAGAGAGTGGCCCGACTAATAGAAGATGGAATTGAAAAGAAAACTTGTCTGAGATGGGTTCCTATGGTTCGCTCTCACTGAATGGGGAACCATCCCAAACACCAAAGGGAACCGGTCCTTGAACAATAGACGAAGACCCCACACAAGAAAACAATTAACTGATTCTGAGACATTATCTTTGGAGAAAAGGGAACCAACTTCTTGAGATGCCCAACGTAGGCCTTCACTATTCGTTGGCATTGCTGGACACTCACGAGCCTTGTCGCTTCCACCACCTTCGCTTCCACAAATATAAACCATCTAATGAGAGTGGTCCTAAACACCTTCCAAGTCATATCATCATGCAACGACACTAGGGTTATCTCCTCCACCAATCCAAAGTTGCACCTTCAAACGAACCCAAACCAACACGGACTCTCATAGTTTTGGGAGTTTCCAATAACCTGGAAACACCAACGATTTCACCAAGCTAGTCCACTACCTTCGATAGATCACTATCACTACATATGCCAGACAATAACTGAAAAGAATTCAATTCTACCACATCGCTATGAGTCTGGGTAGAACCAACAACTAGAAGTGACTCACTAGAACTTCTGGGACTTTTCTGGGTAGCATACTCAAAACAAGAGGCACGAATCCGAATCAAAAGTTATCATAAATCAAAATTCCACACCACAATCACAAACAAAAGCTCAAACTCAAATCACTATTCCAACCACAATTCAGTACGTCAAAACCAATAACTCACGAAAAGGAATACCCAACACGAAAAGAGAACTCTAAACAATTCCTCGCTCACTTTTCTAAACATTTTAAAAACCCCTTTTGAAAACCATTTTTCAGCAAACAAAACAACTTAGATATCCACCATTGATATCCCATGAAGTCTCACACATACCTATCCATGTGCTAGCTCAACCACCCATCCACTCACATCACCAATTTTCCCACTTTCCACATGCACACCTCAATGTATGTGATCACTCATAGTAATACCAAGGGTCAATTCAAGACACTTCTCATTTCCAAAATAGATCATTCAGCATAAAGCACAAATTCCCAACCAATTTGAAAAAGTAACTTATCACCAAAGCAATACATTTCCAATTTCCAAAACAGTTTCCAATTGATATTCCAAAAAGTGTTACTGAGATTCCAAAACAACTTCCATAACACCTCCCATTTTCCCTTTTGAAACAACACATTTGTTAAAAGAAAAAAATTTCTATTTCAAAACCACTTTTCCACTCTAACACCACATTCCCAATTGAAACCACCTTCACAAAAATCCATTTTCATTTTTAAGATCTACTCACACCAACAAAAATGAAGGTAAAACATAACTCACATCAAAACATCCAAAAATAAGGGACTAGTGGCGACGCCAACCCGGTAACATGGCTTAGCAGACCATGCTCCGAGCGGGTATCCACCGCAGGAAGTATCTCGAACCGTGCACTCGGGCTGTACATGGGTCGCTACTCCATGCAAGTCTGTCGCACAACACTGGATCACTTCCTTGGTCATCCCTCATCTACACATACCAATCCAAAGAAGAAAATTCAAATCTTGGAATACCCCTGGAAACTCGAGTCTCGGGACGGTCCAGGGTTCATGACGTCCTCCCCACACCTACCTCTCGAGTCCCGACACACCTAATCACCAATCTACTTGACACCCCAAATAACAACCTGCTCTGATACCATTTTTTCACGAACCAGGCCGGGTCGTCATCTGACCCAATGCCCGACCCGGTCCGCGACATGGCCCGAACGGCATTCCCGATCCCCACGGGCTGGCAACTAGTGTCGGGCATCAAAACAAACCAGTTGGGAACGGTTTGGCCCATGACAAAGACAAGCAAACATAAACTGAACAAGCATATAAATAAAGGAAAACAAACTGAATGACGTGGAAGCAGGAAAAGGAATAAACAAAGAAACGCGACATACCTCAGGTGACCCCGTGGATCACCACGGTACGACAACCACTCACTCCCAAAAGCAATCCAAGACTGAAACCTGCAACTGAAAAGTAAAGCAGGCGTGAGCACTGGGATGCTCAGTAGGAAAGCCAAAAACAAACACTTCCTCTGCCTCCGCCTTTATTAAGAAATCCACAATTTCAGTTTGGAAATAAGATATAATAAAATAGTGTTTCTTCTTTTCAAATTCAAGTAACGAGTTTTCATTTTCAGGTAAATCCTTTTACTCCCACTACATTTTTAAAATAAGTTTCAATCAAGCATTAACATTTTAAAATGAAATGAAACCTGTTTGGGTTAAAATATGGTTTTCACAAACAAGACATCAAGTATGAAATAGCTGAAAAGAAAGTTACATCGTGAGTATCATGACAAAAAAAATGAGCACCATGGGTAATCCCTATAGGCAGCTAGAACAATTGGGAACCTAAAGACCTCGTACCTCAGTGAAACGTGGCTTAGAAGACCACGACCCTCAGAAAACGTGGCTTAGAAGGCCATGACCCTTAGAAAATGTGGCTTAGAAGGCCACGAACCTCAGAAATTCATATGTTTAGTTAGTGTTGTTGCGTCAATCCTGCTAGACAAACCGGGACGAACCCCTGCCGTGTCATCTAGTGTACTAGTCCTGGTCACCCACCTAGATACCTGAGTTTTCCCATTGTGCTCTATTTGAAATGGTGGTGAGTTTTCTTTATCAAACAATCAAACAAGTACATTACACTTTATTTATCTAAAACTCATTCAACCTTTCACCACCGCACTCCCTACTTAAGTGCATTCCCCCTCTTTACATCACACAATCACGCACAAGCCTTTACACTAGGCACATATATCACAAACCGCTCATAAACACTTGCATCACATTTTATTTTTAAATTTAGGGGAATGACTAAAAAGGGGTTTTCTATTTTCGCAACTCAAATCTCAAAGTGCCAAACGGGCCTCAATAGAGGTTTTTCTATTTCATAAAACATTATTAAGATGCCAAACATGCTTAACTACAAAAAGGGAACACCTTTTACAATCAACCGGCCAAAAGGCCAAACACCTTTGGAAATACCTCTTACCAATTCAAAACCACTTAAGAAATCCATTTCTCAAGAAAAGTCACTTAAGACCAACGGCTTTGAAAAACATTTACAATTTTCTAATACAAGGCATAATAGTTTCTAGAAACCGAAATCAGGTTCCATAGCATGTGTATATAGAATAGTGTAAAACATTTTTTTAAAACAATCAAGCAATTATAAATTTCAAATTAAAAGCTTAGGCATAGGGGACCTACCTCAACATGTCGCTGCTTGAAGACGAACATTCAAACTGATCCTTGGCACACACATGGACATGCATTTATACATATATATATACACCCCTAGGTGCATTGCACATATTCCCTACGCCATGAGGGAATATGCACAATGAGGGAATATCTATATATATGTCTTACCATATGCATGTACATGCAGCGATCCTCGATACCCGTGACCCAAAATCATCGCAGCGAGGTACAACACACTACACATATAATTTAATAAAACCATTAAACACTTAAACAGTCCATAAAGTGTTTCAAATTAACACATCAAGGGTTTTCACCAACGACGCACCACTTACATAACTCATAAAACTCATTGAAAATATTAAAAGAAAAGCACAAAAACAATTTAACCATTTCCAAAGGCCATTTCAAATCGTCACATAAACCGAAGTCAATTTCCAAAACATGTGTTCCATTGTTTAAACCATTTCTAAAACAAGTTTTTCACCATCCAACAACTTAAATAAACCATTATGCAATTTATAAAACAACCCAAGGAAACACCTCACTGCCTCACACTGAGAAAATACCCTAAATCCCCTCTTTAGAAACAAACGCACACTAAAAACCTTTACACAATTTAATTAAAACAATTTCGTATCCTTAAAAATTATTCAAGGTATCGTTCTAAATTTTCATAAACCAATTTTTTTAAAAGTATAACACAACTTTGCACAAAAAACCAACTTTAACCTTCTTTCATTACCAGATGCACACAACGCCACATTAAGAATACAATATTTACCATTTATACAAAATAATAAACTAACTACACAACTTACAAAACACTATCAATTGACCAGATACAAAGTTCTCAACAGAAACACACTCGTACCATAATAACACACCGCCAAACAAAACAAACGCAAACTAAATTATTTTAAAAACTAGTTTCGCACCAAACAGATAAAACATAGAACACCGAATTTATTTAAGCAAGAAAACATAATTCACCACATAAACACAATTCGCACTCAACTAGTTAATTAAAGAACATCTTAAATTAATTAAACAGGCAAAACATTGCAGACACAAGAAGACGTAAACCAGAAACCCACTCTGGACCAGATAAAGACCTCAAGGGTCCGCAGACTCAATTTCATATTTTTAACATGGCGTAAATATATATGAAAACGCATAAATATATTCTTACCCATAAATCGGCGAGCAGACCGAAATGATCTGACTCGCTTTGCCTTCGGCGGCAG
This sequence comes from Viscum album, assembly GCA_963277665.1. Classification (NCBI taxonomy): domain Eukaryota; kingdom Viridiplantae; phylum Streptophyta; class Magnoliopsida; order Santalales; family Viscaceae; genus Viscum; species Viscum album. The sequence continues at coordinate 829,343,517 of OY728162.1, forward strand.
TGGACGGGATACAGTCCGTCATGACTAGGGAACCCTTCGCAAACCCAACAAGGGAATACTTGGGAACACCGGAGTAATGCGGAGGCACCGCAAAATGTCGTGTTTGCCGGAAACGCACTGGAAAGGGGGATGGGCTCGCCGGAATCACACCGGAAAGGGGGGTCGGGTTCGGACAGTGGGTGCTAGGAGGGTGTAGGGCAGCGGGATGGCGCCGGAACGGGGGAGGTCCAACTATGGAGGGGGTTTTGGGCGGTGGCGAGCAGCCAGGGAAGGAGGAGAATGGGCGGAGCTGGCCGGGAGGTGCGGCCGACGGCAGTCGGGTGCTGGCCGGGAGGAGGGGGAGTCAAAAGGGAGGCCGGCGGTGAGGAGGGGTGCCGGCGGGGAGCGGCGAGCGGAGGGGCGTCAATGGGGATGCTTCGCCGAACGGGGGGGTTAGGGTTCGGTGCTGGGGGGGGAGAGCAGCGTGACGAGGGAATAGGGGAGAGGAAGAGAGAGGGAAAGAAAAAAAAGAAGAAGAAAAGAAAAAAAAGAAATGAAATAAAATTAATTAAAATGAAATAAAAATAAATAAATAAAATGAAATAAAAATAGATAAATAAAATGAAATAAAAATAAATAAATAAAATGAAATAAAAATAAATAAATAAAAATTAATAAAATGAAATAAAATAAATAAATGAAATTTGAAAGAATAAACAAATTCCTAATTAATAATAACAAAATAATAATATATTATTTGTTAATGTTAGACACCACACATGGTCACGTACGCGGTCGCGCGTCCGGTCGCGTGCACGGTCACACGCCCGGTCACTAGAGGAGTGCGTGCTCGGTTTCATGCGCGGTCGCACGCCTAGTTGTGCGGCCATGTAAAAATAAATTTAATAAGATAGAACAGTCTCTTATTAAGAATGGGAACCGACCACAGTCGCAGGCAAGGTCGCGCACCCCAATAATGACACATTTAATAATAAAACATTGCCTAAATGTGATTGGGCGCTACAGACAGTTGCGCGTACGGGCGCACACCCATATAAGATCCCAAATCCATTTTAAAAAAGAACCGATTCAAACCACAACTCAAAATAAAGACCCAAAATAATTAAGTTAAAATAATGCATTGGTCGGGGTGTGACACTTACTGAGTTATAATATATATGTCGATGAATATTTTTAAAATTGAAGCCAATTTTTACTTGGTTTACAAATAATACCATAGGTATTTCTTTTAAAACACATGTTATTAATATCTTTGTTCACTTTCCGCCGTAAAAAAAGTCTGATAAAATTATATAATGTATTTTGTTAAGGGATTTCAATTTATAAATGTTTTTTAGATCTATAAAATAATTTGAATGGAAAATCTTTGTTTCATTGGGTGTTCCTAGACTATAAATAATGTGTTTTAGTGGTGTTTGGATGTGGAGATTTCAATTTGGTTTTCTGTATGATTTACAAAGTGTTTACTAATAATTTGGCTTCTCATCCAGTATTATAAGGCCCGGTTAAAACATGTTTAAATGGTTTTAATGATCACTATTGAATCATTCTGTTCTTTTGTTTTGGAAAATGATATGGGTTATGAATTGATTTCTCTTATTAGTGGAAGTTAATTTTAGATTTTTATTCTCAATGAAAGAGAAGGGGTTGTTTCTTTAAAGGGTGTTCAAATGTTCTAGTGAATTTTTTTTCTTTTTTATGTTCTTTTTTTACGATTGACATGCACAAATCCATTTTTATTTCATGGGAATCCATTGTTTGTTTGGAAGTAACTCTATGTAAATAGGTTGTACTAGGTCACAATCATGCTCTGACTAGTATCACTTAGATATACTATATTATTCTAGTGATATTGTGCCACTCAGTTAGGCCATGTATGAAAATATCGGGTGTTAGGATAGGTGGTTTTTATTTGAGTCCAGTCATATTTTTTGGGTTTATTATCATGCCCTAGTTTTTCCCAAGGATCTTAAGTTACAATGATAATTTTTTAACACCACAGTTTTATGAAAATAAATTTATTATTGAATGCATGAAACACTATGTCTCTCCAAAAAACCACTTTGTTACAACCTAGACAGTAAACATAATTCTTCCACCTCTATGATTTGAATTTCAAAAACCTGACATACACGGTTGCGTTCAGTATGATATTTAATGTCTGATAAGACAAAGTTAATTTTGGGTGAATAGTTACATTCCCTTATGAATAGTAATATAAATAGTAATATGACCCTTATGAATAGTAAATATTATTATTATTTTATTTTCTAAAGGATATAAGATTGTTAGATCTTGATTAATATTTTAATGTGATATAAAACGAAATAAAAATTTAAAATTGTTATTTTCAGAATAAATTATAATTTTATTTAAAAATTAAACTAATAATATTTAGAAAATAATTTTTAAAAAATGAATTTCTTTTTTGAATTCTACACATCAAAAAAAATTCGGTCAAATTTGGGATTTTTTTAAAATAATTGAATTTTTATTAATAGTAAAATTTGGTAATTTACCTTATATACACATTATTAGTTAAATTAACTATTCCTAGAATCATGGATAATGTAAACATAATTGGTTCAAACTCAAATGAACAAATTAATATTTTTGGTCAAAAGAATCAATACTATTGGTTGTCTTTGGAAAAATAATAAAATAATGTGGTAAATAATGGGAAAGCCATCCTCTTCTCTACTATTCACCCCCTCTCTCTTAACTTCACTCATATAAACCATGAAGCTCCAGAAATATATTCCCAAATACACTTCCCTAGTCACTCCCCACGTCCAAGAGCTCTTGGCCTTGCCAAGAAACCAAAACCCCTTCCATTAAAGGGCTTCGCAAGGTGGTGGATTCAAGTGGTAAATTCTCATTCTATTTCATTCAATTTCATTTCACATTCCATTCTATTATTATCCTCTCCTCACCTATTATATAAAAATTAAAATAATAAATATAGTATCATCTATATACTGTAATTATATCATGTTAATTGAAGAACCATCATCAATATCCTTGCTCTCTCTCTCTCTCTTATTTTATAAACTAAATCATCGTCTGTGAGGTGCCAATTGACAACATTCATGGACGACGAAGTTTCATTCTTCAATTTAAACTTCAATTATAGTTATGAAACCATTTTTATGGTTGATCCAAGTGATAATATATGTATTATAACCAATTTAATATTCAGGAACCAATATATGTGTTGGAACCGGGCGTGCATCGAAAGCCCCAAATAGGGGGGTTTTTAAAAAATCTCCACGGACGGTCAACGTAAACATGTCAATGACGGTGAACAGTAGCCCGGTATTATCCTAGGACCATGCGTGAAGTATTTTAAGAAAAAAATAAACCATAAAAAAACTTAGTTTAGATCTAACGCCGCACACGACGTCTCTTCATTGTTGGTGATCGCTATTTGAAGAATCCAAAGTCAAATTCCCCTAGATCATCCACACATGTTTCAAGGAATCTGTGGGAGTTCCATTCGTCATAATATAGGTGCTAGCGCAGAATTACAACGACACCATTGATGCTCCAATGAACACAGCATCTCTTCGCTAGCAATGCCTGAGAGAGAGCTCGATCCTTGCTTCATGGATCCAGAGCCTCTCTCTAGGTCATGGGAGATAAGAGAGGAGATAGAAGGGACATGAATAGTAATTATAAATCACCTCTTCTCTAATATTTATAGTGGTTAATTAATTACTCGGAAATTCCAACCCAACCTCTGAATACATAACACACTGTCAACCACATTTTATGACTAGTTTTCTGAGTCATAAATATTATTATCACTCACTTGTAATATATTAAAATATATTATGTGGTAACAATTATCTCATTAACTTGACTCATAGCTCCCATAAATATTAATTGAAAGTTGAATAATTTAATATTCATTAAATAATATTTTTCTTATATTTACTTAAAACTTGTAAATAATTTTAATAAATAAATTCAATATTCATTCTTCTAAAATAAAATAATATGAATTTATATATTGCATTGGTGATCATTTTTCCTTGTAAAAATCTTGAAACACAATGGTGGGGCCGACTATGTCAGAATATCCTTTTCAACTGAATCGGGAAGATTCTCAAATATGATATTGTGTGTGGCCCTCTAGTCCATTATCTCGATAGTAGTGAATAGTATTCACAGACCTAGAGTAGGATATAACAACCCATAATGTCCCCTGAAGAGATAAGTATTGGCACATAAATGATAACCATCCTACGAACACGCACTGTGTAATATAATCTCTTTGTCTATAATATATCATAAAGTAGGATGCACTCTCATGTCATCACCCTTTTCTTGCTTTATGGTTTGTTGATTTAACTTGACAGATTTCCCCTCAACTACCATGTACATGGCCTTATAAAGGTACTTCCATCCATATCAACATGACATGAGATATATTACTTCCATAATCTGAAGCGAAAAATAATTTCTTGACCATTCAACCAATGTCATTCCACCAATGACGCACCCAACACAAAATACCTCACCACGACTTCATTTTCATTGTTTTCATCATGTATCAATGTACAAAATCAAATGAAATACATTGGTAATGATCTCAAGTCAGGAGACCATTACACATGATCATATATAGGAGCATCAAATGACACCCAAAACATGTGGTGTTCCTATTTGCGGGTGAGTCCTCATGATCTCACTACTAGAGATCACCAAGTGGGAACTTAATGCAAAGAAGTCTCAATACATATGATCCCCCATCACCTAATAGTCAATCATCTACTATATACAAATAGTAAGATGTATCTAGACCATAAAAAATATATATATGATTAATGCATTAGTATCCTAAAGTTCTCATTATAGCATGGGAACTACTATAACCTCTCGAAGAGACAATTGATCTATGGAAATTACAATTTCAATAGTGGACGTAGAAAATTATACACAATAATAGTAAGATGAAATCATGTATAGGAAACTGTATACATGAAATGGTAATCAAAATCACTGAGTAGTTGGGTCTAGGGCAACAACTATTTCAACACTCTCACTTTCACCAGAGCCAACCTGCTAACCAAACATGTTAGCTACTCACATGACAAACATAATGTTTCTGCAATGTAATGGATTTAGCTATTGGGCCTACCACAATTTTGCCATGTGGAAATTCTTCTATTGATACCTTATCTCGTTGAGTACAAATTCTCAGGAGATGGTATCCTTAGTTTGTCTCACTTTCCCATTGTCAAATCTTGAAATCTTTTCTAGTAAAAATATCACAATTTACATTATGATAATACTTTTATCACTAGGTTTGATTCCATGAACTGGAATAAATAATTACATTTATTTGCTTCATATATGCCTTATAAGCTCCAATGTACTCAGTATTTGAAGTCATGGACACCACTATCTTATATTAGATTGAATCAGTCATCGTCATTAACATAACTATGATAATATATCTCATTGATCTCTGAAGAGTAGTTTGTATCCCCCAAAAATAGTATAATATCATATCCACATACTAGGTATATATATTTTGTACCTTCCAATGTATAATTATATAGTTCTGACTACATCCCTTATAGTAATCCTGGATATAACTAATATTTTTCTACTTTAAAATATACATTGGAAATATCGGTTCTTGTACATATCAAGGCATACGTGATTGATCCATCACATCGATGTATGGATTTAACACAACACATTTCTCTTCTCATGTCCCAAACATGTAAACATGGAGATATTATTCCATGTGACGTAGGCAACAATTCAACTCTTGAATTGTTCCAACTTGTATTTTTCAATACAATGTCACTATATGTACGATTGACTAAGACCAAGCAACTTATAGATCTACCTCAGTAGATTCTGTTCCATAGAACATTGTTTTCTGCTTTAAGTCAATCACTGGAGAATAAATTTCTTGTTGGTCTTAAATAATTGTGAGACCAATTTCGGTTTTCCATATGTTGTCGATCATACTTCACTTGGAAAACATTAGTGCTCCCACTTACCTCTCGAAGACACATGTAATTCATTTTTTTCAAATGTAAATTATATGATGACTTTTCTTACATTAATCCTAAAATGGATTTCAATAACTTGAAACATTTATTATCATTTTATGATGTGACCATACCTTTGTCGTTACGTTGTATAGACACCATACAGATTTTTTTTTCATGACATCCAATGCTAAATAATTTGATCATAGATATTATCTATGATAAGTAAAAATATAACAGATTTAAGAATAATGACTTCATAAAACCAATCGATCCTTATTAGTACTGCTCTTATACTATCCATGTATCAACTCACATGAATACCCACCACTGTATTAAAAATAATATGCCCATTTTCACTTTGATACATGTAATCAATTAATTGATTTTTTGTTGTTCTTATCAATTTTAGCTAATTTCTATATAATGCTTACTTGTAGGAAATATTATTCATATTAAAAAATATATCACGGACTGTGTTAAATATAAAAACAATCACCATGGTTTTATCCTTCTTATGTTGTATGAGTCTATGTAACATACTCGGTTCCACAAGCGCTTGTGGAACTAGTTCATATGCCAACTATTTGTGCATCTTGAGCATTGACAAAACACAAGTCAATATAGCTCCCACAATCACTAATAGAGATATGATACATTATTTAGATATGTATTCTATCACATGACTACAACCTTTCTATATTATAGAATTATGTAATATCTTAAGAAATTATTACAATAAGTACATTTAATGCACAATGTGTTTATCTTGGTGCAAGTTTGTTTGTATCTGAACAAACTCATGCCATCCAAAAACATGTCCTTATGAAAAAATCAATTTACATCATAATATGACTCGTATGATATCCATTTTTCATTATAGTTGTCATATTTTTTCAGGATATCACCGTTATTTGTAGATCATTTAATGAAATGTAATTAATGTTTCTGCAAGTTTTAACATTGATACTACCTACATCAAAATTTTGATGTATACCATATGTGTTTTGGAATTTCTCTATGCTACATGTTTGTTGATTAATCATGATATGTAATAAATAATCATCAACCCTACTCATTAACATCAATGTCATGATTTCAATAAGGTAATGTGTGTTTAGGAATTACTCCATACTACATTATCATGATTGATGAATGTGTGGACGAGATATTCTTCAGAATCCAAACCTGAAGCAACACATATCTCCTAACCATGAAAATAGTTAATTTTATTATTACTTAATTATATAATGTAATTTTATCTATTATATATATACCTCTAGATTATACTTGGATTAGTTCATACTTAATTGTTGAACTATTTCTAAAATATGTGTGACATTCCTTTATTTCTAATTGCTCCTTCGTCCAAACTAAAGACGTCGACAATACGAAAAGTATTTAGTTGTGCCAATCCTATATACCATACTTGGTATATTCATGATGTCTATTTTTAGTATTAATTTCACAAAGAATTATCTTTTCATAAATGGTTATTAGCCTTATATTTATATTCATTACTAATTTCTTTATGATTCATCTATTAATGAACTAGTGATGGAGTTTACCAAAAACAACATTCAATCCTGAACCTAAAATAATGTCTCCTTGCATCCAAGGAAAGATGAGATTAATGTTTGTGGTTATACTCAATATTATTTCAACATGAATATTTCACTTCACAATTAAGAAGTCTTGTACTTCTCAAGATTGGTATAGGTATCACCCTTTCACAGCCACTAAGACAATACACCTAACTTCCCGTAAGGTTTCTATAATAACTTGGTTATCGTATTAGAATACAAATATGTCACCAGAATATTCTATTTAATGCCCAATTTGTAAAAGGGAAACATTACATAGATGACTAAGCCTGATGTAGAAGATGAAACTTTCCCCTTTAAATCAGGTTATTGAAATAAAACCTATATTGTTTATTTTATAATATAAAATGCAATAAACATTTTTAATACCTCATTAATTGAAGGATGTTGTGAATGTGTAATTAGAATTAAATCCCATTGACCTTTCAATATTGGCTTTCAATTTATTCGCCATAATAATTAAAGATAAAACTGTCTTTGAATTCTTATTCAGTTATAGAACCTTACTTGAAATGGTAATAAAGTTTTTACTCGATACTTGTTCATTTTGTAACATAAAAAGAGACTTGAGTGATGTGGTTAAAATGATATGAGAAAGGGATCAATTTAAATATCATGATAAATCATTCAATTTTCACACGTCATTGTAACATCGCCTTATTCATATAATTGCTTCTCTTTCTCCTTACAGACATTTCGGAGATGCGACATCATGTTTATATCATCCATGTCCTGGTGTAGTGACCGCAATTGGCACCAGATGTTGAAGAAAGAATAATGATATTACTATCATATGCTATGTACATTAGTCTATTGTAATCATTTTCACCATATCTTCTCAAGGTAGTTTAACAGTGTTGGGGCTTTGGAACCTTGAGTTTCCTATATCATAGTACTATACACACGCACATGTACTATTCATGGATACACATGTCACTGTGGACATTTACATTTTCCAATATTTATCGTAGTTTAATCATGTGGTATTACATGCCAATTTTATACAGAAAATAAATTTTAGAAGATGAGTTCCTTTCATCTGGATTACTGGTTTAGGATTTTTTTTTTATAAAATAATTAAATCATGTAATGTCTCTTACTATTTTATTGGATTCTAGGAACCCTATGAACTAGAATCAGAATACTCTGTATCTTGAGTATTCTAGTGGAATAGATCACAGATTCACCCCTCAAAGTCTACAATCTATGGTTATGCCACTACTTGTATGTTTCGAGGTACAATTTTGGTTGGAGGACCACATTAACATGCAGCTCCTTGATCTGTGGAGTGAAGTCCCAGCTTCATAAAATCAGAACGTGATTTACTCAATGCTTGCCTCTAATATTAAAACAAGCATGCTATGGATACTTCTTCGCAGAAATTTTAGTTATGTCAACCCATAATTCTTATAAGGACTCCCCTACAGTAAGAGGAACCCTCAACTATGGAATGACCAGCATCTCAAACATCGGGTTTTTCCAAATTTGAATGATGAAAGGTTATTATGACTTAATATATTTTTGAGGGTTTTATTTTTTTTAATGTGATGAAACAAATCATTTTCTATTTTATAAGAATGTACAATTTGATTGTATTCACAATTGACCATGCAAGAAATAGAAATTTCATCATGTCACATGTCCATTTTATCTTGAATGCTTGTTTATTATTATTCTTTGTGATCGCGCTCTAACTACACATTAACAAAATAATAAACCATGCAGAAAAAATTAAAAAACCTGATCATGAGTCGTTATTATTGGATGATCTGTTGAGTAAATAACAGACCAACTGAAACCCTATGGGTAAGTAACATTAGTTGTGTGGCTTGCATATTGAATAGCAATGTATGCTCATCCAATGCATCCAACTCCTCTCTGGTGCGTCGCCGTCACTTGGCACGAAGTATGTCACTGGTCGTTTTTTCATTAAACAATTGTACTCGCACTTAGTCGAGGTGGTCTCGGGTTATAAAATTACAACTATGAGAATGGGCGCGCAGACCCATATACATATAATGGCATTTGAGATGATACACAGATCATATTTTATTTAATAGTATTTATTAAAAACCCATTGCAATATATAAATAATTAAATAATTAAATAAATAAAATGCGCCAAACATGCATTGGTCGGTCTCCAACTCATGATCAGCATACGTATTAAACATGAGTATATATAATAAATGCATAAAAAACAATTAAACTTGCATTAAAAATAAATTTTGAGGCCGTATTAATTGAATTAAAAACTTCACTCTTGTTTTTAATTCCATTTAACGTCATCCTCTCCAATTTAGTTAATTTAATTTTAAAACTAAAAATTAAATCAATTAATTAATTTAATTAAACTCCAAATTAAATTAATTGTGTCGCATTGAATATTTAAACAAAAAATTAATACTTAATTAATTTAATTATAATATATAATTAAATTAATTAAATTAATTAATTTTTTATTAATTTAAATCATCTGGGCCCATATAACTTCAGATAGGGCATCTGTGGGTTGGGGAGAACCTGTTTAAACCCATTTTAGGACGTACTTACCCCGTGCATAGGTGTTATGGGATGTATAGGTCCGCCTATTCATGTTCCATGCTTGGCCGACCTGCCCAGGCCTGTTACATGGCAGTGTATGTTACCATCCCGCTAGGAGGACTGGGCGATGGCTGAGGTTTCAGTCATCTAGCTAGTGCAACCCGGAGGATGGGCGTCAATGGGGAGGAGCTCGTGGTGGTTTGGTGGGGTGAAGTCGAGGGTGAAATGACATGGAGGTAACCCAACGGGGCAGTCCGAATCGAGTTTTTGTTTACATTTTTTCAAAAAAATCTTTTTTAAAATACAACTAGAGTAAAAAAAATTATTTTTTTACCTCCCAAAGGCGGCACCTAGTGGGCCGCCTTTGGGGGTTTTTCCACCCAGGGAAAGGAGGCGCATGGTGGGCCGCCTTTTCCCAAATATTAACCGCAAAGGCGGCACACCAGGTGCCTCCTTTGCATAAATATTTTTTAAAAAAAATTATTTTTATTTTTTTTGTTTTGTTATATATATATATATCACAAAACTTTTCAGAAGAATTTTTCTATTATTTAATATCCAGCGGTTCTGCCATTACAGCAGTCTGGATTCTGACTGATACCCTCACCTAGGACTCCCTTTTATAGGGGGGTTTGCCCTGAAAATCAAACTGCATTTCCGATGTGGGATTCTGGTTCTTCTTTTCCTGTGCAGTACATTTTGTGTTTCCGATGTGTGATTCTGTTTCAGGTACGTTACTTTTAAAGACTATAAAACATAAATTATAAGACCAATATAAATGAAACATTAAACACTGATTAAACTAATAAAAATAGATGAAAACAAAAAATAATTTCATAAAAAAAGTAGTAATGGATGGATTACTGTGTGGTTATGATAGCAATGATATGGCTATTTAGGCACAAAAAAAGTGGTTTTACAGATTTTAGAATGTGTTTAGTTTTATATTATGTCATGAAAATTTAGTTGTTATTGGGTGGTGTTATAGTTTCCTTTTGGCATGGAATGTGGTTGGAATAAATGAAAATAGTAATGGGTGGTTTGTTGGAAATGATAAATGATGGTTTGTTAAATGATTAATGATAATTATTGGAATAACTATGTTTAATAAATGGTTAATGATAGAATAAATGTTATTAATTATTAATGAATGGATTATAGTGGGTAGTGATTTAATGATTGGTTTTACATTAAAATGGTTAACAATTGAAATGCATATGGTAATAAAAATCCAAGAAATTATAATGTTAAATGCAATAAGAAGTTGGTAATGTTGATATGGATGCTTATGTGATTTGTTGGGGATTATTTGTGTCATTATAATGGAATTGGTTATAAGAGGGTGGTAGTAACAAGGCAATGGTTGAAGAGGGTGTTTGGAGTGTTATTTTGGTGTAAACCCTTAGGAATGATTTATGTGTGACTATATACTTATTATATTTTCTTATTATTTCTTACACACCACTACTTGAGTCGAGAAACCTAATTGAAATCCATATGGGTACTTTGGTTCTGAGTGTTTTTCTCAATATCTAGGTTCTAGAGGGAACACAGATAGAACCACTCCCTATTCCCTTTCCCCCTCCACACTTAATATGCGTTGTAATGGATCAAAGTGGGTGTATATATACGACCTATAATGATTTTAGGTTTTGGTGTATATATATTCTTTTTTACATGATTATGTGTATTTGGTGTGGATACAAAGTGGGGGTTGTGCATTGTAGGAGGAGAGTATAATTTTTATGTCCTTCATGTTCACGATATCATACTGTGATTTGGATGTGATGTGTGGTTGTTATGTGGATATGGTTTTTTATGTGTTTGTGACATGTGTATGTGTGGATATATGGTTATGGGATTATATAGAAGGGGTTTAAGTATAATAAATATTCCATTAGATTGTGAGAATGACCATATTAGTGGGGAAGTGTATGTAGGGTAATTTATTAATATATACTCATTTGATATTATACTTAAGATGGAGTTTGGAATTAGACACTAATGAGGATAGAATTGGATGATAGGTAAATAATATTTGTTAAAATTTTCATATGGAATAACATGGGAGACCATCTATGACACAATTGATTACCCCCCTGTGATTTAAAGTAAGTAACTTGAGCTTACCAAAAGTATTAGGCCTGATTATATTGAATATAGGGCAGAGACCTCAACAGAAAATAACCAGGTAATGATATTGATGTTTATCTATCTCCTTTGATTGTGGATTTGATGTTATTTTGGGATTCAGGTGTTATGATGTATGATGCTTATAAAAGTGAATAATTCATGTTAAGAGTGAGGTTGTATGGGACAATAAACGATTTCCCTTCTTATGGAAATTTGTCGGGCTATAGCATTAAAAGAACTCAAGGGTGTCCCATGTGCGAAAAAAATAAAGAATCAATTAGGTCAAAACATTCATCTAAATCTGTGTTTCTAGGACATCGTAGATTTCTACCTCATTGGAATAAGTACCAATCTTGGACAACATCATTCAATGGATGTTCAGAACAACATGCAACACTGTCTCCACTAACAGGTGATCAGTTGTTTGAGAAAGTAAAATATTTGAACACTCTTTTTGGTAAACCGTTTTCGAAAAACCTTACAAAAATCGGTTGAAAAAAGTGACCAATTTTTTTTTGAATTACCACACTGGAATTGTTTTGTATGTCAGACATTTTCTTGATGTGATGCATGTGTAAAAACAATGTATGTGACAGTGTTATAGGAACATTTCTGAATTCCCCTGAAAAAACAAAGAATGGAATTGAGGCAAGGTTACACATGGTTGACATGGGAATACGAGAAGAGTTGGCTCCTGTGAAGGGTGAAAATCCAATGTTTCTTCCTCATGCTACTTATACTCTTTCTATGGAGGAGAGATATATTTGTTTTTCAACTTGTTCAATGATGTAAAGGTTCTAGAGGGGTTTTCATCAAATATCAATAACATTGTGTCAATGAATTATATGAAGTTAAAAGGATTCAATTCACATGACTGCCCTGTTTTGATACAAAATCTAATTCCTACAGATTTACGTTGCATTATTCCCAAGAATTTTCATCATATGTTAACCAAACATTGTTTCTTTTTCAAAGCTATATGTAGAAATGTTTCTTTTTCAAAGCTATATGTAGAAATTTTTTAATCAATGTTTCATTTTTCATTTATGTTGTTCTTATATTTTATGTTTTATAGTCTTTCAAATTCGCGTACTTGAAACATTATTAAGTTTCAAGTAGACGGTTTTGAATGATTATAAATTAATTTTTGTGGACATTTTTTTAGGAAGTTTTTTTTTCAACTATTTCTTATATGTTTAATCAATGTTTAATGTTTCATTTCTATTGGTATTATAGTTTATGTTTTATAGTCTTTCAAAGACGGGAACTTGAAACATTGTTAAGTTTCATGTTGATGGTTTTGAATGCTTATAAATTGTTTTTAGTCAACATTTTTTATGAAATTATTTTTGTTTTCAACTATTTATTATATTTTAAATCAATGTTTAAAGTTTCATTTGTATTGGTCTTATAGTTTATCTTTTATAAGCTTTCAAATTCACGTACTTGAAATATGTTTAAGTTTCAAGTAGGTGGTTTTGAAAGCATATAAATTAATCTGTATCAACATTTTTTATGAAATTATTTTTTTTTCAACTATTTATGATATTTTTAATCAGTGTTTAAAGTTTCATTTATATTGGTCTTATAGTTTATGTTTTATAGTCTTTCAAAGTCGCGTACTTGAAATAGAATCACAAATCAGAAACGCCGAATGTACTGTGCAGGAAAAGGAGAACCAGAATCCCACATTGGAAATGCAGTATTGTTTTCAGGGAAAACCCCCTTATAAAAGGGAGTCCTGGGTGAGGGTATCAGTCAGAATCTAGACTGCTGTAATGGCAGAACCGCTGGATATTAAATAGCAGAAAAATTCAACTGAAAAGTTTTGTTTTATATATATATATATAACAAAACAAAACAAAACAAAATAAAAATAACAATTTTTAAAAAAATATTTATGCAAAGGCAGTACTTAGTGTGCCGCCTTTGCGGTTAATTTTTGGGCAAATTCGGCACACCATGTGCCGCCTTGCCCTGGGCGGGAAAACCCCCAAAGACGGCACACCAGGTGCCACATTTGGGGGGTAAAAAAATAAATTTTTTTAACCTAGATGTATTTTCAAAATTATTTTTTTGAAAAAGTGTATAAAAAAACTCGTCTGAATCCAGCAGGGATACCTAATGGGGTGGCGGACCTGGTGCGGGGTTGCACCGAGGAAGGAGGTGGTGGCCGGGGTTAAGCAGAAATGGGTCTTGGGTTGGCCAGCCTGGTACACCGTGATAGAGCCTGTCACTAGAAAGTGGGTGGCCAAGAGCGTAGATAATTAAGAGCGGGACACCGAAGTCGCCAAATGGGGTGACACTGGCAGCGACCCCTGAAGGAGGTGGAGGAATGATAGGCGGGTTAGCCCGACAGGTGATGCATGGTACGGTGCACTGCTACACATAGGGGGAGGGAGATGACTGGGGTTCCTTGGTGTTGGGCTGCCGCAGCTGAGCAGTAGTGGAGGGACGCATTGTAGATGCTGCTAACTGAGGGGGCTCATCGGTGTGGAAGCCTTCTATTTTGGGTTGTGTGTTTCCGATCTTGCTCTAGAAACTAAGGACGTGGCCTCCTGGTGTATGGAAGTGCGATGGGGAGAGAGACAGCCCCCAGGCACTGCTCCTGTTGTTGGGCCGCATGTCCGAGGTGGGTTGCAGCATGTCTGTGGCGCTACTGTGTGGTGGGAGGAGGTATCCAGAGTGCCTTGCTATGCCCGATACAGAAGAAAGGAGGGTTGATGTGTGAGCTGGGATGAGGCGGCCGGTAGTGGGCTGGGCACCTGGTGTGTCTTGCATCCATAGGGAAGGAGAGGAGGTGGCCCTCAGGACCACCACGCATGCTGCATGACGGAGACCTAATCGGGTCTCCCGTTTTCATTTGTTTCATATTTTTAGAAGTCTTTCAAGACCTACTTTTTAGGTCTTACACCCAATCCATTTTTTGGAAATCAAGACCTAAAAAAGATCTTCCTCACATTAAAAATTTATAAAGCCTGTGTATGCATTAGAAGTTAATCATAATGTTATTATAATAGGAAATATAATAATCAAATTATTATTAACTTAAAACATTCTTATTATTATGATATAGTAATTATAATAATAAAAATTATTAAAATCACCAGAATATACTGTCCTGGTGACCCAGAAAAAATTTTACAATCCAAATTCATAACTATAGATGTCTGTGGACTGGACATCTGACATCTGATTCAGATTCCGTTTGCGGAGTTGGGACTGTATTGATTCCCTCTTTATATATTAATGAAAATTTAAATTTTCAATTTACTTAAAATTAGCATGCATCCATATGATACCACTTGTTGGAAGAAGGTGTGCAACGGAAGCCCCAAACAGGTGGGTTTCTAAATGTTTTCCACCACCGATCAACATAAACTTATCGTCATCGGTGAACAGAATCCCTATATTATCCGAGGACCACACGTGAAGAATTTTAAGCACACAAAAAAACTGTAAAAATACCTAGTTTAGATCCAAATCCACACACAACTTCTTTTCATCATTGGTGATCACTCATCGAAGAGTCCAAATTCAAATTCTTCTAGATCAACCACACATGCTTCAAGGAATCTGTGGGATCATTGTTCGTCGTAATCTGGGTGTTTCCATGGAATTGTGATGATGCCTTCGATTCTCGAACGACCACTGCATCGCTTCTCTAGTGATTCCTTGGAGAGAGCTCAATCCTTACTCATTAGATCCAAATTCTCTCTCTCTAGATCATCGGAGAAAAGAGAGGTGAGAGAAGAGACATGAATAGTAATCAGAAATATCCTCTCTTCTAATATTTATAGTGGTTAATTAATTACCCAGAAATTCCAACACGTCCCCCGAATACTTAACTCACTATCAACGACATTTTATGACAACTTGTACGAATCATAAATATTATATTCACTCACTTGTAATATATTGAAATATATTACGAGATAATAATTAAGTCATTAACAGGACTCATCACTCCATTTAATATTAATTGAACCTGGAATAATTTAACATTCTCCAATTAATATTTTTCATGTATTTACTTAAAACTCGTAAGTACATTTAAAAAATAAATTCATTATTCATTATTCTAAACTTGAATAATATGAATTTATTTATTACATTGGTTATCACTTTTCCTTAGACAAATCCTGAAACCCAGTGGTGGGTCCCACTATATCCAAAAAACTTATTCAACTAAATATGGAAGATTCTTGAATATGCTATTGTGTGTGGCCCTCTAGGCCCTTATCTCGGCATTAGTGAATAGTATTCACAGACCAAGATAGGGATCTAGAAACCCATCATGGCCCCTGAAGAGATAATGATTGTCATAGAAGCGACAACCAACCTATGAACACGCATCATGTAATATAATCTCTTTGATTGTAATATATCATAAAGAATAATGAATTCTCCAGTCATCACCCTTTTCTTGATTTATTGTGTTTTGATGTAACTGGATGGATTTACCCTCGACTGCCATGGTCATGGTCCTATAATGGTACTTCCATATATATCAACATGGCCTGAGATATATTAATTTCATAACTTGGAAGCAACAAATCCTTTCTAGACCATTCAACCAAGGCCATTCTACTAAGGACGCACCCAACAAAAACTACCTTGCCAAGACATCGTTTCCATGGTTTTCATTTGCATCAAAGTACAAAATCAAATGAAATACATTGCTAATGATATCATGTTAGGAGACCAATACACATGATCGTATATAGGAACATCCAGTGACACCAAAAACATGTGGTTTTCTTATTTGTGGGTCAGTCCTCATGATCTAACTACTAGACATCACCAAGTATGAACTTCCTGAGAAGAAGTATCAATACTTATGAGCCCCCAACTCTTGATTGTCAATATTCTACTGTTTCCAATATATAAGATACATCTAGACCATAGAACATATATTTAATATTAATGTTATTTTATATTAAGGTACTCATTATGGCATGGGAATTGTTATAACCTCTCGACACGACAATTAATCTATGGATAATACCATTTCAATAGTGGATGCAGAAAAGTCTACACTATAATGGTAATATGACATCATGTATAGCTAACTGTATACATGATATAGTAAAAAAAATCACTGAATTGTTGGGTCTTGGGAACCAACTAGTAAATAATATGTACATAATTTTAAATCATATGACCAAACTAGTTCCTAATAATTAAAATACCGCTGAAATAATCAAATTAATTTTCATTAATATTTCATATAATGAATCATCCTCATTCCATGTAACCAAACAATATAAATGAATATTAACACCTATGTATGTTCTTAAACTATTTGTAAGTTCTATTATAGAGATTTACATACCTTCCACATGAACTCCATTACATAAAAAAACAGATGAACGGATTATGAAAACCAAGAAAACAAACACTCCGGAATGATGAAATTCAATATTATAACTTATCAAAAAATAACATCAATGAACTAAAAAAATTATAATAGATCATATAAATGTGTAATAGGTTCTAAATTAATTTATTAATGTTTATAATTTCATATTCTAGTACCATAAGTTCAAGAGAGGAAAATTTGGATTTACGGTAAGGGTTTTCCACCCAAACATCCATTTTCATTCAGGTTAGTTAAATTTACTACTTAACTCAATGAAATTTTTATGTAATATTATATACAAATCATAACTACTTTTTGAGTGTTCTATATATATTTACCAACCATAATCCTTATTTATCTAATGTAGAGCTACATGTCTTAAAAGGAACATTCAAAATTAATTCCAAAATACAAGCCCGATTCAAGGGAATTTCTCAAATTCATTCTTATTTTCAAGGGAAATCTATAATCCTTTTTTGAAACCATTATATTTCTATAATATATATTTTTATTATAAAAATAATATCTTACCCTATTTCTGATTTTATGACAATATTTTTCCAAAATAACACTTTTTTCATTGTAAAAGAGTATTTATCTCAAGAATTATTCGATAGTTTTATAAGAGTATCTTTATCTATTTCAACACTCATGTTGATCCATATATATTATTCGGATTAATATTTTATGATACCATATACCATATTTAATTTAATGGTTCATAATTATTTTGATTTTGGATAAGCTATCTTAAAACAATTCACCAATTTACCCGGAAAGGTTAGTGATTATGATTAATGTTTGGGGAAAGTTATTTATGCTTTATATGTAAGTTTCAATATAAATGTATATGTTTTTTATATTTATTCTCATTCATATGAGTATTTCATTGGAATTATAAACTATTAGGTGTGTCCCTCTATATCCCCTCGGTGCATCGGTAGGTCACAAGTGACAAACTACGGTCTTGGCACATGGCCTAGAAAAATGGTTATTCATGGTCTTGGAACAGGGCCTTGAAGGTATGGTTATGATGTCCTAAATTATGCATTACCTCATTATGAAAATATTATTTATGGTTCATGTGGTTATTCAATGATTATAATACCCATGATTATGTTTAATTATTGAATTATTTATTCAACTCTTGTTCTAGCCATAATGTGTTCATGTTTATTGTTAAAGGCATGTGTTTTTAGTTATTCACCTTGCCTAATGTTTATTTTTACAATATCTTATCCTATATTACTTATCCTTACTGAGCGTTTGATCTCACACCTTTATTATGTTTCATTTTCTCAAGAGATGAAGAATTTTTTTATGGATGACCGGTAGAGTTAAACTTATAGTTGTGGATGTTCTCAATGGAACTTATATGTTGTTTTTTATTTCATGTTGTAATGTTGAACTTTTTTAAGTACCTTGTTTGAAAATATACTAATCTACTTAGTCCTTCGAGATGAAAATTATTTCTCTATATTAAAATGTAATAAAATAAGGCACCAACATCGGGCAACAAAGGTCGAGTCCTTACAGTTTATATCAGAGGAAGTTTTGTTGAAAACATGGAAACTAGATTTTGAAAATGTAGATTATAGATCAAATCCCTAAGATGTTATTTGAGGATAAAAATACATGAGAATCCTAATATTTTTGTAAGTAATAGATTATGTGAATCAATCTTGAAAATATATCCTTGTCTGGATACTACAAGTGGACATGGTTTCGACAAAGATGTACCTAGGAGTTAAAACTCCAACATGGAGTTTCGGGCTTAACCAGGGGTATCCTAATACCTGACAATGGGCCTTACTATGCACCTAGTTTGACACTCTTTAGGGGACGTGCATAAGATAATTCAAATTTTCTTCTCAATCAATTATGAATAATTTAAACGTAAATGTTTCCTCAAAGAAACCATTTTTATGATTATGAGATTATCTATGTATAGAATTTCAATTTATGCTAACTATTTTCTACATTGAGATTATCCATTATGATTAATAACCTAATCTAGTGTATGAAATTATTTAGAAATAACACCTAGTGGAGGGAATAGAAATCGCATGAACACATGTATCCCATGTAGGGATTTCCCTCTTATTCAAGATAATGATGTAATCTCTAGAGATATGACTAGTGTTGAGCAACATATAACTATAATGGGAAAACAAACTCTGGTTATGAAAAAAAAAATTCCCATATGGGGCATCCTGATCCATAACATGGAGGATCTATGTTGGATCACTTTATGAAAAAAACCTTCATTATTCAGTGGGACTACAAACCCATTTGTAGCTAACCAATGTATAAGTTACCTAGAAAATATATTTCTCTCTTTGGGATGTAACGAAAGAGAGAATGTTATCATAATAGTTTATTATCTATCGAGAGATGAAGATCAGTAGTGGTTGTTAATCCAAAACACAAAGGATGAGGACGAAATAGAAGATATTGAATGGATGGATTTTAAGGAAATGTTCATAGAAAAATATTTTCCCTCTGAACAACAAGCGAATATGGAAAAGATAATTCCTAAATAGATATAGAAGGAGGATAAAAATGTTACAAAGTATGAATCTAACTTTACAAGGTTATCAAGACATGTCACAGACTACATATGTAATTCAATGAGCAAGATTGATTGATTTTTTGATGGTTTAACACCATTCATCCAAATGTAACTAGTTTCAAAAAGATTCTCATCGTATGAATATATAGTCTCAAGTACTATGAAGATAGAAAAAAATTCAATGTATTATCACTTTAAAAGAAAAAAATAGAAAGATAGGGCTGCTGAAAACTGTGGAAAATCAAATAAGGAAATGTGGATTAAGGGAAGAGTTGACCTTCCATTTTGTATTAATTGTGGAAAGAAACACCAAAGCACTTGCCCGAAAGGGATGAGAGTCTATTAGAAGTGTAGAGAAAAAGGACACCTGTCTCAGTATTGTGTGGGATTAAAGAACCTATCAATGTTTATTTCTATGATTTTAGAAAGAAAGGACATTCTGCACATGAATGTCTTAATCACCAAGGAAAAATTCCCCAAAGAAGGAAAAGGGAGAAAGGACAAGATTATGCGGTCACAACTGCATAAGTTTAAGTTCATAACGATGTGGGGGAAGGTACTATAATCGTTTCCTCAAACTTATCCAATGATTTATTTTATTCTAGATCATCACACTCTTTCATATATTCCGATTTTTTCAAGAAAATTAGATATTTCGAGTTTTATTTAATAAGGGATTTTTCATTCAAAACTATAAGGTATGTATCAATGAAACAAAGCTATGTCAAGTAGTCTTCATTATGTAATATAAAAATGCTTTATCTACTTATTTTATTTTCATACCCATAATTGACTTTGATATAATCCTTAGTATCAATTTTCTTTCAAACCATGCTGTGAAAATTTAATTCAAGAAGAATGAGGTTACAAATTTTGAGGGTGATGTGGAATCCCTTATCTTTAAGGTAGAAAAATTACCATCTGATTATCATCTTGATCCACCCCCAATAGATCTACTGAATTCAATTAATTGGGAATAAGGGAATGTAATAACTATGGGTGAGTAAAAGAATGTTCAAATACATTACATACCTATTGTGCAAGAATATGTTGATGTCATTCCAGTGGATTTACTTGGAAATCCTCTAGAGTGGGAAATTGAGTTTTCAATTTAATTAATTCCTAATTCAAGGCCCACATCAAAGGCCCCTTATAGAATGTCCATTGTGGATTTATTGGAACCAAGGAAAGTAGTAGAGTAATCGAAGTATAAGGGATTTATTCACCCTAGTGTTTCTCCATGGGGAGCCCTTGTTCATTCCATTAAGAAGAAAGATGGATCTATAAGGTTGTTCATTGACTATAGGGAGATCACAGCTATAAAAATAAAGAACAAGTATCCCCTACCTCACATTGATGATTTATTTGATCAACTTCTTATAGATCAAAATTTTTAAGTGATTGGCCTTTTATCTCGATATCATCAGTTTCTTCAAAGGAAGGAATACATTCCGAAAAAATAATTTCAAACCAGGTATGGGCATTTGAAATTTACAATAATTCCTTTTCGATTGACTAATGCACCCTATATTTACATGGATCTAATGAATAGAGTTTTCAAATAATTTTATGATGAATTTGTGGTGGTATTTATTGACGATATCTTGGTATACTCAAAAAACTATTATGATCATGAAAAGAACTCGTGCACTATTCTGAAGAATGTTAGAATAAATTAATTATATTTGATATTTAACAAATGTAAATTTTGGATTCCAACAGTTTCCTTTCTTGTCCACAATTTCTATTAGGATGGAATATCTGTTGATCCTACGAAGAAAAAGGTTTGTCAAGATTGTCCTACAACAATGATCATAATAGAGGTACTCAATTTCTTTGGTTTATCAGGTTATTATCGGCATTTCATTCGATAAATTGCTCATTTAGCCCAACCAATGACCAAGATTACATGTAAAGGGGTTAAATTCGTATAGAAAAAATAATATGAGTACTATTTTGAATAATTGAATAGGAGATTAGTGAATGATCTAATCCTTACTCGACCATCAGAAAATAATGGGTTTGTGGTCTATAGTGATGCATCAAAGATAAGACTTGGTTGTGTCCTTATCCAGGATGATAGAGTTATTTCATATGCATTAAGGAAGATAAAACTTCATGAAGAAAACTATCCTACTTATTATCTTGAGTTAGTTGATGTGATATTTTCTCTAAAAATATGGATACACTATCTCTATGGTGAATTATGTGAGATATGTACAAATCAAAAGAGTCTGAACTATATATTCTCATAGTCAGGACTGAACATGAGGCAACGACGATGGATCGAACTACTCATTTATTATGATTTTCCATAAAATACCACTCAGTAAAGGAAAATAAAGTAGTTGACGCATTGAGAAGGAAATATCATGGAGTTTGAAAGAAAATGAGGATTGAAAGAGATCATGAGTTCATGGATCTGATAAGGATGGTCGTGGGAATTATCAAAGATGCTGAAACATCATTACATTTTCAATTTTATTACCAAAAAATTTTATTATAAAGGATAAAAATTTCTCATCATGATGATGCGAACTTTCAAAATAATGTTAAAGATAAGAATGATTGGAAGTTGGTTGACTTCGTATGTGAAGATGGAATTCTGAATTTTGGGAAGTGGATATGTGTTCCCTCTATACCTGAGCAGAAAAGTGAGTTATTGGATGATTGTCATAGATCAAATTCCTATATACATCTAGGTATCAAATTGATTTATAGATAATTGAAGGGGAATTCTATGTGGGATAACAAGAAGTGGGGAATTGATGATTATGTATCAAGGTGTCTAGTCTGTCAGTAAGTGAAGGCTGAAATACAACATCCTAGAGGAGTCACGACACCTATACATATTCCTTCATGGAAATGGGATGACATCACCATGAAGTGATTCGCTGGATTACCCAATACTCCAAGAAATAAAGATGCAATGTAGATAATTGTCGACAGACATACAAAATATGTACAGTTCATGACAATAATGGAGGACTTTCCACTTGAGTGGCTTGCATGACTCTATATAAATGAGTTTGAAAGACTTTATGGAGAAACTCATTCAATAGTGTTTGACTGTGATCCATGATTTACATCAAAATTCTGTAAAATTCTTCAAAAAAACATTTCATATCGAGATTCATTTGAGTACTGCTTACCCCCCCCCCCCAACAGAAGGATAATCAGAAAAGATGATACTAAAATTATAGGACATGTTGAGATTCTGTTCACATTACATTAAAGGTATGTGGGTCAATATTTACCTTTAGTGGAGTTTTACTATACTAATATTTTTCATTCAAGTATTCAAATGGCACCATATAAAGAATTGTATGTAAATAGATGTCGTACGCCAACTTATTGGGATGAAGTTGGAGAAATGAATCGTATGAACCCCGAACATGTGGATTAAACAACAATGAAGGTAAATACTATTCAATTCCATATTAAAGTATCTCAATGAAGAGAAAAAATCAATACTGATAATTGAAGGAAGGATTTGGAGTTCCAAGTGGGAGATTATGTTTTCATAAAATTATCTCTATAGAAGTGTGTTATAATATTTGAGAGGAAAGGGAAACTAAGCCCTAGGTACATAGTTTATTTTGAAATTATTGAGACAATTGGAGCTGTTTCATATCCTTTGACTAGGCCACCTAGCCTGTCTAAAGTACACAATGTGTTCAATGTCTCAATGCTGATGAAGTGCATGCCAAACCCAACGCATGTCCTCACTTCTAATGGTAACCTATCTTACTGTAAGAGCCTATCCAGAATTTAGAAACTAATGAAAAAGTATTGAAGAATCAGACAAATCAATTCGTAAAGATACTTAGGAAAAATTATAAAATCGAAGAGGAAATATGGGAGCTTGAGGATCTTATAATGGGGAACTACCCAAATCATTTGGTGAGGTAACATTCTTGTAATTTTGAGGATGAAATTTTTGTAAGGAGGGGATAATGTAACACGCCATGTTTTTAATATAAATTTAATATTGAATACACAAAACACTAAGTCTCTAGGAACCACCAAATTATTATAATCTATCCAGTAAACCTAATTTTTCCTCCATTGCGATTTGAATTTCGAAAAATTGACATACATGGTTGCGTTCAGTAAGATATTTAGAGTCTGATAAGATAACCTTAATTTTTGTTGAATAGTAACATACATGTATGAATAGTAATATGAATAGTAACATGGCCCTTATGAATATTAAATCATGTTATTATTTTATTGTCTTAAGGATATAAGACAATAAGATCTTGATTAATTTTTCAAGGTGATCTAAAATGAAATATAGATTTAAAATTGAAATTTTTCAAATAAATTATGATTCTATTTAAAATTTAAATTAATCATAATTAGAAAATTATTTTCAAAAAATGGAGTTCATTTTTTAATTCTACACATCACAAATGGTTAGGGTGAATTATTAGGATTTTTCAGAAATACAGAAATATTTTATGAATATTAAAATACACTAATTTACCATATATATACATTATAAGTTAAATTCACTATTCCAAGCATCATGGCTGACATAAGCACACTTGGTTCAAACTAAAACACACATATTAATATTCTTGGTCATAATAATCAATACTATTGGTCTTATTTTGGAAAATAATAAAATAATATGTAAAATAATGGGAAACCCCTACTATCCTCGACTATAACCCAACCCCCTCACTCCCTCTTCTCTACTCTCCTATATTCCATGATTCCCCTCCAGGTTGTTCTAAAATACCCTTCCATAGTCAATCCCTATGTCCAATAGCACATGGTCTTACCATAAGACCAAAACCCCTTCTGTTAAAGAGATTTTCAAGGAGGTGGATTCAAGAGGTAAATTCACATTCTATTTCTTTCAATTTCATTTCAAGTTCCTTTATATTGTTATACTCTCCTCCACTTATTGGTAAAAATGACCATGATAACTCTATTATAATTTATATACTGTAATTATATCAATTTAATGGAATAACCATCATCAATATTCGTACTATCTCTCTCACTCTCATTTATTTTATAAAAAAATCATTGCCCGTGTGGGGCCAATTTACAACCTTCCTGGACGATGAAGTTTTGTTCTTCAATTTCCCATTAAATACTAGTAATGAAACCATTTTTATGCTTTAACCAGGCTATAATATATTTATTATGACATACTTAATATTTAAGAACCAGAATTTTTACACAATAATAAATAATCTGACCAAACTAGTTCCAAATAATAAAAAAACCGCTAAAATTATCTTAGTGATGGTCATTAATATTACACCTAAGTATTCATCCTCATTCCATGTAACCAAATGATATAAATGAACATATAAACTTTTTTATCATAATAATGAATGTTTAAATTAAATTCTGGGTATTTCCATCCATTTCAAATGAACTTCATTACTTAAAAACAAGTGAACAGATTATGAAAATCAAGAAAACGAACACTTCGGAACGACAAAATTCAATATTACAATTTATCAATAAAGACATAAATTAACTAAAAAATTATGATAAACTAAATAAATTTTTAATAGGATTTTAATTAGGTTATTCTTGGGCTTAATTTCATATTCTAGGACCATAAGATCATGAGCGGAACATTCAGACTTAAGGTAAGGGTTTTCCACCCGAAAATCCTTTTTTATGTGGGTTACTTTTATTGCCTACTTACATCAATGAAATTATTTTGTATTATTATGTACTCCTAATAAATTCTATGTTACTTTCTTATATATGATTACTAATTATAATCCATCTTTATTTTATGGGGAGATGCATGTCTTAAATGGAACTTTTAAAATTCATTACAAAATACTAACTCGATTTAAGGGAATTTCTCAAATTATTACCTATTTTCAAGGGAAAAGTATAATATATTTTTGGAAAAAATTATCATTATAAAATCTATAATTTTATTATGAAAATACTACATTAATTAATTTCTGATTTTATGAAAATATTTTTCCAAAAGGACTCTTCTTTTCAAAGTAAAAGATTATTTATATCAAGAATTACTCAAAAATTTTATAAGAGTATCTTATTCTGTTTCAACACTAATGATGATTATTATGTATTATTAGGATTAATTTTTTATGATATTATATACCATATTTAATTGAATTTATTATCATTGTTTTATTGTGAATATGGTATCTTAAAACCATTCACCAATTTACTCTGAATTGTTAGTGTTTATGCTTAATGTCCATTGAAAGTTATTTACGTTTCATATGTTTGTTTAAATAGGAATGTATATGTTGTTTATGTTTATCCCCATTAATATGAGGAATTCTTTGGACATATTAAGTGTTAGGTGGGACCCACTATAGTCACTCGGTGCATCGGTATGTCTCATGAGACAAACTACGATCTTGGCACAAAGCCTTGACAAAATGGTTATTTATGGTCTTCACATGAGGCCTTGATGGTAAGGTTATCATGTTCCACATTATGAATTCCATCATTTTGAAAATAGTATTGATGGTTCTTGTGGTTATTCGATGAGTATAATACCCATGATTATGTTTTATTATGGAATTATTTATTCAACTGTTATTCCAGCCATAACATGTTCGTGTTTATTATTAAAGGCATGTGTTTTTAGTTACTGATCGTGACTAATGTTTATTTTTATGATATATTCCATTTTATTAATTAAATTTACTAAAATCATAAGACCACCCCTTTATTAAGGTTCATTATTTCAGGACATGATGAAGTTTAGCATCTATGACATGTAAGGATAAACTTATAGTGGTGGGTGTTTCCAATAAAACTTTGTTGACGTTCATTTCGTCACAGAATCTAAAAATCGGAAAAGGGGAATATCTGAGTCCAATGTGATTCATCCTTTAAAGAAACATCAAAAAATCGACAAAGGGATGAACAATGAGAACATTTCCCATAGGCCGCGCAAGTTCCCTCATGGTGGCGCAAGTACACTTGCGCGCCGTCTAGTGGTCATGCAAGTACTTGCGCGCTACCTAGTGGTCATGCAAGTCTACTTGCGCGACGCCTTATGGTCGTGCAAGTGACTTGCGCGACCTAAGTGGTAACCACCTGGTAACCGCCCGGGGTCTTCTCCTGCCTATAAATAGACCCTGTGGGCCCCCCATTCGGGAGGATCTTTTTCCAAAAACTCGGATTGAAGCTCCCGACGCCCAAGTCTCTTCTCAAAGCTTCCGGAACACTTCTAAGGTAATTTCATACCTAGAACGGAAGATCTAAAGAGAATAAGGAAGGCCTAAGTGTTGAAACTTATCAAACACTTGCGCGCCGATTTATTTCCTTCAATATAACTTGCGCGTCCCTTTTTTGGAAGAACCTCAAGAGGATTCTAAAGGGTTTAAAAAAAGTCGCTCAAATATTTCAATGCTGGTTGAAAATCGCGCAAGTGCACCATGTGTCGCGCAGGTATACCTGCGCGACCAAAACTTGCGCGCCCATGGAAGACTTGCGCGCCTTTCAAGGCTTCCGCGCACCTACCTTTTTGGGTGCCCATCTTTCCCATTTTACCCCTCTTAAGCCATTACACCTTTCCTTTTCAAGATTCAGTCTTCAAGACACTCTTCAAAGCCATTTATGGCATGATTTCTTGATTTGACTTCCTTATCTGAAAGGAATTTTGTGGAATATCTCTCAAAACCTAGTGATTTAAATATTCTTATGTCACTAAATATAGAGAGTTCATTCATTCAACCTCATCCTTTAAGATGATAGAATCCTTAACTTGGGCATCCTCCTCAAGAGTAAGCCCCAATTTCAAATCTGGGAATCCTTCTTTAGGAGTAAGCCCCAAATTCTTAATGTTCCCAAACTTGGGCATCCTCCTCAGGAGTAAGCCCCAAACCTTAATCCCTAACCTGGGTCTCCTTTTCAGGAATAAGACTCAGTCATAATCTTGGGCTTCCTTTTCAGGAGTAAGCCTCAAGTCCCCTAACCTGGGTCTCCCTTTTAGGAATAAGACTCAGTCATAACCTGGGCCTCCTTTTTTAGAAGTAAGTCCCAGTCATAATCTTGGGTTTCCTTTTTAGGAGTAAAACCCCAAGCCCCCTTAAATTTCTCTTAACCAGTCCTAATTTACCCTTGATTTGGGTTTCCTTTTCAGGAGTAAAACCCAATCATAAGTCCCCTCCTAACTTGGGAATCCTCCTTAGAAGTAAGCCCCAATATTAGAGTATTCAAATCTCCATAAAGCACATATACCTTTATGGACCTTGTTCCTGGATTTTCTCCCTAAAAGTGAATCCTAAACCTTCATCTATCTGGGCATTCATACATACCTAAGCCCCAAACAATTTATTATGATTGCATCTTTCATGGCACAATTGTCTAATTTTTACCAATACCTCTTGTTTCTCACAC
Organism: Viscum album; assembly: GCA_963277665.1. NCBI lineage: Eukaryota > Viridiplantae > Streptophyta > Magnoliopsida > Santalales > Viscaceae > Viscum > Viscum album. The sequence goes on from OY728162.1 coordinate 829,372,112, forward strand.
CGAGCATGACTCACGTGAGCTTAGAGTGTAAAAGTAATTATGACATTCTTCTTTGAGCCATCAATCATAAACATCATACTCAATAACTCGAACTACGTGGGTTCTGATTCCTTTTCCAAAACAAAGGATACGTAGGTAGCCCATTTATGGGTTCGATCCCAACTTTGAAATAATCCTTGTCCTTCTGAATGACGATAAACTTCAAGTGCCCCACTGAGTGGCTTTAAAACCAGCCTGGTCATCATAATGACCAAGAGACTTTTATATAAATGTTTTGAAGGATACCATTGACCAAGAATCTCTAAACAGATATAGATGATTCTCTATTGATGAAGAACCTCGAATACATATAAAAGATTCTCTAAATTTCTTGCATATTTAATCATTGATTTTTAAAACTAAACGAAAGCACATTTTATACTTGGTAATGTAATAAGGATTCACGAACATAACTTAAATCTATAAAGAGAGTCCCGGAGTAGACAATAATTCCCCTCAAAAAGGTGTGATGAGTCCGACCTCCCATCCTCTCGACCAATGCAAATTCCTAAGCCTCATTAGTCCACAAGCTAATGAGCACCTACCTTTGGAAAGTGGGTCCAAACGGATGTGGAATCATTGGATGTTTCCGGTTCTACGAACAAACCCGCTAGAAACCGATCGGAACGTTTGAATCTCCCGTCAAGGAGGTCATCCCCGAAATCCGTGCGAAACAAAAATGGTGAACCTGACGTGAATCCTTAACCACGTTAAAGTGATATTCTTCTTATTTGTTAGGCCCCTTGGGCCAACAAAGAAATCATTGACATGTGTTCATCCAAAAGATGCAGTGGCCTGATTCATCTTGATTATGTCTGTTATATGGAACAGGCACTCTTTTCTCAAGATCTTCTGCAAAATGGATTTCCTTAAATTCACCTCTGTGAATACTGCTGCTGTGAACACCTCTACTGTGAGGTATGCTGCTGTGAAAACCAATGCTACTACACCTGCTGGAACGTCGTCCGCTCTGAGGATGACATCACCAACTCAGCATCTTCAACGCTGGGTTTCTAATGCACTGGTTAAGGAGTACCGTCGCAACGGTACTATCCCAACTCTGGAGGACGCTCGTCAAGTCCTCCAAGTTAACAACTCTACCTGGTCGTCCGGACAACGGCGACCAGCGATCAAGAAGCAGGCGGTGCTGACTACCGTCTCCAACCGTTTTGGGTCGTTATCCCTGGAACGCAATTTCCATTCACTCCCTTACTCTGAGGAAGTGAATGAGCAGGTCCCGCAGGACCTTAATTCAAAAATACAGGAGTCCTTCTCAAGGGCTCCCATCAAAAATCGCCGCCAGACTCGTGCGGTAGTGCTCCCTCAACATGATGAGGGTACCGACTCCAGGAATTCAGCTCAGGTTCCTCGAACCCGAGCAGGCAAGATGAACCGCCAGAGACGGAATCCGGTTAACAATAGACAGGTTGTCATCCCTTCCATCTCCGAAGAAGTCCACCAACCTAACTTGGTGGCAAACAACGAGCAGGCACAATCACCTGCCCGTTTTAATTCTGCTATCCAGCAGACTCGTCTGGCAGCATCAAGCCGATCCCGCCAGGCAATTCCGGCGGAGTACCATAGGCAGGAACATACACCTGCTTATACATCACCAGTTAGTCAGCAGGCTCGTAAGACTACATATGATGGATCTCGTCAACCGCGTTTGGCGAAGTGTAATCAGCAGGCACATACACCTGCTAATACTAATCAAGCCTACCAACAGTCTCGCTTGGTAGCGCACGGAGAAGTCAGTCGGAAAGTCCCGACGACAAACAGGAGACAGACTCAACTCTCTGCCTCCACACTTGAGTACTGTCAGGATTCACTGACAGGAAAAGGAGGACAGGAGCAGGCACATACACCTACTCCAAGCCCGGAATGGACGTATATCCCCGTTCCGGCGGCTGAAGTCACCAAACATATTTTGTCAATGGTGAAAGAGCAAAAGCAAATTCCTGCTCATATTCTGGATGCTTGCCAGGATATCATAACAGCTTCAGCATCATCACAGGGATAGACACATAAATATATCCCTAGCAATGGAGTGACACATCAACGATTCACTCTGGAACAGACACACACATCTGTTCTAGTCCAAGAGGGTTATGGGGCATACTCCCCCATATCATACGGACAACCAAGTCAGGCACATACACCTGATTTGAGTGGAGATCGTCATCCTAACCTGACCATATTTCCTGATCAGGCACATACACCTGCTCAGAGCAATCACTTTCGTCATCAAGTGGTTTCTAAAGCGAGTAAGAAGGCATCTAAGAAAAAGATCCGCCCAGCACAGTCAGGAGATCAAAGGCCAATCTGTAACCAAGCCTTGCTCGATGCTGGAGTTCTTGAAGCCCTCAGACATTTATCTGTCGGAATTCAAGATTCTACTCCCTCAGTTCCCAATAACAGGAACATTAATTCTGAATGTCTTCAACAGACACTTCCTCATGAAGACTTGCTTCATGAAAATTCGGTCAATCTTGAAGTTTCTTCTTCAGATGAGAGCCACAGGAACCCTCTGTGTGGTCAGATGACCAAGGAGCAAGAGATTTCATCTTTTGTTGTAACCCATCATGACGGTCCTCCTCATGGTGATGAACTTCACTGCGAAACTCCTCTCCGCAGTAGTGATTCACGTTGTCTCGAAAATTCTTTAGAAGGAAATGTAGTGACGAGAAATCCCTCCTATCTCGAGGCACTTGCAAACGTAAAACCATTCATGTATGATGCTTTACTATCGGAAGGTGAAACTCTTTCTCCATCAGAAGATAGACTGGGGTTCTGGTTATTTTCCGAACCATCCCTGGGTCATTCATCTTCCAGCATGAATAGTGATATCTCTACCAATCTTGTTGAATCCGATGAAGCAACAAGGAAACACCAACTCTGGTCAAAACAGGTAGAAGAATCTTCATTTAATGATAAAGAGGAAATGCTGAACATGAGGAAAAAACTGGCAAAAGGTGAAGTACCAGTCGTGTTTTGGCCTTTGGCTGACTCCCAGTACGACATTCCAAAGATGTTGACGGATGATGGAATCCATGATATTCTTCTCAACATATGGAAAACTCTTTGTCAATTAAAGAAGAAGGTATTATCTTACGATGAATATGAAAATCATCTTAAGATAATAGAAGGGCTACAATGTCAGATTGATTTGACATCTCTATCAGTCTCTCGGTATCCGAAGGCTGAAAAGAAACAAAGAACCCTTCAACGTTCATGCCTTGGCGCACTAAGAAAATTGCGTCAGTTAATTTCCAATGCTCCATCTGATGTTCATATCAGAGGATGGGGTGTTCACGGAGCACTACATTTCACAGTGCTTTCCGGTCAGCAAAGCCCGCCGAAAATGGTCTCATGCAATGTTATTGCCCATGGCCGGCCACAGTCAATGGGCTTTGTTCATAATCAAAAGCTTGCTCAAGAACATGCTTCAACTAGTTCCTCTCAAAATCAAGTATATAGAGAACAAGTAGTTGAATTGCTCCTACATCAAGCAGGCGAGAATATTGCACAAGCCTCTCGTCTGGAGCAAACACGTCATCAAATGACAGAAGTTTCGGAAATCATCCAACGGTCTGTTGAACCAGGTGATAAAAGTGGATACAGGTTAATGCATCCATCTAATTTCCGAACTAAGATTCACAAGATCAAGAGAGATTTTAAGAAGATCTCAGACATAGCATGTCAAGAGACACCCCAGCTTGCCAGACTGGGGACTTCTCTAACACAACCCTCAGAGTCAACAAATAGGATTCGAGGAGTTGAGCGGAAGCAGCAGGAACATCCCCAGTCCACCGGACTGGGGACTTTTTCAAATCCTCAATCCCTCCCTCAGAGAAAGTCAGTATTCTCTCGATTAGGGAATAAGCCTCAAGAGGAACGAAGAGCCAAGCTATCAGGAGATTCTCTCCAAGTGACGGTTCTCCAAGAAGTTCCTGAGGGATCAAGTCAATGGAATGCCATGTCTCATCATGGACATAGAAGAAGACAATATCACATAAATGCTGATAGAAATGATTCCATGCAATATGCATCCATTAATGTCATCAATTCCGTTGCTGCTGATTCACTAGATGAGGATCAATCAGAGGGATCAGACGAAGAGGTTCCTGCTCAAGAAGTTGCACACACAGACCTAAATGAAGAAGGTGTGCGCACACATAATCAAAGGCTTACCCAAAATCTGGGCATTCCTTCATGTAACTCACTTCCCCCTCTCCAAAAAGGATCCAATAAGGGGAAAGGAAAGAATCAGGTTACTTCTCACCCTTCCTCTGAAGGAGGTCAATCGCTCTCATTAGAGCAAAGGTTTTCACAACAGGAGGAAGAAATGAAAGAATTAAGAAGGTTGAATGCAGAACTACTTCAGAGTAGTCTTCTTCTTAAGAATGCTGAAGTCCGACGGCCAAAGGAATTTGTTGTAACTACTGAGATGGATCAAGAATATCCTCCTTTATCAGTACACCCTCAGAGGTCTAATCCTACGGGTCAAACGCAACAACAGTTGGCAGCACTACCATTAGTTGCAGCACCAACCACCACGTCTGTCCAAGCTCCATTCATTGCACCTACCCAAAACCAAGTTCAACCTGACGTTTCTCAAAAGGTAATAACTACTATTGAGTCATTAACAGCTCAGTTAGAAACTATGGAAGGGAAACGGGCACAAGTTCAACCTGAAAAGAAAGTTTACCCTGAATGGGTAGATTCAATTTCTCCTCCATCCAGTTTTGGAAACCCTGTTTTCCCCAATTTCAATGGATCAGGCGACCCTGAACAACATTTGACACATTATGTGTCTTGTTGTGATCCTATGATGGGAACTCCAGAGCAGCAAGAAGCAATGAAACTCAGATGCTTCGTGCAAACCTTGCAAGGACTAGCTTTTGTCTGGTATACAAGCTTGCAATCCCGGTCAGTCATCGGATGGGAGCATCTTCGTCAAAAATTCCTTCTTCAGTTTAGCTCAACTTTTCCAAAAATGACAGTTTTCGATCTTACAAACTGCAAGAAAAGGGAGAATTAAAGAGTCTCTGATTTCAATGCTCGTTGGAAGGGATTAACGTATTCCTTGAGTTTAGCACTCCCTCAGGAGGAATTTTTGCCAATCTGTGTGGCAAATTTGTGTGACGAATTACGCACGCCATTGATCCCTGTGAAATACACAGGAGGGTTTCGAGACCTTACTTCAATCGCTCAACAGATTGAAGATTCCCTTATACAGGCTAAGGTTAAATCTCGTGTAATTCCATCAGCTCCAGGAAGAAGAATGGGTAAAGCAGAAACTGCTACAGTTATGTTTAAACAAGAACTTGTACCTATTTCTACTTCAAAACCTTCATCTTCTCGAAGGTCTCCACCTCCTGAACACCAACAACAAAGGTTGTTTTGTCCAAATGATCAAAAAGATCAACGACGAAAACAATTTGAGGATATGAAGAGTAAAACTTACTCTTTCCGAAGTGAGCAAGTTCCTGGTTACTTCATTTCAGCTCTGGAAAATAATTTGGTTCAATTACCAGTGCCGAAGAGGCCAAACAAGGAAGGAGATGAAGACCGCCCCAATTATTGTCCCTTTCATCAAATGTTGGGGCATCCCATCCAGGAGTGTTTTGTCTTTAAAGACCTCCTGCAAAAGATGGTTGACTTGGGAAAAGTCAAATTGAAGGGTTCTTCAGCTCATGAAGCGTGTATTACCGCTACAGATCCAGAGGAAGGAGGCGAGTGGCAGGAAGTCAAAAGCAAAACTGCGAAAAAATATGATGATTGGATGGTCAGAAAGACAATCAATCGGACCCATTCCATTTTGCGAACACAATTGAAGAAGCCAATTGTGTCTCCTACAAAAGCTGCAGTAAAGCCTCCATCAAAAGATAAATCCTCAAAAGGGCAACGCAATTCAAAGAAGAAAGAGGAATCAGGAGAAGATGAGTATGTATCAAAGCCTAAATTGTCTTTGACTCTGGCGGATTTCATGCCATCTACTTCAAAGCCACGGGCACCGCCCCATCAAACGGCACAGCCTAAACAGGCTAATCAGGCAGAGTCTTTATCAGACGAAGAGTTAATATTTGGTTCTGTTAATATGATTCAATTAACAGATTCATATTCTAGTCTTGATGAGCCTGAATTCCCTGTATCAAATAAGGGAATCCGAAGAGGTTCTAGAGGTTCAGGATACAGGGGAAGACGTGGATCTTTCCGAAGCCACTACTCTAATTTTACCCCTGCTAGCACTGTATATGCAGCAGAAACTCGTGGTAAAGCCCTTCAGCGAGCTCAAAAAGAACAAGCAAGTTCTTCTGCCAATGGCCAACTCAGTTTTGGAACAGTTATTTTGGAAGACCGATTAAAGGTTCCATCTTCTTTATCTCAGCAAGTAAATGTATCTAATCAGTCTAATCTTCCAAAACCAAGGATGTTGCCAACTTCAATACAAGATGCATCAGCTTCCAAAGCATCTTCTTACAAGGTACCTGCTAAACCGCATATTCCTATTGGGAAACGCAGACCTCTAGATCAAAAGTATGATATATTGAAACACTTGGCCCAAGTACCATCCATGTTATCAATTTTGGATGCTTTGAATCTGTCAAAAGATCTTCGGGAAGCACTCATCGAAGCTTTGTCAAGTCCTCAGGAGTTTGAAGCTGAAATTGCTGCAGCTGAAATCTATCACATAGAGAATAATCCTGCAGAATGCCATGCAGTGATATCTTTTACTGATAAAGATGAAAATGATGTTGTTCATGGGCACATAAAACCTTTGTACTTATCTGGAAAAGTCAATGGTATAGATGTTCTAAGAGCTTTCATTGACAATGGTTCAGGAGTCAACCTCATGCCCATTCGTACACTTCGTCGATTGGGCCTCACGGAATCTGATTTATCTCCTTCTACCATTATGTTGCAAGGATATGATAAAAATGAACAAGAACCATTGGGAGAAGTTACACTCAGAACTCAGTTTGGAGATCTTGTTTCCAATTCGGATTTCATGATTGTTGATCAGGACTCAGCTTTCAATATCTTGCTTGGAAGACCCTGGCTACATCAGTATGCAACTATTCCTTCATCATACCATCAATGTCTCAAATACTGTTTCGATGGTCAAGTTGGAACATTGTATGGTGATAAGGCCCCGTTCAAGACATGTGAGTCTCAATACATTGAGGCGGAATTTTATCACATGAAGGGAAGATAAAAATCTACAATGAAGGAAATTACCAAAGTTAATTCTCCATATGGTTTAGAGAAAATTACAATAAATCCATTTTCACATGTGAGTACAGATTATGTGTTACCTATCAGTAAAATTGAAAAAATAGGCCCAAATCAAAATACTCTTATGGAAAGATCCATAATGTCAATTACGGCAATCGAGCCAAACAACATGGGAGGAATTGGTAACTTACCAAGCAGTGATGAAAGCATAAGTGGTGACGTTTTCATTTCGTCTACTGAAATCCAACGAGTCTATACTTCACTAATCAGGGCAGAAGAAGTTATAGCAACACCAGAGGTGAATAATGATGTCGATTCTCAATACATCATCCCCTCTTTATTTCCCAAAGAAGACCCTTTATCATCAATAGGGTGGGAAATGGAAGCTTCTTCTTCAAAATGTGAAAATTTTGACGTCTCTTATGATCATGAGAATTTCGTTTTTTCATCTACTTTTCAAGTAGAAACGGAAGAAATAACACATGATGAAGAGGAAGAGGAAGATCTTAGAGATGCTCCTCCAGCATTTGAAGAGGGTATCTCTACCACTGTGGATGAACTCAGAGAAATAAATCTGGGTACAGAGAAAGATCCACGCCCCACTTTAATTAGTGCGGCCATGACCCTTGAAGAGCAAGAGATGTATATTTATTTTCTAAAGAAAAATAAAGATATTTTTGCTTGGAATTATACATAAATGCCTGGCCTTGATCCTGATGTTGCCACCCATCATTTGGGTTTGCCAAACGAACATCGAGGATTCAAGCAAGCCGCAAAAAGAACACACCCAACCTATGCTTCCAAAATTGAGGCTGAAGTGGATAAGCTTATCAAATCTAACTTCGTCAGAGAAGTTCAATATCCCAAGTGGTTGGCTAATATTGTCCCTGTAAAGAAGAAGAACGGACAAATTAGGGTTTTCATCGATTTCAGAGATCTTAATCAGTATTGTCCTAAAGATGATTTCCCAGTTCCGATTACAGAACTCTTAATTGATGCGACGACTGGCTATGAAGTACTTTCTTTCATGGATGGATATTCTGGATATAATCAGATCCGAATGGCCCCAGAAGATGAGGAATATACAGCCTTCAGAGCTCCTCAAGGTGTGTTTTGTTACCGGGTGATGCCCTTTGGTTTAAAGAATGAAGGTGCAACATATCAACGCGCCATGCATCGTATCTTCAAATCTCTTTTAGGGAAGTTTGTTGAAAGCTATGTAGATGATTTGGTGGTTAAATCCAAACAACGTTCTAATCACTTGGCTGATTTGGAAGTCATATTGCACAAGCTTCGACAACATAATTTGAAGATGAACCCCTTAAAATGTGCTTTTGGGGTAACCTCAGGAAAATTCATCGGCTTTGTTGTATGCCATCGTGGTATTGAAGTCGATCCTGAGAAGAGAAAATCAATCCTTGGTATGTCACCTCCTCAGAATTTGAAAGAATTAAGAGGACTTCAAGGACACTTAGCCTATATTCGGTGTTTCATCGCCAATTTGGCAGGCAAAAGTTTACCCTTTAACAAATTATTGAAGAAAGGAGTCACTTACCAGTGGAATGAAGAATGTCAAGAAGCATTTGATGTTCTCAAGAAATACCTCTTGAGTCCACCAGTACTCATGCCACCTGTTGAGGGTAGACCTCTTATCCTCTATGTGACAGCTTTAGAGCGATCATTGGGTGCCTTTCTCGCTCAAAAGAATGATGCTGGGAATGAAAATAGTCTCTACTATCTCAGTAGAACTATGCTTGAAGCAGAAACCCGATATTCAAGTATTGAAAAGTGCTGCCTAGCATTAATCTTTGCAGTTCAGAAACTTAGACACTACCTGCAACATCATGAGGTCCAATTGGTATCTCGTAATAATCCGCTCAAATTCATCCTTAGTCGTCCAATGCTTACAGGACGTCTGGCAAGGTGGGCGGTTATTCTACAGCAGTTCTACATTCAGTATGTGTCTCAAAAGGCAATTAAGGGCCAAGCTCTGGCTGATTTCCTGGCTGAACATCCTTCAGTGGAAGACACGTATTCAGATATCTAACTCCCTGATGAGGAAGTTTTCTCTATTCAAGAGAGTCCTCAAACATGGGAAATGTATTTTGATGGTGCTTCTAGAAGTCCAACAGGGAAGAAAATGGAAAATCCTAAATTCAAAAAAGTTGGTTTAGGAATTGTGCTCATTTCTCCAGATAAGGCAGTGTTACCTTATTCCTTTTTGTTGTGGGAAGGTGGTACCAATAATGAAGCTGAATACCAAGCTCTCATTACAGGCTTGGAATTAGCGCTTCAAGCACAAGTGAATCACTTAAAGGTGAAAGGTGATTCATACCTGGTAATCAAACAAGTCAATGGGGATTATGCCATCAGAAAAAAAGAATTAATCCCTTTGTATGATTACGTCAGAGAGTTAATGTCGGAATTCCCTTCAGAACCGACATTTTCTTATGTCCCAAGATCACAAAATGCTCAAGCTGATGCACTGGCTAATATAGCCACAGCTTTAGCAGATCCAAATCGGGATGAGACAACCATCTGTATTGCCCACCGTCGTGCAATTTCACCTTATGTTCAAGTCAGAACAGAGGAAATTAATGAAATTAGTCCCATTCCTGAACCGTATGGTCATACTACAGGATGGATGTCACCTATCAGGGAATACCTTCAAAATGGAACACTTCCACCTGATAGAGCCGAGAAAGAACAAATTCGGCGACGTGTGGTCAATTTTACTCTTTATTATAGCCCAAACCACCTCGAGAAAATTCTCTACAAATGTGGTTTTGATGGAGTTCTCTTCAGATATATTGATGGTGAAGAGACAATGGCTGTCAAAAAAGAAGTGCATGCCGGAGTCTGTGGTGCCCACCAGTCTGGACATAGACTGTCTGATCAAATTCGAAGGCTTGGATACTTTTGGCCTTCAATGATACAAGATTGTGTTAATTTCACAAAGAAGTGTCATTCATGCCAAGTATATGCCAACTTCATTCATAAACTTCCAGAGTTGCTTCATACAGCTAAATACTCATGGCCATTTTCCACATGGGGAATGGATGTGGTGGGACCTTACCCTTCAGCTACGGTCAAGCAGTTTAAGTACATTCTTACTGCTACTGATTTCTTTTCCAAATGGACAGAGGCAGTACCTCTCAAAGAAGTCAATTATAAATGCATTGTTAGCTTCATCAAGTCTAACATCATTACTAGATTTGGTGTCCCTCATACCATATTGACGGACAACGGCACCAACTTCTGTTCTTCTGAGGTAAAGAAATTGTATCAAGAATACAACATTAAGTCCAACCATTCATCTCGATATCATACAGCGGCTAATGGCCAGATAGAGGCCTTCAACAAGACTCTTTCAAATATACTGCAAAAGATGGTGTATAAATATAAGAAGTCATGGCCTGATAAACTCTTTCATGGTTTATGGGCTTATCGGACTACCACTCGCAATGCAACGCGGTCAACTCCATATTCATTGGTATATGGAACAGAAGCAGTCTTGCCAATTGAAGTTCAATTGCCCTCACTCAGAATAGCCATTTGTGATCAGTTATCTACAGATGAGCAATCCCAAAAGCGGTTGAATGAATTGGAACAGTTAGATGAGAAAAGATTGTTCACTTTGCACCACTTGGAAATCTATCAGAATCGAATAGCACGAGCTTTTAACAAAAAAGTTCGTCTTCGTTCATTCATTCAGGGAGAATTGGTATTGGTTCTCAGAGCACCAATGATACCAGGAAAGAAGCCTCCCAAGCTTGAACCAAAATGGGAAGGACCTTATTCAATACATAAGGTCTACTCCAATGGAGCATATTCTCTAATTTCAATGGATGGAGAACACATCACGACTCCAACTAATGCCAGATTTCTGAAAAATTATTTTGTATAAACACAAAATATTGTTCCCAGAACCAAGACTCTTACAATTGGTTCATACATCAATGGTCCAGTATGACCTTAAACTGCAACTTTGTCCAACATGACGTTAAACTGTGTCGCCTTCAATGTCCTACATGACACTAAACTGTATTTTGTCTGAGATGACATTAAACTATATTGGTTCATATATTGTCCTACATGACACTAAAATGTATTATGTCCTATCTACATGACGTTAAACTGTACAGAAGTTCCTATATTTTGTTCGAGATGAAATTAAACTATATTGTGTCCTAGAAACATGAGATTAAACTGTGTGGCACTTTCATCGTCCAGCATGACGTTAAACTGTAAAAAGTCCCCAGAACTGATATCCTCATATTGGTTCACCTTAGTCCTAGCTACATGACTTTAAACTGTACAGCACCAGTTCATCCTTGCTATATGACGTTAAACTATACAGCAATGGTCCAGTATGACTTTAAACTGCAACTTCGTCCCACACGACATTAAACTGTGAAAAAGTTCCCTAAACCGTCCAGCATGACCTTAAACTGCATCATCCCTGGTCCATGTATATGACCATAAACTATTTTCAAATCCTTTATGTCCAGCAAGACGTTAAACTGTGACGTCCTAACTACATGATGCTAAACTGTATAAAAGTCCCTCACGTCCGGAAAGACGTTAAACTATATAATCTCAAATGTCCAGTATGACATTAAACTGCACCATTCACGGTCCATGCATATGACCTTAAACTATTCGCACTTTCGTCCGACATGACGTTAAAATGGTACACTCTTTTGTCCTTACTGCATGACATTAAACTGAACAGTCCCCCTTTCGTCCAATATGACATTAAACTGTATTGTCCCCATCGTCCTAACTACATGACGCTAAACTGTACAGAAAGTCCTTGATATGTCCTACATGACATTAAACTGTTATTTTGTCCCTGCTACATGACACTAAACTGTGCAGCACCAAAAGTCCTAACTGCAAGACTTTAAACTGCATAGTCCCTTTTTTATGTCCTACATGACATTAAACTGTGCATCATTAAGGTTGTTATTACCTCTTGTTTCTCACACCGAGTATGACTCACGTGAGCTTAGAGCGAACATCAACCATAACACTCCCTTTGGGCCACTAACCATGTGTAAGTCCTAAAAACATTTTTTATTAGATCATTGTCCACAAGAACAACTTGATCATTAATTCATTCTTTAATTGAACTACACGGACTTTGATCCTTGCCCTCCAGGCTGGGTATGTAGGCAACCTCCCAAGGTTCAAGCCCAAAAACAATCTCTTCACATCGGTTCACCACCATCTCATATGATGTTGATTCATGAAACCGCCCCTGGAATCAATATCTTTACATTGATTCACTTTCGTCCTTATTATATGACGTTAAACTATACAAAACTTTTGTCCGATACGACAATAAACTACATTATTCTTTGATTTCCTCATTTGAGAGAGAAATATTATTGACATTTATTTTTCAATCATGGTTTTCATTTTCAAAAGACTACACGCATACATGGTAATGCCTAAACTTTTTACCTTAGGTTAAACCATCATTGCACTAAAGTCCCCTTTCACCCTTCACATGTACGAACCAAATTTGTACAAAGGGTAGTTCTAGAACTACGTGGACTTGATTCCCATCCTTATGGGATACGTAGGAACATTCGAGTGTCCCTCGAATCCAGTCCCAAGTCTTTTGGGCCTAACCCCAAATTTCACTTTCAGTCCCTTGGCTGAAAAGTCCTCATGAAAACACACACTGTGTATTCATTATTATGGTCCGAATTCTATGACCCTAAACTAAGATCACTCATACTTTCGTCCTGCACGACGTTAAACTGCATTTCAAGAACTACGTATGGCTTGATTCTCATTCTTATGAGATACGTAGTGAAGTCCAAAATTTCAATTCAGGACCCAGCCACAACATGATTATGGTTTTCATTGACCTATGTATCTCTATATACATTGGACAATACCCATCTTTATGTGTTATAATCCTAACCTTAAAATATTTTCAGATCTTCATAACCCTTTTCATGACTTCTAGTCACAAAAATGTCAAACTTCTGAGAATTCTTTTTGCCTGACTATGCAGCACGTGCCCATAGGTGGCCTTGCATAAACAGTCCACATAATAGACTTGTCAGCCAAAAGATGATATTTATTTGACCATGCAGCCAATGCCCATAGGTTGCCCTGCACATTTCAACCCCCCTAACGGGTTTTTGTTAAATAATAGTAACTTCATTCTTGGGAAGAATGCCTCTTTTGTCCTTATTTGTCTTAAACGACAGTATGTAGGGATCCACACAAAAAAAATATATAGCAATCCATAACATATTTGTCCCATATCCTTTTTCATGATCTGAAAGTATTCAAGTCTATGGTTTATTCTTCTTCCCTACATTTGGGTCAGACCTTCGTAGGAGTGATATTCATCCAGTTCTTCGATATTCTTGTTCGTAAATATCTAATCCATATTCAAGTACCTCTTTCCATTCAACAAACTCTATAATTTAGAAAATTTGAATCTCCGTAAACTTTCACTGGCTTTTAGAACTAGGAAAGTAAATTTCTGGGAGTTCGTTTTGCCTGACTATGCAGGACGTGCCCATAGGTGGCCTTGCATAAACAGTCCACATAACAGACTTGTCAGCCAAAAGATTCTATTTATTTGACCATGCAGCCAATGCCCATAGGTGGCCCTGCATATTTCAACCCCCTAACGGGTTTTGTTAAATAATAGTAACTTCATTCTTGGAAACTACTTCTTCTAATGCCTTTTAGCTCTTTTTCATATCATTCCTCAGATTCAAATATTATTAATCCATAGTTTACATTTTTTCTCTCATACTTGAGTATGGTAATATGTTTTCAGTAAAATTGTCAAGGAATTGTGTCCATTTTAATCCATTTTGGTCAAAGCTATTTCGACCTTAAACATTAGCCCCTTTATGTCCGGCATGCATGACTTTAAACTGCCCACAAAAGACAAAGGAACTCTGAATAAAAGTCAAGTTCCAGCACACTTACGCACTGCCCTCTGTGCCCTAAAGTCTTTCACGCCCCCTTTTCCTTTGGATGGATTCAATTTCCTCAGAGTCAAATCCTCATTTCTCTCCGGATCCAACTCTGAGGGGGGACTTTTGTTGACGCTCCTTTCGTCACAGAATCTAAAAATCGGAAAAGGGGAATATCTGAGTCCAATGTGATTCATCCTTTGAAGAAACATCAAAAAATAGACAAAGGGATGAACAAGGAGAACATTTCCCATAGGCCGCGCAAGTTCCCTCATGGTCGCGCAAGTACACTTGCGCGTCGTCTAGTGGTCGTGCAAGTACACTTGCGCGTCGTCTAGTGGTCGTGCAAGTACTTGCGCGCTACCTAGTGGTCATGCAAGTCTACTTGCGCGACACCTTATGGTCATGCAAGTGACTTGCACGACCTAAGTGGTAACCGCCCGGTAACCGCCCGGGGTCTTCTCCTGCCTATAAATAGACCCTGTGGGCCCCCCATTCGGGAGGATCTTTTTCCAAAAACTTGGATTGAAGCTCCCGACCCCCAAGTCTCTTCTCAAATCTTCCGGAACACTTCTAAGGTAATTTCTTACCTAGAATGGAAGATCTAAAGAGAAGAAGGAAGGCCTAAGTGTTGAAACTTATCAAACACTTGCGCGCCGATTTATTTCCTTCAATATAACTTGCGCGTCCCTTTTTTGGAAGAACCTCAAGAGGATTCTAAAGGGTTTAAAAAAGAGATGCTCAAATATTTCAATGCTGGTTGAAAATCGTGCAAGTGCACCATGTGTCACGTAGGTATACCTGCGCGACCAAAACTTGCGCGCCCACGGAAGACTTGCGCGCCCCTACCTTTTTGGGTGCCCATCTTGCCCATTTTACCCCTCTTAAGCCATTACACCTTTCCTTTTCAAGATTCAGTCTTCAAGACACTATTCAAAGCCATTTATGGCATGATTTCTTGATTTTACTTCCTTATCTGAAAGGAATTCTGTGGAATATCTCTCAAAACCTAGTGATTTAAATATCCTTATGTCACTAAATATAGAGAGTTCATTCATTCAACCTCATCCTTTAAGATGAGAGAATCCTTAACTTGGGCATCCTCCTCAAGAGTAAGCCCCAATCATAATCCTTTAACTTGGGCATCCTCCTCAGGAGTAAGCCCTAATTTCAAATCTGGGCATCCTTCTTTAGGAGTAATCCCCAAATTCTTAAAGTTCCCAAACTTGGGCATCCTCCTCAGGAGTAAGCCACAAACCTTAATCCCTAACCTGGGTCTCCTTTTCCGGAATAAGACTCAGTCATAATATTGGGCTTCCTTTTCAGGAGTAAGCCCCAAGTCCCCTAACCTGGGTCTCCCTTTTAGGAATAAGACTCAGTCATAACCTGGGCCTCCTTTTTTAGAAGTAAGTCCCAGTCATAATCTTTGGTTTCCTTTTCAGGAGTAAAACCCCAAGCCCCCTTAAATTTCTCTTAACCAGTCCTAATTTACCCTTGATTTGGGTTTCCTTTTCAGGAGTAAAACCCAATCATAAGTCCCCTCCTAACTTGGGCATCATCCTTAGGAGTAAGCCCCAAGATTAGAGTATTCAAATCTCCATAAAGCACATATACCTTTATGGACCTTGTTCCTGGATTTTCTCCCTAAAAGTGAATCTTAAACCTTCATCTATCTGGGCAGTCATACATACCTAAGCCCCAAACAATTTCTTATGATTTCATATTTCATGGAACAATTGTCTAATTTTTACCAATACCTCTTGTTTCTCACACCGAGCATGACTCACGTGAGCTTAGAGTGTAAAAGTAATTATGACATTCTTCTTTGAGAAATCAATCATAAACATCATACTCCATAACTCGAACTACGTGGGTTCTGATTCCTTTTCCAAAAAAAAGGATACGTAGGTAGCCCATTTATGGGTTCGATCCCAACTTTGAAATAATCCTTGTCCTTCTGAATGACGATAAACTTCAAGTGCCCCACTGAGTGGCTTTAAAACCAGCCTGGTCATCATAATGACCAAGAGACTTTTATATAAATGTTTTGAAGGATACCATTGACCAAGAATCTCTAAACAGATATAGATGATTCTCTATTGATGAAGAACCTCGAATACATATAAAAGATTCCCTAAATTTCTTGGATATTTAATCATTGATTGTTAAAACTAAAGGAAAGCACATTTTATACTTGGTAATGTAATAAGGATTCACGAACATAACTTAAATCTATAAAGAGAGTCCCAGAGTAGACAATAATTCCCCTCAAAAAGGTGTGATGAGTCCGACCTCCCATCCTCTCAACCAATGAAAATTCCTAAGCCTCATTAGTCCACAAGCTAATGAGCGCCTACCTTTGGAAAGTGGATCCAAACGGATGTGGAATCATTGGATGTTTCCGGTTCTACGAACAAACCCGCTAGAAACCGATCAGAACGTTTGAATCTCCCGTCAAGGAGGTCATCCCCGAAATCCGTCCGAAACAAACTTATATTTTGTTTTTTATTTCATGTTGTAATATTGAACGTATGTAAGTATCTTGTTTCAAAAGATACTAAACTACTTGGTCCTTTGGGATGCATATTCCTTATTAATATTAAAATTTAATAAAATAAGGCACTGACTCTGGGAAACTGAAATCTGGTCCTTACAAATTGTTACTGTCCTTTTTTGGCTGTTGTGTGTCTTTTTCTTATTCACCAGGAATTCAAAATTTTATAAAATTAAATGATAATTTTTATAAATCATATTGTGAATTTACTTATTTTAATTTATATCATACTTATTTAATTTGAATTTAAAAATTATTGACTTGGTTAAAAGAGTTGGAGTGTAAGAAAATCATTTCAAAGTGATTGTTTTATTTAATAAAAATTAAGTAAAAGATTGAATAAATTAATTAGACTTGATATTTATATTTCATATTCTCACCTACCAAAAATATATTTTCAATATGTATTTTTAAACTATAATTAAATGGTTTTACTTTTTAAATATTATATATGGGGAATGGTAAGAATACCTACTGAGACTTTACATTCACACATATTATAATTTCATGTTATTGTTATACTATTGATTTCTCATGGATCATTATTGTTTTGAGGTTTGAGGGTGACTCATAGAGTCACATGAAGGTATGTTGGTTGTTTTTTTATTTAGTTTCTCTTATTGCATCATCCATCCAGGTTTTCCCTCCATTCCATTATCGTTAGGTTCTATGCATGTGGTGTTTTGGAAGTTGAATAATTGTGGTTGTTTCTTGTAGGAGAGATAAATGTGAGAGTGAGTTTTTATTCATGGATTACTATCACTTTATAAATGTTTAATTTTTTGGCATGGGAATCCAATGTATGTATGCATCATGGAATAATTTTTGACAACATTCCCACTGCAATTTTAATTTATTTTATGGAAAAAATCATTCCCACTGTGTTTTTTATGATTCTCTTGTGATTTTCACTAGGCCATTGGGCTTAGAACTCCCTATGTTCCTTATACTAAGCTTGTTGGGGTGTTCGGTGGATGGAAAATTGAAGTTGGTTCCTGGGAATGTGCTTCTTAACCATCTTATGTTTATGAATATTCCATGGTATAAGTGAATGATAATTGTACTCATTTTTATAAATTCTCTATGTGTAACTTTATATAATTTTATATGTGTAAATGGTTATATTTCCTGGTATGTTGTTTGATTGGTGGGTAATTTAATGTAAGTACTTTTTTTAAACCATTTATATTGGAGTATGGATGTGGATGAGTCATGTAATAATCATGTGATCCACTATATACCTATTTAGGGGTACCTAATTTTTTAATTCCAGTACACCATGGAAATTGGTTATAAATGTGTTGGAATCCTTGTGTTTCACAATTATGATTGGTAGCATTATATGATATTTTTTAATTGATATTTTCAAATGTTTTATACAAAATTTAAGAATCTTTTTTTCCTGGGTTCTAATTTTGATTTAATTTTATAGAAAAATAAAATATAATTTATTTCTGAAATGAAAATATCCTTAATGAATATTTGTCTTTAAATATCATACTAGTTGTGGATTACTTTATTTTTTAGGATAAAAATATTTAAAGGTGGTGACGCTTTAATAATACAAGATTTCATTGAGGATAAAAAATCCTATAGTTAAGGTTTGACTACAGTTATTTTTAACTAATTATATTTAATGTTGTCTTTATTTATTAAATGGTTCTTTCACTAACAAGTAATTGGGTATCCACAACACCACCCTTTAACAGCACTAAAAAAATTGCTAATAAAGGGTAATTTTAACATCGCTAAAAACTGTTGTTAACAGTAACCATTTATTAGCGCTTTTTTAGGGATGTTAATGGGGCCCCCTTTATCAGTGTTCTTATGTATTTCCGATAAAGGGAGGTCATTATCAACATTTTTTTACTAGCGCTGATAAAGGGTATATTTTAAAAATGATTATATTTCATTAAAAATATTATATAAATATATAAATATAATATATTTGTATTAAATATGTTTTAGATAAATATAAATAGGCAATTACACTTAATATATATGATATTTAATGAAAATTTCTTATAAGATAATTAAAAAATATTATTAATTAATAATTGTTTAAATTATTGTCAACTAATATTCATTTAATAAAAATATGAAGACACAAAAAATCAAAAAAAATATTAAAATAAATAAAATAAGTTAAAAACATAACTCAAACTTCAAATGAGCATAACATTTGATTTGTGTGTCCATTTGAGCATGACCACATATCAAATAGAAGTCGGTGACGAGATATACGCACGGGTGTTTCATGGAATCCTTTGGTCAAATTTTTCAATGCCAAAAAAGATGCAAAAGCCCTTCAAAACTGAGTTTTTAGTCAGGATATCCAATTTTTTTAATATTTGATGGATTTCTAGCCCTATTTAAGGGGGTATTTGTTCCCTTTTTTAGTGGGGAATTAATTTATTACCAGGGATTACATTCATATTGATATTATGGATTTAAAATATTATCATTTATCATAATCTACTATTATTTATAATCAAATATATAACGATATATACATATTTTTTTATATATTCACACATAAAAATTTAATTTTATACATAAATGATTAAACATATTTACATATAAAATATATTTCTCAATATAGAATAATTATCTAAATAAAATCTAAAATCCATTTTATTTTAAATACAAATATATGAATTTTTATATACCTATATAATGTGTGTGTGTCTTTATTAACAAACAATGATATATTATCTATATATTCAAACATTTGTATATACATATTAATATATAATATATCTAAATATATATAAAAATATATAATTTTTATTACATATACATATATATAAAGAGGAACTCTTTCTCAATTCTGCAGACAACTCGTGGGAGACTCCAATGATGGCATTGCATTTTAAGGTTTGAAGTGTATAGTTGAACACGTTATTGAAGGAGATGACGAAGATGTTGCAATTTTAGGTGGATTAGGTGGATTTCAAGTTAGTGAATGAAATCGGGGGTTTAACGTAAGAGTTTCATAAGAAGATCGAGGAGAATGGCGTTGAATTTGTGAATGAGGTGAGGGGTTGGCGGGAAAGATCAGGCTCCGTGAGTTGATTTATGACCTCTAGAGGAGAAATGTGCATACCTTAAATGCAAGTGTATGGTTGTGAACCAATCTCCCTTTAGGTATACACTACACAACCTTGACCATACTTCACTGCTCTCACTCTCTTCTTTTGGTTCTCAATTTTCAACTTTTGGTTCACAATTTTCTATTAGTCAATCAAATCCAATTGACCGGTTGTATGTAGGTCTCCCTCCCTATTGGATCCCTTATTTCTCTTTGGGTTTTTAGAAGATAATTTAAATAATGTGACTCAATATGTTATGATGTGGATTCGGTGTATTTACACAAGCTTTTCATAATTCATATGATGATAAGGATGTTTTATGATGAAAATGATAACAAATAATGCATATCAAAAATAAAATAATTAGATAAATATTTCTTTCTTGTGATCAATTAATATTAATAACTTCATTATTAAATTTTATGAAACAATTAAAATTTATAAAAAATAAAACAAGCATTTTATGATAATTGTAACAGTCCGACCTATATATGTGACCTTATAATTGGTTTAAACCATCGAATAACCTCATGTCCACCTCGGAAAATGTCATGGTTTTCTATTTGTAATCAGGGACTAAAATTATCATTATAGATATTAATCTCTCACTGAAAAACTAATATAGTCCATAGCATAATGAAAAAAAGTGGTGACAATGTGCAGTTGATATAACCACATTATCACTTATCATAAATAAGATGGAATAATAATGACAATAAAAAACATTGTAATAATTACCCATGAGTCTACATTCCACACTATCCCACCTATCCTATAATAAAAATATCCACTATTTTATAATGACCCATGATTCCATATAAAAAACATTTCATTCCTAATTGAAGAACATAACTTCATCTTATTTTTTGTGAAATTACAATTCAAATATTATGTGTTTAAGAGAAGCATGCATCATTTTTTATAGATTTTAAAATTTATTTTTTGATCAAATGAAACACATTGTTTCTTATTATTATTAAAGTGACATGAATAATATTATACCCATGATGATAGTCATTATTTATAGGTTGGATATTAAATTCTTAATTAAAGCACATATTAATTAATTGTTTTTTATAAAACTACTAAACAAATAATATCTGCTTCATTAATTAAAACCTCCCATTTAATTCATTCATAAATTTAAAAAATATATATTTTATGATTAAAGAGTGCACATGTGTTTTTTTCGATGGTATCACTGAACAAGTGTTCTATGTTCATTTAAAACATACATCCTTTGATTATTTATAATAAAATAATTATGAAATTTAGTCTATATATTTAAATGATTAATATATACCATGCTTATTTTTTATAAAACACATAACATATAATATGAGACGTATATCAAACCTATAATTGAGTGTTAAAAAATTAGAATAATAAGAAAAATAATTAAAATAATTACATTCAAAAAATTATTTTGTGGGTTTTATTTTTATAAAATAGGTTGTCTTCAATGTCGTATAAATAAATATAAAATATTTATATCATTATTAAAAAATGTATGGAAATATATGTTTCAGAAAAAATGTAAAATAGAACCACACATAATTCATAAAACAAATATTCCTTCATCTTTTCAAGAAATAAAAAGTAGTTTAAAAACCCATTATGAAGAAACACCTGTGGATGGGTTTATCCGAAAAATTTATTTTATTTTATTTCCAAATAAAATATTTTTTTTGGTTATGTGAGAATAATAAAAAAACCATACTAATAGACCCCAAAAAAATATAGAAAAAACTATTAAATTAAAATATCCAAGACTCAAATCCGTCAACAAACATCGTTAATTTCGAATAACCAACATGAAAAAAATATAGAATGATTTTTCACATCTATTATTTGATAACCAATGTCAAAATACACTTTTTAATATTTTTATTTTGATTCATCCTCTCCACAGTATAAATGAATTGAAAATAGGAAGAAAATATGGAAAATAATCAAAGAGAAAACAAGTAGAAAAACCAAAACAAAACAACTAACAAAACACACATACAATTAGAACGTTCATGTTTACAATATATACACAAATAAATTAAAATGAAATAAAGCTTGTGATATTATTCTCTCTTTTAATTTTTCTGTGTCTCACCTCCTATACAATATAATGGGGAGGATCATAAAAAATTATAAATTAAAATGAAATCATTTAACTTGTATTTCGAATAAAACGAATAAAATATTAGCGAAAAGTTTATAATGAAATATAACCTTCTAAAACGTTGTAATTTCACCAGTTGAGATTATTTATTACATAAATAATAATACACAGCATCCACATTACATTTTTAATTACTATTTTTGAAAATTTTGTTTGAAAAATATAATTTAAAAATGACATTTTTATGAAATATATCCAAAATTTAGTAATTGTAAATAAAAATTCACTTTTTCTTTTACATATTTGATCATGGTGCTCTTCTTTATTGCCGTCACTCCAAATAAATTCCATTAACTATTTGAAAATAACATAAATAAAATAAATTTAATATTAATTATAATATAAACAAGTATTAAAGAATTAAAAATTAGGTTTCCAATACCTCCATAAAATTTTCTCACACTTCACCATTGATAGAACATAACCAGTAATGTTCCTTATCACATGGAAAAAAACAACCAACATCCATTGTACATTGATATAAAAGAAAATTTAATGTTAGTGGTTATTATATTAAGGGATATATAACACTTTGTCAGATATATGTTTAATACTATTGATGATAAAGAAAAATCTAGATCAAAATTATTGCTTTCTTTTGAAATCATTAAGCCCTATGATGTATTATATCTACATAAGTCATTGTCCATGATATAGGTGAAAAATAATATGAGTCAATATATACATATAATTTTATCTTCTCATTATCATTAAAAATTGAATAAAGATGCCAAATAAGAAACAAATATAAGTATAAAATTTTAATAAATTAAATGTACAGAAATATTTATCTAAGGAATTAATTGGAAAAAACATGCATCATTTTGATTCCCAGCTGATCTATAGTTAGAGGCTTGATGATATCATTTTCCAAAACTTCTATAAAGTTTACACACCCATAAATTTAGATTCAATTTAAATCTCATAAACATACAACAACAAATTCGAATATGTCAAAAATCTATCAGGACTGGTAGAATTTGAAACTGGAGTCATAAAAAATTGTATTTTTTTGTTTTCAATACAACATTTATTTACCTTTAATGTATTTCATTAAAAATTAGATAAATATAGAAACATTAAAATGTTAAAAAAATTAAATAAATAATGAATTAAAAGATAAAATATACACATATCTCTATGGTAATATGTCGAACAAGTCTAGATAGATAAAATAAAAATTTGTTCATAATTTGTACAAATGTACTCACCTCATCTGTATGTAAAGGTATTCTTGTTGGTATATCTATAATATCTAATACAGTGACCTTATGATGATCCATTTCCATTTGTGGATAATGATTGGTATCACTAATATAAATATCATCCTATATAGAACAATATGATGTTGGGGATTATCATCATATAACTCACAAAAAATGGGAAGCTATGAAGGATGGGTGTAAGAGTAGGATAAGAAGAAGTGTGGTCTACAGGAATAGGTGGAGTAGTGGGAGCAGTTGGAGAAGGGTGAGGAGTTGGATCAGCAGTCTAAAACTGTCTTTGCATGTCTGTAAACATCGACTATACCGAAGATCTGATCACATCCTCTATCATCACATGAATATCTGAAAATGCATCCTCCACAGATTCTATTTTTTAAAACATCCACTGTTGAAGAATCATTAGAACATGGATACCATGTTTTAACTGATAAAATTTATAGGTATCCTCAACCACGACCTATGTGTTTGGGATTTCCCAATTCTATATATGAAATATCCCTCCTACTCTCAGCTATAAAGATACCCAATGTTCTCTGCTCCTTAATAGAATCCTGCATGAAATATTTGAAAAAATTCATAATGGATTTCAATATATAAAGAATTGAATTGACTTAAATAAATATATAAATTAAACATCTTACAATCTGCTCAGGTACAACCCTATAATCTTTCATAAGATATTTTCGTTTGTTACTCATCTGAGACCTCTTCCATTTTTCATGTCTAGCGAGGTGGAAGGAGGGTCGTCCTCGACAGAACCCGATGAATCAGCTCTCAGTAGTTTAAAATTTTAATCAATAATTTTTTCTTCAAATAAATTATACCCTCCCTGATATAATGTATGCGGGTATACATATCTAGATTGGATCTCCAGATGAGATATCCTCCATTACAAAAAATTAACAATATATAATTCATTAATAAGATCATTAATATATAAAAACATCCAAAGGTAACACTGCACTTACAAAAAAAATTATTATCATATTCTACATTCAATAAATTACTTCATGTATCTTGATCTATTAATGGATATATATCACATGGATTATGATGTTGTCTATTCCCAAAAATGAAATGTGATACGAGGGTTAATTTAAAATCCATTCATATTCTAATAGCTAATGAAAACAATTTCATGTTAACTCCTCTAGTATCTAATTTATCATATATCATCTGATATGAAAGGGTGAAAACATGCATTTCTATAAAAAAAATCTAGATAATTAAAATAATAACAAACAGACTTACCAAAACGGTCCCCCACAAGTGATATATAATCTGTTTTTAAAAACTTCTCCAATCATTAATGAAATTACTAACATTTCTTTTAGAATGCATTGCTATAAAAATCTTTAATTGTTTTGAATTTGGACCTCTTGGAATATCATTATCATCAAATTAAACTGATATCCTCTAGTCATGGATATAGGAATCATATAATTCTGGTAAATGTGTGTTGTCCCATTTATCAACCCTCAAAATCTTCATTGGCCCCATAGAAGTATATATCTCTTGTAAAGAAGGATGTGTCTCATCAATAAAATAATGGGTACATTCCTCCCTAGAGGTATGAGTATGATCATCTCTATATGTATGTGGTGGATCATATTATAGATCTTTCATTATCCAAAAAATCAAATCAAAAAAATTTAACACAGAAATATAAAAATCCAATTGTTACATAATAATGTAAATAAAAAAATAAAAATTATCAAACAAAAAAGAAAACTAAAGTAAACTTGACAATTTTTTATTAATATTTTTTATAGTTAACCAAAAAGAAATCTAAATTAATGAGAGACGAAATGACATACAAATTAATGAAAACAAGTCCAAAAATGATGTTAAATAGTAAAAATGATCCAACATAATAATTTATTTTTTGCACCAAGAACTAATTTTCTAATATACTCTTACAGAATATTTGTGTTTCTATATAATATATTACATTTAAAATAATTTGTTTTCAACAAAATCAATTTATAGGTATGTTATGAATGGGTAAACATGGTAAAATAAACAAAACAAAATTGATATAAAAAATAATTTAACTAATTAGTTATATTACATGGTTTAATAAATTAAATTAAATTAAAATATCTAACATATTATTAAATTTAAAAGAGTAAAAGAGAAATAATCCAATGTTTCCAATAATAATTGGAATGTACTATGGGATTGTTTTCCCAAATTCCATCATCAGGATCATTCCATATGGCCCACACCATGTATATGTGATGATCGTCAATATTATCTATTGATATTTACATGGTTGTAGGGATCTCACAAAAATAATCATCTTTATCAATTTTATCATCACTGACATACTATTTTTCCCTTGAGAAAAATTAGACCACTACATATCGAATTGATCAAGAACATTGAAAATTTTTCATGTGTTCCCATTATAAAAGGATAATATGGGTATTCCAATCTATTTAGATTAACGTTTTTCATTCCAAAGTCATCATGCATGACACTGTTGTTACAGATTAACCATTTTCAATTAACTAATAGAACATCAAAAATAATTTAATCAAACTCCCAATTTTCTTCAATGACTCCCTAATATACACTTGATGTGGAAATTTGTTTTCTGTATTTTGAACTCAATGAATGAATTTCTTCTATGAACACCAATACACTATTATTCTATATTAACATCTATTGTCCTAATATTTCATATGAAATGTATATCCATTAATATCATTCCCGAACCATGTTATTAAATTTAAACCTGGACCATACAATAACCATATCTATGTTTTTATTCATATGATCTACCAATAATGGTCTCATTAATCCATTGAAAATTTAATTTTTTATCCTCTTTCAAAATCCACATATCTTTATTCTTTGGATAACATTGTTTTAACACATTAATATGAAATGTTATATATTACTAATCATCATCTATATTATTAAAGATTTATAAATGTACCTTCTTTGTCTTTTCACATTTTGAATATTTAACTTTCAATCCACAAATCCCCTTTCTCCATTAATTAACTCTTTCATGGTGAGATGTAGGAAAACCAACGTGCTTCATTAAAGAAAATTTTCTTGTAAAACACTCCCCAGCCTCCGTAGAAATATACTTCTCAACAATGGAGGATTCAGTTCGATATGGATTCTTAACATAACCCTTTAATATATATATATATATATATCAAAACGATACATCCAATGAAGATAAATAAGTCTTAAATTCGTTAATTCTCTAACAAAACTAACCATTAAATGAACCATGATTTCAAAAAAAAAATTATAGAGGAAAATACATTTAAAATAAAAAATTATTGAAATAGCTTCATTCTCCAAATTTGTGAAAGCATTCAGATCAATCAACTTATTGAAAATTGGATTCAAAAAATTTCACACCACCAAGATAGTCATTATAACATAGTTGAGATATATTCCATACAAAGAAACATATAGGATATATTACATCATGATGTTATAATCTTGAGATTTTATACCTGTCAACTTCAAATACTTAAAAGATTGAAATTTTATTAAATTTGTAGAATAATTATGTGGAACATTGATATCATGAAGATACTGATAAATGATAATTTTTCCACCTCTTGGATAATGTATGAAAATACAAGGGTAGGAATGTTCCCCTTCCATCAAAAGTGAGAGCTAACCCCAAATTTTTTCTCATTGAGAGTTTTTTCAATCTTTCATTCAACCCATCATTAGTCATTCTTTAATATCTAAAATTGTTCCTATAAAGATTTCATATATATTATTCTCCTCATGAATGAAAGAAATGTTATGTTTAACCTCATTATATCTCTAATATGGTATCTCAGAAACTATTGAATGTTTCTTCCAAATATTTCTATCATTGCCAGATTTATGTGTCTTTCTGAATGTCATGCAAATGTTTTTCACCCTGTCAAAATACTTATTAGTGGATAATGGTATTGGTGAAATATTAAATTATTGTGAGATATTTAATTCCTTTTTAATCTTTTATAATATTGATACATAAAAAAAACTTTTGATGGTCAATTTATATAATTTTCCCCCATGATACAGTTGATAATATGAGGTCTATTGTTAAAAAATTGGACAAGATTTGTTCCCCTTAACACTATTTCCAGTTAAATTTCCACATTTTTGGAAGTTATTTATAGAGAACATAATCATTTCACGTAGTTAAGAATATTTTATTTTATAATAATATTGCACCCTAATAAATTCCTCCCATTAAAGTTTCAAATCATCAATTAATTATGACAATAAAACATCAATATCATTTTCAGTATGTTTTTGTACAGAGATAATTAATCTCTACATGAAATATTTTATCATCATAAAAAATTCATGATATGAGTTTTAATTTACAAATTATAGAGGATATGGACTATGTGTCCTACTAAGGATTCGATATTGATTCATTCCATCCATGAATTATCCAAGTATGAGATTTCTAACTTCACTTCTGAATGTAAGAAACTTCTGATCAATTTTCATCCATTGTGGAAAATAAATTGGATGCTATAATTTTTCATCACATATCTTCTCATATTCATTCCATATAAACATTTTTGCATCATGTGAATTTGAAAATAAATTATTCAAATGAGTAATTATAGAAAGATAAAAAAGATGCCTTGGAAGCAGTATCTATAACTACAACATATGTCTGTGACTTTTCTTTTATCTTATAATGTGACATCCCACTTTTAGGACACCTCAATAGAAATTCATATTCCTTCCAGTATAGAACACAATCATTCAGGTAGAAATGATTTTTTTACCCTAATCCCATCAAGAATAGTAATTTCTTCGTATTACAATGTGAATCTAGAAAAGCGTTCTCTTTAGAAAAAATATCTTTAAAAATTTATCAAAACTCTATAAAACTCTTGTCACTCCATCCATGATTTTCCGTTATGTCAATAAAATCATAAAACCATTAGTAAAAAACATAAATTCCATAAAAACCTAATATATTTGTTTTCCAGAATGACCATATAGATGCAAAATTTTTGGTTCTTTCACAATTGTATCCTCTTCAAAATAATGAATCATTTATTGAATTTTATCACGGTTATCATATTTCAAATCACCATCATTAATTGACTCAAAATTCTATCTAGTTTTACCATGTCAAATTCATGTTCTATAACTCATATTAAATCCCTGATAAAATAGATGATCATTGAACTCCTTTCTTTTCAGCTTCTTCATATCTAAAAATTTTAGGCATGGACAAGAAAAACATGTCGTTATTTGGAACATTTTCATTAGAAAATTGTAAAAAAAAAACATCAACACATTCATCATATTCATCACTTATTCATGGTTTCATAATCTAACATTGACTCATTATTATCTATAATAAATATAATAAATTAATATCACTTAAGAATAATATTGTTGTGATAAAATTGAGTAAGAGGGGGAATAATAGATTACTTCAATGATAATCAAGGATACACACTTGTGGTACAATTCAACAGTAAAATATTTCTAGGATTTTAACCAATTGTAAATATAATGTTTAAAAAGTTAATAAAATTGGATATTAACTTGATTGTTAATTGGAAATATCATAAAATAATAAAATATAAAATAATGTAACTTCATTTAAAATATGTCATAATTTGAAAGTAATTTTTTTTGATATTTAAAAAATTATGTATGCATTGAAAAGTATAATTATAAATTTAAGGAAATAATGCCATATAAGTTTAAATATTGTTGCTAAATCATAAAAATAAATGCATGGAAGTAATTTAAAAAACAAAATAAAGTTATACCATTCTCTCATTTTTCATTTTCTTCTATAATAAATTAGATGAAACATGAAATTGAATATTATTGAATTGAATTGAAATAAAGTACACATTTTCCATTTTTATTTTAATCATTATTATTGAATTTTTTAACATTCTATTTTCATGAAAAAACCAATAATTATTAGAATAAACATTGATTCATACTATAATATAATCATAAAGTAGAGTTCAAACAACACAACTTTGATTTTGTAATTAATTACATATATATATATATGTATGTATAAAATAATATTATTTATTATTTATGTCTAGTGTATTATGTAAATTGTGAAATGTATATTATGTACTATGTATTATATGAGAACATGTTGCATTTCAATGTAACACACTAATAACACAAATTCTAAATATTTCAATCTACATTAATTAATATAATAAAAATACAAATTTCTGGGGAGAAAAATGGTTTCAGTGTGAATACCATGTGATGAATGTGTAATTCCATGAAAATATAACATAGAAAACTCCACATATATAGTGTAATAATCCAATAAATTTCAAAATTAATGTAACCTAATGTATGACTGGGATAGAAATTGCATCTATGTCTATTATCATTTGTATCAAATGGGTTAATTATTCCAAAAAGAGTCAAAGTTTAATATATATCAATCAGAATATAAAAAATATATTTAATGGAACCAATTGAATGTTATTATTGTGTATTCACCAATAATGTCAACATTATATTGATTGTAACTCATGATATACAGACTTCATATTTAATATAGGAAATTTGAAGACAAGAATATGCTCACATCATAAGAATAGCTTTTTTATGCATATACAACACTTATATGATATTGTATATTGAACTTTATGAAAATTAAAATGTATGTATAAATTACATTTTTTGATTACTAAATCACTAATATATTCATGAAGCTGATTGATATTTATCCATATACATGGTAGTGTATCCATAAATAATGAATGTTTCGAAAACATCATCCAAATAAATAACATTTAGAGATTAAATGTATAAATTTAAGATGTGATGTGGTATAAACATCTATGAAACAATACAGTGAAAACAACTTTCTATAGAGTAAAATATGAAGATAATTATGATATAATGCATAAATTTATCATATAATATAAAACATTAAGATCTAGTGAACTCCACAAGCATTTTCACTTAAATAAATAGATAAATAAGGTATATGAAGATGGTAATCCATGATTTTCAGTTAATATATATATATTAAAATTTTAATGATGATGATGATGAAAACTGAGGGATTCTGAAGATGGTATTGTGAGATTTGAGTCCACAATATGAAAAAATAGAGAGTTATGGAATTTGTGCCATTGAACCACCGGAAGAGAGGATCAATGTGTTAGGATTACTTGTGATGATGAGCATATTAGATGTGCGATAATTAGATTTGAAAAATACTGAGGATGTATGGAGATGAAAATATGAGATTAGAGTGCACTAGATTGACGAAACATGGGTTATGGCCTAAACGTAAGAGAAATAGATCTCAATTCATGATATTGAATAGCACTAGAATGATTCAAACTGACAATTCATAAAAAATATAATGGTATGTAACTTCTTTTATATAATAACTGATGTGATAAAGTAGTGAAATTTCATTTCCACATCGGTAATTATCTAACTGAGGTGAAAAATCATCTTTATCATGTCGGTTGTTAAATAACTGATGTGAAAAAGCTGGTATTTTTTCTTTTTCATGTCAGTTATTATATAACCTACATGATAAGGAAAAATTACCACCATTATCACATCAGTTATATAATAACTAATGCAATACAGAAAAATACATGGCATTTTCACATCTATTATATAATAACTAACATGATAAACTAAAATACATGGCCTCTTCATTATAGTTATAAATAACTGAAGTGAAAAGGATGATGTAGTAAATATTTTTTCTACTAAGTGAATATGTAGATTGTAATCAATCATAAATGATATTAAATCAATAACTGTGAGGTATTTATCAAGGGAGAAAATGTCATAACACAATTCCAGAGTAGTAACATCATGATGTGATTCTATCCATTTCCTTAAACACCATTGATCCCATGAGTGAAACTTTATATCCAAAATTTAATATTATCCTATTATGATCGGTCAATATTAGTATTCTTGGATTTTTGAAATTTATATATGGAAGCCTTTCCTAACATTTCATTGATACCTTTTATAGTTTTAGAGAAGTTAGCAGGGTAAAAAAAATCTTTATGATCCTATTCTTGTAATCCATTTTCCTTGGACATTATCACTCGTATATATAGTTATAAACACCACTCTAGTGATGAAGCCTCCACTGAGTCCTTGTATATTTTATAGTTTTTTCATACTGGTTCATTAGGGAAATATATTTTTCTGCTGATCTCATCTTCATTGGGTTGGGTAAGTTAGAATAGTTATCTTGGTTATCTTCTTTAAAGTCAATGTAAATTCCCTCTAGTCAAGAAAACTATTTTTACTTTATTAAGTCATTAACATAGATATTCCTTAAGCACAATTTCATCTTCATATTATAGTGAAAATTGAAAATCACTATCCACTCATGTATCATCCTCAGTGAAGATATTGATATCAACTACCTCAAATTCCTCAAATTCCAGACATGTCTCAAAGAAAATATCCCAAAAATTATTCTTTTCCATACTACATCCAACAAGTTTCCACCCCATGTAATCTATGTCTTGAAGTTCCTCATTCGGGTCTTAAAATTTCTTCCTGAGCTCAAACACATGGATTTAAAATTTATCTATTTTCAAGGAGAGCGGTTTTGAACTACCCTTAATCTTCATCTTTATGGATTAACAGGCATGAGTAATAGGCATTGGGAGAACCCCTTCCTCTATTATTTTCAATTTTGATCCTACACTATGATTTATCTCACGACTCATAGGTCAATATTTATAGCTACTTACATAAGGTCTAGTGTCCTCAATAGTTTATCTACACATTATCAACCGAACCACATATGATGGAGACCCGACATACAAAAATGTTGATCTCTACTACCAAAATAATTTCTATTGGTGCGGGGAGACATAATAAGTCATCAATTCTAATGGGGAACTATATTATCACATATACCATTTTAGATTTCATATTAGAGGCTGAAACTGTAAAAAAAAGATAAGTAGTGATTCAATCATAGAATATTTATTTTCTTTTTTTATAAATTATTATCTTACTCAATAATATGAATGAAAAATAATTAATATTAAAAAACATCATTCTCTTAATGTTCAAATTATACTTTTTTTTATTCCTTCATATAAAATACACCTAATTTAATTGTAGATCAATCAAAAAGAACTTATTCATGGACATTGAAATTTATATATTTTGTATAACATGCCTAAATTTAGTTAGTATTATTAAACGAAACATGTTACATTAGTATTATTTAAACCATACTATATTTTTTGTTTATATTTTCAAAAAAAATTAATTACTCAAAAAATATTTTATGAAAACAATTTAAATTAAAATAAAGATACAACAAATTAAATCAATAAATCCTTATAAAATGATTATTATGACTTATTATGTATAAATATCCTATATCAATATGATTTATGTTTATTTTTCCAATTAATAATAATTCTCAATGTCAGGTAGCTAATAGTTTTACGTTAGAATAAAATTGTGAAAAGATGATGGTATGTGATTTAAAGGATAATATTTCAACACACTGTTGTGTGATTTAATGTTTTTGTGTAAGAAATGTTATTAATATATAAGAATATTTTCATCATAGTGAGGTTATCAAAGGGAATGAAAAATATATTATTATTTAATATGGTACTAGAATAACATTGAATTATAATTGCTAATAGATCGATAAAGAGATTCATGGATCCAGTATTGTAAAATAAGAATATAGTTGCAAATGAATTTAGTATTTATATAAATAGAAGGTAAGTTAAGATAATATTGAATCCATAATGGGGGAATAAAAAGGAGTTAAATATTGTTTTTAAACTGATGATCTATTATATTTTTTGATAACTGATATAAGTATTTAGAAATGTTCAGTCTATTATATTTTTGAATTGGGGCAGTTTTTAGAATATTTGGTAGTGTGTGGACAAGTGTAGAGCTATTTTTTTTAAAAGACTAAAAATTTCATGCCACGATTATTACATTACAGAATTATTTATATATAGTTATTTATCTAGATAATGTGATAAAAATTATATCTTGTAGACTTAATATTATATCATGACTCTTGTATCATATGGTTGAAAAATGTTAAAGACTAGTTCACTGCTGAAAGGAAAATTACAACATAAAGAGGGGAAAATAAATCATAATTATGTTGGATACTAAATAAATTTTAAAAAAATATTAATTGTGGTCCAGTAATGATAATAACTAGGATAATGTGTCATTAATATGAAAATGAATCATGATAAAATTACTTTATATTGCACTATGATACTGGAAAATTTTGATTGGAATCTAATGATAGTGTTTTGTTTGATAGGAATTTCTAGGAAATTATACCGAAATAGACCCTAATTTGGTGAATAATAAATAAATTCAAAATTTGACCCCATGATGGGTGTGTAAAAAAGTATTCCGGAATAATTTTAAAGGAATTTTTATTGTGAATCAAGTTATATGATCCAAAAATAGGGTGAAATTTGGTTTATAATAATGTATAGCACAAATATTTTATTTATTAAACTATAATGATTTAATAATAAGGTTTTTAGAGAATAGTTATGTCTTAATTTTATGATTTGGGGGGACATATCAATTCATAGTTTTTATAAGGATGTGGAAATAATATGTATTTATTTATAGTGAGCTTCATTACACTATAATATTGGTATAATTTATATAATTTGATAATTTCAATGACCCCATGTTATGGATGGTCATGGATCAACATCATAGAAGTTAACATGACATACTCAGATGATTTTGAAAGCATAATTAAATGTAATAAAAATTAAATGACGTCATAGGATCATGATAACTTAAATCAATCCTTTTCTTTGATTTGTATCTCAATGATTACAAGAACATTTACACTATTCAATAAAAAACTAATGGATAGGAGACACATTAAAAATATAGATGAAAATAGATAATAAAAGATATTTATCATCATTTATATATCTATTTTATGTTGATAGTGATAAGAAATAGATATTAATACTTATATTAGGTTCATATTTATAAAATATTGTTATTAATGGAGTTTTATTGAAATATCTAGATCTCATTCGAATAATTTGGTTGTTATTGTAATGTTTCTTTTGACGATAAAAATTTCAACTCCCAATAAGTATATTTATCACTTATAAAATTAAAAATTGATGAAAAAATATGAATGACATTTTACATCATATCTTGAATTTTCTAAAAGATTATATTAACACCTATGCTGATTTTGAAGAGTACCTCACATCTATATACTAATTAGTAATTCCTTGAACTAGTTCATGGTGTGTGGATAAATAGGAGTATCCCATGGATGGGAAATTCTATATCTATAAAAATCATGTAATTTTAGTGTCCCTTGGTGTGGTGTGACCATTTACTAACGATTTTTTCATTTAATACTATATGATAGGGTGTTTGCGTATATTGGTAGCGATCCTTGTGTATGCTCCATGCATATAACCCAATGTTATTTGAAAAAGTAAATTATATGTCTCCCTAGGTGTATGAAATTTTTATATTCTTCTATTTTTAAGTACATATGAATTTGATAAAATTATACTTTGAAATGTCTTCCTTCTAATATGGGAAATTGGTTTGATGATCGAAGAGGGTTAACGTTTGAAGACCTTTATATCTTTCATTACCATTATTCACACCCCTCTAGGTGTAATGAGACTCATATAATATCCTGGTTATTTAAACATATGGTGCTAAATTATGAAGGTTATAATTTTATGATCAATATATTATACTTATTTTGAAACCTTTTTCAAAAAAAGGCTTCAACATTCCACATACAACATTAATTAAAATAGGTAATCAACTTAAATAATTTACTCTTAATAATTCCTATCAAACTACTAGGCTCTAGAAAGATTAATGAATGAGATTAATCCCTTGATAAATACATATGATCCAAAAGGCTTGGGCCTTATTGTTAATAATAAATATTTTAATTAAAATTTGAAAAAAAAATTAAACTGAAATATAATAGTTTGAAAAAACATAATTAAAAAATAATTGGAAGAATTTCAAAGGGTGGGTTCATAAGAGATAATTATTTCTCTAATTCATAAATTAAGTTGAATAAATTGGTGGTAATACTAATATAAGGATACCAATTTATAAAAAACACCAATTTATACATAACCCAATATAAATATCTTGGTCAAATAATAATATCTATCAAAATTTACTAATTTTAATCTTTAAAACAAAATAAAATTCCATGTTATTTTGGATGGGATAATTTTCTCAACCATTGTGGAGTCCATCCCTTCATAAGAATGTTTTCAATGGAATTCTACTGAATAATATAGGGATTATAGATTTAATGTTATCCAAAAAAAATATTCACAAAATAAAATTATGGATAATACAAACACTTATCCTTATGTTCTTGATCCCTCACCTCTTATGTGATGAGGTGATAACGGTTGAGGGAATCTCAATCGTGTTCTATTTGGCCATTATAAAAAGTGAGTGAAAATTGTAAAATAATTGTAAATGAATTAAAATATATCAAAAAAATAAAATTACTTACATTAATTAATTATTGGAACATAAAATGTTAACTTCTAGGATGAAAAAGAGTATAATAGGGTCGAAGGATCTAATAAAATTCATTCTAAAGGCTTATAATTCCAAAAAATTGCCTATAATATCCTATTTATAGAATTCATCATCATCATGACATTATTTTTTCATTGTGGAAAGAAGTTATATACCTTATATATAAACTCGTATCTATTACACCTTGGTTACATCAACATGGTTCAATGGATGTGGTTGGTGTGTCATAGATATATCTTTCTCCATCAAAATCAAAATCTCTCAAGGGTCTTGTAATAACATTCCATATAATTAAAATAAAACTTTATCATACCTTATATTTCTTAGTATCATTATATCCTGATGTAGAAAATATTTTTGTTTAATTATAAATGTATTATATATCAATATTACTTCTTAAATTTATAGAATAATGGTCATATGTTATAAAATGATCTTATACAGCTCATCAAATGGATATAGATATTTAAATTCAATATGATGTGGAAGAGTGTTTAAAATAACTACATGATTTCTCTACTAGATCCCATGAGACACATCCCACATTATAATATTACATTATTGGTATCCTCTTCCATAAGCATGAGTTCTCTTACCATCTTATATGGTTCTCCCCTAGTATCGAATAACACCAAAACTCTTTCTCCTATAGTAATCCTATAATGTTTTCCCTCAAACTACACTTAATACTTTTGAATTAAATTGTTTCATATCTTGGAGATAATTTTAATACTTCAATGTCTGGCTACAACCTTGGTGTGCATCCATTCATAATAGGGTTTGATGGATTTTTTATTCTGTTTTTTCTTTTTACGTAAAATGTACTATAGAAGAGCATAAAAGAATTATATCATATGTCCTTCTTAGGTAATCATATGTGTCATATTTTTTGTCATGTTGTGGAGTGAGGTCCCTTATTTTTGTGCAATGTGTTAATAAACGCATTTATTCAAATCATGAATCCATTTTTTGTAATATAATTTTTTTCTAGGTTTACCATTTCAACTCTCATCCAACTATGATACTACCCGTCCCCCGTGGCCTATTTCATGAAAACCCCAAGCCCACGTATGATAGGATAGGGGCGGGAAACTTGTGCCAAGTTGGTGTATCCCACAAATGGGAGGCATTTTCCTAAGAACCTATCCACATACACCAAACTCCAAGCTACATGTATTAAGAGTAAAAATACTATGTAAATAAAATTCATGCATACCACTATAACCCAATAAAAAATTACGATAGAAAGTAAAGCAAGAAAGTTCAACCGGACCAGAATACAATCCCACTAAAATAAAGACAATTGTAAATTATGATGGGATCAAGATCCTTCATTGACACCTCTTATGAAAGACAAAGAGAATGGAAGTCACCCCTACTGGTCCAACCAAAACTGAAGTAAGACATCTGAGAAGGATCGCCGCATTGTAGGGGTCCCAAAACTGTAGACAGCTCATCAATAAGACATACAATTTGAATGATATAATAGTTTTAGTGTACAGGGTCCAGTTCGGTCCGGGTATGGTCTGACTCGGTCAGACCGACCCAACCCGGCCCATTGGGCCCAACTCAGTTCGCTACATTAGATCGGCCCACCTGTCTAATACGACCCACTAGGGTGGTTCGGTATGTCCCCCTGGACATGATAGCCCACTGAATCCACTTCTTTTAATGTGGATGGATCATTCTACTGCTTCTCCTCTCACACGCGACTTGATCCGCGCGTCCATCTCACCCCACCGCAGTCGAAGTCGCGTCCTTCTACCACTCGGGCAGCTGTGTAGATGTGACTTCCTCCACCATCGTGTGCACCAACAAAGTGAAATGCCTCCACTGCAGTAGCATGTGGCCACCACCAGAATATTGGTGGTATCATCCTCAGGCCCCCAGACTCACATCAGTGGTTCAATTTTTGATCAAGAAGAGGTTCCAGAAACATCGGTCCACACACTTCATCGCTAGGGATTTGAATCCATTCTCTGATCCCTCCCTGTGCAATGTTTCTCGAATGGAAATATCTCCCGCATCATCTCGATCCATTTGCCTATTCCATCATCTCACCTTCATCATTCCGTGTCCATCCAATATCTGCAATACAAAGTCATTGTTCCAAGAATCAATTGTGCAGTGATCGATCGATCGGAAAATGTTGAGTCATGGGCCAAACAAAGAACGCTCGTGAAGAATAAAGAATGAAGGGAGAAAAAAACAAATTAGAGAAGATTAACTGACCTCGATAAATGTTTGGGTCGATCGAGGTTTGTTTAATTTTATAATGGTTAATGAAGAGTCAAAAAGATAATCTCCCATTAAAACCCTGCAAGAGTAATCCCATCCCATAACAACGATCAATCTGTGAGCCAATATTTGTGTTAATTAGTGTCTTTAGTCATTGAATATTAGAACAAAAAATGGATAAGAATTAAATAAAAACCCCTACCTTGAGTTGGATCGCTTGAAGATATTGATTTAAGTCGCATCACCACATCGATCCTTGTTCCTCTGACATTCATCAATTCATAGATGCTTGATGGAATCCCGACCTTTGATCCATCATCGTTGTTGAGAGTACCCTCCTCATTGCCAAAGGGAAACTCCAGAGTAATTCTCCAGCATTATGAATTCTAACTTCAGACTAAATACCTTATTAATGGAGGATAATAATTAACGTATTAATGTGTTTCATCATTACTATTTCTCTTTGAAATAGCACTGCAACGCTGCTTCATTTATGGATGGAGAACGGGTTGCTCTGTCGTTGCATCGCAACATCAGCACGATGAAAAATGATAAAAAAGAAATAAATTAAACTTATTTATGTTTTATTTTATTCTCATTTAAAAAGAAAATAATTAACATTTACCCATGACCTGTGATGGTCGAGGTTAGGGTCCACCTAAAGAAAGAACATGCTCACAAGCTCAATGGTACTCTTGTATTTCCAATTCAAGTTACCGTTTATGAGTTATGAGGGTTTGAAAAAATAATTATTGTATTATTTTATTTATAGTAACATCCCAAAAACAACATTCTACATTTGACTCACACCATCCAATGTTATAGTCTACCTAAGGACCACATGAATTCAATGGTGGTCTCATATTTTCAATATGAGTCAATGTTCATGAGTTACACGGACTTGAAAAAAAATAAAATAATTTTATTCAATTATTTTATTTACAGTTATTCCATTTTTTGGTTTTCTCACTACATACCTATGCCAACTAAACTTAAGTCACACCTAGGGTATACCCTCCATCCTAAAAGCAACGATTCCCTCAAATTTCTGATCCAAGCACCCATTTAAGGTTTATTCCACTTTTTTCCAGAAACCCACTAACGCTTTCTATTTAAAAAGTAACATATTTCGACAAATCATTTTGAGAATTTCAGACCTCATAATTTCTCATCATCTTAGCACCAGGTCTCATAATTATCCAATGAATTATCTAAAAATAGAAATGGGAAAATCTGATTCATTACATCTTCCCCACCTTAAAGCTTTAAGTACTAGAAACGCCAAACAAGGTATACTAAAACAAAAGGTAAGAGAACTGAGCACAAATCTGATCCTCCTGCTCTTATGTTCTCCTATTAAGATCCTCTTTCTTTCTCTAGACATGCACTAAGGGAAAATATCATCCCCAAAGAATCCTTGGTCTTCATTGGGAATTTTACCAAAAACACTCCAACTTTGATGTCCAACTCACCCCATATTACAATGTGTGAAGGTTTTATTCATGAATATCCTTAGCTAAGACATATAGAAGACATTTTCTACTTGGTCCCACTACGGGGTAGTGCCAAGATGCAAACTTCCTTGAAAACTCTACGCATCACCTGAAAGAGGGCCTATTAACCAAGGAGATATCTTTCCACCCTAAAAAAATCTCTATAACACTCATCAAGGTCAGACCCAAAGGAAGACCTGGTATCCTTCC
The DNA here is from genome assembly GCA_963277665.1 of Viscum album. Taxonomy (NCBI): domain Eukaryota; kingdom Viridiplantae; phylum Streptophyta; class Magnoliopsida; order Santalales; family Viscaceae; genus Viscum; species Viscum album. Next base: position 829,411,902 of record OY728162.1, read on the forward strand.
TCAAACTCCAATGGTCTCAGTCATCTTCCACCAAAAAACATTAGATAGCCATGTGTATTCTGCATCTGCTCTTAGATGACCTACACAACCTCTACAAGAACCTTATGCAATCCCTTCCACAACTAGGATATACATTACAGATCAAAATATAAAATAATAATCATTGATAATCTACAGAGTAGAACTATCCTCGACACATAGAGGCATCCAAATACCTCTTTTGAATGATATTCATGTGTAGTTAGGAAGTGGGCCAACTCATTGAATCGATTAATGATCACCCTAATGGCGTCCTGTCACATAAACGTATGTGGTAAATCCGTCATTAAATTTTTCAACATCCCATCCCACATTCTTCTAAGTACCCTAAGAAAGAGAATGAAAAACCCAAAAAAACTGATTAAAATAAGCGTTCAACTTATTATCTCAACAGTTTAGCCCAGATTCAACCTGTTTCGCCATCCCTTGTGTCTGCCTTGACACCCACATGCACATCCTGATGTATCTCACCACTTTATGCATCCACTACTACAACTGTGCATCCTATGAAATGAAAAATATGCTTCCCAACTTTCTAATGTCCATAAGGGGCATTTCATAATGAAAAATGAGTATGTAAAGACTCACAGTTGGTATCGGAGAGTTGTGCCTCCTAACTCATTTAAGAGTGGACTGGTAACAACCCATTACTGGAGATAAACTACTCCATCTCCATCCATGAAGGATAACTGCAATGATACCAACCACTCCAATTCCTCATTCAATAAGTGATAATTGGATTATAGCTGAGAGAATATTCTATGAAATTCTTTTTCCCTGAAGTATAGACAATCTCAAATTCTTATAAATATATGAAATCTAGGGTTCTCCTTTATCTCAAGCCTCAATCCCTCTAATAGAATACATAGATGAGAATCTTGAGGTTGAATTGGATGATTTATTGCTCTCCAATTAGGTATTATAGCCACATTTTCATCACAAATACCACCAATGATAACTCAAGATTATGAGTCATGTAGTTCATATCATCAAATCCTATCTCAACTTTTACTGAATTCCCTACAAGACCAACCTCTCAGGTAGCATTTCCTTGAAAAGGAAGACCTCTTGAATCCAAGACAGACACTTCCAGAGAATTCTGTATAGCTGGAGCTCTTCATGTGGGTCGAGGAACATCCTCAAGTGTGTCTCATGCTCCTCCCCAGATTCCAAGTACACTAAGATGTCATCAACGAAGATCACCTGAGGCTACCTAGGGTGAAACATTGGGTGTTACAAAGCCCTTCCTTTGCAATTACCCCTGTCTGCACCCTAAACTCATAAATCTCTTCAGGATCCATCCAATATACTGGTATAAATATCGGTGACACCCCAGGTTTAGACCAACACAGAATTATTACTCTAGACAGAGAAGTAAACAAGAAACACCTTCATGGAAGACATCATTATACACTACTGCCACTAAGAAACCTAACGATTCATATCATACACTACATCGAGGGATAGAATAGAGAACCAAAAAGAAATTGGCTACACCCTCCTCTGCCTGAGTCCATCAAGAGTTGAAAAGATCTAAGATTTGTTGAAAAAGTTATATCCAGTTCTAAAACTGTAGAATAACCACTTATTTTTTCTAAAACAATCAATCTGAGCATGAACTGCTGATTTAGTCCATAGCGAGAATGATATCGTAAGCCCCAGATGCCACTACAAAGAGATCCCAACTAATACTCTCTCCTCCAAGATTTAGGTCACACTACCGAAACTAGTGTATGCTCATTGGTTATCCTCTATTTGGATTCTAGAAACTTCAGGATCAAGTCAATGGATTAACTAGGTCTTTTAGGAATCAAACAAGAAAAGTGATAGGATAGGAAATCACTAGTATAAGTTTTTATCAATTATACAACTATAGTATAAATAAACAGATCATACATTGAATCATTAGTAGAGTCTTGGTTCATAAGCCTCAACATCCTTCAGCTGTCTCCTCCCATTTCCTCCAACTCTCAGAGTTTGCAATGAACCACCTTGAGGTGGTGGTGGTAACACGTCAAAATATCTACCACCTTCTACTGCGTCCCCATTTCTCCTACCATGTCTGTCGCTTGGTGGATCCATCTTCTCTCACTGATTCATTTTCCTTAGTGGTTCATCAACTACCTCTCTAACTACAACATGAATTGTGAGGAATTCTCAGATGAGATTCCCTCTTTTACAGAAAGTGTATAAAATACTTTTCTTTTAAGAACTAGAACTTCGCTAAACTTATGATGAAACCTCTGGTTTGTGGATTACGTTGTGAACATTCTATCATTAGGTCCTTCTGAACCTACATATCAGGTGATGGCTTCCTCGATAGCCTATGACACACATTCTAACACTAAAATTTATCATCTAGTGACAAAAGAACCATCCACGACTCAGTCTAGAATGATGTATCCACCTGAACCACTGGAGGTGGTGCTTTTAACTAATCCTCAGGAGAAATTTTCACTTATTGACCGTCCTAAATAATAACTACTCTGTGATTGGATCCCATTAGGTAGGCCTCCTTGAGTAACAGTCCAAACATCCAATCCTGCTGCAGAAACCTCACTGGTTGGCGTCTTGCACACATCCTCTGCAGAACAAGATGTATCACGGTTAAAAGAGTATACATGAGGACCTAAATCAAGAAGGACATGTAAAACACAAACCATTTATATATGATGAATGTACCTTTATTCCCCTTCCACTAGTGTTTTCATGTACCGATTCAGAAAACAAGAGACCGATGTCATGGTGTATGGAAACTTCAGTTGTCCCACCAACACTAGAGTCTCTAGCATGAAAGCTGAACTCAAAAAACATAATACTATTTCCCAAAAACAATCTCATATAATCTGGGTCCTAAGTTAGAACTGACATCCTTTGAAACTACTGTGTCACAACTCATCCCTTGGGGGTTGTTCCTTGACAACCCCAAGCCCGCATCCAATAGGCCAGGGGTTAGAGACTAGTTCTGAGTAGGCATATCCCACAAATGAGAGACGTTTTCCTAAGAAACTATACACATGTACCCAAATCAAATACACAGGACTGGAGAGTGAAAAAACCATGTAAAGAAGATGTATTCATACAACTAAAACCAAAAAATATAGTAGGAAAAAAGTAAAGCAGTAAAGTGCGCCTAGGTCAGAATATAATCCCACTTAATGAAAGCCCACAGTAGTGTCTAAAACGCATATAAAGGCACTAAAGATGCTGTAGGAATATACCATAAACACCTCATCTCATATAATATCACAAGGAACTATTTGGTCTTGTTCATGGTCCTATTTTTCATTGGAATCCACCAAAGCGTCAGTTGTCTAGAAAAGACAAGACACGTGCTGGAAAAACCCGTGCAGAGGTGAGTAAAATAATACTCAGTATGGGACCCTAAAAACCAAAAAGTAAAATACCCCTAAGTAATCACCATAAAGAACGTATAGTTATCTCATCATTGTAATATGTTAAAAAAACATATAACAAGAACATCTAGGTATACTCATAAAGAATTAAAAGATGCAACGTCCTATCCACTTCCATCTATATGGTTTTGATCGTAGCAATCTTTATTCTAGGAGGTCCCACTACTTGAGCTTTCTAAAAGTAACCATGTAGGATAATTATACCAAAATTATCTAAGAGAACATCTAGTCTTGATACATCACAATTTTTTCCTGAGACGTCTGGTCCCACTGAGACAAGGAGTCTTGAAATCGAAGCCAAATACATGGTCACATGATTCTACTCAAGGCATACTCATTCATTTTGAACTCACTCCTTGAGATCTGATTTCATCAGAGACCCTCTCAAAGATGACCTACTAAATTGGGGGCTGAAAAAAGAGAATATGCTAGGAACTACATGAAGTACATTGATCATGTCAAGTCAGGAAGGAAGGAAAGATATTGATACATTGATAGAGGATCATGCACCCATGGTGTAATGACCTAGGTATTTATAGAATAATACATTTTAGTTTATATTAATATTTATGAATAAGATGTTAATTTTACATTAATGGGGTTGCTTTTTATGATAGCATACTCTACACGCAACAACAATTTTCTTGGAAATATTTTATTGTACAAAACCTTGAGTTATACCAAAAAATAAAACAATAATATTATTATTATTTTAAATTGTAGTTAATTCCTAGCCATTTGATTGGTAGTAATTAATAGTATCAACTATATTTTTAAATATGGTTTACATATGTTGAAATAATGATTCATTGGTTAATAAATTAATTATAAATTTAAATAAAAACCAACTGAATATAAAGGATGTGTTTTTATGAAAACCAATTTAAAATAGAATAATTGTTTTTATAAAATAATATCACACTTTATGGATTTTTATTTAATTAAAATATATGTTATATATTTAATTTATTATTTTAAATTCATGTTATATGGTTTTTGGATATGATATATCAACAAATTCATTTTTTCAGATAAAAGAAGTATTTTCTAATAATACAGTTTTACCACCATTTGATGTTGAACCCTCTAAAAATTTAGTTTTTGAAACAATTATATGTTATATATGAATAAATAAACTTCTTTTTTAGAAAAGAGACATCAAAATTTACTTGGGATTATTGTTTTATATTTTTCTGATAACTATCATGTTTTGATGAATAGTAGAAATACTTTAAATTTCCATTAAAAACTGTTTTCCATCAAGATAATTTATATAGTTAAATAGTATTATTTAATGGTTTTCAAGTATAAATATAATATATTGTTATAATTTAGTCCAATTTTGGTGATTGGAATTAATTTCACTTTTAAATTTGATATAAACACATGTCAATATTTTGAGAGACTTTACTTCCTAAAACCCAACTTCTTAGTTTTAACAATGGTATTTATTTTTAAATTATTTTTTGAAAATTCAATGTTTTTAATTTGGAAAAAAGGATTAAATATTTGGAGTAAAAACTTACATATTTTGTGAATAGGTACCTTTTATTTTTGTACATTATGATTAGTAACGTTAGTAAATATTTTACATACCATGGTTAAAAGGTAAATCTGGTAAATAAGGGTAAAAATAACATTATAATAATATAAAACTACCCTAAAACGCATTTTAATCCAATTTTATGTGATATGTTAGACAATGGGCATCCTTGGGTCGATTTTGGGACCCCATGGAGCCACTTTTACATGATAATAACATGTTATAAAAATTTATTTAAAGTAAATAGAAATATAACATAAACATGTATGTTTTAATAAAACATTTATTATATGGGGTTATATAACTAAGATATTTGACTATAATTGGGAATTATAAATAAGACAAATATTTCCTTCATCATGATATTTTATTTATAATTTTTAGACATTAAAATAATAAATTTAATTGTGACACAATGATGATGTTGTGATTGATTAATTAATAACAGGTTCAAATAAAGGATATTAATAATATTAAAATAAATTGAATTTTAATATTTTGATGCCATATAATATTTTTAACGATGATATTGAAATATTATCTTCGATTTAAGGTATTTTTTCTAAGGAATCATGTTGTTATGAATTTTTTAAAAAAGTCTTGTATGAATACTGTCCAAAATTGTCATAATTCATAACTTAAAACATAAAATAGTTTATTAAATGATATTATACTCTTAAAAGTCTAAAATTTGGTAGATTGGTTAAGATAAATACAAATATGCCATATATTACTTTTTTTTTGGACATTTCACATGATATGGTAATTACATTAACCCAAAATATTTAAATAACATGATCTAACAATAAGATTATAATGTGTAAAATAACGGTTAAACAAAAAAGATAAGGATAATAAAATATTTAAATAAATTTTTAGAAAAATTGGATGATTATTATTTGAAAAAAGATAATATTATCTTGGATTTAAATGAATTTTGGACCATTTTTATTCAAAATGGAATTTATAATAAATTAATATTTCAAGACCCCTCTAAAGTGCCCCTCCTCCCCCTTATAAAAGGACACCACCTCTACCCACATACTCACACCTTTAAATCCCATTGTATCATGAATATTATACTGAAATAATATCCCAAAATCCATCCCTTACTCCTATAATCCTTGACGTGGGAATAATCCAATTTAAGAAAGCATTTTGGCTCAAATCAAAAGAAGTTACCCGATTTAGAGGCAGTGTATTCTCTCAAGTTCCTTTCCATTATTTTTCATTATCCAATACCTATGATCTCTTCATTATTTTATTACATAAAAAAATAATATCCTCAATATAATAATATTTTTTATGATAATTATTTTGACTAAACTTACATACACCTCTATCTAATGGATATAAACATACTGTTTCTGTGTACGGAGAACTACAGCCTCACGAAACGATGATTGTTCGATTTCCCCCTACCACCTCTTATAGTGGCCATTATTATGGCACTATATTTATATATGATATATACTATATCTATATTGTCTCTATGATTCTGTAATTTGTTTTACAATGTACCATTATTCTTTTCATGATTTTTAAATATGATAATTTTATTTGAGGAAGTGTGGAGTATTTCTCCATCAGTGTGATATGACTAGTTCATGCTATAAATGCTATGTATAAATGATATTTTTTTTAAAACTATGAGAAATACATGAGAAAAATATAATAATGGTATTATAATTTACATTTATATCATTTTATTATTATTATTTTAGTATAATAAGAAAATGAAAGTAGCATTCATGCGTACGTACGACTTACCGTCTCCATGAATAGTGCATTTGATTTATTATCTAAAAATGTTATGGACTGTTAAAAATACATATTTACTGAATATATATTATATTTAAATCATTAATATCATTATGTATATGGTTTAATTTTACTACATGTACAATTTACATCAAAACCTGTTCATTTTATACTCAAGTACCCAAAATCGACAAAATGACTATTATTAATTTAAATGATTTTTTAATATTTATAACATGGTTATAAGTGATATAAAAGGAATAATAAATTTAAAAATTATTCTGAATATAGTATATATTATCTTACATTTATTATTTAATATGAACAAAGATCATATGTGATGGGTCATACTCAAGGTAAAGGACTTTGTCTCAATCTCCTTTCACTAAGGCATATCTTGATGTTTTGTATATTTATTGTCCTATAAGGTGTATATAGAGTCCTTTTCAAATTTCATATCATGAATTACTATATATTAATGATATTTTATGTTTATTTTAATGATATTATTTAATAATTCTTATTCAAGTGTTTCTCAGGTGGTAAGTGACTTTTTAACTAAAAACCTCATTTTAATGTTTTGATGATTTATTCTTATAAAATCTTTCAATTTTATCTCCATGTTTTTAAAATTTTTGTATTAATTTATTTCGATGGACCTAAATTTTTTTAAATTTCAATTATATATTTCTTTTAAAAGTTTCGAAGAGGTATGTGACAGATTGATTCAAATGTCTTTTTATTAACATTTTTAAATGGTTTGTGAAATGGATTGAGTATTTCAATATCATGAAATTATTTCATGTAATTGAAAAAGATATATTATTAGTGAAATTTTTATATTTGAAATATTTTATGGGTTATGATTATGTAATTCTACTTGGACAATTGAAATGTGGTTATGTGATAAACCAATTATGGGTGGTTAAGTGATAAACCAATGATGGGTGGTTACATGATAAACCAAATGATGGTTGGTTCCATGATAAACCAAGGATGGGTGTTTATTTTATTACCTCTAATTAATTGGGTATTGATGTCGGTTTCATTTTTATTCTATTTAGTCATATGTGTGAAAGTCGACCACTTGGTTATTCAATTTAAATATGTTTATACCCCAAGTTAACTTTATATGTTATATTTTTATTCCTATGAGAATTATGGTATTATTTTGGTTACCAAAAGGGTATGTAATGATATTATATTCAGTGAAGTGATTTTCTATTTCTTAATGATGATAATTATTAATTTATGATAATTTTTTCATGGTTTATATGTTTTCTCCAGAATAATATTTTTCATTAATTATGTATCTCTTACTGAATTGTTTATACTCATCCCATGTTTTGAAATGGTTTTCATAGGACATAAATAAGAATAGAGTCAAGGATTGGATCAAGGAAAATTTATGCTGTTAAAACATGAAATGATGTCATGATTCATTTAAAAGTGATTAGGTTTTATAAAAAATGGATAGTGAGCAGAAGTATCTACCTATAATATTAAAGTTGTTATGCATAAGTTTTGAACTAATTCAATAAATCTCTAAAACTGATAGGATTCTCAATTTGAATTCTAAACTTAAACTCAAGATTATGTAATGTTTAAGGTTGGTGCCTTCTAGTTTGTATCAGAGGAATGTTTTATACAACTTTATGGATTATGATTTATTTTTATGTGATAGGGATATCATATGAGTTTATAATTTTTAGTTTTATCATATTTTCAATGTCTTATAAACACATTTGAGGCTTTATTATCTTAATTATTAATGTGACTAATCGTATTTTTGGATACATTCACCTTTGAGGAAAATATGGATTATTAATTTTTTGGATGAAAAATGCAAGGTGTGAAATAACCATTGTGGTTAAAACATTTTAAGCTTATTTTTTGTATTTTATCTCATTTTCTTAATATTATTATAATTATTCGGTTTTTGAGAAAGGAAAACACATAGACCGTGTGACAACCTGTCACGTCAAACAATGATGCTGGAATCGATCCCACCACCAAACTGTGACTCTGATTTATCGACTGCCCCTAGCCTATGTGAAGCCCCTGGTTAGTATGACATGTACTACTTAGATTAAATGATTTTATGGATCAATAATAAGTCAATTTTGGGAACTTATGTTTTATCAAATGGATATCTTTCGTATGGGAAAATGATTTGGTGATTATTTGGAAAAGTTATTTTGAAATATATTAGCTATTCTGGGAACCCTATATGCCTTATGGAAGTAGAATACTATGGGATTTTAATTAATGATTAATGGTTTAATTTCATTTTGAATTAATCTATGTTTTTATTCGGGACATATGGAGATTTTGGGTTATTTATGGAAATTATTATCTTATCTGGGAGAACACGTGATTAGGTCAATTACATTTAAGTATGACACATTTATAGTTGTCAATGTTATTTAGAGATAAATGTTATCATTTATCATGGATGAATAGGTGATCAAATAATTTTGAATGTTTGGTTTTCAATCGTAGTTTGTATTTCTTTGAAGAATTTTGAGGAAAATTGTTTATTGAATTGTCTTTGTTTAACGTTTGGGTATTGTTTATAGAATTTTGGAGATGAAGTGTAGTATTTCTTTTTATAATGGGTTATCCTTCTCAAGGGACTATCTAATCTTTTACTAATCGTTTTTTGTTAATGTTTCAAAACATGATGAATAGAGAGTTAATATTTTTTGGTTTATGTGATTCTCTAGAAGTCTATTCTTGTTCTCCATGTGTGACCAAGTCATCTTGAATTAAAATCATTTGGAGAAAAGATTATTTTGTGGTACAAATTTATTAAAGTATGCAAATTTACTTGAAAAGTAAGTATATTTACTTATGTTCTTCTTCAATCTCATAAATAGATCCTCAAAATTAGGAAAAAGATATTAAATAAAGTTTCCCTCTTACTTTTCCTATTGGGAAATCAATGACCGTGTAACCCATCACAAGTCTGTGGTTTCCTGGTAGTTAACTTTCTTCTCATCATGTTTTATATCGATCTCCATCAGAACATGATGGTTATTTTTTCGTCAATAACTTTGTTTTCCTATATGGAATCCTAGTATGTGTTATATTAGGTGACCTTGGTACTTTTATTTCTTTCTTTTGAAGTGATAGATTTATTGATACTTTTTCCAATGTGGGGTTTTTAATGAATTTACCAAGATAAATTTTAAAATTGCGAGGACACAATTTCTAAAAGGGGGAATGATGTAATGATTCATGTATTTATAGAATAATAAATTTTCATTTCTATTAATATTTATGAATAATATGTTAATTTTATTTTAATTGGGGTGCTTTTTTTGATAGCGTACTTGACATAAAACATTGGGTTTATCTGAAATCTTAGGTTTCACACATCATTGAGTTATACTGAAAAATAATACAATAATAATATTATTATTTTAAATAGAATTTATAGACTATATGTTTCAGTGTATGGAATTAATATTATAAACTAAATTTAGAAATATGGTTTAAAAATGATTATATAATTATTCAGTGGTTACCAAATTTATTAGAAATGGAAATAAAAACTAATTGAATATAAAGGATTTTTTATGAAAACCTATTTAAAAGAAAATAATTATGTTTATAAAATCATATCAATATTTTTAGGTTTTTTAATGAGAAATATATGTTATATATTCAATGTAATGTTTTATATTCATCATTCATGTTTTCTGGATATGATATAAGAACAAATTCAATTTTTCAGATAAAAGAATTATTTTTCTAAAAATATAGTTTTACTGCCTTTTGAAGGTGAAACCTTTCTAAATTATTTTATTGAAACCATTATAGGATCTATTTGAAAAAATAAAATTATTATTTAGTAGTGATACATCAAAAATTACTTTGGTTGAATTTTTGATATTTTTTCTGATAACTATCATGTTTTGATTAATAGTAAATATACACTAAATTTTAATTGAAAACTACTTTCTCCATCAACATAATTTATATGATTAAATCATATTATTTAATGGTATTAAAGTATAAATAGAATATATTTCTATCATTTATTAGAATTTTTTCATTGAAAGTAATTTTATTTTTATATTTTATATAAACACATTTCAATCTTTTGATAGATTTTACTTCTTAAAAACCATTTTTTTTGTTTTGATAATGAGATTTAATTTTAAATTAATTTCTGAAAATATTGTGTTTTGAATTTGGAAAAATAGATTCCAAATTTGGAATCAGAATTTCCAAAAAAAATAATAGGTAACTTTAATTTTCAGATATTATGAAATGTAACTTCAGTAATAATTTTATTTACCATGGTTATAGGAAAAATCTCGTAAATAAGGGTAAAAATAATATTATAATAACACTAAAATACCCTAAAACGTGTCATAATACTATTTTATGAGATATGTACGACCTTGGTAATCCTTGGGTCTATTTTGAGACCCTATGGAGCTATAATATTGTGATAATGACATGTTATAAGAATTAATTTAAAGTAAAGTGAAATATGACATAAACATGTATATTTTACCAGAAAAAATTAATATGGGGTAGCATAACTGATAAATTTGACTATAAAGAGTCATTAGAAAAATAAAATTGTTACTAAATCATGATATTTTATTTATTATTTTTAGGCATTACATAAATAAATTTAATTATGACCCAATGATGATTCCTTGATTGATTCATTAATAACAGATTTAAATAAATGATATTATAAATATAAAAATAAATGTAATTTGATTATTTCAATGACATAAATGAAATTTCTGGGTGATATTGACATATTATCTTTGATTTAATGCATTTTTTCTAATGAATCTGTTTTTTACGAATTTATAAAAAAATACACTTATGAATAGTGTCCAAAATTGACAGAATTCCTAACATAAAACATAAAATCATTTATTAAATGAAATTTATTTCCTAAAAATATAAGAATAATCCAAATTGTTAAAATAAGCCCAAATATCTCGAAAATGAATTTTTTTTGGGTATTTGGACATGATATGGTAGTTAAATTAACACACAATGTGTAAATAACATGATATCATTGTAAGATTAAAAAGGGAAAAATAAGGGTTAAACCAAAAAGATAAGGATAAAAAAATATTCAAAACATGTATAAAATTTATTGGATGATCGGTATTAAAAACATAATCATATTATCTTCGAATTAAATGAGTTTTGAATTATTTTTAATGGAAATCTAATTTATAATAAATTAATACTTCAAGACCTTCCTAAAATGCCCCTCCTTTCTATTATAAAAAGACACCACCTCTACCCACATACTCAAACCTTTCAAGACCATTGGATCATCCAAATTCTACTAAAATAGTCTCCCAATATCACTCCCTTCCTCTTATAAGCCTTTACATGGTCGTAAGGAAACTCAAGAAATCCTTTTGTCTCAAATCAAAAGAAGTTACCTGATTTAGAGGCAACGTCTTTTCTCAAGTTCATTCCCATTATTTTCATTCTCCACTCCCTATGATCTCATTATTATTTGATTTCATAACAAAAATAGTATCCTAATTATACTAGGATATTTTTATGAGAAGTATTTGTACAACACTTACATACACCTCCATCTAATATATACGGACATGCAATTTTTGTGTACGGTGAACTGGTCCCTCTCAAAACGATGATTGTTCGTTTTTTCCCTACCACCTATCATGATGGACATTATGAGGGAACTGTATATATATATATATGTGATATATGTTTTATTTATATTGTATCTATGATTCTATAATTTTTATTTAAATCATACCTTAATGCTTTCCATGATTTGTAAATAGGTTAATTTCATATTATAAGTGTGGACTACCACCCCCTCAAAGTAATATGACTCGTTCATGCTATACATGGAATGTATAAAGGATTGTTTTATTAATACTATGTGACATAAATAACATAAATATAAAACATTTATTATTATAAACATTTATATCACTTTCTTATTATTCTTTTACTATGAAAAAGAAATTAAAGTAGCGTTCATGCATAGGTCCGACCTACCGTCTCCATAAATGGTGAATTAAATTTTTTATCTCCAAATGTTATGGACTATTATAAATACATATATACTTGATATATGTGATATTTAAATCATTAATAACATTTTGGATATGATTTACTTTTTACTAGATGTACAATTTATATAAAAAAAGTTCATTTTCGACTCAAGTACTGAATATCGACAAAAGGACCGATATTAACTTAAATAATTATGCAATTTTTATAATGTGGTAATAATTGATATAAAACTAATAATATTGTTAAAAAGGCTAAAAATAAATTATATATGAATGTAATTTTATTATTCAGGAATAATAAGGATCATGCATGATGAGTCAAACTCAAGGTAAGGGACTTAGTCTCAATCTCTTTTCATTGAGGTATATCTTGATGTTATGTATCCTTATTTTCTTATAAGGTGTATATACAACCCTTTTGACATTTCATATCATTAATTAATATATGTTAGTCAGAGTGAATACTCAAGAGGGGGGGTGAATTGAGTACCCATTCAAAATTTCTGTTAAAAACTTCTAGGATTAAAATCCCCCAATTTAATAGAGGCCCAGTTAATTAAGGCAGTAGAGATATAAGTGACTTATTGTTCAAAAGGTTTCTCAAAGGTTGATTACTCAGTGAAATTAGTATGACAACTAATTTGACTTTCGAAACAAGTTTACTAAACAAATCTCGTATACACACTAACCAAATTTAACTATCAGAGTAAATAAAAAGGATTTCTGTTATTGAAAGTAAGCACAGCAAATAAGTATTAAAAACAGAGTACTAAAAAGATGAACAAGCTAATTTAAACAATAGGTTCAGTCTTAAGCCAAGACCTAGTCCTCTGCACTTGGTGATCACATGCCACCAAGTAATTTAATTAAAAAAAATTGATACACAACCGGTATCGGGCTTTAAAACAGTTTTCACAAACTGTCCAGGTTTCACAACCTCTACCACAGTTACACGTGGGAAATCAAAATAACCAAGCCACACCAGGCTTCTTCCACAGTTGTACGTGGGTAAAAAAAGTAAAAAGGGTTTGAAATAGGGATTTTCAGTATCCCTCAGTTTAATCCCAAAAGTCAGTGTGTGTGTGTAATACAAACACACTGCTCACGAATGTAATAAAAACATTAAACACAAAAGAGCAAAAAAAGGTAGGAATAAGTTTAGAATGCTCTGTAGTGTTGGCAGATCATCTCTGGACTCGTTGGAATAGATGAGGTGAATATTTGGTCCTTTTCTGAGAGTTGACTCCAAAAACGGAGTGTCCCAACTTCCAGATGTATAGATGATTAGTTCATTGAGATTTGAGTGTGTCACAGCATAGCTCAAAGAGGGTTCTTTCAGTCGGTACACTTGAGACTCTTTTTGTTCTTTTGCAAGATAATTCTCGAGAGTATTGTGTCCACAAAAAAATAATCAAAATCTCGATTCTTGTCTTCTTGGTTTTTTATAGAAAATTGGCTGTTTAAGATCTGTAAATTTTTATCTCGTGTTGTCCACCTTTTTCACCCAATCACGTGTGCTTTTCCTCGTACATCGTAGTGTTTCCTGATATGCCTGCGAGGATTAATAAATAATTTTAGGTGTATTGATCTGTTCATACATGACCGTTATATAATATTATTAATAAATTTGACAAACAGAAATAATATAATATCATTAGACTGGTCGCAGATTCAGGTCACACGGTAGACTTCAATTGAGGTCTTTCCAACTGTAGACTTTTTCTAACTGTGGACTTCGACTGTGGGTTCTCTGTCTGTAGGCTTGCAACGGTAGATGTTTTTCTGTTTAACTATAGCCTCATATCGGTAGACTTCAACGATGAATCTGTAACAAAAAATTGTTGCAACTGTAACCTTTTCAACTGTAGACTTCGATTTCCAGTCGACTTAGTCTACAGTGGAAGTTGTCTGACTGTAGTCCTCTACTAACGATAGACTCATGCGACTGTAGGCTTGATCGGATAAATTCTCAACAGAAGACTTGATAAGGAAGGAGTCACACAGTGAGGGAAACTATTTTTACAATATCATGAATCATTTGTATGTTTGTTTATTTCAAAATCAAAAAAAATTATGTTTTAATTTTCTTCTTTTCAAGTTTATATTTATGTAAGGGAAATAATTATTTTTTATGAATTTATAACTTTTTATGTTTTTTCATATGAAGATGATTTGTTTCAAAACTAATGGTGTGAAAGAGAATTTTTCTTTTAATTATGAAAATAATATATGGTAAAATGATTCAATTGGGTTATCCTTTTTTGATTTTATGTCAATTAGTTTTGGTGGTATACTAATAATTATTTTCTATCTGTCTAAATAATTTTGAATTAAATATTTATGATAGAAAGGGTAAATTTGGTTAAATATTTAAATCTATTTTGGAATTTAAGGTATTTATATGAAAAATTTGTTTTAGTCCATCAGTATTTTCCATTGGTATTTTAATTTATTTTTATAATTGTAGGGGGGATCATATTCAGTTTATAAAATGGTTCTACCAAAACAAATCATGAGATTTATTTTCTTGAAATTATTTTTTTATTCCGAAATTTGACTCCTATGTATATACATGGTATGTTATTCGAATTTCAAAATTATTATTTTCTGATAATAATTTTGAAAATGTATATATGTATATTACCTATTGGCATGTTAAAAATCATGTCCTCCTATGGTTTCCTCTTCATAAAATTATTTTCTTCATTAGGCCACTTTAAGTGCAAGTAATGTTAATGAATTTTTTAAAATTTAATCTTAAGATAAAATTGTTATATTTTCAAACAATTATATTTGTATATATATATATATATATTTGTAATAGTTATTTAATATGAAACATTTTTTAAAACATGTATATATATGTATCTACATACATATTATTTTAAGGTGAGACATAATTTTAATCTGACATCAATAGATACATATATATATATAACTATATTTATATAGGTTTTATTTATTGTTAAACTATTTATTTCCTATATGTATTTAAATAAATTCATGGATATGTATATATATTTCATTATTCATACTTATACATATGTGTGTGTAGATGGAATCATATATCATTCCAATATATATTTGTAAAAATATGTTTATAGATATGTATATTTTAAGGTAAAACAGTTATATATGTATATATGTATATACATGTATATTTACACATGTCATTTTATGAAAAACTACTTTTATCAGGAAACATATATAACCAAGTAATTTACTTTTTCACGAAATGGATATCAAAGCTCATCATATTTAAAGAAACTTTGTTTTACTTATGGTATTAAATACAAGTTGTTATGTTTTTAATTCCAAATAATCACACATAGATATTATTTTTATGAATGAATATAATGGGGAGTGAAACCAAACCCTATGGTAATTTTTTCCATTCATGTGATGGGTACACCTAGAATTATATAGAACTTCGATTCATTGGGTAATGTTGAAATCTAATGTGATGTCTTGTATGGTGTGAGAGAGGTGTATCACAAGTGCACTATGGTATTTGGGAGTGAACCTAATCCATCATGTGACTGTTCCCATTATGTTATGTTGTTTCAGGATTGAATTGTGACTTCATGTTATGATCTATGGTGCCTTTAAGAACTATTTATTAATGTTTATAAGTCAGCAAGAGAAATTATTATTACTTCATAAATAAATGAAATGTATTTTTCAAATGGTTATATATGTTAAATCCTATTTAGAAGGAAATATTATTATTTCCAAAAGTACTCATGATTTTATAAACTCAAAATTCTCAATTTGTATCTCATGATTAACATTTTCTATTGAATGTAAAGAAAACATTGGTTTCCACATGTTTTAAAACCCCTTAATGAGGTTTTTGTCCCTCAACATTTTTTTAAACCACTTTTCATAGGGAATAATGATGCATATAAGAGATTGGGTGATCGAGTCACCTTTATTATGTTAAACCCTTATAAACGTCAACATAGTTTTTATTTCCTTTAATTTTTTGAGAGTTGTAATTAGAATTCTTCAATGTCTCCAAACTCACTAAAAAATATACCCTTGGGATCATGAGTTGTTAAATAGTAAATTAATTATAATAAATAAATAAATTTAATAGGTTTTGTGTCATCATAGATTCACCGTAGGATTGGTAGACAAGGGAAGTTAGTTTCCATGTTTGATGGAACATCTGTGTTTATGGAGACAATTGATCCTGTGGCATACTGAATTTTTCTTCTATAGAGGTATAGTGAAATTCATGATTTTTTTCATGTGTCACAACATTGGAAGTATCACCCTGATCCTTCTAATGCGATCAATATTTATTATGTTGAGCGTGATACTAACGTATCATTTGAGAATCATCTGACACGTGTTATTGATCATAGTAAGAAAGTTTTGCATGGAAGGATCATGTTGATAATTTATGTATTGTGGAATCATTGATGTGTTCAGGTGGAAATGTGGGAGAGATATGTACATATGTGGGCTCATTGGCCTCAACCTTTACCTCATAATCGTACATATTCTTGGGAGTAAGGGTTGAGGACATGCAATTATAAGGTGGGGAGATTGTAAGATATCTACCTTTTTTAAGATGTATCATGCTCTTTTTCAGGTAATCTTTTTTCCTAATTTTGGTATATATTTGGTGGAATTTTTTTAGGTTTTTTTAAGTGTAATTTTTGGAATTTTGGAGAAAAAAGTGGTAGTTCATGGTTGGTGCATGGTTTTCCAAACAGTGCAACTACCCCATGAGAACCATGGAATCCAAAAGGGAGGAAAATTTCATATCTGGAACATGGTTTTTTAAACTGTGTGTCCACTTAGTAGAAATCACAAACCCCTAGGATGAGGTGCATGGATAAAAATCACAGTTTAGAAAAACATACATCCCTACCTAGGAAACCATCAATGTGTATTTTAATTACCCTAAAATTTCTAAAAAAAATTCCCCCGCTATTTATCTCAAATTAACCTGGTATAACCCTAAACCAATTCTTATGAATTTTAAAACTCTTGAGGGGATTTTAAGACTCCTCAAATCTTATTCGTAACAAATAAAATATCTTATCAAAGGATCATCTCTCCTATGGTATGTGATTTCTTTCCCATTTGGATTCCACTTTATTCTGTCTCTCATTCTCGATCAAGATGAATGAATTATACACCACTTGAAATCGTTTAGATTTATATTTTCTTGAATCTTAATATATTTGATCTTGATCTTAGTTTTTGGTCTTATATCTTCCATTTCATTATGATCTTGAATGTTCCTCTTCAAATTGGGTATTTCTAGTTTAGTGTATGTCCATAAAAAATCATGAGTTATGTGGTTTAAATATAAATTCCCATGGTCTTTAATTCTAATTGTCTGTATGTATTTTTAAAATTTCAATGGCCACATTTTGTAATTAAATATTGAAATTGAATTAATTAATTAATTAATGGGATTATAGAGATGGAAGAATAATGTGATTATTGGATAGCAGAAAGAAGTGATTATGGAATTGGGGTTTATTGGATTGATTAGTAATTGTAACTAATGGTTTGGGTGGCTTAAAATTGAAGGGTTAATGAATATTATGATTAAATATTGGTAATTGGTTTAACAGTGACTTTTCATATTATTCCATGTGATTTAAATAAAGAAACATGATTTTTGGGATAAAATGAAATTGTCTACCATGATGAGAATGTTTGAAAAGATTCATATTGATGATCAAACTTTAAAATATGATATTTATGAGATATGTGATATATTGTGACATATATGATAATGAGTGTGGGATACAGACTGATTCCCCAAATACCCAAATGTGATAACGAGTGTGTGACAAGTAATCATTCTTCAAACAACCATATTTGAAAAAATGAGGTGTCGGATAGTGATAGATGCTCCAAATATCCACAGGGTGCTAGATATGATGTTCTAGTACCAACACATTATAATTGGAAAGGAGTGACTATTATCCATTGTATGAAAATTGGAATTAAATGATTAGTTAATGTTGTTGATATAATGAATTGTGATTCCCTATGATATATGGTTCAGACTCCATCATAGATCAAAGTAGGTATTGATTATTTGGGTGTCATCTTAAACATAGGGAATTATGTTGTTAATTAAAGTACAATGAATTTTGATTTTTTATACTTTATTTATTATAATTTGTTCATTATTAAACTACATATAGTGTTATTGACTAGATAATGTTTATACATTGTTGGTGGTGGCCTACGAATTTTTATTTACACCATAAGGCAGCCTGATCGGTACCTAAATTTACTTCATTTTTATAGGAAAGGATAAGGACAATAGAACAATGTTATATGGATGAGTTGGGATGTCACATGGATGAGGGAACCAAACATTATTTTTGGAACCACATGGGAGATGGTAATTTCTTTATTAATGTTATTTCATATTGACACATGACACATATTGAAATGACATATCTAATATTTTATTTATGGTTAGTTATCCATATTTTGGGATTATCATGTTATGTTGGTATTTATTGGTAACGACATTATTATAATTAATTATTATTACCATTTGGCTATTGTTTATTTATTTCAGTGTTTTTTCTAATCTGGTAGAGAGGTTACAATCTCCCCATTGTTTATATTAGACCCTCGATACTAGCCATAATCTTTGCAATATGGGTAGGCGTACATTAGTTCATGTAACCAACCTTCTTGGGGCACCGATGCGGGGTAACTAAGGTAAAGAAACACACTATTTAAAAAATTATAATTTCAAAATGTTCTACAAATTAATTGTAATATGTTCTTTTAAAAATCAATAAAACAAATATCATTAAGGAAAGTATTTATCTAACTAAAAAATTTAAATTATTAAATGATGAGTTATTATCAACTAAGAATTTATCAATTCAATTATATTTCATATGAACATTATATATATTTCAAAAATTAGTTAATCCTATTCATACCCTTTAATTTAATAGATAGGTTATAATGGTCATATTAAAAAAAATATTTCATGGTTCATTAAATCTTGTTGTTGCATATCTTGTATGATATCGTATATAGGGTTTATTTAAAATCAAAGTTTATTACATTCTACCCTAATTAATAAATTTCATCCTCACAATTTCAAATTGTTCTCAGTAATCTTGGTTTTGATATTTGTAAATTTATGTGTCGAAAACCCTCTACATAAAAAGGGTTAATAATGATTCCTATTGAAAAGAGGAAAGGGAAAATATTAATGTGATCTAGAATAATAAATAACTTGGTTCCCATGTTGGAGAATATTATTGATAATATAAAATATCTACATGGAAGTGAAAATTAATTCCAAAGGACTAATTGAGGGTGATAGAGAACATGGTCTAGAAAAAGTTAATAACCACATAACAATGATTCAATGTGGGGTTTAAAAGACCATATATTAAACATAATTGAATGTTATTGGAAAACAATTTATTATTAATTAAATTTTTCTAAAGTCGAGGAAGCTTTTTACCATATGGACTAAGAATATAAAGAAATATAAAAAAACTGGAATGCATATTTTAATCCTTTAATAAAATTTTACAATAATCAATTCTATTAATCCAAATAATGAGTATTAAGAATGAATTGTTTTAATCCTAAACAATAAAATCCACATCTAATATATAAAAAAGTATCTCAATATATTCCTCCCATATTTAGGAATTAACCAAAACAACAAATGGTTATCACATGGTAATTCTCAAAATTAATAAACCATAAAATGGATAAATACATCATAATTAACAAATCAATAATTACCTAAATAACCACAAAATTAAAGAATGTTTTAATATCGAAGGTTATATCATACCCTTCATCTTATATATTTAAATTTTTTGTTGAATTCTTCCCAAATTATCATTCAGGGTAATTCAATTATTAAACCTAAGAGTTACATATACCTCATCCCAAAGAAACATCTCCCAAATATCAATAATAACTATAAAAAAAATTATACTCTTTTAATATAGTTAACTTCACCAAATTATCATGAATCAAATTTGTATATTAACCTAGAAGGTAATAAATAACATTACCATAATTATCTCTGAAGATATCAACATATCAATGATTCACATTTCATCCATCATGATTATTTATATTCCACAATATATTAAATCATAATGAACATTAAATAATATACTAACTCCAAAGGTTTATTTAAATCCAAATAGATTTTTCTTCTTAATTCCCAACAAAATATTCAAATCAATTCACAATCACATCACAAAAAACATAAAAAAGGTTTTTTTGATGCTTTTGAACTGATGATTAACTATAAACTTATAATCCCATGATGGTATCAATAACTTTTATCTTGACATAAAATTAAAACATATATGATTCAAAAAATTAACACAATACTTATACCTTAAATAAGTTTACAAATTGTTTAATATATACCGTAAATTCAAAAATTCAATATCATTAAAGATGATCTAAATCAATATTTCATCAACTAACCATTTCCAAATTCTCCAATACCATTTTACAAATTTCAATCATCCCTTTATTCCAACTAAACTTGTGTTTTCAAATTCTACTGTGGACCAAACCATAAATGTTTTGTGATGATTTTATCCAAAACATTGTTGATATAAAGCTTCCATAACATAATTTTTAAATCTTAATACAAAAATACTTCAAACCATTCACTTCATAGTTCATTACTTTGTCTAGTAGTTCACCCTTGGATTAGGTAATTGGCTCAGATTATCCCCATATTCCCTACACATAATACATTGAAATATAAATGATACCATATGATGATCTTCATTTCAATCCATCGAAAATTTAATTTTTCCCCATTAATTACATGCTCTATACCCTTCATTTTCACATAAAAATCATCTTTTTGTTACTTTGATAAATTCACTTGTGTGTTTTATCCAAAATTATGTACATGAAGGAAGTTGAATCTTATTCCCTTCATAATCCCCACCACCTGAGCTCTTAGTGAAATCTTTCTTTCTCATTATTTGGCTTGTTGGGAGTTATTTATTTTGAAATATATTAATCATATATCATGATAACTGATTAGGAATAATCCCAAGGTTTCACATTATAATCCCCATTTCATTTGGTTAATCATGATGATAAACATTCCATTTTCTGTCAGCGTTAACACGAGACCTCCAAGTTCCATCCATTGACTAAAACCAAAAAGAATATCATGAGTAACAATAGTCATAATTAGGAACCATGAAAAATATTTTATATGATTTCTAAATCATGAAAACTCATTTTCCATCTATCACACCTTATATTTAACCCATGTATCCATAATCATTACCAAATTTTTGGATGTTATCATATAATTAGACCCATACCTAATGTTTTCAGTAATTTTTTCTCATACTAGTTTCCAAAGGATACCTAAACATTTCTCTGATACAAACTACATTTACATGAACAATTAATACATAGATATCACATCTTAATTGGTTAATATCCAATACATAACAAAACGATCCATTCCATAATTTTATAGGTCAAATGCCTTTGGAAGCCTAGGAACATAAACAAATTGTTAATAAAATATCTACATCATCTCCCACTATATTCTTCATAAATATAATCCTTCTTAGAAACATAATATATAAAACATTCTTCTCAACCTAGAGAAAAGGAAACAAAAGAAAGGCTTATCTTAGATGCTCAACAATGGAAAACAATGGATATTTTAATTGTCACTTGATCACAACATGAGCATAAGGATATGAGAACATGATCATAACAATATAAAATCACACCCTACGTATCATAGATCATAATATTAAGTCATGAAATAAATTTTGGCATTTCATAAGACATGACCCATAAGGGAATAAATGAACAAGATCCAAGAGGGAATGACATATGCATAAGAAATAGTTTTATGAAATACAAATAATCAAAGAAAATAATTTCCTTAGTAGTAAAGGATCATTGTGAAGACTATAATAGCGGAATGTATTTTCTTCCCAAACCATCATAGAAGTCATGGTCCAATCCCAAGCTTATCATAGTTGACAAAGTCCCCTTCTAAAATGGGTTCATGCCTCATTCCAGTCATGTTTATCTCATGGGATATCAATCATCACCCAATACATTATATGGAGATATAGGTATCAACCATTAAATAATTAAAATCATACATACGTACTCCAAAATATAAAAAAAAAGTCATCATATCATAACCCAGTAAAAGTAATTGGTTTTATAAACATTTCATCATCTAATCATATAATAACCCATGTAAAAGGAATAAGAATCACAAACATCTTTTCACGATAAACACAAACCTTAGAGATAAAGAATTAGGTTGGTATCATTGGATCATATTCCCCATAAATTTTAATTGAAATCATGGGTTATTGTAATTGATGATTATGAATACCATTAAAATACCATTAAAATTTTATTATGTAAAATAACCTTTCCATTTTAAAATTAAATATTTTAAATATAAAATTTTTAATAATATTATGAAAAACCATTTATTTTAAAATATCCTTGTAAAATTATTAAGGAAAAATTATATAATAGAGTGACCATGATGGTGTTATTTTTTTTAATCATATATGTTGAAAAACATTCCTTTCAAACATGTAAAAACCCAAAAAAAGTACCTCATTTGGGAAATGAAAATGATATTACTTTTAAAATAATTTTTTTAAAATTAAAACATTCATAATAATTAATTTAAACAATAAAATTATAATAGTAAAACCCATCATTATAAAATGGATATGGAAGAAATGGTTTTTTTTTATCGAAGAGAAAAATAAAGATGATTTTATTTAAAAGAATTATTTCAGTATATTGTGTACTTAAAGATGGGAAAATGTGTAATGGGAAAAGGGTTTAGTTGTTGAGTGAATTTGAGGGAGAGGGATCGATCCAAGCACAATGTAGGTCGAGTGGTTGAGGGGGGTTTGACCTAGAGAGACCAAATGACGGTGAGAAGTCTGAGCGGACTTCAACCACCAGTGAGGTCTCCAGAAGGTCGATCATTGTCAAAAGAGGTTCAACCATGAGTTAGGGTTTCATTTCATTGTGATATATGATCAGAATAAGTTTCAATATAATTCGACCTTACCATGGTAGGTTTTTGTGTAATTTTCAAGATATCGTATATTTATGTATATCAATTTCTCATGAATCCTTTTGGAATAGGATGACGTGTGTCTCCTTTCTTCCTCAAACATATTTGGAAATGCCCTGTTGGACATTTTTTCTTTTTTTTGGTCTCTTCAATCAGTATTCGATATTTAAGAATGGATTTAGATTAATTTCATAATTTTTATGGTTGTTGAGTCTAGTTTTTATTGTTGGTTGCAATCCATGTTTCAGTCACCCTTTGATTCCCTTTTTACACCAGTTTGGACTATTGCTTTTGAAAAATGAATATAGATATATAAAATAATACTATCTATTTTCTTATTGTTAATTTTCCCCCTCTACTCGACTTACATAAAAATTCACAACAATTAAAATATAAAAAAATTATTTTATTAATATAAATTATGTATCAACTGGATATATAAGAACTTATTTCCTTTTTGATAATCGTCTCTAAGTACTACACCCTATATAAGAAAAGTAAGTTATATAGGGGTAGTTGTTTCAAGATATATAGTAGTACAATAAGGTTTTCTAATTTTCTGTAAATCAAGTAAAGGAAATTATTTTTACAATATCATGAAAATTTTGTTTGTTTGTTTATTTAAAAATAAAAAATGTTTTAATTTTTTAATTTTTAAATTTCATATTTATATTTATGTAAGGAAACTACTTATTTATTATTCATTTATTTATTTTTATTTTTTTCATATGAAGGAAATTTGTTTCAAAAAAAATTGATGTGCACGAAATTTTTCTTTTCATTATGAAAATAATATATGCTCAAATGATTCAATTGGGTTCTCCATTTATAATATTATGTCAATTGGTTTTAGTGGTTTACTAATATTTATTTTCTATCTATCTAACTAATTTTTAATTATATCTTTTTAAATTAAGGGTAAATTTGGTTAAATATTTAAATCCATTTCTTAATTTAACATATTTATATGAAAACTTTGTTTTATTCCATCAGTATTTCCTAGTTGTATTTTAATTAGATTTTATAATTGTAAGGGGATCATTTTGAGATTATAAAATGGTTCTATGAAAACAAATCATGAGATTTGTTATCTTGAAATTATTTTTTTAAAATCTTAATTTGTATACTATGTATATACAGTGGATTTTATTCAACATTAAAAATTATTGTTTTAGTAATAATGTTGAAAATGTATGTATATATATTACCTATTTACATGTTAAAAATCATGTTCTCCTATAGTTTTCTCTTCATAAAATTATTTTCTTCATTAGGTCACTCTAAGTACAAGTGAAGTTAATGAATTTTTAATAATTTATAATTATGTTAAATATGTTTTATTTTCAAACAAACACATGAGTATGTATATATATTCATAATAGATCATTTAAAATGATACATTTTTTTAAACATGTATATATATGTATCTACATACGTATTATTTTAGGTTGAGACATAATTTTAATCTGACATCAATATATACATATATATATATAACTATATTTATATAGGTTTTAGTTTTTGTAAAACTGTTTATTTCTTATATGTATATAAATAAATGCATATATATATATATATCATTATTCATACCTATACATATGTGTGTGTAGATGGAATCATGTTTTATTCAAACATATATATATATATATGTGTGTGTGTTTAAAGATATTTATATTTTTAAGTAATACTATTATATATTTATATATGTATATGAATGTAAATTTACACATGTCATTTCATTAAAAACTAATTTTATCAGGAAACATTTATAACCATGTAATTTACATTTTCAAGAAATGGATATCAAAGATCATAATCTTTAAAGAAACTTTCTGGTACTTATGTTATAAAATACAAGTTTTTATGTTTTTAATTCCAAATAATCACACATGGATATTATTTGTATGAAGGAATCGAATGGGGAGTGATCCCAAACCCTTATGGTTCATTTTTCCATTCATGTGAAGGGTACAACTATAATTATATAGCACTCCAATTCTTTAGGTAATGTTCAAATCTCATGTGATGTCATGTATGGTGTGAGAGAGGTGTATCACAAGTGCACTATGATAATAGGGAGTGAACCTAATCCATAATTTGACTATGTCCATTAAGTTATTTTGTCTCAGGATTGAACTATAACTTCATGTTTTGATCAAAGGTGCATTTAAAAACTACTTATGAATGTTTATGAGTTATCAAGATAATTTTTTATTACTTAATAAATGAATGAATTGGATTTTTTCAAATGGTTATGTCACGACCCGTCCTCGGGGCCCATGTCGTGACTACCCCAAGCCCGCCTTCCATAGACTAGGGGCTGGCGACTAGCACCAAAGGCATAAATCCTGAAACTAGGGAAGACATTGCCTTTATAAAAGGAAACAAACACCATAGAGTAAGCAAGAAAAAGTAAACACTAAGTACAACTGGGTACAATAGTAAGTGCGCAAAAGTAAGTGGGCCAGAATACAAACCCAAACTGAAAGTAAAGTACAACTAGAAAGAAAGTACAACAACTGAAAAGAAAAACAGCAATGTCGAGCCGTCCACTGGAAACCCCACATGAAGGGTGGGTACAGATAGTCTCCTCAGCTCCCCAGGACCAACCGTCTGCTCCGTGTATGTCCCGCCCAGTGGTCCACCTCCAGTTACCGACTTGCTCCCCACGCCTCAACCACGATCAGCGATGTCCGTCATCTGCATCCAACACAATGTAGTGCGGGCATATCCCATGCAGGGGTGAGTATACGCTACTCAGTAGGGACCCCGAGACCCCTGAAGGTCTCCCAGAATCCACAAAGGATAATCCACAAAGGAAAGATACAATCACAATGTAAAAACCAACACTACTTAGGTATATTCCCATACATATACTTAAGCCATCAATTCCTGTTTGGCTCCATCATCCGAGCCCAAGTTCGATCATGTCCACACAGGATAGTATAACCCAGTCCACACAGGAAAGCACAACCCAATCCACACAGGAAAACACAACCCAGTCCATATAGGAAAGCAAGTCAATCATATAAAAGATATTGATTGAAAGTCAAGACATAGATCACACAGGTATAATTCTTCGTAAGGTGATAGAGATGATCAGATGTAGCCACCGATTCATCTAAGTTGGGACCCACGTAGCATACAAGACCAGCTAAGCTGTCGGACCCACAAAGGATACAAGACCAGCCACTCTATCAGACCCACGTAGGATACAAGTACAGAGTCAAATACTGCCAGACCCACGTAGGATACAAGAACAGTAGTCATTTACTGTTGGACCCACATAGGATACAAGAACAGTAGTCATCACCGTCGAACCCATGAAGGATTTCAGTACGGTCGTCGTCGCTGCCAAACCCACGGAGGATCCAAGTACAGTCGTCGTCCCTGCCAAACCCACGGAGGATTTTAGTGCAGTCGTCATCGCAGCCGAACCCACGGAGGATCCTAGTACAGTCATCATCACTGTCAAACCCATGAAAGATTTCAGTGCAATCGTCGTCACTACCGAACCCATGGAGGATTTCAGTGTAGTCATCATCGCAGCCAGCTCTAGGGTTCCCGCACACAGCATGATCGTTTTCGGGAGGGTCCTTTCCACGAGCCAAGGGGTCGATACATCAACTAACAAGTAGTCTGGAGTTGATGTATCCCAAAGTTCTACCATGTCGATAGGAACTCAACGTGATAGATGGCGCGTCAATCGGACGCCTGGTCTGAGAGTTATTGGATTTTTCGTTCTAGGGGCCCGGTTGGTTTTTAAGTCACAACCAACCCGACCGTACTCCAACTACATCCAACCCTCGAGCGGAGTAAGCCAAAAGGTTTTTCTCACTAAGAGGAAACCAACAAAGTCGGTGGCACGTCAATCGGATGTCCGGAGCTCAAGTTATAAGCGTTTCCGCTCCGAGGGCCCGGTTGGTTTCATGTTCGAACCAACCCGATCATACACAAAGTTCTTCAAAACCCTGAGTGTAATATACCAAAACTACCGACTCAATCCAAGGATCCCAAAGCAACTGACGGTGCATCGATTGTAGGTCTGAAGCCCATGATATGGGCAAATGAAAGAAAACAGTCCGAAATGGGGGGTCTGGGCCCGGTCCGGCCCGACCCAACCCCCCTAGCTCAGCCCAAACTGGGTCGACCCAACCCGGATCCGGGTCTGTCCTGGTTGGGCATGGCCCAGACCAACTGGGGGGGTATTCTGGCTCGGCCAGCGGGCTGAGCAGGGGAGACGTGTTTCCCCACTTTTCGCCCCACAAACGCGGCAGGTGTCGTGTCCTCCTCCTCCGGATCCCACGCGGCCGAGGGATTAGGCCGCCAGCCGCTGCGGATTCAGCCACAACGGTTCCTCTTGGTGTCACATCGGGGCTCCGCCGCCTCCTGGAAGCTGGCCGGTGCCGGCCCCTGGCGGCCTCTTTCGCGGACCGCCGGACGCGCTCTGGTGGTCTGATTTTTCCGTCGTCTACACCTACGGCTCTCCCGGGACCCGTACATTACTGCAAAGGCCTCCAATTGCCATTCCGGTCCTGTTTAATCATCACCAAATGCTCCGCGCATGAAGAACAGAAAAAACGGTGTGTTCGGACTTGTTCGTTAGTCCGCACCCACCGCGTTAGTGGTTTGAAACAACACCCATCAATTCCCGGAAAATGATAATTCCCAACCCATAAATAATAATCCGCAGATCAACTTGATAATTAGTTGGTCCACATTCATGTTTTAGAGGAAAACAAACATGGGAGCATTGTCATTCTCAAAACAACCCTACCTCGATGAAGTCGTCAAATGAGGTTCATCGTGTGAAAAAGACTTTGCGGAAGACGGCGTCGCAGAACGAGGCTCCGTAAGCTTTGTCGTTGTTCACCCGATGTAGGATGCGACGCTTCTTCATTCTCCGAATAAGGGGTATCTCACCGACTACATAGAGGAGAGGAGACGGTACAACGATCTCCCCTTGCGGTGACAGATTTCTTCATTGTAGACTCGGCGTTCTTCGCGAAGAAGATGAAGTTCTTCAAGGCTCGTGTATTTTCTCCCCAATCCTTCTCGCATAACAATTCCACCATAATAAAATAATGCTTCCCTTATTTTATTACTCAATCCAACCTTTTCAAAATTCAAAATGAATTCACCAAATTAATTAACGTGTGTTGTCCAATTAATGAGGCATTTTATTGGCATGCATTTTAATGTGGAGGAGATACAAGTTAATGGGGGTGCGCGTGTGTTACACAATTAAATGCACGAGGGAGGTTTTAAGGGATTAGAAGGGGTGGGGCTCGTGTGGGACCCACCTTACTATTATCCTACCAAGTGGAGTTAGGATGTAGTGGTTCCCACCCCAACTTCCTTGCATAGGTTATAACTGCTTAGAATAGAAATAAAAATTGTAGCACAAATTTTTATTTCACTCTTCAGTTAACCATTTATATAACAACCACACTCGATCAAATGCAACTCCAGATAAGGTCTTCCTAAGGAATTACCAGCACTGCGGTTTCATCGGTGCCCTCAGATTTTGGTTTCAAGCACCGGTTCAAAAGTTAGAAAAACCCGCTCGTTCGTTCACTGAATGTACCCGAGATAAACTTTAGAAATTGATTCCGGGAACACCGGGCCTCAGAATCAAGTGTTGTTAGAAACTATGTACTCGTAAAATACCAAATAAAATTAAGAAAAAAAATTTCCCCTTGAAATTTACGGGTCTTTACATTACTCCCACCTCAGGGCTTTACGTGCCCATAAAGATACATCACAAACTAGGGGAACAAATGAGGGCACTGAAAACGCATCTAAGACTCCCACTCCCAAGTGATCTCCTGGAGGTTCCCGTGATGCCATCGGATGCGCACTAGTGGAATCGACCACCCACGTAGGACCCGCTCCTGTCGATCCTTGATCTCCACTGGGACCTCCACAAAAGTCTTCCCATCGTCAATGTCCAGCTCCCCATGGTTGATGATATGCGTCGGGTCGTGCATGTGTCTCCTTAGTTGAGATACGTGGAAGATGTCGTGCACCCGGTGCAACTGAGGTGGTAGAGTCAGGCGATAAGCCACCTCACCTATCCTACTAAGAACCTGGAAAGGTCCGATGAAGCGCGGAGATAACTTGCCGCCATGGCCAAATCTCAATAATCCACGTCAAGGTGAGACCCGCAAGAAGACATGGTCTCCATCCTCGAACTCTAGTGGTCTCCACCTCCTGTCAGCATAAGACTTCTGTCGGCTCTGAGTTGTCCTCATCCGCTCCTAGATGACCTGGACCTTCCCCACCGTGGCCTGGACCATCTCTGGTCCCACAAGTGCTGACTCCTTAGGGTCTGTCAAGCATAGAGGTGATCTGCAAGGTCAGTCGTACAATGCCTCATATGGTTCCATCCCGATGGTGGAGTGGTAGTTGTTGTTGTACGCAAAATCCACCAAGGGTAGGTGATCCTCCCAGCTGCGACCAAAGTCAAGGACACATGGATAAATAATTTCCTCTGGAGTCTAAATGGTCTTCTCTATCTGACCATCCGTCTGAGGGTGAAAGGCGGTGCTCAGATGTAGCTGCGTCCCGAATGCCTCCTACAACCACTTCCAAAGCTGGGAAGTAAAGAGAGAATCTCGATCGCAGACGATAGATGATGGCATACCATGAAGCCGTACAATCTCCGGAATGTAGAGGCATCCCAAGCTCTCCACTGAACCCTACTCTCTGATGGGTAAGAAGTCAACCGACGTGGTGAGTCGGTCGACAATCACCCAAATGGAGTCCAGACCTCTGGAAGTACGTGGAATTCCAGTCACGAAATCCATAGATATCACATCCCACTTCCACTTCGGGACCTCCAAGGGCTATACCAAGCCTGCTTGTACCTGGTGGTCCGCCTTCACCTGCTGGCAGGTGAGGCATCGAGAAACGAACTCTGCTATAGCCTTCTTCGTACCCAGCCACCAGTGTCGTCGTCTGAGACCCTGGTACATCTTCGCCACTCATGGATGTACCGCTAAAGGGGAAGTGTGAAACTCCCTCAACACCTCCTCCTGTTAATCAACTAGTACCATGGTACGTCCTCTGAAGTGGATGATGTGCACTCCTCCCACAGAGAATCCATCAGGTGCTTGTCCTGAGGATATCTGTACACGCCGCATCTCACAGTCAACGTCCTCATGTTATGCCTCTCTGGCCCGTTGTAGTAGTGGAGGAGTGACTATGAGTGACTGAAGAAAGGCTACTCTATCTCTATCTATGAAGTATATCTGCAAAGCGGCCTGCTGCTCTGTCGCCTCCCCATGTAGTTGAATGCCCGTCATCCTGCTGAGAGCATCGGCTACTACGTTCCCCTTTCCATGAGTATAGACTATCTCAATGTCATAGTCCTGGAGGAACTCGAGCCATCGCCGCTGTCTCAGGTTCAGGTCTTTCTGCGATACGATTTACCTGAGACTCAAGGGGTCAGAATAAACTGTAAAGCGCTCGCCCATCAGATAGTGTCGCCACATCTTCAGAGCGAAGACCAATGTTGCTAACTCTAGGTCATGGGTAGCGTAATTTTGCTCGTGCTTCCTCAACTGTTGTGATCCAGAGGCGATCAATGCCCACTCCTGCATCAGTACACACCTGAGTCAGATCCCTGATGCATCGCAGTAGACTACATACCCTACTCCCTCCTCTGGTAGCCTCAATATGGTTGCGCTGGTCAATCTCTATATAAGCTCCTAGAATCTCTTCTGACATCTATCTAACCACACGAAGGGTTTTCCTTTCTTCGTCAAACCTGAAAGCTGTTCCGAAACTTTGGAGAATTCTGGCACAAACCTCCAGTAGTATCCATCCAAACCAAAGAAACTCTGCACCTCCGTCACGCTCCTAGGTGGCTCCCAAGCTAGCACTGCCTCGATCTTCTCATGATCCACCACAACTCCCACCTCAGAGATGACGTGTCCCAATAAGTGGACCTCACGTATCCAAAATTGACACTTCAAGAGAATACAATAAAGCTAGTTCTCTCGTATTGTGTCCAGTACAACCCCCAAGTGCTAGGCGTGCTCCTCCTCAGTGGTCGAGTATATCAAAATGTCATTAATGAAGACCATGACAAATCAATCGAGGTAAGGCTGAAAGATCCTATTAATGAGGCTCATGAACACTTCTGGCCATTGGTTATGCTAAAATACATAACCAAGAATTCATAGTGGCCATAACGACATCTGAATGCCGCCTTCTGCACGTCCTCGTCTCAAACTCTGAGCTGATGATAGCCTGACATGAGGTCTATCTTCGAGAACCACCATGATCCCTTGAGCTGATCGAAGAGGTCGTCAATCCTCGGTAGCAGATACTTGTTCCTCACGGTCACCTGGTTCAGGCGATGATAATTGACATGCAGTTGCAAGCTCTTGTCCGCATTCTTGGCGAACAAAATCGAGGAATCCCAGGGAGAAACACTGGGTCCGATGAATCCCTTGCCCTGTAAGTCCTCTAGCTGTACCTGTAGCTCTCAAAGCTCAGTGGGAGCCATCCGATATACTGGAGTGGATATTGGGGATGTCCCAGGGTACAGGTCAATATAAAACTCTATCTCTCTGCGAGGAGGTAGTCGTGGAACGTCATCAAGAAAAACGTCCGCATACTAATCCACCACTACAGGAAAACTCGGACTCCACACGTCAACCGCTCCTAGGATGAGGCTAGCCAAATTTTGAGTGATCGGTTGTCCTCTCCTCTATGCGAGTCCATCCTATTCTGCTAAGGCTCCCTTCTCTCCGGTGAAGGTGAACCTGCTCCCATCGATGCAGACACACCGTACCTTGCACCTAATACATTCGATCTGATCATGGACTGTAGATAACTAATCTATGCCCAAGATGACGTCGTAAGTCCTCGACGCCTCTACAAGAAGAAACCAACTAAAGATCTCACCTCCTAGATTTATCTCACACTGCCGACACTAGTACTTAATCGTCGATTCTGCTCCCGTAGGAGTCTCTAGTCGTAAGGATCGAGCCAACAGCTCCGTCGGAATCTCTGAGCTCCGAACAAGGGTAGCGGCAATGAAAGAATTACTCACTCATATTTCTGTAAGAACTGCAGAAAGGGTGGATTAGACACAGATAGTACCTCAAATCATCTCTGGTACACCATGGTTGTAGGCCTCTTCCACCGGAATCTGAGCATGCCTCTGCCCGCCAGCTCCCTATGGTCGGGGTGGACCTCCTAGTGGTGGTGGTGGTAAAACCTCAAAGCGTTTCCCACCACCTGCTGCTCGACCGGCCCCTCTACCTCTTCTGTCTGCTCTCTGTGGACTGCCACAGTAGACCCTCTGTCTCTGTCTGGGTGGCCCCTCAACCGCCTACTGCTCCTCCGCACGGCGGTTCGGGCAGTCACGCGCCATGTGGCCCTGCCCGCCGCATGCGTAGCACTGTCCGCTCCTCGTAAGACTGACTCTGCGCCGTGTACCCTACACCTCTGAGCCAGTGTCCTGAGGTCGTCTTCCTACTGGTCTGGTCCGCCTGGACCCCTGTGACGTCCGTCGACTACCAGATGTAGAAGACTCTGCAACGTGCCACCCTGCAGTAGGTCTCGCAACTAGGGTAGGCTCAACAAGAAAGATCTCTATGAGAAGGGCTCGCTCCAGTACTCCTGTCTACGTCGGCATGTTGAGGGGGATCATTGATGCTCTGATCTCATGCATCAGTCCTGGCTCGAAGGTCCGGGCTCAGAAGAATGGGTCTCGTACCATGTCCATTAAATAGCGCGAGATATCGGTAAATATCGTCGTGTACTGGGCTACCCTCATGATGCCCTGTCGTAGCTGTAGTAGCTCCTGAATGCACACCGCACGTAGGGTGGCTAGGAAGAACTTTGAGCGGAAGAGGCTCTCAAGTCCGTCCAGAGGAGAGATGCCTCGTCGTGCACCTAGAGCATCAGGATCCACCATCTGCCTGCTACCGTGTGCAAGAGGATCGTTGCAAGGATCACCATGAGGTCAGCTGGTGTCCCCACTAACCTGAAAACTCGAACCACAGCCTCCAACCAATCCTCGGCTGCCTGAGGGTCCGTCTCCCCATGGAACCTGGGCGGTCTCTGACACTGGAACTCATACAGTGCACTAAGGCAATGTGCACTCTCAGCGGCTGGGGCTGGTGGCATTGGTGGCTCAGTGGGTAGAGGTACCGTTGATGCCTCCTCTGAAAAATGGCCCTACACCGAGGCCTCGTCGCTCGGTGGGCTGTCGTCTTGCACAAAGCTCGGACCCCTGGCTGGATGCCATCGTGGGGCCATCCTGAAAAGAAACAGGTGTGCCACGGTCGATACAGTATACCTGGTGAGCTGACACAATGTAATCACAAAGAAAACTTTTGAAACACACATGCAATCAATGTTTTCGTGCGTTGAGTCTGAAATCAGAAGTCAGGGTCCTGGTGTATGGATACGTCAGCCACCACACCAACACTGGACTCCCTGGACTGATAACCACACTGAATACCCTTAACACTATTTCTTCACACAGAAAAAGATCAGAGTCCTGAGTTCTGCGGTAGAACCGAACTCCTCTGATACCAATTTGTCACGAACCGTCCTCGGGGCCTCTTCCATGACTACCCCAATCCCGCTTCCCATAGACCAAGGGCTGGAGACTAGCACCAAAGGTGTAAATCCCGAAATGAGGGAACGAATTACCTTTATAAAAGGAAACAAACACCACAGAGCAAGAAAGCAAGAGTAAACACTAAGTAGAACTGGGTACAATAGTAAGTGCGGAAAAGTAAGTGGGCCAGAATACAAACCCAAACTGAAAGTAAAGTACAACTGGAAAGAAAGCACAAAAATTGAAAAGCAAAGCAGCAACATCGAGCCATCCACTGGAAACCCCACCTGAAGGGTGGGTACAGATAGTCTTCTCAGCTCCTCGGGTCCAACCGTCCACTTTGTGTACGTCTCGCCCAGTGGTCCACCTCCAGGTACCAACTTGCTCCACAAGCCTCAACCACGATCAGTGTTGTCCATCATCTGCATCCAACACAATGTAGTGTGGGAATAGCCCGTGTAGGGGTTAGTATACGCTACTCAGTAGAGACTCGAGACCCCCGAAGGTCTCCCTAAATCCACAAAGGATAATCCACAAAGGAAAGATACAATCACGAAGTAACAACCAACACTACTTAGGTATATGACCATAAATATAACTAAACCATCAATTCATGTTCATCTCCATCATCCGAGCCCCAGTTCGATCACGTCCACACAGGATAGTACAACCCAATCCACACAGGAAAGCACAACCCAATCCACACAGGAAAACACAACCCAATCCACATAGGAAAGCAAGTCAATCATATCAAAGATATTTATTTAAATTCATGACTCATCTCACATAGGTATACTTCTTTGTAAGGTGGTAGAGATGATCAGAGGTAGCCAATGATCCATCTAAGCAGGGACCCACATAGGATACAAGACCAGCTAAGCTGTCGGACCCACAAAGGATACAAGACCAGCCACTCTGTCGGACCCATGTAGGATATAAGTACAGAGTCAAATACTGCCGGACCCATGTCAGATACAAGAACAGTAGTCACGTACTGTCGGACCCACATAGGATAAAATAATAGTAGTCATCGCCGTCGAACCCACGGAGGATTTCAGTATGGTCGTCGTCGCTGCCAAACCCACGGAGGATCCTAGTACAGTCATTGTTACTGCCAAACCCACAGATGATTTCAGTGCAGTCGTCGTCGCAGCCGAACCCACAGAGGATCCTAGTACAGTCATCGTCACTGCCGAACCCATGGATGATTTTAGTGCAGTCGTCGTCACTGCCGAACCCACGGAGGATTTCAGTGCAGTCGTCGTCGCAGCCGGCTCTAGGGTTCCCGCACGCAGCATGCTCGTTTCCGGGAGGGTCTAATCCACGATCCAAGGTTTCGATACATCAACTGACACGTAGTCCGGGGTTGATGTATCCCAAAGTTCTGCCTCGTCGATAGGAACTCAACGTGACAAATGGCGCGTCAATCGGACGCCCGGTCTGAGAGTTATTGGCTTTTTCGTTCCAGGGGCCCGGTTGGTTTTTAAGTCAAAACCAACCTTTCCATATGCCAACTACATCCAAACCTCGAGAAGAGTAATCCAAAAGGTATGTCTCACTAAGAGGAAACCAACAAAGTCGATGACACGTCAATCGGACGTCCAGAGCTCAAGTTATAAGCGTTTTCGCTCCGAAGGCCCGGTTGGTTTCGTGTTCGAACCAACCCAGCCATACTCAAAGTTCTCCGAAACCCTGAGTGTAATATATGGAAACGACTGTCTCGATCCAAGGATCCCAACACAACTGACAGTGCATCGATTGGAGGTATAAAGCCCACGATATTGGTAAATGACTAAAAACAGTCCGAATTGGGGGTTCTGGGCCCGGCCCGGCCCAACCCCCCCCCCCCCCCCACCCAGGTCCGGGTCTAGCCCGGCCCAGTCCGCGCGACACACCCTGGCCCGTCCGAGAGGGGGCGCTAGCTCTGCCAGCGGACCGGGCAGGGGGGACGTGTTTCCCCCCTTTGTGCCCCACAGACACAGCAGGCGTCGCGTCCTCCTCCACCAGATCCCGCGCGGCCGTGGGATCTGGCCACCTGCCGCCGCAGCTTTAGCCGCGGTGGTTCCTCCTGGCGGCGTGCCGTCAGCCTCTTCCGCGGAGCACCGAACACGCTCCGGTGGTCCGATTTTCCCGCCTACGGCTCTCCCAGGACTCGTACATTACTGCGAAGGCCTCCAATCGCCATTCCGGCCCCGTTTCGTCATCGCCAAATGCTCCACGCATGAAGAACAGGAAAACGGTGGGTTCGTACTTGTTCGTTGGTCCGCACCCACCGCGTTAGTGGTTTGAAACAACTCCCAACCATTCCCGACAAATGATAATCCCCAACCCGCAAAAAATAATCTGTGGAGCAACTTGATAATTAGTTGGTCCGCATTCATGTTTTATAGGAAAACAAACATGGGAGAATTATCATTCTCAAAACAACCCCTACCTCGATGAAGTCATCGAACGATGTTCGTCACGGGAAAAAGACATCACGGAAGATGGCGTTGCGGAACGAGGCTCCGTAAGTGTCGTCGGTGTTCACCCGATGTAGGATGCGACACATCGTAGTTCTCCGAAGAAGGAGTCTCTCACCAGCTGTGGAGAGGAGAGGAGACGGTACGGCGATCTCCCCTTGCGGTGACGGAGTTCTTCATCGTAGACTTGGCGTTCTTCGCGAATAAGATGAAGTTCTTCAAGGCTCATGTATTTTCTCCCCAATCCTTCTCGCACAAAAATTCCACCAAAATAAAATAAGGCTTCACTTATTTTTTTACTCATGCCAACCTTTTCAAAATTCAAAATGAATTCACCGAATTAATTAACGTGCGTTTTCCAATTAATGAGGCGTTTTATTGGCATGTGTTTTAATGTAGAGGAGATACAAATTAATGGGGTTGCGAGCGTGTCACACAATTAAATGCACGACCGATGTTTTAAGGGATTAGAAGGGGTGAGTCTCGTGTGGGCCCCACCTCACTATTATCCGACCAAGTGGAGTTAGGATGTAGTGGGTCACAGATCAACTTCCATGCATAGGTTATAACTGCTTAGAATAGAAATAAAAATTGTAGCACAAATTTTTATTTCACTCTTCAGTTAACCATTTATATAACAACCTCACCTGAGCAAACGCAACTCCAGAAAAGGACTTCCTAAGGAATTACCGGCACTGCGATTTCATCGGTGCCCTCAGATTTTGGTTCCGAGCACCGGTTCAAATGTTAGGAAAACCCACTCATTCGTTCACTGAACGTACCCGAGCTAAACTTCATAAATTGATTCTAGGCACACCGGGCCTCAGAATCAGGTGCCGTCAAAAACTGTGTACTCGTAAAATACCAAATAAAATTAAGAAAAAAAAAATTCCCATGAAATTTACGGGTCTTTACAGGTTACATATGATAAATCCTATTTATAAGGAAAATTATTATTTGAAAAAGTAGTCATGGTTTTAGAAATTCAAAATTCTCAATTTTTATCTCATGTTTTACATTTTCTGTTGAATTAAAAAAATGAATGGTTTCCACATGTTTTCAAACCCCTTACTGAGTTATTTTTCACTCATCATTTTTTTTAAACGACTTTTCATTGAGAATAATGATTCATATAATAGATTGAGTGGTCTATTCACCCTTATAGTGTTTAACCCTTATAAATGTCAAAATTGTTTTCTTTTCCTTTAATATTTTGACATTTGTAATTAGAATTATTCAATGTCTCTGAACGTGCTAAAACAATAAACCTTCAAGATAATGGGTTATTAAATAATAAATGAATTATAATAAATAAATAAATGGAATATGTTTTAATTCTTCATAGAGTAAACTTAGGATTTGGAGAAAGGGGAAGTTAGTGCCCATGTTTGTTGGAACATTTGTGTTTGAGGAGAGAATTGATCTTGTGGCGTACTGATTTTTTATTCTATAGAGGTATAGTGTAATGCATGATTTTTTTCATGTGTCACAATATTGTAACTGTCAACCTAATCCTTCTAATGTGATCGATGATGATTATGTTGACCATGATACTGATGCATAATTTGAAAATCATTTTACATGGGTTATTGATAGTAGTGAGAAAGTATTGCAAGGAAGGATCATGCTAATAATTTATGTATTGTGGCAACATCGATGTGTTCAAGTCGAAATGTGGAAGAGATAAGTATATATATGGGCTCATTGGCCCGATATTTTACCTCATAATAGTATATATTATTTGGAGTAATTGTTGAGGACATGAAATTACAAGGTGGGGAGATTGTAAGATATCTATCTTTTTTAAGAAGTATCATGCTCGTTTTCAGGTTCTATTTTAACATTATTTTGGTATATCATTGGTGGAATTTTATTCAGGATGTTTTAAGTGGATTTTCTGTTATTTTGTAAGAAAAAGGGGTACTTCATGGTTTACTCATGGTTTTTCAAATGGTAAAACTACCCCAAGAAAACCATGTAATCCCAAAGAGAGGAAAATTTCATAGTTGGAACATGGTTTTTCAAAACGTGTTTCCACTTAGTAGAAATCAGGAACCCCTAGGAGGAGGAACATTGTTAGAGATCATAGTTTAGAAAAACATTTATCCCTACCAAGGAAACCATCCATGTGGATTTTAATTACACTAAAAGATCTAAAAAAAATACCCCCCCTATGTACCTCAAATCAACTTGGTAAGACCCAAAACCAATTCCTCTGAATTTTAAAACTTCTGATGGGGTTCTAAGACTCCTCAAACCTAATTCTTAACAAATAAAATATCCTATAAAAGGATCATCTCTCCTATGGTATGCGATTTCTTCCCCATTTGGATACCTTTGACTTTTGTCTCTTTTTCTCGATCAAAATGAATGATTTATACTCCACTTGAAATGGTTTAGATTTATATTTTCTTGTATCTTAATATATTTGATTCTGATCATAGGTTTTGGTCTTATATCTTCCATTTCATTGTGATATTTAATTTTCCTCTTCAAATTGTGGATTTCTAGTTTAGCGTGTGTGCATAAAAAAATCATGACCTATGTGGTTTAAATATAAATTCCCACAGTCTTGAATTATAATTGTGTGTATGTAATTTTGGAATATCAATGGAAAAATTTGGTAATTGAATCTTGAAATTTATTAAATTAATTAATTATTGGGTTTATGGTGTTGGTAGAATAAAGTGATTATTGAATTGCTGAAAGTAGTGATTATGGAATTGGGGTTTACTGGATTGATTGGTAATTGTAACTAATCGTTTTGGTGGCTTAAAAATAAAGGATTAAAGGGTATTACGATTAAATTTTGATAAATGGTTTAATAGTGAATTTTTGTATTATTCAATGTTATTTAAATAAAGAACCATGATTTTTGGGATAAAATTAAATTGAGTACCATGATGAAAATATTTTATAAGATTCTTATTGATGGTCAACCTTGAAAATATGATATTTATGAGAAATGTGATATATTTTGATATATATGATAATGAGTGTGAGATACAGACTGATGCTCCAAATACCCATATGTGATAACGAGTGTGTGACAAGGACCGATTCGTCAAACACACCTATGTCATAACAATGAGGTATGGGATAGTGAAAGAGGATCAAAATATCCACAGGGTGCTAGATATGATGTTCTAGTCCCAACACATTATAATTGGAATGGATTGACTATTAACCATGGTATGAAAATTTTAATTTAATTATTAGTTAATGCTGATGATATAATGAATTGTGATTCCCTATGATATATTGTTCAGACCCCATCACAGACCAAATTAGGTATTGATTATTAGGGTGTCATCTTAAAAACGGATAATTATGTGGTTAATTAAAGAAAAATTAATTTTGAAATTTTTTACTTGATTTATTGTACATTATTAATTATAAAACTACATACAGTGTTATAGACTGGATAATGTTTATAGACTTTTGGTGGTGTCCTACTAATTTTTATTTACACCCTACTTATTAAGGCTGATTGGTACCTAAATTTACTACATTTTTATAAGAATTTATACAGAAAAGATCACAATGTTATATGGATGATTTGGAATGGCACATGGATGATGGAACCAAACATGATTTGAGGACCCACTTGGGAGCTATTAATGTCTTTATTCTTACGCTTTCATATTGACACATGAAACATATTTAAATGATATATCTAATATTTTAGTTATGGTTAGTTATCCGTATTTTGGGATTATCTTTATATGTTGTTATTTATTGGAAATGACATTATTATAATTAATTTTTATTATCATTTGGATATTGTTTATTTATTTATTTATTTTCTAATCTGAAAGAGAGGGTAATGTCTCCCCATGGTTTATATTAGACCATTGATACTAGTCAGAAGCCTTTGGAATATGGGGAGTCTTGCATGTGGTCATGTAAGTAACCATCTTGGAACACCGGTGTGGGGTAAATGAGGTAGGGAAATACACAATTTAATAAAAAAATAATTTCAAAATGTTATATAATTTAATTGTAATATGTTCTTTCAAAAATCAATAAAACATATTTTTTTGATGAAAATATTTCATTAAAGAATAAAATCACTTTATAAAAAATTGAGTGATTATTTACTAATAATTTATAAATACATATATATTACGTGTGAAAATTATATATATTTCATAAATTAGTTAATCATATTCATACCCCCTAGTTTAATAGATAGATTATAATTGTCATATTAAAACAAAAATATTTCATTATTCATTAAGGCTTGTTGTTGCATATCTTGTACGCTATGGAACATAGTGTTTATTTCAAATCATAGTGTATAACATAATACCCTATTTAATAAATTTCATGCTCACAATTTTAAATTGATATTGGTAATCAAGGATTTGATATTTGGAAATTACATTGTTAAAAATCGTATTCATAAAAATGGTTAATAAAGATTACTCACGAAGAGAGGAAATGGAAAATTTACATGTGATCTAGAATAATAAATTACATGGTTCCAATGTAGGAGAACATTAGTGATAATATAAAATATGGACATGGAAGGGAAAATTAATTCCCAATTACTAATTGAGGGTGATAGTGAACATAGTCTAGAAAAAGTTAATAACCACAAAACTATGAATAAATGTGGGGTTTAAATGGCCATAAATTCAACATAATTGGTGGTTATTGGAAAAAACTTTAGTCTACAGACACTTTTTTCTAAAGTTGAGGCATTATTTTACAATATGGACTAAGAACATAAGGAAATATAAAAAATTGGATTGTTGATTTTCAACCGTTAATAAAATTTCACCAAAATCAGTTCTATTAATCAACAAAATGAGTATTCAAGATGAATTATTTTAATAATAAAGTAAGAAAATTCACATATAATATGTAACACCCCAAGCTTCCATGGTACGTTTCCCTTTGAATAATGCAATGGCTTGCATTGTACGCAACTTCGAGATTCTAACACACCACAACCAATCAAACTAGCCGTTATGAATAGTAATACCTACTTTTTGAAATTTCATAAATTTTATCTTTCAAAATGGACTTCATTTTTGGATTCGGAATATCTAATTTATCCTAGGGTGAAATTTTGGTACTTTTTGGATAACTTTTATATTTTGATGAATAGTGAAAATTACTAAATTTTAATAAAAAACAACTTTTTAATCGAACTAATAAACAGTGATAAATTATGATTTTGAGTGGTTTTAAAGTATATTTAGAATTTATTTTTACCATTTAATACAAATTTGGTCATTGGGCGTAATTTCACATTTAAACCGGACATAAACAATTGTCAATCTTTTGATAGTTATTATATCTTAAAAACACACTTTTTGTTTTGACAGCGGGAATTAATTTTAAATTAATTTCTGCCAATTCTGTGTTTTGAATTTGGAAAAATGGATTCCATATTTGGAATCAGGATTTTCAAATTGTTTAAATTGGTTACTTTTATTTTTAGATATTTTGAATAATTACTTCGGTAAAAATTTTATATACCATGGTTAAAGGGTAAATCCGATAAATAAGGGTTAAAAAATAACATTATAATAATACTAAATTACCCTAAAACGTGTCCTAACCTTATTGGTGGATACATATCCGACCATGGACATATTTTTGTCGATTTTGGGACCCCATGGAGCCACTTGTAGATGATAGGGACACTTTATTTTAATTAAGTTAAAATAAATACAAAAATTCCATAAGCATATATCTTTTAGAAAAACAATTTTTACAAAGGGTTATATATGTTGTAGTTTCTACTATAAATATTAATTATAAATCTAAAAATATTTCCTACATAATGGTATTTTATTTATAATTTTTATACATTTAATAATTTAATTTATTTATGACACAATGGTGATGCAGTAATTACCTAATTAATGAAAAATTAGAATAATTGATATTATAAATACCCAAATAAATGTAATTAGAGACTTTTTATAAAGACCAATAATTTTCTAGGTTAATATTACATGTTAGTATTTATTTAATTAACTTTATTAGAAGTAATAATTCTGTTATAATTTTTTAAAAAATCAATTATTGAATAGTGACAAAATTGACATAAAAGAGTTTTTAAAAAAAATATTATATTATTAATTGATACTAAATTCCTAAAAATCTAATGTTCGGCCCATAGACTTATATCATGATATTTTTATCATTAATGGACCACTTGGGGGTCTCTTGGATGTATATAGTAAGTTTATTAACCATATAATATAAAAATACAAAGAGACATTGTAAAAGTGATACTAATTAACTAAGAGTTAATACTTAAAGATAAGGTTAATATAATAACCCAAACCTGTCTAAATCCTATTGGTTGAGTGGTTTTCGACCTATCCCCACCTTAACCTTTAAATAATCTACTTTTGATCCATTAGAAACCGAATATGAATTTATTATAAAATAATATTTCTATCTTTTCCAAAGGTTCCCCTCACCCCTCTTATAAAAGGGCACTCCCCCTTCTCCTTAATTCACACCTTCAAAGCCTTTTGGTTCGGCCAACCCTGCCCAAATACTCTCTCAACTTCCCTCACTTCATCCTAGAGGCATTAGTTTGATCAGAAAGCCAACCTAAGGAGCCCTTTTTATCAAATCAAAAGGAAGAACCCGAAGAAGATGTAATGTTTTTACCACCCCTTTTCATGTTCCTTTCTTCTTCAACTTCTTCTTATTTTTTTCCATTTCTAAAATAATAACTTCAGTATCTTCTTTATACTTTGATGTTATTATAAATATATAACAACAAAATTAATTATTCTATCCATCCCTTGAATGGCATGTCACCATACGTGCGTACGTACGGCCTACCGTCTCCACGTCGTGGTGTAATTGTTATTCAATATATTATTATTTAGATGGGTATAATAATGATTTATAATTCATTTAAATAATAAATATAACATGATAATTATTCTTTCTATATTATATACCATCCAATTATATATTATTTTAATATAAAAAAATGATATTTTCGCTCGTGCGTACGTACGGACTACCGTCTCCACGAACGCGATGAGATTCATTCCCCATCATATCCATTCAAGAATAAATTTCATTTGATGAATAAAAATAATTTTTCGATACATGATATAATTCTGAATATGAATAATATACATCCCATCCATAACAAATACATCTCACATAACAAATAGTATAAAGGAAAACGAATCCGTTGACACCCGAAATGACAATAATACTAAGATATTATTAAGAAATCAATGTTAAAAGATCATATATGATATCATATTAATGTAAATGATTCTTTTGTAATTTAATAACAATTATTTCACCATTATACAAGATGTTAACCTACCATCGGCCAAGGAAAAAGTACAAAGTAAGGGGTTTCTTATCTCACTCTTAATTTCCTGAGAATTACATTGTTCACCACTTATTTATTGCATGTGGTGTATGTGTACTGCCCATGATTGTATTCACTGTGTAATATAATTTAATTTATGGGTATTTAAATCATCATTACATGATCCTTCTTTAATGGGTGTATGTTTCTTAAGTTACCTAATCAATAAGGGAATTTGAAATTTCAATTTGCACTCATTCGGCTTTAGGCATACTTCATTGATTATTTTACTCCAAGATTATGTGTAGAATCACTATTCATTTGATTATGTCATAATTTACACTCCCCATTATTTGGATATACTTTTTATACACATAATCACTCCATTGATAAATTCTCAAGTCATCGATTTGAACTTGATAAGAGCAATTTTAACTCAATCTCCATTTGTTGAGTTAAATATCCAATTCATTGGTGCTGTTTTTACAAGAATATGTGTGAATGTCATCTGATTGATTTACACTAAATATCCAATCATATTGAATGTATTTATATTTTTCACACATAATTATGTCATTGATTTATCCTTAACCTAAGGATATGGTCTTTATAAGAGAATTCATCTCAATTT
This sequence comes from Viscum album, assembly GCA_963277665.1. Taxonomy (NCBI): domain Eukaryota; kingdom Viridiplantae; phylum Streptophyta; class Magnoliopsida; order Santalales; family Viscaceae; genus Viscum; species Viscum album. The sequence goes on from OY728162.1 coordinate 829,456,790, forward strand.
ACATTTCATTGATAATTCTTTGTTGTTATACACCAAATCACTTTTATATGGTGTATATAATGTACTTTGAAATAGTATATCATGAATCCATTTATTCTCATGATATTATAAAGTTTTGATTACCTCAATTATTTATATTCAAGTGTCATTATTTTGGTTAGGAACTCTAAAAAAAATATCATTTTAAATGTTTTAATGATTTATTATTCTAAATCTTTCTCATTAATGTCCATGTTTTAAAAATGTTTTTAAGGATATATATATGGACATTAATGTTTTAAAATTAAAATTCCTTTTAAAAGTTTCAAAGTGGTATGGGACACTTTGATTCAAAAAATCTATTTTAAATGGCTTCTTGACAAATAGTGTGACATTAAAATGTTTTCAAGAAAATGGGGGTTATTTCTCTCAATAGTTTGATGATGATTTTAATCTAGGTCAATATCCTTCATTATTCTCGATTGAGGTTAATATGATACAATACAATCTTTCATATTGTATCGAATGAGTTATGTTTGACTGTGGATGTGCTATTTTTATACCATTCATGGTTTGTTGTTAATTTATTGACATTTCGTATGCTAGTTTTAATACAAATGTTTTTGTTCTGTTTAAACATGTTCATATAAGGAATTCATTGGACTTAGTAAGTGACTGGTGGAGCCCGCTATAACTCCTTGATGCATCGGTAGGTCTCATGAGACAAACTAGTGTCTTGGCACGAGGCCTTGACAAAATCTTATTTGTAGTCTCAGCACGAGGCCTTGGCTACGTGGTTATGATAGTCTAGCATTATGCATTCCATCATTATGAAAGTGGTTATTGATATTGTATGTGATTATTCGACTAGTAGAATATCCATGTGAATAAGTAAGTGACATTGTTTCATTTTATCTTTTTCATTTTATGCTGAAGTTCAAGTTTAAAAGGCTTTTTTTAGTTATACATTGCTTTAAGTGTTTATGTTTATCTATGAAAGCTTCTTCTATATTGTTATCCTTACTGAGAATCTGAGCTCACCCCTTTCAATGTTTTATTTTTCCCAGGATTGTGAAGAAGTAAATTATGAATGGTCGGCAGGGATAGTATGAGTGTGGACTATGGAGACTTTGTTATTGTAGTTTTCATTTTATGTTGTAATGTAATCTTTATTAATGTATCTAGTTATTCCAAGTCCACTAAACTAATCGGTCTTTCGAGACTTGATATTTCTTGTGATAATTCCAATGTTATGTAATAATTCACCGACTCTGGGTAATTGGGGTCGGGGTGTTACAGTTGGTATCAGATGGAGGTTTAGTACAAACCTTGGGAGCTAGATTTAGATAAACTCTGATTAGATCACATAGCCCTGAGATAGACTTTGAGGATTAGTATAGAAGAACTTCCTAGAATTTTGGTATTGTAGAGATTTTGTGCGTTTTCTGAGCAATAAATCCCTGTCTGGATACGAGCAGGTAGAGGCGGCTCTGGCACAGATGTACCTAGGGGTAAAACCCAAAAACACCGCTTTGAGCTAGACTCGAATGGGAACTGGTGCACGACAACAGGCCTTGCTGCACTCTTGGTTACGATACTCCCAGGGGATACGCTTAGGATAATTTACATTTTCTTTACAAACCGATTTGAAGTATTATATATAATATGAGAGTAAATGACCTTGGTTAATCTTAATGTGTTTCAAATTGAGAATATGGTGACATGATATTCTTTAAATAATTTTATGACTACTGTTACTCACACAATGCTTTCTGGTTTTAGTCAATGGATGGATTCCAAGGAAGTCCTAGTAACTTTGAGAATGATGTACAATGTGGGAACGATGGTGGAAATGAGCAAACAAATGGAGTGTTGATAGGTGTGAAAGATATCGTGTTCATGCCAAATCAGTTTTACAAAAATATGATCAACAACATATATATTAACCAACTCTCGGACTCAACAAGGAAGAGAAAGGTGATGAATGATAAGATCTCTAGCAATGGAGACCATGGAGAAAAGAATCATCAATTTCCATCATGTAAGAAATGTAGAAGGAGACACCCGGGAAAGTGTCTCAATGGGAAAAAGAAATGCTTTACGTGCGGGAAGGAAGGACATAAAGTGAAGAATTGCTGAAGAAAAATGAAGAGTACTATGGAAGAAAATAAAAATAGTCCCAAGAATCCATTTACAGTTATTTTCCGTAAATGTAGAGGAGATGGCCATTACCCGAGTGAATGCCCTATTCTATAGGATATTTTCTTGGTCAAAGAAGAAGCTATGTAGAAATAAATGGTTATAGAAATGTTTAAAAAGTATTAGTGCTCCTTTTTGATGGGTTTACTTTGAAATAATTTTCTCATGTATATGTAACCCTAACATTTTCCATGTGAGAATGATATTTGAGGAAGAATTATCTTTTCTCTTGTGGATATAGTTATAAATAACCATTTTGTTTTATATGATCATTGGGTTTGAGGAAATTAAAAGTTATTATAATTTGGAATGAAAATGCAAGGTATGAGATAACATTTGTGGTTAAATTATGTTATGGTTATTTTGAGTAATTTATCTCATTTTGGTAATGTTATAAAATATAATTTTTGAAAAAGTACAACATGCAGATCGTGTGACAACTCGTCGCATCGGACAAAGCTGCGGGAATCGAACCCACAACCAAAGTGCGATTGGGATTTATCACCCACCACTGGACTACGTGAAGTCCCTGGTTAGTGTGACTATTATTTTAGTTAAATGATTTTATTGATCAATAATAAGTTTATTTGGGATCTTATGTCTTATCAAATGAATACCCTTAGTATAGGAAAATGATTTAATGATTAAGTGATAAATGTTATTTTCGAAGATGTTCACTTTGTTGGTAACACTATATGCCCAAGGAAAATAGAATACTATGGGATTTCATTTGAGGATTAATGGTGGATTTTTATTTATGATTTTATTGTGGATTTATATTGACTTGGGTTATTTATGGAAATGATTAACCTATAATAAAGAATATGTGATTAGGTTAATTACTTTCAAGTATGTGGCTTTAAGAGTAACTGATGTCATTTGGAGATACAATTTAACGTGGAAGACTACATTCTTATAAGTTTTGGGTTTCAATATTATTTTGGATTATATTGAAAGATTTTGAGGACAACTGATTATTGAATGGTATTTATTTAACTTTGGGGTATTGTTGGTTAAATTTTAGAAATTAAGATTAGTTTTTTTTGTCTCTAATGGAATATCCATTTGGGGGATCATCAGATCTTATACTAACCGTTTTGGTTTTGATTAATCTCTAAAGACAAGGTAAATATATAGTTTATCCTACATGGATCATGTTATTCTATATAAGTTTATTCTAGCTCTTCCAGTGTGACAAAGTCTTCTTGAATACTCATTGTTCAAAAAAATGAGTTAGTGGTAGAAATTAATTAAAGGATGAAACTCTACATAAAAAGTAAGTATATATATTTATGTTCTTATTCAATATCATAAATGAATTCCTCATCCTTATGTAATGTAACTTAAAACAAAAAAAATGTTTTCCATTTACTTTTCCTACTGGGAGACTAATGACTGTTTGTCCCAACACAAGTTTGTGGTTTTCATGTTGTTAAATTTATCCTGATCACGTTTTCTATCCCTCCGCATCAGAACTTGACACTTAGTTTATCATCCATATCCATGTTTTCCTACATGTAATCCTAGTATGGGTTATCTTGGGTGACCTTTATACCTCTCTTTCTTTCTTTTAAAGTGATAGTTTTATTGACTCTTTTTTCGATGTGGGACTTTCCATTATATTCTCAAGCCCAATTTTAAAAAATTGCAAGAACGCAAGTTATTGAAGTAGGGGAAAATTTAACACCCCAAGCTTCCATGGTACGTTTCCCATTGAATAATGCAATGGATTGCATTGTACGCAACTTCGAGATTCTAACACACCACAACCAATCAAACTAGCCATTATGAATAGTAATACCTAATTTTTGAAATTTCATAAATTTTATCTTTCAAAAAGGACTTCATTTTTGGATTCTTAATATCTAATTTAGCCTAGGGTGAAATTTTGGTACTTTTCGGATAACTTTTATATTTTGATGAATAGTGGAAATTACTAAATTTTAATTAAAAACAACTTTTTTAATCGAAATAATAAGCAGTGATAAGTTATTATTTTGAGTGGTTTTAAAGTATATTTAGAATTTATTTTTACCATTTAATACAATGTTGGTCATTGGACGTAATTTCACATTTAAACCGTATATAAACAATTGGCAATCTTTTGATAGTTATTATATCTTAAAAACACGCTTTTTGTTTTGACAGCGGGAATTAATTTTAAATTAATTTCTTCCAATTCTGTGTTTTGAATTTGGAAAAATGGATTCCATATTTGGAATCAGGATTTCTAAATTGTGTAAATAGGTAAATTTTATTTTTAGACATTTTGAATAATTACTTCGGTAAATATTTTATTTACCATGGTTAAAGGGTAAATCTGGTAAATAAGGGTTAAAAAATAATATTATAATAATACAAAATTACCCTAAAACGTGTCCTAACATTATTGGTGGATACCTGTCCAACCATGGGCATCTTTGGCTCGATTTTGGGACCCCATGTAGCCACATGTAGGTGATAGGAACACTTTATTTTAATTAAGTTAAAATAAATACAAAAATTCCATAAGCATATATCTTTTAGAAAAACAATTTTTACATAAGGTTATATATGTTGGATTTTCTACTATAAATATTAATTATAAAGATAAATATATTTCATACATAGTGGTATTTTATTTATAATTTTTAGACATTAAATATTTTAATTTATTTATGACACAATGGGGATGGAGTAATTACATAATTAATGAACAATTAGAATAATTGATATATTAAATACCCAAATAAATTTAATTTCAGACTTTTTATAAATACCAATAATTTTATAGTTTAATATGACATGTTAGGATTTGTTTAATTGACTTCGTTCGAAGTAATCATACTGTTATTATTTTTAAAAAAAATCAATTATTGAATAGTGACAAAATTGACATAAAAGAGTTTCTAAAAAAATATTATATTATTAATTGATATTAAATTCTTAAAAATCTATGGTTTGGAAAATGGACTTATATCATTATAGGTGTATCATTAATGAACCATGTGGGGGTCTTTTGGATGTATATAGTATGTTTATTAACCATATAATATGAAAATACAAAGAGACATTGTAAAAGTGAAACTAATTAACTAAGAGTTAATATTTAAAGATAAGGATAATATAGTAACCCAAACCGGTCTAAATCCTATTGGTTGAGTGTTTTTAGACCTATACCCATCTTAGACTTTAAATAATCCACTTTGGTTCCATTAGAAACCGAATATAAATTTATTATAAAATAATATTTCTAGCTTTTCCAAAGGTGCCCCTCACCTCTCTTATATAAGGGAACTCCCCCTTCTCATTAATTCACACCTTAAAAGCCTTTTTGTTCGGCCAAACCCTGCCACAATACTCTCTCAACTTCCCTAACTTCATCCTAGAGGAATTATTTTGATCAGAAAGCCATCTTAAGGATCCCTTTTGATCAAATCAAAAGGAAAAACCCGAAGAAGATGTAATGTTTTCACCACCCTTTTTCAAGTTCCTTTCTTCTTCAACTTCTTCTTATTTGTTATTCCCTTTCTAAAATAATAATTCCAGTATATTCTATATACTGTGATGTTATTATAAATATATAACAACAAAATTCATTATTCTATCCATCCCTTGAATGACATGTCACCATACGTGTGTACGTACGGCCTACCGTCTCCACGTTGTGGTGTAATTGTTATTAAATATATTATTATTTAGATGGGTATAATAATGATGTATAATTCATGTAAATAATAAATATAACATGATAATGATTCTGTATATATGATATACCATCCGATTATATATTATTTTAATATCAAAAGAATGATATTGTCGCTCGTGCGTACGTACAGACTACCGCCTCCACGAACGCGATGAGATTCATTCCCCGTCGTATCCATTCAAGAATAAATTTCATATGATGAATACAAATAATTTATAGAGACATGATATCATTCTGGATATGAAAAATATACATCGCATCCATAACAAATACAGCTCACATAACAAATATTATAAAGGAAAATGAATCCGTTAACACCCGAAACAACGATAATACTAAGATATTATTAACAAATCAATGTTAAAAGATCATATATGATATCATATTAATGTAAATGATTATTGTGTAATTAAATAAAAATTATTTCACCATTATACAGGAGGTTAACCTACCATCGACTAAGGAAAAAGTACAAAGTAAGGGGTTTTTTATCTCACTCTTAATTTCGTGAGAATTCCATTGTTCACCACTAATTTATTGCATGTGGTGTATGTGTACTGCCAATTATTGTATTCATTGTGTAATATACTTTAATTTATGGGTATTTAAATCATCATTGTATGATCCTTCTTTAATGGGTGTATGTTTCGTAAGTTACCTAATCGATAAGGGAATTTGAAATTTCAATTTGCACTCATTCGGCTTTAGGCATACTTCATTGATTATTTTACTCCAAGATTATGTGTTGAATCACTATTCATTTGATTATGTCATAATTTCCACTCCCCTTTCTGTGGATATACATTTTATACACATAATCACTCCATTTATAAATTCCCAAGTCATCTATTTGAACTTGATAAGAGTAATTTTAACTCAATCTCCATTTATTGAGATAAATATCCAATTCATTGGTGTTGTTTTTACAATAATATTTGTGAATGTAATATGATTTATTTACACTAAATATCCAATCATATTGAGTGTGTTTATATTTGTCACACATAAATATGTCGTTGATTTATCCTTAACCTAAGGATATGGTCTTTATATGAGAATTCATCTAAATTTACATTCCATTGAGACTTCTTTGTTGTTATACACCAAATCACTTTAATATGGTGTATATAATGTACTTTGAAATAGTATATCATGAATCCCTTTATTCTCATGATATTATAAAGTTTTGATTACCTCAATTATTTATATTCAAGTGTCTTTATTTTGGTTAGGAACTCTAACTAAAATATCATTTTAAATGTTTTAAAGATTTATTATTCTAAATCTTTCTCATTAATGTCCATGTTTTAAAAATGTTTTTAAGGATTTATATATATGGACATTAATGTTTTAAAATTAAAATTCCTTTTAAAATTTTCAAAGTTTTATGGGACAATTTGATTCAAAAAAAACTATTTTAAAAGGCTTCTTGACAAATAGTTTGACTTTTAAATTTTTTCAAGAAAATGGGGGATATTTCTCTCAATAGTTTGATGATGATTTTAATCTATGTCAATATCCTTAATTATTATCGATTAAGGTTAATCTGATACAATACAATATTCCATATTGTATCTATTGAGTTATGATTGACTGTGGATGTGCTATTCTTATACCATTCAGGGTTTGTGGTTAAAGTATTGACATTTCGTATGCTAGTTTTAATACTAATGTTTATGTTATGTTTAAACATGTTCATATGAGGAATGAATTGGACATAGTAAGTGACGGGTGGATCCAACTATAGATCCTTGATCCATCGGTAGGTCTCATGAGACAAACTACTGTCTTGGCACGAGGCCTTGACAAAATCTTATTTGTAGTCTCGGCACGAGGCCTTGGCTACGTGGTTATGATAGTCTGGCATTATGAATTCCATCGTTATTAAAGTGGTTATTTATATTTCATGTGATTATTCGACTAGTATAATATCCATTTGAATAAGTAAATTGCATTATTTCAATTTATCTTTTCCATTTTATGCTGAAGTTCAAGTTTAAAAGGCTTTTGTTTTAGTTATACATTACCTTAAGTGTTTATTCTTATCTATGAAAGCTTCTGCTATATTTTTATCCTTACTGAGCATCTAAGGTCACCCCATTCAATGTTTTATTTTTCCCAGGATTGTGAAGAAGTAAATTATGAATGATCTACAGGGATAGTATGAGTTTGGACAATAGAGACTATGTTGTTGTAGTTTTTATTTTATGATGTAATGTAAACTTTATTAATGTATCTAGTTATTCCAAGGATACTAAACTAATCTGTCCTTCGAGACTTGATATTTCTTGTGATCATGCCAATGTTATGTAATAATGCACCGACTCTGGGTAACTTGGGTCGGGGCGTTACATAATAGATAAAAAATTATATCAAGATATTCCTCCCATATTTAGGAATTAACCAAAACAAAACTTGGTTAGAAAAAGATAATTCTCAAAATTAATAAACCATAAAATGAAGAAATAAAACATATTTCTCAAATACATAATTACCTAAACAACCAAATCCTTAAATATTGTTTTAATCTCAAAGGCTATATCATACGTTTCATCTTACATATTTAAAATTATAGTTGAATTCTTCCAAAATTATCTTTCATGGAAAATAAATTATTAAACCTAAGGGTTAAATATACCTCATTCCAATGAAACATCTCCCAAATATCAATAATCACAATGATAAATAAATATATACTCTTTTAATATAGTGAACTTCACCAAAATATCATGACTCATATTTATATATTAACCTAAAAAGTTAATACATAACATTACCATAACTATCTATGAAGATATAAACAGATCTATGAATCACATTTCATCCATCAGGTTTATTTATATTCCACAACATATTAAATCATAATTAACATTAAATAATATACAAACCCAAAAGGTTTATTTAAACCTAAATGGATTTTTCTTTCTAACTCCCAAAAAAAGGATTCAAATGAAAACATAATCACATCATATAAAATAGAAAAAAATGTGTTGTTGATGCCTTTGAAATTGTGATTAACTATAAACTTATACTCTCATGATGGTATCAATAACTTTTATGTTAACATCAAATGAAAACATATATGATTCCAAAAATTAACATAGTCCTTATTCCTTAAATATGTTCACAAATTGTTTAATATATTCCATGAATCCAGAAATTAAATATCATCAATGATGACCTGAATCAATATTTCATCAACTAACCATTTTCAAATTCACCAATACTATTTTAACAATGTTAATCATCTCTTTATTTCAACTAAACATATGTTTTAAAATTCTACTATGGAACAATCCTTAGATGTTCCATGATCCTTATATCCAAAACATCATTGATATAAAACTTTTGAAACATAATTAGTACATCGTAATTCATAAATAATTTAAACATTTCACTTCATAGTTCTTTCCTTTGACTAGAAGTTCAACCTTGGATTAGGTAATTGGCTCAGATATTCCCCATATTCCCTATACATAATACATTGAACTATAAATGTTACCGTTGGATGATCTTCATTTTACTCCATCAAACATTTAATTTTTTCTCATTAATTATGTAACATCCAAGGTAAATAATGAATAATACATTTTAATATTTATTAATATTTGTGAATTAAATATTAATTTTACTTTAATGGGGTTTCTGTGTTTGATGGTGTACCCGATACGCAACAACAGATTTCTTTGAAATCTTACGTTGCACACAAATAATATAATAATATTATTCTAAATAGTAGTTAACACGTAGCCATTGTATTGGTAGTAATGAATAGAAATAACTAAAATATGATTATATATGTTTGAAAGATTTTTTTACATTTATCTAATAAATTTTATAGGCCTAAAATAAGAATGAATCCAATTTCAAGCATAAAAATTCTATTAATCTTTAAAAGGTCGATTAACCGCCTTTTAATTGAGAACCCTTTTTAAACCCACTTTTGGTCTATTTTATATGTTATATATGAAAAAATAAAATCCATATTTAGAATCGGGACATCAAAATTTACGTTGTGTAAATTTCTGTTATTTTTCCGATAAAGTTCATTTTTTTAATGAATAGTGAAAAATGATGTATTTAATTCAAAACCTCCTTTTAATATAATTTATTTATATGATTAGATTATATATTTAATTGGGTTTAAAGTTTAATTAGAATATATTTTTACCATTTAATCCAATGGTAGTTATTGTAATTAATTTCACTTTAAAATTGGACATAAACAAGTGTCAATCTTTTGATAGATGTTATTTCTTAAAATCACAATATTTGTTTTGACAACGGGAATTAATTATAAAATTAATTAATAAAACATATATGTTTTGAATTTTGTTAAATAGATATCATTTTTGAATTCATAATATCAAATATATCTTAGGGTGAATTTTTGGTATTTTTCCGAAAAACATCAATTTTTGGTGAATAGTGAAACCACTAAGTGATAGTTAAAGAACTGATTTTTCATTTAAATGAAACTTTACCACTTCTATGAATTGAATTTCAAAAATAATACATACAATTTTTCCATTAGTAAGTAAAATGTGGTTCAATGGGATGAAAATAGTTTTTTGGTGAATAGTAACTTTTGAGTTTTGTTAAACGCGATTAAAGGTAATTAGTGTAATTTAAGGTAAAAATGATATTATAATAATATAAAAATATCTTGACACATGCCCTGACCTTATTGGATGAGTCATGGCCGACCAATAAATACCATGGGACAATTTTTGGGACCCCATGGATCCACTTGGGTAAGATAATGACATTAATACCTTTTATTTAAATTAAAAATAAAAATGTCACAAACATGTATTGTTTTACTAAAACAATTTTTACATGGGGTTATACAAGTTATATTTTTTACTATAAATATTAATTATAAATATAAAAATATTTCATACATCATGGTAATTTTTTTATAATTCTTAGACATCAAATAAATAAAATTATTTATGACATAATGGTGATGGAGTGTATATGTCATTAATGGATGATTTAAAAAATAAAAAGATAAAGTTTAAATTATATCCAAAACTTGTCCAATTTTTATAGGATGATTTTATTTCGAACATGGGAATCCTTCTATTCGACATTAATGATTTTTGGAAATTTAGAAACCGAGAATCATTATATAATAAAATAATATTTTCAAGATTTCCAAAATAACCCCTTCTCTCCCTTATAAAAAGACCCCACTTCCTACCCATTTCTCACACTTCAAAAGACCTTTGGATCGTCCAACCTCTACTCAAGTAAGCTCCAAATATCCATATCTTCATCCTATAAGCCTTTCCTTAGGCAGAAAGAACTTCAAGAAACCTTTTTGGTTCAAACCAAGGGTAGTGACCCGATTTAAAGGTAATGTCTTCTCTTATGTTCGTTTTTTTATTTTGTTTCTCCAACCCCCTAAACTCTTTTTAATCCTTTATTTTGCAACAAAACCAGTATCATAAATATACTAGTATGTTTTATGAGAATTATTATAGCTACAATTACACACACCTTGGTCTAATGGATAAAGAACATATTATTTCTATGGGTGGCGAATTACTCCCTCACGAAACAATGATTGTTCAATATTAATTTAACACCTTTCATGGTGGACATTAAGACGTCATTGTATTTATATATGATATATATTATTTTTTTCCTTATGCTTCTGTATTTTTCATTTATGACATACCTTTATGGTTTCCATTATGGGTAAACGCGATAATCTCATTAGATGAAGTGCAGACTACTGCCCCCTCAAAGTGATATGACTCGTTCATGCCTTACGTGGAACGTATAAAGGATGGAGTTAATAATATTATATATTATATTATAATGTAATTATAATATAACTATGTATCATTATGTCTTTATTCCATTAAAATAGGAAATAGAAATGGAATTATCATTCATACGTACGTACGACTTACCGTCTCCATGAACTGTGCATTTCATTTCTTCCCTCTAAATGTTATATAATATTATAAATACATGTATATACTGGATATATATTAAATATATGATATATAAATATTTAATATCATTCTAATGATAATGGATATTTTACCACATGAACAACTTGTAATTATAAGGTGTTCGTTTTCGACTCCAGTACCAAATATCGACAAAACGACCCTTATTAACTTAAATGACTATGTAATGTTTATAGGATGGTAATATGTGATATAAGAGGAAAAATAAACTTGAAAAAGGTTCTTAAGAAATTAAAAATTAACTTTATTTTATTATTCAAGAGATTAAAGAATGATCGAGAACAAGTCGGACTCGAGGTAAGGGATCATACCTCTCTCTTTCTTTTCAAATACTCTCATTTATGTCATTTATTTTATGCTCCATGTTCGTATGTTGGGGGATGTTATTTTCTATTCCTATTACTGCAATTTTCATGATCATATGATGATATATCCCCTCTTACTCTCATCATTTATTTTTATGAATTTTTAAGTGGCGTCGTTAGGCTGCCGATATTTTGTAAGGGATTCTTCCACCCTTCTCATTTTTCAAGTTCTATTTTCATGTCATTTCTTTTATGTTTCTTTTATTATGTTGGGGTATGATCTTATATATCTATAATAATTTCCTTTTTATTTTAATATTATGAGATACCCTATTTGATCTCGTCAATCCATTTTTTTGATGTTTTAAGTGGCGTTGTTAGGCTGTCGGGTTTTCTTAAGGGATTTTTTTATCTAACTTTGTGTTCCCATGAGATTCATGCTACATTTTCCACTATTTCCATTTTTGTGGTGTATGTACTTCCCATTATGGTATTATTTGTGTGATATACTTTAATTTATTGGTATTTACATCTTCAGTGTATGACCCTTCTTTCATGGAGTGTACGTTTCAAAAGTTACCCAATTCGGTAAGGGAACCTTTCACCCTCCTCTTTTTAAAAGACTTTATTTTGTTATGTCTTTTAATTTACATCTTATTATCTTGGGATATGTTATTATATATATTTATTGATGAAAATTTTATGTCCAAGTGATGAGATAACATTTTCTCTCTCATGAAATCATTTTATGATTTTTTAAGTGACGATGTTAGGCTGTCGAATTTCTGTAAGGGAACTTCTTAACCCAATTTCAATTATTTGGTTTAAACCTACACTTCTTGATTATTTCATGATATGAATATGTGTGGATGACATTTGACAGTTTTACACTTAATATACACTTATATTGGGTGTATTTATATTTGTCACACATAATTATGTAATTGATTTATCCTTAATCTAAGGATACCATCTTTGTACGGGACTTCATCTCAATCTCCTTTCATTGAGGCATATTTTGATTTCTACAAGACTTTATTTTATAGAGTGTATAAAACCCTTTTGAATTTTCATTTCATTCAAGGGAATCTTTTCTCTATGAAACATTTTACTAGACGACAAAAAGGTATGTTTCTTTTTTAACGTAAGCGGTGGCAATGACCTTTTCCTCCGCCATGAGTATTATTTGATATATGGATTCCTTAACAAGAAATAATGTTTTCAAAAGAAAAATAAATAACACATACACTTTTTACATATTTTGGTATTAAAAATGGTTTTTAGAATTAATTTATTATTTCAATATCATAAAATGTTATAATGTTATTGCAATGTGGAAATTTTATGTTTTCTTTATGCATGTTTTATATGATATGATTATGGTATGGTTCTTGGGAATTGTTTAATAATTCATGTGGTTTCGTGATAAACTACCGGTTGGTGAGCCCGAGACAGCTCTCCAATGCATTGGGTAATGCTAAGAAGTTAAACACGAAGGTTTCTCTGAAGAGATTTAGGGAATATATTGTGATGGGTATTCCAAACATAACCATGATGGTTAATCCCTACGTAAGAATGTTATGAATGCATCAAGTTACCTTTAAGTCTTATTATTTGTATGATTTATTCATAAATATTATGAATTCATGAGGTATGTTAAAGTTCTTATGTTTTATGAGTAAAGTATTATTTCATCGATTATTATGTATACATGGACTAATGTTTCTTTTCGTATTTTTATATCCCTTACTGAGCATTTTATGCTCATCCCAAGTTTTTTAAATGTTTCTAACAGTTCAAGGGAAAGGTACATGATTTGAAGATAGTGTCGAGCAAGTGTCAAGAAATATTCCATGTTTTATTTTAAACATGTTTCCTTTGATGGAAAAAATGAATATTGTCTTTGATGTAACGACCTTGTTTAAATATGGAATGTAATGCATGATTTGTGACTTATTTCTCTAAAAATATAAACCTGAAAGGATCCTCAATGTGAATTCTTCAAATAACTCAATATTAAGTAATTTTTAAGTCTGGGGCCTTATAGTTGGTATCAAATGTCGGTTTAGAAAACTTTAGGGATTAAGAGTTTTCGTTAAACACATGATTAGTCCCTATGTTTATTATTTTAGTTAAATCCGTGTTTTATAACTTTTTCAGATCAAGGAAAGTTTGTTACAAATGGAATGAGGAGGATCTAAAATGACATTATTTTCTCTTCTTGATGACTTTCTTGCAATAATTATTGCAAATTCATGTTCGGATGATTGTGAAACCTATTCTAGCATACACCTCACTAGTAAGCAGTTGTTTGAGATATCAAACACTTCCACTATACCTCAATATCATCGTGGATCATGGGTTGTATTTAGACAAATCCTATTTTCCCAATATTCTCATATTTTCAAGAAAGGTAAATATTATCAAGGAATTTTCAAATATTTTACCTTATCACAAGATTTTGAAGCAAATTTTTATTTTAAAAAAGGTGCTAAAGAAGGAGACCCTTTCACAACTTATTTATATTTGCTTTTACGATATAGTCTCTCAACACATACCTTTGGTATTTTAAAAGGACCGTTAATTGAATGTTTCAACTCAATTTTGGTCGAACTATTTTATAAAAATCATGTTTTATCCAATGTTTTGAAATTATATGTCATACATGATTATTTTCAAAAACTATTTTTCTGTGAACACCCATATGACCCATGTTGTACAAGGTGTATTTGGATGGAGGAAGCAAATAATTTTGAAGGATCTCTAAATCATTTTTGTTATGCATGGACCTTCAACATACGTGAACAAGATGACGATGAAACCAAATGGACCCCATGATCAAGGTATGATGTTCTCCATTTTGGGGACTGTTTTATTTTATCTTATGATGGTGAAATAAGACTTCAATAATTAAGATGTTGAGATCATAATGAATTTGGATGAAAATGAGAGGTATGAGGAAACCATTTAGGTTAAAACATGTTAGGTTTATTTTTGAGATTTATAAAAAGGACAACCCGTAAGATGGGTGACAACCCGTTGTGTCCGCTAAGGCCACATGAATTGAACCCACAACTGAAGGGTGACAAGGGCACATGGCCTACCACTAGCCTACGTGAAGACCCTGGTTAGTATGACATATTATTTTTAGTTAAATGATTTTATGGATCAAGAATAAGTTGATTTTAGGAACTTATGTTTTATTAAAAGGATATCCTTAGTGTATGAAAATGATTTGGTGACTAAGTAATAAAGGTTATTTTGGAAGATGTTCTATTTTCCGTGGAAACAATATATGCCTATAAAAAATAGGATACTTTGGGATTTCAATTGAGGAGAAATGGTGGAATTTTATTTTGGAAGAATATATGTTTTTATTATGGACTTATAATATTTGGGGTTATCTATGAAAATGATTAACCTATCATGGAGGATATGGGATTAGGTTAAATACTTTCCAATATGAGACTTTAAGAGTAACTGATGTTATTTGGAGATAAATGTTAAGATTTATCTTGGAATGCTATGTGATTAAATCCTTCAATGATTTGGGTTTCAATCTTAGTTTGGATTACTTTGAATAATTTTATGGACAACTGTTTATTAAATGGTCTTTGATGAACTTTGGGTACTGTTTGACAAATTTTGGAGATTAGGAGTAGCTTTTATTTTTATAAAGGATTATCCTTTGGGGATTATCTGATCTTGTACTAACCATTTTGGTTTTGGTTAAGGTCTAAAGACATGGGAAATATATAGTTCTCTTTTTTGGACTAGGTTATTCTCTAGAAGTTGATTATAGTGCTCTTAATGTGAACAAGTCATCCAAAATACTCATCTTATGGAGAAAATATGAGTTTGTGTTAGAAATCTAGAAAGAGATGAAAGTATACATGACTAGTAAATATGTTTTCTTATGTTTTAGGTAAGCTCATTAATAAATTCCTCAATGAAATGAAACTTAAAACAAAAACTTTGTTTGTTAACTTTTCCTGCTGGGGGATCAAATATTGTTTAACCCATAACAACTTTGTGATTTTCTGGTGGTTAACATTCTCCTAAACATGTTTTCTATCACTCTCCATCAGAACTTGACACTTTGTTTTTTTCTTCCATATCCATATTTTCCCTACATGGAATCCTAATATGGGTTATTGTGGGTAACCTTTGTATTTATTTTTCTTTATTTTAATGTGATAGTTTTATTGACTAGTATTCCAATGTGGGACTTTAAATGATGTTTCTGAGCCCAATTTTTAAATTGCGAGGATGCAATTCCCAAAAGGGGGGATGGATGTAGAATCCCAGGTAAATAAAGAATAATACATTTTCATATTTATTAATATTTGTGAATTAAATATTAATTTTAATTTAATGGGGTTTCTATGTTCTATGGCATACCCGATACGCAACAATGGATTTCTTTGAAATCTTACATTGCATACAAATAATATAATAATATTATTTTAAATGGTAGTTAACATGTAGTCGTTGTATTGGAAGGAATGAATAGAAATAACTAAAATATGATTATATATGTTTGTCAAAAGTTTTTACATTTATCTAATAAATGTTAGAGGCTCAAAATACGAATGAATCCAATTTTAAACATAAATATTCTAATAATCTTTAAAAGGTCGATTAACTGCCTTTTAATGGAGAACCCTTTTTAAATAAAATTTTTTGTCAATTTTAAATGTTATATTTGAAAAAAATACATCTTTAGAATCAGGACATAAAAATTTACGTTGTGTAAATTTTTGTTATTTTTCCGATAAAGTTCATTTTTTAATGAACAGTGAAAAATGCTGTATTTAATTCAAAACCTCCTTTTAATATAATTTATTTATATGGTTAGATTATATTTATAATTTGTTTTAAAGTTTAATTAGAATATATTTTTACAATTTAATCCAATGGTGGTCATTTTAATTAATTTCACTTTGAAATTGGACATAAACAAGTGTCAATCTTTTGATAAATATTATTTCTTAAATACACGCTATTTGTTTTGACAACAAGAATTACTTATAAAATTAATTAATGCAACTTATATTTTTTGAATTTTGTTAAATATACATCATCTTTTAATTCATAATATCAAAAGAATCTTAGGGTGATTTTTTGGTATTTTTTCGAAAAACATCAATTTTTGGTGAATAGTGAAACCACTAAGTGATAGTTAAAGAACTGATTTTTCGTTTAAATGAAACTTTACCGCTTCTATGAATTGAATTTCAAAAATCTGAAAAAACAAATTTGTCATTAGTATGTAAAATTTGGTTCAATGGGATGAAAATATTTTTTGTTGAATAGTAACTTTTGAGTTTTGTTAGCCGTGATTAAAGGAAATTAGGGTAATTTAAGGTAAAAATGATATTATAAAAATATAAAAATATCATGAAACATGTCCTAACAATATTGTATGAGTCATGTCCGACCAATACAAACCATGGGTCAATTTTTTGGACCCCATGGAGCCACTTGGGAAAGATAACGACATTAATACCGTTTATTTAAAGTAAAAAAATGTCACAAACATGTATTGTTTTACTAAAACAATATTTACATGGGGTTATACGAGTTATATTTTTGACTATAAATATTAATTAGAAAGATAAAAATATTTCCTACATCATGGAAATTATTTTATAAATTTTAGACATCATATAAATAAAATTATTTATGACACAATGGTGATGCAGTATTTATGTCATTAATGAATGATTCAAATAAATAAGAAGATAAAGATTAAAATAATAACCAAAACTTGTCCAATTATTATTAGATGATTTTATTTAGAACATGGGAGACCTTATATTCTACATTAATTATTTTTAGACCTTTAGAAACCAAAAATAATTATATAATAAAATAATACTTTCAAGATATCCAAAAGAGCCCCTCCTCTCCCTTATAAAAAGACCCCACATTCTACCCATTTCACTCACTTCACAAGCCCTTTGGATCATCCCACCACTACTCAAGTAAGCTCCAAATATCCCTCTATTCATTCTATATGCCTTAACTTAGGTAGAAAGCACTTCAAGAAACCCTTTTGATTCAAACCAAGGGGAGTTACCCAATTTAAAGGTAATGTCTTCTCTTATGTTCTTTTGTTTTATTCTGTTTCTCCAACCCACTAAACTCTTTCTATTACATTAGTTTGTAAAAACAACAGAATCATAAATATACTATGATTTATTATTGAGAAGTATTCGATCAACACATACACAAACCTTAGTCTAATGGTTAAAGAACATACTATTTCTGTGGGTGGCGAATTACTGCCTCACAAAACGATGATTATTTAATCTTCATTTAACACATTTCATGGTGGCCATTAAGACGTAAATATATTTATATATGATATATATTATTCTTATGTTTTCCTTATTATTTTTTATTATTCATTTATGACATACCTTTATGGTTTCCATTATGGGTCAACGCGATAATCTCATTAGAGGGAGTGCGGACTACCGCCCCCTCAAAGTGATATAACTCGTTCATGCCTTACGTGGAATGTATAAAGGATGGAGTTAATAATATTATATATGATATTATACTGGAATTATAATATAACTATGTATAATTATGTCTTTATTCCATTAAAATAGGAAATATAAATTGAAGTAGCGTTCATACGTACGTACGGCTTACCGTCTCCATGAACGGTGCATTTCATTTCTTACCTGTAAATGTTATGTAATATTATAAATACATGTATATACTGGATATATATGACATATATGATATATAAATAATTAATATAATTATTATTATAATTGATATTTTACCACATGACCAGCTTGTAATTATTAGGTGTTCATTTTCGACTCAAGTACCAAGTATCGACAAAACGACCCTTATTAACATAAATGACTATGTAATGTTGATAACTTGGTAATAAGTTATATAAGAGGAATAATAAACATGAAAAAGGTTCTTAAGCAAGTATAAATTAACTTTAGTTTATTATTCGGGTCATTAAAGAATGATCGAGAACAAGTCAGACTCGAGGTAAGGGATCCTACCTCTCTCTTTCTTTTCAAATACTCTATTTTATGTCATTTATTTTATGCTCCATTTTCTTATGTTGGGGGATATTCTTTTATATTCCTATTACTTCCCTTTTAATGAACATATTATGATAGATCCCCTATTACTCTCGTAATTTCTTTTTATGAATGTTTAAATGGCGTCGTTAGGCTGCCGAATTTTTGTAAGGGATTCTTCCACCCTTCTCATTTTTGAAGTTCTATTTTCATGTCATTTCATTCAAGTTCCTTTTATTATGTTGGGGTATGATATTATATATATATATATATAATACATTACTTTTTATGTTCATATGATGATAGACCCTATTTTATCTCTTCAATACATTTTTTGAAATTTCTTTAAGTGGCGTCGTTAGGCTGCTGAGTTTTCGTAAGAGATTTTTTTATCTCACTTTGTGTTCCCATGAGATTCATGCAACATTTGCCACTATTTTATTTTGTGTGGTGTATTTACTTCCTGTTATTGTATTATTTGGGTGATATAATTTAATTTATGGTTATTTAAATCTTCCATATATGACCTTTCTTTTATGGGGTGTACGTTTCAAAAGTTACCCAAATCGGTTAGGGAACCTTTCACCCTCCTCTTTTTAAAAGACTTCATTTTGTTATGTCATTTAATTTACATATTATTATGTTGGGATATGTTATTATATATCCTTATTGATGAAAATTTTATGTCCAAGTGATGAGATACCATTTTCTCCCTCATCGACTCATTTTATGAATCTTAAAGTGACGCTGTTAGGCTGTCGAATTTCTGTAAGGGAACTTCTTAACCCAATTTCAATTCTTTGGGTTAAACCTATACTTATTGATTATATGATGATATTCCTATGTGTGGAGGATCTATGATTGTTTTACACATAATATCCACCTATATTAGGTGTATTTATATTTTTCACACATAACTATGTAATTGATTTATCCTTAATCTAAGGATACCATCTTTGTACGGGACTTTATCTCAATCTCCTTTCATTGAGGCATATTTTGATTTCTACACGACATTATTTTATACGATGTATAAAAATCTTTTGAGTTTTCATTTCATTCCAAGGGAATATTTTCTCTATGATGCGTTTTACTAAATAAAAAAAGGGATATTTCTTTTTTAACATTAGCGGTGACAACGACCTTTTCCTCCACCACGATTATTATTTGATCTATGGCTTCCATAACAAGCCATAATGTTTTCAAAAGAAAAATAATTACCATATACACTTTTAATGAATTTTGGTATTGAAAATGGTTTTTAGAATGAATTTATTATTTCAATGTCATAAAATGTTATATTGTTATTGCAATATGGAAATGTTATGTTTCTTTTATGCATGTTTTATGTGATATGATTATGTTATGGTTCTTGGGAATTTTTTATGAATTCAGGTGGTTTTGTGATAAACTAATGGAGGGTGATCCTGAGATAGCTCTCCAATGCATTGGGTAACATGAAGTATTTAAACTCAAAGGTTTTTCTGAAGATATTTAGGGAATATACTGTGATGGGTATTCCAAATGTAACCATGAAGGTTACTCCCTATGTAAGAATGTTGTGAATTCCTAAAGTTACCTTTATGTCTTATGATTTCTATGAGTTATTCATAAATCTTATGATTTCATGAGGTATGTTAAAGTGATTATGTTATATGAGTAAAGTATTATTTCATTGATTCTTATGTATACATGGAATAATGTTTTCTTTCCGTATTTCTATATCCCTTACTGTGCTTTTTATGCTCATCCCATGTTTTTGAAATGTTTTTCACAGGTCAAGGGAAAGGTACATGATGTGATGATATTATCGAGGAAGTGTCAAGAAAGAGTCCATATTTTGTTTAAATATGTTTCCTTTTATGGAAAAAAATTAATATGGTCATTGATGTAACCACCTTGTTTAAATGTGGAATGTAATGCATGATTTATGTCCTAATTCTCTAAAACTCTAAACCTGAAAAGATCCTCAATGTGAATTCTTAAAATAACTCAAGATTAAGTAATTTTTATGGCTGGGCCTTACAAATTACATACTCTATACCCTTCATTTTCACATAAAAAGAATCTTTTTGTCACTTTGATACATTCACTTGAGTGTTTCATACAACATTCTCTACATAAAGAAAGTCGAACCTTCTTCCCTTCATAATCCCCACCACCTAATCTCTTAGTGAAATCTTTCCTTATCATTATTTTTATGGTTCATATATGGTTATGTTGAATGATATTAATCATATATCATGATTACTGAGTAGGAATAATCCCATGGTTTTGCATTATAATCCCCATTTCATTTGTTAAATCATGATTATAATCATTTCATTTTCTGTCAGCATTAACACGAGACCTCCATGTTCCATCCATTGACTAAAACCAAAAATAATATTATGAGTAACAATAGTCATAATGAGGAACCATGAAAAACATTTTATAGGATTTCTAAATCATGAAATATCCTTTTCAATCTCTGACACCTAATATTTAACCCATGTCATCCATATTCATTACAAATTTTTGGATGTTATCATATAATTACATTCATACCTAATGTTTTTAGTAATTTTTTCTTCTACTAGTTTCTAAAGGATAACTAAACCATTATCTAATATAAAATATATTTACAAGTACAATTAAAACATATATATTAAATCTTAATAGGTTAATATCCATTACATAACAAAATGATCCATTCCAGAATTGTATAGGTCTAATGCCTTTGGAGTCATAGACACATAAACAAGTTGTTAATAAAATATCTACATCATCTCCCACTATATTCTTCATAAATATAATCCTTCTTAGAAACATAATACATAAAACATTCTTCTTAACCAGGAGAAAAGGAAACAAAATAAAGGGTGATCTCAGATGCTCAGCAAAGGAAAACAATGGATATTTCAATGATCAATTAATCACAACATTAGCATAAAGTTATGAGAAAATGATCATAACATTATAAAATCATACACTACATATCATAGATCATAATATTAAGTTATGGAATAATTTTTTTCATTTCATAAGACATGATCTGTAAAGGAATAAATGAACATGATCCAAGAAGGAATGACATATGCATACAAAATAGTTGTATGGAAAACACATAATCAGAGAAAATAATTTCATTAGTAGTAAAAGATCATTGTGAAGACTATCATAGTGGAATTATTTTTCTCCCCAAACCATCATAGAAGTCTTGGTCAAGTCTTAAGACTATAATAGATGACAAATTCCCATGATAAAATGGGTTCACGCCTCATTCCAGACATTTTTATCTCATGGGATATCAATATTTACCCAATACCTTAGATGGAGGTATATGTATCAACCACTAAATAATGAAAATAATACGTATGTTCTCTATAAGATCATAAAACATTCATCATATCATAACCTAGTAAAAGTAAGGGGTTTCATAATAATTTCATCATTTAATCATAGAATATCCCATGGAAAAGGAATAAGTTTCATAAACATCTTTTCATAATAAACAAAAAACTTACAGATAATGATTAATTTGGTATCAATGGATCATATCCCCCATAAAGTTTTTTTGAAATCAATTTTTATTGTAATTGATGATTTTAAATACCATTAAAAATCATTAAAAATTTATTATGGAAAATAACCATTCCATTTTAAAATTACATATTTTAAATATAAAAATTATAAAAATATTATGGAAATCATTTTATTTGAAAATATCCATGGAAAATTATAAAATAAAATTTAAATAATATTGTGTCCATTAAGGTGTGAATTGTTTTTCAATAATATTTGTTGAAAAACATTCCTTTCATACTAGTAAAAATCTAGAAAAGTACCTCATTTGTAAATTGAAAACTAAATTACTTTTCAAATAGTTTTTTTAAAATTAAAACATTCATACAAAATTACTTTAAAAAATAAAATTATAATATTAAAACCCATCTTTAAAACATGGATATGGAAGAAAAGGTTTTTTTGATCGAAGTGATAAATAAAACCGATTTTATTTAAAAGAATTATTTTAGTATACGAGGTACTTAAAGAGAGGAAAATGTAATGAAAAAAGTATTCTATATAAATAAAAAATAGGAGAAGAAAATACATTATATTCTATAAAGTTATATTATAAAATTTAAGCATCATAACTTATTCATAAACAATCCCGATAAATAATGAGATTACTACATAAAAGCCTTAATGCTTTAGTAAAAAATGAATTGTGAGACCCATTAAATAAATAACTGTAAAAGTATATTTATACCCCCATAAATTTCATAATAATATTTATAAAATACATTAATGGGTAATATATACATCACACAAAATAAATAGTTGGTGAATATGGAATGTGTCCCCCAGAAATAAAAATGAGATGAAAATCCCTTACCCTATTTATGTATTCCATCATTGGAATTGGATCCTTCATTATAATAAATATATATTTAATATAAATATACTATATAACCATAATAATATATATAATCCCATATATTATTTACTTATTACCTTTTATCACCCATTTTTTTAACAAATTTGTTTTAACATCATTGTTCTGAGTGATATCTGATTCGTTTTATATGTATGATTTGGTATGATATTTCTATTAAATTATATTTTATCATGGTTCTATAATATTTATAATATTAATAATGATATAAATATAATATATATTCATTTTTTAGTTATTTATATTATTATATAAAATTAGAGATAGAAAAATGAATTACACCGTTCATAGAGACGGTGGGTCTTACTTATGAATGATGTTTAAATTTTTCGATGGATGAAATAATAAAATTTTAAATATTAAATAATAATTCAAGAAAAGTTTTTTATGATATATTTATTAAATATTAAATAAATCCATCCTTATTACCAACCATGTAAAACATAAATGTAAATTAAATCACATTGCTTCTTGGAGGTGGTAGTCCGCACGTACCCACAAGCGATGTTATTATTTTCCAATAGCTTGGAAGGAAAGAATGTATATATGATATTAAAAATAATAATTTTTAAATATGTAATAATTATAATATATAAACAATAAACCATTCATAATACCCATATATAAAATATGGGGATGAGAAATGAATTCTATCGCTGCATATAGACGGTAAGACATATGTACATAAGAGCGAAACATTCAATTCCCATTTCATGGAAAAATGGTGAATAAATGTGGTTTTATAATATTAATAAAATTTCATTATATTGAGGATAAATAATTTTTTATTATGAAAAACTTAAAATATTTATGGGAGATAAAAAATAATGTAAAAGAATGTAATATGTTAAGGTGATTGACCCATTTTTGAAATAACTAATTTAAATCTCCCCTTAAAGACCCTAGGGTTTGTCTTTTGGGTAGACCATCACATATATATTGTCTATATGTAAGTTTATAAGTTATTTAATGAGGTTACGGTTGAAATATAAGGGGAAAATCTGAATAAGTTAAGGGAGAAGGTTACCTTTTATAATTGAGGTAAGGGGGAACTTTTGAAATTTCATCAATGATTAAACTATAAAAAATTAAATATTTATCCAAAATGCCTCCAAAATCCAAGGAGTTAAAATTTAATATATTATGGTGTTTAAATAAAAATATCCAAAAAAATTTACAGGTTAAATTTGTGTTTTAAACCTTATCGTATTGTTTAACCAAATAAATAACTCATATTAACATTAATAATTGTATCATATTTTTCACATAAAAAGGATTATAATTTTAAATGTAAGGAGAAATTTGGATAATAAATGGCCAAGGGATTTTATTATAGGAAATATAATATAACATTTTTCATATTTAAATATTTTTAAAAATTTATAAATAATTCTATGAAATATTATTTTGATAAAATATCATTAATGTAAATTGTGACACTATTCATTTGATTAGATTTAAAATACAAAAAATATATAGTTTTAAATAGAATATAATCATTTAACATAACACTAATATTTCGTATTCTTATAAATTAATCATGGAAAAATATTACTCACTAAAATATATAACTTTTAGAATTTTTAAAATCATTTATTTTATTTTTCTAATCATTGAATAAATACTATGATAGCATTGTATAATAATTTAAGTTAATTTTATAATTTAAGAAAATTATAAATAAATTTATTTTAGTAGAATAATTTAATTAATCTCAAATTAAACAATGATATTCATTAATATATTTATTTTGTCACTATGTGTGGATATAAGAGATATTTAAAACTAAAAGAGTGACATTTTGTAACTTTCATTGCAGTAAATATTATATATGTCATATACATGGAAAAGTGTCCATGAAACAAATAATTCTCAAAGATATAATGATAATATCGTAATATACTTCATCTGATAATAATTATTACTTAAAAATATGGCCTTATCACTTATTTTTAACCTACATTAAACTGATTTACCCTTTTCTGTGGTGATAATTTTTACCCAAAGTTTGGTTGATATTGAACAAAAATAAAAGGAAAATATTTAAATAAAATTAATTGATATATTAAAACATATCAAATCGACTTTATTAAATAAAATATCTATATGTGGATGAAATTTATTTTCAAATAAGCATGAAACATGTTAAGAAACAAATTCACAGACAAATACATTTTTAAACATAACACTATGTTTTTCCCTATCTCATGACTAGAAAAATATTAAAAAAAATATCGACTAAAATATATATATATATATGTATATCATAAAAATAATTCACCAATATTTAATAGTTTAATTTATTAATAAAATAATACATTACACACATAAACACAATTTCAAAAAAATGCTTTTTACATATAATTTTTTTTTCAAATTCATTCATAAAATTGATTCTAATTCACATAATATTATTATTTTAAAATTATGAGAACTAATTTTACATTGAAACCATTTTATAAAAAAATGTAACACTGGACATGATTGAAATGTAAATATAGTTTTCAATAAAAATCTATACTTTTTACTATTCATTGAAAAATAATACTTTTCAGTAAATTAAAAAAAATGCATCCTAAGATAATTTTTACATACATAATTGAAAAATTATATCATTTTAATTAAATATAATTTCTAAATTCTCGAAAAAAAATTTAATATATTTTCTCAAAAAAATAAATTAAAACTATTTTTTTAGAAACTGTTTCTTTGAGGAATAAAAAGCGTTTACTAAAAATTTAGTTATTATTTACTAAATACTTATCAATAAATATATATTTATTATAAAAATTATATATTTCATAAATTATTTACTATTTTTTAAAATTAATTTTTAAGGGCTTGGTTATAATGATCATATTTAAATAATAATATTTCATGATTAGTTTAGGCTCAGTTTTTCATATCATGTATATTATTAAACATAGTGTTCATTAAAAAACATGGGGTGTCAAGATTTAATATTTGGAAGACTATTTAAAAATAATAATATCTACTTGACACAAGATAGATGTTTGTTACAGACTCTCTATTATTCTTATTTGTACATGATCTATCCAATCACCAATGATATTTTATTCATTAACAGCATCCATACTTCTTTCCTTTCTTGAAGATATTGATCATAATTTAACTACATCATCATTTTTTATTCTTATGAGTATACTCCATCCCCATGTGCTTCCTTTAAGCTACTCACTTAAGCATCTCTTCAATATTGCATTCCTCAAAATTTTTATCACTATTTTTCTATGAAAACTCCTCATTTGATTGAGATTTCTGCTCATTTTCAATATAATAGATCTTTAATTTTAATTAACATTCATGAATTTTA
Source organism: Viscum album (assembly GCA_963277665.1). Taxonomy (NCBI): domain Eukaryota; kingdom Viridiplantae; phylum Streptophyta; class Magnoliopsida; order Santalales; family Viscaceae; genus Viscum; species Viscum album. The sequence goes on from OY728162.1 coordinate 829,483,778, forward strand.
TTAGAATTTGTATTCCATGATTTTAGATGAATTACAATGAAAAATTCCATCATCCCCGTGAGTTTCAATCTTTTAGATCTTCTCCTTGTTGAGAATAAACAATTTACCCCCAAAATTCAAAAGTATTCTAATGTGCGATTTTCCCATAACATATTTCGTATAGTTTTTTTTCTTCATTTAGACTTACCAATTCCATTTTGTAGATATAAAATTAACTGAAACCTATTTCCATTTAATTTTTCTCATAATCATGATTTATTATCATTTATTTCATGGAAGATTCCTCTACATGATTATTAGTTAATTAAATACCATATTTAATCTATAACTTATGGATATTTATCCCTAATATCTTCTCTACTAACATCAAGAAATATTTAATAAACATAAACAGTCTATATTTGAAGGATATATTAATAAACCATGTCATCCTACCATAATAATCATAAAATAAAGCATAATAACATTATTCATCCACGAACATGGTCGAAATTGGCCTACACACATCCACCTTCACTTACTCAAGCAGTCCTATTGAAATTTTTTCCCAAATCTTATAATTCTTTAAAATGATTTTCCATTTTTAAAAAGAATCATAGTATGAGTTTCATCATGAGAATGTTTTAGGATATTATGAAATCCTCCATTCTCCACCACATCTAGCAAGGAATTTTGGATTTAGTGGCCAAATTGTTTTTCCATATCCTTCCTATTATTCCTTGGATAGAAAGTGCCTATCGTATTCTCCACTAAGGAGTTGTACATTTAATTTTATGTGATTCCCTTGAATTGCTATTTTCCCATCTTTTCATTTCCTTATTGAAGCCTTCTTGCTAAAATTGACTGCATGCCCTGAGTCACATAGTTTCCTCGTACTGAGAATACTGTGACTAATTTCTTCAAAAACCAAGTAAAATATGCACCTTAGTTATACACCATTGATTTGGGATTTTCTAAATCTTTAAATTTTAAAACCATCACTATTAACAAAGAGAAAAATTCTATTAGTTCATATGTTCTGATCATGAATTATCATTTTTTCCCATCATCTAGGATGTATATCCACTATGGTGAATCTATACTCCATCTTGATCTATTTATCTCAGTGGAATTTCTACGACATTAACCTTCATATAAATTAATTTCTTGATCCATGTTAGATTTTTTCCTTAATTTGGTGTTCTATAAATTTCCACCTCATGATCTATTGAATCATCCTCATCTTTCAGGTCTGTGAATTTATTATGAATTTTTAACTCGACTAATGATGTTTTCATTTACTATGATCACTTATTTTGGATCTCTTTTATCAGTTTTATTTATTCAATTGAAGAGAAATTTATGGATTTGTGTTCATAACCTTCACAGAGAAAACAATAGCCTTTTAATATATACCATGTGTAAGAAATTATTCTCATCTATTTTTGTTATGATGGAGCCTTGGAATGTATTTATTCAACAGAAAACACATATGTTTTACCATATTACTATAGTAATGAAACCATATTAATGGTATATTATTTTTTGTCTTTCACACACTTCTTATATCCTTTTGAGTCATTTGAGAATCACCCAAATCAACCTTCTTCTGGGATGTGGGATATTGTGATTTCACATTATCCACCACTATATTTATCTTATAAACAATACCTTCAATAGATTTTTATTACCTTCAAAACATTGTACATGTGTATAAGGGTATACGTTTTCCATTATCTTCATGTGTTACTCATTATCTAATTTATTATCCCACATAATAAAACTCCATGATGTCATGTTGTGAGATAGGTATCCCTCATTATCATATATATTTCATCAAATATTTAGGACTTTTACTTTTAACTTTTCAATTATTTTGACATGATATATAACCAAATCATTCAAGAAATAAAAAATCTTGGTCTGATCATTTATTTTTATAACGTACTCAATTTCCTTCTCATAGTTTCTAGTATTTTTTTACACATAATTTTTTCAATATCGCAATTTAACTTATACTTTTATTCTTATTTATCTAACATATATTGTTTGGAATCCTATACCACTGCATCTAAATTCATCATTTATCCCTCAAAACAACAATTTATTCAAGTGTATATTCTATCCCATCTATGATGTATAATCATTCCATAACATAAGTGATTTATCATCATTTTATACCAATTTATTGTCTATTTAATCCATGAGGACCTCCTCATTTAGGTCCTAATAATCCCCATCATCGAGATATTTTTTCCTAGAACTACACAGAGGTTCTAGGACTCAATCATGATGTGGCCACGCACCACCTGGTCCTGTGAGAAGATTACTAAGGCTATAAACAGGCCTCTAGAAGGATGCTCCCAACTCATGCTTCCCAGATAGAGGCTGATGTCGACAAGATTATCAAAGAATACTTCATTCAGGAAGTCCAATATCCCATTTGGTTGGCCAATATAGTCCCCATAAAAAGTAGAATGGACAGATCGATGTCTGCATCGATTTTAGGGATCTCAATCGGCACTTCCCAAAAGATGATTTCCCAGTCCCAATCACCGAATTGTTGATTGATGCAATGGATGGATATGAGGCTCTCTCCTTCATGGGAGGTTATTCTAGGAATAACCAAATCAGAATGGCCTGAGAAGATGAAGAAGACACTACCTTCAGGGTTCCCCATGGAGTATTTTGCTACAAGTTAATGCCCTTTGGTCTAAAGAATGTTGGCACCACATATCATCATGCCATGCATCGCATCTTCAAACCATTGCATGGGAAGTCTATATAATGTTATGTTGATGACTTGGTGATTAAATCGCGACAATGTTCAGATCACATGTCCGACCATGAAACCATCTACAATAAACTCTGACACAAAATCCTGAAGATAAACCCCCTGAAGTGTTCCTTCAGTGTCACCTCAAGGAAATTTCATGGAATCATCATACGCCATCATGGCATCGAACCAGAACCTGATAAGATGAATGGTATCCTTGTCTTTCCACCTCATCACAACCTTACTAATCTAAGAGGACTCTAAGGACACTTGGGATATGTCTGGAACTTTCTAGCCAACCTTTCAGGAAAATTTCTTCCCTTTACCAGGTTGACGAAGAAGGGGGATACCTACCAATGGACAGATGGTTTCCAAGAGGTGTTCGACAGCCTTAAGAGATACCTCTTAAGCCCAAGGGTACTTAGTCCACCGATTGAAGTAAGTATACTAATATTGTATGCGGAACCCTTAGAGTGAACACTATGAGGCTTCCTCGCGTAGAAGAATGATGTTGGAAGCGAAAACAACCTTTATTATCTCAGTCGAACCATTATTGATGTTGAGACTCGGTATTCAAGTCTTGAGATGAGCTATTTGGCCCCAGTCTTTTCGGTCTAGAAGCTGTGACACAATCTACAGCATTATGAAATCCATTTGGTCTCATGAAACACCCCACTCAAGTATATCCTCAGCTATCCAATGTTGACCAGACTCCTGTCTCGTTGGGTAGTCATCCTGCAGCAGTTTGACATACAGTTTGTGCCTCATAAATTCAACAAGGGATAGGAATTATCAGACTTTATGGAAGAGAATACCTTGAAAGAGACCACTCTGTTGAGTGTTGAACTACCCGATGAATATATCTTCTCAATGCAAGAGGATTCCCGAACCTAGGAAATTTTCTTTGACAGCACATTGAGAATCCTGACAAGAAATGTGATGGAAGATCCCAAGTTTAACAAAGTGGGGCTGGGAGTCATACTCATATCCCTAGAGAAGACAGTCTTTCCATATTCCTTCCACCTATCCAAAGGATGAGTGGACAATGAGGTAGAATATTAGACCCTCATTGTTGGCCTAGATCTCACACTCCAGGCACAAGTACAACACCTTAAGGTAAAAGGTGACTCATAGCTGGTCATCAAGAAGGTCAATAGGTACTATACTATTAAAAAAGAGGAACTAATCCCCTTGTCTTACCATGTATGAGGGTTAATGGAGGAGTTCTCCTTAGATCCGACATTAACCTATGTCCCCTAATCACAGAATGCACAAGACGATGCGTTATCTAATGTTTCCATGGCCCTGGCTGACCCGGACTGGGATGAAACAATTATCATAATTTCTCATCATCGTATGGTCTTACCATTATTTCAAGCTAACATAGAATAAACTAATGAAGTCAGTCCCGTCCTTGAGCTGTATGGTTCTACCACCAGCTGGATGGCCCCCATTAAAAAATATCTAGAGTGGGAAACCTCAATATGATATGGCCAAAAGAGAGAAAATCCAGAGAAGGGAAATCAATTTTGTCCTATAAAGAGGCACGAGTAAGTAGAAGGTCCTCTATAAGCGAGGCCTTGATGGAGTTCTTCCTAGATGTATTGATGTAGAAGAGACCATTTCTGTCATGAATGAAGTGTACGTTGTAATATGTGTAGGAAACAAATTAGGTACTAAACTTTCCGATCAGGTTTGAAGGCTCGGATACTATTGGACCACTATGGCATAGGATTACGTGAACATTACCGTGAAATGTCACTCCTACCAAATTCATGCCAACTGAATTCACCAGACCCTGGAGCTACTTCACCAATCTAAGTACTTTTGTCCATTTTTTATCTAGGGAATGGATTTCATGGGACCATATCCTCCAGCCAAAACCAAACAATTCCAATACATTCTTACAGTGACTGACTACTTTTTCAAATGGGAAGAACTCATACCCCTTAAGGATATCGGGGTAAGAAGCATTATCAGTTTTGTGAAATCCAATATCATTACCAGATTTGGTGGCCCTCATATAATACTGATGGGAAATGAAAACAATTTCTTCTCTTCTATGTTTGAGAAACTGTACCAAGAGTATGGTATTAAGGCCAACTGGTCATCCCAATACCATGTAGCGGCCAACAGACAGATAGAGGCCTTCAACAAGACCCTTTCTAACATACTCCAGAAGATGGTAGACAAGGAAAAGAAGTAATGAAAAAAAACTCCTCCTTGGATTTTGGACTTATGGAACCACAACCTGCACTACTACTCAGGCTACTCCATACTCGTTAATATATAGAAGAAAAGCGGTTCTGCCCATCAAACTTTAATTTCCAACACCCTGTATTTCCATTTTTTACCAGCTATCCACTGATGAGAAATTTGAAAAGGGATTGATGAACTGGAGTGACTGGATGAGAAGTAGTTTCACACATTGCACATCCTGAAAGTATATCAGAACCGGATTACACGAGCCTTCCATAAAAAGTTTTATCTTTAGTCTTTCCTTGAAGATGAATTGGTACTGGTCCTTTGAACCCCAATGATTCCCAGGAAAAAACCTTTGAAGAGGGACCATATGTCATACACAAGGTCTACTCCAATGAAGCATATGTCTTGATCTCAATGGATGGGCATCTCACCACATCTCCAACAAATGCGAGGTTCCTAAAGAAATATTTCATGTAACCATAAGAGTAGTAGATCATCTGAGCAGAAGGATTTTAAACTACTAAGCCCCATCATCCTTGCCACAAGATGCTAAACTGCACATAAATCCATCCCCGCGACATGACATTAAACTGTGTTATGACAGTCCAAAATCTATGACCTTGAACTAAGAGCCTATGATCTGTGAATTATGACCTTAAACTATCCATGATTCTCTCTCTTAGGTGAATATTGGGGGACTACAAGGTTTTTATTCATGCCGGGTATGTTATAGTTCCGCAGTATGCGTCTCCATCTTGAAGTCATGGCTAGTGGTCTGAACTCTATGAAATTAAACTAAGTGCTGAAGTCCCAGTTTCAGAAAATTAGACAGCAAAACAAAAAAATGTTTTCACCTATGAAAACACTGACCCCCCCTCCCCAACATTGGTCACCAACCATGTTGCGGTCAAAGAACTACATACAGCTTGATTCCTTCCCTTTCAGGATATATAGCGATGCATGGATTCTACATCCTGGACTAGCCACCCTGAGTTAACAATTAATAATGCCTCTTTTTTCTATGTATGGGCTAGACCCGCATGGAGGTTTCTCATAAAAAAACTATGTACGGATTTATTCCTGCCCATACGGGATACATAGCATCGCCTGGGTTCTCCGGCCCTGGTCTAGCCACCACAAATAAATTCACCCTCTCTGTGTATAAGTCAGATTTGCATTGGCAGCTCCCTTAGAAATAGAAGGGTTTTAAGAACTATGTTTGGCTTGATTCCTTCTCTTGTGGGATACGTAGTAACACCATGATCCTATATCCCGATCTAGCCACCACCTCATATAAAATACCCCCAAAATACCCTTATTCATGTCTTGCGATAGGAACCTCCATCATTTCGTGTTTCTCACAATGGGTATTACTCATGTGGGATTAAAAAGCATGGCAAGGGTCCCATGCATGAAAAAAGAGTAAGTGGTACCCAATGGGTTCAGGGTTTTAAGAACTACGTATGGATTGATTACCATCCTTATTGGATATGCATCGATGTCCAGAAAAATCGTCGCTGGGCCCAGTCATAGACCTCTTTCCCTCAACATCTATATTGCATGACATTAAACTACCTAGATTGGTCCATTGTGCATGATCTTAAAATGTAAATCCCTTATTCTTTCACTCTTGGCTTGAATGTCCCACAAGGATGTGTGGTGTAATTCAAGGCCTCTAGTCTCTCATTCACGTTGGGTTATTTCACCAAGCCTCACATTCCCTTTGGGAAGAGCTCTTCACACTCCCTTTTGTCTCTATTAAGAAATTGGAAGCCTTATAAAAATTATGTGTGGCTTGATTCTTACCCTTTTAGGATATGCAGTGATGCCTAGACCCCATGTCTTAGCCTAACCACCAATTACAATAAAATATAAAAATTCCCTTCATCCTTACCGCATGACATTAAATTAAATGGAAATCATCTTCACTGCACGATAGTAAACTTCATGGTACACGTCATATTCCACCTAAGGTACACAGAAAATCAGGGTCGAAACACTCCTTGCATGTCCGGATACCACCCTTCCCATACATCAAAGTCCATGGGCTCGGTAATTGCGGATCATCATAATCATCCATGGCAATCGGAAGTGGAAGGTCATCGATCTGGGGACACCTTTTCTCGAATATGCATACCATGCCCCAGAGGCTCTTCATATTGTTTCCCATGGCCCATCAGCCAAAGGAAAGTATTCCCAAGGAGACACACTTCTTACTTCTTTACAATTAACGGCCTTAGAGCCCCGACATCATTTCTTATGATCCAAAAAATTCCAAGAGCAATGATTTACATTTGGTCCCCCCTTCATATCCAGACATTGCAAGTGTATTCCTATCTGATTAGCTTCTATACACTCGTGGTTACTATGGTGGTTCATTTACGCAACATAATGCCAGATCTATTCTGTATTAACCTTGTGGGAAATTGCGATAGGGATGTTTCTCGTATGCTTAGACTCACCACTCTACATCCATCAGACTCTGTGTAATGAGTGTTCCCAGATCATCATAATTTTCCATGGCCATCAAAAGTGGAAGGTCATTGACCAGAGGACACCTTTTCTCGACTATGCATACCATTCCCCGGAGGATCTGAATATTTTTTCCCATGGACCATCCACCAATTTCAATTCTTCCTCAGGCGACACTCTTCTTATTTCTGTATTCTTAACGGCCTCAAAGCCCCCACATCACCTTCTTGATCTAAGAAACCCCAGGATTATGGTTTACACCTTCATCCCCTTTCTGGGCAGAGCATGTCAGAGCATCCTAACTTGATTATCCTCCAGGTAACTGTAGTATCAGCCATCAATGGTATGAAAACTATGACCGATAAACTAATAGTCGATCGTCCTTACCATATGACAGTAAAATAGCATGGAATATAGTACACCCCCTAGAATGAGACATATCGGCATGGGGAAAATTCTGAGCATCAAAGACAACTGTGGCCTGAACATTCTCAACATTTCCATATGTATCCTTTCCATATGAAAGACTCTGTGACCCAGATAATTACAGATCCTCATAAAACTCCAAGGCCATCGAACATGGAAGGTTGTCGACATGAGGGAACCTTTTCTTTACTATGCATACCATGCCCTAGCGTCTCTGTATAAAGTTTCTCATGGCCCAACCACCAAAGGAAAGTCTTCCTTAGGTGATACTCTTCCTATCTGTGTACGCACAATGTCCCCAGAGCCCCCATATCATTCCTCCTGATCCAAGATGCCTCAGAATCATGGTTTACACTCTCCGTCTTCTCCACATCTCGAGCATGTTGGGACTTTCAGAATCGGTTAGATTATAATCAAGTATGACCTCTACAAAAGTATACATACCACATGATGATAAACTGCATGAAAATAATCCTTACCGCATGATGATAAACTACACAGAAATCATCCTTCCCGCATTACGATAAAATGAATGGAAAGCGTCCCCACTGCACAGTGTTAAACTGCGAGGACCAAATACTTCAAATTCAAAAATGTCCCATGTTTCCATGTGCATGACTCAAATGTGAACAGGAGTTTTCCATGAGCAATATAGAAATTCTCCTTAAGAACCTATAAGTAGGTTGACTTACATGATAAAAGAGACAAAATTGTCTTCCATCATTACTGTATGACGTTAAACTGCACAGAAGACCGTCCTTACTGCATGACGTAAAAATTCACAGTAGACCGTCCTTACTGCATGACGTTAAACTACATAGTAGATCATCCTTACTGCATGATGTTAAACTGCACAATAGATCTTCCTTACCGCATGATGTTAAGCTACACATATTTAAAATAACTACGTATAGGTTGATTCTTACTCCCGTAAGATACATAGTGACACCAAAGTGTTCTGTCACAGGTTTAGCCAAGAGATGAGGCTTTCCTCTCTTCCTTAGTGCATGGGTTGGAACTGCATATGGAATCTTCCTGCACCTACGCAAGGAAGATTACCTTACCTACTCTCGGGAAATCTTAAACTGAAATTCCTCTCCCTTATCCTGGCACCCCCTTTTCACAAACCATAATTTTTATCGAGAAAGGGACGAATTCCCCTAAGCCACCCTTGGTGGTCTTGAATTTCAGCTTCCAGGATGTTTCCCAGCTATTAGAAGAAGACAACCATTGTCTTGAGGAAACCTTTTCTCGACCATGAATATCATACCCTAGCAGATCTTCTTGTAGTTTCACATGGCCTATCCACCAAAGACAAGTCTTCCTCAGGAAATGATTTTCTCTGTACACCTCTTGGTCCCTGAGAATCCATACCAATCGTTGGATTCAGAAAACCTCTTAATTGCAGTTTATACTCCTTTTCCACATCCATGCATGAGTATAGTGGAACCTTTCTGGTCAGACTGCTAGGAGCTAGGAAAAGTTAGTTCACTTTGAATGACTCTAAACCATGAGTATTGAATTTCCCAGTTTCATGACTCTAAACTGCGTCGAGATTCAACCCTCCTTCATGCAATGAAATTACATATAGGAGAAATCTTCCATCCATATCTATAATTGATATAAATTTCACCAAACCTTACAGACCCCACACCCCATTTAATCAAGCATTGGTGGTCCTTACAACCCAAACATCCATGAAGTTACCCAGCCATCAGAAATGGACATCCATTGACCTAAGGACCCCTTTTCATGACTATGCTTATCATGCCTCAAAGGTCATGAATATCGTTTCCCATGTCCCTTCCACCAAAGGCAAGACTTCCTTAGGAAATGCTTTTCCTACCTCTGTATGCTCAAATGGCTCTTATGCCGCATGTCATGCCCTACATTGTTTCTTTTTAGAGTCATGAAAAATCCATCATATATGTCTAAAAGGTATTATGGCATCCATGATCAATAAACCTCATCGGGGCCCCCACCCCAAAATTTTTGGTCAAAGCTATTCGACGTAATACATCAGCAATGATAGTCAGGATTGTAAGACTATAAACCGTATAAAAAACATGCATGAAACTCACCAAGATTAAAACCCGCAAAGGAAATCTTAGGAAAAAAGCAGAGTATCAGCTCACCAGGCCTACCCACTATACAACCTAAGAAAAATATTGAGAAATCAAAACTGAAGAGGCAAAAAAGCCTGTTATGTTGAAAACCCACAAAGGGCAGCCTAAGAAAGATCTGAGCTACACCTGTTAGGTCCACACTAAATGGGCCTAGAAAAAAGATAGGGGATCATTGAAAGAGACATAAAGTTTATAGGGTTTTACTATAAAACCCTAGAAACAGTCGTAAAATTAGATCTTGTTTTGATTAGTTTAGTTTAATTTTTCGGGGTTATGATGAAAATCAATGTTCGGTGAGTTGTCATGAAGAAACCAATACCTATAGTTGATTAATATCGCAAGACAAGTTAACAGAAATCAGCAATAGAAGACAAGATATATTTAATTCCATTTAAATGAATAGTGGGACATCCACAACTTGAAGTCTCTTCCTAACATTGGAAAAAAGAAGCAAAATTATAAAGAAGACTCATATAATTATAAAGATGCTCGACTCACTTTTTCTAACAAGTCAACGACGATTTGGCATAGCTCATCATGAGTTTGTTGCAAAATAGATCTTTATCTCTCTATAGCTTTAACTTTAGACATTGAGAGGGTTTACATCACAATTTTTTGAGGATCATAAAGAATTTTCTTGGTAGTTTCAAGGTTTCCAGTTAAGGATGCCAACTACTCCCTCAGATGTGTCAACTGAGCATCACATTTTTGCAGCTCCGTAGTTAATGTGGAAACTTGATCCTGAGAGCCTTATTCTTCTGCCATCAATTGATGCAACTCGGTGGTGATATCTTCAAGGAATCTTGTCCCATGGTGAGAAGAAACAAGATGGGAAACCTTGTGTTCAAAGATGGAAATCTCTCTATGAGCTATGATAATCAGATAAATGAGGATATGAAATTGATGACAGTCAAACCTACCTAACCCCATCCTAAGGAAGAGTTGGTGAAGGGAAGCAGTCTTGGTCACTATCTTGGTCAAAGGGGTCTCTGTGACAATTTTGCTAATTTTGGGCCAGGCCCATCTTCTTATAGCTCAATTGTCGGCCATAACGTGAGGATCCTTACCCTTTTCGCTAGACACAACCAGAACGTAGTCTAGCATTAAAATCAATGCAGATTAATGTGTGTTGAAGAATGGCTCCAGAATAGGGAAATCCTCGGTTCCCACCTCTTGTTCAAGATTGGGAACAGAGCTGGTAGGCCCAGCATCAATTGATGAAGCCTTCAGAATCGTCTCGCCGAGAACAAAGGTCGTAGGACCATCTTTTTCATCTTTAAAGTTGATTGGAACCTTATCATCTTTGGTCAGAAGAGGACTAGAAATGTAGGATCCCCTGAGCTGTTTGGATCTATGAGACACCAGTCTATCCCCCCTTGATGTTGATGAGGATGAAACAGGTGCATGAACAACAGTAGCTTGTGACTTAGGAATTTTCCTAACCGCATTCCCCAAATTCCCATCTGGATAGTATTTTGCCCATGTTCTCGCATAATCCTGGGAGAGAGTAGTGGGAGTCCATACATCAGGCAAAAGAATAGGTGTAAAGACCCGTAAAATTCAAGGGAAATTTTTTTTCTTAATTTTCTTTAGAATTTTACAAGAGTTCGGTTTCTGACGGCACCTGATTCCGAGGCCCGGAGTGCCCGGAATCATTTTCCGAAGTTTGGCTCGGGTACGTTCAGTGAACGAACGAGAGGGAATTTCTAACTTTTGATCCGGTGCTCGGAATTGAAATCCGAGAGCACCGATGAACTCGCAGCGCCGATATTTGCTTAAAGAGACCTTTTCAGAAGTTGCGTTTGTTGCGGGTTGAAAGTTAGTTTTTGGGTTTTTAGTTTAAGTTAAATAAAATTTGTGAAGAACAAATTTTATTTTAACTTGATAAATCCTACCAAAGGGAGTTGGGAGTGGGACCCACATCCACTTAACCTCCCTTGGGAGGATTAAGTGTGGTGGGGCCCACACGAACCCCAACTCCTCAAATTCTCTCAAAACCTCCCCTTTAACCCATTTCAATTAATGTTGACAACTTGACTTAATTAATTGAAGAGGGTTAATTTAAATTTCAAACCTTTGAAATTCTAAGAGGAGGGTTGTGTAATAAAATAAGCTTAAGCTTATTTTATTTGGTTGGGTTGGTTTCCTTTGTTCTTGAGAGGATTTTGAGAGCTTCTCCTTCATCTTCAAGCTTTGACGAAGAACGCTCAACTTGACGAAGAACGCTCATGTTCCGACGAAGAATGCCGCTCCGCTCTTCTTCGTCTTCCGTGTCAACGAGAGGGAACGTCGCTTCCTCCTCGGATTCCCTTCGTCGGCATACGAAGATTCGCCAACGACGTATCACATCGGACGCACCTCTTCGTCATCGGATTTGACGAACGACGACCGCGACGCCCGACCTCCGCGACGTCGTCTTCCGCGGATCGTTGACAAATCTTCGAACCTTATACCAAGGTAGGGGTTGTTGATTTATTGTTTAATTATTTCATTCTTGATTGTGGATCTAGCATGTCTAACGTGAGGCAATTGAATATTTTAAGTTGTGTTATTATTTAACGTGAGGGGGGCCAGACCCCATGAACACGGCCGAACCCCCTCCATCGTTCATGTTGTTTTATCTTGCGGGTGGAAGCAAGGTGGCGTGGTGCCGTCGCACCACGCGGATAATTGTAAGTTTATCTTGCGCGACGCCGTCGTGCGCGCGCCATGAAAGAATCTTCAAGAACGCGACGCCGCCGCGCCGCATCAAGGGAAATCGAAGGCGCGGCGGAGGGGCGCGGTGCCGTCGCACCGCGCCGGACGACGAACACCGCGGCCGGTTCCGGGCCGCGGCGGAAAGAGAAGACCGGCGGCCGGGCCGCCGGCATCGGAAGCCGAAGAGGGGACCGGATTTTCCGGTCCCGTTGGAGAAAACTGGCCGGCCAGCTGGCCGGCCGGATGGTAATAAACCGGGGGAATTTAATCCCCCGGCCAGCTCTAAAAAAAACCCCCCTCATAAAGAGGGGGGGCGGTTTCCTTGAGGGGGGCAGGAGGCCCCCCGGTTTAATCAAGCTGGCCCCCGCAAGGGGGGCCGTTTTCCACAAAGGGCGCGGCATTAAGCCGCGCCGCCACTCCAAGAAAGCGGGGGCTTTGCCCCCCCGCATGCCGCCTCCGCCGCGCCGCCAGGCCGCCGCGCCACCGCCAGGCCGCCGCGCCGCCGCCAGGCCGCCGCGCCCCCGCCGGGCCGCCGCCGCGCCGCCGCGCCGCCGGTCGGCCGGCCGGGCCGGGTCGGACTCGGGTCGGGTCGACCCGGTTCGGGCCGACCCAGGGGGGGTCGGGCCGGGTCGACCCGGACCCGGACCCCCCCCCGTTTCGAATCATTTTCGGTCTTTTGGCCATAACTTTAGCCACGGACTTCCGATCGACAAACCGTCTGCGGAAACGCGATCCTTGGATCGAGACGGTCGTTTCGGTATATCGCACTCAAGGTTTCGGTTTACTTTAAGGTCGGCCGGGTTGGTTCGTTCACGAAACCAACCGGGCCTTCGGAGCGGAAACGCTCATATCTTGAGCTACGGACGTCTGATTGACGTGTCGTCAGCTGTGTTGTGTTCCTCTTAGTGAGACGAATCTTTTGACATACTCCGCCCGAGGTTTGGACGCAGGTGGAGTACGGTTGGGTTGGTTTTGCCTTAAAAACCAACCGAGCCCCGGGGACGAAAATGCCAATAACTCTCAGACCGGGCGTCAGATCGACGCGTCGTCTGTTGCGTTGAGTTCCTGTTGACGATACGGAACTTTTGGATACATCAACTCTGGACTTTGTGACAGTTGATGTATCAGCCTCTCGGCTCGTGGAGCGGACCCTCCGAACGAGCTTGCTGTGTGCGGGAACCCTAGTGCTGGCTGCGACTGTTACTGTGACTCCTACTGCTACTACTGCTACTGTGACTGCGACGACAACAGTACAGAGATCCTGTGTGGATTCGACGACGACGACTACAGCACTCAGCGATCCTACGTGGATCAGTGCTACAGGTCCTGTGTGGGCCCGATCCTGTGTGGATTCGACGACGACGACTACAGCACTCAGCGATCCTACGTGGATCAGTGCTACAGGTCCTGTGTGGGCCTGATCCTGTGTGGATTCGACGACGACGACTACAGCACTCAGCGATCCTACGTGGATCAGTGCTACAGGTCCTGTGTGGGCCCGATCCTGTGTGGATTCAACGACGACGACTACAGCACTCAGCGATCCTACGTGGATCAGTGCTACAGGTCCTGTGTGGGCCCGATCCTGTGTGGGTCCGATCCTGTGTGGGTCTGCGCTCAGCGGTTCTGTGTGAGCCAGCGCCTACAGGTCCTGTGTGGGCCCGATCCTGTGTGGGTCATTGCGGGGGTTAGTTACCTATCGATCCTTCGTGGGTCCGACGACTTAGATGGATCAGAGATCATCTTAATCGTCCTTTGAAGAAGTATACCTATGTGAGCTGAATCTGTTGCTTTCCTGTGTGGATTGTGTTGTGCAATCCTGTGTGGATTACGTTTTGCTTTCCTGTGTGGAATACGTTTACTTTCCTGTGTGGACTGAGTTGTACTTGGGCTCGGAGGTTGGAGCGTATTTGAATTTGATGACTTAGTTATATGTATGGGCATATACCTAAGCAGAGTCGGTTGTTACTTTGTGATTGTACCTTTCTTCGTGGTTTATCCTTTGTGGATTTGAGAGACCTTCAGGGGTCTCGGGGTCCCTACTGAGTAACTTATACTCACCCCTGCATGGGCTTTTCCCGCACTACGTTGTGTTGGTTGCAGACGACGGACAGCGTTGATCTTAGCTGAGGCTTGCAGAGCGGGACGGTACCCGGAGGTGGACCACTGGGCGGAACGTGCACAGAGCGGACGGCGGGACCCGTGGTGCAGTGGAGCTATCTGTACCCACCCTTCAGGTGGGATTTCCAGTGGACAGCTCGGTGTAGCGGCTTTTACCTTTCAGTTGCTGTTTTCCCTTTCGAGTTGTACTTTACTTTCAGTTTGGGTTTGTATACTGGCCCATTTACTTTTCCGCACTTTCAGTTGTACTCTGCTTTTGCTTAGTGTTTACTTTCCGCTTGCTTACTCTGTGGTGTTTGTTTTCTTTACAAAGGCAATGCCTTCCCATTTTTTACCGGGATTTACGCCTTGGTGCTAGTCGCCAGCCCCTGGCCTATGGAAGGCGGGCTTGGGGTAGTCACGACACGGACCCCGAGGGCGGGTCGTGACAAATTGGTATCAGAGGAGTTCGGTTCTACCGCGAACTCTGATCTTTTCTATGTGAAGCAATAATGTTTAGCGTATTGAGTGTGGTTATCAGTCCAGGGAGTCCAGTGTTGGTGCGGCGGCCGACGTATCCGTACACCAGGACCCTGACTTCTGATTTCCGACTTAATGCACGAAAACATTGATTGTGTGTGTGTTTCAAAGTTTTCTTTGTGATTTCTTTGTGTCAGCACACCAGGTATACTGTTTGACCGTGGCGCACCTGTTTCCTTTCAGGATGGCCCCACGACGGCAGCCAGCTAGGGTTCCGAGAGTCGAGTGTGACGACAGCCCACCGAGCGATGAGGCTTCGGTACAGGGCCCTCTTGCAGTTGAGGCACCAACGGAGGCACCAGCGATACTACCATACGTTGGGTCATCGATGCCACCAGCACCAGCAGTAGGCGATGCACGCCACTTGAGTGCGCTGCACGAGTTCCAGCGCCAGAGTCCACCCAGGTTCCGGGGAGAGACGGACCCGCAGGCGGCTGAGGATTGGCTGGAGGCTGTGGTGGGAGTCTTCAGGCTAGTGGGGACGCCGGAAGACTTCATGGTGATCTTTGCTGCCAGCCTCTTTCAGGCAGCAGCAGGCAGGTGGTGGAACCACTTGTTTCAGTTTTGCGACGGGATGACCTTCGCATGGGAAGACTTCGAGACCTTCTTCAGGGTGGAGTTTGTGCCAGTAGCTCTACACTCCGAGCGTGTACAGGAGCTTCTGCCTTTGCTGCGTGTTTTTCGATCAGTAGCCGAGTCATCTGTGGGAAGTAGACAGATGATGCAGATGTCCAGGAGGACCAGACTAGCAGTTGGAAGATCTCGGGATTTAGGACCGGTGGTGCGGGGCACCCGAGGTGGGGTCAGAGCCAGGCGTGCCAGAAACGGACAATGTTACTCCTGCGGCGGGAAGGGTCACCTGGCACGTGACTGTCCGACTCCTCGTACGATTGTTCAGCGGTTGTTAGAGGAGCCACTGAGACAGAAGCAGCGGCGAGTGCTTGAGCAACAGCCGAGTAGTGGACAAGGCAGTAGAGCTCCGAGAGCAGGTGGACAGGAGAGGAACTAGTGGATACATCCCTTGTACTTCTAGTTCCTTTTTGCTATTGTATTAGCGTCTTGTATTATGAGCTGCAATAATAAAAGACGCATACCTTTGTGATATTTTCGTTCCTTTCCTCTTTCGTGATGTTACTAAGAGGTTTCAGTTTTGGCTGTTGACTTGACCCTCACTTGTGAGACATCTACTGGAGGAGACCCAGTTACCACACACTGATGCCGACAGTGTGACTCAACCCTTGGAGGCGAGAGTAACGGTCGAAACTCTTAGTAGTAGCGTCAAGGCCTTACGACGTCATCCTTGGTATGGATTAGTATCATCCATGTTAGGATTGACTGTATTAGGCAAAGAATGTGGTTCATCCAGGGGATGGGACCAGATTTCTCTTATCGGCAAAGAAGAAATCTTGCAGCTCTGATGGGACCGGAGATGGTCCAGGCCACGACAGAGAAGGTCCAGGTCATCTAGGAGCGGATGAGGACAGCTCAGAGCCGGAAGAAGTCATATGCTGACTGGAGGCGGAGGCCACTAGAGTTCGAGGATGGCAACCACGTCTTCTTGCGGGTCTCACCTCGACGTGGTATTCGGAGATTTGGCCGAGGCGGCAAGTTATCTCAGCGCTTCATCGGACCTTTCCAGGTCCTCAGCAGGGTTGGCGAGGTGGCTTATCGCCTGGCTCTACCACCTCAGTTGCACCGGGTGCACGACGTCTTCCACGTATCTCAGCTGAGGAGATACGTGCACGACCCGACGCACATCATTGACCATGGGGAGCTTGACGTTGATGATGGAGCGACTTTTACGGAGATTCCGGTGGAGATAGAGGATCGACAGGAGCGGGACCTGCGTGGGCGATCGATTCCTCTTGTGCGCATCATATGGCAGCACGGGAATCTCCAGGAGAGCACATGGGAGCGGAGGCTCAGATGCGTGCTCAGTACCCTCATTTGTTTCCCTAGTTTTTGATGTATCTTTACGGGGACGTAAAGCCCTGAGGTGGGAGTAATGTAAAGACCCGTAAAATTCAAGGGAAATTTTTTTTTCTTAATTTTCTTTAGAATTTTACAAGAGTGCGGTTTCTGACGGCACCTGATTCCGAGGCCCGGAGTGCCCGGAATCATTTTCCGAAGTTTGGCTCGGGTACGTTCAGTGAACGAACGAGCGGGAATTTCTAACTTTTGATCCGGTGCTCGGAATTGAAATCCGAGAGCACCGATGAACTCGCAGCACCGATATTCGCTTAAAGAGACCTTTTCGGAAGTTGCGTTTGTTGCGGGTTGAAAGTTAGTTTTTGGGTTTTTAGTTTAAGTTAAATAAAATTTGTGAAGAACAAATTTTATTTTAACTTGATAAATCCTACCAAAGGGAGTTGGGAGTGGGACCCACATCCACTTAACCTCCCTTGGGAGGATTAAGTGTGGTGGGGCCCACACGAACCCCAACTCCTCAAATTCTCTCAAAACCTCCCCTTTAACCCATTTCAATTAATGTTGACAACTTGACTTAATTAATTGAAGAGGGTTAATTTAAATTTCAAACCTTTGAAATTCTAAGAGGAGGGTTGTGTAATAAAATAAGCTTAAGCTTATTTTATTTTGTTGGGTTGGTTTCCTTTGTTCTTGAGAGGATTTTGAGAGCTTCTCCTTCATCTTCAAGCTTTGACGAAGAACGCTCAACTTGACGAAGAACGCTCAAGTTCCGACGAAGAACGCTGCTCCGCTCTTCTTCGTCTTCCGTGTCAACGAGAGGGAACGCCGCTTCCTCCTCGGATTCCCTTCGTCGGCATACGAAGATTCGCCAACGACGTATCACATCGGACGCACCTCTTCGTCATCGGATTTGACGAACGACGACCGCGACGCCCGACCTCCGCGACGTCGTCTTCCGCGGATCGTTGACAAATCTTCGAACCTTATACCAAGGTAGGGGTTGTTGATTTATTGTTTAATTATTTCATTCTTGATCGTGGATCTAGCATGTCTAACGTGAGGCAATTGAATATTTTAAGTTGTGTTATTATTTAACGTGAGGGGGGTCGGACCCCATGAACACGGCCGAACCCCCTCCATCGTTCATGTTGTTTTATCTTGCGGGTGGAAGCAAGGTGGCGTGATGCCGTCGCACCACGCGGATAATTGTATGTTTATCTTGCGCGACGCCGTCGCGCGCACGCCATGGAAGAATCTTCAAGAACGCGACGCCGCCGCGCCGCATCAAGGGAAATCGAAGGCGCGGCGGAGGGGCGCGGTGCCGTCGCACCGCGCCGGACGACGAACACCGCGGCCGGTTCCGGGCCGCGGCGGAAAGAGAACACCGGCGGCCGGGCCGCCGGCGTCGGAAGCCGAAGAGGGGACCGGATTTTCCGGTCCCATTGGAGAAAACTGGCCGGCCAGCTGGCCGGCCGGATGGTAATAAACTGAGGGAATTTAATCCCCCGGCTAGCTCTAAAAAAACCCCCTCATAAAGAGGGGGGGCGGTTTCGTTGAGGGGGGCAGGAGGCCCCCTGGTTTAATCAAGCTGGCCCCGCAAGGGGGGGTGTTTTCCACAAAGGGCGCGGCATTAAGCCGCGCCGCCACTCCAAGAAAGCGGGGGCTTTGCCCCCCCCCCCCCCCCCCCCGCATGCCGCCTCCGCCGCGCCGCCAGGCCGCCGCGCCGCCGCCAGGCCGCCGCGCCCGCGCCACGGCCAGGCCGCCGCGCCGCCGTCGGGCCGCCGCGCCACCGCCGGGCCGCCGCGCCACCGCCGGGCCGCCGCGCCGCCGGCCGGCCGGCCGGGCCGGGTCGGACCCGGGTCTGGTCGACCCGGTTCGGGTCGACCCTGGTCTGGTCGACCCGGTTCGGGTCGACCCGGTTTGGGCCGACCCAGGGGGGGGGGGGGGTCGGGCCGGGTCGACCCGGACCCGGACCCCCCCTTTTCGAATCATTTTCGGTCTTTTGGCCATAACTTGAGCCATGGACCTCCGATCGATGAACCGTCTACGGCAACGCGATCCTTGGATCGAGACGGTCGTTTCGGTATATCGCACTCAAGGTTTCGGTTTACTTTGAGTTCGGCCGGGTTGGTTCGTTCACGAAACCAACCGGGCCTTCGGAGCGGAAACACTCATATCTTGAGTTACGGACGTCCGATTGACGTGCCGTCAGCTGTGTTGTGTTCCTCTTAGTGAGACGAATCTTTTGGCATACTCCGCCCGAGGTTTGGACGCAGGTGGATTACGGTCGGGTTGGGTTTGCCTTAAAAACCAACCGAGCCCCGGGGACGAAAATGCCAATAACTCTCAGACCGGGCGTCAGATCGACGCGCCGTCTGTTGCGTTGAGTTCCTGTTGACGATACGGAACTTTTGGATACATCAACTCTGGACTATGTGACATTTGATGTATCAGCCTCTCGGCTCGTGGAGCGGACCCTCCGAACGAGGTTGCTGTGTGCGGGAACCCTAGTGCTGGCTGCGACTGTTACTGTGACTCCTACTGCTACTACTGCTATTGTGACTGCGACGACAACAGTACAGAGATCCTGTGTGGATTCGACGACGACGACTACAGCACTCAGCGATCCTACGTGGATCAGTGCTATAGGTCCTGTGTGGGCCCGATCCTGTGTGGATTCGACGACGACGACTACAGCACTCAGCGATCCTACGTGGATCAGTGCTACAGGTCCTGTGTGGGCCCGATCCTGTGTGGATTCGACGACGACGACTACAGCACTCAGCGATCCTACGTGGATCAGTGCTACAGGTCCTGTGTGGGCCCGATCCTGTGTGGGTCCGATCCTGTGTGGGTCCGCGCTCAGCGGTTCTGTGTAAGCCAGCGCCTACAGGTCCTGTGTGGGCCCGATCCTGTGTGGGTCATGCGGGGGTTAGTTACCTATCGATCCTTCGTGGGTCCGACGACTTAGATGGATCAGAGATCATCTTTATCGTCCTTTGAAGAAGTATACCTGTGTGAGCTGAATCTGTTGCTTTCCTATGTGGATTGTGTTGTGCAATCCTGTGTGGATTACGTTTTGCTTTCCTGTGTGGAATACGTTTACTTTCCTGTGTGGACTGAGTTGTACTTGGGCTCAGAGGTTGGAGCGTATTTGAATTTGATGACTTAGGTATATGTATGGGCATATACCTAAGCAGAGTCGGTTGTTACTTCGTGATTGTACCTTTCTTTGTGGTTTATCCTTTGTGGATTTGAGAGACCTTCAGGGGTCTCGGGGTCCCTACTGAGTAGCTTATACTCACCCCTGCACGGGCTTTGCCCGCACTACGTTGTCTTGGTTGCAGACGACGGACAGCGTTGATCTTAGCTGAGGCTTGCAGAGCGGGACGGTACCCGGAGGTGGACCACTGGGCGGAACGTGCACGGAGCGGACGGCGGGACCCGTGGTGCAGTGGAGCTATCTGTACCCACCCTTCAGGTGGGATTTCCAGTGGACAGCTCGGTGTAGCGGCTTTTACCTTTCAGTTGTTGTTTTCCCTTTCGAGTTGTACTTTACTTTCAGTTTGGGTTTGTATACTGGCCCATTTACTTTTCCGCACTTTCAGTTGTACTCTGCTTTTGCTTAGTGTTTACTTTCCGCTTGCTTACTCTGTGGTGTTTGTTTTCTTTACAAAGGCAATGCCTTCCCATTTTTTACCGGGATTTACGCCTTGGTACTAGTCGCCAGCCCCTGGCCTATGGAAGGCGGGCTTGGGGTAGTCACGGCACGGACCCCGAGGGCGGGTC
This sequence comes from Viscum album, assembly GCA_963277665.1. Classification (NCBI taxonomy): domain Eukaryota; kingdom Viridiplantae; phylum Streptophyta; class Magnoliopsida; order Santalales; family Viscaceae; genus Viscum; species Viscum album. The sequence continues at coordinate 829,504,817 of OY728162.1, forward strand.
GTGACAAATTGGTATCAGAGGAGTTCGGTTCTACCGCGAACTCTGATCTTTTCTATGTGAAGCAATAATGTTTAGCGTATTGAGTGTGGTTATCAGTCCAGGGAGTCCAGTGTTGGTGCGGCGGCCGACGTATCCGTACACCAGGACCCTGACTTCTGATTTCCGACTTAATGCACGAAAACATTGATTGTGTGTGTGTTTCAAAGTTTTCTTTGTGATTTCTTTGTGTCAGCACACCAGGTATACTGTTTGACCGTGGCGCACCTGTTTCCTTTCAGGATGGCCCCACGACGGCAGTCAGCTAGGGTTCCGAGAGTCGAGTGTGACGACAGCCCACCGAGCGATGAGGCTTCGGTACAGGGCCCTCTTGCAGTTGAGGCACCAACGGAGGCACCAGCGATACTACCATACGTTGGGCCATCGATGCCACCAGCCCCAGCAGTAGGCGATGCACGCCACTTGAGTGCGCTGCACGAGTTCCAGCGCCAGAGGCCACCCAGGTTCCGGGGAGAGACGGACCCGCAGGCGGCTGAGGATTGGCTGAAGGCTGTGGTGGGAGTCTTCAGGCTAGTGGGGACGCCGGCAGACTTCATGGTGATCTTTGCTGCCAGCTTCCTTCAGGCAGCAGCAGGCAGGTGGTGGAACCACTTGTTTCAGTTTTGCGACGGGATGACCTTCGCATGGGAAGACTTCGAGACCTTTTTCAGGGTGGAGTTTGTGCCAGTAGCTCTACACCCCGAGCGTGTACAGGAGCTTCTGCCTTTGCCGCGTGTTTTTCGATCAGTAGCCGAGTCATCTGTGGGCAGTAGACAGATGATGCAGAGGTCCAGGAGGACCAGACTAGCAGTTGGAAGATCTCGGGATTTAGGACCGGTGGTGCGGGGCACCCGAGGTGGGGTCAGAGCCAGGCGTGCCAGAAACGGACAATGTTACTCCTGCGGCGGGAAGGGTCACCTGGCACGTGACTGTCCGACTCCTCGTACGATTGTTCAGCGGTTGTTAGAGGAGCCACTGAGACAGAAGCAGCGGCGAGTGCTTGAGCAACAGCCGAGTAGTGGACAAGGCAGTAGAGCTCCGAGAGCAGGTGGACAGGAGAGGAACTAGTGGATAAGTCCCTTGTACTTCTAGTTCCTTTTTGCTATTGTATTAGCGTCTTGTATTATGAGCTGCAATAATAAAAGACGCATACCTTTGTGATATTTTTGTTCCTGTCCTCTTTCGTGATGTTACTAAGAGGTTTCAGTTTTGGCTGTTGACTTGACCCTCACTTGTGAGACATCTACTGGAGGAGACCCAGTTACCACACACTGATGCCGACAGTGTGACTCAACCCTTGGAGGCGAGAGTAACGGTCGAAACTCTTAGTAGTAGCGTCGAGGCCTTACGACGTCATCCTTGGTATGGATTAGTATCATCCATGTTAGGATTGACTGTATTAGGCAAAGAATGTGGTTCATCCAGGGGATGAGACCATATTTCTCTTATCGGCAAAGAAGAAATCTTGCAGCTCTGATGGGACCGGAGATGGTCCAGGCCACGACAGAGAAGGTCCAGGTCATCTAGGAGCGGATGAGGACAGCTCAGAGCCGGCAGAAGTCATATGCTGACTGGAGGTGGAGGCCACTAGAGTTCGAGGATGGCAACCACGTCTTCTTGCGGGTCTCACCTCGACGTGGTATTTAGAGATTTGGCCGAGGTGGCAAGTTATCTCCGTGCTTCATCGGACCCTTCCAGGTCCTCAGCAGGGTTGGCGAGGTGGCTTATCGCCTGGCTCTACCACCTCAGTTGCACCGGGTGCACGACGTCTTCCATGTATCTCAGCTGATGAGATACGTGCACGACTCGACGCACATCATTGACCATGGGGAGCTGACGTTGACGATGGGGCGACTTTTACGGAGGTTCCGGTGGAGATAGAGGATCGACAGGAGCGGGGACCTGCGTGGGCGATCGATTCCTCTTGTGCGCATCAGATGGCAGCACGGGAATCTCCAGGAGAGCACATGGGAGCGAAGGCTCAGATGCGTGCTCAGTACCCTCATTTGTTTCCCTAGTTTTTGATGTATCTTTACGGGGACGTAAATCCCTGAGGTGAGAGTAATGTAAAGACCCGTAAAATTCAAGGGAAATTTTTTTTTCTTAATTTTCTTTAGAATTTTACAAGAGTGCGGTTTCTGACGGCACCTGATTCCGAGGCCCGGAGTGCCCAGAATCATTTTCTGAAGTTTGGCTCGGGTACGTTCAGTGAACGAACGAGCGGGAATTTCTAACTTTTGATCCGGTGCTCGGAATTGAAATCCGAGAGCACCGATGAACTCGCAGCGCCGATATTCGCTTAAAGAGACCTTTTTGGAAGTTGCGTTTGTGGCGGGTTGAAAGTTAGTTTTTGGGTTTTTAGTTTAAGTTAAATAAAATTTGTGAAGAACAAATTTTATTTTAACTTGATAAATCCTACCAAAGGGAGTTGGGAGTGGGACCCACATCCACTTAACCTCCCTTGGGAGGATTAAGTGTGGTGGGGCCCACACGAACCCCAACTTCTCAGATTCTCTCAAAACCTCCCCTTTAACCCATTTCAATTAATGTTGACAACTTGACTTAATTAATTGAAGATGGTTAATTTAAATTTCAAACCTTTGAAATTCTAAGAGGAGGGTTGTGTAATAAAATAAGCTTAAGCTTATTTTATTTTGTTGGGTTGGTTTCCTTTGTTCTTGAGAGGATTTTGAGAGCTTCTCCTTCATCTTCAAGCTTTGACGAAGAACGCTCAACTTGACGAAGAACGCTCAAGTTCCGACGAAGAACGTTGCTCCGCTCTTCTTCGTCTTCCGTGTCAACGAGAGGGAACACCGCTTCCTCCTCGGATTCCCTTCATCGGCATACGAAGATTCGCCAACGACGTATCACATCGGACGCACCTCTTCGTCATCGGATTTGACGAACGACGACCGCGACGCCCGACCTCCGCGACGTCGTCTTCCGCGGATCGTTGACAAATCTTCGAACCTTATACCAAGGTAGGGGTTGTTGATTTATTGTTTAATTATTTCATTCTTGATCGTGGATCTAGCATGTCTAACGTGAGGCAATTGAATATTTTAAGTTGTGTTATTATTTAACGTGAGGGGGGCCGGACCCCATGAACACGGCCGAACCCCCTCCATCGTTCATGTTGTTTTATCTTGCGGGTGGAAGCAAGGTGGCGTGGTGCCGTCGCACAACGCGGATAATTGTATGTTTATCTTGCGCGACGCCGTCGCGCGCGCGCCATGGAAGAATCTTCAAGAACGTGACGCCGTCGCGCCGCATCAAGGGAAATCGAAGGCGCGGCGGAGGGGAGCGGTGCCGTCGCACCGCGCCGGACGACGAACACCGCGGCCGGTTCCGGGCCGCGGTGGAAAGAGAAGACCGGCGGCCGGGCCGCCGGCGTTGGAAGCCGAAGAGGGGACCGGATTTTCCGGTCCCGTTGGAGAAAACTGGCCGGCCAGCTGGCCGACCGGATGGTAATAAACCGGGGGAATTTAATCCCCCGGCCAGCTCTAAAAAAACCCCCCTCATAAAGAGGGGGGGCGGTTTCCTTGAGGGGGCAGGAGGCCCCCCGGTTTAATCAAGCTGGCCCCCGCAAGGGGGGCCGTTTTCCACAAAGGGCGCGACATTAAGCCGCGCCGCCACTCCAAGAAAGCGGGGGCTTTGCCCCCCCGCATGCCGCCTCCGCCGCGCCGCCAGGCCGCCGCGCCACCGCCGGGCCGCCGCGCCCCCGCCGGGCCGCCGCGCCGCCGCTCGGCCGCCGCCGAGCCGCCGCGCCGCCGGCCGGCCGGCCGGGCCTGTTCGGACCCGGGTCGGGTTGACCCGGTTCAGGTCGACTCGGTTCGGGCCGACCCAGGGGGGGTCGGGCCGGGTCGACCCGGACCCGGACCCCCCCGTTTCGAATCATTTTCGGTCTTTTGGCCATAACTTGAGCCACGGACCTCCGATCGACGAACCGTCTGCGGCAACACGATCATTGGATCGAGACGGTCGTTTCGGTATATCGCACTCAAGGTTTCGGTTTACTTTGAGTTCGGCCGGGTTGGTTCGTTCACGAAACCAACCGGGCCTTCGGAGCGGAAACGCTCATATCTTGAGCTACGGACGTCCGATTGACGTGCCGTTAGCTGTGTTGTGTTCCTCTTAGTGAGACGAATCTTTTGGCATACTCCGCCCGAGGTTTGGACGCAAGTGGAGTACGGTCGGGTTGGTTTTTCCTTAAAAACCAACCGAGCCCCGGGGACGAAAATGCCAATAACTCTCAGACCGGGCGTCAGATCGACGCGCCGTCTGTTGTGTTGAGTTCCTGTTGACGATACGGAACTTTTGGATACATCAACTCTGGACTCTGTGACAGTTGATGTATCAGCCTCACGGCTCGTGGAGCGGACCCTCCGAACGAGCTTGCTGTGAGCGGGAACCCTAGTGCTGGCTGCGACTGTTACTGTGACTCCTATTGCTACTACTGCTACTGTGACTGCGACGACAACAGTACAGAGATCCTGTGTGGATTCGACGACGACGACTACAGCACTCAGCGATCCTACGTGGATCAGTGCTACAGGTCCTGTGTGGGCCCGATCCTGTGTGGATTCGACGACGACGACTACAGCACTCAGTGATCCTACGTGGATCAGTGCTACAGGTCCTGTGTGGGCCCGATCCTGTGTGGATTCGACGACGACGACTATAGCACTCAGCGATCCTACGTGGATCAGTGCTACAGGTCCTGTGTGGGCCCGATCCTGTGTGGATTCGACGACGACGACTACAACACTCAGCGATCCTACGTGGATCAGTGCTACAGGTCCTGTGTGGGCCCGATCCTGTGTGGGTCCGATCCTGTGTGGGTCCGCGCTCAGCGGTTCTGTGTGAGCCAGCGCCTACAGGTCCTGTGTGGGTCATTGCGGGGGTTAGTTACCTATCGATCCTTCGTGGGTCCGACGACTTAGATGGATCAGAGATCATCTTTATCGTCCTTTGAAGAAGTATACCTGTGTGAGCTGAATCTGTTGCTTTCCTGTGTGGATTGTGTTGTGCAATCCTGTGTGGATTACGTTTTGCTTTCCTGTGTGGAATACGTTTACTTTCCTGTGTGGACTGAGTTGTACTTGGGCTCGGAGGTTGGAGCGTATTTGAATTTGATGACTTAGGTATATGTATGGGCATATACCTAAGCAGAGTCGGTTGTTACTTCGTGATTGTACCTTTCTTCGTGGTTTATCCTTTGTGGATTTGAGAGACGTTCATGGGTCTCGGGGTCCCTACTGAGTAGCTTATACTCACCCCTGCACGGGCTTTGCCCGCACTACGTTGTGTTGGTTGCAGACGACGGACAGCGTTGATCTTAGCTGAGGCTTGCAGAGCGGGACGGTACCCGGAGGTGGACCACTGGGCGGAACGTGCACGGAGCGGACGGCGGGACCCGTGGTGCAGTGGAGCTATCTGTACCCACCCTTCAGGTGGGATTTCCAGTGGACAGCTCGGTGTAGCGGCTTTTACCTTTCAGTTGCTGTTTTCCCTTTCGAGTTGTACTTTACTTTCAGTTTGGGTTTGTATACTGGCTCATTTACTTTTCCGCACTTTCAGTTGTACTCTGCTTTTGCTTAGTGTTTACTTTCCGCTTGCTTACTCTGTGGTGTTTGTTTTCTTTACAAAGGCAATGCCTTCCCATTTTTTACCGAGATTTACGCCTTGCTGCTAGTCGCCAGCCCCTGGCCTATGGAAGGCGGGTTTGGGGTAGTCACGGCACGGACCCCGAGGGCGGGTCGTGACAATAGGTGTGCCAGAATCTTCTCTCATCATCATCAGCCACAGCTGGCAGAGGATGGTTGTATATAATCCTCGGATACAAGGGCGAGGTAGAGGAACCATAGAGAGCATTCATCTGAATTGATGTGAGAATCAGTAGGGGATGTACAATTCACACAGAGACACCCTGTTAGCCCATTCGGTCATAAATCCATCTTGCAGTGAGATGAAGAATGAAAACTTTTCCAGGGTTCCTCTTCCATTATCAACTACGACGGCAGTAGGAACGTGGTAAGGGGTGAAAGATAAGTGATAGAAGTCACTCAAAATCTTAACAATCTCTTCTGAGTCTAGAGACTTCAGATGGACCCCATAAATGTTGAGCAGTGTAGGCCGAAAAACAAGGCATGAGATGACTGTGTTATGATGATATTCATAGCAGTGACAATGGTCTAACACCCAACCATTTAAAAACTAAAACGGCCCGCATAGGCTATATGGTGGTCTGTCCTCCTACATGTGGCGTAACATTTCAAAAATACGAGCCAATGTGAGTATGGCTATGTCAATCGGGAGAACGCTTGCTAGCTCGACTGCCATCATTAGGGTAAAAACCCTAATGCCCATGTTGACATCCCGGGATGGGAAAAGCCATCCACATTGAAACATGATAAAGAGACCTGACAGGCTGAGTGCAGGTGATATATCCTAATGGACTTCAAAACACCATTAGAGGTATTGGCCCTCCTCTAGAACCACCTAGTATGAGCCCAGGGCGGTTCGTGATCGCTGAGTGGGGTGGTTTCTAACACGATTAACCTTCGGTCCAGGGCCTATAGCTTTCAGAAACAACCCTATCCAGTCATCAAATGGGATGAGGGAGTGAGCACATAGGGATTGACCGAGAAATCACTCCACCCTAGTAAGTAGATCCTCTGCTAAGGGGGACACATGTTTGACGTTATCCCAAGTATTGGAAGCGAGCAAGAATTCATCATACATATCACCAATAGCGGGGATTCCCCTCATAAATTCCCCACAATATGATCCTGGCCTCACCGTGGGCTAGGTGAAAAGTGTTGGTGCTCCAGAACCAACGACTGATCAGTACGAGAAATACAATGGTTGGTAAGAAAATATTGAATTGGGAGGTCCACATGGCAGAATACAAGTTAACTACATCTAGCAGCTCTAGAAATTCCCCACAGTTGTGATGAAACCAGAAAGCCCAATCCCTATCAGTTGAGAAATTCCCTCCGGACCGCAGGTCCAACCTAGGAGCCCATCCTGTGCTGGAGTCCACTCGCGAGAGGTCAAAGATGGATGGATAGTCTTGAAGGGATGAATCCGGGGAAATATCCTGGTTATGTTGGTCACTCTATGTCCATGCGTAGCTCCATAGAATGAAAGCATCCCTCGGGTTTGAATCAGGGATGTTCTTCCCCAACAGAGAAAGAATCACCTGAACACACTCAGGTAACGTCTCCAAGCGAGGAGATGAAAGGTTCTTGTAGATAAGCAGAATAGGAATATCATCCTGGAGACCAAAGACGTAAAGTTGAAGCTGATTTGATAGTTGATAGGCCAGAAGCTACGGTGAGAGAAGGTTCTTCATGGTGCTGTCTTCAGGAATAATTGGTTAGGAAAGGTCCCCCTTAACATTCTCATCATTCTTAGCCATTTCCTAGCGCCTCTCATGGGTGGGAACAGCAGCATATCCAGTTGAAATTCGATGACGAACCATGATTCTTTCTGCAATTACAAAACCATGCCAGATGGTAGTCCAATGATATATTTGGGGAAAATGACAAATGCTTGGCTAAGGACATTGAAAAAAAGGTCTGCTTGATAGAGCCCCCGCGTACTGAACCCCAGAGGTGGTTTACAAAGCATAATTCCAATGATCCAGCGGTACGCGGAAGGGCTTTGCCAGGTACTGGCCCGTGAAGTGTTGGCCAGCGAACCACGTACCGAGACCCTACGCAAATTCTTGATTTGAAGACTAATGTGTTTATGTTTGAAATTAAAGTTCAAATCGGAGTATAAATTTCCGTTCGCAAAGCACTTGAACCACGTGGCATCTCCCTACGTGGCTTTCTAAATTTTATTTTTATGTTTTAAAGTTTGGTTTGCGGATTCAATAAATTAGTTCTTGGATGGAAGCAACCATGAATGAATTGCAGTTCGCAGAAGCAGAAGAGTGGTCCACAGATATTAGGTTTCGTGAAGGAAGTGGTATGTGGAGCAGTACGCAAAGCAGTACATGAAAATAGAATTAACTCAGTTTTCATCAAGAATTTGAGAAAAACATGAGGGATATTAAAAAATTGGAAAACCAATTGGTCTATGTACCGGTCCACCGATAATGGTACACGGCTGGCCCAGTGAACCAAACTCCCGTGAACCGCATCGTTCATGGAATGAAGACAGAGCCATATGCGGGCACGAACCACGTCGGTCTCAAAATGAAGGTGGACTGGTGGACCTGGTGAACCGTACTCCCATGATCCACGTCAACCGCAGACCGAAGGTGGACCGATTGATCACCGAAAACCTCATCGTTTTCCATATAGAGGCGGAGCCGTATGCTATCGCGAAGCAGCCTCGTGGCTAAAAAGGTTCGTGGAAGAGGTGAATTGAATGAGCCCTGTGAACCTTCGATTGACCGAGTCCTCCGCGGGCTGGGCTTTCATCATGGGCCTCCACAAAAAGTCTCACATGACCCATAGATACCGCCTTCTCTCGGCTCTATAAAAGGACCTCGAGGGGGAGAAGAAAGGGGTTCGACTTTTGGAAGAGAAGGACTTCGGCTAGAGCATTTGGATTATTTTGTGATCTTAGGAGGAGTACCAATTTGGCGAACTGTGAAGTTCCTATTTGCAAACCAGCAGGTATAAACTAGTCATGAATTGTTAAAGAACTGAAGAAAAAAAATAAAAATGGTGAACCGTGAACCAAAGAATGATGAACAGTAGACCACGGCCCCTTCACCGATGAATCTACCTCAAACCAGGGAACCGATGCCCCTTCTTCATTCTGGCGTACCGCATAGCACCCTCTTATACGGGTGAAGCCCTGCCCGGCGTAGCCTTTGACCGTTATCGCTCGAGTGGACTCCAGCACCACGTACCACTTTGGTACGCAGACCGAACCCGAAGCTGTATACCACCCTGGTATGCAGGATTCCCCTTAGTCTGCATGCCACTTTGGTATGTGGACGACCTCTCCATCCATGTAGCACCAAACTATACGATGGGCACCACGCCTCACATGAGAAAGTGGAACGCCAAAGCCTTTAGTGTTTTCATCCCCCAATTCTGACCAGGCCCTTCCAGCTCTGTCCAACCCTCCAGAGCCCCTTCGCCTGCCAGTCCATCGGCCTCTGGCACATGCCTCTTCCAAAGCCACCAGACCGATATACTGAAACTTTTAGGCACATCAGCATGCCACTCTGAGTTCACATACGCACGGTAGGAGGAGACACCGAGGTTACCCTGTCCCTTGGATGGACAACCAGAGCATTCATGGGTTCACATTCCCATGGTAGCCCAGAGTGTGAACCCGGGAGCCCTCGTGTACCTCCCCATTTCTTTTGAATTGATGGATCCTGCTGGCTTTTCCCTCCCATGAGGGCTAGTGGCGAGCACTTCTCCCCTCTTTGGAAGAATATGATAGGTCATCCCTCCCAGAGTAAGCCCTTGTTCATTCTCGTCAGATGCAATGACCTTCTCTTTCATTCCACATTTAAAGTGCCATTGCTTCATGCCATCCATCGCCATAGTCTAGGCCTCTGCCACCACTTCCTTCAATTTCAATCCTTCACAAACCATGAGGATGAAATTATCGGGGTTTTGGCCTTTTCCACTGTCATCTCCCAACTCTACCAACTGCAAGAGATAGTGTGTCGATTGTTGAATCGTTCACATTATCTTGTTTCTCAAACCAAACATGACTCACATGGGCTCAGAGATTTGTTATGGTCACAATATTCATACGATGGTGGTGGAATGAACTACGTGGGTTTTGATCCCTATCCCATAAGAAGGGTATGTAGGCCACCTCCTTGAGATTCAATCCCAACATGGGCTACCAACCATACCCCTTTGAATAAACAACGAGAACTCTGATTCCCATTTTAACCGGGATATGTAGGATGCCTTCCTAAGACCCGAGCTCGAGGTCGTCTCATCACTATCGAGACAGGAAACCATATTTCCTCTTATCCAGGCCGCTTCGTCATAAGTCCTGCATCGATATTTGACTAGGAATCTTTCACCTAGGTTTCCTTTCCAATTGACGTTAAACTATACTGTTGGGTCCTTGTCACAAGACCTTAAAAGGTGATGTGTCCTCTTATGTGTCACTGAACTATGTGGATTCTGATTCCTTTCACAAGGATACATAGGAATCCAATATCATAGGTTCGATCCTAATGCTCAAGCCACTTGTGTCCCTCATAGAAGACAATAAACTCCAGTACACCCAACCAAAAGGCTCAAGACCAGTGCTCTCTTAATAAACCTGAATTTTCTCAAAATCACTAATTAATTGAGGGATGGAAAACCTCAGATATAGATGGTTCTGTGTCTCTGCATATACTTGATTATTTGTGACTTGAGGGTAATCTGCGGATACAATTCATGGCGATAATCCAATGATTCATGAACATATGAACATGTCTTAAATTTATAAGATAGTCCTAGAATATGCATTATTCCCCATAAAAGGGTGCGATGAGCGCGACATCCCATCCTCTCGACCAATGTGAGTTCTTAAGTGTTGTTGTCCAAATCATTTAATGATCACCTGCCTTTAGAAAGTAGGTCCATGAATCTTGGATACAAGAACCGCTGGGCATTTCTGGTTTCACAAATAACCACATTGGAGACCAAATGAAGATGATGATACTGGCGTTAAAGATTACACATAACTCAACCCCCTGTAATGAACTGTCGAGAACCATCTGACCCCTCGTCGCAAAACAATCATCCTTTCCTTTTTCAATGTTTTGATGGGTGGATGATGATGTGATTCTCAATGTGGAATCAGAAAAGAGGATATCATGTGATAATTGGGAACATTATCCATCAAACATACACTATAAAGAATAAATAGGATTGATAATTCCATTTGAAAGGGTAGGCAGGGTGTCACTAATCCCTTCTCACCAATGATTATAGAAGGGGGAAATCCAACCTACTAGGCATCATAAGATTGGAGGAATGAAAAATCATCCTTATCAAGAGATTTATCATTAGAACTATTTGGAATGTCTTCAGACCTATTTGATACCAACTTTATGAAGACATTGTCGAACTATTGTTCCTCTTCAGTGGAAAATCTTCTTTGGTGGGTTGGATCATGTCAGGCCATTTGGTGGGATGGTTCCCATTGGTGTGTCGGTGGTATGGTGGTTTTTGGGCTATTTGGTGGAATAGTACCCATGGTTATTATTCTTTTTTATTGGGTAGAGTGGCTGAAACAAATGTTGTATGTTCCAAGAAATTTTCACTTAACATTTTACCCTCATATATATTCTTTTTTAGTAGATCTTTAATGATGAAAAATTTCTAGATCATGTAACCCACTATAAAATGGTAAGGGTAGTCATATGGATGTTCATCCTACCCTAAATCATCTAACTTCTTGGTTTATAGAAGCATGATTAGGTTATTCGAGGTAAAATGTGAAATAAACTGGAACCTAATCTTAATGGAAGGGAAAATTTTATCCTTCACCCTTTAAAGGTCATGTCGCCTCATTCTTTCCATCTTGAGAGAGATAGTAATTGCTTCTATTTTCCCTGGATCCCATATCTGTGCTATTGATTCTTGATAACATATTTCCTTGGTTCTATAAATAGAATATTCTATACATTCTACTAAAGCCGTAAACTCTTGATAGCCACCATGGTAAATCATAGGACTAGGGGTAGTTATAACTCATCTTGTAGGGTTTTCAAAAAAAAACTCCAGTAACTATTATTGATGATTTTTTGTTTCAATGGTACACATTAGACACTTACATATTTAAATGAAATCCATATCTGTCTCATTTTCATCCTACTTGCAATTATAGTTGTCATAAATTGTGGTTTCCCTCATTGTAGTGCTAAATTGCCCAATGAATTTCTTATGGAGATCTTCCCAACTTGTGATAGACCCTTATACAATGTTATTATACAATTAAAAGTTAGGTCCTCCCAATCTCTACACAAATCAGCAATTCATAGTAGCCTGTTTTTTGTTCTAGGGTTCCCAACAATGGGCCGCATTGGGAAGAGATGTGGATGAGATACTATTCTAGATCACCCATTCCACCAAATGCTAAGATGTTTGGGTTCTCAAAGTTGAGAGGGGGGATTAAAATCCACCCACTTAGGACACATCTTCTTCTTGGGTATTACCAGTGTATATAGACCTTCAATAAAATACATCTGAGCAATAAGGGAGTCATGTAATTTCTGAAATACCCTATTCTGAGTTAACCTCAGATGACTTTTCTAAACTAGTTGTTTATGGTCTCACTATAGCGGGAGTAGTTTTCAATCAATAGGATTTTTTTATAATGGAATGATTAATGTAATCCAAATTTTATGGGGGGAGGGGATATATTGATTCTCCCATTATGGGTCGATAAACCTTATCCTATCAAAGAGGCTCACCTGAAGGAGGTATAACATCTTCAACCTGATGACCATACTCAAAAGATTTTCTTCTCATAAGAAACCCAACATTTACTTGATGAAGCTCTACTATTTTGGATTTGAGCTGAGTAATCTTATCTCATGCAAATAAGACTTCACCTAGTAAGAAGATGTGTAGGTAGAAAATGTGTCCACATCTATTTTCTTATTAACAATATCAAGGTTTGTATCATCAATTAGTTCATTAATGGTGAAATTTATTTATATGAAACATAAGGGAGGGAACATAGATTCTCTTGGGAAGGAATATTTATGATCATGGTATGTTTCTTCCCAATAGATGATATATGATATGATATTAGGGATAAAAAATACCTCAGCCCTATGGGATGTGGTTTTCCATAGTATTCAACTATTACCGAGGGTAGATGCATAGATGTTTGATCCTTTTGGATAGTGGTAATCAAGATTTAGCCTTGATCCACTATCATGATGCACTGATGGCACTAAAAAGTGTGGGATGTGGTAGCGGTATACACCTCTTCTATAGTTATAGTAGCTAGATTCCCCTGTTAGGCTATCCTTTTTTATGCTTGAATCTGGATGGTCAGGATAGGAACTCATTCCTATGAAATTTCTTGTAGAATTAGGGTCTAAAATCAATGATAAATTTCATGGTGAATAAGGGAAATAATGCGAAGATCTTGATTGGTTTCCTTGACATTTTTTATATCCTCCTCTACCTCCACATGTTAGGGAAGGAAAGGGTTACCATCTTCCATGGATAAGATCCCAAAACAATTGGTTATGGATATGTCTTCCACCAACTTCATTACACCCCACCATTGATAGGATGTCCTTTAGGGATCCATCCTCTGGAGACATTCATAAGCTACTTTCAATGTTGGAATATATCCATTTTTATGATACATCCACAAGATGAAATTATCTACTCACTACTGGAGGTGCTTTATTGCTGACAATGTACATTGAGTCCATGATGCCATGGTATCCATGGCAGTTGAAGAATATGTCTAGCATGTCTGCTGGTTATGCATAGTGGATTGAGTTTCCGTAATGGTATTAATAGATTTTCTATTTATTTTATATTTCATCAAAATATTTGGAAATTTCATTTAGATTGTAAGAAATCTTGAATGTCCTATAGAGGAAACACAAACAAGACATTCATTAGTATAGGGTCAAAAATAAGAGATTATGGACAATCATTCATGTTCAATTCAGGGATGGAAACATGGTCCTTTTTCATATGTGACAGTATTGGAACTATTAAAGGATTCACATCAGGTTCACCATTTTATTATTGAAAAAATATGGATTGGTGAATGATTATGGGGGGTTGAGTATGGTTGCATAGTCATTCATATAGGGATCACCATTTTTATTTCTAATGTAATTTATAACTGATTTCATGCCTGCACTCATTTTGAGTAAATGTGTACATACATTCCAAAGGCAAGGAGTCACCGTTAATTTTCCAGTGACACCCTAGAAAACACATTGGTCTAGAGGATGGTGGTTGGACCCACTACTCCATTTTGAGGGGGATTATTTCATACTCATGGACTCTCTTATAGATTTAAGACATATTCACGAATCAATCCCAAATACTAGTGCAAGACTGTTTACCCAAGTGCCAATGATCTGATCAAGACCACATATTATATTTGATCCTCAATATATATTGTGGATTCCCCGTATTTATCATATTATTTATTAATGCTTTAGTTTAAATCCATCTAGCTAGGATCTCTGATGATTATTTCCATTTAGGGAGGCGGTTGGTATTCCAGTGTTGGGATTGGTTATATAAGATGAATCTTATGCACCATTTTCACATAGGAAAAAAACTAGCATATTTTGATGTAATTTTCAGGGATTTCACATTAATAGAAGACCCATAATGGAGGCACCTTCATTATTTTTACGGAGTGATCATCATAGATATTTAAGCCCACAAGAATCATGCATGATTTGAGAAATAAGAGATAGAAGAGGATCAGTCGAATTACATGAGATCAAACATATGATTAGATATGAGGTATTACGCATGGACGCTACCTTTATAAGATTCATATGTTGTGAAAGGGGAAAACTAGGAAATAAGGTGCAGCTTATGCATGAGCTTCCCAGAGATACCTAACCTAGTAGGTAGGCTAGGTTAGAATATGTTTTAGGGATTAAACATAAAAGTATTCCCATATTTCCAAAACCCTGAGGAGAATCTCATGTCATGGAGATCATGGTTTTTTTTGGGTATAAAACCCATGAGGATTCCCATGTTTCTATATCCTTGAAGAGAATCCCAAATCATGGTGACTTGATGGTTTTTTTGGAGATTACACCTAGGAGGATGCACATATTTCTAGAACCATGAGGAGAATATAAACTCATAGATATGATGTTTTTATTGGATCTTTCACCTAAGATAATTCCCATATTTTTTAATCCATGAGAGGAATATCAACTCATGTGGATTATGTTTTGATTTTGTCATACACCTAATAGGATAAACATATTTTTTGAACAATGACAATAATATCAACTCATGAAGATAAAGGTTTTATTGGGGCTTACACCCTAATGGATTCCTAGGTTTCTTGAACCATGAGATGTATCTGGACTCATGGGTAATTAAAATTTTATGCGGTGAATTCCTCTAGGAGGAGGCCTATACTGCTGGAACCATGAGGAGTATCTCAACTCATGGGTAATTGGTGGTTCGGTTGGGGCATACACATAGGAGGAGGCCTAACAATAGTTTCCTCCCCACACCCCTCAAACATCCATTGGGAACCTGTTGAAGAAGGGAGATTGTTAGGATAGGGAATGCACCAATGTAGGTGGCTCATGGTGGAGATGTTAATAAAGGATCACTTGCTAGAATATGAGTGGATTCATGGTTATTTATAATAGTGCAATCATATAGGTCATTGTAAAGGGGGTTCACATAGGAGCGCTACATAGGTGGTGCACATTGGATCTCCACAAAGGGGAGTTCACATAATATCTCTTCATATGTGAGGCTACATGGGGATGTCTGTATAATTATTCACGAAAGAGTGCACCCACATAGGATAATCATGTAGCTTTTTGAAAGGGAGACCCATATAGTACTTTTCATGGGGGTGATTTTATAACATTGATGAACACATGACATCAGTTTCATAGGTCTAGAGAAGGGGGATTCCATTTAGGATGTTCACATAGGTCTCTTCACATATAAATTTTCATAACATGCCATGTAAGTGGAGTTCCTAGAAGATTTCATTAAAAATTACCTCCCTGAATTGGAACTCAAGAAATTTACATGAGTGGTTCCACAAGACCATGAATAGTCTGAGATCCTAGAGAATCCTCTATGTGTCTCCTCCTATCTATCTTCTCACAGTGCTCACTGAGATAGACATCTCCATAACTATAGGTCGATTCATAGAAATTCACGAATGAGGGAATCCGTGAAGGAGTTCTGTATATGAGTGTCACAAAGGGTTGGGAACATAAGAGCTTTGTAAAGTAATTTATTTGATATACGGGGGTCATAAAATGAAGACTTGGACTACAAAAGACTTTAGTTTGTGGGATGCTAAAATTTACCTCCTTATCCCTCAAAAAATTCATTTCAGAGGATTAGTATTTCAAAAACTATTTGAAGAGATGTGCGGTCATAGAAAAGTTCTATATGGTGGAAAAATCACCATCTCCGACCCACAAATGAAAATGGAATCATGAAATGAATGATGATCTATGTGATCAAAGAAAAGTGCAATCTGGTAGAGAAAATCACCACCTCTAAGACAAAAACGACAATGTAACAGAAGAATTATTTAACTTATATGTTGTCAAAGAAATGCAGTATGTGGGGTTTTATACATTGTCAATTTTTATTTTGGATAAAATGAAACCTTACTTATAATGGTTATAAATTTTGATCTGTCAGTCCATATAGACTCTATTAGAAGAAAAATAAATTATTGTAACATGATATAAGACCCCATTCTATGGTATATACACCCTAGTAGCCAGTCTTCTGATGCCAAAAATATCCTAGAAGACCCTCGCAAATGGTTTTAAAGGAGGAAATACCTTTTTTCATCAGCAATTTGTTAAATGCATGGACAACTTCTATAGGGAGGTTCACACCACCTCAATATCTTTTTAGGAAATGATTTTATAGAATATTTATCACATAGTGTGTGAGAAGTTTTTTATCCCATGAAAAAAATATGATTCTTGTTACAGAATAGAGACACATTTCTACTCAAAATCCATATGTTTTTCTATGAGAGGATAGTATTATGGGTCCTTCGGAAGAGTGTGTGGTATGAATTGTTCGATGCCAATAGATATGGGTTAGTAGTATAACATGACTTCAAAGAAAATTTTGTTTTCCCTTAAAATTAAATTATGAATTAATTAATACTTTTCTAAATTGTCTATATACTATGGGAAAATTTATTATGGGATATATATTTTAATATAATGGGGTTTAAAATTAAATTAATTATAAATGGAATATTATTATGTAATTATATTTTTATGAAATATTTATTAAATATATATTCCATTATATTAATTGTTAGTATTAGTAAACATTTTTTAAAATTATATAGAAAAACATATAATTCTGATTAAAAATTTATATATAGAAATTATAATGGTGATTTATAATGTGAAACTTCTCGACCCAGTTATCCTTGAATAGTAAATATACTAGTGTTTCTATGTGGGATCAAGTGTGCATCCTCGTATGTCAGAGACTACCAAGTAGAATTTGGGGTATATGGTGGTACTATGACGAGACTATACCACATATATTAGAGTGTGATAAAATAGAAAATAAATAGAAAAATAGCCATGATATGTAAATAATTAGAGTATGCAGAACAATTAAATCATCAAATAATAAAAACATGAAACATGAAATATAAATATAGTTTTATAGACTCAATCATCCACAAGGCTGATCACATATACAGAATATAAAAATGAAATAAAATGAAAGGCTCCATTGAAACTCTTATCACTACCTCATCCTTACATATAACCCAAACTGATTTTTCTAACTCGACAATCAATATCACCAGCTCTCTGCCAAACCTATACATGTAACTAGTGAAGTGATACTCTGGAAACCATGTTTAATGGTATGCCGAGCATTGTGTGAGTTCATCTCATTAGGGACCCAATAATGAGTTCTCATACATAACAAGTTTAATCATTAACATTTGCATTTAACATGATCTGAATTAGAAATAAAAAAATTACTATTGTAAGATAAATAGAATAACCCATGTATCCTCAGGTTCATAACCTCGATTGACGATACCTTCTTCATGTAGTGTTAGAGTGTCTTTGAGAACATTAAAAATTACAATTCAATCCAATATAAAATCATGAGGGTCTTTCACCCTGATATAAATTGATAATCACCTTGAGAAAAAACTCACCATGATATATGGCATGATGATCTTGGATGAGATCAATCCTAATAATGGAAGCAGGGGACTTCTCTTCCCTAGTATGAAATGGTTCTCGTAGATGAGACCCAAAAATAACAAAATTATTGACCACACCCACCAAGGACCCCCACAAGACCCTGAAAAGTAGCACTTTGTATGAATTTTTTGCTCTAGAAGGCTCGAACACTCCCATTGATGCCCTCGAAAGCTTGTATGTGGTAGGAAATCCATCCTCTACCCAGATCCAAAGTAATCCAAGCTCTAAATCCATGGTAACCAACAAAAGAAATCATGACCTCCCCATTAGGTATTTCATTTAGTATCATGACCTCCTTGAAGGGGGTATTCACAACCTTCCTGGAGATAGTTTTCATAACATTTTCTAATGAAGTATTCACAACCATAATGAAGGGATTCTTCTCAACCTCCTTGAATGAAGTATTCAGGATCCCCACTATAGGTATGTTTATTTAAAAGATAACTCAATGCCATTTCCTTATTGAAATATAATATAAAAAACAAATAAAACACAACTGTGAGTCCCTTTGGTAAATTCCACCATCGTATGAGCCTCTCATATTTTTTATATTTAACTTTCTCAACTATCGAAAATTACATTTTAACACATTACCCCATTTATTACCCTATTTAACATAACAATACCATGGCCTCAGTTATTTATTTGTTTGTTCAAGGTTATATGTTGACACCCACAAAAATCACTACCCAAAGTCTAACGCTTCCTCACATAGGTCATCTCAACGAGCTCAACAAATCTATGTTATCCTAAAGGTCATACAATCCTAACAAGTAGGCCAATAATGACCTAGTCTTTTCATACGTGGATATTACATCATTTTAGATGAACATTCATTACATAAAACAAAACACATGACCATGTAACATTATAGTTTAGTGTCTTCAGAAACATGGAACCCTGACTTTTAGTCTAGTGAAAGATATTCAATGCTTCTAAAAAATATCTTAACCTTTAGTATCCCTAATTAAAATATTTCTTAATAACAAGTGAAAAAAACATAATTAAATGATGATATCAGATTCTCAGTATGGGTAAACATAGAAGATTGAATTTTACTATCTTATAAAGGAATAAGATAAGAAATATGGGTATTTGATCAATAGAATAACATAAAAAGTTTATACCCAATCTGTTGTGGATCATATTTAAGAGTCAAGGCATAAAACATTAGTATTTCAAAAGAAATGAATCACAGGAATGAAACATCTTCCTAAATCAACCATGAAACATGAGTTTATATCATAAATGCATGTGGAATCATCATATGTATTTAAAACCATTCCATATGTCAAGGATAACTACCAAAACTCTCATATCATGCCTTATCACCTATTTCCCATATCAAATCAATTAGATTGGCTTGTTTCTGATCATGGATAAAGAACATCAACATATTTTACTTAACCATCTCATTAGATATAATTTATTACTCAATTAATTGTATAGAGATATAGGCCCCACCAGTCATTTAATGAAAATGATAAATATGTCTGACAAAGTACTATAAATCATTCATCACATTAGAACCCATGTAAAGAAATGAGTTTCATAAATACATCATTATAACATAACTCATGGGAAATAAATATGTTTCATAAATATCATTCCATAATAAACATAATCTATTTAGGCAAATAAAATTAATGGTATCCTTGGTTCATATATCTAGTAAAGAAAAAGTAACACCAACAAAATTTAGCATAGATGGAAAATTTCTTTTTGTAATATCACTTGAAATAATTCTTTAGGAAAATATACATTCCTTTATGAAATATTTTTTTTAAAGAGCCGCACAATTATAAAGGAAAAAAATTTGTTTGAATATAAAATTATAAGCTTGTAAAGTAAGATTCAATGCATTAAGGAATCATAACGCTCAGAAAGTCTTATCATGATATATAAGTTTAAAAAACATTCCTTCTATATTCTCATTAGAAAAGTTATAATGATCCTTGTTTAGAGAATTATAAAAAGATTCTATTAAAACCATGTTTTAAAAAGATAAAACATGGGTAAAAATTATTTTAAACAATGGTAAAAGCATTTTTGAAAAAAATAGAAAACATTGACATGGATGGTAAATTTTCCCCATTGGATAATTTAACATAGACAATATTGAAAATTGATGAGATTGTGAAATAAAACATTACCACTTTATAATCAATCTAATCGTATTTGTCATGAACCAGCCCAGGTCGACCCTAAACCAGTCACCCGAGCCGGTCCGCGGCAAGTCACGAGGGGCGTTCCCGATCCCCCCGGGAGGGAAACTAGTGCCAGGCATAGAAAAATTTAATCGTAGGGAACGATTTCATCCCGAACAGTACCAGGATCAAAAGAAGAAGAAAACTAATCAAAACAACAACACTAGAAACAAAGAAACGAAAACTATATGACAACATAACTCCATGTGACCTCACGGGTCACCACCTAACTGAAAACCAACCTCGCTCCAACACTGAGCGACTAAACCAGAAAAACCCTGTACACAAAGGAACCTGCAACTGAAAAGATGAAAGATAGGCATGAGTACAAAAGTACTCAGTAGGTGAGCCCAACAACAAATCCCAAAGCACTGCCAGTAAATAATGAATCTACAAATTCCAGGTTTGGACTACAATGTATAAAATTAAGCTTTCATAATTATTCACTTGAAGATCAAAACACGAGACATTACCCTTATTCTTTTTCAAAAGCTGAATTTCTTTCATTGGTTCCAAATGCATATTAAAAGAGAAAGAAGTGTTGTATTTTAAAATTTTACACAAAGAGAATAACACACATTCATTTTAAATCCATTTTCAAAAAGTAACCAGTATAAGCTGTAAAGAACAACTGAAAGTAAACAAGCAGGGAAAATCAAGTAACCATGGGTGATCCTAAACATCCCTAGAAAACCCCTGGATGTACTCGGGTTCAGACTACCTGCCGACAAGGTACTCCACAGTCAACAACCAACTGGCCGCCCTAACAGCCAACCAGTGGCATGACCCACAAGACCTTACCTACCAAGGGGGGACTAACCCGTCTAATCGGGGTTAGCCAGCAACCGTCGCTCGATTCTCTAAAAGACTCCTAGGAACCCACGGTACGCGTGACTCATCTCACCACACTTGCCAACCCCTTACACGGACACCGCTACACGACAACCCTCGAAGGGAAATCCCTCTATAGAGATGCCCCATAAGTATGTATATATATATACAGTCAATTCACAATCAATAAAGTGCCAAACGGGCCGCCACATCAATTACGTTTAGACCATTTAGTACCAAAGTGTTTCCAAAAGATATGACACACACCATCATGTTGAAAACCAGAAAAACGTACTTTGAAATTCATTTAAGGAAAACCAAACCACCACGGAAAAGTTCAAAAAATCCAATTTAAAGGCCAAATAGGCATTTCTTCTATCCAATTTTTTCAAGAAAATAACCACTTTCTATAAATGATACACCCGCCATTTCACACACACCAATCATTTCAAAACACTATTCAATAAGACTTTCACATTTCATTAAGTACTCATTTAGAAACATCACAAGAAAGTCACACAATTAAATCCATGAAAATATTTTCAGTGCGATGCAGGAAGAAAACAGTTTTCAATTTAAGCAAGTCACGACTCTAGCAATAGCTATCCAGTGCTACTATAATTTATTGAAAAATAATGAAATGACAAGGAATAAATAAATTTCTAAATTTAAAAGCAAGTGCAGTGGGATACCTACCTCAGCTTGCAATCCAAACGCAATGGTGTGTCGCGCCTCGCACAAATGCACAAACACACGCACGTCGATGACCACAGTATCGCAAGGTTATCTCCCCAACGCACTGCATCAAACGCACAAAAACTGAAATTACACAAACACAAAATTAAAGCAAAACAAACAAGCAACCAATGTGAAAGAACCAAAGACTTATAATAATTTATATAAAAGAACTAATATATATATACATATATATGTATATATATATACACAAATATATAAACATTTATATAAAATAATTTGAGTAAGAAACAAAGCAAACCTCAACTAAAATGGAAACCCGAACTCGATGACGCAAAACACCCCGCGCAGGCGCATACGTGCACACAAGCTGAAGACCTCAGCGTTGCGGAAATATTCCACCGACACGCTGCAAAAAACACCAAAACAACAAAATAGAAAACCACAGATATAAAAAAACTCAACCAGCAAACAGTCACAAAAGACTACCTCGGCGCAGATGCGCTCGACCGCCGGGGTCCGGTGCCAGTTAAAGGGGCGGCGCGCACTGGCAGGGAGACCGCCAGATGTTGCACGCGGATTACCGGGTGCGCCACTGGCCGACGCAAGGTGGCGGTGGCCGGTCGGACCGAAGAAATACGGTATGCGGCTGGCCGAAAGTGCGGCGGAGCTGATCGGAGTGCCTAAAAAGGTTAAGGTAACGCCGACAGGGCGATACCAGAGCGGGTGAAAGGCGCCGGCAGGGTTGGGGAACACCGACGAGGCGACCGGAGGCCACTGGCCGGAGCGTGGCTCATCGGAGAATGCGGTCAGTGGGTAACAAGGTTGCTGAAGGTGCGACCAGCGGCATTGGGGTCACCGGAGGTCGGGAAGCCAGCGGCAGGCGAGGTTGCCGGACCGGGACGGAGCGGCTGGTGCAGGTGCGGTGAGGCGGAGGCACCACTGGATGGAGCGGGAAGAGGCGGCCGGTGAGAAGAAGTCAGCGGCTGGGTTGGAGGAAGTCGGCACGGCCGAGGGAGGCCGGAAATGGAGAAGCCAGGCGCGACGGTCAGGGAGGTCGCCGGAGGGGCCGGTTGCGGATGCTGGAGGCCGCACAGGCGGAGGAGCACCAGATCGGGAGGGGAGTCGGGCGCCGGTTGGAGGCCGAGGCAGAGGCCGGGACGAGTGGAGTGGGGCGGAGGCCTGTGGTGCGGTGCCGGATGCAAGAGGCAGGGGCAAGGCGGGCCGGCGGCCGGAGGTGGCCGGAACGGGAGCCGGACGGGGCGGGGGGTGGCGGCGACGGAAAGCCGGGACTGCCGGGGAGCGGCGGCTGGCCGACTGCGGGAGCGGGTCGGCGAGGTGGAGGCCGGTGATCGGGCGCCGGACGGGCATACGACGAGGGAGGACGCCAGAGGGGGGCTGGGACAGGGGGACGGTGCGGGTGCGCAGAGGAGGGGCGCAGAGAGAGAGGGAGAAAGGAGAGGGAAAATGGAGAGTGGAGAGAAGAGGGGGGGCGTGCGGCGCAAGAGGGAAAGAGGGGGGAATTAGGGTTAGGAGAAATATATATATATATATGATAATAAAACTTTATAATAATAATAATAATAACACTTTATAATAATAATAATAATAAAACTTCATAATAATAATAATAAAAAAACTTTATAATAATAATAATAATAAAACTTGATAATAATAATGATAATAAATAATAAAACGAAACCGTAAAATTCTAAAATTTGAACACTGTGTGAACACATAGTCACCCGGGCCGACCGCACGGTCACCGCTAACGATGCGATGACCGCGCACTAGCACGAAACCCTTCAACACAAATAAACATTGAAAATTTCATATTGAGGCCAAGAAAAGAGTAAAATAAGGGCCTCTACGGTCGGGGTGTGACAATTCTCCCCACCACAGACACTTTCTTCCCCCAGAAAGTCACCAAGCCAAAAGTCGGTCAAGATTTAAGTCCATGCCCCAACAGAACTAAAGGAACCAAAGAGAACTGAGAATCTCTTGATGACCTTACTCTATACAGGTCACACCCGACCGATTCAAGAGAAAACTGAAGTCCAAGGTTGAGGGGAGAACACGAAGAGGTTCTCCCCACCATAAGAACTTAACTGGTTCGAAAATTTAATACCCAAACATACTACCACAAGGAGGAGGATCCAGTGTGGGAACTCATAACCGATCCAGATCGACTCCTATAACACGATCAGATTAACACTTCCGTCAAAACGTTGACCCCTCGAATAGAGTCAACAACCTTTGACTCTAGGGGAAACCCACAGAAAATACTTAACCAAACATCGAGTCAGAAACATGATCCATTGAAATCCACAATCATAACCACATCCGACAAGCATAGCTAAACCAGGGTCATCCCACACAAAGGTCTAACACACTTTATGAAAGACCCACGATTTGCAAGATCACATCAACACAAACAAGATTTTTTGGATTTTAATTGAACAAATTCATCAATACTTCATAGCAGAACAATGTACTTACAACGATGTTGAAACTTTAATAGCAGATAAGCAAATATGAAAAGATTTCTAATTGTTCCACCGCCAACACGGAACACAAAACCTGGACCAAAGTTTCACAGCCCTGGGAACTCCTGACTATGCGCGAGCTTCACCCCGAGACCTATGGTTGGGGATCTGATGGATGAAGCTTCTCCTGCCTCACAGTCAGGTATTGACACTCTCCAATCATGTGTCCCCTTCAAGCGACGCTTCCTGTAAAACTTCTCCAGATAACCCAGACAGCCACAACGATGACACGTCTTTGGAGGGTTGCGACAAGACGGCTTTAAATGCCGGAAACGACCACACTGATAGCATACCATTGAACGATCTGATGAACTGGAAGCTGGGACCAAAGGTGATAATTCCTTAGGAACAGGTATCTCTGGTGTATTTTCCACACCAGAGGGGAAACTCTTACGAACAACCGGGGAAGCTGGAGTACTAACCAACTGTGTTCCGAAAACCAACTCAGCCAAAAATTCCTCCTCCACCAGCCTCTCAAAACGATGGTCTTTAGAAGGGAGGACTCGCTCCTTGATCTCTGAACGAAGACCCCCGGTGAAAAGAGAGGCCTTCATGAGCTCATGCGATGCTACCTCTGGAGAAAAGGAAATCAGTTCCTTGAAATGGTCAACATATGCCTTCATCGTCCGTTGGCCTTGTTGAATATGAACAAGCTCTCTCTTTTTCTCCAGCTTCACTTCCTCAGGTACAAACCATTGGATGAAAACGATTTTAAAGACATACCACGTCATCCCAACTTGCGTTGATGATGGGGTAACCGTCTTCCACCGGTCCAGAGCTAGACCCTCAAACAACTCCATAATTGCATGAACCTTAACAGTCTCAGGAGTTCCGAACATTCTAAAGATACTCTCCACTTCTTCAAGCCAGTCTACTGCTTCTAAAGGGCCTCGATCACCATGAAGAATATGCAACGTCCGAGAAGGACCAGAAATAGGGCATGACTCATTAGAAACATTGGGGATCTTTCTGGGTGACATTCTCTGAACAACACAAAAACACAAACCCAAAAATCAGCATCCAATCAAATCTTAATCAAAAGGACAATCACATACCAAGAACTGGCTCACATTCCCGAAAATCCACTTTCCAAAACAAAATCCAATTTCCAAAATCATTTTCCTCTTTCAAAAATCATTTTAGAAAGACAAGGTCAAACCTTTGGTTTCAAATAAACACCCATTTTTTTTGAAACCAGACCACTTTAAATTGCAGAAATCCCCTTCACCAATTTAAAAACATTTTAAAGAAAACATTTCCATTTCAAAATTCAACTTTAATTTTCAAAAACATGATCACACCAACTAGAACCAAACATAGTACAACTTACAAAGAATCACCAGAATAAGGAACTAGCAGTTACGCTTAACCCGACGACAAGGTAGTGAGCCACGCCCCAAGTAAGAATCAACGGCTAGGAGGAACTTAAACCGAGTACTTGGACTCCACATGGGTCACTACTCCATGTGAAATCGCGACGTGACACTAGCTCGTCTCCTTTTTCATTTCCCAATCCAAAACGAGGTCAAAAGACACAATTTCCAGACTACCCCTAGTAACTCAAGGATCAGCACGAGCAAGAGTTCGCGACGCTCTTCTCGCACCTACCTCTCGAGTTCCGACAGTCCTAATCTCCTTCTACCGAACAACCCAAATAACATGTACCCAAAACCTGCTCTGATACCATTTTATCACGAACCAGCCCGGGTCGACCCTGAACCAGTCACCCGAGCCGGTCCACGACAAGTCTCGAGGGGCATTCCTGATCCCCCCAGGATGGAAAATAGTGCCGGGCATAGAAAAATTTAATCGTTGGGAACGATTTCAGCCCAAACAGTACCGAGATCAAAAGAAGAAGCAAACTAATCAAAATAACAACACTATCAACAAAGAAACGAAAACTATATGACAACATACCTCCATGTGACCTAACAGGTCACCACCCAACTGAAAACCAACCTCGCTCCAACACTGAGCGACTAAACCAGAAAAACACTATACACAAAGGAACCTGCAACTGAAAAGATGAAAGATAGGCATGAGAACAGAAGTACTCAGTAGGTGAGCCCAACAAAAAATCCCAAAGCACTGCCAGTAAATACTGAATCTACAAATTCTAGGTTTTAACTACAGTGTATAAAAGTAATATTTCATAATTATTTACTTGAAGATCAAAACACGAGACATTAACCTTATTCTTTTTCAAAATCTGAATTTCTTTCATTGGGGCCAAATTCATTTTAAAAGAGAAAGAAGTGTTACATTTTCAAATTTTACACAAAGAGAATAACACACTTTCATTTTAAAGCCATTTTCAAAAAGTAATCAGTATAAGATGTAAAGAAAAACTGAAAGTAAACAAGCAGGGAAAATCAAGTAATCATGGGTGATACTAAACATCCCTAGAAAACCCCTGGACATACTCGGGTTCAGACTACCTGCCGGCATGGTACTCCATAGTCAATAACCAACTGGTCGCCGTAACAGCCAACCAGTGGCACGCCCCATAAGGCTTTACCTACCAAGGGGGGACTAACCCATCTAATCGGGGTTAGCCAGCAACTGTCGCTCGATTCTCTAAAAGATGCCTAGGAACCCACGATAGTTTTAATAATACTGTGTAAGTGGGAGGCCCTCGCACGCGTGACTCATCTCACCGCACTTGCCCACCCCTTACACAGACACCTCTACACGACAACCCTCGAAGGGAAGCCCCTCTGTAGAGATGACCCATAAGTACATATATATATATATATATATATACAGTCAATTCACAATCAATAAAGTGCCAAACGGGCCGCCACATCAATTACGTTTAGGCCATTTAGTACCAAAGAGTTTCCAAAAGATATGACACACACCATCATGTTGAAAACCAGAAAAACGTACTTTGAAATTCATTTGAGGAAAACCAGACTACCACTGAAAATTTCCAAAAATCCAATTTAAAGGCCAAATAGGCATTTCTTCTATCGAAGTTTTTCAAGAAAATAACCACTTTTTATAAATGATACACCCTCCATTTCACACACACCAATAATTTCAAAACACTATTCAATAAGACATTCACATTTCATTAAGTACTCATTTAGCAACATCACAATAAAGTCACACAATTAAATCCATGAAAATATTTTCAGTGTGATGCAGGAAGAAAACAGTTTTCAATTTAAACAAGTCACGAATCTAGCAATAACTATCCAGTGCTACTATAATTTATTGAAAAATAATGAAATGACAAGGAATAAATAAATTTCTAAATTTAAAAGCAAGTGCAATGGGATACCTACCTAAGCTTGCAATCCAAATGCAACGGTGTGTCACGCCTCGCACAAACGCACAAACACACGCACGTCGATGACCACAGTATCGCGAGGTTATCTCGCCAACGCGCTGCATCAAACGCACAAAAACTAAAATTACACAAACACAAACTTAAAGCAAAACAAACAAGCAACCAATGTGAATGAACCACCGACTTATAATAATTTATATAAAAGAACTAATATATATATATATACACACAAATATATAAACGTTGATATAAAATAAATTGAGTAAGAAACATAGCAAACCTCACCTAAAATGGAAAACTGTACTCGATGACGCAAAACACCCCATGCAGGCGCATACGTGCACACAAGCTGAAGACCTCAACGTTGCGGAAATATTCCGCCGACGCACTGCAACAAACACCAAAATAGAAAAATAGCAAACCACAGATATAAAAAAAACTCAACCAGCAAACAGTCACAAAATAATACCTCGGCACAAATGCGCTCGACCGCCGGGGTCAGGTGCCAGTTAAAGGGGCGGCACGCACTGGCAGGGAGACTGCCAGAGGTTGCGCGCAGATTACTGGGTGCGCCACTGGTCGGTGCAAGGCGGCGGCGGCCGGACGGACCGAAGAATGACGGTACGCGGCCGACCGAAAGTGCGGCGGAGCCGACTGGATTGCCGAAAAAGGTCAAGGGAACGCCGACAGGGTGGTACTGGAGCAGGTCAAAGGCGCCGACAGGGTTGGGGAACACCGACGGGGCGGCCGGAGGGCGCTGGCCGGAGCGGGGCTCACCGGAGAATGCGGTCAGAGGGTAACAAGGTTGCTCGAGGTGCGGCCAGCGGCAGCGGGGTCGCTGGAGGTCGGGAAGCTAGCGGCATGCGAGGTTGCTGGACCGGGACGGAGCGGCTGGTGCAGGTGCGGCGATGCGGAGGCACCACTGGCCGGAGCGAGAAGAGGCGGCCAGTGAGCAGAAGTCGGCGGCCGGGTTGGAGGATGTCGGCACAGCGGAGGGAGGCCGGAAACGGAGAAGCCGGGCGCGGCGGTTAGGAAGGTCGCCGGGGGGGGGGTTGCGGATGCTGGAGGCCACACGGGTGGAGGATCACTAGAGCGGGAGGGGAGTCGGGCGCCGGTAGGAGGCCGAGGCAGAGGCCGGGACGAGGGGAGTAGGGCGGAGGCTGGTGGTGCGGTGCCGGATGTAGGAGGCAGGGGAAAGTTGGGCCGGCGACCGGAGGTGGCTGGAACGAGAGCCGGACAGGGCAGGGGTGGCGACAATGGAAAGCCGGGACCGCCAGGGAGTGGCGGCTGGCCGAGCACGGGAGCGGGTCGGCGAGGTGGAGGTCGACGATCGGGCGCCGGACGGGCGTGCGGCGAGGGAGGACGCCGGAGGGGGGCCAGGACAGGGGGAAGGTGCGGGTGCGCAGAGGAGGGGCATGGAGAGAGAGGGAGAAAAGAGAGGGAAAAGGGAGAGAGGAGAGAAGAGGGGGGGCGTGCAACGCAAGAGGGAAAGAGGGGGGAATTAGGGTTAGAAGAATATATATATATATATATGATAATAAAACTCTATAATAATAATAATAATAACACTTTATAATAATAATAATAATAAAACTTTATAATAATAATAATAATAAAACTTTATAATAATAATAATAATAATTATAATAATAAAACATGATAATAATAATGATAATAAATAATAAAACGACACCATAAAATTCAAAAATTTGAACACCGTGCGAACACATAGTCACCCGGGCCGACCGCACGGTCACCGCTAACGATGCGATGACTGCGCAGTAGCATGAAACCCTTCAACACAAATAAACATTGAAAATTTCAGACCGAGACTAAGAAAAGAGTAAAATAAGGGCATCTGCGGTCGGGGTGTGACAATATTCACCATGAATGAAGGAAATTTATATTGATATGAAAATAATATAATCATTAGGATAAGACTCATAAAAGGCATTCATGGGTACTATATATACCACACAAAAGAAACAAGTAGTGTATAAGGCTTGTGTCCCAGATAAATAAAAGTGAGACAAAAATCCATTAACTTATGTCGTGAATTCATTCGTATACTTTAAAACATCATGTATAGTAAATATATGTTTAGTATATATCTACCATAAAACCATATTCATATATATAATACCATATAAGATTTATATATGACATTATATTACATTCAAATTAACAATTCACTGTTAAAGTTATGTTTCGGGTAATAACCGCTTTATTTTTCAGATATGTGTTGACCTGTTATTCTTGTTCCTCTTACTTAGATCATGATTTCATAATCTCTATAATTATAAACATGAAATAAATATCTTATATATTCATAATTTATATATAGTGACCCAAGGCTTTTACACATTTCATTATAGGATTTTAAGCATAATTAAACCTCATGTTACAAGCCAAGGATCATAAAGTCTAGTGTATCTAGAATACAAGGTATATAAAATTGAAAACATAGGATTAAATGAAACACTTATTTATTTTTCATCCATTATTATCTCTTAAATTCCTTAAATCCCTTACATCTTCATAGGATACATTGGGGAATACAAGAAAAAAGGGATGAGCTAAAAAGCCCAATAAGGGAATAAACATAAGAATAAATCTTAGAACATAGGTTAAAAGGAATAACATAATGATATAAAAAGGTATGGAACACAAGTAATCATAACATATAGTACATGGAATCATATAATAATGGAATAATAGTAATGTAAAAGAAACATAAAACATTACTTTATCATGACTCAAGTATCATTTCAAATAGAGTAGCACATGTCAAGCCTCATTGCACATAGAGGAGCACGAGTCAAGTCTCTTTGCACCTAGAGGAGAATGAGTCAATACTAAACTTCATGACCATTGCAAATAAAATCTCATTAAAATAAAATTTATGCAATTCATTGGAGTGATATCTAGGAACACCCATTATAACATGTTCATGAATATGTTTTCCACATAAAGAATCATAAATAATCAATCATACATAAACATAAGTGTACCCATGTAATGAATTGGGTATCACAATCATGTCATGAAGCATAATAAATAAGAGTATCATAAATGTGTCCATGAAAGAAAGGAATTAATTCATAAATGGAAAATCATAAATTAGAATTGGAATATATCATGATAGGTGATGTCAAACTGAAAATATAGATTGTAAAAAAAAGTATCTAAGAAACATTAGAATTATAAAATTTTAGTGTGGTTTAAGGAAAACATCAAAGAGAATTTAAAGAAGGGAAGGGAATAATATTTTATATAAAATGAGAAGTGAAACAATATGGTTTTAAAATTAAAAAATGAGTGGTTTTATAAAAATAGTGGTATCTTAAAAAATCATGGAGTGCACTTTAAAATCGGTAATAATTCGAGAAGTTCCCTTGAATCAGGATTACTTATCAGGGAGAATTGATTAGGGAATATTTTTAAAAAATGTATATTCATGAAAGATAATGAAGAAAAGATCTTGATACACAAGTTTTAAAAATATACACGTAATTTATAATATTTACAAAAAAATAAAATATAATTTCCTTTGGTTAATATGAGAGTTAGAGTAACCTGAAATAATAATGAAGGTTCAGGTAGAATCCCGTACCTCAAGTCTGAAGGTTTTCTTCCATTGGTCTTAATGCCCTGGTTAAAAAATTTAATTCATTAATTAATAATTATGGAACCTTTAAAACATGTAATTAATTTATTATAGTTTTATTTAGTTCTTTTATGCCCCTTTGATGTGTTATAATGTTCAATTTTATCATTCGTGAGTGCCCATTTTCATAACCTTCTTGATCGGTTCTCTTATATAATAGTATAGAAGTATATTTAAAATGGAAATTAAATTCATGAATTAAAATTATATGTTATTAATTATAATAAAGAAGGTTAAGATATCATATAATTTATTTGGTTATTTTGGGTGTGGGTGAATCGTTGGATAAAACATTAACGATAAATGCTCTGAATATTTTCAGCGGTATTTCTTAAAATGAACTTGTGTTGTTTTATTATTTACAATTATGTCTGTATAATGATTCCATAACATAAAATAAGATATAATACATGTATTATAATCTTTTTATACCATACAAATGGTTTCGTGACCAGAATTTAAGACGGTAATAGAAATTGAAATCATGTCGTCCTATGTGATAAATTAACACATCTCTGATAGTGTATTCATTTTAGTATAAAGGGAGGGGAAAATAGATATGATGACGAAATATTCCATCATCCTGATAACATTAAACTATATTTAAGATACTAGTTGTTTCATTACAATTGAACAAATTAATGGGATGATAAGATACAAAAAGAAAAGAACATGAAAGGAAATTCAATGAAAATGAAGAGGTTTTTACCTCTTGGATATCTCCCCCTGGAGAACCTCCCTAGGGTAAGGGATTTTATTATTCATATATGACCAAAATTTCCTAGACATGGTATAGGGTCTTGTGAAGAGTTTGGAGAAGATTTTGGACTAGGATAAGTGCTTGAGAGGTGTGAGTGAAAGAGGTGGTGAGGGGGGGTATTTATAGTGGATGAGAAGAGTGATTTTTGAATATCTTATTCATTATTTAATTCTTTTTCTCAAGACATGCAATAGTATTGACTCTTGTGACATAAAATGGTAATAAGTTCATGTGAGTTCAAATTGTAACACCCCGAGATTTTATGAGAATTATTCTTTTTAATTTTATTGATGTCTTGTGTTGTAAGTTACAACAAAGGAGTCTTGCACAACACGCAACCCTAACTTGGCTTCATTACACGCAATCGCGACCTTCCTCGATAGCGTTTGTAGTACGCAATACCGAGTTTCACTAAACAAGATATTATTATAATATTATTATGAACTAGACGTTATGAATAGCAATACCCACTATTTGAAATTTTATAAATTGTATCTTTCAAAATAGACTTCATTTTTGGATTCGGAATATCAAAATTAGATTAGGGTGAAATTTTGGTACTTTTCGGATAACTTTCATATTCTGATGAATAGTAGAAATTACTAAATTTTAATTAAAAACAACTTTTTTAATCGAAATAATTAATAGTGATAAATTATTAATTTGAGTGGTTTTAAAGTATATTTAGAATATATTTTTACAAATTAATACAATGTTGGTCATTGGATGTAATTTCACATTTAAACCAGACATAAACAAGTGTCAATCTTTTGATAGTTATTATCTCTTAAGAACACGCTATTTGTTTTGACGATGGGAACTAATTTTTAAATTAATTAATGCAACTGATATGTTTTGAATTTGGTAAAATAGACATCATTTTTGAATTCATAATATCAAATATATCTTAGGCCTAATTTTTGGTATTTTTCTGGAAACTTTCATTTTTTGATGAATAGTGAAACCACTAAGTGGTAGTTAAAAAACTGAATTTTTTTTAAAACTTAATTTTACCGCTTCTGTGAGTGGAATTTTGAAAATCCGAGAGACACTGTTGATATCAAGGACTAAAATGTGGTTCAATGAGATGAAAATAATTTTTGGTGAATAATAACTTTTTACTTTTTTTTACCACGGTTAAAAGTAAATAGGGTAATTAAGGGTAAATATGCTATTATTATTACCCTAACACATTTTATAATTCTATTGGATAAGTGTACTTCGGCCAAAAACAACCTTAGGAATAAAATATGACCATTTAGGCCCACTTGGATTAGATTAGGACATTTATTATTAATTTATTTAAAGAAGGGTTAAAATAGTTAAAATCAAAGTATAATAACTAAATCCTTTTTAATATAGGGTTATACATAAGATAAATTCAACTATAAATATTGATTATGAAGCTAAAAATATTTCCTACATAATGGTATTTTATTTATAATTTTTAGACTTAAAATTAATTAATTTATTTATGATACAATGATGATGCAGTAATTATCTTATTAATGAAATATTGGCATAATTGATGTTATAAATACCCAAATAAATGTTATTTGAGACTTTTTATGAATTAAAATAATTTTATATGTTAATATGACATGTTAGTATTTATGTAAGTAACTTTTTTAGAAATAAAAATTATGTTATGATTTTCACAAAAATCAATTACCAAATAGTGTCAAAATTGACATAAAATAGTTTTTAAAACAAATATTATATTAAAATTTTTTATTTTATTCCTAAAAATCTAAGGTTCTGAAATATTACATAGATAAGGTTATATATATTAATAATAAACAACTTGGGGTTCTTTTGTCTTGATATAGTAAGTTTATTAACCTTATAGTGTAAGAAAAAAAGAAGACAAGGTAAAAGTTAAATTATCTAACTTAAAGTTAAATCTAAATGATAAGGTTAAAATTGATACCTAAACTTGTATAAATTCAATTGGATGAGATTATTTAGACCCATACCCACCTTATCTTCGAAATATATCAATTTGGAGCTATTAAAAACCGAATTTGACTTTATAATAAAATAATATTTTTAGTTATTCCAAAGGTGACCCTCTCCTCCCTTATAAAAGGGCACCTCCTCCCTCTCTTCCTCACACCACTTTGAGCCTTCAAGCTCATCCAAACCCTGAAAAATTATCTTCTACAATTCCCTAGAAGCATCCTAGAGGTCCTGGTATTCTTGAAAGACCAATTTTAGTGCCCTAAGAGGAGGTCTCAAAGAGGCGCTTCAAAGAAGAGGTAATGTCCGTTACCGATTCATTCACCTTTATTTCTTCTTCAATTTCTTCTTCTTAGGTTGTTTAATTATGCAGTAATAACATAATTATCACTCATATACTGATATGTTATTATAAGTATGAAACAACCCTATTTCACCATCTATCCATCCTACGGAAAACGAAATCACCGTGCGTGCATACGTACGGAATACCGTCTCCACGCCGTGGTGTAATCTATTTTCCACCACCACCTTACTTGGATGGGTATAATGGTGTAAATAATAACTATATATGATTATTGTAAAGTGATATTGATTCTGTAATAGTATACATACACTCCAATAAAATTCCACGATCATGGGAACGATATCATCGTTCGTGCGTACGTACGGAATACCGTCTCCATGACGCGATGAGATTCATTCTCAATGATTAACCATTCATAAATGATTATAAAGTATATATAATAAGTAATCATGAAATATATGAAATAATAATGATACTGGATTTATGTATATATATATGTGTGTCATCCAATTAATTCCATTCAATTCAATGAGGAAACGAAAACAACGTTCATGCGTACGTACAACCTACTGTCTCCATGAACGGTGTATTTCTTTCCATTTATCAATCTATTATATATATGTATATTATGAATATATATTATATATAAATCATGTTTTTTACATTATGGAATTAAGTAATCATAATCTAAATAATCATATGAATAATTACAAGTCAAAACACGAACGACAAATGAAACGATTTTACCCAAAACGCTCTTTAACATGGAATTTACAAAAGAACGGGTAATATAAAGTCATAAGTGAACAATATATGATATCATAACAATGAATATGATTCTGTAATAATTCAATGACATTATTTAAATAATTATACAGGAGGTTCGGATACGTACGAAGCATATCAGACCTAAGGTAAGGGATAATTTTTCAAATCTCATTTTTATCCGAGATTGCTTATTCGTAAGTATTTACTGGGGTTATTTATATCATCCATGTCCATGTTTTATAAAATTGTTTTCATGTATGTTTAAAGTCATTTTTATCAATTTTTGACTTTTACTACATGGTATGTAAGGAATCTTTCTTTTGTTTACGTTACGAGGTACTTTTTTGACATTCCCGGCAAAAGTACGAGAAGAATGTTTTTTTAACTTATACGACATGAAAGGATTTTTATGGTTTTATAAAGACTTATTTTCATAATGCTTCCTCCAAAATATTTCATGACTATTTTCAACAAAATCTCATTCTTTTAAAATTTCATGGCATTTTGTGAAATGAAATTGATTTTCAAGAAGAAAGGATATTTTCCTCAAGAATTTATTTCAAGTGCTTTATCAAAACCATTTTCCATCTAAGATGAAATTATTTCATATGTGTATGTTTAAAGTATAATGTCTCTATGATTTACATGGTTTCACTTTTCTTATTATGAAATAATATCCATTTCTTTTATATGGATTATGTGATGATGGAATGATGTTTATGAAACCCATTTTATTCTTTGGGTTATGATGAATGATTTATGTTTATGTTTTGGCACAAGTAAGAATGATTTCATTTTGAGATGGGTGGGACCTATATATCCCTCCAATGCATTGGGTAAAGATCTATATCTCATGATATAAACATGGCTAGAATGGTAAGTTCATCCAGTTCAGTGTTACCAGACTGAAATGAGGAGTGAACTCGATTTAGAAAGGGACTTTGTCCACTAAGATGGTCTTGGAAGCAATGCCTTGGCTACTATAGAAATCATTACATGTGCTTAATGGATGCCAAAATTACATGTTTTATTCCCATGCTATTTTATCATGGTTTATGTTCCATTATGATCTATGCCTTATGTACTTCCATGTTTTATGTCGTTGCTCAAGATTTTGATGTTTAAACATTATGTTCATGTTTTTAAGTTCAAATGTATATGGTATGTTTTATTTTATCCATGCTTACCCTTACTGAGCATTTGAGCTCACCCTTTTTATGTTTTATTTTCCCCAGGATCAAAATAAAGGTTTTAGGTAAGGAAACAAAAAGTGGAAGATCTTTATGGGAGATGTTGAAGATCTTTCATCACGATTAGAAGATTACGTTCCAAGTTTCCAAAGACACTAAACTATTACGGTCCTTGTGTGTCTGTTTTTGTTATGTGTTATGTATTCCACAAAAGTAATGTAATGTCCATGTACGTCAATCTTCGGGTCTCTACACAAATCAAGTGTTCTGAATTCATCAATGCATCACCTATGACTCAATAAATCATGTATTTATCATTTATCATAAATTATCGTATATTACTATTCACTAAAAAATCATGTATTTTTGAAAAATCCCAAAAATTCACCCTAACAATTTCTTGACATGTAGATTCAAAAAATAAACTCTATTTGATTAAAATAATTTTC
Source organism: Viscum album (assembly GCA_963277665.1). NCBI lineage: Eukaryota > Viridiplantae > Streptophyta > Magnoliopsida > Santalales > Viscaceae > Viscum > Viscum album. The sequence goes on from OY728162.1 coordinate 829,541,436, forward strand.
TAAATACGACTAATTTAATTTTTATTTAAAATCATCATTTACTTGAAAAATATAGACTTAAAAATTATAATTGCTTTTATAACAAATTGAAGAATTACTTAAGTTCTCATAAAATCATCTTAAATTCATAAGACATCAAAATATTACTTTATGAATACATTTTATAACAATACATTTTTTTAAAATTATTAATTTAATCCTAAAATCATAATTAAATATTTATGACTAACCAACACTTATACTATGATCATATTGTCACTAAGATGCCTAAATTTTTTTTATACATTCATGGATGTGGTTACAATTCATTTGGTTGATTTACTACTCATAAGGGTCATATTACTATTCATAATGGTAGGTTACTATTCATAACGGCAAGTTACTATTCAAAAAAAAATTAAGCTGATCCTATCAGACTCTAAATATTGCACAGATCGGACCCATATATATCTGTTTTTTGAAACTCAAATCACAAAATTAGAAAAACTATGTTTAATGCTAATGTTACTATTTCATCTTTATAAGATCCTTAACTTCTACAAATACATCATCTTTCATTCATTCTTCATTTATAAAGTTAATATTATTATTTTATATATGTAACCTTATGTGATTATACTATAGGACTTAATTATAAGAAAGGAATTCCAATTGATAAATCTTTTGGTCATTATAATATTTATTTATGAATATTTAAAAAAACTTAGAGTTAGAAAAGAAAATACACCGTTCATCGAGATGGTCGGTCATACGTACGCAAGAACTATGTTTTCATTTTCTTTTCAGGACAAAAGAAAAAACATATTTATATATTATCATACAAAATAATTTTTATGTCATATATATCACATATTTTTATTAAAAATATTCTTAACACATTCCATGTAATGTGTAAATTAATCACATCGCTTTGTGAGGTAGTAGTCCACCATACTAATGAATGATGTTATCGTATTCCCACAAAATGTAAAGCATGATGGTACGTGTGATATAAAAATTCTAGAATCATCATAACATCATAAGAATAATAAATATCATATATAAAATATAAATACTTAATAATTACCAACCATGAAAGGTAGTAATGGAAGAACGAACAACATTAGTTCACATGGGGGTACTCTGCCGTACACATGAACGATGATTACATATCCCATTTGATTAATATGTGTGTGTGTGTAGGTCATAAAATTAATATAAAAACATATAAGTATATTTAATATAAATTTTCTATTAGATAAACATGATATTAAAATAATTTATTGAGATTATATAAGAAATAAAATAAAAACTTTTGTTGATGAACATTACCTCTTCTTCGAGTATATTTTTTTTGGATTGCACCGATGGACTTCCATGGTTTTCTTTCTTTAAAAATCATGTGTTCTAGGATTATGGGAGTAATGTTTGGAGGGGATTTTTATAGGTTTTGGCTGAACCAAAAAGGTTTTTAAGTTCATAGAAAAGAGAAGAATTGGTGCCCTTTTATAGGAGAGGGGAGGGAAACTTTTGGATTTGATGAAAATATTAATTTATAATAATTTAAATATCAATAAAAAAACCTAAATAAGCCATTTATTATAATATAAGATATTATAAGGTTGTAATATTATAAACTACTAGACATTATAATTGTTTTTGTGTTATTTCAAACCTTATCATTTTGATTAACCCCTAGTTAATCCGTTTTAATTTTAACTACAGTAACTATTTTTTTCATTATTAAGATGTTGAAATTTTTAGTTATATATTCTCAATTGGACCATAAATGGAAAATTTATGATATTTGAGATCATTTATAATCCAGTTTGTCTTTATTGAATGTTTTTTTTATTATTTCTAAATAATTTAAAAAAATATTAATTTCATAAAATATCATAAGTGTCAATTTTGACAACATTTATTACATTGACTTTGCAAAACTCAAGAAAACAATATATATTAAAATAAAAGAATTTAATAAACCTATAATATATTATAATGACATATAAAATTCATGTATCAACTTAATTAATTGAAATTATATTTCATTTAATATATCTAATATCATTAATTGATTTTTTCATTAATTAAATAATTACCGCATCATCATTTTATAGATATTGATGATAATAACTTCATCACTAAAACATTATAATAAATTTTCAAGATGTATATAAACCTATTATATTTTATTATAATATATATAGTCGAGCATATCTTTTATTTATCCTCATATTGAAAATATTATATTTATTAAAGTAAGAGTGTGACATTTGTGACTCTCTTTGATTTTAATAATATATAAGTCATTTTCATGGACTAGGGTTCACTAAATAATGAAATTTTACCCTTAGGTGTTAAGGTTAGAAATAAATTCATCCAATATCTTTTGGAGAAGTGTTAGGGTAATTTTATAATATTTATAATATTATTTTTACCCTTAATTACCTGATTTACCTTAACCGTGGTAACAAAAAAAATACTAAAGTTTCTATTCATTTTATCCAAACATAAAAGGAACCTATTTAATAAATTTGTACCATGTTATTTCAAATATGGAATCAATTATTCAAAATTCTAGACACATAATTGGCTAAAATGAATTAAAAATTAATCATGTAGACGGGGCAAGAAAGTGGTGTTTTAAAGTGAAAATGTTCAAAGAATCACAAAGTTTTTATATCCAATTACAATGTGAAATTTATTCCAATAAGCCAAATTGGATTTATAGATGTAAAAGTAAATTATTTATAATTTAAAACAAATTTAAAATATAATCTAACTATATAAATAAATTAGGCAAAAAATTATTTTTCAATTATAATATAGTAATTTTCACTATTTCTCAAAAAATGAATCTTCATAGATAAATACCAAAAATTAAGTCCAAGATAATTCTGATATTATGCTTTATAGAAAGATGTTTATTTTTTCAAATAATATTTATAAAAATTTCCATGTTTATTTTTTAATCAATTTCACCACTAAAAGGTGATGAAACAACCTTTAGAAAAAATACGTCGTTCAAACATAAAACTAAATTTATTTTTTTATCATGTCTAGAATACACATAAGATGAATGTTAAACATTAGATTGAATTTTTTATATAAATATTTCATAAATATATTCCAAAAACTATGGTTTGATTATTTTTTTGGTGTAAAACACACTTGTTCACATTTAAATTGATTTTCAAAAAACCAATCCATTTAATTTGAAAAATGTTTTTCCATGTGTAAACCATAATTTAATAATTTAATTAATCCTATTAATAACCACCACTCTAATTTCTAGTTTATAATTGTCTTGTTTAAATAATTACAATAATAAAAGGTTACTTTGTAGAAACTCAGTGTTTCAAGTAATTCAAGCTAAGATGGTGTTGTGTGTAACAGATGAATCAATGAAATCAAATTATTTAAATATATATATATATATATATATATATATATATATCATAAAAATATTAGGTAATTACATTATACTGCCCTTAAATTTAATACCCCCCTTTATATTTTACAGGGTCATCAATTTTTTCATACGTGAAAGTTACGTTCATAGAAATCGACATTGTAAAAATAAATACTAAGACATCCTTTTAAAAAGGGGAAAGTTAGAAACATAATGGTTACCCAAAGTAACTAATAACTAGGTTACCACATAAAAGAAATTAGGTGGGAATTTAAAACATGGAAGTAGAAGATAAAATGAACTATGAAGTTTTGATGGAGAACAATATAGAAAATGTTCATGATAATGTTAATGACCACAAAACCATAGACCAAATAGGGATGTAAAAGGTCACTAATATCATCAAAATGATGATAATAGGATAAAAATTTATTTCCAAATCCATTGAGAAGATATACTTACTTTATTTCATATCATAAGTAAAATATCACTTTATGGTCATGCAGTGATCAATTTTTTCTTCCTTCCCTTACATGAAGAAAAGATGAAGTTGGAATTTTAATGCCTGAATAACTAATAGATCATTAGATCCATAATGTAATGATAAGTAATTACTTTTATATCTAGTTATCATCACAATAAAATGGTTTTCACATGACATCCAATATTTATAAATAAACTATTATGAATAATTAATATCTAAATCCTCATTCAAAGTTCAACATAAACATTTTCATAAATAGTTAACCGTATAACCATTTCAAAATTCAAAATTTAAATAAAAAAAGTTTACTAAACCTCTAAAAATCATCAAAAGATTAATCCCTAAAAAAATTAAATATCTCATAATAGTCACATACCAAACATCTGAATACCATTATCATGTTTTCTCTTGAAACATGGTAATAACCTAAATTACCATAAACCTTAGTGAAAAAATGCTATCTTTCAAAAATTAATTCTTTCCTCATACCATAAATCCCAAAATTCTATAAACTTAATTAATGATATCATAAACCGACTTGTTATTATTTTACAGATCAGTTATAAGGTCATCAATACTATCCCATTTATTTTATCACAATCAAACATCAATTTATCTCGTTATTATCTCAACATCATGCACATATTAAGGGTTCTCTTTCCATTAATCATGGGTTCTCTAAAAATATCACCATACCACCTCAATCACATTTCATGGTAAGCTGTAACATTCAACATATGATTTCAAATACTTAAGAAAAAACTATATTGGACCAATACTTAGATGTTTCATTATTCTATAATACAAAAAAAGTACTTCTACAACATTATTCTTGAATCTAAATAAATAAATAATTTAATCCTTACACTTCAAAGAATTGCATCGAATAGGTATTTCTTTTATATAGAAGTTAATTATTGGGCCAGGTCATTGAGTTGGATATTGCGCATGTTCCTCACACATATGACATTGAACACCTCAACAATATTTCTCTCAATGACCTACTTTTCTAGATAGTTAACATCTTCCTCTCCATGTGAGATATTCCACCAGGTTCTTCTTCCCACCTTCTTGACATGTCAGAAGAAAAATATTCATTCCTCTATGATCATGACCATATGAACACCCATAAAATTCCATCTTCCTCTTATTTGATGTTTTAATAATCTCATTGATGTTCATGTTCTTAAATATATATCACGATATTTGATTCGAAATAATAACAATGTACTTAACTTCAGTCATTATCCCATTTCATTTCTCATCATAAAATTCTCTATCACTATCAATATTAACCTTGTTCTTTCTGGTTCCTACCATTGACTAAAACAAGAAAGCATAATATGATCAACACTAATATTAGTGGTAAAACCACATAATTAATGGAAATTGCTTATAAAATCTCAATATATGACACCTTAGGTTTAATCCTAGGTTATTCTCGGATTATTAATAATACTCTAGGATTGTATCCTATACATAGAATTATCCTTAGGTATATTTCAATAGTTTTCTCATCTTAGTTTCCAATGTTTGACTAAAACTTTTCTCTGATACCAACAATAATGACCCAGGATTTTTATACATGGAAATTACACTTGTTTTGATGAATATTCATTACATTAAATAAACACATTCCCAAGGACCATAATTCATTAGTGTTTTTGGAATCATGTAACCCAAGATTATATTCTAGTGAAAGATCTTCAATGTTTCCCACAATGTTCTTCCCCTTTAGTACCCCTATAATAAATAGTTCATCATTACTTGTGGAAATGAAAGATAAATAAATGGTGAGCTCAGATGATAAGTAAGGGTAAACATGGAAGATATTTATTTACTCTCTTATGAAGTAATAAGATATGAAATATGGGTATTTGATCATGAGAATAACATATAATGTTTATAACCAACCTGTCAAGTATCATAAACAAAAGTCATGCCATAAACCATTAAAATTTCAAAAGACATGAATTATAATAATGAAACATCATTATAAATCAATCATGAAACATAATTTAAAATCATCAATGTATGTGGAATCATCACAAATATAGAAAACCATTTCATATGTCATGTATAACTACCATGACTCAGATTAGGACTTGTCTCTTATTTCCCCTAATGGATCAAGAACATCTACTTGTTTCCCATCATAGATCAAGCACATCAACTTATTTCCCCTAAATATTTCATGAGATATAATAAATTATTCAATTCATTGGAGAGAGATATAAATTTCACCTATCATTTAATGAAATCTATACATATGTGTACCACAGAACCATAATTTATTCATCACATCAAAACTCGTGAAGATAAACGAGTTTCATAAATATTTCATCATAAAATAACTCGTGGAAAAGAAATGGGTTTCATAAATATCATTCCATCATAAACATATACCATTTAAGGAACTAATTACAATGATATCCTTGGGTAAAATACCATTTAAGAATATGTAATACCAACAGCAGTCATCTTAAAAAGAAAAATTATTTTTGAAAGATCACTTCAAATAATTCCTTAGGTCAATATCCTTTCCTTTTTAAAATAATTTTTTTAAAGGGCCGAAAAATTATAATGGACAAAAATTTCTTTGAAAATAACAATGTATGATTTTAAAGTAATATTCAAAGAATTAAGGTGGTATAATAGTTGGAAAATATTCTCATTCCGTAGATGTTAAAAACATTCCTTCCGTATTTATTTGTGGAAAATTCATAATGAACCTTAATTAAAGAATGACAAAATGATTCTTTTAAAACCATTTTTTATTAAGGTAAAACATGGGTATAATTTATTTTCAAAAATGGTAAAAAACATTTTTAAAACATTTTTATAACACATGGATATGGATGGTAAATATTCCCCAATTGATACTTTAACATAGATAATCATGAATAATGATGATATTGTGAAATAAACAATTACCACTTTATAATCAGTCAAATCATATTCCCCATGAATGAAAGAAAATTAAATGGATATTAAAATACCATATTATTTAGGATATTACTTATAAAATATATTCATGTGGAGTATATTCACCACATAAAATAAATAAGTTGTGTATAAGGCTTGTGTCCCATAAAAATAAAAGTGAGACAAAAATATCTTACCTTAAGTATTGACTTCCATCATATATGTTAAAACCTCATATATAATAAATATATGTTTATTTTAAATATACCAAAGAACCATATTCATATATATAATACCATTTATATTTTATATATGTCTTTACATTATTCTCTTATTAACAATTCCAAGTAAAAGTAATGTTTTGTGTAATAACTGCATTATTTTTTGTACATGTTTTGACATTTTATTCTTGTTAATCTTACTTATATCATGATTTAATCATATATATAATTATAACCATGACATAAATATGATATATATTCTTCATATATTTATTTATAATTATTCATAAAATTTAGAGTTAGAAAATAAAATAAATCATTCTTGGAGACGGTAGTAACATACACATGAATGATGTGTTCATTTTCATGTGAGGTTAAAAGAAAGAAAATTATATTATTTATTATCATAAAGAATAATTTTTATGTAATATATATCACATAATTTTATTAAAACCATTATTAATATATTCCATGTAATATGTTAATGAATCACATTGCTCCGTGAGGTGGTAGTCTACCGTACACACGAACAATGTTATTGTATTCTCAAAAAATGGAAAGAATGAAGTTAGGTGTGATATAACACCTCCCGAATAATAATAAAATAATTTAAATACTAAATATCATATATAAAATATAAATCCATCATTATTTCCACCTTGAATGGTGGTAATAGAAGAACGAAGGACATCAGTTTGTGAGGTGGTTGTCCGCCTTACACATGAATGATGATTGTGTATCTGATTTGATGGAAGTGTGGTGGAGTGTAGGTCATAAACATAGTATAAATACATATAAGTATATTACGATTCTTATGATTTTATATAAACACTATATAAAATTAATTTATGTCGTTTAAGGAAGAAATAAATAAGCGTTTGTTGGTGAACATTACCTCTTCTTCGAGAATCTTATTTTTCTTTGCAACCATTGACTTATTTGGTATGATTTTTTCCAAGAACAGGGGCTTATAGGATTAAAGTATCTATGTTGGTATGAGATTTTTATAGGGTATTTCTGAACCAAATAGTTTTTTTATGTGTCATGAAAATACAAAAAGTGGTTCCCTTTTATAAAAGAGGGGAGGTCACTTTTGGAATTTCTCAAAAGATTAATTTATAATAAATTAACAATCAATCCAAATACCTAGAAAATGGAATTTATTAGAAGATAAAATATGTTAATATTGTATTATCATAAACCAATATATTTTATACAAGTTTTGGTTTTATTTTAGACCTTAATGTTTTGATTAACCCTTAGATAATCCATTTTAATTTTAAATACAGTAACAAAGTTGTTAATATTATGAAGATGTAATTTTTACATATAAGGTGTAAATTTAATGATAGAGGAAAAAGTTATGATATTTTAGATCGTATATAATCCCATTTTTCCTTATTGAATATTTATATGATTTCTAAATTATTAAATTAAATATTATTTTCATAAAATATCATAAGTGTCAATTTTCACACAATTCATTACTTTAACTTTAAAAAACCCAAGAAAAGAAGATATATTTGAATAAAATAATTTAATACAGTCTATAAATATCATGATAATCTATAAAACTTTTATATAACCTTAATTAATTCAATTTATATTTCATATAATATATCTAATTTCATTTAATTTATTTTTTATTTCATTGAATAATTAATGCATTATCATTGGGTAATTATTTCTGATAATTATTTATTCACTAAAAATTAAAACAAATTTACCATGATGTAGATAAACCCTTTATAATTTATATTAATATATATAGTTGAGAATTTCTTCTATTTAACTCCACATTAAAAATATTATACTTAATAAAAGTGAGAGTGTTACATTTTGCCACTATCTTTGATTTTAAAAATATCTAAGTCATTTTCAGGGAAAAGAGTCCATTAAATAATTAAAATTTGAAAATTAAGTGTTAATATTTGAATTAAATTCATCTAATAACTTTTTTATAGTGTTATGGTAATTTTATAATATTTATAATATTATTTTTACCTTTAATTAGTTTATTTACGCTTAATCATGGTAACAAAAAATACTATAGTAATTATTCATGTTGGCCAAAAACAAAATAAACCTATTTAATAAATTTGAAAATTATTATTAAAAATATGGAATCAATTTTTCAAAATTCAAAACACATAATTGGTTAAAATTAATTTAAAATTTATGGCCTATACAAGGCGAGAAAACGGGATTTGAATGTTAAAATGTTCAAAGGGTCACAAGGTTTCTATATCCAATTTCACTTTTAAATTGATTAAAATGACCCAAATTTTATTTATATATGTATAATTGAAATATTTAAAATTTAATAAAATTTTAAAATATAATCTAACAATATAAATAAATTAGACAAAAAAGCAGTTCACAATTAAAATGCAGTTTTTCCACTATTCATGAAAAAATGAATCTTCTCAGAAAAATACCAAAAAATCACCCTAAAATAATTTTGATATTACTCTTTAAAAAAAAATATATATTTTTTCAAATATAATTTATAAAATTGTGAAAGTATATTTTTAAAACAATTGCACCATTAAAAGGCGATAGAACTTCTTTTTAGGAAAAGTGCAGCTCTTAAGCATAAAACATGATTTATTTTATATATCATGTCTAAAAAACACATAGGATGAATTGTAAACATTATATTAAATATATATTTAATATATATTTTATTAATATAATACAAAATGATTAATTTTTTTATATTATTGGTATAAAACACACTTTTCTGCATTTAAATAATCTTTCAGAAAATGATTTACTTTTATTTTCAAAAGGGTTTTACATGTTTAAACAATACATTCATAATTCAGTTAATCCTATTGATAACTGTCATTATAATGTCTAGGTTATAATTTTATTTTCTAAATAATTACAATAACACAATTTTGATTCACAAAAACTCAGTATTATATGTACTGAAGCAAAGTTGTTATTTCCTATAATGCAAGAAATCAAAGAAATCAAATTATTTAAAAAAACAATTTCATAAAAATCTCTTGGGGATACAAGGTCACCCATCCCAAAACTACCCACTAATACATCTATGACCATGGATCTTGGTTATAGTAAAATCCTTGTCCATCGACATCCAAGGTGAACCAGCCAGTGTCCAGGGTCCATGGAGGCCACAAACACCTTGTATAATTCATTCTTATGAAACAACTAGAAGATCTAGTTTAATTATTAAAATTTCATTTATCTTCTTAAAACATTATATATAGTTGATAAAATAAAATTACCTTTATGGTAAGAATGAATGTCTTATATATTATTAGAAATGAAAAAGTACCATAGGGTGTGTATCTAGGAAAACCAACATTAATTTACAATTCTTTCCCCATTTAATGCAACACTCGACATCTCTATCCTAAGCCTATCCAATCCTCACCTTTTATCAACCCCCCATCACCATTCACCTAAGGCTCTAAACCAAACATACCATCACTAAAATATTAATCATAATAATTTAATTAATTAAAAAAGTTAATTAAAATATTAATATTTCCCAAATTCTAACTCAATGCTTATGCCACAGTAAAACCATTCTTAACAGCATCCATACAGTTCATCATATACTTACATCATTAACCCGAGATAATTTCCTATCAAATATAGATGATTCCATAATTAATATAGATTAAATATAATAAAAATGATATATAATTTGGTGGTATGTCATATCTTAAATGAATATTAGAGAAATGGTGTGAAAATGTTCTTTTGGGACACCCACTTACTAGGCAGAGGGAAATCTCTATCAATCTCATTCGATTCCAAGAGGCTCTTGTAGAATTGGATTTTAATCCATAGGCGATAGAAACAAAAGTACGTAATAAAAGAGTAAGTGATTAATAGTGAATAAAAAACATTGAATCTCATCTCAAATTACAACAAAAAATTCCACAAAACTATATCCACCTAAAAGGAGAGGAGGGGAGGAAGTGGGAGCCACACTCTAGTCCACACAAGACAATGAATGGGAAAAAATGGGATATAACCTCTAAAAATATGAGGAGAAAAAACTATCTTCTACCCCCCACTAGCTAGTTAGTATTGGGCCACTGAGTTAATGGTGTTTCCAATTGGTGAGCATGGTGACAACCTAATAAATCAGTGAGTTGTTCTCCTAAAACCGGCTAGACAGTAGTAGTAGTGGAAGCTCAACTGGCCCAAACCTTCTTTCATTTGTCATGTTCACCTCCTAGGTTCTCTTCAATTGTTATACCAAGTCCTAAAACAATTATTTATGGTGAACAAACTACTTAAATCCAATTGAAATCCATGTTTCTTAAAATGACTCTCCAATTAAATAAATGTTAAAACTTCTCTTAAATTTAAAATTCCATTATAGATACATGGAAATAAAATTACCCCAAAATAACACATATTTTCTTTAAAAAGTATCTATGGTCATTGAATCAAACATCCTGACTAGCCTCAGTCATTAATTAATCTATTTTTATGTATATTCGAATTCAAATTCACATTAAAATCACACCATTAAAACCAAAGAACTATTTATTTTAGACACAATCCACCTAATGAAAATAAATTCTAAAACACCAAGATGATGCTCTCCCATGAATATATATCCCGATACACCTATGGTTTCCTCATCCTATAGATCATCTAGGATATGGTACTCTCAACCATATATCCTAGATCATATTGTAAACTTTGAATCATGTTTTCCCCACAACCTTAATTTCCTATAAAAATGAATTTCCCACCTTCTAACGACATTCCAGGGATAGTTTCCAATATACCATTCCTAAATTCATTAGAAAACACTGGTCAAACACCAGAATTACCCATTTTTCTTGATTTTTATCCAAAACCAATATGTCTCACAAAATTAAACAAGGTCCATAGACATGCCCTATTTTCTCAATAACCCAATCAAAGCCCGAAACACACTCACCATAACTTATATGAAATGAAGGTGGTGGTTTCTAATATAACACATAAATTTACATGCATGAATGTAATCTGAACCTCCCATAGAAAAACCTTCTTAAAAGAACTCAACATCAGATGTTGACACATCACCAGATCACATAGTTCTAATACTTTTAATCCTGAAGGAAATCTATGATCATTCGACTAATCAGATTTAATTCTATACTATAAATGCAATGGAAATTCATGGTCAAATCCTCCACTTGTAAAAATACACCATCATGTTATTCCATAAGCACTAATGTATCTCTGATCTGAATCATCCTCATGTCACCTAAAATTCAAATAATCTTGATGCTCACATTTATACGCAATAATAAATTTCATCTAAACACCATATATTGTACTCATCATGGAAACCATGATCAAAATAAATGTTACATGTCTCGGAATCCAGGGCCATCTCAAACATCCACTCACCAGTCGCACGTTCCATATCTCATCTATCATCAAAATAGAATTTCTAGATGTTGTTAAGATTTATTGATTTTTAGTGCTAATGAAATTCCAATATACCAACCATTTTTATCTCATAGGATTTCCCCTTAAACAACTAAGGAAATCTAAATCAATATTTGGATCACAACCTCAAATGGCCAATGGTATACTACCGACCATATAGCTCATATACACCATTCCATGAGTGGTATCTAAATATTTTTCCATTATCAAGGAAGATATGCATGCCACTTTTCCATGGTAATTGACATCATCTTTTCAATATCTAACCATGGAAAATTCCATGTATTGATCATGTGATAGAACAATGACTTAAACTGATATCACCTCTCTCCACTAGGTGATATTTTCCATTTCTTCAACAACTCAAGAAACTCTGCCTGAAATGCCTCATCATTTCCATTCATCTTGGTCTCACACATGGTCACTAGCTGACATATATTTCATCAAGTCTAGGGTAAAACCATGTGTAACACATCAATCTCATGTAAATATAATATTTTCTACGCCTATATCACCCAACCATATGCCCCATATCTTGTTCAATGAGTCACATCACACCATGATTAGGCTCACATTCCTAAACCATTGACCATGGTCATGTGTATATTAACCTCATGTAACCATGAGTTCCCTAGACAGACCACTTTAAATTAGTTACTTCACATATGCTAAGATCTATCACAAAACCACCCAACAAATGGCATTTTTTTACAACTGTAAGCTCTTACCCTAGATCTAAACATGTTGCTGGATGTATAACCAACTCAAATAGTCTAGTCACTTTATGGGGCATTCCCACAATCCATAAACATGATATTATGAACTTGTACTCAAATTGATACTATGTTCAAAATCCTCTATGTCATCACGATGGCCATGTTGTATACTAGTCGCACCTCATGCACCGAGGTATCAGAGCCAAAAGCACCATCCCATTCATTCATTAACATCATCTCCCACTGTGGGAAACATTAATATCTCATCTAAAAGATTTTTTTTGACATGATGCATGATAAATTCTGAATTTTTTATCAATATATGTATAACGGGGATACTCTCTTTCTATTTCTTGTTCCTGAGGTTAAACCGTGTCATTACCATGTCAATCACATGATCATCGCTCACCAATATTGTTCTAACACCAAAGATCCTACCCATTTTCCCACCATAATCCTAAACACACATCTTAAAACAATTGGTACTAGGAATTTATTCAGCACTCTCAGTGTTTCATTTAACAAAACTCTGTACATCCCCCATTATTCCTTTTCCCAAACCCCTCAATGTTTGTCCATTTATAAAAGGAAGATCATGCCAATACTAGTGTCATAAGATAGTATCACATCTTGTGCATTGATCATAAACTCGAGAGTCCAACCATGATCTCTGTCACAAGATTTAAGTGCATCTTTTTCATCCATCATTCCCATCCAAGATTCACCAAATCACCACTATGCAATTTTGCCTCTAAGTTCACTAGTCTCAACCACCTAGCCCATGCCACGTAGTTCACCACTCATGGGAGGTTATGAAATCTCTTATCTAATGAATCAGATCACATTAATCAGGATACATACCCTCTCCAATATCTCATAGGAATAATAACTAAATCTTATTTCTATAATCATCGTCCACTACTAGGTACTGATATAAATATATATAAGTCACGGTGTTCCATGTCTTTAGACCACAAGGCACTGATTCTCATGAGAATCCTCATGTAAGATTTCCCCTGGATAATTTGGTCACATGTATAGAAATACATATATTACCAGCATCAACCTATGAAAACCTATATCTAGAGTCTTACATCGACACAGTTTGGTTAAGTAGAATTCCATTCCAAGATATATGGGAAAATGCCATGTAGAACTATACTAACACTTTAAGTAGTCAAACCTACTTTTTCTAGACCCAATTTGAAGATCACACAAAAGGGGTCCATCACTATAGTATATAATGCCTATAAGAACCTATTGTGGGTCACCAAGCATCTCAATGGTAAGGAATATATTGTCATCACCATTAAGATGTATCATACCATAGATCCACATGCCCTTCAATCTAAAAAAAAGTATGTTCATGGAGGTCCATTTGAGTATAATTTCACTAAGAAAATGTATGGTAAAATGACATAAATTGTATGTCTCACACTTTAGATAGTTGAGACTCATCATCAGGGAAATAAAAAAAAAGTATGAACATTTGTTTTGATTCATATGTGCCCAATATGATTCTTGTTGATGCCTCTTTCCACATTGTGGCCTTAGGGGAAACTCCTCATACACCGTAGTCTTCCAACTATCAGTGGTGGTCAATGGTGGGACTATAAAGAGAATATACCCCATGTATCAGAGTTCACAATGAATGATAACTGAAAATGTAACACCCCGACCCCAGTTACCAAGAGTCGGTGCATTATTACATAACATTGGCATGATCACAAAAGATCAAGTCTCGAAAGACTGATTAGTTTAGTAGTCTTAGAAACACTAGATATATTCATAAGTCTGACATTAAATCATAAAGTAAAAAAACAACAAAATTGTGTCTTCATATCCACCATACTATCCTTACAAGTAATTCATAAATTACTTCTTCACATCCTGTGAAAAATAAAACATTGAAATGGGTGAGCTCAGATGCTCAATAAGGGTAACAATATAGTGGAAACTTTCATAAATAAGCATAAACTTTTAGGGCAATGTATGACTAAAACAAAAGCCTTTTAAACATGAACTTCATCATAATATAGAAAAGATAGAATGAAATAATTCCATTTACTAATTCATGTGGACATTCTACTAGTTGAATAAACATATGCAATATCAATAACCACTTTTATAAAGATGGAATGCATAATGACAGACTATCATAATCACATAGTCAAGGTTTGATGCCAAGACTACAAATAAGATTTTGTCAAGGCCTTGTGACAAGACACTAGTCTGTATCATGAGACCTACCGATGCATCGAGGAGCTATAGCGCGCTCCACCCATCACATACTACGTCCAATGCCTTCATCATATGAAAATTTTGAAAGATAACATAAACATTCGTATTAAAACTAGCATACCAAATGTCAATACTTTAAACCACAAACCATGAATGGTATAAAAATAGCACATCCACAGTCAAACATAACTCATTCGATACAATATAAAAGATTTTATTGTATCATATTAACCTAAATATAGAATAATGAAGGATATTGGCATATATTACAATAATCATCAAACTATTGAGAGAAGTATCACCCTTTTTCTTGAAAAAATTTAAAAGTCACACTATTTGTCAAGAAGCAATTTAAAATAGATTTTTGAATCAAAGTGTCCCATAAAACATTGAAACTTTTAAAAGGAGTTTTGATTTTAAAACTTTAATGTCCATATAAATAAATCTTTAAAACCATTTTAAAAACATGTACATTAATGAGAGAGATTTAGAATAATAAATCTTTAAATCATTTAAAATGATATTTTAGTTAGAGTTCCTAACAAAAATAGTGACACTTGAATACAAATAATTGAGGTAATAAAAACATTTTAATATCATGAGAATAAATAGATTCATGATATAATATGTCAAAGTACATTATATACACCATATAAAAGTGAATTTGTGTATAACAACAAAGAAGTCTTAATGGAATGTAAATTGAGATGAAATCTATCATAAAGACCATATCCTTAGGTTAAGGATAAATAAAAGACATAATTATGTGTGAAAAATATAAATACACTCAATATTATTGGATTTTCATTGTATAAAAATCAAAGGACATTCAAACATATTCTTGTAAGAACAACACCAATGAATTAGATGTTTAACTAAATAAATGGAGATTGAGTTAAAATTACTCTTATCAAGTTCATATCGATGACTTGAGAATTTATCAAGGGAGTGATTATGTGTATCAAAAGAATATCCACAAAAAGGGGAGTGGAAACTATGACATAATCAAATAAATAGTGATTCCACACATAATGTTAGAGTAAAATAATCAATGAAGTATGCGTAAAGCCGAATGAGTGGAAATTGAAATTTCAAATTCCCTTATCGATTTAGTAACTTACGAAACATACACCCATTAAAGAAGGATCATAAAATGATGACGTAAATATCCATGAATTAAAGTATATTACACAATGAATACAATCATGTTCATTACACACACCACATGCAATAAATAAGTGGTGAACAATGGAAATCTCACAGAATTAAAAGTGAGATAAGAAACCCCTTACTTTATACTTTTTCCATGGTAAATGGTAGGTTAGACTCCTTTATAATGGTGAAATAATTTTTATAGAATTATAAAAGGATCATATACATTAATATGATATCATATATGATCTTTTAACATTGATTTGTTAATAATATCTTAGTATTATCATCGTTTTGGGTGTTAACCTACTCATTTTCTTTTATATGTTTTATTACATAAGTTGTGTTTTTTATGGGTAGGTTGTATCTTATTCATATACAGAATGATTTCAAGTCCCTAAAAATTATTTTTAATCATAAAATGAGAATTATACTTGAATGGATACGATGGGGAATGAATCTCATCGCGTTCGTGGCGACGGTAGTTCGTACGTATGCACGAGTGACAATATCATTCTTTTTATATTAAAATAATATATAATTGGATGGTATATCATATATAAATAATAATTATCATGTTATATTTATAATTTAAATTAATTAAACATCATTATTATACCCATCCAAAATAATAATATACTGAATAATAATTACACCACAACGTGGAGACGGTAGATCGTACGTACACACGTATGGTGACATGTCATTCAAAGGATGGATAGAATAATGAATATGGTTGTACCATATTTATAATAACATAACAGTATATAGAAGATATTGGAGTTATTATTTTAGAATGGAAACAACAAAGAAAGAAGAAGTTGAAGAAGAAAGGAACATGAAAAAGGGTGGTGAAAACATTACCTCTTCTTCAGGTTCTTCCTTTTGATTTGATCAAAAGGGATCCTTAGGTTGGATTTCTGAATAAAGGAAGGAATCTAGGATTAAGTTAGGATAGTTGAGAGGGTATTTGGGAAGAGTCTGGACAAACCAAAAGGCTTTTAAGGTATGAATAATTGGTTAGATGTTGTGTCCTTTTATAAGGGCGAGGAGGGGATCTTTAAGAAAAACTTTAAGTATTAATTTATAATAAATTCATATTCGGTTTATAATGGCTCCAAAGTATATTATTCAAAGTCAAAGGTGGGTATGGGTTTCAATACTTTCATCAAATAGATTTTTGATAGGTTTGGGTCACTATATTAATCTTATCATTTATATTTAACTCTTAGTTAAATAGTTTGACATTTACCATGTCACTTTGTATTTTCATATTATATGGTTACTAAACTTAATATATACTGCAAGAGACCCCCAAGTTGTCCATTAATGATACAAATATCATTATATAAGTCCTTTAGACAAACCTTAGATTTTTAGGAATAGAATATCAATTAAAAATATTTTTTTAAAAACTAATTTATTTCAATTTTGACAATAATTAATAATTGATTTTTGTTAAAGTCTTAACAACATTATTAATTATAACCAAATTTATTTAAGCAATCCTATCATGTCATATTAACTAATAAAATTCTTGGATGGCATAAAAACATTAAAATTATGTTTATTTTAACATTTATAATACTAATTATTTGATTCTTTCATTAATAAGGAAAATACTGCATCATTATTGTGTCATAAATATATTTAAATATTCTGTTACTAAAAATTATAAATAAAATAAAATTATGTATTAAATATTTTTATTTTTCTAATTAATATTTATAATACAAAATATAACATATATAACCTTATGTAAAAATTGTTTTTCTAAAATATATATGCTTATGTCATTTTTGTATTTACTTGAACATAATTAATATAAAGTGTCCTTATCACTTACAATTGGATCCATGGGGTTCCAAAATAGACCCAAAGATTCCCATGGTCGGACATGTATCAACAAATAGGGTTAGGACACATTTTAGGGTACTTTATTATTATTATAATATTAATTTTTTACCCTTTTTTACCAGATTTACCCTTTAACCATGGTAAATAAAATATTTACCGAAGTAATTATTCAAAATGTCTAAAAATAAAAGTTAACTATTTATACAATTTGTAACACATGATTCTTAATATGGAATCCATTTTTCTAAATTAAAAAAATATAAGTGGCAGAAATTAATTTAAAATTAATTCCCGCGGTCAAAACAAAAAGCGTGTTTTTAAGAAATAATAACCATCAAAAGATTGACACTTGTTTTTATCTGGATTAAATGTGAAATTACGTACAATGACCAAAATTGTATTAAATGGTAAAAATATATTCTAAATATACTTTAAAACCACTCAAATTCATAATTTATCACTTTTAATTATTTTGATTAAAAAAGTTGTTTTTAATTAAAATTTAGTGATTTTCACTATTAATCAAAAATTGAATGTTTTCAGAAAAATACCAAAAATTCACCCTAATATATTTTCGATATTATGAATCCAAAAATGAAGTCCATTTTGAATGATAAAATGGATAAAATTTCAAAAAGTGGGTTATACTATTCATAACGGCTAGTTTGATTGGTTGTGGTGTGTGTTAGAACTCGAAGTTGTGTATAACACACACTACTGTATTATTCAAAGAGAAGCGTACCATGGAATTTTGGGGTGTTAAATTCTCCCCTCATTCAAATAATTTCATCCCCGAAATTTTTTAAATTGGGCTTGGGAATATAATGGGAAGTCCTGCATCAAAAAAAGAGTCAATAAAACTATCACCTTAAAAGAAAGAAAGAGAAGTACAAAGGTCACCCCAGATAACTCATACTAGGATTCCATGTAAGAAAACATGGATATGGAAGATAAACTAAGTGTCATGTTCTGATTGAGAGGGATAGAAAACATGATCATGAGAAAGTTAACAACAAGAAAGCCACAAACTTGTGATGGGACAAACTGTTTTTCGTTTCCCAGTATGAAAAGTATACGGAGAACATTTTTTTCCAAGTTACATTACATTAAGATTAGGAATTAATTTATGAGATTGACTAAGAAAATAAAGAGATATACTTACTTTTTAAGTAGATTTTCATTCTTTAATAAATTTCCACCACTAACTCATTTTTTTTAAATGATGAGTATTCAGGAAGACATGGTCACACTGGAAGATCTAGAATAAACTTCTATAAAGTCACATAATCCACTAGGATAACCTATATATTTACCTTTTCTTTAGAGATTAATCAAAACCAAATGGTTAGTAAAAGGTCTGATGATCTCCCAAAACGATATCCCTTTAGAGAAAGAAACACTAATCTTAATTTCTATAATTAAACCAACAATACCCCAAATTTAAATAAATACCATTCAATAAACAATTTTCCTTAAAATAATTCAATATAATCCAAACTAATATTGAAACCTAAAACTTATAAGAATTTGGTTATGTGGTTTTCCATGTTAAATGGTATCTCCAAATGACATCAACTACTCTTAAAGTCACATAATTAAAAGTAATTAATCTAATCAAATATTCTATATTATAGGTTAATCATTTCCCAAATAACCCAAATCACTATAAATCCACAATAAAAACGTAGATAAAAATCCACAATTATTACCAAAATGAAACCCCATAGTTTCCTATTTTCCTTGGGAATATAGTGTTCCCAACAAAGCGAACATCTTCAAAAATAACATTTATCACTTAATCACCAAATCATTTTTCTATACTAATGCTATTCATTTGATAAGACATAAGAACCCAAATAAACTTATTATTGACCAATAAAACCATTTAACTAAAAACAATTAGTCACACTAACCAGGGACTTCACGTAGTCCAGTGGTAGACGATAAATCCCAATCACACTTTGGTTGTGGGTTCGATTCCAACAGCTTTGTCTGACGCAACGGGTTGTCACATGGTCTGTGTTCTGTCCTTTATCAAAAAATATATTTTATAACATTACCAAAATGAGATAAATTCATCAAAATAACCATAACATAATTTTATCCAGAAATGTTATCTCATACCTTGCATTTTCATCCCAAAATATAATAACTTGTTATTTATTCAAACCCAATGATCATATAAAACCAAATGGTTATTTGTAACTATATCCACAAGGGAAATAATAAGACTTCCTCAAATATCATTCTCACATGGCAAACTACGGGGTTACAAATACAATAGAAAATTATTCCAAATTAATCCCATCAACAAGGAGCACTAATACTTTTAAACATTTCTCCAACCATATATTTCCACATAGCTTCTTCTTTGACCAAGAAAATATCCTATAGAAAAGGGCATTCACTCGGGTAATGGCAAGGTCCCCTATATTTATGGAAAATGACTGTAAATGGATTCTTGGGACCATTTTTATTTTCTTCCATAGTACTCTTCATTTTTCCTCGGCAATTCTTCACTTTATGTCCTTCTTTCCCGCACGTAAAGCATTTCTTTGTTCTGTTGAGACACTTTCCTGGGTGTCTCCTTCCACATTTCCTTCATGATGGAAATTTAGGATTCTTTTCTCCATCGTCTCCACTGCTAGAGCTCTTATCATTCATCACCTTTCTCTTTTTTGTTTAGTCCAGGAATTGGTTAATATATATGTTGTTGATCATATTTTTGGAAAACTAATTTGTCATGAACACAATATCTTTTACGCATATCAACTTTCCATTTTGTTGATCATTTCCACCACTGTCCCCACCTTTTACATCATTCTAAAAGTTACTATGACTTGCTCGGACTCCAGCCATTGACTAAAACTAGAAATAATTGTGTGAGTAATAGTAGTCATAAAATCATTTAGAAAATATCATGACACCATATTCTCAATTTGAAACACCTTAGGATTAACCAAGGACATTTATTCTCATCTTATATTAAAATTATTTAAATTGGTTTGTAATGAAAATGAAAATTATCCTAAGTATATCCCCCGGGAGTGTTGTAACCAGGAGTGCAGAAATGCCCATTATCATGCACCAGCTCCCGTTCAAGTCTAGATCAAAGCGGTGTTTTTCAGTTTTACCCCTAGGTACATCTGTGCCAGATCCACCTCTACCTACTCGTATCCATATAGGGATGTATTTCTTTGAAAACTCACAAAATCTATACAATACCAAAATTATATAAAGTTCTTCTATACTAACCCTCAAATTATATCTTAGGGATATGTGCTCTAATAAGAGTTTATCTAAATCTAGTTTCCAAGGTTTATACTAAACTTCCTCTAATACCAACTGTAACTCCCTGACCCCAGTTACCCAGAGTCGGTGCATTATTACATAACATTGTCATGATCACAAAAGATCATGTCTTGAAAGACTGATTAGTTTAGTAGTCTTGGAAACACTAGATATATTCACAAGTCTTACATTACATCATAAAGTAAAAATAAACTACAACAACATCTTGTCTTCATATCCCCTCATAATATCCCTGCAGGTCATTCAAAAATTACTTCTTCACGTCCTGAGAAAAATAATACATTGGAATGGGTGAGCTTAGATGCTCAGTAAGGATAACAACATAGCGGAAACATTCATAAATAAGAATAAACATTTAAGGAAATGTATAACTAAAATAAAAGCCTTTTAAACATGAACTTCAGAATAATATGGAAAAGATAAAATGAAATAATGTCATTTACTTATTCACATGGATATTATATTAGTAGAATAAACACATGTAATATCAATAACCACTTTCATAATGATGGAATGCATAATTCCAGACTATCATAACCACATAGTCAACGCCTCGTGCCAAGACTACAAATAAGATTTTGTCAAGGCCTTGTGCCAAGACACTAGTTTGTCTCATAAGACCTACCGATGCATTGAGGTGCTATAGCAGTCTCCACCCATCACTTACTAAGTCTAATGCATTCCTCATAATGAAAGTTTGAAACATAACATAAACATTCATATTAAAACTATCATATTACATGTCAATACTTTTAACCACAAACCATGAATGGTATAAAAATAGCACATCCACAGTCAAACATAACTCATTCGATGAAATATAGAAGATTGTATTGTATCAGATTAACCACAATCAAGAAAAATTAAGGATATTGACATGGATTAAAATAATCATCAAACTATTGAGAGAAATATCCCCCTTTTTCTTGAAAACATCTGAAATCCACACTATTTGTCAAGAGGCCATTTAAAATAGATTTTGGAATCAAAGTATCCCATACCACTTTGAAATTTTTAAAAGGAGTTTTAATTTTAAATATTTAATGTCTATATAAATAAATCATTAAAACCATTTTTAAAACATGGTCATTAATGATAAATATTAAAAATAATAAATCATTAAATAATTTAAAATGATATTTTAGTTAGAGTTCCTAACCAGAAGAGTGATTGTTGAATACAAATAATTGAGGTAATAAAAATATTGTAATATCATTTAAATAAATAGAATCATGATATACTATTTCAAAGTACATTATATACACCATAGAAAAGTGAATTTGTGTATAACAACAAAGACGTCTTAATGGAATGTAAATTGAGATGAAATCTCTCATAAAGACCATATCATTAGGTTAAGGATAAATCAAGGACATAATTATGTGTGAAAAATATAAATACACTCAATATTATTTGATATTCAGTGTAAAATAATCAATGTACATTCACACATATTCTTGTAAAAACAACACCAATTAATTAGATGTTTAACTCAATAAACAGAGATTGAGTTAAAATTACTCTTATCATATTCATATCGATGACTTGGGAATTTATCAATGGAGTGATTATGTGTATTGAAAGTATATCCACAGAAAGGGGACTGTAAATTATGGCATAAGCAAATAAATAGGGATTCCACACCTAATCTTGGAGTAAAATAATCAATGAAGTATGCGTAAAGCCGAAATAGTGGAAATTGAAATTTCAAATTCCCTTATCGATTTGGTAACTTACGAAACATACACCCATGAAAGAAGGATCATACAATGATGATGTAAATATCCATGTATTAAATTATATTACATAATTAATACAATCATGGGTAGTACACACACCACATGCAATAAATAAGTAGTGAACAATGGAAATCTCACGGAATTAAAAGTGAGATAAGAAACCCCTTAATTTGTACTTTTTCCTTGGTAGAGGGTAGGTTAACCTCCTATATAATGGTTAAATAATTGTTATTGAATTATAAAAGGATAATATACATTAATATGATATAATATATGATCTTTTAACATTGATTTTTTAATAATATCTTAGTATTATCGTCGTTTCAGGTGTTAACTTACTCATTTTCTTTTATACGTTTTGTTACATAAGTCATGTTTATTATGGTTAGGTTGTATCTTATTCATATACATAATGATATCAAGTCCTTAAAAATTATTTTTCATCATCAAATTAGAATTAGACAAGAATGGATATGATGGGGAATGAATCTCATCACGTTCGTGGAGATGGTAGTCCATACGTACGCACGAGCAACAATATCATTTTTTATAATAAAATAATATATAATTGGATGGTTTATCATATATACAGAATAATTATCATGTTATATTTATTATTTACATGAATTAAACATCATTATTATACCCATCCAAAATAATAATGTATTGAATAACAATTACACCACGACGTGGAGAAGGTAGGTCGTACGTACGCACGTATGGTGACATGTCATTCAAAGGATGGATAGAATAATGAATATGGTTGTAACATATTTATAATAACATCACAGTATATATAATATACTATAGTTATTAGTTTATAATGGAAACAACAAAGAAAGAAGAAGTTGAATAAGAAAGGAACTTGAAAAAGGGCAGTGAAAACATTACCTCTTCTTCGGGTTCTTCCTTTTGATTTGATCAAAAGGGATCCTTAGGTTGGATTTATGACTAAAGGAAGGCCTATAGGATAAAGATATGATAGTTTAGAGGGTATTTGGACAGATTTTGGCCGAACCAAAATGCTTTGAAGGTATGAAGAATTGGTTAGAAGTGGTGTCCTTTTATAAGGTGGAGGAGGGGCTCTTTAGAAAAAACTTAAAGTATTAATTTATAATAAATTCATATTCGGTTTATAATGTCTCAAAAGTGTATTATTAAAATAATAAGGTGGGTATGTGTCGAAATAATTTAATCCAATAGATTTTAGATAGGTTTGGGTCACAATATTAACCTTATCATTTATATTTAACTCTTAGTTAAATAGTTTGACATTTACCATGTCACTTTGTATTTTTATATTATATGGTTACTAAACTTATTATATACTTCCAAGATACCCCAAAGTGGGCTATTAATGATACACCTATCATTATATAAGTCCTTTTTCCAAACCTTAGTTTTTTAGAAATAGAATATCAATTAATAATAAAATATTTGTTTTAAAAACTCATTTTTGTCAATTTTGACAATAATTAATAATTGATTTTTGTTAAAGTCATTAAAACTTTATTAATTAGAACCAAATTTATTTAATCAGTAATAACATGTAATATTAATTAATAAAATTATTTTATTACATCAAAACTTTAAAATTATATTTATTTTAACATTTATAATACTAATTATTTGATTCTTTCATTAATAAGGAAAATATTGCATCATTATTGTGTCATAAATAAATTTAATTATTCAATTACTAAAAATTATAAATAATATACCATTATGTAGGAAATCGTTTAATCTTTATAATGAATATTTATAATTGAAAATATAACATATATAACCTTATGTAAAAATTGTTTTTTTAAAAGATATATGATTATGTCATTTTTGTATTTACTTTAACTTAATTAATATAATGTGTCATTATCACTTACAAGTGGATCCATGGGGTTTCAAAATAGACCCAAAGATGGCCATGGTCGGAAATGTACCAAAAAATAGGGTTAGGACACGTTTTAGGGTAATTTATTATTATTACAATATTATTTGTTTTACCCTTATTTACTAGATTTACCCTTTAACCATGGTAAATAAAATATTTACCGAAGTAATTATCCAAAATGTCTAAAAATAAAAGTTAACAATTTACAAAATTTGGACCTCCTGATTCTAAATATGGAATAAATTTTTATAAATTCAAAATACAGAATTGGAAGAAATTAATTTAAAATTAATTACCGCTGTCAAAACAAAAAACGTGTTTTTAAGAAAAGATAACTATCAAAAGATTGACACTTGTTTACGTCCGGTTTTAATGTGAAATTACGTCCAATTAACAACATTGTATTAAATGGTAAAAATATATTATAAATATAATTTAAAAACACTCAAATTAATAATTTATCACTGTTAACTATTTCGATTAAATTATTTGTTTTTAATTAAAATTTTGTGATTTTCACTATTCATCAAAAATTGAACGTTTTCAGAAAAATACAAAAAATTCACCCTAAGATAATTTCGATATTCCAAATCCAAAAATGATGTCCATTTTAAAAGATAAAATGTATAAAATTTTAAAAAGTGGGTATTATTATTCATAATGACTAGTTTGATTGGTTGTGGTGTGTGTTAGAACTCGAAGTTGCGTACAACACACGCTACTGTATTATTCAAATAGAAGCGTACTATGGAATATTGGAGTGTTATAGAAAAACCCACAAGAGATTAATTACATGAGTATGTAAAATAAGTAAAACATAAAATAATAATAACATATAATTTGGAATATACATACTATTATAAATACTTGATCACCTACAGGGATGATCATATATATAGAATATACAAAATAAATAAAATATGAATCTCCACTATAACTCTAAGCTCTACCTCATTCTGATTTCCAACCCCAATTATTATATCCCACCCAATAATTCATTTCATCATGTATTTTCCTAATCAGTGTCTGCAATAATTGAATAGATTTTTGGGTAACCATGTGTAATGACAACCTAAGTAGGGTGTGAGTAAAACTCAGTAGGGAACTACAAATGAAGTAATGTAAAAAACTCGTAAAATTAGTGATATGAACATGTGAAATGATATAAATGAAAAATAAATAAGTGACTGTAGTAAGATAAATAAAAAAATGTCTTGAACCTTAGGTACATGACCTCGATTGACCATACCTTCTTCGTCTAGTGTTGGAGTGTCACTAAGAAAGTCACAATGACCTTGATAACTAATATTACTACCTAGGGTTATTTCACTCCATTATACCGTGACAATAAAATAAAGGGAATAAAATCACTAAAGTTTATGGTATGAAGATTTGGGGTGATATCCATCCTTGTATTTCAACCTAGGGATTGCTTCATCCTAGAATGAAATAGTTTCAACAAATTATCCCCAACCATTCAAAAGGATTCACCACACCCACTGAAGCCCCCATAATTCCTTATCATTTAACAACCCCATCCCCAGTAGCACTGAGTTGGTGGAAATTTTATTACAATTCCATAGATACAAGAGATCACATAACCAAGGATCAATCAATTTAGTAGTCTTGAAGAAATAGATACTTACATGGTACCATTATTATATTGGTAATTAAATATAGAACATAAGAAATGAAAATAAACTACTTCCATAACACTCATTTAAAGATTTTATATTCATAAAATAGGGAAGGAAGAGAAATAAAAGGGTGAACTCAAATGCCTTGTAAGGGATACATGAATCAATAATAGGGTAAGAAAAATCAATAAGTCATATTCATTATGGTAAGGTAAATAACTAAAAAATCATTCTATCAATACACTAAGAATGAAAATGAATCCATAGATTTTGTAATAGTAAAAATATCATGGAATGTAATTAATGAACACTAAATGAAGAAAATGTTTAATTTTTGTATGTCATGTATTTGGCACATAAACCATTATACAATCAGGATGGTTTAATTCTACTGGTTGAAATCCATCTGACCTTTCTTGTAAACAAACACAAAGGGTTTATCGCCAACTATTTTCTCTCCTAAGAACTGTTGATGCATTTTAGGGGATATCTATAACTAGGACCCACCCTTCACTACATTTCAAAATAATTCTTCATACATATATTTAATTCATGAAGAACATGACTTCTCAAAAATATCTATATTGTGTGGAAGATATGGATATATAAATATTTTCCAAGCTAAAACCACATTCAAAGAAAACACTGTATTTAAAAATGGTATACGACTAAGAAAATAATCATATCCATTATATAGGAAACACTGATATTTAAAGAAACCATCAATAAATGATGATAATAAATAAAAGGGAAGTATAAATACATAGCACATAAGGAATATGTAGAGAATAAGGCATAATCAAATGAAATATCATAATGGTGTCCATGAAAGAATATATTTAAAAAAATCATGGACATTCATAATGGAAAAAAGAAATAGATCATCAAAAATTATGTCCAATTGAAGTGAAAACATGTAAAAAGTGTGTTTATGAAATATTAGAAATGAGCCACTTTAGTGCGGTTTAAGGGAAAATTTAAAAGAGTCATTAAAATGGACAAATGCATAGTTGTTATCATAAAACCAGAAATGAAAAAAATTTAGTTTTTCATGATAAAATGATTAATTTTATAAAGATATTGCTGTATTAAAATAGATTATGGAGTTTACTTGAAAATACGTAAGAAATTGGGATGGTCTCGTTAATCAGGCTTGTTTATTGGGAGGAATTTAAAAGGGAAACTTATAAAAAATGCATTTCCCCATAAAACAAAGAAGAATTGGGATATGTATGTATGATTGAACATACACAAATTATTTGGTAGGATTAAATAAGAATAATTAATAATTATATTAGGGTGAAGAGAGAGAAATCATAACCTGATGGAAAAAATGATGGTTCGAAAAGAATCCCTTACCTTATGTATGAAAGTGTTCTACACTTGTACTAAATGTCTTGGATAATGAAATTAGATTAATTAATAATTTAATTAATGACCTCCTAAAGATGTATTTTATTTAGTATAATTTTTTTAAGTTCATTTATAACCATTTTAAATAGTTGTAATATTTAATTTTGTCATTCGGTAGTGTTCATTTCCTTGGTTTTCATGATTATTTCACTTGGTGATATGTATGAAAGATCATGTGAAATGGAAATAGTTATCTTGAATTAATATTATAGGTTAATAATTATGCTCCTGAATATTATATGGACTTATATAGAATTTGGTTTTCTAATATTATTATGATTCATTGGATAAAACATTAACGATGAAAGTTAGATTATTTGGTTAATTTTTTAATTATCATAGTCTAATGTTGTTTTATTATTTAATATTAAATATATATACATGTTCCAGAATAGTAAATAAGTTTTAATATAAATTTTATATTCTATTTAAACCATTATAATTTTTTATGAACATCCTTTAAGGTTGTAATGGAAAATAAAAATGCATCGTCCACAATGGCAATAAATCGACACATCACTGACGATATTTTAATTTTTATAATTTAATGGAGAGGAGAAGGGGTTTGATGATGGATATTCCATTATAATAATACAATTATAGTATATGATAGATATTATATTTATTATGTATATTTTTCAGGATTAGGTGAGGTAAGGATAAGAAAAGAAGAGAAATTGAAAGAAATAGAGAGAATATTTTACCTCTTGAATTATTCTCCCTGAGAACTTCCTTAAGGAACTTGTGTTTGGTCTTTTATTGAGAATAGAATCTCCTAAATGTGGGGAAGTGGTTTTATAGAGGAAATGGGAAAAAGATAAGTAAGTTATGTGGAATAGAAGGCGTGAGAAGGAGGGGTGGTGAGGGGTGGTATTTATATTGGAGGAGAGGGGTGTTTTTTGATTATTTTATTTATTTATTTATTATTTTGTCTCATGAATATGAATAGTGATGATTCTTGTAACTTAATATAGTAACAAGAGCATGTTATTTTGAGATAATGGTAACTTACATCATCCGTGAATCAATAATGACTCAAAAAATCATTTAATGAAGTATAATGTTAAATACTATAAATTATCATATTTCACTACTCACAAAAATTCAACTATTTTAGAAAAAACCCAAAAAATCACCATAACAATTTTTTGAGTTGTAGACTTCAAAAATAGACTCCATTTTTAATAAATAAGTTTCTAAATCTGGAAAATTTAATTTTCATTTAAAAAAAACAATTTGTTCGAAAGTACCTATTTTAAAATTATAACTAATTTTGTGACACTGTAAAAAATTAATTAAAGTCTCATTAAATTATATTAAAATAATCAGAAAAAGAAATAATTAATGAAACTATTTTTTGAAACTATTTTTTAAATAATTATATTAATTGAAAAATTCAAAATAAATATTTACACTTTACAAAAATACAAACAATTAATTTATCATTTTTTAAAACATTTTTTACATATTCTATTATGTAAATATATCATATTTTCAATTATAAGATACATATATTTTATTTATACATTCAAAATTCAGTTTATTATTCCAATGGAAACATTACTATTTCTAATTGTCACATTACTATTCCAACAATCATTTTAATATGTAATGGTATATCACAGTTTGTTTAAGCTATAAGCTATCGAATAAATTTAATTAAGAAGATAGGTAACATAAATATTGTGGTGTTATATTCTTCGATCCTTTATAAATTTAAAACTCAAATGTTTCATGAAAATTTATTTCTAAATCGATTTGGGTGGTTCTTCTTCCTAGCGTCCTCAGGTTCACACATTGCTTCTTCCATTTTATGGTTTCTCCAAAGAACCATTACCAGTTGAGCAATCAGATTTATCAATACTTCCTCTCTCATGTCAGGAATCTCAATACTCTCTTCATAGTAAGAAAGATCAGGTTCCAGTTCTATTTATTAACAGGTGAGTACATGTGTTGGGTCTAGCATGTACTTATTTGAAAATGACATGTGGAAAACATCAAGAAGTTTGGAGGGAATTTTTTGAACTACTAATAAATAAGCTATGGATCCAATTCTTTCCAAAATTGAAAATGGTCTAATGTTCCTAGGGCTTATTTTTCTCTTTCTTATAGAACCTAATAACACCCTTCCATGGAGATACTTTTATAAATACATGATATCCCACATGAAATTCCAAGTCCTTTATCTTGTTGTCAACATAACTCTTCATCCTACTATGTGCTACTTTAATATGATCCTAAATAGTTTTTTACCTTTGTTTTTATTTCATCAATAAGTTATGGACCTATGAGTTTCCTCTCACAAACTTCATACCAACAAGTTAGAGTGTGGCATATATTTTTATATAATACTTCATATGGAGACATTTTAATACTAGAATGGAAACTATTATTGTAAGAAATATCTACCAGAGGTAAAAAATAACCCCACATACCTTGAAAGTAAAATTAGCATGTTCTAAACATTTATTCTAATGTTCCAATAGTGCTTTTAAACTATCCATCAGTTTGAGGGTGATAAATAGTACTCAAATGAATCTCAGTATCCAAATCCTTTTGAAAACTATTCCATAATTTGGATTTAAAATGGGGATCTCCATCAGACACTATTGATAGAGGTGTTCCATGATGTCTTATGACTTCATTAATGTAAAAACGTCCAAAGTTCTCAAGAGGGAAATTTTTTCTTATAGAAAGAAAACGTGCTGATTGTTTAAGGTGATCTACAATGACCTATATCATATCATTTTTTCTAGGGTTATTTGGTAATTTAGTGATGAAGTCCATAGTAATGTAATCCCACTTATACATAATAATATCTAGAGGTAGCATGACTCCTCTGGGATGTTTTATCTCGACCTTCACATATTGAAAAACTAGTCATCTTAACACATAGTCAGAAATTTCTCACTTCAAGTTATCCCAAAAAAAAATGTTCCTTTGGATCTCGATATATCATAGTACTAATAAGGTGTATAGAGAAATTTGAGCTAAGAGAATCCTCTAATAGTTCTCTTTTTAGCTCAGGTATTGTTGGAACTCATATCCTCTTTCCGAATATCAAAATTCCATCTCCACACATAATGTCTTCAAATATTCGATCCTTAACAACTTTAACTATCTTTTTGAAAATTCTCATCATCATATTGTGAACATTTTATATTCTTTAGTAAATAAGTTTTTGCAATCAATTGAAAAAAGAGTGTTATTTCTATTTACATAACAATTATCATATCAATTAATACTAAATCCATGAAAACATGATCTTTCATAATCCTAATTTGGGTTAGAAGTCCATGATTATTCATACTTAATGCATCCGATAACTTATATTCATTTTCGGGGTGTTATTGTATTAAGGAATCATAATCATTGAGTAACTCAATCCATCGCCTTTGCCTCATGGTGAGTTCGTTCTGTGTAAAGATATATTTCAAAATCTTGTGATCCATATATATCTCACATTTTTCACCAAAGATATAGTTTCTTTATATATTCAAAGATAATATTACGGTTTCTAACTCAAGATCATGAGTTGGATAATTTTTTACATGTATATTTAACTTCCTTGATCCATATGCAATAACATTATCATTTTTCATAAGGACAGAACTCAGTCCTTTCATCAATGCATTATTGTTTATGACAAACCCAGCATTTCATGATGGTAGAGTCAAAATCCAATAATTACTAATATTCACTAAAATTATTTGAAAAATTCTTCACATTTATTTTTCCATACAAACATAACCCCTTTACATGTGAGCTTAGTTAACTGGTTAGCCAATTGGGGTGAATTCTCAATAGGACACTAATAGTAACCTACTAAATAAATGAAACTACGTACCTCAGTTATGTTCATTGGCATAAAGAATTTTTAGATTTCCATTCTCTTCACAGAATCAACTAATATTCCACAAATAGAGATAATATGTCCAAGAAAAGAAATATCCTGAAGCCAGAATTCATACTTTCAAAATTTACCATATAAATCTTTCCTTCTAAGAGTCCCAAGAATGACCCACAAGTGATTGTCATGGTATTCATAGGTATTATAATATACCATAATATCATATATGAAGACAACAAAAAAATCATCAAGATATTCCTTGAATGCTCTGTTCATTAGATTAATGAAAACTTATAGTGCATTAATCAATCAAAAAGGCCTTACTGTAATCTTGTAATGTCTATACCTCATTTGAGAAGTTTTCATCCTAATATCTTCATTCTTTATTCATAATTTATTATACCCAAAATAAAGGCCAATCACTGAATAATATTGAGCATCGTGAAGTTGATCAAATAAATCATCAATGCAAGATAGAGGATACTTGTTCTTATTATAATATCATTGATATCTCTATAGTCAAGCACATCCTCATGGATCCATATTTCTTCATAACAAATAGAATAACAGCCTCCCATGGAGAAATGAGAGGCTAAATAAATCTCTTACTACTCAACTCCTCTAGTCATTTCATCAGATCGACTAATTCCATAGTGGACATTCTATAAGGATTCATTGATACTGGTCATCATTAGGGACTAAATCAATGGTAAACTAAACTTCATGCTCTGGGGGTGTCCAGGTAATTCCTCATGAAATACATCTATGTATTCCTATAAAATTTGTAAATTATCATTTTAAAGAGTAAATTCCTCATCCCTAGATCATGTTTACACTTCCTCCCCAAGAATTTCATTTAGTAGAGATACTGGGGGTGGATCTACATAATAATAAGATAATGGTGTTTCTTCTCTAATGATAAGGGATTCTACATATTTCTCAAAAATAGTAATTTAATTCTTCTTTAAATAAAATTTCACATCATATTTTTATATCCAGTCCATACCCTAGATTACATAAAAGTCAACCATAGATACGATGATAAGGTTAGCAACTAAAGAATGTTTATGTGTCATAAAATGGATAGATCGAAACATTTTTTGTTTCAATGAGAATTCCCTTAGGAGTTTTGACCGAAAAATACCCTATTAAATCAAAATAAAAATGTAGTATTATCATGAAAAATTGGGTAGATATAAAAGACTATGATGATCCAGAATCAAATAAATCATTGGGTAAACATGAATATAAAATTAATGTATCTTCCACCACATCGTTGGGTACTTCATCATTGGCTATGGTGATCACATAAGCTTATATATCTCTCCTTTGACTCTTCTTGTGGTGGATTTTTTTGACACTTTGGACATTGGTTTGAATAATTCCCCATTAAATTATAGTTGAAGCTTTTAAAATCATTACTTTCTTTATTCTACTTGTAATATTTAGATCAATGACCCTTTTTTATGCACTTATAATAAAATCCCATTCAATTTAAAAATTTCTCAGGATTATTCTTTCCAAAAAAATTAAAATGGGAATTTCATCATTCCCCTCTTCTTCATTGATCCTTTATATTTTCCATGGTTATCAAAAGACCTATTTTCATCTTGATTTCCCTTGATCATATAAGATCTAAAAAATTCCTTCTCCATTTTTATGGAACTTAATATTATTTCATCATTTGATGAAAATTTTTGAGAAGCCAATTACCTTAGGATACTTAGATTAAAACCTTCCAAGAAATGATCAATCATGTTTTTTAATCACGTATATATTCTATAGTATATCTAGATAGTCTCATGAAGGTTTCCTTATACATTACAACACTCTTTTCTTCTTTTTTCATCAAGCTATGAGATTTTCTCTTAATTTCAGCTTATTTCTCATGAGGGAAATATTTTTCAAAGAATGTTTCTTTAAAAGTTCTCTATTCCATTTCTTCTATTACATCATCCTCCTTATTATTCTCGATCAATGACGACCATTGACCAGTATGACCCTTGCGAAAATATACTTCTAAAACTACTTTCTCATTTTTGTTGCATCATAATGCTAGAAATATCATTTCAACGGACGTGATCAACTGCTTAGGCACCACTAGATTAGAAGTCCTAAAAAAATATGAGGGCTTATTTGTCCTGAAATGATCCAACATAGGTGTATTATGGATATTTATCATAACCTGAGTAAGCTATATTAATATGTTTAGGATCTTCTCGGCTATAACACTAATTTTGTTGACTTTCTCAGTGGGGAAACCCTAAATTTTCCGTGGTTATTAATTCCCATTAATCCATTAGGTTATATCACTAAATAATGTCACACACTAAGATAGCTCATTATAATCATGAGTATTGAGACAAAAATTCACTGTAGGGAATTTTTATAATTCTTATGTTTTCTTAACATCTAGTTTCCAAGGGTTAAACTAAACAAGCTATGATACCATATGTAACAACCCTGATCTGAGTTTCCTAGAGTCAGTGGTAATTTTATTTCAATGTAATATATATAAGAGATCACATCATCAATGATCAATTGGTTTAATAAAATTTATTAACTAGATAAACATATGGTACCCTTATTACATTGGTAATTAAACTTTAAATATTACAAAGGAAAATAAATTCTTTTCATGAAACAGATTCAATGTTTTCATCTTCATAACCTGGAGAAGGAAAACAAATAAAAGGTCTAGAATAAATTCCCAATATTGCATACATGAATCAATAATAAGTGAATAAAATTCAATAAGGCATAGTAATTATGGAAAGTTAAGAAACTAAACAGAAACAAATTCCATTAATACACTGAGAATGAAAATGAATCCACATATTTTTTCATAGTAAAAATATCATGGAATATAATAAAATAATAGTGAATAAATAAAATGCTTAATTTTTGGGAATCATTTATCTATAACATAAAACATTATACCATCAAGATGATTTAAGTCTCCAAGGAGAAACCTGTTTGATTCTTCTTGGAAAAAAACATGAAGAGTTTTTGGCCAGCTATTATGACTCATGAGAATAGTCAATTAATCGAGTAGCAATCTATAACTGATTCCCACCCATAACTAGAAGTAAAAAAACATTCTTTATACATAAATTTAATTCATGAAAAACATGTGTTACTAAAATATCTGTACTGAGTAGAAAATACAAATTTATCAACATTTACCTAGTTAAAATTACATTTAAAGAAAAAAAAAATAAATAAAAAATGGTACAAAAATAAGATAATAATATTATCCATGATAAAATAAATAAGTATATTTAATTAAATCATCAATGAATGAGGATCATAAAAAGATAGGAAAAATAAATACACCACACACAAGGAATGAGTGGAGAATGAGCCATAATCAAAGGGAATATCATAATGGTGTCCATGAAAGAATGTATTTAAAACATAAATGGATATTTATAAGGTTAATAGACATATATAATGATAAATTATATACAAATTAAGTGAAAACATGTAAAAATAGTGTTTAGGAAACATTAGAAATGAGCCACATTAGTGCAGTTTAATAGAAAATATAAAAGAGTCTTTAAAACAGACAAAGGCATTATTGTTCACATAAAACCAAAAATGAAAAAATATAGATTTTCATGATAAAGTGAGTAATTTTAGAAAAATATTCTTGGACTAAAACATTTTATGGTGTTTACATGAAAATTGGTATGAAATTCGGAAGTTCCCTTTAATCGGGCTTGCATGTCGGGAGGAATTGAAAAGGGAAACATCAAAAACATGTATTTCCCCATCAGTGAAAGAATAATTGAGATAGCTATATATGTTTTTAACATAAAAAAATTATTTATTAGTATTTCACAATGATAATTAATAATTAAATTGGGGTAAATAGAGAGAAAGCATAACCTAAGGGAAAAAATGAAGGTTAAGAAGGAATCCCTTACCTTATGTTTGAATGTGTTCTGCACTTGTACATAATGTCATAGATAATTAAATTAGATTCATTAATAATTTAATTTAAAACCTATTAAACATGTATTTGATTTATTATAATTTTATTATGTTCATTTATGGACTTTTTAATGAGTTATAAGATTCAATTTTGTCGTTCGGGAGTGTCATTTCCTTGGTTTTCATGATTGGTTCACTTGTATACATGTACGAAAGATCATTTGAAATGGGAATAGTTATCAAAAAATTAAAATTATATGTTATTACGGATCTTAAATATAATTAAATGGTCTTAAATATCATTTTTTCAAGATATTAGGATGATTCATTAGAGAAAATGTTCACTATGAATGTTAGTTTATTTTGGTGAATTTTTTATTACCACAATCTAGTTTTGATTTATTATTTAATTTTATGTGTATATACTAGTTCCATAACACTAGATATGTTTTAATATACATTTTATATTTTGGGTTAACCATTATATATTTTTTATGACTATCCTTAAAGGTGGTAATGGAAAATGAAAATGCATCATCCACGGTGGAGGTAAATCGACACATCACGGAATTGTTTTCATTTATAGAATAAAAGGGAGAGGAGAAGGGGTTTGATGATGGATATTACATTAACATAATAACATTAAAATATAAATAGGATAATATATTTATCATGAATGTTTGTACATGGGATGTGATGGAAGGATATGAAAAGAAGAGAATTTCAAATAGAGAGAGAGGGATAGTTTTACCTCTTGAATTCATCTCCTTGACAACCCCTAACAGAACTTGGGTTTGGACTTTTATTGAGACCAGAAGCTCTTTAGAAATGGGGAAAAGGTTTGGTGAGGAAATAGTTAGAATATTTGGAATATCCAAGGATTATATAGTGTGAGGAGAAGGGGTAGTGACGGGTGGTATTTATAGTGGAGGAGAGGAGTGTTTTTTGAATATTTTATTCATTTGTTTATTATTTTGGATCAAGAATTTGAATTTTGATGATTATTGTTACTAAAATTAGTAAATACAGTATGTGAGTTCAACATAATGGTCACTTACATCATCCATTTATCAATAATGACTCAAAAATTCTTTTAATTACTCATAATGTTAAATACTGTAAATTACTGTATTTCACTATTCACCGAGAATTCAACTATTTTTGAATATCCCAAAAATTCCCCCTAACAATTTATAAATTTTTAGATTTAAATAATAGACTCAATTTTTTGAAAATAATTTTCCAATTACAATAAATTTAATTTTTATTTAAAATCATCATATATTCGAAAAATACTAAATTAAAAATTATAACTCATTTTGTGCCTCTTTGAAAAATTAATTAAGGACTCATAAAATTATCTTATAATAATAATAAAAAAAATATTAATTGATGAATCTATTTTATTTATATAATTTTTTATTTATATAATTATATTTACTATAAAATTTTAAATAAATTTTTACGCTTTAAAAATATACAAACAGTTAATTCAACATTTTAAAAACATTTATTTACTTATTATATGATATAAATATATCATATTTCCATTTATAAGATACCTTTATTAAATTTATACTTTAATAGTTGAGGTTGTTATTTCAAGGGCCACATTACTTTTCTTAATAGTTACAAAACTATTCCAATGTTCATGTTAATATTTAATGGTATATCACAATTTGTTTAAGCTATAATCCATTGAATAAATTTATTTAAGAAGATACACACCATAAATATTGGTGTGTTATATAGAAACTAGAACATTCCATGATCTCTTTAACTATATGGCTCAACCATTCCCACCAAAGTCCACATAAGCCCCATAATCCCCCGACAGCATGCATAAGGAAAGAACACCATCCTCTACTTAGAACCAATAAAATATTGGGAATAAATCCTTGGTAGTCCCACGAGTAGTATCAGGACCACACATTCAGGTTTTTTCATTAGTATTATGACCTTTTCTAAGGAAGTATTCACAACTTCCCTAAATGGAGTATGAAAGACCTCACCAAAGGGAGTATTCACAACCTCTTTATACAATGTTTTCATTAATTAACCTCCTCAAGGGAGTTTTCTAGCTCAATAATAACATGAAATGTAGATTAAACACAAATGTGAGTCTTTGAGGGAAATTCCACCATACCTGGGGCCTCCCATATCTTTTAAATTTACCTCTATAAATTATCCAAAATTTCCATTTTAAATGTTAGCCCATTTATTAACCAATTTCCCACAATTATATACTTTCCCCGAGGCCATTTATATTTAGTTAGGTTCTATGGTGACAACTACAACAATCACTACACATTTCCCATCACTTACTCAAATAGGTAATCTCAATGATCCCAATAGATCCAAGCTATACAAAATCTCACACAATTTCAACCACAAGTCCATACATCCCTACACTGCACACCTCTATATCTATCCCTAAGGATGTTAGTTATTCCCAAATCCTCATGTTCCAATGTAAAAGGAGAAAAAATTGTATTCCAAGATTTAGGATGGCCCAAGAACTGTTGTAAAATTTCATATTACGTAACAAATAAAAGATATTATTTAATTTGTAATATCTAATTTAACTTCTTAGAACATTATTATGT
Source organism: Viscum album (assembly GCA_963277665.1). Lineage (NCBI taxonomy): Eukaryota > Viridiplantae > Streptophyta > Magnoliopsida > Santalales > Viscaceae > Viscum > Viscum album. The sequence continues at coordinate 829,580,246 of OY728162.1, forward strand.
TGTTAAAATAGGAAAACACACACAATGGAAGGAATTAATAACATATAAAACATAATAAAAATAAATGTACCATAGGATGTATATTAAATACCACCTACCCTAATTAATTAATCATTCCCTGTTTAACTCGATTATTGACATCTCCTTCCTAATTCCATCCAAACCTCACCTCACCTCAACTAGCTTTCTCCATCCACCTGGTGCTCTAAACCGTTCCAAGAATCATCAAAAGATTAATTTTAATAAATAATTAACTTAAATCAATTAAATAAAATGTGTATAATGCTTAAATAATCATTCGATGCTCCCCCTATACCAAAACCATCTCAATTGAATCCAGAAGGCTCATAACATACTCTCAACATTAAACTAAGACTAATCCCTACCAATTAAAAAATATCCCTTAATTAATTAAATTTGAATTTAAGTAAAAACCTCAAATAATTTACCATTGCATCATACCATCATTGAATCATCATGAAATGGTTTGAAAATAAATTCTCAGGGTAACCTCTTACTAAGAAAAGTGAAATCCAAATCAAAATTGGTCATTTACATTGTGCCCTAGTGGAATCATATTCAAATCCCTAGATGGGAGAAATGAATTTTTGGATGAATGGATCAGGAGAAGAATATATGACATTATAGGATGAATCTCACCTTAAATAACTATAAATGAATCCCCAATACCATACCAATGTTATGGGAGAAGTGGGGAGTAAGGGGGAGCCAGCTACCGAGTCCATGTGGGACAAAGAAATGGATAAAAGGGGGATTTACTCTGTGAAAATCCAGGGAGGAAACTCCCCATTTCCACCAACAATTACATCAGATAGCTTCTAGTTTCAGTAGGCCACCATTAATACTACCAAGGCCACTAGAATACCACTGGCTACATTGATAACATATACATCCGTAACCATCTCTAATGCTCATCCACACCTCCTGGTTTCACTATGGGCCTCATCCCATGTCCAATAACACCTATTTATGGGGTTCAAACTCTTAAAATTATATTTTGAATGATAGGTATTAAAATTCCCCACCCATTAAATGAATATTAAAACTTCTCATAAAATTGGAATGCCCGTAAAGACACAGGGCCTTACAATAAATTATTTATAAATTTCAAAATTCAGGTCAAAGATAAAAGTTTTTACATTTATTATTAATAGTTGTTAATAATTATTTAATTTTAATTTTTCAATTTAAGTTTTTTATTTATGTTATTATTTACAAAATTCCAAATTTAATTTTAATAATTGATATGATCAATTTTTAAATAATATTAAATATCTGATATTTATATTATTTAAAATTTTCACATAAATTAATTGAAATATAAAATGTATATATTTCATATAAAATCATATATTTAATGTAAATTACATATAATAAACAATATGAAGGTTTTTATATTCAATATATATATATAAAGTGTTTTTTTGTTTTATAATGGAATGTCCATCATGTATGTCCAAATTAAAAAATATTTATAATTATATTTATTTACTATTTTTTAAAACTATTTTATCTTATGCTTTATATATGAATTATACAATTATTTATGTATTCTAATGCATCCCATACCTGCACTCCTAGGCCCTGGTGATGTAGAAACATTTTTAAACCCTAGATTGGATACATAGTTAGATGAACCAATATAGACATATATTTATTTTACTTAATTTCCATAATTTTAAACTTTTATCTCCCTGTAATCACATATTCACAACAATGGAAGGATTAATGTATTTGAAGATCAACTACATAAGAAACTTTTTTTATGATACTTGTGAACATTTCTTCATAATTTATCCACATTATACTCCATTATAGACTTATTATAATTTATAATCATCGTCAAAACTAGGGGAATATAAACATGAGAAAGGGGTGATCTCAAATGCATAATAATGTAATAATTATCAATATACCCACAAGTATTAGATCATAAAAACATGAGAAGACATGATCAGGTTAGAAATATCTTATTAAATTAACATTAAATACTAATAGTTTTCCATAATTCATGATAGAAGGACATGTGTTCTCATATAAAAAAACATATACTATGGAATAAGAGTGCGAGATAACAAATATGATCCATGGTGCATAATCATCGGGAAAATGTTTTTCTCGGATGTGGAAACATAAGAAGACAAATAATTTAGAAAAAATAATAATATATAAATTATTAAATTTTGAACAAAAAAATGTTCACACTTTATTTTGAAAACAAAACAAATCATATAGGCTTGAGTAAAGATAGAAAAAGTGGTATTAAATTACCTTTTAACAACATTTTTCAGGATTAAAACTAAATAGATGTAAAAAAATAATGTAAAAAAAAGAATTATAAGAGTTAATATGACATAGAAACATACAATAATAGATATTCATGAAACATTGAATAGGGATTTAAATAATAATCCACTCTAGGATCCCTACATCTCCTCCACTCAAGATTCATGAGTGGTTTTGGATTAATCCCATGGATTTAGCGACAGACAAGAAATCCATTATAAAAAGTAAGAACCTTTAATCTTAATAGTTGTAATGAGAAAAAAAATATCCCATGATATTTATTGATTGTAAAAAGAAATGCACTATCATTTTAATGGTTTTGGATGGAAACCCAATCTCCACACTTTTAGGAGTACTGTGCACCAACCCCTCACACTCAATTTGTGATTAGAACCCAAACCCTCACACATAATTGTAGTGACTACCCAAAAAAGAGGAGGTTTTCTTATATGAACCCTTTGAATCCAACTCACAATCTACCAATAGTAATTTAGTATAAGAAATATAGGGAGGTTGTGAGAAAATTTTAAGATAATAAGAGAATGATAACAAAAACAACACAATGAAACTCAAAAATGATCTTGAACATAATCAGTACCATGCGTGGACTCTTAGGGGTGTATTTATAGTCTCTATATACTTTATGATCATTATATAACCCTTTAGGGTCAAAGAATGCTATTCGGATGCTGATTAGGGTTTTTAGGTCCCCTATAAATGGTTATTTTTTCCCTATATGGACACAAACATATAGTCAGGGGGTGTCACCAACCAGTCGGTGGTACATGGATAAAACTTTGCATTTTTCCAAATCCAACCAACCATTCAATTATTTCCACCAGTTAGCGACTAGAAACCATGTATGGATAACCAACCCCCCTTTCATTCTGTATTCATTTTTTTATTCAGAAACTTCCCAAAAAAATGACTATAATATAAAAGATAAAATTCATGGAATTAAATGGATATAAAAAAAATCAATTTTTATCATTAAAACCTCCAAAGAGAGTGGGGTACAAAATTATCACCCTTTTTGATTATCACATACACTTAAGAAATTATCAATACAAAGATACAAATTATTCATTTTTCAAGAATGTAAATAAAGTAATTTTAATATGAATTTCATCTATGCTTTTTCGAAACTTTTCAATATTTTTTGAATAAAATGATTGAAGTTTGAAAAAAAAATTTAAAAAAAAATCTGAATTTGAAATCTTTATTCTAAATTTCCCTAATTTTAATTCGTCATTTCCCACTTTTCCTTCATAAAAATGTACCATTAATTTAATTACCAAGATCTTCTCACCTTATGTGAGTATCTAAAATCCATAAGAGGTGAAATCACTTTAAGTACAAAAATAATTTTGAATCCACTAATATCTTAAAAAAAATATATCTTTTATAAACATGCCTTTAATATTACCAATGTTTTCTACCTATTTAATATTATCAAAAAGATTTTAGATAAGGGTCAGATGAAAAAGGGAAATAATTTCATGATAGGAGATGCATATATGAGAAACAAAATATTTTTTGATTTCTTTTAGGACCATAATTAATATTCTTTTTAGAGAGAAAGAATGAACATTTATTTTGAAATATAATACTAATATTGAAAATTTTAAAAACACAAAATATTTCAATGTTTCAAAATATACTATTAAAAATAACAAATAACAAACCAAAAATGCATTTAGTTAGAGATATGTAATTAGACATCAAAAATTTTAAAACTAATTTTAAAATAAGTCTTTATCTTAGAACATTTCATATTTAAAAAATATCCCCCCCTAAATGATGTGTATTTTTTATAATATAAGGGGAATCCAAAAACATGGAAATCAAGGGTCAAATGAACAAAGGAAAAAAACACACCTAATAAAGTGAATAAAATTGATTAATCAATTCAAGATTTAAATAGAAGAGATAAATGTATCAATTTCAGAATAAAAAATTAAATTAGTATTTACATTTTAATATTTAATGTAAATTTTATAATACAGTAAATATCATGTTGAAAAATTAAGGAAAATAATTATTATATACAAATTCAAATAATATAATTACATGTGAACCATCCAAAAATACTCTATAAAAAAATTAAAATAATAATCCAAAATGGTTTAGTTATTATATCGGCTAATTAATGATTAGTGAAATCAAAATATAGTATGATATCTCATTTTTGGAAGTGGTCTCTATGAAAATGGTGCCTATGGTCAATGTATATTATGCAAGAGTGTTGAATGGTATTTTTATAAATAGAAATATCAAACATTTTGTCAGGATTAATTTGATAATGATCACAATTTAATCAATAATCTCTAAGACAATGTTTTATCCAAATGATTGAGAGAAATAACTCCCCATAAAAATGTATTCTTCATTGGCTATATAAAGGGAAAATGTAATGGACCACGCCTTCTCAGACCATTAAATTGTTAGTTTTTGGTGTTGGAGGTGCTCTAGAGGAGTCTTGATGAGGTTCTACGGTGGTTGGAGGTGATGCAAAGCTATAGTGGCAAATTCACATCTTGAAATGGGTACATGACATGAATTGGTGGTTCATGACTTGTGTATCCATCCAGTTTTGTGGATTGTATATAGAAAATGGGGAACCCATGAAAAGTATTCACACCATGAAAATAATTCATGATGGGTAATTAAATACATTCTAAGTTAACATTAATTTCAATGAATGATGGGTTTTTGTAAAATTCTCATGGAACTCCTATCATGAATTTGTTTCATGATGTAAAAGTGGTGGAATTCTATGTTTTAATTTATTTTGTTCAGTTTAACCCCTCTTTATTGATCCTTCTTTCTTTCTCTCATTTTATAAGAGCCCTATGAGATTTTGAGGGATTTTCCACCACTCCTTGCCCCGCCTATATTCATTGGTTCTGATGGATTCCCATTGGTGATCAGTGGAAATACATTCTCTTATTCTTGGTTGTCTTCGTCTATTATTCTCACCATAAACTATTATGATGATGTAGTTTTGGTTTGGGTTGTGGGATGGGATATTTTTTTAATAACCCTTCATACAGTGTATGTTGATCTGCAGGTTTCAAATAAAGATATAATTTTTGGGAATTTCATCTTCACCCTATGGTGCACAGTGAGTTGGAAATGCTTCGTTGAGGTAGAGAATCCCCTGTTTCTCACTTTTATGTATTATAGAGGTTGAGATTCCTCTTTTATTCAATGGGGTATGGTTGTTCAAGCCTAATCTGGATAAATTAATATATTACATTAAATTGATGTGTGAGGAGGAATGATTCACATTCTTTTAATGCTTGGATATTTTCATTATATTGTAATCTTATGTGGAAAATTCCCTACTATAAATCAAGGTAGTTGGGGGGAGTGTTAGCACGTATTTGGCATGAGTTGTGGAAACCACCCTTTTTGTCACATTACCCTAAAATATAAACTGGATAACCAATTATAATTTGTTAATGAAATCGTTTCCCCTGAATTTTTGGATTTTTTGATAACACATCAAAAATTATGTGAAATATGATAAAATACCTTTATTTAATCTATAAATTGTTTTTTGATGTGTTGTGATGAGATGTTGGGGAGTATTGGGTTGATGGATGAGATACAGCCTTGCTTTTGTGGTGTTGAGGTGATTGTTTTTTTGGACGTTCTTTTGGGGTAGCAAGGTGATGGTTTTTTTGGACATGATTTTTGGGTTGGGAGGTGATGGTTTGTTTGGCCATGCTTTTTGGGCAGTGAAGTGATGTTTTTCCCTAGATCTTATGGTGGTGAGGTGATGGTTTTTTACATGATTTTGGGGTGGCATGGTGAAGGGACGATGGGGATGATGTGGTGTGTGTGATGTGTGGTTGCGTTGTGCTAGATTCTTAGGTAGAATAACTGGAAAAAAAATAAATGGCATGGTCTATTTTTCTTAATATGGTGGAAATTATTAAGGGAAAAATAAATAACGAGTTGTGTGGATAAATGTCATTGATCCTTCATAACGAAATTAATGGGATGGATAATGTGATTGGATGGAAATATGAAATGTGTCTTCTGTCTATTGTGGTGTTATGCATTTAGTAGAGGAAGAAAAGTGGGGATGTTGTTGTTTGGTTAGTGTTTCGTGTGAACTCATAGGATGGGATATTGTGTGGATATATGTTTATATATTTGTATGTTCCTTTTTGATTTTTGGTACATACCCCACCTGCATCATGCACTATGTGATGACACCCATATATTTATATAGGGGGTGTTTTTTCTAATATCTTACTGATGAGGATAGATGGTTGGCTACCCACTCTTTCTCACTCTTTCTTCTAGACGAGTAGATATGCATAGGTTGTGATATAAAAAGGTATGATAGTTCACTAAGTGATGACCCAAATGTCTTCAAGAGATATGTGATATGAATGTGTTGCGGGGAGGTTTCCAGGTGTCATCAGGAGAGATGTGATATGGCAAAGTTGTCGGGTAGATTCTGGTGTGTGTCTTGTATGGTAGGAGGAGGCCATGAGGTTGATGTTCTTATTTTACATGATACCCTGCTAATAAATTTATGGTTGCGATGTGATGACCCATGTAGTTTTGGGTGAGATGATATGTGACCGTTCTGTAGGGCGGTGGTATATGTTATTTGTAAGAGATGTGAGTTCCAGGAAATATGACATTGGAATGTTAGAGTGGTAAAACATTGGGAATGATATGTGGGATACCCTTTATCGATATGCATCTTATAATATTATTATACTTTTCTTTTGTTACTTGGCGATCATTCCATAGTGCGGATGGGATTTGATAGTTTACTTGTTTAGGTGTTATTGGTTCTGTTGTTTTCTCATGGGTGAATTAGTATACTTTTATCACATTTTCATGAGAGACTTTGGCTATCCTAATGAGTATAATTATATCATCACCCTATGTATTTAAACTGATATGCATGTTTCCAAAACAATTACATTGATTTTTCTAGACAGTACTAGATCAGACCTTTTTGGACAGTTCTTTTGTTAATGATTAATCTTTTCATTGCGTTATTTAGTTTTGGAGACTAATGTTTTTATTGGGTTTATTTATTCATGAATTGTAGAATGATTTTAGTTTCTTTTTATATTATTTCATGGAATTTATTATCGAGGATTTATCTTGTCTTCTGATTCTATATTATTATATACAGTAATGCCTCTCATTTCATGAGAGTTTTATACCCTTGGTTCTAGTCTCCAGCCTGAGGCCTACTGAATGTGGGACTTAGGGATCATTATCTATATCCCTTCATTTAGATATCATTGTTGGTAGTGTGTCTTGATAGATTAGTATTAGAGGTTATGGTTGAGAGATACTGTTGAGTTTGGAGATTGGAATAGTGAGGATTGCATGGGTTAGTATACAAATAGTTCCATTGAACCATGTTGTGTGACATAGGCTAGGGAGAGAATCTAGGACATGATATGTTAGGGAACCCATGATCCAATGCACATACTTTGAGATTATACAATGAACATGTGAGGTGGAGTATTTTACAGGGTAGAGACCTAGGAGAGGTACATGAATTATTATGAATTGTGTTCCTATTTCGGTTGGGATGTTTTTTGAAGTTTGGAATGAATAAAATTAATTAAAATTAATATAAATAAAATTCAATAATATTGGGGTTAGGAAATTCTTTTTTTCTTTTCAAATATGTCTCATGGGCATCTTTATCACATGGATTATGAAGTTGATGTTCAGTAGGCTGATCCAATTGACCACCATAGGGTTGATCTGGGAGAGGAGGTTGAGGCCTCGAAGAGGGCATTGCATTCTTTTTAGTGGTAGGACTTAGGGGAGTATGAGGCAAGTGATTCATATATGGAGAAATATAGCTATCTAGTGGAGCTCTAGATCACTTTCAGTTTAACATGGACCCAGGTGGGATACTGGTATATTTATAGTAAGTCAGATGTGGGGAGTTGCGCATAAGTTGTGGATAATGTATCTCTGTGAATGGAAGGAGGAAGATGATTCATGGGTCTAATTTCAAAAAGAGTTCTAATAAGAGTTCCTTTAAAAGATCATGAAGGTATTAATAAATTATGAGATTCTTTCACTTCAACATAGGAGTATGTCAGTGTGGGATTTGGGATTAAAGTTCAAGGACCTTATGCATTTTTTCACAAATATATTCTTGGATGTGGATTCTCATGAGAGATATCTTGAGAAGTCATTCCATCATTATATCTATCATGCACAAATTATTTTTATATTGTTGATGAATATGGAGGATCAGAAGAAGGAGGAGTTGATCAAGAGGATGAACTCATGAGATGGTTTCCCACAAGAGGGGTACCATCAGGGTTCCTTGAGGATAGGAGTTAATAGTGGAAGGTCTCAAGCACCAGGACCTTCGAGGTTCTGACTAGTGGGATGTCAACCACATCATATTCCCTCCCATCCTTCTATGTCCAGTGTCTTCCATTATATTTCTAGATATATCCAGCCAGTTTATTTTATTATTGGGTCTCATAACCATATCCTGAATCAATTCCTAGTGGTTTATTAATTTTAGATTTGTGGTGGTGGACATGTACAACACCAACCCCCACATAAATTTTTAGTGAGGCTATTTTAGTTATAGGGGTAACTTACTTATACTCCATTGAGGGGAGATGGAGAAGGTAGAGGCTGACCTTAAGATGTTCTTCATGATCAGGATCCTCGACCGGAGCATGGTCGTAATAGAGCGGTAGAGGAGATGGGTTTGTTTAATTTCACATAATAGAGGCATTAGTGATAGAGGGGATAAAGATCATTCACAATATTCTTATTTTGTTATATTACCTTGTTTTTTCCTTATTTGATTCGGGGGATTTATACTCCTTTATAGAACCTGCACTATTCTGTACATTGGGACTAGATTTACAGAGGCTTCATATTCCCATGTTGTTGTCTACACTAGTCGAAGGCCAGGAAAGCTTGTTTGATGTGTCTCAGGGGGTGTATACTAATGATAGGGAGACATAATTCCCATGGATATATTTTCATGGAATATATTAATTCTCATGATGTCATCATAATTATTTATTGACTTTATTCTATAAGTTTTATTATTGAATTGTTCCAGATTATTGTCATATTTTTTGATGTGGATGGACAACATGTGGTTTTCATTAAAGAGTTCGGTAGTCAGGTTGGGAATTGGAATGTATTTCCCATACTTCTTTTTATTGATGAATTTTTAGTTAAATCAATGTAAGATATAATATTGGATGTTTCAAGGGTAATTGTGGTGATTATAGATGTTTTCCACAAAAAGGATGTGACTCTAACCCCTCGATGAGATGTTGAGTTTAGGAGAGACTTACAACTAGGCGCTTCTTTTATTTTGATGGATCTTTATTGGAAGGAACCTTATGAGTTGTGGGAGATGAGGATTCATATAGATGATTAGATGAAGAAGGGTTTTATCCAAACTTGTGTGTCACTGTCAGGGTCTCTTTTGTTGTTCTCAAGGAAGGGAGATGGTAGTATGAGTTTTTGTATAGACTAATAGAGGTTGAATCAGGTGATGGTCATGAACTGTTACCCTATTTTTAAGATAGATGTTTGTTTCGACCAGCTGAGAGTGGTAGGTTGGTTTTTGAAGATTTAAATATGGGTTGGATATCAATAGTTGAGGGTGAATGAGGGTGATATTATAAATACATCCTTTATATAAAGGTATGTACACTTCAAGTTATTAGTTATGTCATTCAAACACACTATCTATTTTCATGGGGCTTGTCATCTTTGTGTTCTATGAATTCCTGGACCACATTGTAGTCGTGTTCATCAATGAAATATTGATCTAATCAATGTCAAAAGTGGAGAGTGTAGATAATACTAGAACAATCCTGTAGGTTCTTTGATGCCACCATATCAATGGAATTTTCTCCATGTATATGTTTTGGAAAAGAAATTTTTCATTCCCCAGGAATGTGGTGTCTCAATAGGGGTGGCAGTTCACCCATTGAAGGTCGAGGTAGTTGTTTCTTGGGAAGTACCTATGAACAAGGAAGAGGATCATAGGTTCCTTAGTATCATGGGCTATTATCGACGGTGTATACCCAATTTTTCTTTATATTCATCCACTTTGACAGCATTGTACCCAATGACCATTTTTTTGTGGGATGATCAATGTCAGGTTGTGTTTTGTTACCTGAAGGGGAAGTTAGTCAGTGATCTAGGGCTTCAGTTACCTTAGGAGGGTCTAATGTTTGAGGTGTTTTGTGATACTTCCCATATGTTCTTGGGTTGCATATTAATGCAGTAGAGGGAAGTGATCTCTTAAGGGTCTATGTAGTTATGCCCCAACAATCATAACTATTCCATCCATGATCTATATTTGGAAGCTCTTTTGTTTTCAATGATGTTATGGGGGCATTACCTCATTGGTCAGTGCATTGTGGTGTTCATGGATAATAAGATATTATGATATATTTTAATCTCTTGTGAACTTAATTTTAATGAATGGAGATGGATGAATATTCTTCCAGATTAGGATTTAGAGATCTCCTACACCTCATGAAAGTGAAAATATTTGGTTGAGGATTTGAGATAAAAGTCATGGAAGGAATCTGTTTAACAATATGAGGATGTTTGGAGAGATATATAAGAGCTGGAATCCATTTAATTAGATTAATGGGTGGTTGATGATAGAGTTTGTTTGTCACATATGAAAGTATATCCTTCTTTTATGCAATAGGTGTAGGAGTCTCAATGGGGAGACTCAAAGGCATAGGTGATTCTTGAACATGTTGCCCATGATGATGCTCCGAAAGGATGGTCGGAGGATGTTCAGAACTATATTTTTTTAGTGGATACTATTTATTCTTGTAGTGATGCATGATTTAGTCTTTAATGAGTTTCATACCTCATCTATGGTGGTTCACCCATGAGTATCCAAGATGTATTGTGTCTTGAGGATGTATTTTTTGTGTCTCAGTTTGATATAGGAGTGGAGGGGTTTGTGTTAACTTGTTTGATTTTCTATTAGGTAAAGAATGAGCATCATGTTCTTGATGATATTTTTAATCCTTTGGAAATTATCGTGTAGAAATGGTAAAAAATCTAGATGGAATCTATCATAGGGTTACCATGATCTCAGTGAGGTTGTGATACTTTTTTTGTAATATTTGATTGGTCAAAAAAAATCCACTTCCTAGAGATCAAGGAGTTAGGTGTAATGTATTCTTTGGTTTAGAGGTATATGTATGGGGTGGTGTGGTTTCATGTGGTTTCAAGGTCAATTATCTCGAATTGAGATAAGCATTTTACTTAAAAATTTTGGAGGTTATTTAATCCTGATTTTGGAACTCAGTTAAACCTCATCATTACTTTCTACCCTCAGATATATGGGAAAATAGAGATAAGTATCCAAATGTTAGAGGATGTATTGTGAGCATGCATCTTAGAAATTGTCCAATCGTGCGCGTGAAACTTTCCCTTCATTGAATTTTCTTATAATGACATTTGTCACTTATCCATCAGTAAGGCCCCATTTGAGGATTTATATAAGAGACTCATTCACTCTTTGTTGTGCTGGGAAGATGCTGGGAAGGCTTTAATTATTTGTCCTGATGTGGTGTAGAGCTCAACAGAGAAGGTTCAGCTTGTTCATGAGAGTATGAAATCAGTGTAGGGATGATAGATGTTTTATAAAGATAGTAGTAGAAGACCCTTGGAGTTTGATATTAGGAACCATGTGTTAATGGTGTTTTCCCATCGACGTGGGAATCATAGGTTTGGTAGGGTGAGTAAGATTTCTACATTGTTTTTGGGGCTCTTTGTTGTGTTGGGGTGAGTTGTCGAGGTGGAGTATTGGTTTGTGTTGCCTCCACAGATAGAGAATATCAACGATTTTTTCAAATTCTATTATCTCTATTGGTATATTCATGATGAAACCCATGTAATTGACTCAAGAAACTTGGATATAGAGGATGATTTGACATTCGTGTAGTGGCATATAGAGATCTAGGATCACCAAGATAAGACACTTCATGGACGAATCATTCCATTTGTTCATATGTTGTAAAGGAATTGTAGCATGGAGGAGAGTAATTTGTAAGGAGAGACAAAGATGGGTTGCCTATACCCAGAGTTGTTTTGAGTTCTTCCTTACTCTATTTTCTTATGACGCGGCATTTGGATCTTTTTATGTTATGCGATTTAGAGTTTTCAAGACTTGTGAGTTGTGATAATGTTCCAACATATGAAAATTGGAAGACATAGTTCCAAATAGGCATGAGTTAGACTATGATGTGATTAAACCAGTGTGAGTGATTCAGTATCTCCCAAAGTGGATAGTATCTTGACAAAGAGGATGGAATTATTTCATTTGTGAATTTAGGGAAGCACAATTTATTGGTTGTGGAGGTTTTTGGTTTGGGTTTTTTGGATGTTGAGATGGTTGTGGAGTGGTTGGGTGGAATTGTGTTTGTGTGAAAGGAGGAAGTTTTTTGATGGTAAGGGATGTTGTGGTGTGGTGTCTGATGAGAGGTGGCAGTGTTATTGTGTGTTGACGTGGTTTCATGAGTAGTTTCTTGGGGTTTTAGTTGGAAACTTTGGATGGTGTAAGCATTTATAGTTTGATGACATCCATGAGAGGTATCTCATATGGTGGTTGTTAACACTCAATTTTAATCTTTGGGTTTGGTTTTGATTCTTAAGGGAAAGAATAATTTTTAGAGGGATCTGATGTAACAACTTTATCTTTATCGGCCCATTACATTGTCACTTTTGGGTGTTAAAGAATTTTTGGAGGAGGCCCAAGTAGGTACTATGGTGGTTGGAGGTACAATAGAAAATTCAAATAGTGAATGGGGTACAGAATGTGAATTTCTTGTTCGTGGCTTGTATAACTAGCCTATTTAACTGCTTGTATGTAGATGAGGGGGAACTCATGAAATAGATTCACAGTGTGAAATTAATTCATGACATGTAATTAAAGAAATTCCAAGCAGACATTAATTTAAGCAGAAGCTGTTTTTATGGAATTACCATGTAATTCACATCGTGAATTGGTTTCACAATGTGAAAGGGTTCGGAATACAGGTTTCAGATTATTTTGTTTGTCCAATCCCCTCTTAATTTTGATAACTTTCTTCCTCTCATTTTTGAAAGAGCCCTAGAAGATTTTGAGGGATTATCCATCTCTCTTTCCCTTGAATTGATCTGTTGGTTTCGGTGTATGCTTGTGGAAATTGGTGGCAATCCATTCTATTATTCTTGGATTTTTTTTCTTCTGTTCATCTGCTAGGATCCACTATTGTGGTGTATTTTTGTTTTGTGTTTTGATTTGCATTATGTTTTTGAAAATCCATGTTTTGATGTAGGTTTATTCATGATTATTTTCTGTGTTTGTGTGTTTTACGTGTTTCTTCTTCACTTTGTGGTGCACAATATGTTAGAAAATATTCTTTGAGGTAGTAAATCCCTCAATTCTAACATTTTTGTAGCATACAAGAGGGTATTACTCTTGTTATCTATGAGGTGGTTGTGTTGGCCTAATCATGATAAATTAGTTGGTTAAATAAAATTTAAGGAATAGGGGGAGTGATTCACAAGATTTTATGGCTTTAATATTTTTATGATATTTTAATTGTAAGGGATAAATGTCCAGCTAAAAACTGTGTCTACTTGGGGCTTTTTCCCCGCTTTTTTCAAGATTTTTAGAAACCTTACTTGTTGTGACATCACCATAAAATGGAAACAATCAAATAGTATATATTTGGTTAATAAAATGTTTGCCCGTGGTTTTATGGTTTGTGTGATAACATCTCTCAAATAAAGTGAAATGTGATAAAATCCCTATTGTTAAATCTGTAAAATGATTTGTGACGTGTTGTGATGTGTGGTTGGGGCATATGGAGATGATGGGTGAGATGCAGCAATGATTTTGGGGTTGTGATAGTTTTTAGGCCTTGCTTTTGGGGTGGTGATGTGATGGATTTTTTCCATTATTTTGGGGTGGTGTGGTGATGGTTTTTTTCATGATTTTGGGGTGGCGAGGTGATGGTATGATGGGTATGATTATCTTCTTGTGGTGTGTTGTTGCATTCAGATAGGTTCCCATGTAGTGATGGAGCCACCGGTTAATAATGTTTAATATAACTTAGGATGGTTTTTTTAATGGTATGGGAATGATTAATGAAATAATAAATGATGGTATGTGTGGTTAAATGTGTTTGAGGCTTAATATTGAAATGGATGTGATGGATAATGGTATTTTTTTGGAAATGAAAAAATTTGGATTGTTACTTGAATGGTGATATACATTTAGTTGTTGCAACGAAAGTGGTAATGTTTTTAGTTGGTTAGTGTTTTTTGTGAAACTATAGGTTATCCTTCATTGTGTCCATATGTATATATTTTTTCTTGTTTCTTATAATTTTAAATGTTTATGCCACCGACATCGAGCATTATATGTCAACACCCATACATTTATGTGGTTGGTGTCTTTCCCAACATCCTAGTGATAAGGATAGATGGTTGGATACTCGATCATTCCCATCAATCTTCATAGTGAGTAGATATACCTAGGCTATTACGGAAAGAGGTATAATAGTGCACTTAGGGATTGGCCATGTGACTTTGGGATAGATGTGATGTGGCTACGCTATGGGGCAGTAGGCTAGGTGACCTTAGGTGACAAGTGATATGACCGAGATATGGGGAGGCTTATGGTGGAGGTTATTCATGGTAGGAGGAGGGAATGAGGTTAATGTTTTTCATGTTCATGATACCATGCTACTCTAGTTATGGTTGTGATTTGAGAACCCAGGTATTTTCGGCCAAGATGAGATGTGACCTTGTTGAGGGGTGGTGGTATATGTTATTTAAATGATATGGGAGTTCCAAAACAAACAAAATTGGGATGTGAGTGTGAAAAATTAGTGTGAAATTGGTACAGGGTAACCTTAATCGATATTCTTCTTATTATGTTATTATACTTGTCCAGATTTATTTGATGAGCATTCTATAGTGAGGACGGGATTGGATAGTTTACCTGTTTATGTGTTGTTGGTTCTGTTGTTTACTCATAGGTTTATTGTTATGATTCATTCACATGTGCATGAGAGACATTGGTTATCCTACTGAGTATACTTATATCCTCACTATGAATATATAAACAGATTCTCAGTTTTCTTGGAGGATTATGTGGGTCATTCTAGATAGTACTCACTCATTCCTTTTGGGAAAGTTGTTGTGTCAATGCTTTATATTTGTTTTTGGGTATTTACTTTCAGATACTTTTATATTTATAAAATTTATTTATCAATGTATTACAGGTTGTTTTTGGTTTCTTTTTATATTATGAAATGGATTTTCATGTGGATGAATCCTCATCTCTTAGAATCCTATATTATTATAGAGGGAATTCCTCTAAATTCGTGATATATTTATACCCTCAGTGCTAGTCACCAACATGTGGCCTACAGGATGCAGAAATCTAATTTCATTATCTCTCTCCCTTCATTACAGTATCATTGGTGGGAGGGGGTTTTCATAGTAACCAAATATTACTTCTTATTTTTCCATGAGACTAGGGATTATCCATCTAGGCGGAAAGTCCCACTTGTAAGTTTCCTATCAAGTTTTAACCCTCAAAAATATGCATTAGAAATACATATATGTTCAAAAGAGGTGTGTTTTGGATAAAAAAACATGATTTTTGTTCCTATAACATAGTTAATAATTTTTTTGAGATATTTTCAACGATATTCCATTAAATTTTCTTGAAATATGAACAAATTCAAATACTAAATGTGATGTCCAACCAGGTCATGGTAAGACAGAGAAGACTCCCAGTCATACCTCAATAAATCTTATTTTCCACCTATTTACCTGCACTATTGAAGGTAATATTACACGAAGTACTCAATAGAGTACTAAAATCCAAAAATTGATCTATGTAAAAATACATTAAATTCCCATCAATGTATTTTATTTTTCTAATAAAAGTGATATCAACATTTCTACAAATTTCAAAAATTATAGGATAAAATTTGAGTTCTCCCATAAAGAACATTTTAAATTCCTCCCTCATTAAATTAGAAAAATATTTACAATGGTGTTATTTGGTAGACCAAAAAATGATTTGATCAATATAAATTTAAGCAATCAAAAGATGATTTGAAATATTCTTTGAAAATAATCCAGAATTAGTATAGCCATCTAAAAATTAGCTTTAAATGAAATTTTATTAACCTCTCATAAAAATATTGAGGTGATTGTTTAAATAAATAAATTGTTTCGTTTAATATGAAAACATGTTTTATAAATATAGAATCCTCACATTGGGTTTTTGTTCCCCAATTTTTTTTTGATTAATAAAACCATTTAAAAATGTATTTTTATCATATTTTTTTAAAAAATATGCAATTTTAACGAGAGGTGAATTCCAAGAATATTATAATATACTATAGTATAGTGACTAGGGAAAAAACTCACTATAATTAGTAAAATCCTATTTATCATAGCCTCTAGCTATAAAATGTTCCTTGTTATAGGTGATATTAACTTTCTCATCCAATTTATTTTTAAAGACCCATTTGGTTATAATAACTAAATAATCATCAATCCTTTCAATAAGAGTTTAAAATTTTCTATGGGTAAATTGATTAAAATACTCTTAGATGGAATAACTAGATTTTAATCCTTAATGGAGTCATCAAGATTTTGGGTCTCTATGTGTGACACAAAATCAAGATTTTCTACTTCATTTAATATTGATCACCTAGTATGAATACGAGCTTGAAAATAACTGATAACATTTTTAAGGGGTTAGTCTTTAGATTTTACCCAATCCTTGTGTAAAGAGCTAGTTTCTTTGTTAACATCAATTTATTTAAGAGGTTGAGGATCATTTAAATTCAAGTTATGTTGGTCTCCCACAATATCATCAATATCAGGATGAGGTTTGAAAATATTTTCATCAACTTTGATGTCAATTGTCCCTTCAATGGTCTTTTTCCTTTTATTGAAAACCCGAAAATATTTACTTGAGTTGGAAAACCCATGAAAGATACCTTAATCAAACTTAGGTTAAAATTTTCTATAGTTACTTTTAGTGTTAAGAATAAAACATTTACAACTAGAAACCTTAATATAACCAAATATAGGTAATTTACCTTTCCAAATCTCATGAGGTTTTTTTAGAATGGGTCATACATGTAAATAATTAATGGTATAGCATGTGGTATTAACCAACATAGACCAAAAATATATAGGGAGATTAATTTCAATGAGGAGAGTTAATGAAATTTCATGAAAAGTTTGATTTCATAATTTAACAATACCATTTGTTGAAGTGTTCTATGAGAGAAAAAAGAATGGTTATAGACTTATAAGACACAAAAATAATGAAAATCTTTATTTTTTAACTCTCATTCATGATAACTTTGAAGGGAAATATTGTTATACCCGTTTTCATTATTGAATTACATGGTATGTTTAATGAAGAATGTACAAGACTCACTTTTATGTTACACCCTGTAAAACCAATTATATCTTCCATAATAATCAACAATTAAAAATGTGTATGATTTATCTCCTATACCATCGACTTGTATAAGTGTATAAAGATCTTGGTGTATAATATCAAGGGCCTTTGGGGTTGTAACTTTCTACTTATACCTAAATGACGAAATTTGTTTTTTACTAAGCAAAATGGTTCACACACAATATCATTTTGAAAATGAAATATATAAATAATCTCATAAAATATATTTCTTGATGAGTTTCACAAGTGAGTGTGGTACAATGAAAAAAGTATTTATTCCATAATTATGACTCACTATCTTGTGCACTAAAAATTTCACAACTTGGATTTAAAGATATTTCAATGTAATAACATAATAATTTTGAAATATAAAAAAAGATAATAAAATAATTCCATGGGAATCAATAACTTTTCAAACATTATTTTCAAATGAAACTTTATTAAAACCATATCAAAATTGAAAAATTCTAATAAAGTTATAGTTCATACTATTAAAATATAAATCATATTCAATAATAGATGAGTTTGAAAAGCTTGTGGTTCTTATACATATGTTATTACTCCTTGAGTTTTCGGTAAAGTTGACATTACCACCATCAAAACACTCATGGTGGATGAACATAGGGTTTCTACCACACAAATGACATAATCAACCACTATCCATGTACCATGTATCTCCATGGGAATTTCTCTTGAATCATATTCCTCCTGACTCACCTCAATGTAGTCCGTGAGACAATTAGAAATTCCAAAAATTATGTATGATGAGGAGAGAGATTCGTCACTTGCAATCTATTTTGACATCTTAAAAGCCTTATTACCTTAATTCTTCTCCTTTTTGTTATTTTTGAGAGTGGGATACTCCAGATTTATGTGACCCTTTTTGGAACTCATAGCATCTTACTTATTTTTTACTTTTTCCCTTCTCCTTCTTATCATTATAGAAAGACCAAATTATCTTCTTTAATTTTTAAAGATTCATGGCTATGTTATTGGATTAATTATCACTTCCAGATTTGTCATCATTATATTCCTTAAAGGAAATGGTGTAATTTAGCTTGAGCTCATCATCTTCCATTATGGATTCCTCTTTATTATAATCTCATCGGTCATATGAGACCTGCCAATCTCTCTAACCAGCATATTTGTAATATCCTCCACTTCATGTATTGTTATCATGTTGGGTTCCAAAGAATAAGTGAATAATAAAATGATCTTTTTCATAGTAATCTCCATTAAAATAACAACATCTAAAGACATCATGTCATTACAAATATTAGTGGAATTATAAAATATTTTAGTTACATACACATTAGGATAAATAATAAATCTTTTAAAATCATGGTGGTATATATCAATCCTAGTATACATTACATTATTGTTACCTTCATGCATAATTTCTAAAAATTTATGAATTTCATGAGTAGTATCACACATAGAGAACATAATTAATTTTTTTTTCTATCAAACATGCAATGCAGAGAATTCATTCCTTTACCATCAAGCTCAAATGATGTTATATCATCGATGGTCCAATTTGAAAATTTTCTTTGATTTGGCATATATCCATGCAAATATAATATCTAAATAATATATTTCAGGCTTTTAAGAAATGTAGACATCATAGTTTTCCAATAACTATAATATGATCCATCAATTTATAGAGATCTACTGATATCCCCTGCAGGGCGTCGTTAATTCCCTATAGTTGCTATGCAAAAACAAATTTATATCATGAAACAGACAGACTGCTAAACTACAGGGTAGTATATGATATGCAAGTCCATAGGTTGAACTACAAATATAAGATTAGAGAAAGTATCAATTAAATAAAATAAACCTACTAATTATGATATTATGGATTTTTGTTCTAAGTTAATAGTCATATAGTGGGAATTTTCCATTAATTATTAAAGAGGGGTCAGGATCAAGTACGAGTTTCTAGCTAAAGGTGATCCTAGTTCTAAGCTTTCAAAGGTCCTAGTTTCTTATTCTACGAAGCAAGTGGTAGTCGCTAGTCCAACTTGGTCCAGTCTTCTAGTTCTACCTAGGATGTTGACTATTCCATGGTTCAGAGGCTAGTCACAATCCTAGATGCATTAAGTTCAGCTTCTATTGTAGAAAGTGTATTATGTCAATTGTCATGGTCATAAGGCACTCCATTTAGGATAGGGTCATCAGTATGACTGGTGATTGGTCATCTACCATTCGTACTAATGAGGGATGATAGTGAATTCATATCCTAAAAACTAACCCAATTAGGCTTTCCAAGTTTAGATATAGAGGTCTTACATTATGTGTGTAGATACATCGTGCCTTGATCCCTAACCTTTATGTGTTTAGCTAATCATACTAAAAATGACAAAAGAAATAAAGGAAACTATGATAAAGAAATTATAAAATAAACATGAAAAAGAAATTTAAATAAAACCTTACTTGAATTAATGAAGTGGAAAGGAAATGATAGGAATTGAAGGTGATGAAGAAAAGACGAATCCATGGATCTTGAATTTAAATAAAAGAGAATTACAAAGGGACTAAGAAGTTCTAAGAGAGAAGGGGGAAAGAAATCACTCAAGGAGTCTAAAAAGGAAATAAAGCTAATCTAGAGAATCTAGAATATATTGAATGTGCTCTTGATGGCTCTATTTATAAGCTTCAAATTAGTTCTGCCTGATTGTCGTCACGAAGTTTACTTGGTCGTCACGTCCTGAAAATCAGATCCTCTTTATCCTCCGCTTTGATGACCCCACACGTACCGTGTTCATAAATATGAAGTTTTACTATCATCATGACGTTTAATTGGTCATCACGTCGTGAAATTCATGATCTGAATCCCTTTGACTAGGGTCGCCAGCATGGCATACGGTTTTCCAAGCATTAGGTTGACTGGTGTCACGACGCGAGCATGGAAGTCACGATCGCCAGCATGGCATGCAGTTTTGATCAAGGTTGGCTTTGATACCAATTGTATGTTTGATTAAATATGGAAAGAGGGGGTGAATTTCATTATAGTTTTCTCACATTAAATCTATAAGTAATTAATTAAAAAAATTAAATTAGTAAAAAATAATTTCATGATTTAATGTGAAGCGTAAATATAAAATTCTAGATAATTCACAACACATTGATAAAGGATTTTGGTAATAAACCACTAAGATATCATTATGTATCCTCCCGTTAATATTCATGGGAGGATTTGGATCCAACCTAGGGCTATAGGCATATCTGAGAAACCCATTATCATAATTAAGAGAATTTAATTTTAATTGTTGTAGCAGTAAAGCCAATCTCTCATTATTTTTAGTGGTTGTAGAAATAATGTGACTAATATTTTAGTGGTTGTGGCTAGAAACTAAATTCCCACACATTTAATGGAAGAGTGGACCAACCCCTCAGAATCATATGGTAATGAGCACCCATACCATCACACTCAATGGTAGTGAGAATCTAATAAAAAAAATATGTGGGTTTCTTATGCAAAACCTTTGACACCCACTCACAATCCATCAATAAAAATTTAGAATAAGAGAGTTAGTATATGAGACAATTGTAAGAGATAAAGAGAATGAAAACATTAATGACATAGTAAGGCTCTAAAATGATCTTCAATGTAACTATTACAATACAATAACACTTGTTGGTGTATATATAGCCTTGATAGTCTTTAGAATCATTTTAGAAATAATGGGCATCAAAAAGATCCATTGAAAGGATAATCAAGGTGTCAAGGTCCACTTCGAACAACTAGTTATTTTCTCTGTTTGGAAACCACTGGAGGACTAGTGGATATCACGATCCATCCAGTGGCACCTACACCAAACTGCAGTTTTGTCCATATCTTACCAGATAGGTGGTATAACCCACTAGCTAGCCGGTTCCACCTATACATAACCATTTTTCTGTGTAGGTACCACCAGCCATCCAGAGAGGACTATCATGTAGCTTCTGGCACTTATTGGTGGAGGAATTCAAGAAGTTCCACCAAACTAATCTTGTGCCTTTTTTTTAGTTTGGAAACATCATATAAAAATGTAAATTCATGAAATGAAATTGCTTGGAAAAAATTTGTACAGGTCTTTTAACATTATGATAATGAGTTAAAATTTAAAATCTCTATCAAAAGTAATTTTCAAGATGGTAATGTGAAAGACTTTTTCAAAAATCACTATAAAAAACAAAATTATTGATCATTGAAAAATTACTTAATTTTTTTTAGGAACCGTGGAGTGAATTATAAAAATAAAAATCTCAAATTGAAATAATTTTTAACATTTTTGAAATGAATTTATTAAAACCTGTACTGTAAAAATTGTGATATTCATTAATTTGGAAAGATGTGAAGATAAATTTAAATATTACTAGAAATAAATAATATTTTTATTTCATAATTAAAAATTAGAACAGTAGCGGGAACAATAAATATGTATATGGAAGAGAAATTTCACATATAAAGAAAATGAGAATTATTCTTAACATGAGTAAATTTTATAAGGAATATAATCTGTCAATTTAATTCCCCAAAAATAAAGGATGAAATCATTATAAAACCATCATATAATAGAAACAAATATTCTTATAAAACCATAATCATAATAAATCACTATGACATAAAAAAGAAGTTGAGCCGAGAAAACCCCTTATGAATATCAGAATCATTTAAGTAATAATCCCTTATAAATGAGTTTGTTAGAATGAAGTATAAACCCAAAAAATTAAAGTTGATATATAATTTTATAAAATAAATGGTTTAAATAATTCAACTTAGATAAATGGATTTAAAGAATAATAATTATTACCCAAATAATGAAAATTGTGTTATGAAAAACCCTGACATCATCATTATCTTTCAAATTTAAAACTTGTGCATGGTAGATCATAAGATGGAATTGTAAATTCTTTGTATTTTGTGAAAAAAAATCATGAATTAAATTCATGGAGAATATATTCACCAAAAAAAGGATTTTTTTTATAAGAATCATATCTCAATAAAGAAATATTGAGATGAGAAAACCATTATAGACATCAAATTTCTTGAACAATGTAAAATTTGAAATGGGGATTATGTGATAAAAATGTAAATACCCAAAAATAGTGAGAAAATATAACTTAATAAAATCATGTGAAAAAATGTAGCACCCCATGACTTTATAATATTTTCCTTTTAGAAGAAATTTAATTTTTTCTCTATCTTGGTTTATACAAAACATCTTTGTTAGGCTTACACTACATGCAACACTGACATAGCTTGTGTTACATGAAAAACTGAGTTTTACCGCCATTTATTGGTGCATTTATTTTAATACTAAATTATGGAACTATTTTAAATTTTATTTTTCAAATAAAACTTCATCTTTTGAATGTGGAATGTCAAAATTTTATTAGGGTGAGTTTTTGGAATTTTTTTGGGAAGTATCATTAGTTGATGAATAGTGAAAACTAATACATTTTAGTTGAAAACTACCTTTTTGTTTAAATAATTATTATTGTTGAATTATATTTTATATAGGTTTTAAAATTTTAATAGATCAATTATATATCTATTAATACAATTTAGGACATTGGATTCATTTTTCTATTTAGTTTATATATAAAAACATAACGAACTTTTGAAAATTTTCAATTTAAAAACCCGCTTTCTCACCACATCTACTGGGTTAGCATTACATTTATTTTTTCTACTTTTATGAATTGAATTTGGAAAATATGACATAATTTTACACCCCAAAAATTTACATTATTTTTCTTTTTAAATAAATTTAATATATTCTTTATCTTGTTATGCACGCAACATTGTATCTTATGTTACATGCAAGAGTGACTTTGGTTGATAGCTTGAGTTTTACGCAAGACTGAGTTTTAACAAACAATAGTATATTATTAAAATATTATTATTTTATATAATAATGTTTAACATATGTATTTAAACAATGTTTATGAATTTTATTAACCAAATTATGAAAATTATGCCCATTATATATAATTTTAACATTCATCTTATATGTTTTATAGATAATTATATAAGAACAAATCCAATTGTATGCTTAAAAACTATATTTTTTAAAAGTGTAATGTTACCATATTTTAATGGAGCACCTATTTTAAAACTAAATTTTATAAATTTTATAAATTATATTTTTAAAAATATACTTCATCTTCGAATTTATAATATTAAAATTATTTTAGGGTGTATTTTTTGTATTTTTCTGAGAAGTTTCATTTTTTAATGAATAATGAAAAATACTGGATTATAGGTAAAAAACTGACTTTTTGTATATAAGATTTTTATAATACATATTAATTTTAATGTAAAAAATTGATCAATAATACATATATTAATACAATTTTGGTTATTAGAACCAGTTTTATATTGAAATTATATATAATAATTTATTGATCTTCCGAATGTCCCTTTTCCCCGCCTTCTCGCCACATCTGCAGGATTAGCATTAAACATAATTTTCTAATTTCGTTGAATTAAATTTATAAAAATCGAGGTAAATGGTTTTAATTAGTAAGAAATTTTTGGTCTAATAGGAACAATATAAGTTTTGGTGAATAGTTACTTTAGTATTTTTTTACCACGATTATGGGTAAATCTAGTAATTAAGGAAACAATATTATAAGCATTAATAAATGACCCTGCCACTTGTTATAATTTAATTGAATGATTTTTTTACCAAAATCATCCTTGGGTCGATTTGGGGACAACTTAGAGCCACTTGGATGACATTAATATATTTATGATATTATATATATAGAAAATCCAATTTTGTTATACTTTGTTTAACAAGTAATATATTTTTAATATATAGATATATAAGTGATATTGTCAACTATATATAGTATTTATAAATCTAAAATGTTTGTATTAATCATGGTAATTTATTTATAATTTTATAAAATAAATTATTAAATTAAATGGTGACATAATGATGATACAAAAATTGATTTATTAAAGGAAGAATCAAATAAATGATAATAATAATAAAAAAATAAGTATAATTTAAAATATTTTATTCCATGAACGAATTTTAGGGATTATATTGACATGTTTTGAATGATTTAATGCATTTTTTAAGGGATCAAGTTATATTATTTTTTTTATAAAATCATGAATAGTGTCAAAATTTACATAATTCAAATCTTGATATATAATATATTAAATTAAATGATATAAAATTTATAAAAATCTAATATTCAACCAAATATTTTTTATAAGTCTTATAATATCATACATGACTCATTTATTGGTCTTATTAAATGTCATGATAATTATATTAATCGTCAAGCTGTAAATTACCTAATAGTATGGTAAGGGTTAAATGGGTTAAAACAAAACTATATAGACTAAAAAAATAAACAAAACTTATCTAATTTTAATTGGATGAATTTATTTCAACCCAAAAATCATCCAATAATCTATATAATTTATTTTGGATCCATTTTTAAAAGAAAATGATTTTATATTAATTTAAAACATTTGATAATTCCAAGAGTGCCCCTCCCATCTCTTATAAAAGGGCACCTCTCCTTCTCTTTTATTCACACATCTAAACACTTTGGATCAGACAAACCCTACCCATTTATCCTCCCAAATTCCCTAAAATCATACTAGAGGCCATAAGTTCGTCATAAATTCAACCTAATAAGTCCTCTTGTGTAAGTCAAAAAAAATATACTCGAAGAAGAGGTAATTGTTTTACCAACTCTATCAAAGTCCATTTCTTCCTCTACCTCCTCTTCATATGTTGTTTCCATAATAAAAAAATAATTCCTATATAATATATATTTTTAGGTTTTGTGATGATTATGATACAACCATATTATTCCTTTTTATAAGAACCTGGGTCTTCGTTTCAGGTATGTTTTTCTTTTTCTGGTTGTTTTTAAGAAAAAGTGGGAAATCTGGAAATTTTCTAAGTACACGTCGTGTACTTTGATGCAGCGGCATGCCGTGTGCGTGCCGTGTCTGGGACACACACACGGTGTGTATGGGAAATGTGGATTCCACCTAAAGTGGAGTACGGAAAAGTTGAGTACACGTCGTGTACTCAAGATGTACACGTCGTGTTTTTTTCATTAAACAGATCGGGTTCGCACCTGACGGACATAACTTGCTTCTTCTTCAGGTTCTTTGTCCGAGAGAACTCGTACGACCGTGGAACTTATCCGAGTCCCCGAGCCTCCATCTGTTCTCTGAATCGACCACCGTTGATTGTGTTGGAACCGCAGCGGTAAGTCCTTCCTTCTCCTAGAGCTTTGTTTTCCAATTCCTCCTCTTTCTCAAGATATAGTGGGTTGAGCATTTTGGACGTTTTATTAGATATTTGACGTTATAAGGAGAATCAATCATCGTGGTTCAAGTATATCGATCTCCTAGCACCGAGGTAAGTGGTTTATGCCTTTCTGTAGGAAGAATTAGAATATTTTGTGCATTTCCACCAATTCCCTTGAACGAGGTATTGTGTGTTTCCTATTTTTGACCTTTTTTTTCCGGATTTGCTTGATTTCTTGAGTAGAGGTCAATGCTTGTGAATAGGGTAATTTTTACTGTGCTATGGATGCTTTTCCATGCATGTTTTTTCTGTTAGGAATTTTTCCAGTTGCCAAGCCTAGTTGTAGGATAGTGGAACTGTTTTACTGTTATGCTGTTGTGCCTTAGAATGATAAACAAGTAGTTCGTGAGGTTTACTTTGGTCGATACGCACACTATGCATGTTTGTTTTACACAGTGCTGTGAGAACCTAGTGTAGTGGAACATAGGGATAATGGACGTAAGGGCTTCAACAGAGTGTCTTATTAATTCAATGCGAGACCATAGTGGGAATTAACGATGAGTGCTTCCTCAGAGATTATGTAGTTCCTCGACGCGGGCCACAGGGGGATGAGATGTTGAGTGCTTCCCTAGAGATCCTTTAGTACGATACGATACTATAGGGGGAATTGATGGTGAGTGCTTCCTCAGAGAGTCTATTCTTTAGCTAAACCAGAGGGGTGAGACTCTATGTGCCTCCCAGAGGGTTGCTAGTACTTGTAGGTTTAACCATAAGGGTTAGGCTATAAGAACTACCCAGGGGTTACCTGTTGTTCTACTTGTTGATTGGCTATTACTTGTGTACTTTATGTGCTATATAACATGGATTGTAGCTGCTGTGTGCTTTCCTGTTTACTACTTCATGTACTTTTACTTGCCATGTATTCACTGACTGTTAGGCACAAATATTTGGGTGGTTTCTTACTGGGACCTTGTCTCACACCCTGTTTGGGCAATGCTTTTGGGCCCAAACAGACTATATTGTTGCAGGTATAGATAAGGGAAAGCTCCCTTCTACTTTAGGTACTTGACTTGCTGTGGATATGGAGAGCATGGGACCAAGCTATGGCTTGCGATGCCGAGGAGTTTACCCGTTTTATTTTGCAATTGGTTTAGTATTTTATTCAGCAATGTGATTTGTTTGGATACTTCCCTAGACATATGTATCATGAATCATTTTATATATATGTGTGTGTGCTCCAGTTGTTTACTATTAGTCTTTTGTTGTTTATCGTTTACTCTTGTATGGATGGTTACGATTTCTGATTTTTCTATTTGCATTTATTCCGCTGTGTACTCTGCCAATGAGGGCACAGTTTTTCCACTATCACACCCAAGTCCCTCGCTGCTAGTCGGCGGCCTCTGGCATTCGGGGAAATTCGGTTGAGTCCATGTGACCAACCGGGTATGGGGCGCCTCTGGATGGCTTCCGGAACAGGGATGTTACAAATTGGTATCATAGGAGGTTTATTTTATCTTGATTTACTATTTGGAGCCTTTCCCCAGGGATAGGATAGATCCGGTACTTGGTATTATGCTTTTCTCAGGAGTAGCTAACCCTTCTACAGGGAAAATCCAATCTACCCCATTTATTATAGTTTTCTGGTTTTTCTATGTTACAGTTGATCTGACTTCACCTAGAGTGATTCACATGATTTTGGTTGTTATTGTTGTTGATATTGTGGTTCTATTTTTGTCTCAACCCGATGAGATGAGGGTATTCCATCTCATGCATTATATAGGCACTTGTTAGAAATCACATGCCATGTATTCTAGCCTTGCCATCTAGGGTGCATTAGCAATTTCATGTTATTGTGATAGATGTTGTGTAGATTATGCATGTTGTTGTGATAGATGCCTTGACAGAATCCCTGCAGTTAGATAGAGAGGTTGTTTGTATTGTACCTTGCTTAAATGAATGCCAAATATTGGTTCTTAAGGTGTATGGGACCTCATGAATCAGAACATGGTGGATTATTGACTTGTTTTCCTTATATATGACACGTAGGAGATGCCAAGCTTTGATTCACAGGATTTATGGGCCCTCATGGATCGGAATTTGGCACCTCCATGCTTGTTTTTCATTGTTTCTGGGCATCGGTGCAGTTTCAGAGCTACTGCTCAGAAAAACCCAGAATACACGGCGTGCACTTTATATATACATGCTATGTAGTTTTTAAACCGTTTCACTAACTATGTGAGTAGAAACATGGGTTGTGAAAAATCTCCAGGAACACGCCGTGTACAATAGATACACGTCGTGTAGTAGTGAGTCGTGTACCCGGCCGTGTCACTAACAACATGGGTTGGGGAAGCTCGTGTAATACACGCTTTGTTTTGTATGAACACACCGTGTAGCCTTGTTCTAGGTACCCATCGATGTCACAAACAACACGGGACGATGTTATCTCCTCCTATATATGTCGTGTTTGTTAGGAAGATGCCGTGTAGTATCAACCGTGTAACCGGCCGTGTAACTAACAACACAGGTCATTGAAACATTCTCTAGTACACGCCGTGTCCATAGGGAACACGCCGTGTAGTCCCAGTTTATGAAGATCGTGTGGGTTATCGATGCAAGGAGACTCAGGCAGGGGAATAGAGTTAAGTACACACCGTGTAGTGTTTATACACGCTGTGTAGTCATGTTTTTTAAAACTTGAGTGATTCCTTCTCCTATTTCCATTTTTTACTCCTTTGTTCTATGTCCTTGATTTTCCTGATCTAAGTTATGCTTTTGATCATTCAGATCTATGCCTCCGAGATGTCCTCTAGTTGTACGTCAGTTGCAGGATAGTGATCAGATGCCATATATGGTTGATCAGGGACTTCTTGTTGATCCTCCAGTCGTGCCAGCCTTGGCACCGACTGTCATACCAGTTGCAGGCGCTGATGCATAGTTTAGGGAAGGCTTTATGAGGATGATGCAGACCTTTCAGGGAGCACCGCCTCCTTCCACGACTATGGAAGACTTGACACTGGTTTTGCAGCAACAACATCCTCTTACTTTCTCGGGGGAAGAAGGACCACAGCCTGCAGAGTCATGGATGGAAGTCATGCTGACTATCTTTGAGCATCTAGAAATGCCTCCAGAGAGGCGGGTCAAGCTCTCTACCTATATGGTATGAGACTCCGCCAAGAGGTGGTGGGACGTGATCTCACAGTCGGGTCCATAGTAGGTTTTGGATTGGGAGGAGTTCCAGCGCATGTTTTACGACTACTTCTACCCAGAGACCCTGAGGTCCAATCGAGCCTGGGAGTTCATGAGTCTAGAGCAGGGTACTCTCTCTGTTATGGAGTATTCCTCTCATTTCACTGAGATGCAGTGTTTCACACCCCTCTAGGGTGGAGAGGGGATTTTCTTAGCAAGGAAGTTTGAGTATGGTCTCAGGAGGGAGATCCGCTCACAGGTGAATATCTTCCAGTTGACTTCCATCACTTCCATCGTCAACTAGGCACTGATTGTGGAGCACAATATGGGAGAATCTAGAGCTGCGAGCCACGGAGGTTCTACTTCCAGAGCTAGTATTACTCCCGTTGACAGCAGGAAGCGCCGTAGGGAGTCTACACATGGTGATCTGAAGAGGCGAGATAAATCTTCAGGTAGCTAGGTAGTGTGCTACCAGTGTGGAAGGGCAGGTCACACGAGGCTGTAGTGCCCGAGAGACCCAGTGGAGTGCTGATCTTGCGGCAAGATGGGTCACCTTCAGCGTTTCTACCTGGTTTTCTCACCAGTAGCTGGTGACGAGGGTTCTTCCATGACTCCTCATTCAGAAGAAGCACCACCAGTTTCTCACCAGTCGGGGAACTGGAGTTCTTCTGGCTGTTTGGGCTGAGGTGGAGGTCGAGGCTATGGCAGTCAGTCACCAGTATTTCAGCATCAGCAGGGAGGATCAGCTCAGAGTGGTCAGGCCGTGTCACAGGGTCGCGGGGTAGGTCAGAATTTTTACGGTGGAGGAGACCTGTTAGGAGCAGGATCTCAGACCTTCTATAGTTCGAGGTACGATCTTAGTAGCCTCAGTTTTATCTTCAGATCTTTTCGGTACTAATGTTATGCATAGCTTTATATCTGTTGATGTTGTGGAGATCCTTGGGCTCTGTATCTTTTCTTCTGCCAACTTTTTGACACTAAACACACCATTGGGGACGAGGACATCTAGTGTCTGTCAGTGCAAGGAGTTCCCTATTGAGGTTTCATGGTATCGTTTCTTATGGGATCTCTATGTCCTAGAGATGATAGGATACGATTTCACTCTTGGGATGGATTGGTTAGTTCCCTTCCAGGCAGTCTTCGACTCTTATCGCCATAGGGTGAGTTTCAATTCACCAGAGGGTGAATCTTTTCTTCATAGAGGCGAATGGGATGTTCAGGCGAGTCAAGCAGGACTCGAGCATCTTGGGTTAGGAAGGGTTATAGACCAGATTCCTAGTCTTTATTTGGATGATTAGGGGACTTCACAGTTGGACTTTCCTTTAGTGGTGGATCGTTTCAGGGACGTCTTTCCATAAGACTTTTCAGGTTTTCCTCTGGAGCGTGAGGTAGAATTATCGATTGAGCTCATGCCAGGGGCGGCACCGGTGTCCATTCCTACTTATATGATGGCTACATCTGAGTTGAAGGAGCTCCATAAGTAATTGGAGGATTTGCAGGAAAAGGGTTTCATCTGACCCTGTACTTCTTCTTAGGGTTCACCTGTCCTAATTGCGAACAAGGCAGACAGTACCCTTAGACTCTGTGTGGTTTATCGAAAGTTGAACTAGTTAACGGTCAAGAACCTATATCCCCAGCTAAGGATTGATGATATTTTCTATTATCTTTGAGGAGACCAGGTGTTCTCGAAGATCGATTTGAGGTCCGGTTATCATCAGTTGCATGTTAGACAATCAGATATACCTCTAACAGCCTTGAGAAGTAGGTATGATCTCTATGAGTATATGGTTTTGTCGTTCGGTCTCATGAATATGCCAGTAGTTTTCATGGAACTGATGAACCAAGTTTTCCGTCCTTACTTGGATTCCTTCATTGTGGTATTCGTGGATGATATCTTGGTGTACTCTTACACTCGACACGACCATGCTACCCATCTTGAGATCGTTCTGAGTACACTGAGAGAGCATCAGATTTATGCTAAACTCTCGAAGTTCCACTTCTGGAGGGTTCAGATTCACTTCTGGGGTCACATCATCTCAGAGGCAGGAGTATCAGTGGACCCAGAGAAAGTGAGAGCTGTAGTTTCCTAGGAGCAGCTGAAGAACGTTTTTGAGGTACAAAGTTTCTTAGGGCAGGATGGATACTACAAATGCTTCAATCAGAACTTTCCACACCAAGCCACACCATTGACAGGTCTGACCAAGAAGGGGGAAAAGTTCTTATGGTCAGATTCTTGTGAGTCAGCCTTTCAGGAGCTGAAGGGAAGGTTGACGTAAGCACCGATACTAGTCTTGCTAGAGACAGACAAGAGCTATACTGTTTATTGTGATGCTTCAGGTATCGGGATGGCCACTGTGCTTATGCAGGGATATGGAGTCGTTGTGTACTGGTCTAGGCAGTTGAGGCCACATGAGAATAACTACCCGACACACGATCTGGAGTTGACAACTGTAGTTCATACCTTGCGCTATTAGAGACATTACATTCTAGGAGATCACTTTGTGGTTTTCACTGACCAGAAGAGTCTCAAGTCCATCTTCACTCAGTGTGATCTGAATCTGAGACAGCGCAGGTGGGTTGAGTATCTTAAGTCTTTTGATTTAGAGCTTGCCTATACACCAGGAAAGGTGAACATAGTGGTAGATGCGTTGAGTAGGAGAACTCAGATTCAGGCAGTTCAGAAGGCCATCAGTGAGTTGAAGCTTATTGCACTATTCTCTGAGATGCATCTGGAAGTGCACGACAGACAGGGATAGACTTACCTATATTATGTAGCTATTACCTCTAACCTTCTTGATTAGGTGCGGATGAGGCAGCTATCAGACTCAAAAGGCCTAGTCCTGTGGAAGAGTGTGTCAGGAGAGGATCCTCTTTCTGGATGGGTAGTGGGTGAGGATGAGATCGTTCATTTTCAGGGACATGTATGGGTGTCAGCAGATATACGTGAGGAGCTAATGTGGGATTTTCATTCCTCAGTTTGGGCAGTTCATCCTGGCGTCACCAAGATGAATCGGGATCTTCATCGCCAATACTAGTGTCCAGGTATGAAGAGAGATATTGATGGTTTCGTCTTGAGGTGTTCTACTTTTCAACAGGTGAAGGTGGAGAATTAGCGACCAGAAGGACTTTTACAGTAGTTACCCATTCCAGAGTGGAAGTGGAACGATGTCGCGATGGACTTAGTGACCGGATTTCCGAGGTCGCCTCGAGGGAACGATGTTGTTTGTGTTGTCATCAATAGTCTTACGAAGGTTACTCACTTCTTACCGATCAAGGAGACCTTCAGTGTTGATGATATAGGATGACTATACATCCGAGAGATTGTACATCTTCACGGAGTTCTAAAATCCATTATTTCAAATAGGGATGCGCGCTTTACTTATCGGTTCTGGTAGGGGCTTCAAAAGGATTTGGGTACACAGGTACTTTTGAGTATAGCATACCATCCCCAGAAAGATGTCCAGTCTGAGCGTACGATTCAGGTGCTTGAGTATATGGTCCGAGCTTGCATTATAGACTTTGGCGGTTCTTAGGAGAAGAATATACCTCTTGTGGAGTTCTCCTACAAAAACCGTTTTCAGGTGACTATTCAGATGGCACCTTACGAGGCTTTATACGGTAGGCCATTTAGATCACCCTTATTATGGCTGGAGGTAGGAGAGGCAGCTTTACTGGGACCTCATCTTGTTCAGGAGACCTCAGAGAATATAGTGTGGATTCAGAAGAGGATTGCTACATCACAGTCTCGACAGAAGTCTTATGCTGATCAGTGGAGACGACCTCTGGAGTTCGAGGTCGGGGATCAGGTTTTCCTGCGTGTCACACCAAGGTTGGGACAGAAGAGGATTCAAAGATAGGGTAAGCTTTCACCATGGTACATAGGGCCGTTTGAGGTATTGGAGAGAGTTGGGATGATTTCCAATCAGTTGTACTTACCTCAGAGGTACCGGGACATGCATGACGTCTTCCACATCTCTCAGCTCCGACGTTACTTTTCAGACCTGTCTCATGTCTTTCAACCCGACGAGGTTGAGCTTGAAGCAGATGCATCATTTGAGGATCATCCTATCTGGATTATTGATCGCAGTACGAAGGTTCTTCGTGGCTGTTTTGTTCCTCTAGTATGGGTGCTATGGCAACATAGGTGAGCACAAGATGAAACCTGGGAGTGGGAGGACGATGTACGATCACATTGGACGGATCTGTTCGGGGTTTCTTCTTCTACGCCTCGCTAGGGAAATTCGGGGATTAATTTCTTTAAGGGGGGAAGTTATTAAGAACTCGGATCTTCGTTTCAGGTATGATTTTTCTTTTATGGTCATTTTTGAGAAAAAGAGGGAAATCGGGAAATTTTCTAAGAACACGCCGTGTACTTTATATGTACACACCAGGTACATTGATGCAGCGCTAGGCCGTGTGCTGGCCATTTCTGGGCCACACACACGGTGTGTAGGGGCGATGTGGAGGCCGCTTAAAGCAGAGTATAGAAAAGTTGAGTACAATCCATGTACTCAAGAAGTACACGTCGTGTATTTTCTTTTTTTTTTCATTAAACGGATCTGGGTCACTCCTGACGGAGATAACATTCTTCTTCTTCAGGTTCTTCATCCGAGAGTACCTGTACGGCCGCAAAACTTCTCCGAGCCCCCGAGCCTCCGTCTGTTCTCCAAATAGATCGCCGTCAATTGCATTGGAACCACAGCGGTAATCCCTCCCTTCTCCTAGAGCTTTGATTTCCAATTCCTTCTCTTTCTCATGATATCTTGGGTTGAGAGTTTTGGAATTTTTCTTAGATCTTAGACGTTCTAAGGATAATCAATAATTGTGGTTCAAGTATATCGATCTCCAAGAACCTAGTTAGGTGGTTTGTTCCTTTCTGTAGGATTTCTTTGAATATTTTTTGCATTTTCACCAATTACCTTGAATGGGGAATTCTGTGTTTCCTATTTTTTCCCTTTTTGTTTGCCTGCTTTGCTTGATTGCTTGAGTAGAGGTAAATTCTTGTGAATAGCGTAATTTTTTCTGTGCTCTGGATGCTTTTCCATGTATGTTTTTCCTATTAGGAATTGTTTCTATTTCCATGCCTAGTTTTAGGATAGTGGAACTGTTTTACTGTTATGTTGTTGTGCCTTAGAATGATAGCCAAGTAGTTCTTGAGGTTTACTTGGGTCGATACACGCGATATGCATGTTTGTTTTACAATGGGTTGTGAGAACCTAGTGTAGTGGACCATAGAGAGAATGGACGCAGGGGATTCTCGAAAGTGTCATATTAATTCCATGCGATACCACAGGGGGAAATGACGATGAGTGCTTCCTCATAGAGTTTGTAGTTCCTCGATGCGGGCCACAGGGGGGGGGGGTGAGACATTGAGTGCTTCCCCAGAGAGCCTTTAGTACGATATGAGACTGTAGGGGGAAATGACGGTGAGTGCCTCCTCAGAGAGTCTATTCTTTAGCTGAACCAGAGGGGTGAGACTGTGTGTTCCTCCCAGAGGGTTGCTAGTACTTGTAGGATGAACCATAAGGGTTAGGCTGTGAGAACTACCCAGGGGTTTACCTGTTGTTCTACTTGTTGATTGACTGTTACTTGTGTAATTTATGTTCTAGATACTGTGGATTGTAGCTACTACGTGCTTTCCTGTTTACTGCTTCCTGTACTTTTACTTGGCATGTATTCACTGACTATTAGGCACAGATCATTGAGTGGTTTCCTACTGGGACCTTGTCTCACACCCTGTTTGGGCCATGATTTTGGGCCCAAAAAGTCTATATCGTCGTAGGTATAGATAAGGGAAAGTTACCTTATACTTCAGGTACTTGACTTGATGTGGAGTTGGAGAGCATGGGACCAAGCTATGACTTGTGATGCTGAGGAGTTTACCCATTTTCTTTTGCACTTGGTTTAGTATTGTATTCAGCATTGTGACTTGTTTGGATACTTTCATAGACATATGTATCATGCATCATTTTATATATATGTGTGTGTGCTCCAGATATTTATTGTTATTCTTTTTCTATTTATCGTTTACTCTTGTATGGATGGTTATAGTTTTTGTTGTTGTCTATTTGCTTTTCTTTCGTTGTGTACTCTGCCAATGAGAACATAGTTTCTCAACTATCACACCCAAGGC
Organism: Viscum album; assembly: GCA_963277665.1. Classification (NCBI taxonomy): domain Eukaryota; kingdom Viridiplantae; phylum Streptophyta; class Magnoliopsida; order Santalales; family Viscaceae; genus Viscum; species Viscum album. The sequence goes on from OY728162.1 coordinate 829,615,668, forward strand.
CCTCGCTGCTAGTAGGAAGCCTCTAGCATTCGAGGGAATGCAAATGAGGACATGTGACCAAACGGGTACGGGGTGCCTCTGGGTGGATTTCGGAATCGGGACGTTACACTTTTATCCATCCTATGAAGAACAATATCACCATGTGTGCGTACATACGGCTTAGCGTCTCCACACTTTGGTGTAATTTGTTTTTCATGACTACTTCTTTTGATGGGTATAGTGATGAATATTATGGATATAATAATTCTTATGAAATGATATTGATTCTATATAATTAACATACCATCTCTTTCCTTACCCATTTACCATTAAGGGAATGATATCGTATCTCGTGCATACGTACGGCTTACCGTCTCCACGATGCGATGAGATTCATCCTCCACATTAACCATTCAAGAATGATTAAAAATATATATATATATAATGAATAAGTATGAAATATATGACATGGTAATTCTACTAGAATAATATATATACATATATGTAATTTACTTTCTTCCATTCCATACGATAAGAAAATGGAAACAACGTTCATGCGTACGTATGACTGACCATCTCCATGAACGGTGAATTCTATTTCATATATATATCTATTATATATATTTATACATTGAATATATATGATATATAAATCATCTTTTCCATTATGGAAGTAAGTAAATCATGATCTATATAATAGGATCAGAAATAACAAATCCAATTACATATGATAAACAAAGCGGTTATTACCTGAAATGTTGCTTTAACTAGGAATTCATAATAAATGGGTAATATAAAGTCATAAATGAATTATATATGATATAATAAACATTTATATGGTTCTGGTATAAATTTAATATCATGATTGAAGCATTATTTAGGAGGTTAAAGCACCTTCAATTGAAGGAAAGTACAATGTAAGGGTTAATTTCACAATGTCATTATTATATGAAATTGATTACACATAAGTATTCACTTGGAAATGATTATCATACATGTAAATGTTTCATAAAAATATTTTCAAAAGAAATATTTTTTATATTTTATGTAAGAGACTCTTTAACTAAAACATCATTTTAAATGTTTATAAGATTTATTTTTCTAAATTTTTCAGATTCATGTCAATGTTTTCAAAATGGGTTTTAAAGATTTATTTATAAGGACATGAATGTTTTTAAATGTTAATTTTTTAATTTCTCTCAAATTCTTCAAATTGGAATGGGACACTTTGATACAAAAATCTATTTTTAAATGTATTATTTTATAAATTCTCAGCTTTTTAATAAATGATTTCAAAGTAAAAAGGGGTATTTTTATCAAGAAATTTTTAATGATTTTATTAAATTATTATAATCAATATCAAATTTCATTGTTGGATTTTATGAATATTTGATGTAGATTTGTGGTAATAGAATCTATGATTTTGTATTTAAGGTTTTATGAGATGATCGACATTGGATGTCCAATTTTGATACCATTCATTGGTTATGGTTAATGAATTAACATTTCATATGCCAGTTTTAATATAAATATTTTTCTTGGTTATGTTTCACCCATTTCAATTGAGGAATGCATTTGACTTAGTAAGTGACGGGTGGGGCCTGCTATAGCCTCTCAATGCATCGGTTGGTCTCAATGGAAAAATCAGATATAGACTTGTCTTAGGCCTTGCCGATTTATTTTCAGATATGGTTTTGGTTGAGACCTTAACCATTTATTTTCAGAAGTCTTGGTCTAGGCCTCAATGGTATGTTTTAGATGTCTAGCATTATTCATTCCCTCATTTTTAGATTAGTTATTGATATTACATGTGATTATTCGACTAGAATAAAATCCATGTGAATGATAATATGAGATTATTTGATTTATTCTTTCCATATTTTTCTCAAGACTATTTTTAAAAGGCTCGTGTTTCAGTTATATGACTTTCATTAAAATTTTATTCTTATTTATGATAGGTTACACTATATTATTTACCCTAAATGAGCATCTGAGATCAACCCTTTCTTATGTTTTATTTTCCCAGGATGCTAATATATGTATTATGTTTGATATGAAGGGTTAATCTATGAGAATCATGATGTTCAAAGGATTCTCTATGTTGTAGTTTATATTTCGAATTGAAATGTATGGTTCATGTATGTAATATATTTTCCAAGACTAATAAACAAATTAGTACTTTGGGATTTAACACTTTTATCTATGTTAATGTAAAAAAGTAAGGCACCAACTCCAGGCTACTTGGTTCCGGGTCATTACATTTGGTATTAGAGGAAGTTTAACAACAACCTTGGAAACAGGATTTAGAAAACAAATAATGGGAACATAAACCTAAGATAGATTTTGTGTATAAGTATAGATGAAATTCCTATAATTTTCATAAGGTATAGATTATGTGGGTATTCCTAGAAATAAATCTATATCTGGATTCTACAAGTGGACTTGGTTCTGGTACATATGTACCTAGAAGTAACAACTCCAACAAGGTGTGCCAATCCTGACTCAGTGTAACTTGGTACATGAAAATGAGCCTTACTGCACACCTGCTTTGACACTCATATGGGATATGCTTAAGATACTTTACATTTTAATTATATTCCATTATGAAGGATTTAAATGTAAATATATCCCTAGAGAAACCATGTTTATGTTTATGAGTCTAGATACATGTAAATTCTTTAATTTATGTTATGTATTTTACTAGTTTGAAGTTATGCATTATGTTTCATAACCGAATCTAGTTTATTCCCTTAATTATAAATGGTGTCTGCTAGAAGGAATGTGAACCTCATCGATGCATGAGATTCAATGAGTAATAAAAATCATATCATTCATGGTCTTAAGTCAATATTTTGAAGGGAAATAATCTGTCAATTATTCTCATTATTGGATGACATGCTATCATGTGTTAATGGGATTGGTAAATAGTACTCTAAGTATTATGGATTTATAGTGAATCACAAGAATAAGTGGAAAATTGAGAAAAATATGGATAAAATTATTTAGGGAAAGAATTATTTTCCCAAATTTAATAGTTGTGTAAATATTCACCTTGGTACATGCTTTAAAGTAATGGAAGTTTTATACAATTGTGAAGAGAATGGCCTCCATTCCAGATTAAAAGGATACGAAAATGAGTTCTAATATACAATGATTCAACTACAAGTAGATGAGACACTACGCAAATGAATGTCTCAAGCATCAAGGAAATATAACATAGAAAAATACAGACGGATTGATGTCAAGCTAATGTTGTTACACAATTGAAGTGTTATAATTAATGTATTTGGGTTTTTGGATTAATGAATTTTGTTATGATATTATGGTTATAAGAGTCATAAGATACATAAGGATTGTACTGCAGTACAATGTCATTAAGGATTTGAGATCATATGTTGAATGGTAACGATGAACAAGAAAAATGACATAGTATCATGTTAAACTTTTGGGAAAACATATAGTTGAGGGAATGATAACCCATAATGAATTCATAACACCGAGATAATGATGTTGGAATAAAGAAATGATTGTCTTGGATAAAGAAAATTTTTATTGTACTGATTACCTTGGAACTGATTAATGGTCTATAGAAAAAGTGGTTTATTCCATCATGGATGGAGTTTAAAACATTTCTGGATTTAAGGATTATATCCAATAATCTATGTTCTTTTTAATAAATAAGGAATAAGTCATGTTTTCAATATTTTCTTATTTAAATATAATACATGATGAAGGTATTCACATGTTTGGAATGTGAAAGGTAAGATCTGCATCATGTTGTGAAAATATTAATGATAAGTACATTTCAGAAAAGTTAACCATTTATAGAATGGTTTAAGTTGATCATTGGAAAACGTTTTAGAGGTTAATGTATTACATTACCCTATGGTGCAACATGTGCCATGAAGTTATGTAGAAATAGTTAAAGGCACAACCTAAGGATAATATTGTGTTAATAGAAACATACCAAGTAATTTTATTTCCTTACATTCTTATAGAGGGAAATAATTCCTCCACTCTAGGAAAAGGATATAAACAAAAAAATGTTAATTTTTCTTTGAACTGATGATATTCTAAATTATTAATGATTTATGGCTCTGAAACCCTCAATTTTCCATTGATTATTCACCTATTTTTGATTGATGACCTCAATCACTACCTATAAATATTTAGATTTTTCCTCAATGTGTGTATCTCTATTTTCCACTAATGTTCTCCTATTAGAATGCTTGGTTTTGTGGTGACATTCAAATGTATTTTTCCTACATATTAATAATATGTTTTATTAACCCTATCTACAATGTGGGTTTTCAACATTAGTATTTTCAAATATCAAACTCTTGATTACTGAGATCATGTTTAAATTGTTTGCACACAATTTAATTAAGGTGGGGAAAATGTAACACCCTAAGAATTTACAATATTTTTATTTTTAAATAAATTTAATATATTATACATCTTGTAATGCATGCAACACAAAGTTATGTTATGTTACACCCAAGAGCTACTTTCTTCGATATCTTGCATTCTGTGCAAGACCATGTTTTACCGAATAAAATTATATTATTAAAATATTTTAATTTAATATAATAATATATAACCTAGCCATTTAAATAGTGGTTATGAATATTATTAACTAAATTATTAAATATATTTCTATACCATATAAATTTAACATTCAAATTATGTGTTTTACAAATAATTATATAAGAAAAAAAATCCAATTTTATACATAAAAACTGTGTTTTTCAAACGGGTAATTTTACCACCTTTCAATTGCGCACCTATTTTAAAAATAAATTTTGGAAATTTTATGAATTATATTTGTTAAAATGGAATTCAATTTATAATTTGTAATATCAAAATTAGTTTAGGGTGAAAATTTGGTAATTTTCTGTAAAGATTCATTTTTTGATGAATAGTGAAAAATACTGCATTATTATTAAAAAACTGACTTTTTGTATAAATAATTATTATAAATTCAATTTATATTAAAGTAAGAATAGATCAATAATACATATATTAATCTAGCGTAGGTTATTGGGATCATTTTTATTATAAATTAGAAATAAAAATTTATTGATCTTTTGAACGTCCATGTTTCCCGTCTTCTCGCCACAACTGCAAGATTAGTATTAATCATATTTTTCCCATTCCAATGAATTGAATTTTGAAAAATGTATATACATGGATGTAATTTGTTTGAATTTTTTTTTCTATTAGGAACAATTTAATTTTTGGTGAATAATAATTTTAGTAATTGTTTAGCACGATTTAGGGTAAATCCAGTAATTAATGGGAAAAATAATATTATAAGCATTATAAAATTATCCTAAAAATTATTCCAATTTAATTAGATCAGTTTTTCTTGGACCAAAAGAATATTTGGGTCTTTTTTGGGACCACTTGGAGACACTTGTATGAATTTAATATATTTATGATATTATATTTAAAGAAAATCCAATTTTGTTACACTTTTGTTTTTTAACAAGTAAAATATTTTAAATATATGTTTATATATGTGGAATGATAAACTTTAAATATTATTACAAAATATAAAATGTTTATCTAAATCATTGATGTTTTTTTATAATTTTATAAAATAAATAAATAAATTAAATGGTGACACAATGATGATGCAGTAATTGATTTATTAAAGGAAGAATCAAATAAATGATATTATATTATTAGAATAAATATAATTTGAAATATTTGATTCCATACACGAATTTTATGGATGAATTTATATGTTAGGAATTATTTTTTTTCAAGGAATCAAGTTGTTATGAGTTTTTAATAAGGTCATCTAATGAATAGAGTCAAAATCGGCATAATTCATATATTAAAATAACAAATATTAACTTAAATGATATTAAAGATATATAAAACTAAGATTCATCATAATATTTGGGATATGTCTTATAATTTCACAAATGACTCATTTATTGGTCGTTTGGAATGTTTTGAAAATTATATTAACCCACAAATTGTAAATTTCTCGATAACATGGTAAGAGTTAAAAGGGTTAAAACAAAAAGATAAGTATTAAAAAATAAAATAAACTTGTATAATTTTATTTGGATGAATTTATATATAGAAAAATCATCCTATATTATAAATAATTTAGTTTTTATCCATTTAAAATAGAAAAATAATTTATATTATATTAATAGTTTTTATAATTCCAAGAGTGCCCCTCCTCCCCCTTATAAAAGGGAAATTCTTCTTCTCTTTTATTCCCACCTATAAAACCAATTGTCTAGGAAAAAACTACCCATTTCTCCTCTAAAATTCTATTAATTCATCCTAAATTCCATAATTTGTAAATAAATCCATCCAAATAAGATCTTTTGTTCAAATCAAAAAGAGATACTCGAAGAAGAGGTAATTGTTTTTCTAACTCTTTCAAAGTTCATTTCTTCTTCTACTTCCTCTTACTATGTTGTTTCCATACTAAAGTAATAAATCCAGTATAATATAAATTATTAGGTATTATTATGATTTTTGGACAACCGTATTATTCCTTGTATCCATCCTATGAAAAATAATATCACCATGTCTTCGTACTTACGACTTACCGTCTCCACATTGTGTTGTAAATTGTTTTCATCACTACTTCATTAGATAGGAAAAATGATTTATATAATGGATATAAATAATGAATATGACATGATATTTATTCTTTATAATTAATATAACTCATAATTATGGCTTTACCATTAATGGAATTATATCATCTGTCGTGAGTACGTACGATTAACCATTTCAATGATGCGATGATACTCATCCTCCACGTTTACCATTCAAGAATGACTATAAAAATATATATAATGAATAATTATGAAATATATGAAATATAAATCCTATTTAAATAATATATATTCATATATTTCATTTAATTTATTCCATTAAAAATGATAATAAAATAGAAACAACTTTCATGCGTATGTACAGACTACCGTCTCCATGAACGGTGTATTCCATTTCATATATCTGTCTATTATATATATTTATAAAAAAATTATATATGATATATAAATCATGTATAACATTATGAAAGTAATTAAATCATGATTTATATAATATAATCATGAATAATAAGTCATAACACATTCGATAATAAAGTGGTTATTACCCGAAACTTTGCTTTAACTCGGAATTATTAATAAATGGGTAATATAAAGTCATAAATGAATAATATATGATATAATAAAGATGTATATGGTTCTGTTATAAATTTAATAACATGATTTAACCATTATAAAGGAGGTTAACACACCCTTAACAAAAATAATGTACGAGTTACGTGTTAATTTCAAAATATCATTATTATCTGAGATTGATTATACATAAGTATTTACTGGGACATATTTATCACCCATGTCCATGTTTCTAAAAACAATTTTCAAAAGGAAATTTTTTAATGTTTTATGTAAGGGAATATTTATCTAAAACATAATTTTAAATTTTATGAGATTTATTCATCTAAAACATTCTTATTCATGTCGATGTTTTCAAAATGGATTTTAAGTATTTATTTATAAAAACATGAATATTTTTAAATGTTAATTTTCAAATATTTCTCAAATGTTTCAAATATTAATGGGATACTTTGATAAAAAAATAAAATTTTAAATGTCTTATTTTATAAATTCCCAGCTTTTGAATAAATGATTTCAAAGTAAAAAGGGTATTTTTCTCAAGAAATGTTTAATGATTTTATTAAATTATTTTCATCTATTTCAACATCCTTTTTTGGATTTTATTCTTATATAAAGTTGATTTTTTAAGATAGAATCTATCATATTACATTGAACGGTTTATGATATGGTTGACTTTTAATGTGTTATTTTGGTACCATTCATGGGTTATGGTCAATGTACTAACATTTCATATGATAGTTTTAATATAAATGTTTAAGTTGGTTATGTTCCACCCATTTCATATGAGAAATACATTGGACATAGAAAGTAATGGCCAGGGCCTGTTATAGCCCCTCGATTCCTCGGTAGGCCTCATGAGACAAATTAGCTATGGACTTGACTGAGGCCTTTCCCATTTATTTTCATATATGTTTTTGGCTGAGGCCTTAACCATTAATTTTATTTTGTCTTGGATATGGTTCGATAGTATGTTTTATATGTCCTTAATTACGCATTCCCTCATTTTGAGATTAGATATTGATATTACATGTGATTATTTAACTAGTAGAATATCCATGTGAATGTTTATATAAAAGTTTTTGATTTATTATTTACATATTATGCTAAAGACTATATTTAAAATGATTGTGTTTCAGTTATATAACATGCCTCAAAAATTTAAGCTTATTTATGATAGCTTTTTCCATATTATTTACACTTACGGAGCATCTGATCTCACTCATTTTTTATATTTTATTTTCCCAGGATTCCAATATGTGTATTATGATTGATATGTAGGGTTAATCTAGGAGAATCATGATGTTGAAAGGATTATATATGGTTTAGTTTACATTTTGAATTGTAAAGTTAGGTTCATGTATGGATTCTATTTTCCAAGACAGCTAAACAGATTAGTCCTTTGAGTTTTGACACTTGTATCTATGCCAATGTAATAAAGTAAGGCATCAGATCAAGGCTACATTGTTCGGGACCTTTACAAATAAAAAGTTGTAACTATAATAATATTTATATTCTAATATGATCAAAACAAAATTTGATGAAAAACATTGGAGAAAGTTATTAAAATGAATTATAGTGATTAAGGTAAAATTTAGATTTACAAGGGACTAAACCATTATCATTAGGACCAAAATGACATAGACACTTGTAAAAAATCTATTGGATTCCAATATTTATACCATTTAATATCTTGGTTTGGATTTTATGAAATAATGGGATATTATTTCATGAAAGTGACCAATAAAATAAGTTAAGTGAGGAAAAAGACAAAAAAGGAACCTCATAAATTTTAACATTTATAAAGCTTTAGAGTACGGAAGAAGCTACATAGTTTTGGTTATAAAAATTATTTTGAAATTTTAATGAATGATTATTATCATAATAATTTAACTTTAATTTTTAGAGAATATATAATTACAGTAAACAATTAGGAAACACTATCTCAATAAATATTTACTTAATAATTAGATAAAATATATGATTCTAAAAACATTAAATATAAAGTAAATTTAATTATTTATTGTGTAAAATTATTTTTAGATGAATATATTATGTTATGAAGTTTTAAAATTAATATATTTGAATTCAAATATTGTCTTCAAATTTTTATATTAATATTAAATAAATAATTTCAAAATTGGCATCAATGTTATTTTAAAATAAATAATATTTTATTAAATGATTTAAAATTAATAAAAAACTAATCTTCATCCAAGTGATATATAAGTGTTAATAAATATATAATATGGTCCATTCAGGGACCTATTGTTATTTTATCATTAATATATTGATCCATAGATAGTAAAAATAATGTGAGCATCATTTAGGTTAAAAAACGTTTTTGTGTGTTACATGCGCTTGTTTTAAAAATAATTTCCAACACACATGGGGTTTCTATTTTGTAAATGATTTATAACATAAATAATTCTATGGTTATATATTTTATAATAAAAATAAATTTAATTTATTCATAATGATTAAACTACATAGTTTAGAAAACTAATTACCTTAAAAAACCAAAGTGGAAATAGTTGGGAAACATATAATCTAAGGAACAAATTTATAAAAATGCATTATTTTTTTTTGTGGTGGAGGTTTCTATCAATAAAAAATACCATTTAATTCATTATTTTTCCATTTGGATAAACATGAGTAAAGGGAGAACACCTAATAGAGTTTATCTTTTGGTATTTCCAAGAATGTCATTCCTCCTCCATTATAAAATTGAATTCACTCTTCTTCTTCCTCACACCTCTCGGGACAGTTCATCTCATCAACCCTCTAACCAGAAAAGCTCCTAAAATCCTCCCCTTTCCCTATATTCATCACTTTGTGCAAAAATCCAACCAATGAATCTCATTGTTGCAAACCAAAAGGAGTTACCCGAATAAGAGGTAACATTCTTCAACATGAATTTAGGTTTTATTTATTTCTACACCCATGAAATTATACTTATTGCATGATTATATAATTAAATAATTATCCTAAATATACTGATATGTTGTTAATTTAAGGGTTCTACCAACACATATACACACTTATATCAAAGGGGTAATGAAATTACCGTTCTTGTATGGAAAACTACCACCTCATGAAATAGTGCCTTGGTTTTTCCTTTAGCACCTCTCAATGTTGGGAATTATGATGATTTTTTTTAAATGATATATATTATACTTATTATTTAATTACTCATCTATAATTTTTATATAACACATACCTTTAATCATTCCATTTTTTGTAAATATGATAACTTCTCTTGTGGACGTGTGGACTACCGCCTCCTCCAAGCGATGTGATATGTTCAAAAAATACTTTGAATGTATTAAGGATGGGTTTTATTATATGGATGTGAAATAAAAAATATATATATGATATTAATTACATAATTATATTTTTGGAAATGAAATATATCATTTTCTATATCCCCCTTTTCACACACTAGGACAAGTGGTAACATCGGTCATCGATGTGTGGACAACCGCCTCCTTGACGAGATGTGATTCCTTTTACATATCATGAATTATATATATAAGTATATATGATTAATGATCATGGTGTTTATGATATGAAAGTATTTTAGCAAATTTAAAATTTTACTTACCAGTATTCTATAATGATCATTGGAAAATGGGTATGTTACTCATGTGTACTTATGACCAACCATCTCCATGATTGTAATGTTGGTTTATTTTTCATAACCATCATTAATGATTGGTTTTAAAAGTATAATTTAGGTATAAATATAATAATTATTTAATGATTATTATTCTAGATATGTTTATATAATGACCCCTTCGACCATAGTTGACCTACCAAAGTCATTGTTAACACATGAACCGAGTTTGTTCAAAACACCATATGTAAACTTAATTGTAAATATAGTTGAATGAAACATTGTAATAAATAAAGTAAAATTAATAATAAACATGAAAAATATTCTAAATAAAGTAAAAAAATAGCATTTGTTTATTATTCTTGGATATAAAGACACAAGTGATAGGTTGGACTCAAGGAAAAAGATTTCATCTCAATTTCATTTGATTGAGGCATATCATAATGTTATACACCTTATATATTTTATATGGTGTATATACTTTTATTTGACATGATATATCCATAATATCCTTATTCTCATGATATAATAAGTTTCATTTACTGTTATTACTTCATGGGGATTATGATTCAAATGTTTCAATGTTGTATGGGACACTTTGGAATGTTTAATGGTTATTTTCCCCAAGAATGTTTTTAATGATATTTCAATGGTATTTTCATTCATCAATGTCAAAAACCCTTTTTTTACATATCCTTCCCTGGGGAATTATGGATAAATCCGTACTATTTATTCAATATTGATATTTGATGGTAAGGTACAATTTTTATTAATTAAATCGATTATTCGATATATGAGGAATGCTTTGCACTGGTATGACACAGGTTGAGGACCATTTAAAGTAGGACCCTTGATGCATGAGTAGTATCATGAAGAAAAACCATGTTGTAAAAACCATTCACATTTGTAAATAGTATATTATAATATCTCTTTTGAAAGGCCTTTACTATATAGATAAGGTTGGCCATACCAAATCAGTTATTCCCAGCATGTTATAAACCATCATGTGAAAGGTATTGATGGTAAAGGTACCATGCACTGAGGAAACATAGAATATAATAATTATGCTTTTACATTGTTGACAATTCATCTATTATTATTATCCATGTGATTTTTTATTTGACATTATCTATGGATGCATTTCATTATCATTTTATTGATTAAATGGAATTTGTCTTCAGTTATTTACCTTTACATCTTAATTATTCCTTAGCTAGTAGTTTAAATAGAAATTGTGTTCATTTATTTACCTTTACATATTGGTTATTTTTATTGATTCATGATTACATTTTTTTTACACTTACCCTTATTGAGCATTTGATCTCACCCATATTTTTTTTTCATTTCCACATGATATAAAGATGAGTTCTTCGAATGAGTTTTATGGATGCAATTTTTTAGTCTTTGTTATGTATTATGTTTTATTTTATTTTTCCTATGTAAAATAGTTATATTTTATGTAATTTAATTTTAAAAAATTACTAAACTTATTGGTCCTTTGAGATTTGTTTCCTTGTAATCATTCTAATATAAGCATAGTAGACACCAGCTCTTGTCTTATGGGGTCCGGGCACTACAGTTTGTATCATAGGATGTTGACTAGAAACCTTGTAAACAATATTTAGAAGATATAGATTATGTAATATAACCCTAATATGTAATTTTAGGATATGTATATAAGGACATCCTATAATTATGGTATGGTAGAGATTAACTGGGTCATCCTAGCAATACAACCATGTCTGGATACTAGAAGTCGATGTGGTTCTGGCACAGACGTACCTAGGGTTAAAAACTCCAAGAAGGTGCATCATGACTAACTTGAGCATAACATGGTACATAACAATAGGCCTTACTTCACACCTGGTTTGACACTTCTAGGGGATACACTTAGGATTATTCAAATTTTTATTAAAAATCATTATGAATGATTTGAATGAAATGTTAACCCAAAAAACAATTTTTATGATTATGATATTATCTATGCATAAATATTTCTATTTATGTTCTGGGTTATTCCATATTTAGAATTATAAAAATTAATAATTTTATGAGATAATATAGTATATGCTATTGTTTATAAATATAACTTATAAAGAATAAGTTTATTAATACTCATGGCCAGTGTAGAGGTTTCCTAGGAGAGAAAGTCAGTATATATTATATTGGAACTGAGCAATTTATTGATATATTAGGGTAGATTAATCAGGTTATGACACATAACCTTTCCCAGATGGAGAAACCTATTCAATAGTGAGACTCTATGATATTGGATCACTTTATGTAATAGAGTCCCATGTTATTTAGTAAGACTACTAATCTAATGGAATTTGAGAAATGGATTAAGTCATTAGAGAAAATATTTATGTCTTTGAGATGAAGTGAAAATAAAAAGGTTACATTGCCGTGTATTGTCTCAAAGGTGATGCCGATTAATAGTGGTCTCTAATCCAGAGTACTCGGGAGGATGATGAAATATAACTCATTGAATGGAATGATTTTATGGAGACATTATTTGAAAAATATTTCCCCTGGGAGCAACGAACTAAGATGAAGATTATTTTATTTTTCTTAAAGAAAAATGGTGAATAAAGTTTTGTGGAGTATGAAGATACCATTAAAAGGTTATCCAGGTATTCTATGGCCAACATATACAACACGGAGCACAATATTGAAAACTTATTTGAAGTGATTATTCCAAGTATCCAAAAATAATTGGTCTCCCAAAAACAAATTTCATATGATGAAATATGTTTATGTGATATAAATAAAGAGAAATAATTATATAAGTATTATGGATTTGAAAGGAATATATATAAGAAGAGGATTGTAGATTAGAAAATTAATAAGAGAAAGATGATAATGAAGGGTTTCATCCTTGTGGTAGTTCTGAAAAGAAACACTGTAGTGATTTCTTCATGGGAATGAGATTTTGTTATAAGTATAGATAAAAAGGCCACCATGTTTTTGATTGCAAGGTAATCAAAGAAAATTACAATGTGCAATGCTTACTATAAGGCCCCGGCCTTAAACCTTACTTAATATTGAATTAAATGAATAATTAAAATTGATGATCTTTTCAGGTTTAGAGTTTTAGAGAATTAGGTCAAAACTATTACATCTCAAAAGATTACATAGTAGACACTTCTACTAAGTTTCCATAACATAAAAAAACATAAAAAGAAACATGTCTAGTTCCATGTTTTAGATAGAATGTCTTTCCTTGATCCCATCCTTGACCCTATTCATCTTTAAGTACTATGGAAAACATCTCAAAAACATGGGATGAGCATAAAAAGCCCAGTAAAGGATACACAAAGAAGGAAAACTGTTAGTTTTTCAAAAACAACAAGTAAACCATCAGTACTTTACCAAAGTAATACTTTTCAGCTTTATGAAGTAGTAAAAAATCTTCACTGAATAAAAGATCATTAATTACCCTTTTGTAACCCAAAGATTACCATAAAACCCATATAAAGAACACATAACATATAAAGGTAACTTGAGACATAAACATACTTAAATGGAATAACCATACGGTCGACTTCCACACATACTTAATGGAATAGCCATACGGCTGACTTCTATACATACTTAATGGAATAGCCATACAGACGACTTCCATACATACTTAATGGAATAGCCATACGTCCGACTTCCATACCCAATGCATTGAAGGTTATAACGTAACCACCCATCCTTGTATTCACGGCACCACCCATCATGATGTCCAAGTACCATTATAAAATCATAAGAAATTAAACAAATATAATGGAAAGAAAACATTTCCACATTTTGATCACAATATATCACTTAAATATATCAACATAACAAATCCTTTATAAAAACCACTTTCAATACCAACATACATAAAAGAGTATATGGTATTTATTTCTTTTTAAAAACATTACGGCTTGTTGAGGAAGCCAAAAACCAAATAATACTTGCGGCGACGGAAAAAGTCGTTGTCATCGCGTACGTTAAAAGAAACATTCCTTTTTGTCGTTTAGTAAAACACTTCGTATAAAAATATTCCTTTTGAATAAAATTAAAATTCAAAGGGGTTTATACACCTTACAAAATAAAGTTGTGTGTAAAACCAAATGTGCCTCAATGAAAGGAGATTGAGACTAAGTCCCTTACAAAGTCGGTATCTTTAGATTAAGGATAAATCAATTACATGATTATGTGTGACAAATACGAATACACAAAATATAATTGGATATTAAGTGTAAAACAATCATAGGTCATTCACACATAATCATGGAAAAACAAAACCAATGACATAGATATTTAACTCAATGAAATGAGATTGAGTTATGATTTCCGATACAAGTCCGTCTAAATGACATAAGAATTTATCAATGAGATGATTATGTGTAGAAATAGTATATCCACACAAAGGTTTGTGGAAACTACAACATAGAGATTCCACACATAATCTTGGCATAATAAAATAAATAATTAGAGGTTTAACCCAAATAATTGAAAGTGGGTTAAGAAGTTCCCTTACAGAAATTCGACAGCCTAACGACATCACTTCAAAATTCATAAAATGAGTTGATGAGAGATAAAAAAGGTATATCATCACTTGGACATAAAATTTACATTAATAAGGATATAGAATAACATATCCCAACATAATATTATGTGAATTAAAAGACATAACAAAATAAGTTTTTCAAAAAGAGGAGGGTGAAAGGTTCCCTTACCGACTTGGGTAACTTTCGAAACATACACCCCATTGAAGAAGGGTCATACAATGAATATATAAGTACCCATAAATGAAATTATATTACAAAAATAGTATAATAATGGGAATTACATACACCACTCAAAGGAAATGGTGGAAAATGTATCATAAATCTCACGGGACTAAAAGTGAGATGAACAATCCCTTACGAAAACTCGACAGCCTAACGACGCCACTTAAAACATCCAAAAAATGGATTGATGAGATCAAATAGAGTCTATAATCATATTAAAATAAAATTTACAGCAATAGTAATATAAAAGAACATCCCCCATCATAACAAAGAGGAGCTTAAAATAAGTGACATAAATGAGAGTACTTAAAAGAAAGAGAGAGGTTAGATCTCTTACGAAAATTCGGCAGCCTAACGGCGCCACTCAAAACTTTCAAAATGGATTGATGAGAAAAAATAGGGTCTCTCACCATATGAAAATAAAAAGTATAGTAGAATTATTATAAAAGAACATCCCAATCATAAGAAATATGATCTTAAAAGGAATGACATAAACGAGTGTACTTAAAAAGAAAGAGAGGAGTGGGACCCCTTACCTCAAGTCTGACTTGTCTTGTTCGTTTCTTTATATTCCTGAATAATAAACTTTGGTCAATTTATAATTGATTAAGGACCTCTTTTAAAGATTATTATTCAGTTTATATCACATATTATAATGATATAATAATTGGTTAATAATGTGAGTTCATATCAGACGTTTTTGTCGATGTTTGGTACATGAGTCAAAAATGAACTTGTTTGAAAATGATTGTCAATGTAGTTATGAGTAAATCATCTCCATAATAGTATTAATGATTTAAATATCATATATATCCAATAAATATTAACTTTATACTACTACATAACATTTGGAGTTAAAAAGAAATGAAATGCACCATTCATGGAGACGGTAGGCCGTACGTACGCATGAACGCTACTTTCATTTCTTTGTCATATTAATGGAATTAAAAATAATTGAGAGTTTTATATATTATAATTCCAGTATAATATATATGTTATATAGGTCACATATGTTTATTAATTTCATTCCCTATACATTCCATGTATTGCATTAACAAGTCACATCACTTGAGGGGGCGGTAGTCCACACTTCCTCGTATGAAATTATCGCATTTGCACAACATGAAAAGCATAAAGGCATGTTTTAAATATAAAATTCAGAAGCATATAGAAAAAATAAATACAATATATATAATATATAAAATATAGTGACATCATAATGGCCACCATGATAGGTGTTAAGAGAAGATTGAACAATCATCGTTTCGTGGGGCAGAAATTCGCCATCCACAGAAACAATATGTTCTTTAACCATTAGACGAAGGTGTGTGTAAGTGTAGCTCGAATACTTCACATAAAAACATCCTAGTATATTTAATATACTGGTGTTGTTACAAAAGAAATGAATAAAAAGAGTTTATAGGGTTGGAGAAGCAAAATAAAACATAAGAACACAAAAGAGGACACTACCTTTAAATCGGGTAACTCTTTTTGATTTGAGCTCAAAGGCTTCCTTGGAAAGGATTATGCCAAACTTTAGGCTTCAATGATGAATATAGGGATATGTAGAGATGAAATGTGCAGGGTTTGGCCGAGCCAAAGGCTTGAGAGGTGTGGGTAAGGTGGTAGAGGTGGGGGCCTTTTATAAGAGGAGATGAGGGGAACTCTTGGAAAGTTATAATATATTACTTTATTATATAATGCTTTTCAGATTTTAAATGTCCCAAAAGGATATATTTGGAGGATATGGTGATAATGTTTCGAAATCCACCCATCCAATAGTTTTGTGACAAGTGTAGGTCTTAGATTTTACATTATATGTTCATTTTATTTAAATTGTTTAATAATGAGGTAATCACTCCATCATCATGGTGCCATAAATAATTTAATTTATTTAGTGTCTAAATTTATATAAAAACAATAATGATGTATTAAATCCTTTTAGCTTTCTAATGAATATTTATAGTAAAAAATATGACTTGTATAACCCCATATAAAAATTGTTTTAGTAAAACAACACATGTTTGTGATATTTTAATTTTAACATTAAATAAAAAGGTATTAATGTCATTTTCCAACCAAAGTGGATCCATGGAGTCCCCAAGTTGACCCATGGATTGTATTGGTCTGAAATGACACATCAAATGATGGTATGACATGTCTATTGGTCGTTTCATATTATTAAAACATTATTTTTACTTTAAATTACACTAATTACCTCTAATCGCAATTAATAAACTTAAAAGTCACTATTCACCAAAAATTATTTTAATCCCATTGAACCACATTTTACTTCTTAATGACAACCATGTATGTCATATTTTTAAAATTAAAATCACATAAGTGGTATAGTTTCTTTTAAACGAAAAATCAGTTTCTTTAACTACCACTTATTGGTTTCACTATTCATCAAGAATTGAAGTTTTTTTAGAAAATTACCAAAAATTCACCCTAGGCTATATTTGATATTCTGAATTCAAAAATGATGTCTAATTTACAAAATTCAAAACATATAAGTTACATTAATTAATTTAATAATTAATTCCCGTTGTCAGAGCAAATAACGTGTTTTTATGAAACAAAAAGTATCAAAAGATTGACAGTAGTTTAAGTCCAATTTCAAGATAAAATTAATTCCAACGACCACTATTGGATTAAATGGTAAAAATATATTCTAATTTCACTTTGAAACCATTTCAAAAGATAATCTTATCATATAAATAAATTATATTAAAAATAGGTTTTGAATTAAAATACAACATTTTCATTATTCATTAAAAAATGAACATTATCGGAAAAATACCAAAAATGTACACAAAGTAAATTTTGATGTCCTGATTCTAAAGAAGAATTTTATTTCTTCAAATATAACACATAAAATTTTCAAAAAGTGGATTTAAAAGAGGTTCGTCATCAAAAGGCGGTTATCGTCCTTTTATAGAATATTAGAATGTTTACGCTTAAAATTGGATTCATTCGCATTTTTAATCCTCTAACATTTATTGTAAAAAGTAAAAATATTTGAAAAACATATATAATCATTTTGTAGTCAGTTCTGTTCATTGCCTCCATTACAACGGCTAGGCGTTAACTACAATTTAAAATAATATTATTTTATTATTAGATTGAAACGTAAGATTACCAAGAAACTCGTTGTTGCGTATTGGGTACTCCATCAAGCATAGCGTCCCATTTAAAGTTATATTAATATTTTATTCACAAATATGGATAAATGTGAAAATGTCATATTCTTTATTTACCTGGGGTGTTACACTTACACTGTAAAGAGATTGGTAACTATGCAAATGAATGCCCCAAACATCAAGGGAATTTAACTTAATAAAATCCAAGTCATCAAGATCAAGCATATATTATTGATACTATTAAAGTAGAATGATGAATGTGACTATGTATTTGGATCCTTTATTAATGTTGTAAAATTATTTTATTAGTGATGTACGGTTTATAAAAAATTACGAAATATGTAAGGATTATACATAGTAATATTTCATTAAGGATATGAGAAAATATGTTGAATAGTACCATGCAAATTGATTCAACAACAGGTTAAAATAATAGGAAAAAAACATGTTTGATGGAAAGATAACCCTTAATATGTTCCTGATGTTGAGACAATGATTATTGGATAGAGAGATGATTGATTTGGATAATGTAAATTGTATACTAGTAACTACATTGGAATTAATTCTAATGTTTTGGATCATAATACTGGGAAGGGTCATAAGTTTAAACATTTATGAAAAAGTTTAAGTTGATCTTTTGTTGAGGTATTAGATATTATTTTATTATTTCACCATATGTTGCAACTTGTGCTATGAGATGAAGTAGAAATAGTTCATGGCACAACCAAAGGATAAGATTGTGTTTATAGAAACATATATTAACTATAGAGTGAATGAATAACTCAACACTAAGAAAAGATCATTGAAAAATAATTGTCTTATTTTCATAATTTTTTGTGATATTAATGGCCTTTATTCAAACCTCTAATTTTTAGAATTGTGTTCAACAACTTTCTCATAAATATGTTCTCTATCACTCTCCATCAGAACTTGATAGTTACATTTTTCTTCCATGTCCATGTTTTCACTAACGTTATCCTATTTTAAAGCCATGTTTTGTGGTGAAGTTCACATTATACTTTCACTCTTTTTATGAATATGTCTTATTAACCATATTTATGATGTGCGATTTTCCAACAATAGGTTTTTCAAATATCAAACTGTAGATTTTGGAGATCAATTTTAAATTGAGAGGACATAATTTAATTAATGTGGGGAGAATGTAACACCCCAAGACATTAAGAAAATTTCTATTTAGAATAAATTAATTTTTTAGCTTGCTTTATATTCAATACCTTGTTAATCTTACACTAAACACAACACTATGTTGGATTGTGTTAAACACAAGACCGAGTTTTTTCACCTTTTAATGATGCACCTATTTTAAAAATAAATTTTGACCCTTTTATAAATTTTATTTGTTGAAATATTTTTTTTAATGTGTAATGTCAAAATTATCATAGGATGGATTTTTGAGATTTTTCTGAGAAGTTTCATTTTTGATGAATAGTGAAAAATACTGCATTTTAGTTGAAAACTGCATTTTTTTTGATAATTATTAATGTGAACATATATTTTAAATTGTTTTTAAAATAAAAATAGGTGAATTATTCATATATAAATACAATTTATTCCATTTCTATCATTTTTATATTTTACTTAGATATAAAAAATAAAGAACATTTGAACATTTTCACTTTAAAAAATCGCTTTCTCACCGTGTCTGTGGGGTTAGCTTAAAATTTAACTTTTCCAACTCTAGGAATTTTATTTGGAAGAAGATAAATACCCAGTAATAATAATAATAATATTTTTAGTATAATAATATCATGTTAATTTTTAACCAAAATTATTAGTGAAAGTGATTAAAATTAATTACATCAATTGAGGTAAAATTAAGATTAACTAGGGACTAATCCTTCAACTTAAGGGCCAAAAAGAACTATAAATTTGTCCAAAATACATTATCTTCCAATATATTGACCATATTCCATCTTATATAGATTTTTATGAGTTATTTTGATACTATTTCATGAACGTGGCATGTGTAATATGTTAAGTAAGAAAAAAGATAAAAAAGGAATCTCCTTTACCTTTAACATTTATAAAGCTTTAGAGTATGGAAAAAGATACCTAGTTTTGGTTATAATTTTTTTAAAGTTAAATGATTTATTATTATTATGATTATTTAAATTTAATTTTTATAGAAGATATAATTACATTAAATTCTTTAGAAAATCCAATGTAGGGAATATTTAGTTAGTAATTATGTAAAATAAATGATGCTAAAAACATTAAATATAAAAGTAAATTTAATGAATTAATATGTCCCAAATTTTTTTTAGTTTAATATATAATGTTAAAAATATTTTAACTTAATATATTTTAATTCTAATTTTCTTTGAATTTTTAAAATTTATATTAAATAAATAATGTCAAAATTGGCATTAATGTTATTTTACAATAAATGATATTTTGTTAAATGACTTAAAATTAATAAAAAACATTTCTTCTACCAAGTGATTTTTAAGTGTCAATAGAAATAAAATATGTTCCATCCATTTACCAATTTATCTTTTATAATTTACATATTAAACCATAGACAGTAATAACATTGTTGGCACAGTTTAGGTTAAAGTAGCGTTTTTGCGTGTTACTTGTGCTGGTTTTAAAATTAATTTCCAAAAAACATGGGATGTTTATTTTTTAAATTATATATAATATTTATAATTTAGTGGGTCTATATTTTCTAACAAATCTCCCTTTAATTTATTCATAATGATTAAATTACACAGGTTAAGAAACTAGTTACCTTAAAAAACACCAAATTGGAAAAGTGGGAAAACTTAGAAGATAAGGAACTAAATTATAGAAATGAACTTATTTTTGCGTGGTTGAGGTTTTTCCAACCATAATTCCCCATTAATTCATTTTTCCGTTTTTTAAGCACATGAGGTATGAAAAACGTCCCAATAGTGTTTGTCCTTCGAAATTTACAAGAATGCCACTCCTCGTCCATTATAAAAGGCATTCACTCTTCCCCTTCCTCACACCTCTCATCCACATTATCTTGTCCAAAATCAGACCAAATAAGCTCCAAAAATGCCTCCAATTACCCTAAATTCCACACTTTAATCATAAATCTAACCACGTAATCCATTTGGTGCAAACCAAAAGGAGTTACCTGAAAAATAGGTAACATTCGTCAACCTGAGTTTATGTATTATTTATTTCCCCACCCATGAAATTAAAATTATTCCATGATTATATAATGAAATAAGTATCCAAAATATACTGATATTTATTTATGTTAAGGTTTATATCTACATCCACACACGCTTCTAACAAATGGGTAAGGAAATTACCGTTCATGTACGAAAAACTACCGCCTCACAAAATGATGTCTTTCATTTTTACATTATCATATATCATGGTTGGGAATTAGGATGGAATCATTTTTTATATGATATATATTATATTTATTAATTAATTATTCTTTTGAAATTTTTATATAACACATACCTTTATTCCATCCATTTTTTGTCAATACGATAACTTTGATTATGGATGTGTTGACTACCTCCTCCTCAAAGCGATGTGATAGGTTCACACACTACATGTGATGTATTAATAATGGGTTTAATTAAAAATAAATGGACTAAACAACATATATATAATATTCATGAAATAATTACATTTCTATAAATATAATATATCATTTTCTTTATATTCCTTTTCACACACTAAAAAAATTTATAACATCATTCGTGTACGTGTGGACTACCGCCTCCTCAATGCAATGTGATTCCTTTTACATTACAAGAATTATATATATAAGTATATATAATTAAATAACATGGTATTTATGATATTATTATAATTATGTAATGATAAAATGTTACATACCATTTTTTCATAATGATCATTGATAAATGGGAACATTATTCATGCATATGTACAACCTACTGTCTCCGTGATTGTAACACTGGTTCATTTTTATAACCATATTTCATGATTTTTTTAAAATTATATTTCATGTATAAATATGATAATTATTTCATGATTATTATTCTAGATATGTTTATATAATTAACCCATTGACTATATTCAACCTACCTAAGTCTTTTTTAATACATGGACCGAGTTTGGAAAAAACACACAATGTAAACATAATTGTGTAAGTAGTTTTATGTAATATTGTAATAAGTGAATTAAAAGTAATAATAAACCTGAAAAAGGTTCTGAAGCAAGTAAATAATTAAAATAATTTTATTATTAAGGATTATAAAGACACACATAACATGTTGGACTCAACGTATGATATTTTGTCTCAATTTCATTTCATTAAGGAATATTGTAATGTTATGCAGATAGCTTATTTTATATGGTGTATATACTTATCTTTGAAATGTTATATCATGAGTCTACTTATTATCATGATATTCTATGTTTCATTTAATGTTATACCTTCATAGGTTATATGATTCAAATGTTACAAAGTGGCATGAGACACTTTGTAATGTTTAAATATTATTTTCCCTAAGAATGTTTTAATGATCTTTCAATTGTATTTTTATTCATCAACATCAACAACCCTTGTTTTCACTTATCCTACACTAGGGAATAATTGATAAATATTTATTATTTAATCAATACATATATTTTATGATAAGTCACATTATTTATTAATTAAATAATTTATTTTATATATGAGGAATGCTTTGGACCGGTATAACACGGGTTTGGGAACATTTAAAGTAAGCCCCTTGATGCATCAGTAGTCTAATGGGATGAAATCTAGTTGAAAAATGATTCTTTTTTGTAAACTATATGTTATAAACTATCTTGTGAAAGGTATTGATAGTATAGATATGGTTATCCAAACCAAATCATATTGTACTCTGTATGTTATAAACTATCCTCTGAAAGGTCTTGAGAGTAAAGGATCCATGTACCCCGAAAAAATGGCATCCAATAATTAATCAATTCCATTATTGAGAATTTATTTTTTATTATTTTTATTATCCATGAGATTTTTTCTTTGAAATTATCTATGGATGTATTTCAATCTCAGTTTATTGATGAAATGGAATATGTCTTCTGTTATTTACCTTGTGATCTTGATTCTTCCTTTTCTAGTTGTTTAAATGGAATGTTTTTATGTCATTTACCATCCCATAATTTTTATTCTTATTGATTCATGATTACTTCCATTGTACACTTACCCTTACTGAGAATTTTATCTCACTCTTATTTAATTTATTTCCCCAGGATATAAATATGAGTTCTTAGAATGAGTTTCAAGGAAGAAGTTTATTAGTCTTTGTTATGTATTGTGTTTTATTTTCTATTCCAAATTTAAAATGGGTATCATGTGTGTAATTTGGTTTTCAAAAAATACTAAATTGATCGGTCACCCAGGATTTGATTCCATGTAATCATGCCAATGTAATAAAGTAAGGCACCAGCTCTAGGTTTCTAGGGATGGGGCGTTGCAAAAAGGATACCCAACTGATCAGTATAATTTTAAAAATGAAAAATAATAAATCAATAAATAAAAACTAAGTTAACAAAACCCCTCACATTTAATACTACTTAGGAAAGCATGCTCTAATATCCTATATAAAAAAATTAACTATATTATTAAACTATTTGGAAACATTATTAATACACATTATTCACTTAAAACCCTCATATAAAATAATTTATTACAAAAAATCTTATTTTTATATATTATTTTTATCATCTATAGTTATTATATTTGAATGGTTTTCTAGTACTAGTTTCGTAATGATATTATCAATTTTTTAGAAGATTAAAAGTAAAAACTTCTAAAATAATTAATGTTATTGGAAAAGATGTTCTATAATTATTTATAATATTACAATTTCATTTCATACCTATTTCAGTTATGTGTATCCCTAGGCCAGATCTATTGAGAAGGGGCTAGGTGAATCAGTGGCTAATTTTTTATAAAATATCTTAATTAATTAAACCTATGTGCCTTGTTATAGCCTTTACTTCTCGTTCTATGATGTTTCACTTTTCCTGTATGCAGAAAAATGAAAGCAGTGAATAGAAAACAAGTATTTTTACTTGGTTTGGAAAAATCTTGCACCTTTCTATGATCAACCTGTGGTTGTTTCATATATTCTTTTATCACTATAGTTTTTTACTGATTACAAATGCCTATAATTGGTGTATAATGTTTAGGAAGAAATAAATCAATATTCCTAAGTTAGTAGCATTATTTATACTGGTACCACTAGTTATCTAATGTAATCAATAGAGGTTTGAATAAGATCTCTTCGCTGCCCAAGATGCATTTTCATCTATTAAAGAACTTGTTCCTCGATAGAGGTCTTAGACTAAAACATTAATCAACAATGTTCTACACACATCATCCAATTAAAAGTTTAGAAAAGAGATCAGAACTTCCACTTCACAACATCACTACATAATGTGAAACACATGACATATCTAAGGTTATGTTAAGCACATGACCTAATAATGTGATCATGTGTGTCTTCTCAATGAATAAGTAAGAGGTGCTGCACGGAATGGAGTTATGTGACAGGGGATGTGTCCAAAGATTTTCTTTCACACGACACAGGTTATGTCCATGTGTGTCTCATCAAACAATGTCATGAGACAACATTTATTTTCCTTGGTATCTGCCTCAAGCCCTTCGCAAGACCTGGATAGGTTTCATGTTATTTTCGTGTGACATAGGTTTTGTCTATAGGTTTTTCTGCATTCCTTCATATGATCCAGGCATACATGATCACATGAGATATTAATACTATCCTTCACAAATCTATAGAACTTCATGAAATTAGCTTCATATGATTTGGATCATATAGATACACTATTATCAGATTACTAGAGGTTTCTCTTTAAATGTCTCAATATTTTAGTAGCATGTTCACTAAGATGATCCTTTGTTTTTATATAGGATAATTAATTCTCTTTTCATATCATGATGAGAATATATTAAAATGCTACTGTGTATCTTGGGATCTCATGAATTTTGATATTGTTGGATTCTTCAAGAACCAATGAGTAGATCGTACGATCAGATGATCGTTTCATTTTATTATAAGGAACCTTGGTAATCTTCTTGTAATAGAATGGTGAAAGACGGTATGCCAAATAATCCGAATGATAATTCCCAAAAAATATGGAGGTTATTGAGATTGTTGATCTTCATGTGATGTATTTTTTGATTGTTTGCATGCCATCATGTTATGTTGTGTGTCCTTAGTTTATTGCCTTCATTCAATCGCATGATCAAAAGATCATCACGTAATGGATTCATACGATATACTCATGCACAACGGCTAATTCCTATAATAGATTCATGCATATTCTGTTAGATTTAAATGCATACAAGATAATGATTGTATGCCTTTTATTGGTTCAATATCCCTTGTCTCAATCCTTCTTCATGATGTGGGGAGATGATCAGTGGTCTCAATTTCATTGTGGTCTACTGTCACAACTTATTCTAAAAAAAAATCATCGATGGCTAGGAGACGAAGTGCAATTTAAAATAGCGGGGTACGGTAACAATGAATTTTAGAGACCTGTTGAATCATACAACCATGGTTATATCCTTATTTTTTAAGAACAAGTGAACAATACCCACAACTTTGTGTCCCACATCGAAATTTTCCCAGAAATCTACTCATATATAATAGAAAATCTGTGATATATTTTTTGTTAAGTGAGCTATGGGGTTCAACACCCATTTATCCTACACCCACCCACAACCAAGCCTCGACCTTATGGGCTTCTAACCCAGGCTATGAATGCCTACATGTGTTCACACTCAGTAGGCCATTCACACAGGCCTGGATGCAAAACGTGGGATCTTTGCTACTCGGGGCTTATACATGGCCATGGCAACCATGTTGCCTCCTTAGATAGGCTCGCCCATGAGGGTTGACCCCATGGGTCCCCCTATGAGTGGTTAAGGGTTAGCCCATTGGGGCTTGTGTGGCTAGCCCAAAATTTTTATTAAACACCAATAAATAATATATTCCATGTTTAGAATACTCAACACCAAAATATCAACCCACATCTAAACCATCTCATCATTCCTAATGCATTAATAGTTTATTATTTCATTGAAACTCCAAATATACTTTTCTTTATGAAATATGAAATTTATATTGCATGGAATTCATAATCTTGTAGCAAACAATGTGAAATCTCTTTGTCACGTGTCTTCTCTATTTATGATCACCATAACCAGTCGTCATATTTTCAAGGAGAATTTTCAAAACATGATATCCAATGTCGTTAGATGAATCGATAACAATTCTCATGGTATCACCACTTCATCCATATTCTCATTTTGACTTGTTGACAATAAATGAAACCAAGGAAAATGAAACACCCCCTTTTTATCTCGTTTTGAATATCAACACATATCATAGGTCAATATATGGTGCAAAATATTCTTCCCCTTATTGATAACCCATATTCATAGGACAAATGGGGTATTATACACTCATTTTTATTCTCAAAACCATGATAATATTCTTTAAAAAAATTCAAGGAAACTTCAATGAGTGGAGTAATCTCAAATGATTTAATTTGAAAAGAGACTTTAGTCAATCAACTATATGTCTATGTGGTCTAACCCATTGTAGTAAAGAAGAGAGATACAACTAAATATGTCAATGATATCCAATAACAACTATGAATGTGACATCATACTCAAGAAAACTCAAATACTCATCAAATATAGTCCCAAAATAACTCCCTCGTTTTCTCATCATATCACACCCATTTTTAACAATGGAACCAATGACTTATGGGGGTCTCAACCAAGGGTTTTTTAATCTCTTTGAAGGGGTTTAACACCCATGTTTAGACTTAATGTCATAAATATGTATTTAGGAACATCATTGGTGAAGATATCTACCAATTGATGTCATGTTGGAATAAATTCTAACTTAGTTTCTTCATTTGAAACATTCTCCTTGATAAAATGAAATTGGAAATCAATATTATTATATATTGAATGTTACAATGGATTTTTAGTAGTTTCTATTTCACATTCATTCTCAAAGTGAATTTTGAGTGGTCTTGAATTTTTATCCATTAAATCATCTAATTTTTCCATCATCAAAATAATTTTTGTGCAATAACTAATCACATAAACATATTCATCCTCAGTAGTACATAGTGTTATGGAGTTCTGTTTCTTGTAGTGCCCACTCACACAATTGTCTTAAAATAATAAAATTACCCCAGAGGTGTAACTTTTATCATCATATCCACCTGCCCAGTCAACATCTGTAAACCCAGAAAAATTTAAAATTCTTACTTTCTTATAAAGAAGAAAATAATTTATTATTCCTTTGATATATCAAAGAACACTATTGGAATCCATAATATGTTATTCCTTTGGATCACTTTTATATCTAGAATATAGACTCACAATATAATCAATATATGTTATGGAATCAATGAGATAAATATGACTCCCAAAAAGTCTTCTAAACAATCATTGATTAACACTGTCTCCATTTATATCTTTAGAAAACTTCAGACCAACTTGAATATGTGTAGAAAATAGTTTTGATTTTTCCATTTCAAATTTCTTAAATTATTCTCTTGATTACGTTTCATGGGATAAGACAATAAAACCCCTTTTTTCAATATTTTTTATCCCAATAAGTATATCAGCTAAACAAGCATGAACATCACAAACTATTGTTTCAATTGGTCTGAAAAAAATTGATATTCAATTTCATAATCTCATAAAAGATGATAGAATCAATATTTATAATTATAATAAGTGTACCTATCTTCATTTATCTGATATATAAGTCACTATTCAATTTACCTTTGAACAGTTTTTGCTTCTTTAGAATTTTTTTCAGATTTGAATACTATGCACATGTGGCATGTGTTAAGACAAAAATGAACTTCTTCAATTTTCATACTCTTGTTTCATCATTTTCAATGAAAAAATCTTCATTTTTCTCAATATACACTTGTTCTAAAATATCACAATTTAAGAAAGAAAAATTGATATCAATTTGTTAAATATTATATTTTTGTAAGATTTTAAAAGCAATAAACATTACAATATCTTTGAACCATGAAACTGGAGGAAATGTTTCCTTAAAATAAACCTCTTCTACTAGTGAGTATCCAATGCATACAAGTCTAGTATTATTTATGAAAACTATTCAACGATCATTTAGATTTTTTTGTATACCCACTTATTTCCAATGATATTTTTATCATTGAGTCTTCGAACAATATCCCATATAGAGTTATTTTTAATTTTAACCAGCTCTACAATCATTTCATCAATCCATTAGTGAAGTTCAAATGATTAAATTATTGATTTAGGATCAATTTGAGATATAAGTGATGTTTGTTTTTCAAAACTCAAACTTATTATAGTTGGATCTATAGTGTTATCATTGTATATCATAATTCTTATTTTTGTCATAGGTGAAGACCATTATTCAATGATATTGTCTCATTTCACATGTTTCATCAATCATTGGTACTTATGTTTTTTAATTTTATCAATCTCTCTTTGATTATCTCTATAATCTAAATTAACGTTTTCTGTACATGTTTCAACATGATATTTTTTATCATTAACCTGCTCAGAAACCTTCTTGTTGATAACATCATCTTCTTCAAAAACAATTCATCTAAATTGTGCTTTATGGATTGGTTATGAATTATTTTGACATAATAATACTAAACCATTATGTGAAGTTTCATATTCCATCATCTATATCCTTTCATATTGAACATATATACAAGAAAGACACCATCCATGACTTTCTCATCAAATTTACCTAGATTTTTATCTTTGATTTTTATGATGTATGACTCCAAATGTCTCAAAAAAATCAACTTTTGGATTTTTCTTATAACACATTTTATATGATGTCTGATATTAATTTTTTATAATAAATCATCAATTTTTAATATGTATAAAAGTATACACCACTTCCCTTCAGAAGATCATTGATCTACCAAACTCAGTATGAATAGTCCTCCCCATTTCCACAATTATTTGATTCATTCTTTCAGCCACACCATTCTGCAGTGGTGTGTAAGGGGTTCTATATTAATATATAATTCTATATTTGGATATAAAGGATTAAAAAATACTTATAGTGCATTCCTATCCATTTTCAGATATAAATTTCTTTATTTAAATACCGAGATATCTTTCAACTTCACTCATGTACATCATGAACATATCAACTGCCTATGAAATGTGATTTTAAAATAACACTCTATTAATTCTTGTGAAATCATTTATTAATGTGATAAAATTAAATAAACCTTTTTTAGAATGATGTCTCATTGGTCCAAAAAATTCTGAATGAATTAACTCTGGAGGTCTTCTTGATTATGTGTCCACTCTCTTGTGTTTACCTTGATCCATTTCCCTTTCTCACAGGTTGTATAAAATTGATCATTATCTCATTTTATCTTAAAAAAATCCCTAACCATATTCCCTTTATAGATCCTACTCAATTTATTTTGACCGATATGACCAAACCTTCTATGCCACAAATTATTTTCTTCTTTTTCACTTATATAATAAGACTTATTGGGATCTCCATTCAGAAATAAATTTCCACCAGTTCTTTCTCCTCTGACAAAACTTTTTACACCAACAATTCTATTTATATGACAACTATTCTTATTGAAGATGACATCATTGACATAATCAAATATCTTCCTCACAATCAATAAGTTTTGTTTATATCTGTTAAGAAATATTACCTCCTGTGAATTCTATATGTATGGTTCAATTTCTGCTGAACCAACTCCCATAATTTATTAAAATCTCCCATTTACATGGCTTAGAACACCTCCACCATGTTCCTCAATATTATTCATACTTTTAGTATCCCATTTCATATGTGAAGAACAACCAATATCAAGGATCCATGGTCTTTAATTTTTTTTAGATTTTAAAGAAACATTCATAATTGATGATTTTTATCTATTCTCTTTTGGTTGGATTTTCTCATATTGACGAATTTGTTGTTTTTGATCAGGAATAATAGTTAGACACTCTATAGTACCGTAGCCTTTCCAGTCATATCTTCAACACACTTTCTTAATCCCTTCAAAGCTATTTTGATTAGAAACCACATAAGATTTTATATTCTTTGTTTTTTCTTAATTTTACGATTTCTCTTATTATTTGACAAACTACACTAAATAATGCCCATTTTGTTTCATGGGAAGGGAAATGTTGTAGCAAAATATGATATATTTGTGTCAATAAGTTCCACAGCACTAGAAATAACCCTTAAAAAATTTTATAGCAAATAACTATTTAGTTTTTCATTAAAATTAATCATTTGATTCTAAAGTACAAATATCGTTATTTTTCATAGGTTTTAAGAACCCATTATTCTTCTCATCATTTTCTATCACCCCATGTGAGGACAAATTTCTTTGAGTTTTTTTTATCAACCCATGTTTTCCCAGGAATAATCATGAAATGAAAAATATTAGGATATATAGATTTATCATTTTCCATTTTAACAGGATGAGAGTTTTCCTGATAATTAATAGAAACTTTCTGAGCATTTTGAGATGATTAAACAATTTTTTCAATTTATTTTTCAAAATAAATATTCACCATTCCAAAAGACTTCTCAACCTTGAAAAATTTTGATGCATAAATTTTATGATCTTCCTCCAGAATAGCCATATTATTCTCTGATGCTCTTATAAATCTTTCTTGATCATCTAATTTTACATTGAAAAATCTCCTTAATGTAAACATCTTAGAACATTTTTAGTCTTCCAAATAACTTAATAGATTCTTTTAATTCATTAATGATCCAAATTTTTCTTTTCCATATATACTTTCAATTCTCCTTTAAACATGTGAATTATATAAGCCTCATTTCCTTATTCTTTATCATTGATGGAACTATCCACTTTTCTTTTAACATGTTCCATAAAGTTAGTTTATTTTTTAGTATATTCATCCTCTGATACATCACTTGTGGATGAACTGTCGCCAGCATCTTTTCTCGACATGCTTCTATTTTTCTTTCCAAAAGATGTATTTTTTACGTTGATTAATTTTTTTTTATAGATTTTACCATATTTTACTTTTTTTTCTTCCACTCTAATTTTTATTCTTATTCTTCATCTGATTCAATAGCTTTATTCTTCTACAAACAATTTATAGAAAAATTAATAATACCACAACAACTAAAACATTTAATTGGTAGCTTTCCTTTATACTTATATTTTCCCCTTTTAAGATTTTCTAAAATGGGAGCTCATATATTCTTGTAATTTTATTAATCTCATCATCATCTGAATAACATTTAGGTTCAATCATTCCTTCATCCTTGATTTTATGTGTGTTCATGGCTTTGAAATGAATTTCTTATTTTTCATTTTTCTTGAAGATTGTAGCTTATCTCATCTCATAATTCAGAAGAGTATCATGAAAGGGATTTGTCTTGGATTTCTTCCAAAGATTTAATATTTTAATCAAATCTATCAAGAATTTTTGCCATTAGTTTTTTACCACTTTTTAATCATCAATTGTTTCACAAAAATCTATTATATAGCCAAAATATTTATTTAACCTTGTGAAATTGTCATCCACACTTTCATATTCGACAATACTAACATCTTCAAATTTGGCCCACCGTATTTGTAATTTTGATTCTTTTATTTTTATGCTTCTTTAATAAATATTCTTCAGTTTTTGCATGATTTCCTTAGCTTTCTACAATCCCAAAACATTTTTTGTATAATTTTTTTGAGAAATATGATAGTATTTAATTTATTTTTTCCCTTCAACCTCAATATTTATTTTATCTTAAAAAGTAATTATTCCATCTATTGCTATTGGTGGATTTCCAATAATAAAAACATCACTAACTTCCATTTCTTATGATATAAGATATGGTAGCATTAAATTCATTCTCCCACAAAAATTCTTTCCATCAGAATTCAGAACCCCTATGACATTCCATAAATATTGAATCTCTATAGTAGACTTCAAAAGATGGAAACCTAGAGGAATTTAGTTATCTCTGATACCACTTGTGGAGCCCCAGGTCGGATCCACTTAGTGGGGTTTTGAATTAGTGGTTAAATTTTTAGAAAATAATTTTATTAATTCAACCTTTGTGGCTTGTTAAATCATTGATTTCTCATTATATGAATTTTTTTTGTTTGAAAATAAATGATATAAATGAAATGAAGAAAAGATTTTTTTCAAGGATTTGAAATATATTACTCCTTTCCATTATAAACATGTTGTTGTTTCAAAAAAAACATCTATCACTACAGTTTTGAAATAATTACAAGTACCAATAATTAGAATACAATGTTGGGGAATGAGATAATCAATCT
This sequence comes from Viscum album, assembly GCA_963277665.1. Classification (NCBI taxonomy): domain Eukaryota; kingdom Viridiplantae; phylum Streptophyta; class Magnoliopsida; order Santalales; family Viscaceae; genus Viscum; species Viscum album. Next base: position 829,648,669 of record OY728162.1, read on the forward strand.
TCTTGAGTCATTAATTTTATTTATAATAGTGCCACCAGTCTTCAAATGTAGTCAATAGAGGATTTGAAAAAAAAATCTCTATACTGCACATGATTCTATTGAATCTATTAAATAAATGATTTCTAAATGGAGTTCTTCGACTAAAACATTATTCAATAATGTTCTTTGAACATCATATAGGTACCCTCCAATAAATGAGATCATAAATTGTTTTTCACATCTTTATTGTATCATACAAAATGCATGACCTGTCCAAGGTTATGCGAAGCACATGACCTAATCATGAAATCACTTGTTTCTCCTCAATCTATTAGTAAGAGGTGCTGCATAGAATGGATTCATGTGGCATGATATGTTTACCCATATTTTACTTCATAAGACATAGTTTTTGTCTAAGGTTGTCTCCTCAAAAAACATTGAGAGATAGTAGTTATTATTCACTGTATCTACATGAATCCCTTCATGAGACATGGATGGCTTGTAAGATAGTTTCACGTGATGGAGGTTGTGTCCATATTTACTTTTTCCTTCTTTTACATGATCTATTTATAAAAGATCATGTGATATACTAAAGTGTTCCTGAATGTAACCATATTGGTTCAAGAAAACACCTTCATTTGATTTGGATCACATGGATAATCTATTATCATATATTTTAAATATATCTCTTGATGACTCAATATTTCCACATCATTTTCACTCAGATGATCCTCTATTTTTATATAGTGTAATTCCATTGATTTTCACACCATATGTAGGAACTCGGATATTTAGTTTCAAGTACAGATCTAACTTTTGGGATTTTTAAGGAAAAATGGAGAATTTGGGAATTTCTTGAGTACATGTCGTGTACTTAAGTACAAGCTGTGTACCTTGAGTTCGTGTACTAGACATGTATGGCTGAGTACCTGTCATGTGATTCCCGCTAGCTCCGATTTAATTGGAGGCCACTAAAGGGCACTACCTGGTATTTACATATAATGTACACACTGTGTACTTTTCATTTTATTACATTAAACAGACCAGGGTCGTGTCTTAAACCTAAATTTATCTTATTCTCTGCCTAATTCCATCCAGAGCATCTAAGGAGGTCGATTCTTCTCTGATCCGCCGATCCTTCGTCTGTTATCCGATTCAAACATCATCGGTTGTAATAGAATCGCAGCGGTGAGTTCTTGGTTCTTCATTTACCACGTTTCTTGATTCATTCTCTTGTGGGAGTTATCGGAGGTTGAAATTTTTAGACATTTTTGCAGATCTAATCCATTCTAGGCTGATTCATGGGTCGTGGTTCAAGTATATTGATCTACGAGGATCAAGGTAGGTGGTTTGATGCCTTACATTGAATATCTCTGAGTTTTTGTGCAAAAGTGTCGGATTCCCATGTTTCGGGTATCCCAGGTTAGGGATTTTGATCCTATTGTTTAATTTCCTTAGATTGCCTGTTAGATTAAGTTTAATTGATAATAATATATTTTTTTTTTCATGTTTGAGGATTACCCCATGGGTGTTATCCCTGTTTGGATGTTTATCGCCGATTGGCACAGTTTGCCTGCAAGGAAAACCCTATTTCAACTGCAAGTTTTCTTGTTATAACAGATTTCATGTGTTGTATGTTGTTTAAATGATTTTGATGAATTGTATCCATTAGCTTAGTAGTTTTTTGAACTTACTTAGGGCTGCTGACAGTCAATTACGCACGACTGGACTGCTCAGGTCTGTGTAAACCTGGTGTAGGAGACCAAAGAAGGAATAGACAAATAAACAAATAAATTCTTCCCTAGAGGGTCTATTGGAATTAGTTTTGTATGCAGGACCTACGGGAATTGGACTTTGTGATTCCAAAGAGTGTCCTTAGTTTTACGCACGTATCGAGACCAAAGGAGGAATTATACGTAATAACTTCTTTAGATAGTCTGTAGTTATCGTTTCAAGACCACATGGGAATTAACGTGAGATCTTCCCATAATGTCTGTTCCTTTGTATGTTTACAGGACTATAGGGTTCTGCTAGTTTGAGCCACCCAGAGAGTCAGTGTGAATATTTTTTGGTTGGATCAGATGAATCTACTAAGCCAAAGCACAACCTTGGATCTATTGGTCTGCTTGTTTGTTTAGGTAGACTTTTGAGATGCCTTCTATGTTACCTCTTTACCATGGAATAGATATCTTTGCTATATTCCCGGGTTGTTTGATTAAATAAATGAATTAAATTATTAAATGAAATTGAATGGTAATTGATAGGATTGTTTTCTTTTACTCGTAGTTCATTACTGCATTTACTTTCATTACTTTTGCTATATTATTCACTAACAGTAGGGCACAGATCTTGTGGTGGTTGGCTACTAGGATAAGTCTCACACCCTATTTGGGTCCTGATTTTGGCCCAAACAAATTATATAGTTGCAGGTGTGGATAGGGATTGTGGCCCTTCTACTTTAGGTACATGATTTCTGGTAAGAGATTGAGAGAACAGGACCGAGCTTAGGCTTATGATGCTGCTGGAGTTACTGTTTACTATCATACCTTGTTTCTCAGTTGTATTTCAGCACATTTTTGTGTTTGATTCTTTTTATAGATACTTGAACCTACGACATAATTATCATCATTACTATATATTCGTTGCTTACGCTATTTAGTTTCATTATTTGTTTTTTGTTTACTGTTTCCATTGTTATTTGTTATTTTCTTCTGCTGTAAACTTTACCAAATGAGGGCATAGTTTCCCCACTAACTCACCAAGGACCTCACTTCTAGTCAGCAACCTTTAGCATTTAGGGAAATGCACTTGAGGTTATGTGGAAAACCGGGTATAGGGTACCAGTTTAGTGGCTCCGAATTTGGGTCGTTACAAAGTGGTATCAGAGGAGTTTCCTTTCTTTTCTATTGACTTATTATTTAGAGACATTAGACAGAGATAGGAAGAAATAGGTAAATGGTAAATAGTTGTTCCTGGGAGATCTAGAACCTGTGTACAAGGAAAAAATCTAGGTTACCTCGAATATTGAAATTTTCAAGTTTTTCCATATGTTTCAATTTAATTAACTTCACCGTTGGGTGGTGCACTTGTGTTGTGTTGTTATTGTTTATATGATTGTGGTTCTATTTTGTTGCAACCCAATGATATGAGGGCATTCCATCTCATGAATCATATAGGAACTTGTTAGAAAATCACATGTCATGCATTTTTCCATTCCATCTGGATTGCATTAGAAATTTCATGCTATTGTGATAGAATTTGTGATAGAATATGCATGCTGTTGTGATAGCTACTGTGATAGAATACCTGTTATGTTGATAGGGCATTGTTTGTTTAGAGATTATTTATCATAGATTCCAAAAATTGGTCTTAGAGGTGTTATGGGCCCTCGAGGATCAAAATTTGGTGGATCATGAGTTTGTTATACTGTTTACTTGATATATGCATTGTTATGATTCCATTCTTTGATTCACAGAGAGTATGGGCCCCCACAGATCAGAATTTAGCACATAAATGCTTGTTTTCAAATTTTTTGATCGTTTTTGGGAGTTTTTGTATGTTTAATACCTAAAAAAACAAAAAACAAGGCGTGTGGTTTGTTGAACACATGCCATGTGTTCTTCTGTTCGGGAAGAACTACTTTTTATAGTTACACATCATGTACATTCATGTACACGCCATGGACTTTCCATCTGCGTGACCCAGCTGTGTAGTTAGACACATGGGTTGGAAAATCTCCAGGACAACACACCGTGTACCATGTTGACACGCCTTGTTGTATTGGTCTGTGTACTAGTCTGTGTGACTAACGACATAGACAAGGGAAATATCTTATTGACACAATGTGTAATGGAAAAACACGTTGTGTAGTTTCCTTCTGGGACAGTCTGTGTTCCTAGCTGTGTAAGAGTAACCGGGCAGGGAGAAAAAAGGTTAGTACATGCCGTGTAGTGGAGGAACATTCCATGTAGTTAGGTGGGTTACATAGCCATGTGTGGCCAAGGTACATGCCCAGGTTAAAATTTTTTGGAACACGTCGTGTAGTCATGTTTCCCTAAATCTTATATTTTTTCCCTCTAGTTAAGTTTTACTCTCTTAAGTTGCAACTTTGTTCGTCGTTAATAAAGGTGTACTTTTAAACTTGTAGATTAATTCCACCAAGAAGTCCTCTTGTTGCACGTTAGGAACCAGGCAGTGACCGAACGCCAAATATGGCTGATCAGGGACTACCTATAGTTCGGCCTATCATTCCGGACATGGAACCTAAATTGATTCCAAACACTGGTGTTGAAGCCCAGTTCTGTGAGGGTTTCATGAGGTTCATACAGAACTTCTAGGGAGCTCAGCATCCTGTTCTATCTATGGAAGAGCTAACGTGCTTTTTTCAGCAGCAACATCCTCTAACATTCAGAGGGGATGGAGGACCTCGGGCTGCAGAGTCATGGCTGGAAGCCATGCTGTCTATCTTTGAGCATCTGGAGATTCCTCCAGAGAGGAGGGTGAAACTCGTGACATATATGCTGCGAGATTCCTCCAAGAGATGTTGGTACGTGGTTTCATAGGCAGGGCACCAACAAGCTCAGGCTTGGGATGAGTTTTATCGTACATTCTATGACTACTTCCACCCGATGACACTGAGGGCCGATAGAGCCAGAACGTTCATGAACCTGCAACAGTGTACTCTCACAGTTATGAAGTATTCCTCTCACTTCACAGAGTTACAACGTTTCACTCCTGTTCTAGGGAATGACGAGCAGTTTTTAGCGAGGAAGTTTGAGGAAGGCCTCAGATCAGACATCAGATCCCATGTGAATGTATTTCAGATGAATTCTATTACTCTAATATTCAACCAGGCGCTTATCACGGAGAGAAATATGAGGGAGACTGGAGTTATGGACCAGGGCGGTTCAACATCCAGGCCTGATTCATTTCAGATAGATAGCAGGGAGTGCCACTGAGAGTCTACACGAGGTGACTCGAGGAAGCGAGGTATTCCTTCTGGTAGACGGGATCTTGCTTCTAGAAACCAAGTGGTGTGATATCAGTTTGGAAATAGTGGGAATAATAAGCCTCTATTTCAAAGAGACCCAGTGTAGTGCCGATCTTGCGGTAAGATGGGTCATCTACAACGTTTCTGCAGGGATTCCCTTTCATCAGCTAGTGAAGGAGGATCAGTTTTGACATCACATACAGGAAGAGGTTTACCAGTTCCACAACAGACTGGGGGCTGGATTTCTTTAGGCCATTTAGGCCAGAGTAGAGGCCATGGACGCAGTTGTCAGGCTCATGGAGGATCAGCTTCGGGATCTCAGGCTGCTACATAGGGATGCGGTGCAGGCCAGACTTTTGTTGTAGAGAAGATTCATCAGGAGCAGGATCCTAGACCTTCTACAGTATGAGGTACAATACTAGAATCCTTAGTTTTATCTTCTTAACTTTTCGATACAGGATCTTCTCATAGCTTTATTTCTATTCACACTGTGGAGAGACATAGAATTCCTATCTTTACTTCTGACGATATGATGATTCTAGACACAGCTTTGTGACTTAGAACTACTAGTGTGCGTTAGTGCTTAGACTACCCCCCTTCAGGTTGGTGGGTTCAACTTCTTGTGTAATATCTATGTTTTGGAGATGGCAGGCTATGATGTCATTCTCGGAACGGACTAGTTAGTTCCCTTCCAGGACTTTGTCAATTTCTATCATCGTAGGGTGAGTTTCAAATCACCAGAAGGCAGATCTTTTCTTTACAAGGGTGAATGGGATGTCTAGGCGAGCAGTGCTGGACCAGAGCATCATGGGTTGGGCAGTGCTTCATCCCAGATTGCTAGTTTATATCTGGACGACTAGGGGACTTCTCAGATGGATTTTCCTCCAGTGTTTGACCGCTTTCCAAATGTCTTTCTAGAATACTTTTCAGGATTGCCTCTGGAGCATGAGGCAGACCACTCTATTGAGCTTGTTCCAGGAGCAGCACCAATATCGATACCTCCTTATAACATGCCTATACTAGAGTTACAGGAGATCAAGAAGCAGTTAGAGGAGTTGCATGAAAAGGGTTATATCTGACCCAGTACATCTCCTTGGGATTCGCCTGTTTTATTCGCGAAGAAGTCAGATGGTACCTTGTGGCTTTGTGTGGATTATCGGAAGCTTAACTAGTTGATGATCATGAACTGATATCCATTTCCATATATAGATGATATCTTTGATCAACTTTGAGGAGCTAGGTTGTTCTCGAAAATCAACTTGAGATCCAGCTACCACCAGTTACGGGCCAGACCATCTGATATGCCTCTTATAGCCTTCTAGAGAAGATATGGTCTTTACGAGCAATTGGTTATGTCGTTTGGTCTCATGAACGCACCAGAAGTTTTAATGGTGTTGATGAACAGGGTTTTACATCATTACTTGGATTCATTCAAAGTAGTATTCGTGGATTATATCTTGGTGTACTCTCACACTCGACACGACCATTCTACCCATCTTGAGATCGTACTAAGTACACTGAGAGAGAATCAGTTATATGCTAAGCTCTCTAAGTGCCCCTTTTTGATGGATGAGATTCAATTCTTGGGTCATGTCATCTCAGAGAGAGGAGTATCAATAGACCCAGAGAAGGTGAGAGTAGTAATTACCTAGGAGCAGCCGAAGAATGTCTTTGAGGTACAGAGTTTCTTAGGGATGACAGGATACTACAGGTGGTTTATACAAGACTTATCATGCTTAGAAGCATCTTTGAGGGGCTTTACTAAGAAGGGTGTGAAGTATATTTGGTCAGAATATTGCGATTCAGCATTTCAGGAGCTGAATGGGATACTGACTTAAGCACCGATTCTTGTTTTTTAGAGCCTAGAAAGAGTTATACAGTATTCTTTGATGCATCTATCATCGGGATTGGAGCAGTGCTTATGCAGGAGGATCATGTTGATGCATATGGATCTCGGCAGTCGAGGCCACATGAGAGTAACAATCCTATGCACGAACTAGAGTAGGCTGTAGTTTTTCATGCATTGCGTTGTTGGAGACATTATCTTATGGGAGAGAATTTTGTGGTATATACTAACCACAAGAGCCTAAAGTATATCTTCATGCAGCGTGACTTAAATCTGAGACAGTGGAGGTGGGTTTAGTACCTACAGTCTTTCGACTTTGAGCATGCTTATATGCTTGGGAAAGGAAATGTTGTGGCTGATGCACTGAGAAGGAGGACTCAGATACAGGCAGTTCCGGAGGCCAGCAGTGAGTGGAAGCTTATGGATCTATCCTCTGAAATGAATTTGGAGGTGCACGATAGACAGGGATAGACGATTCGTTCTTCGGTATTTGTTACCTCTACACTTCTGGATCGAGTTCGAATGAGGAAACTATTAGACTCAGAAGGCCTAGTACTACGAGAGGGTGTCTTAGGTGGAGACCCTACTCCTAGGTGGATAGTAGTTGATGATGAGGTGTTACGCTTTCATGGCCGCGTATGGGTTTCAACATACATACGTGAGGAGCTGATGTGGGAGTTTCATGCTTCAGCTTGGGCAGTTCATCCTGGTGTCACAAAGATGTATCGAGACTTACGTCGTCAATATTGGTGGCTAAATATGAAGAAGGATGTGGATGGTTTTGTTATGCGGTGTTCCACCTGTTAGCAAGTGAAAGCAGAGCATTAGTGACCAGAAGGGCTTTTACAGTAGTTACCCATTCCTGAGTAGAAATGGAATGATGTCGCGATGGAATTCGTGATAGGTTTACTGAGATCGCCTTGAGGGAATGATGTGGTTTGGGTTGTAGTTGATAGGATCATGAAGGTTTCTCATTTCTTGTCAATAAAGGAGACCTTCGGTGTGGATGATATTGGACGGTTGTACATCTGTGAGATTGTATGCTTGCATGGGGTTCCTAACACTATCATTTCTGATAGGGACTCCCTATTTACTTCACATTTTTGGAAGGGTCTACAAAGGGCTTTGGGTACACAGGTACTTCTGAGTATAAAATACCATCCCTAGATAGATGGTTAGTTTGAGCACATGATCCAGGTGTTGGAGGACATGCTGTGAGCATGCTCCCTTGATTTTGTAGGTTCTTGGGAAAAACATATACCTCTAGTGGAGTTTTCCTAAAAAAATATTTTTTAAGCAACTATTCAGATGACACCTTATGAGGATTTGTATGGGAGGTCATTCCAATCACCCTTGTGTTGGTTGAAGGTAGGAGAGGCGACTGTGATGGGACCTTGTCTTGTTTAGGAGACCACAGAGCAGGTAGAGTTGATTCGGAATAGGATGGCTACTGCACAGTCTCGACATAAATCTTATGATGATCAGAGGAGACAACCTTTGGAGTTCTAGGTTAGAGATCAGGTTTTCCTACATGTTACACCAAGGCTGGGACACAAGAGGATTAGGAGACAAGGAAATCTTTCACTGAGATACGTCGGGCTGTTTGAGGTTCCGGAGAGAGTCAGGCTGGTTGCTTATAGGTTGTAGTTACCTCAGGGGTACCATGCTATGCACGATTTCTTTCATGTTTCTCACCTTCGACGGTACTTCTCAGACTCATCTCATGTTTTTCAATGCAATTATGTTTAGTTGGAGTAGGATGAATCATTCTAGGAGCATCCAACCAGGATTGTTGATCGTAGTGAAAAGGTACTCCATGGTCGGTATGTTCCTCTAGTACGGGTGCTATGGCAGTACGGCCGTGTGTAGGACCAAACTTGGGAGAGGGAGGCCGATATGTGATCACAGTGGAAAGAGTTGTTTGAGGTTTCTTCCTTTCCACCTTGTTAGGGAAATTTGGGGATGAATTTCTTTAAGGGGGGAATTTTTTAAGAACCTGAATCTTCAGTTTCATGTATGGATCTAACTTTTGGGATTTTTAATGAAAAATGGAGAATTTGGGAATTTCTTGAGTACACGCTGTGTACTTAAGTACATGTCTTGTACCCTTAATCCATGTATTGTCCATATATGTACGAGTACATGTCGTGTGATGCCCACTATCTCCACTTTAATAGGAGGCCACTAAAGGGTACTATACGGAGTGTACATGTAATGTACACGCCGTGTAATTTTATTTTTATTTCATTAAACGGATCGAGGTCATGCATTAAACCTAAATTTATCATCTTATCCACCTAATTCCATCTAGAGCGTCTGAGGAGGATGATTATTCTCCGATCCACCGATCCTTCGCCTGTTATCCAATTCAAACATCGTCAGTTGTAATAGAATGATAGCGGTGAGTTCTTGGTTCTCCTTTGACCACCTTTCCCAATTCTTTATCTCGTGGGAGTTATCTGAGGTTGAACGTTTAGACATTTTTGTAGATCTACTCTGTTCTAGGACGATTCATGGGCCAGGGATCAAGTATATCGTTCTACGGGGATCAATGTAGGTGGTTTGATGCCTTATATTGAATGTCTCTGAGTTTTTGTGAAAAAGTGTCAGATTCCCATGTTTCGGGTATCCCGGGTTAGGTATTTTGATCCTGTTGTTTAATTGCCTTATATTTCTTGTTATCTTAAGGTTAATTTATAATAATATATGATTTCTTTCATGTTTTAGGATCACCCCATGGGTGTTATCCCTGTTTGGCTGTTTATCACCGATTGGAACAATTTTCCTTTGAGGAAAACCCTATTGCAATATCTAGTTTTCTTATTATAACTGATTTCATGTGTTGTCTATTGTTTAAATGCTTTTTATGCATTGTAGATATTAGAAAAGTAGTTCGTTGAACTTGCTTAGGGCTTCTGACAGTCGATTATGCACGACTGGACTGCTCAGGGCTGTGTAAACCTGGTGTAGGAGACCAAAGAGGGAATAGACGAATAAACAAATAAGTGCTTCCCTAGGGAGTCTTTTGGAATTAGTTTCATACACAGGACTTACCAGAATTGGAATTTGTTCTTCCTAATAGTGTCCTTAGTTTTACACACGTATCGAGACCACAGGAGGAATTAGACGTAAGAGCTTCCTTAGAGATTCGGTAGCTATCATTGCAAGACCACAGGGGAATTGATGTGAGAGCTTCCCAGAGTGTTTGTTCCTTTGTATGTTTACTAGACTATAGGGTTTTGCTAGTTTGATCCACCCAGAGAGTCAGTGTGAATTTTTTTTTGTTGGATTATATGAGTCTACTACGACAAAGCACAAGCTTGGATCTATTGGACCACTTGTTTATTTAGGTAGTCTTTTGAGATTCCTGTTGTGTCCCCTGTTTACCCTAGAATAGAGATATTTACTAGATTCCTTGGTTGTTTTATTAAATGAATGAATTAAATTGTTAAATAAATGTGAATGGTAATTGGAAGGATTTTTTACTTCTACTCCTAGTTCATTACTGCATTTACTTTCAATACATTTTCTATATTACTCACTGACAGTAGGGCACAGATATTGTGGTGGTTTCCTACTGGGATTTGTCTCACACCCTGTTTGGGTCCTGCTTTTCAGCCCAAATAGGTTATATGGTTGCAGGTGTGTGTTTCCCTCAGAATTCGGGGATGACCTCCTGGATGGGAGATTCAAACATTCTGATCGGTTTCTAGCAGGTTTGTTCGTAGAACCGGAAACATCCAATGATTCCACATCCATTTGGACGTACTTTCCAAATGTAGGCGCTCATTAGCTTGTGGACTGATGAGGCTTAGGGATTTTCATTGGTCGAGAGGATGGGAGGTCCGACTCATCACACCTTTTTGATGGGAATTATTGTCTATTCCAGGACTCTCTTTATAGATTTAAGTTATGTTCGTGAATCCTTATTACATTACCAAGTATAAAATAAGATTTTCCTTTAGTTTTGACAATCATTGATTAAATATGTAATAAATTTAGAGAATCTTTTATATTTATTCGAGGTTCTTTATCAATAGAGAATCATCTATATCTATTTAGAGATTCCTGATCAATGGTAACCTTCAAAACATTTATATAAAAGTCTCTTGGTAATTATGATGACCAGGCTAGTTTTAAAGCCACTCAGTGGGGCACTTGAAGTTTATTGTCATTCAGAAGGACAATGAATTATTTCAGAGTTGGGATCGAACCCATAGATGGGCTACCTACGTATCCTTCGTTTTGGAAAAGGAATCAGAACCCACGTAGTTCGAGTAAAGGAGTATGATGTTTTATGATTGATGTCTCAAAGAAGGATGTCACAATTACTTTTACACTCTAAGCTCACGTGAGTCATGCTCGGTGTGAGAAACAATAGGTATTGGTTAAAATTAGACAATTGTGCCATGAAAGATGCAATCATAAGAAATGGTTTGGGTCTTATGTATGTATGACTGCCCAGAGGATTTACTTTAGGGATAAAATCCAGGAAAAGGGTCCATAAATGTATATGTGCTTCATGGATATTTGAATACTCTAACTTGGGACTTATTCCTGAAAAGGAAACCCAAATTAGGAGAGGATTGATAACTGGGTTTTACTCCTGAGAAGGAATCCCAGATCAAACGTAAATTAGGACTGGTTAAAGAGAATTTAAGGGACTTGGGACTTATTCCATAAAAGGAAGCCCAAGATTATAACTGGGACTTATTCTGGAAAAAGAAGCCCATGTTAAGGATTAAGGTGTGGGGCTTACTCCTGAGAAGGATTCCCATATTTGAGATTGGGAATTACTCCTGAAAAGGAAGCCCAAATTAGAGGATCTGGGGCTTACTCCTAAGAAGGATGCCCAAACATTTAAGGGACTTGGGGCTTACTCCTAAAGAGGATTCCCAAATTTATGACTGGGAATTATTCCTAAAAAGGAGACCCAGGTTAGGGGACTTGGGGCTTACTCCTGAGAAGGAAGACCAAAATTATGACTGGGACTTATTCCTGAAAAGGAGACCCAGGTTAAGGATAAAGGTTTGGGGCTTACTCCTGAAAAGGATGCCCAAATTAGAGGACTTATGAGTGGGGATTATTCCAGAAAAGGAGACCCAGGTTAAGGATTATCTCATATTAAAGGATGAGGTTGAATGAATGAACTCTCCATATTTAGTGACATAAGGATATTTAAATCACTAGGTTTTGAGAGATATTTCACTGAATTCCTTTCAGATAAGGAAGTCAAATCAAGAAATCATGCCATAAATGGCTTTGAAGAGTGTCCTGAAGACTGAATCTTGAAAAGGAAAGGTGTAATGACTTAAGAGGGGTGAAATGGGCAAGAAAGGCACCCCAAAAGGAAGGGGCGCGCAAGTCTTGGAAGGCGCACAAGTATTGCGGGGGCGCACAAGTATTGGTCGCGCAGGTATACCTACGCGACACGTGGTGTACTTGCGCGATGGTCAACCAGCATTGAAATACTTGAGCGACTCTTTATTAAAGCCTTTAGAATCCTCTTGAGGTTCTTTCAGAAAAGGGACGCACAAGTTCTATCGAAGGAATAAGGAGGCGTGCAAGTGGGACCACTTCCCTTAAGGGCTGGCCTCTCAGGCGCGCAAGTGTTGATGAGTTTCAACAGTTAGGAATTCCTCCCTCTCTTTGGATCTTCCGTTCTAGGTAAGAAATTACCTTAGAAGTGTTCCGGAAGCATTGAGAAGTGACTTGGGCGTCGGGAGCTTCAATCCGAGTTTCTGAAAAAAAATCCTCTCGAATGTGGGGTCCACAGGGTCTATTTATAGGAAGGAGAAGACCCCGGGCGGTTACCGGGCGGTTATCACTTAGGTCGCGCAAGTCACTTGCGCGACCAAGAGCGTTGTGCAAGTGGACTTGCGCGATAGTGATATAACATGCGCGGTGAAGTTGCTTTTGATACTTTGTTCATGCCTTTGTCGATTTTTTGATATTTTCTTCATAGGTTGAATCACTTTGAGCTCAGATATTCCCCTTTTCCGATTTTTAGATTCTGTGACGAAAGGAGCGTCAACCAAAGTCCCCCCTCAGAGTTGGATCCGGAGAGAAATGAGGATTTGACTCTGAGGAAATCGAATCCATCCAAAGGAAAATGGGGCGCGCAAGTCTTCAGGGCACAGAGGGTGGCGCACAAGTTTTTTCTGCGCAGGGATACGGCCCTCGGTCGTGCAGAGTCCGGCGCGCAGGGTCCCGACCGCGTCTATAAATAGAGGGCCTCACTTCCGTACAAGCATCCGGATTTCTGGACTTCATACCTTCGAGCTCTCGCCACGCATTTTGCTCTGTTTTCCAGTGTTTTCCTTGATGTCGCGCTACTATAAAGGCATTTGTACTTACGCGGTTTATACTTGCATGTAAAAAACTAGTGCGGCACACGAATACTTGCACGCCATTTTGTAGACTTGCGCGCCTTAATGCCTTAGCCATTTTTTCCGAAAATCTTTTGACAAATTTTATGAAAAATAAATCCATTTAAGAGTTTAATTTATTCAATTTTTGGGCAGATTCAATGGCTACTAATGGAATTAAAACGTCTGATGAACTGGCTAGCAAGCGGATTGATGATATGATGAACATCATTGGCCATGATTACTATGATATCTGAAACAACACTCTCTCATATTTGGCCAAGTACTTGAAGAAATATCATCCTAATTTCCCACAGAGCATCTACCTGCCTCTATATGGTCATGGTCACCTGCAAGGAGTCCATGTTCCAGATGCAAAGAACTATACACCTGAAATGCAGCTGCACTGCTACTCCTCTATTTCGGTTATGCTGTGCATTAAGAGCAACAACAATGGTGTGAACTTTCAAATTCTTCCTCCATGTCATTTCGTTGCAGATATGAAAATGGAAAACCCATGGGCTGAAATGTTTTCCACTACTGGTTGGTGGAGAGAAGACAAACATGGCATTAGAGAAATATATGAAAAGAGTTCTCTCTCCAAATGGATCTTTACTTCCAATGCTCCATTCTCAAATCCATGTATCCATCTTCCAAGTCTCTTGGACAGAAACAGAGTCACTATTTGATCATCAAAAAATTTTCTCAAACCGCACTCAAGAACATCCTTTTACAATTGTTATAAGAAGAGCTTGTATCACTGCATCTCTTATTGTATCCAGTTGAATGAATGAATTCCAGGTGGTTACTGATGAAGCTTGGGATGCCGTAAATCAAATGAAGTGTTATGTTGAAAGCCTCTTGTAATTCTTGAAAAAGAGAAGAGACTCCAGTCTGTGTATGTCCTTCTAACTCTTGTGCATCAATGAAAAACACATTCACTTTCACTTATTTGTACCTTCATTCTCTCACTACCTTCTTTAAATTTACTTGATCCAATGGGCTTAGTAAGCATAGTTTGATCTTTACTAGGATTATTACAAATAACCCTACAAACTTTGAACCTTTTAATTGCTCAATATTACCTAAATCATACAAAATGTATGTTTAGTGAGCTGGAACTTGAGTTTTATTCAGAGTTCCTTTGTCTTTTGTGGGAAGTTTAAAGTCATGCATGCCGGACATAAAGGGGCTAATGTTTAAGGTCAAAATAGCTTTGACCAAAATGGATTAAAATCGATTCAATTCCTTGAAAATTTATCTGAAAACATATTACCATACTCAAGTATGAGGGAAAATATGTAATCTATGACTTAAGAATTTTTGAATCTGAGGAATGATATGAAAAAAGAGCTAAAAGGCATTACAAGAAGTAGTTTCCAAGAATGAAGTTACTATTATTTGACAAAAACCCATTAGGGGGTTGAATTATGCAGGGCCACCTAAGGGCATTGGCTGCATGGTCAAATAAATAGCATCTTTCGACTGAAGAGTCTGTTATGTGGACTGTTTATGCAAGTCCACCTATGGGCACGTGCTGCATAGTCAGGCAAAAGAACTCTCAGAAATTTAATTTCCTAGTGCTAAAAGCCAGTGAATGTTTATGGAGATTCAAATTTTCAAAAGTATAGAGTTTGTTGTATGGAAAGAGGTACTTGAATATGGAGAAAATATTTCCGAACAAGAATATCGGAGAATGGAATGAATATCACTCCTACGAAGGTCTAACCCAAACGTAGGGAAATAGAATATGGAGAGTATAAACCATAGACTTGAATACTTTCAGATCATGAAAAATGACATGGGACAAATATGTTAAGGATGGCTATTTTTTGCAGATCCCTACATACCGTCATTTAAGACAAATAAGGACAAAAGACGAATTCTTCCCAAGAATGAAGTTACTATTATCCAACAAACCCGTTAGGGGTTTGAATTATGCAGGGCCACCTAAGGGAATTGGCTGCATGGTCAAATAAATATCATCTTTCGGCTGAAAAGTCTGTTATGTAGACTGTTTATGCAAGGCCACCTATGGGCACATACTACATAGTCAGGCAAAATAATTCTCAGAAGTTTGACATTTTTGTGACTAGAAGTCATGAAAAGGGTTATGAAGATCTGAAAATATTTAAGGTTAGGATTATAACACATAAAGATGGGTATTTTCCAATGTATATAGAGATACATAGGTCAATGATAACCATAATCATGTTGTGGCTGGGTCCTGAATTGAAATTTTGGACTTCACTACGTATCTCATAAGAATGAGAATCAAGCCATACGTAGTTCTTGAAATGTAGTTTAACGTCGTGCAGGACGAAAGTATGAGAGATCTTAGTATAGGGTCATAGAGTTCGGACCATAATAATGAATACACAATGTGTGTTTTCATGAGGACTTTTCAGCCAAGGTACTGAAAGTGAAATTTGGGGTTAGGCCCAAAAGACTTGGGGCTGGATTCGTGGGATACTCGAACGTTCCTATGTATCCCATAAGGATGGGAATCAAGCCCACGTAGTTCTAGAAATGCCCTTTGTACAAATTTGGTTCGTACGGGTGAAAGGGGACTTTAGTGCAATGATGGTTTAACTTGAGACAAAATGTTTAGGTATTACCATGTATGCACGTAGTCTTTTGAAATGAAAACCATGATTGAAAAATCAAAGTCAATAATAGTTCTCTCTAAAATGAGGAAATCAAAGAGTATTGTAGTTTATTGTCGTACCGGACAAAAGTGTTGTATAGTTTAACGTCATATAACAAGAACGAAAGTGAATCAATGTAAAGATATTGATTCTAGGGGTGGTTTCACGAATCAACATCATATTAGATGGTGGTGAACCGATGTGAAGAGATTGTTTTTGGGCTTGAACCCTGGGAGGTTGCCTACATACCCAGCCTAGAGGGCAAGGATCAAAGTCTGTGTAGTTCAATTAAAGAATGAATTAATGATCAAGTTGTTCTTGGGGACAATGATCTAATAAAAAAATGTTGTTGGGACTTATACATGGTTAGCGGCCCAAAGAGAGTGTTATGGTTGAGGTTTTCTCTAAGCTCACATGAGTCATACTCGGTGTGAGAAACAAGAGGTAACAACAACCTTAATGATGCATAGTTTAATTTCATGTAGGACATATAAAGGGACTATGCAGTTTAAAGTCTTGCAGTTAGGACTATTGGTGCTGCGCAGTTTAGTGTCATGTAGCAGGGAAAAAATACAGTTTAATGTCATGTAGGACATATCATGAATTTTCTGTACAGTTTAGCGTCATGTAGTTAGGACGATGGGGACAATACAGTTTAATGTCATGTTGGACAAAAGGGGGACTGTGCAGTTTAATGTCATGCAATAAGGACAAAATAACACACCATTTACGTCATGTTGGACGCATTGGGGATTTTTTTCACAGTTTAACGTCATGTTGGACGAAAGTGCGAATAGTTTAAGGTCATATGCATGGACCGTGGATGGTGTAGTTTAATGTCATGCTGGACGGTGGTGTAGTTTAAGGTCATACAGGACCTTTGATGATTATGTATTTTAACGTCTTTCCGGACATAAGGTACTTTTATATAGTTTATCGTCATGTAGTTAGGACGTCACAGTTTAACGTCTTGCTGGACGTAAGGGACTTGTAAATAGTTTAGGGTCATATGCATGGACCGTTGATGATGCAGTTTAAAGTCATATTGGTCCATTCAGGGAACTTTTTCACAGTTTAACGTCGTGTGGGACGAAGTTGCATTTTAAGGTCATACTGGACCATTGCTATATAGTTTAACGTCATATAGCAAGGATGAAATGGTGCTGCACAGTTTAGTGTCATGTTGCGGGGACATAAGGTGACACAGTTTAACGTCATGTTGGACGTATGTGCAAATAGTTTAGGGTCATATGCTTAGACCGTTGCTGTATAGTTTAACGTCATATAGCAAGGACGAACTGGTACCGCATAGTTTAGTGTCATGTTGCGGGGACATCTTGTGAATATTTTAAGGTCATACTCGACCAAAGAGGTGTTTAAGGTCATACTGGACCATTGCTGTATAGATTAACGTTATATAGCAAGGACGAACTGGTGCTGCACAGTTTAGTGTCATGTTGCAGGGACATAAGGTGAATACTTTGTATTTTATACAAAATATCTCTTTAAAAATCTGGCATTAGTTGGAGTAGTAATGAGTTCTCCATCCATCGAGATTAATGAATAAGCTCTATTGGAGTATACCCTATGTATTTAATAAGGTCCTTCCCATTTTGGCTCAAGCTTGGGAGGTTTATTTCCTGGTATCATTGGAGTTCTGAGAACTAATACCAATTCTCCCTGAATGAATGAACAAAGACAAACTTTTTTATTAAAAGCTTGTGCTATTCGATTCTGATAGATTTCCAAGTGGTGCAAAGTGCACAATCTTTTCTCATCTAACCGTTCCAATTCATTCAATCGCTTTTGGGATTGCTCATCTGTAGATAACTGATCACAAATGGCTACTATGAGTGAGGTCAATTGAACTTCAATTGGGAAGACTGCTTCTGTTCCATATACCAACGAATATGGAGTTGACCGCGTTGCATTGTGGGTGGTAGTCCAATAAGCCCATAAAGCATGAAAGAGTTTATCAGGACATGACCTCTTATCTTTATCCACCATCTTTTGCAGTATATTTGAAAGAGTCTTGTTAAAGGCTTCTATTTGGCCATTGGATGCCGCATGATACCGAGATGAATGGTTGGATTTAATGTTTTATTCTTGATATAATTTCTTCACCTTAGAATAACAGAAGTTGGCGCCGTTGTCCGTCAATATGGTATGAGGGACACCAAATCTAGTAATGATGTTAGACTTGATGAAGCTAACAATGCATTTAGAACTGAATTCTTTGAGAGGTACTACCTCTGCCCATTTGGAAAAGAAATCAGTAGCAGTAAGAATGTACTTAAACTGCTTGGCCGTAGCTGAAGGGTAAGGTCCCACCACATCCATTCCCCATGTGGCAAATGGCCATGAGTATTTAGCTGTATAAAGAAACTCTGGAGGTTGATGAATGAAGTTGGCATGTACTTGACATGAATGACACTTCTTTGTGAAATCAACAAAATCTTGTATCATTGAAGGCCAAAAGTATCCAAGCCTTCGAATTTGATCAGACAATCTATGTCCAGACTAGTGGGCACCATAGACTCCTGCATGCACTTCTTTCATGACAACCATTCTCTCTTCACCATTAATGCATCTGAAGAGAACTCCATCAAAAACACGTTTGTAGAGAATTTTCTCTAGATGGTTTGGGTCATCATAAAGAGTAAAATTGACCACACGTCGCCGGATTTATTCTTTCTCGGCTCTATCAGGTGGAAGTGTTCCATTTTGAAGGTATTCCTTGATAGGTGACATCCATCATATAGTATGACCATACGGTTCAGGAATGGGACTAATTTCATTAATTTCCTCTGTTCTAGCTTGAACATAAGGTGAAATTGCACGACGGTGGGCAATACTGATGGTTGTCTCGTCTCGATTTGGATCTGCTAGAGCTGTGGCTATATTAGCCCATGCATCAGCTTGAGCATTTTGTGATCATAGGACATAAGAAAATGTCAGTTCTGAAGGGAATTCCTCCATTAACTTTCTGACATAATCATACAAAGGGATTAGCTCTTCTTTTCTGATGGCATAATCCCCATTGACTTGTTTGATTACCAGGTCTGAATCACCTTTCACCTTTAAGTGATTCAATTGTGCTTGAAGTGCTAACTCTAAGCCTATGATAAGAGCTTGGTATTCGGCTTCATTATTGGTACCACCTTCCCACAATAAAAAGGAATAAGGTAACAATGCCTTATCTGGAGAAATGAGTACAATTCCTAAACCAACTTTGTTGAATTTAGGATTTTCCATTTTCTTCCCTGTTGGACTTCTGGAAGCACCATCAAAATACATTTCCCATGTTTGAGGAATCTCTTGAATAGAGAAAACTTCCTCATTAGGGAGTTCAATATCTGAAGACGTGTCTTCCACTGAAGGATGTTCATCCAGGAAATCAGCCAGAGCTTGGCCCTTTATTGCCTTTTGAGATACATACTGAATGTCGAACTGCTGCAAAATAACTGCCCACCTTGCCAGACGTCCTTTGAGCATCGGACGACTAAGGATGAATTTGAGCGGATTATTGCGCGATACCAATTGGACCTCGTGATGATGCAGGTAGTGTCGCAGTTTCTGAACTGCAAATATTAATGCCAGGCAGAACTTCTCAATACTTGAATACCGGGTTTCTGCTTCAAGCATAGTTCTACTGAGATAGTAAAGGCTATTTTCATTCCCAGCATCATTCTTTTGAGCGATAAAGGAACCCAATGATCGCTCTAGAGCTGTCACATAGAGGATAAGTGGTTTACCTTCAATAGGTGGCATGAGTACTGGTGGACTCAAGAGGTATTTATTGAGAACATCAAACGCTTCTTGACATTCTTCAGTCTACTGGTAAGTGACTCCTTTTTTCAATAACTTGGTAAAGGGTAAACTTTTGCCTGCCAAATTGGCGATGAAACACCAAATATAGGCTAAGTGTCCTTGAAGTCCTCTTAATTATTTCAAATTATGAGGAGGTGAAATACCAAGGATTGACTTGGTCTTCTCAGGATCGACTTCAATACCATGATGGCGTACAACAAAGCTGAGGAATTTTCCTGAGGTTACCCCAAAAGCACATTTTAAGGGGTTCATCTTCAAATTATATTGTTGAAGCTTGTGGAATATGACTTCCAAATCAGCCAAGTGATTAGAACATTGTTTGGATTTAACCACCAAATCTTCTACATAGCATTCAACAAACTTCCCTAAAAAAGGTTTTAAGATACGATGCATGGAGTGTTGATATGTTGCACCTGCATTCTTTAAACCAAAGGGCATCACCCGGTAACAAAACACACCTTGAGGGGATCTAAAGGCTGTAGATTCCTCATCTTCTGGGGCCATTCGGATCTGATTATATCTGGAATATCCATCCATGAAGGAAAGTACTTCATAGCCAGCAGTCGCATCAATTAAGAGTTCTGTAATCGGAACTGGGAAATCATCTTTAGGACAATACCGATTAAGATCTCTGAAATCGATGCAAACCCTAATTTGTCCGTTCTTCTTCTTTACAGGGACAATATTAGCCAACCACTTGGGATATTGAACTTCTCTGAAAAAGTTAGCTTTGATCATCTTATCCACTTCAGTTTCAATTTTGGAAGCATAAGTTGGGTGTGTTGTTCTCGCGGCTTGCTTAAATCCTCGATGTTCTTTTGGTAAACCCAAATGATGAGTAGCAATATCAGGATCAAGCCCAAGAATTTCTGTATAGTTCCAAGAGAAAATATCTTTATTTTGATTTAGAAAAGAAATATACATCTCTTGATCTTCAAGGGTCATGGCCGCACTAATTAAAGTGGGGCGTGGATCTTTCTCTGTACCCAGATTTATTTTCTCTGAGTTCATCCATAGTGGTAGAGATACCCTCTTCAAATGATAGAGGAGCATCTCTAAGATCTTCCTCTTCCTCTTCATCATGTGCTATTTCTTCCGTTTCTACTTGCATAGTAGATGAAAAAACGAAATTTTCATGATCATAAGAGATTTCAAAATTTGCACATTTTGAAGAAGACGCTTCCATTTCCTACCCTATTGATGATAAAGGGCATTCTTTGGGAAATAAAGAGGAGATGATGGATTGAGAATTGACATCATTATTCACCTCTGATGTTGCTATAACTTCTTCTGGCCTGATTGGCGAAGTATAGACCTGTTGGATTTCAGCAGATGAAATGAAGACGTCACCACTTGTGCTTTCATCACTGTTTGGTAGGTTACCAATTTCTCCCATGTTGTCTGGATCAACTGCCGTAATTGACATTATGGATCTTTCCATAAGAGTATTTTGATTTGGGCCTATTTTTTCAATTTTACTGATAGTTAACACATAATCTGTACTCACATGTGTAAATGGATTTATTGGAATTTTCTCCAAACCATATGGAGCATTAACTTTGGTAATTTCTTTCATTGTAGATTTTTCTCTTCCCTTCATGTGATAAAATTCTGCCTTAATGTATTGAGACTCACATGTCTTGAACGGGGCCTTATCACCATACAATGTTCCAACTTGACCATTGAAACAGTATTTGAGACATTGATGGTATGATGAAGGGATAACCGCATGCTGATGTAGCCAGGGTCTTCCAAGCAAGATGTTGAAAGCCGAGTCTTGATCAACAATCTTGAAATCCGAATTGGATACAAGATCTCCAAACTGAGTTCTGAGTGTAACTTCGCCCAGTGGTTCTTGTTCATTTTTATCATATCCTTGTAACATCATGGTAGAAGGAGATAAATCAGATTCCGTGAGGCCCAATCGACGAAGTGTACGAATGGGCATGAGGTTGACTCCTGAACCATTGTCAATGAAAGCTCTTCGGATATCTACACCATTGACTTTGTTAGATAAGTAGAGAGGTTTTATGTGCCCATGCACAACATCATCTTCATCTTTATCAGTAAAAGATATCACTGCATGGCATTATGCAGGATTATTCTCTATGTGATAGACTTCAGCTGTAGCAATTTCAGCTTCAAACTCCCGAGGACTTGACAAAGCTTCGACGAGTGCTTCCCGAAGATCTTTTGACAGATTCAAAGCATCCAAAATTGATAACTTGGCTGGTACTTGGGCCAAGTGTTTCAATATATCATACTTTTGATCCAGAGGTCTGCGTTTCCCAACAGGAATATGCGGTTTAGCAGGTACCTTGGAAGCAGATGCTTTGGAAGCTGATGCATCTTGTATTGGGATAGAAGTTGGCAACATCCTTGGTTTTGGAAGATTAGACCGATTAGATCCATTTACTTGCTGAGATAAAGAAGATGGAATTTTCAATCGGTCTTCCAAAATAACTGTGCCAAGACTTAGTTGACTATTGGAAGAATAACTTGCTTGTTCTTTTTGAGCTTGCTGAAGGGCTCTACCACGAGTTTCTGCTTCATACACAGTGCTAGAAGGGGAAGAATTGGAGTAGTGGCTTCGGAAATATCCACGTCTTCCTCTGTATCCTGAACCTCTGGAACTTCCTCGGATTCCCTTATTTGATACAGGGAATTCAGGCTCATCAAAATTGAAATTACGACTGGAATACAGATCTGTTAATTGAATCATATTAACAGAACCGAAGATTAACTCTTCATCTAATAAAGACCCTGCCTGACTAGCCTGTTTAGGCTGTGCCGTTTGATGGGGCGGTGCCCGTGGTTTTGAAGTAGATGGAATAAAGTCTGCCAGAGTCAAAGACAATTTAGGCTTTGACACATACTCATCTTCTTCTGATTCTTTTTCCTTCTTTGAATCAAACCATTTCTTTGAGTACTTTCCCTCTGACGAAGAGGGTTTTACCGCAATATTCATGGTAGAAGACACAATTGGTTTCTTTAATTGTGTTCGAAAAATGGCATGAGTCCGATTGATTGTCTTTCTGGCCATCCAATCATCATACTTCTGTGAATTTCTGCTTTTGACTTCTTGCCATTCACCTTCCTCCTCTGGAACTGTAGCAGTAACACATGCTACTTGAGTCGAAGAACCTTTCAACTTGACTTGTCCCAAGTCGACCATCTTTTGCAGGAGGTATTTGAAGACAAAACACTTCTGGATGAGATGCCCTATCATTTGATGAAAGGGACAATAATTGGGACGGTCTTCATCTCCTTCTTTGTTTGGCCTCTTAGGCACTGGTAATTGAACCAAATTATTTTCCAGAGCTGAAATGAAGTAACCAGGAACTTGCTCACTTCGGAAAGAGTATGTTTTACACTTCAAATCCTCAAATTGTTTTCTTCATTGATCTCTTTGATCATTTGGACGAAACGGCCTTTGTTGTTGGCATTCAGGAGGTGGAGCCCTTCGAGAAGATGAAGGTTTTGAAGTAGAAATAGGTACAGACGCTTGTTTAAGCATAACTGTAGCAGTTTATTCTTTACCCATTCTCCTTTCTGAAGCTGATGGAATTACACGAGATTTATCCTTAGCCTGTATAATGGAATCTTCAATCTGATGAGCGATTGAAGTAAGGTCTCGAAACCCTCCTGTGTATTTCACAGGGATCAATGGCGTGCGTAATTCGTCACGCAAATTTTCCACACAGATTGGGAACAGCTCTTCCTAAGGGAGTGCTAAACTCAGGGACTACGTTAATCCCTTCTAGCGAGCAATGAAATCAGAGACTCTTTCATTCTCCCTTTTCTTGCAGTTTGTAAGATCAAAAACTGTCGTTTTTGGCAAAGTTGAGCTGAACTGAAGAAGTAATTTTTGACGAAGATCCTCCCATCCGATGATTGATCGGGATTGCAAACTTGTATACCAGAAAAAAGCTGGTCCTTGCAAGGTTCGCACGAAGCATCTGAGTTTCACTGCTTCTTGCTGCTCTAAAGTTCCCATCATTGGATCACAACAAGACACATAATGCGTCAAATGTTGTTCAGGGTCACCTGATCCATTAAAAGTAGGGAAAACAGGGTTTCCAAAACTAGATGGAGGAGAAATTGAATCTACCCATTCAGGGTAAACTTTCTTTTCTCGTTGAACATGCCCCTGTTTCCCTTCCATAGTTTCTAACCGAGCTGTTAATGACTCAATAGTAGTTATTAACTTTTGAGAAACATCAGGTTGAATTTGGTCTTGGGTAGGTGCAATGAATGGAGCTTGGACAGACGTGGTTATTGGTGCTACAATTAATTATAGCACTGTCAACCATTGTTGCGTTTGACCCACGGGATTAGACCTCTGAGGGTCTACTGATAAAGGAGGATATTCTTGATCCATCTCAGTAACTGCAACAAATTCCTTCGGCTGTCGGAGTTCAGCATTCTTAAGAAAAAGACTATTCTGAAGTAGTTCTGCATTCAACCTTCTTAATTCTTTCATTTCTTCCTCTTTTTGTGAAAATCTTTGCTCTAATGAGAGAGATTGAACTTTTCCAGAGGAAGGATATGTAACTTGATTCATTCCCCTCCCATTGTTGGATACTTTTTGTAGAGAAGGAAGTGGATTACCTAGGTTCTGAGTAATCCTTTGACTTCGTGTACGCACACCTTCTTCATTTGTATCGGCACATACATTTTCATGAGTAGGACGCTCTTCATCTGAGTCCCCTGAGTGAGTCTCCTCTGGTGGATTTGCAACAACGACATTGATGACATTGATTGATGCATAATTAATCGCATCCCTTCTATCAACATTTCTGTGATATTGTCTTCTTTCATGTCTTTGATGAGACATTGCCTTTTGTTGATTTAATCTTTTAGGAACTTCTTGACGAGCTATAATTTGGAGGGAATCTACTGATAATTTGGCTCTTCATTCCTCTTGGGGCTTCTTCTCCAATCGAGAAAAGACCGATATTCTCTGAGAAGGGGAATGATGATTTGAAAGAGTCCCCAGTCTCGTGAACTTGGGATGTTCCTTCTGATTCCGCTCAACTCCTCGAATCCCATTTGTTGACTTTGAGGGTTGGGTTAAAGGAGTCCCCAGTCTGACAAGTTGGGGTGGCTCTTGACATGCTATGTCTGAGACTTTCTTAATAGCTCTCTTGATCTTGCGAATCTTAGTTCAGAAATTAGCTGGATGCATTAACCTGTATCCACTTTTATCACCTGGTTCAACAGACCATTGGATGATTTCCGAGACTTCTGTCATTTGATGATTTGTTTGCTCCAGACGAGAGGCTTGTGCAATATTCTCGCCTGCTTGATGTAGGAGCAATTCAACAACTTGTTCTCTATATGCTTGATTTTGAGAGGAACTAGTTGAAGCCTGTTCAAGCTTTTGATTATGAACAAAGCCCATTGATTATGGCCGGCCATGGGCAATAACATTGCATGAGACCATTTTCGGCGGGCTTTGCTGACTGGAAAACATTGTGAAATGTAGTGTTCCGTGAACACCCCATCCTCTGATATGAACACCAGATGGAGCATTGGAAATTAATTGATGAAATTTTCTTAGTGCGCCAAGGCATGAACGTTGAAGGGTTCTCTGTTTCTTTTCAGCCTTCGGATACCGGGAGACTGATAGAGATGCCAAATCAATCTGACATTATAGCCCTTCTATTATCTTAAGATGATTTTCATATTCATCATAAGATAATACCTTCTTCTTCAATTGACAAAGAGTTTTCCATATGTTGAGACGAATATCATGGACTCCATATTTCGTCAACATCTTTGGAATATCATACTGGGAGTCAGCCAAAGGCCAAAACATGACTGGTACCTCATTTTTCGCCAGTTTTTTCCTCATGTTCATCATTTCCTCTTTATCATTAAATGAAGATTCTTCTACCTTTTTTGACCAGAGTTGTTGTTTCCTTGTTGCTTCATCGGATTCAACAAGATTGGTAGAGAGATCATTGATTAAAATAGAAGATGCATGACTTAGGGGTGGTTCGGAGAATGACCTACACCCTGGGCTATCTTCTGATTGAGAAATTATTTCACTTGCTAGCGATAAAGCATCAGACATGACTGGTTTTGTATTTTCGAGTGCCTCAAGATAAGAGGGCTTTCTCGGCACTACATTGTCCACTGGAGTATTATACAGGCAATGTGAATCACTACTGCGGAGAGGACTTTCACAATGAAATTCGTCATCATGGGGAGGACCACCATAATGGGTTACAGAAAAATATGATATCTCTTGCTCCTTGGTCTTCTGACCACACAGAGGGTTCCTGTGGCTCTCATCTGAATAAGAAACTTCAAGATTGACCGAATTTTCATGAAGCAAGCCTTCATGAGGAAGTGTCTGTTGAAGAACTTCAGAATTAATGTTCCCGTTATTGGGAACTGAGGGAGTATAATCTTGAATTCCGACAGATAAATGTCTGAGGGCTTTAAGAACTCCAGCATCGAGCAAGGCTTGGTTACAGATTGGCCTTTGATCTCCTGACTGTGCTGGGCGGATCTTTTTCTTAGATGCCTTCTTACTCGCTTTAGAAACCACTTGATGACGAAAGTGATTGCTCTGAGCAGGTGTATGTGCCTGATCAGGAAAGATGGACAGGTTAGGCTGATGATCTGCACTCAAATTAGGTGTATGTTCCTGACTTGGTTGTCCGTATGATATGGGGGAGTATGCCCCATAACCCTCTTGAACTGGAACAGATGTGTGTCTCTGTTCCGGAGTGAATCGTTGATGTGTCACTCCACTGCTAGGGATAGATTTATGTGTCTTTCCCTGAGATGATGCTGAAGCTGTTATGATATCCTGGCAAGCATCCAGAATATGAGCAGGAATTTGCTTCTGCTCTTTCACCATTGACAAAATATGCTTGGTGACTTCAGCCGCCGGAACAGGAATATACGTCCATTCCGGGTTTGGAGTAGGTGTATGTGCCTGCTCCTGTCCTCCTTTACTTGTCAGTAAATCCTGACAGTACTCAAGTGTGGAGGCAGAGAGTTGATTCTGCCTCTTGTTTGTCGTCAGAGCTTTCCGACTGACTTCTCTGTGCGCTACCAAGCGAGACTGTTGGTAGTCTTGATTAGTACTAGCAGGTGTATGTGCCTTCTGATTACACTTCGCCAAAGGTGGTTGACGAGATCCATCATATGTAGTTAGACGAGCCTGCTGACTGACTGGTGATGTATAAGCAGTTGTATGTTCCTACCTATAGTACTCCGCCGGAATTGCCTGGTGGGATTGGCGTGATGCTACCAGACGAGTCTGCTGGACAGCGGAATTAAAACGGACAGGTGTGTGTGCCTGCTCGTTTTTTTCCACCAAGTTAAGTTGGTGGACTTCTCCAGAGATGACAGGGATGAAAATCTTCCCATTGTTAACCGGATTCCGTCTCTGGCGGTTCGTCTTGCCTGCTCGGGTTTGAGGAACCTGAGCTGAATGCCTGGAGTCGGTATCCTCATCATGTTGAGGGCGCACTGCCGCACGAGTCTGGTGGAGATTGTTGATGGGAGCCCTCGGGAAGGACTCCTGTCTTTTTGAATTAAGGCCCTGAGGGACCTGCTCATTCACTTCCTCAAAGTAAGGGAGTGAATGTAAATTGTGTTCCGGGGATAACGACCCGAAACGGTTGGATACAGTAGTCAGCACCGCCTGCCTCTTGATCACTGGTCTTCGTTGTTCGGACGACCTGTGTGAGTTGTTCACTTGGAGGGCCTGTCGGGCAGCCTCCAGAGTTGGGATGGTACCGTGTTGATGGTACTCCTTAACCAGCGCATTTGATACCCAGTATTGAAGACGCTGAGTAGGTGATGTCATCCTCAGAGCGGATGACGATCCAGTAGGAATAGCAGCAGTGGTATTTGCAGCAGAAGTATTCACAGATGTGAATTTGAGGGCATCCATTATGGAAATACAGAAGATCTTGGAAAAGAGTTCTTGTTTGATATAACATACGTAATCAAGATAAAATTCAGCCACTTCATCCTTTGGATGAGCACACATGTCAATGATTGTTTTTGTTAGCCCTCCTATTGAGTTTTAAATAGGGGCTTAACAAATTGGTAAAACAACATTTTAACTTGGTTAAGGATTCACGTCGGGTTCACTATTTTTTGTTTCCCTCGGAATTCGGGGATGACCTCCTGGATGGGAGATTCAAACGTTCCGATCGGTTTCTAGAGGGTTTGTTCGTAGAACTGGAAATATCCAATGATTCCACATCTATTTGGACCTACGTTCCAAAGGTAGGTGCTCGTTAGCTTGTGGACTGATGAGGATTAGGAATTTTCATTGGTCGAGAGGATGGGAGAACGGACTCATCACACCTTTTTGAGGGGTATTATTGTCTATTCTGGGACTCTCTTTATAGATTTAAGTTATGTTCGTGAATCCTTATTACATTACCGAGTATAAAATAAGTTTTTCCTTTAGTTTTGACAATCAATGATTAAATATGTAATAAATTTAGAGAATCTTTTATATGTATTCGAGGTTCTTCATCAATAGAGAATCATCTATATCTATTTAGAGATTCCTGATCAATGGTAACCTTCAAAACATTTATATAAATGTCTCTTGGTCATTATGATGACCAGGCTGGGTTTAAAGCCACTCAGTGGGGCACTTGAAGTTTATTGTCATTCAGAAGGACAATGAATTATTTCAGTGTTGGGATCGAACCCATAGATGGGCTACTTACGTATCCTTTGTTTTGGAAAAGGAATCAGAACCCACGTAGTTCGAGTAAAGGAGTATGATGTTTTATGAATGATGTCTCAAAGAAGGATGTCACAATTACTTTTACACTCTAAGCTCACGTGAGTCATGCTCGGTGTGAGAAACAAGAGGTATTGGTAAAAATTAGACAATTGTTCCATGAAAGATGAAATCATAAGAAATGGTTTGGGGATTATGTATGTATGACTGCCCAGAGGATTTACTTTAGGGATAAAATCCAAGAACAGGGTCCATAAAGGTATATGTACTTCATGGAGATTTGAATACTCTAACATGGGACTTATTCCTGAAAAGGACACCCAAATTAGGAGAGGATTGATAACTGAGTTTTACTCCTGAGAAGGAATCCCAGATCAAACGTAAATTAGGACTGGTTAAAGAAAATTTAAGGGACTTGGGGCTTATTCCTTAAAAGGAAGCCCAAGATTATGACTGGGACTTATTCCTGAAAAAGAAGCCCAGGTTAAGGATTAAGGTTTAGGGCTTACTCCTGATAAGGATGCCCATATTTGAGATTGGGACTTACTCTTGAAAAGGAAGCCCAAATTAGAGGATCTGGGGCTTACTCCTAAGAAGGATGCCCAAACATTTAAGGGACTTGGGGTTACTCCTAATGAGGATTCCCAAATTTATGACTGGGACTTATTCCTAAAAAGGAGACCCAGGTTAGGGGACTTGGGGCTTACTCCTGAGAAGGAAGCCCAAAATTATGACTGGGACTTATTCCTGAAAAGGAGACCCAGGTTAAGGATTAAGGTTTGAGGCTCACTCCTAAAAGGATGCCCAAATTAGAGGACTTATGACTGGGGATTATTCCTAAAAAGGAGAACCAGGTTAAGGATTCTCTCATCTTAAAGGATGAGGTCGAATGAATGAACTCTCCATATTTAGTGACATAAGGATATTTAAATAACTTTGTTTTGAGAGATATTTCACTGAATTCCTTTCAGATAAGGAAGTTAAATCAAGAAATCATGCCATAAATGGCTTTGAAGATTGTCTTGAAGACTGAATCTTGAAAAGGAAAGGTGTAATGACTTAAGAGGGGTGAAATGGGCAAGAAAGGAACCCAAAAAGGAAGGGGCACGCATGTCTTGGAAGGCTTGCATGTATTGCAGGGGCACGCAAGTATTGGTCGCGCAGGTATACCTGCGCGACACGTGGTGTACTTGCGCGATGGTCAACCAGCATTGAAATACTTGAGGGACTCTTTATTAAAGCCTTTAGAATCCTCTTGAGGTTCTTTCAGAAAAGGGATGCACAAGTTCTATCAAAGGAATAAGGCGGCACGCAAGTGGGACCACTTCCCTTAAGGGATGGCCACTCAGGCGCGCAAGTGTTGATGAGTTTCAACACTTAGGCCTTCCTCCCTCTCTTTGGATCTTCCGTTCGAGGTAAGAAATGACCTTAGAAGTGTTTCGGAAGCTTTGAGAAGAGACTTGGGCATCGGGAGCTTCAATCCGAGTTTCTGAAAAAAAATCCTCTCGAATGGGGGGCCCACAGGGTCTATTTATAGGCAGGAGAAGACCCCAGGCGGTTACCGGGCGGTTATCACTTAGGTCGCGCAAGTCACTTGCGCGACCAAGGGTGTCGCGCAAGTGGACTTGCACGACAGTGATATAACTTGCGCGGTGAAGTTTCTTTTGATCCTTTGTTCATGCCTTTGTCGATTTTTTGATATTTTCTTCAGAGGTTGAATCACTTTGAGCTCAGATATTCCCCTTTTCTGATTTTTAGATTCTGTGACGAAAGGAGCGTCAACATTGTGGATAGGGATTGTGAACCTTCTACTTCAGGTACATGATTGTTGGTAGGAGATGGAGAGAACATGACTGAGCTTAGGCTTGCGATGCTGCTGGAGTTACTGTTTACTTTTGTACCTTGTTTCTCAGTTGTATTTCAGCATGTTGTTGTGTTTTCTGCTTTCTATAGATACGTGTACCTACTGCATCATTATCATCATTACTATATATTCATTGCTTCTGATGTTTAGTTTCATTATTTGTATGTTGTTTACTGTTTCTGATGTTGTTTCTTATTTTCTTCTGTTGTATACTTTACCAAATGAGGGCATAGTTTTCCCACTGACTCACTAAGGTCCTCACTGCTAGTCGGCATCCTCTGACATTTGGGGAAATATGCTTGAGGACATGTCACGAACTGGGTATGGGGCACCAGTTGAGTGGCTCCGAATTCAGGTCGTTATACCATAATAAGGATCTTTCCAAACTCTCTTGGCTATCTCAGGTTATCATAAATGTTGATATTCTCAAATTCTCCAACAATTATCAAGGTGATCATGAGATCGCATGATCACATTGCTTCGTCATGAGACACCTTAGTAATATTCTTATGATGGAATGGTGAAATGCGTCAATCCTAACAATCCAAACAATAATTAATGAAAAATATAGAGGCTCTTATGATCATTTATCTTTATATGATGGCTTCAGTCATGGTCCACATTCCATCATGCTATTTCGCGTGTCCTTAGTTGATTGTCTTCATTTGATGACATGATAAAAAAAATCAGGTGATGGAGTCATGCAATATACTCATGCACAATGGCTCATTATTTTGACACCTCCATGTGATGTCTTTGAGATATGAATGCATGCAAGGAAATGAATAAATTTTTCCCTCAGTTTAATATCCCTTTTCCCAATCCATCACCATGACAACTAGAGATGATCGACTATCTCAATCCCACAATGGACTATCTCTCTCTATATGAGAAGAAACGTCATTCAGAGGTAAAATATGACCTGAAATTTAAAATGGAGGGGTCCAGGAAAAATGAATGGTGGATATCAAATGAATCGAATGGCCTTAGTAATATCGAATTTTTAAAAGCATGAGTTAATAATACATGTAGCTTCATGTCCCACATTGAATGTTTCCCTGAACTCTACTCTGGTATAAGAGAAAAAGTGTGATATCATTTCAGTCAATCTGGATGTGGGTTTCGACACCCATTCAACTTAAAAACACTAATCATCGAGCCTCAACTCAGTGGGATTTTCGACCAATCTATGTGCACTTGTGGGTGTGGGCCTTACACACAATCCTGCATGTATAATTAAGGCTCTTTTCTCCTTAGTATTATACATAACAATGTCTTTTATACTACCTCCATGGTTAGTCTCTCCAATGGGCCATGACCCCTTGGCCACCCTTATAAGTGGTTATGGGAGATAACCCATTGGGGATTGTCTGGCTGGCCCAAATTTTTTAATAAACACCCATAAAAAATATATTCCATGTGTAGAATAGTTAGGCCCAAAATGCTAATCAACATATCAAATCTTTTTTCCTTAAAACTTTAACTCTTCGTTTCTTTATACATCATGAGATTCATATTTCATAGCGTTCATAATCTTGTGGTAAACAATTTGAAATCTCCTTAGCACATGTATTCCCTATTTAAGATAATCATAGTCAATCATCAGATTTTCATGGTTATTTTTTCAAGTGTGACATCCAATGCCATTAGATAAGTCCATAACAATTCTACTAGTATCACCACATCATACATCATCACATATTGATTTATTACCATAAATTGAAACCAAGGTTCAAAAAGTAATGATTTGTGACAAGAAAGACAATGATGAATTTTCTTCAGAAAGTTTTTACAGATTAGGGGTGGTATCTTAATAACATATTAAAAATTACCATTACTATTACATATCCAAAAAGAATCCATATTTACTTCTATTTTTCTAATATAATTTGTATTTACATTTCCTTAGTTAACCATGATCAAAATTTATAGCATTGTTCATGTAGGTTGTTAAACCATCCCAAACAAGAACATCCTATAATTCATTAGTGTGTATGGTTAAGAATGTGAATCATTATCCATAATATAATTATTATAGATAAATAATGATATTATTTTTATTATATTATGTTTTTGGATTCATATAATAAGATATTTGGATACATAAGAAACTACTAAGGTGAAAAACAAAATACCTCACTTTCGTGGAGTTGGTAGTCCTCACATACACACTTATGATGTATTTAATTTATATAGAGAAAGTGGATGGTAGGTGATAGATTATAATTTTAGAATCATATTAATTTTATAAATATCATATTAATCAATTAAATTCCCCTTTATAACTTTCCTTTCAATGTAATTATGAAAAAATAAATGCATCATTTACGGAGGTGATACTTCATACTAATTTTATAAATGTATAACGACATTTTAGTTTTTATATCTAAAAAATAGAAGTTAATGGTTATTAAATCATCATCATAATTTTTTTAAATTAATAGTACTGATGGTATTATAATATAATGTTTAAAATATATAATAAAGAGGTGGGAGAAGAAAGAAAAGAATTAAAATGGAAAATGAGTAATTATGATCTTTTTAGCATAATCCTTAGAAAAAACCACCGAAAAAAGGATTAATCCTATTAAGTATAGTATTATAAGAATAAAAAATTATAGGAAGTATCTAGGACTATAGTGGAGTTATTTGAAGATAATTTGGCAAAATATAAGTGGCTTTGAGTGCAAATAGTTATGGGGTGGTGATGGATCCTTTTTTAAAAGAGATGAGTGATAATTTTGTGATATATAAAATCTAAAGTCATTATTCAAAAGTCAAATCAATACAATATTTATAAATAATGTAGTGGTAGAAGGGTAAGATTGATTAATATGAAACCAAAAAAATTATAACTTTTTTCAATATGATTGTATTTATTTTACACATAACTTTTTAACTTTTAACATTTTTTTTACCGTGACAACTTATTTATACCTAAGTAATTTTATTTTATTTCCTAAAAAATAAAATGGGACTTATAAAAATATTTTGGACCTAATAATTCCAAATATGAAATCCCTTTATTCAAAAAACAATATTATAAGGGATTTAAAAATTCATTTTATTATTACCGCACTTAATGTGTACATTTGTTTTAGGAAAAGTGTATTTTTATGCATAAAAATAATGATTAGTATAAAATTATAATTGGTGTTGATTTCAAAAACATTAATTATTTATTATTAAAAATATAATAGTTAATTTTCTTTTATATAAATCGAAAATCGAATTCCAAAAACATAAAAATTATTTAAAAGGAATGAACCCATAATATATTTTAGGGAAAATATTACATGACCACTTAAAGTGTCAATCATAATTTTTCTAAATTCAACATATTATTTTTTCTAAATATATTTTTTTGACTTATTCAATACAGATTTGACCAATTAAAATGTTTTATACACTTCTAGGTCATTCTAATGTAATGATAATATCATTATATTTATAGTTATGGTAAAAAACTATATTTTTGAATATTCAGATAAAAAATATTTATTTAAAAAAAATCCAAAAAACTAACCAGAATCTAATTTTGGAGTTTTGAATCCAAAAAGAATTTTTATTTTTTCAAATTCAAATTCTTCAATTTGGGAATTTATCTTTTAAAATGAAATATATTGAAAAACTGTTTTTAATTTCAAAATAAATTTTTAAAATATTAACTTTTCTTATTGTTATTTTCCATCAATTACTAATTAAAATGGGGTTAATATTTTATAGGTATTAACAAAATTTTATCCATGATATATTTAGTATCACAATATTAAAACCTTTAATTATTAAGAAACAATTTCTTAGGGAAATCGATTTTTATTCATAAAATGATCTAATCATATATTCAGCTTCATTAATTGAGTTTTATCAATAGATTAGTATTAAATAATCACTTTATTTTAAATTATAAGATAAAATGTGGAATGTAAAAAAGTAATTTTGATGTATAAATTATTTATTGCATTTATAATTACTCGTCTATATCTTCTTAATTTCTACTTACATATGTCAAAAAGTTATCTGCGAAAGAATAAATCATAATATATGCACTCGTGATTATCTCAAGTGGTGAGTATTATAGCATAGATATCATAGAAATGTCTAAGATATTGAACTTATATCTCATATTATTTCTCTCATTCCATAATTGTTCATGTTTATCATGGTCTTCGTCAAGTTTTCACCCTTGTGATACCACCTCTTTTCTATGTTCGGACAGGTAACCCTCATACGAAGACCTATATTGATCAATTTAATAGATTATCATTTATATATTTTCTTAATAGCATGTTTACCATAATTTATACCCTTTAATTTAATGGTTATTTTATAATAGTCAAATATAATAATTTCATTTTAAATTATCATGATTTCTTTTTATTTTAGTGTTGTGTATGGAACAATCTTTCAAAAAAATACATTCAAAAATCTCAAGTAATTACATATAACCTACTTTATTCATTTATATAAAGTGTTATATTATAAATTATGTTGTATGATTTATTTTAAAGAGGTAATATTCTTCTAAACATTCATACACATGTTTAACGAATTATCTTCTAGGTATAAAAATTGATTTAGTTTTCTTCTAATTTTACTTTGATATGTTCTCAGCCAATAAATCAAAATCAATAAGTTGATATTGTTTTTATAAATATTTAGTGTCATAATTAAAAATGAATAGCAAAATCTATTTAGTAAATTGTGCCTATGTATAGGGATTTTGGGTTGGATTTTTCACAGTCCAATATTCATATGACATTCCATGAAGAGTGGGGGTTGACTATCTATGCCTCCAAGATTACTCATGTAGGGATTTTTGATTTCATGTGATTATAAATATTTACATGAAAAGGATTCATATAACATATGCATGAGATGCATTTGTATAAGTATAAGTATATTTTTCTTTTAATTTAGGTTATTAACACAAGATATGAGTTTTGTAAGGACTGAAACATCAATATGGTTTGATCATATTGATTTGGTGAAAGTAATTTGATTCCAAACTAAATCATTAGAAACATTAATACATGTAAAAAGAATAACATGAGATAAAATTATAAGATAAAATCACTTTAAAAATAAAAATATAAGACATATTCCTTCCAGTTAAAACACATGCCAAGAATTCGATCTTCTAACTCATTAGGGTCGTGACAAAGTTAGGTTCCCATGGATTATCTTTTGTAGGGCTTGGTGAAAATGGATTACAAAAATTTTTAGGAAAAAAATCATATTGTGAGGTCTGGGTAACTATTAGATGGGAAACTATTATGAAGGATACAAAATGGATAGTGTTGAGTTTATCTATATGATAGAATGGGAAAAGAGTTGTTCTCCCAATCATTCAAGAGTCATATATGATATGATTGGCATAAATACCAATCTAAATAATTACATAGTTAGAGAAAATTTGTAACCTCTATCCCCTTCCTCATTGGCTTGAGAAAGAAATGATAGTTTACTAGGACTTTGGAAATGTTCTCAAGGCGCCAAGTGTTGGAAATAAATGTTGTGGGCTCCAATAAAAAAATGTGGAATGATTTTACTTTGAGGTAAACAACCCAACCCAACTAACCATTCCCAAACAAACTAAATGATGCATGTAACTTTTCAACCCAACCATGTATTATCAAAAGACAACCAACTATTCCATATAAAAATTCAAAACCAAATAAAACTAGTGCATACCAACCAAAATTATAGCATAATACAAAAACTAAACAATAAGACCCAAAAAGTCATGACACAACTCCACAGTTTAACACCAAACTCCAAGCTCCAATCTCCAACACACCACATAAGCATCACGAAGAACCACCAAGGGAAGAATATTCCCTACCTTTAAACATGTCTCAAAAAACAATATCTGTAAAGAAACTAAAGTGCCAAAGCAGGGGGTGAGTACAATACTCTGTAAATTTCCCCAAATGACTTCCCTACACATGCCACTAGGATAAAACTATTAGCACATTTATATAAAACATTTAATATAAAATAATAAATAGTTTACCATTTACCCATGATCCAAACACACCTTAAGAAAAAAATTCAACCCAAAAGGAAGCCAAATAAAACATTCCATAAGACAATTTCCATTTCACATTATCGCACACCACTTCCATAATGCAATGAACACATAACAAAGAAACCAAATAATCAAGATGGCACTTCCTGTCCAACCTGTTACTACTTTTCCAATCATGTGGCATATCCTACCCACTTTACTTTGATGGTGGCCCTTCCATCCATTATCCATCCTCATTTTATAGTGGTACTTCACATCCACTCCACAGAATTCCAACACAACCACATCACAACCATATCACCAATTCTATACAAGCCAATAAGTCACATCAATATATTACACAGTATTAAAAACACCATATCCTTTTTTTCCATGAAAAAACACATTTCAAAAAAGCATCAATTATTGAAATTCACATCCCATTATTTAACCCTTAACAATTTTAAAATCAACATATAAAATCACCCAATTGAATCCCTTTTTAAACAAATTCCCATTTTCACCCAAAAACCCCCAAATTCATTACCAAATTGATTTACAATGAAATTCACACGACATGTTTTCAATTAAATTCTGGAAAAAAATTAATTGTAATTAAACCTCACAATTCTATCAAAGTGGATTCAAGAGAGATGACACCTACCTCTTAGGGTTTGGAAAGATTGACCCACCACATGAATGCCCACAAATCCAGGTGAACGCCCCCATGAAACCACTCTAAATATCCTACCCTAACATCAAAAAGCTCAAACCTTAACAAAATAGGAAATAAAAACCCTAGATCTACCTGAAAAAAGTGTAGATTTTGAAAACCGGATGAAAGGGAAGAGTCGATCTATAGAGACTCCAAAAGTACCAAGATAGGGATACTTACCGGGAGAGAATGCCTTCACCGCACATTGAAACCCCTTAGAATTGCCTCCAAAACTAGTGGGAGAGCCCCTCCGGCCCTTGAGAACTAGGCATATAGAGTGAGCCACTAGTGGGAGGAAGAATGGATGGTTTTTGAAAAATCCCAAGTGGCCCGAATCATAAAACTCTACATTTAAGTGGCCTTTCGGTTAGCCCACATGGTTTGGAAATCCGTGCACCAACCGTGCAGGTTCCACTATAATGAAGGGGACTCACATGGTTTTCCTCGCATAATTTGACCAACCGTACACAAGCTGTGTGGATCCTACTGTCTCAAAGGTGCACGATTCTTGGGCTGGCCACACGGTTTGGTCAAATCGTTCGCCAACCATGCACCCCTCAAGAAGCCCCCAAACAACTTTAAAACCTTCCCAAATTCTCCTAAACATCAACCAACCACTTATCATATAAAAATAGGTGTAAACAAGGGTTACATACCTCAAACAGGGGGTACTACATTCTCTCAACTATTGGAATTTCCATCCTCGGAAAGTAGAGAACCATCGTTTTGCCGAAAGATCTCGGGCTATTTCTCAACCATCTCTTTCTCCTGCTCCCAAGCCTCCTCTTGAATCTAGAAATGCTTCCACAAAACCCAAACTAGACCGATGCTTTTACCCTGTAAGACATTCTCTTGCCTATCTACAATCCACACAAACACATGCACCAACAAAGCATCCGACTCTAGTTCAACATGATCCAATTGAATGACATGGCCAGGATCTGGATGATACTTCTTCAGCTGAGACACATCAAACATGTTGTGCACTACACTAAACCATGGTGTCAATGTTAAGAGATAATCCTCCTCACCAACCCGCTCAAGTATCTCAAAATACCTAATATACTTTGGAGATAACTTACCCTTCTTCCCATACAGACGATGTCCCAACTTAAGAGAGATCCTAAAGAAAACATGATCACCCACCTCGAATGACAACGACCATCGATGATGATACGTATATGATTTCTAATGACTCTGAGAAATATCCATTCTCTTCTTGATTAATCTTTTCCATAGTTTCTTGGACAAGGCTTGGTCCAATAATCGAAGACTCACCCATTTCTACCCAACACTGTGGAGAATGACATGGATGACCATGCAATGCTTCAAATGGATCCATGTGTATAGATTCCTGATAACTGTTGTTATATGATAATTCTACCAACAAAAAGTGCCCCTCCCACGAGCCACCAAAATCCATGACACATGACCACAACATATCTTCCAAGGTTTGTATCATCCTCTCAGACTGGTCATCCGTCTGAGGGTGATACACAGTACTCATGGTCAACTTAGTTACAAGGACTTGCTGTAAGAATTTCCAGAAATGAGATGTGAACTTCAGATCTCTATCTGATACAATAAAACCTGGAATACCATTCCTATTTACCACCTCCGAGATATAGATATTGGATATATCCTCCACCATATGAGATTCATGAACTGGAATGGAATGGGCCAACTTTTTGAGTCGATCCACTATCACCCATATGACATTGTGCTTTCTGACCGTTCTCGAGAGACCTGTGATAAAATCCATCGCTATCTTCTCCCAATTCTATACAGGGATTGGTAAAGATTGTAACATGCCTGTTGGCCACTGATGCTCTGCCTTGACTTGCTGACAAGTCAAACATCTCAAAACAAACTCAGCCACTCTCTTTTTCATGACATCCCACTAGAATTGTGACTTTAGTGATTTATACATTTTCTGAATTCTAGGATGAACAACCCTTTTAGAATGATGATAAGCCCTGATAAGATCCTCCTTACAAGCCATTGGTACCAAAATAAAATTCCAAAAACACAAAACTAAATCCCCATTCAGTCCCAGCACTCAATGGTCTCTATACCATTGAGTTTCGACCTCATGGTCACACACTCATAATCAAATATCTGCACCTCTTTAACCAACCCAACCATGTTAGGAACTAATGAAAATGGAAAAAATAATGCTCTATCAGCCTGGTCCTTACATTCCAACAGCATTTCAACTATAACCGACATCAAATGCCACTGATCTGATGCCTGCTTCACCACCTAAGCATATGATTTTATACTTAATGCATCTACCACTGAATTTCCCTTACCTGGTGTGTACATGAAGTCGAACTCAAGCATCTTGAGATATTCCATACATCTCCTCTGCCTCAAGTTCAAATCCCATTGTGAGAAAATGTGCTTCAAACTCTTAGGATTAGTATACACTGTGAATTTCTCAATGAAGAGTTAATGGCTCCACATTTTTAAAGCATGAACCACCACTGGCAACTCTAAATCATGAGTTGTGTAGTTCTTCTCATTAACTATAAAATTTCATGAGCCATATGTTACCACATGATTCTGTTCCATGAGAACACACCCAAACCCTAATCCCGATGCATCACAATACACTACATACCCTTTTCCTGGTTCTAGAAAAACCGAGATTGGTGCTGATGTAAGGTGACCCTTTAACTCTTTGAAACTCCACTATGATTGTTCGTTCCATTGAAATGGAACATTCTTCCTTGTCAAAGCTATCATCGGTGAAGACAAACATGATAAATCATAAACAGAATGCTGATAATACCCAACTAGACTGAGGAATCTCCATTTCTCAAGAATATTCTTTGGCGGTTTCAACGAGAGAACATCCTCTATCATTCCTAGATCAATTGAAGCACCCCCTTTTTAAATCACATGGCCATGGAAACAAACGTTTTGTATCCAAATGTCACACTTTGATAATTTGGCACACAACTGATGATCCCTCAAGATCCCCAACACTATTTCCAAGTGCTTCTCATGCTCCACCCTCATCCTCGAATACACCAGAATATTATCAACAAATACCACCAAAAATGAATCCAGGTATCTATGAAATATCTGATTCATCAATGCCATGAACACCGCTGGTGCATTCATTAGACCAAAGGGAATAAACACATATTCATAATGGCTATATAGACTTCTAAAATTTGATTTGGGAATTTCCTCCTTCCTCACACGCAATTGATGATATCCCAACCTCAGGTCAATCTTGGAGAACCATTGAGACCCCCTCAACTGGTCAAAAAAATAATCAATTCATGGAAGTGGATATCTATTCTTTAACATAACCTTGTTATGTATACGATAATCAACACCTAGCCACAAGGTTCCTTCCACCTTTTTTACAAACAAAACTGATGCTCCAACCTAGAGGTGCTATGCCGGATAAACCCTTTATTATCTAACACTTCCAACTAGACTTTCAACTCCCTCAATTTTTTAGGTTCCATCCGATAAGATTGAAGTGAGATAAGACTGGTCCCCAGAAGGAGATCACTCATAAAATCCACTTCTCTCACAGACGACAACCCAGATAATTCTTCATGAAAATCATATATGAACTGATCCACCACTATCAGAAAAGTACTCTACTCAATAGTTGCTACTTCTTACGAAAACAACACACCCAACTGATATTATATCATGCCATCTAATGGTTCCAAAAATTCTATTGCACCATGCCTTTCATTATTCTCCCATATAAAGAGATTCTTGGCACAATCACGTGTCATAAAACTCACTATTCATTCATAACAGTTGATGTGGGCCTTAAATACTTCTAGCTAATCCATTCCAAAGATTATATCATACCCTTCCATCTCAAGCACTGAGGAATCCCACACCAACTCAACCCCATTGATAACTATAAAAAATGTTCTACACAAAAAGGCTGGACACTCTCTTTGACCTAGAGGAGTTTTATGTTTTAAAACTGAAGGCATTATCTCCACAGTTAAACCGAGAAACTCAAAAATATGTGCATAAAAAAAGTGTGCGAATCACCTGTATCAAACAACAGTTGCATCATGGTAGAATTTAAAAGAATGGTACCTCACACCGTGGATGGTCCTAATTGATCATTCATCACAAACTTCTTAGATCTGAAAAATTCCTTTCATGCCATAATTTTCTATTTACTACCCTGATGAGGAGTCATGGTGTTACTAAAATCACAAGTTTTGACATTGCTCTGTTGACGAGGGGTGTGATGCTGCCCCTGTCCCGTCAAGAAATATGACATCTCTGATCTATAGGGAGTGTCATGAACACCCAACCTTATAGAATTCTAACAATAACATTGAATATCCCCATATTCTTACAATTGTGACATGCTCGAGGTTGTGTCATACAATCCCTCTTGATGTGTGCTGTAGAGCCACACTGAAAACATCCAAGCTTGCTTTGAGGCTTCGGAGGAAGATTTAATGATATTGTCATCAGATTCTATGCCATACTCCCACCTTGGAAATAATTTTTCCTCTTACTCTTGAACCTATCATTAGAGTTCCCACTATTCCCCGTGGGTAGCAACGTACTTCCTCCACCTAGAGCCCCCAACAGATCTCGCTCAACCACCGATCCCCGATTCACCATCTCGTTGTAATCACTAATACATAGAAAATTCTATTTTATAATGGATTTCTTGCCTCAAACCCACTTTGAAGATTCACTCTTTCAACGATGTGCTACCCACCACCACAAGTTAAAATAGGACTAAGTTCATGAACTTAGCCGCATACTCCGTCACCAACATATTTTCTTGCTTCAGGCCAAATAAATCAGTTGTACGCTGAATTCTAAATGTTTTTGGGTAGAATGTTTTGTTAAAGAACTCTTAAAAGCCATCCCATGTCATCCCCTGGTCCATCCCTACATGGACCACCAACTCCCACCACTGAAGGGAAAGATCCTCTAGGATGTATGTTACCAGCTTCAATTTCAGTTCGACCGGCGTTCCCAAGAATTCAAAAATTCTTCCCATTCCTATCAACCATGCCTCTACCCTTTTAGTATCTGAATCACCCCTAAATATGGGTGGATTATTCTTTGGGAACTGATCTACACAATCCAAATGCTTTGGCTAATTGGCTGTATTCGCACATCCCATTGCTTGGGAAGCTTGCAATATACATTGCACTAACTGTTGGTTCACCTGAGGCTCAAGTGAAACCATGTTCTCATCAGCCACCTATGGTTGGTCTCTATGATTCCTACCTGGTTCCATTTCTATAAATAGAAAATTCACAATCATAAGCCTCACTTACGTAGACAAAGGGGTTTACCATTTCAACCAAATTACACTACAACTATCACAACCAGGCTTTTCACATTTTCACATTTCCCATGTTGCACCATTTTTTGAAAATCAAACCATTTTCAGAATACCATATTTGTTCATATTTAAAATTTAAATATTTGGAAATCATTTCTAAATTCACTCCATAAATCATTATACCCAATGAAATATGCATCCTAGAGGGAAGTCATTTCTACCATGCATGTCATGCGCATCTCATTCACTACACCCATGACAATGAGATTTCCAATGTCAATAAGTTTCTCCAAAACACTTATGTACCCAAATCCAAGGTAACTTGAAGTTCATCATAAAATGGATAGATATTTCCTTTTATTCTATACATTTCATGTTCTGAAATTCCTATGCCTTGCTCCCATCCCGACCCAAGGAATAGACCAACAACGAATTCCAACTCCAAATCCAACAATCAACCCTAAAGGACCGAACAAACTGATACAACTTGTAACATCCCTCCCCTTCCTCATTGGCTTGAGAATGCAGTGAGAGGTTACTAGGACATAGGTGATGTTTCCAAGGTACCAAAGGCTGGTAATAAATGACGAGGCCTTCAAGAATAAAGTGAGGAATTATTTTCCCCTGAGATATACAACCCAACCCAACTAACCATTCCAAAACAAACTAAATGATGCATGAAACTTTCCAACCCAACCATGTATCACCAATAGACGACCAACTATTCCATATCAAAATTAAAAACCAAATAAAACTAGATCATACCAACCAAAATAAGATTACAATACAGAAGACGAAACAATGAGACCCAAAAGTCATGACACAACTCCACTACTCCTCACCAAGCTCTAAGCTCCAAGCTTCAACACACCGCACAAGTATCACAAATCACTACTAAAGGAAGGAGATGCCATAACTTTTCCCACGTCTCGGAACACAACATCTGCAAAGCCACCAAAGTTTCAAATCAAGGGGTGAGTACAATACTCCATAGGATTTCCCAAAATGACTTCCCTACACATGCCACTAGCATAAAACCATTAGCACATTTATATGAAACATTTAATATAAAACAATAAATATTTTACCATTTACCCATGATCCGAACACACCATAAGCCCAAAATTCAACCCAAAGGAAATCCAAATCAAACATGCCATAAGCCAATTACCATTTCACATTATTTCAGACATCTTTTATAATGAAATCAATAAATAACAAGGAAACCAAATAATCATTGGGGT
This sequence comes from Viscum album, assembly GCA_963277665.1. NCBI lineage: Eukaryota > Viridiplantae > Streptophyta > Magnoliopsida > Santalales > Viscaceae > Viscum > Viscum album. The sequence continues at coordinate 829,692,203 of OY728162.1, forward strand.
ACTTCCCGTCCAACCCATTACTACTTTTACAATAAAGTGGCATATCTTGCCCACTTGCCATTAATAGTGTCCCTTACATCAATTATCCATCATCATTTCATAGTGGTACTTCTCGTCCACTCCACAGAATTCCAACACAACCGCAACACAACCATATCACCAATTCCATACAAGCCCCAAAGCCACATCAATAAATTACACATTATTGAAAACACCATAACCCCTTTTTCCATGAAAAAACGAATTTCAATAAAACAAAAATTATTGAAAGTCGAATCCTAATATTTAACCCTTAACAATTTTAAAATCATGATTTAAAATCACCCAATTAAATTTGTTTTTCAAAAAAGTTCGATTTTCACCCAAAATCCCCCAAATTCATCACCAAATTGATTTCCAATGAAATTAACACATCATATTTACAATTAAATTAAATAATGAAATTTAATTATAAATAAACGTCATAACTCTATCAATGTGTAGTCAAGAGAGAAGCCACCTAGATCTTAGGGTTTGGCGACATCAACCCACCGCACGAACGCCCACAAATACGGATTAACGCCTCCACAAAACCACTCTAAATCTCCTTCACTAACATAAAAAATCTCAAACCTTAACACAATAGGAAACAAAAAACCTAGATCTACATCAAAAAGTGTAGATCTCAAAAACTGAAAGAAGGGAAGAGTAGATATAGTGAAACTCCAAAAGAACCAAGAGAGGGAGACTTACCGGGATAGAATGCCTTCACCACAAGATGAAAACCTTTTGATTTGCCTCTAAAAATAGTGGGAGAGCCCCTCAAACCCTTAGGAACCAAGAATCCCAAATGATCCATGAGTGGGAGGAAGAAAGGAGGATTATTGAGAAATCCTGGGTGGCTCGGATCTTAAAAACCCTACATTTAAGTGGCCTTTTGGTTAGCCCGCACGGTTTGGAAAACCGTACGCCAACCATGCGGGTTCCACTATCCCAAATGGGCCTCGCACGATTTTCCACACACAATTTGACCAACTATTTTCAAGCCATGTGAAGCCCAATGTCTCAAAGGTGCACGATTCCTAGGCTGGCCGCACAGTTTGGTCAAATCATGCGCTAACTGTGTGCCCCTCAAGAAGCCCCCAAATAACTTTAAAACCATCTTGAATTCTCCCAAACATCCACCAACCACTTATCATAAAACAAAGGCATAAACAAGGGTCACATACCTCAAACTAGGGGTACTATGAAAAATAATTTGGACTCATTAATTAGTAAAATATGGATTCTCTCACAATGGTGGATATGCTGAATATAAAATGTGTCACGACCCGCCTTCACCAAAAGGAGGGAAGGGTCAGCAGATTTCCAAGACCTTACTTATTTAAGTTGAAAGAGGGATAATGACCCCCAAAAACCTCCTTCAATAGGTCCTGGAGTGGTGACCAGTGCCAAGGGTATATAATTAATCACTAAATGGAAGGAATTACCATTTTTCTTTTAATAGGATCGGGAGATAAGATAGTAAATCCCACAACACCAAAACTAAAAGTGCAAGAAAAGCCAAACCAACCATTCCCATTTGCATGTTCCGAAATTAAATACCACAAAGTACAAATTGACTACAAAGGTAAAGTACCAAAGAAATAAAAACAGCAACTGCAACTGTCCCAAAGGTCCGAGCTAGTATGGTCCCGCGCGATCCCCAAAGTTCTCCACAAAACCTGAAAGCAGTTTTATATACGTAGGGCGAGCATACAAGTATACTTAGTAGGGAAAAACCAAAGACTCTCGTGCACAAGTGGGGGAACGTACTAAAGTCCTGTGAGAAGCAGACAACCAACACTACCAAGGAGTTCATCCATCCCAATCACCGGCCACACTCACCAAATAACGCAAGAAAGTAATAAATAGTAATAGAACATCGATGTTTGGGTACCCCAAGACTCTTTCCCACTTGTTATTGAAGATGTCCTGCACATCAAACAAATCCCTCCATTCTCACCGCAGTCCCACTGCTACACCCCGCCCGCACACACCTGGGCCATATCCTCATGTAGTCCCACTGCCAAACCCTGCCCGTAAAAACCTGGTCCACAACCACTATCCCGCCCACAGACACATGAGACAGAACTATCACACGTAACCATGCCTACAAACACCTAGGACAGAACAACCCCTGCCATGCCCCAAGACACCTGGGCTAGAAGATCTACCACCACACCCGAAGACACCTGTACCTCATCCCAAAGACACTTGGGAAACCACATGCTCACACACACCTGGGCAAACCACCACACTACCCTACCTGAAGGTTGTTGGGATAATAATGGACTTCAGGCCATTATAGCCTGCCTGAAGATACTTGGGCTATCTGGGAATGGGAGAACAAAAGGATCTAATAACTAGCCAATAATAGTAGTGTTGAAAAAAACACCCTCCCCCGTGAAATGGGGGTTTTCAGCACTAAGTGCTCAACTTGGGTGGGGCACGAATAAGAAACACAAAACTAAATGTATATGTATAGGTAGCAAGCACTCACCCAGTTTAGGTTTTTCTTCATCCAGTCTAAAGAACGCAAACAACACCATGTCCAAGTCACAACCCACACCATACCGACACCCATTTGTCCCATCCTGGTTTACATGTTCAGTAATAATATTTAAATAAGTTTTCTTCACCTACTTGGGAAACTAGCAAGCATAAGCACAAGCCAAGGAAAGAGTATGATCAAGCATCAACTAAAACATTCACACCTAGTTCTCTTGTAAAGTCATAACCACAAAGGGATAAGTGAGATCCCTTGAAGTACTGGAACCAAAGAAAACCCCAAGGTACAGCCCCAGGTCTCCGGAAGCCAACGGTTTCTCAACAATAGTGGATTCCACCCCAATTCGTGATATAATCAAGGTAACCACCCGACCTTAAATTCACAACCACTAGAAGCATACCAACAGGGGATCCCATCCCCACCCACATCACCCAAAAATCGGCCCATGAATGAAAAACAACAAGACACTACCACCAAAGCAAAGCAGGCCCATGCGGGTATTTTCAGATTTAATTAACAGACTCCATGATTCGAATCCCGCTGCACTTTAACCGGGGTTATCACAGAAAAGGGTTGATCCTGGTGCTTTAAATTTTTTTAGCGGATTTACGTAATTAACCAAATTCCTTTACACGGAAAGAGTTAAAAAACACAATACAATCCATTTAAACATCAACAGAGGTAAGGTTTCATTAGTGCATAGAGAAAGACCACCAACGACCATGATTTTTAGTAGGCGTAAGCCCGCACAATTCAGAAATCATTAATCATGGAAGATTATAAAATAAAGCAACCTCATCGATCACAACCCTCCCCCATTGTTCTTTATATAATATGTTAATTATCTTCAATTAGGTTTGGTTCATCCAGTTCTACAGAATCAAAATCATGCCCACCCCGCATGATACACAAAATCGAGAGACGAAGGAGAAATTCCCTACCTGTTGATCAACGATTGACGCTAATATCGAGCATGGAACTCCACAGATAGCGATGTGGCTCATTGAAATGAAGGGTACTCCTATTACAGGGTGATCGAGAAAAGAAACCTAGGGATAACCATTTTAGTTTATAAAGGCCAGGGATGATTGAGATACGAACGGGAAACCGTGTAAGGAGCGGGGCCGTGGGTTGACCACGCGGCCCCACACGTCATTGAAGGGTCCCCTCCCTTTGGGGCGGTTTAAACTGAAGCACACACATTTAATTAAATATTTAATTAAACGCCATTTTTGGGCATTACTGGGATTTAAAAAAAAACTTAAAGGGGTAAAAACATGGTTTAAAACTTGATTTTCCCAAAAAGGAGTGCTACTGGAAAAACCGTGAGGGTAGCTGAGAGCGACCGGTAGCTGAGAGATATTAGTGGCTGACAGATACCTGTAGCCGAGCTACCAGTAGGTTGCAGCTACCGGTAGTCGAGAGCTACTGGTGGCTGACAGCTACTGGTAGACTGAGCTACCAGTAGGATGCACCTACAGGTAGACCGAGCTACTGGTAGGCTACGGCTACTGGTAGACCGAGCTACCGGTAGGCCTGCTACCGGTATGCTAAGGCTATGGGTAGGCCTACCATGGGTCAAACTTCACAAAGAAGTTGGGATGGCCTCCCAGACCACCCAGAACACCTCAAGCATCAGAATTTTACTAAGTAATGGACCTCCCATAACCCGACCCATTACATCAGATACCTCTCAAACTATTCTCGCCCTTGAGAATCAAAACAACCCACAAGGAAAGAGAGGGTCCGAACAAACACCTCGATAGATACCTCTCAGGAGAGAACCCCATTGTTAACTAAAAACACACTTCTCTTAAGAACCAAGAAACATACCATGTTAGACTACACAGTCTGTGGGTTGGGGAGTCTCTTCCCCCATGTCAAGATACTATCTGATTTGGGCGACACTGACTCGCCCGTACGGGTTTAATCACATCCACCTTAATGCGTCTTGATTAGGGGACCGATCCAACCCTCGCCATATCCAGGACTTTTCACACACATTTAGAGAGGAATTAAAAACCACATATTTCATATCCAACAAGGTAAAACACTCCACCCCAACAAGTATAAACATAATATCACAAAACTCAAAACAACTCTGGGTATTGGGTACGCATCTGTGCTTCCCTCTCCCACGTACTCTCCTCAAGCCCACTATGTCTCCATAACACACGAACCAAGGGAATGGTTCGCCCATGAAGCACCTTCTCCTCACCATCCTCGATCATCACTGGTCATTCTAAAAAGGTCATGTCGTCCTCGATGTCTAGCTCTACCCAGTTGAAAATGTGTGAATCGTCATGCAGATAACGACGGAGCTGGGACACATGGAAGACATCTTGTATCCCCAGTAGCGGCGGTGGTAACACAAGCTGATAAGCCACTTCGACGACCCGCCGCAACACTTCGAAGGGTCCGATGAACCTGGGAGAAATATTACTCTCCTTACCGAACCTCCGTTGTCCACAACGAGGGGATATATTCAAGAAAATGTGGTCTCCAACCTCAAAATCCAAGGGCCTTCTCCTGCTATCAGTGTACGACTTTTTTCGGTCTTGGGGTGCCTTCATCCTTTCTAGTATAAGCTGAACATTCTCCGTCATTCTCTGCACCACCTCGGGGCCAAGGATGCCCGCCTCTCCGACATCGGTCCAACACATAGGTGAAAGACATGGTCTCCCATAAAAGGCTTTGAACAGGGTCATACCAAAGGTAGAGTGATATATATTTTTGAAGGAGAACTCTACAAGAGGAAAGTGTCGCACCCATGATCCTCCTGAGTCCAGAATGCATGCCCGCAACATATCCTCCAATGTCTGGATGATGCGCTTTGTCTTCCCATCTGTCTGGGTGTGGAAAGCAGTGCTAAGGCGTAGTTGGGTTCCAAAAGCATGCTGCAAACCCCTCCAGACTCATGAGGTAAAACGTGCATCCCTGTCCAAGACTATGGAAATCGGGACTCTATGCAAACACACTACCACGCCCACATACCTCCGTGCCAAATCATCCACTGCACTTGACTCCTTAATCGCCAGAAAGTGAGCCGATTTCATCAACCAGTCCAGTACTACCAAGATGGCATCACATCCCTCTTGAACCTTGGGTAGTCTCGTGACGAAATCCATTGAGATGTCCTCCCACTTCCACTTGGGGACATTTAGAGACTGCAGCAGGCCGCTTGGAACTCTGTGTTTAGCCTTCACCTACTGAAACACTAGGCACCTGGCCACAAACTCCGCCACTGCTCACATTACTCAGGGCCACCAAAACTGTCTCTTCAGACCCTGGTACATCTTGTAAAATCCTAGGTGTACCGCTAGGGGTGAGTTTTGGAACTCACTGAGAACCTTGCCGCGGATCGCCTCTGGAAAAAATAGCTTCCCCTGAAAAAACATCCGGTTTTGACCATCCTCCGTCCATCCTTCCAGAGCATTGCTCTAGTCAACTCGGTCACACACCACTTCACACTCTGGGTCTCCCCACTAAGACTCCTCCACTTGCTGAAACAGAGATGACTGCACTGTCATCTGATATAGGCAACCTCTATCGCCATCCATCCTCACATCCAGGTGTAAGGCAGCCAATTCCTCTATTGCCTTCCATGTGTATGTCGACTCTCAGACCGCATCCTTTTGTGATCTCTTTCTCAAGACATCGGACACTACATTCCCCTTCCATGATGTATAGGAAATCTCGAAGTCGTAATCCAAGAGGAACTCCATACACCTTCTCTACCGTAAGTTTAGGTCCCATTGGGAGAAGATATACCTCAATCTTTTGTGATCTGTGAAGACCAAAAAGCGTTCCCTGATGAGGTAATGCCACCATAACTTTAGCGCAAAAACAACCGCTGAAAACTCCAGGTTGTGGGTGGCATAATTACGCTCATTAGGGCGTAGATTCCTAGACCCATAAGAGATCACTCTTTACTACTTCATCAACAGACATCCAAGGCCTTGACCTAAAGCATCATAGAACACCTCATACACCGCCCCTTCTTGTGGTAGTCTGAGAACTGGGGAACTGACCAGATTCTCCTTCTGATATCTGAAGTCTTCCTCACACTGCTCACTCCACACGAAAACCTAATCCTTCTTGGTCAAGGCTGTAAAAGGGGCTGCAACTCAGGAGAAGTTGGGTACGAACCTCCGACAGTAACCTACCAGCCCAAGGAAGCTACGAACCTCTACCACATTCTTGGGTGATACCCAAGAAACAACTACTTCAACCTTTGATGGGTCCACCACTACCCCCTGCTCGGACACTACGTTCCCAAGGAAGTTCACTTCTCGCATCCAGAACTTGCATTTTGGAAACTTCATATAGATCCAGTGCTGTAGGAGGACCTCTAAATCCATCCTCAGGTGCTCTGCGTGATCCTCCTCTAATCTTGAATAGATCTGGATATCTTCGATAAACCCAACTACGATTCGATCCAGGTACTCCCAGAATATGGAGATCATAAGCCCCATGAACATAGCCCGGGCGTTCGTAACACCGAAGGGCATGACCACGAACTTGAAGTGCACATATCTTCACCTGAAGGCCGTCTTCGGAATGTCTCCCTCCTTCACTATCAACTGGTGATACCCAAACCACAGGTCGATCTTCGAGAACCACCCTGCCACTTTCAGCAGGTCGAAAAGATCGTCTATCCTCGGAAGAGGGTAGCGATTCTTGATCGTTAACTGATTCAGCCTCCTGTAGTATATACACAACCTGATACCACCATAATACTTCTTGGAGAACAAGACTGGGGCACCCCATAGTGACACACTTGGTTGAACATAACCTCTCTTTATCAGATTGTCAATCTGAATCCGCAACTCCCGTAGCTCCGAAGGTGCCATCCGGTAGGGAGCCATCGAAATCGAGCGAGCACCAGGCTGCATGTCTATCTCAAAATCGATATCATGTCAAGGGGGTAGAGTCATCACCTCCTCAGGGATGACGTCTATAAACTCACTGATAATCCCTGGTACCTCTACCATCTCAGCATCCACTGACTCCAATGACTGCTCGACTAACAAGGAGAGGAGGGGTTCCTCTCATCTACTGCCCTTCTAACTACTCTACTCACTAGTGAAAGTAGCACGTCGGCCGCCCAAGTCTGAGAACACAACCCTTCCTCAAATGCAGTTGATGATGGCACACACAGAGAACAACCATTCAATGCCTACGATGACATCGTATGGCTGTATCTGTAGCATTACTAGATCTCTGGCCGACTGATGTGTCCTTATCATCAGTATGCATCCTCGACAAACATATAACAAGTCGGTCTGACCTCCGACTGGTGTTCTCCGTAGTAGGGGAACTGGAAGTCTCTCGGCATCTAGACCTAAAGCATGGTCTGGACTGGGTGTAACTAAGGACTGAGAAGCTCCGGTATCGAACAAGGCATAAGCAAGAGTGCTAAAAAAACTGATCGTACCTCAAACGACCTCGGGTCCTGTTGGAACTGCTACCTCCGCAGTGTGTAACTATCCACTCCCATCTCCTCTGCCCCTCGTCTGTCGGCCACCTCCCCAATCACACCCCAGTCTAGGTCCCTGAGGAGCTCTTTGTGGTCGGCCTCCTCCTGCAATGTCTTCCCTCGGAGGAGCGGGAGCTCACTGCCCCTGCTACTGATGTTGGAAAGGCCTAGCTGGAAGCTGCTACTGGGACGAGTGTTGGGGTTGTCCTCCACCTCCGTACTGTACTCGGTCCGAGCACTGACTTCGAAGATGTACATGGCACCCGCAGACGAAGCACTATGGTCCTAGGCCCAAAGGAAAAGGGTGAGGACCAGGGGACCGGAACTGAAACTGCTGCGGCCTGCTCCCTACTGGTCGTAACCTGGAGGGTCCTAACGCTGGAGGCCTGGTGATGAAGACCTTCCCCTTATATGGTCCCAGATAGATCCCCTCTCATGACACACCCACTAGACCATGCATCCTCTCTACCACTTCGGCCTTCTTATGGACCTCCAAGTACGTCGGCAAGGTAAAGGGGGTAACAACATACTGGAGGGAGGGTTAGAGAACCTCGTCTAAATGTCTTGACCGAGACTCCTTGTCTAGAAATAGGTCCGAAGAAAAGAGGAGGAGATCCTTGAACTTGATCCCCATCTCCCTTACTGATATACTCCCCTGCTGGAGGGAGAGTAGCTCCTGCCTCTTCTCTGCCTTCATCGTAAAAGAGAAGAATTCTGCCCAGAACTCCTTCTCGAAATCAACCCATGCCACCTCGGCCTCTCTCCTCTCCCCAAGGTAATCCATCCACCACTGATGCGTTGCTCCCTACATATGGATGACGGCCAGAGGAACCCAGTACTCTGTCGGAGCCCGGATCCAGCAGAAGGCTATCATTAGATCCTCTAGCCAGCCCTCCGTCTTCATATCAGAGGTGCAACCCTCATACTTCTCGAGGGTCTGTCGCTAGAAGACTCGAAGCGTCTTCTTCCACTGGTCGTCTTCCTCCTCTCGGTCATCCATCTTTCGATCAGCTAGGTCGACCTCCTGAGCCTCGATCACTCATACAACTCGGGGTTGTCTTCTGGGTGCCATAGCTGCAAGGTAAACAAGGAATTCCTAAGCCCAAGTAGTGCAGAATATCGTTATTAAAACTTCTTAACTTCTTATTTATTTCAAATTCCCAAAACACCCCAGAAACATGAGAAAACAAGTCATTATGATGAATGTACCTTTCCTAGGGTCTCTTTACCCTGCAATCAGTGTGGCCTTACTTGGTCGTTCGGTAGGTCCAGATTCCTTACATTGGATCATGGGGGGCCCTGAAATCTCGTGTCCTAGCCGGTCTTCCTTGGCCTAATTCATGCACCAAGGTCACCCAACACTTTTTCCCTACCATCCCATGAAATCCTTACTGTGCATAACTCTAGACTCCATCCTATCTCTCAACCATCACCTCTGATACCATTATGTCATGACCCGCCTTCACCAAAAGGAGGGAAGGGTCAGCAGATTTCCAAGCCCTTCCTTCTATATGTTGAGGGAGGGATAATGACCCCTGAAACCCGCCTTCAATAGGTCCCGGAGTGGCGACCAGCACCAAGGGTATATAATTACTCACTAAATGGAAGGCATTACCCCTTTTCTTTTAATTAGACCAGGAGATAAGATAATAAATCCCAAAACACCCAAACTAAAAGTGCAATAAAAGCCAAAACAAAAATTGCCATATGCATGTTCCGAAAGTAAATACCACAAAGTACAAAGTGACTACAAAGGTAAAGTACCAATGAATGAAAAACAGCAACTGCAATTGTCCCAAAGGTCCGAGCTAGTATGGTCCTGCGCGATCCCCGAAGTCCTCCTAGAAACCTGAAATCAGTTTTATATACGTAGGGTGAGAATACAAGTATACTCATTAGGGAAAAACCAAAGACTCTCATGCACAAGTGGGGGAACATACTAAAGACCCGTCATAAGCAGACAACCAACACTACCAAGGAGTTCATCCATCCCAATCACCAGCCACACTCACCAAATAATGCAAGTACGCAATATATAGTAATAGCGCATCAATGTTTGGGTACCCCACGCCACTTTCCCACTGGTTATTAAAGACATCCTATGCATCGAACCAATCCCTCCATTCTTACTACAGTCCCACTACCACACCCCGCCCACACACACCTGGGCCATATCCTCATGCAGTCCCACTGCAAAACCCTGCCCACAAACACTTGGGCCACAAACACTATCCTGCTCGCAGACTCCTCATCCACAACTGTCACACGTATCCACACCTCTAAACACCTAGGCCAGAACAACCATTGCCACGCCTTAAGACACCTGAGCTAGAAGATCTACTGCCATGCCCGAAGACTCCTGGGCCTCATCCCGAAGACACTTGGGAAACCACCTACCCGCACACACCTGGGCCAACCACCACACTACCATGCCCGAATGTTCTTGGGCTAATAATGGACTTCAGGCCATCACAGCCTTCCCGAAGAAACTTGGGCTATCCGGGAATGTGAGAAGAAAAGGTGTTAATAACCATCCATTAGTATTAGTGTTGGAAAAAACAACCTCCCCCATGAAATGGGGGTGTTCGACACTAAGTGCTCAACTTGGGTGGGCGTGAATAATAAACACAAAACTACAAGTATATGTATAGGTAGCAAGCACTAACCCAGTTTAGGTTTTTCTTCAGCCAGCCTAAAGAATAAAAACATCACCATGTCCAAGTCACAACCCACACCAAACCAACACCCATTTGTCCCATCCTGGTTTACATGTTCAGTAATAATGTTTAAATAAGTTTCCTACACCTACTTGGACAACTAGCAAGCATAAGAACAAGCCAAGGAAAGAGTATGGTCAAACATCAAGTAAAACATTCACACCCGGTTCTCTTGTAAAGTCACAACCACAAAGGGATAATTGATATCCCTCGAAGTACTGGAACCAATGAAAACCCCAAGGTACATCCCCATGTCTCCAGAAGCCAACGGTTTCTCAACAACAGGGGATTCCACCCCAATTCGTGATATAATCAAGGTAACCACCAGACCATAAATTCACAACCACTAGAAGCATAACAATAGGGGATCCCATCCCCACCCATGTCACCCAGTAATCGGCCCATGAAGAAAAAACAACAAGACACTACCACCAATGAAAAGAAGGCCCATGAGGGTATTTTCAGATTTAATTAACACACTCCATGATTCCAATTCCACTGCACTTTAACCGGGGTTATCACAGAAAAGGGTTGATCTTGGTGCTTTAAATTTATTTAGCCGGATTTACGTAATTAACCAAATTCCTTTACACTGCAAGGGTAAAAAAACACAATAAAATCTATTTAAACATCACCAGAGGTAAGGGTTCATTAGTGCACAAAGAAAGACCACCAACAGACATGATTTTTAGTAGGCGTAAGCCCACACAAATCAGAAATCATTAATCATGGAAGATCATAAAACAAAGCATCATCATCGATCACACCCCTGCCCCTTCATTCTTTATATAATCCATTCATTATCTTCAATTAGGTTTGGTTTATCCAATTCTACAGCATCAAAAGCATGCCCACCCCACATGATACAGAAAAGGGAGAGACGAAGGTGAAATTCCCTACCTGTTGATCAACGATCGATGCTAAGCCTGGGCGTGGAAATCCACGGATAGCGATGCGGCTCGTCGGAATGAAGGGTACTCCTAGTACAGGGTGATCGAGAAAAGAAAACTAGGGTGAACCCTTTTAGTTTATAAAGGTTAGGGACGGTTGAGATACGAATGGGAAACCGCTTAAGGAGCGGGGTCGTGGGTTGACCACGTGGCCCCACACGTCATTAAAGGGTCCCTGCCATTTGGGACAGTTTAAACTGACGCACACACCTTTAATTAAATATTTAATTAAACGCCATTTATGGGTGTTTCTGGGCTTTAAAACAAACTTAAATGGGTAAAATCATGGTTTAAAACTTGATTTGCACAAAAAGAAGTGCTACTGGGAAAACTGTGAGGGTAGCTGAGAGCCACCGATAGTAGAGAGCTACCGGTGGCTGACAGTTACCGGTAGGTTGCAACCACCGGTAGTCGAGAGCTACCGGTAGACCGAGCTACCGGTAGGCCGGGCTACTGGTAGGCTGCGGCTACCGGTAGAACGAGCTATCGGTAGGTCGAGCTACCGGTAGGCTACGTCTACCGATAGACTGAGCTACCAGTAGGCTGCAGCAACCGGTAGACCGAGCTACCGGTAGGCCTGCTACCGGTAGGCTAAGGCTACCAGTTGGCCTACCGTGGGTCAAACTTTACCAAGAAGTTGGGATGGCCTCCCAGACCACCTCAAGCATCAGATTTTTACTAATTAATGGACCTCCCACAACCCGGGGCATTACAAAAGGGGTTTTCATTTTAGTAGAACATTTAAAAAAGGTCTTTATTAAAGGAATGTAAAACATAATACTCATTTGATAAAAGATTTATTCTTAGCAAAATTGCACCATCGTCGTTAAAAAAATATTGAAATCAATACTAGTGGAAGAATGAGTTTAATGTAAAAAACATAGATGGGTATGAAACATAAGAATCATTCTTATGAAAGAAAATTCATTACGTTGTTATATCACCTTCATGAGTAACACAAAGTTGAATTTGTTCAAAAAAAATAATATATATGCATATAAAAAGCATATGTGGATTCAAATAAGATATAAAATACATTAGATAAAAAATTACTAAGGTATTTTATGATCATATAATAAATGTGAGTATGATGATGACTATGTGAGACTAAAGACATATTTTAGGATTGATCTAGTTAAGGAATTATATATATTTCTTATATGGAATTGTTCTACTCATATAAATGAGTTCAAGAACTTTATAAAATATTTTCTCGATATGTAATGAATTGATGGATTAGGAATGTGTTATCCTTGTTCTAGTGATGTATAATCTATACAATTTGGTAAAATTACAAAATATAATAATGAATGTTAGTGGGAAAATATAAAAATGTTTCTTCTTATAGAATGTCAATATCATTGAAACATAGAGTTGTTATTAGAAAATATGAGTAATGAATCTATAAAATAAAATTATCTATAATACATGAAGGAGTTTTAAAAACACCATGGAATGTACTTACCAGGCATTTATTTCATAGAAAACAATTCTGTGATATTTGAGGGTAGATGATACTAACTGTATGTATTAAAAGTGTTGTAAATATGCAGTATTTCAAAAGGAAATATAATAATCAATACATCATATACTATGTATTCAAATTATAAAGAAAAATATTCCAAAATCGTGGAAAGAAAAGGGTTCTTAAATCATTTATTTATATACAAAGAAATATTATCAAGCCCACCACCAATCATAAAGGCCATAAAAGTTTTATTTATTTCACCCATTTTTAAAATGGTATAAGGGGTAGCCTACATGGCTTGTAGGCCTAGAAGCACTTAGGCCAAATACATGACATGAAGGCCCAAAAGGCATGGAGCCGAAAGAAAAACCTGACCCTGAGGTCCCCAAAAAATTTGACACCAAAAAATTAGAACCACCCAACATATTTAAATATTCTAAACCCTTAAATATTGCAAGGATGGATAGCACACAAGCCCTGTGTAGAGATGCATGCTGCCAAGTCCCAATGGGAAATTTCATACCTTCCCAATCATCCCAATCTGGAAGCCCTGAAAATCTAGAAACATTTCCATAAACCTCATCTAGATCTCCCACCAGTAGAGAAATGTTTTGACTACCATTCCAAAGAGAAAGCCCTCACCATCACCCACACGTCGAAATGTCACTGTCTCTAGATGGAGAAGCCCACTGTTGTCTATGATCTTCCCCCGACCCCAACCCCAAGGGCACTCCCCACCATCGATTGTCACACTATCACCCTCTATCATTTGACTCAACCTCCAATGATGCCACCGAATTGGGAAGACATACCATCACCGATGGAGAACCAAACCACCTCCACCAACCACACCGCAGATGAACGAGACCCACCGTCATGCCATAAAGGCATCCAATTATGGATAAATCCATGCTGAGGTCCCACTAAAAACCTTCTCACCAAACTAAACTAACACATCTAGCATGACCTAGAAACAACACCTGTCTTGCTTCAAAAAGAGGTTGAGATAACAACATCGAATGACTAGGGGAAAACCCAATATGGGGTTCCCCTGAGAGAGAGAGGATCTAAATATCATCTAAGCGCTATTATCAATCCCAGATGTGTCTAAATATAGAATGTTTGTTTTCACCTTATTTCTCTTATATAATATGGAAAATTGTTTGTTAAACACATAGTTATTATAAACAACATGGGAAAATATTTTTGATAAACATGGTTTATGGTTTATTGGATTCAAAAACATGTTTTGAGAAAAATAGAAGAATAAATTTTTTTATCCAAGACAAATGTATATATCCAATTATTTGATAAATTTTAAGGGATTAGTTTCCACTACCCACTGGTGGTATATTTTAATGAATAATGTCTTCTTTTCCAAATATTTCTCTAAATACATAGAATACCAAATATGATATCGATAAAAAAATATTAAATATTATCACAATATGAATATGTGTAATTTCTAATCTCAAAAGAGTTTTGACATTTAGAATGATTTATGGAAGAAATATTGTTTCCATGAAGATAGTAGAAGTACGTTTAGACTTAGAATAGTTAAATGGTTAAAAAATTCAATTTTATTATGATAATATTGAAAGTAAATGTTATTCAGTACACTAATTTTTTTTGGTACATTGTTATAGAGAAATGTAAATAAGTATTTTTAGTTATCATAAAATGTTGAATTCCCATTTATATACTAAATGAGTTTAATATGTGTTTTTAAAGAAAAATGTAAAGAGTTACATTTGTTATCGGAATAATCATCAAAAAAAATTTGATTGTAATATTCCATGAATCATGATAATGAAGTGATTATAAGGAGTTTTATATTGACAAAACAACTTATTAAGATTATAAAATTAGATGTTTTGAGGCAAATAAGTTTGAATAAAATGTTCAATCAGTTAAACTATTGGAATATGATTCCCAAATCTCACCATTATTTAAACTAGCAATTTCTCACTAAATGTGTTTAGTGGGAGGCTTTTTCAAAATGTTCACCTAGAGATGTGGACATAATTAAATAGAGAGGTAATGAGTTTACTAAAACCATAAAAGAGCATCAAACCTATGTTTTTTCTATGGGTCTATGATATGTCATATTATTGGTCTAGTAATTGTGCATGATTTTTTTACTATTATTAAAATAGCTTAAGGACATACAACATATAATATTATAAAATGGGAAACTCTATATTATGTTTCTTCATGTTAGATATGTATATTTATGGTTGTGAAATGATTATTAACCTCTAAATGTAGGAAATTAAGAAATCACTAACTAATGTTTTTTAGGGAATATTATAGGTTGTAATGAAATTTTTTGGTTAAATGAGTAGAACTTCGTATAAATATATGAAATTTTTACATAAGGCACAAAATGAGTTCTGTGTACCGGATGACCCTCTCCCCAATTATATACCACGTGGAGTGTCATACACTATATCCTAGTATAATAGGTTTTTGTGCTTTATATAGTGATTTTTCCATACTCAAGGTTGAGGAGATACCTAGAATGATAAAAATTATAATTTGATATCTTTCTTATATGAATTTGACCATTCAGGATTCAAGTATCACTGAGAGGGGGAGGGGTGAATCAGTGATATCTTTTTATTTTATGTTTCATTACTTACGGAACAACATTCGCCTCCTATTAAATATTTCCTTTCCTACTGAAAAAAATTCAATCACACATCCACAGTTCACTACTCAAAAATAGTAGCTAGTCCTTGGTATTGTTTGGAAATAATCCAATACCACACAATCGAAAAGAAAATGATTCTTTAGTGTGGAATACAATGAGTAGGATATTCCCTTACACTCGCATAGCACAATGTAAACAATCCAATAGTGTGTGTGCTTCTCCTATCACAAAATGAATTAATTTAATGATTCGGTGCTTCTTTATAGATTTCAAAAAAATTATATTTCAAAACAATTCATCTCTTTCCTACCCAGAAGCTGGTAGGAACTTTCTTGAGTTCTTAGTGAACTTTCCTTCCTCCTCTGTGAACTACCTACATCTTTCGCAATCTAATTTGTACTGTGTACCATGAGTGCTTTGTGAACCAACTCTGTGAACCACCTTTTAGAACCGCCTTCGTGTAATGGCTCTGCGTACCACCTCCACATACCACCTCAGTGTACCACGCCAACATACCAATTCTACGTACCATCTCCTTTACTTCATATTTCATTTTTCCATGGACCTCTTCTTCGCTTCGTGGAACTCTCCTCCGCTAACTTCTTCCCTTCACAAAACTTTCCTCCGCTAACCACATCCCTTCTCAGAACTCTCCTCCGCTAACTACTTAACTTAGAAAAACTCTCATATACTAACTTCTTCCCTTCATGAAACACTCCTCTGTGAACTAATTATCTTTGCAGAACACTCCTCCGCTAACACTTTTAGGCATAGCCAAAATCTTCCTCAGAGTACAGATATTATCTTATAAAAATCACTCTATTATAATGATGGGATTAGAATTCCTTATATAGGAAAATAGATCTGAAAATATGAGTAATCCATTTTACCCAATTTTTTAATGTGGTATAGTTCTCCACCACATACTAGGTTTCTCACATGAACCATAATCATCCTATAAACCAATATCATCCTTGAACTATTTCGGTATGCGGTTTTCATACGACCCTTATTCCTTCGCGGCGACCTAAATCAATACCTCATTTTTGCAAACAATGAGCCATCCCAGGAACCACTAGCCTTCCGCATACCATAATCCTTTTGTGAACTTTCTCTCCTACATGGTCTACATACCACTATTTGTGGTCCGCATAGCTTCCATGAATTCTGTGTACATTCCATGTATTCTCCAAGCCTTCCAGGAATTCCATGTACCTTTCATGGACTCTGCAAACCTTCCATCCATTCCCTAAACTTCCTATAACTTTTTGCAAACCTTCAATGCATTTTGTGAACTGTTCTTCATGGTCCGAATACCTCCCATGAATTCCGTGAACTGCTCATTGTGGAAAACTTCTTCCATTTCTAAAAAACAAACTCCTCGTTTTGAGGCACAAAAAATTTGGCAAGCACTGGAAAACAGAGCCACTTTTTTCCCCTTATAGTCACAAATATTGCATCATATGTTCACCAAACAACTTATAATATTTTTAAAATACAATTCAGCTAAGTATCATCATATTCTCCAAAGAAAGTATTGTAACTTTATTATTATTCACTTATAAAAAGTTAAGTGATTTCCTCTCTTCTCAAACTTCCTTAACAAGAAAAGAAAATAACTCAATATATACTCTTCATTATTATATTGGTCCTAAAATTATATAATCCATGTTTATTAGATAATAAATGGTGGTTTTGTATGATACCAATCAATTAATTTCTTGGAACACGACCAAGATGGGATTAATCATCTTGTATAAAGAGTAAAACATTGGATCTGTCAATTTTGATAGACTAAATGATTGTATAGATATTCTTAGATTGTATATATGATGTTCTTATCAATTTTTATGTGTTTCATGTGATTTTCTCATCCATCAGATGAAATTAAATGTGATTTTATCATTGACCAGTTCTATCTATACTCACCTAATATAGAACATTTTCATAAGTTATATGGGTTTTAAATACTATGTCTCCCATGTATAATGGATGACTTGGAAAAATAGATCTTATGAAAATATATAAATGTATATGTTCCCACTAGAATTAACATGTATAAAGATATATGTGATCCATTGAGATCACACAAGATCCATTTGTTGCATGAGTAGCACCGATGAATTAACAGAGACCCCCTTTTCTTACATTTATGAATTGAAGAATTCATATTTTTTATAAATACTAGAAAGGCCCTTGGGGTCATAAATAGTGGTTAACTTAATAAGGATTGATTTTGACTCAAAAAGATAATCTAAAAGTCTTTAAATGTTAATCCAAATGGTGTTTTGGATGGGTATTTATAAGGTATTGGGTATAATGTGGTACACAATGAAGTTAATGATATCTTTTCAAAATAAATTAGTAATATACCCAAAATGGGTTTTGGAAATTGATTTTCAAGTTAGTTTATATGATACAACATAAGGTGAAATGACACTAAGCCTTTGAGTACTTAGTGAAAGTGGGATATTGTTTGAAATATTCCATGGAGGCTATATCATCTGTGATGATATATGAAATGCCAAAGTTTAAAAAATTCAGGTTTCATGGTAATATCATTTTATATAAAATATATAAATCATATTAATGATTCATGGGATATGTTGTGTTCTGTGACATAGGTTTCACCTTATAGTACATTAGATAAAAAATTTATAATTGTTTTCATTTGATAAGATCATCCGAGAAATCTATGTTTAAACTAAATGCTTTACAAGATGAAACATAAGGGAAGTTTATGGCTATAGGTAATGAAGTTTTTCTGACTATTGGAATTAACTTGACCACATTATATCATATGAGTTAATGCATGCATACTTGAGATTTCCCTGAGGTCCTATATAAAGAGGCCATAGGTCATGTATTTTCAATGTACAGTAATCTTTCACACAATTAGCTGAAACTCTATCTCATTGATTCTATCTTACTTTTTCACTCTTTTCCACACGAGATACTACCATATCATGAGTGAAGGAGTGATCCCACCTAAATGTTGGGAGATTCAAGACTAATGCATAGATACACTATGGTTGAGGG
This sequence comes from Viscum album, assembly GCA_963277665.1. Classification (NCBI taxonomy): domain Eukaryota; kingdom Viridiplantae; phylum Streptophyta; class Magnoliopsida; order Santalales; family Viscaceae; genus Viscum; species Viscum album. The sequence continues at coordinate 829,711,039 of OY728162.1, forward strand.
ATTTCTCTTAGCTTCCTATTAGTGATCTTAATATTTCTCATACGAATGAAGATTGATAAAGTAGACCATTCGTGTAAGGTAAAAATGAAACTTTTATTAATTTTCCGTATATCTTGGTTTCTATTTCAATCATGGTAGATCTTGGGTTTTAAGGTCAATAAATTATTTTACAAATTTAAATTAAGTTCATTTCATTCATTGAAACCTAACACCCTCAACTAAATAATAATGTGAAATCCATTAAAGTACATCGTAGTAAATTGATATGAATATTATTGTATAATATTATTTTCGTATTTGTATCTGCTCAAACTCATCATTATCTATTGATTTTATTCATCATAGAAGACTCCTTAATCCTATATGTTTCGTAGATATTTTTCTATTATCATATCATGTATTGATATAAATATATTCACCTTTAATCCCTTTCATAGATTAGTAATAAATTCAAAGTAAATATTTTTAATTCTTATATAAAATCTTCGTAGAGTGTCATATGGTTGAGTATTTTTACTCAACCTAAAAAATCAATTCAAAAACACTCCTTTATAGTTCATCTCATTATAGTCTTCCATTCTTTCTAAAATGAATTGGTTCTTCCCAAATTATTCTCACATACTTATATAGTCTTATACATATTATCCCTCTCCTTAGAGTAAATTTATAATTTAACTATTCCATGGAAATATCATTCAATAATTTCACCATTTTGGGTATTATCTAACATTTAAAATTATATAGGAATCATAGTAAGGAAGTATAAAAAATTTTGAATAGATTTTTCTTATCTTCAATATAACTTATATGTAAATATATTTTTTAAATTTATTTATTTATCTTTAGGATTTTTCTTACCAGACTTTTGAATTTGATTATAGTTTGAAAATATTATCTTATTCTCACAATTTTATTTTTTCATCAAAATATTTATCCTATCTGAAAAAAATAATTATATTTCCTATTAAAACAAAAAATAAAAATTCAGTATCTAACTTTTTTCCATATATATACCAATGTATTTATGCGACACAATATTCTTTAGGTGAATTTATGTTATATATTTTTTATTTTCATTTCAAAAATTTAACTCATTATTTACATTAAATTTCAAAAGCATCATATATGATCTAATGATTTTAATAATATATTTTATTTTATTAAAGGTCATATAATCACATTCATCAACATATTGATATTTTTGATTTCATCTTTCACATTTCCACTAAAAACTATCAACTAAGTTTAGATTCATACATGAATCATTTATATTTTTTACAACATGAATTACATATACTATATTTTTAATTTTAAAAATATGAATTTTTCTTTCATCATGGATCTATTATCTTCTTTGAAAAAATATATTATAAAATTAAATATATTATTTATATCTCACGTTTATACAACACCCAAAATGTCTTTTAAAACATTTCTATCTTCCTGGTAGTAGATTCTTTTGAAATGTTAGCCAATGAGAAAGTTTTTCACCATGATATAAATATGATGTGATAATTTTTTTGAGTAATTAAAATATCCATTGTGATGGATAAATTTTTTTCAAAAAAATTCTTAAATTTATTTTATCCAAAATTGGTCCTTAAACGTACACTATTTTTGAAACCGTTTTTGGATGTAAATAATGTCTTTGGGGAAATTTTGTCCTAATTTATTTTTTGTTTTAATTAAATATTATATCTAGTGATTATAATATGATTCTTTCTTTCAGTTTGAGGTTTTAAAATTTAAGACACTCCTCCGATATCTCGATTCTCGATTCATCACCAATAAATGATTCAACATTATCCTCTTTTAATTTATTTAAATCATCTCTTAATTTGTTCAATGAATTTTCAATAACGAGGGACATCGAAGCAGCCTAAATCAACTCATTATCCTTAGTAGTGACATCATTATCAGGATCCTTATTTATCACATCATGTTGACTATCATTATACATCAGAATTATATGTTTTTCAATATAAATAATTTTTCTTATTTAAAATATAACTTTTCTACTTTTATGATACATAGAATATCCTTCAGATTTGTAATCCAAAAATTTTTCATGATAAATTTTTAAGGATAAATCCACAATTATATTTTATCATTTGTTCGAAAAATATGTTATATTCTAATTTTTTATCAAAATATCAAAAAAAAATCTACTTTTGACATCTTCTTTCTATTAAACATGGGTAATAAAAGTTATTCATTCATGTATTGCACCCTCACTTTCTCATTAAAATGAATCAATATTGTTTTTATTATAATTATCTATCTCACTATAAAGAAATATCCTCATATATGTAAAAAATTTATTATTTTTGGTAACATTTTTTTATTTTCTATAATTATAAAATATTCCCTAATATATCATAGATACAAACTCATCTTAATCATACTTAATAGAATCCACACCATCTTCTACATCAATTTGTTTTCCTTAGCCATTCATTTGAAAAGTGTCTAATGCGGAAAATTATTACATTTTTTCCACAAAATATTTTATTCAATTATTGATCCCATTGTTTTTCATGAAACAACCCCAGCCACTAAGAACCCAAGCACTCAATCTGGATCATGGAATGGCCTAAATTTTTTTCCTGACCCCCATGGTCTAGCAACATTTTACTAAGAATCATGTAACTCCTATGGTAATAGTTTCCCAATAGAATCATAACATATCTCTAACTCATGAACCTGGAATGACCTTCCAATATCATGGAATGTCCTACTCCACGAGTAATATAGAAAAATTAATGTTTATTAACATACCTTAGAATAATAATAACTCGAAATAAAGACAAGTGAAAAAATAAAACATAATATAACCATCATCTATAAGGATCTAAAATGTGAATCACATGCACAAAAAGGATTAAATGAGCTGGGTCAGATGGCATGTAAGTGATACAATATACAACAATGAACCCAACCAGAAATACATAAAATGGATACTTATATCTGTGTTACGTGTGGGATGATGTCCCACCATTTCAATATCACATACCCAAGCACCACTATGAATAGTATCCTCTTCTACCATACATCGAATTTCCTTTACCTGAATCTTTCAAAATAATGTCTACATATACACCCATTGTGTAACACCCTGATATTTTGTGAAAGACTATTTTCAAATAAATAAAATATTTTCAATAGTTTTCGATAAACTTAACCATATGTTTATATTTAATTTCACAAAACAATGAGTATAACTTTCATTACATGAAACACAATGTTTAAAGGAAGTGTTACAAACTATTATAATAATATTATTTCACATGATTGTTATCACGTATCCATTGAAATTGTAGGCATGGATATGATTAACTAAATTATGAAAATATTTGGTCTACATATGTATATAAAATTAATTCTTTAGTGACCAACTAATTATAAATAAAAATAAAAACAATTTGAAAATAAAGGAAATCTTCTTATAAAAATGTTTTTTATATACACAAATGTGTTTTACCTCAATAAATTCAATAACTATCTTTTGGTGAATGATTTCAAGGATATTTATATATTATATATTGAATAAAATTTTTATTATTCACTTTATTTCTTTTCTATACTAAAGATAATAATTAAATAAATCCATCAATAAAAAACTATTTTTAATCTAAAAAGTTGTTTTTGTCACCTTTTGTGCACTAATTTTAAAATTATTTTTTTTCCAATTTTAAAAAATTTATTCAAAACAAGCGAAATTAATTATTGAAATCATCATTCCAATATTATCTTAGGATGAATGTTTTATTATTTTCTATGAAGGTAAATTTTTGGATTAATTGTGAAAAATACCTGTTTTTATTAAGAATTTTAATTTCTTTTAAATAATTTTAAAAAAATAATTTTTTTAATAAGGTATAATTGGTAAAATTATTTCAACTATATATATATATATATATATATTACTCTAATTTAGTTCACTGTAATCAATTTCATACTATATTTTTATATAAAAACGTTTTGAGCTTTTGTGTATTTTCTCTTTCAAAAACCGCTTTCTCAGCACATCTGCTAGATTAATTTTAAATTAAAATTTTCCACTCATGGTAGTGGAATTTTTAAAAATGGATTCCATATTTTGAATAATTTTTTTTATATTATATAATTAGGTCACCATAACCATAATAAATAGTAAAAATATAAAAAATTATTTACCATGATAAGTTAAAAATGGTTCTATTTTTGGCGGTTAAACTAAAAACATTTGGGTTAAAAGTAACCCAAAATATTTCCAAATTCCATTTTATAGAAATATATAGACCTTATATGTTCATGTATCTAGAATGATCCATTTTGGAGCCTTTTGGAATGTGAAAAACCAGATCACACCTTTTTCTTTTTGAAAATTACATGTGTGTCACTCACCTCACTTATAAAAGGCCACTCTCTCTCCACTCCTATTAAAAATTTCAAAACCCATTTGGATAGTCAATTAACTACCCAAATAAATTAATTAATTCCCTCATATAATTCGATAATCCTTATTTTGGTCATAAATCCATCCTACTAATTCTTTTGTTGAAAACCAAAAGAAGTTGTCTGAATATGAGGTAACATCCCTAATCGAGTGTTTTATTATATTTATTCCTACAACAGCTTAAATTATTATTAAAAAATAATGATATGCTGAATTCAGTAGATTAACTATTCTTATATGTTATTATGTAAATGTAATAACTTATATCATTATTCTCTCCAATCAAATGGTTCACAAAAGCATCATTCCTATTTATGACGGACTACCGCCTCGCGAATCGATATTATTCATTTTCAATCACCACCACTCACATTGGGATTTAATGATGGATTTGTTTTCAATATATATGTTATTTATGATATTATTAATCTTATATAACAAATATATCACATATTATTTCTATTATTACATTCCATGGGAATAAGATAATGTCGTTCGTGTGTATGAAAGACTACTGCCTCGCGAAATGATGTGACTCGTTCATTATTTGCATGGAAGGTAATGAGGATGGATTTAATGAAAATAAGTAATATATATTACATAAAAATATTCTTTAATGTTATTAAATTATCTAACTTTATTTCTTTCAACCCATTGAGAAAATGGAAAAAACATTCATGCATATATACAACCTAATGTCTCCATTAACGGTGTATTTCAATTAATATCCCTAACTATTATAGTTTTCTAAAAATAAATATATAATAAATATTTAAGATTTTTAAACCATGGTTAAAATTATGGAGATAATAGAACCTTGAAAATAGTGAAGGAGTCAAAAATAAAAAATCAAATCACATAATAATAACAAAGTTATTATTCGAAAGGTGATTTTAACAATGAATTGTTGATAAATCATTAAGAAACAGTTATAAGTAAATCATATATGGTATGATAAATATTATTATGGTTCTTAAATATATTTATAATAAAAATATAGTTATAATACAGGAGGTTCAAAGGTGTATGAAAGAATTAGAGACTTATGGTAAGGGATTTTCAGCTTGCTTTTATTTTCTATGACACAAAAGCCCTATTCACCACTTGTTTATTTTATGTGGTGTATATAATGACCATGAATATATTTTATAATAATTAGACTTAAAATTAATGGGATTTAAATATCCATTTTTTAAACTCTTCTTCACTGGGTTTATATTTTAATGCAAGGTATTTTTTGTCTCAAATTACCTTCTTGGTGAACTAAGTTATGGTATGCACCTGTCCTCTTATATAAGGTGTATATACTACCCCTTTGACATGTTTTATCAAGAATAAAATTATTCTAAATACATTTTAAGTTTCATTTAATGTTATTATTTCAAAGGGTATATGATTCATTGTTACCAATGTGTAAAAGGTTTTATAATACCATCTCATTGTTTATTAGGATTTTTTATGATTATGTTTATAATGATGAAATATTATGATCCATCTCTCAAGAAACTCAATAAATTTATTCTCCTTAGTTTATGTCTTTTGAATAAAAAATTTCCCTTAATTTTAATCTCTTTATGTAATAAATAATTCAAAATAAATTTTTAATAAAAATCATCTTTCGTTCTTTTTTTGGTTAAAAACCTTTTTTATGAAAAACCCTATTTTGTAAAAATGTATTCAATTTTTTATCATTATTAAATGAATTATTAAATAATTTTTTACATGTGTTTTAATTTTGAGGAATTTTTTTGATAGGAATCTTCATGTTTATTTCTAAACAATTCCTGTTTGTATTGTAGTGAAAATGTGAAAAGAATCATTGTTTTAACAAATACAGATTGAAAAACATTTCATGACGTCATAACAATTATTTTCTTTGAAGTTTACTTTATTATTTTTCAATGTTTATTATCAATGAAAATGATTTCCACAATGTTTTATGATTTTTTAGTATTAAGAATTAATTTAAAAAATGGAAACTATATTTTTTTCAAGAAATGTTTTAAATGAATTTTAGAGATTACTTAATAATTTTTCAAGGTAAATTTTAATTAAAAGGATTTATAAAATGTTTTTTGTTAGAAATAGTGTATTCAATTTGGAAATTATATATTTATCATTTAATATTACAAGTTATCACATAAAATCATTTTCTATCTATGATGACATCATTTGATGTAACTTATGATTTATTGAGGATAAGTAAGTAGTTTAGGGTAAAATCCCATTTTATTAAATAACTACAAAAAAGGAAAATGATTAATGATAGAAGGGGTTAGTAATTGTATTTATTCCCTCAACCCAATCCAAAAACCAACATTGATATCAAAAAATCTATAAATAATAATAATCATTATTGGAATTTCTATCTTCAATAAAATCTGGGTCATCGCTCGAAGGACTTAACATGTTTGATTGCTCCTGAGTCCCCACGACTAAGGGGGTGGACTTTTGGCTCATCACGGACCTAAGATGGGAGCAGTCTTTCCTAAGACTCACTTTTTTTGGTAGTATAAAATTAATATTCTTCATTATTTATATTCTTTCCTTGAGTCATTTTGTCTCTATATGTAATTTAAATCTACACAGCCTTTTTCTCCTCATCGAGGTCTAGGATGTCTTCCCACATACAAGTGATTATTGATATGCTATTAGCCTCTTTGATATCCATATGAGAATCAAAATTCCTATGTTCCTATAATAGTTTTAATTCCGCCTCTAAGGGGTCAGTATTTATAATATCCCATTGCATTGTAAAACTAGATTTCCCTACCACACTTCGGACTTAATAAGAACAAGATGAAACCAACGAGTGACCATCATCAATCCCAGCTACCATTCTTCTGGTACAATGTTTTTGAAGACTCTCATATCATTTGGGTGGTAGGTATAACCTTGGAAAGCACTAACACATCCATGAGACTAGACATGATGTCATGAAGATTCATAAAAATAATTCCTTTTGAAAACCCATATTTTCTAGGACCCTACTTCAAGGATAATGTTCTTCCATTTATATAATAATCTTTCTCAACAAAAACCTCACACCCTTAATTAAATTGTCTTATATGTTTAGGTTTCCAATTTGATGTATAATATTTCCCTTTAGTAGAATCAACATTTTGAAAGTCATCATAATTCAACAAAGGATCAGAATTCCCTTGATGAAAGAAGGACCCGAATTCATGACCTGTTTCTTTCTGGAAACCTTCTCATCACTCCTTGCTACATCACATGCTTGAGATAGATCATTCCTATCTTGAATATAAGGGCACGAATTATTAGTGTATTTAACTTTCCTTTTCATTCTTCTATTATAAAAATATCTATCATTTCCACCAATTTATAATTTTGTAAAAAATAGTGAAATACTACAGGTACTCATATCATGTCCAATTACCTTATAAACATTACAAAAAGTCGGTATATTCTCATAGTCTATATGAATGTTCAATTCATTAGATTGTGTGTATAATACCACATTCTTAGTAATGGTTGAACGTAAATAAACATCAATAAGTACTCTAAAAAAAGTAGCCTAAGATCTTATGTTCTGTTCTCTGGTCCTTTTTTATTGGAACCTTGATGGATCAAAAAATGTCGAATGGATTTTTGGGTGCCAGAAATTCCTATTTTGGCCAAAATATATAACCCAAACTGGTGAAAAAAATTCTTTACCATGAATTGATTGAATCTTGGACTACATTCTAGGATTCCGAGAGAACCTAGAATCATGGAGATTGAAAAAAATCCCCATGCCATCTTCTTTAGGTCTAAGTTCAGAAACAAAAGGTGATAGAAGTATTGCCCTACTAGAATACATTTACAGCCTAAAAACCCCAAATTGAGGATAATTTTCATACCATATATTATAAATTCCATAGGTTTTTATTCTTTGTGAGAATAACTGATCTAATAAGTGAGTGATGACACATTTCCAGTCACCCTGATATTTTATCATTCCTCATAATCGCACGAGGTGTGTCACATTTTTTAAAAAACATACCTGAATTGGATTCAAGAATAAAAGATAAGAGTCTTAGATTTGTCTCTAACGACAGGCCTTTATACACATTCCTTGAAGCCACCTCTTTGGCAGAAACATTGATAAGTTGATTTGGGGCTTCATTCATCAATGAAGTGAATGGGATTTTTGGTTAGTCCTTTCCCATTATAGTCTAGGGCCCATAAAGACTTCCTAACTCATTGATTCCTTCTAATGTATCCTTCAGCCAAGACGTTGAAGGTGTATTCACTCCTAAAAATAGTTCAAATCTTAGAAAATTTGGTATATGCATGGGAAAGAAGTAATTGAGACACCATCATATTTTCTATGGATATTTTCACCAGATCGACATCCTTCTATCAACATTCAAAAAGTGTATCATGTAACAATGTATTGGGAGGTCCCACACTACTCCTATCCTAGGCCCAAACTAACACCTACATGCAATCCTTCCCTGGATAAATTTGAGTACAAAACTTCTTGAATGTAATCTAGTTTTGTTTCCAGGGATTAGGTTATATAAATGGTACAACATGAGATACCCCTAGGTGAAAAAATGATATTGGGTAATGAGGTATTTTTTTGTTCCACACTGTGACTTTCATGGTCCCAACACAGAACCTACACTCTATCTATACCTAGATAAATTCGAGTGTGGTAGGACTCTAACAAGATCCAGTTCCATTTCCAGGGAGTGGTCTCCTTACACATAACCACTTGATCAAACCTCTTTCAACAATAAGGATAATATTGAATGATACCATCCATATTCATTCTCTAAATGGGTAATTTTTATGTTGACAAAATGTTTTTGAAACACATTTATTTTCCATGGGTAATTATATGGTGAATTTATGAAATTTGTACTGATTACATAGGATATGATGTGATGATATAATGAATGTTTTATGATATTGTGGCACACATAAGTATGGTTTTCATTATGAGATGGGAAACACCTATATCACCCTAAAATTAATTGGGTAAACCTTTATATCTCAAGAGGAAATTATGGGAAACAAGTTGATGGTCTTGATCTACTATGGAAAATAGGTGAGTTCAGATCCACTATGGGAAACTGGTGCATCGCGATCCACAATAGGAAATATATGATGAGTTCTAATCCACTATGTTTATGTTCTTAGTAGTTAACCATAACATATGAAATGGTTTTCAATTTTTATCAGTGTTCCACACTTTAATGACATGATTTTATGGTTTATGATTGATTTATGATGATTTCCCAATCTTATGGGACATGTTTTCAAAAATGATAATGTTTTATACCATGAATAATTTTTACAATCTTTGATAGTTTGGGTATAAAATTTGTAATCTATGGTTAGGATAAAATACCATTATGCTTATTTTATGTTTTTATATGATCTTAGATTGATAAATATTATGTTTACCCTTACTTATCATTTCAGCATGCCCTTTCTTATTTTTCCTTCCCTAGGTTATGAAGAAAGTTTTAGGTTGGTTGTTCCTAATAAGATTACTATGCAAGAAGATATCTATAAAAGATGATTAATATCCTTAATAAAATAAGAATATTTTCATTCTAGTATCTAAGGACAATAAACAATTATGATCCTCATAATTGTGTTTGTGTAATATAATGAATATTCATAAAAAATGATATTTATGTATGAGAATCATAGGTAATTATAGTTAGTATTAGATGAAGGTTTTAGTTAGAGTTTGTCAACTAGGATAAGAAATCATTAGTGAGATCGCTAGGGATATTTCCAAGGATTTTTATAAGGAAAAATCTATGTATGACTCAATGTATTGGAAACATCCCTCGAATTTTTGTGAAGGAAGGAGCAAGTGGTTTCGAAACAGTTACATCCTGTGATTGACACTACAAGTGGATGTGGCTCTGGAAAAGAGGTACCTAGTGTTAATGATGCTAGAAAGGGTGTATTGATATTGACATGATCATCACCTGGTGAATGATAATGGGCCTTTCCGCAATCCTAGTTTAACAATTCAAGGGGATATTCTTTGGAAATTCAAAAATTCATTAGGAACTATAATTAATGTTTTAAAAACATAATGACCATGAATGACCTATGTTAAGCCTATGGTATTATAGATTGAAAAGTAGAAGTTATAAATTAGATAACCTATCTGTAATGTTTCATGATTATGTTGTTCCACACTACGATTATTGTTACTCAAATTATTCTTTTTTATTTTATTAAATGGAAGGAACCAAAAGGAACTGGATTAACACTGAATGTGATAGATTATATCTTGATGAGAAACCAAATGGGAAGATGAAAATAGTGAAGGATATTGTGTTTATTCTTAATTAGTTATCGCGATATTTGATTAATAACATGCACATTAACTAACTCTTGGACTCACCAAAGAACTTATGGATATATTTTCTTGACAGTTAGGATGGTGGAGACCATAGAGGAAATAAAATATGGTTTCTTATAGGTTAATAATGTCAGAATAAGTACTCTAGAAAATGTATCAAAGGAAAGAAGAATTTAATTTAGGTTTGGGGAAGAATAAGATAGAGTAATCGATTTCCATTGAAAAATAAAAAGTTAAGTTAATGTAATAGATAAGAATAATGGTTTCTTATAGGAATCATCAATGGTTGAGTTTTATAAATGTAGAAAGTATGGGCACTATAAAAATCAAAGTCTGAGGGAAAAATCTCAAAAATAGGGTCAGAAATGTTGTACAATTAAAGTTATTATTATTGATGATGAAGAGACTACAAATGAAACATGAATGGAAATATGTATTAAGCAATAAGATGCAGAAGCCTAGAAAATTTTTTAAGAATGAGTAGAATGATTTAAGTGTTATGTATTGGAATTCATGAATTATGAAATATATAAGGATTTTTTAGTATAAGTTTTTCATTAAGGATTTGTAAGAATATATCAGATGGTGATCTTGACCTAGAAAATTGATTTAATAGAGATGTGATAATTCATGAAAAATAAATTATTAAGGGAAAGATAACAACTAATATATACTAAATATTGATATAATTATGTTGGGATTAAAATTTGATTGATATGGATAATGTTAAATAGACAGAACTGATTACCTTGGTAAAAATTAATTATTTATTAAAAAATTGGTATATTCTATCATTGATGGAGTTTATATTATTTTTTAATTTAAGGAGTATATCCCACTATCTATGTTTTATTTAAGGAATAAGGATGAATTTATGTTTTTAATACTTTTTTATGCTAATTAAGGTTATTACCTTGTTTTAAGAGAATTCATGATGAAGGTATCCACATGTTTGGTATGTGAAAATTAAGAGATACTTCATATTTTTTACAGTATTAATGATAAGTTCATTTTGGAATGTTAGTGACTATATTTATAAATTTTTTTATTTTAATCTTTTGTAAGGGTAACAATGTTAACCACTTATAAAATGGTTTTAGTTTAACATTGGATGATTTTTTAGAGAATAATGTATTACTTCAGCATCTGATGATTTATCAGTATTGGTTAACTAGTGTTAAACTTTTTGTTATAACTAAGTATTGATGGAATAAATTATCATTTGATTTTGGATATTTTGATTTTTTACAACTTAAGTCATAAAAAATCATCTTCGTTTTGGGGAGTAATAGATAAACTGAAAATTGATTAAAGAATAACTAAATTTTGAAATTGTTCTTACGATACAAAGGAAAGCTCAGCCCAAGGTATATCGGTCCCTTCGAAATTATGTATCATATTAGGAAGGTAGGATATCAATTGACACTTCCACAAAATATATCTAAAGTTCATGATGTTTTCTATGTATCTCTTCGGATGAAGCATATATCTGATCCATCACATTTACTGAACTCAGAGGTCGTATTGCTGGAGCATGTTATTTCTTATAAGGAATAAATGCTAGATATTTTTGATCAGATAGAGAAATATCTAAAAAACATGATCACTGAACTGGTTAATGTTTTGTGGAAAAACCACCAGTTTGAGGAAGATATGTGTGAACCAGAGTATGTAATGATGCAGAAGTATCCTCATTTTTTAGTACCAAAGTGATAAATTTTTAGGGTGAAATTTATTTTACAGGGGGTAGAATTTAACTCCCTGTGATTAAATGAAATTTATTTTTTCAAATATATATAATATTTTTTATATTTTCCATTTAATGAAACCCTATCATTATCTAGTGTCACATAAAATACTGAGTTAAAATTTCATTACACGCAACACCGAGTTTAAATGAAATGTTTCATACTATTAAAATATTATTATTTAATATGATAGTTATCAAACAGACCTTATAATAGTGGGTATGAATAGGATTGACTAAATTATAAAATTATATGGTTTACAAATGTATATAAAATTAATTCCTTGGTGACCAATTAATTACAGATGAAAAAAACTATTTCAAAATAAAGGAAATCTTCTTCTGAAAAACTATTTGTATGCACACAAATGTTTTTTACCTCAATAAAATTTAAAAAAAATGTTTAGTGAATGATTTTAATGAAATTTATATATAATATATTAAATCAAGTGTTTAATATTCATCTTATGTATTTTCTAGGCAATAGAAAATAATTAAACTATTTCCACTTTATAAATTTATTTTTTTTATAAAAACTGTTCAGTTTCATTTTGTGCACATATTTTAAAATTAATTTTTTTATTATGTAAAAATTTATAACTAAAAATAAAATTATTATTTAAAATAATCATGTAAAAATTATCTTGGGTTGAATTTTTTAGGATTTTTTGAGAAGATAATTTATTCAATGAATAGGGAAAAATAATGGTTTTCATAAAAAAAGATAATTTATATTGAAGCATTTAAATAAAATAAAATTGATTCATGATGTTATTAAAGGTTATATTATTTCAATTATATACTAATTAATCTAATTTAATTTATTTTAAAATATTTCATACGGAATTTAGATATAATTGTTTTTAATATTTTGATCATTTTCTCATTGGAAAATGTTTTTCTCATCACATTTGTGGAATTAATTTTAAATTATATTTTCCCACTTATTTGAATGTAATATGTAAAAATTAATTCACTATTTGGAAGCAGAATATTTTATATTATCTAATAAGTTTAGCTTATTTTTAAACCATAATCAATAGTAAAAATAGTAAAAATTATTTACTGGGTTTACTTGGGTGGTTAAAAAGAAAATATAAGGGTAAAAAATAATGTAATGCTTTTACAATACAATTTTTCTTGAAATAGTGGGACCATAACTATTCTAGGTTCAATAATAGGACCTCTTGGATCCTTTTTCAATGTTTAAAACATGGTAACCCCTTTTTTCAAAAATCACAAGTATACCACTCACGTCACTTATAAAGGGCCACCCCCTCTAAAGTCCTCTTCGCACTTTCAAATTCAATTGGTTCTACAAGACCTACCATAATAACTTCCAAAATTCCCTCCTATTTCCCTATAATCATTATTTCTATTAGAAAATTATCTTATGAATCCTTTTTTTGAAAACCAAAAAAAAATTCTGAAGAAGATGTAACATCCCTAATTGATCATTTTATATTATATCTTCATCCACATAATTAAATTCTTATGAAACCATGAAGATATGGTAACTTCAATATTTTACGTATACTTATATGTTATTATGTAAATGGGACAAACTAAATCCTTCTCCTATTCTATTGAATGGGTCACAAAATCATCATTTTTATGTATGGCGGACTACCACCTCATAAACTGATGTTATTTGTTTTGTAAAACTACATATAAGGGATGGATAAAATGATTTATTTATTCTTTATATATGTTAGTTATGTTATTATAATTCTTATTTAGTTAAAATATGACATATGATTTCTTACTTTCCAATCTGTGAGAATACAATAATGCCGTTCGTGTGTAAGATAGACTATAGCCTTGCGAAACGATGTGATTCATTCACTTAATACATTAAACGTAATGGGGAAATGTTTAATGAACATATGAGATATATATTATATAAAAATTATTCTATATTGGTAAATTATTAATTTTTATTCTTTCAACCCTTCAAGAAAATGAAAACATTGTTCATGTGTACATACGACCTACTATCTCCATGGATGATGTATTTCATTTTCTATCAAAAACATTTATAGATTTATATAAATAAATATATAATAAATCTATATGATATTTATATCATGGTAAAATTTTTGTATATTAAGTTACCATGATCAATATAAATGTAAGGATAATAATAAATCAAATCATATCTTAAAAATAATGAAGTTATTACATGAAACATGATTTTAAGAATGAATTTTTGATTAAAAGGTAATAAAAAGTCATCAATAAATAATATATGGTATGATACATATGATAATGGTTATTTAAAGTATTTATAATAAACATATATTTATTTTATAGGAGTTTTGAACATGTGTGAAGGAATTCGAGACTTAATGTAAGGGACTTCTATCTTACTTTCATTTTATGGGACAAACTAGCAAAATTAACCATGTGTTTATTTTATGTGGTGTATATACTACACTTGAATGTATTTCATTATAATTAATCTTAAATTATACTAATTTAAATATACATTATTGGATCTCTCTTTCATGGGGTTTATGTTTCAAAAGTTACCAATGCGGTAAATAATTTTTGCCTCAAATTTCTTTCTTGGGGACCTAAGTTGTGTTATAAACCTATATTCTTCTATGAGGTGTATATATTGTCCCATTAACATGTTATATCATGAATATAATTAATATCATGATATTTTAATATTCATTTAACATCATTTTTTATGGGGCATATGATTCAATGTTACCAAAGTGGTAAGCATTTTATGATATATCTAACAATTTATCTGGAATATTTATGATTTTATTTTTTATGATGAAATATTATGATCCATATCTCAAGAAACTCATGAATTTTTTTTATCCTATGTTTTTCTCATTAGAATAAACTTTTTCCCTTTGTTTTTCTCTCTTTGTGTACTAAAACGTTCATAAGAATATTTTTATCATAAACGTTCTTTAATTTTCTCTTCGGTCAAAAACCCTTTTTCTTCCAATACCATGTTTTAGAAAAATGTTTTTAATTTTTTTATCAATCTAAAATTGATATATTAAAGTCATTTTCACCCATTATTAAATTCTTATGAAATATTTTGAATGGAATATTCATGTCATTTTCTAAACAATTCATGTTTGACTTTTACCGAAAATCTGAAAGAAATATTTTTTTAACATGTACATCATGAATGGAATTTACCTCCATCAAGACCATTATTTTATTATTATATTACAATATAATTTATCAAATTTTATTTCCAAATAAAATTATTTGAAAATCTTTGTATTTATATTTAGTGTTAAAAACTTATTGTAAACTTGGAATGGATATTTTAACAAAGAATTTTTTTAATGGATTTTTAAAGCTTCTTTTATAGGCTTCCATGGTTATATTTAAATAAAAAAATTATAAATGTTTTTTGTTTTAAAAATTATTTTACAATGTGGAAAGGATATATTCCCCATGAAATATTATAAGTGTTATTTCAAAATCATTTTCCATCTATGATGACATCCTTTCATGTTACTTATGCTTTACTGGGGATAATATTGAATGATACCATAATTATTGTTGAATCCCTCTTCAAGTGCCTTTAAACTATCCCACGAGATAGTGGGCCGCAAGACATCAAGTGTATCTTCTAAAATTCCAGAGGGTTCTGACTAGTAGTGAGGGCCTTGGGTGTGTTAATGGGGAGACTTTTCTCTTATAATCCAGAGTATGCTCAATGGTAAAAAATAGATAATAAGTAGATAAAAATTATAAATAAACAAAGTAATAAAATAAACAACTGGTGGGAGCTGAATAAAAATATTGGATACAAAAAATAATGAGGATGATTTCACATGTCTATACAAAAAATGTGTATGGGGAACTAGGGATTAAATCATATAATATATGATGAAAAAATATACCGAAATGAAAAAAATACTGCTATGCATCTCGAACATAGGCTCATTACTCTTCCCCATCATCTATCATACAGCTATAAATCAATCAGAATTGTTAGCAACATGCTTCCCTCTATCCATAATTATGATCAGGAAATGAGTTGGGTTCCAAGGGCAGCACATGAAGGGTGTTAGATATAATCTCTATAGGCTAACACCCATGGCTGCTAAACCATTCCATTTTGTACAGTAAATAAAGGAATATTGATCCATAATAATAAATAAAATACAGGGTTAGGGAATAAATAAAATAAAGAACACATTGGTCCAGGTTCCTAATGGACACTCCTCGCATACCACTTACTTTGGCCCAAGATGGATGTTTGAAAAGAGGAAATTGTGTAAGTCACAATATGTATACAAGGAAAAACAATTGAATCAACCAAGGTAAAATACCCAAAGAATGTTCTTTATATTGGAGTTCATAGTTCTATATCATAAATCAAGCATAATCAAAATATAATTGAAATACAATACTTTTGGAATGACAATCAATCAAACCGTAAAATATGGGGGTGGTGTCCTGAGAACATCCAAGGAGATCAAAAAGAATCTTGAGGGTCACTACAGGTATCTATGATATAACCAATACCTCTATGTCTATCCATGGAAACCCATATGGTGTCCCTTGTATCACACAAAGTTTGTTGACTCTGAGTTCGTACCAAGTATCTCACATAGGGGACCAGGTCTCACCCAATGCATGGTGTAACCATCTTCCCAATGGTTCCATCCTCAGTTTCTCCCCTAGGGTAATGACCTCACTCATGAGTTTGAAAACCCGCTCAGAGATCCCATGTTGGGAAAGACAAAGAATCACTCATTGTGCATCACATAAAAACTGAATGAACATAGTGAGTCCATCCATGAAATCCTCAACTTAAGACCCATGTTCTCTTCCAACCCATAGAAGGTGATCCATTGAAAACAAAGCACTTAACACAAGGTGGAGAATTGATATAATTGCATTCCATCAATGAAACATCTCAATAACACTTTCCTTCCAATTTACCAAACTATACAATATGTGACAAACAACTAAGTAACAATTCATATGGAAAAACCACAAGGCATATTATATAAATAAACCACATGTCACCAATGACAATACAATATAACAAGCTAACAAGCTTGACCAAACATATAATTCAATTCAAACCACCCAAATATGGCACAAGTAATAAGCACAAGGCATTACACAACAATCACAAGGTATAAGTAACATAGCATGGCATAAATGGAAAGGAATGTCTTAAGGAAATAACCATAGGCATCCAACCTATTTGCATAAACAATCAAAAATTTCTTTGGTGAAGCATCATGTATAAAAAATTCAAATATAAGGTGATTGGCATGATTCTTAAAGGTCAATCTTATGACCAGCCATTTTTCTTAATTCAATATAAATGATCAAGATTGTTTGACAAAGGAGAAACTCACACATGGTGATTTAACCACTTAAGGAATTATAAAATTGTCCTTTAAGGTAGGAACACCCAAAGGGGTGTCCAATGACCAGTTGAACAACCCACAGATAGGTTTCTCTATAAGGAGTGGTCAGTACAACTTGAGAAATGATTATAATTAGTTTATTATGCAATAATGACGCATCTTCTGAAGGGTCTTATGAGGAACACAATAGCGTGTTATTTTAAAAGCTACAAAATGATGAGAATAATCATATAACACCTACTTTGATGAACTATAACTCCACTCATCTATTATCGAGGATTGATTCAACCTAATATGGAAGAAATTGAAGGAATTTTCAACCACCTAGAAAATATGGAAAAATTCATTGCACTAAAGTATGTAATAGATAGAAGAGGAACCTAGAAATAGAAGGGTGTAGAAGGAAGATCTTATCAATAAAAATTTATAGCTTCTGATTGAAAAGGATTCAGACACCAGTGGAGGCAGATATCTCATACCCTATGTAGAGGGGACGAGTAGCTCTTCACATGAAGGGAAAGAAGAAAACCCACTAGAGAAAAGTATGGAGGAAGAAAGAAATAGGTTAGATTCATTTAAGAGTAGAAAACTAGTAATTCCACCATTATTTAACGCTCTAGATGGTTTAGACGCATGGTTGACCAAACCATGCGCCAAACCTACAACATTCACTTATTTAAGGGGGAACCTTATATGGTTAGACACATAATTTATCTAACCTTGTGAAAACTTTGAAAGAACCACTGTCCAAAATCTATAGATGGGTCACGTGGTTGTGAACCTTGGATTTCATGGTTGTAGACAAACCGTGTGGCTCCTGAGTCCCTAATATCTGTAGCCGCACGGTTCTAGAAAACCATGTGGGTTGGGCCGAACGATTCTCCCAAATCATGCAGCCCAGTCTAACTTTTAGATTTTTCAGGGATTCTATCTTCGAATGAGCCCCGGACAGACTTGAACACATCTTCACTCCCTTAGAAAAATTTATTAGGGAGTTATATAAGAATTTGAACTGGAAATTAAAGGTTTTTATCCTTCAGAAACATCAGAACATTACAATCATCCCTCATTAAGAAATCTTATCCTCAAGTTGACCTTATGAGAGTAGTAGAACTTCATCAGAGAAGAGTTCCATTAATTGTGCATCTATATCAGCGTCCCAATCATAGGTCATATCATAAACATGTTTATGTTTCCATAGAACCCTGGCCAATGGAACTAAACTATCTTTGAGGAACTTCATTCTACGATCAATGATAGGCATTAGATTTCCCTTTAAGGACACACCTCCCTCCAGGTTGATATACATAGCGTCAAATAAATGAGACCGATCTTGATGGTACTATTGAAGCTGAGATACTTGGAAGACATCATGCAAGGCATGGTACCTCTAAAGTAACAACAACGGATTATAAATTGGCCAAACTCTATCCGTTATTTCGAAATTCCTGATGTAACAAGGTGAAAACATTCCTTGTATCCTGACTCGTCTATGACCCAATCTAGGTGAAATTCACAAAAAAACCTAATGTCCAACCTCAAACTCCAGAGGTCTATGGTGACAATCGGTATAAGTTTTCTGCCTGGACTGAGTTGTATTCATGGGCTTCTGAACCTTCTATACATGTTCTGAAGTCTCCCAAAAAATATGAGGACCCATTAGAGCTAACTAAACTTCCTCAAGCCAACACATAGGTGAACAAAATAGTCTACCATAAAGGGATTCATACGGAGCGATATTCATTGTTTTTTGAAAGCTTTTATTGTATGAAAATTCAATCAGAGGAATTTTATTTTCCCAAGAACCTCCAACATAAAGGATATAGGTCCGAAGCATATCCTATAGCACTTGAATCATCTGATCAGACTAGTTTTTGTTTTAAGGGTGATATGTTGTACTCAGCTGCACTTGTGAACACAATTCCTTTTGAAACCCTTTACAAAAATTTGTTTTAAACCGGGTGTATCAGTTCGAAATGATATAACGAGGCATGCCATGAAGTCTCACTATATTTTCTATGTAAATACTTCTTATCTCATCAATAGATATGGTCTCTCGAATCGGAAGAAAATGTGTAACCTTCATAAACTTGTGGACAATCAACCATATAGAATCCCATACACAAGGGGATCTTGATAATCCTATCATGAAATCTATGGTGGAATCATTCCATTTCTAATAAATAATTGACAGAGGCTGTAGAAGTCTAGAAGGTTTCTGGTACTCTGCCTTCACATGCTGAGAGGTGGAGTACCGAGTGATGAAACTTAATATCCATCTCTTCATACCTAGCAACCATTATTGATGATGTATATCTATCTACATCTTGGTATGAACAATATGAACTACCCACACAGAGGCATGTGATTCCCTCATAAGCTCTTCCTGTATATTAGAAGGAACCTAAACATAACCAAGGAAGAGTAGGGTTTCACTACCATCAACAATATGACCAGGATGTGTGTCTCTCATGTGATGATCTCCAGCAAGACAATCCCTTTAGATTATATAGCTACCTCATTTGGACTCGATTTAATGATAGGATGTCCCTGCTAGAGCTACTAATACTTGTCACCCTTGTTGTTCTTGATCCTCAAGGTGAAACTTAGAAAACAAGGCCACCATCTTCCACTCACTGATGGATAACTAGTTGGCTTGCATTTGAGTCTTCTGGCTCAAGGCATCAACCCTATAATTTCCCTTACTAGGTGTGAATGCAAGCAAAAAGATGAATGACTAGAGGTACTCCACCCACCTGTGTTGCCTCAAATTCAATTCTCACTGTGTGGAGATGTATTTGAGTTTTTTTAGATCCATGTAAATGATAAATCTCTCACACAATAGAATGTGCCACCAATATCATAGAGCATGAACCATAGATGCTAGCTTGAGACTGTGTGTGGGGTAATTTCATTTATGAAGCCTCAGCTGGAGGGACCCATATGCCATGACATAATCACCTTTCATTAGAACTATTCCCATCCTGATAACTGAAGCAACATAATAGAATATCTGACTTCTTCATGTCTCACGAATAATCAGGATCGGTGATAAGGTGAGTTATTCCTTCAAATCTAAAAAATCTGTCTCATGGGATTCAGACCATAAAAACTGTGCAACCTTATTAGTCGGGGTCATAAGAGGCTCTTCTAAGTGGGTGATGTTTTGGATGAATCAATTTTAATATCCATCCATCCCTAAGAAGCTACATATATCAAAAAAATTCTTGGGCTACTCTTAGGAAACCGCGATGCTCACATTCTCTGTTTCAATAGATACTCGTACTTCTGTTATGATGTGACCCAAGAAGTGAAACTTACTATCCCAATAATATAATTTGATGAAATTCATATATAGTTGGTGATCCCTCAATGTCTTCCATATGATATCAAGATGGGTTGCATGGTAATGTCTAGTGCATGAATACACAAAGATGTCATCTATGAAGACTACCACGAAGGAATCAAGATACGAGTGGAATACTTGTTCATCAGATCCATGAAGACTGCCAACTTATTTTCTAGACCAAATAGAATAACCAAATTTAAATACAAGACATACCTACTCTATATCATTGTACCTTGTATGTATAATAGTCTCACATGGACCTGATGGTACGCGACATCAAATAGATCATAGAGAAAATAGTTGCTCCTCGGAGCTGACCGAAGAGGTCATCTAAATGAGGTAGTGGATAATTGTTCTTTACCGTGATCTCATTCAGAAGAAAGTAATATATTCACAATTGAAAGGTACCATCATCTTTATTTGAAAATAAGACTAGTGAGCCCCATGGTGATGTGTTAGGTCTGATAAAACCCTTAGCCTCTAGGTCCTCAAGATGCTTATTGAGTTCCTGGAGCTCTGTAGGTTTCATCCTATACGATGGAACATACATAGGTTCTACATGTGGAACTAGATCTATGGTGAACTTAATCTATCTCATATGTGGTAATCCATATAAATAGTTAGACAATACATCCCTAAAACGAATCACAAATGGATGGTACTCTACTAACTACATGCTTGGATCGCTCATAAGGAGACTCACCAACTGACCTATCACTCCACCTAGCCCAGTACACTTTGGTCCAGCTATGCTTGCTTGGATATCCCATTCACCCTTATGGATGTATGTGATTCCCTTGGTGATGTAAAGGTCTCTTGATGGTGATAGAAATCCACTAAGGCCTTATATGGATAAAGATAGTTCACACTGAGAATGACATTGAAACCGGTCATCTCGATGGTGTGGAAACTCCATAGAAAATGATACCAACCTATTTCAAGGGGGAATTCCTTAAACTGATGTATTCCATATGATTTGACCCCTCATGGCATGTTGAGACACATGATGCCACATAATTACTCAATTTTAAGGTGCAACATTCCATATTCGTAGTATATATAATGGAATGTGATACACCTGTATCATATAGGGAAGAAAATAATGTAGAGGATACCAGAATAGTACCTCCAACTATAGATGTCTCGATAATATACTTCTATGGTAATGGATGTACAACATAAATATGGAATGAAGTATGGACTTGAGATGCTACCTGACTTTCTTGAGTAGATCCACTCCACTAACGCTGATGTAATGTGGCATAAATGCCTTGTCCATGTCCACTACCACCTTATCCTAATCATGAAGTATAAGAACAGCTCTTATCCTTACATGGAGTAACAAATCTAGTACCTAATAGAGGTGTCAGCATGGATCCCCTACCACTGGATACTGGAGGAAAAGATAGGATGAAAAACTAAATATGACCTATTATACCACAAGCATGGGACTCAAGTGGGTTCTTCAGGAATTGAGGCTTCTTATAGCCTAGACTACCACATTAGTGACACACTATGGAGCTATTAGTTCATGTCACCAAGATGGATCCTCCCCCGCATCAACCTTCAATGTGGCGCTTCCTATTTCTAGAAGAATCGTCACCCTTCCTTAGAACTGCACCACCCTGGCTTGCATTGCAAAATTCTATGATATTATTTTCCATGATAAGGGTCTGGTTTACTATCTATTTTATGGTAGTATACTAAAAGATGTTATCCTATGAGTGGACAACATGACCAATCCCATTCTCAAGGTTCCTTGCAGTCATCAACTCATCACCAGTTAGAGATGGAGAAAAACTTTGAAGCTCGGGGAAGCAAGAAGATTCTCATGCATGGTCATAGAGTGATGTCGAAGATGGATGAACACCCTGGCATGATCCACCGTCAGAGTCTATATGAGGAAGTGATCATATAAAGATACCTGGAATCCTTCCGAGACCATACCCTGATGACTCATAGAATGAGATATAACATCCCACCAACACTTGGCGGAGTCACATAAAATGTATGTAGAAATATTAACCCTACACTCTAGATGTGTATCAATATGATTGAAGATAGACACCATGGACTCTCTCCATGACTATATAGAATAAATCATGTCATCCCTTAAGAAGGTGGGAGGATTCTGTTACTGAATATCATACATTAGCTCTTCCATATTAGGGGCAGGCTATGGAGTACCCTAAACAAATTGCAAAAACTTAAGGAAAATTTTAAGGAACTAGGCATCGGTGCCCAATGGAAGATTAGCAGGAGGTGCCTCGGGTGGAACTACAGGAGGTACTAAGGGTGTCTCAAATACCACCACCTGTAGAGTGTTCTCATAACCACTCTCTTGGTATATAGCATGAGGACGTCGTTGTTGCATAGTGCTAAAATTTCCAAACACAATCCTCAGATAGAATCTATAACAGATTGGGAAAGAAGATACAAAAAGAGATAAGGAAAGGGTAGGTACACGGCACACTTATACGCATGACACAAATAGTAGCTTGCACCTATATCCAGGCTCAGATATGAGTTAAGACGTCTCAAAAGGATCACTAAGAGAAGGATCCTGCCCTTATCTAAGGTTAATTCACACATTTTTCATATAATGTGACCAAAAAACATTTAAAGGTGGTATTTATTTTAGTTCATTTAGACATTTCAAACCTCTTTAAATAGTTGAATTTGGTGGATCACCATTCCAATTTATAAGGGCCCATACACCTTATTGATTGGAATTTGGAATTCAATTAATCTAAATTAGAAAAATTCCATGCATGAGGAGTTGTCACATTTCTATAAATATAAAAAATCAGGCACTACAATGAAATACAGTAATATAATGGAAAATAGGTGATGTATGATAAAAAGTAGATATGGAATGGTATAACTAATGAAATTCTTATACCTACTGTGCCTAGTATGATGCATGCTTCTAATACACCCTTATTTCTTTGTGTTATGTATAAACATCCCATTTAAACAACATCAACATTAATAACGACACAAAACAAGTGCATCACCCAATGGTAAAATCCATGAAATTGTAAAAAGTGTAAGTACAAACTACATTTTCCCTTCCCAAGTAATTTCGGTTTCCCCTATATATGGGGTAGTTATTATTAGTAATAGACTCATGGATAAATTATTATATCCTAGTCTCCAATCAAAACCCAAATAGTAATAAAAAAAAGAAAAAGAACCATTGATAACACTTTGTAGCTCCCCACATTGAGTGCCACTGAACCATTCCCCAAGACGGTGGGCCATGATACCTCAAGCACATATTCCCAAACACTGGAGGCTACTGACTAGTAGAGAGGGTCTTGGGTGTGTCCATGGGGAGACTATGGAATCATAAGTTAGAGTATCTACATTGGTAAATAGTAGATAATAAGTATCATAAATATTGAAATAAATCAAGAAAAGTAAACAAACAAATAGAATAGGCTGAATAACAATAGTGGATACAAAAAAATGATTATGATAATTTCAAATGTCTATATAAAAAGTGAGTATGGGGTACTAGGCATACAAGCATATAATACATTCTAGAAAAATATAAAAATGAAAAAAACCACTACTAAGAATCTCGTGCATAGGCTCAGTCCTCTTCTCCATGATCCATCCTAAATCTATAAATCAATCAGCAATAAAAGGTTTGTTCTTCTATTTATCCATACCTATAATCATAAACTCTTCATGGGTGCCATGGTCGGCCTAAGCATGGTGTCAGATACAATCTCAGTAGGCTAAAATTCATGTTGTCTATACCCTTTAATTTCATTTAGTAAATAAATGAACAGTGGGACATAATAATAAACAACATACATGGAATGAAATAAATAAAATAAATAACCCCTTGGTTTAGGTTCCTCATAGAAACCCATCCCACACCACCTGCTTCGGGCTAAGTAGGATGACTCAAAAGTGGAATCTGTGTAAGTAACAATATGTATACAAGCCAAAACAATTGAATCAACCAATGTATAATACCCCATGCATGTTATTTATCTAGGAGGTCATATTACCATGTCATCAATCAAGCATACTAAAAATATAATAAAAAATACAATCCTTATGGAACAATAATCAATCAAACCAGAAATTCTGAGGGTGGAGTCCTGGGACCATCCAAGGTGATCAATAAGAATCTCAAGGGTCGTTATAGGTACCTCAGATATAACCAAAACCTCCATGTCCATCCAAGGAAAAACATACGATGTCCCTCATATAACTCAAGGTATGGTTACTCTGATTCCCTACCAACTATCTCACATAGGGGACCATCTCTCACAAGAGGCATGGAATAGACATATTTCCAATAGGTGCATCCTCAATTTCTCCCCTAAGGAACCAACCACACTCATGAGTATTAAAAACCACTCAGAGATCCCATACATGGGAAAAAAAAGTATCACTCCCTGCGTGTCACATAGAAACCAACTTAACACAGTAAGTCCATCCATGAAATCCTTAACATGGGACCCTTGTTTTCTCTAAGACCATAAGAGGTGATCCATATAAAATAGGGAACTCCTAAAAAGGAAAATTATTTATATATTTTCATTCCATAAATAAAACATCACAGTAACACATGCTCACCAATTAACCAAACCATACTTTCTAAGACAAACTACTAAGGCACAATTCATATGGAAAAAGAATAAGGAATTTGTGTCCATTAAAAATATGCATAGTTTGAGACAACCTAAGTATATTTTGAGTAAGTGGATATAGTATAATTGATGCGTAGTAGAGTAAAATGGTTTATAGTGATAACTATTTATATTGGAGATCAATCCAATAGTTCTTGTAATGTGTTGGATCATGTTTTAATATTTTTTCTATTATATTTAAAGACCTCACAAGATGTATAGCTCCTAAATATTTTTGTGATGTGTCATTATAATTATTGTTTGATGTATCATTCAATAATTGTGCATAGTTATGATTTGTATATATATTATTGGGTTTGAATATAATTTTACATATTAGAGATGTGTATTAGTTGAAGGTTTTTATAGGCTAAGACCTCCTTTATTTGGTATACCTTCTCAGTTATATTCACCAGCCCATGGCCATTTGAAGGGAGGCTCGGGGTGGCATGCTTTTATTACTACTAGACCACGAGGGTTCCTAATAGGCTAGGTCATGTTCGAGTGGTATTAGAATGGGTGAGTCCTAGAGATAGTGATTGGTGTTAGATTTCTTGGGAGTATTTAGTTTAGTAATATAAAGAACTTCTGTGAAGGGGTTTTTAGTATATTTTATATACTAGACAACCTAGTGTTGGTGTGGTAGAAATGTATCCATTGAATAATACTCTGATAATCAATCAGAAAATTAGAAACATTGATGTACATGTTTGAAGGTACAACCAGGGTTGTATCTGTGTTATTTAGTGGTTAGTCATGATCATTCATATCCTTCAAAATTCATCCAAGCCAAATATTCTCTTGTAACCATGGGGTCATCCTATAATGTTGTGATGTTACCAACCAACATAAATCTCATATTCATGTGTAGGTTCATGAAGGTCTTGTGCCAGCGCTTGAGCCTCATCCACTGATCAAATGTGTTCTAATGTGTCGATTCAGTAACCAATTTAAGAGTTATCATCACCCTATAAATTGGGGGATAATATTTCACTATTAAAAATTATTGAAATAATTTGTATTGAGTAGACGGTAGTTCTCGATGAACTACATTGTGCTAACCATGGGTTTAATTCACTTTATATTCTCCAATGCGAGAGGCCACATAAGGTTTTGAGGTGGTCTAGATCCCTGGTTGGTTGGGGATTGGTTGTAATCTGAGTTTGAAATTTCTTATCTGATTAAAAAAAAATAAAACCATATAATGGTTCATCTATTGAGTTAATTTTTATATAATAATGATCCATAAGTTAGCATTTACTTAGAATCACGATGAGAAGGATCTATCATGGTTAGAGTAAAATTTTTTATTTAGGAAGTGTTATATGGGGATTTTAAGGATGGATTGAGATCAAAAGGCACATGATCTTATTTTAGGTTGTATGACTCTGATAATGTATGTGTCGGGAGTTACAAATGAGTTACTCCTTAAAAATGATCATGAATAGATTCCTTTGCTCATGGGTGATTGAACGTGTCCACAAGTACACGATTCATGCTAACTTTATGCTTTTATGCATCCTCCAACATTATTGGATTCCTTGAGAAAGCATTTGAAGAATATTGTTTTTCTTGTTGTGATATGACTTGTTTTTAAAATTGGATAGTGTTTTCCAGGGGTTAGCCAGAATAGTGCAGATCAAACCATTATTTCTGAAATTTTGTTTTATTATTTTTTATAATTTTTTCATTTATTTTTCTTTAAATCCAAATAAATACCCTCACAAGTGGATTTTCACTAAATCTAGAATTCAATAAAAATTTGGATTTATAATCATGAATTTTTATTATTAATTTCATTTATAAATTAATTAAACATAACCTACATTGAATTTTAGTTTTTCATAAGTTGTAAGTATGATTTAGAAGATGAAGGCTAGTGAAAATGATAATATCCTCAAATAAATGAGACTAATTTTGATTTTGTGTAAGGGTAATCTAAAATATCTATTAAGAAAATTTCAAAGTAACAAAATCTTATATTTACTATATAATTTTAATTTTTGAGGTGGGTATTTCAGGCCAAATGTAAGGGTATTTCTTCCCAAACATAGGGGTGGTCAATCGGAGTTTAAGGGTCATCCTGCTATTGAATAAATATTATTCATTATTTTAGTGTAAAATGTTAGTAATGTGTTGGAAACATAAGATTAATTATTAATTTTTAGGTGTCAATTATGGATCCCTAGTTAAATATAATGATAATGAAATTTTTGATAAGAAAGGAAACCCCCAAGCACCCTAAAATATATTTAAGGATCAACTTAAAATCATTTCATTCTTTTGGCTTCACCAAATAAATAAGTACTCCTATAAATATTAAAAATAAAAATAATCTAACAAGTTGATGTTGATGAAGATCATGGTAATGAGTTACAACTATGAGATGATTTGAGATATGATCAATTGAAGAATCTTGACCCATCTTCCATGACACAAGGAAGTTGATCCTAAAGTGATAAGATAGTGGGATCTCGATAATAAATTCCATGAAGAGGAAGAAGGAATTAGATTCATTAAATTAATATAGAAATTGTTCAAGTATTCAGATGGATTCCTTGTAATCCACATGGCGATATCGAGATGATTAATGTGTATAAAGACCATATAAAATAATTAGATTCCCAAAAATTCATCATGAAACTATTAAAGAGACTGGTAGTAACTATAGTAGGGTATTCTACAGGAATTATATTTATCTTCATCTTTACTAATTTTTTATTTTTTCAATTATGGCACAATATACCCCTTGTTGTAACACCCCAAAAATCTAAATTGGGAACATTGTATTTGATAGCGTGTATAACATGCAATAAAAAGCATGTAATGCAATATAATATCCCAAGTATTTGTATAATATTCAATACATTAAATAAATTAAATATAATTTATATCTTGTGATTTATGTGATAAAAAGATATCATGCGACATACACAACAACAATTTTCTTTAATGGCTTGCATTACATGCAAGACCGGGTTTTACTGAACAATAATCTATTATTTGTTTTAATGTAATGATATATAAACTAGTCGTTATAAATTTTATTAACTAAATTATGAAAATACATGGTTTACAAAAAAAATCATTTGTTACAAATTAATTGTAAATGAATATAAAAACCAATTGAATATGAAAAGAATATATTTATAGAAAACTATTTTTATGATCACAAAGATGTTCTACCCTAATAAATTAAATTATTTACAATTACAATGTTATATTAATGTAATATATATATATATATATTACATATTCAATCAATTATTTTTTATATTCATCCAAAATATTTTATATGAATAAGATAAGAACAAGCCTCATATTTTAAATAAAAACCTATATTTTTACTAAGGAATTTTTACCGCCTTTTAATAGAGAACATATTTTAAATATTAAAGTTTACATAATTATAAATTTAATTTGATAAAATAAAATTCATTTATTAATTCAGAATATCAAAATTATCATAGGGTTAATTCTTGGGATTTTTCTGTGAAAAACCATTTTTTGAAGAATAGTGAAAAGTAGAGCTGTTTTGTTAGAAAAACTATCCTTTCTCTTAAATAATTATAAATGTAAAATTTTATTTTAAATTTTATTTAAAGTAACATTAGATCAATTATACATCTATTAATACAATTTATTTCATTATAATCAATTTCACTTTTAAATTGATTATTAAAACATAACAAACTTTTGATCATTTTCCTATTTTAAAAACCAGTTATTTCGTCTTGTTTGTGATATTAGAATTAATCTTAATTTTGAATCTTCTATGAATTTTATTCTGAAAAATGGACTTAAAAGGTTTTAATCAGTGTAATATATTGATTCTAGTATGATAAACTTAAATTATAAAATAAATGATTCGTGAAAGTGATTAAAATTAATTACAGTACTTAAGGTAAAATTATGCTTAAAATGGGACAAAACCTTATATTTAAGGCCCAAAATGACCTAAAATAGTCCAAAACCCATTTTCTGGCCATATTATGGCAATTAATCATACCTTATTTAGATATTTTGGGTTTTTGATGAATTGTTTTATGAAAACACATGTGTACACCTAACTTGTTTTAAAAAATAACAAGTGTGCCCACTCCCTCCCATATAAAAGGTCTTCTCTCCTCCCACTTCCTCACACCTCTCAATACACATAAGTTTAGTCAATATCTACCCAAATAGTCTCAGAAAATCCCTCCCCTAGACTTATAATCCTTTCTCTCTGAAGAAAAAAACCAAGGAATCCCATTAGTTCAAACCAAAAAGAGTTACCCAATTAAGAGGAAACAAACTCCCTCAAGATTTTTAGTATTATTTCCATTACACAACCACATAAACTCTTCTTATTCTATTATTGTATAACAACACTAGTATAATAAATATGAAATGATGTTTTCAATCTATGGTTTTGACCTACACTTACACACACTTCCATCCAATAGGTAACGAATATATTTTTTACATGTACAGTGAACTACAACCTCACAAAATGATGATTGTTCATTTTTGTTATACCACATATCATGATCGCCATTATGATGGAAAATATGTTTATATATGTTATATATGATATATATCATGTATTTAATCTTATTTAATTCATTTCCAACACAATCCCATATAAATTCTAGTTTTTACAAAAACGATAACATCATTTATGGAAGTGTGGACTACCACCTACTCAAAGCGATGTGATCCATTCAAATTATACATGGAATGTATAAGGGATGGGTTTAATTAAAAATATGTGACATAAACAACATAAAAATGATATTAATGAAATATTTACCTTTCTATAACTATAATATATTTCATATTCTTTTACCCTATTCACACACTATAAAAGTGATAACATCATTCGTGGATATATGGACTACCACCTCCTCGACTTGATGTGATTCCTTTTAAATCACAATAATTCTAAATATATGTATATATGATTAAATAATTTTTTACTTAAAATATATTAATAATTTTATAAATATATAAATCTACTTACCTTCTTTCCATAAATATCATTGATAAATGAGAACGTTACTCATGCGTATGTATGACCTACTATCTCCATGATTATAATGTTGAATCATTTTTCATAACCATATATAATTACTGGTTTTAAAAGTAAAATTTATGTATAAATATGATAATTATTACATGCTTATAACTCTATAGATGTAATATAATTACCCATTTGAAAATAATTCACATACCAATGATGTTTTGGACAGATACAGTGAATTTTCTCAAAACAATCAATGTAAACAGAATTATTCAAGTATATATATATAAAATAGTAATAAGGAAAGAAAAATTTATAATAAACATGAAAATGTATCTCAATAATTTAAATAAATAACATAAGTGTTTTATTCAAGAATATAAAGTCACATGAGAGAAATCAGATGGAAGGTAAGGTTTTCTCATCACACCTTTTACATCTGTGAAAGAAATGGCTTGTTCACCACATACTTATTTTGTGTGGTGTATCTACTACCATTTTTGATATATTATAAAATTAATTCATTTATATTCAGGTTATTTAAAACTTTCATTTAATGTTATTACTTCAAGAGGATTATTAGTTAAAATGTTTCAAAGTGGTATGGGACACTTTGGAATGTTTAATGATTATTTTCCTCAAGAATAATTTGAATGATCATTAATTTTCAATTCAGGAAATTATAACAAAATTGTTCAATAAACCCTCTCTTTTTCCTATCCTCTTGATATTCATGGCCTTTTTAAAGTAGTAGTACCATTTTTCAACTCTTTGGTACTCAAAATGTTTTATAAAGTGTTTTTTTATGAAAACTCGACATTATTTCTCTCTTTAGTCGGAGAAAATGTTTTCTTCAAAAGACCATGTTTTATAAAAATGTATTCAATCATGTTTTCTAAATTATTATTTAAATACATTTTTATCCTTTTTGTCTTCTACCGATGTTTTCAAAGGAATCTTCTTATTGCTTTTTGAACAATGCATTTTCCAAATCCCTTTTACCTAATAAAAGGAAAGTTTCTTTTTTACCTCGTATGGTATATATGGATTCATATTCCATAATCTCTTTGAAGCATTCCTTTTAATATTAAAAGGATTATTTTTAATGAAATTTCCTTCAATAGGTATTTTAATAATTAAGGTATTTTCAAATGGTTTTTCAAAACAATGGATATTTTCCATAATAATTTTTTTAATGTTCTTTTATTTCATCAATGACAACAACCATTTATTTTTTCTCCACATTGGATTTTTTGTATTGATACCATATTTATTCTTCATAGGTCTGTTTTTTCATTTATTTAGAAGAGGGTAATATTCACATTTAGTTCCATGACTCTTTTTAGTCCCCTTGAAAGATTGAATTTCCTATGATCATTTAACATTGAATTTTACCTATGTATACATAACAGTTTTCATGGATATGATCATTTCCTAAACTATATACCTTTTTCATGCGGTGTTTACTTTGAATTTTATTTGAAAATTTGAGGAAATATTTATAAATCTATATCTTTTACTCCATTCAATAATTTGATAAGTAACTTTGATAATTTGATTATTGAATATATAAGGAATGATTTAGACATATAAGGAAAGGGTGGTGCAAAATTATTTATATCACATCAATGCATCAGTAG
The DNA here is from genome assembly GCA_963277665.1 of Viscum album. Taxonomy (NCBI): domain Eukaryota; kingdom Viridiplantae; phylum Streptophyta; class Magnoliopsida; order Santalales; family Viscaceae; genus Viscum; species Viscum album. The sequence goes on from OY728162.1 coordinate 829,743,579, forward strand.
TCTCATGGGATGAGTTAGTTGGATAACTATTTAGATGGTTGTTCACCCAATAGTTATACCTTCTTGTGAAAGGTCTTGACGGAACTGGTTCCATGCACCTTGAAAACATGGCGTCAAATGATTAAACACATCCATCATTTTGTTTTAGTAATTATTCATACATGAGATTTTACATCAACATATCTATGGATACATTTTATTTTCAGTTCATTGATTAAATGGAACATACTTTAGTTTCTTACCCTTCCATATTTATTTTACCATATATAGTTATTTGAATGGCATGTGGTTCCATTTACCTTGTCTTATTGTTCATTCACTTCTTTTTTAGCTTATTTATTACTTGGGATGTGTGTTCAGATATTTACTATTCCAAAATTTTTATCATCATTGATTCATTATTTCTTCGACTACACTTTACCCTTACTGTTCATTTGAGCTCACCCTTATTATGTTTCATTTCCAAAGGAATTCAAGAATTGTACTAAGAAATATTTGAAGGATATTATTTATCGGTTAATGTTATTATCCTAGAAAAAACAATAAGAAAATTGTGTTGTAATTAGTGTATTCATTTGTAATACAAGACTCATGTATGTATCTGGTTTACCAATACTACTAAATTGATCAATCTTTTGGGATTTGATTCCTTGTTATCATGTCAATATAATTCGTAGAAGACACTGGATCTGGGCAATCTAGGGTCAGGTTGCTACATTGTGGTTGAGAAAAGTATACTTCTCCTATACCTTGATAATGAATTATGAGCATAATTGTTTAATTTTTACTTTCTCAATATTACTATAAATGATTGTTTATTGTAGATACTATTATATTTACAGTAAAATTTTAATTTTAATTCTTCTATCACTAATTATTGGATTTTGAAAATAGCCCCCCTAGATCCTCTTTATTTACTTTATAGTACAGGGATGTTAGGATATGTTTTGGGAGTGATCAGATGTTTTTTATCACATATCCATCTAAGTGTATGGAGTCTAGTGTTCAGTTTACACCCCTATTTACATCAAAATTATTCTATGATGGAAATTAGTTTAATTTCCAACTGTTTTGTAAGTGAATAGTAGGTCTTAATTTATTGAATTTTTATTTTTAGGTTGGTTGAGGGAATATCTAATGGGAGACCACTATTTTAAAATTGATTATAAATACTCATGTTTATTTTAAAATTCACACAAAGAAATATAGCAAAAGACTTGCTTCCCTCCTTCCAAGTTGGGTGGATGAGGAATAACATGGGTTCATGAAAGGTAGATCTATCCAAGGGGCCATTTCTTTGGTCCATGAAGTAATTAGTGACATCAATATGAAGTCCTTTGGCAGTAACATGGTCATAAAACTGGACATGAGAAAAGCTTATGATAGAGTTGAATAGAGCTTCCCCAAATGGGTTCTTCAAAGCATGGGGTTTTCTGTGTGGGTCCTTGATATCCTTTTCCCATGTTTTAGTTATCTATGGGTGTCAACATCATTAATGGGAAAACAGTTTTGGATTATTCAAAGTCGTAAGAGGATTGGGAAAGAAGACCCTCTTTCCCCCTCCCTATTTATTATTTCTCAATATTCCCTCAGCTAATACATTAACCATTCCATCAAGGTGGGAAAGGTTCTCTCCATTTGAAATTAGCATATGAATGGAGGTATTTCTATTCTCATGTTCATGGATGACATCATTGTTTTATTAATGGTAGTAGAAGATCAATTTAGGGGGTTAATGAAGTGTTAGAGTTTTATTCATGGTGAAGTGGTCAAGTTGTCAAATGTGATAAAAGAAATATGTGTGTTCTTAATATATGTTCTGAGTGAAGGATAAGGGTGTTGGAATACACTCTTGTCATACATAAAGGGTCCTTCCCTATGATATAATTGGGTTCCACTATGTATCATAATTCTCTTCTTATCAAGCACTTTGATATGGTTATTGAGAAAATAATTGGTTGTATTTAAATTGGAAAAATTGGTTCTTATCATTTTGTTGGAGAATCCTATTGATCAATTCCATTCTATCTTATATCCCTATACACATCATATACACTATTAAGGTTCCAAATAAAGTGATTTACACTATAGAGAAAACTATAACATCCTTCTTTCGGGATGGCCACTTGGAAGGTAAGTTCAATTGGGTGTCTTCGATCAAGCTTGCTAAACCTATTATGGAAGGAGGTATTTACATTAGGAGTATTTCAAGAACCATGATCATTATCCATGCTAAACTGTCTTAGAAGATTAAATAGGGGATAACATTATACGGTAAATATATGAAAATTCATTATGGAAAATATGGGAGTCATTCTAGATTTAATCCCTCCAGTATCCAAAAGTTTATCCAGCCTTATATCCCTATTCTTTATTATCATTTTCGATGGACAATTGGAAAAGGAGATTTAAGTTATTGGGACCAGAATTGGTTTGGGTCTCTTCTTGGCTTCTTGTACTATCCCTCTCCTAGTATTAGCTTCAGAGAAGCCAGTGTACATCCCCTCTTCATCAATACCTCATTGGATGATAATTAGAGGAGAAGTTTTGATAGAATTGTGCTGAAAAATGACCAGGACCGATGTGTTTTCACCAGATAGACTTCAAGTACTTTTATATCAATGATTTTCTCATCTCCCAAACCGTTCCTTCTCTTCAGGATCCTTGAGGAGATATTTTTTAGTTAAAGGAGATTTGTTTGAAGTTCTTTTTCCTATTGTGGAGTGTTTAGAACAATTCCTTTCCAACTGAAGAGAACATCCTATAGAGAGGGATCAGTCTGGCTTCCAAATGCTACTGTTACAAGAAGCCAAATTATGAGTGCATGACTCACTTGTTTTTAACATAGAATGGGTGAAGGAGGCTTGGGGTCAATTATACAAGTTTAAAGTGTGATATTATGGTATGGTTTCTACTGAGTCTTTCCGTCATCTTTGGTTCCAAGGAGTGGATAGACTAGTCCACAAGGGGAAATCCAGGGCATTAATATTCATTGCAGGGCATTGGGTCCTCTAGTTGTCCATAAATTCCATGTGGCATCAATCCCTTCTAGTGACCATTATTGGTATTCTCTTTAAAACTAGAAACTTATTTGTGTACTTCAGTAGGAGATGAAAATTTGTGAAGAATGGCCCTTCCCTCTTGCCCCTTTATCCCTCACATCCCTCTATCAATAGTAGCATGTCTTATTAGGTTAAATGGGTCAAGTGGAAGCCTCCCCTCTTGGGGAACAAGTTAAACATAGATGGATCATGTTGTATGGGATCAATTCATGGAGGAGGAGTTATCAGAGATCCCAATGGCTGTGTTGTGGTAATTTTCCTAGCTTTCTTTGGTAATGGATATTCTCTTTAAGAGGAATCCCATGTTATTCTCAAAAATTTTCTCCTATGTAATAAATGGAACATTCTTATCAAGGAGGTTGAGATTGATTCGACTATAATTTACAAAGGTCTATCAGAAAAAGTTCATATTCGATGGCTCATTGAATACTTCATCATAAGGTTCAAGTGGATTTTGAATGGCCTCATGTTCATCCTTCATGCATGGCTTGAGGGTAATGTTGTGGTTGACTTCCATGATTCTAAAGAATCTCTAAATGATTGGATCTTGTTTTTTTATAGTCCTGGATTCTTTCCCCCTGACGGTACCAACTTTATTCGAGCTGATGCACATATACATCACTATTTCATACCCCCTTAGTTGTTTCTTTGTAGGCTCTTCTGCCTTTTCCATTAAATAAATGAGAAATTATTTTGGTGGAGATTATAATCATTCTAATTTAATTAAGTAATGCACCAACATTGGGATTCTGGGGTCAAGGCATTATATTAGGTATTAAATGTGGATTAGTAGAAACCTTGGGAACTAGATTTAGAAAAATATATATTAAGGAATATAACCTTATGAATATCTTTGAGGATAAGTCTAAGTATATAATATCATACTATATATTTTTTAATACCATGGATATCCTAGGTTAAACCTATAGACTCATAGATTGAGAAAGTGTCATGATGTAGATATTCTATAAATGATTCTTAATGACTATATCACTATGATTCATGTTCCCAATTTGGGATTTGGGTTTTGGTCATTGATTAGAATTTGCAAGATTATACAAGTAATGGTTATACTGCTGATGATGAAGAGACTACAAAAGAAAAATGAAAGGAAAGAGGTATTAAGGAATAAGATGATGAAGTGTATTTAATGTTTTAAGAATGAATCATAATGATTAAAGTTCTTGTGTATTTGGATTCAAGAATTATTTCATCAACGGAGTTATGATTATAAGAATCATGAGACATATAATGATTATACGACAGTACTTATTCTTTAAGGATTTTTAAGGATGAATTATTTCGTTTAGGTTTTAATGTGATAAAGGTATGTAACAATAAGATCTACATTAAGTTGTTTGGAGAATATAATTTATTTTTAGAAATTTAGGGAATGCTTTGAACTGTGAATTTGGACAGATATATTTTGGATGAGTCTTAAGGTTGGAATGGATTAAGTTGAACATTGGATATATTTTTTGAGGTTAAATTATTATTTATTGGATATTATGTGATAAACATATTGGTTTTAGTAAACATTTAAAGGATTTAGGAAATATGTATTGACAATATGATTTGTTAAAAGTGTTTCATGCATAAATATTCATCTTGAATATCCATCTCTAGGTGAAAAAAAATGAAGTGAAAATAGATCAAATCACAACCAAAGGATTAAATTTATACATCGATGAAATCAAGTAAGTTTTATTGAGTTATTATCTAGGTAGTAAAATAATCCCTCAAATCTAAGAAAAAGTATCTAAAAACAAAAAAAATGTTATCCTAATGCCTTATTTTTTTTTCAACAGATGGTATTTTAAACCATAATAGATTTATGGCTTTGAAGACCTTAAATTTTAATTTATCATTTACTTTTTAAGATCGATGAACTCAATAATTCGATATAAAAATTTACATTTTTCCTCGATGTACATATATCTTCTTTCAACCATTGTTCTCTTATTTGAAATCAAAATTTGGTGGAGACCTTCACATTTCCTTTTTCCTCTTATTAAGAGGATGTTCTATTAACCCTATTTCCGATGTCGGTTTCCCACACAAGAATTTTTAAGTTTCAAACATTTATATTTAAAGTTTAATGTCAAATTGAAGGTTCATAATTTATTGAAGGATGGGAGAATGTAACATCCCAATATTTTATGGTATGTCTTTTTTTAATTTAACCACTTTGATAGCTTGTGTTATACGCAAGATTGAGTTTTACCACCTTTTAATGGTGTACCTATTTTAGAACTAAATTATGGAAATTTTATAAATTTTATTTTTCAAAATAAACTTCATTTTTTAATTCGGAATTCCAAAATTAGCTTAGGGTGATTAGTTTTTTTAGAAGTTTTATTTTTTGATGAATAGTGAAAAATACTACATTATAATTAAAATTTCCTTTTTGTTGAAATAATTATTATAATTTAAAGTTATTTTTAAATTCATGATAGATCAATTATAAATATATTAATCCAATATTGGTTTTTGGAATCATTTTTCTTATGAAATTAGATATAAAAACCTATTGAACTTTCGAATGTTCTTTTTACCCGCCTTCTCGCCATGTTTGTGGGGTTAGCGTTAAACTTAATTTTTCCACTTATGTGAATTGAATTTTGAAAAATGTACATACATGATAATAATAATTATGAATTTTGTTTTCTAATAGGAATAACATAATTTTTCTTGAATAGTAACTTTATTATTATTTTTACAACGACTAAGGATAAATCTAGTAACTATGGTTAAAAATAATATTATAATCATTTTAAAATTACCCTAAAATTTATCCTAATTTAATTGGATGAATGTGTTTCGACCAAATATTCCTTGAGTATATTTTGGGACAACTTTGATCTACATGGATGACTTTAAAACATTTATAATATTATATTTAAGGAAAAGATAATTTTTCTACACTTTTGTTTTTAATATGTGAATTATTGTTAATTTGGGATTATATAAGTGATATGGTTGACAATAAAAAGTATTTATAAATCTATAATTTATATCTAAGTCATTTTTATTTATTTATAATTTTTATAAAATAAATAATTAAATTAAATGGTTCCCCAATGATGATATAGTAATTGATTTATTAATAGAAGAATCAAATAAATGATATTAATAATATTAATATAAAAATAATTTGGGTGATGTAATGTCATCAACATTTTTTAATGACGAATATTACATGTTATTAATGTTTTATAAGTCTTGGTTTGAATTTATTTTTTTATTTTGTTTTTTTGTATCCAACAAAATAATGAATAGTGTAAAAATTGACCTTTATGAGGTTTTAAAGTAAATAATATTTTATTAAATGATATAAAATATTTTGAAAACTAAAATTCCCCCAAATAATTTTCAAAAGCCTTGAAATTTCACCAATAACTCATTTAGTTGTCTTTTGGAATTTTATTGAAATTATATTAACCCGTAATGAATAAATTATATAGTATCACAGTAATAGTTAAAGGTGTTAAATAAGGGTAAAAACAAAAACATAAGCATTAGAAATTAATAAAAACTTGTCAAAAAATTATGGAATGAATCATATTTTTACTTTATCACATTAAGATCTATTTTTAATCTTTTAATGGACACTTTCCCTTGAAAATTCCATAAATATTATTAAAATTAAAGAATATGAAAAAATGTCACACTCTCATTTATTATAAGTATAATAATTTTAATATATGGATAGCCAAGATATGACTTCAAAAATAAATGTTATTTGCAAATATAAAATAACAATATACATCATATTAATTTATTTATAATTTTTAGAGATTATATAATTTCTATAAATGTCGGCACAATAGTGATACAATGATTTGTTTATTAATAGAAATATCAATTAAATGATATAAAAAATATTAAACTAAATATATTTTTGATTGATTAATATTCTCCTAAAATTTTTTATGTGAATATGAAATTTCATGAGTATATTGAAGGGTTTTTTTTGAAAGTATATTTCTATTTGGATTTTTTTTAAAGTCAAGTAATGAAAAGTGTCAAAATTAACACTATTGTTATTTTATAAATATAATAATTTATTAAATTATTTAAAAATCATAATAATAATTAATAAATGAAAGTGATTATTATTAGGTCTAAAATGACATAATGTTTCCATTTATGGAAAATTGACACCATATAATTAGAAATTTATAACATTTCAATATTTAAAATGTTATTACCATAATTGAAATTAAATTAATTAATTAAGGGTAAATCAAAATGATAGGGTTTAAAATAAAATCAAAACATGTATAAATTTTATTATTTGATAGTATTTTGATCTATCCTCGTCTTCTATTCGAAATAACCAAATTTGGGACCATTTAAAATTAATAATTAATTTATATTAATTTAAAGTTAATAGAGATTCCAAGAGTGCCCCTCCCCACTCTTATAAAAAGGCACCTCTCCTTATATTTTATTAACACCTCTAAAGCCTTTTTTCTCAACAAAAACCTACCCATTTAACCCCCCAACATTAGTTTTTAAGTTCTGTAGGTCCTTTTATTCCAAAAATACAAACCCTAGTGTCCCTCAAGAGGAGATCTAATTGCAGTCCATCGAAGAAGAGGTAATTATTTTACCAACCTATTCAAGTTCGTTTCTTCTTCTACTTCCTCTTCCCATATTTTTTCCATACTAAATTTATAAATTCAGTATCATATATATGATCATATGTTATTATTATTATTATACAACCATATTCATCCTTTAATCCATCCTATGAAAAACAATATCACCATGCGTGTGTACGTAGGCCTATCGTCTCTATGTTGTGGTGTTGTTTTTTTGTCATCACCGCTTTATTTAGATGGGTATAATGATTAATATAGTGGATATAAATAATAAATATGACATGATATTGATTATTTATAATTAACATTCCATCCATTTCCTTACCTCGTTACCCTTAAAGGAATGATATCATCGCTCTTGCATACGTACGACCTACCGTCTCCAGAACGTGACAAGATTCATCCTCCATGTTAACCATATAAGAATGATTATAAATATATATATAGTGGATAAGTTTGAAATATATGAAATAATAATTCTACAGGAATAATATATATATATATATAGATATATATTTTATTTACTTTCCTCCATTCAATACGATAGGAAACAGAAATAACGTTCATGCGTACGTATGACCTACCATCTCCATGAACGATGTGTTCCATTTCATATATATATCTATTATATATATTTATATATTGAATATATATTACATATAAATCATGATTCACATTTTGGAAGTAAGTAAATTATGATCTAAGTAATAAGATCAAGAAAAATAAGTTAAAATAGGTACAATAAACAAAGCACTTATTACCTAAAATGTTGCTTTAACTTGGAATTGATAATAAATGGGTAATATAAAGTAAAAATTAAATAATATATGAAATTAGAAATACTATTATGATTTAGCTAAATGATAATAAAATTTTTAAATATAAATTCCTAAAGGATCGAATAACATCTGAGGAGTGGTGAATCAGATGTTCACTTTTTATAACTTTCAAAACATTAAAAAACTTAACCCATGAAACCTATAATGATTTATTTCTTTATAAACTTTAAGTAAATACTTATGCATGCAGGAATCATAATGCAATTAAATCATGAAATATTTAAAATGTTTCACCTTAGTGTGGGAACATATTTCCTTTCTATAGCCACTCCCATGGGTCTATGGAAATCCATTATTATGAAGAAGTGAATACAACTTGTGCCAACACCTGTTAGACACCTTCTATCTCCCGATAGGAAATATTATATGGACTCATGTCAGTTTAAAATGTTTTATTATAAAATAGTTGAGCCAAAAAAATGAATAAAAACATTGTTGAATCTGCTCCATAAGATTCCCAGTCTGAATCCTCAGTCTGATTTGGCAGAGTTCAGTCTTCTCAGTATGGTAAAGATGTTCCGATTTTCCTCCTCGGGATTCAGGATCTGATTTCTTCAGATTCTTGGTTCTAATTTTCTTAGAATTTAGGATATTATTTTCTTAGATTCTAGGTTCTAATTTTCAAAGATCTTGCATATGAACTTTTTCAGTAAGAAGATTTTCTTTGCATAAGAACATTATCTGTAAGAAACCTTTCCTCAGCATAATAACTTTTTTTGTAACAATCTTTTCCTTGGATAAGAACATTATCTATAATAAAAATTTCTTGGATAAGAAAATTATCTATAATAAACTTTTCCTCACATAATAACTTTATCTGTAAGAAACTTTTCCTCAGCATAAGAACTTTATCTGTAAGAAACTTTTCCTCAGTAACAATGTGACTTCTTCAACCAAAAACTTCTATCAAAACTACTTCTTTCTTAAACTCAACAACTTCATTCTTCCTGGATAACAAATACATTATCATACAAAAATAAAGTTGTCAACAAATAAAAAACATTGTTACAACACCACAATGATTCTTCAATCTCCCCCTTTTGATTTTTTTGACAACACTCATTAACATCTTTTCAACTCTCAAATTGTTTTCAAAACTCAACTTTTGACTTTTATCAAAACATAACTTTTTATAAAAGGGAGTGTCCTGAAACAACACTACTGGATAAAGTAATGTTTTTGAAGGAATTATATCCCTTGGTGGCAAGAAAAGTTTGTGCTCATGTAATGATAAACTCCCAATCACTTTTATTTTTTATCTCACACCTTTTTTTGTAATGAACCCATCCCCCCTCACTTTTGTTTTCCCTCACTTTTTTTTGCTTGCTCTCCTATTTTATTATAACCTCATCATTAGATTCATAAGAGAAAGATAGGTAGAAACTTCTTACAAAGTAAAAATTTGCTACTTCCTATCCCCTTTGTCAACATAATCCAAAGCATGGTGGGGAAACTTCCTTGTGAGGTTTAGGAAGACATGGTAGGGGGCTGAACGTGAATTTGTAGCCTCAATTCAACAAATCCTTCCTTTGACATTGCTTTTGTAAAGATATATGCAATCTGATATTTGTTAAAATGTATTCCAACAAGATATCTCCAGTAGAAACTTCCACTTTTATAAAGTTAAACATTATATCAATGTGTTTTGACCTTAAATGTTGGACAAGAATCTTAGAAAAATCAATTGCACTCTAATTATCACAAAGGATCTTTAATGGTTTCAAAACATACAATTTCAAATCTTCTATATGAACTTTCATCCACAATATTTGATTACAAGCCTGAGTAGCTACAACATATTTGGATTTAGTTGTGCTCAAAGTTATTGAACTTTTTTTCTTACTATGCCAACTCACACAACATTAACCGTAGAAAAATTTTCCTCCTGAGGTATATTTTCTATCATTACAATCTACATCCCAATCAGCATCAGTAAACCCATGATACTTCATCTCAGTGTTTCTTTTGTATATTTACCCATGTGAATTTGTTCCATTGACATATCTCAGAATCCTTTTTTCTTCCAACATATGTGATTCCTTCATATTACTTTGATACCTGGCACACAATGTCACTGCATAAACAACATCAATCCTTGAAGTGGTAAGGGAAAAAAATACTTCCTATAATATTTTAAAAGTCTTTCTGATTTACACTTATTCCGGATTCATCTTTACAAAACTTTTTTCTCACTATAATAAGAGTTGAAACTTCTTTGGATTCTTCCATCCCAGGCCTATTTAACAATTCTCTGTCATACTTTTCTTTTGATAAGAAGATTTATTTTTCTTTTTGTTGAACTTGTAATCCAAGGAAAAAAGATAATTCTATTAACATATACATTTCACTATTCTTCTTCATTTCCTAAGTAAAATCTTCACAAACCTATTCTTCATCCACAAAAAAATTTATATCATCTACATACATAATTACAGTTAATGTTCCAAAGTAAATATCTTTTACATAAAAGTTGCAATCAACTTTTCCTTTAGAAAATTTCATCATTCTAAAACATCTTTCAAGCTTTGAATACCAAGCTTATGGATATTGTTTTAGCTCATAAAAATCATTCATCAATTTAAAAACATTTTTTTCATCCTCATGAAGTTGAAACCCACAAGGTTGTTCAATGTAAACTTCTTCCTCAATCTCACCATTCAAGAAATCTGAATTTACATCCATCTGATAAACATTGTAATTATGATGTGTAGCCCCTGATAGAATCATTTTGATAGTTTTTAATATTGAAACTGGGTGAAAAGTTTCATCAAAATCTATACCTTAATCATTTTCATAGCCTTTATAAACAAGTCTTACTTTGGTTTTGAAACTTCACCATGCTCATTTAATTTGTTTCTATAAACCCATTTTTTCAGATAACATTTTTATTTGTTGGACGATGAACAAGTTACTATGTTCTATTCATCTCAATCTCATCCAACTCTCCATTCATAGTATCCACCCATTATTTGTGTTGAATAACCCCTATAACTAATTTTGGTTCAACATTTGAGATAAGTAAAGTCAGATTTTATAATCTCAACTTTCTCCTGGTCTAAACTGAAGCCTTTGGATTCCCAATAATGTTTTTGGATTCAAGATGTTTTTGTAAGGTAAGACATTTCATATTTTCTTTCCCAGCTGAAATTTACTCATCACATAATTCATCTGAATCGTGATAAGGATGTTTTTAATTTTATTAATAATTGTTGGAATTATCTAGTTTATCATATTCAGTATCCTCAACAACTTTTGTTATGGAAATTTTATTTTCAATTACCATCATATCATAAGAGTCCACCAACTTCTAGAAACTTTTGTTCCAACATTTGTAACTTATTCTATTTGGTGAATAACCCATGAATGTTCTTTCCTCACATTTATCATTAAACTTTCCCAAATCCATATTTTTTATTTTAAGCAAACATGGACATCCAAAAACATTGATGTATTTCAATGTAGATTTTTTTATACCACATTTCATAAGGAGTCATATTGGTTTCCAATATCAATAAACATCTATTTTGAACATTTATAGTAGTACTAATAGCTTCTCTCCTATAGAACTTTGAAAGCCTATATTCTGCTAACATACATCTTCCCATTTCCACCAATCTTCTGTTCTTTCTTTCTACTATTACATTTAGTTGTGGATTATTGGGATCACTATACTGATGTTTGATACCATGATTTCTCAGATAAGATTCAAAATCATTTTTTGTGAATTCAGTACCATTATATGTTCTCAGCTTCCTTATGGAAACCCCCAATTCTTTCTAAACATCTTTTCTGAAGAAATTGAACATTTCAATAGAATCCGACTTGTGCTTCATAAATATGATATTTTTCATCCAAGTGAAATCATAAACAAAAGTGATGAAGTATAAATCTCATTTTTTGATTGATGTCTCATCGGCCTACAAAAATCAGAATGAATAAGCTCAAGTGGTCTGGAAAATTGAATCTCTACTCTTATATGACTTTTGTTAGTCATCTTTCCTTTTTAGAAGTTACACAAACATCTTCTTCTCTTATTTTCAATTATGGAATGTTTCAAACAACATCAACTTTATAAATTTTATTCATAATTTTTTGTCAAAGGTTCCCATGTCATTGATTCCATAGTTTGTTTCATCTTTTGCCCTCAAGTAATAGGATTTGTTGAATTCTCCTATTTGTAAAATATTCCCACTGGTTCTTTCTCCTTTCATAATAACAGTTCAATATTTAACACTTTTGATGATACAAGAATCCTTTCTGAAGATTACTTCTTTTACATCATCACAAAGTTGACTTATACTAAGTAAGTTATGTTTTATCCCATCAACAAGAAAAAAATCCTTATATTTAAATTTCTCTTCTTCAATCTAAGTTGTTCTGATTCCTTTGATTTTTAAGGAACTATCATTGACAAATGTAATCGCCCCTATATCACGACCTTCAACATGTTTCAAGATTTTTATATCACCTGTCAAATGTGAAGAACAACCACTATCAAGTATCCATGGTTTGTTCCTTTTACTTACTTTCAAAGATATCTCAACAATAAAAGCACTTTCCTCAACATTATTCTTTCCATCTTCATTTCCTAAACTATTATATGAAACTTGTTCAGGACTGAGTGTCATACATTTTTCAGAAAGATGACCAGCCTTATTGCATCTTCCAAAAACTTCTTCAAGACATTCAAATAGATTTTTTGTTGGAATGTTTCTAACATCTTGTTATTTTTCTTTTCTAACTTCCTGTGGGTTAGGAAAGTTAGTCATCTTTCTTCTACCATTTCTTTCAGTTTTTTCAAACCTTCTTCATAGTAGAGATAATTTGTGCCAAAAATTATAAGGCATATTCACATAGATTCCACAACACTAGTAATAGCATTAAATCTTGATTTTCTATTTAAGAAAGATCTTTCTCTATAAAAACTTTTTTGAGATTGATAATTTATTTTAGCTCTAACATGCTCTGAACATGGACCATCTCTTCTTTTGAGTGAGTTTTATACTATTATAGAATTGATAGGTTTCTCACTTCCTTTATCCACCCAATCCTTCCCATTTCAGTTTTTGAAACATGAAATATTAAGAGAATTAGATGAAACATTTTTTTATTATCATAATGATCCTTCTCAGCAACATTAGAAGGATCATCTTTTACTTCTGTAGCTTTCTTGAAATTTTCATTCACCTTTCTCAAGGTAGTTTTAGACTCAAGAAGTTTTGATTGAAACTTTTAACCTCTTCTTTCATAGCTTCCAACTTCTTTCTAAGATCTTTAATCATCTTTCCATGTTCATAAATTCAATGTTTGTAACGTAAAATCTTTTGAATGTACTCATCCTCCAGCTTGGTGAAATCTTTTCTTTCATCAACAACTTCTTTATGATATTTTTTTATTACTCTAATTTCTTTATTAAGTGTTTTGTTTTATTCAAGACATGCAACAAGTTCGGTTTTGATTTGATACTCTTTATAAGATTCTTCACCACCTTCTTCACCCTCTAAGGAATATTTTGTTTTCTCTACTTTTGTAATGAAGGTTCTGAATTTTTTTGAACATTCATCTTTGGATGAATTGTTGTCAGTTGAGCCTGATTGAACTTTATTAATCAACATACATCGTTTATATCCAGTAAACTTCTTCTTGTATCTATTGGAAGAATTTTCTCTGTTATCATTTTTTTCACTTCTTCCATCAAGGGTTTTCATCAAAATCATCTCAATATTCTCCAACCTTCTTCATGGGGAAATTAATCGAAAAGTGTCTGATTCCACCACACTCAAAACATTTGAGAGGTAGTTTACCTCTATACTTTCCTTTTACTATTCAATATTTCTTGGATATAAGAGACATGATTTTATCATTCAATTCCTCATATTCCATTTCTTCAGACTCATAAGAATCAGATTCTTCAACATCTTGTATTTTCATCTTTCTCAGAGCTTCAAAAGCAATATTATCTTTCATCTTATTTTTAAATGTGGGATCTTTCTTCATTTCATAAGTAACAAGAAAGTTATGCAATTCATCAATAGATAAATAAACCTTATCCTCTAAAGAAGAAATCTTAGAATCAAACCTGTCTGAAAAGTTTCTCATAAGTTTCTTCACAATTATAGAGTCTTATAAAACATTTCTGAATAACCTAATATTGGAAACAATTTCACTTACTCTGGAAAAGTATTCATCAATTTTTTCTTCATCTCTCATTCTGGTGTCTTTATACTTACTATGCTAGATTTGCAGTTTTTCTTCCATAACATTAGTGTTCCTTTAAAAAATACTTTCTAGATTGTCCCATTTACTTTTTTAAGGGTTTATACCCATCACCTTCTGATTAAAATTCTATGATAAGGATATAAGAATTAAATTTCTATCCTTTCCATAAAATTCAATATTTCTCTTATCAGCAAACGTCATGGGAGAATATTTCTCAATAGGTGGAAAACCAATAGTAGTAACTTCAACAACTTCCAGGACAATAGATTGGAGATAAGGAATCTTCCTATTTTTCCATCCATAATAATTGTTTTCCATAAAATATAGAAATTACTCTACTATTTACAGAATTGATGTTCTCAAGGATAAGGATTTAATAAGGGTACATACGCTCTCATACCAATTGAAGTTCCAATGGATCAAATAATAACTGAGAAGGGGGTGTTGAATCAGTTGTTCACTTTTTATAAGTTTCAAAACTTTATGAAACTTAACCCCTGCAACCTGCTAAGATTTATTTCCTTATCAAATTTAAGTAAATACTTATGCATGAAAGAATAGTAAAGCAAGTAAATCATGCAATATTTACAAGACTCGGCCTCAGTGTGAGATCCTACATCCTTTCCATAGCCACTCCCATGGGTCTATTAAAATCTATTTTTATAAAGGAGTGAATAAAACTTGTGCCAACTCCCGTTACACACTATCTATCTCATAATAGGAAATATTATACTGACTCCCATTAGTTTAAAATGTTTTATTTTCAAATAATTGATCCAAATAAAATAATATAATCTTTGTTTAATCTGGACCACAAGATGGTCAATATGAAACCTCAGCCTGATTTGGCTGAGTCTGATCTTCTCAGTATGGTAAAGATGGTTCCAATTTTCATCTTCTCAAATACTCAATATAAATCTTCATCAAAAAATTTGGAAATTTTCACTTATAATTCTCCATAAATCTACCTTTTGCATGTATGTAAAAGTGAAAAATGAAAAAGTGATCTAATCAAGTATTTATAGGCAACTTGAAAAAAAGGTAGGAAACTCGAAAAACCTTCCCACTTCCTTAAATCTAAAAATCATGAGAATCTCTCACAGTTAATATTCAACTTTGACTTCATCAAACCTCTTGATATTTCTCTAAGATTTATGAAAAAAAGAAATTCATGTTTGACTTCTTCAACACTTCATATCTTTCTCAGTACAAAAATGGTGGATCTTGAGTCTGATTTTATGAGTAAGTTAAAGATAGATCTTGAGTCCTGTTTTTTGAGTAAGTTAATGCTAGATCTTATGCCCAATTTTCTGAGTAAGTTGAAGTAGGATCATGGGTCCAATTTTCTTAGAAACATGGTTCCATTTTTCTTAGAATCCTGGGACCGATTTGCTAAAATTTTAGGGTCTAGTTTTCTTAGAATTCAGGGTCCAATTTTCATATAATTTAGGGTCCAATTTTTGTAAAAATCGGTGTCTTATTTGCTATGGATTCAAGATATGATTTTCTCAGACTCTAGGTTCCTATTTGCTCAAAATTCAGGAATAGATTTGCTCAGATTCTAGGTTTCGATTTGGGAATAATTGGGGATCAGATTTGTTTAGGTTCTGGGTTCTGATTTTCTCAAAATTTATATTTCGATTTTCTCAGAATTTAGGATCCGATTTATTCAGAATCTAGGTTCTGATTTTCTCAGAATTCAGGATCCAATTTTCTCAGATTCTAGGTTCTGATTTTATCCAAATTCAGGATCTTATTTATTTAAATTCTAGGTTCCAATTTTCCAAGAATTCAGGATCTGATTTACTCATATTCTAGGTTCTGATTTGCAATGATATTTTATAAGAACATTTTCTGTAAGAAACATTTCTTTTCATAAGAACATTATCTATAAGAAACTTTTCATCAGCATAAGAACTTTATATGTAAGAAACTTTTCCTTGCATAAGAAAATTATCTATAATAAAATTTTCCTTCCATTAGAACATTATCTGTAAGAAACTTTTCCTTAACAACAAAACAACTTCTTCAACTAGAAACTTATATCACAAAAACTTCTTTCTTCCCAACTCAGTAACTTCATTATTCCTAGATAACAAAAACATTATCATACAAAAAAAAGTCGTCATCAAATACAAAACATAGTTAAAACACCACAAAGGCTCTTCAAAAACCACTATACAGGAGTTTCGGACATGTACGACAATAATCAGATCTAAGGTAAGGGTTAATATTTCAATCTCATTATTATCTGAGGTGGTTTTTATTAGGAAATTTTTATCATCCATTTCTAGTTTCTTAAAATTGTTTTCAAAAGGAATCTTTTTATGTTTTTATATAAGGGACTCTTTAACTAAAACAACTTTTTAAAATTTTCTAATAAGTATTCTACTAAATATATACCATTCATGTCCATGTTTTCAAAATGGGTGTTATGGATTTGTTTATAAGGACATCAATATTTTAAAATGTTAATTTTCGAATTTCTCTCAAATGTTTTAAAGTGGTATGGGAAGATTTTAATGAAAATATCTTTATCAATAAAAATTTTTCTTTTATAAATGTATGGTATTTATATATATTATGTCAATGTAAAAAAGTTTATTTTTCTTAAGAAATTTCTAATGATTTTATTAGAGTGTTTTCGTCTATATCAACATCCTTGTTGAATCTCATGATTATTTGAGGTTGATATCTTATGATATCATTTTATATATTTCATTGAATGGTTTATGATTCAGTTTGGTTGCGGATGTTCTATTTTGATACAATTCATGTTTTATGGTCAAAGTATTCACTTTTATTATGCTAGTTTTTCAATATGATTTTTTATGTTGTTTATGCTTCACCCCATTCATATGTTGAATGAATTGGACTTAGTGTATGACAGGTAGGGCCCACTATAGACTCTAGATGCATCGGTAACCCACATGAGATGAAATTAGTTGGCCACAAATCCTTCACATTTATTTCCAGGAAGTTTTAGATTATCATAAGGATAGATCTGGACACAAATCAGATGGATTTCTACCCACAAACATTAACTTTCATGAGGATAGATCTTGAAAGTACCTATCATGAGGATGGATCATGATAGTGAAAACGTCCAACATTATGAATTATCTCTTTATGATATTAGTATTGATGTTTCATGAGATTAATTGAGTTGTTGTATTTCCATGATTAAGTATCATTCTTATGTGGTTATTTATATGGGATTATTTGTTCAGATTTTATTCATGCCATGTTACGCGCAAGATTATGGTTTAATGGAAAGTGATGTTAGTTATTCACCTTGACTTATTTTTTATGTATATTTATGATAGATTCCATAGTATACTTACTCTTACTAAGCATCAGAGCTCACCCCTTTCTTATGTTTTATTTTTCCCAGAATGCCAAGATATGTATTATGAATTATATGTAGGGTTATGCTAGGAGAATGAATGTGTTCCTATTGGATTTTTTTATGTTGTATTTTATGTTTTAAATTTTAATGTAAGGTTCATATATGTAATCTCTTTTCTAAGACTACTAAACTGATCAATCCTTTGGGATTTGATTTCTTGAAATCATACTAATGTAATAAATTAATTTACCGACTACGGGATTCTGGGGTCAGGGCATTAAATTCAATATCTTCTTTCACATTTAATTAACATTCAAAACAAAACATAAATTTGATCCAAAAAACCCTCTGAACACATTAGATATAATTTTAAGTGACTCAAAAGTATATAATTTCTTGATTTTATAATTTTAAATCATTGAAAAGATTTTACAGGTTTTTTAGGAAGGGAAAAATGGGTTTTTTGGAAATTATTATATATATACACAAATCTTATATGTTGTGTAAGGGTAATAGGGATTTTTTCATTATGAAACACACCACCCTTACATATTCATTCAAATCTATGTATTACCTTTATGTATAGATAGGATACCATTTCATGATCCTTAGAACTCAAAGTCCACCCTTACACAAGTGGACTCTTACCCTTACATGTCCTTAATAAACTCATTTGTAACCTTATACAATTACACTTATCAGGTAAATTACCCTTACTTGAGTACCCTTATGTGGGTCTATGCCCTTACACAGGCACCATTACATGACCTAGTACCCTTACACAACCTAATTAAAATCTTTATTACCTTTACATGAGAATGGAAATCATGGGATTAATCTTATGAATCTATCATATTACCCTTACATGTACTATTTAGGACCCATATAAAGTATATAAAAACTATCCCATAACCTTCTGAATCCTATGAAAATTATGGATTACCTTTATATAAGGGGGGATAAACTTAATCAAGACTTTGAAAAATAACCTTACCTATATGCATCGCATGAAAACTAATTTCACCCTTATGTATCTCCAATTTATCATTACGTAGGTCTTATAAACTCAACATTACCATTATGAAACCCGAAAAGTGAGTTATTCCTTTCTACAACACATAGGAATCATCTTTTACACTTACACACACCTTTAAAAATAGAATTAATATTATATAACTTCTATTTCTTTCATAAGGGTAAATATTTCTTTGAGAAATATTTAATTTTCAATTGATCGTCCTTGAAAATAATTATGAATACTTCTTATTATCAATTCCAAAAAAAATCCCAAACTCTTCAAAAAATATTATAATCATTTTAAAACAAAAAAATAATAATTTACAAATAAACTTTTTATACATTTAAATTACTTCCATAAATATCAACACTTTTTAACACTACTTTATTCATTATTATATCATTTAAAAAAATTATACGGTTTATAAAATCACTCCCAAATCAGCAAACACCCCATAATGACAAAGGGTTCATGAAAACCTGAACCCTTACATGGGATATGAGGAAATTGTAAACCATTTGTTCTATAGGTTTACTAGCATTGAAATTGAATGACTGAACTTGGAGAGTCATTAAAAAATAGTAAATATTGAAAGAGTTATAATAGATCCACCTCTGATGTTCCGCATTGAATTGGTCATTGTTTAGGAGTTCAATTCTTTAACGGGGTATTCTCTTAATGAGATTATTAGTTGACTATTTTAAAATGAACTGGAACTAAAGAACATAGTTGAAGAAGAAATAATAAAATTGAAGGGGGTATATTTCAAATTTTTTAATGTTTCCTTTTTGAATCTTTTGATTATTAACATCCATGAAGTGAAAATGAATAAATTTCATTGATTTTTACTAGTGTTCACAAAACAATTTAAAGGGATGGTCTCTAAAACCAATACAAAAGGAACACACGGTAAGATAATCATATGAGACAAAATAATGTTAATAATAACGTTAATTATAATACATTAGATGTTACATGTTTTGAATCTATAAATAAATGGCATATCAATATGGTATCCCCAAGATTTAAGAATGAAAATAATGATAACAATTCAAAAATGATGGGAAAGGGATTTAACTACAAGTTGGAGTTATAAAAAAATCTAATTCTAGTGAAGAATCTAGAAATGGTGAAGAATCATCTAACATGGGTTTTATGGAATTTCAAAAGTAGGAAGAATAAATTATAAGTCTCGAGAATGATTTATGGTATATGAATAGTGGATTATCTTGGAATATGATTGGAGACCAATCAACATTTATTTCAAACAATAAATTTGATGGAAGAACTATGAAACATGGAGAAAATTCTAAATGAAAAGTAAAAGTTTTTTGTGAGATTGATATTTTTAAAGATACTATTATTTCTATTGTTTTATATATTTATGGAATTTAATATAATTTATATATCTCAATTATTTTATGATGTTATTAATGTAAAGATATTAATATAATAAATGTTTAATTTTTTGGATAATTCATTATTATTTTTTGAAACCAAAAATAAAATATCTATTCTATAAACCTTAATGAGATAAAAGTTTAATGTGTTAAGTGTTTTAATGTTATGTAGAATAATAGTGTTCTTTGTAATCAGATATATTCTCATACTGTTTCATAAACTTTTTAAGCGTGAAATGGTTCTACAATTACTAGACATAGAGAAATAAAGTTTTTATGTTTGATATGATATCATGAATGGAATATAACACAAAGTATCATTCATGCTAGTTGAATAATTAAACTACAACTGAACTCTATAGTTGGTTCACTTTGATCTATTTGTTCTTATATATATTACTTGTCTTTTATTAAGGAGGTGCACATTGTTTATTGTAGATGATTATAGTATATTCACATAGTTATACTTTCCCTTGAATAAAAATAAAATTTTATCAAAATTTTCTTATTTAAGAAATTTAGATCCAAATAAAGAAGTTTTATTAATTGTTTACATTCATAGTGAAAGAGAAGAAAGATTTCAAAACATATAATTTGAATGATTTAGTGAGAATAATTCTTATGTACATAATTTTTTAATACCAAGGCCAACTCAGTAAAATAATTTTGTTGAAAGAATTGTCAAACTCTAAATGAATACATTAGTATTTTTGTGTTGAAGTTATTTTAAGTATTTTTATATTACAAAGAGAATTATTTTTATACTTATTTTAAATAAAACTCTTAATGAATTATGGAAACTAAGGAAACCTTGAATTCGTTATCTTAGAGTTTTTGTATGTAAAGCTTTTATCTTGAATAGAAATGATAATTTAGTTAAATCTTTTTCTAAATATAAAGAATTAAATTTTCCATTTTATTCTAAAATTAGTTTAATACTCCATGATTTTAGAGGAATACTATGTTCAATAACATATATGCCATGAAACACTGTGATTAAACAAACCATGACATATTATTATATAAATAGAAATGTTATAACATAGCCATTAAATTAGAGGATACAAATATGAGTAACCAAATTATGAAATATTTATAAAAAAATTATTCATACAAATGTGTTGATAATTCATAGGAAATAAACAATTATTTTTTAGTAATGTCATTTTATTCTTCAATGATATATATTCTTAAAAAATTTACTATGAGTCAATGTTATATTTAATTTTATCCACTTTTAGATATTTTATTTACAAAGAATAAAATAATTATTGATACCAACATATGAAAATTATCTTAGAATAAAGTTTTATGATTTTTCAAAAAAAAAATTAATTTTTTAGTGACTAGTGAAAAATACTGATTTTTTATAACACTGTATTTTTCACTCATGTATTTAAAATGTACCATTTTTTTGAATTGATTTTATAATTTCAAATTTTCATTTTGAATAAAAATAAACCATTTAATGTACTTTTACTTAATATTATGTGTAAATTATTTATAAAAACATTTTTATACATAAATATTCATTTGTCTGGAAAGCAGTTTTTATCATTTTTTCAGTTTTATTTTGAAAGTAATTAAGCAAACTTATAGGGGTTTTCATTGATTAAATGGATTGGGAATTTGGGATTTTTATGTCCATGTTTTCTAAATAGGACAAATATATTTTTGTTCATAATGAATACTGTAACATCCCCAAAGAGGTAGCCACTATATCCAATTCCCCAAGACGAGTTTCCACATGACTTCAGGAATGCCTACCCTTATGCTAGAGCCTACCGACTAGTAGCACGAGTCTAAAGAGTTATATTGGGGAGTCAATGCCTGCTTATCTAAGAAATTCCTCAACATAAATAATACCAATATATTTAATTATTACTTAGATAAAATAAATGGGTAGAAAATGGAAAAATACAACAAGTAACCATGTACACAAGATATAACAATATGATGAATACACTACATTTCATGTAATCAAACAAATAAGACTCCTATCCCAATAACACAAAAGATCTCGAATATGGTTTCGAGTTCCAAATCTCTCCTAACAAACCATGATCTAACCCATCATCCCATGCTCAAACCAACTACCAGATCTATATCCGGAACATGTTCTAGAATACAAGTAGCATCTTCTTGGGTACCCAAGTGTCATGGAGGCCTGAGTAGGGTGTGAGTAAAACTTACTAGGCCACCACCAATAGTGTCTACAAAAATAACTAGTTTTTATAATAATGTTTGTATATAATAAATTTTAATAAATAAGCCAGGCAATAAAAGAATCATTTCTCACAATTAAGAAATGATAAGAATAACCATTTCATCCATTATGTTACCTATAGTCAATAAACCAACTAATCTAGCTCTCGTCGTAATTATATTCTAATCCATAGAATAAGGGTTTACATGCTTTTATTCACATGGGGGAATTCAGTAACCAAACCATTCATTAATATACCCCGAATCCTCGGTCTGATAATCAAACCCAGTCTATATGTTTGGGAGAATAGATCCTCAGTCTGACATCCCAAACCATGCCAACCTTAGGTGAATATAACTTTAATATAGCATCCTAACTATGGAAACATAGGGTAATATAGCCTCAGTATAACATCCTATGTCATGAAATGCATCAGTGGGCCTAGAGCATTAGTCCAATCAAACCCAAACAAGGAGACTTAGTCCATAATTTAGGAGGATGGAGCCTCAGTCTGACATCCTAACTCAAAAAATACATCGGTGGGCCTAGATAATCCGTCTATCCTTATCCATGGGAGTAGTTTTTCTGTCTAATACCCCTCTCATAAAACATACCACTAATCCTTGGGAACATGCTTCTTTGAATAATTTACATATTTACCATTTCCATGCTTTAACCCATATCAAGACACATTACATTACAAACTATAACTCATCTAACATATTTACATTATACAGAACAACCCCTTATGCCATATTAACAACTAGAAAATTATTTACATCAATTTATTTTCACAATCCATGATAACAAAAATATCTAATACTCATTTAAAATTATCTTGATGCCACACTTTAAACACGGGTCTTCCACTTTGAAAACTAAACCAATCCTCAAGCCTGTAATTTCCATTCCGAACCATTTCAAATTATCATTAAATCATTTTCCCAAAATGGGAAACCATTCCTTTTTAGGTTCCAGACGTAGTGGAAGCACGGTTTTGGCGGTTCCCAACATTGCTTTTACCAAATCTCTATGATTATTCCTCATTATACATAGTGATGAATGTAGCGAGTGATTGAATTAGATCAAAAGAGAGAGAGGCAAAATTAATCATGCCAGAACTTGAGGTTGCATCATCACATGTTGATTATAATTAATTTAATTAAAACTAGAATTACCACGAGGGTGATTCTTTCTTCATTGATGAGTTTGACCACATATCTACAGTACGCCTACATTACATCATAGAATCCAAGCATAGGATTCCTCTAGTGGTAATCCACACATGCTACACGTATATCTGGATGTTGCCGAAGGAGTCTCCAGGTGGTAGAGTGAAATATCATTGCGCTTGCAATGTCCGCCTTCGATCGCCTTGAGAACGCTTCAAAAGTGTTCACAGATCTGGTGGAGGAAGATTGAATCTCATTCTTGAGAGCGTTCTTGGATAGGAATATCTCTCTAGTCTTAAGAGAGATCCAATCCATTGTTGACAACCACAATAATGGATAGGGTTATGAGAAATTCTTATAATTGGGTTTTTATAATACTAGGGTTAAAAATAAAGTAATTTCACAAGTTTCTTACTCATTTTAATTATCCTAATAAAAACCCCATATCAAATAATAGTATTACTATTATTTCTTGACATGCGCTGAACCAACGAATTATAATTAAATAATATCCAATATTATTTTTCTCACTGGACCTTTAAACCCAATCTGTCAATCCTTCATAATATTGATTGGGCCTTGAATAATATCAATTTATTTATTAAATAAATGTAACTGCATTATTCTCCAACAAATATATAAATATTATATTCACTTAATTGTAAATAAATATTTATCTCTTATTCCACCCAAAATATATTCTCCTGAATAACTAGAGTTGGAATAAATTTGATCAGACTTACAGGAATAATTATTAAACCACAACTGGGTATAATATTTATTCAACTTGTTAAATAAATACATATTTAACTGAGATACTGGATACACTTAATGTGTGACCCTCTAGGCCTCTTTCGTGGTGGCATTAGGAAGAGCTGCCTAAATTCCAAGGTTAGCATCTAGAAACACACCAAGGCACCCATAGAGAAAGAATTTAATGTTGTAATGACAGTCCACCTCATGTGAACACTTACCGTGTAATATATTCCCTTTGTCATGATATCTCTAATCAAACGGGTTGCATGCCAGTGCCATCAACCCATGTTCTTGTTGTCTCTTTCTTTGACTTCCCGAAAATTAAACTTTCCTATTGATCACCATGGATATGGATTTATTTAGGCTATATCATTTTCATAAAAGGGAATGAGATATCAACTTCTATTAAATAACAGAAGGGAAAAATCCTTTCTCACATTATTCATTAATGCAGTATTACTCGTGACACACCCAACATATCCTACCTTATCGCGAACATATGTCGTCACAGTTTTCATCAATACATATAAGTGCGTGATTCATAATACTCATTAATAATAATATTAAAGTATAAGTACCAATATACACGTCCATAGATAGGAACATCCAATGATATTTATAGATGTGGATTTCCTACTATCGGGTCTCATTCTCATAAAATCCTCATGGATGTTACCAAGGGAATACACCATGAGAAGGTGCCTCAAAGTCCTATGAGTCTCCACCCCTGATAGCCTGTATAATTTGTGCCCTTTAAATGATATCATCCTGCTATAAAACTTATATTTAAGAATAGTGTCATAGCACTTCTAGATTCCAATCATGATAGGGATCCGCTATGACCTTTTAGTGCAACAGCTACTCTTTGGACATTATCACATGAAATGTTACATAGAAGAACAATCAAGATGATATTACTAGTTTATTAATATTAAAATCCATGAATAGAGTTTTATCATAAAGTACAAAGAAGTTGGTTCTAGGGAACCAACTCCAATAGACTCCCACTCACACTAGATCCAAATTCTAATAAACTTCAGTCTGATATCTCTCATATGATATTAATGCTTCTGCTTAGATATTACTTTAGTCATGGGGTCTGCCATGTTATCTTCTGTGGATACTCTACTTACTGCAACTTCACCCCTCTGATGAAAATCTCTCAAGAGGTGATACTTCCGAGGTATATTCTTTTTCTGCTGGGGTGACCTTGGCTCTTTTGCAAAAGCCACCTCTACAGTATTATCACAGTACATTGTGATAAGGTATTTGTTGATAGGAACTACATCATGCTCCTGGATAATGTTCCAAATCTAGATGGATTCCTTGGCCACATTAGAAACCTCTATATACTCAGACATTGTTGTAGAATCAGCGAAAACTGGCTGCATTGAACTCTTCCAGCTCACAGCTCCTCCATTGAGATAAAAAAACATATCCTGATTGCAACTTCAGATCATTTAGATCTGTCTGAAAACCAGCATC
This sequence comes from Viscum album, assembly GCA_963277665.1. Lineage (NCBI taxonomy): Eukaryota > Viridiplantae > Streptophyta > Magnoliopsida > Santalales > Viscaceae > Viscum > Viscum album. The sequence continues at coordinate 829,769,692 of OY728162.1, forward strand.
AGCATACTCTCTGATGACAAGCTCCTCATCTCCTCCATACACCAGGTACATATCCTTAGTTCTTCTCAGATATTTAAGGATAGTCTTAACAGCAGACCAATTTTGTTCTTCTAGATCTGCTTGATATCTGCCTACCATGATCAGTGCACATGAAACATGAAGTCTAGTATTTTTCATGTCATAAATGATAGATCCCATCACTGAGGCATATGGGATTCTAATCATTCTTTCTTCCTCTTGATGTGTTTGGAGACACATTTTCTTAGAAATATGTAAGCCATGTGACACTAGAACCAACCCCCTCCTAGATTGTTCCATACTAAATATCTTTAGTATCCGGTCAATGTATGTACTTTGACATAGTATAAGAATCCTCTTGGATCTATCACAAATGATCTTGATCCCTAGAATGTAGGATTCTTCTCCTAATTACTTCATGGAGAAACACTTTTTCAACCAGTCCTTAACTGATTTTAAGACCGGTATGTCATTTCAAATATGTAATATGTCACTTACATACACTACTAGGATAATGAATGCATTCCCATCAAAACTCTTGTAAACACATGGATAACATTCGTGCTTAATAAAACCGAATTCTTTTAAGGCTTCATCTAATTGAATGTTCTATGACATTTATTCTTTATTTAATCCATAATTGGATCTCTACAACTTGGAAATCCTTTTGGAATCACCTGGAGTCACAAACCCTTCGGGTTGTGTCATATAGACATCTTCCTGAAGGTTCCCATTAAGGAACATGGTTTTTACATCCATCTGCCAAATCTCATAGTCATGGTAAGATATTATGGAAAGTATGATTCTTATTGATTTAAACAAGGAAATTGGTGAGAAGATTTTATCATAGTTAATTCCTTGACGCTGTTTAAAACCTTTATCCACTAGCCTTGCTTTATAGGTACTTAATTTACCTTCCATGTCCAGTTTCCTCTTGAATACCTATTTACATCCAACATACTTTACATCAAATGGCATGTGGACCAGAACCCAAACTTGGTTCTAATACATGGAATCCATCTCAGAATTAATAGCTTCTAGCCATATTACAGCTTCTGATCTCTCTTCTACTTCCTTCTAGGAGAGAGGTTCATCATTGTCCAAAAATAATGATTCACCATCCTCAGTGATAAAAAAACCATATTGTTATGGTTATCTTACCTCTCTTGCACTCCTACATAGTACTTGTGTGTCAGGAACATCTTCTTCCATGGGGACATGTGGAACTTGTTCCTGTACAAACTCTTGTGAATCTTGAGCATTAACTTCATCGAAGTCAATCTTTCTCTCACTATCCTTTTTGAGTATGTTCTCCCTCTCAATAAATATGACTTGTTTGGTGAGAGTCACTTTCTTTTTTGAGGGGTTGTATAGGTAATATCCATTTGTTTCCTTGGGATACTCTATAATGATACAGTTCGTGCCCCAAGGTGTTAGTTTGGTTCCCAAGAACTCCTTAACAAACGCATCGCAACCCCATACACGTGTATGTGATAAAATGGGTTTCTTTCCACTCCATAACTCGAAGGGAATTCCATTTTCCACTTTATTTGGTACTCGGCTTAATGTGTATGACATAGTTTATAATGAAGATCCCCAAAAGGATAATAGAATATCTGAATGACTCATCATTGACCTTACCATGTCCAACAAATAATGGTTCCTTCTTTCACTAACAGCATTCTACTGTGGTGTAAACGGTGGATTAAGTTGAGATTGAACCCGAAACTCTCGTAGAAAGTCGATGAACTCTTGGTTTAGATATTCTCCACCTCGATCCGATAAAAGCTTCTTTATCTTCTTACCAATATGATTCTCTACTTCATTCTTGAATTCCTTGAATTTTTCAAAGGAATTGGACTTATACCTCATTAAGTAGATATAGCCATATCTACTCAAGTCATCAGTAAAAGTTATGAAGTTAGAATACCCACCTCTAGCTTATACTGGAAATGGTCCACATACATCAGTGTGTACTAATCCTAGAAGCTCTATGGATCTTTCACCCTGTCCACTAAATGGAGATTTAGTCATTTCCCTTGTAAACAATCATTACTTCTATTAAGTGGTTTTAGCTCAGAAGAGTCTAAATAGCCATCTTGACAGAGCTTGGTCAGACGCTTCTCGTTTACATGACCGAGACGGTGATGCCACAACTGGGTGTTCTATGAGTCATGTGAACTTGATTTGTTATCAATTTCCAACTATTGGTTTTTGTAATTTAATACATACAGACCGTTATTTAAATGTTCCATACCATAACATATGTTGTCCTTATAAAATAAACAACCTTTATTTCCGAACATGAAAATAAATCCATCAATATCCAAACATGATATAGAAATTATGTTTTTGGTAATAGTAGGTACACAATAACAATCATGAAAAACCAAGATCATTCCTGTTGGAAATTAAAGGTGGTAGTCGCCAATGGTTATGGAAGCCAGCCTTGCTTCATTGGTAGCTCAAATATCCACCTCTCCTCTAGCAATTTTCCAAAATCTACTTGCTTCCAGCATTTGAATATAGATATAAGCACCACAAGCTGCATCTAATAACCAACTTGTATAAATATAAATATTTCACTCAATAAGGAACGCACCACTAGCTTCTCCTTGCTTCTTGGTGTAGTTCCTCTTCCAGTGGCCTCTCTTGCCACATGCAAAGCACACTACCTCCTTTTCCTTGCCCTTCCCCTGGATCTTCCCCTTCTTGGAGGGACGATGGTCAGGAGATTTAGACCGTTTATAAATCTTAGGCCCCTTTGCCTTGTCCTTCCACTTCTTTATTCACCATAAGGACTGTGGGTTTTTCACGCCCTATGTCCTTATCCACTTGATGAATTTCGGTCAAAATTTCTGACCGACACTTCTCATTATTGTTCATATTATAATTCACAATGAAAATATTGAAATTCTTGGGAAGTGATGATAGTATGATATCTTTATGTAACTCATCTGGGAATTTAATCCCTAAGATGTCCAGGCATTCAATGTAGCCAATATACTTGACTACATGAGGCCTAGCTGACATAGACTCTCCAATCATAGTGGTGACCAAATCTTTGGAGATATCATACCTAACTTTTCTCGCATTCTCTTGATAGAGATCACGAAGGATATACATCATTCTATTGGCATCCATCTTCTCATGTTTCTTCAAGAGCTCATTGGACATGGATGATAGCATGAAGCACTAAACATCTATAGCATCATTCAATTGTTTCTCATACACAGAGAGCTCTTCCTCACTCTCCTCATTTCCAGGCATAACTGGTAAAGGTTCTTCTAGCACATATAGTTTCTTTTCTTGGAGAAGGATAACCCATAGGTTCCTTTTCCACTCCTGAAGGATAGTGTCTGGGAGAAGGTTTTCCTTCTCGTGTATTGATCACAATGATATGTTCAATGTCATTTTTATTATCGTTTCTACAAAATAAGAAAAATAGAGTTTTAGTGATTTATCTGATAAAATTAAGACAAATAAATAAATTAGTATTTATTAGTCTCTCATTATTTTATCGAAACCCAATAGCCCTCACCATTGGCTTCAGAATATCTGGTTCCTTGGATATTCAAGTGGCAAGGATCCATATTTCCCTTCACATTACCCCAACATTAGTTGGTCAAGAAAATTGAAAGTTTGTAGGCAGGCATTCTAAATTCCAACTACATTAACTCAGAGTTCCTTGATCCTTTGAGTGGACTCTCCATTCCTGAAATCATTTAATTTAGATTTCCTCAACCTTTGTCTCTTAGTTACACCAAGTCTTTCATTGGCATTCAACCCTTGAAGTAAACTAATTCAATTCAACCAAAAAATTCATGTTAGAATTCCCCGATAATTGAATGCACCACAACTTTGGCTAGTCAAGCACTTTGAACTATGGTTCGATTCTAACCGAAGTGATGGAAGGCTATACCAACATAATGTAACAGCCCGAGATTTTATGAAAACTATTATTTTTAATTTTATTAATGTCTTGTGTTGTAAGCTACACCAAAAGAAGCTTGCACAACACGCATCCTTGACTTGCCTTGCACTACACGCAATCGCAACCTTCCTCGATAGCGTGTGTAGTACGCAATACTGAGTTTCACGAAACAACGATATGCTATTAAAATATTATTATAACTAGCCGTTATGAACAGTAATAACCACCTTTTAAAATTTTAGAAATTTTATTTTTCAAAATGGAATTCATTTTTGGACTCAGAATATCGAAATTAGCCTAGGGTGAAATTTTGGTATTTTTCTGAAAACTTTCAATTTTTGATGAATAGTGAAACCACTAAGTGGTAGGTTAAAAACTGAATTTTGCATAAAACTTAATTTTACCGCTTCTGTGAATAGAATTTCGAAAATCTGACAGACACGGTTGATATCAGTAAGTAAAATGTGGTTCAATGAGATAAAAATAATTTTTTGGTGAATAGTAACTTTTTACTTTTTTTACCGCGGTTAATAGTAAATAGGGTAACTAAGGGTAAATATGATATTACTATTACCCTATCACATGTCCAAATTCTATTGGATAAGTGTAATTCGACCAAAAACAACCTTATGAATAAAATATGACCATTTAGGCCCACTTGGATTAGATTAGGACATTTATTATTAATTTATTTAAAGAAGGGTTAAAATAGTTAAAATCAAAGTTTAATAAGTAAATCATTTTTAATATGGGGTTATACATAAGATAAATTCGACTATAAATATTCATTAGAAATATAAAAAGATTTCCTACATAATGGTATTTTATTTGTAATTTTTAAACATTAAATAATTTAATTTATTTATGACACAATGATGATGCAGTAATTATCTTATTAATGAAATATTGACATAATTGATGTTATAAACACAAAAATAAATGTAATTTGAGACTTTTTATGAATTCCACTAATTTTCTAGGTTACTATGATATATTAATGTTGATTTAATCAACTTGTTTCGAACATATAATTCTGATATGACTTTCACAAAAATCATATATCAAATAGTGTCAAAATTGACACAAAATAGTTTTTAAATCAAATATTATATTATTAATTGTTATTTTATTCCTAAAAATCTAAGGTTCGGCCAAATGACTTAGATAAGTATATATATATTAATAATAAACAATTTGGGGTTCGTTTGGCATGTTATAGTAAGTGTATTAACCATATAGTGAAAGAAAACAAAAAGACACGGTAAAAGTTAAATTATTTAACTTAGAGTTAAATCTAATTGATAAGGATAAAATAATACCCTAAACTTGTATAAATCCTATTGGTTGATAGGATTTCGACCCATCCCCACTTTATCTTCGAAATAAGACCCTTTGGAACCATTATAAACCGATTTTGACTTTAATATAAAATAATATTTTGAGATATTCCTAAGGTGCCCCTCTCCTCCCTTATAAAAGGACACCTCCTCCCTCTCTTCCTCACACAACATTGAGCCTTCTAGCTCGGCCAACCCCTGCCAAAATCCTTTCTCCACTTCCCTAGAATAATCCTAGAGGTTCTGGTCTTATTCAAAGACCAATCTTAGTTCCCTAAGTGAAGGATTCAAAGAGGCGTTTCAAAGAAGAGGTAATATCCATTACCGATCTTTTCAATTTCTTTCTTCTTCAACTTCTTCTTATTTAGTTGTTTCATGAAAAAGTAATAACATCAGTATTACTTACATACTGATATGTTATTATAAATATGAAACGACCCTATTTCACCATCTATCCATCCTACGGAAAAAGAAATCACCGCGCGTGCGTACGTACGGAATACCGTCTCCACGCCGTGGTGTAATCTATTTTCCACCACCACCATACATGGATGGGTATAATGGTGTAAAGAATAACTATACATAGTTATTAAAAAATCATATTGATTCTGATATATTGTATAATCCACTCCAATTCAATTCAATATTTATGGAAATGATATCATCGCTCGTGCGTACGTACGGACTACCGTCTCCACGACGCGATGAGATTCATTCTCCATGTTAACCATTTAAGAATGATTATAAAGTATATATAAGAAAAAATAAAGAAATATATGAAATTATAAAGCTACTGGATTTATGTATGTCATCAACTTACTTCCATTCAAGACAATAAGGAAAGTAAAACAACGTTCATGCGTACGTACGGACTACCGTCTCCATGAACGGTGTTTTTCATTTCATTTATCTATCTATTATATATATATATACTGAATATATATGATATATAAATCATATTTTATATTCTGGAAGTAAGAAAATCATGATATAAGTAATAATAATGTCAAGAAAAACAAGTCAAAACACCTACGACAAATGAAACGATTTTACCCAAACCGCTTCTTTAACATGGAGTTTACAAAAGAAAGGGTAATATAATGTCATAAGTGAACCATATATGATATCATAACAATGAATATGATTCTGTAATAAGTCAATGACATTATTTAAACCATTATACAGGAGCTTCGGACACGTACAAAGCAAATCAGACCTAAGGTAAGGGAAATATCACAATCTCATTTTTTATCCGAGATTGATTATTCGTAAGTATTTACTGGGGTGTATTTTATCATCCACATCCATGTTTCATAAATATTTAATATTATTTCCATCCACTTACAATTGTTTAAATCCATTTTTACCCTTCGGTGAGTTTTTAGTAATATGTATGAAAGGAAACTTTTGTCGTTTTTCGTACGAGGTACTTTTTGACTTTTCTGACAAAAGTACGAAGAATGATTTTTTTAACTTATACAGCATGAATGGATTTTTAAAACATTATTTCCAAGAAACTTCCTTTACAAGTTTTCAAGTTTATTTTTAATCAACTTGTTTTATTTTAAAGTCGTATGACATGTTATGAAAGGAAAAATGTTTTTGAAGTAGAAAGGATATTTTCCTCAAGAATGGAGTTCAAGTATTTTATCAAAATTATTTTCCATCTAAGATAATAAAAGGGTTATATTTCTATCCCTATTATTACATTGGTTTGATTTTGTTGTGATGGAAATATTTTTATGAATTCCTTTATCTTATATGAATTGTTTTAAGATGTCATGTTGTTTAAGAATATCATTTTTATTACATGAGTTACGCTATGATATATGGTTTATGATTATGTGGCACACATAAGAAAGGATCCATTATAAGATGGGTGGGACCTATATCTCCCTCCAATGCATTGGGTAAAGATTTTATATCTCATGAGATAGACATGGCTGAAATGGTAGGTTATACCGGTTCAGTGAAACAGGACTGAAACGAGGGTTACTCGATTCAAAAAGGGACTTTGTCCACTAAGATAGTCTTGGAAATTAGTCTTGACTAACAGGAAATGATTATCTATGATTATGTGTGTATGCCACAAAGATTCATGTTTTAAGTTATGATTATTGTGATTTCATTTCACTACTATGATTTATCCCATGTTATAAAATTATGCTCTCTTTTGCAGGTTAAGATTTCCAAAAGTTATGTTCTTATGAATATGATGTGATTGATTTTTCTTTTGTATACCCTTACTGAGAATTTGAGCTCACCCTTTTATGTTTTCTTTTCCCCAAGATATAAAGAAAGGTTTTAGGTAAAAAAAAGGGAAGATCTTTATGGGAGATATTGAAGATCTTTCACCACGATTAGAAGATTACGTTCCGAGTTTCCAAAGACACTAAACTATTACGATCCTTGTGTGTGTGTGTTTTTGTTATGTACTAAGTATTCCGCAAAAGTAATGTATAGTCTATGTACGTCAGGCTTCGGGTCTCTACAGTTGGTATCAGAGGAAAGGTTTAGTCAACCTTTGGAAACTAGGATGCGAAAACGTTAGTGAGATCCCTAGAGATATTTCTAAGGTATGTCTTGGGATGTCCCTAAGGTTAAGTATACGTATAGGTTATAGTACTAGAATTACGCTAACGATCATAGAATTAAACCTAAGATGTTAGATATTGAAGGTACTCCCCCTTTATTATGTTGTTTTCCCTAGCATGATTTTTGCCTCCCACACTATTCTTTTTGGGTTTTAGACGATGGCTGGAACCCGAAGGAACCGTGTTGATCAATGCAATGGACAATGCAATGATTGTCCTCCTGAACAAACGAATGTTATGGGAGATGGAGTGAAATATCTTATTGCTATACTTACACAAGCTATGAATCATTCTGGACTTCCAAATGAGCAGAGAAGGGAACAATATTCTATTTAGTCCTTCATGAGGCAACGTCCACCTTCTTTCAGTGGGTCTTCTGATCCACTTGTTGCTGAAAAATGGATCAATACCCCCACTGAAAAGATATTTTCAGTTCTTCAATGTTCTGAACAAGATAAAGTCATCTTAGCAGTATATCGTTTGGAAGGTGAAGCTGATCAATGGTGGAATCTTATCAAGAATACAAGGCAAAGAGATGAAATTGAGTCCATGGAATGGGACGAGTTCAAGAACTTATTTTTCAATAAGTACTTCCCTCGTATTCTTCGAACAAAGATGGAGAAGGAGTTTCTTGAACTAAAGGAAAAGGATGATGAATCAGTTGGTATATACGAAGCGAATTTTACAAGACTTGCAAGGTATGCATCTGGCATTATCATCCAACCTGAAAGTAAAGTTGATCGATTTTTCAGTGTCTTAAAACCAAGTCTTCGAAGGGCATTAGCTATAAGAGACATCAGTAGCTATGAAGAAATTGTGCGTTGTGCTATCAAGGTAGAAATGGAAGTTGGTGTTACATATCCATCTCATGGTTTTGACAAAAAAACGAAATATGGAGTTCAAGGAGAAATCTCAGAATAATGGTGAAAAGAAGATGAATGTTTCCTTATGCACAAAGTGTGGAAAGAAGCATGGTGGAGATTGTCTTAAAGGGACTAGAAAATGTTTTAAGTGTGGAAAAGAAGGTCATCGAGCAGCTGAGTGTCGAAGTAATGGAAAAAGGGTTTCTAATGATGTGAATAAATCAAACACTGCAGAGAACGCACCACCAACACTTCAATGCTTCAAGTGCAAGGAAATGGGGCATTATGCTAATAAATGCCCTAATCCAAGGGTTAGTGATGATCAACATGAGCAACCACTGAAGGAAAAGGACAAAGGGAAGTCACATGCGATCACTATTGGCAATGTTGAATATGACAACGATGTGGTGGAATGATTAAGTGTTTATGTAATGGGATTTCGAAATAATGTTGTATCATTGAGTATTGCAATATTTATTGATGTGGTATTAAAAGTGATTGATATATTTTGGAAATAAGATGATATGCGCATAATGAAGGGAAAACGAGAAAATGAAATGTTTAATAGTATTCATGAGCTCATGATTGATATAAGGACTAAGTGATATCATGATTTGAGAATATAGAATTTTGAGGATTTTGGTATGTGGAAAGTGTTAACTTTTAACTGCATTCATGTTTTCACTAAGTTTCAATGGGTATTCAAAAGAATACATGATTAAGGACTTTGAATGTTTGGAATGTGACCAACAAAACATATCTTATGATATATGGGGATCAACGATGGTATTAAATCTCTGGTAATCATTTTCACTATGTTATGAGAGTGGACTACAGTATTATGGATAAGCCTAAAGATTGAAATGGATTATGTTGGACATAAGTGAGTATTGTTTAAGGATATAAGTTTTTTTTCGATATTATTGATGGGATGTTATAGTAATGTAGTTTTATAAAAAGGACAACCTGCAGGACGGGCGACAACCCATCGCTTCAGACAAGGCTGTGGGAATCGAACCCACAACCGAAGTGCGACTGGCCTTTATCGCCTACCACTGGCCTACAAGAAGTCCCTGTTTAGTAGAAACTAGTTTTATTATATTAAGCAGTATGATATATGAAGTATAAGTCAATTTTAGGAACCATATGTGATTAATCTCACTATAGATCGACTTATGTATATAATTTTTGCTAACCTTTTGTTTGAGACAGATGGAATGACCCGTCATTCTATCACATGATCTGCTAACACTTCACGAATAACAAATTCAACTTCATTTATTTAAGAGATGAAGTGGAAATTGTTCAAGGCATGAACAAGAGTGAGATTGTACCAAAATAAAGAAAGTATTTATTCTAATTCAAATTTTCAACTTTAGGGAAATGATCTTGAAAACCAAAAATGTTGTCCTAGTGATCTTATACCTGATGAATCAGATGGTACCTTAGATCGTCACAAATTTATGGCTTTGTGATTGTTGGCTTTTCCATAGCCATGTTCTCTACCACTCTCCATCAGAACATGATGGTTAGATTTTTCTTCCATATCCATATTTGCACCTATGTGGAAACCCAGTGATTAGTTTATTTGGGTAATCGTTACATTTCATACTTTAGTTTTTAAAGCCAAGTTTTGGTATTCCTTTTTACTATGTGAGTTTCTATTAAAGAAACTTTCTAATAGTAAACTATTTATAACCCCGACGAATTTCGAGGGCGAAATTCATTTTAAGGGGGGTAGAATGTAACAGCCCGAAATTTTATGAAAACTATTCTTTTTAATTTTATTAATGTCTTGTGTTGTACGCTACACCAAAAGAAGCTTTCACAACACGCATCCTCGACTTGCCTTGCACTACACGCAATCACAACCTTCCTCGATAGCGTGTGTAGTACGCAATACTGAGTTTCACGAAACAACGATATGCTATTAAAATATTATTATAACTAGACGTTATGAACAGTAATAACCACCTTTTAAAATTTTAGAAATTTTATTTTTCAAAATGGACTTCATTTTTGGACTCAGAATATCAAAATTAGCCTAGGGTGAAATTTTGGTATTTTTCTGAAAACTTTCAATTTTTGATGAATAGTGAAACCACTAAGTGGTAGGTTAAAAATGGAATTTTGCATAAAACTTAATTTTACCGCTTCTGTGAATGGAATTTTGAAAATCCGACAGACACGGTTGATATCAGTAAGTAAAATGTGGTTCAATGAGATAAAAATAATTTTTTGGTGAATAGTAACTTTTTACTTTTTTTACCGCGGTTAATAGTAAATAGGGTAACTAAGGGTAAATATGATATTACTATTACCCTAACACATGTCTTAATTCTATTGGATAAGTGTAATTCGACCAAAAACATCCATATGAATAAAATATGACCATTTAGGCCCACTTGGATTAGATTAGGATATTTATTATTAATTTATTTAAAGAATGGTTAAAATAGTTAAAATCAATGTTTAATAAGTAAATCATTTTTAATATGGAGTTATACATAAGATAAATTCGACTATAAATATTCATTAGAAAGCTAAAAATATTTCCTACATAATGGTATTTTATTTGTAATTTTTAGACATTAAATAATTTAATTTATTTATGACACAATGATGATGCAGTAATTATCTTATTAATGAAATATTGACATAATTGATGTTATAAACACAAAAATAAATGTAATTTGAGACTTTTTATGAATTACACTAATTTTATAGGTTACTATGATATATTAATGTTGATTTAATCAATTTTTTTTGAACATATAATTCTGTTATGACTTTCACAAAAATCATATATCAAATAGTGTCAAAATTGACACAAAATAGTTTTTAAATCAAATATTATATTATTAATTGTTATTTTATTCCTAAAAATCTAAGGTTCGTCCAAATGACTTAGATAAGGATATATATATATTAATAATAAACAATTTGGGGTTCGTTTGGCATGTTATAGTAAGTGTATTAACCACATAGTGAAAGAAAACAAAAAGACACGGTAAAAGTTAAATTATTTAACTTAGAGTTAAATTTAATTGATAAGGATAAAATAATACCCTAAACTTGTCTAAATCATATTGGTTGATAGTATTTCGACCCATCCCCACTTTAGCTTCGAAATAAGACCCTTTGGAACCATTATAAACCGATTTTGACTTTAATATAAAATAATATTTTGAGATATTCCTAAGGTGCCCCTCTCCTCCCTTATAAAAGGACACCTCCTCCCTCTCTTCCTCACACAAAATTGAGCCTTCTAGCTCGGCCAAACACTGCCAAAATCCTATCTCCACTTCCCTAGAATAATCCTAGAGGTTCTGGTCCTCTTCAAAGACCAATCTTAGTTCCCTAAGTGAAGGATTCAAAGAGGCATTTCAAAGAAGAGGAAATATCCATTACCGATCTTTTCAATTTCTTTCTTCTTCAACTTCTTCTTCTTTAGTTGTTTCATGAAAAAGCAATAACATCAGTATTACTTAAATACTGATATGTTATTATAAATATGAAACAACCCTATTTCACCATCTATCCATCCTACGGAAAAAGAAATCACCGCGCGTGCGTATGTACGGAATACCGTCTCCACGCCGTGGTGTAATCTATTTTCCACCACCACCTTACATGGATGGGTATAATGGTGTAAAGAATAACTATATATAGTTATTACAACATCATATTTATTCTGATATATTGTATAATCCACTCCAATTCAATTCAATATTTATGCAAATGATATCATCGCTCGTGCGTACGTACGGACTACCGTCTCCACGACGCGATGGGATTCATTCTCCATGTTAACCATTTAAGAATGATTATAAAGTATATATAAGAAAAAATAATGAAATATATGACATTATAAAGCTACTGGATTTATGTATGTCATCAACTTACTTCCATTCAAGACAATAAGGAAAGGAAAACAGCGTTCATGCATACGTACGGACTACCGTCTCCATGAACGGTGTTTTTCATTTCATTTATCTATCTATTATATATATATATATACTGAATATATATGATATATAAATCATATTTTATATTCTGGAAGTAAGTAAATCATGATATAAGTAATAATAATGTCAAGAACAACAAGTCAAAACACCTACGACAAATGAAACGATTTTACCCAAAACGCTTCTTTAACATGGAGTTTACAAAAGAACGGGTAATATAATGTCATAAGTGAACCATATATGATATCATAACAATGAATATGATTCTGTAATAAGTCAATGACATTATTTAAACCATTATACAGGAGCTTCGGACACGTACAAAGCAAATCGGACCTAAGGTAAGGGAAATATCACAATCTCATTTTTATCCGAGATTGTTTATTCGTAAGTATTTACTGGGGTGTATTTTTTCATCCACATCCATGTTTCATCAATATGTAATATTATTTCCATACACTTACAATTGTTTAAATCCATTTTTACCCTTCGGTGAGTTTTTAGTAATATGTATGAAAGGAATCTTTTGTCGTTTTTTGTATGAGGTACTTTTTGACTTTTCCGACAAAAGTACGAAGAATGATTTTTTTAACTTATACAGCATGAATGGATTTTTAAAACATTATTTCCAAGAAACTTCCTTTACAAGTTTTCAAGTTTATTTTTAATCAACTTGTTTTATTTTAAAGTCGTATGACATGTTATGAAAGGAAAAATGTTTTTGAAGTAGAAAGGATATTTTCCTCAAGAATGGAGTTCAAGTATTTTATCAAAATTATTTTCCATCTAAGATAATAAAAGGGTTCTATTTCTATCCCTATTATTACATTGGTTTGATTATGTTGTGATGGAAATATTTTTATGAATTCCTTTATCTTATATGAATTGTTTTATGATGTCATGTTGTTTAAGAATCTCATTTTTATTACATGGGTTATGCTATGATGTATGGTTTATGATTATGTGGCACACATAAGAAAGGATTCATTATAAGATGGGTGGGACCTATATCTCCCTCCAATTCATTGGGTAAAGATTTTATATCTCATGAGATAGACATGGCTGAAATGGTAGGTTATACCGGTTCAGTGAAACAGGACTGAAACGAGGGTTACTCGATTCAGAAAGGGACTTTGTCCACTAAGATAGTCTTGGAAATTAGTCTTGACTAACAAGAAATGATTCTCTATGATTATGTGTGTATGCCACAAATTTTCATGTTTTAAGTTATGATTATTGTGATTTCATTTCACTGCTATGATTTATCCCATGTTATGAAATTATTCTCTCTTTTGCAGGTTAATATTTCCAAAAGTTATGTTCTTATGAATATGATGTGATTGATTTTTCTTTTGTATACCCTTACTGAGCATTTGAGATCACCCTTTTATGTTTTATTTTCCCCAGGATATAAAGAAAGGTTTTAGGTAAAAAAAAGGGAAGATCTTTATGGGAGATATTGAAGATCTTTCACCACGATTAGAAGATTACGTTCTGAGTTTCCAAAGACACTAAACTATTACGATCCTTGTGTGTGTGTGTTTTTGTTATGTACTAATTATTCCGCAATAGTAATGTAAAGTCTATGTATGTCAGGCTTCGGGTCTCTACACATAATATTTTATTGAGGGATTTTATCATTTATGCATAAATTGCCAATTATTATCTTTATTACATGCTTTTTAATTTTAAGTGGGATTACTTAAGGGATTAACCATGTCTTAGATAATGTTTACGCATAATCCATTTTATTTTAGTTCTATCTTGCATGCTTATTAATTCATTAACTATGTGATCATGACAAAACATACATAATGAAATAACCATACAACTGACAGAATTAAAATATGGGTATGATCATGAGCTTTATCTATTGGTTAGTTTATCTAGAGGTTGATAAATTAATCGCTAACTTAGGGTAGAAAACACCATGATCCTTGTTAGGTTTGTGTTTACAGCTTTCCACTTGTCCACCTTTGTATCTCCTTGGATTGGTTTTGTCTCGACTTCGTACTTGAAAAACCTCCACTATCTTAGGTGCTCCATCTATTACATATGCTCTTACCCACTCGCAAGAGAGGGGTAAAAGGTTTTTACAATAAAGAAACATTTGGAACGCATGCCCTATAAGTTAATGAAAGAAGGCATGCAGGAATACAATTTAATTTAAATAAATAAATTAAATAAACCAATCAAATACAAAGGACTTGGTCTAGCTAATGATCACACACATGAATGCAATGTATTTACACATTTAATAAAACTAGCAATCAATTCTTAATCTTTCTTATAAATCATTCTTGAATCTATTAATTATTATCTTTAATTAATCAATTCTTTTATCTTAATATTTTTCTGAATTTATTTTAGATTATCATACAATATAATTTTATACAAAATAAATTCATTTAAAATTAACTGTGTACTAACTTATACCCTGTAGGTCACCTGATGAAGACTTGTTATGAAATTATTATTTAAACATTTAAATATTTATGTATATTAAAACCTATCACATGGAATGTCCCATCTTTACGACCACACGCAAGATCATGTCTCAAGGTTTAGATTTTAAAATATTCAATTTTAAATTCTGCGTAATTTGTATAGGTTGATGACTTGCAATGCCGATTACACATCTTGTACCATCCTCACCATCCATCAGATGTACACGCCTAGGGACTCTGTGTGTGAATTGTGCCTTGGAAATTTTTAGAGTACATGGCATGTACAATGGGCCACACGTTATGTGGTCTCCATGATACACAGTCTTCGGTTGGGTAGGTCGTCTATGGGATACATGGCTTGGCCTAATGGAAGGGACTACACAGCGTGTAGATCTAATCTACATGGTGTGTAATCCTCTAACCATGTCCAATTCATTTGGTCAATGAAAAATATTGATTTTTGGAAACAGAATCTCGATTTTTGGAAACAGATTCAAAATCATGAATTTTTGAAACAAAATCTCGATTTTGGAAACATACTCAAAATATTGCTTTTTGGAAACAGAATCTATATTTTTGGAAACAGATTCAAAATTTTGATTTTGGAAACAGAATCTTGATTTTGGAAACAGATTCAAAATCTTGATTTTTGGAAACAGAATCTCTTGGCTCCTTCAGATTAGTTCCTCAATTTATTTTAAACATAAAATAAATTGTATTTGCTAGATCTGTGAGAAACAAAATAGAAGGAAGTAGATCTCATGAATTCAGATTTAAATAATGATTAACATGAATTGAAAAACTAAATTATGAATGTATAAAAAATCAATGAAAACTAAATAACTATAATCAGCAATGTGACCCCTATGATACCACATGTAGGTTCCGGACACAGTTAAAGCATGGTTTGGGCGGTGCCCAACATTTCTTTTTACCAGATCTCTATGATTAATATGTATTCTATATAGCGATGAATGATTTGAGTGATAGAATTAGATAAAAAGACAGAGAAGAAAAGGGAATCATGTCAGAACATGAGGATGGATCATCACATATTTATTATGATTAATTTAATTAAAACTAGAATTACCTCGAGGGTGATTCTTTCTTTGTTGATGAGTTTGACTTCAAATATACAGTGAAAATTCATTGCATTATAGAATCCAAGAAAAGGATTCCTATAGCGGTGATAGAAACATGCTCCTAGTATCTCCAGATGTTGTCACAGGAGTATCTGAGTGCTAGTGTTGAAGATCCCTGTGCTTGTGATGTCTGCCTTCGATCACCTTGAGAACACTTCCAAAGTGTTCTCAGATCTGGTGGAGGAATATCAGCTCTTGTTATTAAGAACATTCTTGGAGAGGAATATTTATCTAGGATTGAGAGAGATCCAATCTGTTGTCGACAACCAAAAGAATGGCTAGGGTTACGAGAAATTATTATAATTGGGTTTTCATAATACTGGGGTTAAAAGTAAATTAATTACACAAGTTCCCTTTCTCATTTTAATAATCCTAATAAAAACCCCATATAAAATAATTGTATTATTATATTTCTTAACATGCGCAAAACCAAAGAATTACAATTAAATAATATCCAATATTATTTTTCTCACTGGAACTTTAAACTCGGTCCTCCAATCCTCCATAATATTTATTGGGACTTGAATAATATCTATTTATTTATTAAATAAATTTCATTGCATTATTCCATAATAAATATATAAATATTATATTCACTTAATAGTAAATAACTATTTATCTTTTATTCCACCCACAATATATTCTCTTAGATAACTAGTGTTGGAATGAATGTGATCATTCTTACATAAATAATTATTAAACTAAAACAAGGAATAATATTTATTCAAATTTTTAAATAAATAAATATTCAACAGAGATATTGGATACACATAGTGTGTGACCCTCTAGGCCTCTTTCTCAGTGGCATTAGGCAGAGCTTCCTAAAGTCCAAGGTTAGCATCTAGCAACATGCCAGGGCACCCATAGAGAAATAAGTTAATACCACAATGACATGCCTCCTCATGCGAATGCTTACCATGTAATATAATCTCTTTTTCATGATATCTCTAATCAAACAGGTTTCTTTCTAGTGTCATCAACCCATGTGCTTGATGTCTCTTTATTTGATTTTGGAAATTGAACTTGCCTATTGATCACCAAGGCCATGGATTTATTTAGGCTATATCATTTCCATCAAAGGGAATGAGATATAAATTCTATTAAATAATAGAAGGTACAAATCCTTTCTCGCATTATTCATTATTGTAGTATTACTCGTGATGCACCCAGGATATCCTACCTCACCGCGAACATATGTCGTCACGGTTTTCATCAATACATCTATGTGTGTGGTTCATAATACTCATTAATAATAATCTTAAAGTATAAGGACCAATACAAATGTCCATAGATAAAAACATCCAATGAAACTTATAGATTGGGATTTCCTACTATCGGGTCTCGTTCTTATAATATCCTCCTGGATATTACCAAGGGCGTACACCATGATAAGGTGCCTCAAAGTCCTATGAGTCCCCACCCCTGATAGCCTGTATCATTTATGCCCTTCAAATGATATCGTCCGTGTATAAGAAATATATTTAAGAATAGTGTCATAGCACTTCTGGGTTCTGATCATGGAAGGAATTCTCTATGACCTTTTAGTGGTACAGCTACTCTTATAACATTATCACATACAATGCTACGCAGAAGAACAATCAAGATGTGATAATTAGTTTATTAATATTCAAATCCATGAATAGAGGTTTATCATAAAGTACAAAGAATTTGGTTCTAGGGAACCAAATCCAAAAGCCTTCATTTCAAATCATCATTTTAAATATAAGAAGAAACCCACTTTCTAAATCACCCTAAGGCCAACACCTCCTTTTAAAATTTTTTCCATGTTCAAATCATTATACTCTTAATTCAAAACTATTACTGGATCAAAATCCAAAACACATCATTTAACCATTTTTAAAATCCACTTAGGTATTTCACAGAATCCAACATATAATAAACCCAATCATCCCTTTTACCAAGAGAATATATCATTTTACTATTCATATCACATTAACTTTTATAATTACCATATATTAACATTTAGAAATTCATTTTTATCAATTCCATGGTTTTGGAATACCCCAAGGGTAACCCTGGGTTTAGACTTAAGTTATCAATGAACCCAATGTAGTTTGGAAAGGTATCACACCTCGATCTAAGGCCAAAATTACATTCCATAACCAAAAAAGTTAAAACATATTAAGGAAGTGAATTAGTCCAACCATATACACATATAAAACATCAAGACTAAGTCCACCAACCTCATTTTCATTGAGAATCATTCATCCAAATGTAACCCTTGATTTTAAATAAAATTTCCTCAAACACCATGGAGAATAAAACCCTATGAAATTGGTTTAGAGAATCGAAAGGAGCAGAAACCACACACCAAGCCTCTTCTAGAAAATGGAAGGAAACAAATTTGAAGAAATATCTGAATCATTTATTCACAGTAAATGGAAATCTAATCACCAAAGAATCAATGTAGAATCACCCATGGAGGAGGAGGGTACTTTTGGTTTTCACCCAAGCTAGAGGGGGTTGATTTTTGTTGAAATTTAGGGGATAATCAATAAATCTGATGAGGAAAAAATTAGAAATTCCCACTTTTTAAGGGTTGCATAGTTGGCCAAACCATGAACCAACCGTGTGGATCACTCTATCCAAGAGGAGAAAAGTCACACTATCTTCAGTGAACACCCACTTGGTTCAGAAAAACATACAGTTCCCATACACTATCCTTTTTCTAAGATGAAGCCTAGCCACATGGTTTAGAACACCATGTGGTGTCTGTGCACCAGCCTCTTTCTAAGAGGAGGCATGGCCACACGATTCCTTGGATAAGCACATGGTTAGTACTAACCATGCCCCAACCATGCACTACACACTGTTTGGCCTCTCTTCTTATCCATTCATTTCTTGAACCCTTAGTACACCCCTGAGGCACCTCATATTCTCAGAAACCATTTCATTATCCAAACAAAGGGTGTTTAAAACAAAATTTAAACAAGTACATACATCCATGAAAGGTAGGGATTATAAAACCTCCACGTAGTATAATGGATCATCATCAAGACTCACTCCCCATGCATCACCAAGACATCATGTCAAAATTTTGGTCCATGGGGACCACCTATCAACTTTTATCACCCACATTTCCTCAAGAACATGACCATATCATCACCACACTCAAACCAATAAATAGTCCTACCATGATGAAATTTCCCCCACCATAATCCAAAATAATGAACATGATGCTCCTCAAAGTCACATATGCCTCAAACTCATCATTACCAATATCAATCATAAGATAAAATTTTGGGTAAAATCACTAAACCCACACAGAAAAGGGTACCGAAAAATCAAAACACTTCCCTTGAGGAGTTAATCAGAACACCTTCAGTCTAATCCTATTTCGAACTCATTGCCCAAATATCTTGGTACTATCCCACCCAGTTTCCAAAATCCTAACATTGACCCAAGCTCGACATCTACCGAAGGAAGACACAGATTCCAACAACACTTCCTGACCTACATCGGTTCACAACTCGAGTCCCAATGACCTCATTCTATATTCGAACATCTGAAGTACAAAACATGCATAACCTTCACCTCAAGGTACAAAAATAGTCAAACTTGATCCTATTCCCTTCACAAAAACTAAAACACTAAGATAGATCTTTCCTGATCCCATAAAACCCATAATATTGATCATTTCATCTCCCGATTACTCATAGAATATATTGTGATTTTCACCATAGGTTTTTTCTCACCATCACTATATTCTAGTGTTTGGAATCTCCACCATTGAAAAATACCATAAGAACCTCAACTCTACTTTCACAAAATTTCTAACAAGTTTCCCAACTCACCAAACCAAAACATCCATAAGAATTTCACCTAACATTATCTTCAAGCCTTTTTGTCAAAACCACATGGATTGGACATGATCACTCCATCCATTTGGAAACTAAGAATGACTTATCCTCTCTCAAGTTCACCTTCATTTCACAAAAACACTTTCTAAAAAAACATCAAACCATATGTTTTGTATAAATTATAACATATGTTCCCCTTACCATACCGTGTGAGACCCTCCCCAATTGGCTTTTCCAAAAACACCCATATTCCACTACTAACATCTACCCAATTCACCTGACCATAGAACCATATGAATTAAGGCATACCACCATAATATGACGCATATATCAGAATCATTCCCCAAATTTTAGTAAAACTCCACCATCAAGTCATCTAATACTCTCCAATCCATCATCATGTTATACTACGCTCATTTACATTCCTAACACAAGCACCTCCACCTCCATACATCAGCTAAAGAAAACATCGTTCTTACACAAATATACTATCCAGTTTTGAATTGAACTTGTATTTCCAAAAAACCATTAAATGTGGTTTGAAATTTCCCACTTTTATTCCTTTTTCCCCACCAAGTCAAGTCTTCCCCGACCAACTCATCATAGAAACAGTTAGGTTTTCAATTGGCACATCACTGCATCAAAGGACTTAAAATGACTTCATACATAAAGACATTAAAAGGTCACCAAATAAACATATAAAATTCCATACCTGACATCCGATAAGGTTCTAACATCAAACCCCCGTGTCAACAAACTATTTCAATTCCTTATCAATCCCATTAATGACTCTAACAAAGGCATCTTAGATTTATTTTAGAACTACCCCGAGCCCAAATCCCACACTAGCCTCAATAAACTGCCCCATCCAAGGCACACCTTTCATTTCTTGAGGAATCCAAACATGTTCCACATAGGTTCATATTAGCATTCTGATGCCACCACATCCACCCCACAATCATCTCTACACAATCATGACTGACATTATGCTCCCCGCCTTAAGAGTGTTGTTATCACCACTTTCCTCAATTATTTTCAATCACTAATACATATTATTTGATTACAAGATGAACCAAAAAACTTTGAAGTGGCCATATTTCTTCCACTAGAATGAAAAAACAATAATAAACCTCTACTTTTTCCTAGATTTCGAGGATGGTACTCATGGAGTTCGTCGACATCCAGTCTATCTTGAGGACCTCACCCGCAACTGGTCGATGGTGTACCTTCCAGTATACTATTCCATATACACTGCTTCATTGGACCAAAAGTTTCTCTATAGGAAGAGGAGGTCATTGTAGTATATATAGGGATTGAATATTCTTGTACTAAAGATGTGAACTTGAGAGACTCGAATTTGATGTTAGGATTAGCGATGAGGCAACAAAATTATTGGATTTATTTGATTTTAAGAACTAATGAGTTAATTTAATGAAAATAATAAAATAAACACATTGACTTGAATTAAAACAATTAAATATGGTGGTACAATCCTATGTTTTTGTTAGGGACAGAATGGATGTAATTGTTTTCTTATGAATTTTCCATTCACTAGTTCAAGAGGTATTCAATCAATGAGATAACTCGACAATAAAATTCTACGATTTAATCCTTACACAATCCCTATTCTAATAACCAATTCAATTATAGTAACACCTTCATGATCACTCCAAGTAATTGGATCATACTAGCACTCAAAATGTGTAGTCGTTAACATCAGTGAATATGAAGAAAAAATAATTCAATGAAATGACCTCTCAAACCAAAGAATGAATTATCAAATTTAATAACATAAAATATATCCCCAAGAAACTCCCTATAATATAAAAAAAAAGTTTTATCCTTCCATTGACTCAAGGATCTTAATGGAAGGTGGAAGTTGACATAAATAAGCAAGATTGAATAAGTTAAAACAAAGAAATAATGATCACTCCACCATTTTGTGATGAATTTCAAAAAATATGATGTGAATAGCTTCAACACATAGGGAAATTATATCAAAATGATATGAATGAGAACATAATAAGATAATTTGAATAATAACATTTATTAATAAATTAAAGTGAATGAAAAACACACATAAGAAAATTAAAGATGCAGTTATAAAATGAAAGCGTGAAATTAATATTGAAAGAATAAAACATGTATCCCCAAATACCTTCACCCCTAATATCCTTAATTAAGAAATTTTAGGTCCTATGGTCAAGACCCTGTCATTAAATTGATTCCCCATTAATAAAGAGAGTAAAATATAGGGTAAGAAATAGAAGGAAATATGATTTTTCAATGTTGACCAGAAAATTTGGCCAAATTCATCCCCCTTTTTGACATGTGAATTGTAAAATAAAGATGGTCGAATATGAAGGGGTATTGTAATATAAATATCTTCTTCACGGTTTCCTCTAATCTCTTTAAAATTTTAATTCCAATTGGATAAGGAATTCTTATTTTACACTTGAAATAGTGGGAAGGTTTTATGTACCTTCAAATCTGGCCCACAAATTAAATGCCAAATTGGGATCCCTGGATCTCATTGAAAAATTTAGAATTATCTTTATGCATAGTTCAATTATATGATCACCATAATTTTCTATTTCTATATTTAAAATTTTATCTTCATTGTTCTTGAATTATGGGCTCTATATTTATTTGATGGGCCAAAAGCCCATTATGCTTTGTCTAAAATTTCTGCGTTCATTTCCAAAAATCATCATCTTCAATTGTAATTCATCCATTGATCAGAAAAGATAAAATTTTCCAAACAAAGTGATAAATAATATTAAAAAAATATAAAAATAATATAATGAAAATAATGAATTCCACAAGTGGATGATTTATTGGGTCCAAAATGACTCATTAAACATGAATTTCACAATGATGTGAAATGAAGTTCAATTAATGACATTATTTACAATTGGTTTTTATGGGAATTTTAAAACATCGATATTAAGAAATGAAAAATGAATATTATCCTCTTTCAGTGTCAAATCACACCCCCCAACATGAGTTTTTATAGTCCTGAGCAAAAAGTATCTCAAAAATATCAAATTTTATTCCCTTTTTTCAAAAACATTTTAATATTCAATTATCACCAAAAAAAATCATGCCAAAAAATAATGAACCTATCAAAATAATTCCACACAATTTATGTTGACAAGAATATCCCATGACTATCTCCATTCCTTTTTTCAAATTCAAGACCACATTTCACCCAATTTTAATTAAGAATGATGATGTGTTGTGTATATAAAAAGACATGGTGCCCATTTTCATGTTCAAGGGTAAAAAAATTAGAGGATCTAGGTGGGAATCACATTAAACCTTGATATTTGTATCCAATTTTATCCTTTTATTTCTTTTTTTAAATTTTTTTGTTTGTTTTTTTGTTGTTTTTTGTTGTTTTGTTGTTTTTTAAACCATAAGAGAGGTGAAAAGACTAACTTTGGGATCAATAACTATGAATTTATGATCTCTAAGTTTCGAACACCACAAATATTGTAAATTCCATGATCTAAAATAGATATGTAAAGCCTAAATCTGTGCAATACTACTATGGAGTCATTATCCTCAAGTGTCAAACGCCATGCATTTGGACAAAACATTGCTCTATGTAGTTATTATTTTCATTTTTTTAGATACTCAAATTAAACTAAAATTGTACTCAAACCCCATGCTATAATTAAAGGGACCCATGAAAAAAAACATACACACAAAAGTAAATGGACGTTCATTTGTTCATTTTGATTAAGAGGGTGAAAATATAAATGCTGAAAAATCACATTGGACAGCTACACTTTCCAAAAACTATGCTCATAAACATAAAAATACATGAAAATAATAATAAAGGAATTAATAATGATTTTACATTCATTTTTCATGTTTGAAAATTAACACATGAAATGGTAATGAATTGATTTTTTTCATTGATTTTAATTTTGATCATAAAAGCCAAAAAATTAGAATCTCATGTTTTCACTCCCCCCAACATAGAATGAAACATCCATATGTTTTTAAGGATAAGATACAAGATATATTAGAATTAGAAAGAAAGAGGGGGAGATTTTATTTAAAATGAAATAATGGAACAAAACAACATAGTTTGAAGTTAATGACCCATTAATAAAAAATTTATCACATTAGTATTAGGTCACAAGTAGACTCCTCGAGGATGATTCATGGATGGGTTTGAACATTAGAATGAATGAGTTCAATTTGGAAATATTAAAATGCTTCAGCTAAAAAATCTCACACACAAGAGATATTAGATCACATTAGAAACTTCAATGGGGTTCACTTAACAAAAGAATACAAGAACATACAAAAAAGGTAGAAGTTTGTTTGTCTCCCAAGAAGTTATTAGTTGAAATTTGTTAGCTCAACTTTCACCCCTGAACATATCCAATTCCAACTTCTAAAATTTTAAAGAATCCATTTTTCTACACTTCTACTAAATTGAGATTAATTATTTTTTTTATAATTTATTTCATGTACATTCATTTTTTTGAAATGAGTGGAAAATTCCATGTAATATCATAAATGGTTGATCCAGTTGCTTTTGTTTTCATTCCTAACACATCAAGGATAATTCCTACTTTATTGGTTTCAAGATAATAATTAAATACTGGTTCAAGGTCATGGTTATCATCTATGAAGGAATACTTGTGTGGGGAAGTAAGGACAATAATTTTGAGTTTCTCTTGATTGAAATTTCTAGAAAAAGATTGGAAATTTGAACCAAAATAATTTTTTCCTCCAAATAATTTAGAAAGAATTGGTTTTTTATCACAATATTATTCATCCCAAAACTTCCCATTTGAATGTTTGGACTGGCTATGGACTCAATGATTGTGATTTTTCCAAATGGTTCATTGATCGGTGGTCTGAAAAAATCAATAATGGAGAAATTTTAGAGAAAACCAATCTATGATGTCAAATTACACTCTTGTGAATACATAAAATTAATTTCCTCCTCATTTAAAGACCCTAGAAAATTACTTGATCTTATTCATAAATCCCAAATAAAAAGATTCATTATTTAGTAAATTCATGATAGATTAGTGGGGAAAATATTCCTCTATCAGTGATGACGAGGGGACAACATGAGTGGGAATGGGTTCCATAACCATTTCATTGCTTTGTACTTCTAATCTCAATGATGAAACTTCTAAATTAATTTTATCCATTTGTTCACACAATTGCTCAAGAATTTATCTGGGATTGGGTTGGATAGGATTTTTTACATCATGAACTTATTTATGTTTTATATCTTCAACCACCCATGAGAGGGCTAGAAATTTATCTGTTATGCATTCATCATCCCATTGATTGTACATTTCATTGTTTTTGGGGTAATCATTCATGGATTGATCAGAAACATTCCATATGTAACAGTCATCCAAATATTTGTTTCCCATTTGATTCCATATTTTTTTTATGATGGGGAAATTTTAAAGATACTCTATTATAGTATATGGTAATGATGATTTTAGATTCTTCGGAGACATGAAAATAAAAAAAGGAAAAGATAAGAGAAATGGGGTCTGAGAAAATAGAATGTGTGGTAAGAAAATGATGATAGTGTATAAGAAAACATACATCGGTCCCCATAAATGACGCCAAAATTTGTTTGTTCCAAAATTTACCCTATAGGTAAAAGCATTCATTGTATTATATATAGGGATCGAATCCATAGAGACCGATGAAGTGAACATGAGACACAAAAATTTGATAGAAGTATTGGCTATGAAGTGGCCATCTTTTTGGATTGATTTGATTTTATGAACTAATGAGCTAATTTAAAAAAACAATAAAAGAAATTCAATTACTTGAATTAAAACAATTAAAGAGGATGGGTCTATCCTGGATTTTTTTTAGGGAAATAAGGGATGTAATTGTTTTCTTATGAATTTTCCATTCACTAGTTCAAGAGGTATTCAATTAATGAGATAAGTCCACAATATAATTATACGATTTAATCCTTAAAAAATTTAAACTCTAATCACCAATTAACATAGAGGAATACTTTGATGATTACTCTAAGGAATTGTATTGTACTAGTACTCAAAATGTATAGTTGTTAAAGTCAGTGAAGATGAAGAAGAAATAATTCAATGAAAGGAACTCTCAAACCATATAATGAATCAATTATTTTATGAATATAAAATAACATCAAATATAGCCCCAAGAAACTCCCTATAATCAAACCACAGAAGGGATAGCCTTCCATTGATTCAAGTCTCTCAATGGAAGGTGGAAGTTTACTTAAAGAAGTGGGATTGAAGAAGTAAAAACAAAGAAAGAATGATTACTTCACCGTTGTGTGAAGAATTTCACAAAATATGACATAAATAGCTTCACTCTCTATAGAAATAGTATCAACATGATATAAATAAGAACATAATAATAGAATAAGAGGAATAAAATTTATTAATAAACTAAGGTGAATGAAAAACTTATATAACAAAAATTGAAGATGCGATTACAAACTAAACATGTGATATTACAATTGAAAGAATAAAACATGCATCCCCAAATACCTTCACCACCAGCTCCTTAAATTGGAATTTTTTTGGCCCTAGGGTTAATCCCCTATCAATCAATACCATACTCTTTAATTATGAGAGTCAAAAGGATGGTGATAAATAAAAGAAAATTATTTTTTTCAATGTTGACCATAAAATTCAGCTGGATTCATCCCCCTTTTTGATGTGTGAATTTGACATTAAATATGACTGAATATATAGAGGTCAAATAAGAAAAATATATTCTTCCATGTGTCCTATAAAATATGTAAAACATTCATGCCAATTTTATCATCCATTCAGATTTTATACTCTAAATAGTGGTATAGTTTTATGGGCCTTTAAATATGACCCACAAATTAAATGTCAACTTTGGCTCCCTAGATCTCTTTGAAAACACCATAATTAGCTATGTCCATAGTTGAATGAGATTGTCCCCATAATTGTATCTTTCTATAGCTAAAATTTTAGATCCATTGGAATTGAATTGTGGGATCCACATTTATTTTGTGGGCCTAAGGCCTATTATGCTTTGTCTAGAGATTTCTGCATTCATTTCCAAAAATCTCCATCTTATCTTTAGATTCATCCATTGATCTTAAAGTTAAAATGTTTCAGAAAACATTGATCAATCATATTCTAAAATATCAAATTCAGATAATCAAAATAATGTATCCCGAAATTAGAAAATTAATTGGGCCCAAATTGACACTTTAAACATTAATTTCACAATGATGTGAAATGAAGTTGAATTTATGAAATGCACTAAAATTTGTGTTTATGGACATTTGAACACATCAATATTAAGATAGAAATAATTAATATCATCCTCTTTCAATGGAT
Organism: Viscum album; assembly: GCA_963277665.1. Lineage (NCBI taxonomy): Eukaryota > Viridiplantae > Streptophyta > Magnoliopsida > Santalales > Viscaceae > Viscum > Viscum album. The sequence continues at coordinate 829,797,180 of OY728162.1, forward strand.
AATCAACACTCCATGAGTGTAACCTCAAAAAGCATCCATATCAAACCAAAAGACATTTAGGTATCTCAGCGTAAATCCAGAACTCACATAGCATACTCGAGATAACATCAAGATATCGTGGATGATTGTCACTAGCAAAAAGTTCACTAAGAAATCATTGAAAAACAACTCCACAAATTGTCGATCATCGATGTCACCTAACTATTCAAGGACACCTTAACCTATTAAATGTTTTGGTATTTCCTAACCTCCGATATCCTTTTAACACCAGGCCACCACAACACATGTGGGATTTCCAAATGAACTCACTACCACTTCACAACTCTCTACCATGCAGCTGTGAACCAACACTTACTATGGAACTACTGCCACTACACATCTGAAGTCCTTCCCTCATTACCCTGGGGAATCACAACAGAAACACAATGATCCATCACACTTATCCAAAACCAATAAGTCTATCTCATAACTATCACTTCCCACTTTGGTTTCATAGAAAAAGATAGGCGCTTATCCCGATCCACCTATTAACTCATCCCAAACAGAATCATTCCTTCCCAGAACCTTCCTACATATAGACGTCATTGGATCCCTAGAGGTCTTGAAAATTCTTGTGACCAAAAACTAAACCTGACCCTTGATCACACGAGATGTACATCACAAGAGTTGGGACCAAACACCCACTTACTCAATAGACCATGACTCCTTACCTTTCAACCTCATGGGACTCAGGTCATTCATTAACTATTCCTCCAAAAACCTAACCACTAATACAACCAACCCAAACACGTGACCACCTCTCAATGGGTGTGTCACTTTCATAAATAAATTTGCATCCATGCTTTGGTCACCCTTGTCTTGTCTGCTCAACTCAACCTGAATCCTTCATAAAATGTTATCAATGTTATCGGGTCAGGTACCCTAATGATTCATCTCATTAAAACCAATCACAAGAACTCATGTGACTCCTTAATAAATAATACTAGGAATAACCATCCACTTCAACCAAAAACTCAATGGAACCCACCATGCATCGATTCCGCCTCTAAAGAAACCACCCATGCTCCACATTTTGAGGCACCACAAAAAATGGGCCCAACTCTCCCATGGATACCCTCAGTTTTCCAAAATTGTTATCTCATAACCACAACTCAAGTCACATCTCCAAAACTATTAACTTTCCCACTTATCCCTCTGGTCCAAACCGACATTGTACGCCACCCTTAGTTCAGAACTATAAAATTCCAAAATATCCATCGGTGCCTTAAGAACCTAAAGACACCCAAAACCCAGCTAACCCCTCTCACAGGTCACACTTACTTGTCAAATGTTATCAAATACCTAAAATATAGTCTTATATAACAATGGTCATTGGTTCTCCCTGTAATCCATACACATCAAACCTCAAACAACTCACAACTCATAGGCAGCACTTCTGTCCACAATCCAAGACACATTGCATCTAATTCACCATAGAAAACATTTACTCAAGGTTTCACACCAATGATACCCATACACACACATCATAATTACAATCCAAACAACCATTATAGGGTCCAAAACATGGCTCACATGATCACAACCCACAAGGGTTACAACACTCACATTACCAAAAAACATCTCACAACCCAAAGGCCACAACCCTACCAATGATATAACCAACACATATTTTTGACCACACATCAAAATCCATTAATGACCCATGACCCATAACCACGGTTACAAATTACAGAACACTCACTACCCAAACGATCCATACATAGGTTCTGGTCACAACACTAGGGATACCCATTTGCATCATCCCTATACATTTCATCATTTCCCATTGCCCTTCTTAAACAAACATTACCATTTAAAACCTAAGGATTCATATTTCAAAACATTACATTATCAAATACCAAGGATTTAAGATTTTAAAACAAACTTTTCATTACCCTACATTTCAAAAGAACCAAAATTTATTCAAATACCCATTTCAAAACATTTTATTTGAAAAACAATTCAAGAATTATTAATAGGCATAATGCATAGGAAGAACTGTACACTACCGGTATATGAATCTCAAAGAACTATCAATTATTGGAAACATGAAGATGGCCTATCAATATTATGTTCCTATCATGATACATGAACCCACACACCCTCTGATAAAACATCATAAATCAATAAAATTACATCGAAGTGCATCAATCCTGGGGGAAGTATCAACCAATCATAAAGGACCAAACATAACATCAATTTACACCCCTGGAAACTTAGTTTTACCCTCATATGTGGGGCTAAAATCACCCAGTAATGATCTCATTACCAATATCTAACAAGATCCTAGTCTCTTATCTACCATACCCAAAAAGTAATACAACATACACCACTCTGATACCACTTTCTAATGTTCATGTCCTGATATCTACTATATAGGGGGGCCCAAGCTAGGTCACCTCATGTCCTCAGGAGTGTCTCCTCGTACGCAAGAGGCTACCGACCAGCAGCGCGGGTCTAAAGTGTTACATTGGGGATACTATAGCCTCTTATTAGAGTCATTCCACAAAAGAAATACCAATATATTTAATACCTAGTAGTAGAAAATAAATGGAAAGAGAATGGAAAAATCCAACAAGTAACCAAGTACACATGCTATAACAATATGATGATTACACAATATGTCATGCAGTCTTACAAATAAGGATCTCATACCAAAACCATAAAAGATATCAAACATGGTCCAAAGTCCAAATTCAGTCCAAACATCCCATTATACAACCCATTATCCCATTCACAAACCAACTAGAGGTTCCTTGTCCTCAACCTATGCCTGAAAATAAGTAGCATCTGCTTGGGTTCCCATGTTCCATAGCAGCCTGAGCAGGGTGTGAGTACAACTCAGTAGGCCCCCATCAATGGTGTTTAAACAAATGTCCAGTCTATATAATAGATTATGGAGATAAGAAATTGAAATAAATAGTCTAAGAAACAAAAGAAGAATTCCCCACGATCAAGAAATCATAAAAATAACCATTTCATCCATTAAGTTCCATAGGTTCAACCAACAAACTAATCTAGTTGTGGTCGCACCGGGATTCTAAGTCATAGAATAAGGACTTAAACACATTTATTCAGATGGGGGGATTCACTAACCAAATCATTCATCAACTTATCTTAGAGAATTTTTCTAATACTTAATCCATGTCAATACGTTTTGGACCATAGGGACCCAGTCTGAAATCTCAATCCATGCCAACCTTAGGAGCATAAAACCTTAGTACGATGTCCTAACCATGGAAACCTTAGAAGAATAGAGCCTTTGTCAAACATACTATGTCATGAAGTGCATCAGTCAGACTAAATCACCACTCTAACCCAATCCAAGCAAGGATCCTCATTCAATATGTTAGGATCATAGAGCCTCAGTCTGATAGCTTAACTCAAACAACATATCGGTTGTCCTAGAACATCAGTCTTGCCCGATCTTTGGGAGTATAGACTCAATACAATTCCCACCTCATATAACATAACACTAAGTTATGTGACCATGATTCTTTGACCATTTAACATATTTACCATTAATATTCTTTAACCCATATTAACTCTCATACCATTTACAAACCATAACTCATATAACAAATTCAAATTATAAAAAACACCCCCTTATTCCATATTACCAACTAGACAACGATTTATGTCTTTTTCATTTTACAATACTTGATAAAAGACAATAAAAATACTCATTTCAAATCATCTTAAATTAACTTTTTAAAAATGGTTCTTCCTCTTTGAAAAACAAAACCAAGCCTCAAGACTTTCATTTGCATTCCCATCCAAATCATCATTAAATATTTTTCACAAAATGGGGAACCATAACTTAATTTAAATCATCATTTTATATATAAGAAGAAAATGGATTTCTAAATCACCTTGATGCCAACATCTCCCTTTATAACATTTACTACTTTCAAAACATCATAATATCTATTCAAAACCTTAACTGGGTAAAATTCCAAAACACATCAGATAGCCCTTTTTAAAATCCTATTAGGTATTTCAAAAAATTATATATATAATCAACCCATCCATCCCTTTTACGAAGACCACATAACAATTTTCTATTCACATCCCAATAAATTTAATAATTCCTCTATCTCAACATTAATCAATTCATTTTTACCAATTACATGGTTTTTTCATACCCCATGGTTAGATCTAGGTCTGGTCTCACATCATCAACAAACCCAAAGGTGTATTAAAAAGGTCTCACACCTCAATATAAGTCCCAAATTACATTCCATAACCAAAAAAATTAAAACGCATCAAGTTAGTGAAATATCACAACAATATACACATATAGAACATCAAGAATATGAGAAAAGTCTTTAAGGACACCTTACTCATTTTCGCATAAAACCACTCATCAAAAATAAACCCTTGATTTGAACTAAAATGTACTCAAACACATTGTAGAAGAAAACCCTAGAAAAAAGGGTTTAGAGATTCAGAAGGACATTAAACCACACACCAAGCCACTTCTAGAAAATGGAAGGACACACAGTCGAAGACATAGCTTGAGCTTCGTTTAACACTAAATGACACTCCAAATACCTAATAATCAAACTATAATCACCCATGGAGGAGGTGGGTACTACTAGTTCATCACCCAAGATAGAGGGGGTCTAATGGGTGATAAATGCTATGGAGAATAATTTAATATTGAGAAAAAAATTGAAAATTCCAACTGTTTAAGGGTTTCATGGTCTGGACACATGATAGGAAAAACTATGTGCCAACCATGTATCTCCCTATGTCTAAGAGGGGCTAGGTAGAACGGACTTCTGGGGGAACCCACACAGTTTGAAAAAACTATATGGTGCCCATATGCTAGACTCTGTCGGAGAGGTGGCCTGACCGCACAGTTTTCTGGAGGAATATACATGATTGGGAAAATTGTGTGGTTCCTATGCACTAGTCATTGTTTGAGATGAGGTCTGGCCTCATAGTTTCCATATCTAGGCACACAGTTAGTACAAACTGCGTGCTAACCATGTATAGCACACTATTTTACCTCTCTTGTTCTCCTTTAATGTCCAAAAGCCCTAGGACACCCTTGAGGCACTTCATATGCTCGTGAAGCTTTTCTTTAACCAAAAAGGGAGTTTAAACCAAAATTAAAACAATTACATACCTCCATAAAAGGTTGTGATGTTATAAATAGTAATCGAGTTAAATATGTGTCACCTGGGTAAGGATAAATCAGGTAATTAAGATTAAGAAAAGTGTGACAAGTATTTAAAAATCTATCTAAAATCTATGTTATTTCAATTTTATGAGATTATTTGGATCATACTCATTCTTTATTTGATGATATAAAAAATTATTGAAATTTTTATTTTATAATTTCCATGATATTATTTTATGTAATGAAAAAATAAAAAAATTCACTCTCCTTGTTTTAATATCTCTAATATTATGTCATAGAGATTAAAAGATATTATGTTTGGTCAAAAATATTTCATTAAAACATGGATGAATTTTTATATTATGTTAATTTTATTTATTTTTTAGTGGTGAAATAGTCACCTTAAATTCTTATGTAATATCGACACAATGCTTGTGAAAGTAGTAGAAATATCATGTAAATAATTCCAAAATAATAAAATTAATACAAAATGGGTTAATTATTGTGTTTCAAAAAACATTATACATAAATAAAATTTTATTTATTTATTAAAAGTTTATTTTCTAATTACATTACCATTGTGATGTCTTTAAATTCAAACTATATGAATAGTCCTTAAAATGACTTCAGTGGTGTTTTATTTAAATTAATTTATTATCAAATTATTTAAAATTCATAAATAATTATTCGGACAAGATAAATGGATGTGGTAAATAATGTAAACCATTATCCACATATTCCACACTTATCTTTTTATAGTACCTTTCTTAACCCCTAAATTGTAAAAAATATTGATATCACGTTAATCAACAAATGGGTTAATGAGGGATTAAAACATTGTGATAAGGGTCGAAACATCACCTAAACATGTATATATTTTATTTTATGAGAGTATTTAGACTCATACTCATAATATGTTGTAAATTTATCTATTTTGAGCCACTTTATGTTGAAAATTAATTTATAAAATATTATTCTTCAAGTAATTCCATGGGTGCCCCTCTCTTATCTTATATAAGGACACAAACACTCCTCTCATCTTTACACTTAATGAGCCTCTTATCTTGACCAAACACTACCAAAAACTCTTCTTTACTTAATTATAAACATTATATAAGCTTTTTTATTCTTAAAATATCATCCTTATTATCCTTAAGGAGATATCCAAATGAGGTTCTTTAAAGAGTAAGTAATCATCTCAAATGAGCATTTTCATTTTACTTCTTCTTATACAACCTTAAAGTATTCCCTAAACATTAAAATATAATAAAATTAGTATATCCAATATATTTATGTGTTATAATTTTCATTTAATAACTTTATTCATATTTTTTTCAATCCTATGGGGAATAAATAAATCGTTCGTGTGTATGTATGGACTACCACCTCCACGTAGCGATATGTTTCAATATTCATCACCACCTCACAAGGACGGTTATTATGATGAATTTAATAAATAAATATTATATTCATGAAATAATTACAATTCTATAAATGTAATATATCACTTTCATTCTTACCCTTCCACCAGTTAAAAAATCACATCGTTGGTCATGTGTACGTTTGGGATACTTCCTTCATGAAGAGATTTGATTCTTCCTTTACACCCTCCATTCATGGGTGATTATAAAATTGTATTTGATGTATAAAAAATATAATTATATCATGATTATTATTATGTATATAATGGAATTATGACTTCTTTCACCATGGTCATCCTACTAAAGTTATTCTACAATTACAAACTAAACGTCCTCAAAACTCATGACATGAACTCATCTGATTAAGTAATTAAATATGTCATTTAATTAAATTAAATAAATGTTTTAATGACCAGTTAGTAAACCTTAAAAAGTTTCATAAACATGTAAATAATTAATATATGTTTATTATATTGGGGTTAAAGGATATACATATCTTTTTTGGACTCGAGGTAAGGGGTTTATTAACTCAATGTCCATTCATTAGGTTATACATCTATTTCATTGGCCATTCTAATGAAAGACTGTATATGAAATGAATTATTATTGAAATAACTTGTTTTTAAAATGGTTTTTTGTAGTTTTAAAATTTTTATACTTTATAACTTCATTTATTAAATTCTAACATCAATGATATAATCTTTGTAAGGATTATTCTTATCAAAATTATATCTTTGATACATGTATTTTATTATAGAAATAATTATTTATATAATGTGTATATTCTACAAATTGGGAAATTATAACATTATTGATGCATTGATCAGGATATTTAAATATCCTTTTATGTTCCCTTGTTCATGAGATATTAATTCAAATGTTATAAAAGTTGAAAAGTATTTTATAGTCTCAATTTTGATTCTTTGAGTCATAATTCATGTTATTCTCCATGAATTATTTTATATAGCATACTTACTACCCCATGAATGTGATTTTACAAATTATTTAATTTAATTTAAATTATTTACAAAATATTTTCATGTTCCCAGATTCATGTTATTTTTGATTCATGCATTACCTGAGTTTCATGGGTTTCTCATCTCAAACATCCTTCTATCAAACATGTTATTATTTATAAACCTATATTCGTTTTTGTGGTTTATAAAACGACTAATGAAATATAATATCAGGAACTTTTTATACTAGTTTAATTTATTCTTTATTTTTTTTGTTCTTTTCCTCAAAGGGACTTTTGTTATAAATGGCCATAAATGTTTTTTCTTTATAAAAATTGCTTTAAAGGTTTTAAATACTTTTAAAAAAACTCTTCCACGATGTTCTTTATATTATTTAAAGAAGGTTAATTTCTTAACATTAAGGATTTCCTAATGTTATCTTACATGATCTTTGATACTCATTTAAAATTTTTGAGTAGGAAATTTTTCAACGTTTTCTGTATGGATCACTTTGGGCTGCTTTTACAAAAGCTTAAAAAGAACATTTATTTTTAATATTTATGACATGAATATATTTCCCATTATAATGACCATTATTTGATTTGAACTTCATTTATAATATTCCATATTTATTTTCAAATACAATTATTTAAATATATTTTTTATATTTTATTTTATAAAAAATTCTAAAAGAAAATGGTATTTTCCCCTATTTTCCATGAAACATTTAAATGTTCCTTTAAATGTATTTTAATTAATGTGAAAATAATATAATGGTTCATATTCTTATCTTGTGATATGATCTTTTTAATTAATTCACATCCTTTATCTGAATGGTTTATAATTATGTCTTAAAAATATTGTTAGGAAACTCATTTCATTATCCTAGGTAATTAATTCTATGATAATTTTGTTGAAATACAATCATCCATGTGTTTTGTTTCATGATATAGTACTTGGAAATTATTGACGAATGCAGGATTGGATAGTGAACCCAAATCCTTAAGGTACATTATTCAATATATGATGGGTGGTTCTATTATAGCCCTATAATGCACTGGGTAATGAGACAAAGTTAACTGAATTGATATTATTCCAAAGAGATAATGGAGTTATGATACTCTTAATAGACAACAGAGTTAACTAAATGTACGTTACTCTTAAGAGATGTAAAAGTCTATAAGATTTAGGTTACTCTTAAGAGATTCAGGAATTATCTAGTTATGTGATTCCAGGATGTATTTCTGATGTTCCAAGATAACTACATTGTTTTTTCTATGCCTACTATGAGTTATAATAAATCTATTTCCGAGGGATTATTTTCACATGGATTATTATTGTTGATATATATGAATCTTATTTTTTTTTCTTTATGCCATGTTTTTTTGTTTATGTTTCACATTCTTATGTGTTTAATTATCTTATGTTAAGCTCTTGTACTTAGATTATGTCATCATACCCTTTTGTTCATTTTATGCTCTATGATGAAATTCAATTATTGATGATTATGTTTACCCTTACAGAGCATTTGAGCACACCTTTCTTATCTTTTCCAATCCCATGGGTTGTGAAGAATGATATTAAATTAATTAATTCTATGAAGGTTTCATATGTAAATAATTTTATGGTATATATGAAAGACGTATTTTTGAAATAAGATATCATAGATTTATTTGAAAAAATGATCACTTGATGACATGTATATTGTTCTATAATAGTTTTTCCAAATTCTCTAAAAATCAAAATAAAAATAGACCTAGGATATTTATGTGATCTAATATTTCCCAATTATGTTTTATGTTTTGGAAGACTTAAATTGGTTCATTTTTTTTGTTATCAAGGCTAGAAATTTTAAGATTGTTTTTTTGGCACCATATCTGGGAGTGTGGGTTCGGTGTTGTCATTGTTAGTATCATATCAAGGATTTAGATAACTTCATAGATTATGATATTTTTATTTAGATTTATAGATACAAATATGGTTTTATAAGTTTATGTTTCATTATTAATTAAAATTAATAGACATCCCATTTTATGTTTGATGTAATTATTATTATAACTGATTAATGATATTTTTGTGACGTTTTATTAGGTTAAATTATAAGTAACCCTTAAGTTTTTTAGGTGATTTAACATTAAAGAACATTTAGGAATAATTATATTTTATTTTTCATATACAAGTTAACTATTACAATATAACATCTGTGTTTAATATGTCATTATTGATGTTATTGGGGATATAGGGTTAATTATTTGTTAGATGATTTATTTAGAACATTGGGTATTACTATTTATTTTTAGAGAATAATGTATTATTCATTAAAATAAATTTTTATTGATTTCGGGTGTTATCTAAACTTATTATAATCATTTTGGTTTTAGAAAAGATATGAAGAAAATATTTCCATCTTTTTATACACGTCATGGTCAATAAGAAATGATTATAATGCTTTAGGTATTAAATTTTCATTCTCATCATTTAGAGTAAAAGATAATGTAAATGTGGAAACATATTGAAATACATAACCAAAAATTGAGATTACTTTTATAGATTTAAATAAAATCAACAAAGTATTTTTCCATATGTTCATAGTCAATATAATAATGGAATACCTAAACTCTAAGAAAGGAATCTAGAAATAAAAAAACATATTTACTTTAATTATGATGAATTGGTGGTCTTTCTCACACCTCATTGGATTATGATTTTGTGGTCATTAGCTTTCTCATGATCATTCACATTATTGTGCTAAATATTAAATATCACTCCCAATAATTATTTAGAAATTATTTTTTTCTTCCATGTCCATATTTTCCTTTCCCAATAATGATCTCTTATTTGGAAACCTAGTTAAGTGTTATTTCAGATGACCTTCTTATTTACCTTTACCTTTATTCAAAATGAAGTTTTCTTAACACTTTTTAAGATGAGTATTTTCAAAAAAGGTATTCCCAAATGTTAAAAACATGAATACTAAGCTCAGGATAAATTATGAGGAAAAAAATATATTAAATGGTTCTAAATATAGCACCATAAGATTTAAAAAAGTATTATATTTGATAGCATAAATGACATGCAACACTGTGGTTAAACAAACCATGAAAAAATATTATGTGAATATGGCCATTATAATGTAGACATTGAATTTGATGATATAAATAGCATTAACCAATTTATGATTTACATATAAATTGTTCCTAATAAATACAAATTTATTATTTAATTCTTAGGAAATAATCACACAACTTTTAGTAAAGTGGTTTTATTATTCAAATGTAGGTCTTCTTCAAAAATAATTTTTATTTATTTTAGTGAGGGAAATTATAATTATCTTTTGAAACTTTTAGAAATTTTATTTGATAAAATTATATAATTTTTTAAAAAATAATTTAAAAATCATCTTAGTATGATATTTTGGTTTTTTTTATATGATTGATTTTTCAATGAAAAATTTAATGATTTTATATAAAACTCTCTTTCTCATTCAACTAATTAGAAGGTAAATTTTGTTTAAAATTTATTTTGAGATTTATTTAGTTAATATTTATACAAAATATTAAAATTAACTTTATTTGTATAAAAGTTATGTATATCTTTTGTATAATAGCATTTATTTACTAAAAATTCATTTTTCTGAAATGTTGTTTTTCATCACTTCTTATAGTTTTATTTTAAAAACACATTCTATAAATTAAAATGATTGAATTACAGAAAATGGATTTTATATTTTTAATCATTATGTCAAAAAAAATTAAATCGTTAAACTTTATATTTTTCATAATGAATAGTAATTGTGGTAAATATTTGTCACCACAGTAAGGGTAAATCGGGATTTTGAGGTTAAAAATAATACTATAAGGCATCAAAAATATATCTAACACATAAATTATTTATATTTTATGAGATTATTTGGAAAATAATCATTATGATGATATGTAAATTTTGTTCCATTTTTCTTTGACAATGACCGTAATATTAATTTAATTAATGAATAAATACAAAATGTCACTCTCTCTATGTTAATATCTCTAATATTTTTTCACAAAAATAAAAGGTGATTATGTTTGGTTATAAATGGAACTTTTAAATTTTGATGATATTTTTTATTATAGTACTTTTTCAAAAATTTTATTAACGAATTATCACCTTAAATTCTTATACAATATCGACACAGTGCTTGTGCAAGTTGTACAAAAATCAAGTAATTGATTTTAAAAACATTTAAATTGTTAACATTTGTATTAATTATCGTGTTACACTAATTATATATATATATAACGTATTATTTAGGTTTTAAGTGTTTATATTTTAATTCCATTAACATCATGATGTCTTTAAAATCAAACTATGTGAATAGTCTGGAAAATGATTTCAGTGGTGTTTTTTGTCAAATAATAATTTATTAAATAACATACAATTCATAAAAACATTATATTTTATTAATATAATGATATATGGACTATAATATCAGCCATTATCCATTTATGGGTTAATTTTAATTCGATTTTATCCTTGTTGGTCCTTAATGAGTAAAAACATTGTTATCAAGATAATCGTTAAAATTGTTTAAAAGGGGATAAAAATAATATATAAGGGTTAAAAAATAACCAAAACATGTATAAATTTTATTTTATGAGATTATTATGACTCATAATAATCCTATATTATGAATATATCAATTTTAATCCACATTAACCTAAAAATAAATTTATATTAATTTAATACATTAAGTAATTCCAGGGGTTCCCCTCTCATCTATTATGTTAGGACATAACCTCTCCTCCCTTCCTCACATTTCATGAGAAATTTAGCTTGAAAATTTCTAGATAAAAACTCTATTTTACTTACTTACATACAATATATATGTTATTTTATTCTTAAATGATTATCCCTTGGAACCTTAAGGAGAGATCCAAATGTGGTTCTTCAAAGAGGAGGTAATTGTCTCAATTAAGCGTTTTCATTTTACTTCTTATACATCCTTAAATTTCATCGAAAACATTAAAATATAATTAAATTAGTTTATCTGATATAAATATTTGTAATTATGTTAATTGAATAATCTTATTCGTAACCTTTTTCATCCCATGGGGAACGAAAACATCATTCGTGCATACGCGTGGACTACTACCTCTACGAAGCGATGAACTTCATTTCTCATGACCACCTAACAAGGATACTTATTTTGATCGATTTAATAAATATATATGATATTAATGATATAATTATGATTCTATAAATATAATATATCACTTAAATTCTTACCCTGAAACCCGTTTAAAAATTATATCATCGCTTTTAACAGCCCAGAAACAACACTCCCAGATATGGTGCAGAAATTACAAATATTACATTTCTGAATTTGGTGACGATAATTGTGAACCAATTATTTTTATATAAACCGTAAAACCTCAAAAAGGAAAAAAATTTCCACATATAATGTCAAGGAACTTTTAGGTTTAAAGTTTTAGATAAATAGGAAAAGCTCCAATATAAACACTTCACAAGACATTAAAAGATAATTTCCCCCACTTAACCCAACTTTTATTTTTCATATTAATACATAATCATCACCCATATTAAACCCCTTATAGACATAAATTTTCTAACACCATTATTTACATCTTTTGGAAAGGGAAACGTAAGAAGGGTGAGATCAAATTCTCATTAAGGGTAAAAATAAGAATTAATAGTTAAGTGTCATTAATTAGTATAAGAAGTGCATATGGAAATGACTAAATAGTCAAAGTGCATGAGAAAATCATAAAAGAACTCATACCCATCAATACTTGGATCATTGAATATGAGAACATGGAAATGGAAAACATTTATTGGAATAAATAATCACGAGCCATGTGATATCAATATCGACCATGAGAAACATTTTAAACCCATAATAAGAAATTAAAACCCTTTTCAGTAACTTAAAGTATCACATTCATAAAACCATTTCAATAAAAATTTAATTGGAATAACCATATGGCCTACTATATAATCATTACCCAATTCATTGGAGAATTATTTGGGAATACACATTATTTATACTATAAAAGGATCTCTCAGTGCTATCTATTCCACCCCATGTTTAAGCTGTAATGGGATTACCTCATGCTATCTGGGACACATATTTTTAAGCTATAAATGCCTTACCCAATTCTATCAATTACAACCCATGTTTAAGATATAATATCCAAGAAACACTACATCAATAGAGTACATATAGATTTCATCATAAAACTCATAGAAAACAATCATTATTCTTTTATAACCAAATCAACCAATGTAAAGGAAATGGGTTTCATGTAAATATCTTATAAAAATGATTAACTTGTAGAAAAAAATGGGTTACATAAAAATCGCTTTGAAACATGGTTATCACATTGAAAAGAAATGGGTTCCATAATAATCTCTTCGAAAAAATCATAACCCATCTATAGAAAGAATGAGAATGGAATCATTTCCAAATATTTTTTTGATCATAGGTAACAACAATGGTTATTGATGTTGATAAAGGTAAAAATCAATAAAATATCATTAATGGAATTTTGAGGAAAATACCCTTTTCATTTTGAAAATTTCTTTTTAAAACATAAAATTTATTAAAAATCATTTTCTTTGAAAACAGGATTGGAATAATTTAAAATAAAATTTAAAAATTATATAAATAATTTCTTGAGGATAATATACTTTTTTATTTTAAAAACACTTCTAAAAAATTGAAAAGAGTTTTAGAAAACATTCTTCTTAAATAAAATATTTTTTGACTTGAAATATGATTTTTAATAAAAACATATTTCTAAAATATTGTTTACATAAAGAGAGGAAAATTATTTTAAAAACTTTATAATGATAAAATAATCATATGATAATAAATTTAATGATTATTATTTATAGGTGGATCATAATATTTAAATATTGGAGGCTAAATCACAAACAATCCTGATAAATGATGAGATTGTAACATACGACTCTTATAATTTTATAACTATGAATCAGAATACCCATGAAAGAATTGACATTAAATGAAAAATATAATATCATGAAAATAAGTATATTCATAAAATTACATGTCAAAGGGTCAGTATATACACCTCATAAATTAGATAGGTGTTAAACATAACAAACATCTCAAAGAAGGCAAATTAGGACAAAATATTCCTTACCGCTTTGGTAACTTCAAAACTATAAACCCCATGAAATATATATTATAAAATGTATATGTAAAAAAAGATAATTTTAAGTATAATAATAATAAAATACATTAATGTGAATTATATACACCACACAACAAAAATTAGTGGTGAATATGGAATATATCTAAAAAATAAAAGTGAGATGAGAAAAAACCCTAACCTTGAGTCTGATTCATCATGTTTGTTCTTTATCATCATAAATAATAAAATTATTTTAATTAATTACTTGATTGATACCCTTTTACAAGTTTATTATTACTTTTATTTCACGTATAAACAAGTTATATATAATTACTTATTTAATTCCGTTTAAGTCGGATGTTTTGACCACATTCAGCTTATGTGTCCAAAATGACATTTGTGGGTTAACTATGGTAAAAAAAGGCCATTATTTAAAAATATCCAGAATATTAATCATGATATAATTATCATATTTATATATATATATTATAATTTTGAAACCAATCATGACTTATTGTTATGAAAAATCAAACGACATCGTTTCGCGAGGCGGTAGTCCACCACAAACATGAATGATGATTTCATACCTATTTGATGGATGTTTTGTGGTTTTTAATCATTATCTTAACTTAAAAACATCTTAGTATATTTGAGATACATAGGTTATTATATAATAATTTTATAATAATAGTTCAATGGGGTGGAGAAACAAATAAAACAAAAATGCTCACTGATGAACATTTCCTCTTCTTTGGGTAACACCATTTGGTTTAAACCAAAGGCCTTCCTTGTCTTGTTTTATACCCAAAGTGAGGTTCCTAGAACAAGAGGAGGTAATTTAAGAAGTTTTTTTTTCTAATTTTGGATAGGACAAATGTCTTGAGATGTGTAAAGAAGTGAGGGGATTGAGTGCCCTTTTATAGTTGAGGAGGAGTGGCATTCTTGTAAATACTCAAAAGTATTAACTATTGGAAGGTCCAAATTACCAAAATTGAATCCAAAATTGATAATTAAATGAGGGGAAGGATTAAATTGTATATTAAAACCTCCACCATATAATTAATCATATGTTTTATATATTTTGTTCCATAACTCCTATGTTTCCTTATTTTATTCATTTTTGTTATTCATTAAGGTAACTACTTTTCTAACCAAATTAGTTTATCTAGTAAGCCTAAATTAAGTTGTGAATTATTAGAAAATTTATACCCACTTATTATAACTATTAAATAATAATTATAAAATAATAATACCACATTAGTAGGAAATTAAATTTAATAGAATCGCTTGTAACGCGCAAAAACACCGCTTTAACCCTAACAATGCCAAAAATGTTTTTAATATTTAGGGGTAAATATTTTCATTATAAATGATAAATTTGTACATTAATTGAAAATATTTTATATTAATTTTTATTTAGAAAACAATTTGTAGAATATAATATTTTTAGAAGTTTTTAATCATTTAATAAAATATAATTAATTATAAAAAACTTTAATATCTATTTTGACATTATATAGTTAATTTAAATTTAAAAAAAAACAAAAAGATGGAATTTTAATCTATGAGGATCACACCTATGTGAAATTATATATTCATCTAAAAAATTAATTTAAGACAATAATTAATTCAAATTTCTTCACTTTTAATATTGTTTGTATCTTTTATTTTACTTAATTTTTCACTAAATAATTTCTTCATTGGCATTTCTTAAGAATTTCAAGAAATTATTTCATCTCAAAAAATTAAAGATAAATTTTTAGTATATAAAACTCATTTACATTTCTAAATTATATATATAACCGACCAAATGTTGTTTTTTCCCTATCTCATGTATTTATAGATATTAAAAGGAAAGAGGGTTCCTTTTTAAATTTTTTTCTTTACTTAACTTATTATATGGGTCACATTCATGTACATGTGTCCCAAAAAATCATACAAATATATTCTACAATCATACAAATCGAAAAAATCTATCCAATTCATTTTGGAATGTTTTATAGTTCATTTTTTTCTTATATTTGAAGTTTAATCTCTTGGTAAAGGATTTTTTTATGTTAATCATTGCAATTAAATTTAACTGTTTTCAGTAATCACTTCAGTAAAAAATTAAGCTAACCTTATTAGATAGTATAAATTATTTTGATTCCAAATATTGAATCCTTTTTCAAAATTCAATTACCATAATTTTAAAAGGTTAATTTAATATTAATCCTATAGATGTGGCGAGATAACATGTTTTTAAGAAGAGAATTGTTTTTTAGAAAAAGACGATTCTATATTCACGCAATGACTAATAATAATAATTATGTGAAACTAAATTAATATTTAACGTTATATAATATATAAATTTAATTTAGATAATTTTCCATTATGTATTATTTTGATTAATTAAAAAGGAGACACATAATTCATTTTTAAATAGTTTTTAAAAAAAACATATTTTTAAACACAGAAACAAACTTATACTATAAAAAAAAATATAAATTTGAATCAAAAGTCATTAAGTGTACTAAATACAACTAAATAATAATTATAATATTTTAAAACATATTCAAAATATATTGGGACTTTTAAATCAATTAATTTATGGGGAAAAAATATTTTTTTACAGAAATCATATTTTTTATTATTCACCGAAAAATCAATATTACATAAAATCCAAAAAATTCATCTAAACTAATTTTTGATATTATGATTCCAAAAATAAAGTTAATTTTATCAAATAAATTTTCTAAAAGTTTAAAAAATTAATTATAATATTTTTTTCATGAAAAACGTTAAAAATCATTTTTGAAGAAAACATATATTTGAATAATAAAATCACTTTTCTACAAATTGATTGATTATTTACTAAAACTTTATCAATAATATATATAAAGTGAGACATTTATATATATATATATATATCATAAATTAGTTAATACTATTTGTACCCTCTAATTTAATGGCTAGGTTATAGATTTAATATATATCATGGGTCTCTTGAGTTCAGTGTTGCATGTTCAATACGTTATCAAACATAAAAAACTCAGGGTTCCATGTAACGCAAGCTATAATGAATTTTTCATGTAACATAATATAAACATAGTGTTGTGTTTATTTTACACTATTGAATATAATTTTCTCCTTTTAAAATATTGGGGTGTTATATCCTCCCCCCCTTTAATAAATTATGTCCTCGCAATTTGGACTTTATCTCTGAAATCAAAGGATTGAAATTTGAATATATTTTTGTTGTAAATCCAAATCATAAAAAATAGTTAATTAAAAATCTTATTAATAATATAGAAATATAAGTAAAAATATTATATGGAATAACACCAAACAGGGTTTCTAAATAAGAGAATATAGGTTGGAATGGAGGAAAAGAATAAATAATTATAGAGAGTTATTTAGGTCATTGATCACAAAAAAGTGAATTGTCAATGTAATGTTAAGGTTCTCAAAACCATAAATCTTTGATGATCAAAAAGTCCATTGTTTCATCAGAAATGAAGGTACAATGATAAAATCTTTGTTTCGAGATCCTTTCCTAGAGTTAAGGAATTCTCTTTCCATCTATACTAGGAGAATATGAAAATATACATAATGATTAGTAGAATTTAATCCTTTAATAAAATTCCACCACAATATCATATTTTTATACAAATAATGTGTATTTATGATGAATTTTTAATGCATTAATCAGTAAAATAAAAATTTATACATAGCATAACCATAAAGGGGATAAATAGTTATTCTACTTGCAATTAAACATTAAACAATATTAAATGGTTAAAAGATGGTAAGATAATTCCCAAGATAAATATACCTTCATATGATACACTAATCTTCAAATTAAATAGTAATACTGAAATTTAGAACTAATCTATTCAATAAATAAATATCATTTAAATTCATCAAACTTTTTATAATTATGTTCTAAACCCAATGATTAGACGGATTTGATCATATATTATTTTAATATAAATCAAACTTTATTCCTAAAATAAAATCCCATGTGTTTTTGAAATAAACTTATTCCTTACCAATAAAAATTCTATACTAACCAAGAAATATAGTAGTCTAGTGGTAGGTTCTAAATTCGTTTCACCCTTTAGTTGTGGGTTCAAGCTCCACATCCATGCTGCATGTGATAGGTTGTCACCCGGCCTTCATCTTGTCCGTTTCTTTCTTTATACATGAAAAACAATTCCTCCCTAAATAACAATTCATGTTGATCCTAAAAATCACAAATACCCAAACCACTACTGAAAATTGGGCCTTTAACAGTGTTAGTAAAAGGGCTTTATTAGCACTATAGAAGCACTGATAATGTAAGCCATGTTAAAGGGCTTTCTTTAACAATGCTCATAAAAGCCCTAATAATCACATGATTTAAATCTCATTTGGTTTTAGATCATTTCATAATATTAGGTTTGACTGGTTGTGGAGTTGAAACAGAACCTAGGATCAAAATTTATGGTCATTTTAGGGTTTAGGGTTTCTTAACATTTTTATGGGGTTTAAGGGTTTCTATAGTTATTATGGGTTTTTCAGGTTTTTTTGGGTTTCTTGGGCTTTTCTAGAGATATAATCCCTTTTCACTAAATATCTTATATATTAAGTGTAAATGCTTATTTAGCCTTATCTAAATCATATTTAAAATATATCTATTGTATTTATATGAATATAAATATATTCATATATAAATATATAAATATATTATTTTTAATGAATTATATATTTTTTGAATTATACCCTTTATCAATGCTTTTTTAGAAGCACTTTTAAATGCCATTTTAATCAGTGCTTTTTCACTAGAACTTATAAAGGGGGGGATTTATTAGTGCATTTTTATAATCTCTAATAAAGGGACCCCTTTAACAGTGCTTTTTTAGCAATGTTAAAGACCCCCATTAAAAACTCTAAAAAGGCACTGTTAAAAACCCCATTTAACAAATCTTTTTCTAACATTGAGTGAGGGTGGTTTTAACAGCTCTTTTAGCTTCCGCTTTTAAAACCCTAGCACTATTAAAACCCAATTTTGTAGTATTGAACATAATAATATGTCTCCCAAAGTTTCAATAATAACCTCAACATTTTTACTACTTAAAACCCTCAAATAAAGTGTATAGGACTTTAAACTTATGATCAACCTTTGACCTATGATGGTATCAATAACTCTTAAGATATCCTCTCATGAAAACATCATAATATCCAAAGTTATCTAAAATGACATTTGATACCAACTATATCATGCTATAATACACACTCATGAATTTGGTTTTAAAATTGTAAAGTTTACATTTTCGGCTTCGATGTCGATAATTGTGACTCAATTTGTTTCATATAAAACATAAAATATCAAAAGGAAAAAAATTCATATAAAAACTCAAGGACCTTATTTGGTTTTTAAGTTTTAGAGAAATAGGACAAACTTTTACATAAAAATCACATTAACTTAGAAGGTAATTTCTTACACTTAACAAAACATTAGTTTTTCACATTAATACATATTCATCATCTATATGAAACCACTTTTATACATAACATGTCCAACATCATTCTTTAAATCCTAAGGAAAAGGAAATATAAGAGGGTTGATCTCAAATTCATAGTAAGGGTAAACATAAGAGTTCGTTATTGAATATCATCAATGAGAATAAGAACCACATATGGGTATGACGACATAATTTGAGTGCATGAGTGAATCATAAAAAACTCATACCGATCAATACCTGGATCATATAATATGAAAACATGGAAAAACAAACAGTCATCAGAATTAATAATCATAATCCATGTGATTTCAATATCAATCATGAGAAAAATTATAAACCCATAACAAGTAATTAAAACCCTTTTTATTATCTTGGAGCATCAATTTCATAAAACAATTTCAATCCCATTTAAATTGGAATAACCATATGACCGACTTACAATATAATCATTATTCAATGAATTGGAATGTTATCTGGGAGCACCCATCATTTAAGGTGTAGTGGGATCACACAATGTTATCTCAGACACACCATGTTTAATCTATAATGGGATTACCTGGTGCTATTTGTGCCACCCCAAGTTTAAGCTATAACAAGATTACGGAGAAATATCTGGGCCACCCCATATTTAAGATGTAATGTCAAAGAACTACTGCCTGAATAAATTACAAAGAGGATTCATCATAAAACTCATAGAAAAAATCATTATTCTCTTATAACCTGATAAACCCATGGAAAATAAATGGGTTTCATTTCAATATCATTGAAACATATTTAAATAATGGAAAAGAGAAGGGCAGTATGACAATTTCCATGAAACATGGTTAACTGGTGGAAAAAAAACATGTTCCATAACATTCTCTTTAAAAAAATTAATCCATCCATAGAATAAACGAGTATGGTATCAATAAAAAATTTCCACAAAATAGAATAGGTTACAATAGGTTTTTTTGATGTTAATGAACGAAAATACCATTAAAATACCATTAAATACATTTTGACTAAAATCCCATTTTCATTTTGAAAATCACATTTTAAAACATAAAACATTTTGAAAATACTTTTCATGGAAAACAAACTTGGAAAAATATAAAGGAAGTTTAAAAAATAATTTAAAATTTTTAATGAGGAAAATATCATTTCGTCATTAAAAAACTTTTTAAAACTTTTTTTTTTGAAAACATACTTTTGGAAGAAAAGAGTTTTTGACTGAAAAGATGAATTTTAATAAAAACAATATTTAGAACTTATAAGTACATAAAGAAAGGAAATTAAAGGAAAACATGAAAACAAATATTCTCATGACATAACTAGAGTAGAATAAAAGTCATGATAATTACTTAGAGGCATATCATAAGATTTCAACATTGGAGATGTAATCACAAACAATCCTTTTAAACAATGAGATTGTAACACAAGACCCATACCACATTTGTAACTTTGAATTTTAATCCCTATAAAAGAATAAAATTAAATTAACCATATAATATCATGAAAATAATGATATTAATGACATAAATTTTCAAATGGTTATTATATATAGCTCATAAAGAAGATAGCTGTATAACATAACAAACTTCGAAATTAATGCTAATTGAGACCAAAATCCCTTATTACATTGGTAAATTCAAAACTATAAACCCCATGAAATAAATATACTGACATGAAAAAGTAAATCCCAATAAATTTATGTATAATAATCACACAATTAATTCATGGGAAATATATACAGCACACACAAAAAATAATTGTTAAATATGGCATATAACTCATATAA
Organism: Viscum album; assembly: GCA_963277665.1. NCBI lineage: Eukaryota > Viridiplantae > Streptophyta > Magnoliopsida > Santalales > Viscaceae > Viscum > Viscum album. The sequence continues at coordinate 829,819,141 of OY728162.1, forward strand.
ATAAACTAAGATGGGAAAAAACTCTTACCTTGAGTCTGATTCATCATGATTTTTATTTATCTTCCAAAATAATAAAGTAATTTAAATTATTTAATTTATTTATAAGATTCTCTAATTTTACTATTAATTTATTTTACTTATAAATAGGTAATATATTACTATATAATCAATTAAGTTTATGTCGAATGTTTTGATCATATTCGTCTTATATGTCAAAAATCACATTGGTTGGATGACTATCGTCAAAAAGGAAATTATTTAAAAATATACAGAATAATAATAATGAAATATTTATCATATTTATACATCAATTATACATGTAAATACAATCATGAATGGTGGTTATGAAAATTGAACTACATTTCAATTTTTTAATGATCATTATAGAAAGAAGGTAAGATATATTTTATCTTTACAGACTGATAATTATCTCATAAGTACCATGATATTTAACTATATATATATATATATATCATTCTTATGATGTAAAATGAATCACATCGCTTCAAGGAGGCAGTAGTCCACATGCCCATGAACAACATTTTCACTTTTTCATTGTGTGAAAAGGTAATAAAAATAGATATATTATATTTATAGAAAGATAACTATGCCATTAATATGATAATGGGATCATTTATTTCATATAAATTCATTATATTTACCCTTATTTCATTACATGTAACATGCTAGTGGAAAAAGCTTCACATCACTTCGTGAGGTGGTAGTCCACCGCACTGATGAGAAATGTTGTCGTATCCCCAGTGGTATGAAATGTAAAATGATGTTTATATGATATAATGAATCCAGATGTTTAATTATGTAATAAATATCATAAATATAATTTATAAATAGTATTTACACATTATTCCCAACCATGAGAGGTGGTAATGGAAAAACAAATTGCATTGTTTCGCAAGGCCGTAGCCCGTCGTACACAAAAATGGTGATTTGATAACCCATTTGATGTAATTATGTGTGATTTTATGTCATAAATGTAATATGAAAACATATATTTATATTTATAATAATAATTTTAGTATATAATCGTGGTGTACGAATAATTTATGCGGTAGAGAAAGAAATAAAAAAATGTGCGTTGATTAACGATACCTGTTTTTCGGGTGACTCCTTTTGGTTTGAACCAAATGCATTCCTTGTTTTTTTAAGCACAAATTTAGGATTCTAGAACTAGTTTAGGGAATTTGGGATGTGATTTGGGAAGATTTTTTATGATCCAAATGGCTTGATAAGTGTGAAGAAGTGAGGGGGGTGAGTTCCCTTTTATAGGTGAGGAGGAGTCGCATTCTTGTAAATACTCAAAATTATACACTATTAGGGGGAAACCATTACCTAATGTGTCTCGAAAATTGATAATTAATGTTTTTAGGGATTAAATTGTCGATTAAAACCTCCATTACATATTGAAACACATATTTTAAATATTTTTCTCCAAAACTCTTAAGTTTTCTTATTTTTTTCATTTTGGTTTTTCATTAAGGTAACTAGTTTTCTAACCTAAGTAATTTTTCTATTAAGAATAAATTAAGGTGAAAATATTATAAAATTTATAACCACTAATTATAAATATGAAATAAAAATTATAAAATAAAAATTTCATGTGTGCTCGAAATTATTTTTAACAAAAGCGCATGTAATGCGCAAAAACACTACTTTAACGCTAACTGTGCCAACAATGTTTTTAGTATTTAGGGGTCAATATGTTCATTATAGAAGATAAATTGGTCCATTAATGGACCATATTTTGAATTTATTAACATTTAAAAATCACTTTTCAAAATATGTTATTTTTAGTAATTTTAAATCATTTAATAAAATATCAATTGTTTTAAAATAACATTAATGTCACTTTCTCTATTATTTAGTTAATTTTAATTTAAAAAAAATCATGAAAATGATGGAATTTTAAATATATGAGTTTTAAACTTGTGTAACATTATATATTAATCTATAAAATTAATGTGTAAGATTATAATTCATTCAATTTACTTCACTTTTAATATTTTTAGTATCATTTATTTTAGTTTATTAACTGAATAATTAATATATTGGCACTTCATAAGAATTTCAAGTAATTATCTCACCTATGAAAGTTCTAGATGAATTTACATGATAAAAAAACTCATTTATATTTCAAAATGATACATGTAACCAGACATGTGTTGTTTTCCCCTCTCCCAAGTCTTTATATAAATTTAAAGGAAAAAAGGGTTCTGTTTTGTCTTTTTCTTTACTTAACTTATTATATTTGTCAATTTCATAGCATAGTGTCCCGAAAAGTAATAAAATAAATTATAAGTTCATGTGGGTCAAAATATTTCCTGAAAATTGGTTTTTAAGAAGTTTATAGGTCATTTGTCCCATAAAGACTAAGGTTTAATCCCTTCGTAAACTTTAAATTTAACAGTTTTCACTAATCACTTTGGTCCAAAAATAATTTTACCATTATTAAAAAGTAAGAATTATTCTAATTCCAAATATTGAATCCTTTTTTCCAAATTAACTTCACGGAAGTGGATTTTTTTTTAAAATATTAATCTTACAGACACGGTGAGACAACGGGTTTTTAAAGACTATTATTTAAGAAAAAAGATGATTCTATATTAACTCAATGAATAATAATAATCATTGTATGAACCAAAATTAATATTTAATGATATATAATATATAAAATTCATTTAAATCATTTCCGATTAGGGATTATTTTAATTAACTAAAAAATTGAAACATTACGCTTTTTTAAAACAATATTTAGAAAAACAGATTTTTTAATCCAAAAAATAAACTTATACTAAAAACAAATATAAATTGGATTCAAAAATAATTAAGTGGACTAAATATAACTAAATATTACTTAGGTTACATGAACAAATATTCCAAACATATTGGTACTTTTAAATTTATATATTTATTGAAAATAAAAGACTTTCTACAAAAATCGATATTTTTTACTATTCTCAAAAAATCACTATTTTCAGAAAAATACCACTTAACCCAAAGTAAATTTTAATATTCCAACTCCAAAAATTAGGTTCATTTTATCAAGAAAAAATTTAATTGTTTCAAAAATTTATTATAATATTTTTTTCATGAAAAGAAATAAAAATTGTTTTTCAACAAAATTTGTTTTTGAAGTATAAAATCTCTTTACTAAATATTTATTCATTATTTACTGAATATTTATCAATAATTTATATTGGGTGATATATATATATATATATATATATCTTAAATTAGTTAAAATTTTTTCATGCTCTCCAATTTAATAGCTAGGTTATATTGGTAAAATATATCATGGGTCATTTAATTATGGTGATCTGTGTTGAATATGGTATAAAACATAAAAATATAAATATTGTGTGTAACCAAAGATAAAATGAGTGTTACATGTAATAAAAGTTAAACTTAGTTTTTCATTTCCTTTACATTGTCAAATATAATGTTATTTATTGAAAATCTCACTGTGTTACATCGCTCGTGCATACATGTGGAATACCACCTCCACAAAGCAATGTGATTTGTTTTTCAAGTCGTCCATTAATGGGTGATTCTATAATTTTATTCAATGTATATGAATGATAATTATTTCATGGTTTTTATTATAGTTATGATGGAATAAATACTCCTTTGACCACGGTCAACCAACAAAATTCATTTTGCAGTTATGAACCAAATAACATCAAAACCAAAAACATGAAACCAATTGATTAAGTAATTAAATATTTCATTGAAATAGATGAAAATAAATGTTTTAATGATAAATTTATAAACCTATAAAAGTTTTTTATACAAATAAATTATTAATATATGTTTATTATAAAATAGTAAAAGGAGATAAATGTCAATTTTTTACTCAAGGTAGGGGGTTTCTTAACTCAATTTACATTCATTAGGTTATAATTCTACCTCATTGACAATATTTTACCATTATTATGAGTTAAATTAAATATTATTTTATTACTTTTTATTTACACTTATTTTTTGCGGTCTTACAATTTTTATACATAATCATTTCATTGATTAAATTCTAACTTCAATGAAATTATCTTTGGAAGGATTATCCTTCACAATATTTTTTCCTTGAGACAAGTCTTGTTTTTTGAAACTAATTCATTTTATAAGGTTTATATATTAACTAATGAGATATTATATCATGAATAACACTTTTATTGTGATATTTATTAGTCCATTACAATTATCTCTTTCATTGGATATTGATATAAATGTTATAAAAGTTTCTAAGTTTATCATGGTCTCAAATTCAATTCTTTATGACATAATTCTTGTTATACCCCATGATTTATTTTATATGTCATAATTATAGCCCCAATAATTTTTTTGAAATATTAATTCCTATAAATTATGAGTTATATAAAATCATAGTATCTTCCTTCCTTCAATGACTTTTTGATTCAAGCATTCCCCAAGTTAAAAGGGTTCCTTATCTTAAACTACCTACTTTGTGACATATTTTGACAGAGAAAACCATATTTATTTATATAGTCTATATAATTAATCTTTAAATATAATATCATGAATCTTCTTATACTCATATAATTTTATGATTATTATAATTTTATTACTTTCAAAGGGTTTTTTGGGTTTTAAACGGTAATAAAAGGGTTTTCTTTAAAAATAATGCTTTAAAGGTTTTAAGTACTTTTAACCTATATCTTCCTCATTTTTATTTATCTGGTTAAAATAGTGTTCATTTATAAACATAATTTATTTCCTAAATTTATTCTTCATAATCTTTTTTCATCTTTGAAAATTTTTTAAAATAAAATTTCATAATGTTTTCTACAGGTGTTGCATTGGACTCTGCTTATAACAGTTTGGCTGGTATGAATATTTTTAACATTTATGACATGAATTTATTTTCTCACCATAAGAACTATTTTTTTATTTGAAGCCTCCTTTATATGTTACCATTTTTATTTTCAAAGAAAATTACATTCATAATATTTTTGGAATTTTTTTAATGGTTTTGAATGAAAAGGTCATGTTCCCTTTTTTTCAAAAAACATTTTTAATGTTATTTTAATAGAATTTTTATCTAATTAAAAATCATATAATGATCTCTATAATTCATTAGAGATATGATCTTTTGATAACATTCACTTCCTTTTTCTTGGATGGTTTATGGTGATGTTTTAAAAATATTATTAGTAAATCTATTCCATTTTCATGGGTAAATCAAGCTATGATAGTTCTGATGAAATAAAAGTATTATTGTGTTTTGTTTCATGATATTAAACATGGAAATTATTAATTAGAGTGAGATTGTGTTTGAAATTTTTTTTTTGAACATTTTATGATATATGATGGGTTGTTCTATTATATCCCACTATTACATTGGGTATTGAGACATAGTTAACTAGATAAAGGTTACTCCTAAGAGACGATATAGTTATTTTACTCCTAAGAGATGATAAAGTTAATTGATTATAAGTTACTATAAAAAGATTAAATGTATTACTAGTCATTGGTTACTCCTATGATATTTGGAAATTATCTTGTTATGTGATTCCATTATTAATTTTTGATGCTCCAAGATACCTACAATGTTTTTTTCAACGATTTCAATGAGTTTTAATGGATCCATTACTTAATTATTGTTTTCACATGGATCATGGTTATTGACATATATGAATATTGACTTATGTTAAATATTTATACCACTTACCACATTTTATGTTTCAGATTTTCATGGATATTAATTCACTTATGTTATGCTCATGTACATTGATTATGTCACCATAACATTTTTCTCATTTTATTCCCACGGATGAAATTTAATTTCTAAATCTTATGTTTACCCTTACTGAGTCATTGATCTCAAACTTCTTATATTTTTCATTTCTTCATGTAATAAATAATGATGTTAAGTGAATTATTTAGAGAATAATTTTATTTGTGAATGACTTTATATAATATGTTGAAGTCTTATTAATAAAAAACAAAGTACAAGTATAGTAGAAAAAATTATCACTTTAAGATATGTGTATTATTATGTAAGTGTTTTTCCGAATTATATAAAACTATATAACTAATTTATCCAAGGGTTTGTAAGTGATCCAATATTTACCAATTATGTTTTATGTTTGGATGATGAAAATAAGGCCATATTCTTTGCTTTCAATTCCAAAAATGTAAAGACTATATTTTTTGTACTATATCTCGGAGTGCGAGTTTTGGGATATTATAATTAGTAAATCTTATAGAAGACATAATAAATGAAATATTATTGTAAAATAATTTTTTCATATTAAATATGACAAAAATATTAAGGAATAAAATTATGATTTTGGGAACATTGAATAATAATATAGATAATTTAATTTTTTGAAAATGAACCTCAAAATAATGTATCGGTTGCAGGGGGTACTCATTTTCAATATGATCCCAGATCATGTAAAACTCATAAATATAAAAATATTGATAATTTTTTTGGTAATATTTATTCTAGAATTAAAAATAGATTATCTATTTAGAATTTCTATCAAAATTATACTTTTTCATTTTTCAACGATAATGATATTAATGAATCATTAAAAGTTATCAATCAGATTATTATTATGGAGAATGAACTTAATAAATTTAAAATAAATAATGTTTTGACTTTAGCTGGACCAAATAAATGTAATCATATTATTATAACTAAATGTATTTTTAGGAAAAAAATAGGATGAATATGGAAATAATATAAAGAATAAGGGTAATCTAGTTGTACATGGTTATTGACAAGAATAATGTATAGATTTGATGAATCCATTTCACCTGTTTCTTGGATTGAACCTATTTGAATATTATTATATTTTTCATCTTTTAGTGTTTTTAAATTGTCTCAAATGGATGTTAAAATATCTTTCCAGAATGGTAATTTTAAAGAAAAATATTTGAATCAAGCACCTGGTTTTGAACATGAAAAGTTACCTAATTGGGTTTTTAAATTATCAAAATATCTATATATAATTTAGAAACCTCCTAGATCCATGTATGAATGGTTATCTTTATTTTTATTGAATATTGGTTTTAATTAAGGAAAAATAGATCATACATTATTTATCATGAATATTTAAAATGAAATTATAATTACATAAATTTTTATTGATGATATTTTTCTTAGATAAATTAGTGAATTTCTATTTTAGTGAATTTTAAAAATTAATGTCTTATGAATTTGACATGAGTCTAATGTGAGAATGATGATTCATTTTAGGACTTCATATTAATATATTAAAAGTCGGAATATTTTTTAATCAACCTATATTTGATTAAGAATTATATAAAATATTTAATCTTGATTATTGAAAAACATCTAGAAACTCTATGATTACTAATTGTAAATTTTTATTTATATGTGGATAGAAAATCTGTTGATGTTAGATTGTTTCAAGGAATGATTGGTAGTCTATTTAAATTACTCTAGAAAAAATATTATATTTATTATAAGTATGTGTGATATATTTTAGGATGATTATAATAAATCTCACTTTGAATATATTAAAATACTAATTATATATATTAAATGGACTATAATTATGGATTGTTTTACTCTAGATAAAATAGTTTTGATTTATTTACCTATTTTAATTTCAATTTTAGAGTTTGTAAAACTGATAGAAAAAGTATATCAAGAATGTGAATCATTTTAGGAAAAAATTTAATTTCATAGAGCTTATTGATACAATTCAAATTTTCTTTTTCAACATTTAAATCTGAATATATAGTTGTTTTTTATTATTGTGCTAAATTTTTGTGGTTTGAGAAATTTATTTTTCATCTAAAAGTTTATTTTAAAAGATTCTAATTTATTGTGAAAACACATCTTATATTTCTATTCCTAATAACCCTATATAAAATTCTGTAATTTAACATATTGATAATATATTTCATTTTATTAGATATCATGTATAAAAAGGTGAAATCAATATGTAATTTTTCTCAAATTCTAATCAATTAGCTAAATACATTACTAAGACTACAGATGCATTGAAATTTGAGGGAAAATTTTTTAACTCTGTATGATGGAAATTTAATTTTGTTTTAATATGTATGGATATTTATCATTATTTTCAATTTATTTAATAGATTCCATTGAAGATACTATTTACACTTTGTCAGTGGGAATGAATAATTTGTTTTACCATATGGTTTTCTGGTATATGATTTAAAAATTGGCAGTTATCTAATTCATTTAAAAAAATTATGATTCTTTGAAAATATTAATATATTTTTATGGATCCTTATGTAATTTATAATTTTTTATATTTTAGGAGCTATCACATTAATATATAAAATACTATTTAAAATATGGTTCAACATATTTCCATAATCGATAAAAATAAGCTGAAACTAAGTCAGATCATTGCTATTTTTATTTATGTTTAATTCAGTTAGAATCTATCTTCAAAATGCATAAATTTAGAAGGATAAAATATTCTTGAAGCATATTGAAATATTCTTATTTTATATTTTCCTTTATATTCTTCCATATATTTCTGAGCATATAGTTTTGATAATTATTACAGCTTGAGAATTTGTCTACAATGACTTGTTGTTTAATTTAAAGGGGTTTATTTCATAAATTTCTATATTATAATTTTTTTGAAAAAATTTATTTTCAAAAAAGTGAAAATGTTATTTTTATTTTATTATTAATCATACTAATTGTATTCCAAAAAATGGGGGACTAGTATTAAAATACAAAATTTTCATTATTCCAATAAGGGGGATTATTTTTATAGTATTATATAGATTTAATCATTACAAAAAAGTGGGAGATTATTGGGTGGCTTCTAGCTACTTTATGTTTTTGATAATTAAAAACTTTCTATTTTATTTATTTCCCCTAACATGTGTATTCAAATAGAATAAATGATTTTCTTAATCAAAGATCTCCCCCCTCATAGAAGAAAAGTGTGCTTTTAAATTGTTTTATTTATTCATTTATTTAATATTACTTAATTATTTGATAATTATAATTTCTCACTGTATTTTTCCCTTATTTTATAAGCATATTTATTGTGGTTACTGTTATTTATTAAGCTTTTTGGTGTCTTCTAAAATTTTCTAATGATTTATAAATAATTTTCAAAGACTTATGAAATGAATATTTTACAAAGCCCAAAGTATTATAATAGGTAGATAATTATTAAAAATTGATTTTAATATATTAAAGTTATCACTGAAGTTTTAATTTTTTTTGTTTTTCGGACAAAGTATAAAACCCTACACAATTTATAACTCTTAAAGAATATATTTGAAAATTTTACAGAAGTTTTAATTTTATTTTTAGGAATGAATTCTTCCAAATTATAGAGTGCTACATTCTATGTAAATTCATAGTCTTGATATGAAAATTAATATTCTAAGTATAGAGTCTTATAAGATAATCAGAGTCTTATGCTTTTAAAATTTTATTATTTTTATAATTGTAAATACGTAAGTATTTTTTTCAATGTTTTTCTATAAATATAAATTGTTTAATGAATTATTTATGAATTAAATTATGCATATTTATGTAACCTTTTTTGAAAATTGAAATGTTTTCAAATGGAAACTAATCAGAAGATTTTAGTGATTACTAAAACAGTTTTGAATTACTATTCAAAGTTATTTACTATAGAAAATATCCAAAAATGTTTTAAAATTTTTGAACCACTATAAAGTAGTTCATTACATTGAGGATGATATTTTGAAAATTATGTCACATGGTATTCATGACTGTTTTTTAAAGGGGTATTTTTTAGTGATTATCATGGGTATAATAATTATTATTGTTATATTGATTTTTTAACCATTGAAGTATGATTATGTAGTTATTCCATTATTATTTAATGGTAGTCGAGTCTATAAGAAACACATGATGATAATAACACCATAATAAACATAAAATAACATCCTGATCATTGTGAAAACTTTGTTTTAAACCATTAGAAGAATCTCAATAAAGAACAAAAGATTTCTTGATCTCAACTACCTTAATGTTATAATATTTTAATGAATTTTCTAGGATAGCTGAGATTATACAGAATGTTATATATAAACATTATAATAAATTGGTTTATGAGTCTATGTGGTTAATTCTTTATATCTTATTTTTATGTTTTCAAAAAATATATGATTAATGTAATTTACTTTCCTAAATACATTCTCATTGAATTTTGTTTTTGTTATACCTCTGCAAAATTTGCATGTTGTAATTGGGTTGTGACTCCCCATTAAAATTTAGTGTTGTATTGTGGTTGTGCCACTACTAGAAATATTATCTTCTAATTGGGTCTTGAATCCCCTTCAAAATTTAAGAATTTTAGTGCACACCTTTTCCCTCACTGATTAGATATAGGGGAAGGGTATATCTACGATGACTTTGAACCTAACTACTAGGAAAACATTATGTGTTATTTATTTATTTTCCAATTCTTATGAATGTTTATCCCTAATCTTATTTGTATTCATTGAATTCATTTAAATTTTTAAAAAAATTCTATTCAAACTCCTCTATAATTTTATACATCTTTATTCAGACCTAAAAATATCATGATGTTAAGAGATTCAATTCTCTTGGAACGATGAAAAATATGAGTGTTTTTTTTTCATAGTTTTTTGATTTTCAATATGTGAAGGTTGGGCATCATTGATATTCTAGGTTATTAAAACATTTTCTATACCATCATGTAAGGGATATAACATTTCAATGTATTTATTGATTGTTCTATCAAGAACAAAATGGAATCATGATTCATTTTGGGAATTTTTTGACATACTTATGAAATCATCATTACTTTTACCCATTCAAGAGATATTATTAATTAATAATTTTGTAATTTTTTTGGTAATGTGGTTTGTATTCATGGAGTTTATACATAAATACTTTTGATTATAGATTATTTTTCATGTTAAATTTCATCACGGGACTTTAGAATGTAGAGTCTACTTAGTTGAAGATGGGTGTAGTTTATCATCTTTAGGGAAATATATAATAAGAGTATATGATATATAATTGAGAAGTTATGATTTAGTATATTTTGTTTGACATTGAAAATCATGGTAGGATAATCATCCTTTGGTGTAATTTTATTATAATAAGAAACATAAAGCATTGAATCATATATAGCCTTTTGAATAATAGTATGGTAATGCCTAATGATCACTAATATATTCTTCTTAAATGGGATTGAAGGATCTCTTAAGAATTTTCCTAGTGAAAAAACCCCAAAAATAAAATTTATTTCACTAGGAAAAGGATTATGAAATTATAAATTCAACATAAAACATATATGAATCATCATTTATGAACATTTTATTTTGTGGCCTAAAACCACGTCTTTATAAAAGAGTCACCTTAGTTAGAACATTGATATCTCCCAAAATAAGGATATCCATTTCCCTATTTTTAAAACCTTTTGAGATCATGAACTAGCTAAAATGCATGGAATATAACATTCAATTTCCATTAATTTATGAAGGTATTTATATTTTTTTCCTATTTTCTATATATGGATGTATCATCTGGATTCATCTCATTTTTGAATTGGAAAACGGTTGATTTTGGAACATATTTGCCTTTTTTTTAGAAACCAACATGGGTTGTTCACATGAAATAAATGTTCATTATAGTGAAAAATATTTTTAACATTTTAGTGTTATGTAAACACTATGAATTACAATAATATACAAGGGAGTGAGATGGTCATATATGAAAATAGTAATTAAATTTGTTTGTGGAAATCTGATATCGATGATGTTCTAGGGGAAGAATATCTCACATTGTAGAGAATTTTTATACCATCAATCTAGTATTCAATTTAAATTTTGGCTTATAGTTGTGTTTTATTCAAAAAAGAAATTTTTGATGGTTTTGGACCCTATAATTGTTAGCATGTATAATTTGAAAACTTTGATGAAAATCATGGAATATTATAGAAGGAGGAAAGTATTATCAAATGATTATATCTATAATTAGTTATCTTGGAATTTTTATACAAGGTAATAGATTTTATGATTTTTAATAGGGGTAGTTTAACATTAATGTAAACTCATTATGCCATGTTTTATGTATAAAGTATCTCACAATTATTCACACAATTTAGTAACCATATTTATCAACCATGTTAGTGGGTTTTGATATTAAATTTTATTTTTAATACCAAGGTATCCTAAATTATGAACCATTATAATGTTAAACTAAATTTGGCCAAACATATGGACTTTAGAGTGTTATTTTGAATGGTTTTCCCTATAAAAAACAAATCTATCTACTAAATTGGATGGATCGGTTGCTATTTATTGGAAATAAATACTATATTTACTCTTCTGATTGATGTATTTGACTCAATTTATTCTCCATCTCTTTGAAACTCCATCATGGTGTTTTTTATCTTTAATTTATTAGTGTAGTGAAACTAAATCAGGATATATGATGAAGGGAATTAATGGATTATATTTATAATCACATCATTGAATATAGATCTATGTAATTTTAAAATTATGATATAATGTTGGAGCCCTATATTCTATCATGTTTTGATTTTGATTTGTTATTGTATATTTGGATTATTATTGATTGATTAGTTATTCGATCTTGGATTTGATTTATATTATAATTTTCAATTAAAATATTTTTAAAAGTCATTTGGTTTTTTATAAATCATTGATGTGTACATTTATATAATCCTGGGATTAAATCCTGAAAATCATGTTGTTAATAAATTATAGATTGATTTAATAATAAATAGATTTTTAACTTGTTATAAATTAAATCTTATAAATTTAAAAAATATAAGATATTATTTTAAATAATATGGGATTTAAAATTCTGAGTTTGGTAAAATTTGTTTGGATAGATGAATTTTTTTATAAACCCTTCTAAAACTAAATGTTTTGTGAAAGTAAATGGGATGAGGTATGGGAAAAAAACATAAGTGTTAAAAATCTTGGTAAAAGGTTCCAACGGAAATATATAGAAGTGACTAGTTTCACATGGGTGGGAAGGACCATGAAATGGATGAGAAGACCTATGATGGTAAACATCTAGATCAATGCTGATTTATTATGGGTGACATTATAATTATAGGTTGATGTGGTCATATTGTTAGTTTTTCATGATACCTTTAAGTTTAATAATTATATTTCATCTATAAATGATGCATATAAATGATTATATTGGCTTAAATTATGTAATATGTTATCCTCATTGGCTTATATGAGTTTTTATGAAACTCTAGAGTGTATACAAATATTTTCCTTTTTTATGAACATTTTTATTTTTCAATGGGAGGAAATATTTTATATAAAATAATGGTTTAATGAGATATTTTCCCATAAAATAATATTTATATCATGATTGGATATATCATGAAAGAGAACTAATGCAAGTTATTTTGTAAAATCCTTCTAGGTAATATTTTTCTCACTCTAACATGTATGCCTAGCTGTGGATTTTGATTTTATATATCATGAAGATAGAAAGAGGAAATATTAATTTCATATCAATGATGAAAAAATAATATTTTAAAGGGATTTATTTATCTTGTTTTTTGGTTGCATATTCGGTGTAGGTATCTAGACTATCTAGGGAGGATATGTATCAGTTTTGTTAAATTTTGTTTTTGTATAAGTAATTTCATAAAGGACTTATTTTATTTTTTATATACACCCTTGAATAACAGTAAATGTTATTCTAAAAGTGAATTTTTTTAACAAAATATTCATTTTCTATATTTTATGAAATTTTAATGGAGGAAAAATCACTATATGGATGCTAATGTCATAATATACACTATTTGTTTGTGTCATACAATTAATGAGAACGCTTGAGTCCATGTAGAATTCATGAGTTCGTTATCAAGGAAACTATAATTGTCAGGGAGTTAAAAAAGGAAAATTTATACTATATTTAATAGGGATTGAAGGATACATATACCTATTCACATGAAGGTTTTTTAAAAATAAATTACATTATAAGGAAATTTATATAGTTTTCTATATTGTTTTAATTGTATGAATAAATAGGCTACATGAAAAATGAAAAATGAAAAGGTTAATTTAAACATGTTAATATTTATTGAATATAAACTAATATAAATATATTAAAATTTGGATAATTTATTTTATCAAAGTAAACATGTATTTGTGGTTATCATTTCATTTTAGCATCCTACATGGAATAATACAATATGGTGTTACATTTCTTATATTTTTGGACGATCTTGAAGGACATATGTGGGATTATATTTTTTATAAATAGTTTCTTCTTTATTATGGATTAATAAAGATGACATAAAGAGATATCAAAAAAATATTGATCATATGGTATGATCCAAGATATTCAAGCTAGGTCATGGATATTAATATAAAATTAAAATTTTTTGGGAGAAATAGTTATAAATAAAATATTAATTTTTGAGGAAATATATATAAATTGAGAGGGTTATTAAAGTTAATTTTTACATGTAATAGCTTTGAAGGTTATAAACACTAAAGAGACACACATTTTTTATTTATATCTGGAGGTGTGGGGAGACCCCAATCTTAGTTCTGATGTATTAACTGTAAATTTATTAATATAAATTTATATAAGTGAATCAATTTTTTAATCCAGTCAAAAAATAGAACCTTTCTATTTTATAGGATATTGTAACCCTATGAATCTGTAGAGATCCATTCCTAATGTATTTTAATCCATATAATTATCTTTGTGATTTAGTTACACTCAATAATTATCATGTATAAGGTCCTTAAATTATCTAATCCACATTAGAGGATAAAGCATTCAAAATCTAAAAGTTTATTTAATAAATATAATTTTTATAGTTTTCATAATTCATTCTATCATCTAAATATATTTTAGCGTTGCTTATGACTTTAGGACAAGATCCATGGGATGGATTTTTCATTTAATATGGTTTTATAAGTTATGAGCACCATCATTCACCCCGCCTCTTTGGTTGATTCAATAGTATTATAAACATTGGTGCTAAAAATTAGAATACATGAGAACTTTTCTCTTTTTTTAATAAATTTTTTGATGTCCATTTACAATAAATGTTAATTATGAAAAGTTAAAACACTAAGAAAACTTGAAATTAAATTAATGTTCACATTTTTCATTGGAGTAACTAACAATCAATGGTAATTGATTGAATTTATATGTGATATATCATGTATTAGATATTTTTCATGCTAGGATACATGAAATTTATGTATGTGATAATCTAAAGTCTATCTAATATATAATTTCTGTGAAGTTGAAAATATTGATGATGAAGTGAAAAAATATTTTATCAATTTCTCTTTCCAACAAGGATTTTATGATGAAAATAAAATTTATAACACCATATTATATTTCCTAAACCATTAAATATATATTGAATGTGATTAAAATGTGAAGTAATCCAAACATAAAGTTATACATCTCAAATATAAATATTTATATATTCACTCTACAGAAGGATTAAATGAATCATTAATTTAATCATTGATATTTTTGGTTCAATGTAACAATGTTGATGATAGATAAATTAGTTTCAGATTTGGTGACATTACCTGTTTTTTGTTGGAGTCGGCTCCCTAGAGCTAACATTCATGGTACTTGATTACATGTTTAATTATTAATGAAATTTTCATATCACATTAGTATTTTTCTTCTACATGGCAGTTTTATGTGATAATTTCCTATGAATATATGTTTCACTAAAAGGTCATATTAGTTCTCTAATATGATGAGAAACGGGTGATACAATTAAAGTATTCTTGAATATAGTTCTATTGTCGGATAATATTAACGGATGGGACACAAAAATATATAGTATATTAGGGGTAGTTAGGTCAAAATACATTAAGAAATCTTTTCATGGTGTTCTCCATTAATAATCTATAAGATTTAATATAATGAGAAAATACCCACCAAATGAGAATCCACGTTTCCATGTGTCAATGGATGTTTTTATCTGTGGATGCGTGTATTTATCCCTAGACCTTAATATTATCATTAATGGATATCATAAAACATGCAAATTTATGTATTGATGAAAACCATGACATGATAAGTTCACGACATGATAAGATATATTTGGAGTGTCATGAGTGATATTTCATTAATGGATAACATGATATTGGATTTATCCCTTCTGTATCTTAACACTAGTTGAAATCTTGGGCCTCATTGATGGGAATGTAAATACATAGATAAATACATGTCCATGGTGTTCAGTGGGTGATTTCATTTTCAGAATAATCAAGAAAGGGAAATCAAGCATATAGGTTGATGACGCTTGTATGAAACCATCTTGATTTGAGATGTCACGGTAAAGGGATTATAATACATGGTAAGCATTCATAAGAGGATGGATATAATTGAGATAATAACTTCATTCTCTATGGGTTCCTTGGTATGTTTCTAGATTCGAAACTTGTACTTTAGGTCATTTATCCTAATTAAATGGAGAAAGGGTCCTATAGAGTCACACACCAAGTATATTTACAGTCCCAGTTAAATTCCATTAATGAATTTAACAAATTATAATTAATAATATTTTTCCTCTTTACGTTGATCTACATGATTTAATCATGAGTTATTCAATAGAATATCTGGGTTAAATAATAATAAATATTTATTTTCATACTTTGAAAAATATTATTATTATTATTATATTTATTGATTAATAATGTCATGATATTTATTTATTAAATAAATAGTCATTATTTTAGGATTGGTAAATTTTAATGAAGGAATGTGGGCCGAGATTAATGGTCTGATTGGAAATTGTATAAATTATATATATATATTTTCTAAAATTGTTTCACATGTCATATGATTAATATTATTATAGTTATTGTAATTATACATGGGGTTAATAAAGAATTATAAAGTGGGAAATGGATTTTTTCAATTTTCCAACCCTCAACCTTCCATAATAAATATACAATTATACCACTATATATAATCACTCATGTTGTGAACAACAGATAAAGTGAGAATATTCAAACCCTATGGATAGATATAGAGATTTATAATATTCTCTTTCCTCCTCTCTCAATACATTGTGAGAACATCAAGAGTTCTTTCTCATTCAAGAAGATTTTTTTTGTGATCTACCATTAAAAAAGTGAGTATTCAGGATCACCGTACTAGCACTTGATGATTCAAGGATGATGTTTTTATATTATAGGGTATACCTTTATCTTCATTAGAGAGATTATATACATATATCATGTAGTAAAATTAGAGTACAAAGATTTATAGTAAACCAGATCATCAAAAAAGATAGAATTACATGTTAATGTGATTCCATATCTTCTCATATGTTAATATAAATTAAATATGAAGATACTCTTCTTATGGTTCCAACGATTTCTTTTTTCAACTAGTTTATATTTTTCATTACATATGACATTATTTTTCATGTGCAATAATGATGATTCATAAATTAATACTGAAAGATGATTTTTCTATTCCATACAGGTGGTTCTACTACATCCAGAACTTATAAGTTGTATTAGAGTGATCTGAGGATTAGTTTATAATTATTTAATATTCAATGATTGCTTTCATTAATTTTCAATTTACTTTTACTTCACATTTATTTGTTCTTAATATTAAAATGACATTATATCATCTTCATCTTATTTCATGTTAATATAATAAAACCCAATTTAGAATAAAATAAAGAAACCTTGGAAAACTCCATCTAGAGGTACCAAACACTCTGTCTATAAAAAAAGACTATACAATGTGCACCCAAAGTACACATCATGTACCTATGTATCTCACCCATATATTGTGATAAAATAAGATAGATTTGATGTAATCATATCTATGATCTGGAAAAATTGTGTTGAAGTATAGATCCATATAGGCTAGCACACTATTTGAATAACAACATATAGCGTAACCACTATAACTATTGTGAAGTCCTTATTTTCATGTAGTCAGAAACAAGGGGAATCTCAGTGTGTTGGGTAAAAAATACATAGAACATGGATTGACATGTCATAAAACACTGAGGTAATTCATTTGGTATGTCTATCTAATCCACCATAGGAAACACACCCAGTCCTTGGGTGTTTTCAGTGGATATTGGCATAAGACAGTACTCATCGTGTAATAACATACACATCATATCATTTGTTATAGATAGTGTTCTCAATTATTCATGTATAGAATAATTACATATGTAATTAAAGCTTTTCACATTTTTTCCATGTGTCATTCATATGAAAATACAGACCATGAAATAGGATTTTATATTATATATTGAATCAATTTCCATGTTAAAATTTTGGATGAACTCATATAGCTTCCTCCAAGTTCCCTTTTGTATTGAATTAATTTTAAATTAAATTAATTTTATTTAAAATTATAGCTTATGGCGAGTTAATATTGTTTGGATGGACTTAATAAATATTGAAATAATTGGATTAATTCATGGATTTTTATCTTAATTGAATGAAAAATCAATTTAATCGATAACTAGATTGCAAATTTATGCTCACTACATGATGTGTGGATGATCATGAGATTAGACAAGCCCTATGTATGTGATTAAATTATTTATATTTATTATTATTAAATTAAAATTGATGGAATGTGTTTCATCCCCTCATGCTTTTTATTTAAGGGCCTACGTTCCCAAGGTTTATTTTCTGTAAACACCATTTTATCCAATCCATTTTATCCCCACACTTATGTGATAGTAAAATATTATTTAAATATAGAGACACAAGGTGAGAGGAGGTAGTCCAAGTTCATGATACAAGGTGAATCCAATCAAGGAGATATGTAGGACTCAAGGAGGAATGATGAACCACAAACAATGATATGGTTCATGGTGTTTTTCCCTTGGGTCCGGGTTAATTTAGAATCCTCTAGATATACTAACAGTTATAGAATCACATGATCATACCACTTTTTTGAGTTTCATGGTTTATTATTTATGTTCATGGTTTTTGTCTTGTCACATAATAAATTAATTAAAAACCATAAAAAATGGAATAAAATAAAAATGGATTTTGAGTTAATTTATCCAAAAAACTTAATCACTTATGAAAAATAAACTTAATATTAACAAGGCATGTGAAAAGATAAATTGGGATTTTATGTATGAGAATAAAAATCCCTCAACTAAAATAATATGTTTGTATATCCTTCTACTACATAAGTTAGAATCAGAATCATAGTTCAACATGCTCGACTGGCCCAATATGGCGTGCTTTTATTTATCATAGAACTTTGAGCATGAATTTTTGGGTTGACTACCCCTGAAGGACTTGGTGTAACTAAGAAACATAGACTGGGAAAATATTTATTCATGAAACCATTATTGTGGAGTCCACTTTACGGATAAGGGAACTACAAGTTAATACAGTTCAAAAATCACTCCAAACAATAACAATTCAAATAAATTGTCAGGACCATGTCTGGGCCGTCATAATGGGAATATAGATCAGTGCACTAGAAAATCTATGAAGCAATATATTTTTTAACTAATGTTGATGGTTATTATGTTTTAAAAAAATAGTGGGATATTAATTTAATTTATGTTGAATTTATTATTCTAGTTTTGTAATCAATGAAGTTCTAATTATCATCTCTTAATTAGTAGAAATGGAAAATAAAATGCCTTTGTAAATACCATGGTGATCCATACTTAATAAGGATAACCTTATCACTTGTGTGATTTTCTAGGAATGGTAAAGGCACTTACAAATTCTACTATGCCATGAATGGAAATTATATTTTATGGAAACCTTACTACCTGAGTCTCTTTTAAAAAAGGCTAGTGAGAAAGATGTATCTCTCTATCTGAGGCATTTTCATGATGTAATGGATGCCCAATGTTTCTAGATATTCTTTATACCTAATAATATTATAAATAAATATGAGTATATTGATCTCTATAGCATCGTTTCTCACCTTCGAGATCGCTATAAAGAGGAGGAGAGATCAGTGATATATGCGATCTTTAATGCACTGTTCAAGTGAAAACTTGGAGAATCGGTAGTATATAGGCCATATATTATCAAGATCATTAGATACATAGAACATCTAGACATCTGGGGGTTTATGTTTCCTGATGATATGTATAGTGATTTCATTCTTCTCTCACTGATAGAAAACATCTACAATTTTATTATAAATTAAAACATGAGAAATATCAAGAAGACACCCTTAAAAATTTTACTCATATTCACCATGTTCATAATGAAATAGGGCATGACAAACCCATGGTTTTTATAGTATATAATAATAGGAGGAACAATACAAAGGCACCAAAGGATCATTCTATGTCTAAGGCTCACGCACACCATCCTTCCAAGAATAAAATGATCTAGAGGAATGTAAAGGAGTAGGAAGATGTATGTTTTCCACATAGCATATAGGGACACTGGAAGAAAAATTTCACCCATCCAAATAAGTAATGGAAAGCTTTGGGTGTGTTCATTATTGAATTAAATCATTTAATATCAACAAATAGGGTGTTAGAAAATGTTTTTGGTGGTCCTATTTTTATTTAAATATAATATCCAAGTATATTTCAGAAGTCCTTACTAGGAAATGTGAAACTATGGGCTACCAAATGAGATAGGTTGGCTAATCTATCCATTAAAGACTCCAATCTCACTTTTCCAACATGATTGATTTTTATTTTAAATAATTTTTATTATTTTCCTCGTTTTACCAAGAACATCATTTCTATTTCCTATTTATAATTGGGTGGATTTATTTTTAGCTTTCGAAATAATGTTTTATACTTTTATAAAGATAACATATGTTATCCTATGGCATAGTTAAATAACAATTATTATGTATTGAATTAAGAAAAAAAAGGTATTTTAAATTGATAAAAAAAGAAATATATGTGACTCATATAACACCTAGATGTGGCATCATCATCGTGGTCACATAAATGAGAAGAATTTGGCCAAACTCTATCGAGATAGTTATTTAGTTTATTTTTTTTATTAAAACACGTGAATGATGTCATTCTTGTTTAAAAGCTAAGATGAAAAAACCACAATTTGGTGGTCAAGGTGAAATACCAATAGAGATTATAAAATTAGTGCATACTAATGTGCGTAGACCATTTCAAATAGATGATAAATCCATATTCTCATTATTATTAATTTTATTGATGACTTGAGTTTGTATGATTATACATAATTGATGAGGTACAAGTCTGAATCCATTAAGAAGTTCAAGGAGTTCAAGAATGAGGTTAGGAATCATCTTGGTAATATAAAAAAAATTGATTGTATCTATGTGGTGAATATCTTATACAATATTATATTGATTTTCTAAGAGAGTATGAGATTGTATCTCATCTCAATGCACCTTATACAACACAATTGAATGGTGTTTGTTAAAATAATAAATGTACTATGAAAGACATGGTAAGGTCATTGATGAGTCACTTAATCCTTATATTATCATTTTGGGGATATTAATTACATATGGAATCATACATAAGAAATTGAGTACCGACCAAAGTAGAAAATGATATACCCTTTTAGTTATGGAATGGAAAGAATCTCATTTTTCATATGTCCATGCATGGGGTTATGAGGCATTTATCAAGGAAAAATCAAGAAACAATTTATCACCATCAATCATGAAGTTTATCTTTATATAGTATCATAAGTAATCATGGGGATATATTCATGATCTAATCCATCATGTTTCCCCTGGATAGAGGAAAGTTGTGTGCGACACCCCAAGCCCACCTCCAATAGGCTAGGGGTTAAAATCAAGAGGGAATTTCACTAAAATGTGTAGTCTTATCCTACTACCTTTTATTCCCAAACATAACCAGCTCCATGAAAAAATTTTAAGATATAGTAAAATATTTAAAATCAAGAGTGTGAACCATGAACCCAACATACTCTTTGAATTCAACAAAGTACAGTAGTGTAGTGCATATACTTTAAAGTCAAAAAATAAATACCCAACTAGAAATGATGTTCCATCCTATGAATAAATGTACAAAAGTGAAATTGAAGAGATCCAAATTCACATTCTCCAAAATTATCTACCGAACATGGTCATATTGGCTAGGTACAACTATGAACCTCTGAAACCTATTCCACCAAGGTCACCACCGATCTATATATCATCTAAACAAGACAAAAAATGTTCAGTAAAAACCAATATAGGGGTGAGTATATAAGTACCCAATAGGATGCCACATAAACCAAGAATAAATAAATAAAAAGATACAATTTTCAACTCAACCAATATGCATGATGGAAAAAAAGGAAACCCAAAATATTTTTACATAATGAATCCCAAGAGAGAGAGGGAGAGAAATGATATCATTATCTCTACAACCCAGTTAGGAATGATGAGTAATCCTAAAACACCACTAGTCCATCTCTAATTCCTAACACCACATGAAACCTCACCAGAATCTAAGTGGAAGGCCCTCACCTCACCACTTCGCTCCTCAACAAAGGGGCAATCATCTCTAGTGGAGGACCTACTCCCATCTGAATCTCAAAGACATGGGTGGGTTACCACTGCATAGTTAGATGATCTACTCCCTCGGTAGTATGAATGGTACTGAATCTACATAGTTATAGATTATATGGGACCCATTACTTGGTTTGTTATGTGGTTTCTAACATTGTAATCTCTCTGATATTAAAACTTAATCATGGTCATTGGACGTGAATTGCTGAAATAATAATCTCACTCATAACACCTCATTTCATATCTTTGATTCCAAAATAAAGGTTGTCATTCTGTCTTATGTGGAATACTTTTCAAGATATTCTAATTTAATGCCCATATTTGAGTCTTGAAGATGAAGATACACATGGTGGATGTCCTTGCGAAAAATTACATAATGTGTATAAGGTGTAAAGTGCGTGTCTTGGCTACTCTGGGTCTACCCATGTATTTCGAACCATGCCCATGTTCTTAAATATATTCATGTGTACTCTTTATGTGACCATATACAATATTCATGTCTAGTTAACTTGGGTTTGTTCAAGAATATGTTCATTTTCATATACTCTGGTCATGGCCATGTCATATCTGTTTATGTTTCCGGGTACTCCTATGGTCTGTGTTGAGCTAATAGCATTGGGTCACACAATGTGTATGGATCATATATAGTGTGTGATATTAACCTCAACTCGATACCCTAGTCACTGAATCCAAGTGACAACATGGTGTGTGTTCTATAAAAAACATGTTGTGTATGTCAGAATTTCCCAAAAAATGATGAACTACTCCCACATATCTCACATACATCTGTCGCCGCCATTTCCACTATAAATGACCGCAAGGATATTAGATCTAAGGATAACTGCTCCCCATCCATCACTGGAGACTGAATTCCAACCACCCAAACCTTATGTAGGCCATTCTCTTAAACCCATTCCACTACGTACCCCCACTCATGGATTTAAACCCCTGATTTATCCTCTGATATTTTTCACAGACACCCTCATCCATCGTTTTATCAGGATTAAAGAAAAAAATGATGATCTCCAACTTGTATCCACCATGACTCAGGGGGTCGATTGTTCTTGAATTTGATTCTGTAATTACAAACTACATACCAGTGGGCCAATGATGAAAGACACATAGAATAGTGAGGGAACTAGTGGGTCAGCCTCCATAATAAACTAAGATGATTAAAGGCTAAATTTCACTATAAAAAAATTAAGTGGCACCCCACACACCATAATCCTGATGAATGTAATAATGAAATTGAGAATATAGACTCCCATCTTGAGGAGTTTTTGAAATATGATCTCTTCAGTTCTCTCCTTCAGAAAAAGAGATTTTTAGATGAGTATCTCCTTGAGAGAGAATGTGGGGAGCATGAAAAATCCAAATTAACTTGGTTCAAGGAAGGTGATAAGAACATGGAATTTTTTAATGCTTATATCAAATAAATGTGGCACGTCTACAGAACAAACATAAATTAAGAATATTTTTCATTCACAAAAGATATTGGTGTTTTTTGAAGTATGGTTTTTAGTCCTATTTTGATCTTGCAAGATGGGTTTTTATGGGGACATGCTTTTGTATTCTTCTCCATTCCTAACATGGTGACGAAAAACACCATCCAATCCTTAGAATTTTCCTAGGGTAGAAGGAGAAACATGAGTTAGTGTGTCCTCTCAATCAAGAAAATATCCCCTAATATAGAAAAAATTCTAGGTTATTTCTACATTTTTTGTTCGAACATCATCAAGTATGATCAAACGAATGCGGTGAAAGAATTATTTCAAGGAGGAGGCCTTACCCGGGTGGCGAGTGTGAATACCATGGTTATCATTCCAAAAATCAAGGACCCAAATTCTTTGAGGAATTTCCATCCTATAAGTATCTGTAATTTTCTTTATAAGCTACTTTCCAGCATGATCAATAGGAGGATCTCATAGAACCTTTAGTACTTGATTTTCAAAGAACAACACAAATTTTTTATGGGTTGATCCATTCAAGGTGTTATCGGTCTAGTTGAATAAGTGGTTCATGACATCAACAAGAGGACCCAAGGATCAAATTTTTTGATTAAATTGGACATGGACAAAGCTTATGATAGGGTATAATGGGGTTTTATCTTATAGATTTTAAATTATATGGGGTTTTTTCCATTGGAAATCGATCTTTTATTAAGATTTATTAACTCGTCGTGGTTTAGAATTAGTTTTATAGGGAAGAAGTTTGGGTTCTTCAAATACATTCAGGGTTGAGACAGGGAGATCCATTATCACCTTGTCTCTTCATTTTGGTGTAGGTCACTCTAAGAAAATTTATTAACATTAAAATAAAGATGGGGAGTGTCAGGCCATTTCGGTGTAAAGATAATCAATGGGGGTTGTCTTACCTGATGTTTGCAGATGACATGGTTCTATTTCTTAATGTAAATACATGATCAGTTAATGGTATTAATAATCTACTTAATGAATATTGTAGGTGGAGTGGGTATAAAATAAACTGTGAGAAAAGAAATATATATATCAAAGCAGAGTTTGGAGAGGTGTTCTCATAATATTGAAACCAGAACTAAGATTCCCTAAAGTGTCTTCCTAGTGGAATACATGGGGGGCTCCCATCTCCCTAGTAATACTTTGAATCCAACATTTTAGGAAGGTGGTGAACAAGATTTCAGCTCCTATAAAAAACAGGAAAAATCGCTTCCTTTTGTTCGGTGGCTGAATAATGCTCATGAATAGTGTTCTCTCCACAGTCCCCATACACTTTATTTGGGTTATTAAGGCTCCCAAGGTAGTCACCAATTCCAATAAGAACCTCACATCCTTTTTTAATTGGGGTTCTCATGAAGAAGGTTGATTCCACTGGGCATCATGGACTAGGATGGTCAAACCTATTGAGGAAGGAGGTATCAGACTGAGGACTATCTTGGATACAATGAAGTTCCTTCATGCGAGATAGGCATGGGAGGTAGTGTAAGGCTATTCTCTCAAGGATATTTTCATAGAAGAGACATATAAAAAGATAATGGAAATGTTGAGATAGAAAACCTCCCATATCTAGAGAATTATTCAAATCCACATCCCATGTCTTCAGTGGCATAGAAGATAGATTATTGAAAGACGCGACACTAGCTTCTGAAATGAAAATTGGGCTCATTCTCTCCTTGTCTTTCCCAGCTGACCAACCCCTGATATTACATTCAGACAAGCTAGAAACTCTCCCACCATCACTCATGCCTTCCTTGATAATAATCAAAGAGACACCTTCAACCTCATCATCTTTTTCGATAAGTAGGACATGTGTTATTTTCTGGAATCTTCATTATCTAACTTCAATCTTTGTGTTTATAGATCTATTCTCTCTGACCCATGAGCTAGAGATACCAAGAATCATCTTCTTTGGTGTAAATAAATTTCATATATTTTCAAATTTCTAATATGGAATTTGTAGAACCATCCATTTCTCAATGACAGTGAGATTAGTAGGAAGGGGTCATCAAGGTTTCAAAATACACATGTTGTCTTCATCCAAGTGAGGATTCGGTGACCCATCTCTTTTTGGAAGGATATTGGGTTCACACTATATGGAGTACGATGGTAGCTTTCACATGTGTGTCGTCCTTGGACCTCCATGGTTAAACTTTTCTTCAAAAATGGTTTTAGGGAGTGGGAGTAAATAACACAAAGTCGATGACAAGATCAATCATTTTTGTTGTGGGTTTTTTGAGAATATAGACTGCTAGGAACAAATCCAATGTTGAGGGTATTACAAGTTTGAAAACGTCTTTGATAGACATAACGAAGGGTCCGATTGTGGACATGGGAAAACTACTTCCTAAATGGGTATATGACCCTTCCCTGAGATATATTTTCACATCTATTAGTTATTACAATCTAACACAAAGGATTTGTCCTAGGGGTCATTGGGACTTTTGGACACCTCACAATATTGGTCTTAAGCTGAATATTGATACCTAATGTATAATAGGTGTTATGTGGGGGGTGATAAGGAACCCAAACAGTTCCATGGTTACTGATTTCTCAGCTTTATTTGGGAAGGGAGATTCCCTTCAGGAATAGGCTTGGGTAATTCTCAAAGGTCTGGAATTATGCTCTTCCAAGAACAACTCTCTAGAAGTGGTTGAAACTAACTCAATGGTGTTTCTAAAGGCCCTTAAAGACTCCTCCCTCACTTCATGGGCCATTTCTTATAAAATCAGAAGATTTTGGGTTCTCATGAAGAATGGAACGCACTTATCTCACACTTGGATAAAAGGTCACAAGGTGGCTGACTATATAGCTTCCAGGTTCTCCCATGATTAAAATGTTACCTCCTTTTGTAGTTTGGGATCCCTCCTGGCTGATTTTGTTACCCTTTTTATTAGAGAATCTCTTAGTCTCCACTATTTAATATCCCTTAAAAATTTCTTTTGTATCCTCTTTTCATTTTTAAATTAATAATGGTATCATCATTTAGTCAGGGTGAAATTAGGGGTGCATCAGGTAAAAACAAGATCTTATCTCATCTAAAGAAAGATAATCACCAAAAAATAATATTTGATTTAAATACTTTATTTGAAAATATATCAAGGGAGAAAAATCATGAAATAGCATTCCCTACCTCAGGTTTTAATTGATCACTGATGAAGAATGGGTTTGTTTAAATGTCATTGGAAAGATCTTGGAACTTTGTTGGTAAAGAAGAATCATTTTCAATATAGTCACAACCCATGATCTATCACCATTCATCAACGAACCTCCTCCATGGATTTACCAATCTATTTTTATTATGAATCTAACCCCAGTGATTCATTAAAATGATGTCTTTATGTTTGTTAACTAGGTTTTAGGGTATTGAATAAATTAAATTTTTAATTTATTTAACACACCCTCCAATGGTTTCCCATGACTGGAAACCTACCGACCATATTTATGTCACACCTAGTGTAAACCATGTGTTATGGAAACAAATGTAGTCTTATATTTCCATTATGAGGACCTGATCAATGGGAAACTCACTTTCTCTAAAAATATGAATGTACGTGCTTTAATATATGTTAATTTAAATGTACTGAGACACCTAACCACATACCAAACTCTGTGGAAAAATATAGAGATATATATAAATGTATGTATATATTCATATTACTAAACAAACAAAACTAGATTTGTTATATTCTCCCCAAATTTATGGATTTTCAACCCAAAAAGATCAAGATACACCAAAAAGGTTGGAGTACTGAGTATGAATCTAGCTCTCACACTCCCAGGAGCTCTCTTCCATGCTCCCTTACTGCCAAAGCACATGAACTAAAGGGATGGTCCATCCTTGCAGGATCTTATCCTTATGGTCATCTACCACCATTGGGTACTCCATAAAGGAGGCTTGATCATTGATATTCAGCTATCTCTAGATAATAATGTGTATTGATTCATGCATGTATCGCCTCAACTGCAACACATGGAAGGAGTCATGCACACAATCTCTTAGCCTAACTCAGTTAAATACCCTAAGAGGGTGGTGAATTAGGTGTGAAAAATTAAAACCACTTCCCATTCTAATCTTATTTCATTCTTAAACAAAACACTCTTATCTCTGTTTCTTATAGCAATGTATGATGAGAAATGAAAGCATGCATGATAAACATCAATTTCACTAGGTTCACCCGCACTAGGATACATCCTTGGAGAATACGAATGAAATGTAACATTGTACCAAAACCAATAAAATATACAGTTGTAACAATGTTTAGAGTGGACTCACTGTCCCTCCAGAATTACAACCAATCACAATTTTAAAGATCACTACTCTCTCAACTGAAGTGTTCTTGTTCCTCATTTAGATGATTCTTATTTTTATCACTCGAATAAATATGTTTTACAACTAATTAATTTCCTCATTAATTTCCACATTCATCCATTGGATGAATACCACTTCACTATAGATTTACTAGTAAATCACTTCTCAACACATTCATGATGCTCACTACTTTCATAAAGCTCACACAGCCTTAAAAAAACTACCCAATTCATCACAAGAATATATTACTTTTGCTAAACCTACAACTTGCAGGAAGATCACTAATTTAAAGAAACTCACATAGCCTTACTAAAGCTCCTTCCATTCTAAAATATCACTCAACCTTTGTGAATCCCAACAGTTTTCTGGAGATCACTTATTCTTCTCCAAGATCAAACATTTGTGATGCTTACACATTTTGGTTAGCTTACATAGCCTTCAATAATTTCATTTTTTCAAAAAAAAAATTCACAAGAACAACTATCATGAATAACCTTTTTTAATTTAGAGACTTTGGATATTTGTAGGCCTACCCTCTCAAATTATGGGGTAGAGGCCTATTTATAGGCGTTTCCTCCATTTAGAAAAGCATTCAACCTCACCATCACCTTTTTCGGAAGCTCATAATTCTTGTTCGTGAACTTCCTTTTATTCACAAAGCACTAAATAAGTTTCCCATCCATGAATCTTGACATAGTCATGGAGGTTTACTATCAACGCTACATAAATTCATGAACCTTCAACCCTTTACAAATCAAAGAGCCTTCTAAAAGCACCCAACCTTCATGGAACCCCCAATAATCATGAAATCCATGAATTTTCCAAATTTTTATAAGGAATTCATGGATATAAAACATTCAGGATTCTTGATCCATTCTCCAAATTTTGGAACCCAAAAATTTTGAAAACTCAGAGTAATGACACCACCTTGTATAGGCATATTTCTGTACAACCTCCAAAGTATCCAATACTTTTTATTGGATATTTTTCAAAAATAGATAGTCAAAAACCATTATAAAACTCCATAGCTAACCTTGTGAACCCGCATTGTAAAAAAACACATTCAACCCAAATACATTGTAGTATTTCCTTAAGGGTTTTTTACTCAACATGGTCTAACTGTGGTGGAATGACCAAGTAGCTAGCAACCATTATATCCCTCTAAATGATCTTGAACTACGCAATGATCCTTGGGGATAGTATAATTCCATGTTCAACTCTATAAATTCTTTATAAAGGGGAAAATATAAAGTACACATGTTCTCCCTACCTAAACTCTAAAGGACTTTTTTCAATCTACATAAGATTTATACCAACTATGGGTTATCCTCATATGCTCACAGATCACTTGAACCTTCTCTGTCATCACCCTCACCAACTCTGGCCCAACAAGAGATGTCTTTCCAATATCTTTATAGCACAAGGGTTTCCTGCAAGGTCCGTAATATAGGGACTCAAAAGGCCTCAAGTTGATAGTAGAGTGATAGATGTAATTCTATGAAAACTCTACTAATGGAAGCTGGTCATCCCAGCTCTATTCAAAGTTCGACACATATACTCCTATCATATCTTCCAACACCTTGATAGTCTCATAGATATAACCATCCATCTAGAGGTGAAATGTTGTGATCATCCATAAATGGGTCCTAAAATCCTACTATATACCCCTCCACAACTATGATGTGAACTGGACATCATGGTTGGAGATGATTTTCATGGGTACCCCATGAAGCCAGATAATATACTACATATACAAATCCTCTAAACACCCAACCAAACTCTACTACTGGATGTCCAGAGAGTGTGATGACTTGGTGAGTCAGTCAACAACAACCCAGATAGCTTCATAAACTCTCACTATCTATTGAATCTCCATCAAAAAATCCATTTATATTTCATCCCACATTCATTTATGGATGATAATTGGTCGAGTCAAACCTGATGTTCAACCATTACTTGCTAACATGTGAGACACTAAGAGGAAAAATGGCTATGATATGCCTCATAACAACCCCCCAAAATTTTGGTTGAAGGTCCTTGAACATCTTTTCCATATCAAGATGTACAAGAAATGTGGAAGTATAAAACTCCCTTAACCCATCCTCTTACAATGTGACTGAAAATATCATCCATCCCTAGAAAATGATAATATGCTCCCCTCCTTCAAAAAACACATATGATGTATCTCTTGATGATATCTAGTTATATAGAACCTTGTAGTCAATGTCTCCAAAATGGTCCTTTATCATACACTGATGAAGTGGTGGAGTCACCAATATCGACTAAAGATATATTTCACCCCTCTTCTCCACTAGGGTTAGCTATAATGAAGCAAACTACACTGACTCCTCCTAAAACAAATGAGAATGGGATTTAATGCTTAAAAAATCTTCCACTACATTTAACTTCATATGAGTTTATACTATCATGAAGTCATAGTCCTATAAGAACACCAACCAATACCTTTATCTCGAGTTAAGATCTCTCTATGTGAAGATGTTCCTAAGACTCTGGTGGTCTGAGAAAACAAAAATACTCTCACCTAGAAGATAGTTCATGCACATATTCTGAGTGAAGAAAACCATTTCCAATAAAAAGTCTTGAGTCATGTAGTTTTTGTAATGGGGTGTATACTTCTTTGACCAATGATAAAAATTTTCCTACCTCTGTATTAACACGTAACTGATCCCAGCACAAAGTCATCACAAACCACCATGTACTCAATGGCCTCCTCTACTTGTCTCAAAATAGGATCACTAATCAACCTCATCTTTAACACCTAAAATGCTCTCTAACACTACCAAGTCCAGGTAAATTGATTTTCTTTCTTCATCGAGGTAGTCAAAGTGGAATCTATCCTATAAAATTTTCCACTATCCTTTTATAGTACACCTCCAAACTAAGAAAACTCAACACCTCTACCACACTCTTAGTAGGTACCCAAGAATTCACTGTATCAGTATTCACTAGATCCATAGCTAAACCATGCTCAAAGATGGAATTAAGAATAAATTAAATATCATGGATCAAAACTAAAACATTAAGAACATAATATAAAATTGGTTATCCCCGAGTAAGTTTAGGACCATCCTAAAATTCTTTTCATGATCCTCATTTTATGTTGAATATATGAGAAATCCATAAATAAATACAATTATGAATTTTTCCAAAATTGGTTGTAAGATCAGTTTAATAATATCCCTGAACACAGTGGGAGCATTAGTTAAATCAAACTATAGCATAGAGAACACATAGTTTCCATAGCGATAGTGGAATGTCATATTAAAAAAATCATATCCATAGACCATCATCTAATAGTATCCTAAACTAAGATCAGTCTCTGAGAAAAAACTAACTCCTTTAAACTAGTTGAAAATTTGGAAAATATGTGGAAATGGGTATGTGTTCATTATCATTGCCTGATTTAGAGGATGACAATCAACACAAAGCATCAAACTCCCATCCATATTTTTTCTGAAAAAAATAGGTGATGCCCATTGGTATACACTATGTCAGATAAAACACTTCTCTCAACAGTCTTACAACTTCACCCGTAGCCCTCGGACATCAGTCAGGGCTATCAGATATATCATAGAAGATATCTGTGTAGTATCCAGGTGAAGGTCGATGAAAAATTCTATCTCCCTCTATAAAAGTTTTCCCAAAAAATCTTCCATAAATACATCCATATATTTCTACACTATTTCTTGATGCTAGATGTTATAAGATCTCATATCACCAATGGATAAAATTTGCAACTAAAGAGTGATGGGTTCCATCTTCCATCTCATGAACCCCACTTGTTCATCAAAAATATCTCCCCCTCCCACAAAGTAGAATCTCATCCCATCTATATGAAGGTATATAACTCTCCTACAATGACATACTATCTAAAAATTCAACACTGAAAACAAACCATCAAATATAATGATTTCATACGGTCTCATAATTATGACTATGTTTCCCCAAAAAAACTCACTCCCTTGAGTACCAACTCGCACTACTGGAGATTCCTGATATAGAAGAATCCCTCCCTGTAGGAACCTCTAGACATAGTGGTTGGTCAAAATACTCAACTAGAAGATCTGTCCTCTTAGAAGCAATATAGAGATAAGGGAATGGTTTTTTCATGTTTCTATATATAATATAGAATGAATAGAAAAAAATAGATCATACCTTGAATCATCTCATGAGTATCATAGTAATATCCCTCTATAGCATACATCTTCCCACACCCATGACTACCACCCCTCCAAACCTCGTATGGGACACCTGGTGGTGGTGGTTGCAATGTCATGTAGTGTTACCTTCCAACATAATCTATTATCTATGGATATCCACCTCCTCCATTAGCACAACCTCCCTATGGGCCTCCCTGGACATGCCCAGAAGATCCTTGATTAAGGTGTTACCTCAATCATGGTGGTCCATCCACTATATTAATACCTTCCTCATCATGCTGGGTTGGGAAATCGTAAGCCATGTGGCATCATCCATTATAAGATTAGCATAACTTATATCCTAGATGATTATATCCTCTATGAAAATCATGTCTTATATATCAACGTCTCTAAGTGAGGGAATGGGGATGTCTCCTATGCCAAGAGAATGACGATTGATGCCTGTTATCTGATATAGATGACTCAGCACAATGATGACCACTACAATCTCCAGTTTCTCGGTGTCCCACTTATAGGAATAATTCTATAACTAGATCCAGCTCCATCATTATAGCATATGTGCAAATGAATAAGAAGAATATTTTATCACAGATATCTCTATGAAGTCCTTACACAAACTTCTAAACATGAAATTATCAGTCTTACACCATATCGAGGGAGTAATACCTGAGGTTGGTAAACCTCATTTAATACTCATCAACTGACATATCACCCTATTGTTTCTTGATAATCTCTTGAATATGCATAGAACACAAGATCAAAAAGTAATACTCGTTATATAATAGCTTCTAGAAGTATAAACATGTGAGCATCACCTCATCATGACTCTGGGAAATCAGAATCTACAAGCACCCATCTATTCCATGCAGTAGGCTGGTAGTAAGTGAAACTATATGATTAGTTTGGGTCAGAACAAGCCTAAAAACTCAGACCACCACCTCAATCCAATCCTCAACTACCTGATAGTAGAGCTAATTGTGAAACCTTAGTAGTTTGTATCGTTATAAATCAGGTCATGCGCTAATCCTATACACATCATCACCCTAGCCTTCCAAAACTATCAGTTATCCAACTCATATTTGATACACCTCCTAGAATACTGGAGGAAATAGCTCTTGAGTGGGTCCCTAAATTGTGGCCTCGTCACTCAACTAGACATTTTCACTATCTTGTATTAGAATTATAGTCATCTATAATCATTGACACATCATAAAATTTAACAATATGTACAATAGTTTGATGGGCATATAAGGGGAGCTGAATCAAGAAGAACATTAAAGTCAAAATACCAAATCCTATATAATTAATATACCATTTCTCCCAAAAATGATTCCTCAGTATATTGAGCCATCAATCCGGAAGTTAGAGTCCTAGTGACTCGATATGTTAGTCACCACACAAATATGGGATTACATGGCCTATGAACAAAATATGAGACACCCCAACACTATTTCCCTAAGTTCCTGAACTAAACCTCACAACATGGTCTAACTCTTGACACCATACTAGATAAAATTCCACCCCTAATACCACTCTGTCATGACCAAACCCATTGGGACCATCCTGGTATGTGGTAATCTATGTGTGAAAACCCAAGTCATCCACCAATAGGATAGGGGATAGAGACTAGTGTCAATAAGGCATATCACTGAAAAGGGAGTCCTTAGTCTACGTACCTGTATGCATCCACATGACTATATATCTTAAATAGTGAAAACATATAATAAAAGGTTGAACATATAGAGTGTAAACCATTTATGAAAAACACTCTATGAAAGATTCTAAATACAATAACATAGTACAGAAAGTATAAAGGTGAAAAATACACACCCAACCATAAATGAGGTCTTAACCTAAAAACAACTAGAAAATGGCATTTTGAATAGGTCCATACTCACAATATTTAATTCCAAACACCAAACACTTCCATATTTACTAGGTAAAACTTTTCTCCTTTGAAACATGGTCCACATCATCGATTTTTCTGTCAACTTCATACTATATAACATGTGTGTGAAGACTCCATGTAGGGTTGAGTATATACATACCAAGTAGGATTCCCATAAAACTAATAAGGGAAAAATAAAAATATATAATAGTTAGCTCAATCCATAATCAAGAGGGTAAAAAAGAAACCCAACATATATACTCATAAACAGACCTAGGTGAGAGAGACAGGTGATCTATATTTCCACTACCTAGCTAAGAATGATGATTCAGCCTACAACTCTAAATGTCTATCACTAATTCCCAACACTATATTAAACCTCACCAGAATCTAAGTTGAGGGTCTTCACTTCGCCATTGTGCTCCACAACCGAGCAAGCACTATCTATAGTGGGGGATGTAATCCTCGCTAGATCATATGTAAATAGAGTGCTTAAACCCTTAGTGGTATGGGGATATTGACTCTACCTATTTAATGAGTATAGAGTATCCTCAAACTTGAACAATAGGGAGTATCGACCACAAATTCTATCTATTGATCAAACATGGTAACTTTCATCATCCATTCCATGCTGAGAGAAGCATCTCTCACATAAAACCTTGTGTCATATCTCTGATATCAAAATTAAGGCAACCATCATGTACTAAATAGAAAATTGATTTGGATAGTCTACTTTTGGTCCCAAATCCAAGTCCTAGAGGAGATATACAATGTAGAAGTCCCTAGAAAAATTTACATGGTTTTTATTGGGGGCTCATGGTGTGTCTTGGCTACCCCGGGTCAACCCATGTCCTCTAGATTGTGCTTTTGTACTTAAACATGTGTCCATGTACTATAGTCATGCATGTATACATTGGTTGTGTTTGGGTACCCTTTCCATGTTTGATTACAAGGTCACACCCAATTACTCTGGTTGTACCCATGTGTCTAACCATGTCTATGACCATTCAATCCTGGGTTACATGATGAGACACCAACACGGGGTCACGCTGTGTTTACGGGCCATGCATTGTGTGTGATAAATAACTCTTCCTAAAACCCTAGCTGATATTGTTGGGAGACTAAATAGTGTGTTTCTCTATAGTACATGATATGTGCATTGGGATTTTATAAAAACCAAAGAACTATTCTTGCATCTAACCCATGCTTCCCTAACCACTATTACTACCACAAATCACAATGATGATCTTGGATATAGAGATGAAGGCACCAGAATCATCATCATTGGCCAAATTTTAAAAACCCTAACCTTGTGTGGGCCATCCCCAATGCATAATTCCACTATGTTAACTCACACATGGATTGAAACCCACAATTTGTCCATAGATATGTGTCAAATACTACTTTACCCCACATCACATCATGATTCAAGCAAAACATGGAAATCTATAATTATTTATGTTGGAACCACTTTGTGTATAAGTTTGTATTTGTTGTCAATAGTTGTCAATGAAGATCAAAATGAAGGAGATCAAGAATTAATCCAATGAAATGGAGGATTAGAAGATCAAAATGAAGGAGTTCATGAAGTACTCCTCTGAATTAGAGGAATGGTGATTCAGACAATTGTTGTACTGATCGTAAGTTCAAAGAACATGTGTCAAAGGTGATACATTGTTTAAAAAAATGAAGAATGTGAGGTGTAATCCATCTGAGGATGATTAAAGAATAATGGGATTTGATGCAGACCATGCAACTCTTCATGATTTCATGAGAACCATGCAAGAGACTTCTTGAAGACTAGAATCGTATGTTTTGCATGAAGTAGAGGAAGATGGTTGAAGAAGAAGACAATCTGCAAGGGATTGGCATTTTGTGATGGCCATGAACATTGGACTTCTGCAGTAGCCATGCACATCACATTGTCATAGAAGATGATGATGCTGAAGCTATGCCTTCAAAGAATACATATCACAATAGTGGAGTTTGTGATAAAAGCAGAAGAGTTGCTGAAGGATACATATCACCAAGAAGAAGTGCTATTGAGGTGATCTTGCTTGTTGACAATGCAAACATACGACATAAAATTTTCTTGATAAAGGAGATTCCATGGTGGCATGACAAGTTAGAGGAGTATGGATAATGATCCATGTTTTATTCATGGAACATCGACAAAGGAATGGATGATCTGGAGGCGGACAAAAAGAGCAGATACAAGGTGGCGCCGTTTTCCAGTGTTTGCCAAATTTTTGGGGTCCAAAATTTGGAGGTTGGTGAGCATCGCAAAAAGTGGATTTACATGAATATAATAATTTAATATGGAAAAGTCATGAGTTTCGCAAATATGGGATGCCTGGATTGGATTTCGGGAAGACCAGAAGAATGGAGGTGGTGATTCTTCGCGATTACGTCAAGCTTTGTGAAAGGCAGAGGCTGGAGAGCTTCGCGGCGCTGAAGGGCTTTGTAAGGGAGCGTCGCAGAGGTGAAGGGATTTGAGAGGGAGCTTCGCGGAGAAGGCATGAAGGAATGATGACTGTGATACTCCGTGATTACGACGAGCTCCACGATCCGAAAATTGCCGACGTGCTTCGCGATTTGGATAGTATTCTAGTGGAAACATTGGAGCTTCGAGATTTGAGATGACGTGGCGCTGACTTCACGTGGAAGGGCCAAGGGTTGGTGGAATCGCCTATAAATACTGGTCGACCCCCTCAAGAGAAGTAGAGAGAATTTTAGAGAAAATTCTTTTCTCTCGGTTCGCAAAGTTCTATCGCGAAGGCAGTGTGCTTCGTGAAAGAGGAGCTTCGCAACGGCTATTCTAGCTCTGCGAAATTCGTGCACCCCACGTTGGCTTAGTGAGCTTCGCGAAGAGGCAGGATCTCCGCGAAAGCCAAGCATTGCGAAGGCTGGTGCATCACGAGAGTGTTTCACGATTGAGCTTCGAGAAAAGGCAGGGACTCCACGAAGGCTTGTTTGAGCTTTGAAAAATTGGGAGCCTTGCGAAGTAGGGTACTTTGTAAAGGCCCTTTTCAAAGGTTGTTCACCCAGTGGATAGGGGAAAAAGGGGTATTCATCAATGGATGAAATTTGGACTTCAACAGAGCATCATTTATTGAGAAATCACACAAGTGATTGTGATTCAGGCAAATGAAGACAAGGGGATCTAGTGCATTCAGTCATTGCACTAAAGAAGAAGGATTTAACTAAAAAGAGCATCAACTTTGATCCCTGATGCAAGCAAAGTCTCATGCTGAACAAGAGACAAAGAAATTCATGTCTATCTATTGAAGAGACCGTCACATCTATAAACTGAGTGAGACTTCACCAACGGCAGTGAGCGAGGGGGAGTCAACGGGAGTGACCCGAGGGAAGTAGTGAGCTATCCCTGAACCTTTGTAAAGGCAGTGAGCCTGGGATAGAGTGACTATGCCCGAAAAATTGTAATCTATATCTAGTGAAGCATAGTGGATTCAGGTACGACCGACAACCTATCGGCGTTTGCTCCTTGGATGTATCCCTTAGTGTTGAACCAAGTAAAAATAGTTGTGTCATCTCTCTGCATGTGAATGTATCATTGCTGATCATATCCTTCATACAAGTTTAAGTAGTTCCTATCAACGCGGGAACAAGATCCACAACTTTAAGAAGAAAAATTTGACACCCTGATTCACCCCTCCTCTCTCAGGGTGTCCCGGGGTCCTACAATTTCATGTATCTTCCATGAATTTGGTGGTTCAATTGTGCTCAAATATGGCATGTCAATATTGAACCATGACCTCAGGGTCCAACTATAAAGAAAATGAAGAATAGTGGGGGGAAGCACATAAAAAATTTTCAAAGACATCATTGGGAAATTTGATTACATCGAATGATATAATAATGTGTAATCTAAGATGAAATAAGGGGTGCAACAAGTAAAACAAATATATTGGCTCATGTCATGAATGAAAATCATTGGAAAAAAAGAATATTCAAATCCATGCTTGAAAAAGAAATCAAGGGAGCTAAAGTATGAAATAGAATGACCAAACTCAATTTTAGATATATTGATAACAAATTATAGGTTTGTTTCATTCTCATTGGTAAGATCACGGAACTCCATTAGCGAAGATAAATCCTTTTCCAAACGATCACTACACCTGACCTATCTTCATTTTTCAATATCCCTACTCATTAGCTCCTCTAATCCCCCAGTGTTATGTGAATATCCTTTGAGAATCATCATAATAGAGTATTTATATAAGATAACTACGTTTTAGGTTATTATATATATTATATAAATTAGTCATTTAATTTATTTAATACACCTGCCAATGATTTCCCTCGACCGGAACCATGATACTGACCAACCTTATGTCACACTAAGGTTAAACCCCAAATTTCACAAACAATATTCATCTTAGATTTCACATCCAAGGAACTGAACAATTTTGTAACCATTTAATTTTAAAAATACATGTGCATGCTTTAATATATAAAAATATTTTTAATATTGTAATTTCAGTATCTTGAGATGCCCATTCATAGCACTAACTCAGATGAAAAATACAAGTATATAAAAAATATATATTGAAATACTCGAAGGAAAAAACTAGTAGAACCACAGTCATTATAGATACTCTCTATACAACCCTTCATACAAGAAAGTAAATGTCACAAGAATGGTCATCCTTCTTTAGAGGGATCACATTCTCAAGGTGGATTGTGGGAGAAATGTTAAATTTGAAGAGTTTAATGGTCAAGATACATGAGGTGGTACTGGAAAAATTTCAAGATGCCCACGGTGGAGATGTTATTATTCAAACACAAGAACTATGCAAGAGCATTAGAGATGTAAAATATCTTGAGATATATGGTTTTTTAGTCACTGATGATGGTCTCTAAATCTTGATCATATTTCAAGAGTATGCCACATATATATTTCCAATTGGGAGGTAGTAACTCAGACGTTTTTCATCTTTAAAGAGTATTCCAAACCTCCCACCATCCAAATATAAGGTCCTCATTATAATTTAGCAACATCATGGGATTCAAACCCGTGCTCAACCTAGTACAAGATGTGCTTATATGGGAAACATCCCTACAAGAATTTAAACCTATAACCACCCCATTTGCAAAAATTGTATGCAGTTTCATCCAAGATTTGATTTAAACCTATGACCTAACCATATGTGCAAGCATATTCAAAAAACATTGTGAAGGAATATAAATATGTGAAGTACCCTCACTAGGTTTTAAACTAGCGACCCCTCCTAGTTCATCAGATTATTATCCATGGTTAATGATACTTGGATGAATTAGGTGATTATATTAAGAATCTTATTTGATGAGAATAATATCTATTTCTCCCTAATCAGGTAATTATTCTGGGTTCCTACCTCATGTGATGAGCATGATATTTCTAGGTGGATGAGTCTAAGAATCCTTATGTCATAAGAAAAAGTTTCTTGGTGTGACAAGATTTGGAAGCCTTAAATAATTAACATTAGTCTCCCTATGTAACATCCACATGATGGATGTTGTGATGATCCTTGGATAAAATTATCACAGAACATAGGTTTTATCTTGGTAATAATAAAATTACATGATTTTTTCACCTGATATTCCATATTATATAAGTACAAGATTTTCTCAAAGACAAAATAAGGATGAATTTTATGGATTCACAACATACCCAGGCTCCTCATCATCTAAGACTACAGGTAGCCACACTATCATGGAAGGAAGTTGCATTACGAATTGGTGTCCATGAAAAGATATTGTTGAGAATTAGATACATGAACATTTATTAGATCTATAAGGGAGAGGTGGACTAGCTGAATAACTCAAAGGAGGAATCCATGGAAGAAAGAGTTGATATCACATCATCTCATTTTGGTCAAGGAGACAACATCATCATCCATAGTAGTGAAGGTTACCCTCCTTTGGAAAGTAGGAATATAGTGATATCAGTAGGGTTCACAGACAATCTGAGGATGTGGTTTACTAGACTAGTGAGAAAGTGTTCCCTAATCAAAGCATCAGAAAATAGAGTATTGAGTCTATTGAGAATATCTTATCTCACAACTGGGGGCAGATGATGAGAGTTGGGTACCACCAATTCTAGGAATTGTTAATATGAATTTGTCTTCCACTCTGGAAAGGATGTGTAGCATTGGGCATGCTAGGAATCAACTTCCAGGAAAATATACTAATGGTTGGCCCCATTTTTCACATATGACTGCTACAACTAGTAACACCCTAATACCATACAATAACTAGTGTTGGGGAAAGGGAACATATGGTGTGACAAACCCACACAACTAAAACTTTTAAGTGACTTCCACTACTTTTATAGATGTTGGGAGCCCTTTCCATGTCTCCCCCTCTAATATTATCAAGTAGAGGGTGATCAATAACCTTGTTTCTTCTATGAACATGAATGGTTAATCCTAACCAGGTAAATGCCAGAAAAATACTTGGATGTCATAGTGATGTGATGACATTGATTCCCAAATAGACTATGAAGGGGGGAAATCTCCTCCATTACCACAATAACCCCATTTGGGAGTCTCTCCATGGAATGATACAACAAATCCATCTGCTACACTGAGGGGGTAGAGTGTTCAATGGATGCACATGCAGTGATCACTACTCAAAAGTCACCTTGGAGGTCTCCCACCACCCAGTGCAACCAGAAACATTGACTGGCTCCCCGAGCCATTAGGCATGATGAACTCATCCATATTCCACTTGTCCCAGTCTAGAATGTGTAATGATGGTATTAGGGGAAGACCTCCAACCC
Source organism: Viscum album (assembly GCA_963277665.1). Classification (NCBI taxonomy): domain Eukaryota; kingdom Viridiplantae; phylum Streptophyta; class Magnoliopsida; order Santalales; family Viscaceae; genus Viscum; species Viscum album. The sequence continues at coordinate 829,860,270 of OY728162.1, forward strand.
TGCTTGATAAGTAGCTTCTTCATGAGATCCAGTGGCCCTTTCCACTAATCACCCACCACCTTCTATCCACACCACCATGAAGGTGAATTTCTTCTCCTGTATAAGATCAAGACCCAAGACATCCACTAGGTAGGATGGGTTGACTCTACCCATCATTGTTTCCACTAGAAACTGTCACAGGGGGCCTCCCCTTAAGGAATAATTTCACAGTAGAGCCCCTCAATGTGACACTAACAGCAGAAATAGAGGCCCTCATTATGATAAAGACTTATAACACCAAAAATATCCTTCTTGGGCGAATATGGATAGACAGCTATCATTGTTTCCTTACCCATGGAACCAGTTGTGATATGCACTGAATAAATCCTTATGATACTCAAAGGTTCACACTGGGGGAGCTCCTGTATCACCATTAGGGATAGGTATATAGATAGTTTCATATCACCATTTAACTCTCGTATTCTAAGGTGACATATTACTCAATGGATATGCTTTCTCCTCCAAAACTAGTCTGGGGGTCTAAAACCCATCAATTAAGAATCACCACCCCTAGGCCAAGTTCCATAAGGTCCCCAAATACCTTCACAAGTACCTACATGTGGATGAAATCATTTATTGATTTCAGATAATCTTCATACAACTGAACCTATAGAAATGAGCTTCCATCCTCTCCACCTCCATAATGGAAGTATGGAAAATATTGGTGTTGGGTTCGACACCATTAGATGATGGAGAGAAACCCATCGACCCACATGCACAAGAAAACCATCCTGAAGAGTGGCATGACATAGACACCCCATCCAACATGGAAATAGCCATGAATTTCTCCCTTCATCTAGAATATACTTTATTATTTCATAGACAGTTGGATCTTGTAATCCCTCCTCTACTAGAAAATCAGCAGCATGGCATGACTGCATTGCTTACTCCCACAACTTTCCAACTGTCACTAATAGGGGATTGGGGTAATCATAAAAAATAATAATCTCTAGATGATGAGTAGTTGGAGGAAATATTTTAGAAGATAATGTCCACTTAATAATTACTGGTTTTGTTTTGGCCACCCAAAACCCCACACTTTTCTATCCCAGAGTCACTTGTTAAGGACCACATAGATCACCTGTACAAAACATTATGGAATTTGTTAAAAAACCTTAAAGGCCACTATCTAACTTATTCTAATATCCATGAGAACCTTCAGTCTATACATCAGTAGTTCTAGAAGGTTGACAACACAATATTTCTGATGGCTCAGTATTCCAACTCATATGGGATTCACCGGAGTTTTCAGTGTATCTATATTGGGTACCTCATTTTACTTCAATAAATCATACAGGAGGCATCCCCTCATGTGAATATTAGTGGTTGGGGTAGTAAGTTACCCTATAATTTAGTCCACCTCCACCACTCTGACAACCAAAGAGTCGGGATAAACTACCTATCCATGGGAAATGTTCATATCCAACCACGATCGTTTTGAATGTGATCTAGTCAACCCTTCATAATATCAAAGGCATCAGACCAATGGTAGGGATTTTAAGGAAGAACATTCTCCATGAGGAGAGGTTTATCATCAAAGTGACCTTCAAATATGTTAATGAACTCATCTACAAAGATATAAATTGGGAATTAAGAGTCCCATGGAGATTTTGTTACCCTATCATCGATATCTTGAAAAGGGAGATGGAATCACAAAGCCCATTAGCACATCTTAGGCTAAGAAAAAAAGATCCTATAATGAATACTTTCCTCCAAATCATTGAGAGTAAAAAAAGGCTCATTTACATACTTCTCTATGAATAGTGTCTAGTGTGGGAAGATGTTTGAGGGACCCTACCCCTCCCTTAGTCGAATAGTCAGTCCTTCTTAGCCAACCACTTAGTTTTGAAGTGGATAATCCCACTAACCTAATAATGATAGAGGTTCATGGATCTAGAAAAAGATTGAGATATGACCTATTGTTCACCATGGATCCTATCTCAGTTGACTAGTGTGACTTGTTGCCTCTATACCATGATCTTTGTGACTCTCATGATATCAGTATAGTAAATGCATAGATGAATTTCATTTAACCCCCCAAAAATGTGATCGTTGCACTCACCACTCATACATAAGCCTTATAAATTCCTCATGCCTCAATCCTACCTAAGGGGAAGCCATATCCTACATGGATTGACCAGATTTACCCTCTATATACTTCGGTAACCCAAGCTTCACCTACTTCAATTGTATAAGAAATCTATTGAAACATTTTTCCCACATTTCCTCTTAATGTGGCTCAATTCTTGGGAATCTAGAGTAGTAGGAAGCCACCATACTAAACTAATTTAACTAAAAATTTGTGGTAACTACTTTTCTTAGTATAGTGAGTTGTCCATGTGGTTCATCAATCGATGGGAAAATCTAGACAGATAGTTTATCCAGTAGATTAGGTTTATCTTGTGCAAAACCAGCATTATTGACCTCTCCAAAATGAAAAAAGTTAGGTGATCGAAATGTTACTGACTTAATTTCCATATGTAAGGAACTTACATAATCCCATGATGTGCAACATTACCTAGAACTATTTTTGGGGATGTTCATATAGAATTTCAAAGACAATCTAGTTTCTACCTTCATCTCCCTGAGGTACTTAATAGGATTACATGAATTTCCTAAAAGAGAATAGTGTTTGGAGGAATCATTGTAGAAGACCAATCATCACTCACTAACTTAATCTCTTCCATCTCTAATGCATAATATTTTGAGGGTACATATGTATTTTGTTTTGAAAACTAAGGCCACTCAGGTTGTTTGACTTTAGGAACCACTTTAATACTAGCCTCTCTAAGAACAGCCTCACCATGGGGATACTAATCAAGCCCCACATCAGAGCCATGTGATCAATGTTACCTTTACAGAGTGAAATAATATGGTGTAATCTTTTAAATATTAATCGGTATCTAGTTAATTTATATGTGACATTGAAAATAACCTCTTGATGTTATCAGAATATAGGAGGCGTCAAGAGGTTGGGATGATGCACCATACTGAATACTGCCCCTATCATATGGTCATTAAGAACAATATCAAATAATGATCCATCATCAATGATTTTCTTTAGGACAAAGTATATCTTGGTATAGTTGAGTTCGGTGATGTACTAAAATAGGTGACATATGTATCTTCCACCCCTGATAGAGATGATAAGGACAATTGTGAATGGAAATAGGTTCCTAACCAAGGTACACAAAAGTTTGATGATGCTCAGAAATCCATCACTCACACCCATGGAATTATTCATACTCAATTGAACAAAACAGCACCACTTGTGGTATCCTTGTCTCCTCAAGGTAACATATCGGCATCACAATCATCCAAATCATAGATGAACCAGTATGTACAACACTGAGGAAATCAACATCCACCACAAGTTCCAAAACTATCCTACACTATTACTGATTTATTTAAATCAGAATTGGGAGAAGGCTCAAAAATCTATCCAGATAAGGAATACTTCATTGATGAAGAACCAAATTATGCTTAAGTAAATGTCATCCAGCCAGGGGATCATTATGAGGAACCCACCAGTAAAGTACATTGCTAGAAAACTTCAAGATCCTTTGAATTATTTCATTGAGGGAAGGGTAAGTGTCATACTACTAGGAATAGTGTTCAAATCAATACCCCATAGAGGATGGTTCATGCAGTGAAAACGAGACAACATGTGTCACTTAAGGCCTAGAAATCTTAGTCTACATAGGTTACATTGTCAGGTATACCCCTACATCCTACCATGTTGGTTAATCATACGTCTTAGTCATGACACCCTAGCACTAAGAAATAGATGGAATATTCTTGATCACTACCTCCTAGTGCTTACCCTAAGTCATCCAACCAATATTATAGCACAGCAGGGATCAGTCATGCTCCAACACCTTATCCACTTGTGCCTACCACATTTTCAATTAATTATAAGCCCTTAGGGGGCCTAAATATGCTCCTTTCATGGAAGATTAATTTGATAAAACACCTCACTAACATAACTGCATGTCTCTCAATCTTTGATATGATCTTCTTATCAAACGAGGTACATGTTGTACTTATTGAGGCCCTAAAAATCATTATCCAATTTGAGACTGAGGTAGCTTCCATTGATTCCAATCATGAATAAGAATATGGATAAGAAGAGTGTCAAGCAGTCATCTCCTTCTTTTAGGAGAATGATGGTGCAACTATTTAGAGGCACATACGCCCACTCTATGTCTTAGGTTGATTCAATGGTGTGGAAGTATATCACTACCAAGTAGGAACTAACTCGGGGATCAATCTCTTTCCAACCTATACACTGCACAAGATAGTTCTCATTGATATACACTTGACTCCACCAAACCTCACAATCTAAGAACATGATAAAAGTTGGAAAAGTCTAAATGGGAAGATTTACCTAGAGACCCGATTTAGTGAATTCATAAGAAACATTGAATTTATGGTAGTATCATAGGTAAATTCAAACAAATCCTTATTGGGAAGGACCTAGATCTATTTTCAAGTGGTGGATCCATCTTTGTATCATCAGTTCCTCATGTAATTCAATAATGGTCTAATAGGGGTACTACATGTTGATGCTTCCCCCTTCAACTTTGGTAAAGACTATAACCCAGATTCTAGATATTATAAAAGGGGGGAAGAATCTCTAGGTTTATGATTTTGAGTGAGTAAATTCCCCGAATGACATGACATACATATAGGCATATCCTTTGGAAGATTTGAATTATAGCTTCATCCTGTCAATCCACAGGTTTGATCTAGTAACCCCAGACCTCAATAATCCTCTCAACATCCATAATAAGAAGAAATTCTAGCAGAATTAAATGTATTGATATAGTGTTTGGGCACTAATAAAGCTAAAAATACATATTTTAGTTATATATTGGAATGTACATCCCTTGGTCACTGACCTACAAAAACATCTTTCCTTCTAAAGAGTAGTATTAACCAGGTGGAATTCAACCCATCATCATTGTTTCATAGTCAATGGTGGACCCATGTGTTAGAAGTAACATGGGATTTGTTTATTATTAGATTTTAACTTGTTTTCTACAAAGGTGGAAGGAAAAAATATAAAACTAAAAACTATACTAATTCAGAGGAGGATGATAGTGCAACCCCCTGATCTTCCATTCCTAGATAAGAGTCTCTCTCCTCTGATACTCATGATTATGATGATGAAGAGGATTTGGATGAATCCCCTTATATATTTGAGGAAGGTTCCTCTACCACTATTGATGAATTGAAATAATAAAATCTGGATATGGAGGAAGATCCAACGCCATTGTTAATCAGCATAGTCATGTACCTAGAGGAATAGTAATAATATAAGGATTTCTTAATGAAACATTGTGACATGTTTCGCTATAATTATAAGTAAATTACCTATCTTGATCTATAGGTTTTATTCACTACCTTGGCTTCCCTACTGGCTATCATGGGTTCAAATATACTCCCAAAAAGATGCACCCCTCCCATGGTGTGAAGGTTGAGGATGAAGTTGATAATCATACCAAGTCCAAATTTATCAAATAATAACAATACCTCAAATGGTTGGCCAAAATAATCCATATAAAAAGAATAATGGACATATAAATGTCATTAATTATTTTTAGGACCTATGTCACCATTTCTCAAAAAACTACTTTCTCATCCCAAATACAGAGCTTCTAATTAAAGTAAAAAACCGGTTTCTATACTCTGTCCTTCGTGGACAGGTATTTTGGGTATAATCAAATCTGGATAGCCCACAAGGATGAAGAATAAACCACTTTAAGGGAACCTTAAGGAGGCTTTTGTTAACAAGTGATGTCATTCAGTTTGAAGAATGTTGGGGAAAATTATCAGCAAGTTGTATACCGCATCTTCAAACCACTCCCCATTAAACTGGTGGAATGATATATAGATGACATAGATTTATAATCCCAACAACTTCATTAACACCTTAAGGATCTTCAAAATGTGGTTGAACTACTCTGCTTCCTAATCGAACTGTGATTCACTGTTTTATTTCAACCTTACACAACTGTATTAAACTAATTTTGGATTATAAATTCCAATTATTATAACAAATATGACATCATGTTTTATTAAATAATTTAATTTTTATCACTATTAAAAACAAAAATTTCACTTGTTTTGATGTTTTCCTTGTATTCAGAGGTGATTTTGAGGTCCCATGATGAAGTTGAAGAAAAATGGGCCAAACTGTGCAAGATTCTAAGCATACTAGTAGACTCAAACAGATACTTCAGCTAATAATTTCACTGAATTGGGGTGAATTGTGGTTATCAGATCCAATATTAAGTGGGATACAACTCTTTTGAATACACCCAATCCCAATTCATTCATTAAGGGACCCAACCGAACTGATATGTCCAGGGAACTAAATATTCTTGAAGTCAAAAGATGTGTTCTATATTTCATCCATATCTCAGGCTATAGTTGTCCAAATGGTGCCAAATTTTTAGTGGTGATATTAAATATGTGGTTAAGGAACTTTTTAATTTTCTCCATAGTAATGTAATACTACATGGATATTAAAACCCATGGGTAATGTGGTTTCTCAATATCTGGGGGCTCAAAGCCACCTTCCACTTTGCATATAAAATGATACCTTGGGAACCCAATTTGGAAGTTCAACCAGGAGGAAAGGTGCTGCTATTTTGGAGTCCCAAAGTATTACTCTCCTCATTCGTAGAATTTCTGAAGGATATAGATTGTTTTACATAAAATATTATGGCTTCCCCCTTTCCATGGAGTTCTAAACTCATTGTGATCACCCAGAGAGGAACGTGATGTAAATCTCAAGCCTCTTTTATTGTGATATTTGAATGACCTTTTTAATTCTAGGTTTGTATGTTGTTTTTATTCATATTCTCTTATTATTTTATTGATTTATATACTGGTATGTCATACTCAACTCATATGATCATGTTTGGGGTACCCATTCATGTGATGTTTCACACATCGTTCACCACTTCTTCTTCCCCCTTTCAATTGTGGTGTATGTGTGGTTCATATTGGTCAATTGAACTCTCATAAACACTTCCATTTGCAAGTACTTTCATTTCATCATAACACATTGAAATAATATAAAAACATGTATAGCGCATCCAGTTCTTCGTGTGTTTCCTTGGTGAGTTTCGATTATGAAGTCGAACACAAATCACCCAATCATCGGTAGTAATCGATGAGTAATATTGTGTTTCTGACTGAACCATACAAGGTTACCTAGTATAAAATCAATAATATTATTTTTCATGGTGTTACAAACTTGGTACTAAAAGATCGATACCCTTTCTCTTGAATCGATGAAAGATGAGCATCATGAGAATTCCCCTAGTTCATCATGTTTAATCAAAACTATTAATTTCTATTTTGTTTTATTTCTTACCTTTATCTATTGGGTTCTTAAATCAACAAACTCCAATTTTTTTAAAATTTTATTTCCATTTTTTTAATCCAAATAGTCATTTTAAATTAATGATCTATGTCTCCATTAAGAGATGACCTAGGGTTCCAGATATACTGTAGAAATTCTAATAAAAAACTAAACTACTAATTTAACATGGAATGATAATGAGGTCAAATTTTGGTGTCGTTTCCAAGGATTCAAGATAATTTTTTCCTTTTATTTATTTCATTTTATTTTTATTTATCACCCATTTCAATCTTTACCCCTTAACTTTTGGCTGTTTTTGTTTTTGTTTGTTTGTGTGTGTTTTTTTCTCTCTCTATCTCTCTCTTCTTGTTCTTATCTATCTCTCTCTCTCTCTATAATTATATAATATATCAATATATTTTTATTTCTCATATGAATATTATTAATTGATTTTATTTTATCCATATTCTATCATAAAAAATAAAAATATATATAAAAACAAACTTCACAACTTATTTGTATGACCCAATCAGAAAAAGAAAAACTTCTTGAATTTGACTGGGAAATTGAAAAGACACATCACTCAAAATTTAGGTCATATAGAGTAGGAAAATCAAGTAAAATTGATTAAACCCTTTTGAAACCCCAAAAAAAATCAAAAAATGAACCAAATCAATCAACAAAAATCATGGGTGCAAATAATTGACCCTTAAAAGAAATGACCACCCTGGATGTGGAGTACCAACCCACGTACATCCAATATCCTGAGGAAACAGCCAAATTTGAGTTGAGATCAGGCTTCATCCACATCCTTCCAAAATTCCATGGTCTTCCTTGTTAGTATCCTCACAAATATCTCAAGTATTTTCACATAGTGTGCTCCACCATGAAACCCCAAAATGTGTCTGAGGATCTCATTATGTTTAGGGTCTTCCCTTTCTCCCTTGATGTTGTATCCAAGCACTAGATATACTATCTTCCTACCACAATTGGGGGTGGTAATGATCTGAAATGAATCTTTCTAGATATATTCTTCCGTACCTCACAAACTGCATCAATTAGAAAATCAATCTTTGGAATTAGGGAATCACAAGGAGAGACACTTCATGAATATTGGGAGAGATTCAAAATACTTTGTTCAAGTTTCCCCCACCACTAGATTTTTGAACAAATTTTAAATCAATACATCTATAAGGGACTTGTCCCCATGGATCATGGAATGATAGATGTTGTAGTTGATGTTTCCCTAGTAGATAAAAATCTTTCGGCCACTCATGACTTAAAAGATAACATTGCTCAAAATGCACAACAATTTGGTACACGAACAATTGCACTTACCCGAGGAATTCATGAGGTAACTCATTCATCCCTAAAACAAAAGGTAGATAATAAACATGATGATATGAATGCCCTTATAATGAAATTATCTCATGTATAAGTTAATTAAAACTCTCCAACCATTACATTATATTGTGTTATTTGTTTTGATAACACACATTTTCTTGAGTAGTTCACACAACTTTAGGATTCATCTATGTCTTGTGCAGTGGTATTTCCTAGGCGTCCATTCCAACAAGAACCTCCCATAAAGCAAGAACAGTTTAGGGAAAATCCAATCCTTGGGTGGAAAGGACAACCATAGTACTGACAAGGAGGAAACTAAAGCTACCCCAAGAATAATTAGTATCAACAAGGCCAAGTTATCCATCCTTCTTATCCTTTACCTTCTCAGAACAATCCTCCTCCTCTCAAATCTAAACCAAGCCTCAAGGACATGGTGAAGAAAATAGAAACCCAGAACCTCTAGTTCCAACAGACTACACAATCATCTATTCAAGACCTACAAACTCAAGTGGTGAAATTGGAAAACAACATAAGTGATATAAAGATGTAGGGTTCTGGACAACTACCATCCCATCCTACTGCTAATCCACAAGACAATGGTAATGTTTATGAAATCACACTTTGTAGTGGTAAAGATGTTTCTTCTTCCACTAATTCTAAATAATAGGTGAGTAACCCACTTGAAAATTCTCTTTCTCTACCCATAATAGATTCTAATGAAGAAAAATAGAAAAAATGGTAAACAAGTTAGTATTAAGGATTCTCTAGAACAATCCAATCCTCTTCCTTTCCCCCCAAAACTCTCTAAACCAAAGAGAAATTTTGATAATGATATTGATAAAGAAATAATGGATACATTTAAAAAATTAACAAGTTATCATTCCTTTATTGGATGCAGTTAAACAAATCCCTCGCTATTCAAAATTTCTTAAATAACTTTACATCGATAGATGGAGACTGAAGGGGAATACGAGAGTCATCCTTGGAAGGAATGTCTCGAATTTGATCCAACCATAAATTCCAACAAAATGCAAGGATCTAAGAACATTCATGATATGGTGCACCATAGGGGAGACCTTATTTTCTAATACAATGCTAGATTTGGGTGCTTCAATTAATGTGATTCCTTATTCTCTATATACTTCATTGTAGGTTGGAGAGCTTTAACCAATGGGAATTTATGTGAAACTTTCCAATCGGAGCACAACACACCCATCAGGAGTGGTAGAGGATGTCCTTGTTAGAGTGAACAATATCTTCTTCCCTACAGACTTTTACATTCTTGAGATGGAAGATACCCAAGCATAATGACATGCCCCTGTCATTCATGGGAGGTCATTCCTTAAAATAGGAAAGCCGATCATCCATAATCATAATGGTGTGATTTCCATGGATTTTGGTGGAGAAAAGGTAAGGTTTAATATACTTGATGCTATGAGACACCCAATTGAGGATCACACCACTCTTCTAGTATATTTTATGGAAGTTCTCTCTAAATACACACACACAAAACACTCTCCTCAACCCATACTCTGAATCATTTCCCTCTTCTTCACCCTTGGATCATTTGAGTTTTGATTCATGTTTTGAGTGTTGTGTGGGTTCAGAAAAGTGAAAAATTTTTATTTAATTGATGATCATGTTCATTATGAGGTACCCATGAACATCAATGATTCTACAAATTACATTTCCATAGATTCTCTTTCCTTAGAGAATAAACATAAGCTTATATATTGTTTCATGGAACTCACTCCCCCTAAACCCCCTCCCTCAATCCAAAAACCATCGGTGTTGGAGTTAAAACCACTTCCATCTAATTTAAAATATCCCTATTTTGAGGTAAATGACCAATTTACCATCATTATTGTTGAAAACCTCTCTCCACAGTAAGATTCAAAATAGATAGACCTTTTGAGATAGTATAAAAAGGTGATTTGATGAACATTGTCTGATATTAGTAGGATTAACCCATCTATTTTCATGCACCATATACTTTTGGATGATGAGGATAAACCCATAAGGAAAACTCAATGTTGGTTAAATCTCACTGTCCTTGATGTGGTAAAATTATAATTTAGTAAATTACTTAGTATTGGGATCATTTATCCTATATATGATAATAAATGGGTTATACTAGTGCAAATTGTACCTAAAGAACTAGAATAATGGTTGTGTCAAATGAATGGGATGAATTGGTTGCAATACATGTGCAAAATAGTTGGTGAGTCCATATTGACTAACATCGACTGAATCAAGCCATGCAAAAGGACCACTTTCATCTACCTTTCATTGACCAAATGTTATAACTACTGGACTATAAGTCCCATTAATATTTCCTTTATGGCTATTTGGGTTATTTTCAAATCCATATATCCCCTGAGGGTCATGAAAATACAACATTTTCTTATCTATTCATCATATTTTCATAAAGAATGATGCATTTTGGTCTCTGTAATGCTCTTGGTACTTTTTAGAAATGTATGTTTAGTATTTTCTCTTAGTACCTTGAGAATTTTATGAAGGTCTTTATGTATGATTTCGTGATTAATGGCTCTTCGTTTGCTGACTGTTTCGCACACCTAGGTTATGTCCTCCATCATTTCATTGAAAAAGAACTCATATTAAATTATGAGAAATTTCATTTCATGGTTTAGTGGGTGATAGATCTTCAACATATTATTTATAATGATGAAATCCAAGTGGATAAAACAAAAATTAAATTAATTTTATCCCTTCCATATCAAAAATGTGTTCATGTGGTGTGATCATTCTTGGGCAATGCTAGTTTTTACCGCTAATTCATTAAAGACTTTAGTAAGATCTCACTTCCCTTGTACCAGTTATTACAAAAGGATTTTGAGTTTATGCTTCATAAAAATTGAGAGGATTCCTTCAAATCACTAAAATAGAGTCTCATGTCTCCACCCATCATCCAACCACTAAGGTGGGATCTCCCCTTCAAAGTTATTTGTGATGCCTCTAATATTGAAATTAGGGCAGTTTTATCATAAAGGGTTGAGAAGTCTCCTCATTTAATTTTATATACCTCACATAACCTTGACCCTTCCTAGAAAAAAAACAAAACCACTGAAAAATAACATCTTTAAATTGTGTTTTCCTTGGAAAAATTTCATTCATATCTTATTGGGTCAAAAATCATTGTATTTTTTGATCATGATACCCTTTTATTTCTCCTTAAGAAAGCTGAAGTTAAGCCCCACCTCATGTGGTAGATGCACCTCCTCCAAGAGTTTGACCTTGAGATTTGAGATAAGAGAGGATTGGAAATGTGGCAGCTAATAAAATAAGTAGGATTTCCCCACCATTGGACCACCATGTTGACTCATCCCTCCCCATTAGATAATTCTTTCTATTAGGTCGGAATATAAAAAGTTACACAAGATTAGATTGAATTGTGTATTTTCAAACAATCTTCCACAATCCTAGTTTTTGATACCCTCTATAAAATTATGATGATAAATAGTGTTTTTCTTCTGTATGAAAATAGCTAGCGGATGAACAAAAATAAGAACACAACATTTTGTAGTGGTTTGGGGCATAAAGATCCCCTAGTCTACTACACCAATCACTCTTTCTATGATCTTAGTGATATCACTAGAACAGTTCCTCTTATCACAAGACCTTGAATCCACAACTGAGTGAAGGTAGTTGACACCTTTACAATCAAGACTAAAAATAATTCTTCTAGATCTATGACAATGAATGGATATCCACAGCTTCGGCTGAGAAGCTGATACTCCACCACAACTGAGTATGAGCAATTGAAATTGCAATCAATAGATATTGATTCATAAAAGATTCAGGTTGATCTTCACAGTTGCAGCAGCATGTAACTGGTAAATGATGGATCTTCTTCTTCAGAAAAGAGTTTCTTCAAGAATGAAAAAGTCGGAAGAGATCCTTGTTGCACAATGATCTTCAATAAAATTGAAACTTCACACAAGCAGAAAATCGATGTTGAAAATAATATGAACTTTAAAAGCATAACCTCTTTTGAAAATAACAGAGCTTTAATCAAATAAAGCAGTACTTCAGAAATAATTTCACTAATGCAGATGTATCAATGAAACATTCATCAGCATCGATGATTTGTATGAACTCTGTTTTTTTATATTCTTGTCTCTATAGAGAATATATAGAATTGATAGCTTTATTAGATATTCCAGATCTGAAATACTAGCCTGATAAATTATAGAAACTAAAATTTGAAACAAAAGTTCCCTTAAGAATAGAAGCTATTTTCTCCAAAAAATAAGGTTCTAGAAAAAGATAATAACAATACTTGAATTAATAATTAACTCTGATTAGAATTTTTGCAGTGATTGAATAAGAAATGCGGCTTCTCAAAACTTTGTCGTTGATAACACAACGTAGGGTTGAGCTACGTAACGTAGGGTTCCTTCATGTAATATAGGGTTCCTTTATGTAACATAGGGTTCCTTTACCAACATAAGGTTCACAAACCATACTTTCATCTGTATAACGTAGGGTTGCAACATAGAATTGATTTACCATTTGTTTATCTGTGTAACATAGGGTTGTAATGTAGTATTGATTTACCATATGTTTATCTATGTAATATAGGGTTGATGAATCATAAGTTCCTACTTTTCCCAAACATAAGATTTATGAACAGTACATCCAGATTCCAACATAGTCTTGCTGATGCATATGTAATCTTCAAGACGTAAGGTGGTTGATCCATACACAATCTATTTAGCGTAGTGTAGGGATGATGCACCATATGCGAACTATTAACTATGTGATTGAAATAGAAACTATTTAACATAATGTACGGATGAACAACCATACGCAAGTATTATCAATTCATCATAATATAGGGATGGAAACAATGTTTCAAGATAAAATCCCATGACATTATAATTCCTTTTATGTGAACAAATTCTTGAAAACTTACTCATGAAAAAATTTATCAGAAAAAAAACAAGGGTATTAGTGAGCATCAAAATCATCATGAATTATAGATTATTGTGGAGACAATACATGACCAAAAATCTCCCCCATTTTGATGATCACAAAACATTAAATATAATTCATAGATTCAAATATAAGATCTTGTAAACACAAATAAAATTTTAATTTCACAGAATGATTCTGATAAAGATAGATTCTTGTAAATAAATTTTTATCATAATGAAATGTTGTGGTTTGAAAATATTCTCCCCCATAGAGAAATTGGATTCAATATCATTGTAAGATCTTCTCCTCCATAAAAATATTCATTCTCATTGTAAAATCTTCTCCCCCTTTTTGTAATATCAAAAAGAAGGTTTGATAGAACAAATAATATTCACTACTATTAATGTAGCACTGAACTATAAATGAATAGTTACAAAAACTAATAAGACAAATAAATTTAGGATTGGTAGTACGGTATGGAATTTAAATAAACTAAATCATCATTGAAAATGAAAAATGTATAACATGTATTCAAATGTTCGAAATATTTAGTAATAGTCATAATCAGTAGGGATGGTAATTAAAAGGAAGGTCTTTCATCATGATCTTCGGATATAGTAGGATCAGTAGGAGGGTAAGAAATGGCTTGAACATCATTATTTTACTCTATGATCTTCATAAAAAGACTCTGAAAATAATTGTTGAACACTTTTGTCCATTGTTGAAGAAGCTTCTTGGAATCAAGACTGATCTTCAAATTTTCAACCAAATTAATCTTCATGAAATCATTCATGGCCTCCTCTGACTGGATAAATGAATTCAACTTGTCCTTATGTTGATTTAGAACTAATCCCATCCATGAGTCATTGGAAGTGAGTTGACTCAACAAATGCTTCTGATTCTCTTGCAGAACATTGAGAGGTGTACTGTCACACTAGAGAGTGTGAAGACTATCATTGAAATCAGCTAAAACTATAGTGATTTCTTCAAATATTTTGATGAGATCTAGTGAGATCTGTTCGGAAGAAGATGATGAATTGGAACTTTCTCTGAGAGATTGAAATTCTCTCATGATCATGAGCTTCAACTCTTCAAATTCTAACCTTTTCACAACTTCATCATTTATTGAAAATAACTCTGCAAATAGCTTCATAATAAATTCTCTAAGATCATCAAAAGAAATTATATTATCTTTGAAATTCTCCAAATGAAGATTCTGAACTTCAAACTCTGATATGGGTACAGTTGTAAGTTTGAAATCATTAAAAATTTTCTTCTCATCATGCAATTGTTCTCTGAGAAAGGAATTCTGGGAATCCAACAACATTATTCTAATCACTTAAGAATTTTCCTCAGAGGTAGATGAGTCAGGATATAGTTTTCTGGCTTGATCAGATCCTACAACATCTAGAATTAGATCTCGATGCTCTTCTATTCTGTACCTCAAGACAGATCAATCCATTACTTCTGAATCAGGTATGATCATTGATAGATTAGAAGGATTAGGGAGATCTTCCCTTTGGGGTTCGTGACTTTAATCTACTAACTCACCTTGCTCCACCTGATCAACTTCTCAACTTCTTACGCTTCAGGAACAGGGACTTCTGGTGCCTCATCCACAACCTCAATAATTACTACATGTGTCATCCTTCTCTTATTTTGAATTAGATAACCTTCTAGCCTTGATCCTATGGCTTCACCAGGCCTTTGTCTCACAGATCCAACCAAGGGGATCATCCTCTGCTCCACCTGAGCAACTAACAACAGCTTTTGTTTCTCTTTTGCACTAATAGGAAGTAGCATATTTCATGAATTGTTCCTAACAAAGCCTAACATCTTCACTACTACAACATTGAGGGTATTGGAATGATGACATCTTTTTCTAAAAAATATGTTCACTGTTACTCTTGTTTTTCTCAACCACAATGATAAAATTCTACCATAGGGAAAATATCCCATCTTTTCCTCAGGATGGAAATAGTGGTTATGATATCTAATCATAAACCAACATAAATTAAATTTGATGTTATTAAAGAGTAGAAACATCACATACATATCAGGGCAGAGAACTTTCTCTAATAATGTTGTCCTAGGCAGTATTCTTGACTGAATGATGTTCATTATGACTCACCGATCTAGAGTCAGTTCTTTCGATAAAACCTTCTTAAATTTTCTCATTACAAAAAGTGAGAATATGTTATCCTATAAAGAATACTTACCATCACCAATATTCTTAAGATCAAAATGAAATTCCCCTTCATGGGGATAGCACAATTCTTTTTACATCTCAACTGAGGAAAATGAAAATTCCGTATTATTGATTTTAGATATAACAGTATCTTCCTCAAATCCAAGGCTGAAAGAGGCATTCATGTAGAATTATTTTACTTCTATTTCATACACCATTAGCATATTATCTTCTCCAAATAGAAATTCTGATCCAAGAAACCGCATGGCTTCCATAAGTGACAGATTTTTTGAATCTAAGTTGTCAAAATTGATTACCTTTCCATTAAGAACTCTTTTGGATTTCACTTGTGGATAGGGTGAGAGGTCCAGTTCCACATCTTCAGATATTAGTGAGCTCACCATCTATGATGTTTTCATGTTTTAAGGGTTCAAAGGTTTAGGGTTTGAATATTTCGGGTTGAAGGTTTCAAAAAAATGCTTGGCTAACTGAAAAGACATATGGGAGAGGAGAAAGAGAGTATAAGAAGGAAAATGGCCTTCTCGTACCGATTCTGATTATACTCATTAATTTCAGAAATATTTTTATTTTATTTTATTTTTTTAAAAGGAAAATGAAGTTACATTTCCAAAAAACAATCTGGAAAATTGAAAACATATTAAAGAAAAATTTTCTAAACATAAAAACAGAGAAACTGAAAATATATTAACAAAAATTTACTTAAAATTAAATAATCTTAACTCTCCCTTAATAAAATCAAAAGGTTCATTGGGAAGTTGGTTAGTAAAAATATCAACTAATTGATATTTTCTACTAACAAATTCCAAAGATATGTCCTTTTTAAGAACATGATCTCTTAGAAAATGATGTCTTATATCAATTTTCATGGTCCTAGAATGACTTATACGGTTTTTTGAAATATTTTTAGCACTTATATTATCACATATAATACGTTTACTATTAAAATTTAGTCCAAAGTCTAGTATGGTGTTTTTCATCCACAAAAGTTGTGGACAACAACTGTCTGCAGATACATATTCTGCCTCGACTGCTGAGAAATCAAATGAATGTTGTTTCTTACTAGACCATGAAACTAAACAATTTCTTAAAAAGATACAGGTTCCTGATGTACTATTTATATCTAATCTACATCCACCAAAATCAGAATCTAAATATGAAATGAAATTAAAATCAGAAGTTTTGTGGTAAATTATAGATTGAAAAATAGTTCCTTTTAAATATCTAAACATTCTTTTAGTAGCTGCAAGATGGGATTCTTTTGAATTTGATTGAAATCTAGCATATAAACATACAGAAAACATAATTTTAGGTCATCTATCAGTAAGATATAGAAAACTACCTATCATACCTCTATATAGCTTTTTGTCAACTGGTTTTCTAGCTTCATCCAAATCAAGTTTTATATTGGTACACATGGGTGTTGTATATGTCTTTTTGTTTTAAAGTCCAAACTTTTTCAATAAATAAATAATATATTTACTTTTATTTAAAACATTTCTATAATCTTTTTGATAAATCTGAAATCCAAAAATGAAATTCAGTTCACCCATCATACTCTTTTTAAATTCTTTTTGCGTTAGTTTTGAAAAATCATGACAAAGTTTTTTATTTGTTGTACCAAAAAAATCATTATCAACATATATTTAAACTAATAAAATATTATAACAAAATATTTTCTTAAAAATTGTTGGGTCTTCCAAACCAATAATAAGCTCATTTTTCAAAATAAAATAATGTAATCACTCATACTATGATCTAGGTGCTTTTATAAGGACATAAAGAGCTTTAGTAAGTTTAAATAGAAAATTTGGGTTTTGAGAATTTTTAAAACCAAGAGGTTTCTTAACATAAACATCCTCCATTAAATAAACATTTAGAAAGGAAGATTTTACATCCATCTACTATAATTTAAAATTCAAATGATATGTATAGGCTAAGAGAATTTTAATGGATTATAACCTAGCTATAGGGGTAGAGGTCTCATCATAATCTATACCTTATTCATGATTATATCATTAGATACTAATCTTTCTTTACTTCTAGTTATTATTACTTGATCATCATGTTTGTTTCTAAAGACCCACTTGTTTCTTTTAAAATTATAATTATTTGGCCTTTCTAATAACTTCCTAAATTCACTCCACTTAAAATGGTTTAGCACTTCCTGCATTTCTAATGTGCAAAATTCATCTTTTAAGTCTTCTTCTATAGATTTAGTTTCTAATTGAGATTAGAAGGTATAGAATTCATCTAGGTTTCCTACACTTCATCTAGTTCTAATTCTTGTGTCTAGGTCTCCTATAACAGATTCTAAAGGATAATTATTTAGGGTTTTGGGATGTCTAGGAGAAACACTTCCATGTTCTTCTAGAATAGACTAAATTTTATTTATATCATTTTAACATTATCTTTTGGAGTTTCAAGTCTCATGTAATTCATAGAGTCAGTAATCTCATTTGTTTGATTTTTCTCTTTAATGAAAGGGTCAGATTCATCAAACTTCACCTGAACTGGTTCTTCAACAATCCTTGACCTTTTATTAAACACTCTATAGGCTATAAAGGTAGCAGAATATCCCAAAATTTTCCTTCATCAGCATTTGGATCAAACCTACCATGGTTATCCTTAGTATTCAAAATATAAACCTTACATCCAAAAAAATTAAAGTACTTTACTTTAGGTTTTCTATTATTCCAAAGTTCATAAGGTGTATTTTTGAAAATAGGACTTATTAATACTCTATTCATTGTATAGCAGGTTGTGCTTACAGCTTCTACCCAAAAGTAGATAGGAATATTGTATTCATTTAGCTTGGTCCTTGATATTTCTTGAATTGTTCTATTTATTCTTTCTACAATTCCATTTTTTGAGGTGTTATTTGTGAAGAGTAGGTGTATTTAATACAGAGGTTTGAGAAAAAATAATTAAATTATTGATTCTTAAATTCTCCACCATGATCACTTCTCAATGAAATTATTTTAAAACCTTTTCATTTTGAATTTTTTTTAGAAACTTTCAAAATAGTGAATACTTCACTTTTGAGTTTTAGATTATAAACCCACATAAATCTTGAATAATAACCAACTAAAACATAAACATATAACTTTCCATCCATGATTTCTATTCTAGTTGATCCAAACAAATCCATATGGATAAGTTCTAGAGGTTTATATGTAGAAATTACGTTAATAGATTTGAAAGAAGATTTGTGTTGCTTGCCAATTTGGCATGCATCACAAAATCTTTTATTATCAAACGTCAGACTAGGAAAATCAAAAATTAATTGTTTCTTAGATAATTTATGTAAATCATATATATTGTAGTGACCAGAACTTCTATGCCAAATCCTTGATTCGTTTTCCTTATAAGTTAAACAATTCACTTTCTGTTTACCCAATGAATTTAAATCCAAAGTATAACCATTATCAAATCTTGTTGCTCTAAACTTAAGAAATTTATCTTTAAAAACTGAGCAATAATTGTTAGAGAAATCAACATAAAAACCATCATCATACAGGTGTGAAATACTTATCATATTGTGCTTCATTCCTTTCATATATAGAACCTTTTTTATTGACATAGTCGTCGGATCTCCAAAAGTTCCAAATCCAACTATTTTTCATTTTGCATTATCACCAAATGTGACAAACCCTCCATCCATTTGAGTTAATGTATAAAATTTTGATGAGTCTCTATTCATATGCCTGTAATAGACACTGTCTATATACTATATGGATTTTCTATTTCTGTGACATGTTTCCTACAAAGTCAATTAGACAAGAATTTGTTTTTGTACCCATATCTTTTGGGGTCCAGCAGTGTTATCCAACAATGATATGGTAATCCAAATATATTTTATGTTTCCATAATTTGTACTACTAGCTTCAGATAAATATTTGGTAATATAAGCTCTTTTAATGCCACTAATCTGAGGATTTTTTAGATAAAAAGTGTTGGTGACATGTTCTTTCATTCCACACAAATAACAAGTATTAATTTTTGATTAAGGTACAAAATAGTTTTAATGTAATTTTTATTTTTAACCTTTACTTCCTATTCCAAACCTTTCCTTTTTAATAAAACTTTATCCTATAATTCCATTTAGAGTTTTCTCTCCTTTAGTAATAATTCTTGTTACACTCTTATAAGATTCTAATTTAATTTATAGTTCTCTAATCCTTTTTTTCATGATCATTGAAGTTTGATTTGGAAGAGTTGAATTTCTCAACTAATTCTTTATATTGTTTAAGCAAAGCATATCTTTCACCAAAAATAGCATTATGAATGTTTTTCAGTGATTTATACTTATTTGTTAAAGAATAATATTTTTCTTCTAACATATTATAATAAGTAGCTAATTTTTCATTTGAAAAATTATCAAAATCAGAATTAGAGGAATAATAGGATTTTACCTCTTCTACTTCGATAGCCATAGATCACATGTTTTATTTTAGATTTTGTGGATCCTTCTCCAAATTAGCTTCTGAAGAGCTATTGGAGTCTTTATATACACTCCATGTAGCCTTTATTTCTCTTTTCCCTTTTTGCTCATAATCATATTTTTTTATATTTCTTTTATGGCCTTTTTATTTCTTCTTTTAATTGAGGACAATCAGGTATGATATGTCCCAATATTTTTCATTCATAGAATCGAACTTCTCTTGGTTCTTTCTCATCCATTAAGTAAGGCTTTCTGAATCCTCTCTTCTTTTTCTAAAACTTTCTGAATTTTATGGCTAACTGAGCTAGTTCTAGTTTAGAATCTAAGGAATCTAAATTTTTCTCTATTTTGTTTCCTTGTTTTGGTTTCATGATGTGTTTCTGAGATGTCACTCTCAGAGAAGTATTTTCTTTCTTCACTAAAACTTTATGATCTTCAACTTCAGCTTTAATTTCTTCTTCATATATCATCATTGCCCCAGTTAATTCATTCATAGTCAAATATTTGATAGGATATGATAGGCTAATAGAAATAGATATTCCATTCCATTTTGAAGGTAGTACTCTTAGTACTTTTCAATATTTATTGGAATATCTGATAGCTTCTCCCAAGGCTGTAATATTGTTGATAATTTCTATAAGCCTACCATTCATTTTCATGATTCTTTATCTATCAAAAATTCTAAATGTGTCAAATTTTAATTTGGTAGTGGCATACCTCATCTATCTAACATTATCTATTCCTTCATAGGAAAATGCAACAGTTTTCCACATTTCATATGCAGTTGCGCATTGTAAAACATGATTAAACTCATCTAGTCCAAGACCATAGATAATTGCATTAATAGCTTCATAGTTTATATCATATTTTTCTATTATTACAATATCCCATGTTTCTGGATTTTCATGAATCACATAGGGAGTGATAATATTTGAATAAAGTTTGTACCCAAGATTTTATAGATAGATAATCATTCTAGACTTCCAGCATCCATAATTTTCACCATTAAAATTTGGATCACGCACCACTAACATTCCTTTTCTAGGATTAGTCATTGCCATCTTATTTGTATAGAATTTATACTTTTCAAATTTCTATATCTTTTTCCAAAATCTCTCCTTTGATACCAACTATTAGGTTGGAATATATAAAGTTACACAAGAGGGGGGTGAATTGTGTATTTTCAAAAAATCTTCCACAATCCTTGTTTTTGATACCCTCTATAAAATTACGTAGATAATTAGTGTTTTTATTCTATTTGAAAATATGTAGTGGAAGAACAGAAATAAATAATACAGCTTTTTATAGTGGTTCGGGGCATAAAGATCCCCTAGTTCACTCCAACAATCACTCTCTTTGTGAGCATGCTGATTTCACTAAAACAAGTCCTCTTATCAAAAGACCTCAAATCCACAACTGAGTGCAGGCAGTTGACACCTTTACAATCAAGACTAAAAACAAAATTCTTCTGGTTCTATGAAAAAGAACTAATATCCATAGCTTAGACAGAGAAACTAATACTCCACCACAACTGAGTACGAGAAGTTGAAACTCCAATCAATTGAGATTGATTCATAAAAGATTCAGGTTGATATTCATAATTGCCGCACCACACATCTGACAAATGATGGGTCTTCTTCTTAATAAAAGAGTTTCTTCATGAATAAAAAAGTTTAAAGAGATCCTCATTTCACAATGATCATTAATAAAATATAAACTTCACATAAGCAGCAAATCGATGTTGAAAATAATCAAAACATTCAAATCATAGCCACTTTTGCAGATAAGAGATATTTGATAAAATGAAGAAGCACTTGAGAAATAATTTCACGAATGCAGATGTATCTATGAAACACACATCAGTATCGAAGATTCATATGAACTCTATGTTTTTATATGCTCGTCTCTATAGAGAATATATAGAATAAATAGCTTTCTTCGATATTTCAGATCTGAAATACAAGCTTGATAAATTATCGAAATTCAAATTTGAAATGAAACATCCCTTAAGAATATAAGTGGTTTTATCTAAAAAATAAGTTCCTAGAAATAGATCATAACAATCCTCGAATCAATTATTAACTCTGATTAAAATCATTGTAGCGATCTTGAATAAGAAACGTGGCTTCAAAAAACCTTGTCATTGAGAACACAATATAGGGTTGGGCTATATAATGTAAGGTTCCTTCACATAATGTAGGGATCCATAATTTAATGTAGGGTTCTTTTACTAACATAAGGTTCATGAACCATACATTCATCTGCGTAACATAGGGTTTTAACATAGTATTGATTTACTATATGTTTATCTATGTAATTTAAGGTTGCAACGTAGCAATGATTTACCATATGTTTATCTACGTAACATAGGGTTGACGAACCATACATTCCTACTTTTCCTAAACCTAAGGTTTATGAATAGTACATCCATATTCCAACATAGGGTTTATGATCTATACGTGATCTTCAGGATGTAAGGTTGTTGATCCATACACGATCTCTTTAGTGTAGCATAGGGATGATGAACCATACATGAACTATTCACAACGTGGTTGAAATAGAAACTGTTTAACGTAACGTATGGATGAACAACCATACGTAGGTGTTACCACTTCCGTGTAATGTAGGGATGGAAATAGTGTTTCCAGATAAAATCTCATGATGTTAGAATTCCTTTGATATGATCATATTCATGAAAACATACTCCTAAAAAACTTTATCAGAAAACAAACAAGTGTATTTTTTAGCATCAAAATCATCATGAATTATAGAGTATTGTTGAGACAATACATGCCTAACACTTTCCTCATGAGATATTTTTTTATTTTTTGGACCTTAACCCCTGGAATGCAGACATTGTGAATTTTCTAGAAACATTTGGGGTCCCCAATGATTTCATAACATCACAATCTTAGGGAGTTAAGAATGATTCACGATGTTACATTATGGATGAATCGTATTTGTAGAGAATTTGTAGTGAACAATTCATTCATCAGTGTTCCTGTAGCCATGATCTCACCTCTATTTTGAGCTTCTTCGACACTATGTCTTGTGAAGGTCACTTTTTCTCTCAATATACAACTCGAAAGGCCCTTGACTAGAGATTTTAGTGTCTATAATTATATATAGATACCCATCGATATTGTAAGTCATGTACCCAATGTCAATTCATAGGGAATATCTCGAAGGGGAATGAAATTCCCCAACATCCCATGTTATTTTGTGAATTCTTTGATGCATGGAGCATTGACATCATGGGTCCATTTCCAAATTCATTTCGATTTGTGTACATCCTATAAGATTTTGACTATGTCTATAAATGGGTGAAATTAAAGGCTGCCAGGACTGATGAATCTTGAGTGGTTGTTGAATTTTTGAGGTCCCAAATTTTTAGTAGGTTTGGTTTTCCAAGATTCATCATTAGTGATCAGGGTTCATATTTTTCAAATCTCAACATGAAGTTCTTTCTTCATATGTTTGGGGTTGTTCATAAAGTCTCTACTGTTTATCACCCCCAAACTAACAGAAAAGCTGAAATAAAAAATTGGGTAGTTAAGAGAATCTTGGAAAAATGGTAGAACCCAATTGGAAATATTGGATTTTTCACTGGGATGATGCTCTTTGGGAATATGATATAGCTTTTAAAACCTCGATCGGAATGTCATAATATAGGGTTATGTTTGGAAAGGCTTTTCACCTCCTGGTGGAGGTAGATCACCATGCATATTGGGATGTCAAACAATATAATATCAATCTATCAAATGTAGGTAAGCATAAGAATTTTCAGATTCAAGAGTTGGAAGAAATTATTGGTGATTCATATGAGAATTCTTGAATCTATAAAGTGAAACTAAGGGCTATCCATCATGGGATGATTCATCATTAGAAGTTTTATATTGGTGATAAGGTCCTCATGTACAAATCCAATCTAAATCTCCACTCATGTATGATTTATTCCCAGGGGATCATTCTTTAAATTGTTACTAATGTTTACCCTTTTGGTGCAATACAATTTTTGCATGAGAAGAGTGGATGAAGTATTACCATCAATGGTAAGAGGCAAAAAAAATTATTATAAATTTTCAAAGCATTTAGTGGCGGATATCCAACTTCATAAATAAAAATACCAGTGAAACACACTAGGTTTTATCCTCCCTTCCCACACTCTCATTTATAAAAGTGGGTACACTACACACTCTAGGTGTGGGGGTGGGTACATTCCTGGTTTCATTAGGATTTTCATCATCTTTCTTATTTATTTTATTTTTTTCTTTCTGCATGATATTTTTACCCCCCCCATTGATCTTAAAAATAATATCCAAAATCATGTTTCATGCTTGAGTCGATTGTGTGGAAAACTAAATTGTTTTAAGAAAAATGATTTCCAAATGAATGTTGATATAGAATATTTTTCTACAATTTTTGTTTTCAAATCATTATTAGGTGTTTAATGGATTTTTTAATCCCATGTCTCATTATCACATACCAATATATTAATCCCTTACCCAAGATAAAATCTAAACCATTTATTGCATATTCTTCCTTTTAATCACTTTTATGAGATTCTTGGCTTATGTTGAGAAACTAGAACTTTCCTTAATTTTGTTTCAATCCATAAGATTTGAGTATTCTACATTCATGATAGAGTGCATTGTTCATTGAAAATCTCTTTGTATAATTATCCTCTATTTTTCCACCTTGAAATTTTACCCTTCTTAAGCCTTATAGATCATGAAATTCCTATTATGTAGCCATATTAAAATCCAATGTATCCCTACCTACACATATCTTGTGTACATTATTGTTTTATTTTCAACATGTTTGGGGGAGAGGGTGTTCCATGGGAGTTCTAGGGAAATATTCATTATAATTGGTGAGTGAAAGGGTGCCTATATTTGTTTTGGGCAATGGGTCCACGTGCCACATTATATTATTGTGTCATAAATGATTCACTCTTTATCTCCAAAAAAAATTGTATATAAAAAACAATAGTTATCTTCATTGAGAAAAAAATAGAACAAAAGAAAAAAAATGAAAGGATAAAAGAGGATGTTTACTCATTATTATTTACTGCTTGGTTGTGACCTAAGAAAAAGGAACATTGGGGGTAGTGAGTTAGAAGCGAAACACTCTGTGAGGGGTTGACTGAGTGAATTCATTGTGAACAATTTTTGAATTTTTACATTCTTTGTACTTAAGATATTAAACACTCCTCTTCTACCTTGGATTTTTAAACATCAAATCCTTCCAACCTTTGAACCTCATAACAACCTATTGGAAGTCCTCTTGAGTAGAACA
The DNA here is from genome assembly GCA_963277665.1 of Viscum album. NCBI lineage: Eukaryota > Viridiplantae > Streptophyta > Magnoliopsida > Santalales > Viscaceae > Viscum > Viscum album. Next base: position 829,885,917 of record OY728162.1, read on the forward strand.
CTAGTTTCTACTAGCAGGGAAATTAGAATCATGGAAATTATATGGTAATATCACCTAAACTTTGGGAAATGAGAATAATTCCACATTCATATGTTCCTAGATTGAAGAGGGAAAATTTCTAAGTGAGTTAGGTTGTGACATGTTGCATGGGTCAACAAATGAAATTGAATAAATTTCAATGTGATAGAAGAAGTATGATAGGAATATTGATTTCATAAATGAGACATGTTGGATTTCATTTAAAAATAATTTTGGATGTTTTATAACCTTTGACGTAGGAATGGGAATTGATTAGGATATGTGACTTTACCCAGGAGTACAAATGTTTAGGTGTGGGGATGTGATTGTACCATGATTCACTATTTTATTTCACACTTACACCACTATATTAAACTGATTTGTATTGTAAAATCCAATTATTATAATAAATTAAAATTAATATTTGATCCAATAATTTAATTTTTATCACTGTTAAAAAGGGTGATTTCACTTATTTTGATGTTTTCCTTATAGTTGGAGGTGATTTGGAAGGCCCAGGATGAAGTTAAAGAAAAATGTGCCAAACTGTGCATGATTCCAAGCATACTTGTAGACTCAAATGAATACTTCAGAAAATACATGAATTAAATTGGGTTGAACATTTTTTATCTGATCCAAAATTCAGTGGTATACAACTCTTTTGAACACACCCAATCCAAATTCTTTAATTAAGAGTTCCAACTGAACTGATTTTTCCAGGGAACCAAATCTTATCGAATTCAAAAGTTATGTTCTATATTTCATCCATATATCCGGATATTGTTGTCCAAATGGTGAAAATTTTAATTGAAGATATTCAAGAGGTGGTTATAAACTTTTTAAATTTTTAAAAAGTGATATAAGACTGTTTGGAGACTAAAAACCATTATCCAAGTGGTTTCTCGAAATATGGTGGCTCAGAACCACCTTCCACTTTTCCTATAAAATGATACCTTGGACACCCCATTTGAAAATTAGACCAGGAGGGATGGTGTTGCTGTTTTTGAGTCCCAAAGGAGTCCTCTACTCATTACTAGTAGGTATGTAGTCTATGGTAAGTGTTATGTCAACATTTATGGCTTCCTCCCTTTCCATGCAGTTCTAAAGTCCTTATTATCACTCGGGGAGGAATGTGATGTAAATCCTGAGCCTCTTGTTTGTAATATTTGAATAATATTTTTCATTCCAGGTTTGTATGTTCTTTTTCTACATATTCTCTTATTTTATTGGGTTATGTATTGGATTGTAATACTTGTCTCATATGATCATGTTCGAGGGTACCCATTCATGTGGGGTTTCACACACTATTCGCCAGTTTTTCTTCCCCCTTTCGATTGTGGTGTTTGTGTGGTTCATATTGGCCAATTGAACTCTCATAAACACTTACATGGCCATGTAATTTCAGTTCATGGTAACACATTGAAATAATATTCAATCCTAGATAGTGCATAAAGTTCTTCTTGTGTTTTCTTGGTGAGTTTCGGTTATGAAGTATAACACAAATCACCTAATCATTGGTGGTAACTGGTGAAACATTTTGTGTTTCTGAATGAACCCTATGAGGTATCCTAGTATTAAATCATTAACATTCTTGTTCAAGGTGTTAAAACCTAGGGATTAAAATATTTATACCCTTTCTCTTGAAGAGATAAAGGATGAGCATCATGAGTATTCCCCAATTTGATCACGTTTAATCAAAACTATTAATTTTCAATATGTTTTATTGCATACATCTATCTATTGGATGCTTAAATCAAAAAATTCTAAATTTTATAAAATCCCATTCCCCTTTTTCATAATAAAAACATTCATTTTAAATTAATGATCTATGGATTCGTCGAGAGACGACCTAGGGTCCCTGCTATACTGTAGAAATTCTAATAAAAAACTAAACATCTAATTTGATGTGTCATGATAGCATGATAACTTACACCACATGAAAATGATCCCCTTGAAATTTCTATTCAGGGTCACCTATGGGATGTTCCTGGCCTTCATTTTCAGTTATAGAGGCATCAAAATCAATTTAGAAAAGATTAAGGCCATCTACTAATTCCTCCTATGGGAAATCTTTTAGAGTTGCATGGCCTCTAGGTCCACCTTGCCTATATCTAGAATTTCATTCTCCAAATTGACCAAAAAATATAATCCCTTTTCAAGGATCATGAAGAAAATTGTCCCTTATAAGTGGGATAAGGAATGCTGGGTTATATTCAATGACATCAAGTAGTATTTACTACATCATCTGATCATGATGACACCCATCCCAAGGAAGCCTTTGGTCCCTTATGTGTCAAACTTGGAATGGTTCTTTGATTACCTCATGGTTTATAAGGATAACAATTTTATGGTGAATAGTCTGTAATATCTGAGTCATATGATACTTAAAACTTACACAATGTACTCTCCCATCAAGAAAAGATAACTCACCTTGGTCTTCATGGTTCAAAAATCAATTACACTGCATATAGAATCCTAAGATATTGCTAGTATCCTATTTATATCTACTGAATTACATCCTCAACTTCCCCATGCTAACTGGATGACTATGATGGTTCTCAGTAATTTTGAAATAGTTCAACATCAATTTTATTCACTAGAATTTTTTCAAGGTCCAAGAGCTAGAAAATTTCATATTCGTGCATCCAACCTACAAAGAGATTCCCTTATATGTCGACTTTCTAGATGAATCCATTCTCTCTATCGATCAGGATATAGTATCCTGGTAGATTCATTTCAATGATTCCTCCCATAGCTCAAACGATAGAATACTTGACAACCCTAAACCGAATAGGTCCATCCTTGGGATAATTTTCATCACTCTTTCATAGGGCCACATGTTATACTCATTACTTTATTTAGAAGGGTGTGCCAACAATAAAGACAAGTACTAGGACTTGATCATAGGCCTCATAAAATATATTGAGATTGAGGTTTCACAGCTTCCTATGAAATTTAATTTAGAGATGTACGTCAAATATATCAATAGTGAATATGTGATCAGAAACAAAATCTTTTCCCCTTGCTTGAGTGAACCAATGATTATATGGTCTAGTTCCATTTCTATTCAGAGGTGACTCATGTTTCATGATCACAAAATTATTAATCAGATGCCTTTGAAATCATAGAATCATTCCTTATAAATGCTGACCAAGATGACTTGGTTATTCACGTGACTCATGAGTAACATCCCCTATCAATTTTGTTGAAAATTACTAGAGGATAAAAAAAATTACTATAGGTGTTTCCTCTGGAGAACCTCCAAATTAACCTATAATAGAGGAAACATCCAAGTTAATGAGTTGTTTCATCAAGTATCTCTAACAGAATACATTCCCATAAAATTGATCCAATCATGAACAATTCCATCAGCATGTAGTGAATTGTTCACTCCTGGATGGCCCTAACGTAGAGCAGGTCCTCTTTAAGTTTGGCCTTAATAAAATAATCCATTGTCTTATCTAGGGGTAGGAGGTCCCTATGACCCTACAAGAAGTGATTTCTTGGTCATGTGGGTTCCATCAAGTACGGTTTAATCTTTCTCACTAAATAATAAGATTTTGGTAACTTTAGCCCACCATGGATTGTGATTGCATCGAATTCACCAAGGATTGTCATGCATGAAATATCCATGGAAACTTCATGCATTGACAACCAATTCTCATCCATTCCACCAGGTACTTATGGAATTTTGTTGTATGGGGAAATTATATGGAGTGACCTTATCTTCTAGTGACATTTGAAAATATAAGTACATCCTGGCTATTGGAAAATTCTTCTCAAAATCGGTGGAGGTCATCACACTCATATAATTCATCATCCACTCCATGAAATATTTTTTGAAATCCCCCATCATCTATTGATTCAGGATTACTCATACCAATTTCACAGAAAATAGTATAAACTTTCAAGCTGTTGAGTTGAAGAATCAGTACACCTAGTTCATCATATGCTCCGATCATACCTAACACTATCATTTTCAAGAGAATTGGAATATTTAGGCATTCAAAAAACACTCTATATCATCTTATGAAATATAGTGGGTCAAAACAATAAACAGTCACCTAAAATCCTATCCAATTAATTAAGGGTGTATCAAATAATGACCTAAAACCTAACCCAAGTTACCCCATACTCCATGTTATATGAAAAAGAGGTAGTATTAGCTATAAAAGTTCAGTTTAAATCACTATATATGGATGTTTTTTATTAAAAAATTACCAATAAGTGAGATGAGGTTATCTTGGTGAATTAGTGGCTCTCAATGAGAGTAGGATCCAAGCACTAAAAACCTCAATGATTTAAAGAATAAATTAGCATGAGAATTCAATAAAAATGTTAACCTCCAATTCTTCTTTCTGAGTGGAAAGGTGTTGGAATTTGGGATTCCAGTGATACCTAGGAAAAATCCACAAAATTGGAACCCAAATGGAATGGAATTTTCATAATTCATAAGGTCTAATTCAATGGTTCATAATAATTGATTTCCATTTATGGGGATCACATCACACCTTCCTCTAATGGAAGGTTCCTCAAGTTATACTTTTCATTACTTTTTAAACCACAACATCCTAGTTTCATAATGTTAAATAGTAAGATAATATCTTTATAAGAAGAAGTTAAACTATATTAAAATTCATCCTTATCGTAAGATATTAAACTATATGACACTTCATCCTCGCTATAAAATAATAAATACATGTCCAACAACCTTTATAAAAGACATTAAATTTATCAGTTCACATCCCCATCACATTATTAAAACTACATGATGTCTAGGCCCTCTCCTGAGTGGACTTCCCCTTTATTGTTTGTCTCTTACCACAATACATTCTAGAATTATATATTCCTTGATTCTCAATTTCATGGGACATATTGAGATGTATGAATCTCAAATCATAGGTCTAACACAACCACTAACCTACTTCATGGATTTTCCTCTCAATAACAAGATTGACTTGTTCATCAGTATTCTTAAAAACTGTTCATAAGAACATGGTTTCGTAGCTTCTAGAGTGTTGAAATCTCCCCAAAAATACTTTTATGTTCACCTCCACACTTTGAGCCATCCTCAATTTATATCCCTATATTTATCTAGATCCAAACAAGCTCCCCTTTAGTGATGGAGTATGTCAAAAATAGGCTCGTCTACCAACTATGGAACACGCCTCAAATTAATTTATTCAAAATGTGGAGGTTCCCTTATTTTGAACATGGTAAATGGTCGATAAAAAAAATTCTCACCCCATCATTGACCAGTGGAGTTGTTGAAACTATATTTCAAACATGGCCAGTAGTTGTATCTCACCCATTGGCTTCCCCCATATTGTTGTTCAAATACTGAATGTCATGATTTACTTAGTTTCCACATCTCTTTATTATGGTGGAGTTTTATCACAATTGGTCTTACCAATACATTCATTCACATACATTAATTAAGAATTTCAGTGTTGTTGGGACCCTCCCAAGCTTGCTTCTCATTTCCCATGTCATGCACTCCCATATGACAGAGGAGGATCTCTGACAATACTTGGTTCCTACAGTGATCATGGATCTTGTTGGCTTCAGAATCATTGTGGGTCTTCCCTAATATGTTTGAGGTGTAAAAAAAATATAAGACACACATCCATAGTCTATTCATATGACCTTAAACTATTTAAAACTCTTTCTTATTATGATTTTATGACACATGGATTTTGTATCCCCCATTCACATCTAGATGGTACTCTCTTTCATGATACACAAACTTCTCCAAAACACCCCCCCATAGGTACAATATATACGACCTAAAAATAGAAATAACCCCTCATTATAAGCATAATGAACGTATACTTTATACAATAGTCATTGCACACAACACTAAAATGTGTTCCCCTCTCCCCATAGGATCACATATCCCAATGGAAAGATTATTTGGTCCCTCGACCCTTCCACCCTCATCAGTTTTTCAAACATTTGGTGCAACATATAAATACATTTCCCCTTTCAATCAATGATATATGATATTAAAATGCATGGTAGAGTCACTGTTATATGACTAAAATTGGAAAAACATCTTGAATCCATACTCTAGAAGATACCCCATTTTTACCGATGTTGGTCTCCTACCACACTCCATCTTCAATTATGTGTGGATTGATTCTTGATTCATGGGAGACATTGGGATGCCTCGATCTCCAATATTAGGTCCAACTTGAAATCCTATCATCACATATGCCTTGTTTTGGCACTTCTCATCCCATTATCTAACCTTAGTGCCTCTCTAAACAATGTCACAATATGATGCCTAGATGAAAGTATTATAAGCATTATAACCTTAAATTATGTGTTCCTTATAAGAGGGGAAATTGGTTTTGGCATTGGACCTCTTATTCCTCTCATTCAAATCCACACAAACGTTTTCATTTTATCAAAGCTATATGTCAATAAACATCATCACCCAAGTGGTCCAACTAGCATGCCCATAAACTTCCCTTGGTTAGAGGCAAAAATTCATATTAGGTAGAAAACCCACAAAGTGTATCCTAAGAAAAATTATGTCTTTATCTCACCAAGTCATACCTAGTTCATGGGTAAAAGTAACGATGCAAATTGAAAAGTTATAAACCTCCATAAGACACATCACTGGGCCATGAAAAAACCTATTTATCCTTGTTGAACCTAGTAGTACAAGAATGAATTAAATCCAAACCTTCAACCCTTTTATCCACTTCTTATCCACACCATATGACGTTAAAATACATCTCTAACATGTCACAAACCAACCCAGGCCATCACTCTATTAGACACCCAAAACCAGTCCTTTACAGGACCTTAGGGAATTCCATATCCCCACAGGCTGGAAACTAGTGTTGGGAATCAAAGTAAACCAAGTGGGAATGATTTTACCCAATAAATAATTAAGAAAACAAACATAATAGATATTAAAATTTTCTCTTTAACTAAACACACATTGGATGTCCACACCATGTAAAATATAAAAAAATAAATATTCATCCAACATGAAACAGAAGTAGTGAGAAAATAAAACATTAAATAACTATGATTCCCCAAACTACCTCTCCTAAAAAGAAAACTGTAGTTATCACATGTTCCCTCCTAACCTCCCATAGATATATATACCCAATTTCTGTATAAAGTAGAATAAATGGAATACATGGCCTATGGGAGAAAAGAAACTAAAAAAACTAGCATAACTGAAGAGACTATCCCGTATGACCCATGGTCATTCTCCATCCAATCTGAAACATCAATCATTCAGAGAAGGATTAAAATCTAAACCTAAATATGAATATATATATATATGCATGAGCATAAAAATACCAGGTAGTCCACCACCCACTATGACACATGATTACCCACTAATTAAAGATATATTATCATTCTAGTTTAAAAATACGATTAGAAATAGTTTTTCATTTTTAATTACATTTAAAATAAATAACACATAATAGAATTCTACTAAGTTCCTTTTAAAAACACTTTAAAAATTTAAATAAACAACAATAGAAATGATAAATTGTGTCATGATAGCTAAAATAGATTTTATAGAAAACTTGCTTTTGATAATTTAAATAGACAGAGAAAGATTCAATAGTATTCCATACAATGATCCATGGGAAAGCCCCAATTCATCTATATTTAGTGGGAACTCTAGCTCCTCGCATCAAACTCAGGATCAAATTAGTCAAAATTCAATTGTGTACATATGATATAAAAGAGTGCATTGCCTTCTCCTAATGTTTTGGAGACACACCAGCTGATTCCACATAACCAAGTATGAATCAACTATGTTATAAATGCCCTTCACCAAGTGGTGTGGCCACACACCAGGCATTTACCCGAAATCAAGTCATCAAAACCTAGAATTTTTTTTAGTGTGAAATAAACAAATAGAAAATTATAAACTATCCTCCCCACCTATATACACAGTTTCGTATATTTTATTTCCATTTCAAACAAAGAATGTTAGAAAATCACAAATGCCACTCTAAACCATTTTTTCATCGAAACCAAGAGAATAATTTGAGAATAACCAAAATACATATATACTTTATCATTCAAAACCATAGTGTCATAGAGTTAATTAATTAAGATACCCATTTTATAACATATCAAATAAAATAGGCCATGCCAACTAATCCTACACAATTTATTTTCAAACACTCTTAAAGACTTGTTTGAAACCAATTTTTAAAACCTATTTTAAATTCTTAGGATTTCATCATTTTTCCAATAATAAGTACACAAACATATATGTATATATATTTGAAAAAATTCACATGTTTCCATGTGAATTAGTGAACTAATATATATATATATATTCTTACCCATGTATAAATATATATATATATTTAATGAATATGTGAAATAGTGTATATATACAAATATATATATATTAGAATTAAAATAAATATATATATATTTAATGAATATGTGAAATAGTGTATATATAAAAATATATATATATATATATTAGAATTAAAATAAATAACAAAAAGAATTTTGTAATAAAATTACAATTGGAAAAAATTGGTTTAAAACAAATATGTATAATTAAATTCATTTTATATTTTATATAAAAATTATGAACAACTATGGAAAATTATGGGGAAAACCTTCCTAGAATAATCGTAGATGGTGGAAATCAATCAATAATGGAAAAAAGGAGGGTCTCTAGAGGTAGTGGACTACCCTAGGAACCAAACCCATATGAAACAAATCAAAAATAAACCGACTCTATACCCTAGGGTTAACCTATGAACAATTCACCAAGAGTGGAAACAAGAGTGGGGTAAAAAGTGGAAGAATAAAGAGTCAAATAGGAAGGAATACTTACCTATGTTTATCGTACACCAAATCGGGAGGAAAATAATGAATAAAAAAGGTCAGTATCAGGGGATCCTATGAGAGAGGGATTCCTAGCCATGTTGGGGGTGTCATGTGAGTGTAATGGGAAGGAGGAGGATAAATAGGACTAAAAACCCTTAGGGGAATTTTTTTAATTTTGAAAATGTTAATTCTCAGGGGTATTCACATGGTTTGTTCGTACACTAGGCCAAACCGTTCACCAACCATGTGAATGGTGAAAGTAATCTAGAATTGTCACATAGTTGGGATACATTGTTTGATAAACTATATTCCAATCATGTAAATCCATATTATTAAAAATTGAATCACTCACATAGTTTCTAAATGGTTTTTCCAACCATGCGACTGAACTATGTGACACACTGAAAAACATAAAAAAATTATCGTTCTCCAAATTAAATGACTCAATCCTTTGAAAAAAAATATAAATAAGAATTAAAAAAATAATTAAGAACATCATGGTCAAGTTTTAAAAATTCTACCAACTATTAAAAACTTTCTACCTCCAGAAATTAAATGACATAAAAAGATGTCATAATTACTGGTATTCTAAATGAGAAAAAACTCAACACAACTCAATAAATTTAAAAGGAACAACCCACAACACTACTCTAAACCATCCCAAATTCAAACCCATTCCAATGAATCCATCAAACTTGATGTGACTCTTAGTTCAACAAGTCACGCTTGTTCAGTTATAGAATAAATATTAAGAGATAAAGGCTCATAGTGGGTCTCCACAATTTATGAAACTCTTTGTCAAGAAGGTTTTAAAGGAAAAAAGGTACGCTAAATGTATTACCAAACTAAAACCCAAACCCCCAACTGAGGATACTAAAACTACAACCACTAATCAGACATATAGACAAAATTTACCCAAAAAAACAATCAAAAATCATTAAAAACAACAATAAATAAACATGGCGCATAAGAAAAGGAAGAAAGTTAACTAAAGGTGATACCTAAAATTCCATAAACCCAATATCAAGGAAGACAAAAACACAAGGAACATTTAAAAACCCCAAATAGAGTGACCATAAAATCTCCTATCATTATCATCCAAAATAAGAATAAAAGGGAAAGCAGGATTGCATACCATGTACATGCCATACCAAACCAACATGGGTTTCCACCCTAGGTCGGTAGTAGGGGAAAAGTAACATAGGATCTCAAATCTGAGTCACCAACAATGGATAATTCAACAATTCAAACCAACACTTGCAAGATAATACCCTCAACTGGTGTATCCAGGGTTTTTCCTTACCATAACCACCCTATCTAAACTTGGGTCAACACTGGCCACATAATAAACATAATCCAAAGATTAAGAGTAACATCAAGGTTCAAAGAGGAATTCTTAACTCATTGAACTAGTTGAAACAAAATTTAACATATGAGGAACCACCAATATGCATAATGAATCTTCAAATTGAAAAGAACCATATCCTCAAAAAATTTCAATGATCACCCCACACTGGATCACAACAAGACATCAAGAGCAGTGGAAAAAACCAAACACAATTAGTTATTTAAGATTCAAATTATATTCAACCACTATAATTGAAACACTATATCTTATAGATACAATATCTCAAGGGACTTTCCTAGGACACATACTTAAAATAATGATGAATGAAAAAAACATTACCAATATAACCCAGCTCAAATGAACTCATTTGGAAACATCTCATAACCCAAAACAAAAGAAAAATAAATAGACAAAGACATTGAACCATATTTAAACATAATATTTTTAAATAATTTTAAAATTTAATACTTTTAACTATTAAATTTCATGACATTTATTAAAAATAATTTCAACATTACATATATTATTAATATTCTAAAATACTATTTAAAAAAAATTCAACCTAGTGTCATAACTCCTAAAACATCCACCATTTTATAAAACAAAAATGTCCCAAAAACAATTCACTTTTAATGAAATGGTCAAATGGAAAAATTCTTAATCAATACCCAAACTAATTAGGCTAAACAAGATCAAAATGTTATTTTCCAAAAATATTTTTCATAGTCACACAATTTTGTTTAAAAATGCCATAAATTCTACTTTTGAATCACTTTAAAACATTCCAAAATATAATATAAAAAATTTTACCCATTTTTAATCACCAAATACACATTATATCTTTTTTGGAAACATCATTTCTACGAGAACCCAGTTTTTGAATTAGGTATGGATCTTTATGTTTTTGGTAAAATTCTTTATTTTGGACCTTATATGGGTGCCCAAGGGGTTAGCGAAGGTCTTAATGTTTTTTGGGGATTGCGTGGAGCCCAGAAACAAAAATTTTTGGGAAGAAGATCATTCTGCATGGTTGGCACATGACTTTCCAAACCGTTCGGACTAACCATGTGGACAGTGTAGGTTTCTAGAGTTTTGGACATATCCAACTGCACGATTGGTGCACGGTCTCAAAACCGTCTGGCCTAACTGTGGAGGTGTCTTTTTCTGCCTAGGAGCTTTCGCATGGAGTGCACATAGTTTGGTAAACCGTGCAGCCAAACCATGTGTAAGCTAAGAGTTGGGTAAATTTACTAAATTTCCCTTAAGGACCTATTAAGCCTTATTCATTCTCCCTAATCTGGATTAATATGTGATTAAGCTCATTTACTCTCATTTTGAACCAGCTTGAAAACCTAACCATAGGATCAAAGGATCTTCTTCATTCGTGGTCTGATCGAGCTTCCATTCATCACGTTGGATGTGTAATGGTAAGTAATCAATTCTTCTAGATCCTTTCCTCATCTCTTAAGCTCTCAAACATGTTATTGAGGTTTGAGTTTTTTTCATACAATATTAGATCTACTTCATTATAAGAGGAAGCAAGGGTCTTTATTCTAGTAAGAGAGTTATACAACCTTAAGGTGGGTGGTCTATACCTCATCCCTAAAGTTCATTGATTTTGGGAATTTTCATGTGGGGTTCACCGATTTCATCGAGTGCCTTTTGTATAATTTATATGTCATATTATAATCAAAATAATCATATGGTTGTGCTCTTGCCACATATGTGATTATTTTTTGGTGGATATAACCACAATTTTGTTCATCCCATGTAGGATGTTATTCCACAGTTGGGTTTTGGTGTTTTAACGCTTATTAGCCATTGTTCAGATGTGATAAAGCCTGACCACACTAATGGTAAGCCCTTGTATAATTAAACGATTGTTGAATCAAGCTGTGGGGAATGGAAAGTACCATATCACATTCACATGACCTGTCTATGTTAAGTGATTAAATGAAATGAATGACTTAAAGTGAAATTGAAAAGTATATAATTGATGATGACTTGGTCAGACTGTTTTTGAGAAGGAAACAGGTTGCATGTCTGTAACACCCCTTTTCTTGCTGATGGAAGGTAGAGGAATAAACCTTAATGATTGAAATGTCATAAATGGATAATTAATGGATGCATTCTACTTGAACTTACCCCACTAATTCAAGGCAAGGTATGAACCAAGTGAATAAAGGGTTGCTTGTTACTTGACCATACCACACTAATGGATGGCAAGCTTGAACCCAATGAAATGTTAAAGACCTCAATATTAACTAGGAATGGCCTGACTTGAGGTTAGAAATAATTATGATTGGAGGATGACTTGGCTACCCAGGAACCCCATTCTAATTCAAAGATACCACATGCTTAGGTTGTACCCACCTAGAACCTAGTCTTTGTCTTGTCTTGGAGTCCTGGTGTAATATTGTAGGAATTTTTATATAATAAGGATTCTAGGGATACACTCCTTGGATCTAGCATGATGAGTAGGTGCCATGGTTAAAGCACATCGGACCGAGTCATAGATTATCCTCGTCTTACCTTGGAAGATAACCTTGGATTCAGAAGGTGCCTTATTGTGGAATGCCTTGGACTATGCTCCTTGGATTACACTCTTATCCCTTGCTAGACTCATATACTAAATGAGTGAGCCACCCTTGAGGTATACAATTATTTGACTAAATTCTTTGGGACTGAATCAAGATTAATTGCTACTAATCAATTAATGAATGGGTTACATGTGTGGAATCCATCCAAGGGAGAAAGTAGGTACTTATTATTTTGTTACATTTTCCCACTTTTCTTAATTATTTATAAATGAATGTTGCACAATATTTACTTTTCCATTAAATAGGGTAGATTTTTATAGATACCATTGGTGGTGGCCCATTAATATTTATCTCACACCCTCTCCAGGAACCGTTTGGTACCTGAGACAGATTACATGGTTGCAGGAAATGACAAAGGGATGCATACAGCTTCAAACACATGATTTCTTTTTTTTAGAATGTAGCTTGATAGTAGATGACCGAGGTAGGACTCGGGATTCTAAGGATAGTCTTTTTCTTTCTTTCGTACTTTTGTGGAATATGTTATACCTGATGTGTTGTACCATGTTTTCCAGCTTTATAGTGACATGGAATATCATCATTATAGTTATTATCATTTCTGTTGTTCCTTTAGTTTACTCATACATTGCTTCAAATATATCACTCGATTTAGATATGATTATATTACCCATTGTGATATACTCTAGTAGTGATGGAATAGTCTTACCATAGACACACCCAAGGCCCTCAACGCTGGTCGGAATCCTCTAGCGTATGTGTCCATATGGCAAACCAGGCTCGGGCCACTGATTAAGTGGGTACCAGGTCTGTGACATCACATAGTGGTATTAGAGGGGTTACTTTCTTGGTTTACTATTTGATGGCAATATGATGGAGATTGGGAATTCTAGGGAGCTTCGTTATAATCTATGATTGGGTGTCGTGAACCCATGTATAGGGTAAGGGCCAAGTTTCCCAAGATACAAATGTTGTTCCTTTTCCTGTTACAGTTGATATTATTTCACTATTGGGTGATACACATGCTATATTGAGGTTATTATTATTATTTTGATTCAAAATTTTATTTCATCCTTGCCTGATGAGATGAGGGTAAGGAGCAGTGTACATTCATCATAATAAGCACCTAGGATTTTCATTTCATGCATATTGCCATGCCATATAGGTGTATTTAATTGTCTTACATTTCTTGATATTCCTATGATTATTTAGTGATGTTGTGCTAGTTAGCTTATTCATGTATTTCTATGGGTTGCGATTGAGTGATTGCTTGTCTCAAATCACGAGGTGTATGGGCACTGAGTGGCTTGGGATGAGTAATTTACCGAGTCGAACCGTTACATTACAAATTAATGGGTATTGTTTCTAGTGATGGGTGTATAGGATTTGATTTAATGGAAATGATTATCCATTATAAAGTTAAATAGGAATATTGAAATGAAATGGTTTCACATCCTTATCTCGCCTTGTCATGTTGATGAAAGGTAAAGGAGTGAACCTAATGATCACATGTGAAATGAAATGAAACTTATATCTATCCACTTACTGATACCTGTCCATCTATGTGGGTGGTTAGGGTAGTATACCTTGGGTAGTGATTTTTTCTTAGTTATATTCCATATGAGTTTCTATCAATATTCATAGAGCTTGTTCTATGTTGTTTTCTTTGAATCTGTAGACCAATGTCGCTATAATGGTCTTGTGTCTTACACCAAGAAGGTGGTGATGATCGTACTCTAGACTTGGTAGGTTCTAAACTACCAGTCTTGGTTTCAAGAGTGCCACTTGATGTACCACCTAAGGTAACTAATCCGGGCACTGACACCCATGTTCGTGAAATCTTTCTACGTCTGATGCAGTCCATGCATGGTTCTCCACAGGTTGCACCTATAATGGCTGATCGGACTCGTGAGTTCCAACAGCAACATCCTCCTACCTTTTTAGGGAATAGAGGTCCATAGGCTGCTGAGTCCTCGCTATAGGCTACTCTATCTATATTTGATCATCTAGAGACACCTTCAGAGAGGAGGCTCAAGCTAGCAACGTACATGTTTAGGGATTCAGCCAAGCATTGGTGAGATGTGGTTACCCAGGCTGATCACCATTAGGGCATGTTATGGGATGAATTAGAGACATATTTCTATGATCAGTTATTTCCTTAGATGTTGAGGGATGACCGAGCCAGAGATTTCATGCATTTAGAGCAAGTCTCTATGTCAGTTATGGAATATTCAGTGCATTTTACTAAGTTACAGTACTTTGCACCTCTTCTAGCGGGTGATGAGCTTTCTCGTGCTAGACATTTTGAGGATGGGCTACAACATGCCATTCATGACCAGGTGAATTTTTTTTCCTACCTACTTTTTTTTCATAGTTAATCAGGATCTTATCGCAGAGGGTAACTTGAGGGACGACAATAGTATTGGGTATAGAGGACCAGTGCCACGGCAGGCCAGTAGTTCTTCTGGTGGCTGGAAGTGTTCCTTTGATGTTTCTCATAAGGGAAGTGGAAACTCGAGTGTCTATGTTGATAGATCCAAGGTGTATAACCCGTGTGGAAAATGGGGGCATCTGAAGCCCCAGTATGATAGAAACCCTTGGAGTGTCAGGATTTTGGTCATATGGGACATCTTCAGTGGTTTTCAAAGACCTTTCCACCAGCTTGAAGTGGTAATGGATCAGCATCAGCTCCACCCTCAAGAGCGAGTTATTTTACGCTGTTTCATCCAAGGAGTTGCAATAGTACCAGTAGGGCCGGCCGAGGAGAAGATCACGGACATGGTAGACATACCCTCAGATCATTAGCAACGCCAGCAGAGTGGTTTTGATCAAGGTAGTCCACATGTTGCATAGGTCCATGGTTCAGGCCAGTTCCATGCACTATAGCCGATGCCCGAGGATCAGGATACAGGACCATCTACAGTACATGGTACTATTCTAGTAGCTTCTACTATAGAGTCTGCTTTTTATGATACAGGTGCTACAAAATATTTTATTTTTGTATCTTTCATGGAGAGTCTTGAACTGGAGATACAGTTTTATAATGGTGTGACGACCCTAGACACACCATTACAAGTATGTTTAGAGGGAATACACCAGTGTAGGGACTGTCCCCTTAAGGTAGGCAGTTACCCTTTCTTATGGAACCTCTTTGTTCTAGAGATGACAGGTTTCAACATCATACTCAGAATGGACTAGTTGGTCCACCATCATGCTTTTGTGGGCTGTTATCACCGTAGGGTATATTTTACATCACCAGTAGGTAGTAGTTATCTATATTTGTGTGAGTGGAATGTTCAGGCTAGTATAACTAGACTAGAGTATCATGGTCTAGGTCGAGTGACCACCCAGATTTCTAATCTCTTCATAGAGGACTAGGGATCATGTCAAGTTAATTTCCCTCTGGTAGTGGATCATTTCATATATGTTTTTCTCAAAGACTTTTCTAGATTACCTCTGGAGAGAGAGGTAGAGTTTATAATTGAGCTTGTTCTAGGAGTAGCTCCAGTATCCATTCCTTCATATAGGATGGCACCTACTGAGATTTAAGATCTCAAGCAGTAGCTGGAAGATTTGGAGTCCAATAGATTTATACATTTCAGTACATCTTCTTGGGGTTCACCCAAGATTTTCTCTAAGAATACAGATAGAGCCTTGTGTCTCTGTGTGGATTATAGATAGTTGCACCAGTTAACCGTAAAGAACCGGTATCCACTACCTTGAATATATGATCTCTTTGACCATATCTGAGGAGCTAGGGTCTTCTCTATGATTATCCTAAGATCTGGATATCATCAGGTACGAGTATGACCATCAGACATACCTCGTACAGCCTTCCGTAAAAGGTATGGTCTGTATGAGTACCTTTTTATGTCATCTGGTCTTATGAATTCGCCTACTATCTTCATGGATCTTATGAATAGGGTGTTTCTCCCATATTTGGGTTCCATTTTCATGGTCTTTTGGTATGAAATCTTGGTGTATTTCCATACATGTAGCGACCATTCCAAACACCTTGGGATCATTCTGAATACACTAAGAGAGCATAATCTTTACGCCAATATTTCTAAGTGCCAATTATGGATAAAAAAAGTTCACTTATTGGTTCATATCATATCAGAATCAGGAGTATCGGTTGACCTAGATAATGTTAGTGTTTTAGTTTCCTTGAAACAACCCAAGAATGTGTTTGATGTTCGGAGTTCCTTGGGGCTGGCTGGATATTACCAAAATTTTATACCAGACTTCTTACGCCTTGCATCACCTTTTATGGGCCTTACTAAGAAGGGTGCAAGTTCTTGTGGTCATAATCATGTGAGTAAGCCTTTCAAGAGATGAAAGGGAGGATTGTCTCGGCACCTATTTTGGTTCTTCTGGAGCTAGGCAGAGGTTATCACATCTTTTGTGATGCATCTAGCATTGTCCTAAGATTAGTGCTGATGCATAAGGGAAAAATAATTTCATATGGATCTCGGTAGTTGAGGACTCATGAGAGAAATTATACAACACATGATATTGAACTAGAAGCTGTTGTCCATGCCTTACATTACTGGAGACACTATCTTTTGGGTGAGCACATTGTGGTGTACACAGACTAAAAAAGCCTCAAATATATTTTCTCACAGTGTGACTTGAACCTCAGACAATGAAGATGGATCAAATATCTATATTCCTTTGATTTTGAGCTTGCCTATACACCTAGAAAGGGCAACATGGATGCAGATGTGATGAGTCACAAAAATCAGGCACATGCAGAACAAAAAGACAGTGATGAATGGAAACTAATATCCCTCTTCTATGAGTTACATTTGGAGTTTCATGATAGTCAAAAGGAATCCTACCTCTCATCCTTAACAGTTATCTCTCACCTCAATGGGAAGGTGAAGAGTAGGCAGTTTTCATATCCTGAGTGTTTAGTTCTCTGTGAGAGTATTTCAGGAGATAACCCGCCTCTAAATTGGTCTGTGGACTGAGATGACATTTTGCGCATTAATAGACATATCTGGGTTCATACATACATGATAGAGGAGTTTATGAAGGAGTCACATACTTCTCAATGGGTAGTTCATCTAGGGATATGAAAGATGTATTGAGATATGCGACGTCATTATTGGTGTCCTGGAATGAAATATTAGATAGCAAGTTTTATCACTAGGTGTTCCACCTGTCAGAAGGTGAAGGAAGAGCACCAGAGACCTGTAGGCTTATTACAGCCACTTCTAGTACAAGAATGGAAATGGGAAGATGTTGCCATGGATTTTATAGTCGGTCTACCCAGGTCGCCCAGGGGTAGAGATGTTGTATGGGTTGTCATTGACAGATTAATGAAAGTGGCTCACTTCCTACCAATTCGAGAGACTTTCTCAGTTGACCAGCTGGGAAAACTATATGTCCATGAGATTATAAGACTACACAGGGTTCCATGTACTATCATTTCAGATAGGGATGCTCATTTCATGTCACACTTCTGGAAGGGTTTTCATAAGGCAATGGGAATAAAGGTTCTTCTAAGCATAGCTTTCCACTCTCAGACCAATGAACAATCGGAATGGAAAATACAGGTTTTAAAGGATATGCTCCAAGTGTGTGTCCTGGATTTCAGTGGTTCTTGTGATAATCATATCCCTCTCATCGAGTTTTCCTACAATAACATTTTCTTGGTGAAAATTCAAATGGCTCATTTCAAAGCCTTATATGGTAAGTCATGCCAATCACCCCTATGTTAGTTAGAGATAGGTGAGGTAGTCCTACTAGGTACTCATCTCATTCAGGAGACTTTGGGATAGGTTTAGCTGATCAGGAAGCGTATGATTACTGATCAGTCTGGACGGAAATCTTTTGTCGATCATCGTCAAAGACCTCTTGAGTTTAAGGTTTCGGATCGTGTCTTCCTATGGGTATCTCCCAGGTTAGGGCATAAACGGATACGTAAGAAAGGGAAGTTATCACCTCATTTTGTAGGGACATTCAAAATTCTGGAGAGAGTCGGGTCAGTAGCCTATTGGTTGATATTACCTCATAGGTACCCTACCATGTACGACGTCTTTCATGTTTCACAAATTTTCCATTATCACACTGATCTGTCTCATACTTTGTTCCTGAGTAAGTGGAGTTGGATGTTGATGCTACTTTTGAGGAATATCTTATATGCATCGTTGACCAGAGCATGAAGGCTCTCTGAGGTCGGTCTGTCCCTTTGGTAAGGGAGTTATGATAGTTTCGCTGTATGCAAGAAAATACTTGGGAGAGAGAAGCCGATGTACATGCCCACTAGATAGAGTTGTTCTCAGACAGTGTTTCACTACCCATGGAAAGTTGAACTTAGGGACGAGTTATTTTATGGGGGGAAGACTATGAGAATCTGGTTTTTTAATTAGGTATGGATAAATATGTTTTTGGTCTAATTTTTTATTTTAGAGCTTATATGGGTGCCCAAGGGGTCAGTGAATTTCTCGGAGGTGTCAGGGGATTGTGTAGATCCCGGAAACAATCATTTTGTGGAAGTATTGCCTTCCGCACAGTTAGCACATGGCTTTCCAAACCGTACGGCCTAACCATACGGACAGTGCAAGTTTCTAGCTTTTTGGATAGATCCAACTACACGGCTAGAAAACGGTCTCCAAACAGTGTGGCCTAACCATGCAGGTGTCTTTTTTCTGGCCAAGAGCTTCCAAACGGGGTGCGCATGGTTTGGAAAACAATGCGGCCAAACCGTGCGCAAGCTAAAAGTTGGTTAAATTTACTAAATTTCTTTTAATGACCTATTAATCATTCCTACTTCTCCTTAATATAGATTAATATGGGATTAATCTCATTTTCTCTCATTTTTGAGTAGCTTGAAGACCTAACCATAGGATCAAAGGATCTTCGTCATTTTTTGTCTGATCGAGCTTTCGTTCATCACATTGCTTGCACAACGGTAAGTAATCGAGTCTTCTAGATCCTTTCCTCTTCACCTAATCTCTCAAAAAAGTAACTGAAGAGTGACTGTTTTTCCTAAAATCTCATATCTACTTCATTCAAAGAGTAATCAAGGGATGTTATTCGAGGAAAAGAGTTGTACAACCATAATGTGGGTGGTCTATAACTCATCCCTTAAGTTTGTTGATTTTGGGATTGTTCATGTGGGGTTCATCGATTTCATCAGGTGAATTTTGTTGAATTTATATGTCATATTATAATCAAAAGAACCATATGGTCGTTATCTTTCCATGTATGTGATTATTTGTTGGTGGATATAACCGCAACTTCATTCATCCCATGTATGATGTTACACCATAGTTGGGTTTTGGTGTTTTAACACTTATTAGACATCGTTTGGATGTACTAGAGCATGACCACACTAATGTTATGCCCTTTTATAATTAAATTATTTCTGAATCATGCTGTGGTGAATGTAAAGTACCATATCACATTCACTTGACCCATTTATGGTAAGTGATTAAATGAAATGAATGACTTAAAGTAAAATTGGAATGTATATAATTTTTTATGACTTAGACGGACTGTTTTTGAGAAGGAAATAGGTTTTATGTCTGTATCACCCCTTGCCATGCTGATGGAACATAGAAGAATAAACCTTAATGGTTTAAATGTCTTAAATTGATAATTAAAGGCTACATTCTACTTGACCTTAACACACTAATTGAAGGGAATGTTTGAACCAAGTGAATAAAGGGTTTCTCATTACTTTACCTTACCACACTAATGGAAGGAAAGATTGAACCCAATGAAATGTTAAAGACCTCAATTTTAACTAGGAATGGCCAAAATCAAGGTTACCAAGGATTTGTATTGGAGGATGCCTTGGCTACCCAGGAACCCCATTCCCATTCAAAGATACAACTTTCCTAGGTTGAACCCACCTAGAACTCGATCTTTGTCTTGTCTTGGATGCCCAGTGTAATACTATAGTATCCTTTATATAGTTAGGATTATGGGGATACACTCATTGGATCTAGCGTAATGAGTAGGTTCCATGTTTAAATCCCATCAAACCTGGTCATAGCATAGCCCCATCTTAACTTGGAAGATCACCTTGGATTCGGTAGGCGCCTTATTGTGGAATGCCTTGGACTATGCTCCTTGGATTACACTCTTATCCATTACTAGACTCATATAATAAATGAGTTAGTGAATCTTGAGGTCTACAATGCTTTGACTAAATTCGTTGGGACTGAATCAATATTAATTTCTACTAATCAATTAATGAATGGGTTACATGTACGGATTCCATCCAAGTCCTGAAGCAGGTACTTGGAATTTGGTTACATTTTCCTACTTTACATAATTATTTATTAATGAATGTTGCACACTATTTACTTTTCCATTACACAATCCAGATGTTTATAGACACCATTGGTGGTGGCCTACTGAGATTTATCCCACACCCTCCCTGGGCACTGTTTGGTACCCGGGGCAGATTACATGGTTACAGGAAATGACAAAGGGAACCATATGGCTTCAAACACTTTATTTCTTGTTGTTTAGGATAGATATTGAGAGCGGATGACCGAGCTAGGACTCGGGATGCTTGGGATAGTCTTTTTCATTCTTTTATACTTTTGTGGAACATGTTATTCCTGTTGTATTTTACCATCTTTTCCAGCTTTATAGTGACATGACATATCATCATTATAGTTATTATCATATCTGTTGTGCCTTTTGTTTACTCATACATTGATTCTGCTATCTCACTCTATTTAGATATGATTATATGACTTGTTGTCCTACACTCTGGTAATGAGGGCATAGTCTCCCCATGGACACACCCAAGGCCCTTGACCCTGGTCAGAAGCCTCTAGAGTTTGGGGATATGTGCTTGAGGCCATGTGTCCAACCGGGCTCGGGGCCCCGATTAAGTGGCTACTGGATCTGGGAAATCACAATTTCAATTTCTAAAAAACTACTTTTTACTCATGAAATAATAATTTCAATTAAAAATTTGACATTCATCATTTTATTAGAAGCCTCCTCGTCATTGTTATTATATCAAAAACAACTCCCAACCTTCTCCAAATTACATTTATGTTGCAAAATTTCTCTAAAAACAATCAAATCAAAACCCATATGTATCCTAGAATAATTTAGATCAATTGGAGATTTATAACAAAATTCCAAAAATGTATAGTGACCAAGATTTAATTTGTTGTATATCTTATAGGGCCATGATCTTGTCAAACCATAATCAGGGAGAATTATTTTAAACCATGTACTTGGGATTCATATGGTTTTATATGCCATGAAATCTCATTGAGTACCATTAATACAACTCCTATTTCACCCTAAAAACATGAAAAGTCTATATAAAATCTGAATAATTTCATAAAAATCCAAAAAAAATAAATATGAACTAAATATCATATAAAAGAAGAAAACGTAAAACTTAGAATCAAAATTGAAATCCCAATATCCCAAGGTAACTTGGGATTCGTCAAAAGTAGTGATGATCAGTCACCCACCAAGGACCTACCTTTCGATCTTCGATGATCCAATCTCCAAAATACCATCCCTACCCAAATAAAAAAGGGCAATCTGATGCCATTTTTTCATGAACCAACCCATGATATCCCTCCATATGACACCTGAACCATTATTCAACCAGACTCGAGGGGTGTTCCGAATAACTATGGGTTGTAAAATAGTGTCAATAATCAAATTGAACCAAGTGGGAAAGATTTCACCAATTAAATAATTAAAAAATCTAGTTTTGGAAAATATATAAAATTTCTGCATGACCCATCCCTGCATTAGACATACACACCAATTCAAATATATATAAATATATAATAATCAAATAGAAAATAAAAGTAGTGAACAAATTAAAAACTAAATACCTCTTCTCCCCCTAACTCCCCCCCCCACAATTATAACTATAGAAACCTCCATTTCCCACTTATCAACCCATACATATCTCTACCCTCCATCTATAAAAAGTAGTAAGAAGGGTCTATGTGGATAATGTGAGAAAACAAACTAAAATAATAAAATTTACATTCTAGAATTTACTATCTCCTATGACCCAAGGCCGCCCTCTATCTTAACTAGAAAACTAATCACTCTAAGAGTGATTAATATCTAAACATAAAACTATATATATATATGTATATATATATTGGTGTGAGCATAAAAAATCCCAATATTCCACCATCTACATTTTTTCAAATGTTTACCCTTTAATTAATGATCCAATATCATGCCAATTTGTAAATAAATTAGAAATATGTTTTTTATTTTTAATTAAATTTAAAATAAATAACACAACCCGGAAATTTATTAAATATATTTTTAAAGGCCTTTAAAATTTTAAAGAAATATTAATATCAATGATAAATTGTGACACGATGGCTAAAACATAGTTTAAAGTAAACATGCTTTGATAATTTAAATACACAAAGAAATTGTTAAAAGTATACAATACCAAGAACCATGGGAATACCTATGTAATCTAAGGTTAGTGGGAACTCTAGCTCCTTACACCAAAAACAGGATCCAATCTTTCAAATCCAAGTATGAATTCATGCCACTATGGAGTAAATTCCCTTAGACTAGAAACATGGAGACACACCATTTGATATTCCACAAATATGTCTGAAGCCTTTAAGGGGTACATACCCAAGGCCAAGTAGTGTGGTGACACCTCGTTCAGTTCACCACAACAAATCCATCGAATCCTAGGTGTTTATATAGTGTGTTGTAACCAAAAAGGGACACATAGACAATCCTTCCTCCCTATGTACCTAATTTCCCATGAGTTATTTCTATTTCAATCAAACCATGTTAAAAATAAATGAATTCCACTTTAAACCATTTTCAAATAAAAACTAAGAGAACCATTTGAGAATAACCATGATACTTGTATACATTGTCATTCAAAACTATAGTGGTGCAACATTCATTAATTAAGATAAAAGTTGTAAAATTTATCAAGAATAATAGAATAATCTAATCGAGCCTACACAATTTATTTTGAAAACCACTTAAATATTTGTTTGAAACTGAAATTGAAAACTAATTTTAAATTCATAAGGTTTCCTCTTCTTTTCCCAATATAAAAATACATGTATATATATATATGTTTCTATTATTTCAAAAATTACCATGCTTCCATGTGAATTTTTAAACTTACATATATATATATATATATATATATATATATATATATATTCTTACAAATATATATGCATAACTATTTGATTCCTAAAAATAAATAAGTAAAACCTCACATTTATTTTATTGAAACCATTATTAAAACAATTTAGAAATACTTGGATATGTATATATATAGATACTCTCATATGAATATGTGTCTTTACACATTATTTCATGATTATGTGAAATAGTGTGTGTATATATATATATATGATTTGAAATAAATAACCAAAAATAGTTTGAAAAAATTAATTTAACCATATTTAAATTAGGAAAGTGATTTCAATTAAATATATTTTATAATTCATATAAAATTATAAAGAACTCAAGAGATAATAGAATACCAAATTTACCTTTATAAATCATCACAAATATTTTTCTAGGAAAATGATGAACATATTTTTCAAAGGAAAAATCAATTAAAAGGAGAACCCCTGGAAATACCAGGTTACAAGCTTGTTTACTCATTAAAAGAATAATTAATAAAATAATTACTATCCTAATGCATAAAAATAATAAATTTAAAGAATAATAAATCAAAGATCCCAAAATCATTAGGTTAAGAATGGGTAACATCTACCAGGTAAAATCATAGTTATCATAAATCCTTTAATAACTACAAGAGGAAGGTCCTGGGAGGATGTTGCATACCATATTGATAGAACCAAAAAGAAACACATCCAAAATAGGCGAACACTATACCCTAGGGTTTGGCCTATGTTCTATGCACCAAGAGAAGAAACAAGAGATGGTAAGAAAGAAAAATAATAAAGTTGAGCAGAGGAAGAAACACTAGACTATAATGATCGAATACAAAATTAGGAGGAAAAACTACAAAAAAGGGTGACGGGAGCTAGGGTTCACACATGAGAGGGATACCTATCTATGGAGGGTGTGTCTTGTGAATAGATTTAGAAGGAGAAAGAGAAGATGGACTACAATTCTATTAAGGTAATTTTTCTAATTTCAAAAAAAAATAATGAATAGGGAGAGTAGAAAAATTTGGTCGCACACTTGGTTAATCCATGCACCAACTGCACAACTAGTGTTGGTCATCAAGAACACCCACATAGTTATGCCAGATGGTTTGATATACCATCTTTCAAACATGAAAACACATCTAATTAAAAATAGACTCACTTTCATGGTTGATTTATAGTTTGGACAAATATTGTTTCAAATTGTGTGACATATAGATATACTTAAACATTATAAAATTCTCTAAATTAAATTACCCTAACCTTAAAAACAAATATATGAATAAATAAATAAAATAAAATAATTAAAAACTTCTATTTCAGGTCATGACATAATGTCCTTTATGTAAAACATTAAATTGTACTGCTCATGTCCTAATCGCCTGACTTAAAACTACATAATGGTATAGCCCCCTCTTAAGTGTATAACCCTCCATTTAGGTGTTTTTGAACTTCTAATACTCCTTATGAAATACATGTTTCTTGATTCTCACTCAATAGGATACTAAGTGATACCTAGAACATATGTCTCAGGCCCAATCACAAATACTTCCCCATGTGTGGGACAATTTTTACTCGCATTTAGCCCCCATTACCATTGTTTATGATACTTTGATCAGGTTACCTTGGAGATCCTTCCTTCCCCCACATTTCCACTTTCCAAAGGCAGATGTATTTCATCACTTTCTTTGGTGATGTCTTCTCTTTGATTGAAATGGTTTGATGGGATGCTGGTTCTTCTTTCCATGGATTCCTACTTGGAATTAATTTCCTAGTATAGGTCACCATCGTAGTTTAATTCATGTTCCTGAAACTCATTCCTGATGCCATTTCTATGTGGAATCCGGTTAATTATGATAATTTTGTCTCTATATGGAAAAAACCTTCAGTCAGGAGAGTATTCATGTTGGGAATCAATGGTCATGTCTATACATTGGTTATATTGGGCACCTGTGAATCTTTCTTTTTGGATGGAATCTCATATAAAGCATTTTAGGTGCAAAAACCAATTCATCCCATGTATATCATGAGGTAATGACACCATGGACATAATTTCTCCAAGTATTTATACCTCAAGTGTCCCATATTTATTAAATGGGGAAGGTATTATGGAAAAGGGTGTGAGTTTAACATCTTTTGAAGATGGTCACAGTGTTAATGTCTTGTGGGTATAGGTTGGGTGTAAGTTTAACTTCTTGTGGAGACGGAATGAAACTTCCTATAGAGACGGATTATGGAGGTGCGTCCCTTGGAGGGAAGATGTCACACCTAAGTTTACCAATGGATCAGAATGCTCTGTGGAGGTGTTTCTAGGAGGTTCATCTTGATGAGGGAAAATGTCGCACCTAATTTTACCAGTGGATCAGAACTCCCCATGGGGGCGGATATGGGAGGTGTGTACCTAAGAGGGAAAATGTCACACCTATGTTTATGAATGGATCTAAATGTCTTTTGTAGGTGGATTGGGGGGTGTGTCCCTAGGAGTTAATATGTCACACATGGGTTTACCAAAGGATCAGAATTCTCCATGGAGGCGGATCTGGGATGTTCATCCCTTGGAGTGAAGATGGAAAACATGATATTACTAATGGATCGGAATGCTCTATGTAGGTGAGTCTGGGAGGTACATCCCTAAGAGGGATGATTTATCACCTAGGTTTACCTTTGGATCGGAACACCCTATGGAGGAAAATCTATGAGGTACATCCCTAGGAGGGAACATATCACATTTAGTTTTACAAATTGATTATAACAACCCATGGAGGCGGATCCAGGAGGTACGTCCATATGAGGTAATATTTTACACCTAGGTGTACCAATAGTTCAAAACACCTCATGGAGTGGGATCTAGGAGGTGTGTCCCTTCGAGTGAAGATGTCACACCTAGGATTACCAATGGATCAAAATTCTTAATGGGGGCGGATCTGGGAGGTGTTTCCCAAAGAGGGAAGACATCACAACTAATTTTACCAATAAATCAGAAGGCCCCATGGAGGATGATCCAGGATGTGTGTCCCTAGCAGAGAAGATGTCACACCTAGGTTTACCAATGGATCAGAATGCCCTGTGGAGGGATATCTGGGAGGTGTTTTACTGGGAGGGAATATTTCACACATGGGTTTACCAATGAATCAGAATGCCCCATGGAGGTAGATCCGAGATGTGTGTCCTTGGTAGAGAAGATGTCACAGCTGGGTTTACCGACTTCAAGATTGAACCTCATGGAGGAGTTCTACATACCCTTTTTAGGAGATAGGGACCAGACCCCACTTAGTTCGATGCCACGGTTTAATTTCATGTAACAGGACTGATCCAGGCATTTTAACATCATGTGGTAAGAACCCTTGTGTCATGGAAGGATCATTGATGGTAGATGGATTGGTGCTTATGCATGGACGCTTCGCAATAGGTGTGGATTTTACTCCATGGTGGGCATGGGTGGCATCCCATAATGACCACACATGGGGAATCCTGTGTTCAAAACATGAGGTAAGATTACTATTTTTTGTCATGTGATAAGAATTTTTTCATGTAGTTTAATGTCATATGACTAGGATATGGAGCTAGGTAGTTTTATCTCATGTATCTCAAACATTGACAAGAACACTCCTCAAGGGGGACCCTGTCAAGGAGAGTGGAAGATCTGGTATATAGAATTGTAACCAAGATAGGTTCATAGTTTACCTTGAAGATTAAACTCATAGGGAATATGTGGCCACTACTCAAGTGCCTTTGGGTGGGGCATGGCATTGGAACTTACATAAAGGATTGGTCAATCATGAGGCATATGTTAGGGTCCCTATGCTTAGAAGAAACAAGCATTAGGTTAACTATGCTTAGAAGAAAATGGTAGGCTAATGGATGCACTAGAGGCACATGGAATGTCGGGTAAGGGACCCAAAGGTTGTTGTGTAAAATAATTTTGTGTTACATGAAAAATTTATGCAAGAAGGGGGCTCTAGCAGAAGTAAAATGGATGGATACAAGAGGCATAGTTGCGTGAAAGATTGAGAGTTAAAAACAGGACATGGTTTCATGAAGAAAACATCTCTTTGAGCACTCTTGAGTAGCCGTTGGAATATTTGAGTGAGGATCACTCTACTATGTTCCAATTCATGGTTAGTCCCATAGGAGTCCTCTCATGAAAAATTATCTACCTTTGAGGGTCCATGATCACTATTGTTGTATGCTATCATGAAAGAATGGGGGTTGCATGTAGTAAAGTGTAACTTCATCTTCCGAAGATAATCATCAAGGGTGGGGTGAGATTATATTTAGCCAAAATCATCAATTGTTCATGCACAACTCATTGGGTGAGGAACTTGAGTTGTTTGATACTCTATACTTTACCACTGGGGCTAGGACACACAACATTTCTAGCTTGACGTCGTATTTGGTACGTAGCTTGTATAGTTGCATATAGGGTTGTGCTCAAATGCATTATTTTGTTCCCAAGGCTTCCTTTTTGTGCACACCTTCCTTAGGCATGCTACCATCCATTGGGGAATCCATATAATAGTAAATTATTTTTGGCATATAATTCTACTTCACCTGAAATTTTTTCTTTGTGTTCACTCGCTGAAAGTTTTTGTGAAAACTCTTCATCATACCTAGAATGGTCCTTCGAGGTGCATCACGTGTTTAGTTCACTCAAAACTGCCCATTTATTGTCCAAAATGAGATCTCAATGCCAACAAATTCCCCCTCAGAATCTGAGCTAATAGGGGATGGGGAGGTTGGGTTAGAAGATGAAATGACGAAGAGAGTTCACCTTTCCCATGTGGGCATGCAACATTTGATAAATTCATAAAACTTGGGTTGCACACTGCATGCAAGACGGAGGCCTTGCCTATAAATATGGTATGTGATCCCCCTTGTACAGTACTTTACTTCTCATGTGATATTCCTGTTTTCCCATGCACATAACTCAAACGTTGTGTGAAGAACTAAACTTTAGCCATGCCTTTCATGAAAATCCCTCCTTTTTGCAACTACTTCAGTGACCAAGGGGGATTTTTTTACTCACTACTCCAAATTTGTGAACATTCTTGTCCTTTTTATACCAATAGCCTGAACATACATGTATATCCCTTAAAACTCTCAAAACCATTAGAAATGGACATATAACCGAACCATTATAATATCGAAGTGGTTGCTACTTTTTGGAGGGTTTAAATGGAAGGAAACCATGAGATCCCTTAGGTGAGGAGGATATTTTTCAACAACCAAGAACTCTGGAGAAGGATTACTGGAGCCTAGATGAATTACCCATTGATCAACCACCTCTCGTTTTATAATTTTGGGCTGATGTTTGAGGTGGATATCCTAGGAATTGAAGTCAACACATTGTGCTCTTGGTTTACATGCAAGGATAGGCTCATCTGCTGGAACATCATTGTTCAAAGTCATCCAGTTTGGGAGCATGGGGACATCATCATCCACACACTAAGTGTATGGAAGAGAAGAGTTATGGGGGAGTAACTAGATGTCAAAGAGTTCCTGGATCGCTATGCTAGAATTTTCCAATGAAATGTTCTATAAAATAGAAAAGGGTGGCATAAAGAGTGGGACTTTTGTGTTAGAGGAAACTTATCTAACAAATTTTCCTTGGAATACTAGGTATGCTACAAAGTTTTGGAGTACAAGGGTGAGTTATGCCAAATTGGTCTCTTTGATATAGTATGGACGTCCCATTTCCACACATACCGCTAATAGGTGATTTTTCCAGAGCTCTTCAGTCGTTGGTCTCCTAACACCAACACATTCCAACTTTACTATAGGTAATTGGGCATCATCTCGTGGGATATAAACATAATCAATGGAATCCCACTGAATGAGTTCCAATATGAAAAGTCTCTTGTAGTGCCAAATGTTTGTTCAAACCTGAAGAAAACCCATCTCCTAATATAACATCTTCTAGTGGCACTGAAGGTACAACTAAATCACATTTACCCCTTCCATAAGAATATTGAATTCAAGAAATGACTATGAATTTTCTTGAATAAGGAACCAGCTATGAAGATATTAGGGTGTTTAAAGCTGTGTTCGGTAGTTCCGTAATGGACAATACTGAGATCATATTGGATGATTCTAGAGGAGGTCCAATATGAGCAGTGGGGATATAGCATGGTGGAGGAATAGAAAACATTATTTTGGTACACTAGGTTTCTTTCTACCTTACTCAATAGGTGGATGATTCTAGTTATAGACACTTTCATGGGCCTAATCCTAGGGATTCCGCAAATAGAGGAAATTATGGCATCCAATGATAAGGGGAATCTGGGTGTACAAGTGTTGGCTCAAATCTATAGTAAGATGGAGCATGTGGTATGGTGAGGCATGCCTAGGAGGATTTTTGGACCATTCTGGTTCATTCATAGCTAGATTGTGGCATAATTAAGAGGATAAGAGTTCCCAGATGCTATCATCCAGCCGAGTGTTGGCATGCATCCCTCTTTTCTCAATATCACTGAGGACTAGCTAGTGACTCTCAATGAGATCGGGGTCACAATTTGGATTTAAAACCATGAAAATTTCCACATCCACCCATTTTAAACAACAGTCAACACAATAGTTTTCAACTTTAAGGGGAAATTGGAGTATATGGACTACCTATAGTCCTTTTGAGGTGTATTTATAGTGGCTATAATCAACAAAAACACCTACTGTGAGACATACACACTATCTCAATTCACATGATAGTTCAGATGCATCTAGGAGCTAATGAAGTGATTCGACATAGTGATTTTTAAAGTGTGGCATACCTTTATCCTTTGGTAGCTATGGTGGATGTTGATTGGTAAAGGCTTAGGGGAGACCATCCTACTACCACTGACCAACGTCAATTCCAGCTTATCATAGGATTATTCTAAAAACTGGGTGGTAGCATACTTGATCGTGATCTTGTGGAAATGCATCAGGGTGATCATGCTAGCGAGTGAAGTACCAGAGTAGAAAGAAAGTAGGAAGGATTCTCACTGAGTGGAGATCTGAGAAATAGGGGAATTTAAAGCAGGATATACAATGGGTTTTATGTAAAGTGCTAGTGCACTCCCACCTTCTAGAGGGTAGGTCCTTCCCTAGAAGTAGTCTCGGGAGAAGGAACTGGGCTCTCTACCCAGAAGAAGAAGATCTAGGGAGGATCCTAGAATGAAACTATAGTATCTTCTAGATCCAACCACAAATTATGCTTTACCCATGCTTTAGATAGCATGGGGGTGTTGAGGATGAACATGAAAGTAGAGCATCTTTGATAGATGTTAACAAATAATAGGATCGAGCTTCTAGTGGTGGGGCATGGTAGAATCACTACTAAGGTGTCCTTCCATAGTAGCATTGAGTACTTGGAGGCCATGGACTCTTTCTCACATCATCTAGGGGATCCCATACTCCCCCCCTTCCTGGTGTAGGTAATATTCAGTGGTGAGCGAAAATGTGAGGAGATGCCACTTGAGGATTCAATAGAAGAGGTATTAGTTGGTGATGTCATTGAAGGATCTAGTGACATAGAATCCTGGGAGTTAGCCACTGGATAGATGATTCCCCAAGAGAGTGGTGAATTCCTTCCAAAAAATTATCTTTACTTGGTCATCCTCCTCAAGGTAATCATATCTACTTACTTTTCACTTTTATTCTTTGACTTATTTTGTTCCAAATATCTAACTAACATTTTTCTTGTGCAAGAGAATGTTGGAAATGTATAGGGGACCCCCACTAAAGGGGACAAGGGTGCTTCACCGGGTGCTGGAGAGAATGCTATGGGGCATGTTCTTCAACTCATCACCATTGGTGGGCCATTGAGGTGGATGAAGTGGTGGTTTCAGATCCTATGGTCCTCCAAGTAATCTACAGGGGATCGTACCCTGGCATCGCAATGGCAGTGCCTTCTTTTGATGAAGCAGGGCTCCCAGGACATCTCATTGTTGAGATTACCCTACCTCAAGTAAAGACTGAATCCCAATCCCCTTATCCCTTTGAAAACATTCCATGGAGATTTTTCATCAATGTGTGTGTTTTTTCTCATGCATCTGCTTCTTAACAAAGGCGGGGGGTCAGTGCTAGCCACTAAAGTGCGAACTTGAATTAAGGGGTCTCCTATAGTAGAAATCCCAGTCAAGGTTCTAGGACCAAGAATCTCTCAAGAGCTCAATATCTATAAGTATTTCATACATACATAATCTATGTTTGTAAAACATTTCATTTCTAATAAAATTGATTTAAATTACCATACTTCACCTTGTGATTGAGTGGGTGCACTCCAAGCAAGCAACTATAGATGGGGAATCTAATGAACCTTCCCTGATAGTATTTACAAATCTTTATGAGATAGTCATTCTAGATAGTTGAGAGTTGTTCCTAGGAAAGAATCAGGATCTGGTTACCAGTGCACCACTAGTGGGGTAGAGTTTAAGGTTGGTGGAGGTGATGCTTCTGAGGAAGGATCTGATGAGGATGGCCAACCCCTTGGCACAGAGTCTGACTCAACAAAAAGTATCCCAAAGGAGGACCCTATGGATTCTTTCCTTGTGTCATTACACAAATATGAGCCTATTCCACCCAATGAGCTAGAAGACTCTAGGTCTGACATTTCTATGGAGAACCACATTGTATGGCACAGGGAGTGGAGGAGTTTGCAGTGTTTCATCCCCCAAACCCTATAGTTGTACCTAGTGATACGAATGGGGTCTCTTCACTATTTTCTACAAAACCTAGGACCCAACGGGGTTGATTCCCATGCTATCAATGGGATAGTCTGGGACTACCTTTCTGAGCAGGTTTGTGTGAAAAGGCCATATTTATATGTCTCCTAGTATAAGGAAAAATCGGACAATACTTGAAAACTCTCGGAGGCCAATCATGAAATCCAATGTTTGGAGGATCATGTGAATGAGTGAACAAAATTAATAAACACTCAATAAGAGGTCATCATCCCAGTGAAGTCTTATCTGGAGGGTACTATGGATTAAAAAAATAATTTGGTATCATAGATAGATGAGTATCAGGATGAGAAAGACCTGGTGTGGACCCATGTTGATGAGCATTGTATTACAGCTAAGGAGGAGGAATAAGTGCTCGGGAGGCAGAATTAGGTCCTTGAATCCAAAAACTATAGTCTAGTAGGATTGGATTGTTTAATTCATGGGGTGGAGTCATATGGACATTTTTTCAAGGACATAAGAGAGGCTTGAGTATGTGGACAAACCTCACCAATTACAAAAGTTTGTTTGTTTTAAACTTATTGCAAGCATGGACATATTTCATTAATCATATTTTATTATTTCACTACAATAATACTCATGAGACAACTAACGAACATTCCCTATGATCACATGATTCATGCTTAGTATGGGAAACATGATACAGTCTTGTGATTGCTCATTTAGATGAGAGTTTCATACAATCATTGAGAACTCGGGGTCCACATTTTCTGATTGGACACTGAGTGTGTTTTGGCCGGGAGGGTCCATGGATAGATAATGGGGTTCCCTAAATATATTAATATACCTTTCAACGTTTTCTAGTGCACTAATGGAGTAAGTCCAGGGGCATTGAATTCTACTCGAACAAAGGAGAATGGATAGTATGAATCACAATGCCAAAAATCTGGAACACAATAGGGTGGAGTGATGATATAGGATAATTGATGACTATGTTTGAAACATAGCATATGTACATTTTATCTTGGGATGGGAAAAAACAACTTTGGGTTGACTTCTGAACATGTTTTAAACATGGAATCTGTCTCGTAACATCATCCAAAGTCCTCTGGGGTGTTTTCCATTGATAGTAGTTGATCCATGTTTTTCACTCACCATTGATGTTAGGGGGGCTCTTCAGACATGAGGGAGGATGAGGATCCAAATAAAGGCGCACATGAAGAATGGATATAAAGTTATGAATTGTTTGAATGGATTTTTACACTCCTATAATTATTCTGCAGTTACTTAATTATATTGGCCAGGTGTATCAGTCTCAAAAAAGGTCAAACACATATTCCTAGGGGAGCATCACCTCAGATGTTGAGTGACGGTCGAAGAACATTAATGATGTGGTAGGTGATTGATAGTGAAGGAAAGGGATTCTTGGGAGATATCCTAGGATATCTCTTAGTTTTACATTATGGAATGGGGATGATTGGCATGCAGTTTAATGTTTTATGACAAGGAATATGGACACACTGTTTAATGTCATATGGTGAGGATGATGTGTTTCATAGTTTATCATTATGTGATTAGAAGTTTGTTTGTAGGGATTATACAACGAAATTCTCATAACTTCTTCCTCATGTTTGGTTAAGAGGGAATCCCATTTCCATTCCATGGGGAAAGGGTTCAATTTAACATCATGTGAAAGGATGTGTGTGTAAACTACCATCAGTGGGGACATCCAAGGTACCCTTTCACACATTCCACACAAAATATATTAGAGTCATATTTCCCACAATTAATGTTCATGGTTATTGGACCATATGGTGAATGCCCGAAAAGGATATGTTTTGTATGGAGGAGTGATATACCTGATATGAATTGAGGGTCAAGGAGGCCCAACACCACACAAAACATTACCAACAAGACAGGAATATTGTTTATAGAAATGGTGTTTGGGATCGAGATCATAGTTTAAGGCATATATTTTGAACCATGGACACCCTATGGTGTTTGGAATAGCATGAAGGAGTAGTAACCCTACATGAATGGATGGCCAAAGGAGGCCTTCTATAATGGAAAATACAGGGGAAGGCAACACACCATTTAAGGTAATGAGGCTTGGACCATTAAAATTCAAAGAGTTTAATATCATAATTCTTGGACCA
Organism: Viscum album; assembly: GCA_963277665.1. NCBI lineage: Eukaryota > Viridiplantae > Streptophyta > Magnoliopsida > Santalales > Viscaceae > Viscum > Viscum album. Next base: position 829,920,615 of record OY728162.1, read on the forward strand.
AAGGGGATCGCGTCTTAAATGAACATGGCCAACATCTAGGGAAGGTGGCTCAAAATTAATGGAGGGTCCTTAGAGGCCACTCGATGTCACACAAAACATCCCCAAGAAAACTAACATATGGTTTAAGGTCATGATGCTTGGAATATGGATTTTAATTGAAGTCGTAAATCGTGAAAATTTAAAAAATAGTTTAAGTTGACAATGGTTTAACCTGTGGGGTAGAGTATTCCAAACAGGTTTGTGTAGTGTGGTTGAGTGACAAACCCGATGTGAATCAGGGGTCAAGGAGGCACAACACCGCACAACACATTCCTGGGGAGACTCGCACATAATTTAAAGTCATGATGCTTGGACTTAGACTCCTAGTTTTTTGTCATAGATCTTAGACAATGGAGTGCTCGTGTGTCTCAACCTTTCTTAGGGATGGCCCCAACCTGAATATTAATCTTACATGATTCATTCTCGGTGTGATAAACAAGGATATGTATGGAGTTCTCACTACTTGCAAGGGAGAAAACAATGAGGGGTGTAAGTGGTCAACAAATCCAATGAGGTTGATTGCGAATTTCTATATATGGATAGTGAAAGGGGACTAACTGATGGATGGGGAAAAACTATTGACCACATTCAAACCATAGGTTCAGTATCTACGTCGGTTAGGGATGGGGTGAACAAATGTAGGATCGACCGTTGATCGAGTTCGAAACACAGGATTCATTGTCTGCTGTAGAAGATCCTTCGAGGTGGGATCCTAGGATAGTAGGTGAGCCAATGTGGCATAATACCATTAAATTAGGGAACCATTATAGATCAAAAGGATGGATATTATCTAAATTTAAGAAATTGTGAAGCATAGATGAATGTGCAGGTAAGAGAGAATCAAGCCTAAAATGGAGGGGAAAGATGCTGAGGTGAGTTGAGGGAAAGGTCGAGCCCGAGTTGATATTTCTGGGAATTAATGAGTAACCCATGAGGATGGGAATCAAGCCACACGTAGTTCAGGGACATTATATGGTAGGATATCGATGTTGGTGGGGTTTCATCCTCCCTGTAAAGGATATCAAAACATCTCACTTTAGAAGGAATCCATGTTTTATTTAGGGTAAGGTGTGATTCATCTCGTAATTATCGTATGAGGAATACTAATTTCAAATTGGGTAAGGGTATAGTTTAACATCGTGCGATGAGGATATTGGGAATGGTAGTTTAATTTCATGAAACTAAAACTAGGGATGACACAAGTTTAATGTCATAGATCTCATACTATAATTACATTTTCTTGTTTAAGGTCTAGTACCATTGACCAAGGGGAATAGGTGTCCCAAGGAGGTTCGTGTGACGTGAAAGATTGATACCTTAATGTGAAAGGAGGGTCAAAGGGACCCTCTATCATAGAGAACTTAGGAAATCATACCCTGCACAAACCTCAAGACCCTAGGGAAGGAATGACCCCACAGAGAGTCGATGAAGAGGGATAGTCTCGGGATAAGATATTTGAGCATCACTACATATCTCATGAGAATGGGAATCAAACCAAATGTAATTCTAGAATACGATGTGGTAGAATACCAATGTCGGTAGGGGTTACCCTCTCAAATGAAGATATTGAATCTTATCATACTAGGATATGAGTCATCCTGAATCTATATAGGGTATGGCTATAGTTTAATGTCATGAGCTAAGGACGTTGGTGTTCATTCATCCCATATTTTTCATATGGGGAATCCTAGTTACATACATTATAGAATAATCCCTCATTAAGTGGAATCCCAATTTTATATGGGGTAATTCTTCAGTTTAATTTCATACATGGAGGATGTTGGCTAGGATTTCACATTGATATGCATGTCCCTTCATTTATCATACCAGTCTATGAGGGAATCTTGTCCCACAAATGATCCCAAGTAAATGAATGGTTCCTACACTCAAAAGGAGGCCTATGTGGGTGTTTTAGGGTTAATATCACTATAGATAAATGGGTTTTTGTAGTGAATATATGGCTGGTCCTATAGATAGAAACTCTAAGTGTAACTATGTATCCCATAAAGATAGGAATCAAGCCACATGTAGTTCTAAAAAAGGGATGGAGGCATGGGTTCACTGGAACACTAGGTATAAAGAAAACCAAGTGAATAAGGGTTGAATGCACATAGTTTAGTGTCATATTGCTTGGACCATGGTTGTGGGATTTGAGGATGTTCATGCAGTACACATGAGTTAAAACCCAGCATGAATTGAGACAAGGAGGCCTGCACAACATGAAGAAACCCTAAAGTAAGTTTCACATAGATTAAATTCATACGACCAGGACCATGCAAAATAGTTTAATTTCGTGATGATTGGTCTAGGAAAATGGTTGTTTTATGGGAATTTATTGGAATAAAAGAGGTAGATCCTGACATGAAAGGAGGGTCCTAGGAGGCTCACTTACCACATGCACACATTGAGATGAACTTCATGTAGTTTAAGGTCATGATGCTGGGATTGTAAATGGGGCCAAGGGTCCTTAGGGTAGATAAATTTATGACTAGGACCAAAAAGAGAAATTTCAGGCATTTCTATATATCCCATGATAATGGGAATCAAACGACACATAGTTCTAAAAATTTTATGGTAGAAGTTCAACATCAGTGGGGGAAATCCCTTATGGTGAACACATTGATGCTTCCCACTTTTTTCATGGGGCATCCAATGTTCATGGAATTGGTAATCCAAGTTATATATGGGGTAATACTTTTTGGATTTCCTTATACATATCATACGATGCATCTCAGTTTCATGGGGTAAAATCATCTCTAATTAAGAGGCATCCAGGTCTGACAGAGAGTAAAATTATTTTTTAACATTGTGTACTAAGGATGATAGGATTTTTAGTTTAAAGTCATGTGACTAGGAATATAGGGGATTGAAATAGTTTAAGGTTTTAATTCTTAGACCGATTGAAAATATTTTAATGTCATTTTGTATAAAACATGAATCTAAGTATAAGGTCGTAGAGTATGGACTATTGAAAAATAGTTTAAGGTCATAATTCATGGACTAAATGGGTAGAGTATCTCAAATGGATGTGTAGTGAAGTGGAGTAAAAACCTGATGTGAATTAGGGGTTAAGAGGAAAAATTCCGCACAACATAATCTTGGGGAGACTCACACGTAATTTAATGTCATGGTGGTTGGATTTGGACTCATCTCATGAAGTACTGCTTAAGAAACATGGAATTGGTGGTATGTGTGATACACTCTCCATCCATAGAGATCAAATAATATCCCTTACTAGAATAGACCTTATTAATGATTTAAGGTCTGTCCCGCATGGTCTCCAAATTTGGTGTCTTTTTTCGAAGCATCATCAGTGTTCGAAGAGTTGAAACCATGTCACCCTGGATGAAGGAGAGGTGGTGAAACATCTTGTTTAACACTTTCACCATATTGTTATGGTGTGTCTCTAAATTATTTAAGGCATGAATATTGTTCCATTAGAGGTCTTACAACTCATCCAAATGAACATATTCTATCTTTTCTGGAATCTACTAGTCATATACAGCTATTTGGAGTGATGAGAATTGAACCTCTATAGGAAAGGGTACCTCTATTCCATACTCTAGGAAGTATGGGGTCACCTGGTTGGAATTCCAAGTCATCTTCTGATATGCCCAGAGGGTGTTGGGGAACTTATATGACCAAATATCCTTGTTTGAGACCACCATATTCTATAGAATATTAGAGAGGGTCTTATAGAATTAATCAATCTTCCCATATTCTTATGCATGATAGAGGGGAGTATGGTAAGACCAGATGTTGTACTTAGCCTATAATTTCTTCAACTCAGTGGCCCGGTAGTTGGTTTCCTTGTCGATGAGAATTGTGTAAGGGACTCTAAATCAATGGATGATGTGGGAGATAATGAACTCAATCATAGACCAGTCATTGAAATCCTTGAAGGGAATCACTTCTTCCCATAACAATATTAATTCCTTCATTGTCCAAATTAACCTACACAGAAAAGATTTTAATGGAAGGTATGGCCTCGCAATATTGAGTCCCTATAAGGAAAGGTGATAAGAATACTTGGTGGTGTAGAGAAGATCTGGTTTTTGATGCACAAAGTTGGTATGGTTTTGACTTGTATGAAACATCTTGGAAAACTCGATGTTATTGTGGATCATGGTGGGATATAAGAATCCATGCCTTTGAATATGGTGGGAGAGCTTCAATCCAACCAGATGGGTTCCACAGGACCCAACATTGACTTTATACATAACCAAAAGGATATCAACTCCTTGGATGAAATGGAGAAGAATTCTATCAAACCCATGTCTGTATAGAGTTTGGTCAAGGTTAGTCCTAGTATGGAGTGTGAACTACATTGCTCACTAATGGATTCACTCATGGTCAGATCATTTTTGCTGGTGAATGCAACACTAGAGATACTCAATGAAGGAAGTTGTCCAATCAGGTGTTTCCTCCACTTTAGGGGGACCTGAGGGTCCTAGTTCATAAGTACCAATAATTAGTAACTTTACCTATTTGTTTTCATTATCATCTAAAATAGAATGGGAGTTGACTCTCTAGTGTTCCTCATGGTTGATCAGGTAATAATGTTCAGAAACTGTGAGGGATGAGTTTATATTGTCCAGGGCATCATCTTTACCATTATGTGATTGAGAGATTTGAGTCACTTCTATCTGGGCAGAAAACCGGTTTACGAGTTAATGAGTGTACTCCAGTGGGGAACAAGCTCATTATTCCTGATGATGTAGTAACCAATGATTTTCTTAAAGACTAGCTTAGAGTCTACCTTCACATGTAAACAGGGGACATCAATATCCAAGGCCAATTTGAGACCAATAATGAGAGCCTAATACCCCTACTCATTTTTAGTGTATCCCTCAAACAATAAGAATGAGTATGAAAGAACCGAATTTTTGGGAATGATGATGATAATCCCCAGGCCTATTCTGTTGAGATTGGTATTATTGATACTTCTACCAGTTTTTCTTTGAGAGGCGCAATCAAAATGAATCTACCAACATAGAATAGCCTGATCTTATAAGAGGATAACCTCATCTGTGAAATCATCATCCAAGGGTAGTTCTTCAAGGGATGGATGGGAAGCGAAAAATTCAACCAATGCATGTCCTTTGATGAAATACTTCTAAAAGAACCTGATGTTGAACTGCTAGAAGATCACTTACCATTATTCCAACCATACCATCAGTGAGGGCCGATTGAGAATATACATCAGTGGGTTTACTAAAGACACTAGTTTTATTTCATGATGTAGTAGATAATGTCACACCATCTACAGCAAAAAAAAAGTGTGGGATATCTCTTCTTGATAAAGTAGTATCTGGTTTTTGTGTCAAGGAGCATGAGATTGAGATATTATAAACTATTTTCTCTACCCTCATTTTTTCTAGGTGATAAGGGAATGGAGGGACCATTCCAATGTAGTCACATAAAGGATGAGAGATGTTCCTAAGATGGGAAAAATTATAAAAAGCTATTGCAGTAGATACTAATTGATATATTTGATGGTAGTTTGGCACTCCTAATCTCACTGGTAAATGGTTCCTTTATTCATGATCCTCGAGAAGGTCTTACACTTTTCATCTAGATTCATAATAAATTGATTTATTTAGGATAAGTGGCCTTGAAAGTTCCTCATCTTTTGGAGGTTTCTTGGGGGAGGCATTTGGATGATGGACTTGATCTCCTCTAGGTCGATCTCAATGCCTATGTATCTGATGAAGAAGCTAAGAAATTTCCTGGTGGTAACCCTAAATGCAAACTTCAATAGGTTCATCTCTAAGTTCCAGGATCAGAGGTCTATAAACACTTTCTCAATGTCCATGAGATGGTCTAGATGTGGGGGGGTTTTAACCACCATGTTTTCTACATAGATTTCCACCAATGTCCCAATAAATGGCATGAATATGTGGTTCATGGACCACTAATAAGTGTATCCTTCATTATTTATCACAAAGGGAATCATCGGAAAATAGAAAGTTATTTGTGATGCCCTGAAAGAAGTTTAATCCTCATCCTCAGGGGAATCTAGATCTGATTGTAACTAGAATATCCATCCATGAAGAAGAGGGTCTAGAACTCAATTATGGTGTTGATCAATAGCTCTGTCACTGGAATGGGAAATCTTCGTTCAAAAATGGTTATTTAGGTCCTAATATTTGATATAGAATCTGATCTACCCATTCTTCTTCCTGATCAGGATGATATAGACTAGCCACCTGGGGTACTGGACATCCTTGATGAATTTGGATTTGATAATATTATCAACCTTAGCCTCAACCATGGAACTATGAGAGGGGTGAATATTTATGGTATGTTGCTTGAACCATCAATGACTCACTAGGAAGCCAAGATGTTGTACTATTACCTAAATTTTTATCCCTGATATCTCATCATAGCTCTAGGAAAACACATCACTATGCTATTTCAGGGAGGCCACATACTACTGATACTCCTCTGGAGGAATTGTTTCACTAATCAATGTCATCCTCAGATATTCCTCAGTACCATAGTTCACCTGAGTTAACTCATCAACGAAGGTGGAGAAAACCTCTTTGAATGAAGGAGGGGAGTCTTCCATGTCCTATTTATTGTCTTATCCAAGATAATTTGTAGGAGGAGTTGGTTATTATGGTATAGACAACTTAGGGTAAGCACTGGTTCCTACATGGTCGGACACATAATTCTAACTGATGGGTTCTTTCTTTATTGAAACTGTAGTGACTAAATTTTTCAAGATAAATACTTACATCCTATGACTATGGGGTCCATACTTGATATCAATGCAATGGGGGTGGGTTGGATTCCATCAAGCCCACCCTTCTCTATAGAATAAATGGGACAACCATGGATTTGTTTTCATAGGTTGGACTTCTCAATATCTAATAGGATTAGGGGCCTCTGGTATCACCTAGACTTGTCCAGTGTAAGAGTAAAAGGTAATCTTCATATGCTTCTTTTTCTTAGGGATGCCAAAACCCTTTTTATTGGAGACAAAAAAACAACCACCATGGTCTAGTGCTATAGCCTCAAACCGATGAATCGAGAGAATAAAGTCATTATCCAAGTCTTCCCATGGACTGGCCTTAGTGAATTTTAGATCATTTAGATCATTAATACACTTAACCTCATCTATCATAAACTTTTTACCTTCCATCTTATCATCATTGAAATATAAGTAGCGGGATTCATAGAATTCAGAGGGGGATGAATCAACCTAGAGAACCCCTATATGACCATAAAGGGAGTATTTGAGTCACTGGTGATATGAGGAAGGGACTACTATGTGCAATTTAATCTAGGGTCTACCCAAAAGTGAATTGAAGGTTGTATCAAATGAGACTACCTTGAATTATATGCTTGATATCAAGCCACCAATCATTGTATTTAGCTGAACCTTTCCATGTAGTTTCTTTAAAATCTTACCATAACACTGAATCATCAGGTTGGAGGGAGTCATATCTTGTTTTGTAAGTCCCTTCTTGTGGAGAAACTAGGTTGGGATGCGATTGATCCTAAAACTAGTGTCTACCAGGTAGTAGTGGAATTTCACACCACTGAAATGGCTTATAATGTATAGTAGGAAAGTTTTCCCCTGTATAAATACACCCTTGTCTTCCCTAGATAATGAGATGATGTCTTGAAATTCCTCAATCTCAGCTTCCAATGAATAGTAGGAAATAGTGGTAGTTACCTTGGATTTGAAGTAGATAGGGATTTTCAATGCTTTAGAATGGCCCTCAAGCGTTTATTTTAACATTTTAAAGGTCTCAAGGATCAAAATCCTTGTAGGTATTCTAGTGAGGTTCTTTGACACATAGTTCTTTTGTGCCAAAAGTATATTTTTTTCCCATAGGGTGTTTCTCTTTATCAGGAGCACAACAGATAGAACTTAGAGGATAGTGCCTGGTAAGCTCCACACAAAACCTACAACCTAGTCTCAGTATCATGAATGGCCTAGTTTGAGTCACAAAAAATATCATCCTGGTAGATCCCATGTCCTTGGTCATTCCATCAATAGTGTCAACCTAGGGATTTTCATGGAATTTATCACTATCAGGCATCAGGAAGGAGTCCCCTAGCTCGATGGTATTCACATATGAATACTCCTCATCATCAATTAGGTCATCTAGTACTGGATGGACCCTGGGCGCATTTCCTAACCCAAGAGGCCTGAAATCACCAAGAGTGTGGGATGGCCTTGTCACCAGTGGGGGGCTCCTATTTCCCTTTCATCATCAGTGCCTTTCCTTTCGGGGCTTAGAAGGCTACAACATGGATGTGAAGGCAATGGATAGAGAGTTAATGACAACCATAGGTGGTTTTGGCTTGATCAAATGGGCATGAATGATACCATGAGAGTGAGAAGCTAACTTGAGCGTTATCTAGTCATCATGTTTCTACGTCCATGGCTACAAGCCTATTTCTAATCACCATAGCCGTCACTATCACTATTGGGGTAAGAAGAGACAAGGGTCACCTGTGTTGGGATGTCACCCACCAAGACCAAACCATGATCCACATGGTCCTAGAGAAAATATTTAAACACATAGAAATCTTTGATGATGTTTCCAGGGATTCTGTGGTATGGGAAGTAGTCGGGGAAACCAGTGAGTCCTGCCTCCTATAAATTCATTCACATTAGAATTTTTAGAGTTACTTTATATAGGGAATAGATTAAATAGCCTAAGACATATAAATTTCTAAAGGAATAGGTCTAGTTCTTTATATTTGAGAAAGTCACCCTAGGAGTTTGAACATGGAGAGTGGTTGGAGCCATATTTTATCATTGAGGTGGGTGCACTTAATGAGGTGGTACCTGATGGTTCTGTGCTGGGTGAGGCTGCAATTGATAGGGATACTAAAATCAGTGAGGCTTTATTTGAAGATGGTCCAATAGATCAATTGGTTAAGGGAACTCATCATGCATGGCGTTGGTAGTCTCTACTTTTAAAGGTCCTCTCACGAGAGCTGGAAGAGGAAACATGTACAACCATTTTCAAATATACTACAAGGCTTCCTCCAAATGATGTACCTTTTCATTGAAATCCTATAAGACACCTAGGAAGTTTTGGGTGATGAGGGTTGGGACCAGCTCACTCTTTACATTCCCCATTCACATCATTAGAAATTATAATTGGAAAAATGGTATATTGATTAAATAATTAAGGCCCTTCCACTAGGTGAAAAAGTTTGTGACTCACTCATCAAGACTCTGCTTTCACTTGAAGAGCATGAAAATACATGTATTTTTCATGGTGGAGCTGAACTAATAGAGTAATTTTCTACAAAAGTCCTCCCAACTATCAATGGAACCTATGTTCAACTAGTTGTACCAAAAAAATGTAGGTCCTTGCAATGTCGGAAAATAACACCAATTCTTTGCATCCTCTTATTGCTCTGGGATTCCCAACATAGGTCCACACCATGAAATAAAGTGGGATAGGTTCTGTAGGAGTTCACTCATCCCATTTAACTGGTAAAAGCTAGGATTTACAAACACCAGTGGTACTCAGATGTTGTCCACCCATGTTTATTATGAATTTACATCAAGTGGGATTTCCACCTTTCATATTTCTATGGATTCAAGATGATAAGTGAGAGTGGCTATCAATTCCTCTTGGTGAAGGTCTCTAGCCACCAATGTATTGATAGGCTTAACAAATCAGGATGTAGGGTTATGAACATAGAGTGTAGAAGGTCATGGATAATGAGGAGGATAATCATGCTACTCAGGTAGATTTAGAGACTCATATCTTGGTTGTTTTCTATATACCATAGGTTCTTCCCTAACTGGAAGCATGGGACCACCATGATCATGATGGGGAATCTGGCCATGGTGGACTTGTTTCCCCAATGTAGGAGATATGTGGTCTCATGAGGAAGTGACATAATTGGTGTGCTGATCAGTTTCGAGATCAGCAATGAGCCTTTTATTCTCCTCAAGCTGCTAAAATAAGGAATCTACCTTCGATTCTATCTCAACATTTGGAATAACCTAAAATGGATTAGAGGTCTTGACATGTCCCTTGTCATTGTTGATGTTCTTATGGGTAAGCAGTAAAGAGTCATTGGAGGGATCTCCAAATCCAAGTGTATGCCTATGCTGACATGTGAGGACTCTCATTGGAGGGTCTATCTAGTATTGTATTTCCCTTGAGTTGAGTCTTCATAGTCATTCCCTATGGAAGTTCTCTCATCCCTCGATTTAACTGGATGGTTAGGGATGACCATGTTTACCATAATGGTAGCTACAGTGGAACTTTCAACATTAGCTGACATGAAAAAATATTTCCAGATATGGATGAAATAGAGAGTAGCATACTATCCCTAGCCTCTGATATGTGCATGCAGAGAGACTTCTTCCATGACATAGAGGTGCACTATGAAGATTATCACACAAGTATATTGAAGGGCCTTGCAATAATTGTACAAAGCGAGGAGCTGAGATACTGGGAGATTCATGACATCACCTCTTCTACACTACTACTTGATGACATCTATGAATTACTGACTACCTAGAAAGTCCAACTGATGATTGCAGAGATGGTGAAATATCACCCATATTATATGGAAGAAACACACTACCTAGTCCCCTTTTCGGGACTCCAGGATGTCAAAATTTGGAGTTTTATGTATCCAGAACACCACTGATAGATAGTCGGCATCCAGGACCTCCCACAGGCCCACTTTCTCAGTGGAATGGTCTTGTACTTGGTTGGACCTAGCCTCTATCAAAGTGATCTGAAATATGGGTGGTGGTACCAATGTAGATCGGTTCTACTACTGGTTTACTAAGAGAGGATTCACTATGCAATTCAAACATTCACTTCATGCTAGGACATCTCTCGGGGGTGGTTCCAACCTCAACATCGCATCTCTATAGGAAGGGGTGTTAACCATTTCCTCTTATACGAGGTAGGTATCATCCATATGTAGCTTGACAGAGTGTTCCCCATCTAATAGTGCCATCCTAGACCCAAAAATATCCCCAAATTCCTAGGTGGAGGTGAAAAGTAGGGAAACTGATAGTGATGAAGATGGCTACATTGCATTCCATTGCAAGGGAGTCAAATCATCATCCACCTACATATACCTATAGAGGAATTTGGGGATCCTATGGATCTTATCCTCCGAGACTTAGAATCTCAACTATTAGGCTCCTACCCTCGACTCTGGTGAATGGTGTGAAGAATCCATCATCGATTCATATTTTTTCCTTATAATTTAATAGTTCAATGGGGTCAATGACTAATTGGTGCTTTCTATGGTTTCACCGTTAATGATGAGTGTTCACCCTTCTGCCCTAGGATGGATATTTAGAGAAAGGCATGTATTCATCATAAGGAGTAACTCTTTGCAGCTTAGTTGTAATGTGGGGAGTACCTCTACTTTGGTTAGTTGGTGCATGGGGAGGACCTCCATGCTAAATGTATTTTGGGTAGGAAGTACCTCCACTTTGAGTTCTGAAATAGTGGGGACGCCCTCCACTCTAGTTGGCAGTAATATTCGGAGGTCCTCTATACTTGTTGGTAATGACATGGGTGGGACCTCTATATTGATAAGCGATAATATCAGAAGGGATTCCATACAGGTTGTCGAAAGGGCTTAGAGGACCTTCACTATGGTTGGTGATGGAACTGGGGAGGACCTCTGTGTTTGTTGGTGAAGGATCAGGGAGTACCTGCACTCTAGCTGGTAGGGGTATGGGGAAGGATTCCATGTTGATTTTTGATAAGGTAGAGAGGACCTCCCCTTAGGTTGGTGTTGGAGTGGGGAGGACCCCCTCTTTGTATTATAGAGGAATGGGGAGGACCTCTTTGATGGTTGTCGAAAGTGCAGGGAGGACCTCCACTCTGGTCGACAATGATGCGAGGAGAACCTTCATACAAATTTTCATCATTACAGGATGGCCTGTAACGTCTGTCAGTTGTTCCAGCGATTGAAAGCGTCAACCCGACCTACTTATGAGGTTCCTGGGATCTCTATCCCAATCGAGTAAAGATGAATCCATGTTTTACCATTGTAGGATCTATCAGGATATACTAGTTATGACAAAGGCACTAGACCCATGGAAGATGCCTCTTGTTGAGAAGTGTCTTGATCCTTCTCTTGACGTTGGCATTAGGTTCTTTCAACCATGGTCAGATGTGTGTAGGTAAAGTCCACCTATTCTTCAACCCATAGAACTAGTTGATTATAGTGTTGATGAGGCATGTTGGTATCCCTCCTTAGTGTCTTCTGAGCAGTAGTCATAGTTTACACATCTAGAACATTCTCTAACTCCTTTACATAGGGGAGGGAGTCATTAGAGCACTTTGGGGAGAGACTCCCGAAGTGGTTTTTCATTGGAACGAGGGTGTTTATCCCTTTCATGTTTCACAGGGGTGGCATTATTGAAGAGTAATCAATACCCCCATGTCATGGTGGGCTATTTACCTTGTGGGGATAACCCCCTCATCCTCGTACTGGTGTACGAGAGTATCGATCACCATCCTATGGATGATTTCAGAGGGTGAGATGGGGCGTTGGCACCCAGTAGTTGTAGTCATGGTATAACTTTTGGTGGAGTTGAAGTTATACAGGGTTGACACATAAATGGTTCTCCATCCCCAATGCCTGCAGTTACTGGGTTACTGATTTTCCATAACATATGTCATGTAATCCATATGGAATCATCCATCAGTACATGTACAAGAAAACTGATGCCCAATGCCCCGAAAATTTTCCAATCTTTCAAAAAAGAAGAGTGATCTATGCTGATAATGTCATAGGATGAGGATTCCCAATTCTAACTACTCCAATTCACATGTGACTTCCATGTTGGGGCCACTATTTTCTTGGTGGGACCTAGAACCAGATGTTTGAATGTGGTGACATGAAAATCCATTGATGTCATTAATTTTACTGGTCCCCATTATTAGAGGACAAGAGAATCATGTTGGGTTCACCATTTTTTGTTTCTAAATAATTATCCATGGCCATGTGGTGTGCACATTCATTTCTCCACATTCCAAATTTCCAAAGCCGAGCGTCTTCCATCACTTTCATCAGTGATGTCTACTCATAGATCAAAATTTGATGATGGGATATCAGTTCCTCCTTCCATGGATTTTTCATTGGAACTTGTTTCTTATTTTGGGTCTCCTTCATAGATAAACTCGTGTTCATGAAACTCGTTTATACTACCATCTCTATATAGAGGCTGGTTATTTATGTTTCTTTTATCTCTATAGGGAAGTAAGATTTAGTCAGGAGATTAGTCACGTTGGGAATCTCTGGGCATTTCTTAACATTGGGTATATTGTCCACCTGTGAATCTTCAACTTTAGAGGGAATCACATTCGAGGTATATTATGTGTGGAACTAAAATCATTCCATGTTGATCACAAGATAATGATGCTAGGGGTGTAAGTCATCCAAGTATTTTTACCTTAGGAATCCCATGTTTATTTCATGGTGTAGGTATTATGGATGAGGTCATAAGTTTTACATCATGAAAAGATGGTCACTGGGTTAATATATTGTGGGGACAGTTTGGGCACAAGTTTAAAATATTCTTGATATAGAATAAAACATCATGTGGAGACAGATCAAGGAGGTGAGTCCCTTGGAGGTAAGACGTAACACCTATGTTTACCAATGGATCATAATTCCCTATGGTGGTGGATCCTGGAGGTTCATCCCTAGAAGCAAAAATTTCACAACTATGTTTACCAATGGATCAAATCACCCCATGGAGGAAGATCCCTAAAGTGAATCCCTAGGACAGAAGATATCAAACCTCAATTTACCAATGGATCAGAACACCCCATGGAGGCAGGTCCAAGAGGTGAGTACCTAGGAGGGAATATTTCACACCTAGGATTACCAATTGATCAGAATATCTCATGGAGGAAAATTCAGGAGGTACATTTCTAGGAGGGAATATGTCACACCAGGGTTTACCAATGGATTAGAACACCCCATGGAGATGGATCTTGGAGGTGCATCCCTATTAAAGAATATGTCACTCCTGGGTTTACCAATAGATCATAATTCCTCCTGGAGGTGGATCCAGGAGGTGCATCCCTAGGTGGGAAGATGTTACACCTTGGTTTATCAATGGATTGGAAGACCCCGTGGTGGGGGATATGAGAGTTTTATCCCTACGAGGGAATATGTCACACCTAGGTTTTCCAATAGATCAGAATTCACCATAGAGGAGGATTTGGGAGGTGTCCCTAGGAGTGAATATGCTACACATAGGTTTACCAATGGATCATAATTCCCCAGAGAGGCATATTTGGGTGGTGTGTCCCTAGGAGGGAAGATGTCATACATATATTTACCAATGGATCAGAGCACCCCATGAAGGAAGATCTAGGAGGTGCATCCATATGAGGTAAGTTGTCACACCTTGGTTTACTAATGGTTCAGAACACCCTGTAGAGGCAGATCCAAGTGGTGTGTCCCTGGGTGGAAAGTTTTCACACCTTAGTTTACCAATGTATTAGAATGACCCATGGTGAAAGATTCAGGATATGTTTCCCTAGGATAGAATATGTCTGACCTAGGTTTACCGATGTTAGGATTGAACCTCAGGGAGGTATTCTAGAAACCCAATTTAGGAGACCGAGATCAAAACCCATGTGGTTTGATGTCATAGTTTAATGTCATGTAACAAGACCGATTCGTGTAGTTTAACATCATGTGGTAAGAATTATTGTGTCATATAAGGAGAGTCGATGAGGGATGGTGTAGGTATTTCACATGGAAGATTCCCTCTGGTTGTGGCCTATACTTAGTGGTGGGATAGGGTGGAATCCAATTATGATCATACATGGGGTATCTTATTTTCATTACATAAGGTAAGACTGTAGTTTTACATTATGTGATACAGACATTGTCAAGTATTTTAATCTTGTATAACTAGGATGTGGAGCTAGGCAGTTTTATGTCATGCAGATCGGATATTGGTTGAATCACTCCTCAAGGGGGACTATGTTAAGGTGAATGGAAGATCTAGAATAAATCCCATCAACCAAGATAGGTTCGTAGTTTCCCATTAATTTTCCACTCTTAGGCCTTACTTTACCACTGCTCATGTGCCTTTGGGTGGGGCATAGCATTGGCACTGCCAGGGATGTGTGGTCAATCATGAGGCTGGCATTAGGTTCCTTATTCTTAGAAGCAATGGGAATTATGGTACCTATTATTAGAAGTATAAGGTAGGTAAATTTCTAAACTAGAGGCATTGGGAATATCAAGTAAGGGGTCAGAAAGTTTTCACACACAACTTTTTTGTGTTACATGCAAATGTTTCATGAGTATGGGGCTCTAGCATAAGGAATACTGATGGATTAAAGAGGAATATTTGTGTTTATGTTTAGAGTTACATGCAATACAAGGTTGCATAATGTTAGATTCTTTTTTCATGCACCTGACTGGCCTTAGGAAGAATTGATTGAGGATCACTCTACCACATGCCAGGTCATGGTTTGGGACATGGGAGGTCTGTCATGAAAATGCTCTACCTTTGAGAGTCCATTATCACGAGTGTTGTGCACATTCATGGAAGAATATGAGTTTTTTACAATAGAGATTCACTTCATCTTTAAAAGATCCTCTTCAAGGGTGTGGATGAGCTTCTATTTGTATCCAAAATCCTTTAATGTTCTTACACAACTACTTTAGTGCATAACTTGAGTTGTGTGCATCTCTATATTTAGTCATTGGGGCTTGGACGTGAAACATTTCCAGTTTGACATTGTATTTTGCATTAAAATTGGATATTTGCATGACGGGTTGCACAAAAATGCATTTTTGGCATGTAGGACTTCCTTTTTTCATGCACTGGCCTTAGGAATGTTGTTGGCATTTAGAGCATCCGTGGAACTATATGTTATTTTTAGCACACAATTTCATTGTGCACGGAATTTAATCTTTGCACACACTCGCCGAAAATTGCATGAAACCTCTCTTTCATCCATTTAATGGTACTTTGGGGTGCATCATGTGAATGATTCATTCCAAACTAGAATTATACAGTCTGAGGCATGATTTCAGTGCCAATAGGAAAAATACACAATAGGTTCAGTATTAATGACTACTGAAACAATCTGACCCTAATTATGGTCCAAGTTTCATAACCTTAATAGGCATGATCCATGGTCCGGGTCACATGAACCTAAAAGGAACACTCAATGGTAAAATTTATACTACATTAAATTAAGAAACATAGGAGACAACCAATCATATCTTTTAAGAACGTTCATTCCTCACTCTCATGACATTCAACTGATTGTAATTTTCATTATCCCCAATGGTTTTTTCAGGATTTGGATATTTTTAATGCCTCATGATGTTCCTGATACACAATAATGTGTAATTAAGAGTTCTTGAGAACTTCTTATGAATATTTCTCTCTCATAAACACAGTTTGTCCTCATTAATTCTATTGACATACAATATTCATGTCTGAGTGGGATATACTAGGGAAATGGTGCATGGACAAAATGGGATCACCACTCATCCAAGGAAAAATCCCTGGAGGACCCATCACTATAACATCTAAATAGAATACCCTCTAGTGATGATGATTGGCCAAAATGGGCTCACCTTCCATCAAGGGAACACATCCTGAACAAGATATCTTCATCATAATAGCTATGGAACCCATGCTTTGAACATGGTCAATGGTTATCCTCATCCCACTATCCTTCTCCATTTGTTAATACAAACTCTTGAGGCCACAATTTATATCATTACACTTCCCCCTTGATCATAGAAAATTATAAAACCCTTGGGGTTTCTCCCTTGTACACCTTGCATGTTAGTAAGGAAAACCAATACCATGGAGTCATACCAACCCATTTTCCAATATCATGGGTCCAAGAGGTGATCAATGAAATATTATGATCCCAACATCTCTTCCCATTTCTTGAATTCTCATATAAGTCATTAGTCTTCTATTGGTCTCTTATTTATCACATAGATCATGAATCATGTGGGATTAGTATTTTTTAGATGGTTTTATTATTAATATATTATAGATTAAAAAATGAAAAAGGAAATTTAGGGAAATGGTAATTTTATTCCTTGAAAAAAATAACAAATCATCAATGGGGAGGATTATCCAAAAATACAAGCCTCTCAATTATGAAAAAAATTCCCCTGTGACTTGGACTAAAAAAAGGACACCTCTAGCTTAGATAGCCTTTTAGTAGTTTCCTTGAATGGATTGATACTACCTGGACAACTCCTTCATCTCTATTTTAGCTATAGGTTGAACCTCATTGGTAATTATTTTCAATAGACCATGTTTATCCCTACACTCAATTTCTAAATATGATACTCTTATTGCCTATTTATTGACCAAAATCAAATATACCCTCGGTTGGTTGATGATTTATCACTTGACAGTGACAAAATCCATTTATTTTTATACATATAACTCCAACCGAGTGACTTCTTATCTGGTAGCCCAAACTGTCTTTCAAACTTATGAGGTGTGTTTTTTGTGTCTTTGTGTATTCCTAGATGATTCTAACTATTTATATTTTTTTTGAATCTACACATCCATCATTTCTCGGTCTAGTTCATGGAAGGCACAATAGTCCACACCATCTGTCACCAGGTTCCCCATCCAGTTCTGGAGGGGCACTATCTGGACAATTAGATCATCCAATAGAGTGCATGTAATAAATCTCTAGATGCTCCTCTACACCCTATGTCAAACTACCTAGTTCTCCTCAAAAACATCCGACTCAAAATTTTCAATCTCTTTCGGTGGAACGGGTTGGTACTTAAAAAAGAAAAAAAGTATTATTGGTAGTGGGATCTTCCTTGGAAATCCTTTTAGATGGATTAAGCTCCATTTCATGTGGGAGATTATATTTTCATGACCCATCACTAGAAATGACCTCCTCGCTAACCATAGGTTCAATCAGCTCCTTGATTATGCCCACTGGTGTGATAGTTTTCACTTCCGAAAATTGGGCCAAATCCTCTAGGGTGTTTGAATCCTTTGGGACCCACCCAATGATTAGAATTAGAATCAGAGACTCGGACCTCTCTGGTATACATTACTATTCATGGGACATGTCCTCAAATATTGTTGTGAATAAAATATTGTTAGCACAATTTACCAAAATAACAAGGGAAAACAAAACTCATACAAGAGGAGACTTATGTGATGATAAGGAATGAATGATGTTCATCTCCATCAACCCATCGATAACCATGTCACAGGGGGCTTTCACCCCAACCAATCTCTCAAGGCCTAGGGTTTTAATGGTGTGGTCTAATACTAGGGTCCCCTCTGACCCAGTCGGAACCCCCATGGTGGTCATGAGCACCTATATAGTCACATGTTTATGATATGCTTCAAATTATAACATGTAATTCCATTAATAAAATTCATGTAATAATCAATGATTGTAAAAAAAGTTAATTTTATAAGATCTCTTGTTTTTCTGAGTTTGAAATTTATAAAGGATTTTGAACATTCAATTACTAGACTGGTAAAATCATGATTATTGATTCTGAAAGGAAATTAAAAGGTTATAATTCCTATAAATAATGTTTTTAGAAATGTAATAAGGATTTATCTATAGCTCAGAGGTTTTGGGAGCACCCCGATGGTTTGGTACACGAATCTAAAGTTTTTCAAAGGTGCAGCCAAAGTCACATGGTTAGAACATGGTTAGTGATAACAGTGGGGCCTAACCATGTGGTCCATTTTATTTAGGATCACGGTTTAAGAAACCACGCAAAAGAATAGAGGAAATATTATAGGGGAGTTTCAATTTTCTGTAGACATATCGCATGGTTAGCGCACATTTTGACTAACTGGGTACTATAACTATGCAAGGTGGATAGGAAAAGATAGTTTCAACCACATGGTTGGAGCACGGTTTAGAAAACCTTGTAGCCAAGCAATGCATATCCTTAAAGGGATAAATTACTATTTTTTCCTATGACCCTTAAAAGTTTTTACACTATTTTTCTTCCCCCAATATCCCCCACACATGCATCCATATTCCTCCCTTATCCATGGGAGTTTTCCCTCATTCTTATTTAGGATAAAACATTGTTAAGTGTGTAGGAAACTTTGAGGTAATCCTTCAAATCCATTATCCTCTATTAAGTTCTTATCCATCATCCTATAATATTTATTTCACTGGTTAGTGATTTTTTTACCAATTCCACTAAAGCATGGTGGAATTGGATATAGATGCTAGAGATTTTTCTCTTCCTAGGAAGATCAAAACATGAGAGGCCATCTACACTTCTTTGCATGTCTTTTCATCGAGTTATGTCACTAAGATGGATTTATAAAGCTTTAAGGGATTAACTAAAAAATTTAAATCATTGTTTTCATTCCATTTATTAGAAAATATGCATTCCTTGAGGTTGGCCTTATGTTGTGGGATGTTATTGACTCCTAAGTCATCATTACAGTGTAATGGGGTCAATAGGTGTGATTTTTCATGTAATTCATATTTCAAATAAATTGGTTCTTCAAACTAAATTTTTTTACATTGAATTAATTAAATATAATGTTTTTATAATTAATTGTTTATGGTGTTTTTTCCATGATAAAGGATCCAACATGACTTAGATAATCTTGGAAATTCCTTGGCAGCTACTTCTGGTCTTAGGAAAATAAATTTAATGATTCAATAAGTTAGGTGGTATGATTTACCTTCCCTAGAGTATTTATACATGTTTATGTTGTATGTCTATACTTGGGATTTCCCTTTAGGGTAATTCGCCCTATTTAAATTCACCCCAATGAATTGTTAAATTAAATTTTTTATTTTGGTAATTAATTGAATGAACATTATGGGTCACTAACAACCCTTGCATACTGAATTCATGATTCTACTTATCATTGAGGTCAAGGGTCCCCTGTGGGATGCCGCCATGTATGATCTAGACAAGAGGATCCAATATAGGATGACTCCTTTTCACACTCCTTAGAGGATCCCAATAGGGATTCCCTTAATTATGTTTTGACTTAGAGGATCCCAAGAGGTATGACCCTATTTACATGATAAACTATTGGATCACTGTTATGATTCCTCTTCTGAGCACTGACCTAGGGGACCCATTGGGTGCCCCAATGTGTGGCCGACCATGAGCTAGTACAATATGGGTTTTAGTAGATATGGTAGTGGGTGTAACATTAGAACCCGTACCGAATATGCAGGCAAGAGAGGCTATGACAGTAGTGGTGGGTTTAAGAGTTTGTCCACCCTCACTCTTTTATTTCTGATTTAATTAGTTTTTATTCACATAGCTATGATTTCCAGAGCTACTTCATTGATTTTGTCTGATGAGCCTAATGTGGTATATTACATGATAGGGATACCTAGAGTAACTTCCTAGGATCCATCTTTTGAGTGTTATTTATATATATGGATATCATAGTATGACACTGATTATTGAGTTTTCTATGGATGCACTTTTTAGACATGAGTAGGATGCCTTGTTCAATGGCCCTAGGTCATGGCCCTAATAGGTCTATATTATAGTGATTTTTCTATGTATGTGCTCAGTGGAATCAAAGAAGAAAGCATGGTCAATGGACATGGGTTCTGGCCCAAGCAGTTCTATATTATATTGTGTTTTCTATGGATTCACTCCATGGACTCTAAAAGGATGACTTTCCCAATGGCCTTGGGTCCTGGCCCTTATAGGTATGATACATGAAACATATGGCACAATCCATAGTTGATGTAGTTTCATATTTACAGGATTTTCTACCAATATATGACATCCTTTAGTATAGTGATTGGAGGTGAGTAGAGGACAACACGGGTTTAAGAAATGTATTCTCCTATGGAAACATAGCTTGCTCAAAGATATTTTTAGTGCTGGCTGAAACATGTAATTGTAAATCAGGATTACAGACCCCTAGATCAACTTTGGGTTGTTTTTATTTATATTATTTTTCTTTTTACTCATATATATATATATATATATTTGTATATATAGGCATATGGGGAGGAGTGAATTGGGCCTTGTGGGGAATTGGCTCGGGGCACTAGATTAGTGGAATTCGGGTTTGGAAATTATAATTTAGTATCCTAGGTGTTTCTTTTCTATTACCTTGCTATTTGGGATATTGTATATGGGCGTATTATGAATTTTTTGGAATCTATAATGGATATTAGACTAGTTCATAAAGAAAACTTCTTTGGAAGGAAGTCCAGGTTTCCAGGGATATGGTGTTATTGTTCTTCATATGTTATGTAAAAATTTTATATGACTTTAAATTTGAGTGATGCACATATTTTGTGGATTTTATGATTTATTGATAGATCTATGGCTCTATACCATTGGAAAGATTCTAGTGTCTGATTTTGACTCTTGGTTAGAAAACCTAAGAGGCATCTCATGAATCATATTTGGCACATAGGATTCACATGTTATAGGGGTGATAGTGTGTGGTTTTACAAACATTTAAGGTATATTGTTTAAAGTTTAAAAAACAACCTAAATGGTGTTTTCCCATATATGTTCTCGGTGTTCTTCTACTCAATTGATCTGAATTGCATATATTTCCATTTTATGTAAGACTATGTAGATCTATAGAGATATGTTTGATGATGTGGTGTATGACTCTGTTTTCATGCATGAGAGGTGTGGTGACTCTAGTAGGTTTATAAGGAAAATTATGCAGTGGAATCCTTTTAGAGTGTTGTTACATTGGTTTGGAAATTTAAAGTTCCAGTAACAACCTATATAGTATTTTCCTACATAGATTGGAATGATATTAAACTTAACTGAACTGTATGCATTGTATGACATGGATCATTGAGATGACATTGTGTGTGTATTATTTACCCTTGTAGGTCGATGTCGGCAGCTGATGGTTTTCTAGTAAACCCTTGTGCGTGTATATTTTAATTTATAGTGGTCTAGTTGGGTTATTATGTATGATGTCGATAGATACCTAAATTTGTATCATGAAATGGACCTTTAGGGGTACTACCATATACAAATTCCCGATGAGGGTCATTTCATCATTCTTTCTATGTTTTGTCATGATACTTTTGAGGCATACCTTTATGAGGATTCTTGGTGAGGATCAGGTCTCCAGTAGGATGATGCTTGACATTTTTTAACCCATAGAGGTCAATGTTTTCTCTAAAAAAATTATTGAGAGTCTACAGTCTTGTTAGATCCCTTATGCTAATATGGGTGTGCAGATAACACCCTATGGAATGTGATATTGGAGAAGTTTTACTATTTGGGCTAGGTGGTCAGTTTCCCTGTTAACATACTAGATCAATAAGGGTAAGTGGAAGACTTAGAGGCCCTTAGTGGTGAATCAGAACCCTATAGGTCAATTTTCTTTTTTATCAAGTAAAACTTGCATGCAAGGATGGACTAGGTTTGTAGATTCCTTCTGTGTAGTGATCATAGTTTTACGGTCATTCTGAGATAGATGCACAGTAGGTTCTTGGATTTTATGATGATGGCATGATAATGCCTTTGGTTTCTGATAAATCACATTGGGTGTTTGTGTTTCGAGACTGAGTTCAATGGGTAGAACTTTTTGGGTTCCTGGACCTTTTGAAAAAAGGGTGATTTTTAGAAGCTTGATAGAGATCAGTTAGAATATAATGGTTAGAATGATGTTGTACGATAGGAAGTTATAGAGATAATCATGGCAGGAGTGAGGTTCTTGATTTTGAATAGGCGATCTAAGGGATATCCTGACATGTTAAGACTGATGTTCCATGTAACATTGTTAGATTAACCTTTTTGATGAACGACTCATGAGAGTGTGTGTCAAGTGATGATTATTAGGTGGTTTGGGATTGTACTACTACTACATAGGACGTTTTGGTACATGATGGATACACATTTTTTTTAAATAATAAAGTGGTGAGCGACGGTGTACAAGACTTGGATCAATAGTTTAAAAGAAATGTGAAGGGATTCATTTCCTAAAAGTTGTGACATAAATGGGGAAAGTTTCTCCATGATATAGGAGACATCGATAATAAATTGGGTTTCAAGAGGCAGTTGACCTATGGTTGGACCAGGACACACATTTTCGAGGGATATGGTGTCAGGAGATGGTTAAAGTTAGCTATAGCTTATTTTGATGTAACCATGGCTTGGGAAATCTATTCATGTCTATCGATGGAATCTTAATGTACTCTTATATAGAGTTGATCATTCCCAATATAAATACATTATCTTGAGTATGCTGAGAGAGTTTCAGATACATGTTGGACTACCTATGTACCTTTTGTGGTTGGATGAAAACTCCTTAGAATATTTCTCAAGGAGCTATTTTAAATTAATCCAGATGGTGTGTAGTAAACCATTGGCCATTTGAGGGTGGTGACACATGGTTTGTTTTGAATATTGACAAGTGTTGTGGAAACTATTCTCGGGAAGTGGGAATGATTCATGGGAGGTGTTTATGCTAATGCTTGGGATGAGCAGGTACTAATCCATGGCAGTGGTAATATATAGGAGGGATAGAAAATAGACTGAAATTATCATGTTCTTTATTTGTTAGAGTGAAAAAAAAGATGCTCCTAAGGTGGGGAGTGGGATGCTAGTCACTGGTGGGATACCCTCATGTGATAAGGTTAATGGGATCTTGATACTGGTTGTTGGACATTTGTTTTTTATTTAGTGTTCCATTAGAAAAATGGATCAAAGTACGGTTGGATTTCTCAGTAAATGCCAGGTAAAAATTGAAGTATAGACTTGGGTGATGTTTGGGTGTGGGAATTAAGCCCTAAGTAGTTTATGATGATCTAGTGATTCTGGAAAGAGTATTCTTTCTGGTGATTATATTATAAAAAACTGATAGTTTTTAATAGATGATGGTTTGTATAAGATGCTTCAGTATATTTGGGTTTTGGTATTTGGTGAGAACATTCAAAACATTATCGAAATGCCTTGGGATAAGGGCATCAGATCAGTTTTTGGTGACACGTCGGCTGTTGAATCAAATAATTTCATAGAGTAGTCATTCCTAGGTTGTTAGACATTAATTAAATTATACAGTTGAATGCAGCTAGTATGGAACATCATCAAGAACATTTTTGGGATGCGATGAGTGTAGATTGGAGGTCAGTTAGGTCTTTTCATGGAAAATCTTGTGCAATTAGGTTGATCTTGGTCAATTGGAGTTCAACTACAAGATATAAACAAAGATCGAGGGAAATATCCATGGCTTTAATTGAATACTTTATGTTGATAAACACAATGGGAGAATCATTAGGATGCTAGGGATGTGTCTCTTTAGAAAATTCTTACATTGGTTGTATCATTTCTCAAAATTGGTCATTGAAAATAAAGAAATTATGGTGGTGAGTACCATAGGTCATCTGATTAGTAGGGCAATGATGTGATCATAATTCAGATTTTATAGGATTAGGTATGTGTGATCCTAATTTTTTGATAGTGGCTATCTGAACTGTATTTGTATTGGTGGTTAAGCATCGTATGATTAAATTCGTGCTTGAAGGTGCGAAGCGAGTTCAGGAATGCAATGCGGCCTTTTGAACATAATTCATGACCCAAATAGGTTGGGTTGTTTGTTTTAATGTCTACTAAGGATTCTCGAGGACGATAATTTTTAAGATGGGGAGGCTGTAAGATCCCATTTTTTTGAGTTGGAAATTTCTGAAGTATTTTGAATTGTCAATTACTACAAGGGTTAAATCTTGATCGAAGATTTAGAACAATAATCAAAAGGTTGGAATGCCTCTAAATAATTTTTTTAGACAAAGAATGGGGATTTATTTATAGGTCATAGGTTCTGGTGGAATCTTAGGGGTTCCAGGTCTAAAACTGACATTTTCTAAAGGTGCATCCAATATTACACAATTGGTGCACGGTTAGTGCTAACCATGTGGCCTAACTATATAGAATATTTTATACATGAGCAAGGTTTGAGAAACTATGTATCATGCTAGAGGAATTCATGCAGGGGGTCTACCATTTACTGTAGACATGTCACATGGTAGGTGCACACATTGACTAATCATGTTCTACAACTATGTGAGGTAAAGGGGCCAAGAAAGTTCCAACTGCGTGGTTGGCCCACAGTTTAGAAAACTTTACGGCCAAACCATGAGTCCCATTAAAAGGGTAAAATTAATTTTTTAACCCTCTAAACATTAAAGGATTTTATACTCTTTTTATTCCCCTTTTCTCCCTCATGTGTTCATCCCTCTTCCTCCCTTATCTATTGGAGTTCTACCTCATTCTTGGCCTGAATTGAATGTCCTTAGGTGCATTGGAAGCCTTGAGGTATTCCTTTGACTCATTTATCCTCCATTTTGTTTTTCTCCATATTCCACTAATTTGTTTTCCCAGGATAGGCATTCTGGTACTTATTCCACCAGAGTATGGTGGAATCAGATATGGGTGATAGGGGTTTTTGTCTTCCTAGGAAAAGGATAACCCAAGAGGTCATATGCGCTTTGTCGCATTTCGTTTCATCGAGGTACATCTCCATATTGAATTTCTAATGCTTTATGGCCTTAATTAAAATTTGTAGATGGTTTTTTTATTCTATATATTTAGAATTATTCCTATAATGATGTTGGGATTATGTTGAGGTTTTTTATCGATCATTAGGTCTCCATTATGGTGTGATGGCATCGACTGGTAATATTTTGGGCATTATTTCAATTTGAAATTTAATATTTCTTTAAAGTAAATTGTTCGTTTTTAATTAATTAATTAAAATTTTGTTATAATTATTTTTTTGTGGTGGGTTTTCCATGAGACAAGACCAAACATGACTCGGTTGAGCTTAGACAGGCCTTGGCTTCTACTGATGGGCTTTGAAAAATAAATGTAAAGCTTTTAAAAGGTAGGTGATCATATATACGTACACTAGAGTATTTATGAATGTTTATGTAGTATGTGTATTATTGGGTTTTCTCCTAAGGATGACACGCCCTATTTAGATTCACCTGAATAAATTGATAAATTAAAAAATTTAATTCGGTAATTGAATGGATAAATGCTAGGCATCACAAACAACCCATGCATGCTAGCTTCAATGTTGAATTGTGACTAAGGTCGAGGATCCCTCATTGGATGAATCCACATATAATATTAACTAGAGAAACCCATGTAGGATGCCTCCTTTTTTTCACTCCTTATATGTAATGCCTCGACCCCATAAGCTCAGAGCTGGTGCATTATTTTATTACATTGGCATGATAATAAGGAATCAAATCCTTAAGGACTGATCAATTTAGTTGTCTTGGTAAACTAGATACATATATGAGTCTTGTATTAAAAATGAATACTCTAATTACAACATAATTTTTTTATTTTGAGGATAACTTTATTCCATATAGTGTATCCTTACATATCTTTTCTAGTTCACTTCTTAGATTCTAGGGGAAAGGAAAAAAATAATGGTGAAATCAAATTCTTAGTAAGGGTAAGTATAGCAGAAGCAACAATGAATCAATGATAATAAAAATATATGTAAATTTCAATAACTAAAAACACATGACATTCAAATATCTAGATAAGTCACAATCAATACGGAAAGTTAAATAACTGAAACAAATGTCACTTAATCAATAAACTGAGAATGAAATGAATCCATATATTTTATTACATGAAAATTTCATGGATAATAATATTAATAACTGAACTATCTATGAAGGAAATTAATTATTATTGGATGTCATGTCTAAGTCACATGAAAACCTATACCATAAATAACTTTCACAAGATGGTTTAAAACTACATGTTGAAACATGTTTAATTTTCACAACTTATTTCCCCCATGAGAACAAGTCAATGCATCAAGGGGATATACAAAATCTGACCCCCACCCATCATTTTTAATCCAAAGCATACTTTATATTTAATAATTAAAATAAAAAATATACAAAATTTAATAAATGTATGGAATAAAGAAAACGGATTTATATATAATTCATTATCAACAACAAGGGTTGTTGAAGTTGATGAATGGAAATACCATTAAAACATTCTTGGGGAAAATAATCTTTAAACATTCCAAAGTGTCCCATACCACATTGAAACAATTAAATCATAAGCCCCATAAAAGAAATAACTTCAAATGAAACTTTAAATACCATAAAGATAAAGAGATAAATGATATGATATATCAATGGGGTAGTACACCACAAAAAATAAATAATTTGTTAATAATAAATATCACATTGATTTTAATGTGAGATAAAAATATCATACAACTTTGTAATCATTTATTTAAAAGGCTGCGCATTTATAAAAGAAAATATTTTCTTTTAAAATAACCTTGTAAACTTTTAAAGGAATATTCGCAACATTATGGAATCATGATAGTGGGAAATTCTATTCATCCTACATAAGTTAAAAACATTCCATTTACTTTTGTAAGAAAACACATAAAGTACCTTTTTTGAAAATGACAAGAAGATTCCATTTTAAAAAAATTTGTAAAAAGTCAAAAAGGAGTAAAAAATAATTTAAAAAATCAATGGATAATAGTAAAAATATTTTTGAAAATATTTTTTTAAAACACTATCATGGAATGTAAATATTCCTCAGTGGAGACTTAAATGCAAACAATCCTGAATAACAATGAGATTGTGAAATAAATGCATATCACATTACAAACAGTAGAATCGTATTCCCATGAAAGAAACAGAATTATATGGATATTAAAATACCATAATATTCAGAATAATACTCATACCATACATTCATGAGAAGTATATATCCCACAAAAAAAATAAGTAGTGTATAAGGCATGTGTCCTGCAGAAATAAATGTGAGACAAAGATTACTTACCTTGTATTTCCTTTTGGGTGATCATCCATCAACCTCATGCATAATGGTTTTAAGAGTTTTATTAACTTAATAAAGGACCATATTAATATTTATGATATCATATATGATCATATTCTAATATCTTATTATCCATTTGTTAGTAATCTTTCATTATTTTCACTATTCCGGGTGTTAATTGCATTGTTTCTCGAGTAAGTTTTTGACTTTTTATCTATTGGTCCTATTAAATAGATAATAATTTCATCATCTCCAGAATATAAAACATGATTTAAATATCATATATGTCTAGTATATATGTATTTATAATAATCCATAATATTTGGAGATAAGAAATGAAATGCATCATTCATAGAGATGGTAGGTCGTACATACGCATGAACGCTACTTTCATTTCTTTGACGTATTGAAAGAATTTAAATTAAATGATATATATATATATTAATTAAAGTATTAAATTTATATTATATATTTCTCATACTATTATTAAAATCTTCTTTTATACATTCCATGTAGTGTGAACGAATCACGTCACTTTCAGGAGGTGGTAGTCCACACTTCCACAAATGATGTTATCGTATTTACACGAAATATAATGTATAAAGGTATGTGTTTTAAAATAATTATAAAAGTATAAATACTT
Source organism: Viscum album (assembly GCA_963277665.1). Classification (NCBI taxonomy): domain Eukaryota; kingdom Viridiplantae; phylum Streptophyta; class Magnoliopsida; order Santalales; family Viscaceae; genus Viscum; species Viscum album. Next base: position 829,949,080 of record OY728162.1, read on the forward strand.
AATAAATATCATATATATCACATATAAATAGATTTTATATCATAATTACCAACCATTATAGGTGGTAAAGTAAAAAAACAAACAATCATCGTTTCGTGAGGCGATAGTTCACCGTACACATAAACAGTATGTTTGTTACCCATTAGATGGTAGTTTGTGTAAGTGTAGGTATAAAACTTATCATAAAAACACCTCAGTATATTCATGATACTGTTTTTTATATAATCATTAAATAAAAATAATTGAATGGGTTTAAGTAAGAAATAAAATAAAAATGTTTGTTGATGAACAATACCTCTTCTTTGGGTATCTCCTTTTGATTTGCACAAAAGGTCTTATTTGGTTAGATTTATCCCAAAATTAAGGATTCAATTATTTAAAGAGTGAATTTGGTAGGAGATATGATCAGGTTTTGGTTGAGATTGAAGGCTCAAAGTGGTCTGAGGATGTGAGGGAGGAGGTTCCCTGTTATAATTTTGGTGAGGAGAACTTGTGGAAAATCCAAAACTATTAAATTAATATAAATTAATATAGAATATAAAATAGATAAAAAGTAATTTATTTTTAATATAATATGATCATGGATCTAAATACATTCAACCAATAATTTTTTAGACATGTTTAGGTATCATTATTACACTAATATTTTGGATTTAACCCTTAGTTAAACCATTTAACTCTACCCATGACAACTTGGATTTTTACTTTTTAAGGGTTAATATAGTTACTATAGAATTGAGAAAGAACAATAAATGAGTCATGGATAAAATATTTAACAATATAAAAATCAGTTTACTAAATTTCATATTTATTTAAATTTTATATAAATTAATGAATTATTATTTATTTTAAAACACCATTAATGTAAATTTTGACACTATTCATTTATTGTCTTTTTAATAAATATCAATACATTTTATAACTTCAAAAAAATCCTTTAATACATCCCATGTATTTATATATCATCTATAAAATTCATTAATAACACTAATTGTCTCATATAATATTTATTTTAATTTTTTTAATATCATTTGTTTGATATATAAATTAATTAAACAATTACTGCATCATCATTGTGTCACCATTTAATTTAATTATTTCTTTTCTAAAAATTATAAATAAATTACAGAGATGTAGGTAAATATTTTATATTTCCAAATACTATTTATAATCAAACATATCTTTTATATAACACCACATTAAAAATATTTCTCTTGTTAAAAACAAAAGTGTGACAAAATTGACTTTCCTTTGAATAAAATATTATAAATGTCTTAAATTCATCCTAGTGGATCCAATAGATCAAAAAATCATCCCAGGGATGGTTTTGGTCAAAAACCACTCATCCAATAAAATTAGAACAAGTTTTAGGGTAATTTTATAATATTATTTTTACTCTTACTTTCCTGATTTATCCCTAACCATTGTAATTAAAATGTTACAAAATTTACTATTCATATTCCCAAAATAAAATAAAACAATTTTCATAATTTGGGAACACATATTATGAATATGTAATCCATTTATATAAATTAAAAACACATAATTTTCAATAATTAATTTAAAATTAATCTCATTGACAGGGTGAGAAAATGAGTTATTAAAGATTAAACATGAAAAAGATTGAAATGTTTTTATATATAATTCAATGTAAAATTGATTTCAATTAACTACATTGGATTAAATGATAAAAAAATCTAGTTATACTGTTAAACCCATCAAAAATATTATTAAAAACTATAAATTATTTGGATGAAAATTTGTTCTCAATTAAAATGCAATATTTTATCACTATTCATCAAAATATCAAACTTATCTAAAAATACCAAAACAATTAAAAAAAGTGAATTTTTATATTCTGTTTTAAAATAAGAAGTTTATTTTGTCAGATATAGTATATAAAAGTGTCAAAAATTAAATTTAAAATGGGTTCACCATTAAAAGGTGGTAGAAATACTTTAATAAATATATAGGGTTTTATGTGTTATATTGTGTTTGTTCTTATATAATGTATATCAAATATATTGTAGGAATATCAAAAATATTTTATTGAATATATAACATATTTATTTCATTAATATCATTCACTAATTGTATTTAATTTAATTTATTAGGATAAAATGACTTTCTGAGCATAAAAATCGTTCTTTATAAAAACATTTCCTATATATTCAGTTGGTTTTAATATTCAGTTCTAATTAATTTTTAACTGATGAATTCAATCATATATTTTCATAAGTTAGTTAATATTGTTCACAACCACCAACTTAATGGTTATGTTATATCTTATTATATTAAATAACATTTAAATGATATATTATTGTTCGGTAAAACTCAGCCTTATGTATAACGCAAGCTAGCTCATTATTGTGTGTGTCTTAAGGTTAACATTGAGTTGCATATAAAGAAAGATAGTAATAAAATTAAATTTATTCAAAAATAATAATATTGTAAAGTCTTGGTGTGTTACATTAGAGGATCCCTATAGGGACTACCTTACTTTTGTTTTGACTTATATGATCCCAAGATGGATGCCCCAGTTTCCATGCTAACCTCAAGTGTCCCAGGTTGGATGCCTCTCCTGAAAATTGACCTAGGGGACATAGTCGGTGCCGCAATATTTGTCCAACCCTAAGCTAGTACAACATGGGTTTGGGTAGATATTATAGTGGGTATCACCTTATAACCCATAAAAAAACTTTCAATACTGAGAAGCTATGACAATATTTGTGGGTTTAGTCATTCATACACCCCACTCTTATTTATATTTTACTTATTAATCATTGATATAGGTGTGATTTCCATAGGTGATTCCTGGATTCTAGCCACTGATCCTGACATAATAAGGTATATAATAGAGAAAACCAAAGCTACATACTAGGACCAGACATCTAAGACTTATTGATGTATATGGATGTCATGGTATGGAACTATTTTCTGAGTTTTTTATGCATGCGCTTGGTGGACTCGAGGAGGATTCCTTGGCGAATTAACCAAGGTCCCAACACTAGAAATTCTATATTATACTGATTTTTCTATACATGTGCTTCATGGACTCTAAGATGATACCTTTTTCGATAGTCTTGGGTTCTTTCCCATATAGGTCTATATTATATTGATTTTTATATGGATTCACTCCATAGAATCTAATAGGATGCCTTGGACAACAGCCTTGAAATGTGTCCCTCATAGGTCTAATACTTGATACATCTGGCGTAGACCGCAATTCAGGTAGTTTCATCTTTCTAGGATTTTCTATCAGTATACAAAATCCTTCATTATAGTGATTGGAGGTAAGCATGGGTGAACATAGGGTTAGTGCATGCTTCCCCATGTGGTGATGTATCTTTCTTAGATATATTTCTGATGATGTCTGAAGTAGGTAATTGTGGATCATGAATATGATCCCAAGGATTGAGTGTGGGTTGTTTTTATTTTTATTATTTTTCATATTTATCATATATATATATGGGGATACACACACACACACAGATATATATATATATATATATAAAATATATGACACCTTGTTCTAATATATTCTGATTTAGGCCGATGCAGGGATGGTCGATCGGGATCATGGAACCAAGGATCAGTTATTGTTTACATTATCTACATCGTATTTGGATATATTGTTTCAATTTTATTTATTATTTTTGTCCTGATGAGTATCTCATATTTACAAAAACATTATATTACTTTCTATATACAAGACCATGTTGGTGGTTCCCTAATAGGTTTTATACCCACAAGTTGCTCAGGTCACCATTGTACTAGGGTACTTGAGAAGATGTTCACTTGTTTCCAGGCACGGGATGGCCTGAGGCTCAAGACTGATTGAACATGATTGACCAGACATGTTTGTAGAGATCTGGTATGTGATATGGCTTAGTGTATATAGTAGAGACTTTGTTTCTATTTCTTTTATTTACTCCTATGTATGTTATTGGACTAGTGGGAACAAAAGTGTTGTTTGTATAACATGGATGTTCGGGAATTTACTGCATTCCATTTATTATTTCAGCATTCCCTTATTTTAGTATTTTTATTGTATCCACACTCTAATCATTACTGTTATGGATGTTATCTTGTTATTTCCACTGGTTTTTTACTCTGGTATGAGGGAATAGTCTCCCCACTATCACACTCTTGGCCCACACTGCTAGTCGACAACCTATGGTATATGGGGAGGTGTTCTTGAGGCCATGTCGTGAACCATCTCTGGGCACCAGATTAGTGTCATCTGAGTTGGGATGTTACAAAATTAATTTCAACATTTCTCTAGGGTATGATAAGGGATACATAGGGTTTTATAACAAAGGTGATTTTCCTCACTGTTAGAAAAATACACTACTAATTCATTGGAATGAGACCCCCCATAAATGGCTAAGATGACAGGGGAGCCTAATGTCTCTACCTCGGTTGGTTTTACAGATCCCCCCATTAAAACCTCTTGGTTAGACTCCATGGTGGGCTCCTCGTCAACATCAAAGACACCTTCCACATGTTCCACAGAGGCCTCTTTTCCCTCTATTAAATATTACTTCATGAATTGGAAGTATTAGTTATTTATTATGAAGGGAAATAAATTCAATAATAGTTTCAAATTTATGATATAGGTGTTTACCCCTCTGAAGAAGAACTCAGTTCGGTTATCCTCAAAAGTAACACCCCCAATCTATCAGGGAATCTCCTCTTCAACATCACTTCCCTAAAACATTTCATCATTAGAGTCCTATGAATAAGCTTTGTGAGCTGTCATATCCTAATATGATGCTTCCATAATTGTCTCCTCGACAGGATCCTAGGAAAAAATTCCCAACACTCGATCAGTCCAAGTATTACCCTCCTTATGCCAGTGTGCCAAGGTATCCATTTTGACCAGGTATGTGAACATCCCTCAGTATTTCACTCGATTCCTCTATGTGTCCATGTTACTGGTTATCTATGTTGACTAGGTATGAAAACCGCTCTTTTCATTCAACTCAAGTGGAATGTATGGTGAGCCTGACCTTAGGAAGATCGATCCCATCCATATTAATCATCTTCCATAGTTTCTCATCCATCTATGATAGGGACAAAATTTTACATGCCTCACAGATCATAGGTTGGATTGGTTCCTCCGAATCCTATACTAGGTAGTGCATCTGCTTCCATCATGTTTCTCTAGATCTAAGGGTTATATCCCTATAGATTTCATCTTACTCCCATGGTTTTTTTGGGGAAGCTTTATATTGCTAAGAATACCCTATCCAGGAACCCTAAAGGAAGATCGAGGAATGTGAGCTCCCTTAGCTCACTTTTTAGATTCTTTTACCCTGTCTTGGTGAGCAACAGTGATGGTAGCTCACCTCCTAACCTGATCTTACCTAGGTTCCTCTGAGGAATCCAGTTACCTAATATACCTCCATAGAACCACATTTGGATATGCAACCACATGATTATTTTCATAATTCTATGTGATTCTGGAATTGAAATTGGTGGGAAGTAGCATAATAGAATCATTGTATCCTTCAATCATAAACATTACCCTTACATGGTGAAGGAAACTGGGGTTCCATTTAACCTGAACCTCCATGTACACCTATGCTGCAAGCTGTTGAATGCAGCTAAATTACTAGGTCAAACTGAATGGGGTGTATAGTTTGTAGAATATGTTTTCATCGATCCTCAAAACCAAAACACGCCCTTATAAGGCCTTCAAATACTACCCCTACTCCATAATCCCTTATAGTTTTCAATTATTACATCTCATGGGTCTAGGAAGTCCCTAAGGTTGATGTTATTGAGTTTTCAGACATGGGACACCACCCCAGCCTCATTGAAGATCATCGGATGTACCCTGATGATATTGAGAAGAGAGGGCCAGAGGATGGAATTATAAGGGGTTAGTAGTATTCGGAAACTCATACCCCCTAATGTGTGTAATTATCCCCCCATGATGAAATTATAATGGTCCTCATATGTGTCTGTCCATGTCTCCCCTTGTGCATTTTCTGTTAGTTATATAACCTAGAGAGCACTAGGATGATGATGTTGACATTCTTTCTGGATTCTAGGACTGACACCATCACTAAGGTTCCCTGAAAATTGCCCATACATGCATCCTTGATTAGTTGTATCCATAATTTAAAGAACGTTTCCATGAATTCGTCATATCAAACCTCTAGATTTCAATTCTACACATTGTATCCCAATGATTCATAATAGTCCTCCTTAAACATCTACTAGAATGATCATAGCCTCATCTAATGTCACACACCAAGATATTTCGTTATAATTTCTAGAATCTAAACCATGGTAATATTCAATAATAGGCGCAACTATGTCTTGAAAGGGATGTCTTAGTAGAAAAGCATATGGTCCTACAAAAACATTAGAATATTATCTAGTAGAATTTTCACTACCACCAGTAATTAACTTGTATCCCCAATGTGTTAAAAGATATAAGGAACTCATTATACCAGAAACCCAATAATAGAATCCCATTGATATGGTATAATTCCTAAAACTTATTCTCACCTCCCCATAATAGATGTGGAATGTGTTTGTATTTGACAACCAACTACTGAGAAGCTATCATATTAGTTGTGGGTGGAGATAGACATGCATCTAGGATTTCTACACTACCTCATATATCCTAATATAATGTAGATCATCCCCATATTCATTGTACATATATCCCACCTAGTATGTCCATGCCCATTCATTTTTGAATTTTCATTCCTGTCTTGGGTCCCAATCTTCATACCACCACATCTGACTCTTAGATATACTTTCTTGAACGATGATGGAATAGTGGGATGGAAAATCCTCCTCCTATGGAAACTCTGCAGTGATTACTCTAGTTCTACCTCTGAAGGTTTAAATGAAATCAACATCACATTCCCTTAGATGATGGTCCACGATAATTACAATCTAGCATTGTTGCTCATCATGGCATGAGAACCAAAACCTCGGCATATGCATCTCCACAATTGGGATAAACAAAACATTGAGTAACCTTAAGTTGTAAAACAGAATTATATTGTTGACTAAATGACCTATTTATACTTCCATTTGTACACTGAAAATTTTATTTCTTTCAGAAACAACCCACCCATACTCAAGGACTTTAAATTTTTTCTCTAGTTTCTGTCTCCTGGTAGTAGCAGTAATAACAAAAGTGGCTTCTACATTATGATCAACAATTTTTGAAGTAGTTTTTTTACATTGCTAATGTTTTTTCACTAAAGTGAAGCATACCTCATGTAATTCACCCTATTTCATTAAACCTTACCCTGTTTCAAGAAATGTTTCATCCTAAAAGTGATTTTATGGCTCGTGCAAGTTGTGTCATGTAAATGAGTAGTTACGTGAATGGCATGACTTTAGATATCAGAATTTCACACAAATAGTTAAGTTCAATGCACGAGAGAGAGACTATTGAGTGTGAAAGTTAGGTTTTCATACTCCCCCACCCCAACCCATCTAATTTATTAGTAGGGTATTATCTAGGATTCATTCTCACACAACTGAGTTCCATGACACAGCCTCCAAATGTGTGAAATTGTGAAGCTTGACCGAAAATTTAATTTTTTATTCATAAGTTAAATCTACATTTCTCCATCAAGTCCAATTCTATGGGTAGGGGGATTTTTTGTTCCAAAAATGAGACTTTAGACTCAAAACAGATGCTCTTCCCAAGTCAAGGCTAAAACTCAGCCTCAGGGACCATTTTGAACAAATATATTCATTTGTGTGTAACTCTCGATTTTGTCACATAACTCACTTTAGTGAGAAAGGTGACATAAAATTTATAGAGTCACATAGATGTTGGATAGTCCCTAAAAGAAGGGATGTTTTCATGTGAAACATTCCAACATTGCATGATAAATAACAAAGTTTTTGAGTTATGTGATACTAGTGGTATAAAAAGACCACGTATCATGGGTGTCCATTAATGGTTAAGTCATAGGTGTCATTTAACCCACAGTTGCATGATCCATCCCCATGTTGTGAAATAAAAATGATGTTTCATAATAAAAAACCACAGTAAGACAAATTATCTATAAATAGAGCATCACACCCCCCTACACACACACATTTTGTGGATAGACCTCCGGAAATTGTAGAGCCACACTATCATTCGTGCATCCCTCTATTTCATAAAATTCACAAAACTAGAACCCCCATGGATTCCCATTGGTATAAAAAGTGTGCAACAACCCACACATATGTCTTAAATCACATTATCATATTCAAGAGACCACTTCACTCAACTTACCATAATAGAAAAACAAGTTCACACAAAATGACATTCCTTCAAGAAACTCCATATCTAACACAACACCAAATGTTTCACTCAAATATGAATCCACCATATTTTCCCTTTTCTTATTCTAGAGACCATGGTTCATTAATCTTCAAAGGCTCATGTAACTCAAAAGTTTCAGGACACGACCTTTGATTCCCGAAATCGATGCCTCCTTTCGCCAAACATAGTTGTGTGAAAATTGACTTATAGTGGGCCACACAACCATTCAAACAAAGTTTATCCATGAAAAATATATGCACACGACTGCTATCATTAACCCTAATGTATAAGACCTTTTATCAGAGCATGGTTCAGGAAGCATCATTGCCATATTTTCCTTAGAATAGGCATCCTCACCTCATCCTGTCCTACATGCTGCCCAAATCGGGTAGTTTCTATGAATATTTCTCTCTAAAATCAATTGTGTAGAGTAAATGTAAATCCCATCCATGGAATCATCAAGGTAAATAGACCATAATTTCCCTTTATGATCATATTCAAGATCCATGGATCCTTCTCTCATCCCATTCTATTAGGGACTGGGAAGCTATGTATGTAAGCCCCAATGACGTGTTAGTTTCAAGAAACTAAAATTCATATCACGACTTCCTAGTTGCACAATGTTAAACATTATGAAAATTTCCTTGTCTCACAATGTTAGAAACCATGAAAACATCCTCAATATATGATGTTAAATTGTTTTCTTACCCTATGTGATGACCACAACATTCCCCATGTGATAGGAATGAGATGATACCCTCCATCTTTTGGGAAACATATAAATGTAATCCCCACACCATTCCTTGTTATCACTACTTTTACAAAATAAAAAACCTATCTAAATGATGGTAAACTAAATGGAATAGTCCAAACATAAAACCTTAAACTATGTATTCGAATTGTATGGGTTTTAATCCCTATCTCCAAATAAATTATAAAGGATTCCGACTAAGTTTCAATCCCAACATCCCATCACAACCACTAATATCTCTCCCATTATGAGGTAGTAACTCAGATTATTGATCATCATTAAAGAGTATAAAAAACCTCTCACCATCTAAATCTAAGGTCCCCACTAGACATTAGCATCACCACATGAATACAATCTATGACACACCTAATACATGAAAAGAGTATATGGGATACATCTATATAATACATTAAACCTATGGAATACCCATATGTGATGAGCATATGTGGGATCATCCATGTTAGAATTTAAACATGTGATGCTCCCTCACTTGGCTTCAAACAAGTAACCCATCCTAATGCATTAGAACCCCAGCCTTATGTGATCAGCTTAAGGTTCCTTAGATGAAGATCCTATGAATTGTATATGATGAGCATGTGATATCTTCCTCCCCACTCAAGTGATCAGCATGTGTTTCTACCTCATGTAATAACAATGAGATGCCTGGGGTGAAAATCCCTCGAAGCCTAATGTGATGAGAATAAGTTTCCTGGAATGATGACTAAAATATTTATTACATAATAAACATGATTTTACCAATTTAACAACCATAGGATACCCAATGTGATAAGCATTGGATGCCTTATGAATTGAATGTATGTAGTCTCATTGAAATCGCAATATGCATTAGGTTTTACTGTAAAATCCTGATATTTTATGAAAAAAAAATCAAATTAATTTTTTTTAAATAAATTGAATTATATAAAACATTGTATTTAGCTTTCATTACATGCAATAATGAGTTTCTTTGATAGCATGCATGACATACAACATCGAGCATCACCGAACCATGATATGATATTATTTTAAATATGATCATTATATCATAACCATTAAATAGGATGGTATGAATAGTATTAAGTAATGTATGAAATATAAATATAAATTTAATAATCAATAAAAATTTATTTATAAATCCTAGTAAATAATCTATCAATTTTTTATAAAGTAAATTTATTCATCGAAAATAGGTTTTCGTCGAAGATGGTTTTTATTTATTTTTATGAGAAAATATTATAATTAATTTATATATATTATAGAAAATTTATTTGATAAAATTAAATATATTTGTGGAATAATTATATTTAAATTAACTTATGGTGAAATTTTTGGATTTTTTTTAAAATATAAATTTTTCAGTGAATAGTGAAGAATACATATTTTTTACAAAACTATCATTTATTTTGAATTAATTAATTAATTTAAATTAAATATAAAATATTAACATAAAATAAGTATTTATTATTTATATTTAATCCACCTAATGACTTTTTAATCAACTTTATATTGGATTTTAGTATAAGTTTATTTTTGGGTTTAAAAAGAGTTTTTTTTCTGAAAACTGTTTCAAAGTACATTATGTTTCTCTATTTTAATTGATTCAAATAATCCATAATAAGGAATTTTAAAAATTAAATTTATATATTATATTTCAATAATGTTTTATTTATATTTATATAATGATTTTTATTATATATAGAGTTAATATAAAATCATCTTGCACTAGAAAAATACACTTCTCAAAAAGCTTCTTTGTCATCACATATGTGGATTTTTTTAATTTAATTATGACACTGTTAGAAAATTTATTTGAAAAATAAACTTCATTTTTGAAATCATAATTTATAAATTAACATATGTTTAATTTTCTAAATTTTATGAAAAGATAATTTTTTTGAGAAATATTGAAAATACTGAATTTTAATTGAGAACTACTATTTCGATTAAATTATTTATAAAGTTAAATTATATTTTAAATTAGTTTTAAAGTAAAATTAATTCAATTAGGTAAATTAATTGGAATAATTTTGATATTGAATTTTTATATAAAAAGTTTTTAAACTTATGAAGATTTTCACTTTGAGAAACAACTTTATCATCATGTTTGTGGGATTAATTTTAAATTAAATTGTGCTAATTATATGAATTGAATATCAAAAAATGGATTTAATATTTGGAATAATCATAATTTATATTATATAATAATTTCATCTTATTTTTTTACCAAAATGAATACTTAAAACTGTAAAAATTAATTGTTGCAGTTAAGGTTAAAATGGGTTTACCAGGGGTTAAACAAAAACGATAATGGTTAAAATGACCTGAAAACTTGTATAAAATAGATTTTACATACATATTTAGACCCTATAATGACTATTTCTTGATAATACTACATTTTTTATCCTTGTGAAATGACAAAAACATGGGTACACCTTTGGATTTCAGAAATATTACAAGTGTGCCACTCACCTCACTTAAAAAGGCCACCCCTTATCCTCAATTTATCACACATTAATACACTTTTATTTCAACCAATAACATCCCAAATAATGTTTAAAATTCAATACTATCATCCTATAATCCATATTTTGGGAATTAATCCATCCTAGGATGGATTTTGTTGTAAACCTAAGGAGGATACCCGGGGAAGAGGTAACATTCTCCAACAAGAATTTTTATTTTATTTCTTCCTCCACCTTATTAAATTCTTATAAAATCATGTTGATACAATAAAACTAGTACATTAAATATAATTAGATGTTGTTATGTTAAGTTAATTACCAAGAAACATCTCCACTTTCATAAAATGGCATACAAAATCATCATTTGTGTGTACAGCGGACTGCTGCCTCGCGAAGCAATTTCATTTGTTTTTCCATTAACACCTCTCATGGTTGGGTATTAATGATAGATATAAATTATATATATGATATTTATAACATTATTATACTTCATGATTAGTTTTATCATATATACCATTTTACTTTACATTCTATATGGGATATGATAATGTCACTCGTGTGTGTGGAAGACTACCGCCTCGCAAAACTATGTGATTAATTTTCACTAACACTTTACATGGAAGATAATAAGGATAAATATATGTTATATAAGTTACATAATTATGATATTAATGATATATTTATCATTAAGAAAAGATAATATATCATTTTATTCATTACCTTTTCACTCACTAAAATATCATAACATTGTTCGTGTACGTGTGGACTACCGCATTAATGAAGCAATGTGACTCACTATTCATCACCACACCACAGGGATGATATGTATAAGTTTATTTAAAGAAATAATATCTTATTTATGATATTATTATCATTATATAAATATAATAAATTACTTACCTTATTCCCATAATGATCATTGAAAAATGGAAATGTTACTCATGCGTATGTACGGCCTACTGTCTACATGATCATAACGTACTTCATTTCTCAAAACCATCATTCATGATAGGTCTTAAAGTTATAACTGGTGTATAAATATTATAATTATTACATGATTATTATTATGTATATGATGTAACCATGATCAATTTAAGAGGACCGAAAATAAAAAATCAAAACATATATAAAAAGCAAAGCGGTTATTACCCAAAATGTGACTTTAATATGAAATAAACATGAAATAAAGGTGATAAGTAAATCATATATGGTATTATATATATTATTATGTTTATATAATATATATATTATAAACTTATCTTTATTATACATGAGGTTTGAATGTGTATAAATAAAGTCGGGACATACGATAATGGATTTCTAGTCTCTCTTTTATTTTTTGGAGGCATATGAAAATTCAACACTCATTTATTTTGTGTGGTGTATGTGCTTCCCCTTTGACATTTTATATCATTAATATCATTATTCTCATGATATTTAAAGTTTAATTTTATTTTATTCTTTATTGGGGTTTGTGATTCAAAATATTACTAAAGCGGTAATGGATTTTTCATCTTGCATTTATATTAGTGAGATACATGACATATTTGTAATGACCCCGACCCTAGTAACCCAGAGCTAGTGTTAGCTTTATTACATTGGAATATGTAACCAATTAAAATTCTAAAGGATGATCATTTTTTCATTTTGGGAAAACTAGATACATAAATGATACCCATTTTACATTGGAAAAGGAAAGTAAAGTATAACAAAAGTAAAAGCTAAGCATCACTAAAACTCATTCCAAGAATTCATATTCATATCTTGGGGAAAAGAAAAAAAATAAGGGTGTACACAAATTCTTAGTAATTGTTAAGTAAATTATAATCTATCATGAATCAATAATCACAATAAACATGGCAAGGTAGATAACTGAACACACATTCCATTTAAATAACTTGACTATCATGGTGAGATAAGGCCGAATCAATATGGTAAGGTAAATAACTTAAACACATGTCATTTAATGAAAAAACATAGAATTAAATGAATCCATAGATAATTTCATAGAGAAAATCTCATGGATAATAATAATAACTTATTTATCAATGAAGGAAATTCATAATTATTAGACACCATGTTTCCCAAGTAAATGATACCTTTACCTTCAAGACCATTCACAATATGGTTTAAAACATACTGGGTAAAACCCCATATGATTGGCCAGATGATTCATCTCATGATACTATCGATGCTATTGGAGTCCCAAATGAATGATAGTGCATGCCCTATGGGTCATAGTTTCTGCATGTAGGTGTATCAGGGCGTGACATATGGGAGTCATGTCGTGACACCTATTTGCCTATCCCACATAGGAGACTAGAGGGGTGTTGGGAATGATATATAAGACCAAGACATACCCCACCCAATCACAAGGACTTTTAAGATGGGGATTGGAAGTGATCCACCCTGGTGGGTAGTGAGACCCACTAAAGAACAAAATCGTGAGGGAGTGACACAAAGAGGACAATATTGTAATGGAGGGTCTTGCAGCCCCAATGTAGATCCAAAAAATAGTATCAAAAGAGGTGGGAAACATTTGATTCATGGGTAAATAACTGAGGGGGGTTTTTAGTCCCAAATTAATGATTGTTTATTCCCTATGAGTCATGGTCGCTAGATTCAGGGGTTTCATGGCATGACATATGGGTGTCACATCGTGACACCTATTTCCTTGTCCTACATCGGTGACTGGAGGGGTGTTTGGAATTATATATAAGCCACAAAAAACCTACCCATCACAAGGAATTTTTGGAGGTGTATGGGAAGTGAGTCACCCTGGTGGGTAGTGAGCCTTGCTAAAGAAAAAAACCGTGAGGGAGTGACCCAAAGAGGACAATATTGTGATGTGGGGTCTTGCAGCCCCAATGTAGATCCTACAAATTCTTTGAGGGTCTATGTATAAATGGTCCCCACTCAATTAATAACTATAAAAATTATCCCTCTGTATTTAATAATTTATTTAATTCATAAACTATGTGCCTTATCATATATCATCCATACTATGTATAGGATGTGGATTTTTCAATATTTCCTCAGTTAATCAAATAACATTCAAAGTGACCATTGTATGTAAAAATGGTATGAGATTTAAGAAATAGTCATTTTCATAACACAATAATATGGATATATAATATAAATGTAATTTCCAATGAGGAATGATAACAAGAAATAGATTCTTTCATGGTAAAGTTAACTATCACAAAATAAATTGATATTACACAATAACTTTTTTCACTTGGTAGTTTTCAAGTCAATTCCCCTTGGATAAGATAATTTGAATTGAAACTTAAAATAAAATTTATTATTAACTAATCATGATATTAAATTTAACAGTGTAAGTATATACACCACATTAATGTGAATTGGTGTATAATAACAAATAAGTCTCAACAGAATGTAAATTGAGACAAAATCCCTTATCCCATGCTTCCTTTTGTTTGTACATGCTTTAACCGCCTGTATAGTTGTTTTAAAAATGGTACCAACTTATAAAATAACCATATTAATATTTATAATATCCAATATAATCCATTTATAAAATTTTATCACTCGTTCTTTAATAATCATTCATTATTTTCATTGTTTCGGGTGTTATTAGCCTTGTTTTCTTATGCATGATTTTTCATTGAAGTTAAGATTCATGTGTATATTAAATAGTTATATAATTTACAGAATAATAATAATTAAATAATTATCATATTTTTACATCAATTTTACTTTTATATCCAATAATGAATGATGGTTATGAAAAATGAAGTGCTTTACGATCATGGTGACGGTAGGTCATACATAAGCATGAGTAAGGTTTCTATTTTCCCCAATCATTATGTAAGGGACTTAAGTATTATTTTAACTTTAAATAGTGATATTAACATAATTAATACCATATTATATACTTCTATATATCATCCATTTAGTGTGGTTATGATAATAAAGTCACATTAGTTCATAAAGGCGGCAGTCCACGCGTACATGAACAATGTTATCATCTTTACGTGAGTGAAAAATGAAAGAAAGAAAATGATATATATTGTATTATCAAATTATAAATATGTCATGAATATAATAATTATTACATTTATATCACATATAATCATTAAATTTATATTTATCACCTTCTATGTGAAGTGTTAGTGAAAGTTGAATCACATCGCTTCACGAGGCGATAGTCCTCCGTACACACGAGCGACATTATCATATCACTTATGGAATGGAAGATAAAAATATATATTTATGATATAGTGACTAAATAGGTATAAATATGATATTAATATCATATATATACTTTTTATCAATCAACATACCCAACCTTGGGAGGTTGAAATGGAAAAAAAGAATGGCATCGGTTCGCGAGACGGTAGTCCACCATACACATGAATGATGATTTTGCAACCCATCAGATGGAAGTAGGGAAGGTTGTAGGTAGTTAAATTTTTATAAAAATATTAAATTATATGAAATATAATTAATTCATTATATCATCATGGTTTAATAAAAATTTAAGGATGTGAAGAAAGAAGTAAAATAAAGACGATCATCGAAGAACATTACTTCTTCATCTAGTATCCGCCTTAGGTTTGCACTAAACCCTTACTAGGCTGGATTTGTTCCCAATATAATTCTTATATAATGTGGGTAGGGAATTTTTTATGTTATTTTTGAAGGTGTTTTATGAACCAAAGTGGTTTGAAGTTGTGAATAAGAGAGGAGAGGGAGTTCCCTTTTATAGTTGAGGAGGTGTGGAATTCCGGTAAATACTCAAAAGTATTCACTATTAGGAGGTCAATATTATCAAAAGTGGAACTAAAGCTTATAATTAAAGGTTTTTAGGGATTATATGGTCTATAGAAACCTTAAAAACATAATTGAACACATTTTTTAAAGATTTATTTCCTTAACTACTCACATTCCTTGTTTTTACTATTTTGGGTTTTCACTACAGTCACAAGTATTTTTAACTTAGGTAATTTAAACATTAAACCTAAAATATAATGATCCATACTAAATAATTTAAAACCAATGAATATAAATAAGATATATAATTTATAAAAAATAATTCTTATGTGTTTTGGAATTTAATTTTAACCTAATCTCATGTGACATGCAAAAACACAGCATTAACCTTAACCTTACGAACAGAGTTTTTTACTATTTAGTGGTCAATATATTCATTATAAAAGAAACATTGGTACATTAATGTAACATAAATGATATTTATTTCCATATAAAAATAAATTTTAAGAATATAGGATTTTTAGTAATTTTAAATCATTTAATAAAATATTATTTATCATAAAATAACATTAATGTCAATTTTGACATTATTAATTTAAATTGAATTTAAAAATATCAAGAAAATGCTGTAATTTGAATATATTATGTTAACACCTTTGTATTATGGTATATTCATAAGAAAATAACAGAAAATAATACTTTATTGAATACACTTCACTTTTAATATTTTTAGTTTTATTTATTTTATTTTATTGTTAACTAAATAACTAATTCATTGGTGCTTCTTAAGAATTTAAAGTAATTACTTCATCTCAAAAAAATTAAAATAAACTATCATGATGAAAAGAATTATTTTATATTTTAGAAGGATATATATAACCAAACATATGTTTTTTTCTATCTCATGGCTTTATAGATATTAAATGTAAGAAAAGTATTTTTTTTTGTCTTTTTCATTACTTAACTTATTATATAGGTCATATTCAAAGGGAATTAGAAAGAAATTTCCATATTTGTAACACCAAAAGACTTTTTAATATTTCTATTTTATAATAATTTTTTTTGATAGATTAGTTTATATGCAACAGCATGTTAAGATTACGCTAAATGCAAAAATGAGTTGGCTTCCATTATACGCATTGTTGAGTTTTACCGAACAATAATATATTATTAAAATATTTGTACTTAATATATTAAGATATAACCTATCCATTAAATTTGAGGTTATTAATAGTATTAACTAACTTATAAAAAAATATGGTTGAATTTGTTGGATACAAATGAATATAGGAACCAACTGAATATATAGGAAATGTTTTTATAAAAGACTATTTTTATGCTCACAAAGTCATTTTATCCTAATAAATTAAATTATTTAAAATTACTAAATTATATTAATTTAATATATATATATATATTATATATTCAATAAAATATTTTTAACAATCATCCAATATATTTAATAGGAATAAGATAAGAACAAACCCAATATTATGCATAAAATCATTATTTTTCTAATGACACTTTTACCACATTTTAATGGAGAACCTATTTTAAATCAAAATTTTGACACTTTTATATATTTTATTTGAAAAAATAAAATTCTTCTTTTAAATATTAATATAAAAATTTACATTGGTTGAAATTCGGGTATATTTCTGATAAGTTTCATGTTTGATGAATACTGATAAAATATTGCATTTCAATTGAAAATAGATTTTTCATAAAATTTATTTATATTGTAAAATTATAAATTTGGGTGGTTTAAAGGTATAATTAGATGAATTTTTTATAATTTAATCTAATTTAGGTCATTTTATTCAATTTCACATTGAATTTGGATATAAAAAAATTCAATCTTTTGAACGTTTTTACTTTAAAAACATGTTTTCTCGTTCTTTCAACAAGATTAATTTTTAATTACTTTATGAAAATTATGTGTTGTGAATTTTTGGAAAATGGATTCCATATTTTTAATAATAAGGTATAAATTATATAAATATGTCCCTTTTAAATTTGAACAATATGAATAGTAACATTAGTAATATTTTTTATTACCACGGTTAAGGTTAAATCAGGTAATTAAAGGTAACAATTATATTATAAATATTATAAAATTACCCTAATACTTGTATTAATTTTATTTGATGAGTTATTTTCAACCAAAAACATACTTGGGATGATTTTATGGCCACTTGGATGGCTTTATGTCTTTTATAGTATTTTATTCTAAGAAAAGTCAATTTTGTCATACTTTTGTTTTTAACAAGTTAAATATTTTTAATATGAAGATATATAGGTGATATGTTTGACTATAAATAGTAATTGGAAATAAAAAATTTTATCTTAAACACGATAATTTATTTTTAATTTTTATGGAATTAATAAGTAAATTAAAATCTTGCACAATGATGAAGCAATATTTGTTTAATGAATGGAAAGATCAAATAAATGATATTAAAAACATTAAAATAAATATAATTTGAGATATTAGTATCATAAAAAAAAATTATATATTAATTTTACATATATGTTATATGTTAAAAAATATTTTTCGAGGATACATTATAGCTATGATATTTTTAAAAATTCAAATAATGAATAGTGTCAAAATTGTCATTAATGGAATTTTGAAATAAAAAATATTTTATTAAATGATATAAAATATACTAAAATCTAAAATAAGGGAAAATGACGTGGATAAGTCTGAAAATGTTATAAATGGACCATTTATTTTTATTTTTACATTTTATCATAAATATATTAATCCTTAATGAGTAAAAATCCAAGTTGTCATGGTTAGAGGTAAAGGGTTTAACAAAGCGTTAATACCAAAAGATAAGGGTAATAATGTGAGCTAAACTTGTCTAAAAATTATTGGTTGAGCTTATTTAGACTAATACTCAACTTATAGTATACATAACTCACTTTTGATCCATTTTTTAATGTAAAATGAATTTTTATTAATTTAATAGTTTGAGAGTTTCCAAAAGTACCCCTCACATCAATTATAAAAGGGAACCTCATCCTTTACTTCCTCACACCACATTGAGCCTTTTATCTAGACCAATACCTACCCAAATAAGTTCCCAAAATCCCTCACCTAATCCTAGAAGCCTAAATTTTAGAATAATGCAAACCAAGGATATCATTTGTTATAAAACAAAAGGAGTTACCCAAATAAGTGGAAACATTTTTCAATGTACACTTATGTTTTATTTGTTTCTCCGCCCCTTAATTTATTATTATTCACTGATTATATTAGAAAACAATTATCCTCAATACAATGATATGTTTTTCTTCTAAGGGTTTTACATAAAATTACACACAATTTTATATAATGGGTAATGAACATACTGTTTATGTGTACGACGAACTACTGCCTCACGAAACAATGATTGTTCATTTCTCCTTAGCCACCTTTTAGGGTTGGGAATTATGATGGAAACTCTATTTATATGTGTTATATATGATATTTATTATTTATTTATGCTTTTTCTAATTCATTTATAACACATACCCTTATTATTTCCATTTTGTATAAATATGATAACATCGTTTGGGCAAGTGTGGACTACTACCTCCTCAAATCGAAGTGACTTGTTCACTCTATACATGGAATGTACAAAAGATATTTTTAATAATAATATGTGACATATATGACATAAATATGATATTTTAATTATAATATACATATATATCATTTACTTTCCATTCTTTAATACGATAAAGAAATGAAAGTAGTGTTCATGCATACGTACGTCCTACCGTCACCAAGAACAATGCATTTCATTTCTTATCTCCAAATTTTATGGATTATTATATATACATATATACTAAATATATATATATATAATATTTAAATCTTGGTTTACATTTTTTTAGATTATGAAACCATGATCTTATTAATAGGAACAACAAATAACAAGTCAAAACATACTCAAGAAACTAGGAAATTAACACCTGAAATAGTAAAAATACTGAAACATTATTATCAAATGGGTAATAAGATATTATTAGATGATAATATATGATATCATAAATATTAATATTTTTTGGGAATAAGTTAATAACATGATTAAAACTGTTAAATTAGAGGTTAAAGGATTATCTCTCAAAAGGAAACATAAGATAAGGTATTTCCTCTCAATTTACATTCCATTGAGTCTTATTTGTTGTTATGCACCAATTCACTTTTATATGGTGTATATATTTCCATTTGACCTATTATATCATGAATATACTTATTCTAATGATACTATAAGTTTTATTTAATGTTATTTATTCATTAGGAATATGATTCGAATGTTTCAAAGTGTCCTGGGACACTTTAGAATATTTAAAGATTATTTTCCTTAAGAATGTTTTTAATGATATTTCAATAGTTTCTCCATTAATTGACATAAAAACCCCTTTTTTCTACTTATCCACTACTGGTAAATTATTGATAAACCCATATTATTTATTCAATATGGATATTTGATGATAATGAAAATTATCTATTACCTGAATTGATTATTCTACATATAAGGAATGCATTGGGTTTTATATCTGATGGTGAGGCTTGCTATAGCCCCCCAATGCATCATTAGGTTTCATGGGAAAAATGATATATGGTTTTGGGTGAGGCCTTACCCATTTACTAGATTCTTAGCATGAAGCCTTGACAATATTATATTATTTTCCTGAAGCCTTAAAAGTATTAGATTCTTGGCATGAACCCTTGATGATATGTTTTAGATGTCCATCGTTAAGAATTCCATCATTATTTTATCAGTTATTGTTATTCCATTTGATTATTCAATTATTTATAATATCCATTGTTATGTTTTATTCTCAAATTATAGATTATATGGAATGTGTTATCAATTATTTACCTTTGCATGTTGATTTATTCTCATTATTCATTATTATTGTCATTGTACTTAACCTTACTGATCATTTGAGCTCACCCTTATTGTGTTTTCTTTTCCCCAGGATATGAAGAAAAAAATTGAATGTGCTTTCAAGGATACTGAGTTTTTACTTGGGTTATGCTTTATTTTATATTCCCAATGTATTATAGGTATCATGAATATAATATGGCTTTCCAAAACTGTTAAATTGATCGGTCATTCGGGATTTGATTCCTTGTAATCATGATAATGAAATAAAATAATGCACTACCTCCGAGATTCTGGGTTTGGGGCATTATAGTTGGTATCAAAGGAAACTTAGTTGCAACCTTGGAAATTATATTTAGAAAACATAGATTAAGTAACATAGCTCTAAGATAGAATTTGAGTATAAGTATAGATTAACATCATAGAATTTTGGTAAGGTAGAGATTATGTGATTCTTCCTATAAATAAACCCCTATCTAGATACTACAAGTGGATGTGGTTCTGGCACAGATGTACTTAGGTTTAATAGCTCCAAAAAGGTGTGTCGAGCCTAACTCAGTGTAACCTGGTACATGAAAATGCGTCTTACTATGCACCTAGTTTGACACTTATGAGGGATATGCATAGTATAATTCACATTTTCTTTACAAACCATTAGAATGGATTTAAAAGTAAAAATTCTCCCAAAGAAATCGTGCTTATGATTATGAGATTAGATGCATATAAATTTTAAATTTATGTAAAGTGTTTCACTAGTTGTGGAATTATATATTATGTTTCATAATAATACGATCAAATATTGTGTTTGTCATTGTTTACAAATGGTTCTTGGTAGGACGAATGGTATCAATACTCATGGAAAATATTAATATTTTCCAACTGAGGAAACCAATACATCTAGTTTTGGAATAGAGAAAATTATGACCATCTAAGGGAAGCCTAATAAGGTTATGGAAAATAACCTTACCTGAATGAAGAAACTGATTCCACAACATAATTCTCCACTATTGGATCACCATATGTGATAGAGGCCCACATCATTTAGTTTGACTACTAACAAAATGGATGGTAAACAATGGATTAAGTCTTTGGAGAATATATTTATGGAATTGGGGTGTGGTGAGAAGGAAAAGGTTACACTCGCAGAGTATTGCCTCATTGGTGATTTGGATCAATGGTGGTCATTGATCCAGAGTACTAGGGAGGAAGAAGAAATATAACTCATAGGATAGATAACATTTAATGAGACATTCTTCGTTAAATACTTCCCTAATGATCAACAAACTAAGATGAAGAAAAAGTTCCTTAATTTAAATCAAAAGGAGAAAGAAAGTGTTGTGGAGTATGAAGCTGCCTTTTAAAGGTTAGAAATCTATGCTATGGATTTCATATGCAACATAGAATATAAGACTGCTCATTTATTTGATGGACTTAATCCATATCTCTGAAGAGTGCTAGTTTCCTGGACTTTTTCCTCATATGATGAAATAGTTTTATGTGTTATCAAGGAAGAGAAAGAATTATCTAAGTCTTATGGAATCAAAGGGAAGCAAGAAAAGAAGAGGATAGTAAAGAAATATATGGATAAAGGGAAATGGAAAGAAGTACTTTCTAACATGTGATACTTGTGGAAGGCAACACCATGGTACATACTTAAAAGGGAAATGATTTTTCTTCAAGTGTGTGGAAAAAGGCCACCATGCTCAGGATTGAAAGAACAATAATTGATTTTTTATTCTTCAATGCTTCAACTGTAAGGATATTCGGCACTATGCAAATGAATTCCCCAAGCGTCAAGGGAACATACCTCAAAAAATATAAGGGATCAAAGTCAATCTTATGTTATTGATATAACCTAAGTGGAATGATTAATTTTCTCTTATATTTGGATTCTTAAATAATGTTTTAAAAGTATGTTTTGATTATATCCTGGTTATAAGTTGTATGGAATGGATAAGTGTTTTAATGTTTTACTTTTTAATTAGTGATTTGAAAGGTTGTGTTTTTTGGTACTAATAACCAAGAAAAGTTATTCAGTTTCAAGTTGAACTTGTTAGAAAACACATGGTTGAAGCAAATATAAGCCTTAATATGTTACTGATGTTGAGATAATGATGTTTGATAAAGAGATGATCAATACGGATAAAGTAAATTAGATACTACTAATGATTCTAAAGTTTTGGATCATGATCTTTTGGAAAGGTTAAACATTTATAAAATGGTTTAATTTGAACTTTGGATATGGTTTTAGAGGTTATTTTATTACTTCACCATATGATGCAACCTGTGCTAAGAGATGAAATATAAATAGTTCAAGGTGCAATCAAAAGGTATGATTTTGTTTATAGAAATGTATATTTACTTATATCCTTAGAGAGTGGACCAATTTCTCAACTCTAGGAAAAAGAGTCTTAAAAATATTATCTTATTACCACCATTTTGATGATATCAATGACCTTTATTCATACCTTAGATTTATAGTTTTGTGGTCAAAAACTTTCCCATGAACATGTTATCTATCACTCTGCATCAGAACATGATGGTTTGATTTCTCTTCTATATCCATGTTTTCACTAACTTTATCCTTTTTAGAAGTCTAGTTTTGTGGTGACCTTCACATTTCTCTTTTTCTTCTTATTAAGAGGATGTTTTATTAACCCGATTTATGATGTGAGTTTCTCAACAATTGTTTATTTTCAAATATCAAATCCTATACTACTGAGATTATGTTTAAATTGTGAGGATGAAATTTAATTAAGGTGGGGAGAATGTAATACCCGAAGACATTACAATATTTTAATTTTTAAATAAATTTAATTTTTTTGTTATCTTTCATTATACGCAACACCATGTTAAGATTTCACGACACACAACAATGAGTTGGATTCCATTATACGCAATGCCTAGTTTTACCAAACAACAATCTATTATTAAAATATTATTATTTAATATAATAAGATATAAACTAGACATTTAGTTGGTAGTTTTGAATATTATTAACTATCTTATGAAAAAAATATTATTGAATTCTTTGGATACAAATGAATATAGGAACCAACTGAATATATAGGAAATATTTTTATAAATAACTATTTTTATGTTTAAAAAGTCGGTTTATCTTAATAAATTAAATTAATTACAATTTATGAATGATATTAATTTAATATATTTTATATATTCAATAAAATATTTTTGACAATCATCTAATATATTTAATAGGCATAAGATAATAATAAACCCAATATTATGCATAAAAATCATTATTTTTATAAAGAAACTTTTACTACCTTTTAATGGAGAACCTATTTTAAATCCAATATTTGAAACTTTTGTATATTTTATTTATATAAATAAATTTCTTATTAAAAATATTAATATAGAAATTTACTTTGGTTGAATTTTGATATTTTTCTGATAAGTTTTAGGTTTTAATGAATAGGGACAAAATAATGTATTTTAATTGAAAACAGATTTTTCATTAAATTTATTTATAGTGTTAAATTATATATTTTAGTGATTTTAAAGTATAAATAGATCAAGTGTTTATAATTTAATTTAATTTATGTCATTGGAATCAATTTTACATTGAATTTGGATATAAAAACATATCAATTTTTTGAACATTTTTACTTTAAAAACTTATTTTTTTGTTCTGTCAATGGGATAAATTTTTAGTTAATTTATGCCAATTATGTTTTCTAAATTTGGAAAAATAGATTCCATATTTGGAATCAGAAGGTATTAATTATTTAAATAGGTCTCTTTTATGTTTGGACAATATGAATAGTAACTTTAGTAAAAAATATTTATTACCGCGGTTAAGGGTAAATTGTGTAATTAAAAGTAACAATTATGTTATAAAAATTATAAAATTACCCTAACAATTGTCTTAATTTTATTGGATGATTTATGTTCAACCAGAATCATCCTTGGGCCGATTTTATGGCCACATGGGGTCACTTGGGTGACATTATGGCTTTTATAGTATTTTATTCTAAGAAAAGTCAATTTTGTCATACTTTTGTTTTTAACAAGTTAAATATTATTAATATAGGGTTATGTTGGTGATATGTTTAGATATAAAAATTAATTAGAAATAGAAATTTTTTATCTTCAATAAGATAATTTATTTTTAATTTTTAGGTAAGTAATAATTAAATTAAAGGATTTCAAAATGATGATACAATAATTTTTTAATGAATGAAACCTCAAATAAATGATATTAAAAATATTAAAATAAATATAATTTGAGATAATTAGTGTCATAAATGAATTTTATATATATATTTGAAATTTTGTAGATATTTTAAAGGATTTTATTTGAAGATACCTTGTAGTTATTATATTTTTAAAAAGTCAAGTAATGAATAGTTTCAAAATAGACATTAATGATATTTTAAAATATATAATATTTTATTAAATGATATATAACTTATAAAAATATAAAATTCAGTCATATTATTTGTATAACTCATTAAATATCATCAATGTTTCATTTATGGTTCTTTTTACATTTTATAGTAACTATATTAAACCTTAATGGGTAAAAATCCAAGTTGTCAGAGTAAGAGTTAAAGGGTTCAACAAAGGGTTAAGGCCAAAAGGTAGGTGTAATAATGTGACATAAACTTGCCTAAAAATTATTGGTTGAGATTATTTCAAACCATACTCATATTATATTTTAAATATATTAATTTTTATCCATTTTTAATATAAAATTAATATATATTAATTTAATAGCTTGAGAATTTTTAAAAGTACCCCTCACCTCATTTATAATAGGGAATCTCCTCCCTTACTTTATCACACCTCTTTGAGCCTTATATATCAACCAATATCTACCCAAATAATCTCTAAACATCCCTCCCCTAATCATATAATCCTCAATTTTATAATAAAGAAAACCAAAGATGTCTTTAGGTATAAAACAAAAGGAGTTACCCGAATAAGAGGTAACATTATTCAATGTAAACTTATGTTTTATTTGTTTCTCCACCCCTTCATTTCTTATTATTCTATTCTTATATAATAACACCAGTATGCTCAATATAATAATATGTTTATATGGTAATGATTTTACCTAAACTTACACACAATTCCATCTACTTGTAAATGAACATATTGTTTACGTGTATGATGAACTACCGCCTCACGAAACAATGATTGTCAATTTTTCCGTTACCGCCTTTCATGGTTGTGAATTATGATGGAAACTTTGTTTATTTATGTTATATATTATATTTATTATTTCTTTATGCTTTTGAAATTATTTTATAACACATACCCTTATGCTTTCCATTTTTTTAAATATGATAGCATCGTTTGTGGAAATGTGGACTACCGCCTCCTCAAAGCGACATGATTCGTTCACGCTATACATGGAATATATAAAGTATGGTTTTAGTAATAATATAAGAAATATATGACATAAATATTATAATGGAATTACAATATACATATATATCATTTACTTTTCATTCTTTTAATAAAAAAAAGAAATGAAAGTAGTGTACATGCGTACACACGTCCTACTGTCTCCATGAATGGTTCATTTATTTTCTTTTCTCCAAATTTTTTGGATTATTATAAATACATATAGAATGAATATATATATAATATTTAAATCATGGTTTACATTATGTATATTATAAAACCATTATCTTATTAATTAGAACAACAAACAATAATTCAAAACTTTCTCGAGAAACTAGGTAATTAACACCCAAAATTGTGAAAATAATAAAAGATTATTAAAAAATGGGTAATAAGATATTATATAGAAGATCATATATGATATCATTAATATTAATTTTTTTTGGTAATAAGTCTGTAACAAGCTTAAAACTATTATACAATAGGTTAAAGGGTCACCACCCAAAAATAAAATCAAGGTAAGGTATTTCATCTCAATTTACATTCCATTGAGACTTATTTGTTTTTATGCATAAATTCACTTTTATATAGTGTATATATTTCCATTTGACATGTTATATCATGAATATCCTTATTCTAATGATATTATAAGTTTAATTTAATGTTATTACTTCATGGAGATTATGACTAAAATGTTTTAAAGTGGTATTGGACACTTTGGAATTCTTAAAAATTATTTTCCCTACGATTTTTTTAATTATATTTCAATAGTATTTTTATTCATCAACATAAAAACCCCTTATTGTTACTTATCCTATACTGGGGAATTATTGATAAAATCATATTATTTAATCAATACAGATATTTAATTATAAGGTCGATCATTTATTAACTAAATCAATTATTCCACATATGAGGAATGTATTGGATTTGGTATGTGACGGGTGAGGCTCACTATAGCCCCTTGATTCATCAGTAGGTTTCATGGGACAAACTAGATATGGTTTTTTCTGAGGCCTTACCCATTTATAATATTCTTTGAATGAAGCCTTGATAATTTTAGATTCTGGGAATAAATCCTTAAAAGTATTTGATTCTTGGCATGAATCCTCGATGATATGTTTTAGTTATCCATCGTTATGAATTTCATCATTATGTATTCAGTTATTATTATTCCATGTGATTATTCAATTAGATATAATATCCATGGTTAAGTTTCATTCTTAGATTATTGATGAAATGTAAAGTGTTATCAGTTATTTATTTTTCCATGTTGATTTATTCTCATTGATTCATCATTGCTTCTATTGTAGTCACCCTTACTGATCACTTGAGCTCACCCTTATTATGTTTTAATTCCCCAAGAAATGAAGAAGAAATTTTTGGATGAGCTTTCAAGGATGCTGAGTTTTTACTTATATTATGCTTTATTTTATTTTCAGAGTGTATTATGGATTTCTTGAATGTAATCTAGCTTTCCAAAAATACTAAACTAATTGTTACTTTGGGATTTGATTCCTTGTAATCTAGATAATGAAATAAAATAATGCACTGACTCTGGGATATTGGGGTTAGGGTGTTCCAGTTGGTATCAAAGAAAGTTTAGCTGCAACCTTGGAAACTAGATTTAGAAAACATAGATTAAGGAACATAACCCTAAGATATACTTTGAGGATATGTATTGAAGACCATCTTAGAATTTTGGTAAGGTATAGATTATATGGGTCTTCCTATCAAAATATATCTAACTAGATACTACTAGTGGATGTGGTTCTGGCATAGATATACCTAGGGGTGACAACTTCGACAAGGTGTGTCGGGCCTGACTCAGCATAACCTGGTACATGAAAATGGGTCTTACTACACACCTAGTTTGACACTCCCAGGAGATATTCTTAGGTTAATTCAAATTTCCTTTACAAACCATTAGGAAGGATTTAAAAGTAATAATGTCCCTAAAGAAAACATGCTTATGATTATGAGATTAGTTGCACATAAAATTTTCAATTTATAATAAGTAGTTCACTAGTTGTGGGATTATATATTATGTTTCATAATGATATGATCTAATATATTGTATTACATTATTTAGAAATTATGACAAGAATGATGAATGGTATCAATACACATGGAAAAGGTAGAGATTTCCCTGCTAAGGAAACGAACACAATTGGTATTGGAATGGGGAAAATTATGACCATACTAGGAAATCATAATCAGGTTATGGAAAATATCCTTTCCCAAATGGAGAAACATTTTCCACAATGATATTTTCTGATGTTGGATCTCATTATGAGAAAGAGACACCCATTATTTAGTAGGAATACTGATCCAATGGAAGCTGAAAAATGGGTTAAGTCTTTGGAGAAGATATTTATGGCATGGGGGTGTGATGAAAAGGAAAAGGTTACACTTTTAGTGTATTTTCTCAATGGTGTTTCAGATCAATGGTGGTAGTTGATCCAAAATACTAGGGAGGAAGTAGAAATAGAAATCATAGAATAGAGAACATTTAAGGAGACATTACTCAATAAATACTTCCCGCGTGATCAATAAAATGAGATGAAGAGAAAGTTACTTAATTTAAACCAAAATGAGGAAGAAATTGTTGTGGAGTATGAATATACCTTTACAAGGTTAGAAAGGTATGCTACGGGTTTCATTTTCAACATAGAATATATTATTGGTCATTTCTTTGAAGGACATAATCTAAATCTTGAAAGAGAACTGGTTTCTTATAATTTTTCTTTATATGATGATATAGTTTTATGTGCTATCAAGAAAGAGAAATAATTCTCTAAGTCTTATGGCATTGAAGGGAAGTAAGAGAAGAAGAGGATGGTAGAGAAAAATGAGAATAAAGGGAAAAAGGGAAAGAAGGATTTTCCAGCCTGTGATACTTGTGGAAGGCAACACCATGGTAAATGCTTAAAAGGGAAAGGAGTTTACTTCATGTTTGGGGAAAAAGGCTAACATACTCAGGATTTCATGGACAAGAAATAAATTTTTAATGTCCAATGCTTCAATTGTATGGATATGGGGAAGTATGAAAATTAATTCCACAAGTTTCTAAGGAACATAACTTATAAGAAGCTAAGGGGTCAAGTTCAATCTTATGCTATTGATATAGCTGAAGTGGAATGATTAATTTTCTCCTATATTTGGATCCTGAAATAATGTTGTAAAATTAATTTTTGATGATATCCTAGTTATATGTATTATGGAATGTATAAGGATTGTACTATAGTACTTTTTCATCAATTATTTGAATTCTTGTGTTGATTGGTACCGATAAACAAGAAACGTTATTCCGTAACAAGTTGGAATTTTTGGAAAACACATGTTTGATGGAAATGTAAGCATTAATATGTTACTGATATTGAGATAATGATGTTGGATAAGGACATGATTGATATCGATAAAGTAAATTGAATAATACTAATTATTATAAATTGTTGGATCATTATCTTTTCGAAAGGTTAAACATTTATTAAATGGTTTAATTTGAACTTTGGATATGGTTTTAGAGGTTAATTTATTTCTTCACCATATGATGCAACCTGTTCTAAGAGATGAAATATAAATAGTTCAAGGTGCAATAAAAAGGTATGATTATGTTTATATAAATGTATATTTACTTATATCCTTAGAGAATGGACTAATTACTCAACTTTGGGGAAAAGGGTCTAAAAAAATTCCTATTATCATCATTTTTATGATATCAATGACCTTTATTCATGTTTTATTGGTTTTTAGACAAAAGCTTTCTTATGAACACGTTCCCTATCACTCTCAATCGGAACATGATGGTTTGATTTAACTTCTATATCCATGTTTTTACTAATGTTTTGTTATCTGGGATCCTAGTTTTGTGGTGACCTTCACATTTCTTTTTTTTACTCTTATTAAGAGGATGTTTTATTAACCCTATTTATGATGTGGGTTTCTCAACAATTTTTTATTTTCAAATATCAAACCCTGTACTACCGAGATTAAGTTTAAATTATGAGGACACAATTTAATTAAGGTGAAGATAATGTAACACCCCAATACATTTCAATATTTTCATTTTTGAATAAATTTAATTTTGTTTCTATCATTCTTTATATGCAACATCATGTTAAGATTATGTTACACACAATAATGAGTTGGATTCCATTATATGTAATGTTGGGTTTTACCAAAAACCAATATATTATTAAACTATTATTATTGAATATAATAATATATAACCTAGGTGTTAATTTGGTGGTTATGAATATTATTAACTAACTTATGTAAATAATATGGTTGAATTCATTGGATACAAATGACTATAGGAACCAGCTAAATATATAAGAAATATTTTTATAAAGAACTATTTTTATACTCACAAAGTCATTTTATCCTAATAAATTAAATTAATTACAATTAGTGAATGATATTAATGTAATATATATATTATATATTCAATAAAATATTTTTGACAATCATACAATATATTTAATAGGTATAATATAAGAACAAACCCAATATTGTGCATAAAAATCATTATTTTTATAAAGGCACTTTTACCGCATTTTAATGGAGAACATATTTTAAATCCAAATTTTTATACTTTTATATATTTTATTTGACAACATAAACTACTTCATTTAAAGAATAATATAAAAAATTACTTTTTTTTGAAATTTTTGTATTTTTCTAAAAAGATTCATGTTTTTATGAATAATGATAAAATATTACATTTTAATTGAAAAAAGATTTTTCATCAAATTTATTTATAGTATTAAATTATATATTTGAGTGATTTTAAATTATTGTTAGATAATTTTTATCATTTAATATAATTTAGGTCATTGTAATAAATTTCACATTGAATTTGGATATAAAAACATTTTAATCTTTTTAACGTTTTTACTTTAAAAACATATTTTCTCGTTCCGTCAATGATATTAATTTTTAATTAATTTTTGGAAATTATGTTCTTAGAATTTAGAAAAATTCATTTCATATTTAGAATAATAATTTATAAATTATGTAAATAGGTCCCTTTTATTTTTGGACAATATGAATAGTAACTTTAGTGATATTTGTTACTAACAAGGTTAAGGGTAAATCAAGTAATTAAATGTAACAATTATATTATAAATATTATATAATTACCCAAAAACTTGTATTAATTTTATTTTATGAGTTATATTCGATCACAACCATCCTTGGGATGATTTTATGGTCACATGGAGCCACTTGGATGACTTTATGGCTTTTATAGTATTTTATTTTAAGAAAAGTAAATTTTTCCATACTTTTGTTTTTAACAAGTTAAACATTTCTAATATGGGGTTATATAGGCGATATGTTTTACTATAAATATTCATTGGAAATATAAAATTTTATATTCATAATGATAATTTATTTTTAATTTTTAGAGATGTAATAATTAAATTAGAGGCTTGCATAATGATGATGTAGTAATTGTTTAATGAATGGAAATATCAAATAAATGATATTAAAAATATTAAAATAAATATAATTTTAGGTAATTAGTTTCATCCATTAATTTTATATAATCTTTTGAAAAATTGGGGATATGTTAAAAGATTTTTTTCGAATATACCTTGTAGTTATGATATTTTAAAAAATTCAACTAATGAATAGTATCAAAATTGACATTAATGATATTTTAAAATAAATAATATTTTATTAAATGATATAAAATTTATAAAAATATAAAATTCAGAAAAAATATTTTTATAAGTATGAAAATTTCATCAATATTCCATTTATGTTTCTTTTGACATTTTATAGTAACTATATTAACCCTTAATGAGTAAAAAGTCAAGTTGTCACGGTAAGAGTTAAAGTGTTTAACAAAGGGTTAATGCCAAAAGATAATGGTAATAATGTGACCTAAACTTGTATAAAAATTGTTGATTGAGATGATTTAGACCCATAATCTTCTTATATTCTAAATAAATCACTTTGGATCCATTTGGAATAGAAAATGAATTTATATTAATTTAATAGTTTGAGAGTTTCCAAAAGTACCCCTCGCCTAAATTTTAAAGGGAACCTCCTCCCTTACTTCCTCACACCACATTGAGCCTTATAGCTCAAAACATACCTACCACAATAAGCTTCCAAATTATCTCCCCTAATCTTATAATCCTTACTTTTGTAATAAAGAAAACTAAAGATGTATTTTGGTATAAAAAAAATAGTTACCCGAATAAGAGGTAACATTCTACAATATACACTTCTATTTTATTTGTATCCCCACCCCTTCATTTATTATTATTCCATGATTATATAATATCACTAGTATCATCAATATACTGAGATTTTTTATTTTAAGAGTTCAACCTATACTTACACACAATTCCATCTAATGGGTAATGAACATATTGTTTATGTGTACGATGAACTACCGCCTCATAAAACAATGATTGTTCATTTTTCCTTTACCACCTTTCATGGTCGGGAATTATGATGGAAACTCTGTTTATATATGTTATATATGATATTTAATATGTATTTATTCTTATTTAATTATTTCATAACACATTATATTTTGCTTTCTATTTTGTATAAATATGATAACATCATTTGTGGAAGTGTGGACTACCACCTCCTCAATGAAACTTGATTCATTCACTCTATACATGGAATGTATAAAGGATGGTTTTAATAATAATATGTTACATATATGACATAAATATGATATTTTAATTATAATATATATATATATAATTTAATTTTCATTTTTATAATACAACAAATAAATGAAAGTAGTGTTCATGCGTACGTAATTCCTAACGTCTCCATGAACGGTGCATTTCATTTCTTATCTCCAAATTTTATGGATTATTATAAATAAATATAATATATATATAATATTTAAATCATGGTTTACATTCTTTATATGATTAAATCATTATCTTATTAATAGTAAAAAAAATAACAAGTCAAAACTTACTCGAGAAACTAGGCAATTAACACCCGAAATAGTGAAAATAATGAAAGATTATTAACAAATGGGTAATAAAATATTATAATAAGATTATAAATGATATCATAAATATTAATATGTTTTGGTAATAAGTTATTAAAATGATTAAAACTATTATACAAAAGGTTAAAGGATGATCACCCAAAAGGAAATACAAGGTAAGGGATTTCATCTCAATTGCATTCCATTGAGACTTATTTGTTATTATGCACCAATTCACTTTTATATGGTGTATATATTTCCCTATGACATTTTATATCCTTATTATACTTACTATAATGATATTATAATTTTCATTTAATGTTATTTATTCATGGGGATTATGATTCAAATGTATCAAAGAGTTATGGGACACTTTGGAATGTTTAATGATTATTTTCCTTAAGAATGATTTTAATGATCTTTCAAAAGTATTTTCATTCGTCAACATCAAAAACCCTTGTTTTTATTTATCATATACTGGGAATTTTTTGATAAAAATGTATTATTTATTCAATAAGGATATTTGATGATAATGGAGATTTTTTATTAATTAAATCTATTATTCTACATATTAGGAATGCATTGGATTTAGTATGTGACGAGAAAGACTCACTATATCCCCTCAATGCATTGGTAGGTTTCATGGGACAAAATAGATATGGTTTTGGACTAGGCCTTATACATTTATTAGATTATTTAATTGAGTCCTTGAAAAAATTATATTCTTGGAATGAATCCTTGAAAGTATTAAATTCTTGGAATAAAGCCCCGACGACATGTTTTAGATATTCGTCGCTATGAATTCCATCATTATGTATTCAGTTATTATTATTCCACATGATTAATCAATAAGTTATAATATCCATGATTAATTTTTATTCTCATATTATTGATTAAATGGAATGTGTTATAAGTTATTTACCTTTCCATGTTGATTTATTATCACTGATTCATTATTTCTTCCATTGTACTTACCCTTACTGAGCATTTAACCTCACCCTTATTAAGTTTCCTTTCCCTAGGATATAAAGAAGAAATTTTTGAATGAGATTTAAAGAATACTATGTTTTTACTTTTTTATGCTTTATTTTTTTACCAGTGTATTATGGGTATCATTAATGTAATACGGATTTCCAAAACTTCTAAACAGATCGGTTCTTTAGGATTTGATTCCTTGTAATCATGCCAATGAAAGAAAATAATGCATTGACTCCTTGCTTTGGGGGTCGAGGTGTTACAATATTTTAGATATTTCATGTCCATGATCAAAATAAAAACTTTAAATTAAATTAATATACTATTTTAGGCCATTTTTATTCTTTTCATTCTAGTTTAACCCCTGATAAATCAATTTTTACCTTAACCGTGGTAAATAATATTTACTACTTTAACTATTCATTTTGGTCAGAAATTATGTTGACCGTTTTATACATTATACATTATTATTATTCAAAATATTTAATCCATTTTTTCAAATTAAATTCATAGAAGTGGAAATTTTTAATTTAAAATTATTCCCTCAGACATGTTGAGAAAGCGAGTTTTTAAAGTAAAAATGTTCAAAATGTTATAGAGTTTTTATATCTAAATTCAATATGAAAATTATTTAAATGGTGGAAATTTATTTTCATGATATATAATTGAAATAATTTTACTTTATAATCAATTAAAGACATAATTTATCATTTAAAAGACTTAAACAAAATAATAGTTCTCAATTAAATTTCAGTACTTTTCACTATTCATGAAAAATGAAATTTTTTTAGAAAAATCCCAAAAATTCACTATAAGAAAAAAAAAATATTTTGATTTTAAAAATTAATTTTATTTTAAAAAATAATTTTTCTAAAATTTTTAAAAATTAAATTTAAATCAATTGAAAAAAATGTGAACAAACCTTATTTTGTTTAAACTAGGTGTTGTGTGCATTGCAATCTATTGACAAAATTAAATTCTTTATAAAAGAAATATATTGTAAATTATTGTGATGTTACATTCTCCTCTACTTATATAAATTTTTTCCATTAAATTTAATCTTGATCTTAGTAATCAAGGGTTTTCTTTTTGAAAATTATTTTGATGAAGACTCAAATCGTAAAAAGGGTTAACAAAATTTCCTCTTAATTATTGAGAAAGGGATGTTTTAATGCCATATTGAATAAAAAATAACTAGGTTTACAAGTAGGATAACAAAGGTGGGAAATGAAAACATAGACATGTAAGAGAATACTAACTCCCAAGGATTAATGGGGAGTGATAGTGGTCACTGATCCCAAGAAAGTGGGTGATCCAGAGAAGGTTAATAACCATAAACCAAATAGGTGTGAAAGGGTCATTGATATCATCAGAAATGAAAATAATAGGAAAAACTATATATATCATTTTCCAAGATTATAGGAATTATTTTATTATCTTAAGAATATATATAGATATACTTAATTGATACATTTTTATTTCCATAGCACAAATTCATCCTTTAGTTGTGCTTCTATCAATTTCTACAGCATCTTTTACCCTATGAAATGGAGATGAATTTTTTATACCTGATGCATTAACAGATCACAATATCCATTTTAGAATGATAAGTCTTTCCTTTGATCTCTTGTTGTATTTATAAAAAAACTGTTAGCATAGTTTATCTAATATGCATAAATCTTTATATGGTGATTTAATACCTTTATATTTAAAAATCATCCAAATTTCAACTTAAACCACATCATAAATGGTTAACCTTATATACCTTTAAAAAATAAATATCCATAACTTTAGAAATAAGGTCATTAAATTTCCAAATTGAACTTATCATTAATTAGTTCCAAGGTAGACAGTCTTATCCAATCTACTTTATCCATATTAATCATTTATTTATTCACAACATCATTATCTCAACATCAAGAACATGTTAAGGTTTATCATTCCCACAATCAGGTGTTTTCCAAGAAGTTCAACTTTTCACTGAATAATTTTTTTGTTCATCAATACCATTCAACATATTTTTTTAAATCATTAATGAAAAATTATTGTAGTTTAATACTTATATAATTCACAATTATTATAACCAAGATATCATTGATAAAATACTCAAATTTCA
Source organism: Viscum album (assembly GCA_963277665.1). Lineage (NCBI taxonomy): Eukaryota > Viridiplantae > Streptophyta > Magnoliopsida > Santalales > Viscaceae > Viscum > Viscum album. The sequence goes on from OY728162.1 coordinate 829,985,646, forward strand.
TAATTCATGGATCTAAACACGAGCATAGTAATCGTTCCTCTTCATCTATGGAAATATAATAATCTTGACCATGATCCATTGGCTTGTTTTGAGGTATATTCCTCTACTTCTTGGGAATTCATTTGCATAGTGCCTCATTTCCTTACAATTGAAGCATTGAACATTGGAAACCTGCTTTATGCCCATGAAATCATGATCATAGTGTCTTTTTTCTCCACAATTGAAGGAAATTCCTTTTTCTTTTAATCATATACTAAGGTAATTCCTTCCACATGAATCATATGTTGAAAAATCATTCTTTCTCTTCTTCCGTTTATCCATATTTTTCTCTATCATTCCCTTCTTCTCATTCTTCCCTTTAATGTGAAAATACATAGATAATTCTTTGTATATCTTATTATCAAATGATATTATGTCCTCATATGATGTGAAATTTTTGGATGCTATTTCTATTCGAAAAATTGTCTTTATCCCATAAAATATATGATAAATATTACTCCTTGGATCATGTTCATTGGTGAGGTTCTCATTCCTTCTAATAGGTTTCATTTATAAATGATGTTACAGAATAGATTAGATTATATCATAATCAAACATAATTTATCATCTCAAAACTACTAAAATACTTAACATAAATTGGAAAATTTATGCATATGTTATCTCATAATAATAAACATGGTTTCTCTGGGGATATCCCTATTTTTAAATCTCTCATAATGGTTTGTAATGAAAATGTGAATTATACTAAGAATGTCCTCGGGAGTGTCAAACCAGGTGCGCATTAAGGCCCATTGTCATGCACCAGGTGATTATTAGATCTAACCTAGTACGCCCTTTTCATATTTATTACCCCTATATACATTTGTTCCAGAACCATGTTTACTTGTTGTATCCAGGAAGGGATGTATTTCTAGGAAAAACAATATGATCTCTTCCTTACCAAAATGTTAGGATGTTCTTTTATACTATCCTCAATGTATATAATAGGGTTATATTCCCTAATCTATGTTTTTCTAAATCTAATTCCTAATGTTTCTACTAATCTTCTTATGATACCAACTGTAACGACCTCGACCCTAGTAACCCAGAGACAGTGTCTACTTTATTATATTGGCATCGATACATGATTCAAATCCCAAAGGATCAATCTATTTATTTGTTTTGTAAAACTAGAAACATAGTTGATACCCATTTTTCATTGTAAATTGAAAATAAAACATAAAAAAAGTAAAATCTCAACATCCTTGAAACACATTCCCTGAATTCATCTTCATATCATAGGGAAAGGAAAGAAAATAAGGGTGAGCTCAAATTCTTAGTAAGGGTTTTGTATAGAGAAATATATCATGAATCAATAATAAAATTAAAAATGGAAGGGTAGATAAACGGACATTAATTCCATTTAAAAAACTTAACTATCATGGTGAGATAAGGTAGAATCAATATGGCAAGGTAAATAACTAAAACACATTCCATTTATTCAATAAAATGAGACTAAAATACCTCCATAGATAATTTCACAGAGAGAATATCATGGATAATAATAATAAATGAATTATCAATGAAGTAAATTTATAATTTTTTTTGATTCCAAGTTTCCCATGTACATATTAACTTTATCATTAACACCTTTCACAAGATGGTTTAAAATATACAGGTTAAAACCCCATCTGATTGGTCAAATGATTCATCTCATGAGACTACCGATTCATCGAGGGGATATCTATAACAAGGCACCACCCATGTCATACCTTTCCATATAATTCATCATATATTTAATAATCAATTTAATTTATAAACATTTTTCTTTATCATCAAGTATCTATATTGAGTAAAGGGTTCGGATTTATCGATATTTCTCCAGTTAATCAAATGATTTTCAAAGATAACACTTTCTGTAAAAATGATATATAGTTTAATAAATAATCATATTTATAAAAAATTAATATTTATATCTAATATAAATGTAATTTCTAATGAAAAATCATCACAATAAATTGATTGTTTTAGAAAAAAGTTAACACTCACAAAAGAAATTGAGATTAAACAATAACTTTTACCACGTGATAGTTTTTAAGTAAAATCTCCATGGATGAGATAATTCGAAGTGGAACTTAAAATACCATATATTATAAATGAATTACGAAATTACATGTCAAAGGGGAATTATAAACATCATAAAAAACTGAATTGGTGATAAAAACATAAGCCTCAATGGAATGTAAATTGACATGAATTCCCTTATCTTGTGATTCCTTTTTATTATAAATTATTTTAACACGTATAGAGTGGTTTTAAAAATGTTATTAACTTATAATAAAACTATATTAATATTTATAATATCATATATGATCCTTTTATAATATCTTATCACCTTTTCGTTAATAATCTTTCATTATTTTTATTATTTCGGGTCTTAATTGCCTTGTTTTCTCATGCGTGCTTTTTCATGAATGTTATGATTCAATCATATGTTATATAGTTTTATCAATTAAATAATAATAATAATAATTAAACCATTTTAATATTTTTACATCAATTATAATTATAAAATCAATAATGAATGACGGTTATGAAAAAAGAAGTACATTACAATAATAAAGATGGTAGACCATATGTATGCTTGAGAAACGTTTCCATTTTTACTGCTCATTATTGAAAAGAGGTAATTAATATTTTAACTTTACATAATGATCATAATATCATTAGTAAAATATAATATACTTATATATATCATCCATGTTATGTGGGGATTAAAATAGAGTCACATCGCTTCGTGAAGGTGGTAGTCTACACGTACACGAATGATGTTATCAAATTTACGTGAGTGAAATAGAAAGAAAGAAAATGTTATATATTATCTTTAAAAAATGATAAATATTTTATAAATAACATAATATTACATATAATAATTAAATTTATCTTTATCACCTTCCATGTGAAGCGTTATTTAAAGATGAATCACGTCTCTTCATAGGGCGGTAGTCTGACGTACACACAAGAGACGCTGTAATATCTCCTACCGAATTGAAGTTAAAAAGATATATATTATATAGTGAATATATAGGTATAAATATGTTATAAATATTATATATATACTTTAAATACATCATCATACTCAACCATGACAGGTGGAAATGAAAAAATGAATGACATTGGTTCGCAAGGCGATAGTCCATCGTACACACGAACGATGACTTTTGTAAGCCATTTGATGGAAGTGGTGATGTTTATGGGTAATTAAATTATTAAATAAAAATACAATTATATATAATATGATGATTATATTATATCATCAGGGATTAATAAAAACCATAAGAGGTGGAGAAAGAAGTAAAATAAAGACGTTTGTTGAAGAACATAACCTCTTCTTCGGGTATCCTCCATAGGTTTGTACAAAAGACATACTAGGTTGGATTTATGCCCAAAATAATGATTATAGTGTTATGCGAGAGAATTCTTGATGTAATTTGGTTAGTGATATAATGAACTATTGAGTTTTTAATGTGTGAAGAAGAGAGTAGAGTGAGTGTACTTTTATAGTTGAGGAGGAGTGTCATTCTTGCAAATAATCAAAAGTATTCAATATTGGGAGGTCAATATTATCTAAAGTTGATAAAAAATTTATGTTTAAGTGTTTGGAGGGATGATATGGTCTATAAACATCACAAGCACACAATTAAACACATTTTCTGACTATTTGTTTTCTTTACTTCTATGTTTCCTTATTTTTACCATTTTGGATTTTCACTATGGTAAATAGTTTCATTAACCTTGGTAATTTATATATTAAACCTAAAATAAAATGAGACTTATTAGATAATTTAGAACCAATTATTCTAAATATAATATAAAATTTATAAAATATAAATCCTATGGTTGTTGTAAATTAATTTTAATACAAGCTCATGTAATATGAAAAAACACCATATTAACCTTAACCGTGCTAACATAATTTTTTACTATTTAGGGGTTAATATATTCATTATAAAAGAAAAATTGGTCCATTAATGGAAAATATATGATATTTATTTTCATTTAAAAATCACTTGGTAGAATATAGTATTTTTCATAATTTTAAATCATTTAATGAAATACAATTTATCATAAAATAATATTAATGTCAACTTTGAAATTATTCATTTAAATTGACTTTAAAATATAAATACAGTGATGAAATTTGAATATATTATGTTCAAACCTATTTCAAATGATATAATAATCTACAAAAATAATTTAACACTATAATTAATTCAATTTACATCACATTCAATATTTTTCCTATCATTTATTTATTTGATTGTTAACTAAATAATTGCTATGTTGGCCTTTCCAACAACTTAATGTAATTACTTCATCTAAAAAAAATAAAAATATATATCATGGTGAAAAAAAACTAATTTATATTTTAAAATTATATATATAACTAAACATATTTTTTAATATCCCTATCCCAAAGCAATATAGGTATTAAAATTATTAAAAGTATCTTTTTTGTCTTTTTCTTTACTTAAATTATTATATGGTTCATATTCAAAGAAAAGTGGAAAGAAATTTCAATATTTAAGATAATTTTATAGAAATGATCTAAATAAACTCATTCATAAAAACTAAGATAATATTTTATGTCATTTTCACTCTTATCGTTCTTGATTAACACCCCGGTAAATCAATTTTTAGTTTAACCACTGTAAATAAATTTTACTGCTTTCGCTATTCATTTTGGTAAAAAATTATGTTTAACTTATTAGATATTATAAATTATGATTATTTATAATATATAATCCATTTATTCAAATTAAATTCACATAAGTAGTAAATTTTAATTTAAAATTTTTATCATAAACATGTCAAGAAAGCGAGTTTTTAAAGTGAAAATATTCAAAAGGTTATAATGTTTTTATATCTAAATTCAATATGAAAATGATTACAATTAACTAAATTAGATTACTTCATATATAATTGAACTAATTTTTCTTTAAAAACAATTCAAGATATAATTTATCCTTATAAATAATTTAAACAAAAAGGCGGTTTTCCATTAAATTTCAGTATTTTTCACTATTCATCAAAAAATTAAACATTTCAAAAAAATCCCAAAATTTAATCGTAAGATAATGTTGGTATTTTTATTTCAAAAATGAATATTATTTTAAAAAATAGATTTTCAAAAATTGTAACCAATTAATTTTAAATCATGTTCATAAAGCATGACTAAATCTTTTTTTGTTTTAACCCAGTGTTGTTTGCATTCCAAACCATTGAAAAAATCAAATTTATTATAAAAGTAATATATTGTAAAGTATTGGGGTGTTAAAATATTCACCACTTTTTTCCAATATGTGATTTATATACTATCCAAAAATGTCTTTTATATTTAATCTCATGAGAATTATGGGAATTTACATATCAATTTTAGGATTTCTCTTTCACGGGGTTTACATTTCAAAAGATACCCAAGTTGTAAATGATTTTTGTGTCAATTTTTCTTCTTTGAGAAATTTGTCCTTTTATACACCTATATTATTTTATGATATGTATACATAGCCCCTTTGAAATTTAATATCAGGAATTTATTTATTCTTTTGTTAATTTATGTTCATTTAATGTTATTCTTTCATGGGGATCACAGATCAATGTCACCAAAATGGTAGGAGTTTTATGTTACAATATAATTGTTTATATTGATTGATTATGATTATTCTAAAAATTATGAAATCTTATGATATATATCTCAATAAACTTATTACTTTTATTCTCCTGTGGTTATTTATGGAATATACATTTTTCCCTTCACTTTTCTAACTTTATGTACTCAAGTGTTCAAAATGATGTTTTAAATAAAAATCATCTTTATTTCTATCTTTGGTTGAAGTACCATTTTCTTCCAAAACCATGTTTTCTAAAAATATATTTAAAAAAGTTCTACAAATTCTTAAAATTATTTATTGAACAAATTTTTACCCATGATTGAATTTTTAAAAAATATTCTAAAAGGAATCTTGATGTAATTTTCCAAACAATGCATGTTTGGATTTTACTAAAAATGTGAAAGTAATCTTTGTTTGTGTACAACATGAATGGAATTTTATGCCATATTGACCATTATTTTCCTTAAATATTCCTTTATATGTTTTCAATTATATTTTCAAACAAAATTATTTTCAAAATTATTTATGTTTTAAAAGGTCATTTTAAAATCATAAAGGGTATTTTCCTCGATAAATGTTTTAAATTATTTTAAAATATTTCTTTACATGTTTTCAAATTTATTTTCAAAGAAAATGATTTATAATATATTTCATGAATTTTAGTTTTAAAAATTGATTTTCAAATTAAATTTATTTTCCTCAACAAATGATCTAAGTGATATTTCAAAATCATTTTCCCTATAAGATGACATCCTTAGATGTTTCTTGTTCTTTATTAACGATATGATCCAAGGATACCATTCTTATTATTTCTCTGAATATTTTGCGTTTATGATTAAAATATATTTATGAAACCTATTTCTCTTCCACTTGTTATAAAATGAAAAAATTCTTATGAAACCCACATATTTTCATGGGTTATGATATGATGAAATAGTGAAATGAATATGAATATTGTCTTATTTCCAAAGGTTATGATATGATGAATTGTTTATGGAACCCACTTAATTTCATGGGTTATGATATGATGAATGTTTTATGATATTTTTTCATACATATGTATAAGTTTCAGTATATAATAGGTGGGACCTATATCTCCCTCCAATGCATTGGGTAAATATTTGTATGTCATGAGATTGATAGGACTGGAACGGGGAGTGAACCCAGATTAGTAAGGGAATTTGTCCACTATGATGTTCTTGGGAGTGAACCATAACTACAATGATGGTTTCGGGAGTGAACCTATTTTACTATGATATCCTTAGCAGTGATCCTTGACTACTATGGAAATGATTTTCTATTCTTATGTTTATGTCACAATTCCATGTATTATGAAAATTTTATGCTCTTATGGTTTATGTTCGTTGATTTCCTTATTATTCATGTCTTATGAACTACCAATCTATATGAAATGACTAAATATTCTGATCTTTGATATGCAGGTTATAGTTTTCATATGTTATGCTCATGTTCCTATACCCTTATTTTAATGTTATGCTTACATATCTCCCTTGTTTACCCTTATTGAGAAACTAAGATCACCCTTTATTTTGTTTCTTTTTTCAGGGTTATGAAGAAATGTATAAGTTTGTTATATTTGTGAACATTACTAAAGGGGGATATCTTTGTGGGAGAAATTGAATATCCTTCACCAAATTAATAATAATGTGTTTCAAGTTTCCAAAGGAACTAAACAATTATGGTCCTCAGGCATGTGTTTATGTAATATATTGAATATTCATCTAAAAGATGTATTATCCATGTAAATAATTCTAGAGTGATATATTTTCACTTGATACTCCTTATACCATTTGTATATAATACCCATAAATCATAAATGAGGAATAATTTTACAAATTACCAACATACTCGATGTCTTTATCAGCTATGACCATAGGTATCCACATTGTAATAGAAGTAGGCAGTGTAAATAAAAGGTATCCACTATAAGATGGAACCTAGAATGAGATTCATGAACATGTCTTAGATATTTAATGGAGACCCAGACTAGGTGATGAAATCTAAGGAGGAATCAATGGAAGGAAGATCTGATATCCCATAATCCCATTCTAATCAAGGAGACAAAATCATTAGAAAAAGTGGTTGTAGTCATCCACCTTTGGAAAGAGGGAATATGGGATATCCATGCGAGTTCACAGTGAGTCAGATGTCCTTGGAAACTCCAAAAGTGAAAAATCACATCCTGAAAGATGCGTTAGAAAAAAATTTCCTTATATATATAGAATCTTTAAAGATATGTTTTATCTTATTCTTATATGGGGAATTTCCAAAAACCAAAATGTGGAGAATATTGAAACCACCTTGTTTCATAGCTTCAGGTGTTGTGTTTCTATAAATTAATGTGTTTAAGATAATTATATTGATCAATTGATAACTATATGTGGTTTTAGGTTTTATATAGGTTGATAAGAAGGAAAACATAAACCATTATAGGGTCACTTTAACCATGTTATGGTTGGTGAATTATGTAGGTGTATGGGAAAGATTATTTTATAAATATAATAGTATAAAAAATTAAATAAACATATGTTATAGTTTATGTAAAATATAAAATTATGTAACTATTTTTTATTGATTTCATATTATTAAGAAATTTAATAATTATCAAATTGATATCATGGTAAAAATATTGACATAAAGAGAAGTAGAACACCTTTGTTATGGGAATTTTATAAAGGGAATATAATGATGATAATTTGTAAAATATAATATGAAATACTGTTATTTTATAGAGAATATCATAGTGAAGTAGTAAAGGAGGCATTAAAATTTATTCCATTTCATGTGAAGATGATTAATGATTATGTCCTTTTTCATTAAAATTTCATTATAATGGAATTTTATAAATATGTAATGTGTTTTAATAAGATAAAGAAATATTATATTTAAAGAAATAAAAATTCCATAGTGAATATAACCATTCACATTCTTTGTCTAAATGAATAAGAAGACATGACAATAATAATATTTTAAAGAAGTAGTTTTTATTTATAAATAATGATTTTATGAAATTATGTTTCACCAATGTAAATATGTCATAGTCACATTAATACAGTTTTTCCTATATCAAATAATGAAATGTTATTTTATATCTTTGTGATTTATGAAAGTTAGTAAATATTATATGTTAATCATTTTCATTGTCTGTGGATATATTTTTCCATATCTTTATGAAAAAATCATGGGGATAAATTCTTGATGACTTTGATGATATCATGAGACCCTATTCATTCATCGTAGATCTGTGAGATTAATGATAATATATAGATTAATATTATAAAAACATAGATAATTTATTTGGGTTGAAATCAATATATATATATATATATATATAGTGTAAATAGTAAGTGTGACATTGTTGTTTCATACAATTTCATTAATGATATGACATATTGAGAAAATGAACACATTTTTCAATGAAATTTAAAAGGGATTTCAAACACCAATCATGATTTGAGTTTACTATTACATTGATTTATTATTTTAATTCCAAAAAATTAATCTCTAATATAAATCAATATTAATTCAATATTTAGATCATTTATAAGAGGCCATAAAAATCAAAATTAAAAAATAACTGATACTAAACCTCTTTAATAATTGAATGTCTGCTAGTTGTTCTGTTATATAATATAATTTTTTTTCTATGATCCTTAAACTATCCCATCCACATCACAGGGAAAAAAAGTAAAATATACATGTTTATGATCCTTATATTCATATTTGGAAATTGTTTTTATATTTTTTTTTAAATATACTTTTGAGATGCTTCAATCATGAGAACAAAATCCATGAAAAATCGTTCAAATCCAATGACATGATCTGACTCACCTAGATCCCACATGAGCCAGTTGTAAGCTATGTGTGCCAAACCAGGCCCACCACAATCAGGTCAGGGGTTCGGTTCTATCAATATGAAACATACATTTTAGGCCTTATCTCCCATATATATACATCTACAATGTGTAATATAATCAAAAACACTAATTATATATACAAATAACTCATATAAAACAATATATGTATGATATATTCACCAACATGGGCCATGCTAAAAAGGATAATACCACGAGAAATAAATACCTCAGAAAAAGTGTCCAAAATGATGAACATGTAATTGGGGAAGACACCTCCTCACTAAAAGGACTCTTGGGAAGATATCCAACTTTTATATTCAAAAACAAAAACAAATATTTGCTTCTATACATCAGCACTACCAGATCAATCAACTCTATTCTCACCAAGGCCACCAAAAAAATAGAAACCCCTACACACACAACACATGTGCCAACAATGACTCTACAAGCATGAGTATAAAAATACTCTATATGGTGAACATATAATTGTAAGTGAAGATGAAAAAATAATTCAACTCAAACCCCTAACTAGGGAATATATGTGAACTCAGAAATTTCTGATATGCTCTATTGTCAAGTGATAAATGGATGATTGAAGAAACATGGCCCTTATAGCTTTTCCCCACAAAGGATAGTATCTTACAAAAAACAGAGATACCTAGAGTGAAAAAATACCCATATACCAAATTTTTAAAAACTAATTTCAAGTTGTGTCTTAAAGGTAACCATTTAATCTTATTATGCCTAAATACTCATCCACCACCAAGTTTACTTTTTTTATTAAAACCATTTTTAGGAAAAATGGGAAACCAGAGTTCACAAAGAGTTACCACTATGTGATGAAAGAGCTCACAAACTGGTTAAACACAAGACTAATGTTACTTGACCCAACTATTCTATAAATCTTTTAGTGAAGCAAACTAACCTGGATGCCTAGATCTTCTATGATGAGCTCTTCAAGTTGGGAGATCATCCTTTCCATTATCTGAATGAATTCATCTGAGTTTATTTTCCTCTAGTTAAAGCCTTGGGCCATAATTCTATCTTTCTTATCTATCCAGACTTCTTTCTCCATTGTAGCATCAACTTGCAACCTTCGTTCATAAATCCTCTTGAGTTCCTCTTCTGATACATTGGGTTGTAAGTCTTTCTCAAGTATGTCTTCCTTGGAGTGCAGAATTAGTTGCAAGCACTCCCCATATTCTGCCATCTTTCCTTTGTTCCTTCCTTTCTTGTCTGATCAAGTTTCCATAGGTTTTGGTAGGTGATAGTAATCCTTGTGTCCCTTTGCCTTTTTCCCTTGAACCACTATAAATTTTCCTAAGTCTTTAATACTTTTCATCCCCTTCTTCCAATGAGGGTTGTGAGGACCTTTCCCTTGACATCGGTCAATGCTATCCACTAAAGTTAGACTATTACTTTCATCCTATGATGAGTCATCCTCCTCATTCCAGGGAGGTTCTTGGTCTTATAATCCATCAAAGCGGTTCCCAAGCTTTAACTGCGGGTCAACAATAAGGGGGCTCTACTTAATTTGAGATTTCCCTTTGCCTGAATTATTCTCCCAGCCAGTTCTCCTCTCCCCAGACCCAACCTGTGGATGGATGAGAGTGTTTGGGTCTAATTTCCTCAAAATATTCAAATCAACAGACTTCCTTTGTTCCTCATGAGATGTTGCAGCCAACAAAGGCTTCTCCTTCATTGATTCTGATTCATTTCATTGCATGTACCCTCGGCCCATATGCTGCTACTGGTAATTATTTTCCTCCCAGCCTCTATTTTGAGAGTTACCGAAACTATGTACCTCTCTCCCATCTAATCTCTTCTCACTATCCTCAAGAGTAGCTATTGGGTCCACCGAGGCCATTGCTAAGGGAAGATTTTTTTCAACTCTACAAATACCCAAGTCCTGCTTCAACCGGGAAAAGATTGCCTCAACCCGTGGTCCAGCCTCCTCTAGCCTCCCCTTTTCCACATCCCTTGTGGAAATCAAGGGGGGTTTTTTTTTATTCTGATCCTCCCTGTTATTGGCTCCCACTGCTGGAGAATCCTGATTTCTATATAGATTAAGCTGTAGTGGAACTTCCCTGCACACTTCTTCTTCCACGCCCAATCCTCCAATATCCCGCAACTGATGGTAAAAAGCTACATCCACTTGCACCACTGAAATATAGTCTCGGTTCGCACAACGACACTTAGAGGTGAAATGGCCAAATTTGATGCATCCTGAGTAGAAAGCAGGCCATGCTTAAAACACCACTCTCTGCTTCCATCTGAACTACTCTCCGACTGGGATCCACAACCACTCTGTTGGTGGTTTAGAGACATCTACCTCAACACAAGTGCAAGGCAGAATCAGATGACAGATCACAATGGTGCGCTGATCCGAGCATAAAAATATTCCAACCAAGTTCCTGAGCATGCAAATAATGGAAGGGTTTTGGAAGGGTAGAGGAAGATCCAGAAAACTTACCCACACTGCAGCCGAAGGCGGGTCCCGATTCATGTTGAGATCGAAAGACCATCGCATGAGGAAGAAACCACATCCATTGAAGACTCGAGGAGCGCTGGACCAGGCGACAACCAAATATTCCTCCGATGTGAAATGAATCATCTGCTGGCGACGATCGAGAAGACCTACCACCGCCTAGTTTTGAAGACCCCATGCTTTGAAAACAAAACGGTCAAAGGCGTCAACCGAAAGGCCGCGACCCCTGAAGCGAGTGACCAGAGTCGATCTGTGAAGGACCCATACCACATATAGGGGAGTGTTGATCAAGGGATTACAGACTCCAAAATAAGGAGTCGCTCCATATCTCATGGGGGAGTACTGACTTCTATAGATAGAGAACCTACACCCCATCACATGGGGGAGTACCAACTCTAACAATAGTATGGGGACTTGATCCTCATCAAGATCATGGGAATACTATCTATAATCCCAAAATAATAAATATAGTGTAATACCCCAAAATTTTAATATACAATTTCTTTTAAATAAGCAAAATGTGCTTGATAGCTTATTCCACACACAACACTGAACTAAAATGTCACCACATTATATTTTTTCAAAATATAAATATTAAGTATGAACATTAAAACCTAGCGGTTTAAATAGTATGGATGAATAGGAGTAACTGATTTATGAAATATTACGAGAAATAAAATAATAGATACATTTAATATGAATGCAATTAAATGAGTATATCTAAAAACAATTTTAATATCATTTGATGCTTAAAAATATATTTCTAAATCTAATGTTGTAAGAACCCAGGTTTTGAGGCTATAAGACTTTGTCTATTTCTTGATTTAATTCCAAATCAGGGAATTCAGACGGCGTGCGATTTCGAGCCCCAGTGTGGCCGGAAATAAATTTTAAGTGTGTTTACACTAAGCACACAAAATAAACAAAATAACTCATAAACGGTAGCTCGGACGGGAAACCCGATGGCACCGTTGAGTCCGGAGCGTGCCGTTTACCCTAGGAGGGGTGAAACTTTCATGGACGGGGCCCTTCGGTGGAAAAAGCCACCAGGGGCATTTTTCAAAATTTAGCGGTCCAGGGTGTTAAATTTTATAACTTCCGAACGGAGGCTCGGATTAAAATTCTGAGACCACCATTGTGCTCATAACGTGGATTTTACCCTAGGGGAAGCTTAATCTCAACCCCGTCGGGAGTTTCAGATGTGGTTCTTTTATGGGCGACTAAAAATTAATTATGTTATTTAATTATTCTACTTAAAGCCTTAACCCCCCTCCTTCATCCCTCCCTTTTCATTCTCTTGCAGAAGAAGATCTCAACAAAGCTCTCAACTTCAAGCTCCACCACCACCTCCTCTCTAAGGTGTTTTCAGTTTGGCAGATCACTTGCAAAGCAACAGGCTACGCCCTGTGAGGTAGGATCGTGCGTTTTCATTTTTAAATATCTTCATCTACCTTGAGACTAAATTATAGCATTGAATCACTATTTAATCTTTGATAAAAGTCCATATTTGATAAGGACTTGATCTTAGCTTTCCAATGGTTCTTTCAGATCGACTTTTCGAGTCCTGGGGTGTTTGGGGTGACCCGAGGAAGTTTTCCAGCCAAAACCCCCTATTTTTTGTGGTTCCAAGGCGGTCTGGCAAGCCTCCAACGGGCGATGGTGGCGGCGCGGCTCCTCGGCGGTCAGTGCGGGTGAGTGGGACGGTGGTCTGACGAAGGCGCGGTCGAGGGTGAGCGGGGGAGCGGCTGTGGGAGGCGTCCGGGCGAGTGGAGGTGGTTGGCATGAGCGGAGGTGGTCGGTGCACGCAAAGCTAGGCGTCAGCGAGGGAGCAACGACGCGGGCCAGCCAGCTTTACTGGTCAGTGTGCTGTAGAAGATCGGGGTCTTCGTGACCCCAGAGCGAATCGAGACCCGTGATACACGAGTCCCGTGGAAAACAGCCGGACCAACTCAACCGGTTCGGGTGAGAAGGTGCGGCCCACACGGTGAACCGCAAGACAATGCGGACCGGGTTGTCTAGGCTGCCGAGCCACAGAACACCGGTCTAAGGGGGGTGGATCGGTCGAACTGGTCCAGCCCACCCCGTCTCCATCCATTGGCCTTAAAATGCCCCTAAAATGAAAATCGGGTGTTGGATTCGTGTGCCCTCTATGGACACACGTTCCTTGGATCAAGAATGAAGTTATGAGATGGTCTCTAGGATTTTTGATTCTTCAGACGGGGGCTCAGTGGAGCAACACGTCCGTTAAGAAGTATTAGTGCTTTTTCTAGGGTTCTTGTTTTGGATGGCATGGGCACATCCATTGTCTGATTTGGGTGTCGTCAGTGGTGTTGTGACCCTGGTGTCGAGGCAGAGATTTCTAGTGTTTTTTCAGGCATTGAAGCTTGAGTTGAGGCATGGGGCCCATGGGCCATTTTTTTAAGCTACGTGCAGTGATATGCAACATTTCATCAGATATCTGTTCGGGGCAAATGAATAGTTGATTCGACGTGTTTTTCTGAGGGAATCATAATGGCATAGTTCACCCGACCGTTTTTTTGGGCCGAGATTCAAGTCCCATGAGACCCCGTATGGGCCAAAAGTAGTGGTGAACAACTTTTCTATCGGAGTCCCGTGTCAGGTGAGTAAATAATCTATCTCGCGTGTTTTTTTTGAGAGGATTGTAATGGTGTTATCTGATTGGGTGTTTGGATCCTTATTCACGATATCCTTAAATTTCAAAGAATGAAAGGACATTGGTCTGAGAATTCTTTGACGCACTCCGAACCAACGCACATTGGCGATATTGGAGCCACCCAGTGATGATACGGGTTGTGCGGAGTTATCGGACTAATTCTGGGTTTACCCTCCAGCTGGGCTAGGTAGTGGGTTACCCACTGAGGTATTAGGGTTTACCCTCCAGGTGGGATGGGCAGTGGGTTACCTATTGACCTATTAGGGTTTACCCTAGAGTGGGGATGGGCAGTGGGTTAATCGTTAACTTCTTAGGGTTTACCCTTCAATGGGGCTGGGCAGTGGGTTACCCGATGACCTCTTAGGGTTTACCCTCCAGCAGGGATAGGCAGTGGGTTACCCATTCACTTACTAGGGTTTACCCTCCAGCAGGGCTAGACAGTGGGTTACCCGTTGACCTCTTAAGGTTTACCCTCCAGTGGGGATGGGCAGTGGGTTACCCGTTGACCTCTTAAGGTTTACCCTCCAGCTGGGCTGGGCAGTGGGTTACCCAACGACTTCTTTCGACACAACCCTTTCTACTAGGTGATTCAGTGTCTTTTCTTCATGACTACCAGAGTGGGACCTTTGGTTGTACAGATCGGTGATGAGACAGCTTCGATGTGACCTTAGGACGCATGAGGAAGAGGGGCGATTTTTTCACCAAGATGTGTCCTTACGACACAACCCTAAAGTCGTGTGGGTGAGTCAGTGCCACCCAAAGTGGATAGTATCAAGGTGCGGTGATTGATCCCCTTTGACTTGTACCTCCTAGGTCGACGTGCGGGATGTTTGGGCATTAGTGTTGGATATCCTTAAAAATATTGGCGATTTATCCTAGGCTGAGCTTGGAGATGGAGATCCCCTTACTTACTCATTCAGGTTTCTTGATTGAGCATATAAATATATACACCTTACTTCGGTTCACACTCCTTGGGTTCAGTTACTCTTCTTCTAGGAGGGGCGACGATGCGCGGGGTATGCCACGTGTTTTATGTGTTTAGCTCCTCTTGGTTGGATGAGTCTACTCTTCTGCTCTAGGTAGCGAAGACTCGACGAGAAGTTCTTCTTCTCACTATTTCTATCTTCTTGCATTTGGATGAGACTATTTCCTTTCTCTTGTTGGGTTGATTTACACTCTCTTTACTTTACTCTTTCACTGTTCTTTGTTCTGTCTACTGGTCCCCTCTTTAGTGCCTCATTTGTTTCTTTCTCGAGCTTTCGGGGAATTCTATTGAGTATCTTTATACTCACCCCTGCTTGGGCTTTTCCCGCACCTGGTGTGCCCTTTCGGACAACGGATAGGTCAATCGTGACTATGGTGGAACGTCGAGGACACAGGAGCTTGGGCAGCGTACCATGGTCGTAGTAGAGTTCTCAGGTGGGATACCCTCCAGTTTTTTACTTTTGTTTACCTGTTTCCTGGTTGTGGCACCTTTGTGGTTGGGCACATGTTTTTTCCTTTTTATTGTTCAGTTTACATGTCAGCACTTATCCGCACTTACATGTTCTACTTAGTGGTTGATGCACGCCTATGGTTGGGTTATAGTTTTTTGTCCTTTGGTTTCCTTTTTTACTCTGCACTTCTGCATAGAGTGGGCTTTGTGTTTTTGTACAGGTACTTAGGTGAAGGCCTCCCCGAGATTGTTACACCTTCGGTGCTTCTCACCATCCCCTGGCCTCTGGAGGTGGGCATGGTGTATTTGTGGCTCGAGAACGATAGGGTTGGGTTGTTAAAAAGTGGTGATAGAGGTGGTTCATTCCTTGGGATGTTGTTCGGACGTCCCTAAAAAGGAATTGGTTGGGATTTAGAGAAATAACATCGACATGTCTCGAGAGCGTCTCTCTGTCTAGGGAGTCCAGTGATGGTACGGGCGGCCGACGTATCCATTCACCAGGACCCTGATAACCCACTTGTCGACTTGGCATGCTGAGAAACATATTGCAGGGAACATTGGAACATGCATGCTATAGGATTGAGTCTTTGACTTTCCTTTTTGAGTCAGATCCCCTTTGTTATGATTGTTATATATATATATGCTCATCTCATCATGGTATCCCTTGATAATTTTCAGGATTCCTCCATGAAAGCAACCAGCCAGGCTACCCTCTCGAGTTCGTGATGATGACCTAGCGATCGATGAGGTGTCCGTTCAGGGACCCTCACGTGATCCTATTCCACCCATTGGTTCAGTAGCATCCCCTCCATCTGGATAGAGGCAGTTAGTACCGACATCCTAGGCCGAGGTCGAGCACAGACTGAGTGCGCTTTGAGACTTGCAGCGTCATAGGCCGCAGAAGTTCTGCGGGGACTCGGATCCCCAGGTAGTAGAAGACTTGTTGGAGTCAGTGCATCGACTCTTCCGGATGGTACAGACACTGGAAGTTTAGATGGTGGCCTTAGATGCTAGCCTTTTCCTCGAGACGGTCGGGCGTTGGTGGGGTTTGGTGATGCAAACCCACGACGAGTCATCCCTCATGTGGGATAGCTTTCAGCATCTCTTTTGGGAGGAGTACTCCCCCTCTTGTTTATGCTCCATTCAGATTTAGGATCTTCTGGAGATGAAGTAGAGGGGAATGACTGTGGCACAGTACTCGACCCGGTTTACCGATCTGACACGCTACTCACAGGACATGATCTGTGATAGTTACTTCCGAGCACAAAAGTTCGAGCAGGGTATTCGCAGGGAGATTCGTGCTAGCGTAGTGCCCCAGTGCATCCCTACTTATGTCAGGGTTCTAGAGCGGGTTCTCTTGAAAAAGAGATTTTTGGATGAGAGTTTCCCTCTGGCAGGGCCTAGTAGTGGCCGCTTCAGAGCAAACTCCTCGACATCAGACATGCGTCAGAGAGTAGGGCCTTAGTTGAGGAAGCCCTTCCGTGAGCAGACCCAGGGGTAGGTTCGTACACTGCAGTGGCATCGTAGGGCACCAGGTAAGTTGGGAGAGAGTCGGTGCTATGCTTGTTACGGATGGGGCCACCTAGCATGATATTTCTCGACCAGGCGTACAGACCAGCCGTGGAAGGCAGGGGGTGCACCGTAGTAGCAAAGGCAGCTCTGTGACCAGGGGTCAGCTAGGTGGGGATAGTGAGTCCCTCAGTGAGGCGGCACAGGTAGATCGGCAGGACCGGGAGGTGGGGGATGGTGTTTCCAGATCCTTCCACCTCCACCACCGGGTGGTCCACGCCAGGCTCAGGGAGCTGGCAGTAGGGGCCACAGGCAGCTTCAGGCTATGGGTATTTGTGACCCTCCAGTGTACGATATGGATCAAGGTACACTTTGTGTTTACTCTACACTTTCTTCAGTACTAGTAGACACAGGTTCCATCCACTCTTTTATATCGCTACTTTTTGTACGAGAGTTGGAGCTCCCAGTGGAGGTTCTTACACATGCACTTAGCCTCAAGGTTCCTACGGGAAGTGCCTCGTTGGTGAACTTTATTTGTAGACACTGTGAACTATCTTTCAGAGGATAGAGTTTCACGTGGGACATATTGTTCATCAATATGGAACCTTACGGCGTTATCATGGTCATGGATTGGCATTCAATGGTTCATGCCCAGATTGATTGTCATCGCAGACAAGTCAGATGCGTGCATTCTAATGGGATGAGATTCACCATCCTCAGTGAACGAGACCTCATAGCAGAGAATACGGGTGCTCTGAGAAAGAGACCACGGCCTTTTTCTCACCAGTTGAAGAGCATGGCTCTCGGAGCAGCAGATGCTATAGGCACCGGGATCCCTACCGTGGTAGAGGACTACATAGATGTTTTCCCTGAGGATGTTCTGGGACTACTTCCTAGGTGAGAAATGGAGTTCTTCATTGTCTTTTAGCTGGGGACTGCCCCTATATCATGTTCGGCATATCAGATGGCACCCATAGAGGTTCAGAAGATACGAATTCAGTTGGATGACCTTCATGAGAAGGGATTCATCGGGCCCAGTGTGTCCCCCAGGGCAGCTCCAGTTTTGTTTGTAAGGAAGGCAGATGGGATCCTACCACTTTGCGGGGATTATCTTCGCCTGAATCAGGCCACGATAAAGAACAAATACCCTTTTCCAAGGATTGACGACCTCTTCGACCAGTTGTGAGGTGCGAAGTGATTCTCGAAGATCGATCTATGATCTGGATACCACCAGTTGTGGGTTCGTGAGGCTGATATCCCGAAGTTGGATTTCCATTTCCGATATAAGCATTACGAGTTTTTGGTGATGCCCTTTAGTGTGAAAAATTCCCCTACCATCTTCATGGATTTGATGAACTAGATCTTCCAACCGTGCTTGGACCGGTTTTTGGTTGTCTTTATTGACAACATACTCATATACTCGGCGATAGAGGAGGAGAATGCGGAGCATTTGAGGATGGTCCTAGACTTAATTCGAGAGCACCAGCTATATGGTAAGCTCTCGAAGTGTCAGTTCTGGATTCATGAGGTTCAATTTTTAGGGCATGTCATTAAGGAGTAGGGACTGGTTATGGATCCCACAAACATAGAGTCAGTACTCGCTTGGGATCCACCCAAGAATGCATCGGAGGTGTAGAGCTTCCTTGGTTTTGTAGGGTACTACAGGAGGTTCGTGAAAGACTTCTCCAGGATTGTTTCCCCTTTGACTACATTGACATGTAAGGGAAGACCATTCACCTGGTATGATCAGTGCCAGAAGGCCTTTGAGGAGTTGAGGCAGAGGTTGACTAATGCTCTGGTGTCGAGGCTGCCAGAGGAGGGCGTTGAGTTCGTAGTATATTGTGACGCTTTAGGAGCTGGACTTAGGTGCGTGCTGAGGGAGAAAAGGGAAATGATTTCATATGGGTCAAGGTAGTTGAGGCACCATGAGCAGAATTATGTGACTCACAACATGGATCTGGAAGTACTAGTTTTCACTTTGAGGTTAGGGAGACACTACCTCCTGGGTGAGCGTTTTGTGGTCTACTCAGACCACCCGAGCCTCAAGTATGTTTTCACTCAGAGGGATCTGAATTTTAAGTATAGGAATTGGCTAGAGTTTCTGTAGGAATATGATTTTGAGATATTCTACACTCCAAGGAAGGGAAACGTGGTAGTAGATTCCCTTAGCAGGAAGTCCCAGGCTCATCTAGTATGGGATGCTTCAGAGCAGTTGGCTTCCCTACAACTGACCATGGTGGAGCAGGAGGGTACGACTTTTCTGTAGTCGATGACGTTGACTCCTTCTCTCCTTGAGCGTGTGAGAGAGTCCTAGCTGGGGGATGTCGACAGTGAGGTACTGCGTGATCAGATATCCACGGGTGACACACCCGATGGGTATTCTAAAGGAGGGAATCACAAGACCCTATTCCAGGGACGAGCTGTAGTACCAGTGGAGATACAGGAGGAGGTGATGCGATAATTCCACACTTCTCCTTTGGTTGTACATCCCGGTGTGGGGAAGATGTAAAAAGATCTTCATCGCCAGTTTTGGTGGTCTAGCATGAATTGGAGAATAGTTGAGTTCATTTCTCGGTGTCTTACCTGTCAGCAAGTGAAGTCAGAGCATCAGGTTCTGACAGGGTTGTTGCAGCCCCTTTATATACCGAAGTGGAAGTGGGATGGCATATCTATGGACTTTTTCATAGGGCTTTCATGCACAGTGAAGGGCCATGATTGCATTTGGGTGATAGTGGACCGACTCATGAGGTCGGTGCACTTCCTTGCAACCAGGGAGCAGAGTTCGGTGGAGAGTCTGGGGCAGTTATATGTTTGGGAGATCATCCTCCTTCATATAGTACCCACGACGATCCTCTCCGACCGTGATGTGTGGTTTACGTCGCGATTGTGACGAGGCCTGCATGAGGAATTCGGGACTCAGATGCAGATGAGTACAACTTTTCACCCCCAGACTGACGGGTAGACCGAGCGCACTATCTAGCTGTTGGAGGATATTCTTAGGGCGTGCATGTTAGACTTTGACTAGAGTTGTGAGGATCACCTTCCCTTGGTAGAGTTTGTGTATAACAACAGATAACACTCTACTATCGGCATGGAACCTTTTGATTACCTCTATGGGAGACCCTACAGGTCACCGTTGTGCAGGACGGAGGTTGGGGAGACCTCCCTCGTGGGCCCAGAGTTGGTTCGGGCAATGATGGAGAAGTTGTAGTATATTCATGAGAGGATGAGGAAGGATCAAAGAAGATAGAAGTCCTACAAAGACCGTCGACACAGGCCTTTGGAATTTGAGTAGGGAGACCGTGTCTTTTTGAGATTCTCCTTGCGGCGTGGAACGTGGAGGTTCAACCAGGGAGGCAGGATATCCCCGAGTTTTATTGGGCCCTTCGAGATCATGTGAAGGGTTGGTGAGGTCACCTGCTGTCTTTCTCTACCCATGTAGATGGAGAGAGTGCATGACGTCTTCCACATGTTGCAACTGAGGAAATACATGCATGACCCCACACACATTATCTACTGGGGAGAGCTTTATATTGAGGATGTGTCCACCTTTGCGGATCACCCGGTAGAGATTGAGGACTGATAGAAGCAGACTCTGTGTGGAAGGACCATTCCTTTGGTCCGTGTGTTGTGGCAGCACGAAAGGGTGTATGAGAGCACCTGGGAATGGGAGAGCTAGATGCGGGCTCAGTATCCTGAGCTGTTTTGGTAGTTTTGTTTTTCAGGGATGAAAAACATGAAGGAGATAATGATGTAAGAACCCGGGTTTTGAGCCTATAAGACTTTGCCTATTTCTTGATGTAATTTCAGAGCAGAGTATTCAGACGGCGTTTGATTCTGAGCCCTGATGTGGCCGAAATTAAATTTTAAGTGCATTCACACCAGGCACACAAAATAAACAGAATAACTCCTAAACGGTATCTCGGATGGTAAAACTGTCGACATTGTTGAGTCTGGAGCATGTCGTTTACCCAAGGAGGGGTTTAACTTTCGTGGGCGCGGTCCTTCTGTGGAAAACACCACTAGGGGAATTTTTCATAATTAAGCTGCCCCATGTGTTAAATTTTATAACGTCCGAATAGAGGATCAGATTAAAATTAAGAGACCACCATTCTACTCAGAACATGGATTTTATCCTATGGGAGGCTTAATCTCGACCTTATCGGGAGTTTCAGACGTGGGTCTTTCGTGGGAGATTAAAAATTAATTACGCTATTTAATTCTTCTACATAAAGCCTTAACCACCCTCATTCATCACCCCCTTTGCATTCTCTGGCATAAGAAGCTATCAACTTCAACCTCCACCACCACCTCCTCTCTAAGGTGTTTGCAGTCTGGCAGATCACTTGTGAAGCAATGGGCTATACCCTGTGAGGTAGGATCATGTGTTTTCATTTTTAAATCCCTGCATCTAATTTGAACCTAAATTATAGAATTTAATCGCTGTTTAAACTTCAAGAGAATTCCATATTTGTTAAGGCCTCAATCCAATCTTTCCAACAGTTCATTTGAATCGAATTTTCGAGTCCCGAGGTGTTTGGGGTGACCCCGGGAAGTTTTCTGGCCAAAAACCCCTATTTTTGACGATTCCAGGGTGGTTCGGCGAGCCTCCGGTTGGCGAAAACGGTAGCGCGGGCTTCCCAGGCGGCAGTACGACTCCTCGGCAGCCAGCGCGGGCGAGCGGTACGGCGGTCCGGTGGAGGCGTGGTCGAGGGAGAGCGGGGGAGCGGTTGCGGGAGGCAGCTGGGCGATCGGAGGCAGTCGCCGCGAGCGGAGGTGGTCGCCGCAAGTGGAGCCTGGAGTTAGCGGGGGTGCAGCGATGCGGGCCAGTCGGCCTTGTCGGTCCATGTGCCACAGAAGACTGGGGTCTTCGTGACCCCATAGCGGACCGGGACCCACAATACACGGGTCCCATGGAAAATAGCCAGACCGGCTCAGCCGGTCTGGAAAAAAAGGCGCGGCCCGCGCGGTGAACCATGGGCCAGCGCGGACTGGGTGATCTGGGCGGCTGAGCCATGGACTGCCGGTCTAAGGGGGGTGGACCGGCCAAACTGTCCGGACCACTCCGTCTCCATCTTTTGGCATTAAAATGACCCTAAGATACAAACCGGGTGTCGGATTTGCGTGACGTATGTGGTGACACATTCCTTGGATCAAGAAGGACTTTTTGAGATGGTCCCAAGAATTTTTAATTGTTGATACAGGGGCTCGGTGGAATGACAGGTCCGTTAAGAAGTATTAACGCTTTTTCTGAGGTTCTTGTTTTGGATGGCGTGGGCATGTCCGATGTTTGATTTGGGCGCCGTCATCAGTGTTGTGACCCTGGCTTTGAGGTAGAGATTTCCAGTGTGGTTTCATGTGTTGAATCCAGAGTCGAGGCATGTGGCCCACGGGCCGTTTTTTTATGCTACGTTCAGCGATATGCGACTTTTTCGTTAGACGTCTGTTCGGGAAGAATGAATAGTCGATTCGGTGTGTTTTTCTGAGGGCATCACAATGGTGTAGTCTGCCCGACCATTTTAAGGACTGAGATGCGGGACCCACGAGATGTCGTACGGGCCTATAGCAGTGGCGAACAACTTTTCTATTGGAGGTCCATTTTAGGTGAGTAAATAGTCTATCTCACTTATTTTTTCACGAGGATTGCAACGGTGTGATCTGATTGGGCGTGTGAAGCCTTATTAGAGATCTTATTAAATGTTTAATCATGAAAGGGAGTTGGTCGTAGAATTATTTGACGCACTCCGAACCAATGCACATTGGTGATGTTGGATCCAACCAGTGATGATACGGGCAGTACGGAGTTATCAGATTATTTCCGAGTTTACCCTCCAGCTGGGCTAGGCAGTGGGTTACCCACCGACGTGTTAGGGATTACCCTATAGATGGGCTGGGTAGTGGGTTACCCATTGACCTATTAGGGTTTACCCTCCAGTAGGGCTGGGTAGTAGGTTACCCATTAACGTATTAGGGTTTACCCTGCAGTGGGGTTGGGTAGTGGGTTACCCAATGACCTCTTAGGGTTTACCCTCCAGCGGGGCTGGGTAGTGGGTTACCCATTCACTTTCTAGGGTTTACCCTCCAGCGGGGCTGGGCAGTGGGTTACACTTTTACCTCTTAACGTTTACCCTCCAGCGGGGCTGGGCAGTGGGTTACCCATTGACCTCTTAAGTTTTACCCTCCAGCTGGGCTGGGAAATGAGTTACCTGATGACTTCTTTCAAACTCAGACCTTTCTACTAGGTGAGTGAGATGATTTTCTCCATGACTACTAGATCAAGACCTTTGGTTGTTCGGATCAGCGATGTGACAACTTTGACGTGACCCTAGGACTCATGAGGAAGAGGGGCGCTTTTTCCGCCAAGATGTGTCCTTTTGACGCGACCCTAAATCCATACAGGAGAGTCAGTGCCACCCAAAGTGGATAGTATCAAGGTGTGGGGATCGATCCCGTATGACTTGTACCTCCTAGGTTGATGTGTGGGATGTTTAGGCATCATTGTTGGATATCATTAGAACCGTTGGATACTTTTCATGGGTTGAGCTTGGAGATAGAGATCCCCTTACTTACTCATTCGGGTTTCTTGATTGAGCATATATATATATATACCTTACTTTGCTTCCCACTCCTTGGGTTTAGTTACTCTCCTGCTAGGAGGGGAAAAGACGTGCGGGGTATGACACGTGTTTTCGGTGTTTATCTCTTCTTGGTTGGACGAGTCTACTCTCCTACTATGGGTAGATAAGACTCGACGAGAAGTTCATCCTCTCACCATTTATAGCTCCCGGTGTTTGGATGAGACTATTCCCTTTCTCTTATTGGGTTGAGCTGCACTCTCTTTACTGTACTCTTTCAATGTTCTTTGTTCTTTCTACTACTAACCTATTTAGTGCCTCCTTTGTTGCTCCCTCGAGCTTTCTAGGCATCCTAAAAAGTATCTTTAAACACACCCCTTCTTGGGATTTTCCTACACCAAGTGTTCCCTTGCAGATGACGGACAGGTCGATCGTGACTATATAGGAGCGTAGAGGACACAAGAGCTTGGGAGGCGTACTGTGGTCTTAGTGGAGTTTTCAGGTGGGAGACCCTCCAGTTGTTTACTTTTTTTTACCTATTTCCGGGTTGTGACAGCTTTGTGGTTGGGAACGTGTTTTTCCCTTTTTACTGTTTAGTTTACTTGTCAGTATTTATCTGCACTTACTTGTTCTACATAGTGGTTGATGAATGCCTATGGTTGGGTTATAGTTTTTTTCCTTTGGTTTCCTTTTTTACTCTGCACTTCTGCATCAATTGGGTTGTGTGTGTGTTTGTACAGGTACTTAGGCGAAGGCCTCCCTGAGATTGTTAGGCCTTCGGCACTTGTCGCCAGCCCCTGGTCTATGGAGGCGGGTTTGGGGTAGTTGCAGCATGAGACCGGTAGGGTCGGGTCATGATAGATGTTTTATTTCAATAAACTATTAATATTATGTTTAGATAATAATAACAAGAATAATATATTACCAATAAATTAATTAGTTATTGATAGTAAATAATAGTAAAGAATAATTAACATTTTAAAAAGATATTTTAAAATATGAATAGTATTCCACTATATTTTGGGATTTTACTTAAATATTGAATTATAATAATTTAGATGTAAAATTGGAAAAATGAATACCATTTTCGGATTAATCATAATAATATAATCATATTATGAATCTTTGTTGTTTTTCTAAAAAAATGATTTTTGGGTGAATAGTGAAAATACCATTTTTACAAACAAAATAACATTTATAAAATTGTTAGTATATAAGAATAAATTGAAAATTCATGAAAAAATTCAGAAAGAAAAAAATATAATTAACATTTTACTTTGTAATTTTAAAATTTTTGTTTTAATTTACAATCCCATATATGATTTTTTAGAACATAAATTATATATTCAAGAAATTATTTTTTAATATATTTTACATTTAGTAATTAAAAATTAATTTTTATCAATATAAGAGATTGTATCAAATAAAATTTATTTATAATTTAGAATAATTGGGTCCATGTTATTTAATAACAAACACATTATTTTTATGAATAAATATAGGTTACCTTAGGTAAATACTAGTTTCCACAGTAAAAGAAAAAATGGTAAAAAAAAATCTAAGAGTAAAAGAACTCAAAAAAGTTCAAAAAATGTGTGGTAATGTACACTTGACGACATTATATACCTTGTAAATTTTCTTCCCCATTATTTATCAATTTTGGAGCCATTTTCCTTGAGAGTAACTTCCCATTATTGAAAACATTTTGGTATTTACAAAAATGCAATCCTTTTTCACTAATAAAAGATAATCTCATATCCTCAATTACCATCACACAAAAACCCAATTATATTGTCCCAAAATATTTCAAATACTCTCCTACACACTCACATCCATCTGAATTAGGTTCTGGACTTCTCAAAAGACCATCCCTTGAAGTTTTAACTCCCTTTCAAAAGGTGATAATCCAAGAAGTGTGGTATAAATTTCTAACCTCTCCATTCTTTTTCTATTCCATTATATGCACTTATTCTTCCTCAAATTCCTTTACACCAATTAAAATGATAACATAATTATAATATGTTTATTTTTATGCTATTATAATAATGGTGTAAGCATTAACCACCTTTATCTTTTTTATTAAAAAAACAAAATTGTCCCTCGTGCGTTGTATGGACTACCACATCCACGACGTAATGTGCTTTGTTTTACTTTATCACCTTCTAAGAATGGTCTAAAATTAGAATTAAATAGATATTTATGATATTTTTATCATTTTTATCATTCTGAAACAATAAATTATATTAATTCATTTTCCCCAAATATGGAAAACAAAATCATCAACCATGTGTTCGTGTAGATTACTGTTTTCTTGGAATGATTGATTTCCATTTTTATTTCATTACCACTTTACATGGATGGTAATGAGGATGGGATTAAAGGATAAATTTTATGTTTATGATAACATTAATGTTTTATTATGTCAAATTTTATACACATTAAAAGATATGATCAACAAATGATTATTGATAATTCAATAGTTTAAAATGAGAAAACTAAGAGGAAAATTATATACTCTTTATATGTAATGAATTTATATAAATTATATTATCTTTTTAATTTGTCATAATTATGATATATAACACTAATAAGAACCAAATAATATCATTATTATTTTTATAATGATATTACAACTAAAACACCTCATAATCATCCATTATTCATGGTAAATTCATGATTGGAACAGTTTAACCACATACTTCAACAATCATATGAATTTATAACATGGATGAATATGAGAACTTATTGAATTTTATAATATGATATTAAATTTTAAATGACGTTATGTTTTTGGTTTTGGTAAGATTATATATATATTTAAATCATTAATTAATAAATCACCCTTTGTTCATTAAGAATCACTAAAACATGATCATTGTTGATTTCATCTAAATGGTTTGTAACCAAAACTACCATAAAATGAAATTATATATGTCTAAAAAAATCATGTAAAATTTATTCTATATCCTATATGATTTAATCGTCATGTAATTTTTAAAAATAATCAATATTATCACTATTTTTACAAAACTACTTCAAAGCGATAAGGATTACTTACACCTGGTGTTGAAAATTAGTAAAAATTAACAAATATATATGTAAAGATTGATTAAAAATGAGGATTATAAATGGTAATAGTATGAATATATTTATTGGGTATTTATTTAATGAACTTAATTGTATTATTCATGATATTTGGTACAATTTCACGATGAATCGAGATTGATGTAAGGGTTTTCATCTCAAATTCCTCTCTTTGAGACATGCTTGCTATTATGCACCTAATTTAATTTTTGTAGTGTATATACTTCCAATTTTAGATATCATATATCGAATTATATTTTAATCATGGAATTTTAATTTCAATTATAATCTCAATATTTCAAGGAGTTTCTATTAAAGTGTTACTCAAGCCGAAAGGGTTTTCTTGTCCTAAATTCAGATTCTTTGAGACATGTTACATGTTATGATCTGTATTTCCTTTTTATGGTGTTATACTAGTTTAATATAAAAAAAATTTATATACATAATTTCCATCTAGTTTATGGGATGCACTAATCTAAATAAAGTTTATTTATTTAAAAACATTTTTACAAAAGTGTTTCCCTGGTCATAAATTTTTTGGTAACTCAATTTTTTTTCATTGAGCTAGGATCATTCCCATGAAATTATTTAATATAAGTTGGATACATTCTTCCATTTGATTTTATTATGTGTTATTCTCTAATTTTTTATATTTCTACCACATAAAATCATTTTCAAATGTTTCATGCTTCAATGACTATGTTTTCTGTAAGGGATATTGCTGACCCAAGTATCCTTTCCATGAATTATATTGTTTCATCATAAATTTATTTCTTTCATGTTTGGGTTCCCCATCCCTATTATTCTATTATATGGTTTTTTATAATCCTCTTTGGTAAAATGATGTTCTAATCCAAATAAATGTTTTGTTACTTTTCTTACTATGTGAATTTTGAACAAGGGTATTATGAAAATAATGAAAATGGTTTCTCATTTCACTTTAATATGTTTTGCCTTCCTGTCATTATTTCTCTATCATAAAGATTATTTCTTTCCAAGGATCTATAATTGTATACTCACTTCAAAAGTAACATTTTTCAAAATATTTCATGCATGCTTTTCAAAATTGACTAATGAAAGAGACATGTAAATTTTTATTTTACACCGATGTTAAAGATTATTTCTAAAAGATATTTTAATTTTTTACTTCTATTATCATACTCATTTTTTGTAACACCCTGATATTCTAAAATAAGAACATTTTATTTGATATCATATGTGACATGAAAAACTATGTTTGGATAAAAATATAACACCTTGAGACTTTACGATATATTTATTTTTAAATAAATTCAATCTATTAAAAATCTTGCATTACATGAAACATTAATTTTATATTGAATTACATTGAACACTGAAATTATATTTCATTATACACAACACTGAGTTTAGATTTGTTATACAAAACACCAGGTTTAAATGAAATGTGACATATTATTAAAATATTAATATTTAATGTAATAGTTATCACCTAGCTATTAGAATGGAGCTATGAATAGTATTAAATAAAATATTAAAATATATAGTTTACATAGATTCATTTTTTATTTACTTATTATAAATCAAATAATAACCATTTAAAAAAATAAAAGTTTTCGAAAAAACAGTATTTTTCTAAAAGAGGGTTTAATCGTGCTTTGCTCAAATAATTTGAAATTTATTTTAACCAAAATTAGAAAATTTATGTGATAAAATAAAATTAATTTTTGAAATTATAATACCAAAATTATCTTAGGGTTTTTTTATTTTTCTAAAAAAATTATTTTTTGATGAATACTGTAAATATGAAATTTCAATTGAAAACTAAATTTTCATTAAATTATTTAAAATTTTAATTTATATAATAAATTTGTTTTTAAGAAAAAGTAGTTCTAGTATATATCAATTAATCCAATTAAGTTCATTGTAACCATTTTTATATTGAATTTTTATATAAAGCATTTTAAACTTTTGAACTTTTCTCTTTAAAAACCCGCTTTCTCATCACATTTGCGGGATTAATTTTAAATAAATTTTTTAACTTATATGAATTGAATTCATAAAAATGGATTCCTTATTTTTAATCATCAATGTTTATAATGTATAATAAGGAAAAAATATTTTTTTACCAAAATTAATAGTGCAAATAATAAAAAATAATTATCGCGGTTAAGGTAAAAATTTATTTACTAGGGTTAAACTTAGAAGATAAGGTTTTAAATGACCTAACAACTTTTCCAAAACCAATTTTATAGCCTGATTTACACATTATATCTTTTAGGTTCTATAATGGACCAATTTTGAAGCTTTTGGAATTATAGAAATGTGAGTATGACTTAATCGTCTAAAACAATTACAATTGTGCCACTCACCTCACTTATAAAAGGTCACCCCCACTCTTCACCTCTTTAAAACATAAAACCTATTTTTTTGACAATACCTATCATAATAACTTCCCAAATTCCCTATGATCATCCTACAATCCTTATTTTATGATGGAATCCATCCTAGGAAGGATTTAGCGCAAACCTAAGGAGGATACCCGAAGAAGAGGTAATATTCTTCAACAAGTGTCTTTATTTTATTTCTTTTCCACCTCCTTAAATTTTTATTAAAACATTATGATATAATAATACTATTATATTTCATATAATAAAATATTTTTATAATAATTTCATTACCTAAAACCATCTCCACTTCTATCCAATGGGTTACGATATCAACATTCGTGTGTATGACGGGCTACCACCTCGCGAACCGGTGTCATTCATTATTCTAGTACAACATTTCATGGTAGGGAACGATGATAGATTTAAAGTATATATATGATATTTATAAAAACTTTATACCTATTTATTCATTATATTATATAAATATCTTTTTTACTTCCCATTCCATAGGGGATATGATAACACCGCTCGTGTGTACGGCAGACTACCGCCTCATGAAGCGATGTGATTTGTCTTTCACTAACGTTGTACATAGAATGTAATAAGGTTAAATTCAATAGATATATGTGATATAAATGATATAATTACTGTATTAATGAAATTTTTATCATTCTAAAAATTAAAAACTATTTCTTACATTTTCACTCACTTAATGATGACAACATCATTTGTGTATGTGTGGGGTACCATCTTCATGAAGCGATGTGAGTCTCTTTTCATCACTACACCACATGGATGATATATATAAGTACATTTAAAGAAATAATATGGTATATATGATATTATGATCATTTTATAATGATAATTTATTACTTACCTCCTTTCCATAATGATCATTAAAAAATAAAAATGTTACTAATACGTACGTACAACTTACCGTTTCCATGACGTAACATACTTCATTTTTCATAACCATATTTCATGATTGGTTTTAAAAGTATAATTGATGTAAAAATATGATAATTATTTCATGATTATTATTCCTGAAATGATAGAAATATATAATATGTTCAAGAACTAGATCTTTCATAATGAAAAACACATGATAAAATAAGGAAATTAACAACTGAAATAGTGAAAATAATGAAAGATTAATAACAGAAGGGTTATATGATGTTATAAAAGGATATTATATGATATTATAAATATTAATATGGTTTTTTTAATTTAATAACATTTTTAAATCCACTATACAGGACATTCAAACACATTCAACCAAAATAAAGTGTAGGGTAAGAGGTTTCCTAACTCAATTTCCATTCATTGGGTTAAAATTCTACTTCATTGATTATGATATTCTAAGATTATATGTATAGTGAATTTTTATTATCTTATGCAATATTTCTACTTGTTTTATTTGGATTTTTATTTCATACACATAATATATTCATTAATTAATTCTCACTTCAACATTATGGCCATTGTAATGGTTTATTTAATAATCTCATTATAATCGAGATTATTTATTCGTGAATTTCAGTTGAAGAAAATTATTTGATCATTATCTAAAAAACCCATTCCATTTTCTTCTCCTATTGTTATTCGTGATATTTTTAGGTAATTGTACTATTTTATCACTCTTTGTTAATTACAATTTTTTATAAATGTTTTTAATAAAATCTGACGTCATGTCTTAATTTGATCAAAAATTTGTTCCCTTCCAAAACCATGTCTTCGAAATATATTTTCAAAATTGGTTTTAACCTTTTAAGAATGATTTATTAAAGACATTTTTTCCAATTTTTTCTTTTTAAAAAATGTTTTCAATGTACTCTTTTTTTCATTTTTAAAACAATTCCCGTTTATCTTTTGCTAAAATTATGAATGGAATATTCTTATCAATTTCCAAATAGGAACCTTTTCTAACCTTTTTAAAATGAAAAAGGACTATTATTTTTAACTTGTACGACATGTATGGAATTACCCACCATCATGAAACTCATTTATTTGAAGAAAAATTTTCATGTTTATATGGATCTTTTTGAAGAAAATATTTTTCAAATGTTCTATAAATTCTTTAATTTTAAAAGTAATTTTAAAAGAAAATGATATTCAAAATTTTTTATGTTTTAAAAAAGTGATTTTTAAAATGAAAATGATATTTTCCTCAGGAATGTTTTTGAATAGATTTTTTTTGGATTTTTAATTCATCAATGACCACATCTATTTATTCTTACTCCAATGGGTATATATTTTATTGATACCATAATTATTCTTTCTATGAATATTTAATGGTAATTTTGACCAAGGAAAGTATTGATATTCACTGAATTAATTTTTGAATTAATTAAATTTTCCTTGAATTATTCAAATTCCTGTGGACATTAAATTTCCCCGAATATCAATATTATTTATCAGGGATATGTTTATTGCTTAAACATTATATCATTTCTATAAACTGTGTATTACATTGATAGTTATTTGATTGATTGGGAAATATCGATAAATCCATATCTTTTACGCAATATGGATATTTGTTTGATAGTGCATATTGTTAATGAATTAAATCTATTATTTGATATATGAGGAATTTGTACATGTGGCTACAGGTGGAGACCATTTATAGAAATCCCATCGATGCATCAAATGGTCAAATGAGACAAATCAATTGGAAAAACACTATGAGTTTGTACCTAGTAGTTTTAAACTCACTTTTGAAAGGTCTTGAATGTAGAAGTATAGTTGGAGAAATTGGATCACTTTTTATGTAGTAATTTTAAACGATCTTTTGAATGTTCTTGATGGTAGAGGTATCATGTTCCCAAGACATGGAATCTAACAACTAAGAATTTCCTTTATTAAGAATTCATTTTTTCAAGGAAAATTAACCTTTTTTAAGAATTCATTTATTATTATCCATGATATTTTCACAAAGATATTATCTATGGATGCATTTGATTCTCAGTTTATTGATTAAATGGCATGATTTTTCAATTATTTGTCATTCTATATTGGTGATTTTGTATCTATTCATGCAGTAACATTATTTAAATGGAATGTTTTTTCATTTATATACCTTTCCATGTTGATTATGCTTATTGATTCATGATATATTCTACTATACTTAACACTTACTGATCATTTGATCTCACCCTTATTATTTATCCTTTCTTACGGATCCATTAAGTGTACTATGATTGACATGATAGGATATCCTATAGGGAACAAAATTATTCTTGAAAAAAATACGTTGCAAATTGAATATTCAAATGAAATAAAAGACTCATGTATATATCTATTTTACCAATACTACTAAACTATTCAGTCCTTTTAGATGTAATTTCTTGAATCTTATTCCAATCTAATAAAGCATGGACCGATTTTGGGCTACTCGGGTCGGGGTTTCTACAGTTGGTATCAGAGGAATTTTAGTAGAAAACTCGGGAACTAGATTTAGGAAAACATTGATTTGGTAACATTACCCTATTAAAAACATTGAGGTTAAGTATATAAGAAAATCCTAATGTTTTCGTAAGGTAGAGATTTTTTGGTTTTTCCTTGTAATAAATCCGTGTTTGAATAATACAAGTAGATGTGCTTCTAGCACAAATGTACCGAGGGTTAATAACTCTAAAAAGGGAGTATTAGTCTTGACTCGATCATCACCTTGTATATGAAGATCAACCTTACTATTCACTTAGTTTAACACTCATTGTTGATATGCTTAGGATAATTCACATTTTATTTACAAACTATTAAGAAGGATTTGAAATAGAGATATCCCCATGGAATCCTTGTTTATGATTATAAGATTATTTATGACTAAATTTTTAATTTATGTCAAATATTTCACCAGTTTTGGGATAATACATTATGTTTTATAATGATAAAATCTAATCTAGTTTATTCCATTATTAAGAAATGTTACCTAGCATAAGGAATGGGAACCGCATCAATTCATGTAATATGAAGAGTAACAATGGTCATTTACTTGATGGGTCTAAACCAATATATAAATGGGAAATAGTCTCCCAATAATTCACATAATATGTGGACATAGTATCATGTGATTAGAAGATAGAGAATATTTCTCTAAGTGTTATGGATTTAGAGGTAAAAATAAGAAGAAGAGGATGGTAGGGAAAAAGATAGATAATGGTAAGAAGGGGAGGAAGGATTTCCAACATGTTATAATTGATGAAAGAAACACCCTAGTACTTCCTTAAATGGAATGGGAGTTTTATAAAGGTGTATAAAGAAAAGCCACAGTGCATGTGATTTCAAGGGTAAGAAAAAAAATTCCAATATACAATGCTTCATCTATAAGGATATTGGGCACTACAAAAATAAACGTCCCAAGTGTTGAAGTAATATACATCAATATAAGCCAATGTATCATGGTCAAACTTATTCTATTACCAGATACATTGTGGTATGATTAATGTTCTTGTGTTTTCATTCAAGAATTATGTCATTTGAGTATTTTATTAATGATATGAAGGTTATAAAAATTATGAAATGTCAAAGGATTGTACTGCAATACATTTACATTAAGGGTTCAAAAGTATATGTTTAATATTACTGGTAACCAAGAAAAATGATTCAGTGGCAAGTTTAAATTTTTAGAAAACACGTGATTAAGGGAAAGATAACTTTTAATATGAACCTTGTGTTGGGATAAAGAGATGATTGATAGGGATAAAGTAAATTTGATAGTATTAAATAACATGGAACTTATTAATGATTTGTTAACAAAGTGGATCATTATTGATAGAGTTTACATCATGTTTGGATTTAAGGATTATATTCAATAATCTATGTTTTACTTAAGGAATAAGGAAGCATGCATGTTTTCAATACGATTTTATAGTAATTCAGGTTATTACTGTGTTTCAAGAGAATACATGATGAAGGTATTCACATGTTTGGTATATGATAATTAAGAGATACTTCATGTTGTTTTGGGGATTAATGATATGTTCATTTTTTGAAATTTTGTGACCTTATTTATAAATTTATGGATCATAATCATTTGGAAGGGACATATGGTTATCTATTTATGAAATGTTTTATGTTTTTCATTGGATGAAGTTTTAGAGATAAATTTATTACTTCAATATGTGGTGAGTTATGCATATTGTATAACTTGTGAAAACCATATTGTTTTTGGAAAATAGATGTAGACAGATGGAAAGACCTTTCACTCTTTTATGAATCTTACGATCAATTAAAAGTGAATTTTTGTGCTTTAGGAATAAAAAACTTAACTATAGATATTCATTTCCTTGAGTAAGTAATGAATTAAAAATTGATTGATTTATAACCAAAGGATGAAAACATGATTATGAAATAGAAACATATCAAGTTAGTATATTTATATATATTCTAAGATAGTAAAATAATTCCTAAACATTAGGGGAAAGATATTGAAATAAGAAAATTATCCTATTATGCCCATATCTGATGAATCAAACAGTCTTTTAAATCATTAATGATTTTTTGTTTTGAGGCCCTTAACTTTCCATTTATGACTCACTTTTTTGTGATCAATGGTCTCAATAACTCTCTATAATTATTTATGATTTTCATCCATGTCTAAATCTTAACATTCCACCAATTTTATTATACATAGAAACCCATTTATGTGTAATTACATATGATCTTTGTACTCCCCTTCCTATCTTATTAAGAGGATATTTTACTAAATATTTTTATGATGTGGGTTTAAAACAAAATAATTTTAAAATATTAAACCCTTTATTATAGTTAAATAGTTTAAATTATGAGTAAACAATATATTTAAGGTGGGTAGAATGTAACACCTATAAATTCTAAAATAAGAACATTGTATTCGATAACATAAGTGACATGAAACACCAAGCCTAAAAAATATATAACACCCTAAGACTTTATGATATATTTATTTAGAAATAAATTCAATATTTTAAATAGATTTCATTACATGAAACACTTAGTTTAGCTTATATTACATGAAATACTAAGTTTAGCTTGCATTACACTCAAAAGTGTGTTTAGCTTGTGTTACATGCAACACTGAGTTTTAACAAAATGTGAAATATTATTAAAATATTATTATTTAATGTGATAGTTATCACCTAGCCCTTTGAATGGTGGGTATGAATAGGATTTATTAAATTATGAAAATATATAGTTTACAAAAGTTTATTTGTTATTTATTTGTTATATATAAAATAGGAATCTTTTAAAACAAAAAATAAATGTTTTTTGAAAAATTGTATTTTTTCTAAAATACAGTTTAATTGCGCTTTTCACACATAATTTAAAATTAAATTATACCAATATTAGAAAATTTATTTATAAAAATGAAATTCATTTTTTAAATCATAATTCCCAAATTATCTTAGGGTGAATTTTTTAAATTTTTCAGAAAAACTTAATTTTTTTAGGAATATTGAAAAATATTGAAGTTTAATTGAAAAGTGTCTTTTTGATTAAACTATTTATAAAGTGAAATTATATTTTAAATTGGGTTTATAGAAACAATAGTATAATTATATATCAATTAATATAATTTTGGTCATTTAAATCATTTTCATGTTTAATTTTTGTATAAAAACATTGTAAACTTTTTTACATTTTCTCTTCAAAAACCTAATTTCTTATCACGTGGACAGAGAAAGGAGAGAAGGAACCCCTGAACCTCAATGCAAATCAGGTTGACCTAACTCACCCAAGAGGCTTAAAACTCTTCGCCTACGATTATTGACACCAATAAGCCTCTCAGACTTTGAATGTCATGACAAAGGTGCAAAAATTTGAAGATCATCTAAGTGACTTCTCTTCCTCAGGGATCCCCACTGGCTCTTTTATCTTCCCGGAAAACCATATTCCATAATGTACCACTGTAAAGGGAACTATAGAACATAACTTAGCTTCTGATGGAGGGATTCTGTAATGGTTATATATTTACATGTAGAGACTTGGTTTTTGGTCCTATAAGACTTTGAATATTTCTATACACTATTCTAGAGCAGGGAAATCAGAAGACGTGTAATTTAGAGCCACGGTGTTTCCATAATTAAATTTATAAAAATATTAAGTATATTTTATAATGCACATGAAATAAATAGTATAACTTCTAAATGGTGATCTGGATCAAAAATCTGATGGAACGGTTGAGTCTGGAACGTGTCGTTTACCCTAAGAGGGACCTACCTTTTGTCATCACATGACTCCTGTGAAAAACGCCACAAAAGGGGAAAATAAACATATAAAATAATTAAATTTATTATTTTATTCCAAACACTAAGTTTAATAACTTTCGATCGGGGCCTCAGATAAGAAATCTGAGACCAACATTGAGTTCAAAATAGGGCATTTTACCTATGGGCGATATAAAATGGAGGGGTGCAAAAAATTTGGTTTTTGTGCCATGGGCCCCGCTATAAATAGAGGAGTTAGGGAATTAGGGAGTAAATCCCTTTCTCTCTCTAAATTATCTCTCTAACCATTCTTTGCCATTTTTTACCAGATCGAGGTGCGATCTTCACTGAAACTTTAGCAAATCGAGGCGGGAGTCCCACAGATGTGTCGCCCACATCAAACGATCGTATCGAGGTAGGAATCTTGTGTGCTTTTAGATTTTAGTCTCTTTTTCTTATGAAATCGAATCCTTGAAATATATTCTTGTAGTTTTTTTAATTATTTGTTGTTGGTTTCACAGACACGGCCTCCGATTCGAAATTTTGTTTTCATTCTTCGCTCTATTCATCGTGAAAACCAGACATTTATTTTCGGACACTGAAATCACCAGAGGATCACCGATTAGAGGGAAAAGAAATGAAGTTTACATCACCAGGATCTTGGAACATTCGAAAAATTCATGGTCGGGATTATGGTTTGAGCATGGTGTCCCATCAAAGGGGCCACCAGAGCATCGTCGGCACAACGGCTGAGGGCGGGTTACAGTGACAGCAGATCGGCCGCAGGGTGACGACCGATTGGGAGGCAGAATTGGTGCTAGTTAGGTGAGTAGCAGCCACCAGGAGTGTGTCAGGAGGAAGTAGTTGGGAGAACGGAGGCCGAAGGCATGGGCATCGGAGCGGTGTCTGGCCTAGATCATAGGGTCGCCAGGTGGGTGATGGCGGTGGGCCACCTTGGGGTAGCGGCTGGGGACCAAGACCCACGTCTGATGGGTCTCCCTTTATGCGGTGCGTGGAAGAAAACTGGCACAGGTGGTCGATCGGTGGAAACTGGCTACCGGTGTGTTGTCGGGGCCGAGTCGTGTGGTTGGGCCATGGGCTGGCCCAAGAAGAGGAGGTCAAGCCGGCCAGAGTGCGCCGGCCAGAGCGGGGTGGACCGGCCAATCCGGGCCGGTCCAGTAACCGATCCTATATTGGGCCTAAAAACTTTAAAACCTCGTGTCTTTTTATACGGGCTTCCAAATCGTGTGTCTTCTACGGCCATATGGACCTTGAATCGCGCCAGACTTTTTGAGATGGATTTGGGAAATTATAACTTCATTTCTAAAGGTGTGCAGTGCGAAATTCCCTCTTTAATAATAATAAAATTATTATTATTATTTTCGGTATCTTCTTTCAAACGTAGCACCTACATCTAGAGTTTATTTGACGCACCGTCAGGGGCACTGTGACCCTGGAGTAAAGGCGGACATTTTTTGATAACATTTGAATGTTTAAACGAAAGATATGTTGAAGGCCCCATGAGGGCTGGTGCCCGCACGACGCGATGAAATGTAGCTTTTACACTAGGAATTCATTCTATGAGAACGAGTAGTCAATTCGGTGGGTTTTTCTTAGGGGATCGCAATAGCGCAATCCTCCTGACTATTTTGGGGATCGAGAAGTGGGCCCCACATGACGTCATTTGGTTGTAATGTGGATTTGTGAAATTTTTTCGTCGAATGTCTGATTGGGGCGAGTAGATAGTCGATCTTGTGTGTTATTTCATAAGGATTTCAACAGTGTGATCTGCATGGTTGTTCGGAGCCTGTTTCATTACCTTATTAAATATGGAAGCATGAAAGGAATATCGGTGGAAGACCCTTTTTGATATATTTAAAGAGAACCCTCGGCGTAGGTTCGCATCCGCTCCTGTGCGAGTAGAAAAGATTCATGAAGAGATGTGGTCAAATGTTCTGGGTTTTTTAGAGAGGCTTGTTCAGCGAAATGACATTTTCACTCTTCGGACCAGCAACAAGCGTCGTGTTCTCGTCTACCTTTTAGGCCAGAGAAGACATGTACTCTAGGAGTACATGGGTATGTATAGGGGTACTTGTTCAGTAGTATAGTACTTGAGCATGGATGGGCACATGTCTAAGCAATGAGGAAAGGGAACATGTGGTGTGGGCCCCACACGTGTCGCGTAACCCTTTACGAACCTTCGATCTCTCATAACACTTTATTCTAAACTCCATTTTTGGCATGTGATTATCCTATCCAGAGTTTTTTTCCATGTATTACGCGATGATTCCCTACATAATGGATTTTGAGTTGTGATGCGAGATGTTTCGGGTGTGGTTCTTATCTGGGGCGGCACCCGATGCCTGCAGCGGCGTTTCTCTGAGAGGTACCATCCAGCAGGGATGGCCAGTGTTCTTAGGTGATTTCTGAGAGGTACCATCCAGCAGGGATGACTAGTGTTCTTCAGTAATTTATGAGAGGTACCATCAAGTAGGGATGTCTGATGTTCTTTGGTGCTTTTTTAGAGGTACCATCGAGTAGGGATGACCAGTGTTGTACCGTCCAGCAGGGATGACCAGAGAAGTTTCAGGTTTACCTCTAGTTGGGTTGGGAAGTTGTCCCTGATGGTAGTTCTGGAATACCCTTCAGTGGGGCTGGGTAGTGGTCTTTGTCGACGACACTTGTCGAGCTGTACCCCTCAGCGGATTACCCTTCAGCAGGGTTGGGTAGTGGGTTCCCATCGAATTTAAGGTGACCTCTTGACTGGGTGACATAGTGAGAAGGCTTGGATTGGCATACCCTTTAACTCAAGGGGAAGAGGGGTGATTTCCCCACTAAGACACATCATTGTGATCCGACCTAAAATTTTGTGGGTGAGTCAGTGACGCCCAAAGCGAATAGTATCAAGGTGCAATGATTTGAGCCCCTTTGACTTATAGTTCATGGAAAACATGTGGGATGTAGACTATCGATGGTGGTTAATTCTGGAACTATTGGATAATCACTTACATGGGATAGTCTATGAGATGGAGATCCCTTTACTCCCTTGTTTAGGTTTCTTGACTGAGCATATGTATATATCATGTTCCAGTACCCACCCATTGGGTTTTGGTTACTCTCCTTCCAGGAGAGGCGAAGACGTGCAGGGTATGCCACATGCTTTCTGTATATAGCTTATTATGGTTGGACTAGTCTACTCTCCTACTATAGGTATTAAAGGCTTGAAGAGAAGTTCATATTCTCATCATTTCTAGCTCCTTGTGTTTGTATGTGCTACTTTACTCTCGTGTTGGGTTGAGCTATACCCTCTTTCTATTCCTTGTTCTATCTACTGCACTCCCTTTACCGTAATTTGTTCCATTTACTAATTTCCCCTTTAAGTGTACTTTCTATTTCTCCCCTGAGCCTTCAGGGCATCTTACTGGGCATTCTTATACTCACCCCTGCTTGGGATTTTCCCACACGTGGTGTGCCTTTGCAGAAGACATACAGGTTTGATCATAGTCTTTGGGAGCTTAGAGGATTCAGAAGCTGGGACTGCGTGCTGTGTTCTTTTAGGTTATAGAAGCAGAGTTCCTCAGTGTTGTACCTTTTTACTTTTACTATCAGTTTGGGACATTTTCTTTGGTGGGCGTGTATTTTTCACCTTTACTTTTTATTTTACTTTACTATTCTTCACTCTGTTGTGGTAGATGCATGCTAGGTTTATTTATAGTATTGTTGTATCTTTCTTTTCCTTTTTCCCTCTGCACTTTTTCATCGAGTGGATGTGTCTGTGTGTACAGGTACTTAGGCAAAGGCCTCCATGAGTTAGTTGTGTCATCGACGCTTTTCGCCACCCCCTAGCCTATAGAGGCAGGCTTGGGGGAGTCGCGGCTCGAGCCCCGACATGGGTCGGGTCATGAAAAAGTGGTATCAGATAAATTTCATTCCTTTAGATGTTGTTTAGAAGTTTTCTCTTTTAAATGGATTAGTTGGGCTTAAGGAAATAATGTTGAAGTTTCTCGAGAGCATCTCTCAGGACTGGGAGTTCAGTGATGGTACGAGCGGCCGACATATCCATTCACAAGGACCCTGATAACCCGCTTGTCGACTCGGCACCCTAAGACACTTGTTTTAGGGGAAATGGTACATGCGTCATATAGGGGTGAGTCTTTGACTATCCTTATTGAGTCAGATCCCTATCATTGTTGATATATATATATATATATATATATATGCTCATCTAACCATGGTACTCCTTGATAACATTTAGATGTCTCCATGATGACAGTCAGCCATGATACCCTCTCTGGTTCATGATGATGACCATGTGAGCTACAAGGCCTCAGATTTGGACCCATCATGCAATCCCCTTCCTCCAGGTGGATAGGTACCAACACCTCCACCTGTTGAGTAGTAGAAATCTCTAGTAGAGCAGGCTGAGGATGAGCGCAAGTTGAACGCGCTCTGCGAGTTCCAGCGTTAGAGACCGCTGAGGTTCCACAGTGAGCCAGACCCTCAGGTAGCTGAGGTTTGGCTAGATACTATGGTCCACCTCGTCAGGATTGCATGTACACTAGCATATCAAATGGTGGTTTTGGCCTCCATCCTTTTCCATGGAGAAGTTGGCCGTTGGTGGAGCCTGGTTAATCAGATACTCGATGAGTCGACACTCTCGTGGGATGAATTTCAGCAGCTATTTCATGACGAGTATTACCCCTCCTTATTGTGCTTTATTCAGATTCAGAAGCTCCTATAGTTTCAGCAAGGATGGATGACGGTGACTGAGTACGCGACGAGGTTCATAGACATTTCATGCTACTCTCTGGACCTGGTCCATGATGGAAACTTCCAAGTACGGAAGTTCAAGTAGGGACTCTGCAGAGCGATTCTTGCTATCATAGTACCCATGTGCATCCCCACCTATACCAGGGTGCTGGAGTAGGCGTTGGTGACAGAGAGCTTCCTATCATGCTATACGGATATTTTTAGCAGTAGGCACGATAGAGATAAGACTTTTACCGCAGCTAGGAGGAGTCGAATGACCAGATATTGATGAGGGAAGCCTCCCCATAACTGGTCTCAGGCACATAGTCCGATGTGGACGAAGCAGAATAGAGCATGGGGAAAATCCAGGGAGGTTTGGTGCTATACTTTTGATGTTCAAGGTCACATAGCATGAGACTGCCAAACCAAACGTGTTGATAACACCATAAAGATAGCAGGAGCACCACCACAGCTGAGACAACACCGTGATCAAAGTGGACCCTAGAGATGTGGTGCTAGATAGGAGTGGTGGTATCTGGATGTGGGGAACGATTTTATGAGGTCATTACACTACCACCAAGCGGCCTATGTTAGGCTCAGGAAGCTGGCAGTTGGGACCGCAGACAGCCGTAAGCTTTGGATGTCTATGATCCTATAGAGAATGAGATTATATGACGTATGCTCTACGTTTTTTCTACTTTTTGTAGTATATATTGTTAGATACTATGTGAGAAGTACTCTTTTCTCTATGATCCTTACTTGAGGTTTTACTAGGGTGATTGGGGGTTTCGGTGTAACCCTGTGTCAGTTTTGTTCGATGTATCTTCGAATGCACAAGGTTGTGTGTTTAGGAAAAGGTTGTGCAATGGAGTGTTGGAGCAGGTCCAGACATTATAAATGGAGTTTTTCTGTTGGACCTCTTTTTTCTTGGAACACCACTAGTATATGTGGCAGATATCATGATTTAGGGATTACTCTCCTTCCACGAGAAGCAAATACGTGCGGGGTATTCCATGTGCTTTCCGCATCGAGCTTCTTGTGGTTGGATGAGTTTTCTCACTTTCCCTGATCGTTGGTACCTTGCATGTTCAGCGTCACTCTTGATACTGTGGTAATCAAATACTGGCTGAGGTTATGGGCACCCCATGAAAAAAAACTACGTGACTCACTATGTGGTGCTGATAGTGGTAGTCTTGGCCTTGAGAATATGGAAATGATATCTTCTGGGAGAGCACATTTTGGTTGTTCAGACCACCAAAGTCTCAGGTGTATCTTCCCCCAAAGTGACTTGAACCTGATACAGCGATGTTGGGTGGAAATTTTTGTAGGACTGTGACTTTGAGGTAGCCTTTGCTCCAGGAACGAGCAATGTTGTAGTGTATTCCCCTTGTAGGAAGTCCCTGGTATGCCTAGTGCGGTAAGTTTCAGATCAGTTAGCTCCTCTATAGCTAAACTTGGTGTAGAAGGAGGGTACAACTTTTCTTCAGTCAATGGTGTTAATTATTTTGATTTTCAATCATATAAGAGAGTCTTGGTTGTGATACATTGACTATGAAATCTTACATAATTGAATATCCTTGGGTGTTTCACAAGATGAATATTATGAAGGATGGAATCATGGGACCTTGTACTGGGTACAATCGGTAATTCCAGTCGTGAAGCACGACGTAGAGGTTTGACCGGAGAGGAAAAATATTCCCTGAGTTTCATCAGGTCATTTGGGACCATGCAAAGGGATGTTGAGGTTGTCTACTACCTTTCCCAACCCCCAATAGCTAGAGTGGGCACCCAACGTCTCTCACATGTCACCATTGAGGGGATACATATGTAATCCTACGCATGAAATCAACAAGACCATACCTTATGCGGACGAATCATCCCTTTGGTTCACATGTTGTGATGTAGAAACAGGGGAATGAGAGAGCCCGATGTGGGCTCAGTATCCCATGTTGTTTCCATAATTTTTCTTTTTGGGGACAAATATCATGGAGGTAATGATATGGAGACCTGTTGTTTTGCGAATATAATACATTGAATATTTTTATACATTGTTCCAGAGCAGGGAAATCAGACGGTGTGCACTTCCAAGCCACAGTGTGGCCAGAATTAAATTTATAAAAATATTAGGTATATTTTATTGTGCATTCCAAATAAATGGGATAAATTATAAATGGTTATCCATATCGAAAATTTGAGGGTTCGGTTGAGTCCCAAACATTCCATTTACCCTAGAAGGGACCTAACTTTTATCAGTGCGTGACTCCTATGGAAAATGCCACGAATGAAAAAATTGTCATTTAAAATAATTAAATTAATTATTTTATTCCAAATGACAAGTTAAATAACTTTTTACTGGGGCCTCGGATTGGAAATATGATACTTCCATTGAGTTTTGAATGGGGAATTTTACCCAGGGGCGACATAAAATGGAGGGGTGTGGAAAATTTGATTTCCACACCATGGGCCTCACTATAAATAGAGAAGTTAGGGAATTATAGAATTAATACTTTTCTCTCTCTAAATTATATCTCTCTAGAAATTTTTCATCATTCTTCATCGAATCAAGGTGTTATCTTCATCGAAGCTTTGGAAAATTGAGGAAGGAGTCTCACAGATGCGTCGCCTGCATCAAATGCCCGGATCGAGGTAGGAATCTTGTGTGTTTTTATATTTTCATATAGTTTTATTGTGAAATCAAATACTTGAACTATATTCTTGTGGTTTTGTTAATCCTTTTTCCTTGGCCGCAAAAACACGACCTCCAATTCAAAATTTTATTTTCGTTCTTTACCCCGTTCTTCGTGAAAACCTGACATTCATTTTCGGATGCTGAAATCACTGGTGGATTGCCAATCCGAGGGCAGAGCGCTAAAGTTTACATTGCCAGAATCCTGGAAAATTCAACGGATTCATGATCGGTCTTATGGTTTGAGTGCATTGGCTCGTTTAAGGGGCCACTGAATCACCACTGACACAGCGGCCTGCGGTGGGTTATGGTGACGATGGACCGGTCGCAGGGCGACGGCCGATCGGGAGGCAGCGGCGGTGCTGGACGGGTGCGTGACTGCGTCACGGTCCGGTGGGCTGAACCGGGTCGGCCAGGGATGGTCGGCCTACTAAAAGGATGTCAGGCCGGCCAGAGCGGGCGGGCCCGTGTGGGGTGGACCGGTCAATCTGGGCTGGTCGAGTAACTGGGCCGACATTTGGCTCTAAAACTTTAAAACCCCATATCTTTTGATACGGGTGTCCAAATCATGTGTCGTTGATGGCGTCATGGACCGTGAGTCACGC
Organism: Viscum album; assembly: GCA_963277665.1. Lineage (NCBI taxonomy): Eukaryota > Viridiplantae > Streptophyta > Magnoliopsida > Santalales > Viscaceae > Viscum > Viscum album. The sequence continues at coordinate 830,030,533 of OY728162.1, forward strand.
CAAACATTATGAGATGGATTTGGAAAATTAAAACTTCATTTATGAAGGTGCGCGATGGGAAATTCCCTCGTTAATAATAATAATATAATTATTATTATTTGCAACATCTTCTTTCGGATGCAGTGCCTGCGTCCGGAGTCTATTTGATGCGTTGTCTAGGGCATTGTGTCCCTAGAGTAAAGGCGGACTTTTTGAGATGAATTATGGGTTTTTAAACCAAAGATAATATGTGGGCCCCACGAGGGTTGGTGCACGCACGACGCGATGAAATGTAGATTTTACACCGGGTATCCGTTCCAGGTGAACGAATAGTCAATTCGGCATGTTTTTTCAAGGGGATTGTAATGGTGTGATTTGACTGACAATTTTCGAGACCAATATGTGGGTCCCATGTGACGTCGTTCGATCATAATGCGGTGTTGTGCAACTTTTCTGTCGGATGTTCGACTGGGGTGAGTAGATAGTTGATCTTGTGTGTTTTTACACAAGGATCGCAACGGTGTGATTCTCTTGGTTGTGTGGGGACTATTTCATGACCTTATTAAATGTGGAAGCATGAGAGGAATATCTGTGGAAGACCATTTTTTCTACGTTTAAATAGAAAACTCAGCGTAGGTTCGCATCTGTAACGCCCCGACCCCAGCTACAGAGAGTCGGTGCATTACTTCGTAACATTGGCATGATCACAAAAGATCAAGTCTCGAAAGATCGATTAGTTTAGTAGCCTTGGAAACACTAGATACATTCATAAACATTACATTACATAATAAAGTGAAAAACTACAATAACAAAGTCTCCACAGACCACACTCATATCCTCTTATGACAATCCCTGCAGGTCATTCATAAAATACTTCTTCACATCCTGGAAAATATTAAAACATTGAAAGGGGTGAGCTCAGATGCTCAGTAAGGATAACAATATTGAGGAAGCTTTCATAAATAAACATAAAAATTTAAGGCAATGTATAACTAAAACAAAGTCCTTTTAAAATTGAACATCAACATAATATGGAAAAAGTAAAATGAGATAATGCCATTCACTTCTTCACATGGATATTCTACTGGTCGAATAATCACATGAAATATCAATAACCACTTTCATAATGAGGGAATGTATAATGCTAGAAATTCTGAAACATTTTGTCAAGGCCTCGACCAAGACGTCTAAAATGATTAAGGCCTCGGCCAAAACCATAAATCAAATCGGGAAAGGGCCTCGGCCAATTCCACGTCTAGTTGTCTCATGAGACCTACCGATGCATCGAGGAGCTATAGCAGGCTCCACCCGTCACTTATTATGTCCAATACATTCCTCATATGAATAGGTTTAAACATATCATAAACCATAACATAATCGTATCACACAAAACATGCATAAAGGAAACATAACATTTCCACATTTCAATCACAAGATATCAATACAACACGTTGATATAATAAAAACACTTTCAAAACCATTTTCAATACCAAAATAAAAGAAATTTAAAACGTTGTATTTATTTTTCATCAAAAAAAATGATGGCTTGTAGAGGAAGCCGAAACTCAAATAATGGTCACGGCGGCAGAGAAGTCGTTGTCGCCTCATATGTACGGAAAGAAAAACATTCCTTTTTTGTCATTTAGTAAAACGCTTCGTATAAAATTATTCCTTTTGAATAAACGTAAAAGTCAAAGGGGTTTATACACTATATAAAAGAAATTTGTGTATAAAACAAAATATGCCTCAATAAATGGAGATTGAGACGAAGTCCCTTAAAAAGATCATTTTAAAATAAAATATATCTATTATGTGTATTAACTATATGTACACATAACGAAAGTATAAATACAATATACAACATAATAATATCATGACATAATTTGAAAGTAGGAGATTAACCCAAATAATGGAAGTTGGGTTATGAAATTCCATTACCTTGCATCCTGTCCTGACACGACCGATGTTTAACCTCCTGAATAATAAACTAGAGTTAATTTCTATTTACTCAAGAACCTTTTTCATGTTCATTATTCCTTTTATATCCCTTATTACCATGTTATAAACATTATGTAATTATTTAAGTTTATAACGGTCATTTTGTCTATCTTAGGTACTTGAGTCAAAAATAAAATTCTTATAATTACAAGTTGTTCATGTGGTGATATATCCATTATATCCAGAATTATGTTCATGATTTAGATATCATATATATCATATATATCCAGTATATACATGTATTTATAATATTACATAACATTTAGAGGTAAGAAATGAAAGCACCGTTCATGGAGACGGTAAGCCGTACGTACGCATAAACGCTACTTTCATTTCTATTTAGTATTTAATGGAATAAAATCATAATGATATAAATGTATAATATAATTCCAGTATAATATCATATATAATATCATTTACTCCATCCTTTATACATCCCACATGTGGCATTAACGATTCACATCACTTTGAGGGGGCGGTAGTCCACACTTCCTAAAATGAAATTATCGTGTTTACCCATAATGGAAATCATAAAGTATGCCATAAATGAGAAATAAAGAAGCATATGTAAAACATAAACATATTATACATCATATATAAATATAGTGACATCTTAATGGCCACCATTGAAGGTGTTATATGAGTGTTGAACAATCATCATTTCGTGAGGTAGAAATTCGCCATCCACAGAAACTGTATGTTCTTTAACCATTAGATGTAGGTGTGTGTAAGTGTAGATCGAATCCTTCTTCTAACAACATCCTAGTTTATTGAGGGTACTGGTTTTGTTACAAAATAAATTAATAAAAAGAGTTTAGGGGGTTGGAGAAGAAAAATAAAACAAAACAACATTAGAGAAGACATTACCTCAAAATCGGGTAACTCTTTTTGATTTGAGACAAAGTCTTCCTTGGTAAGAGTTCTGCCCTAAGTGAGGATTCTAGGAGTAAGGGAGGGAAGTTGGGAGAGTATTTGGGTAGAGTTTGGCCGAGCCAAATGGCTTGATAGTGTGAATGAGGTGGTAGAGGTGGGGGCCTTTTATAAGAGGAGATGAGGGGCACTCTTGGAAAGTAAGGAAATTTTACATTATTATACAATGATTTTCGGATTCTAAAGGTCCCACACTTATATAATTCGTGTCTAAGGTGATAAGGGTTCGAAATATACCCATACAATAGTCTTTGGACAAGTGTAAGCCTTGTATTGTACATTATCTTTTCATTTTATTAAAATCATTAAATAATGAGGTCATCGCTGCATCATAATGATGTCATAAATAATTTAATTTATTTAATGTCTAAAAATTATAAAAAAATACTATGATGTAGGAAATCTTTTTAAATTTTCAATGACTATTTATAGTCAAAAATATGACTTGTATAACCCCATGTAAAAATTGTTTTAGTAAAACATTTCATGTTTGTGTCATTTTTTACTTTAACATTAAATAAAAGGTATTTATGTCATTTTCCAACTAAAGTGGCTCCATGGGATCCCAAAGTTGACCCATGGATTTTCTTGGTCGATCATATCACATCCAATGAGGGTATGACATGTGTCAAGCTCATCTCATATTATTAAAACATTAGTTTTACCTTAAACTACACTAATTACCTCGAATCGCGATTAAGAAATTAAAAGTTACTATTCACCAAAAATTATTTTAATCTCATTAAACCACATTTTTCTTCTTAATGACAACCATGTATGTCGGATTTTTGAAAATCAAATCACAGAAGTGGTAATATTTCATTTAAACGAAAAATCAGTTATTTAACTACCACTTAGTGGTTTCACTATTCATCAAAAATTGATGTTTTTTAGAACAGTGCCAAAATTTCATCCTAAGCTATAATTGATATTCCGAATTTAAAAATTATGTCTATTTTAAAAAATTCCAAACATATAAGTTGCATTAATTAATTTTATAATTAATTCCCGCTGTCACAACAAATAGCGTGTTTTTAAGAAACAATTTATATCAAAAGATTGGCAATTGTTTATGTCCATTTTCAATGTTAAATTAATTCTATTGACCACCATTGGATAAAATGGTAAAAATATATTCTAATTATACTTTAAAACCACTAAATAGTATAATTTATCACTATAAATTATTTTGATTAAAAAGGTTGTTTTTAAGTATTTTTCACTATTCATAAAAAATTAGAAGTTCTCAGAAAAATACCAAAAATTCAACATAGGCTAATTTCGATATTCCGAATCCAAAAATGAAGTCCATTTTGAAATATAAAATTTCTATGAATTTAAAAAGTGGTTATTACAGTTCATAACGGCTACTTTGATTAGTCGCGGTGTTTTAGAACTCGAAGTTGCGTACAATGCAAGTCATTGCATTATTGAATGAGAAGCGTATCGTGGAAGCTCGGGGTGTTACATTCTCCCCTCCTTAAATAAATTGAATCCTCGCAATTTGAAATTTTTTTCTTTGAAAATAAAAGTTTGAAAAGAGAAAATACCTTTGTGGAAAACCCACATCGGAAATAAGATTAATAAAATTTAGCCTTAATAAGAGGGAAATGGAAATAAGAAAGTCACCACCAAATTATGATCTCAATAAGGAGAACATTGTTGGCAATTCGAGACATATAATTGGAGGAAAAATGTAAATATTTGTAGGGAGTGATTGAGGTCATCAATCACAATCAACTGTCAAATTGAGGGCCTCAAAGCCTTCAATCTATGTTGATTTAAAATATCATCATTTCAACAAGACATAAGGTATTAGGATAACACATTTTTTTAATATCCCTTTACTAAAGTTTAAGAATTAATTTATTCATTGAATAAGAGATAGGTATATATATTTATGCTTGACAATTAGAGTTTCAACCTTCAACTCATCTTTCACTCAATAAGATAATAGAACTCAAAAGTATTATACTTACCCTAATTGTATAAGGTTCCAAAAATTAACTCATACCATTTAGACTAGTAAAATTATTTTGTAATAACCAGGGACTTCCTGTAGGCTAGTGGTAGGAAATAAAGGCCTGTCGCACTATGGTTGTGGGTTCAATTCCTGCTGCTTTGTCCGACTCGACGGGTTATGCCCCACCCTGCAGGTTGTCCTTTTCCTAAAACTATAGTATTATAATATTCCAAAAATAATCTTCAGAAATGTTTTAACCATAAAAAATAATATCCAAAGATCAACTTAATCCATTCCAACCTTTATAGTTATCCAAAATACCTCTGTCCAGACTTTCTCTAAAAGGTCTCTAAATTCCAAAATCAATTGTATCATCAGATTCCCCAAACAAAGTAAAGTTTCTCTTATTTTTACATACTAAAAATATGATTACCTTCATCATATTAAAACCTTACCGAAACAAAAAGTACTGTAGTACAATCCTTATATATATATCACATTATTCTAATAACCAGAATATAGTCCATGAGTCCAAAAGCACCAATACATTAGTTATTCTGCTTCAACTGTAGTAACAGCATAAGATTTTCCTTGATCCCTTGGCCTTTTCTGAGGTAAGTTTCCCTGACGCTTAGGACATTCATTTGCATAATGCCCCATTTCCCTACAATTGAAGCATTCAACATTGATAGCCTCTTTATTTCCCTTGAAATCACGCACATGGTGACCTTTTTCTCCACATTTATAACAAACTCTCATTCCTTTTAGGCAAGTACCAGGGTGATTCTTCCCACAATTATCACATAATGGAAAATCCTTCTTTCCCCTTTTCCCTTTATCTATCTCTTATTCCACCGTTCTCTTCTTCTCTTTCTTTACTTTATTGTCATAAGATTTAGAGAATTCCTTTTCTGTCTTGATATCACACGAGACAATATCTTCATACGATGAGAGGGATTGTGATACTAAAGCTCGACGGAGAAATGGTTTTAACCCATCAAAGAAACGATCAATCTTACTTCTTGGGTTACATATATAATCTGCAGCATGCCTCGCTAACCTTGTAAAGTTAGCCTCATACTTTGCGACATTCTCATCCTCCTTCTTCCTCAGACTCAGAAATTGCCTTTCTATATCTGCTCGATGGTCATGTGGAAAGTATTTTTCTAAGAAAAGATATTTGAACTCTCTCCATTCCATACTTGATACTTATTCATCTTCCTTTGTATTTTGAATCAATGACCACCATTGATCGGCATCTCCAGTGAGGCGGTAAACTTCCATGACAACCTTCTCCCTTTCGCTACTCCCCAAGGCGTGGAATATTTTCTCTAAGGAGTTTATCCATTTCTCAGCTACTAATGGATTTATACCCCTATTAAATGTTGGCGGTTGTTGCCTCATGAAGCAGTCTAACATTTATCCTCCACGTTGCGGATCAGGGTGATCCATACAAGTAAGGTTATTATTCATAACCTGAGTGAGTTGTCCCAGTATGGTAATAAGATGATCAGCACCAGTTGTATCTCCAGATCCACAATAATTATCTTGAACAGGAGGGCAATCCCTACACGGAGTGCGTGCATTGATACGGTTTCCATTCCTTCCACTAGGCGCCATTTCTAAACAATGGCATAAACTAGATTAGTTTATGAATTAAAATACACAATTCCATATTTGGAGAACACTTTACATAAATTGAACTATTTATGGATATAATCCATAATCATAAAAGGAATGTTTTCTTTGAGGAAGTATATACTCATAACCCTTCATAGTGGTTTGTAATGAAAACGAGAATTATCCTAAGCATATCCCCCGGGAGTGTCGTAACCAAGAGTGCAGCAAGTCCCGTTGTCATGCACCAGTTCCCGTTCGAGTCTGGCTCAAAGCGGTGTTTTTGGGTTTTACCCCTAGGTACATCTGTGACAGAGCTTCCTCTACCTTCTCGTATCCAGACAGGGATGTATTGCTCGGAAAACTCACAAAATCTCTATAATACCAAAACTCCAGGATTTTCTTCTATACTAATCCTCAAAGTCTATCTTCGGGATATGTGCTCTAATCAGAGTTTATCTAAATCTATCTTCCAAGGTTAGTACTAAACTGCCTCTGATACCAACTGTAACGCCCCAACCCCAGCTACCCAGAGTCGGTGCATTACTTCGTAACATTGGCATGATCACAAAAGATCAAGTTTCGAAAGACCGATTAGTTTAGTAGCCTTGGAAACACTAGATACATTCATAAACGTTACATTACATCATAAAGTGAAAAACTACAATAACAAAGTCTCTATAGACCACACTCATATCCTCTTCTGACAATCCCTTCAGGTCATTCATAAAATACTTCTTCACATCCTGGAAAATATTAAAACATTGAAAGGGGTGAGCTCAGATGCTCAGTAAGGATAACAATATTTTGGAAGCTTTCATAAATAAACATAAAAATTTAAGGCAATGTATAACTAAAACAAAATCCTTTTAAACTTGAACATCATCATAATATTGTAAAAGTAAAATGAGATAATTCCATTCACTTCTTCACATGGATATTCTACTTGTCGAATAATCACATGCAATATCAATAACCACTTTCATAATGAGGGAATGTAAAATTCCAGACATTCTGAAACATTTTGTCAAGGCCTCGTCCAAGACGTCTAAAATGATTAAGGCCTCGGCCAAAACCATAAATCAAATTGGGAAAGGGCCTCGGCCAATTCCACGTCTAGTTGTCTCATGAGACCTACCGATGCCTCGAGGAGCTATAGCAGGCTCCACCCGTCACTTATTAAGTCTAATACATTACTCATATGAATAGGTTTAAACATATCATAAACCATAAAATAATCGTATCACACAAAACATGCATAAAGGAAACATAACATTTCCACATTTCAATCACAAGATATCAATACAACACATTGATATAATAAAAACGCTTTCAAAACTATTTTCAATACCAAAATAAAAGAAAGTTAAAACTTTGTATTTATTTTTCATCAAAAAAATGATGGCTTATAGAGGAAGCCGAAACTCAAATAATGGTCACGGCGGCGGAGAAGTCGTTGTCGCCGCATATGTACGGAAAGAAAAACATTCCTTTTTTGTCATTTAGTAAAATTCTTCGTATAAAAATATTCCTTTTGAATAAACATAAAAGTCAAAGGGGATTATACACTGTATAAAAGAAATTTGTGTATAAAACAAAATATTCCTCAATGAATGGAGATTTAGACGAAGTCCCTTAAAAAGATCATTTTTAAATAAAATATATCTATTATGTGTATTTACTATATGTACACATAAAGAAAGTATAAATACAATATACAACATAATAATATCATGACATAATTTGAAAGTAGGAGATCAACCCAAAGAATGGAAGTTGGGTTATGAAATTCCCTTACCTTGCGTCCTGTCCTGACACAACTGTTCTTTAACCTCCTGAATAATAAACTAGAGTTTATTTCTATTTACATAAGAACCTTTTTCATGTTCATTATTCCTTTTATATCCCTTTTTACCATGTTATGAACATTATGTAATTATTTAAGTTTATAACGGTCATTTTGTCGATCTTAAGTACTTGAGTCAAAAATAAAATTCTTATAATTACAAGTTTTTCATGTGGTTATATATCCATTATATCCAGAATTATGTTCATGATTTAGATATCATATATATCATATATATCCAGTATATAATTTTATTTATAATATTACATAACATTTAGAGGTAAGAAATGAAATGCACCGTTCATGGAGACGGTAAGCCGTACGTACGCATGAACACTACATTCATTTCTATTTCGTATTTAATGGAATGAAATCATAATGATATAAATGTATAATATAATTCCAGTATAATATCATATATAATATCATTTACTCCATCTTTTATACATCCCACATGTGGGATTAACGATTCACATCACTTTGAGGGGGCGGTAGTCCGCACTTCCTAAAATGAAATTATCGCGTTTACCCATAATGGAAATCATAATGTATGCCATAAATGAGAAATACAGAAGCATAATTAAAACATAAACATATTATATATAATATAGAAATATAGTTACATCTTAATGGCCACCATTTAAGGTGTTATATGAGTGTTGAACAATCATCGTTTCGTGAGGCAGAAATTCGCCATCCACAGAAAATATATGTTCTTTAACCATTAGATGTAGGTGTGTGTAAGTTTAGATCGAATAATTATAATAAAAATATCCTAGTATATTGATGATACTGTTTTTGTTACAAAATAAATGAATAAAAAGAGTTTAGGGGGTTGGAGAAGAAAAATAAAACAAAACAACATTAGAGAAGACATTACCTCAAAATCGGGTAACTCTTTTTGATTTGAGCCAAAGGCTTCCTTGGGAAGAGTTATGCCCAAATTGAGGATTCTAGGAGTAAGGGAGGGAAGTTGGGAGAGTATTTGGGTAGAGGTTGTTTGAGCCAAATGGCTTGAAAGTGTGAATGAGGTGGTAGAGGTGGGGGCCTTTTATAAGAGGAGAGGAGGGGCACTCTTGGAAAGTAAGGAAATTGTACATTATTATACAATGATTTTCAGATTCTAAAGGTACCACACTTATATAATTCGTGTATAAGGTGATAAGGATTCGCAATATACCCATCCAATAGTCTTTGGACAAGTGTAATCCTTTTATTGTACATTATCTTTTCATTTTATTAAAATCATTAAATAATGAGGTCATCGCTGCATCATAATGATGTCATAAATAATTTAATTTATTTAATGTCTAAAAATTATAAAAAATACTATGATGTATGAAATCGTTTTAACTTTCCAATGACTATTTATAGTCTAAAATATGACTTGTATAACCCCATGTAAAAATTGTTTTAGTAAAACATTTCATGTTTGTGTCATTTTTTACTTTAACATTAAATAAAAGGTATTTATGTCATTTTCCAACTAAAGTGGCTCCATGGGGTCCCCAAGTTTACCCATGGATTTTCTTGGTCGGCCATGGCACATCCAATGAGGGTAGGACATGTGTCAAGCTCATCTCATATTATTAAAACATTATTTTTAACTTAAACTACACTAATTACCTCTAATCACGATTAAGAACTTAAAAGTTACTATTCACCAAAAATTATTTTAATCTCATTGAACCAAATTTTACTTCTTAATTACAACCATGTATGTCAGATTTTTGAAAATCAAATCACAGAAGTGGTAATATTTCATTTAAACGAAAAATCAGTTATTTAACTACCACTTAGTGGTTTCACTATTCATCAAAAATTGATGTTTTTTAGAATAATGCCAAAATTTCATCCTAAGCTATAATTGATATTCTGAATTCAAAAATGATGTCTATTTTACAAAATTCCAGACATATAAGTTTCATTAATTAATTTTATAATTAATTCCCGCTGTCACAACAAATAGCGTGTTTTTAAGAAACAATTTATATCAAAAGAATGGCAATTGTTTATGTCCATTTTCAATGTTAAATTAATTCTAATGACCACCATTGGATACAATGGTAAAAATATATTCTAATTATACTTTAAAACCACTAAATAGTATAATTTATCACTATAAATTATTTTGATTAAAAAGGTTGTTTTTAAGTATTTTTCACTATTCCTAAAAAATTAGAAGTTCTCAGAAAAATACCAAAAATTCAACATAGGCTAATTTCGATATTCCGAGTACAAAAATTAAGTCCATTTTGAAATATAAAATTTCTATAATTTTAAAAAGTGGTTATTACTATTCATAACGGCTACTTTGATTAGTCGCAGTGTTTTAGAACTCGAAGTTGCATACAATGCAAGCCATTGCATTATTGAATGAGAAGCGTATCGTGGAAGCTCGGGGTGTTACAGCATCCGCTCCTATGAGAGATGAGAAGATATATTAAGATATTTGTTACAATATTCTGTGACCACTTGGAGAGGCTTTTTCGGCGAAATGACATTTTTTCCCTTCAGATCAATGACGAGCATCGTGCGCTTGTCTACCTTTTAGGCCAGAGATTCCTTGTCCTTCGGGAGTAAATGGGAATTTCTAGGGGTACTTGTGCAGTAGTTTAGTACCTGAGCATGGATGGGTACACAGCCAGGCGATGATGTGGGGCCACAGGTGGTGTGGGTCCCACATGCATCATGTAACCCTTTACGAACATTAGACCTCTCGTAACTCTTTCTTCTAAACTCGATTTTTTCATTTTAGTAGCCTATACTGAGTGATTTTCAACATAGTATGTGATTATTCTCTCTGTAGTGGTGTTCGAGTTGTGATGTGAGATGTTCTTGGTGTGACGCCTATTTGGGGCGGAACCCGATGTTTACAGTGGAGTTTCTCTAAGTGGTACCATCAAGAAGGGATGGCCAGTGTTCTTTGATGCTTTTTGAGAGGTACTATTTAGTAGGGATGGTTAGTGTGCATCGGTTATTTATGAGAGGTGTTATCCAGTAGGGATGGATAATGTTCTTCAGTGCTTTTCGAGAGGTACCATCCAATAGAGATGGCTAGTGTTGTACCATATAATAAATATTACCAGAGTGGTTTTGGGTTTACCTTCAACTAGGCTGGGAAGTGGTCCCCGATGGTAGTTATAGACTCCCTCCAGAGGGACAGGGCAGTGTTCTCCATTGATGACACTTTTCGAGTAGTACCCTCTAGTAGATTACCCTTCAATGGGGCTGGTCTGTGGGTTCTCTTCAACTTTGAGATGAACTCTCAACTGGGTGACATAGTGGAAAGGCATGGATTGATGTACCCTTGAACTCATAAGTAAGAGGGGCTCTTTACCCACTGATATGTGTCCTTGTGATGAGACCTAAAACTGTGTGGGTGAGTCAGTGCCTCCCAAAACGGATAGTATCAAGGTGTGGTGATTTGATCCCCTTTGACTTGTAGTTCAGGGCAGACATGTGGGATGTTGAATATAGATGGTGGTTACTTCTTGAACAATTGAATACTAACTTACTTGGGATGAGCTATGATATGGAGATATCTTTACTCCCTTGTTTGGGTTTAGTGACTGATCATATGTATATATCTTGTTCCAGTACCCACCCCTTCGGTTTTGGTTACTCTCATTCCAGGAGAGGTGAAGAGGCGCGGGGTATTCCACGTGTTTTCCATGTCTAGATTCTCATGGTTGGATGAGTATACTCTGCTACTATAGGTAGAAAAGATTCAACAAGAAGTTTATCTTCTCACCGTTTCTAGCTCCTTATGTTTGGATGAGCTACTTCACTCTCTTATTGGGTTGAGCTGTAAACTCTTTTTGTTCCTTGTTCTATCTGTTACACTCCCTTTACCATAATTTTTTCCCTTTACTACTTTCCCTTTTTAGTGTACTTCCTATTGCTCCCTCGAGCCTTCAGGGCATCCTACTAGATATTCTTATACTCACCCCTGCTTGGGATTTTCCTGCACGTGGTGTGCCTTTGAAAACAATGAATAGGTTTGATCGTAGTATTTAGAAGCATAGTAGATTCAGGATCTGGGAGTGTGTGCGGTGGTCCATTGGGTTACAGGAGTAGAGTTCTTCAATGTTGTATCTTTTTACTTTTACTGTCAGGTTGGGACTTTTTCTTTTATGGGTGTGTATATTTTCCTTTTACTTTTCAGTTTACTTTATTGTTCTATCCTCTGTAGTGGTCGATGTGTGCTGGGTTTATTTATTTTATTTTTTGTATCTTTCTTTTCATTTTCCCTCTGCACTTCTGCATCGAGTGGTTGTGTGTGTGTGTTTGTGTATAGGTACTTAGGCAAATGCCTCCCCGAGTTAGTTGTGCCTTTGGTGCTTATCGCCACCCCCTGGCCAATGGAGGCGGTCTTGGGGGGGTTGCGGCTCGAGCCCTGGCATGGGTCGGGTCATGAAAAAGTGGTATCAGAGCAAGTTCATTCCTTGGGATGTTGTTCGGACATTTTCCCTTTTAAAAGGATCAGTTGGGCTTAAGGTAACAGTGTTGAAGTGTCTCAAGAGCGGCTCTCAATCTATGGAGTCTAGTGATGGTATAGGCAGCTGACATATCCATTCACTATTACCCTAATAACCTACTTGTTGAATCGGCACCCTGAGACACTTGTTGCAGGGAAAATGGTACATGCATCATATAGGGTTGAGTCTTTGACTATCCTTCTTGAGTCATCTCCCCATCATTGTTGATATATATATTCTCATCTGACTGCAGTACTCGTTGATAACATTCAGGATGTCTCTATGATGACAGCCCAGCCAAGATACCATCTCTGGTTCATAACAATGACCTTGTGAGCAATGGGGCCTTAGTTCAGGACCCATCATGTGATCCCCTTCCTCCAGGTAAGTAGGCCGCATCACCTCCACATGTTGGGCATTAGATAGCTCTAGCAGAGAAAAGTGAGTACGAGCGCAGGTTGAGCATGCTCTATGAGTTCCAGTGTCAAAGACCGTTGAGGTTCTACGGTAAGAAAAACCCTTAGGCAACAAAGGTTTGGATAAAGACTGTGGTTCGCCTCTTCAGGCCTTCACGGACACTGGAAGATCATATGGTGGCTTTGGTCGCCAACCATTTATACAGAGCAATTGGGCATTGGTGGAACCTAGTTACTCAGATACATGATGAGTCAGCACTCTCGTGGGATGAATTTCAGAAGCTGTTTCGTGAGGAGTACTACCCCTCTTGATTGTGATCCATTCAGATTCAGGAGCTCCTATAGTTTCAACAGGGGGGATGATGGTGACTGATTACATGACTAGGTTTATAGACCTCACACGATACTCTCTGGACCTGGTCCATGATGGAAACTTATGAGCATGAAAGTTCAAACAGGGACTCCACAGAGAGATTTGTGCTACCACAGTACCCTTGTGCATCCCTACTTATACCGGGGTGCTGGAGCAAGTTCTGGTGATAGAGAAATTCCTGTCACGCTATATGGATGGTTATAGCAGTAGGCATTATAGATATGAGATGTCTACCGTAGCTAACAGGCGTTGGAAGACCAGATCTCGATGCGGGATGACTCCCCATAATCGGTCCCATGCACGTAGTCATATGGGTTCGAGGCAGCATAGAGTGTGGGGATATCCTGGGGAGGGTCAGTGTTATACTTGTGATGTTCGAGGTCACATAGCATGAGACTACCCGAGTAGATGTGCTGAGAACACCAGGCACACAATAGGAGCACCACCATAGAAGAGATAACACCATGATTAGGGTGTTCCTCATAGAGTTGGTGCTGGTAGAAAAGAGGGAGGATCTATAAGTGGGTGACGACATTATGAGGTCATTCCACCACCACTAGTCGGCCCACTTCAGGCTCAGGAAGCTAGCAGCTAGGACCGTGGACAGCCGCAAGATTTGGATTTCTATGATCCTGCAAAGTATGAGATAATAAGAGGTGCACTCTATGTCTCTTCTACTTTTTGCATTATAAATTTTTAGACAGTATTTGAGAAGTACTCTTTTCTACCTGCTCCTTGTTTGAGGTTTTACCAGGGTGATGCAGGGCGTCAGTGTAACCCTGTGTCAGTTTTGTTTGATATATCTTTTAATGAATGAGGTTGTGCGTTTATGGAAAAGTTGTGTGATGGAGTGTCAGAGAAGGTCCTGATATTGTCAATGTAGTTTTTTTTTCTGGACCCCTTTTTTCTTGGAACACCACTAGTGGGTGCAGTAGAGATCATGGTTTAGGGATTACTCTCCTTCCAAGAGAACTGAATACGTACAGGGTATGCCATGTGCTTTCTGCGTCGAGATTCTTGTGGTTGGATGAGTTTTCACACCTTCATTGTTCGTTGGTACCTTGCGTACTCAATGTCACTCTTGATACTACAGTTATCAAGTATTGGTTGAGGTGATGGACACCCTATGAACAAAAAAATACACGACTCACTATTTGGTGCTAACAGTGGTATTATTTGCCCTGAGAATGTGGAAACACTATCTTCTGGTAGAGCACTTTACGGTTGTTCAGACCACCAGAGTCTTAGGTGTATCTTCCCCCAGAGAGACTTAAACCTGAGATAGTGACATTGGGTGGAAATTCCTACAGGACTACAACTTCTAGGTAGTCTTTACTCTAGGAACAGGCAACGTTGTAGTGGATTCCCCTAGTAGGAAGTTCTAGGTTCGCCTAGTGCGGGATGTTTTGGAGTAGTTAGCTCCCCTACAGCTGACCCTGGTGGAGCAAGAGGGTACAACTTTTCTTCAGTCGATGGTGTTGACTCCTTCTCTTTACAAGTGTATAAGAGATTATTGGTTGCGAGACATTGACTGTGAAATCATGCCTAATCGAATATCCTTGGGTGTTTCACCAGATGAATATTATGAAGGAGGGAATCACGGGACCTTTTCCCTAGTACAAACATTGATTCTGGTCACGAAGCATGATGTAGAGGTTTGGTCGAAGAGGTAAATTATCCCTTGAGTTTCATTGGGCCATTTGGGACCGTGCAAAGGGATGATGAGGTTTTCTACCAACTTTTCCTACCAGCAATAGCTGGAGTGGGCACCCTATGTCTCTCATGTGTCACAACTAAAGAGATATGTGCATAATCCTATGCATGCCATCAATAGGAGCAGACCCTATATGGACAAATCATCCATTTTTTTCATGTGTTGTGACATAGAAACATACAGAAGTTTTTCTTGTAACGGGAGAGCTAGGTGTGGGCTCAGTATCCTGAGTTATTTCCCTAGTTTTTTTTGAGGGATGAAAATCTTCAATGAGGTAATGTTGTAGAGACCCGGGTTTTGGTCCTTTAAGAATTTGAATATTTCTGTACACTATTCTAGAGCAAGGAAATCAGACGGTGTGCATTTCTGAGACATGGTGTGGCCAGAATTAAATTTATAAAAATATTAAGTATATTTTGTAGTGTAGGAAAAATAAATCGGATAACTTCTAAAAGGTGATCCAGATCTAAAATCAAATGACGCGGTTGAGTCTAGAACATGCTGTTTATCTTAGGAGGGACCTAAATTTTGTCAGCACATGACTCCTGTGTAAAATGCCATGAAGAGCAAAATAATCATTTAAAATAATTAAATTAATTATTTTATTCCAAACTCCAAGTTAAATAACATTCGACCAAGACCTCAGATTGGAAATCTGAGACCTCAGTTGAGTTCAGAATGAGGTGTTTTACTTAGGGGCACCATAAAATAGAGGAGCGTAGGAAATTTGGTTTCTACAACGTGGGCCCCGCTAAAAATAGAGGTGTTGGGGAATTAGGAAGCTAATATATTTCTCTCTCTACATTATCTCTCTCTAACCATTCTTCACCATTCTTCACCGGATCAAGGTAGGATCTTCACCAAAACTTTAGCGAATCGAGGAAAGAGTCCCGTAAATGCATTGCCTACGTCAAATAGCCGGATTGAGGTAGGAATCTTGTGCGTTTTTTGGATTTTTGTCTTTTTTTAATGTGAAATCAAATATCCTTGAACTATATTCTTGTCATTTTGTTAATCCTTTGTTGTTGGAAACATAAAAATGGCCTCTGATTCGAAATTTCAATTTCATTCTTCACCCCATTCTTCGTAAAAACCCGATGTTTATTTTCAGATGCCGAAATCACCGATGGATCATCGATCAGAGGGCAGAGCGCTGATGTTTACATCGCTAGGATCCTAGAACATTTGATGGATTTATGATCGGTCTAATGGTTTGAGTGTGGTGGGCCGTCGAAGGGGGAACTGGAGCACCACCAGTGTAGAGGATGGCAGCGGGTTATGGCGACGATGGACCGGTCGCAGGGCGGCGGCTGGTCAGGAGGCAGTAGTGGAATTTTCTAGGTGAGTGGCGGCCGCCGAGAGTGAGTTAGGCGGGAGAATCCCAGAGCAAGAAGGTCGACGGCGGGGGTGTCGGAGTGGTATCTGGCCGGAAGCATGGGGTCACTAGGAGGGAGAAAGCGGTGGGCTACCTCGGGGCGGCGTCCAGGGACCGAGACCCATGTCATGCGGGTCTCCCTTGACGTGGTGTGTGGAAGATGACTAGCCCATGTGGCTGGTTCGTGGAAACGGGCGGCAGGGGGGTCGTCGAGGCCGGGCCGTGCGGCTTGGCCGCAGGCCGGTGGGTCAGACCGGGATGGCTAGGGTAGGTCGGCCCAAGAGGAGGAGGTCTGACTGGCCAAAGAGGGCTGGCCTGAGCTAGGTGGACCAGCCAATCCGGGTCGGTCTAGTAACTAGGCCCAGATTGGGCTCAGAAACTTCAAAAACCCGTATCTTTTGATATGGGTGTGCAAATCGTGTGTCGTCTGTGGCCATGCATACCTTGAGTCAAGACAGACCTTTTGAGATGGATTTGGGAAATTAAAACTTCACTTCCCAAGGCACCCGATTTGAAACGCCCTCTTTAATAATAATAAAATTATTATTATTATTTGTTGCATCTTCTTTCGGACACAGCGCCTGTGTACGGAGTCCATTTTACTCGCCGTCAGGGGAGCTGTGACCCAGGAGTATTGTTAGAATTTTTACGATGAATTTCGAGTGATTAAACCAATGATAATGCATGGCCCCCATGAGGGCCGGTTTATGCACAACGTGATGAAATGCAGCTTTTACACCAGGTATCCCTTCCAGGCGAACGAGTAGTCAATTATGCGTGTTTTTTCAAGGGGATCGTAATGGCGTGATCTGACTAACTGTTTTTGTGACCGAGATGTGGGCCCCACATGATGTCGTTCAGGCATAATGTGCAGTATTGAAACTTTTCCATCAGATGTCCGATTGGGGTGAGTAAATAGTCGATCTTCCATGTTTTTCCGCAAGGATATCAATGGTGTGATCTGCTTGGTTGTGTGGAGCCTATTTCATGACCTTATTAAATGTGGAAGCATGATAGGGATATCGGTGGAAGACCCTTTTTGTTACGTTTGAAGAGAACCCTCAACGTAGGTTTTCATCTGCTCCTGTGAGAGTGGAGAAGATGTATGAAGAGCTGAGGTCAAATGTTCTAGGGCTATTTGGAGAGGCTTGTTTGGTGAAATGACATTTTCACCCTTCAGACCAGCAACGAGCGTCGCGCACTCGTCTGCCTTTTGGACCAGAGATGCTATGTACTCTGGGAGTACATGGACATTTCTAGGTGTACTTGTGTAGTAGTTTAGTACCCGATCATGGCTGGGTACATTTCCAGGTGATGAGGTGGGGCCACATGTGGTGTGGGCCCGACACACATTGTGTAAACCTTTACGAACTATCGGCCTCTCGTAACTCTTTCTTATGAACTCAGTTTTTTTCATGTGAGTATCCTATCCTGAGTATTTTTCTATGTAGTATAAGATAATTCCCTCTTTAGTGGTTTCCGAGTTGTGATGCAAGATGTTTCAGGTGTAACGCATATCCGGTTGTCACCCGATGGCTGCAGTAGCATTTCTCTGAGAGGTACCATCTAGCAGGGATGTCCAGTGTTCTTTAGTGCTTTCTAATAGCTACCATCCAACATGGATGGAAAGTGTTATTCGATGCTTTCAGTGAGGAACCATTCAGTCGGGATGGCCAGTGTTCTTCGGTGCATTCCGAAAGGTACCATCCAGCAGGGATGGTCAGTGTTGTACCATCCAACAGGGATGACCAGAGCAGTTTCAGGTTTAACTTCAGCTGGGCTGGGAAGTGGTCCCCAATGTCAGTTTTGGACTACCCACTAGTGGTGCTAGGCAGTGGGCTTCATCGAAGAAACTTTTCAAGAAGTACCCTTTAGTGGATTACCATTTAGTGGGGATAGGCAATGGGTTCCCGTCGACTTTGAGATGACCTCTTGACTGGGTTACATAGTGATGAGGTGTGGATTAACATACCCTTAAACTCACAAGGATGATGGGTGCTTTCCCCACTGAGACACATCCTTGTGACGTGACCTAAAACCGTGGGGGCGAGTTAGTGCCACCCAAAGAAGATAGTATCAAGGTACGGTGATTTGAGCTCCTTTGGCTTGTTGTTCAGGGCATACATGTTGGATGCTGACTATCGATGGTGGTTACTTCTGGAACTATTAGCTACTCACTTTCTTGGGATGGGTTATGTGATTTAGATCCTAATACTCTCTTGTTTGGGTTTCCTGACTAAGAATATATATATATATATCTTATTACAGTACCCACCCCTTGAGTTTTGGTTACTCTCCTTCCAGGAGAGGCAAAGATGTGCGGGGTATGTCATGTTCTTTTGGTAGTAATGACTTGATGAGAAGTTCATCTTCTCATCGTTTCTATCTCATTATGTTTGGATGATCTACTTCACTCCCTCATTGGGCTGAGTTATACCCTCTTTCTATTTCTTGTTTTATCTATTTCAAACCCTTTACTGTACCTTGTTCCCTTTATTAATTTCCCTTTTTAGTGTACTTCTTATTTCTCCCTCAATCCTTTGAGGTATCCTACTAGGTATTCTTATACTCGCCACTTCTTGGGATTTTCCTGCACGTGGTGTGCCTTTTCCGATGATGGACAAGTTTGATTGTAGTCTTTGGAAGATTAGTGGATTCAATAGTTGGGACTACGTGCGGTGGTCCTTTGGGTTGCAGGAGCAGAGTTCCTTGGTGTTGTACCTTTTTACTTTTACTATTAGGTTGGGACTTTTTATTTCATGGGAATGCATTTTTCTCTTTTAATTTTTTGTTTACTTTACTCTTCTGTACTCTATAGTGGTTGATGCATGTTGGGTTTCTTTATATTACTATTGTATCTTTCTTTTACTTTTTCCCTCTACACATATGCATCAATTAGCTGTGTGTGTGTGTGTACAAGTACTTAGGAAAATGCCTCCCTGAGTTAGTTGTTCCCTCGGTGCTTGTCACCACCCCCTGGCCTATGGAGACGGGCTTGGGGGGTCTTGGCTTGAGCCCCAGCATGGGTCAGGTCATGACATTGTAAGAACTCATTTAACCCCAGAATTAGATAATCTAAAGGTATGTATCCTTTTAAAATTTAAGATCTCATTGCTTGTTTATGTACTATTTGGGGTTTTAATTATTTCAAATGTGTTTCTCTGGGGAGAGGTTTTTTCCACTTGTTGTTTCCCTCTGCTTACTTGAAATGTCGAGCTTGGTGCTTTCGTTCTGTAAACATAAAGATAAAAACTCTTAGGATCTATGAATAGAATCTGAATTTTAGCCTCTATGATTTTAAATATTCTTTTTATCAAGTTTTGATTAATATTTATGGTTTAAACTGGGTATTGTGGCATTCTGAAATCTTATATGATATCACATCTGCAATAGGCATTCTAATCTGGATGGACTTGGCTACTAAAAAATCCAACTTTGTTCACTTTGCCAAAATTTTAGTCGAACTCGATTTAGGTGCTACATTAATTGATAAGGTGGTTCTTTCCAGCCCTCAAGATGAAATCAATCTATGAATTGTTTACAAAAAACATTTGTATTGTGATGTGTGTTGTATTATTAGACACTCCAAGTCCAACTTCCGTTCAAACATTATTTGTGATAGATGCATGTTAAAGGGAAATGATGAGACTCATTAAAGAATGAAAGAAAGGATATAAACCTTCCCAAGAGACTACTGTTAAATTTTCAATGAAAGCTATAAATGAGGCCCCTCGTGATTCGCACAATAGATTATTAACCCCTAAAAATGTTCAGGTTGGGAAGTTTATTCAATCTAAATAACAGATCATGGGTTGTAGTAAAAGCCCCAAATATGATTATACCCATGTTTCACAGAAGGATGCAGAATTACCAAATAAACTTCAACTGAATAATAGGACCAATGTCATTTGGGCTGATTTAGCTGAAGAAGATGACCCAGCTAAAGTCGGTCTCTCTTTCAATGATGCACTAATTAAGTGCATGGATGAAGATCAAATTGAGTTAGATTCAGATGATATCCAAATAAAGAAATATCTCTCAATATAAGCCAATACTGATGATATAATTAGGCAGGATCATCATGCTTCAACATATGGAAAATGGAAGATTTTGTTATAGGCTGCAACTTCAGATAAGGTCAACAAAAAACGTTTTTACACAAGTAAAGATCAAAATAAATCTTCTCTTGATAATGTAATTGTGATGCCTTATTCATTCCCTTCCAAGTCTAATGAATGTGTAATAAATAATGATCATGTTGTACCCTCCATTGGGTTATTGTTGACAAAATATCCCTTACGGTATTCCCCTAATCACTACACAATTACAGGTGCACTAGAGTCATGTTATGAACCCAATTCTCAATAAGGACAAGGTATGCATTCAAAATATTTTTTTACTCTAACAACTAAACTAATTGTGGTTGAATATTTTTCTAGAATAAATTCTACTAGAGATATGAATTCTCTGGAAAATATCTACCTACAACAAAACCACTTCAGATTTCGTGTGTGATGAACACTAGTGCTCCCCAAATGTAGTTCTCCTCTGCTTCAAAATCCGACAAATAGGCGATCAGAACCCTGGGTTCTGATGGTTCTAAACTCCATGCTAGAGCACCTGCTAGAGTTCATAGTAAGACGGTCCAGCCCCCTGGTGAGGTATCCAACCAAATGCAGGTCACTTCTGGAAAGCCTGGACTCAAGAAGGATTCTCCCAACCAGATTTTGGGTGACCTCATAAACAATGCGGACATTGCACAGTCCCCTAATCTGGAGTCTCTATCTTAGTTTGGGAAGGGTGAGGACATTGAGAAAAGCTCAATATTTCAAATAGGTGAAATTGAAGGTAAGTGCACATAATTATTTTGAACTACTTATATCTTCAAGAAGTGAAGAATAGGGACAAAATACTAACGGTGTGCTTGAAGCTAATGAAGGATGGGAAGATTTTGGAATTGGGTTTCTAGATGATGGCAGTGGTCCATGGATGATATTTAACATTTGGATGAGGGGTCATCACACTCAAGGCAGGGGTGGACGTTCCTCTTGTCATAGCATGTGAACTCGTTCTCAAGTTGCTTGAGGTTCTCTATTTTTTTCCTTGTTTATGTGGACCCTATCAGTCGTGCATGTTCCTCCTCCTCTATACTTTGTTTTCTTATTCAATAAAAAGGGTTCTTTGCACCTCTACCTATTTTTTTTAGAAAAACCCTAACTTCTCATCATGCCTATGGGATTAATTTGAAATTAAATTTTTCTAATATTATGAATTAAATTTGAAAAAATTCATTCCATAATTGGAATCATGTTAATTTATAATTTCAATCAATTTCAACTTAATTTTTGACCAAAATGAATAGTGACAACATTAAAAAATAATTGTTGCAGTTAATGTAAAAATTGATTTACCGATGTGTTAAACTAAAAAGATAAGGGTTAAAATTTAACTACCAACTTGTAAAACACAAATTTTATGTTCATATTTACACCTTATCTCTTATAGGTTTGATAATTTCCCAATTTGTATGTTTTGGGCATGATACAAACATGGGAATGATTGAATCTTTTCAAAAAAAATTACAAGTGTGTCACTCACCTCACTTATAAAAGGCCACCCATGATCCTCTCATCATAACACATTTAAAACTATTTGGTTTTGCCACATCCTACCCAAATAACTTCCCAAATTCACTCAGATCATCCTAGAATCCTTATTTTGGCTGGAAATTTAATCTAGTAAGGCTTTGGTTCAAACCTAAGGAGGATACCCGAAGAAGTGGTAATGTTCTTCAATGAGTGTCTTTATTTTATTTCTTTATCCACATCTTTAAATTATTATTAAAAGATTATGATATAATAACCTCAGTATAAATGGATGGTTTATAATAATTTCATGACCTACAACCATCTCCACTTCTATCCAATGGGTTACGATATCATCATTCGTGTGTACGGTGGACTACCGCCTCACAAACCAATTTCATTCATTATTCCATTATCACCTTTCACAGTTGGGTATTATGATGGATATTAAGTATATATATGATATTTATAACATAGTTATACTTCTAGTGTCATTATATGATATATATATTTTTTAATTTCCATTCTATGGGGGATACGATAACGTCTCTCCTCTGTACGGTGGACTACCACCTTGCGAACCGATGTGATTTCTCTATCACCAACGCTTTAGATGGAATGTAATAAGGTTAGTTATAATAATTATATATGATATAAATTAAGTAAATATTATATTCATATCATATATATATTTTTAAAATGATAATATTATTTCTTACCTTTTCACTCACTTAGTGATGATAACATTGTTCATGTACATGTGGACTACCACCTTCACGAAGCGATGTGACTCTCTTTCCAACACCACAAGACATGGATGATATATATAAGTATATTTAAAGAAATAATATGGTATATATGATATGATGATAATTATTTAAATATAAAATATTACTTAATGTATTTCCATAATTATCATTGAAAAATGGAAATGTTACTCATGTGTACGTACTATCTACCGTCTCCATGATCGTAACGTACTTCATTTTTTGTAACCATCATTCATGGTTTGTTTTAAAAGTATTATTGATTTAAAAATATAATAATTATGTCATTTTTATTATTTTAGATATGATAGAATAATATAATATTAGAAATAATCAAATCTTTCATGAAGAAACACGCATGAGAAGAAAAGGCAATTAACACCTAAAATAGTGAAAATGATTAAAAAATTATTAAAGGGTGATAAAATGTTATAAAAGGATAATGTATGATATTATAAACATTAATATAGTTATTTTATAAGTTAATAACATTTTTAAAACCACTATATTTGAGGTTAAAGAATTATCATCCTAAAGGAAGTGTGAGGTAATGGATTTCTTCACTCAATTTCCATTCATTTGGTTAAACATCTAATTCATTGATTATGATATTCTAATATTATGTGTTTAATGAATTTTAGTTAGATTATATTTTATTTACAATTTATTATGTGGATTTATAGTTGATACACATAATCGATTGATTGATTAATTTTCACTTCAACGGTATGATCCTTGTAAGGGTTTATTTCACAATCTTATTCTAATCAAGATTGTTTATTCTTGAATTTCAGTTGAAAGAAATTAGTTGATCATTGTATAATAATCCCATTCTATTTTTCTTCTCATATGTTTATTCATGATATTTTCAAGTAATAGTACCATTTTTTCACTCTTTCGTACATAAATGTTTTTTGAAAATGTTTTCAAGAAAATCCTTCTTCATTTCTCTCTTCGGTCAAAAATCTATTTTGTTTTAAAACCACGTTTTCTGAAAATATTTTCAAAAATGTTTTAACCTTTTCAAAATCATTAATTAAAGATGTTTTGACCCATTTTTAATTTTTAAAAAATGTTTTCAAAGAAATATTTATTTATTTTTCAAAACAATTCCTATTTTTCTTTTATCAAAAAATGAGAAAAGAATCATCTTGTAAATTATTGAAGAAGGCACTTTTCTATTCTTTTTACATTGAAAAAGGAATGTTCATTTTAACTTGTATGACATGTATGGAATTACCTTCCATTATGAACATAATTTCATTGAATATTCCTTTCCAATTTTTAAGGATATTTTTGAAGAAAATGTTTTCCTAATATTCTAGTAATTATTTTTTACGTAATTTTAAAAGGAAAGTATATTCAAAATGTTATATGTTTTAAAAAATTATTTTGAAAATGAAAAGGATGTTTTCCTCAAGAATGTTTTTAAAGAAACTTTTGTGGTATTTAAATTCATCAATGATAGCAACACATTATTCATACTCTAATGGGTACATATTATATTGGTATTATCCGTATTCTTTATTTAGATTATTTATGATCATTTTGACCAAGGAAAGTATTTAAATTCACTTCCTGGATTTATTTTTGTAGTAATTACCTTTTCCTTTAATTATTCACTTTCCTATTGAAATTAAATTTCCCTAAATATCAATATTATTTATCATGGATATTTTTATTTCTTAAACTGTATATCATTTCTACATACAGATTTTTACTTTGAGAGTTATTTGATTGATGGTAAAAATATTGATAAATATGTATCTTTTAATCAATATGGATATTTTTTGAAAACAAAATTGTTTCACCAATTAAATCAATTATTCGACATATGAGGAATGCTTTGCACATTTATTTATCGGTGGGAACCATTTATAGAAATCCCTAGATTCATCAATAGGATTCATGAGATAAATATGTTGGCCAAACCCTATGAGTTTGTAAAAAGTTATTTTTAAACGTCTTGTGAATGGTCTTGAAAGTAGAAGCATAGTTGGCCAAATCAAGTTAGTTTGTGCCGAGTATTTTTAAACCATCTTGTGAATGGTCCTAACGGTAGAGGTATCATGTGTCTGAGGCATTAAATTAAATAATTAAGCATTTCATTCATTAAAAATTTAGTTAATATTATCAATGAGATTTTTAAAATTATATTATCTCTGGATTCATTTCATTATTAGTTTATTGATTAAATGGCATGAGTTTTTAGTTATTTACCTTGCCTTATTTATTATTCCTTATCTATTAATGCAGTCAAGTTATTGAAATGGAATGTTTGTTCTATTATTGAACATTCCATGATGATTATTCTTATTGATTCATAAAATCTTCCACTGTACATAACCCTTCTTGAGTATTTGAGCTCACCCTTATTTTGTTTCCTTTCCTAGGATTCCATTAAGTTCACTATGATTTTCATGAAAGTATATGATAAAGGGAATAATGTTTTTCTCAAAAATAATGTGTTGAAATTTTTATTTTCAAATTTAATACAATACTCATGTAGGTATCTAGTTACCAAGGCTACTAAACTATTAATTCATTCTGAAGATGAGGATTTAGTTATCACAATCCAACTCCTCAGTTTTCATTGGACAAGCTATAACTTGTTCCATTGATTATAGTGGTTGTTCACACCTATCATTCTTATCATTCTTAGATTTATAAAACTGACTCACATAATGTCCATGTTTCCCACACTTAAGTCATTGTGACATTATTGGTGCTTTTAGATGTGCACTTTCCACTCCCATCATGTTTTCCAACCTCTTCATATTCCTATAGATGATTTATGATTGATAACCCTCTCTTCCACAAATAAGTCATTTTCCATTCCCTATTAGGAAATTTTCATGGTTCCTTTTACAACATTGTTGGCATATGTGTGGTTGAATAGCCCATCTTAAATCATTTTTATTTCCTGAATATTCATAATCTTCCATCATTCTCTTCTTTTTTTTCTAAAAATTTCAACTATGGTAACATTGTTAATTTTGTTTCATAATAGTTGGTCTGGCATAATCAGTAGATTTGTCATTCCATCTCCCATTCCAATGGGTTGATCATTAATGTAATAATCACATTTTCCTTCATACACAAGTTTAACATAGTTCCTTCCAATTCCATCCATCACTAAAACCAAAATGGTTAATGTGAGTGGTGAATATTTAACATCATAGGGGTATTATCATAATCAATAACATTATTGGTATTCAACCATAAAACCATTTAACCTTTTTATTATCATGTTAGCCCATAATTCCTTTACTTCAACCTAGAACAATCTTACATTAACCCAGGTTATGTTGAGTTGGGTTATCTTATACTTCTCATCCAGATCCCTCAATGTAACTAGGACTTAAATCGTATATAGTGGTTTGTAAAAATCAAATGATTAACCAAAGTCTATCCCTCGATAGTGTATGCCTGGGTTTATAGTTTGGCCTCTTTGTCATGAAATAGTTCATGGTTAATTAAATACCCAACATTCCCTCTTTAGGGTTATTACCTCTAGGTAAAACTATGCTAGATCCTATATGAACTTTCCAATATCTAGACATGGATGTAATTGCAATGAAAACAATATAATCTCATATTTACCTAAAATTTTGGATGTTATCCTATACTTAGGTTATTTCATTAGAATTTTCCTTAGGGTTTTCACAATGGTTAAATCATACAAATCTATAAAAATAACAATACATTTCCTCTGATACCAACTATAATGATCCAAGCCTTAAACACACTATAATTCATGAAGTATAACATACTTTTCCAAAAATAAAATCCATGGATATAGACATCTAGTTTCTTTGGATGATTAGATACATAAATACATCATCTTAAATAGAAAAACAATATCTTTAATTAAAACTTTATATAGTGATCCTACCTCCCATACATCTTTTAATACTATATAGAATACTTTGAGTAAAATACATAAGGAAAAAGGTGAGGTAAAAGGCCCAGTAAGGTAAAATACATAGAAATGAATCATAGCATGATATTCAAGAGGTATAACATGTTATCCAGAATAGAATGATCATAATCATGAAAACATGGAATGTGGAAACATAAGCCGATGATAACTTCCATTGCAACATAAGTATATTTGAAGGATAACCACCAACATAACATAACATAACATAGTCAAACCACCATCATAGTCATCATATGCCCAGGCTAACTTCCATTGCAACATAATTTTCTTAGGTTAACCACCATAATAACATAACATTATAAGGCTAGGCAAATATTAAAAATACATGTTATCTCATGAGACATTAACATTACCCAATCCATTAGAGGCCTATAATAAAACCACCCATCACATCATAATATTCTTACAAAAATTTGTTCCCCAAGAGAAAAGAACCCATACATAATTATATTCTTAAAAAAAATAGGAAATAAATGATTTAGTCTTTTATAATTGGAAAATTGATATATGTCATGAACATTGAGTTCCATTGTATACAATTTATGAGAACAATCTAGTGAATAAAGAATAAAAGTGAACCACTTTGGTGAAACTTTATAAAATAAGTAAAGGATAATTTTAAAAAGGGAAAGTCCTTATTCTTTTTCATAAAATTGGAATTTATAAAATATGGTTATATATAAATAATTACGTTTTTTAGAATCTATTAATGGTTGAAAAACATTTTATGGGGGTGAATCTTGATATGATACCAAAAATAAGAAAATTCCCTAAAATCGGGTTTAATTAAAAGTGGGAATTTTTAAGGAAGATAAAAACATGAATAACCCCTTAAATGAAAATAATAATCAACAAGGTATATTTTTAAGGTAAATATATTTAAAAATAGAAGATTTACATGAGAATAATATGGACTAAAATGGGTGAAAAGGAAATAGAATGCAGAACTGGAAAGTCATGTAAGAGGTATGAAAGATCCATTTTATGTATTAAAATACCTTTGATAAAATACAAAATTATAAAATAACATAATAATAATTTACTTTGGAAATTTTAGAAGGTAAATATTATTTTAACAAGTGATAAAACTTACTGGTTTTTTCAATTAAAAATTCAAACATTGGCAGGAAGGGAAATTATGAACAAGGAGGGAAAACCATCATTTAAATGGGTGGGAATTATTCTAAACAAAGAATCATTTTTAAAAAGGATTAGAACTCAAAATTAATGAATAATTAAATCTAAAATGTTATACTAATATATAAATTAGTTATTTCTTATGAAACAAATGATTAAATCCAAGGAAAAACATTATAACTCAAGATATTAGACTGGGTTATGAAACACCCTTATATTTTAAGGAAGACATACATCATTGACAATAGAAGGGAATGTAATTAATTTAAGTGAATATTCTATGTTGAATATAAATTAATGATATTATATGTCATGAAGGTAGTATATACACCATAAAAATAGTGATTGGTGTATAATATCAAAGCATTCCTCAAAGAAGGTTGATTGAAAAGGAACCCTTTATCGAGTGTCTGAAAGAATTATACACTTTCACTTAAATTCCTAAATAATTAAATTAAATTAATTATATATATACCCAATAACCTTATTCATATTTTTTAAGGTTCATCTATTAACTTTTTGTACATATTTTTAATATAGTTTTCTCTTATGTTGGTTACTTTGGGTTGTTCGATTGATTTATTCACAACACTTTTAGTCTATTTAACTTCATCAAAGGTGACTTAAATTAACTTAATAATCTCCATAATTATATATTTTTAGGTCTTTTATTATTAAATTATCACAATACTTGTAAAATTTCTAATTTTACCCCAAAATTTATCCAAATTAATAAATGTACCTTGATAAATCTATTTATAGTGGTTAAAGTTACTACAACCTTCTATTGATAAACACACAAAAAGAACACACAGTATTATTATTCTATAATATTAATGGTGTAAAAATGTCATATTAGTTGATTAAATAACCTTTTTGAAAATATAATTTTACGTGGTGATGGAAAATTGAACATGTCATTTATGGAGGTGGTAGTCTGCACACACACATGATGAAATTTTCCTATTTATTAATTATTTTAATGGAAATTATAAAATTGATATTACATTAGTATAATAATAGTTCATCATATTAAAAAAATTATCACACCTTCATGGATAGAGGGTATTTCAGGGGTGTAGAAGAAGAAAATATCCCAAGAATTCGGGTTGAGAGTATTACCTCTCCCTTGGATGTTCTCCCTTTAATAAAACCATAAGGCTCCTTAGAATGGGCATTTGGTGAGACCAAGGCTTTGAAATAATGGTAATGGTGTTTAGGAGAGACTATGTTAGAGTTCGTTTAGCCAAATATTTTGAATGAGTGGGAAAATGCGGAGGATTTTATCTCATTTTATAAGTGCAAAAAATAGAACTTGTGTAAAAAAACTCATTATTTCTCAATAATATCACTCCATTATTCATGGAAAAAGGCTCAAAAAATTGAAAATAATGGTGTGGGGAAAGCTATAATTTTGAGCCCCCCACCCTCCACCATTCAATATCATACATATTTTTTACATGTTGTAACCACTCGCACTCTGTTAAACCACTTTTACGCTAATTTAACTATACCGCGGTAACTCCTCTTTCACACTTGGAAACTAATTTTAATGGAAAAATTTTATATGTAAATTATTTATTAATTTTAACATGATTATATTAAATATTTAAATCTTTTTATAAAATAAAATTTCCATTATTTATTAAAATTCATTTTATTATTAGCACATATAACACGTAAACCCCCCGATTTTAGGGAAAAAGTATATTTTACGCATGGGATTTAGGTTTAGGATAAAACTATCAATTCAATTGATTGTATTGACATTTAAATTTTTATTATTATTAAAATTATATTTAATTAACATTCAATGAATTCAAAAAACTAGTACCACCATGTGAAAATTTTATTAAATGTAAAAGAAGAAAAATAATTTTCGTTTAAACATTACGCAAATTCTATAAAATGTTAAGCATGGGTTTTATATATCTACATAGTGTTTTAAAATATTTATTTTAACTTTATAAAATATATTTTTTATAGTAAAAATGGTTTCAAAAACATTCACCACATAATATCATAAAATTTATAGTATTATTAAAATTGGTATTTTATTACTATTCACCTAGAAATTAATTATATAAAAAAATAAAAAATAAGATTAAGCTAGTATTGTTACTATAATTCCAAAAATTATATTAAATTTTTTAAATTTCTAAAATTAATAAATTCAACTTTAAATTAAAAACACGAGATCTTGTGAAAATATTTTTTTTATAGGAAAATAAAATTTGGTATATTAAGTATGCATCTCCATATAAATTAATAATTAGTATAGTGTTAATTAATTATTAATAAAATCAATATATCTTATATTGATGTTTTGGGAGGTGGTTCAGCAAGCATTTATCTTGTGGAAATATCAATGAGCTTAAAATTCTATCATATACGGTTTCACTCAAACCGTAATGCTTCAGTTTGGCATGGTCATGGTCTAGGGAAAACCCTAGAGAATATACTTCCTTTCCGAGATTAGATAGATCAGATTTTTATAGTTAACTTCTACTTCTAGATGAAATTTCTTCTCACTTCCTTTTTTTATTTTTCAATAGGGTAACTACAATTTTATTCTAGACAATTTTATTTCTATGTTTTAAATTTCATATTTAATATTCAAAATATATCAATTTTATCATTTTATTTTGGTGTAGTCTAGGAAACATTATATTATATATAATATTTATTTATGGGGTATATACAGTGAAATCTTAGGTTGTTCTAATTAATCTTTGAGATGAGGTTATATCAAGTGAAAATTGAATCTCTAAAAAAGATGAATTTAAGGTATGACAGTCACACTTTTCACATTCTTGTTTTCGGTTCCATCAAATCTGATTATTAATGATGATTTTGTATCAAATTAGATGATATATGGAAAGGGGGGTAATTTTTCTTACACTTTAATGTTTTTATGTTTTTATTGACATGATTATAGGTTACAATGTGCTTGAAAAAAAAATAAACAGCACTTGGAAAGTAAAAACTGGGTTTGTATCACTTTTTAGATAGTTTTATATACATATTTAATTTCTTAGTTATTCAATATTATTTTATAAACTGAGTCAGTTCATGTAGAAATATATTTAATTAATTTATTACTCGTTACTAAGTGAAATGTAATTCTACCCTTCTATCAAGTTTATCAAATTTTATCTCTCGCAATAGGGGGAGGACAAAGGAGAGAAGATGGGTTTTTAAAGTCATGGAATGTGAATGAGATGAGTTGAAAATTCCATAACCCTAATACCTTTTTATTCATTATCAATAAGGGGGATAGAAATATAGAATTTATAGTTTAAATGGTTGTTGATAACAAATCAAAAGTAGAGATTCAAGTGACCAATTAGATTGAGTTGAATAATATGTGTTTATTGTATTTGTTGTTAATATATCAATAAGGAGAAAATTTATTATATTTTGAACTTTGGTGGTGTATTATTTACCTAAAATGGTGTAGAAGTTTTTTTTCAATAAATTAATTCATATATAATATTGAGATACAGCTTCGAAAAAACTATATATCATTGTATTATAGAGTTCCACTCATATATTGGAAATGTTGATTATAATGATGATTCCCTTGAAAATGGTCAAGGATGTTGATACATTGAGAACATGGATTAATATAGTGTTAATTAATATATACAAAGGGAAATACTTAACATGTGATGATTATTGAGCTGATCATGTAATGAATACATGACAGGAATCACTACAGGTTGTGAGCACTTTCTTCAAAGGGTTTCAAATAAGTTTGACCAAGTTGGACAAAGGGTGAGAATGAATCCATGGATTCTTAAGAATTTTGGTTGTTGTAATTAATTAATAATATCATTTTGATGAATATTTGAGAAGTTTTAATTTAAATATAGTGTTTAATGAGGTATTGGAGTTTTATTGAAGAACTCAAAAATGAGTGTTCATATGCTGCAAGGCCTTAGAAATAACTTTAAAGAGCTTGAGAATATTTTCATATTTTCAAAATTCTGTTTAAAGTTGTATGAAATTAATTTTTAATAGATTGCATATTCCTAAGAGAGATTTGAATATATTGTGAGATGATTTATTAAAGTTCTAAATTTTTTGGTTTTTGATGAAAAATGGTAAAGGCATTACATGTGTAAGGTTAATCTTCAAAACATAAAAAATTTGTAAGTCCTTAAAATAGCTTAGAGTTAATATTTACAAAGGAGGTGAATATGTAACAATGACTTACATCATAAGTGAAAGTAACTTTTGAGAATAATTTAAGAATCAACAAAGGAACATAAACATAGAAATGTGTTGGTGTACCAAAATCCACTACAACTCACTGTTCATGTGGATATAAAGTTTAGGTAAGGTCAATACACACCAAGGATAATTTCCTATACAAGTTTAGGGATAAGATAGCAACCTCCAATGAATCACTGCATGTAATGATTTAGGGATATTTCAAAACTTCTCATGGATTACAACCATCTATTTCTTTATGCACTACTCTAGAATATAACCTTATATAAACTTACAGGTCTCTAGTATTTTTAATGAAATAAAGGTTACTCTATATTTATCATGTTTTAATAAATTATATAGTATCCAAAATTACATATAATATTATTCAATGGAAACTAAGAACAAATCTTAAATACCAATACTTGAAGTGATCAACTGCTTCTAAGAATAGTTGAAGAAATTTCTTCAAACAATATATATATATATGAAAACTGCTCCTTGTATGAAAATTCTTAAATGGGGATTATTCACTTACTAATATTCTGTGATTTTTAGGAAACTCTTTGTCATTAAATATGATCTTCAATGTATATGTACAAAAATTTCAAAACTAATCATCAGTATGATTCTGTTTAGCAACAATACCACCCCTCTAATTAATATAGATGTTAAATTACATGTTATTGACACCCTTTGTTCTCTATAGGAACACATAGTTTCTTGTTTTTCTATATGATCTATTCTACCTCTTCTATTTCTTCTTCTTTTTTATATATTAATATCTTTATAGACTATTATAATATATCCAATGAATTTTTATTTTTTAATTCAAATGTCAAATAAAGAATCATCTTCCAAATTCCACTCCTTAAAATATGACCATCATATTTCCTTTAAGAAATTTTTAACCATAAAACTATATAAATATAGTTGAAGTTTGATCCATAAATTCCAAGTAGTTATTTATGTTCTGAATCAAAAACCTTGGTCATAACCTTGAGTTTTTAAAACAAAATATCATGGAATCTAATCAAAATACTCTTGTTTGAAAAACACCCCCTTCACCATAACTACCACCATGCTAACCTTTTTGTGTACTATATCTAGAAATAATAAAACATTCCTACCAACATGGTGTATTTATTTTAATTTCTATTTTCAATCACCCTTATAATATTTCAATAACTTACACACGAGATCCACAACAACTTCCAAAATTCCCACAGTGGTCCTAACCATGTCGCACATGGATTTTAGAATCTAAAAATGTTAGGTGCCACAATGTGGAAAATATACCCTCCACATTTCACATTATTCATTATCATATTATCCTTATAAATGTCTCCTAAAATGTATTTCATTCCATTTCGAAATTTCCTAGTTCATCATAAATTTTGTATCAACATATTTTAAAATATTTTTCACTACTACATGTACATGTCTCGATATTTTTCATAGGGATATTGCCCAACCAAAAATATATCCACTATAATGATTCCATTGCATCCATTTCATGATGAAATCTATCTACTTTGAAATGACATTAAAAATTCCTTCATAATATTCACCTCAACAGTTTCTATATCCATTATAGATTAGCTAGATTCACTATGGTGTGGTGAATTTCATTGTAAAGAATTCATTCACCAAACTACATTCATTCACCTCTAGATGATTTAAAACGTATTTTACACCCAAGAATTTATAAAAATATTGATTTAAGTGACCCTAATATATTTAGGTAACCTTCAATGCTTAAATAATAATTTTAGAATATATTCTAGAACTCCAATTTACATTATATTCTAAAATGATGATTCTAAACCAATTCCACATCTCAAATTTTAAACTTCTTGAATTTACAAAATTTGAAAAACATAAACTTATTTACATAAGAACTTTTTATAATCAAACAACCTTTGTCATATTCATCCTTATGTTATTTTCATTCCTTTCATAAATCTCCCACTATGTTTTTCAACAAATATAATATACAGCCTTAATGGTTGTAGTAATCTCCCCATTTGTATTTTTTTGAACATTCCTTCATAAAATCCATACACAGTATAGATGAAAATAATATCATTACCTTTATATTTCAATCCAAGATACCTAGAACATATAGATTTTATAGACCTCTATCCATAACCATTTTTTAAAAAAATTCAATAGGTTATTTACTTCCACTTTGAAAAGGCATTGGAGTATCAACACTATCTTCATTCCCCCTATTTCAATAATATTGTCGCACTAGGTTTTTCAAAAGATAATTAACATCATCTAGAAGCTTAAAAAATTCTAGAATAATTGATAATATGATCCCCCTTCATATTCACCTTCTATTCACTTTTGAAACGAATTGTAGGAATATTATTGGAATTTTTGAACTTGTATATTCTATTGTTAAATTTAACAGGTTTCAATTTAATTTCTCTTAAATTTATATTCTTTAAAAAACCATTGGGTGAATGTTTCACTTTTCAATAATCCAAAAACAAATTCTTTAAGCCTACTGAGTCATAACTCAATGTAGGAAAGAATAGAATTTGTTAATAACTTTGATTAAGTCAATATCACTAACTACATTCCATCAAACACTTGAATATTAATTAATTTAATTCCATTAAAATTTTAATAATGATCTTTATAAAATTCTTAAAACATTATCATTGAATAAATATTTAAACACAATAGTGTGAGAAATACCATATGTTAAATTAATTGACACCACTTCTAAATGGGAAAATGGTGATACTAATTGATATTCCTGATCTTATTTTCTTTACAATACATCTTCATTATCGTATAATCATTAAGACTTATAGTAAACGAAAAACTTTTTGATCATAATAACACTCTTCTTAGAATTAATTTATTCTCCTAATAATAAAAAATAAGATGATACTATAGTTTTAATTCATAAATAGATAAGAAAAATATTCTTCCATGATTATATCTACCATTTTATTATGTTTTCCATATTCTTCTTCAAAGATTGACATCATTTGATAATTTCCTAATACTATAATTCTATTTTATAAATGGTTTGACACCATTTAGAATAAAACATATTTGGATTTGATAGTAATTTCACGTCAAATCAGTCATGGTAACATCTGTACTTCATAATTCCAGTACACATAGATAGATACGTCTTTGATTATTCATGGTAAATGATTTAAAGAACTAAAAATGCAACTTATAGATCATGTTTTTCCTTAAGAGAACTTTAATTTCATTATCATAACAAGAATCCCTATATTTAATAGAGTTTTTCTTTTCATCTCTCAACTAACTTATAGTTTGAACCCCTGATTCATGTATCGTTGGTGATACCAATATTATAAATGTATTTTTTTCATTTTTATCTAGAATTTATCTTATTTCAACTCACACATAGTTCATATTTCCTATGGATCATATCTCCACCTTATACCTATTTTAATAAAATAAATTATACACCTTAGGGAGAGGGGCGACTCTTGTTATCCTCAATTTGAGGATTTTCATCAGACTTGTTGAAACAACCAATTTTTTCATCTTTATTCAAAGTATTTATAGTGATTGTTCATTTATTTTCACCACCTATAAAAAATTTATTCTTATTATTTTCTTAGAATCATCCAAATTATTCACTTGAGTCACCTTTTTAAAAGTTTTATTAATCCCACTTAAGTATATTTCATTATAAATAAATTCTTTCTCACTATTATTCTCATTATAATTCATATATAATCTCTATATCGAAGTATTTTCACTGATCTAACTTGTGAAAGATTCCTTGTATTTCATAATAATAGATCCTCCACTAACACTAAAATTATCTTCATGTTCATTCACATTAAAATTCTTAATAGATATATTTCTCCTAACATATTTTTTTCTATAAATTAGGATGGATTTCTCTTTTATCTTGTTTATCAATAATTTATTCTCTTGTTTACATGATGTTTGTTGCAGAGAAACATCATATGATGTTTGATAGATATCCTTTTGTTAGATTATTCCATATTTCTCAAAATACATGAATATTTTCTTTAATGTAACTAATTCTATATTCAAACTAGCTTGATTTTTTCTAGTCATGGGTGTAATGGATTTTCTCATCATTACATATCTTCTTTTAATAGATAAATACCTTACAAAAAGACATTTATATCCACATTCATAGAATATTATTCTGTAATGATCAATTCTTTTTATTCTCTTCTATAGATTCCATCCCACAAATTACATTATGTATTCACTCATCATGTGTCTTTACTATCCAAAATTACTATAAATTTATTCAAATGTATATTTTGAATCACATTATTTGGGTATTACCTTACTTCCATATCTGTATCTATTGTTCAATCCCCAAACACATATGTTATAGGTTTTATAAATAAAAAAATATAAATTGAACCTTATTTATTATAATATAAATGACTTTAATATTTTCTACCATTCATAATATAAAATCATTACAAAAGATTCATCAAAAATTTGTATTGTATGACTAGAAATCTGACAATAAAAATGCATGTGGTTATATTTCACTCTTTTTATCCACTTGTTTGATTCTATCACTTTCCACGCATTATGATTTTTTATGGAATTGTCTTTGTACACTCCTATTATATCATTTTTTAAGTTTAATATATTTTCCTGAATTTCCTTGATTGATGATTCATTATACCTCAAACTTTTTTTCCCATAATAGTTGGTATTTTGGTTTTAATACACTCTATGGGATTTATTTATAAATCAAAAAATCATTATTGAGTTTTATTTTTTCTCATCAGAGTCTTCAATAGTTTTCAACTTCACATCCATACCAAATCACTTTATGTTTATCCAATCTCTTTCAACTAACAATTACTTTACTTTTCTTCACATTCCCATTTGAGCAGCATCACTTGATCATTATTTTATACTTATAGATATATTATAGATCATTCATGTTCTTTAATCCATTTTCCATTTACAACTAATTGATTATTCTTGATAGTTATTCCTGATTTTAATGCTCCTTCCACTAATTTCAATTTCTCTTCAAGAGTATTGATCGAGAGATAATCACAAACTAATATATTATCAACCATTAAAAGATCAAGGAAATATATTCCTTGAACTTATTTTTCATTAAGATCATTATAAATCCATATTATAGTATCATTATATTATCTCAATAATTTCTCCATAGATTTAATATTTTTTCTAAAGATCTTCCTAACCACCCTTTAATGAAATCTTTTCTCACTCTTATTTATGATTAATCTCATCATACATATGTGACTCGTCCACATTTATAAACGCCCCAATACATTTACATTTAAATAAATTGTCGTATAAGGGAATCATAGAAGCCTTCTTTTTAAATATGAAAACTTCTTCCACAAGAGGCATAATTCTCTCATTTCATTCTTCTACAGAAGAACATAGACTTTAAATAAAATTGGATTTTTCTTTTTTCCTTTTGATTCAAATCCATATTTTATTTTAATTCTGGATGAGTTATATCCTAGTATCTATCAAATTGTTCAAGTTGGGTCAGTTCAACCTCAAGTTGGTTAATATATACATAGGAATCTTTATATTGTCCTCTAGTATTCTAGTTCTTCTTTCTTGAAATATATAATTATTCAATAGAACCTTCAATATATAATTCAACATCAATAACTACTTTTGTTTCATTCTCATCTTGGAAAATAGGATCAATGATAAAATAATTATATATTTTCAACATTGAACTTCCAAAATCAAAACCGAACTTTTATTCTTAGAAATAAAGTCTTCTTAAGCTAAAAAATCTTATTAAAAATAAAATAGAATTAATTCACTCTGATACTACTTGTGTGATATAAAGACACCCTAATAGGGGAGGGTTTGGATCAAGGTGATGGAATAATTAAGAATTTTATCCTTCTAACCTTTTCCTTAGGGTATCATTCCCTTATTATAAGGAACAAAATTAAACTTTTAGTTTCTTAAAATGCACCACTAACAAATATCATGCACCTATATAGAAAATAAAAACATCGGATCATACAGGTTATAGTTAGTTTTCCCTCAATATGATAGATCTAAATAGCATACACTCAATATTATTTTTGTGTTCCAAAATATTTTATAACTCATTATTTGTGTGGATATAAAGTTTATGTTATGTAACTCCCCACTAAGGCTCACTACCTGTACATGTTTTGGTACAATCTCACTGCCTCCTAAGGTTTAATACGTATAATGACATAGGGACAGTTCCCTACTTCCCAAGTCTCGTATACTTCTCCTCCTTTTTACATAGTTCTTGAAGATGTTTTTTATAAACTTATTGGAATCTTCTCAAATTAATTACATGAATGTCACCCCATCATTGGAATATAGTTCTAAATTAAACTACATCATAAATTTTTGATAAGATGCTCCACTGTCAAAAAATTGATTCTCTTAAATAACATTGAATAGAGTGGACAACTCCTTTCTAGAAGAGTTGAATAAATGTCTTCGATAAAACTCTATACCATAACATGACTCTTGATATATAATTATAAAATTGGAATTATTCACTTTTTTATCTTCAGGGATTTTCAAAAAAACTCTTTATCATAAAACCAAATCTTCAATGAATATGAAAAAAATACCAATTTTATCTTTAGTAAGATCTTATTCTATAATAACACTTCCCCTATAATTCATATATAAATTAAATCCTATGCTCTTGATTCCCTTTGTCCTCTTTAGGAACACATAGTTCCTTCTTATCTATTTAATTTTCTACCTATTCCATTTCATTTCCATTTTTTATATATTTTTTTATACATAGTAAATTATAATATATCCATAAAATTTTGAATTTTTACATTAAACCAAAAATAAAAAATATATTTCTAACATCTACACCTTCAGATTAGATAATTGGATTTCCATTAATAAAATAATTACGATAAAACATCATAAAGTTTGTTGAAGTTCAAGCCATAACATTCAAGTTATTTCTGAAGTTCTAAATAAAAAAATCTAGGTGTAACCTAGAGATAAAACAATACAGCTTTGTCTATGATCAAATTCATATGTAAGTAAAACATTCCCTTCACCATGGCTTTCACTATGCTAACATTTCCATGTTGTACTATCTATAGAAATCTTTATGCTTGAACTATCTACCTATATGGCCACTTAAACTCTCATATAGTGGTACAACCTTTTACACCATTATTCTCTCAATTAAATATTCCTACCTCTATAGCATTGAGAATTTTAATTTCCTAATTTGATAACCCTTATAATATTTTAGTAACATCCATGTGAGATTTACTATGGATTGTAAAATGACCATAGTGGGCCTCCTCACATTGCACATTGATTTTATAATCTCAAAATAACGAATACCATGGTGTGTCCACCATATCCTCCATGTTTAAATTTATTATTCCTCTCTATGGTCTTAAAAATGTTCAGTGAAATATCTTTCATGAAATTTCTAAATCCCTAGGTCTTCTATGACATTTTTTATTCAAATTCCTATGAAATGTGGTTCACCACGACATGTACTTGTATTTTCATTTCTAATAGAGATATTTCTCAACTAAAATTTCATCCACCATGATGTGTCCATTATAGTAATTTATTATTGAAATACCTCTAATTTAAAATTTCATACAGAATTATCACATAAACCTCACTTTATCCATTTCAATGTCTATTATGGCTTAACTAGATTCACCATAGCATGATGAATGGAATATTTAAGTCATACTTTACCAAACCAAATTCATTCACCTCTTCATAATTATTTCACACCCAATAATTTGAAAACATATGGATATAAGTGACCCGTGCATATTAAAAAAACTCTCATTCTTAAAGAAAAATTTCTAGATTAGCTTTTATAACTCCAACTTACTTTAATTACTGAAATGATGCTTCCAGACCAACTCCATAGATTAACTTCGAAACTTATAGAATATACAACATTTTAATAACATCAGGTTATTTACTAATAAAATTTTAGGATTAATAGAACCTCCATAATTTTCATCCATCTGTGATTTTCAATCTTTCCCAACATCTCCTTATATGATTTTCAATAAATAAAACATACAATATTGATGTTTATAAAAATGCTAATAAAATATTACCACACCTCTAATCAATTTATTATACACCTTGGATGACTAAATCACAATTTTACCTCTATTAGGGATCATTACCCATAATATAGAAAATTCCACATAATGTGGGGTGTTCTCTTATGACTTATATTCTACACATAAAACTCCCCCTCTCCCTATGTAGGAATTGAGGTTTTTGCATCACTGTGTGACCTGGATGGTAATACTGAAACACCTGAAAACTAAACAATTGGGTGGTTAGTCCCATGTTATGAACTTCATGGAGTGATGGATATCATTGGAAGTACAAAATCTCCCCTACAACATTACTTGAGTGGTATAAAGCTGCCCCTTGCACTTTGATACTCGCTAACATGATCTTCCCACCAAACCAATCATGATACTGTCTTATTTGTAGAACTTCCTCATTTTTTTATATCCCCTATGGATCATTTACCATCAATATAAATCTTTTATCTATGGGGAAGAGTTTTTTATGAGTTATATTCTACACATGAATCTCCCCCTCACCTCATGTGGGACTCAATGTGTTACCATCATGGTATGAACTCACTGGTCATTCCACAACACTTGAAAACCAAACAGCGGGGGTGGTTATTAGCATGTCATAAACCACAATGAGTGTTGGATAACCCTGCATCTAATAAATAACAAATTCAATGAAGAAGAATATGTAGTAAAAGTAGATGTTGAGACTTGTCTTACAATATCCCTATATCATTGATGATAGATGATAAGGGATAACATTAATACTGAAATTAAAATTTTGTGTGTTAAATAACTTAAATAATATTGAGGAGGAAGATAGTGTGGAAGGTCAGACCATCTATATGTGTTAATAATTTTGATATTTATTCCATGTATAATTTTTATGTTCATGCAATGTTATTGATTATATTTTGGAAGTTAGAGACCTATTCAGGAGGAAGTAGATATTATGTTGTTGATTTAGTGTCATCTGATGTAGATATGGAAATATTGTTTAGGAGTTTGTGAGGTGTACCTTTGATGACTAGAGTGATCTAGTATAATAATATTCAAAACAGTTAGGAGACTAAAGGGATTTCAGGAGATAGCCACTTTTTTGAGGTTGCATTGGGCAAGGTGATACCTTTCCATGGTTAAGGATGATCCCACAAACCCCATGCGATCATTGAGTTTATTTATGATACCATTTCTCATGATTTTTTAATCACTACTAGTAATAGTGATAATCCATGACTCAAACTCGACCCAAACACAACTAGTAGTAGATTCTTGCATTGGGATTGAACCTTGCAAAAATAACATGTGTTGATGTGCATTTTTTACTTACTACTGTGTATATGGTGTTGCGTGTTGAGAACACAAAAGTATATCCATACATATTAACTAAGATAGAGGTTCGAATTTTAAGAGGGTGAATTCTAAAGATAATGGAGTTTGGTAAAAAAATCCACACTAATTCACACTCATCATCTTAGGTGACTGGACAATCCACTTGGACTCAAAGTTTCCCAATCATTTATTTTCATCTCATATTTGAATTTATTTTATTATAAAATATTATATAAAAACTCATAATTTACATCCAATATTATATTCTCATGGTATTAACATCCCTTCGATTTATTATCGAGGATATATTAACCTTCCCTCTCAATAAACTCTTTTTATAAATTATTATTATATCTATGTAAGGGTTTTGAAACCCATGTATTCTATTTTCTATTAACATATTACCCATTTAAAAACATAATTAATCATTAAAAGTAAAATTAAAATAGAATTATGATCCTACTCAATTTTTTTTATGAAACTCAAATACTTGTTATTTTTCCTCTTTATTTAAACTATTCTTAAAACATCATTCAACTATGGAAATTTAATACTACCTAAGAAAATGATTATGTTATATTTTAATGTTCTCCATCTATGGATATTATTAAAAAATAGATTTAATTTATAAATATAAAATTAATAATCAATTAATATCATGTTTTTTATTTTGGAATGATAACATAATCATGATAATAATTATATTAAAAGTACACAATCATAGTCATTTTAACTATCTAAAACATTCATACAAAGAAATTCTTGTTGAATTGAAAATATTTTAGTAAATATAATAAACTATTGAACTATCTATAGTATTGAAAGGCACAATCCATATTCCGTGACATCTTTGAGCTTATGTAACCATTGTACAATGACTTTGAATTATTACCATTACATCAAAGTGGTTTTGGAGCTACAAACCAAACTACATCAAAACAACTAATGCATGATAAATTAATTAAATTAAATGTATAATAAATGGTATTAAATGATTTAAAATTAATTAAAATAATGAAATAACCATTAATATGGGTTTTTAAAGTAATTAATAAATAAATTTTGATTATTTACTCTGTTTGAGGACATACAAAGTGAGTTGGGACACAAGGTGAAAGTTTTCTCTTCTAAATCATCATTTTATCATGTATTTTTCATCTATTACCTATATTCTATTGTATGTCACTTATCAATTTTATTTAAAATATAAAATATTATTTTCTATCTAATCAGGATTTATTATTGGTCTTATTTCCTCTTGTATTGATTTATAGTTCACATGTTATGATTTTTCAAAAAGGGTCCCTCCTTCTCTTTACATTTATATGGCTATATTCTCTATAACTCTCAATATCTCTTTCCCCATATTTATATATTTTTTTTACTATTCATTTAGGATCAATATAATTTTTTTACCATTATTTTTCAATGTATTTCCTTGTCTTTATAGTCCCCTTCCTGTTATTTATTTTATTTGAACCCTATGAATTTTATAGGGGAAAATTTTCCAATTATTATCTTCCTCTCAATGTTTTTTCTACTCTAACTCTATATCATTTTTAATTTTTTTCATGTTCTTCTATTTTCATTCAAAGGTATATTTTTCATATATTTTTACAATATAAAATAATACTTTATTTCATTATCTAATATATTTGGTGTTGCAGAATTGAACTCACATTGAGAGGAATGATCTATCACTACCTTTTTCTTACTTTATCATCAGTCATATATAAAGATAATCCTTCCTATAATATTATTCCATCGTGAATACCCTATAATTCCACTTTAGTATTAAAGAGTGTTCACAAAGATATCCAAACAATTTGATTGACTAGGGAAAATATACTGACTTTTCCATTTACCATTTATATAAAAATGTGTGAATACCATGTTCTTTATTTTTTAAATTGAATGGTATTTTCCAAGATAATTGCTTTATTTACTTATATGTCTGATTCATTAACTTTGGTTTATCAAGATATCATTTGGATTGATTATTTATATTTTCATTTTATTGTGACAAATATATATATATATATATATATAGTTCCCATGTTTAGTTGATCACTAAGAGGGGAAGGGGTAAATAAGTGATGTCTTTTTATGAATTCTTCCTTTTTAATTCAATATTTTCGACAAATTAAAGTCTCAATCCACTCTTCTTGTGTTTATTATCCATACACAAATGATACAGTAAATTATGGCATAGAAGATGGGAAATTTTTCAAGGTTTTTCCTCAATGTGAGATCCTAATCTTTTTCATGATTGTTTAGATTCCCTAATCATGGATTCTTCCATTATATACACAAGTTTTTATAAATGGAATGATTTAACCTATCACAAAATCAAACCATTCATACTCGACATCCCACCACATCCTCTAGCTTACTACTAGAGAATCATTTTAAAACTTTATAAAGACCTCACCATCCCACTGGTTCATGCTATCCCAAATAACTCAATCCTCATGAAGGGAATAAATACCTCACAACATCCTTGAAAAGTATCTTTCATGAACTGTTGAGTAGGAAATTGACTGATCCTCATTCCTGATATAGAACACATAATACTTGATCCTTCTTTTAAAACTATTTCGGTAGTTCTTATTCAGTTACCTTATATGTTACTATTGTATAGTAGGCCTTCTTCTTCTTCTCATTCTTCTTCATCTTATTTTTCTTTGATTCCAAAAGAGTTCTTCTTTTAGTTCACTATTGGGTTATAAATTCACCTTCTTCGACATAGTTGGTTTTATTCAAAATATTTTAGTGTCAAGGGTCCCTCACAAACTTTTATTTTTCTTAATTTCGAGTGATATTTATAATAATAGAGTATCTCATGAATATTTTTTTATATTTTATTTGGAAACACCTTGATCTTTAGCTGTAAGGCTATTTATTTTATTCAAAATGGTATATAATTCAAGATTGAATTCTAAATAAAAATCATTAAAAATCCCAGTTGAAATTTTTTATTCAATTCCTCATCAGGTATTGAGAATATTTCAACA
The DNA here is from genome assembly GCA_963277665.1 of Viscum album. Taxonomy (NCBI): domain Eukaryota; kingdom Viridiplantae; phylum Streptophyta; class Magnoliopsida; order Santalales; family Viscaceae; genus Viscum; species Viscum album. The sequence continues at coordinate 830,075,323 of OY728162.1, forward strand.
TTTAAATATTAATGAAATATGTATATTTAAAATAAATTCCAATTTCTCTATGTGTACATTGTAGATTGCATCATGAAGTGACATTGTGGCTTGTGGCATGGAACGCTTCTCGAATTATCTCTAGGTAAGATCATAATTATTCTATATAATTGTGATGTTTTAATTCATCAATATAATTACATATAATCATATAATTTATTTATAATTCTCTATAATTCATATTTATGTAAACATAAAATATTTTTGGAAACAACTTATTTTCTCATAAGACTTAGTACGTATTATGAAGTACCATGTGAGTTTCTCCCTTTTCCAATTTACAATAGTTGATATCGATATTTTATGAGACTTTAAAGGTATTATGAAGTCCCTTGTAACTCTATTCCATTTCAAATTTACAATCATCATTGATATTCTCATAATACATTATATTTTTTATGATTTCACTATGAAGCATTCCTTTGTCAATTTCTAGAAAAACTAAAATCTTAAGAAGTTTTTAAAAGTCTTACAAACTCATGTTAAGTCTTATAAACTTCATAAAGAGTCTTAAAAAGTTCTATTAAAAACATAATAACTATCAAAAAATTCTTTTTAATTCCACCATAAGTCTTATGATGTCTGCACAATGACTCTTATGATGTTTTGGGTTACTATTCTGAAGCACCTCAATACTCTTCTATACTCCCCCATAACCCTTTTAATGTGGGACTTACTCTTCCAAAATTGGTACTCACTCTTCTAAAATATATTTTTGTTCATCTAAATTCATTTTTTCATCTTTTGATTTTGTGAATTACTCTACTAAACTCAGTATATACCCTTATAAAGTAACAAATATCCAATTTTGTCACTTCAACATAGGAATTTTAAAATTCTTCATATTAGATCAGAGCTTCTTTGAATCATCTTTAGTCATTCTCAAACTCTTCAAAACATCATAAAATGACCCTTATTACTTATTTCATTATCCATGAACCTCAATAACCTGTGGCTGGATTCTATACTATTTAATCTAGCTTTTATTCTTTAATAACCATTTTTAATATATTTTTTTAGCTATCTTCATTAAAATCAATTCACAACTATAGTAAATAATGTCTCTTTATCTAATAACACATGTCTTTGATGATTTAAAAACCTAAAATCTAATCATTATTTTTGATGGTTTCTCTGAGACTTTGAAGATCCTAGTTCTCTAAGAAGATTATCTATCTGAATTTACCATTTACAATAGAACCACCTAGCACATCCTCTTCACACATTGACTATTCATTGCTTAACCAATATTGATAACATATAAAAAAAATCTTCAGAAATTTATTTGGGTACTTTAATCTCCCCCAATGTATTTTTTTAATAATATTTTCATTTATAAATTCAATGTTCCTATCACGTTTATTGATAATTAAAGCAAAGAATGAATTTAAGGGAAGGACATCTCAACTCGGCTTCTTGGTAATTAAGAAACTTTATCTCCCCCATGTTGTTTACTTTTCAACTTGAACCAATTGAGATAAGGGTTCTATCACATTTTTTTAGTAAAGATACATCATTTAATCAACTCTAAGTATACATGGGATATCTTGATGTAAAAAAACACAAGTGAAAAACCAAGATATTATACTTGTCCAATGAACTATCTAACATGTGATACCACTTTATATTTATTTATCTTGGGGATGTATTCTCTAAGTTTTAAGATATTAATTACTTGAACTCATATTCAATATATACATCAGAAATTTTATGTTCAAGATAGACAAGTACCATTTTAACTTATCTTTTTCATCAACCATCATTCCCATTTAAAATAAATCTTACATTTTCAATTAAATGATAAACAAAATGATTATAAAACCTCACATACTCTTTTATATATATGTTATCCAGGTTCTAGGTTTATAAAAATATAGCTTCTTTTTGAAATCTTATTATCCTCAGTGGTTGTCCCTCAATGTATGCACTTATCTCTTCACTATAGATTATTTTCTTCTGCAATATACCATGATAGAATCTTCTTTATTATTGTACAGTGACTAGAATACTCATACAGTTATCCCTTTATGTATTACCTTCAATTATTTATATAAAAATATATAAAATAGATTTCAAGGAATGAGGTGAGTTATAAATTAGTTTCTTTGTTAAAGATGTAAGGCTGAGGCTTGTATCTCAACCCAAAACCTATCTTCTTTATAATGCCATTTTATTGAGAATTCTTCGTGCATGAACCACCTTTCTTTTTCCACTTTTGAGCATCCTTTTCATTCTTAGCTTTTCTATTAAGTAAAACTCGTTTCTTTTCTATTTCCATTCAACCATAATGATTTATTAGTGATTTATCATTTTTCTGAATAGGTCTAATTGTACATGTACCAATTTCAACAACTTATTAGTTATATACCCTTATATAATATAGTCTGCACAAAAATTGTTATCAATATTCAATTTTCCATTGATTAGAAACTTCTACGCATAATTTTAGGGACTAAATCAATCTTATTGTTCTAATTTTGGATTTAATTTCCATGTTGAATTTTCATACTTCCTTTAATATTTAAATTCATGGACAACTAGAAATAGTTCAGGATGTGGCATCTCCTTCCATAGTAGAATTATCTTCTAATGATTGATAAATCTTATTTAGTTTCTTTAGTTGTCATCATGGGAGTAATTAATTTATTAATTTTCTTCTACTTACTTCTCAAGGCTAACTTGACTTATTTTATCTCTTATTTCATTTTACACTGGGGTCTTTTCTTAATAGTAGCACATGATTTTTTCTGAATGGTTTTTTAGTAGCACACATATTTATTGTGACCACCTTCATAGTATTAATCCTATAAATATTCCAAGAAACCAAATCTATTCATAGAGGAAAAATTCTTATTTTTAGAGGATACATACCTTTGAATAGTAGATTTTCCTCTCCCATTAGCTCTACTCCCCCTTAATTCATTCCTTCTATATTCTATGGAAATTGAAAAGTTGTTCCAACACTCCATTTCCATATGAATATACTTTCAACATCTCCAGCAATGGATAATAAGTAACCTTATTTTTCTTATAGATGTTGTATGACCATAATTAATCAGTTTCTAATATTAGATAGAAACACCACATGTTTAGACACTTCTTAGATAGATTTTTTTATTGAGTGTTTTGAAATTCACCCCTGATATGGTAGTGAATTTTGAATCATTATTCCACACCAAAAGTTTCCTAGATTTTTGAAAGAAACCTATATGAGCCTTTGAAACAATAATAATACAAACAAAAAATAACTAGTTTATAGGTTAACTTCTTCTTGAATCATGTTAAAGCTTAATAAATTGATGTTTTCATGATCATATTTCTATTTATTGCAGTTTTTTTAGATTAAATAATATTAGAGGAAATTTTGGTGGTAGCTCCTTTATGTTCAATAGTTTAGGAAGTTCCAGTTTATAAAAACTCTAGATTTTTTAGTTTGACTTCAAGTACAAGGAACTTCATGTTTAGTGAGTTCTTCTAATTCTCAACTGATTTAGAACAATCTTCTAAATTTCTCTTCAACCTCTCACCCTGAACTTTATGCAATATGATTATTTCTTGTAGATCATTTCCAAGTTCCATAATTTAATCGGATTTAATTTCTAGTTGGGTATCCATGAAAATAAGTGTAGAATTATGAATTGATTTTAAATCATGGATATTTTATATAGATGCTTTAATTATTTCATCTTTATCATCAAATGATTTTTTAAATTTTTCTTTAGAAAATGATTTCTTTGATTTGTGGAAAAAAATGAACCATTGCTTCTCTTTTATATACTTGATGAGATTTTTTCACTATTAAAACTTTTATATCAAGTCTTTATCCATGATTTTATCCTCTTATTCCAACTATGACTCTTCATTCTATAAAAAATTAATAAAATACATTATATATACAATAAACTCAATATGTATCATTTTAAAATAAATATTAATCTCATATTAGATATATTTAAGGGATTCACTTATTATAAAATCATCATCGTTAGAACATGACTCAGAAGAAGAATTATAATCACCTGATTTAGATGAACACTTACCACTCTATTGATCTTTAGGTAGTGGTTAGTTATTATTATCTTTTTTATATTTCATTAATTTATTTTCCTCTATTTTATTTTTATTCTTCAATTTCTTAGTTGAAAACTCCATTTTGAAACCCACATAAGTAATTTTCATTTTCTCCACCTAATTAATCAATAAATTTTTTAGTAAAGATTTGATATTTTTAGAGGATACATAGATCAAATATGACACCAATTAAAGTGACCAGGTTAAATGGGTCATTGAGAAGGAGAGGGGTGAATAAATAATCCGTTTTTAAAAATTCTACCTTTGTAATTCAACCTCACAAATAGTTTAAACTTTATATCCAATATTCTTGTTTTCCTCAGCCTTACCAAAATTTTGTAGTAAATAAAGGCAAATGACGCAATAAATTTTTACAAGATCCATCCTCAATATGAGAGACTGCATATTTTTTTGATTATTTAAACACACTAATCATAGATTAATACACTATATACACAAGTGGTTTTAAAGGGTCAGATTTACCCTTAATTGTAAGGTGCATCACACACCCATCACAATATCACACTATTCTTATGTGATATCCTAGCTTGTGCTCCAGTATCCCACTAGAGAATATTTATACTCCTCAAATTCTACCACTTCTCATTGGTTTTTAATGTCTCGTGTAGCTCAGTCCACATGACCAGAATTACTACATCTCACAGTCATCAAACAAGATCCTTTTACAGACCATCAAGTAGGTCTTCAACTAATCCTCCTACCTAATAAAGTACAATATTTACTTTATCTCTCTTTTGAAACTACTTTAAGGGTTCTTATTCAATTTAATTTTATGACATAGTTGTATCATGTGCCTTCTTATTTTACCCCTCCTCTTTCTCCAATTTTCATTGATAATAAAAAGAGATATTTTTTTATTTTAGTATTGTATTCTCAATTAAACTTCTTCAAAAGGTTTGGATTTATTCATAATATTAAAATGTTAAAGGTCTATTACACCCTATTAATATTATTCTTAACCTATAATATTTATAATCATAGATTATTTCATGATTATTTTGTTTCCATATTTGATTGGGAAACTCCTCAATATTTAACTAGAAGGGGATCTATTTTATTCAAAATGGTAAAAAATTCATGTTTGATTTATCATTCCAAATCATCTTAATTTGGTATTGATATTCTTCATCTAAATACACCTTATCAACCATGATTATTTACTCTTTTAAATCTATAAAAAATCAATAGCTTTTTATACAATTTAAATTTATTGACATGTACATAGAAGCATGCATCACAACATGGAATTGTTATCATTATGTGGAACTATTCTAAATTTACCTATAACTTGGATCACAATTAATATATTTAATTATTATATATGAATCTATGAATATTAACACATCAATTATTTTGAAAGAAAATGATTTTATTTTAAGACTTAGTAAGTCTAACGACGTACCCTATGAGTTTGTAGATTTTTTTTATTTTTAACAAATGATACTAATACTTCATAAGATATTAAAAATCATATGAAATACTTTGTAACTATATTACTTTTCTAATTTACTAGAATCATTGAAATTATTGAAAAATATAAATGTCTTATGAAGTCACTGTGAAGCATGTATTTTTAAATTTCCAGTAAACTGAAAGTCTTATAAAGGAGCACAATGTCTTACAAACTCAAGTGATGTCTTAAAAACATCATCAAGAGTCTTATTAAGTTCTATTAAATACTTAATATATCTCAAAAAAGTCTTCCAAAATCCACCAAAAGTCTTACTAAGCTTGCATAATGACTCCTTGAAATTTAAGGGTTACTTTTTTGAAGAACCTCATTACTCTTACTATGTTCTTTATAACTCTTACGAAGTGTGAATTAATCTTCTAAAATTAATACTCAACCTTATAAATTATTTTTTAAGTCCTATAAATTAAATAATTAATATAATCCATGCATTAATATTTTTAACACAATAGATACCCTTCCAAACTCACAGTTAACTAATTTTGTAACTTCAATACAAGAATTCCAGACTTCTTCATACCAAATTAATGCTTCTTTGATTCAAATCTAGGAATTAAAAAACACTTATAAACATCATCCAGTGACCTTTATTACTAATTCTAGCATCGATGAACCTAAATGACTTTTTGATGGGTTCTTCACTCTTTAAGATAGTTTTTCTTCTTTAATAATTGTTCTTTACTCTCTTCTTTTATCGAGCTTCCTTAAAACTCATTCTCAATTTTAGTAGACAGTTTATCATTATCCAGAAACACATGAATTTGATGATTTATAAATGATCTATCTAATAATCACATTTAAGGTCTTCTATATTAATCTAAATATCCATGTTATTCAATAGGTTTCTCTATCTTACTTTACCATTTACAATTTAACCATATCACACAACCTCCTCATACATTGAATGTTCTTCACTCAAGCATATTGACAACAAATGAAGCATCATATTAAAAAATACATTTGGGTACTTTAGTATAAATAAATAAATAAATTGTGTTTCAAGAATTATATATCCCTCTAAAGCATTTTTAAAAGCATTATATCTCATGGTATCTCTAGGTTATGCATGGAAATTATTTAGTTAACTTTGTTCACTATGTTATGCATAAATATGATGTTGTTATATTTTTCTATTATGTTATGCATGGAAATGATATGGATATATTTTCATGTTATGTTATGATGGTTTTTGAAAATATCTATTATTTATGTTATAATTTTATGTTCTTATACATGTGACACAATTGTAATTTATGTCACGACAGTTCTAGATTATTGTCTTATGATTTCACATCAACACATCATGGCATGTGTTATACTTTCTATATTAGCATTTTATAGATTTTATACTATGAACTATGATTATTCTATCATTCATTATTACTTATTATGATATCATGATCTTGTACTATTAATCATTACATTTATCTCATAATCATGTCTCTATCCTAATTATGATCAATTGATATCTCTTTTATCAACAATTGATAATGTTTTACCCCTTTTAGAGCATTTGATGTCACTGCGTTCTTATTTTTTTCCATTTCCCTAGGTGATCATAGTTGTTAAAAAGTTTTTTGATGGATAATAAGGTGTATATGATGAAAAATTGGTATAATTGTATGATATAAGTATAGGTTGATGTTGTGATATTTACCTAGTTCACAAATGCACTAAAATTTTGATTAAGGGAGTTGGTTTCAATACAATTTATGAGTAAATGTATATATGTCTATCACCATATCCAGAAGTGTTGGTATGGGGGTGTCCCAGTTGGTATCTGAGTAGAGTTTGGTTATTTTTTGGCATTATTAATAAGAAAAAATTAGGTATAATGGCTTAGATAGATTACCATTATCTCTAGAGTAGTAGCTTCGGTATAACTAATATATCCAGATGGGATTAACATTTCAAAATCATTTATGTTGAGTCATATTATATTATTTATATAGTTAATTTTTAAGAAAATAAAAGTGTTTAGTATAATAGTTCATGAAAAAAGGAGAAAACACTAATAAGAGTTTATCAATAGTATTAATTATGTGCAAAAAATTTAATTAAGGGGGTATAATGTGACCTTTAATATTTTTAATGAATATTATTACAATTTCTCCTCCTAAAATTATATAAGTAAATGTTAAATCCATTTATATATTTTTTTTAGTTATATGAAGCGGGAATTTAATACCTAATTTTTAAATAAGATGAAGTAATGAAATATTATGAAATGATCATTAATTACTTTTATCTCATCCTAAAGGCATGATATTATTACATTTATTTCACAATCACTCACACACACACACACACAAGCACACACATATATATCATTTTTAAATTAAATTTAGAATGTATCAATATATATCCCATAATAATATTTAACTTAATAATAAAAAAACATGTATTGTAAATTCATGTATCATAATGGAATTTCAAAATAATTACATATGGTTTTATAAATCTCTTACACTGAGTTGGTGATTACTTTTATATAAATAGATTTTTTTTATAACCAAATTACTCTTATATATGTGCGTGTGTGTGTGGTAATTTTTTTAGTTATAAATTCATTAGAATATAATTTATAGCATATTATTAGACGTTTTTATAATGATATAATTGTAAAACATAACAATGAATAACAACATTATAATTTTTAATGTCAAATGAAATTTTTTATGAAACATAAGATAAAATAAATACCTAAATTATATTTTTACCATAAGATAATATATTATTTTCTATTTATAACATTATATAAATTTAATTTTAAAATTATTGTATCATATTCTATGTACATGACTTTTTAATCTAAAAATTCATTTTAAAAAATTATGTAATAATCTTTACATTGAAATCATCTTATAAAATATTCATTGTTTTTATACAAAAGATTAATTTCTCATTTATATAATATTTTTTATAATAAAATGGTTTTTAAATTGCAACAATTTTTTTTAAAAGAGTTATATGATCTTTAACATTGTATTATTTCCATTATGAATAATTTTCATTATAGTAAAACTATATTTAGTATTTATTGAAGAGATAGAGTTCATGTAATTGGACACTAAATTTTGTAAAAGTGATATCTTTTTAAATAATCAAGTCATAATTATCATAAGGTTAATTTTTAGCGTTTTTCTAAAGAAGTTTATTTCTTGGTGAATAGTAAAAGAAAATATTTTTTCTTATAACATAAATTTTATAACATTATTATAAATTAAAAATTGCTCAATAATTTGTAAAACATTTTTTATGACTTTAAATGTATTTAATGAAAAAAAATATTGAAATTAAAAGTAATAAAATTATTTTACACACCTATAAATTGATTTTCAATACAAATGTTATATTTCATTCAAATTAAAAAATATTTCTGATTATTTGAATTGAATAAAATATTTCCAATATTCCATTCAGTTTAGGGTATGTTTAAACATAAAATAGTTTAATATTTTTTATGTAATGACTCATATTTTCCATGTATTATTTTTGGATATTGTATGAATTATTTTTGAGACCAGGTACTAAGACGGCGTGCGATTCTGAGGTCTGGTGTGCCTGGAATACATGTTTGAAATATATTAAATACCATGCATGTGCATTTTTCCTGAAAAAGATGAATAACTTCTTAACAGATTCCCGACTCAAAAATCTGAGGGTACCGTTGAGTTCATAATGTGAGGTTTACCTAGGTACAACTTAACCTTGGTTAGCACATGGCATTTTTGGAAAATTCACTGTGGATGTAAAATGGATAAAATAATTCAATAAATTATTTTATTTGATTCGTTGATGTGGCGTCACACCGACCTAATTCCCTTTTCTTTAAATACACGCTTATAGAAAATTTTTAGGTTTAGTTTCATAACCCTACAAATCGTTCAAGAGCCTTTAAAAGAGCGTGAGATGAGATTACATTGGCAGACGATAGCCGGATTGAGGATCAATGACTAAAACTAGATGGAATCGAAGGATCTCGCCAACGACTATGGTACTGTATCATTCTTCTTTAGCGATTAATACAAATTTAAGTAGGTGTTGGAACCATGGTCATTTAGGCATGAATTAGAGTATGTTTTGTGTTTGTTTTCAATCCTGAGTGGATGTTCAGAATGTGTGCCAGCAAAGTGATCCTACAGTTCAAGAAGATAATAGTATTGATGTTGGCACTGTTTTCCAGTGTTTTCCAAATTTGTGGACCTCAAAATTGAAAAATGGAGAAAAGTGTTTTTGGAAAAGGGACTTGTGTGCCGATGTCTTGGAGGCTTGGAAACTTGTGCATCATATGTTTTTCAAGATCATAACATCAAAATATGGCAAAGGAAGAAGGGGCACCCAAGTTTTGGGTTTGGTCCTGCAAGTGACTAGCGCGACAGAGACTAGGGCAGCTGGACTTGTGCACTGAGAGGAAACTTGCGCGTCGTCACATAGGGTGTCCATAATTACTATTAATAGAGGACCACCCATCCTCAATTCTCATGAATTTCAAGAATTATAAAAATTCATAGCTCTCGTCGCGCAGGTGTTGTGGTCGCGCAAGTGGTGGTGTGGTCGCGCAAGTAGAAGTTGTGCGACAGTTGTTTACTGCACATCCAAGGTGGTTTGGGAGAGAAATGGTGTGAGTCTCCCAAGTTTGTATTTGGCGAAGGAGGTGTCGCGTAGGTGGTTTGGTGACACTTGCGCACCAGGATTTGAAGAAGCGCGACAGTTGACAGTTGCACACCAAAATCGGTTTGGGTGTAAAAGGGTGTGAGTTGCGCAAGTTTGAATTTGAAGAAGTGAGTGTCGTGCAAGTGGTAGAGGTGAACTTGTGTGCCATCTTGAAACTTGTGCGCCATTTTGGAGAAGCTCTCTAGGTGTGGTTGAAGTACTCTAGTCTTTTTGGGGCTGCGTGAAAGCCGGAAGTTTTCTTGATACCTTCGGTGCAAAGTGAGATTCATCTACGGGTGAAAGTTGGACTTCAACAGTGCATCTACATACAAAAGAGGATGCATTAATTAACGATAATGAAGAGACCTTCACATCTATAAACTAAGTGTGACTTCACCAAGGGCAGTGAGCCAGGGGGAGTCAAAGGGAGTAACCCAAGGGACGCAGTGATCTATCCCTGAACTTTTTGTAAAGGCAGTGAGCCTGGGACAGAGTGACTGTACCCGAACCTTTGTAATCCACAACTAGTGAAGTTTAGTGGAATTATGTACGAACAAAAACTTGTCGGTGTATGCTCCATGGATGTAGCCCTAAGTGGTGAACCAAGTAAACATTGTTGTGTCATTACTCTACATGCGAATGTTTGATTTCTGATCATATCCATCATACAGGTTTAAAAAGTTCCTACCAACGTCGGAATAAGACCCATCACATTAAAAGAAAAATTTGACACCCTGATTCACCCCTCCCCTCTTAGGGTGTCCCGGGGTCCTAAAAGTGGTATCAAAGGGTAAAGTTTGCTGGTGTTAGATCTTTCCTTTGTCGTCATAGAGAATGCAGTCACCGCTAGGGGAATACCTCTCTTTGATGGAAGTAATTTTTAGATTTTGAAGAACAAAACGAAATATCATTTAAGATCCCTTGGAATAGAAGTCCTCTTTGCTTCTGTGCAAGGAATACAAGAAACTGATCCAACAGGGCTTCCTATGACTAATATAGACAAGAAAGTTCTTGACGCAGATGCTAAAGCTCAGAATGCTATCACTGTGGCTCTTTCAGATCATATCTATCTAAAGGTGATGATTTGCACCTCAGAAAAGTCTATGTGGGATAAACATGAAAACATTTATTAAGGAGACAACAAAATAGAGTTGTTGAGTGCTAGAATCAACAGGTCAAAAATATGGCCAGAACTATGCTGATTGAGAGTTATATCTCTCGCCGTTACTGGAAAGAAGTTTTTGAAGCCGCAGTGCACATTCAGAATCGAATAGGGCTTTATATGGGAGCAACGAAGACTCCATATTAATTGTGGCATGGATGGAAGCCTTCGTTGAAATACTTTCGTGTTTTCAGAAGAAAATGTTTCATTCGAAATAAATAAGGAAATCAAGGGATGTTTGGTGACAATGTTGATGAAGGAATTTTTCTTGAGTATCCAATGAACAGGAAAGCCTACAAGTGTTTCAATAAATGATTGGGGAGGATTGTGGAAAGAAATGATGTTAAGATCATTGAAGGAAAAACCCCAAATTCTTCAAATAATTCATATGCTGATGAGATAGAAGATGAGGATGAATGTGAACATGGAGTAAATACAAATACAGAAATAGAGGAAGGTGTACAAAACATTCAAGGGTCATATCATGATGTTGACTCAGAAGAAGAATCTGAAGAGAAAATATTGGGTGGAGAGAATGTGACTGAAACTCACAGGAGTAATTGAAGAGATGAGATTGATACATCTAACATAATTGGGGATAGGAGTGAACCCACACAAACAAGGAGGATGAGTAATAACACACAATCTACATTTTTTTCAGTTGTGGAGCCATCCTCATTTGAAGAAGCTATAAAGGATGAATCCTTACTGAAAGCCATGAATGAAGAGTTAGATCATATTGACAAGAATCAAACATGGTATCTTGTCCAGAGACCCAATGGTCACAATGCGATTTTTACTAAATAGATCTTCAAGAACAAGTTTTATGAGCATGGAAGTGTTGTTAGAAACAAGGCACGACTTGTATATAAAGTATATTCCCAGATTTAAGGTTTTGATGTTGAATAAACCTTTTCTCCAATGGCTAGACTGGAGTAAATCAGGCTTTTCCTTGCCATGGCTCTCCAAAGAGGATATAAAGTTTATCCAATGGATGTCAAGATAGAATTTTTTAATGGTGTACTCGAATAAGAAGTATACATTGAACAACCAGTGTATTTTCTTCTTGGTACTGATGAAATAAAGGTCTGCAAACTAAAGAAATAACTTTATAGATTAAAACAGGAACCACGGTCGTGGTACTCCCGGCTGGATTCTTACCTCAAGAAGCTGGAATTCAAAAGAGGAGGAGTGGATCACAATCTATAGTTGAAGAATTATCCAAAAGATCAGTTCACGGTTCTAGTTTATGTTGATGACATTATATTTGGTGGCAGTAGGAAAAATCAGTGGATGATTTTTCTAATCACATGAAATCAGAATTTGAAATGTATATGATTGGGGATATCACATATTTATTGGGCCTGCAGGTGATTCAAAATAAGCATTACACTTTCATTTCTTAGGAAAAGTATGCAAGAGAGCTTCTGAAGAAGTATAATATGCAAGACTCCAAACCAATGTCAACTCTAATTGTAGTTGGAACCAAATTTGGAAAGCATGAGGATGGGACATCTGTAGACCCCACCTTGTATTAGAGGATAATTGGGAGCCTACTATACCTGACAGTGACACGGCTAAATATTGTCTTTTCAACATGTCTAGCGGACCGCTTTTATATTAATCCAAAGGAATAACATATGGAAGCAGTAAAAAGAATCATGATGTATATTCAAGGTACTCACAACTGTGGATTATACTTTGTTGCAAGAAGGAACAGTGAATTATCATCATTTTCTGATGCTGACTGGGCTGGTGATGTAGAGGACAAAAAGTCCACCAGTGGTGGAGCATTCTACATTGGGAATAAATGTGTTGGCTGGTTGAGCAAGAAACAAGAAAGTACTTCTCTTAGTACTGCTGAAGCTGAGTATATCTCCACCACAAAGTCATGCACTCAACTGCTATGGATGAAGCAACAACTAATAGATATTGGTGATGAGGTGAAGTAACCAATGGTAATTTACTGTGATAAAAAGAGTGCAATTGATCTTTCGAAGAATATTGTTCATCATTCTCGTACGAAACATATTGAGATCAGGTATCACTTTATCAAAGAAAAAGTTGAGCAAGGGGTGATTATAATGGATCATGTGAGAACTGATGAGAAAGTGGTTGATATCCTAACCAAGCCACTGTCAGTAGCTGTGTTTGAGAAGCATCAATTGAACCTCGGTGTTCAGCCACCTCCCAGTGCATAAGGAGGTTACGAAAAACCCCTCTCCCCAGTTATGTTAACTGTTGTTAATCTTTTTGTGGATTTGATGTAGTTTTATGGAGGAGATACTATCCATGGGGTGTATTGAGATGTTCAATGAGCCAATACCGATCTTTGGGTTTATTTCCAATGGGGTAGAATGAATAAATTCAGGAAATGTTTGGTATCACGATGAGAATTTGATGATAGGATAAGAAGTAATTCTTTAGACATGTAATGCTTCTGGGAAAATTTAAGAGAATTTCTTGGGTGTCATTGAGAATTCCAAAACATAGGATCCCAATTCATGCTCCCCCACTTGTTTTCTACACTGATCATTGCTCACGTAGACTTAGATTGTTGGCTGAATTGATTCTTGTGCTTTTTGTTTGCATGTGGCTGGTACTCTATTGAATTTATGTACTGATTTCCAACAAACCCAAAGGGGGATATTGTTGGAACCATGGTCGTCTATGCATGAATTGGAGTATGTTTTTTGTTTGTTGTCAATACTCAGGGGATGTTCAGAATGTGTTCCAGTAAAGTGATCATACAATTCAAGTAGATAACAGTATTGAAGGTGGAACTGTTTTCCAGTTTTTTCCAAATTTCTGGTCCTCAAAATTGAAAAATGGAGAAAAGTGTTTTTGGAAAAGGGACTTTCACGCCGATAGCATGGAGGCTTGGAAACTTTCGTTCCATATGTTTTTAAAGATAAGAACATCAAAATATGTCAAAGGAAGAAGGGCCGCCCAAGTTCTGGGTTTGTTCGTGCAAGTGACTAGCGCGGCAGAGACTAGGGCGGCTGGACTTGCACGCCGAGAGGAAACTTGTGTGCCGTTGTGTAGGGTGTCCAGAATGCCTGTTAATAGAGGACAAACCCTCCTCATTTCTCACTAAGTTCAAGACTTATTGAAATTCAGAGCTCTCATCACGCAGTTGTTGTGGTCACACAAGTGGTGGTGTGGTCACGCAAGTAGAAGTTGCGCGACAGTTGTTTGCTGCAAGTCCAAGGTGGTTTGGGCAATAAAGGGTGTGAGTCGCCAAAGTTTGGAGTTGGTGAAGGATGTGTCGCGAAGGTGGTTTGGTGAAACTTGCGCACCTGGATTTGAAGAAGTGTGACAGTTGACAGTTTCGCGCCAAAATCAGTTTGAGCATAAAAGGGTGTGAGTCGCGCAAGTTTGATGTTGAAGAAGAGAGTGTCACGCAAGTGGTAGAGGTGAACTTGCGCACCATCTTGAAACTTGTGTGAAGGCTTGGAGAAGCACGCCAGGTGTGGTTGAATTACGCCAGTCTTTTTGAGGCTACGCGAAAGCGGGAACATTTACCAATACCTTGGGTGAAAAGTGAGATTCATCTATGGGTGAAAGTTGGACTTCAACAGAGCATCTACATACAACAGAGGATGCATTCATTAATGATAATGAAGAGACCTTCACGTCTATAAACTGAGTTGGACTTCACCAAAGGCAGTGAGCCAGGGGGAGTCAACGGGAGTGACCCGAGGGATGCAGTGAGTTATCCCTGAACTTTTTGAAAAGGCAGTGAGCCTAGGATAGAGTGATTGTGCCCGAACTTTTAGAATCCACAGCTAGTGAAGTTTAGTGGAATTAGGTATGACTGAAAACCTGTCGGCGTATGCTCCTTGGGATTATCCCTTAGTGGTGAACCAAGTAAAAAGTGTTGTGTCATCTCTCTGCATGCGAATGTTTGATTTCAGATCATATTCATCATACAGGTTTAACAAGTTCCTACCAATGTGGGACCAAGATCCATCACATTAAAAGAAAAATTTGACACCCTGATTCACCCCTCCCCTCTCAAGGTGTCTCGGGGTCCTATAGTAGGGTGGTCTTTTTATTGGTTTCTTTCCCTGGTCTTGATTCCTACAGAAAACACAAATCAATCAACAAACGGTTTGATTTTTGGAACGTGCGTATTGCGGGATGGGTTAGAATTATTGGTGTTTGGGAGAATTTCTTTGTAATTATTTTGTTGATTCCTCAATCGTCATTGTAATGGAAATTAACTGAGATCTATATGAACATCAATTGAGGTTCGTTCCTCTTGATTGTTCTTATTCTTTTCTCCCCCAATTCATTGTTCATCATGGGTGTTCTTCGTTGGCCTGTGATTTGACATTATATAGATCAATCAAATGTTGCACATCCATTTCTTGGAACAATGATCTGAAATCATAGATATGGGATCCGCACGGCATGATGGTGGTGTGACAATGATTGTGGCAGTGGATCAGATGACATAGATACCTAATTTGGTGTTCTTCGGCCCGCAATGAAGAATAATGTGAAGATCCATTTTCCAAACGGATTTGAGTCTAAAATCTATTTTTCGAGAGATAGAGAGTATCAGATGATATTATCCTTAATTACCAGTGTGATTGGATCTAATATTCAAGGCAATAGTGGCATGGGCATGTGCGAATGTAAGAACAAGGGTCTCTAGAAAAACTCAATCAACACAGTGTGTAATCCGGGATTACATGGCATGTGAGCCCCCATATACAGCGGCTAGGGTTTCAAGATAAAGTTAAAAATAACATGTTGTGTGACCCCTCTCACATGGAATGTGGTCCCTCCCTGACGACTCAGCATGTACCTCGGAGGATACATGAACACGGGTTGGAGTACATGGGTTGGAGCACATTTTTTACTCTATTACAAGGACATGTCCTGGACAAGAACCAAAGCTAAGCCATGTACTAGACCATGGGAGGAGTACATAGGAATCTAACATGCCATTTACTTCTATATAGACATAGTTTGATGATGTGGTCCATTTACATAGGCAGGACCCGGGGTCAAGGGACTCAGCGTGTGACCCCTACTATACACCATGTACTCTTTTATACATGGATTAAAGCCCTTTTATTCTATATATTGGACAAGTTTCATTAGTGTGTGTTCCATTTATCCATTCCCTAAGGGTTGGTATGGAATTTTCTCCTACACCTAGGACAATGATCCCTTCAGTAGGAATTTTTGGATAAAGTTATTGGAATCTCTTCGAGAGGCCTAGAGTGAGATCATCTATTCATCATTATACACTAGGTGGTGTTCTTGGTATCTTCATGACCAACACTATGTGGTCAATAATACTCTAAATAGTGGGTTAATCCATATTGATTTGTTGGTATCACCCCATGGCCTTAGGTGTGATCCTCATTTCTGTATCGTATCTCTTCAAACTGCAGTGTGTACTTTCTCATGATGAGACCCGATGAGCATTACCTCTCAGATGGACTTCATCATTTCTATTAGACTCAAGATTATGTTCTCCTAGATGAGTGCTATGTGGAATCTTTGAGCTAGAATCCTAGGATGGTATACAATGGTTGTGACTTGCCTTTAGACTGTGTGTCTTTATTGAGTGTATCTAGATATTATCATTATATATGTTATAGAAATATACCTATGTAGAGTTGATTGTATCTTCTTATTTGTATGATTTGTGGTTTCAGGGTGTACTAATAAGGATTTTTATACTCACTCATGCACGATATTTTCTCATACTTGTCATATAATGTGCAGACGATCGACCTTTTGATAGAGTCCTTGACATACCAAGACCAAACGGTGCTTAGTGAGACTGGACAGACCAAAGTGTGTTCCGTCGGTATTCTGACAGTAGTCCCAGTTTTACTTTCAGGTTAGAATTATGTTTTAGACTCTTTTTGGTGGTCTTGTATTTAGATATATTTACATTCCTTTAATTCTTTTCGTACTCCAATTGTCTGATTTTGATGTATGCATGTGTTGTTGTTTAGTTGATTTTACATTTCAATGTTGTATAGGCTTGGAGATGTGTGTGTGTGTGTGTGTGTGTGTGTGTGTGTATAGGTACTTAGGCTAAGGCCTCACATGTTAGTGATATGCCTTCTCAACACTAGTCTTCATCCCCTAGCCTATTGGAGGTAGGTTTGGAGTGTCATGGCATAGGGCCCACTAGGACAGTTCGTGATAGATTTGTATCAAATGGGTCAGTTTTACCTTATGACCGGAGTCTGTGATATTGGTTTGGGGTGATGGTGTTATGTATTTAGAGTTCGGATTTTAGGACAGGGACTCCAATATTGGTGTGGCGTCTGACATATCCATACATCAGGACGTTGATCACTTACTTTTCAACTTGGTACATGAGAACACTAGTTACAGGGAAAACAATGGTAAATGCATCATATAGGAATGGGTTGTGGTTTCCATGTCCTTCTTGAGTCGTCTCTCTATATATTCTCATTGACGACGGTACATCTTATTTACTTTCATGGTGCCTCCATGATGTATGCTAGCTAGGATTTAGAAGCATGGTCATGAGGATGATCCCCTCAGTGATGAGACATTGATATAGGGACCAGTTTCATAGATTCTACCCCCAGGTGGTGCACCAGTTATACCGCCACATGTTGAGAAGCTGATGGTACCCTCAGTACAACTCGATGAGGTGCATAGGATGATCACACTTCTAGAGTTTCATTGATAGATACCCCTAGGTTTCTGATCCAAACCTAACCCATAGGTGGATGAGGACTGGCTTGAGGTGGTGACTTAAGTTTTCTATCTGGTCAGGACACCTGTAGAGCAGATGGTGGTCCTAGCGGCGATCCTTTTATATGGATCTATAAGGAGATGGTGTGGTTTGGTTACCCATTATTATGATGTGGAGACTCTACAATGGTTAGATTTTGAGCATCTCTTCAAAGAAGATTATCTCTAGCTACGCTAAGGGCTGTACATATCTAGTAACTTTTACAGCACCAGCAGGGAAACATGACAGTAGCTGAGTATTCATCAAGTTTTACCAACCTATCTAGGTACTTGATGGATATGGTTCAGTATCATTTCTTCAGGGCTCAGAATTTTGAGCATGGTCTACATAGATACATCTGAGCCAGTGTTATCCCTCTATGAATTCCTTTGTATGTTGGGGTGATAGAGTGATCTTTGGTGGTTGGGAGTTTCATAACTGAGAAGATACAACTATTGGTTGCCAGTGGTGGGCACACAGGAGAAGAGACCTTGGAAATAGGGAGACGACATTAGTTCTCGGGACCTGAATGTGTGAGGAATTTCAGGAAGAGGTCCCAAGATAGAGGACCTACAATTCAGGGCTCTCAAGATGGGTTCAGTCATCCTAGATAGAGGTGGTGATACTCATGTTATGGAAGAGGACATCCTGCATAAGATTTTCCAACCTATCGTACAGCTAATAGAGAGACCATAGATGGGTTGTCGAGGTAGAGGTAGTGGTAGGATCAGGCAGGTTCATAGGGTAAAGGATGTGGCAGAGGAGTGGGGATATCGGCAGGAGGTGGTAGATGCTTTGAATTGTTACCACCACCACCTCTAGGTGGTCCATTCCAGACTTAGGGATCTGGAGGACAGGGGTAGAGATAGGTGCATGCGATCAAAGCTAACAACCCCAAGGATCCAGGAATGATTCAAGGTACGATATGTTTCTTTTCTACCTTAATTGTAGTACTGATAGACACAGGTGCTAGTCATTCTTTTCTTTTCACATACCTTGTATGAGACTTAGCAATTTTATTTGAGCCCTTGGCTCAACTCTTATGCTTGGATACTCTTACTAGAGAAGACTCAGTGATCACACACTTGTGATGATAGTGTGACCTAAAACTTAGAGGTGAGAGTTTCTATTGGAATCTCTTTATAGAAGCATTGAGACCTTACAACGTCATTCTTGGTATAGACTATTTATCCACAATTCATAACCAAATTAACTATTTTAGGTGAAGGATATGGTGTGTCCATAGAGAAGAAACCAGGTTCTCCTTTTCTAATGAAAAGGAAACCCAGTAACCACATGATGGACTCATGCATAGGAGGGTGCAGCTGATTACTCATCAATTGGATAGTCTAACCCTTGGTGCAGTGGATGTTATGATTTCCCATTTTCCTACTGTGGTGGGGGAGTATGAGGACGTCTTCCATGAGTATGTTACAGGTTTAACTCCCCACCCAGAGATAAACTTCAGCATTGATCTATACCCTGGGATGACATCGATATCTATGCCAGTATATCGGATGGCTCCCAAAGATCTTCATGAGATGAGGGTGAAGTTGAAGGACTTATAGAGGAATGTATTTATTAGACCCAGTGTTTCACCCTCGGAAGCCCCAGTTTAGTTTGCAAAGAAGGTACACAGAAGCTTGAGGTTGTGTGTATACTACCGGTGCTTGAACTAGGTGACTGTGAAAAATAATTATCCACTACTAAGTATCGATGACCTATTTGATCAGTTGGGAGGGGAATGATGGTTCTCAATGGTTGACCACAGGTCAGGTTACCACCAGTTGCAAGTACAAGATGAGGATATACTGAAGAAGGCATTCAAATGTCGCTATGGGCAATGTGAGTACCAGTTGATTCCTTTGGCATGATGAATGCCCCATTAGTGTTTATGGGGCTCATGAATTGGATCTTTCATCCTTTCTTAGACTGGTTCATGTTAGTCTTCATCGATGATATTCTTTTTCATTCGACGTCTGATGAGGAGTACACAAGACACTTAAGGATAGTTCTGGATGCACTCTAAGAGAACTAGCTTTACTAAAAAAATTAATGTTTTAGTGCTGGATACAGAAGGTCCACTTTCTAGGATGCATTATCTCAGCAGATAGAGTGGTAGTGGACCCATCCAACATTGAGGTAGTGTTAGCTTGGGATCTCCCCAAGAGCATGACGGAAGTGCAGAACATCCTTGGGTTTGTAATAACCCAAAGTTTCATTAATGGAAATCCCTCTTGATCTAATGAAATGTCTCTTTATGTTTATATAAAATTTTAACTTATTTGGTTTTATGTTAAGAATTTTGACCGTTGCTAATATAGTCGTTGAACAGTGATCACATGATTAGTATAAATATAGGACTTTAACAAATCCAATTTACTCAGACAAAGGAAGCGATGGCCTCATCCAGTAGAATTTCCCATACGAAGACCATTTGTCGGAGTTCGGAAAAGAGGTGGCGTCTTTTGGATTTTACCATTACTAACCCCAAGCTTAGCTTCATCATTCCAAGCTCGAACGTGACCGTCTATGGTAAAAGTGGAAGTTGATTGAAATTACCACTCGAGCGATGTTATCCGAGCCACCCCAAGAGTCTGTCACCATTGCACACCTTACTGTTAGGTCTTATGCGTCTATTTTAAGGGTTTATGTAACAAATAAGTAGTACTATGTTCATGTACATTATTTTTTTTGTATATAATAATGAATATGAATTCTAGTCATTTTTGATACATTGTAAATAGTTTTTAAAGTACAAATAGTGTTTTTAGAAATTATTTAATTAGGAAATCAATTTTATTAAATTAAGGTATTTTTGAATTAAATAATATTTTAATAATATTATTATTATTAAATTATTTTTTATTAAATATAAATTATCTTATAATTTTATGAATGCAATTAAATTTTTTATTATGGTTTGGAATCCATTTATGTCAAAACCCGTGAATTTTCGATAAATGTCGGTTTTTATTTTAAAAGTAAAAATTAACATATTTAGAAAATTATTTAGATAAAATAAATTTTATTTCTGGAATCAAGGCGTTGAAATTATCCAACGGTGAATTTTTCATAATTTTCTGAGACAGTCAAATTTTTGGGTAAAAATTAAATACCGTTTAAATATATAATGTGTTTTATGACATCATAATAACCCAATAGTGATGTAATAAAATACTATAATCTTTATGTTCGGTCAATATATGTTTTAAAATTAATATAATGTGATTTTGGGTTTGTTTAACTTACTTTTCAAAGCATTAATGGACCCCTCAAGACATATTCAACACTTTGCCTTTTTAAATTAATTTCTATGGGAGTGTGACTCACCTCCACATAAGAAACCCTAATAATTTAAGAATTTCGGACCTTGGCCTTATAAAATATTGTTTGCCTCTTCCCTTTTCCAAAAACCATGGGCAAAAACCATGGTATGGTTTGTGGTTTGGATTAACTTAATATAAGGGGTCCCAAACCTAAATAATAAAGAATTCCCTCACCTTTCCTATATAAACCCACCCAATATCCCACTTCATCCTCACTCAAATCCCTTTTAGTTCGTCCAACCTATGCCCTACTCTCTCTAGAATCCTCCCAAGGTGCCCCAATCTCCCAAGAAGCCTCTATCAAGCCTCTCTCTAGCCTTTGGAAGCACACTTCCAAGTAAGTGTTTTTTCTTCCTTTCTCATTTTTCTCAATTTCCTTTAAGTTGTATTGCCCTTTTAATTTCAATTATGAATGTTTGGGTATGGTTTCACACCTCCCCCATACTTCCCTCTTATTGTTTGAATTATTGGAGACCCCTTCTCTCTCATTAAATGCCTCCCATGTACACCTGTTACTATGCCAAAATTCCGAAATGAACTTCTCTCTCTTCTTTTACATTCAAGCAATAATTTTGTATCATGAATCTAAATTACATTACAATTGTTGGGACATGTATCTATATGAACTCCTTACTGTCCATTACATGTAAATATGATGAGAAACCCCTTTCTCTCTCATCAACCTTTTTTATGAATACTTATGTCACGCCGTTACACTGCTGAAATCGCACAGACTTTTTAAGCCAATGTCATTGTGTAGTGAATACCATGCCCATTTCTCCATCAAGAGTATTCACATTTATGAACATTTACTTATTGATTATAAAGTTTAATGTATGAATTCCACATTCCTTTATCATGGAATAAATTATTATGTTTTATGAATCCATGTTTTATGATCAGTGGGGCACACTTATGCATGAAATGAAATGTTTAAGAAGGGTGCACCCTTATAGAGCTCCAATGCATTGGGTAAAGTATAGTATCATGATACGTCATGTGAAATTATTGTTGACTCATGCTAATTCAAGTGCAACGAGGGTTTACTCGTGCTTTATGTGCAATGAGGATTTACTCATGCTCTATGTGCAATGAGTCTTGGCTCATGCTAATTCCATGTTAGGTGTTGTTGCCACATTTCCATGTTATGATTATCATGCTTTATCATGCCTTTTTGTTCATGTTTCTTTTATGATATATTGATATTATTATTTTCGAACATGTATTGTACTCCTCATGTTATTCCATGTGTACTCCCTTACTGGACTTTATAGCTCACACTTTTCTTATGCATGTCCTCAGGTTATCCCATGCAATGCTAAGTACGAGGGAATGTAGTGGTAATGTAAAGGAAGTTTTCAATAAAGATGTTTTATTTCATGTTTTAAGTTTTTATGTAATGATCCTAAGCCCCAAAGACACTAAACCTCTCAATCTTCTTTGTTGTATCAAGTGAAGTGTTATGTAATAAATCATGTTTAAGTTTGTAATAAAAGCAGGGTTGTCATAGTTGGTATGAAAGGATGGGTTTAGTTATTTTTGGGATTAGGAAACCCTAGTAAAGCCTTAAACAGAAGACTAAGTATAATAAATACATCCCAAAGTTTTGTTAAGTACTGAGTAAGTGGTTTATCAAACAAATACATCCCTGTTTAGATATGAGAAGGTAGAGGCGGCTCTGGCACAAATGTATCCTAGGGGTAAAACCCGAAATCACCACTTTGAGCTAGACTCGAACGGGAACTGGTGCACGATAATGGGCCTTGCTGGACTCTTGGTTAGGACACTCTCGGGGGATATGTTTTGAAAAATTTACAAGCTTAGTATGAACCCTTTAAAAAAAATTCCCCTACGAATATATGTTAGAAAGTAGATCATGAAAATCCTTTATTGAAGCCTATAGACTCATGAGTTAAGGAAATAAATTTTATTTATAAGTCATCAACTTTTGTCTTTGGATTACCCTTTATGTGTTACCCCTAACTTTCCTTTTATTCCAGAAAATGGCCGGTAATAGGAGGACTCGGGCTAACAACCGTTGTGAAGATCAGTGTGATGACTGTACTAATGAGATACCCAATCCAATGGGAGCAGGAATCGCAAACTTTGTCACGCTTCTCTCTCAGCTAACTCAAGTTTTGAATAGAAACACAGGTCAAGAGGAATGTTCAACCCCCCCCCCTAAGAAATAACAAGTCGTTATCGAGAGATTCATAAGACAAAGGCCTCCTACTTTTAGTGGATCATCTAATCCCACGATCACTAAAAAATGGATAAACTCCATTGAAAAAATATTCTACATCCTTCAATGTTCTGAAAAATAGATGGTCCTCCTGGTGGCTTATAGTATGGAGGGTTAATCTGATCAATGGTGGACGTTGATCAAAAATACGAAGCATGAGGAGGAGATCAAGGCATTGGAATGGAAGGATTTCTGGAAGATGTTTTTTGATAAATATTTTCCGCGCACCCTCCAAATTAAGATGGAAAGGGACTTCCATTCCCTCAAGAAAAAAGATGAAGAATCTGTTGGAGCGTATGAGGAAAACTTCACAAGGCTTGCACGATACGCTTCCGTCTTTGTCGTTACCCCTGAATGCAAGGTTGACCGCTTCTTTGGTGGGATGAAGCCTAGATTACGGAAAGCATTAGAGATCCGTGACTTCGATAGATATGAGGAAATTGTCCGATGTTCCCTCAAGGTCGAAATGGAGATCGGGGAATCACAAGGTTATCATGGGGACAAGAAGCGTAAGGTGGACTTCAATTATGGTGGTCCGATGGATAAATCCAATGGTGCTAAGAAGATCCAGCACCCCACTTTCCAAAACTGCGGAAAGAAGAACCCTGGAAATTTCCTTAAGGGGACGAGAAAATGCTTCAGGTGTGGAAGAGAAGGGCACCTAGTTATTAACTGTCGGCAAGAAAGACCCAAGACTACGACAGAGGAGAGGAAAGCTCCGTTCAAACCTCAACGCGTTGTTCAATGCTACAAATTCAAAAAACTGGGTCATTTTTCAAATCAGTGCCCTAATCCAAGGGTTTTAGGAGACAACCAACAACCTCCAAGGCAACAAGGAAGAGCTTTTTCCATCACTTCTGCCGAAGTGAACCCCAAAAATGAAGTGGTGACAGGTGCGCTAGTTATTCATTCAAGAATAGAGAACGTACTTTTTGATTCAGGTTCTACGCATTCTTTTATATCTCGAAAGATTATTAGAACAATCCCAGCACCACCACAAATCATTGAAGTAAAGATGTCGGTGAGTACGGAAAATGGTGAAATCATTGCATCCCATGAATATAAGTCCTCCCCTGTTATAGTCTGTGGATTGAATTTCCTGGCGAACCTCATCGTACTCCCTCTGGTGGAATTTGATGTAATTCTTGGCATGTATTGGCTTTCCTTATATAGATCCAACATAAATTGTAGAGAGAGGGAAATTACACTCCATATGGAGAATCGGCCCCCGATTCTTTACAAGTGTCAGGAGGAAGATGAATCTCCTTTAGCTCCATCATCTCAAGAATGGATATTACTACCTTATGAACACGCATATCTGGCTCAAATGATTGAGTCAAAGGAAGAAACCATCCTTGAAGAAATGCCTATTATGATGGAATTTGCTAAAGTGTTTCCCGAGGAACCGCCTGTTCTTCCTCCAAGAAGAGATGTTGAGTTATCAATTGAACTTATACTTGGGGCACTACCAATATCCAAGACACCATATAGAATGGCTATTGTAGATCTTGAAGTGATGAAGAAACAACTACATGAGAATCTGGATAAAGAGTTAATGCACCCAAGTGCTTCACCATGGGGTGCACCAGTCCTCTTCCTCAAGAAGAAGGATGGGTCAATGCGGCTTTGCATCGATTATCGTGAACATAAAAAATCACGATAAAGAACAAGTATCCTCTACCAAGAATCGATGACTTGTTTGATCAGCTATGATGAGCAAAATACTTCTCCAAGGTGGATTTGCGGTCGGGATATTATCAAGTAAGGGTGAAGAAGGAAGATGTCCCCAAGACTACTTTTCGTACAAGGTACGGGAACTATGAATTCATAGTAATGCCTTTCGGACTCACCAATGCTCGAACAATATTCATGGACTTGATGAATAGAGTCTTTAGAGATTACCTTGAAAAATTTGTGGTAGTCTTTATAGATGATATTCTAATATACTCTAAAACCAAGGAGGATCATGAGGAGCATTTAAAAACTGTACTAGAGACTTTGCACAAGGAGAAGCTCTATGCAAAGTATAGAAAGTGTGAGTTTTGGTTGAAGGAGGTATCATTCTTGGGCCATATCATCACAAGAAATGGGATATCTGTGGACCCCTCCAAAGCAGATGCAATTGAGGGATGGTCGAGGCCAACATCAGTAATGGATATCCGTATCTTCTTGGGGTTATCTGGATATTATTGATGATTTGTGAGAAATTTCTCACGATTTTCCAACCCTCTTAACAAGCTAACTCGAAAGGGAGTAAAGTTTTCTTGGAGTGATGAATGCGAAGAAAGCTTCAAGGAGTTGAAAAGGAGGCTTATCATTGCGCTCATGCTCACTTTACCCACAAGTGGGGAACTTTTTGTTGTTTTTAGTGATGCTTAAAAGAAGGTATTAGGCTATGTGCTGATGCAGAATGATAAATTTATATCCTATGCCTCAAGGCAGTTGAAAATCCATGAGAGAAACTATCTAACGCATGATCTGGAGTTGGCGGCGATGATCTTTGCCTTGAAAATCTGGCGGCATTATCTCTATGGAGAGAAATGTGAGATATATACGGACCATAAGAGTATTAAATATATATTCACACAGAAAGAGCTTAATATGCGCCAGAGAATATAGAGAGAGCTCATCAAGGATTATGATTGTTCAATACTTTACCACCCTAGGAAAGCGAACAAGGTGGAAGATGCCCTAAGTAGAAAGGACCCAGAAATTCTATCAATGATGAGAATTGAGAAGGATCCAATCTTCTTAGACTTGATGAAGATGGACGTGGGAATCATAAAGAAGGGAACATCATCAATCCTTTCACAAATTATTGCTCAACCATCTCTTTTGGAAAGGTTAAAAGATGCTCAAAAGGATGATGTGGGAATTCAGGAAAAAGTGGAAGCTATAAAAAAGGTAAATCCTCAGAGTTTAATGTTAATGAAGAAGGAATTGTGCGGTTTGGGAAAAGACTATGTGTTCCATCAAGTCCGAAGCTGAAGAAGGAACTTTTGGATGATTCACATAGTTCAAATTTCTCTATTAACCCAAGGAGCACAAAGATGTATCGAGATCTCCGAGAAAACTTTTGGTGGAATAATATGAAGAAGGAGATCTCTGAATATACATCAAAGTGCCTAGTGTGTCATAAATTGAAGGCAGAGAGGCAGAAGTCTAAGGGGATGATGCAACCATTTCCCATACCAGAATAGAAATGGGATAACATAACCATGGACTTTGTCACCGGACTTCCAATGACATCCAAAGGCAACAATGCAATCTGGGTTGTTGTGGATCGTCTTACAAAGACTATACACTTCATTACTATTCGGGAGTATTTCTCTTTGGATCAACTGGAACAGATATATATCAGGGAAGCGGTAAGGCTGCATGGAGTACCACTATCTATTGTGTCTAACCGAGATCCAAGATTCACCTATAAGTTTTGGAAGAGTCTTCAACATGCTCTGAATACTGAATTGAACTTCAGTATGGCCTATCATCCTAAAACAAATGTCCAATCAGAGAGGACTATCCAAAAACTTGAGTACATGTTGAGATCTTGCTCAATGGACATTAAATGAGGATGGGATCAACATATTCCTCTGTTTGAGTTCTCTTATAATAACAGTTTTCACTCGAGCATCCAAATGGCACCATATGAATCCCTGTATGGGAAAAGGTGCAGAACACTGGCATGTTGGGATGAGGTCGGTGAATGTAAGCTGCTTGGACTAGAAATGGTCTCAGAAATGGTGGAGAAGGTGAAAACCATTAAGCAACATATCAAGACAGCCTAGAGTCGACAGAAGAGTTATGCAGATAATCGTCGATGAGACCTTGAGTTTAAAGTTGGAGACATGGTGTTTCTACGCATATCTCCGTGGAAGAAGGTCATGAGGTTTGGAAAGAAAGTTAAGTTAAGTCCAAGGTACATCGGCCCCTTTGAGATTCTTGATCATGTCAGGGTTGTGGCCTATCAACTAGAACTTCCACCTACTATGGACAAAGTACATGATGTATTTCATGTATCCCTCTTATGTAAGTACATATCAGATCCTTCACATGTACTCTCTTCTGAGGTGGTACAATTGGAAGATGATCTTTCTTATGAGGAGCAACCAGTGAAGATCTTAGATCGTAGAGAAAAAATTCTATGAAATAAGACAATTCCCCTCATCAAGGTGTTGTGTAGAAACCACAAGTTTTAAGAAGCAACTTGGGAATCAGAGGATATGATGAAGCTGAGCTACCCACATTTGTTTTAGTGTGGGAAAAGGAAAATTTTGAGGGCAAAATTTCTTAAGGGGGGAATATTGTAACGACGCAAATTTTCATTAATGGAAATCCCTCTTGATCTAATTTAATGTCTATTTATGTTTATATAAAATGTCAAATTCTTTGGTTTTATGTTAAGAATTTTGACAGTTTCTAATATAGTCCTTGAACAGTGATCACATGATTAGTATAAATATAGGACATTAACAAATCCAATTTACTCACACAAAGGAAGCGATGGCCTCATCTAGTAGAATTTCCCCATACGAAGCCCATTTGTTGGAGCTCGGAAAAGAGGTGGTGTCTTTGGGCTTCGCCCTTGACCAATCCCAAGTTGAGCTTCATCATTTCAAGCTTGAACGTGACCGTCTACGGGAAAAGTGGAAGTTGATTGAAATTACCACTCGAGCGATGTTATCCGAGCCACCCCAAGAGTCTGTCACCATCGCACACCTTACCCTTAGGTCTTATGCGGCTGTTTTAAGGGGTTATGTAACAAATAAGTAGTACTATTTTCATGTACATTATTTTTTTTATACAATAATGAATATAAATTCTAGTCATTTTTGATACATTGTAAATAGTTTTTAAAGTACAAATAGTGTTTTTAGAAATTATTTAATTAAGAAATCTATTTTATTAAATTAATGGATTATTTAATTAAATAATATTTTAATAATATTATTATTATTAAATTATTTTTTATTAAATATAAATGATCTTATAATTTTATGAATGCAATTAAAATTTTTATTAAGGTTTGAAAGCCATTTCTGTCAAAACCCATGAATTTTCGATAAATGTCGGTTTTTATTATAAAAGTGAAAATTATTTAGATAAAATAGATGTTATTTCTAGAATCATGACTTTGAAATTATCCAACGGTGAATTTTTCATAATTTTCTGAGACAGTCAAATTTTTGTGTGAAAATTAAATACCGTTTAAATATATAATGTGTTTTATGACATTATAATGACCCAATAGTGATGTAATAAAATACTATAATCTTTATGTTCGGCCAATATATTTTTTACCATTAAAATAATGTGATTTTGGGTTTGTTTGACTTACTTTTCAAAGCATTAATGGACCCCTCAAGACATATTCAACACTTTGCCTTTTTAAATTAATTTCCATGGGAGTGTGACTCACCTCCACATAAGAAACCCTAATATTTCTAGAATTTAGGACCTTAACCATATAAAATATTGTTTTCCTCTTCCCTTTTCCAAAAACCATGGGCAAAAACCATATTATATTTTGTGGTTTGGATTAACTTCATATAAGGGGTCCCAAACCTAAATAATAAAGAATTCCCTCACCTTTCCTATATAAACCCACCCAAGCTCCCACATCCTCCTCACTCAAAGCCCTTGGAGTTCGTACAACCTCTTCCCTAATATATCTATAATCCTATCATGGTGACCCAAGCTCCCAAGAAGCCTCTTCCAAGCCTCTCTCTAGCCTTTGGAAGCACACTTCCAAGTAAGGGTTTTTTCTTCCTTTCTCATTTTTGTCAATTTTCTTTAAGTTGTATTTCCCTTTTAATTTCAATTATGAATGTTGGGGTATGGTTTCACACCTCCCCCATACTGCCCTCTTATTTTTTCAATTATGGGAGACCCCTTCTCTGTCATTAAATGCCTCCCATGCACACCTGTTACTATGCCGAAATTCTGAAAGGAACTTCTCTCTCTTCTTTTACATTCAAGCAATAATTTTGTATCATGAATCTAAATTCCATTACAATTGTTGGTACATGTATCTATATGACCTCATTACTATCCATTACATGTAAATATGATGAGGAACCCCTTTCTCTCTCATCAACATTTTTTTATGAATACTTATGTCACGTCGTTACGCTGCCGAAATCACGCCGACTTTCTAAGCCAATGTCATTGTGTAGTGAATACCATGCCCATTTCTCCATCAAGGGTATTCACCTTTATGAACATTTACTTATTGATTATAAAGTTTCATGTATGAATTCCACATTCCTTTATCCTGGAATAAATTATTATGTTTTATGAATCCATGTTTTATGATCCGTGTGGCACACTTATTCATGAAATGAAATGTTTAAGAAGGGTGCGCCCTTATAGCACTCCAATTCATTGGGTAAATTATAGTATCATGATACGTCATGTGCAATGAGTGTTGAATCATGATAATTCAAGTGCAACGAGGGTTTACTCGTGCTTTATGTGTAATGAGGATTTACTCATGCTCAATGTGCAATGAGCCTTGGCTCATGCTAATTCCATATTAAGTGTTGTTGCCACATTTCCATGTTATGATTATCATAATTTATCATTCCTTTATGTTCATGTTTCTTTTATTCTCTATTGATATGCCTATTTTCTAACATTTATAGTACTTTTCATGTTATTCCATGTGTACTCCCTTACTGGGATTTATAGCTCACCCTTTTCTTATGCATGTCCTCAGGTTATCCCATGAAATGTTAAGTACGAGGGAATGTAGTGGTCATGTAAAGGATGTTTTCAATAAAGATGTTGTATTTAATGTTTTAAGTTTTTATGTAATGATCCTAATCCCCAAAGACACTAAACCTCTCAATATTCTTTGTTGTATCAAGTGAAGTTTTATGTAATAAATCATGTTTAAGTTTGTAATAAAAGAAGGGTTGTCATAGGGTTGGTAGGCTATTACCATAGATTCATACCTGATTTCTCTAGGATATCAGTACCCATAATAGCTCTGATTTAAAACGGGAAACCTTTTCGGTGGAAATAGAAGTTACATAAGGCAATTCAATAGTTGAGGTAGATTTTGAGGACCACTCCCATCTTGATATTTCTAAAGGAGGGTGTCGAGTACATAATATTTTATGATACATCAGGAACCGGGCTTGGTTGTGTTTTGATGTAGAAGCAAGTGGTGATTGCTTGTGATTCATTTCATTTGAGACCACATGAGTAGAACTACGTGATCCATGATCTTGAGTTATCATTGGTAGTCTTCACACTAAAGATGTGGCGACACTACTTGATAGACGAGCAGCTTTTCCTCTATTATGATCACAAGATTCTAAAGTATATATTCTATCATAAGGTTCTTAACATGATATGAAGGTGATGGATAGAGTTCCTCCAGGATTATGACTTCAAAATTATTTATACTCCTAGGAAGGGGAAAGTAGTAGCAGATGGTCTCAATAGGAGATCTTGTTTGCAGTTTCTGAATGAGGTGTCAGAGCAGTTGTCCTTGTTGAAGTTATCCTTTGGGGATGGAAATGGAGTATCTTACCTCTAATCGATAGTTTCTACCCCTCCTCTCTTGCAGCAAGTCAGGGAGGCACAACATGAGGATATCGACTGTGGGATCCCACATACTCATATATCTAATGGATGTGCTCCTGATGGATTTTATAAAGGTAAGGAGCATTTCATTATTTTCAGAGGATTCACAATGGTACCAGTGATATTATAGGAGGAGGTTCTAAGAGATTTTCATACATATCCTTTGGTGGTACATCCAACTATAGAAAATATGTACTAGGACCTCCAACATCAGTTTTCATGGTCAGGGATGAAGAAGGGAGTTGTAGAGTTTGTATCTCAATGCCTTACTTGTCAGCAAGTGAAGCTAGAGCACCAAGTTCCAATGGGTTTAGCTCAACCCCTTGAGGTGTCAGAGTGGAAGCGGGATAGGATATCCATGGACATAATGATGGGATTACCAGGTACATCCAAGGGACACAATCCATCGGGGTGATAATAGGCCTACTCAACAAGTCATCCCACTTCTTATATATTTGGGAGTAGAGTTTATTAGAGATATTGGGACACCTCTACACGTAGGAGATAGTCCGACTCCATGGAGTTCCATCGATGATCATTTCCGATCGTGATGTTGGCTTCACATCCTGGTTGTTGAAGGGATTTCATGAGGCTTTTGGGACTCAATTATGCTTGAGCATAGCATTTCACCCACAAACTGACAGCCAGACAGAGCAGACCATTCAGGTTCTAGAGGACATGCTGTGAGCTTGCATGTTAGACTTTGGCTATAGTTGGGAGGATCACCTACAACTAGTGGAGTTTTCATAAAAACATATCTACAATTCTATCATAATTATGGCACCATTCTAGGCCTTATAAGGTCATCCATGCATGTCACCACTTTATTGGACTGAATCAGGAGAGTCAGCACTAATGGGCCTAGAGTTGGTTTGAGAAACTACTGAGAAGGTGCATATCATCTAGGAGCGGATGAAGACTGCACATAGCCATTAGAATTCCTATGCATATATATAACTAATTTCTTTGGAGTTAAATTAAGGAGACCATGTGTTCCTATGGGTATTACCTCAATGTAGATTACATAGATTTGACTGGGGTGGAAAACTCTCTCTAAGGTTTATTATCCCTTTCCAGATACTACATAGAGTTAGTGAGGTGGCGTACTACTTAGATCTACCTCCATAGTTGGACCAGGTACACGACATATTCTATGTGTCACAACTAAGGAGGTACATGCATAACCAATCCCATGTTATCAACTGGAGAGAGCTAGACATCGAGGATGGAGATACATTTTCTAAGTACCTGGTAGAGATCGAGGATCGATAGGAGAGGATCCTTCATAGGTAATTGATTCCTTTAGTGTGTGTCTGGTGGAAGCATAGGAATATATAAGAGACAATAAGGGATCAGGAGGATCAGATTCATAATCAGTACCCTTACCTCTTTGTTTAACCCTTTTTTGGATTTTCAAGACATAGAACCCGAAGGTGGGGAGAATGTAATGACTCAGATTTTCCATATAATATTTTTACATATTGTATGGATGGTTTTTTATCCCAAGAACTGATAAGGAAAGTGATTTCGAGGCTTGGTGTACCCAGAATAAATGTTTGAAATATATTAAATATATTAAACATCATGCGTCCACAGTTTTCTTGAAAAAGAGGAATAAATTCTGAATGAGTTCCTAGATCAGAAATCGGAGGGCACGGTTGAGTACAGAACATGGGTTTTACCCAAGGCATGACTTAACATTGGTTAGCACATGGCATTTGTGTAAAATTCATCATGGACATAAAATGGATAAAATAATTAAATAAGTTATTTTATTTGTTTTGTTAACACAGAGACGCAGCGACCTAATTCCCATTTCATTAAATATATGATTATGGAAAAATTACAGGGTTATCCACATAACCCTGCAAATCATTAGAGACCTTTGGAGAGCATGGGATGAGATTCTGTTAGTGTACAATAGATGGATCAAGGGTCAATGACTAGAATGAGACAGAATCGAAGGATCTCGCTAATGACTATGACACTGCATCATTCTTCATCAGTGATTGATCCAAATCAAGGTAGGGTGGTTGTTTTTATTGGTTTCTTTCCCCATTATTGATTCCTATGGAGAAGGAAAATCAATCAATAAATGGATTGATTTGCAGATCGTGCATATTTCTTGTTGGGTTAAAATTATCAAGGTTTGAGAGAATTTCTTACTGATTTTTTTGATTCCTTGATTGTATTTCTAATAGAAATGAACCAAGATTGACACGAACAATGATTGAGGTCCATTCCTCTTGATTATTCTTATTATTTTCTCCCTAGATTCATCATTCATTTTTGGTGTTCTTTATTGGTCTGTGGTTCAACATTATCCTAATCAATCAATCATTGTGCATCAATTTTTAGACACCAAAAAGTCTGTAATTACTGAAGGGAGTTTCAAAATGACAAAGTGAAGTCATATTCGAACCCGGAGACCCGGTCTGGAGGTCCTGAAAGTGTTGCACGGAAAAAAGGGGAATGCGTGTGAAAAAATTGTGTCACGCGGAAGGGGTGTGGGATTCGCAAAGGGTCCCCAGCGCAGGCACACAATAATTGTGTGCCCGCCCCCGCGTGGTTAACGTTCCGCGCCGCCATCTTTGGCATGCAAGTTTTGTGCGCCACCCTGAATTCCACGCTGTCGGATACCAATAAATATAAGGAGACCCCTTCCATTTCGGGGTTGTGTAATTCGAACCGTCTCTCATGCGCCAAATCAGACTTCCGCGCGCACAATATGTTCTTCAGGTACTGATCCTTTTTGCACCACCTCACCCCGAGATCCACCTTTACGCGCAATCCCTCTAGCTTAAACAGAATTACAAACCCTTCAGGTTTCCTCCCTTGTGTGCAATTCCTTCTGTTGGGCACAAAATGGTCCAATTGCACAAAATCCTTTTCTCTAGGCGCGGCCTTACCTTTGGGTGCATCCTTTACCACTCACGCGCAATTCATATCCCTTGTGCGCGATCCTACTAGCTCTGCACAAGCCCTTTGCCCCGATTACGTGCCATCCTGGTGTTTTTTGCGCCAACCATTTCTTTGCGCGCAATCCCCAGAACCCCTCACCTTGATGCTCCCCAGGTGCCTCCCTGTGTAGGCGCCTGATGTGCTCTTTCTGGATGCCTCGGGCACACACACTGGGCATACACAGCATGCGTTGTTTTCCCGTACGAGCTTCCAATCTCGTAAAAAGTAACCTCAAGGTTTCTTGGGAGGTTTTTCCCATTGCTTTGCTTTGCCTCATGATTCTTCTCATAGGCACGCTAACGGATATTGCTTCTTCACATAGACACACTTACATGGACCCCTCGATGGTTCGCTTTGCGACCCCCCTTCACTACGGTCGTGACGATGCCTTCCCTTCCACAAGGGTTGAGGGCACCGTTAATATAAGTCCTACGGGTGCGTAGTAAACCCATCTTGTCTAAGCTGCAGGACGTTAAACTTGCAAGCACCTCGTCCTCAACATATGACGTTAAACTTTGATTTGACCTCGTGCCTCGCACACAGGGTCCCCCCTGCTCGGGCATTCTTTACGCCCATTGGTCTCCATGGGGATGGGATCACCCCTCATAAGGGATGATATCCTCCTTATTGGGGCGGTGTTTGTCCATGGGGTAAGGGCAGCCACCTTGGTGTAAGCCCCTAGCCCCTTTTGCGGAAGGTAGCACCCATGCACCTCCGTACTTCCCCAGCGCCAGGGCCAGCGGGGAGAATGATGGGAAGTGGGACTCCTCCTTTCTTAGGTTCCAAATCCAACTCCCTTTGCACTTGGTCTCCCTCAGGCCTCCATCCTATAGTAATTCTTGGCA
Source organism: Viscum album (assembly GCA_963277665.1). Classification (NCBI taxonomy): domain Eukaryota; kingdom Viridiplantae; phylum Streptophyta; class Magnoliopsida; order Santalales; family Viscaceae; genus Viscum; species Viscum album. The sequence goes on from OY728162.1 coordinate 830,110,455, forward strand.
CCACAGGCCGCCCAACGTGTAAGCCCCTCTTCACTTCCCACGGATGCACCCTTCATGATGTGATCATCAGGTCTCTACCGCCTCTTGTTTCTCACACCGAGCACGACTCAAGTGGTCTTAGAGTAGGCATCGACCATGAAAATTCCCCATCCAACATGACGTTAAACTATATTCCCCCTTCCAACATGATGTTAAACTGTATTCCCTATCCAACATGAGGTTAAACTGTATGCCCCTATCCAACATGACGTTAAACTGTATGCCCCATCCAACATTACTTTAAACTGTATGACCCTTCCAACATGATTTTAAATTGTATGCCCCATCCAAAATGATTTTAAACTGTATGCCCCAACCAACATGACTTTAAACTGTATGCCCCCATCCCTCACGAAGTTAAACTGCACCACCCGAACTAAGTAGACTTTGATTCCCTGCCACAGGGATACGTAGGAAGCCTCCCCGAGGATCAAGCCCAACACCCGGTCATTCCGACCTCTTCACATCGGTTCACCAACCACTATGGGCCACCCCAGAGTGTAAGCCCCATCGATCAACCATTTTGGACTACCTCAGAGCGTAAGCCCCATCCATCCACCACCATGGGCTGCCTCATAGTGTAATCCCCATCCATCCTAAACTACAGGGACTTTGATCTGTGTTAAGGCATGGTACGTAGTAATCATTCATGAGGTACAAGCCCCACCACTATGGGTCATCTCAGAGTGTAATACCTATCCATGTGGACCCCAGTCCCTCTTCACGTTAGTTCGCTGACCCCATATCCTTGGGTCATCTCAGAACATAAGCCCCAAATGCCCCGTCCCGCACGACATTAAACTATATTTCAACGAACTACTCTGACTTTGATTCCCCACCATGGGGATACATTAAAATCCTCCTTGAGGTCCAAGCCCAACAACCATGTCTCACCCTGACGTATCCCTCGAGCCCATATGCCTCAGGAAGCTTATTCCCTAACCCGGAAGTCATACTCCCTCTAGGTCCCATCTATGCATTCATTCTCATGGGTCGCCCTTTCAGGAATCCCACAACATCATCCCGAACTACGTGGACTTTGATTCCCTACCACAGGGATACGTAGAAAGCCTCCACAAGGTTCAATCCCCTTCACTTCATCACCCATACTAATTCTTACCCAGACCGCCACATCCCGGTGAGATCATGCCACCTCATTCCACTCCATAGCATTCAGGAATCCACCCATGTGTTGGCCCCAACATCGGTGTTCCCTCCAGGGGGTTCTTCAATCTGATCCACTCGAGCCAGTGTTCCGATCAGTCTGATCCTTCTCCGCTGGATATTAAACTCGTGGCATACCCTGTGTTAAACATGGAAAGCTGAGGAAAACCTCAGATACATGCCTATGGCATACAATTCCCTATGTTCTATGTGGGATGCATCGGGCTTCCGCACCCTCGAGAAGCCCTATAATAAGGGACATAAGACAGACATTCCAATTTAACAGCATTAAGACACACCAACGATGCCTCAGCGTGACCACTCCCCTAACCAAAGGTTGATACCCTGACCAGACCCATTGGAGCGTCTCGGCGGAAGTAGCATAATTAACTGGTGTCCATGAAGATATGGCACCGGGAAGAGTTTCATGAACATTTATTAAATCTATGAGGGAGACCTGGACTAGGTGACGAGTTCCGAGGAGGAATCCATGGAAGGAATAAACAAAATCCCGTCATCCTGGTTCCAATCAAGGAGCAGACGTCCCTGAACAAGGAGCGAATGCCGCCCACCTTTGGAAAGCAGGAATGCGGGGAAACAAGTCGTGTGTCCTCTGCGTGACGGACGCGCGCGCGCGCTCTGGCGGAAAGCGTCGGAAATAGAAAATGGTGAACCTGACGTGAATATCTTATCCTCAATATGGAGACTGGTAGCATTTGGGGCATCAGAAGATTAGCATGTCACCAGGTCCAGACACCCAGCACTAGGATGTGAAACCCACTAGGGGTTGGAGAAGTCATGACATTGAGCACTCTGTTCTATGACATTGTCAGTGTGGATCCCTCTTACTGACCACGGAAGACAGAATCGCACTGGGCTATTGGTAGTCTATTTTTTTTCCTATCAGTGTTAATGGGTTCATCTCCCTACTTTCAAGAATCAGATCGCTGCATCCGGAGCTCGATCACCACCTGCCCACTGGCGCGGGGGCAGGGGCAGTACCAATGCAGCCACCTCGTGCGGTTCCACATCTTCCATAGCTGCTCTGATCACCATGACTATTGGGCGCTCACGCCCCCTCTCCCCATCAGATATTATCCAACGAATGGTGAACAACGAACTTGTGCGTAGGTACGAGGTGGAGGGGTCATCCCCACTAGGGACATGGCCCGTTTGGACCTCAAGGCAGTTGAGCCTCACCGCCAATGACACCCCCAAGGGTCGTGTAGGGAGCCGCTGCTCCCCACCTTGACATTCAACTGTTTTGGGAGCCTATCCCCGGAACGACTTGAAACCTCCCTCCCCTATGCCGATGAGGTAGGGGATGTCTGGGTTAGCCCAATCAGAGACCCGCTTCAAGGGTTCATGGCATGGGCCCCCACCAGGCCACGTTAGCACCTCCTCCCAACTCCTCGAGCTTAGGAGCAGGCAATCCATGTGCCCATACCACCGGCTCCAACCCATCTGACCCGACGCCAGCGTCGGGCATGAGCGGAAGAGGATGCTCGCCCCGGGGCATCAACGTCAGCGACCACTGTGGGCTGAGATACCACTAAATCCTATCATCAAACCCCCGCACACGTTGAGTAGGGGCAGTTATATTCCCAATCCGGATTGAGGCCCCAACCGCCCCACGAGCAGGTTTGGTCGACTCTCCTGGTGTTCGGCACAGGCAATGGCCACTGCGGACCAATTCATGGTAGTTCCATCCAGCGTGAAGGCCTTCTTCGTGCCATAGTTCTGGAAGGTGTGGGCCCTCCCTGATTCCAACCTCAGCCTGGAGGCCTGCCTGGTGCCACCCTCACTGCATGTAAGGGGCTTCCCCGTGACAGAAACACTCCAGGTGGGGCTCTCTCCATCACTCACTACACTGGGTACGGGGTCACTTCCCCTACCGTAGACCGCGAGTATGGAGCAGTTGTATATCCAGTCACTCACCCACATGGAGGTCCCCCCATGTCCCTTTCGACATTTTCCCCAGTGCTCCCCGCACCCCAACCTTCAATCCTCTCCACCCCAGTACAAGTGCTGCCAGGGGACTCTATGACAGAAGTCAGCCCTGCCTCGAGGAGCCACCCATGGGCAGGAATGAGGGACGTCGTCGCTATAAGAGAAATTCCAGGGAAGGCCAGACGGAAATCAGACTAGTCTGTTTATCATACTCCGAGGCGGAGTACAACTGGATGATGGAGCCCTCCCTTCAGTCCTCTGAGTCAAGGGATGGGATAGGGATGTGGTGCCTCATCCTCGTACTCCCAGAATGTGAGATCCATATGATCCCCGCCTCCCACTGAAGGTATATCGAGAAGGATGAGGACTTTGTTTACCCCCAGGGATTGAACTTGCAGTCACCATTGGCCTCTCCGGAAGCACCTTACACCTTAGATAGAGATGGCAGAGAGCTTTTTTGGGGGTCGATGGCGGATGAGAAGTGACATAGCACACCCTCGGCAAGAACTGCCACTGTGACCGGAAGCTCGTTCGCTGGTCCATCCTACCCCGACATGGAGGCCAGGTCACTACAACTCTTGGAGGACGACATATGATTTGGCGGCCAATCAGCCTCCTCGCCGTATTCTTTATTGGCCAACCCACCAGCCCAACGGCCTGCCTCAGCGCTGCTGCCAGATCCCTATCCACTTCCAGTTGATGAGCGGGGCTATCAGGGGTCAGATCTGGAACCTACGTCATGGAGCTTCTGGACCATCCTCACAGTAGGCCACTTCCCTGAGATGTTTTGGCCGGTCGTAGGGTCGGATTTTGATACACCATAATCGCTCACCCTGGGGGATTTTGAATGTTTCCGCCAGACCCTCCGGGTGACTCACTTCCGTATTTTCCACTAGAAAGTTCCTTATCCAAGAGCCAAGTACACCTCGAGGATATCAGCGAGCAATGTCATTGGGTTGACCTGGCCACGCTCCCAACGGTCCGGCACCCCGAGTCACTCAGCCACCACAGGGCCCTCCAACATCAATGCGTTCATAGTTTTCAAGTACTCTGCAAAGTTATCTAGGAGTCCACCCCCCATTCGCCCATCCACATATGGGGGTAGTATGCTGCCCTTCTCTTCAGTAGGATTCTCCGGCAGCCTGACTCACTAGACGGCTCTGAGGATATTCCCATGAGGGTAGCGGCGGTCAACAAGGATGATCTGTTTGGAGAGGGGAATGGTCTGGAACATCTTGATGGGGACTTAAACCTTTAGGACAAGCCACCACTGGACCCACTAGGAAGGATTACTCGTCAGTAGAGGAACCTCCTAGGTCTCCCTGCACCCATTGAGGAATTAATACTGGGCTAGAATATCAGAAAGGGTAAAGAGAACGTTGGGGCTATCAAGCTCTCCGACCCGTCTGCCTCAGTGAAGAAGGTAGAGGACGATCCCGAGAAGGCCACGCTGTGCCAACAGCTTGCTGAGCAGAAGATTTTGGTCAATGAGCTTCTGGCTTAACTCATTGTAGAGCGGCGACCCGACTACGGTGATCCTAGGCCAGGGTAGCAGGGGCAGGAACAACTACCCCTCGATGAGTTTCTTCCAGGAAACCCCGATCATGTCGTGTTCGCTAACAGAGGAGAGGTTGAAGCTCATGGAAAGAGGGTGTGATATTTTTCGCCAAACCCTCCTGAGCGGCGTGACCATCCAAGAGACCCTTCTCGGGTTCCTCCAGCAGCCCTAAGGGTTTCTCCACCAGTCGCCCAACGAGCTGCTGAGTTTGTCTACCACATTGAGGAGCCCGGAAAAAAGCTTGTGGTTAGGGATCCCCGCCAGGATAGGGACCTGTGTTCAGATGATCCGATGGTGGCACTCATTGCTCGCCTGGAAGCTTTGGAAATGCGACAAATGGTTGTCCCACCAGACGGCAAGCCGTACCCAGCATGGGTGGATGACATGCCAGCACCTCCGGTATTTGGGAACCCCACTTTATCCCCCTTTAATGGGACATGAGACCCGCCATAGCACCTGGGCAACTTCAACTCGAGGTGTGGGCCTATGTTAGGGACTCCAGCGCAGCAGGAGGCCGCCAAGCTCTGTTGCTTTGTTCAGACACTGGAGGGACCGGCGTTCGTCTGGTACAGCTAGCTCCCTGTCAGATCTGTGACTAGTTGGGGGGACCTTTGTAGGAAATTCCTATACCAGTTCAGTTCCACAACCCGGAAGATGAACATCACAGACCAATTCAGGTGCAAGAAAAGGCCTGATGAGCGAGTCACGGACTTCATCGCCCGGTGTAAGGGGATCACATACTCCCTTGACATGCCACTAACTCAAGAGAAATTACTGACAATGTGCATAGGGAATGTCAAGGCAGAGCTGGTTCCTCCTTTGATCACTCAAAATTACCCTGAAGGGTTCCGAGACTTCTCAGACATGGCCCATCGCCTCGAAGAAGCCCTACAACAGGCCAGTCAGGCACGCCCGCTGCCTCCTATAATCCCATCAAGGAGAGCTTCTAGAGCTGAGCCCGCCACCGTGGCCCAGGTAGAGGCCCCCAGGCAGCTAGAATTACTACCAGTGGAGCCAGCTCTGCATCCCTATAGGGGTCCACCCCCACAGGCACAACTTCCAGCCCAGTAGCGACTACCTCAAAATCGGCAAGCGCCTCCGCGTAACGCGCCGCCACCGCCTAGGAGAGATAATCAAGTTCCACCTTCTCGGCATGCTCCTCCGACCCCCCATCAGGGTCAGCCTCCTATAGCCCACCTTTAAAACAGAAGGAACCAGCCCTACTTGTTTGATGAGGCTCAGGTCTCGGGTTACTTCTGCAGTGCCTTGGAGTAAAGAATCATGCGGCTGACCGAGTGCTGGAAGCTAGAATAGGCGCATCTCACTAATCACCCCAACTACTGTCTTTATCACTAGATCCTGGGGAACACCATCAAGCGATGATACGTGTTCAAGTACTGGCTCCAGGACCATATTGACAACAATATAGTCAGGTTGGGCCCAGCCCTGGCACAAGTGGCAAGTGTCTTTGTGAGATCGGATGGCAGTAGCAGCGATGAAGGTGAATGGCAGTAGGTTTCCGACCATGGGTCCCAGAATTATAACGATTGTATGGCCTAAAAGATTGTCACCCATGCCCATGGAATCATCCTTGCATGCCTGAATCAGCCAGATCCCTCAGAAGCTACGGTTACTACTTCAGCATTGTCGTCTCTACCGGTCTCCTCCCAGAAGAGCAAGCAGTGGCGGCACAAAAAGAAACAATGTGCCCTGCCAATGCCATCGTCGACCCACACTCTTGGTGACTTTATGACCCCAGAAATGGGTATCCCTCCATGACTCCACCCGTTAGTGGATGAATCCTCAAGTGACAGTCTGGGGTACGCTTCGGTTAACACCTTAGAGTTGGTAAATCCCTATTTGACTCCCGACGATGGGGAATGCCAGGAAGAACTTCCCAATGTCCCTAGCCGTCGCCAACATCATCGGAGTCATGGTTACATGAATCCTCGAGGCATGACAGTTGGCCCCTCCAGCTAGGTCGTGCATGCCGCTGAGACCGGACAGCAGGCCCATTGCAGAGCTCAGCACACGCGGCCCCTTCATCTGGTGTCGACAGGTCCGCCTTCACCACCGTTTGTGTTACTAGATCAGGCGGATCCACATCGGTTGTGCCACGACCAGCTTCTCCCTGCAACCAGCTGAACCCAACCTTCTGGTCCTCACCCGGAAGCCACTCTCTAGGCTTTGACTAGTGAACAGAGAGATATGCCTAGTACCAGTCAGCCGCCAGTCCATCCGGTAGGGCCCACCATGCCTCCAGACGCAGAGCGGCCTCCTGGAAGCAGATGTTTATGCCTTGCACGGAAGTACGATGTTCTTAAGAACCTTTTTGCTATCCCAGCAAGGCTTTCCATTATTTAAGACCTTAATCTATCACCAGATATGCATGAGGAACTCATCGAGGCTTTAAGAATCCCCCTCTAGTTTGAGACAGAGATAATAGCCATATAGGCTTTTCACACTGAAGTGTTCGAGGATGCCGAATGTCAGGCCATCATTTCATTCTCCGGGGAGGATGAGGGATCCCCCGTACAGGGGAATATTCACCCGTTGTATATCACCGTCCAGTTCAATGGCGTGGAAGTCCACCGTTGTCTTGTTGATACGGGTTCTGGGATTAATCTAATTCCGACTCAGACATTGTGGAAGCTGGGTTTGTCTAAGGATGATCTGACTCCATCCAACCTCAGAATCCAAGGATATGACAGGACCGAGCAGACTCTAGTTGCAAATATCCTCTTGAAGACTCAGTTTGGTGGCCTGGTTGCCAGCATCGAGTTCATGGTTGTCTCCCAAGACACCACGTGCAATGCATTGATGGGTAGGCCATGGATCCATCTACATGTAGAGGTCCCCTCCTCATATCATCAATGCCTTAAGTACTCCCTTAATGGTCGAGTGGGAATACTCCAAGGTGATGCATCTCCTTTCGCCTCTTATTAAGCCCGCTACTTGGACACTGACCATTACAATACCAAGGATAAACAAGTCTAGGAAAGTGGATTCGAGCCCGTCACTGCTACATCCGACCCATGGGTAGACCTGAGTGATGCCTACGTCTTCCCGATCCATCGGTTGGAGGTCATGACCCTTGATATGGGGTATTGTTTTGTCATTTCTGGGACAAAAGGTAACCATGCTCTCAAATCCAGGCGACTTCAGAAGATCACTTCGTATTCTTATACGAATCAGGCATCAGTGGTCCCAGAGCCCCCTACTCCCATCAGGTATCGAGACCTCCAGCTCATGGAAAAAGCGGTCCGTCATACCTACCTATTTCGTCGGGCTGGAATAAGTCGGCTCCAGCAAACACGCCACTACTAATTTGATATTATCAAGCGTGTCCCCTTAGGAAGAAGGCCAGACGGTATTGGGTCAACTTACTTCGTTGATATGATCTCAGCGGCGCCGGAGTGCCCCGATGCAATAACCACTGTCGCCCAAGCTGGTACCACCCTTATCTTAGGGTCTATTAACTCGGAAGTAACCCACCTACAGAGGATCCCTCCATGAAACAGAAGAGGATCTGGAGGATGGTCCTCCCGCTTTTGAGGAAGGTGTTTTATCCATTGTTGACGATTTGGTACAGGTGAACCATGGTAGCGAGGTAGATCCGAGACTCACCTTGATCAGTGCCACCATGTCCCCCAGGGAGCAGCAGCAGTACATAGACTTCCATAAACAGCATTGTGATGTGTTTTCCTGGAGTTACGACGAGATGCTAGGATTGGATCCTCAGGTAGTCGTTCACCATCTCGGTCTTCCGGCAAGTCATCACAGATTCAAGCAGCCTCTTAGAAAGATGAACCCTTCACATGGTTCCATGGTCGAGGCCGAAGTTGATAAGATCATGAAATCCAACTTTATTAAGGAAGTCTAGTATCCCAAGTGGCTATCCAACATTGTGCCATTCAGGAAGAAGAATGGACAAATCAGGGTCTGTATTGACTTCTGCGACCTTAATCGTCACTGTCCAAAGGATGTGTTTACCCTTCCAGTGATAGATTTTTTGATTGACACCACAGCCAGGATCCAAGCCCTCTCCTTCATGGATGGGTACTCCAGGTATAACCAGATCCGGATGGCCCCCGAGGATGAAGAATCCATGGCTTTCATGGCACCCCAAGGTACTTTTTGTTACTAGGTTATGCCCTTCGGCCTAAAGAATGCAGGTGCCACCTATCAGTGGGCCATGCATCGCATATTCAAGCTGATTCTGGGAACGTTGGTGGAATTCTATGTGGGTTATCTGGTGTTTAAATCTCTCCAGCACCAGGACCATCTCAAGGACCATGAGAAAGTGTTCGGTTCCCGCCACCTGAAGATGAACCCGTTGAAGTGTGATTTCGGGGTCACCTCTGGAAGGTTCCTTGGCTTTGTTTTCAGGTACCAAGGCATTGAGATAGACCCAGAAAATATCAAGGTCATCATCCAGATGTTTCCCCCAACTCATGAATAAAGGCACCACCTATGAATGGGATGAGGAGTGCCAGGATGCCTTTGAGGAAATCAAGAAATATCTGCTCCAGCCTCCGGTCTTGATTCCACCTATCTCCAAGAAGCTGATGGTCCTTTACGTGACCGCCCTAGAACAATCCTCAGGCACCCTTATTTCCCAGAAGAACAATAAGGGAACAGATAACAGCCTCTACTACCTCATCCATGTGGTCCTCGATACGGAAATCATATATTCTCCTATCGAGGAAAGTTTTCTAGCCCTCGTGTTTACCATAAAAAAATTGTGGCACTACTTACAGCACCACTAGGTACAGCTAGTCTCTGGGGTATACCCATTGAAGTACATCCTGAACCGACCTATGTTGATTGGTCGACTGGCATGGTGGTCAGTAATCCTCCAGCAGTTCAACATCAGGTTTGTGCCTCAGAAGGCTATCAAAGGACAGGAATTGGTATAATTTATAGCTGCCCATCCAACCTCCACAGATCAATCCCTGGACCGGGACTTTCTGGATGAGGCAATCCTCTTAGTCGATCATGTCATACCATGTTGGAAAATGTACTTTGATGGCACCTCCCAAAGCCCCACTGGGAGGATACTCAATGACCCTAGGCTGAACAGTGTTTTCCTGGGTGTCATCTTCATTCCTCCAACGCAATCCATCCTGCCATATTCATTTCTGTTGTCGGAAGGTTGCACCAACAATGAGGCAAAGTATCATGCCCTCATTACATGCCTTGAGCTAGCCCTCGAGGTCGACGTGCCCCATCTGCATGTGAAATGGGACTCTAAGTTGGTCATCAAGCAGGTCAATGGTAACTATGTCTTCAGGAAACCAGAGCTCGCACCATTGTTAGAGCATAATCTCTGACTAATGGCTCAGTTCCCTTATCGGCTGGAGGTTAGTTATGTTCCTCAATTGTAGAATGGTCGGGCAGATGCTTTGTCAAGTTTGGTTGCATCACTCACAAAGCCCGAACATGATGAGTTAATTATACATGTGGCCCTTTGGAGAGTCATATCTCTTGTTACCCCAAATGACGATGATGGCCTACGGGAAATCCATATCACGGTCGGAGCCTCTACGTCGGAACCCTCGGGTCCCTTGGGTGCTGTGATCGAGATGATTCTTGATTGGAGTACACCCTTGGTTGAATACCTCCAACACGGCAATCTTCCATCAGACTGGGTAGAGTGCGAGCAAATCTGATGTCGCGCATCATAGTTTACTCTTTAGAGTAGTCCCGGCCTAGGACAGATTCTCTATAAATGTGGGTTTGATGGTATTCTCCTCTATTGTATTCAGGGAGTTGAGATCCCACAAGTCATGCTAGAGGTCCACGCTGGTTCCTGCGGTGCTCACCAGGCTGGACCGAAGCTGTCTCACCAGATTCAGAGGTAAGGGTATTTTTGGCCCTTCATGATCCACGACTGCATTGAGTTCACCAAGAGGTGTCAGGCAAGCCAAGTTCATGCTAACTTTGTGCATCAGACACCGGAGCCTCTCAACACTACCAAGTATTCTTGGCCCTTTGCAGTATAGGGGTTGGATGTCATAGGACCTTACCCACCGGCAACGGCTCTCCAATGTCGGTTCATCCTGACCTCTACAGACTTCTTTTCCAAGTGGGTAGAGGCAATTCCGCTCAAGGAAGTCAAGGACCGTTCTATCATGTATTTTGTGAGTTCTAATATCATCTATCGATTTAAAGTACCTCACGCTATCCTCACTGATATTGGCACCAACTTCTGAGCAGCCGAGCTGAAGAAATTGTATGCCAAGTACAACATTCTCACTAACCATACCTCCCACTATCATGTGTAGGAAAATGTATAGATCGAGGTGTTTAACAAAACCCTCTCTAACATTCTGCAAAAGATGGTTGGTCAGAACAAGAAGAGTTGGCCGGATAAGCTCCCCAATACCCTCTGGGCTTATTGGACGATGACTCATAATTCCACCTAGGTGACCCTGTATTCCCTGGTGTACAGAACTGAGGCCGTCCTGCCCATCGAGATTCTGTTACCCTCATTGCGCACAGCGGTCTATGACTAGAAAGTGTCAGATAGGGTTGCCAAAATCCGTCTAGATGAATTGGAAGTACTGGAGGAGAATAGGCTTCGTGCTTTGCACAACCTGGAAAGGCATCAGAGCAGTATAGCTTGAGCTTTCAACAAGAAGGGTCATCTCTGCTCCTTCCTACAAGGTGACCTGGTCTTGGCCCTCAGGGCGCCAATAATCCCCGGCAGGAAACCACCCAAGTTGGAGCCCAAATGGGAAGGACCTTTCATTGTGCATAAGGTGTACCCCAATGGATCATACTACCTGGTGACCATGGATGGTGAGCGTGTAACTCCTCCCACCAACACCAGGTTCCTCAAACAGTATTTTACATAAACTCTTTTTTCCGACATGACCCTAAATTGTTGGGTCCTCCATGACCTTAAACTGCACTACGATCCCGCATGACGTTAAACTACACGCTTGTCCTGTATGACGTTAAACTGCAATCCGGTCAGGCCTCCCTGACCGAGGCCCAACCTCGGGCCCCCGGCCCAAGCTCACTCTTGTGAGATTTTATGGTGTGGTGTGGGATTATGTCTTCATTCACATTGGGTTACTCATCGTGCCATACACATTCATGGATTAAATGCCTTTCATCGTCCTACATGACTTTAAACTGTTCTTCTAGAACTACATGTGGCTTGATTCCCATCTTTATGGGATACGTAAAACCTCCTGAACACCTAGGTTTCAGGTCTAGACCCATATCTTAAGAGATCCCATGATCTCCCGATCACCTCGGCCTTTTGGCCTATCCCTCTCCACGAGGGGGATATATAGGTGTGGTACAGGGTTTTTGGCGCCATGCCCCCTTCTCCCAAGAATCCGCCATCTTTTGGCCGCTCTCAAACTAAGCCCTTTGACCATTTTCAATGGTCAGACATGACCCTAAACTGCTGGGTCCTCCATGACCTTAAAATGCACTACGGTCCCGCATGACCTTAAACTGCACGATCATCCTGCATGACGTTAAATTGCAAGCCGGTCAGGCCTCCCTGACCAAGGTCCAGCCTCGGGCCCCTGGCCCAGGCTCACTCCTGTGGTATTGTATGGTGTGGTGTGGGGTTATGTCCTCATTCATGTTGGGTTACTCATCGTGCCATACACATTCCTGGATGAAATTCCTTTCATCATCCTGCATGACTTTAAACCGTTCTTCTAGAACTACGTGTGGCTTGATTCCCATCTTTATGGGATACATAGGACTACCTGAACACCTAGGTTTTAGGTCCATCCCCATATCTTAAGAGATCCCATGATCTCCCAGTCACCTTGGCCTTTTGGCATGTCCCTCTCCACGAGGGTGATATATATGTGTGGTATAGGTTTTTTGGAACCATGCCCCAGTCTCCCAGGAATCCACCGTATTTTGGCCTCTCTCAAACTGAGCCCTTCGACCCTTTTCAATGATCTGCCCTGACCTTAAACTGGATGGTCTCGCATGACCCTGAAACATCCCAAAGGTCCACCATGACCTTAAACTGGATTCAGGTCCACCATGACCTTAAACTGGACACCAGTCCAGCACGACATTAAACTGCCAGTCCAGCATGACCTTAAACTGCCAGTCCAACACGACCTTAAACTGCATACTCGTCCTACATGACGTTAAACTACATCTTCAAGAACTATGTGTGGATTCATTCCCATCCTCATGGGATACGTAGGACCGCCCGAATGTTTAAAATTTGGGTCCATCCCCTTTCAGGTCGAGCCCCTCGACTCATTACAGTGATTCGCTGATGTGTTCAAGGGTACTCTAGTCTAGGACCTGGAGTGTCGGGTTCAACTTGGGTGAGTTTCCATCCATTTTTCAAGCTTCATGTTCCCCTTAATTTGTCCCCCATTATCTTTCACATCGGAAGGGACCCCCAAAACGGCATGGATACCACGCCTAAGGGCTCTCCTACCATTGTGGGCCAACGCCCCTGAGGGTTTCAGACAACAAATTGATACAAGTCCCGTGTTGCGAACATGGTCAGCGGTCGATGCTCATTTGTTTGTCCCCATTTCAGGCTAACGCGATAGGATGTTGTGTTGCAAACATGGTCAGTAGTAATCCTCCGTCGTCATGCCAGCTCTTTCAGGCATCGAATGTTGATTGCATGATTCACATAATGTCCCACTCCATCACGTCCAGGTAGAATTTCAGCACTCTTGGAACTATCTCTCAGTGCACCTTCACACTTTAGGGGGAAAGCTATGATACGACATTCTTCAGGTCTCCCGCGGTCCGAGCTCTAAGACCATAAACTAAGATATTATCTAAAGGATTATGTATGGCTCGATTCTCATCCCCTTGGGATATGTGAAATCACTTGGACATCAAGCTTCTGGGTCCAGTTCAACTGGGATTTATCTCTTCCTTCCCCTTGTTCTCCAGCTCTCACCGGCCTCTTGACCGAAGGCTCCATGCCCGGAGTTGCGCACCATGATGATACAAACCTCGTTATCATTTACGTCGGGTATGCTTTATCACGTCGTGCGCACTCCTTTACGTCCAAGCCATATGACTTTAATCTATGTTGTCTGGTCTAATCATATGACCTTAAAATGATAGTATCATCCTGGAAGCACGATGAAAAATGGCATTGATTGTGGTAACCTCATTATAAGGGACAACACGTTGGGTATCATTAAGTTTCCATACCATTTTTCAATGTCTGTGTACGGGTTGATTCTTGTGGAGACACTGAGAATTTCTATCTTAGGCCTATCACTTCACAAAAAAAACCATTCACCTTAATGGAAAAACAAGAAACATCAAATGCCACTTATTTTGGTGCGAGGGTTAAACCTGCACACCTCTTTCATTTCTTGCAGTGGTACTATACCATGCTACCTCTTCAAGGAACACATGGGAACCGGGCTCATGTCCTCATTCATGTTGGGTTTCATAATCACCTTTTCACGTGCTTCCCGCCTTCCTTCCATGTCCCTAGTCCGAGTTCTAAGACCTTAAACTAATATTCTTTCTATAACTACGTGTTTCTTGATTCCCATCTTTATGGGATACATAGGAAAGCCCAAACATTTTCTCTCGGGTCCAGCCCAAGGAGTCGTTATTCCCATCCTTTCCTCACCTGAAACTCCGGTGAGTTGCGTAAGTGCATCATTTTCCCTAAACAAATTCAGGATGCCCCATAATGATGTGGGAAGTGATGGTTCCCTCACCTGAGAGGTCCTGTCAATCTGGGATGATCTATGATCAGGTTAATGTGCCCGCTCAATGCATTTCCACCGCAATGGTATAATTTTGGGAGTGTTGGATTCCGTTCAGACAAACCACCACTTCACTTTCATGCTTTGCGTACCCCCCTTTTATTTTTATCCCCATCCTCTTTCACGTTTTAAGGGACCCCCTAACGGTATGGATTCTCGACCTATGGTCCGCCTTCTATGCTGGGCCAACGTTCTGGAAAGATGATCACGTTTGAAGGGACCCCCTAACGGTATGGATGCTTGACCTATGGTCCGCCTGCTGTCCTGGGCCAACATTCTGGAAAGCTGATCAAATTTTAAGGGACCCCCTAACGATATGGATGCACAACCTATGGTCAGCCTACTGCTCTGGGTAACATTCCATAAGACTGATGGACGATATTTGAGTTAGGTCCCGTGTTGCAAACATGTTCAGCGGTCAACCCTCATTTTTCATCCCCATTTCAGGCTAACGCAACATGGGTGCTATGTTTCGAACATGGTCTGCAGTTATTCCTCATTGCTACACCGCCATCACCGTGTTCCGAATTTGGGGTAACGTGATTCACATTTTCCATTCCCCTATGTTCGGATTGATTTCAATGCCCCTATAATTTCTCTGCTCGTGTGTTAGAGCACATTGAGAAGACGATACATCGATCGGTTTGAGGTCCCCTCCCTTCGGTTGGGCCTCCCTCTTCTCCTCAGAAATCTGAGTTCGATTTTGAATTCCCGAAGCTTGGTTGATGCTCCCACGGTTGAAGAAAATGATAATACGAGCATCTTTTGTTTCTCACATTGGGTATGGCCCGCCTGATCTTAGAGGTGAATTTTTATTTATTTAGTAATTAGGGATGAGCATGTTAAACCAAAGGTACAGATATATGGAGTTTTCTATACATTGGAAGCAAAAAGTTCATGAGCTGGCTAAAACAGGGCCCTTAAGGGTCAGCTTCTTGGAGAGTTCTTTCCAACGCTGCTACGATTTGGATGGTGGCCTCCAGGACTTCTTCTCGCCCCCTGAAGACTCTCTCTTCATCAGCATCCACAGAGCGCAGTTCGCCAAACTTAGCTTTTGCCCGTGCCTATTCAGTTTGAAGCATGGCCATCTGGTGACTCGCCTCCATCAGTTGTTCTTGGGCATCATCTATTTGGGCCGTCAGTTTCTCCACGAGCTCAGAGCATGTTGCAATGAAGTCCTCCTTCTCTTTGTCCTACTCTTTGAGGCGTCATACTTCCTGCTCCTCCCTCAAGAACGCTTGGGTTCTCACTGATTCTTCCCAACACTAGGCAATGTTAGTGCGCTAGATGCTCTCACGTATCTTCTCATCCATGTAATCACGTACCATCAGATGAAGGCGTTGAGAGTCATCCCCTCCAGCACACATGAAATGTAGCCAGGTCTGGAGCGATCCCATCCACCTTAGCCAATCCATCTGAGGCTGCCTGAGAAAACGCTGGATGCACTTCCACCCTTTGTGTCGTGTCATCCGGCTCTCCTCGGCCGCATCCAAATCTGAATCATCTATTTCTTCAGGATCAGTGGGATGGTATATAGGGAAGACAACCAGTAGGTCAGTAGCAGGATCTGGCTCAGCGATGCCTTCTTGAGGAATAGGATCCTCAGTGTCTGGGCGACCTTACTCTCTCGCCCCGATATCGGCGGTGCCTTTATCAGCTTCCAGCCTCGTTCCAATGAAAGCACCACTGATGTCCGCCACCCCCTGCTCGCCAATTGTGGGGGCCGACTAGGTTTGGGAAGTATGTTCTGGAGGAGGCAGTATGTCCGACACTAATTCACTCATGGATGGCCCGGGCTCAGTAGCCCAACGAGCATCCAATGCTGATATCATTGTACAGAGAGAATCCTGATTAGTAGATTTCTCCGACAATAAGCACCAGTAGCGAAGCAATGGACTTACAGGAACCCAGAGCGTCAGCCTCTAGTGTTCTGGCTGCTACAGGAGCTATCATAGCAGGAGACCCCTCAGCTCTTGTCAGTTCGATAATGGGCGTTGGAGCCCCACCCTGTCCCACCAGCGCCTCTTCTCCTTCTTCTATTGGGGACGCCTGATCATCGCCTATATGCTCCTAAGTGAGATAGGGAAATGGATTAGAAATTTTAGAAGAGAATGGATAAAGAAGGAGGATAAATAAGGATAGAGACAGACCTTGAGAAGCTCGGTTATGTCTATACCGAAGCCAAAAAACTCACCACTCTCCTGTAGGCTCCCTTGGCGGGACCCTCCCTGAGATCCTTCGTCTTCTCCTATCTCCTCCTCTCCCCCCGACTCATCACCACCGTCATCATCCTCCGACGACATCTGTTCAGGATCATGCCCCTAACCGAGCATCACTTTCACTAAGAGAGATGTCTCCATGTTCCGACCCCATTGGCGCGTGTACATGTCCATGGCCATCAGGAAAGCATGTCGTCGATGAAAGATTACCCGGTCGGTAACCCGAATGAGCCCAAATTCTGGCAGCTGGACCCCATCCTGCATTATCTTCTTCCAGAGGGCTTCAGTGCTCATCGACTGTCGCAGGGTCATCCAAGCTGACAACAATGTCGAGCAGATTGCATCGTGGGAAGGTTGGATCATGTATCTCATCTGCTTCCCAGGCAGTTCTCTGGCCGCCCCGTGTGACCCTCCTCCGGGCAATGGGGTCGCAGCAACACTATGTGATGTCCCCACTATTGAGGTCCCGGCCAGCGCAGGCCTCACTTCCTGGCATGCCCCTGGTCCCCCCCTTCTAGCGGAACCTTGCCTGCTCTCTCATCACCTGCGTTCCACGCAGATAGTCTCGAGTTTCTGAACTCGCTTGCGCAAAATCCCCTTGGGGTATGTGATGGCCCAGTGTTCGGCATACTCGGTTGATAGGCCAGCGTCGACCCAGTGGGAGGAAGGGTAATGATGTCGCCAGAGCCATAAGTTGTGAACATTAACCACATCTGGAAAAGGATGCAAGGATTCCTCTCCTCCTAAACATCCGTGAATACCCTCTTCAGCATTCCCTAGAGGCACCCGAACTGTCTGGAGAATCAGGACAGCACGTAAGGCTCACAGATGATCTTCCCGTTAATCTGAGCCACAAGCACCCCGCCTCGGATGATCTAGAAGTATTCCTATTGCTCCAGCGAGCCTTAACCATCTTCTACCATATGGTCGGTCAGGGTGGGGAATGGGATGAAGTTGAAGTTGGCATGGTTACCAATTCTGACCCTTACTCCCTCCTCGTTGAGCGTAATCGGCGCGACCCTGGCAATGTTTAGTAGAGATGGTCGCAGTTCATTTCCTGTAGGACAAATGGCGTTTGGGAAAGTGTACCCATCATGATGAGCCACCACCCAGCTGTGGAAGATTTGGAAGGGGCCACACACCCTCCGAGGTGACCCCCCCCCCCTCTTGAGATGCATTCTAGAATGGCGTACAGCCTAGCCAGCACGGGGACCCCCAGATTAAACCTTTTGTTGGCATCCATGGTGCCCGCCATCACCAGGGTTTCTGGACGGACGCCCATCCTTGCGTCCCGCACCGGAAGGAGCCACCCGCTTGGGAAGGTGGTGAGGAACCCGGCATACATAACATTTGGGTCCCGAGACTCATTAACGCGGTATCCCCATGATTGGTATTGCCCCATATACAGGATCCTCCAGTATAATCCATTCTTGATCCTATGAGCTGTGGTTGGGCACCGTTTTCCCCATCCCGGCATCATGACCGCCAGATCCTTCCCTAAGAACATGCTAAACGAGTCCTTGTAGGCGATGTCCTTTAGGAATTCCTTGACCTCTAGCCTCTCTTTAGCCAGCTCCATCAGATGCCAGGTCAGCATGGGGGTCTGTGATCTGTCCTCCCAAGTGTCCATTGGGGGAAGGAACTCGTCATATTGATATCCCTCCAGTGGGATACCTATGATGCAGTGGATGTCCCAGAGATTGATACCAACTTCCCCATGGTGAAGATGGAATGTGTTGGTGTCAGGGGACCACCGGGTGAACAGCTCTGGCCCGAGCTCAGGCTGGCAGTAGAAGTGGAACTACGACGTCCACACCGCATAGAACAGACCAATGTGCCGTAGCTCAGCCCCGAATTGGTCACACGTATGGCAAACCTAGTATGCCCATGCCCACTCGCTGGTGAAATTGCCTCCGGACTGTAAATACCAATCTTGCAGCCAGCCCTTAGTATCATTCGTGATGCTCTGACGGAATGTGCTTTCATAGAGGGATGTGGAACTCTCCGCAATAGGATGACCCCCAACAATGGTCCTAGTCCTTGGGTTTAGGACATATACATCCATGTGCCTGGTTTCTCTGGTAGGACGACCATTTTTGGTGATATTGTATCAGGGAAGGTCATCCTCATGGTTCACCCATGACTGCGGTGTATCAACCTCGAAGCCCAGCTGCGTAACCTCCTCTAAAAATCTGAAGTTCCATAGTGGAAGGTTGTTGGACAAAGGGTAATCCTTCTGGGCAGAGGCTAGCAGATTGAACAGAGTATGGTTGTTGGAGACAACCACCCTGGCACCATAAACTTCCTCCTTTGCAGCCATTGCAGTTCTGCGAGCGGCGACTTCCCCCTCATCTACTTGGTTTACCGCCATCTTCTTCCAGCCAAGTGCTTCGAGAGTGTTGTGCGGAATCTGGAAGTGTTGCGTGAAATCAAAAAGCTGGGCATGAAATCGAAGAATTTGGCGTGGAAAATCCCAGGTTTGCGCGTAAATACAGCCAAAAATCGGAGCAATTACACGCTTCCAAAGCATGTTTTACGCGCAGGCGCAGAGGCAATTTCGCACACAAGAGCTCTGAGCCTATTGCATGAGAAGATTGAATACGGAGCATGGGACCCATGGCCCCTTTTATAGGAGAAGTCGGGGTTCCGCGCCGCATGGAAATATCATTCCACGCCAGCCAGCTTTTTGTGTTCCACACCATTTTTTGCGCGTAGGGGGCCCACGAAGCTCGACACTTCATCATTTCAGTGTTTCCCTCAGAATCTGATCATTCTTACCCCTAGCCGATCCAATTCCGAGGGGGGGAATTTGTAGATGACAAAAAGTCCGTAATTACTGAATGGAGTTTCTAAATGACAAAGCGAAGTCATTTTCAGACCCAGAGACCCGGTCTGGAGGTCCCGGAAGTGTTGCGCAGAAAAAAGGGGAATGCGCAAAAAAAAAATTGTGCTGCGTGGAAGGGGTCCAAGATTTGCGAAGGGTCCCCGGCGCAGGCGTGAAATAATTGTACGCCCGCCCCCTCGCGGTTAACATTCAACGTCGCCGTCTGTAGCGCTCAAGTTTTGTGCACCACCCTGAATTTTGCACCACCGGATGCCAATAAATAGAAGGATACCCCTTCCATTTCGGGGTTGCGGAATTTGCACCGTCTCTCGGGTATGAAATCGGACTTCCGTGCGCAGAAGATTTCCATCAGGTACTGATTATGTTTTCACCAACTCGCCCCTAGATCCACCTTTGTGCACAATCCCTCTGGCTTAAATATAATTCCAAACCCTTAAGGGTTCCTCCCTTGTGCGCAATTCCTTTTGTTGTGTGCAAAACAGTCCAATTGCACCCAATCCCTTTCGCTGGGTGCGGCCTTACCTTTGGGTGTGGCCTTTACCACTCGCGCACAATTCATATCCCTTATGCGTGATCCTACTAGCCGCATGCAATCCCTCTGCCCCGATTACGCGCTATACTGGTGTTTTTCATGCCAACCATTTCTTTGCACGCAATTCCCGGGACCCCTCACCTTGATGCTCCCTGAGTGCCTCCCTACGTCGGTGCCCAATGTACTTCTTCTGGATGCCCTGGGCACACACACCGGGCATACACACCATGCGTTGTTTTCTCGTATGACCTTCCAGGATCGTACAGACTAACCTCAAGGTCCCTTGCGTGGTTTTTCCCATTACATTGCTTCGCCTAATGCTTCTTCGCATAGGCACGCTAACGGCTATTGCTTCTTCACATAGCCACGCTAACATGGACCCCTAGATGGTTCGCTCTGTGACCCCCCTTCACTATGGCCTTGCCGATGCCTTCTCTTCCACAAGGGGAAGAGGGCACCGGTCATGTAAGTCCTAGGGGTGCAGAGTAAACCCACCTCGTCGGAGATGGAGGACGTTAAACTGCCAAGCACCTTGTCCTCAACACATGACGTTAAACTATGATTCGGCCCCGTGCCTCGCACGTAGGGTCCCCCTAGCTTGGGCATTATTTACGTCCATTCGTCTCCACGAGGATGGGATCACCCCTCACAGGGGATTATATCCTCCTTGTTGGGGTGGTGTTTGTCCCCGGGGAAAGGGAAGTCGCCTTGGTGTAAGCCCCTAGCCCCTCTTGTGGAAGGTAACACCCATGCACCTCTGTACTTCCCCGGTGCCAAGGCTAGCGGGGAGAATGATGGGAAGTGGGACTCCTCCTTTCTTCAGTCCCAAATCCCTCTCCCTCTACGATTTTTCGCCCTCAGGCCTCCATCCTGGAGTAAGTCCCAGAACCATGGTCCGCCCAATGTGTAATCCCATATTTGCTTCCCACGGACGCACCCTTCGCGACGTGATCGTCAGGTCTCTGTCGCCTCTTGTTTCCCACACCGAGCATGACTCGTGTGGGCTTAGAGTAGGCATTGACCATGACAATTCCCCGTCCAACATGATGTTAAACTGTATGCCCCCATCCAACATGAAATTAAACTATATTCCCAATCCAACATGACGTTAAATTGTATTCCCCCGTCCAACATGATGTTAAACTGTATGCCCCATACAACATGACATTAAACTGTATGCCCCGTCCAACATGACGTTAAATTGTATTCCCTTTCCAACATGATGTTAAACTGTATGCACTGTCCAACATGACATTAAACTGTATGACCCTGTCCCGCATGAAATTAAATTGCACCACCCGAACTACGTGGACTTTGATTCCCTGCCACAGGGATACGTAGGAAGCCTCCTCAAGGTTCAAGCCCACCACCCGGTCATTCCTACCTCTTCACATCGGTTCACCAAACATTGTGGGCCGCCTTAGAGAATAATCCCCATCGATCAACCATTGTGGGCCGCCTCAGAGCGTAAGCCCCATCAATCCACCACCATGGGCCACCTCTGAGTGTAAGCCACATCAATCCCGAACTACGAGGACTTTGATCCATGCTAAGGCATGGTACATAGGAAGCCTTCATGAGGTTCACGCCCCACCACTATGGGCCGTCTCAGAGCATAAGCCCCATCCATCTGGACCCTAGGTCCCTCGTCACGTCGGTTCACCGACCCCATATCCTTGGGCCATCTTAGAACGTAAGCCCCAAATGCCCTGTCCCGCATGACATTAAACTGTATTTCATCGAACTACGCAGACTTTAGTTCCCCACCATGGGGATACGTAGGAATCCTCCACGAGGTCCAAGCCCAACACCCATGTCTCACCCTGACCTATCCCTCGAGCCCACGCACCTCGGGAAACTCATTCCCTAACCCGGATGTCTTACTCCATCTGGGTCCCATCCATGCGTTCATTCTCATAGGTCCCCCTTTCAGGCATCTTACCGCATCATCCTGTACTATGTGGACTTTGATTCCCTAGCACGAGGATACGTAGGAAGCCTCCACAAGGTTCAATCCCCTTCACTTCATCACTGATCCCGATTCTTACCTAAGTCGCCACATCCCGGTGAGATCATGCCACCTCATTCCACTCCACAACATTCGGGAAGCCACCCACATGTCGGCCCCAACATCGATGTTCCCTCCAGGGGGTTCTTCAATCTGATCCACTCTATCCACTGTTCCGATCAGTTTGATCTGTCTCCGTTGGACGTTAAACTCGCGGCATACCCTGTGTTAAACATGGAAAGCTGAGGAAAAACTCATATACATGCCTATGGCATACAATTCCCCACGTTTGATGTGGGATGCCTCAGGCTTCCACGCCCTCGAGAAGCCCTATAATAAGGGACAGAAGACAGACATTCCAATTCCCCAGCGTCAAGACACGCCAACGTGCCTCAGCATGACCACTCCCCTAACCGAAGGTTTCTGCCCCGACCATACCCCTTGGAGCGTCTCGATGGAAGCAGCATAATTAACTGTTTTCCATGAAGATATGGCACCGGGAAGAGTTTCATGAACATGTCTTAAATCTATGAGGGAGACTCGGACTAGGTGACGAGTTCCGAGGAGGAATCCACAGAAGGAAGAACCGACATACCATCATCCCAGTTTCGATCAAGGAGCAGGAGTCCGTGAACAAGGAGTGAATGTCGCCCACCTTTGGAAAGCAGGAATGCGGGGCAACAAGCCGTGCGTCCTCTGCGTGACGGACGCGCGTGTGCACCACCGGCGGAAAGCATTGGAAATACATTTCATGGTGAAATGATTTGAAATTTTAGATATAGTATCGGCACAACACGTCGATGGTTGCGGTAACGGATCAGACAACGTAGATACCCGATTTCACATTCTTCGGAATGCAATGAAGAACAACATTTAGATCTTTTTTCCGAATGGATTTGATTCCAGAATATGTTGTTTGAGTTACGGTGAGCCTCAGATGAGATAATCCTTGATTTCTGGTGTGATTAGAGCTGAGATCTGAGGTGGCTACAGTGCTGGCACACATGGAAGGAAGAATGAGTGTTTCTAGAAAAACCCAATCAACACAGCGTGTAATATATGATTACATTGTGTGTGGTCGCCCTTTACTGTGGCCAGGGTTTCGAGTGAAAGGTAAGTATCACATGGCATGTGATCCCTGTCACACGGTGTGTGGTCTCTCCATGATGAGTCGGCATGTACCTCGGAGGATACACAGACACAGGTTGGAGTACACGGGTTAGAGCATTCCATGTACTCCCTTACAAAGACACGGCCTGGACAAGTACATGGTTTAAGTCATGTATTGGCACAAGGGTAGAGTACACTAGAATCCAACATGTCGTGTACTTCTACATGGACACATCTTAATGACATGGGCCGTTTACATAGGCAGGACCCAGGGTCAAGGGAAACGGTGTATGACCCCTACTACAGGTCATGTACTCTTTTATGCCTGGCTTAAATCCATTTCCCTCTATATATTGGACAAGTTTAACTAGGTTGTGTTCCCCTTATCCACTCCCTAAGGGTTATTATGGAATAATCTCTTACACCTAGGACAATGATGCCTTCATCAGGACTTCTTGGATAGATTCATTGGAATCCCTCTGAGATGTCTAAAGTGATATCCTCTATTCATCTTCGTTCTCTACGTGGAGTTCTTGGTATTGTTGTGACCAACACTACATTGGTTCCAATCCTCTACTTAGCAGGTTAATCCATATTCAGTTGTTCGTATCACCCCATGTCCTTGGGTGTGATCCTCATATGTGTATCATATTTCTTCATACTTCCGTGTGTACTTTCTCATGATCAAAACTGATGAGCATTACCTCTCAGATGGATTTCATCAGTGCTATCAGACTCATGAGTGTGTTCTCCTAGACAAGTGCTATGTGGAATCTTAGAGCTAGAATCCCATGATGGTATCCTACAGTTATGTCTTACCATTAAAATATGTGTATTTGTTGAGTGTATTTAGATATTCTTATTATTTGTGTTGTAGACGTATACTTATGTAGAGATGACTGTATCTTATTTTTTTGTATGATTTTTTGTTGTGGGGTGTCCTACTGAGTATTTTTATACTCACCCATGCATGGGATTTTCCCACATGTGTCATGTCTTGTGCACATGATCGACCTTTTGACAGAGTCCTTGGCAGACTAGGACCCGATGGTTCTTAGTGAGACCTAACAGACCAAGGTGTGTTCCTTTAGTATTCTGACAGTAGTCCCAGTTTTTATTTCAGGTTAGACTTTTGTTTCAGACTCTTTGTGGTGGGTTTTTATTTAGACCTATTTACTTTCCTTTACTTCCTATTATACTCTGGTTATGGGATTTAGATGTATGCATGTGTGGTTGTTCAGTTGTTTTTACAGTTCAACATTGTATAGGCATAGAGAAGTATGTGTGTGTGCGGGTACTTAGGCTAAGGCTTCCCATGTTAGTGATTTGCCTTCTCGGCACTATTCGCTAGCCCCTGGACTATTGGAGGTGGTCTTGGGGAGTCGCGGAATGAGTCCCACTAGGATGGGTCATGAAATTTTAATTAAACAATGATAATAGTTATAATAATCAACACTATTCAAATTCTTATTCCCAACAAATAAGATAATTAATATTTTATTCAAATATATCCCTTGGATATATAATACTCACCTCCACCCCTTTCTCCTCACTCCCAAAACATCATACTCTATCAATTCTCTACTAAAATACCTCTATAAACTCTCTTATACATGTTTCTATGACCTATGTCTAATAAAATGACCCCCTGATGTCTTTAGGCTTAATCAAAAGGAATCAACTCAAAAAAAAGGGTTATCAGGAATCTCTTTCTATCTCTTATTTGAGATTTATTTATCTTAAACACTTTTTAACATCCTCTTAATTTACATCTATGATTATATTTCAATTTCATTAATATCCATTTTTATTTGTTATCAATGTGATATTCATCATTATCACTCATCTAAAACTTTTTATAAGCCATTATTATATCAAAGTAAGGTTTTTAAAACCCATGTCTTCTCTTTTAAATTATCCTCATAACACTTCTTTGACATAATTGATATTTAAAAGTAACTTTAAAATAGAATCATAATATTACCCCAAATGTTTTTATGTAACTCAAATATTTATTATTCTTATTTTTATACTAAAAACTTTGAAAAACATCATTCAACAATGGTAATTTTATACTACCTTAGTGAATGATGATGTTTTATTTTCACTTTATCCTTTTGTGGATGTTCTTAATGAATGGATTTTAAGTATAAATGTGGCCTTAATAATAAACTAATTTAATATTTATGACTCATGAATGATAAAATAAATATGATATTAATGATATTAAATGTAAAAAATCTGATTTAACTATGCCTAGTGGTTTTCAAGTCATATCAAACCAGATTTATAGATCCACCTATGTCAAGGTTAGAGGATACATTGGCACCGACTAAGAAAATAAATATGAGAATATTGATTATATTTTATATCAATGAATGGCCGAATGCAGATACTAAGGAAATAAATAAGATTTTGTAATGAGAGGTTACTTCTATGGTATAATTGGAGAGAATGTTGAAGACTCCTCAATATAAAGGGTTGATGAAAATTTATGATATAGGATTGGGAATGGTTATTGTTTAAATTATCAAGAGAATGGATTTAAATGACAATGTGGAGAATTTCATTGCTAGATGATCTAGTTCCATGGTCTAAGTATTTATTATTATTCAACTCCCATAATAATTTGTTGGTTTATGACCAAAATTCAATCATTGGATAGTGATTTAAGAAAAATTTCATATCATGTATTTATTCATTATTTATTAATAAAGGATTTTTGTTTATCTTTCCAAAAATAAGAAATTTTTTTGAACTATAACTATTTAATAGAATATATAAATATAATGAATTACAGAAATTCTAGAATGAAACAACCCATATTCCTCAACCCTTTTTAGATTTTGGAAAGATTTTACGATGACCTTCAACCATTACCATTACGTCAAAGTTGTCTTGGGACTATGAACCGAATAACTACCAAACTACTAAGGTAAGAAAAACTAAACCATTAAATGAATAATACATGATATTAAATAAATTAAAATTAATAATAATGATTAAATAAGAATGATAAAATTTCTTAATCAAGTAAATAATATATAATAATAGAATAATTATGAGGTTATATGATATTCAAAGTGAGAGAAGACTCAAGGTAAGGGTTTCCCCATCTAAATCTCCATTTTTTCATGTATTCTTTCTAAATTACCTATCTTCCCTTCTATGACACTTCTATATGATCTTGAATAAATAATATATTATTTTTATGCATTTATTAATGAATTAATTATCTCATTTCCTCCTTTATTAATTATAGTCTATATCATATGATTATTTCTAAGGGGTCTCTCCCTGACTTTTTTGTTCTTGTTGTTATTATCAATTTCAATCTCTATATATCTTTCTTAAACTTAATATCTTTATAATATACATAATTAAATATATTTATATTCCCTTTCCTTTTATTTTTTTGGGTATGTACATTTCTTTATAGTTCCCTGTCTATTATTACATTAATTCAAACACTATAAAGTATATAGTGGAGATATTTACAATTACAATCACCATATCATTTTTTCATATACTCTAACTCTATTTAATTTCAAGGTTCTATTATTGTAACTTCATATTTTTAATATAATATTTTAATAAATTTTTTATCATCTTTGGAAAATGATTCTTGAACATTATTTATCTCTCTATTTTATGGTAACTTCACTAAATAATATGAAAACTCTTTTATGATTTCTCTTCACTTTACCACACTATTTTTATTAGGATTCAAATTCAAAAAATTTATATATATTTCATGTTCAAATAATTATTAATTTTAACATGATTTTTTTTAAATAAAATCATATATTTATGTATTTATTTTTAAATGACATTTTCCTTATTTATTTCAACGTTTTTTAATACTAAGAAATTGTTTTTTAAGAACTTATAATTTATTATCATATTCCAAATAATTTTTTTATCTATATCAATACTCATTTATATTATAACCTTTGACAATTTTTTTTGTTTTATTTCCTTGAATGGTATCATTTTCATAAATTAGAACTATATCCAAATAATACTCTGATTTATTATCCAATTCCCCATATATATATGGTGCGGTGGGAATGAAATGTCTATGAGAGAAATGATCCATCATTTTCATTATCATTCCATATCATTAATCATGAATAAGGTTATGTTTTCTTCAAATACAATTCCATCATCAATACCTTATACTTCTTTTTTTTGATTGAATGGGATCACATAGAAATCCATACCAATCTATTGCACATGGAAGATGTATTCAAATGATACTATACACTTTATTCTATAATGTGTTAATACCTAATATATCATTATTTTTGTTGAAGATTATTTACTTATATAGAAACTTTATTTCTTTAGATTCTTGATTTATTTACATCGGTTAATCATGCTATTATTTTGATGGATTGTAACTATTTTTATATTTTTATGACACAAATATGTATGGATATATAATTATATAATGGATAGGCTCAAAGTTATATGTATGGATATGTAATTATGAGAACCATGTGTTATGCATGGACATAATGGGGTAAAATTTGATTATAATTTTATGTGTCAACTTTATGATGTTAACTTTTTCTATTATGTTATACATGGAGATAATGAAATTATATTTTTACACTATGTTAAAATTGTATTGGTAGAGATCCTCTAAATATATTTGGATTTTATTTACTAATGAATTCACTAAATTCCTCTTTTATGTAACAGTGTTTCTTGATTATTGTCTTACAATTTCACATTATTACTCCTTGGTATATGTTCTTATTTCAAGATCACCCTTTTATATATTTTATGTCATAATATATGATTATGTTATCATGAATAATGATTATGTCTTATGATTTAATTATTCTATTTCATTAATCATTTCATTTCACTCATGATCTTATCTCCAACATGTTTAGGATATGTGGATAACTTCTCTACATCTTATAACCGATGTTTTAATCCTTAATAATCATTTGATTTTACTCATTTCTTATGGTTCCCCATTTCCCCATGTATTCATAGGTGTTAATGAGTTTGAAAATAGATGACAAGTGGTTTACAATGAAGTTTTTCATTAACTATATTATATAAGTATAGGATGATGATGTATTATGTCCCTAGATCCCAAAGGCACTAAATTTTATTATCTTGGTTGTTTATTATAATTCATGTTATGTTTAATATATGTATTTTTATTGATATATCTTGAAGTGTGGGTCAATATTGAGTTCATCTGAGATGTCACCTCCAATTGATATGGTGTCTTGATCAAGCAGTCTATCATATGAGACTCACTGACTCATAGGTTTTGTGCCCAATTACTCTACCTCATGTTTCATAGGCCAGAAAAACTCAGGAGGGAACATATACTCCAACTACTAATAGTAAAAATTATCCATTCAATAAATCTTATTTTATCTCTAGATCCATTCTAATGATCATTACCAAATTAGGACAGTTACTCATGAATTAATGTTAAGCCACTAATTAAATTATATTAGGAAAACACAAACCTCAACCATGGTGGTGTGATAAGAGGAACTCTTATAATAATAAAAGAGGTAAATTACTCACCAAAACACAAAGAATGTCCAAAATAAAAATGGTGAAAAAATAACTAAATAATGTTTCATAGGGTCATGACCTGACTCGATAGAGCCCGAGATTCAACTACCCCAAGCCCAACTCCAATAAGCTAGGGGTAGGCCACTAGCACCCTGAAGGCATATCACACACATGGGAGGCATCAGCCTTAATTACCTGTATGCACACACACATAGCCAAGCCCATACAATGCAAAAATATAAACCCCCTTATAACAATGCATGAATAAATCTATAATACTGCAACCAGATTATGACATAATGTAGAAGAAAGAAAAAAGGGGTCCAAATACAAGCCGAACCAAAACTAGAAAGAAAAGTATGACCTTCTCAAAAGGAGGGGACATCTGACAAATTAAACCTTGGTATACACCTTGGTCTATTTAGACCAAACTAGCTTCACCCGCTCCTAGTCCACCAAGTACTCCTAAAAATGGTCTTACTTCTACATAGGACATGACATGGGAGGTAAGAATCCATGTAGGTGTCAGTATACCAACACCCAATTGGACACCCTAAAATAACCAATCATAAAGCACAAAAAGTAATAGTCATCTCTACATAGGTATATGTCTATAGAACATACAAGAAGAATACCCAAATATACTCAATAAAGAAACACAGTCTTAAGGAAAAGTCACAATTGTAATTCCAGTCTAAGGATCATACTCGAAGGATCCACATAGAACTCTTTTAGGAGAACACACTCCACCAGTCAGATAGCAATGATGGAGTATGTCCAAAATTTACCTCCCATCGAGTCCCACCATAAAATGTATACTCTCGAATTCTAAAGAGAATGATAAAAAGATGAGGATCACACCCAAGTACATGGGGTATACCAACAACTCAATCTGAAATAACCCACTAAGTATAGGATCATTTCCTATGTAGTGTTGGTCACGATGAAACCAAGAACTCCAGATAGAGAAATATGATGATACAGGATCTCACTCCGAGCCTCATGTAAGGATTCCAACAACTCTATCCATGAAGTATCACTAAATGGATCACCATCCTATGTGTAGGACATGATTTCATAATAACCCCCAGTGAATGGACCAGGGGAACACACTCAATCGATATTGGTCCAAGGAATCTCACACAAGCTCTCAATGAAGCTGAGCTAAGAAGAATGAGGAATCCAACCTATCCTTAACAGATTAAATGATGTGTCCCTAGGGATACACAATGTGTCTCACTAAGCCTAGTATTTCCCATTTCTCATGATCACATAGAAAGTAGTTTTTATCAATACACAGTGTGTCCCAAGAGTACGCAAAATATAGAAGTTTGGGCTGGAACTCGGTGTGTAGTCTTCCCATAGCCATGTACTTTCCTAATTACATGGCATGTGGATTGTCATACACGGCTTGTAGGACCACAAAATCTCCTAGGCATGTACTCTCTATACACGTTGAGCTATATTCTTGGGTGTAGGCAGTCTGTAGCATTACCCACATGGTGTGTACTCCCTGTGGATGATGAGATGGTCGAATAAGGGTCACATGGAGTTTGAAATATGTCACATGGAATGTGATACTTATCTCTACACATAAACCCTAGCACTACACATATAGTCAGTACACAACTTGTGTTCTTGAGTTGCATGTTGTGTATATCGATATTTTCCATATTCCCAGATCTCTTCATGTATTTTCACTCATGCCTTCTGATATCCTTGGATCTAATTCCAATCTCACCGAAGAAAATAGATCTCAATACATGCAAGTCCATCCATCACTGTCATCTAGATTCCATCCATTCACATCGCTTGGGAATCGTCCACCATCGCACCTCTCTATTTCCACACACCAAAACTAAACTAGGGATCTCCAATCTGACCATAATAACTCACCATCATTACGCATAATGATTCCAACAATGATACAGAAACCAGATTTTTATAAATGATCCATTGCACTAAAGATTGAATGTGTAATGATCAATTTCTGGGTATTCGTCGAACCACCAGAAAAAATAAATGCCAATGATGATCACGCATATAACAGGGGGAGATAATCACAAAATAAAAGAATTTGGAACGAACCCCAGCTGTGTTCATATTTTCCACCATCCATTTAAATTAGAACGAAGATCAAATATAATCAAATAGAATAAAAATTATCCCCCAAATATTAGATAAACAAACCCATACATGCAATATGACAGATCTGCAAATCAATCCATTAGTCGATTGATTCGTGTTCATCTTATGATAATAAAATGGGATAAATACACAAAACAAATGTCATACCTAGATTTATATAGATCAAGGATGAAGAAAGAATTTGCATCATTTTCATTGGTGAGATCTGTGTTTTCCTTTGGCACACTGATCGCCAAAGCTCGATTCATCGATTTGGGATCTTGATGTCTACCAACAATAATCCATGCTCTCCTTCTCAATTCTCAGGGTTATGAGGATAACCCAATGCATTAGTTATAATAGTATAATTAAAGAGGATATATTATCCCACTGCATCAATGAAATAAAATAAATAATTTATTTTATTTATTTTATTTATTCACCTGCAACTGTACTTTAACCAAACACCCAGTTTCGATAAAAATTTTGTCACACCATGGGTAAAACATATGTTCTGAACTCAACAGTGCCCTCATATTTATGACCTAAGACACTTTTTGGTAATTATACCACTTTTTTAGGAAAACAATGTGCACATGATATTAATATATTTAATATATTTCAAAAATTTATTCTGGGTACACCAGGCCTTAGAATATCATGCCACCTCAGCACCTGGTTCCAAAAATATTCATATAAATATTCCAAAGTATTGCATTAAGAAAACTAAGACATTACATTATTCCCTCCATCTAGACTTTTTGTCCCTAAAAAAACAAAGAAAAATGTGGGGATACTGAGCTCTCAACTGCCTCTCCTACTCCCACGATCTCTCCCAATGGAATCTTGTGTTGTCAAAAAACACATACCCAAAGAAAAACACTTCCCTATGAAGGTTCTTTCTCCTATAGGTCCTCAACACTAGTGGATACTTGAAAATCAAACTCCAATCTCACAGCCCATCTCACCCAAGTTGGTATCGTACAACAATTCATGAACATACCTCCTCAGTTGTGACAAGTGAAGAACACTAAGGAAACCAAAACTAATGTTTACTTAGGGTTAGTCGGCACGCCACCTCGCTAACCTGAAATAGCAGTAAGAAAATAAAGGGACTAAGATTCCTGGAGATGGCCAACCACCCTAGCTAAAACATTATAACTCACCAACTCCAAAGCCGGATATCTGTCTACTGATAACTCCTGATGTTTACCAAGGAGTCATCATATTCCCATGGATGAACTACACCCCTTTCAACCATCACTAGAACTAATACTATGACCTAAGTGTTATTCTCCACTGGCTCTAACTAGTATAACAGTGTCCTGCAAGGTCTCTTATACATGGCCTCGAAAAGCTACTACTATGGTGATAGAGTAGGAATCATCATGATACAAAAAACCCACCTATAGTAGATGATCCTCCCATCTATGGGTCAAAACCAACATGAAAACCCAAATCATGTTCACCAGAAGTTGAATAGTCCATTTTTACTTATCCATATAGTTTGGGGAAAACACTATGTCCAACTAAAACTGAGTTCCCAAAGGCTTCTTGAATCATCTCCCAAATTGTGGTGTGTAGTAAGCATCACAGTATACAATGATTATCAAGATAATTCAATGAATCTGAACTACCTCATGGATCAATCCTTAAATTTATACAGTTCATCACCCACAGATAGAAGAAACAATAAGAGATTAACTCAAAAAAATTGATTCAACTCCTTTGTCTATCCAACCAATGATATGAAATACTTGTATACCCTCACCTCCACTATATGTACCAAAAATAGAAAACAACCTCCTCAATACCTCCTCTTACATTATGACCAAAATCAAAATCCATCCCTAGAAAAGGGTAACTTGATTTTCTACTTCAAGGGGTTACACTAGGAATGTATCCATTGGATACCCAATCATGCATGATCACCCAATAAATATTACCAAATCATGCCTCCCTAACTCACTGAAAAAGTGAAGAGGTAACAACCATAAACTGGAGGTATGCTTCACCATCCTTACCCCAAAAAGGGTCATATGCAAAGAGGTCAACTACTCCATCAACTCACTCAACAACAGTGGATGGAAAACCTTACTATGAGCATCTACTACCATGACCATGCCCTGGGTGGCTTTCAAACTCACACAGCCTCAAAATCTACAGGGTCTAATTTTAATCTCATTCCCAAGAAGACATATTACAATGAGTTACTCCATGGTAGATTCCATAATACTAGCACTCATGGAGCATGTATAATAGCATCCTCTTGTGTCTCACATTCTCTAACTCAGACACCAAGGACATAAGGATACCACTGTAGAAGACTACCACCAACTGATCCATGAAAGGTTGAGGGTCTGAATCACAAGTCACACAAACTTTTTTGTCGCATTCAACATGCCAAATGGTATCAGTAAGGACTCAAAGAAACCAGAATGGATCTAGGAAGCCATGCTTGGTACATCCACCTCTCAAACATGGAGTTGGTGATAACCCATCCCGAGGAAAAACTTTGAGATCAAATTCACCTCCATCCATAGTGTGAAGATGTCATCAATTCTCAAGAGTGGATACTTTCCCTTGTGTCAATTGGTCCAAGTGTCACCAATCCATTCCCAACCTTAAGAACTCATCCTCCTCTCAAGAAAACAACATATGATTTCCTAGGAAAACATACTTGGTCTTATGATGCCCCTACTCTACAGACTCCTCTAACCACACCTCGATCTCTCACAGCTACTCAAGGTCATCTGATATGCTAGTGCAGATATAAATTCATCCCTGGTGAATTTACATGTAGAAAACCAACTCTTGAAGGGTAAGTAAGCCTGAAACTTCCTCAATAAGGATTCCCTCATACTTCTCCACCATCATAGAAACTGAAAACTCATAGAATCTACTGCTGCAAAGGTGTCACTATCCAACTAATTGAAATTCAATCATAAAATCCTACACATGATATCATCCTTCTTTTCCTGGGATCACTCCTTATCAAGGAGAAAAACATCATCCCAACAAAACAGAATCACTGCTACTCTCATTGGTAGAAACATCTAAGAATTGATGGTAGGAAACCGGTCTATACTGAGAAAAGCATCATAGGGTCTCATCACCACTATAAATAGATTCTATGTGAGGCTCTCTATCTCCTCCAAAAGTTAGGTCACATTGTCAGTATAATCATGCACTCACTGATCCCATCTGCATGAGCCTCCAACACAAGGGTTGAGGAAAAAGGGCTCCACTAGTATAACCTGGTCTCGAAAAGTGTATACTCTCTGGTAAAAGTGGCTCATAACTTCATGTAAAAACTTCAAATAGGGTAGTGAAGAGACACATAATACCTAAAACCACACTCTAAGACTCTATGATATTCTATTTCTTGGAACTCATTATTTTTTTATCCCACCTATTTACCAAAACCAGGGCTTGTTCTGACACCTTATTGCATCAAAAACCTCTACCACACAACACAGAGAAACTCATAACCAACATAGGTCTATATTGATGCCTCGTGTTACCCTGGAGAAGTCTCACCACCTAAAACACCATCAAGGAGGGGTCTTATCTAATTGGTACAATCACACCGTAGGGTCACACCGTTCCTCCACCACCCGAGAAGGGGGTCTGGCCCACTAGGTAATTTGGGTGATCTCTAGCTCTAGAACTCACGATGAACACTCATCATAAGTGTTTCATCTTACAGTACCACCAGATCCAAATGAAGCTCCATGAGGAAATCAAGTCACAAGATAAACCATCCAATCAGTCTAGATCTGCACATGCTAGAAACTTGGACCACCACCTCAAGTCAAACCCCTACCACCTGAGGTTATGTCTCATCGTGGAACCATAGAAATCCCCACCGCTAGAACATTTGTACCATGTCAACCCTTCACATACCATCATTAAGTCATGTTGGAACCATCAACTACTCAGGACATGAATGATCATCTACCTGATCCACAAAAAGGATCCATGTGCTTCTCAATAGGGGGTAGCACTACATGGTGGCCACCTGGTAAAAACACATCATGAGAAGGTCCCTGAACTGAAACCTCATCACTCATCTGGACATCATTATGACCCTATCTTAGAATCCTATATGGACATCTTTGTAGAGACATATTTATGGTTATGAAAATGTACCATAGTCAATGAGTATATCTGGGGATATGACTCAAGAAGGACAAGGAAACCACAACCCATTCCTATATGATGCATGTACCAATGTTTTACCTAAAATCACAGTCTGCATATACTGAGTTTACAAGAAGTTTGTCAAGGTCTTGGTGAATGGGCACATCAATTACTACACCAACACTAGAAACCCTTGCCTAAGAGACAATCTCGAGAAACATTAACATTGTTTCCCTAGTTCCCAAACTGAACCTCATAGCTAGACAAAACAATATCCAAACTCCAATCCTAAACCCAAGTGGTGTCAAAACACCTCAAGCTGGGTACTGGCTTTGATACCATTCTATCATGAACTAAACCAAAGGTGATTAAGATACAACTACCCCAATCCCTCCTCCAATAGTCCAGGGGCTAGTGACTTGTTCCAAGAAGGCATGTAACGCACATGGGAGTCATTATTATTAATTACTTGTACGCACACACACATCTCCAATCCCATATAATGCTAAAATATAAAAAAACTGATAACAATTCATCCATAAATCTATAATCCCACAACCAGACTACAATGTAAAGTAATGGAAAGACAAAAGCGGCCAAATATAAGACCAAATAATATTTGAAAGTAACGTCTGACCTACTTAGAAGGAGGGGACTACTGTCAAATGCATCATCAGTATACACCTCAGTCTATCTAGCCCAAACTAGTTCCACGTACTCCTAGTACACCAAGGAATCCATAAAATGGTTCACCATCTGTATAAGACCCAAAACAGGTAGGAAGATCCCATGAAAGGGTGAGTATAACAATACCTAGTAGGACACCCCAAAATAACCAAGCACAAAGCATCAAGAGTAATAGTCATCTCTACACAGGTATATGTCTAAAGCACATACAACAAGAATACCCAAATATACTCAATAAAGATAAATAGTATCAAGGTAAAGTCACAACCTCAATGCCAATCTAGGGATCATACTTGAAGGTTACACATAGCACTCTTCTAGAAGTATACACTCCAAGAGTTAGATAGCACTAATGGTGTATGTACAAGATGTACTGCTCATCAGGTCCTACCGTAAAATGTATATACTGGAAGTCTAAAGAGAACGATACACATATGATGATCACACCCAAGACCATAGGGTATACCATCAACTCAATAAATAATAACTCACTAAGTAGTGGATCGGTTCTCATGTAGTGTTGGTCATGAAAATACCAAGAACTCCACCTAGGGAAAGATGATGATAGAGGATCTCACTCTGGGCCTCACAGAAGGACTCCAACAACTATATATAAGAAGTCTCACTGAAGGGATCACCATCCTATGTGTAAGACATGATTCCATACTAACACTTAGGCAATGGACCAAGGGAACATACTCAACCAATATTGGTTCAAGGAATCTCACACTAGCTCACAACGAAGTTGAGCTAAGAAGATAAAGGAATCCAACCTATCCTTAAATAAGTGTATAGAATGTCCCTGGGGGTATGCAGTATGTCTCAAAAATATTGGTGCTACCCATGTATCAGGATCACATGGCATGTATATTTTCTCAATACATGGCGTTTTCCAAGGGTACATGGTGCGTAGATGTCTGGTATAGCACTTAGTGTGTAGCTTTCCCATGCCCATGTACTTTCCTAAGTACATGGAATGTGATTCACCATACAAGGTGTGTAGGACCACATAATATCCTAGGCGTGTACTCCCTGTACACACAACCTGTTTTCCTGAGTGTACACGGCGTGTGACATTATCCACATGGTGTGCAACTGTATCTTGCCTCCTAGGCGTGTACTCCATGTACACGCTGAGCTGGTTGTCTAAGGGTCACATGGTGTGAAACATAATTCACATAGTGTGTGATACTTATCTTGGCACAGAAACCCTACCACCGCTCATATGGTTATTACACAGTGTGTGTTCTTGAGTGACACTCTGTTTTTATTGGGATTTTCCAGATTCCCAGATCTCTTCATGCGGCTTTTCCTGCACCTCCTGATATACTTGGATCTAAATCCAATCTCACCGAAGAACAAAAATCTCAATTCATCCAAGCTTTTCCATCACCATCAGTCGGATTCTATCCATTCTCATCACTCAAGAATCGACCACCATTGTGCCTGTCCACTACCGCACACCAAAACCGAATTAGGGATCTCTAATCTAACCACGATCGCCTAACATTGTTATAAACAATGATTCCATAATTGATCCTAAAACCATATCTACGAAAAAAATTTGTTGCTCCAAATATCGAATAAAAAATGATCACTTTACAGGTATATATCAAAATTCCATCCAAAACAAATTTCAAGAATGATCACAGGTAGGGAGAGAACCCACAAAACACCTGAATTGGGAAAAAACCTTGGCATTGTTTGGATTGGCCATGATCCATCACTATTAGAACAAAAATCGAGAATAATCAAATAGAATAACAAATCTCCCCCAAATCTCAGATAAATAAACCCATACCTTCAATAAAACCAATCCATGAATAAATTCATTAGTAAATTGATTTTTGTTCTTCATAGGATAATAAAATGCGATAAATCCACAAAACAAGGGTCCTACATTGATTGGGATCGATATCTGATGAAGAACAAATTTGTGTTGTTGTCTTCGGAGAGATATTTGTTTTCCTTTGTCATACCAATCCCCAAATCTTGATCTGTCGATCTACAATCTCGATGTCCATCAACAATCTTCCATGATCCCCTTATAAATTCTAAGGGTTTATGAGGCTAACCCTATGAATTGGTTGAAATAGAATATTCAAATAGGAGATGTTATGTCACTGTATCAAAAAAATAAAAATAAAAAATTATTTATTTATTTTATTTATTTTCCTGTGACTGTACATTAACTAAACGCCTAGCTTCAACAACGCTTATGTCATGGATAGGGTAAAGCCCGTGTTCTTAAGTTAATGGTGCCATTATATTTCAGATTCGAGACTCTGTTTTGGATTTATTCTACTTTTTTAGGAAATCTATGAGCTTGTGATATTAATATATTTAATATATTTGAAAAGTTAATTATAAGAACATCGGGCCAGGGAATCTCCCTCCGCCTTAGCAACTAGCTCCAGAAATATTCATAGAAATATTCCAAAACCTTCTACAACAAAAATTGGGACATTACACATAGGAACCCATGTCTCACTCGAGTATGTCCAGGTAAATCAAGAGTTCTAAACTCAACTCATATTTGAATGTATCTCAAGGTTACTATGGACTTATGCCAATAATAACAATAATCACACACAAAACATAATACAATCAAATTAATCATGAGAATCAATGAATGATGTAAAAATATCTCATACAATGCTCCATAATCAATCCCATGCTCATAAAAACCACCAAATTCCCCATGAGTGTCTTCCTTTTC
Organism: Viscum album; assembly: GCA_963277665.1. NCBI lineage: Eukaryota > Viridiplantae > Streptophyta > Magnoliopsida > Santalales > Viscaceae > Viscum > Viscum album. Next base: position 830,148,858 of record OY728162.1, read on the forward strand.
AATAAACACTCTTACATCATTTGATTTATCATCCAAAACAATATTCCTGATTTGGTATAATAGGTGTAAAACATACTAAGTAGTATCATGTTTCCAAAACCATGAAAAATTGGTTAAATATTCTATTGAAACATCTCATAACCTAATCCATATAAACATCCCAAATCCATAACCAAATTGATTATCAATTTCATCAAAAAGAATTAAAAGACCTAATTACATTCTCCAAGTGATATACATCTAAAAAATATGAAACGGTGATATTAAATCATTTCCAAGCCTCCTCTATGAATCTCACATGAAATAACCTTCATATTAATGAGATTCCCATACTCTCTTGTGAAATTTATCCCAAATATCTAATTAGAAATAGTGACAATAGAAGAAAAATAATCAAAAGAACAAAGGTGGAGGTTGTAGAAGATCTTACCTCAAATTGGATAGATGAAATGATCCCAATGAACTTGGATGAAAGGTGGGGAAAAGAGGGTGGGGGAAGAACTAATAGGGGTTGAAAACCCCTCTTCTAGCTAAACAACACATTTTAAACCAAGGGTGGTTAAAGGGAACCTTGTATAAAAGTATATAATTTTCCTCTTTAAAAAAAACTAGATCAAGGCCTACCAAGTACACAATAAGCCTCTATCAGGTACCTAATAGATCATTGAGTACCCAATAAAAACCCACTGACCGTCAGGTTTCATGATTAGTGGGACTACCTCATTGGTCAATCCCTTGGGTACCCAATGGTATGGGACTGAGTACCTAGTGGCATACTTTTTCCACCACCCATTTATCATCAATTTCCAAAACATCAAAAATCCTACTCTAGGAATTATCTTCCTAAACATACACCTTTAAAATATCCCATTAACCAATTGAAACATTCATAATCCTCAAAAAAATTATTCAAACCAAGAATTAAAATTCCATCATCCATAAAAATGATCAGATACTTACCTCTTTTGGAAATCACCAACACACAAATTTTTATATCGTTAAAAACTACCCACCATAACACTTCATATCCCCAAAGAAGTTATGAAATTACTTTGACCATAAATCTCAACCTATATTAATGTCTAATCCCTCACTAAATTTTCATAATATATATCAAAACAACAATCAAGATCCCAATGTGTGACTCCATTACCCTAGTGCATAATATACTGAAAGCAATTTTACCTAATCATTGATATTAACACTAGACATTACATTATTTATATGACCCAACTTGCATCATTTTTTAATAAAAACCCATTAATATATAATAATATATTTCTTATCACACAAGCACTTGACTCAAAATCAACACTAAAACACTAAGATGATGCATAAACACAAGCATTGATCTCAAAATATTAAAATATTAGAGATTGATTAATTCTTATACTTATGATTCACCCTAATATAATAATCAGATAATAATGTATGATTTATCTTAATGGTATTCTCTATTATAGGAATATACTATTGATAATGCATCTGAGGTAATCTAACATACAGGACAACCATTTTATATATCTAACTACACAAGCCTTACTCAAAAAATGATCCATGTTAGTAAAATATGAATCCTCTTATCCTAATTCCACATACTTGATTTTATAATTAGAGAAATAAGAACATAGGATTTAGATCAGGAGGGAGCTTATCGTAGTAAAAGACTATAGGAGGACGGTATGGTCTAGATGGCATTTTTCTAGAACTAGCTGGTAAGAGACCTTACATAGATAAAGGGAGTGTAGAAGTAAAATATTTATATTATTAAATTTATTGATGTGTTATATTAACAATAGTTTTTAAAATGATATGTTAGATTATAATTGGGTTATATAAGAATCTTTGTCACTATTCACTAGAAGACATTGGTTGAGTCTGTATAACCTATAGGCCATCAATATTGGCCTTGATGAATGGAGAGATCCTTTTGAAGTTTAGAAGGTAGTAAAACATGTAAAACTAGTTTGGTACTACTATAATAAGGTGGGGTGGGATCACTTCTAAAAATAAAGAAGTATTATCCTGTGTGGTAGGACTAAGTTTTGAACCACATAATCTCTTATTGTTATATCCTTTTTTTCTTTTGATTTTATTTCTTGATACATTCTAGATGAATGATTATGTTGCAAGTGGAGTGTTTCTTGCATGGATAGTGTGTGTTTTCTTTCTTAGTTAATTAATTAAATCTTATCATAAGGCCTCAACTCAAATAATAATTTGGGGAACTCTTCATTCATTATAGTGGTTAACTAGGATTGTCTCCCCTAAAAGGATAGAGATAAACCCAATGTAAACTATTTATTAGTTTTATTTTTTTAATTCAAAAATAATAAAATAAGATAAAATTTTGGTTTTGGTCTATGTGTTAGAATGTATTAAAATGAGTATATTTATATATATAGAATACAAAAAATATGAATGAATAATGTAATGAGACACACATGGATTCAACCTCAATGATCCTTTATTGTCAATATTCTGATGCTTCTCATATTCTAAATCATTGTGAACTACCAATTTTTTACATACACCCACACTAAAAAAATTGTGTGAATGAACATCACACTCAAAAATCCTTAATTAGTTTTCTAACCACTATCTCTAACAACAGAGATGGGAAAGTGACATAATCAAGATGGTATCTGTCACTTCCTTAATAGACTATAATTGTGAATCCATAGATAACTCGTGTCATAAGTTCCATTATATATAAAAAACTCAAGTAGTGGGAGAGAAAATATATTAATAAATGTGAAATAAAATAAGTGAAGAATAAGTGTGAATTAATGGCACCAACCTCAAATTATTGATCACATAATTCCTCTAAGTCTCAAATAAGAAATTAAAATTGAAATAAGCATGGACACTAGAATCATTTAGTTTTATCCAGGTGGTATTCCTCAGGTTATCCTCTCACTATTGGTGCGATATTGAGTAATCACTATGGTTAAGAGACAAGGATATAGACACCAAATTGAAAATATGAAAAACTATATTAAAAGTAGAAGTGAAAATTTAATAACACTATATGAAGAGCCTTATTTAATTATAATGGACTCAACTATTATTTTATAATAAATAAGGAACAATCTATAATTATAAACTATTTTTTGATGGATTCCATGTATCCTACTTCATATCTATGTTTTCTCCCATGATATAACTGTTTTATTCCACCTTGATGATTTCCAAAAGGATTTTTTTGATTCTTTTCCGGATTCAGAAAAATAATTTATACAGGGGAATATTTTTTGTTTCCTTGGGTCATGTAATTATTCCATATGGATCCACCTTACGATCAATTATCATTATAGTTTAAAATTATTATCCTTTAGAAATTCATATTGGTAGTATTTTTAGGTGTTAACATTGGGTCAGCATCAACCTACCAATGTAATCTCACAGTAGATGAGGAGGAAGAATTAGAATGAAAATGTAATCTCAGGTTTGGGATGAGGTTATATCAGTGGGTGGATTGTATTTCATGGTAGTGTGTGAGGTAGCATAGAGATATATATAAATTATAGTGATACGTCTTGATATTGTATTGATATTACATGATCTAAAACACTGAGTTAGAGAGTGCTTCCTAAAAATAGAGCATCACAACATTTGATACATTGTGATTCATGAATGTAACATATGATGGGGGATTAGGTTAAATTGGTGGCATAATGTTGCATCATGGTGTTTCTTGGAATGGAATTGATTTATTAGTTTATCCTTAGTCCTAGTCCTGATATTGTATTGGAATGGAAATGGAATGTGTGGATAATTATGGGGTTATTATATGGAGAAAACAATAGGTGTATCTAAATCCAAGAATCCATTTATCAGAGATTTGAAATTGTGGCAAGGAAGATAATTCATTAAAATAAGTTTGGAAGGTGATAGTTTTCCATTGATGAAATTAGTAGTACTGTCTCACATTATATATCCTTACATAGTGTCTTGTCTAAATGGTTATTCTGAAGTAGTGTTTAAATATTTATCACAGCCCATGGATCATCTACATGATTCTTCTGTAACCCCTTCTCTAGGATTGATTATTATGAAATAGTGATATTTGAAAAACATAGTTATTATTTTTTTGATATTTTTAATCTTTAATTAATTCTTACATAACTTATCTAGAGATCCATATAATCTTATGTGATTCTCCCATAATTAGTAAAAACCAAATTATAAGTGAATGGTCATGGATCTGAAATATAGAATGTTAATTAGAACAATAAAATGATAGTTTAATGAATTTTTTACAATATTCTATAAATTATTCCTATTTTCTGAATAATGGTAAATGATAATATGTTATGAAAATGGTGGGGATATTATTAACGAATAATATACAAAAAAATAGAGAAACTTTATATTTAATCACAACCCCACACTTATTTATTTTCACTCCTTGGTAAATACATGTATAAAAATAACATCCTAACCAAATTCCAAAAAAAATAACTTCCACCCAAGTTAATCACCAAATAAATTAATGTGAATTGAAATGGAATTAATTGAATCATAATTATAACGTGAAAATAATTCTTAAATTCATCTCCCTAATGTTCCTCCCCTACTACTTGTTTTCACACTTCTATTATACAAATTATTCAATAATCTAATACATAATCTTTCCCTTGTTCATTTGATTTCATCATTCCCCTCTCTATTCATTTCCATTATCTACAAGGTACTTAATGAATTTTCCCCAATCAATGTATGTGTAAAACACTTATTTGATGAGTATGAAAAATATAAAATTGGTAATTCTAAACTATAGGAATCCCCCATGTCTTTTTATGATGGTTGAGGTATGGAATAAGGGTTTGGAAATCCAGCTTACAAATACTACTAACTATCATTGATGGATTTTATTTTTCACCCATATATTATGTCGATTATCAACTCAAGAAACATTTATTTTATTCTCAACATCCATTTTACACTAGTTAATATGAGTTATCATAATTTCAATTAATTTGTCTCCCTAAGGTGATACTTTTTCTTAGAAATTAATCCACTCAACTTTGAGTTCAAAAATTTAGCGTATATATATATATATATATCACAACATAATTCACCCAAAACATTTTCAATTTAATTTCATTCCTCTTGTTCCTCAAAAGAGATTTTATTTGTTAAAGTATTTTTCTTAGGTATGAAAATGATTTAGATATATATTTAGCTCATATCCTAACTAAAATAATAATAAAATAAAAACCATAAATAGGCACACAATCCTATAATAGGCCCGAACCCAACCCCACACTTATCCAATTACTACCTGATAATTAATAAAAAATAGAGTGCTTATAAAATATTAAATTTATAGTATAAATATAATTTTTTTTGATAGATAGAACTATATGGTTATTGTTAAAAAACTAGAGTTGTTCCCTTAGGTTCTTTCATTTAAAATCCTGTAAAGGAAACTTGAAGACATAAAAAATTATTTAAAATAAACAAAGGCATTAAAAATAAATAAAAGGGAAAGAAAATATAGATTAACCCCTAAGTGGGTATTGGATTTTGACCACCTCAAGATAGGTAGTTCCATTTGTTATTCAAAATGAGATGTGGGTTGGGTTTCTTTGAAAAAAACACTAATTTACATTCCTTATAGTGTTCATACCTATATAATTGCTATAAAGAACCCCTTTATCAGTGTGATGTACATATACCCCCTTAGTAAAGAGATATAGTTTTATTGGTGGGGGTGATAATTGGTATCAGTCCTCCTATTTTTTCACTATATTTGTGGCCAAATCCTCCGATTATTACTATATTTATTCTAATTCAAAGTGTTAGAACAAGAGGGAGTCAGTGAATAACTTATTTTTATTGAATTTAAATCAGAATGAATTTAAATCAAAATTTCCTCCCTCAGTGTGATCACTTTGGAATTCTATATCTTCATGAAAGGAAACTAGATATTATACTCCTTTGCAAAAATGCTTGATGTGTTTAGGGAGATCTATATTCCCCTCTATAGGTGTATATTCTATTTCATCATCACTCTCTAGGGAAATCCATGGGATGGAAAAATATAAAAAAACAGTCTATGGGGAGTTAGATCTCAATTAATTTGTAAATAATTTATTTATAAATGAGTTTAAATTTAGATTATCTCCATTCATTAGCTTAGAATGAATCTACTTTTCTTCTATAAGTTCCACTTAAAGGTATTCTGATGGATTTGGAGGCAGTTAGTTAATCTCCTCCAACCTTTCTTCAAATTCCCCCACATCAGTGGTGTTATCTTCCACGGAAAGTGAGAGTTATAGGGGATCTAAATATTTTTTTTCAATAATAGGTGATTAATTTTGTAGGTTACACACTATAATGTTATTCCAATATATACGAAATAGTTTGTGATCTCCCACATGCATCCTAGTTTCTAGGTCTACTTTAGTGATCCCCTATGTCAATAGTAAGGTGAATCTAATAATAGTTTTTCTATTTTTTTTCTTATTGGACATCTTTTGTTCCAAAGTATTTAAAGTTAGTGAGGATACTAATTATTTCACACTTTATTATTATTTTTTCTCAATTTTTGGTAAAATATATTATTGGAGTGTCACACCTTGGTGTCACATTTAGAACTTATGACCATTATTTCTAACAAATGTTTTTCCCTATATTTTCTTGGGACATTTTGGGTATTTTTTAATCTTTGGGGGTGTTTCTGTAGGTTCGTGGTTGGTTAATGTTTAGTGGAAACCATGAAGAATTCATATGAAACCATATGGAAACATGAGTTTTCTAAGAGGTTGGTGCATGGGTAGTGCACTATTTAGAAAAAATGTGCTTCTTTCACCGGGAAAGCCTATATCTAGAGATAGTGTAATATTTTATTATTGGTGAACATTTTATCTAAGTGTGTGACCCAACCATGCTATTCTCCTAAGATACAGTGATTCTCTCATGGTTGGTGCACATTTTTTCTAACTATGTGTCCAAACCGTGCTGACGAGTTTCAATAATCAAAAAATTAGATTATTTATCTTATTTTCCACCAAAACCCTTATTATTTCACTTTTTTAATGGGTTATCAAACATAAGGATCTCACATAATGACATTGGTGATTTATTCCACTCTGAAGTGTGATTTTGTTGATTCCGAGGGAAGTGGATCTAGGAAATTAAAGGTATGTGTATTGTTTTCACGTGTTCTTATTCAAGATTCTATATCTCCACTTACATTTTTGAAAGTAATGATAGATATAGACTATCATGACTAGATATATGGGTTTTTAATAATATAATTGAAATTATTATATATCAGTCAAAGGAGAGGGAGAGACAACTCAGGTTTTCTTATATCAACTATGTTTTCTTCATGAACATGACTATTGAGGAAGGTTGTTCTGTAAGTTGGTTATTCTTTATAAACATATTACACTTATGCATGTTTTATTGGTTTTCCTTAAATGTTTCTTGAACCATGTTATGGTTCCATGAGATAGGTTTTTAATGATGAAAATATTTTATGAACATTTTCTTGACAATGGTTTCAAATTGAAATAGAAAGGCATGTAAGAATTGTTTTTGGGATGTTGTTTTATTATTGATGACCTGATTGTGTTTGTTAAAATAACCCAAATTAAATATTTGAATTTTTCCGAATGATAGCACCTAGGAACCTATGTATTTAGTTGGGAAGGTAAGGAAAATAATTCTAGGATGGTTTCTGTCTACCTAGAAATGTATTTATGCTACATTATTAGATAAAAATTTGTTAGACATGATGGGGAGAAACTAGCTCGTGTGGTATCCTTCCCTAGTCCTTGAGGATTCTCACCCATGGAGGTTTGTTCATGCACATGGTTTTTCACTAATCACTACGGTTTTTGGATCCTAGATGACCAACACCTAATATACCCAAGGTCTGTACCTAAGGGTGGTAGCCTGATGAAATTTTGACCTATTTATGTCATTCAAAACTATTTAGGTATTTTTCCTTAAAATGTGGAACTTACATAGATTATTTAATTTCTTTATTCATTCATGGTTTTGGGAAATGATCATTTGATACATGTTTTTCTCTAAATGATATCGAAATGGTTATTTATCCAACCCACATGTAAAACTATGAAAAGAATGTTTTCTTTCAAATTATTTCTTTAAAATGAGAAAAGTTGGTTTATTTATTAAAGTCTTGTTATGAAACACTTGGTAGGACCCTACTGGGATTAGTTTTTTAACACCCTATATATACCATTGGGTATATTTACACCTTTATCATTGGGTATTGGTAAAGTCAAGGCATCACTTGGTGATGGTGGGTACTATAGGGTGTGAGATGTTGGCGGGGGCGTAGTGGGATAAAAACCCTCATGTCACATAGAGTTGGTCTTTGGGTTTTCTTAGTTGGGTTTTTCATTGGATCATCTTTTGTATTGTATCTAATTGTAGTCTAGGAATGTTGTTATTTTGTTCCTCTATGTTAATTAATCTTGACTATGTTATATGTTACATAGATGTTTGATATCTATTATATTCTATGTGAGAAGCATTCCTAGAGTTTTCCATCGATGTCTAAGAACTAGTATTCAACTCATGGGGATCAAGGAAGAAATCTAGGCCATGTTGTGAGCTAGTTTGAGATCCTATTTTTATAGGGGATCCAAGTTACTTCATGAAAAAAATGGTAACATAGAAAAACATCATCTCTTATTGGTATTTAGTCGAGGTAGAAAGGAGATAGGATTATTCGAACTTAAGGGGATAGTTACAAGCAACTATCTGGACAGATCTTATTATAATAAGACTTATGATAGGATGGGGAATTAGAAAAAAGGTTCTTAGAGACATTTCTTTTTTTGAATTCAATTTCCTTGATTTAAAAATCTATCTTTAATAGTGTATTTTTATTCAAGTAAGTTTACCATTAATTGATTTTCACCCTTTTTCTTTTATGTTGTGTAGTACCATGCCTCCTAGAAAACATCTCATTATTGTCAATGAGGGGGATGTGAATAATTTTCAATGGGAGAATCCCACAATAGAATAAAATATTATTGAGGTTTTGGTGTATACAGTTCATGATATGGATCATGGTGCCAACCACATTCTTGTTTCATCTAGAGAAGTGGAATGAGAAGTTGGAGGAGAGAGATATCAAATCTTGGAGTTTCTCTTCTAGAAACCTCCTTACTTACAAGGGATGAATGAATCATAGAAAGATGAGGATTATTTAGAAATTATTGAAAGGATATTCATTTTCTTAGAAAAATTGAACTCGGTTAAGGTGAAGTGTGTTGTTTTCAAACTTTAATGCCTTAGCAGAAGATAGTGGGATATTGTAGTATTGAAAAAATAGCATGAGGGATTAATGTGGAAATAATTCAATTCCATCATATCTCATTAGTATTTCCCATATACATTGATGATTTATAAGTCCATGGAGTTCCTAACCCTTCAACATGTTGATTGGATAATGGTGGAGTATACCAACCTCTTTGTTGAACTAGCACATTTCTCACCAGATTTTGTATTGAAAAAATAACTAAAACCTTTAAGGTTTCTAATGGGCCTATAAAAAAATTATTCTTGGGTTATCATGTTGAGGTTTTCCACCTATCCTCGTATAGTGGATAGGTAAATAATGGTAGATATCGATCGGTCATGCAAGAATACTCCTCCGGGTTTTTCTCCCACACCTAATGTCAGTTCTAGTGTCTCTATAAGAATGAAGAGGAAGTATAATGAGTTTTATAAAGGACGTAGTTATGGTCTCCATCATTAGTATCATCTTAGGTATTCCACAGTTATTAGGGGAACTCTTACTTACTACCAGTGTGGTATGATACGACATTTGAAATGAAATGGCATGACACCTTTGAAAAATTGTATTTTATGTAAACATTTAGACCATTTTAAAAAGTTCTATTAGGATCTATCATCTCCAGATAGAGGCATGGATTTTTATCACCTAGTGTGTTTGTAGTATAGCCTGATTCATATAAGGTAGCAAGTTATCATCCATATATCATTGGTGGGAAATACAAATTTTTTTGGTTAAAGGAGTTGCACACAGTGGAAGAATCCTCAGTGGAAGTGAAGGTAGTTCATGCAGCCATGAGAGTTATTGTTTTCATTGTTTTATATATAGTGATTCATTTTTTGGATACAAGTGACTTTAATACTATTATATTGACTTTTTTCATTAATTCCTTGAAATTCGTGATGAAACTCAAACTTTATGTTTTTGAACTAGAAACCCCTCTTGAAAAGAAGAAGCAACATGGTTCTGATTCCCTTTTTTCAACATCTCTATATCCTATATAGATAAATTATGATATCAATTAGTCCCCAATATTAACCTCTTTGACATTATCAATGGGATGGATTGGTAAGTTACCCATAAGTCTTGGATTGATTGTTACCATCGGTGGGTGTCCTTTACTGCCTCTAATGGGAGTCCTCATGTATTTTCAGGGGAATGGGATCCAAGATCTGGCTAAGATGGATTTTCATTGAAAGTGTTTGGAAAATTTATATCTTATTTTTTAGTTGACTATAAATAGGAACCTTCTAGTTGTGATCTTTTCCCAGAGTTTGGGGTATTTTCTAAAGTATTTTCAAGATACTTCTCTGGTCAACCACCAGATATGGAGGTGAAGTTTTTGATAAATCTAGTAATGGGAACCAAAATTATATCTATTCCTTATAAAGGAATGGAACTGATGGATTTAAATGTGTTGAAGATATATTTTGATGATCTGAAATCCAAGGGTTTTATCTATCCAAATGTGTAACCTTGGGCAGCCCCATCACATTTTTCCCAAGAATGCTAATGGGATGCTTTGTTTATGTTTCAATTATCAGAAGGTTAATCGGATAATGATCAAGAATATGTACCCTTTCCATATATCAATGACTTATTTGATTAGTTAAAAGGGGAAAAGTGATTCTTAAAAATAAACATTTTATCAGGGTATCACCAGATCATTGTTAATGAATCTGACATCCCTAAGATAGCTTTCTGGATCTGGTATGGCCAATTGTAATATCTTGTTATTCCCTTTGTCATAAAAAATACTCCTATATTTTTCATGCCTTTTATGAATCGGATATTCCACCAATACTTGTATTCCTTCATTGTGATATTTTTGTTTGAGATTATGATCTACTCAATAACTAGGAAAGATCATGGGTTTAGCTTTGGGTTATTTTTGGAATCTTAAAATAACACCACTTTTACAATAAGTAATTGAAATATCATTTGTAGACCCAAGAAGTTGAGTTATCTAGAAATGTGGTCTGAAAATGTGGAAACTTAGTCAACCCTGAGAAGTTGAGAGTGTTCATTTCATGTTAGGAACCATGGAATCTCTTTGAGATTCCAATTTTATTGGCCTTGGAAGGATACTACTGGCAGTTCATGAAGAATTTCTCTAAACTCGTATCGACATTGACCACTCTTACTTGAAATGAGGTAAAGTACATCTGGGGATCTAAGTGTTAGATTTTATTTGATTAATTGAAAAAAATTCTGACCTCAACACCTATCAAAATTTTAACACCCTAATATTTTACAATATGCATTTTTTTATATAAATTAAATCTCTACAATGGCTTACTTTTTACAAAAATGTGAGCTTAAACAAACTCCAAAATATTATAATTTAATTTTGATAGTTATCACCCAGCCATTGGAATGGTACAAATGGATGAGATTAACTAAATTATGAAAATATAGTTTACACATATGTATAAAATGAATTCATTATTTACTAATTAATTAGAAATGAAAATTACAAAACCAATATAAAATAAAGGAAGTATTTTTATAAAAAAACTATTTTTATGCCCACAATGGAATTTTATCTTAAAAAATAAAATTAATCTCTATTATTGAAATATATTAATGAAATTTATATTTTATATATTCAATAAATTTTTTTACTACAATTTTTTAGGCTTAAGATAATAATAAAACCATTTTAAGCATAAAAAGCTATATTTTTCTAAAAGGTAATTTTGTCACCTTTTAATGGATCACCTATTTTAAAGATAAATTTTAGAAATTTTAGAAATTTTATTTTAAAAAATAAACATTTTTATTTAAATATTAATATCAAAAGTATCTTAGGGTTAATTTTTGGTATTTGTCTGAGAAGATTCATTTTTTGATGAATATTGAAAAATACTAAATTTTAATTGAAAATTGATTTTCATCTAATTTATTTATATAGTTAAATTATATTTTAAATTGGTTTTAAATAATTATTAGATTAATTATACATAAATAAATCCATTTTTGTTCATTTTAATTAATTTTAAAATGAAATTGTATAGAAAAACATTTAAAACTTTTGATCAGTTTCACTATAAAACCCCGCTTTCTCGTTGCGTGTAATTTTTCCAATTATGTGAAATGAATTTTCTAAAATTGATTCCATATTTTGAATAATAATTTCCAAATTATTTATTAAGTTCATTATAATTTTTATTCATAAAATATTTATCATGGTAAAAATAAATATTTACCGCAGTACAGGTAATGTAATGAAACAGTTTAAAGTTAAAAGGTAAAGGCTTAAAATACCTAAAAACTACAAAATTTAATTTTTGGTTGAGTTATTTATCTACCCTAACCTTTCTTAAGAACATTAATTATCATCCAATTCATGAAAATTAATTCCACCTCAATTTGGTTGGCTTTAATTATAAAATAATCATTATTTAAACAGTTAAAACCACCCCTCCTCAAGTATAAATACCTACCCTCACCATCCCATTTCCCCTAACAAGCATTGAAGATCCTAAAATATCTATCAAATCCTATCATACTCTCTCTCCTCATGTCCATGTGCTTCTGGTATAACCAAAACACCATATCCAAGGTCTTCAAGGGGTCCTTCAAGGAGGTGATTTTCAAATGGTAATTTTCTCACAACACATCTCTTATTTTCTTTTCTTCTTCTGCTTTATTCTCACCTCCTTCATCCAAAAAGTCATGATAACTCCATAATAATTTATATACTAATGTTTTATGTTTATAATGTAATTTATCATAACCATTTCATATCTCATCTCGTCTTATTCAAAGAAATGAATGTATTTTCCAAATTATATCGATTAATCACCTCCGTGAATAATGATTTTGTTCATTTTTTCATTATTATAAGGACCTAGCCTTAAAAATTACATAATATTGAGTTAATTAAAGAATTAAAATTGATTATTTTTTTCATGTTTATAGTTTTAGAGAATTATTTCATAATTCATACATAACATTCCTCATACATACAAAGATGATACAACTAAAATAGTGTCCATTTTTTCATCAAAGGAAATCCTTTTAAAATAAAACCTGATTTATTTTTGAGACAAATCTTTGATATTTTAATCATGGAATATTATTTTTCTTTACCAATGGGATGATCACAAAATATCAGTAAGGGATACACAAAGAAGTAAAACTGCTAGTCTTTTGAAAACATGAAAACACATATCATAAAGTAATACTTTTCACCCTTATGAAGTAGAAAATATTTTCCATTGAATATAATCTAATTTAATACCCTTTTTGTAATCATAAGATTATCATAAAACCAATAACAAGAATAAATAACATATAAAGGTAACTTGGGACATAATCATACTTAAATGGAATTATCATGCAGTAGACTTACATACATATCACACTTACAAATGGAATAGTCATACGACCAACTTCTACTTCCAGAATACCCAATGAATTGGAGGTTATAATGTAACTACCCATCCCCGGTTTATCATGTAACTACCCATCATTAGTTTATCATGTAACCACCTGTCAAATTTCCAAGTACAATAATCATAATACATAAATGATAGTAATTTTCAGAATTTCACTCATAAAATGTCATTTGTAATCATAAGAAATCATTTCAAGATATTAAAATATTCAATACAGTTTTCAAAACTATTTTAAATACCAAAATACCCAATAAAAGGTAATAAGTTATTTATTTTCCTATTAAAAATATTCAGGCTTGTAGAGGAATCCAAATATCAAATAATGGTCACAGCAGCAGAAAAGTTGTTATCGTCGTATATGTTAAAAAAGAACATTCCTTTTTTCATTTGTAAATAAAGTAAAATGCTTCATATAAAAAGATTCCATTTTAAATATTTTGAATTAAATTAAAAATATATAAAAATAAATTTACTTTAAAATCCATTTATATCCATATAATAAATATATAAATTAATATCATGAAGAAAAAAGATTTGATAATTAAATCATAAAACGGTCAAGGGGTTCCATACCACTTTGAACATTTAAATCTTAATCTCCATGAATTAATACATTTAAAAAAACATTAAATGAAATTATTATAGATAAATTATTAATATAAAATTTTGTAGTGGCTATATATACACCTTATAAAATAATAAAGGTGCATATTGTTAAGAAATTCCTCAATGAAATGAGATTGAGACGAAATCCCTTACAAAGATCATATCATTAGATTAAGGATAAATCAAGGAAATAATTATGTGTGACAAATATAAATCCACCCAATATAATTTTATATTTAGTATAAAACAATCAGAGTTCATTCACACATATTTTTGTAAAAACATAACCAATGACATGGATGTTTAACTCAATGAATGGAAATTGAGTTAAGATTTTCCTTACCTTAAGTGTGACTCATCATGTACAATATTTATATTACTGAATAATAAACTTAGGTTAACTTATAATTTATTGATAACATTTTTCAATTTTATTATACAAATTATATAACTTATTACTATGTTATAACAATTACTTATTTATTTAAGTTCATATCAGATGTTTTGTCAATATTCGGTACTTAGGTCAAAAATGATCTTGGTATAATGTCAATAGTCCATGTGCTCATAAGTACATAATCTCAAGAAAAACATTCATGACATAATAATAACTTTTATATAACAATTGTAACTTTAAATCCATTCATTAAATATTGATATGAAAAATGAACAATGTTACAATCATGGAGACGGTAAGTCGTACGTACGCATGAGTAACATTTCCATTTTTCATTTATCGTTATGGAAATAAGGTGATTATTATATTATCCTTACATAATTATCATAATATTATTAACATAATAATAATAATTTAAAAATATTTATATATATCATACAAGTTATGCGGTGAATAAAAACGATTCACATCACTCGTGGAGGTGATAGTTCACACGTACGCACGAATGACATTTTCATTTTTATGTGCATGAAAAGTAAGAAATTAACTGATATATTATTCTATTATAATGATAAATATGTCATTAATATCACATAGGAATATTAATTCCATCCTTATAACCAATCTAGATAGAGGGTAATGGGAAATGAACTAAATCGGTTCGTGGAGGTGATAGTTCACACATACGCATGAATGATTAATTCATTTCCCATTTGATGGAAGTGGAGATGGATTTAGGTGATGATATTAATAGAATAACATCTTAGTATATTTATGATTCTGTATTTATTATCTCATCATGGTTTAAGGAGATTTTAAGGAATATGAATAAGAAATAAAATAGAAACACTTAGATAAAAACATTACCTTTCCTTTAGATGATCACCCATATTAACATCTTAACACCTCAAAGAAGAGTTTTATACCTAAAATAAGGCTTCAAGAAAGTGGGTAGGGGTTATAGGAAGAGTTTTGGGAAGATATTTTCTAACCAAAAAGGATGTGATAGTGAAAGGAAAAGAGAGGAATGGGTACCTTTTTATAGGTGAGGAGAGGGGCACCCTTGGAAACCATTAAAATAATAAATTAATATAAATTCATTTTAGATTTAAAATGGGTCAAAATTAAGTTATTTATAAACTATAATGAGTATAATTCAAAATATAATCATACAATAAAAATTATACAAGTTTTTTATGTTTTTTAATCCTTATATTTTTGTTTTAACCTTTCTTAACTCTTACCATTTTATCAAGTATTTAACACTTTGAGAGTTAAAATAGTTACCAAATCATTCCAAAAGACCAATTAATGAGTTATTAATGAAATATTTAGACATATATAAACCTTTTGGCCAAATATGATATTTTTAAAAATTTTATTTCATTTAATTAAATATTTTATATTTTAAGATGCCTTTAGTGTCAATTTTGACACTATTTATTTATTGACTTTTTAAAAAATAACAACAACTTGATTCCTTCAAAAAAAATTCTTAACTCATACATAACATGTCAAGGTAATATAGAAAATTATTTTATGTCATAAAAAATTTCAAATGATATTTATTTTATTATTTATAATACCATTTATTTGATTCCTTAATTAATGAAGAAATTATTGCATCATCATTATGTCACCATTTAATTTAATTATTTATTTCCGAAAAATTATAAATAAATTATCATGATTTAGGAAATAGTTTTATATATATAATTAATATTTATAGTATATTATATAACTCATATTATCCAATATTAAAATTGTTTTAGTAAATGATACATGTTTATGACATCTTTGTTTTTAATTTTAATAAAATGTTATAAATGTCATAATCACACCCAAGTGGATTCCAAAAGCCCCCATTTTAGATAAATGGTTTTTTTGGTCGACAATAACTCATAAAATAATATTATTACAAGTTTTTGGGTAATTTTATATTATTATAATATTATTTTTACCTTTAATTACCCGATTTACCCTTAACAGTGGTAAATAAAATACTAAAGTTACTTTTCACCAAAAATTATTTTGATTCTATTGAACCACATTTTTCATACTGATTACAACATGTATTTATATTTTTTAAAATTCAATTCACATAAGTGGAAAAATTAAATTTAAAATTAATCCCATTTTTGGAATGAGAAAATTGGTTTTTAAGTAAGACATTCAAAAGTTCACAAAGTTTTTCTATTCAATTTCGATATTAAATTACTTCCAATGACTTAAATTAGACTAAATGATAAAAAATTTATTTAATTATAATTTAAAAGTAAATAAAATAATAATCTATCAATATAAATAAATTAGACAAAAAAGTAGTTTTGAATTAAAATGCAGTATTTTTCACTATTCATTAAAATATGAATATTATCAGAAAAATACCAAAAATTTATCCAAAGTAAATTTTTATGTCCCACTTCCAATGAATAAGTTTATTTTGTCAAATATAACTTATAAAATTGGTAAAAACTAGATTTAAAATGGGTTCTCCATCAAAAGGAGGTAAAAATGCCTTTTAAAAAAATACTCATTTTATCCGTAAAATTGTATTTGTTCTTTTATATTGTCTATAAAACAAATAAGATGAATTTAAAACTTTATATTTAATTTATATGTCATTAATATAATCAAACAAGGGTGATTTTATTATTTTATAAAATCAAATATTTACATTTGAATTTTTTTTCATAAAAACACATCCTTTATATTCAATTGGTTTTTGTTTTCATTCTTAATTAATTTGGTAACCAATGAATTATTATATAAACATGTGTAAACCATAATTTAATAATTTAGTTAACACTGTTAATTCTTTAAATTATAATGTCTAGGAGATAACAACCATATTAAATAATAATATTTAGTTGTTCATTTAAGCCCAATGTGGCATATTATATATGCTATCAAACATAGTGTTTCCTTTTAAAAACTTGGGATGTTATATTCTCCCCTCCTTTTGGAAATTTCTTCCTTACAATTTTAATTTGGGTTTGGTAACTAAGTTATGAATTTTCAAAATACCTTTATTATAATCCCACATTAGAAAAGGATTAATGAGACATCCACTTTAAAAGAAAGAAATGGAAATACAAAGGTCACTTGAGATAACACATTGGAGGGTTCCATATATTAAAACCTAGACATGGAAGAGAAAAAAAACCATAATGTTTTGATGGATATCAATAGAAAACTTGGTCCTGATAAATTTAACAATCATAAAACTATAAATCTGTTATTCGTTAATAGGTCATTGATCTCTTAGTAAGAAGCATAAATGGATAACGTTTTTTTATGATCCTTTTCATAGAGTTGAGGAATTATTTTACTAATTGGAATAAGAATACTTACTTGACAAGTAAAGTTTCATATATTAATCAATTTCTACCAAAAACTCATCCTTTTCTCTGAATGATGAGTATTCAAGATGAATTTTCACACCTGAAGCACTAGAATCAACTTCTAGATAAACACACAATCCATAAAACAACTAGCTATCTATTTCACTTAGATTGAATCAAAAACCAAAACAAATATGGTTAGGATAATTTAAAACAATTCTTTAAAAAGAATAAACCTTTGTATGAAGAAAAAATACCTTTAATCTCCAAAATTAAACAGTAATACCCAAAGTTCAACTTAGATAATTCCACAAAAAATTATCCTTAGAATTACTCAAAAGTATTATAACTATGATTAAAACCCAAGAAATCAGAAGGATTTAATCACATAGTCTTTCAAGATAAATTTTAACATTTATCTCCAAATAACGTCAATCACTCTTAATGTATCATTGCAAAAAGTAATTTCCCTAATCACATGTTCTCCAAGATAGGTTAATCATTTCCATAAATAACCTGAATTACCATAATCCCAAAATAAGGTTATCAATTATTCCAAAATATAATTCAACCATTACTCCTCAAATGAAATCCCATATTATTCTATTTACCTTAGTCGTATAGGGTTCCCAAAATAGTGAACATCTTCCAAAATAACATTCATTTCTTAATCCCCAAATCATTTTCCAGTACCAAGGATATCCATTTGATAAGTCATAAGTTCCAAAAATCAACATATTCTTATTGCATAAACTTATTTAACTAAAAATAAAAATTCATACTAACCAGGGACTTCACATAGGCCAGTGGTAGGCGATGCACCCTTTTCACCATTCGATTGTGGGTTTGATTCTCATGGCCTTGTCGAATGTGATGGGTTGTCACCCTTCTTATGGGTTGTCATTTTTCTAAAACCATATAATTATTATAAAATTCCAAAAATATGATAACATTCTCAAAAATAACCATAACATATTTTAGCCTCAAATTTTATCTCATACTTTTCATTTTGCATCACGAAATGTAATAACCCTTATTTACCTCAAAAATGAATGTCTCCAAAAATACCAATAGTCACCTTAAAATTTCATAACATAAAGCCTCCAAAAAGGATCCTAAGACATTAAACTAGGATCAAACTTAAACTTATAAACCCATTATGATATCCATAACTCTTAAGAAGACATCCTAATCTCCAAATTTTTCTATACATTTCCTTTGATACCAACTATAAAGACCCGACCTTAAATATTACTTAATCTTGAGTTAAGTCAAGAATTCACATTTAGGGTATTTTTAGGTTTAGAGTTTTAGATAATTTGGTCATAATTCATATATAACATTTCTCATACAAAAAATTTTTGTATAACTAAAACAGTATCCATTTTTTCATCAAAGGAATCCTTTTTAAAATAAAACATGATTTCATTTCGAGACACATCTTCAATATTTTCATCATGGAATATTATTTGCCCCTACCAATCTTAAGACCTGTGAAAAACATTTTAAAACATGGGATGATCAAGAAATCTTGGTAAGGGGTGCAAAAAAAAGTAAAACTGTTAGTCTTTTGAAAACATAAAAAGACATATCATAATGAAATACATTTCACCCTTACGAAGTGGAAAATATTTTCCTTGGAATATAATCCCATTCATTATTCCGTTTGTAATCATAATATTAATATAAAACCCATAATAAGCATAAATAACATATAAAGGTGACTTGGAACATAATCATACTTAAATGGAATAACCATGCAGTTGACTTCCATACATATCACACTTACAAATGGAATAGCCATTCAGCCGACTTCCACTTTCGAAATACCCAAAGCATTGGAGCTTATAATGTAACCACCCATTCTTTGTTTATCATGTAACCACCCCTCTTTGTTTTATCACATAACCACCCATAAAATTTCAAAGTACCATAATCATAACACATAAATGATTGAAATTTTCATAATTTCACTCATAGAATTTCATTTCCAATCACAAAAAATCATTTCAAGATATTGAAATGTTCAATCCATTTTTCAAACCTATTTTAAATACCAAAGTACCCAAGAAAAAGAAATAAGGTATTTATTTTCCTTTTAAAAACATTAAGTATTATAGAGGAATCTAAATATCAAATAATGGTCATAGCGGTGGAAAATTCATTATCGTCGTATACGTTAAAAAAGAACATTCATTTTGTCATTTGTAAAGAAAGTAAAATGCTTCGCATAAAAAGATTTATTTTTAAAACATTTAAATTAAATTCAAAATATATAAAAAATAATACCCTTTAAAATCCCTTTTTCTCCATATAATAAATATATAAATTAATATCATGAAGAAAAAATATTTGATGATTAAATCTTAAAACGGTCAAGGTGTCCCATACCACTTTGAACATTTAAATCTTAATATACATGGATTAATACATTTACCAAATACATTAAATAACATTATTATAGATAAATTATGGATATGAAATGTCTTAGTGGCTGTATATACACCTTATTAAAGAATAAAGGTGCATATTATCAAGAAATGCCTCAATGAAAGGAGATTGAGACGAAATCCATTACAAATATCGTATCATTAGAGTGAGGATAAATAAATGACATAATTATGTGTGACGAATATAAATCCACCCAATATAAGTGGATATTCAGTGTAAAATAATCAGAGTTCATTCAAACATATTCTTGGAAAAACATAACCAATGACATGGATGTTTAACTCAATGAATGGAAATTGAGTTATGATTTCCCTTACCTTGAGTCCGACTCATCACGTACAATATTTATATTCCTGAATAATAAAATTAGGTTAAATTTTACTTTCTTGAGAACCTTTTTCAAGTTTATTATTCCCATTATATAACTTATTACTATGTTATAACAATTACTTATTTATTTAAGTTTATATCAGACATTTTGTCGATTTTCAGTACTTAAGTCGAGAATGATCTTGGTATGAGGTCAATAGTCCATGTAGTCATAAGTAAATCATCTCTAGAATAATATTCATGACATAATAATCACTTTTATATATCAATTATAACTTTAAATACATTCATTAAATATGGATATGAAAAATGAAAAATGTTACAATCATGGAGGTGGTAAGTTGTATGTACGCATGAGTAATTTTTCCATTTTTCATTGATCATTATGGAAATATGGAAATTATAATTTTATCTTTCCATAATGATCATAATATTATTAAAATCATTATAATAATTTAAATATACTTATATATATAATACAAGTGACGTGGTTAATAAAAATAATTCACATCACTTCGTTGAGGTGATAGTTCACACGTACGCACGAACGACATTATCATGTGCATGGAAAGTAAGAACATAATTGATATATTATTATATTATAATGATAAATATGTCATAAATATAACATATTAATATTAATTCCATCATTATAACTAATCTTGATAGACGTTAATGGAAAACAAACTAAATCGATTCGTGGAGGTGGTAGTTCACATGTACGCATGAATGATTAACTCCTTTCCCATTTGATGGATGTGGAGATGGATTTAGGTGATGATAATAACATAATAAAATATCTGTATATTGATGATTCTGGAGTAATTATCTCATCATGGTTGAAGTATATTTTACGGAAGATGAAGAAGAAATAAAATATAAACACTTAGATAGAAACATTATCTTTTCTTCGAATGATCACCTTTCTTAACACCTTAACACCTCAAAGGAGGGTGTTCTGACTAAAATAAGGCTTAAATAAAGTTTTAAGGGATTATAGGAAGAGTTTTGGGTAGATATTTTCTAATCCAATAGGATTTTATAGTGTAAGTAAAAGAGAGGAATTGTTTCATTTTTATAGGAGAGGGGAGGGGTACCCTTGAAAACCCTTAAAATAATAAATTAATATAAATTCATTTTCGATTGAAAATGGGTCCAAATTTAGTTAGATATAATATATAATGAGTATAAGTTTAAATATAATTATACAATGAAAATTATACAAGTTTTTGATATTTTTTAATCCTTATCTTTTTGTTTTAACCTTTTTTAACTCTTACCATTTTATCAAGTATTTAACACTTTGAGAGTTAAAGTAGTTATCAAATAATGACAAAAAACTAATTAATTAGTCATTAATGAAATTTATATACTTATCTAAACTTTTTTTCCAAATATTATATTTTTATAATTTTTATTTCATTTAATTAAATCTTTTATATTTTAAGATGCCTTTAGTGTCAATTTTGACACTATTTATTTATTGACTTTTCAAAAACTTATAACAACTTTATTAATTTGAAAAAACATTCTTAACTCATCCATAACATGTTAAGGTAATCCATAAAATTTTTTATGGCATAAAAAAATTTAAATAATATTTATTTTATTATTTATAATTCCATTTATTTTATTCTTTCATTAATGAAGCAATTACTACATCATCATTATGTCACCATTTAATTTAACTATTTATCTCTTAAAAATTATAAATAAATTATCATGATGTATGAAAATTTTTGAATTTATAAGTACTATTTATAGTTTAATATATCACTAATATAACCCCATATTAAAATTGTTTTAGTAAAAGAGACATGTTTATAACATCTTTTTTTTAATTTAAATAAAATGTTATAAATGTCATAATCACACTCAAGTGGCTTAAAAAGGAAACTATTTCGTCACAAGGGTTTTTTTGGTCCAAAATAACTCATCCAATAATATTATTACAAGTGTTATGGTAATTTTATATTATTATGATATTATTTTTACCTTTAGTTACCCGATTTACCCTTAACGGTGGTAAATAAAATACTAAAGTAACTATTCAAAAAAATTATTTTGATCCTATTAAACCAAATTTATTATATTGATTACAACAATGTATTTAAATTTTTAAAAATTCAATTCACATAAGTGGAAAAATTAAATTTAAAATTATTCTCATTGTCAGAATGAGAAAATGGGTTTTAAAGTAAAATGTTAAAAAGTTCATATAGTTTTTCTATTCAATTTCAATATGAAATTTCTTAAAATGACATAAATTGTATTAAATGATAAAAACTTTATTTAATTATTCTTTAAAACCAATTAAAATAAAAATCTATCAATATTAATAAATTAGACGAAAAAACAGTTTTGAATTAAAATGTAGTATTTTTCACTATTCATTAAAATATGAATATCATCAAAAAAATACCAAAAATTTATCAAAAGTAAATTTTTATGTACCTATTCCAAATAATAAGTTTATTTTGTCAAATATAACTTATAAAATTGAAAAAAATAGATTTAAAATGGGTTCTCCATCAAAAGGTGGTAAAAATGCCTTTTTTGAAAAATACTCATTTTATCCGTAAAATTGTATTTGTACATTTATAATGACTATAAAACACATAAGATAAATTTTAAACATTATATTAAATTTTTATGTCATTAATATAATCCAAAAATTTTTATTTTATTATTTTATGAAAACAAATATTCACATTTAAATTGTATTTCATAAAAACACATCTTTTATATTCGATTGGTTTTTATTTTCATTTCTAATTAATTTGGTAACCAATGAATCATTATATAAACATGTGTAAACAAAAATTTTATGATTTAGTTTACACTGTTAATTCTTTTCATTCTAATGTCTAGTAGATAACAACCATATTAAATAATAATATTTAGTTGTCCGTTTAATCTCGATGTGGCGTATCAAGTACGCTATTGAACATAGTGTTTCCTTTTAAAAACTCAGGATGTTAGAATTATCGCCTCAATGGGTGGATATAAAACTATTATTTTAGTTAAATAATATTTTAATAAGTATTTTATAACCTATTTCATGTTCTATGACTAATATATATACATAATATTAAATAAAACAAATCTAGTTTGTGATGGTCAGAAAAACTGTCAAATTAAACTAAACATTTATCATTAACATTTTATCAACTGAATCATCCTCATGTTAGAAATAAAAAACATATATGGGACCATTTAAACTTATTTAAGTGAATTAATACCATTTCATTTCACTTTTGGAGTTTTATTTCCATTTGACAAGAAAACCTACAATTATACACAAATAAACCGATCATGAAACCATGAAATGAACGCACACAAAAAAACGAAAATAATGAAATATTATTACTGAATGGGCAGTAAGATGTTATAAAAGTATCATATAAGGTATTATAAATATTATTATATTTATATAATGAATTAATAGCATTATTTAAACCTTTATAAAGGTGATTAAAGTATGCAAAACTAAAGAGAAGTGTGAGATCATGGTTTCTCGTCTCACTTTTTCTTATGTGAGATATATACAATATTCACAAATTATTTCATGTGTGTGGTGTATATACTTCCTTTTTATATATAATATCATGAATATAATTATATTAATGTTATTAAATTTTCATTTGATAATTATAACTTTTTTGGGGCATATGATTTGACTGATTACAAAGTGGTGAGGGAATTCTTAACCCAATTTTCATTCTTTAGGTTAACCTTCTACTTCATTGACTATGTTGTTCTAGGATTATGTGTGGGATAAATTTTGATTATATTATGTTTTATTCACACTATTTTTATGTGGATTTTCATCTAATACACATAATTGATTAATTTTATTAATTCTCACTTCAATGATAAGATATTTATAAGGGATTTTCTTTTAAAAAATATCTTTTTAAAGTTTACCTTAAAACTCACTTTTTATTCCATGCTGATGTTTTTCAAAAATTATTTCAATTTTTTTTTACTATTTTCTTATGATTTTTTAAAATAATTTCTACTCATGTTTTAATTCTTAAAACGTGTTTTTAAAGGATTCTTTTTGTTGTTTTTTAATTGAGGTTCTTTATGACTTTTCTAACAAAAATATAGAAGGAATGTTTTTTTAACTTATATGGCATAAGCATATTTTCCCACCATCGTGATGCTTTAATGCATTGAATATTACTTTAGAATCTTACAAGATTATTTTCAAAGAAATTTTTTTCTTTTCTAATTGCGTTTCATTTTAAAAAAATGTTTTCAAAATAGAAAGGATATTTTCCTCAAAAATTATTTTAAGAGATCATTCAAAATTATTTTCCATCTAAGATAAAATTATTTGATGTTAATTATGCTTCACTAGGGATATTATTCAAGAATAACAACATTATTATTTTTATGGTTGTTTAATTTTTATGATGTCATGATATTTATGAAACCTATTTCTTTTCAATGAGCTATGTTATGATGAAATGTTTATGAAACTTATTTCTTTACATGGGTTCTGATGTGATGAATGATTTATATTATTATGAAACACATATGTATGATTTTAATTATATGATGGTTGGGACCTATATATCCCTCCAATACATTGGGTAATGAAATTTTATCTCATTAGATATACAGTAATGTAATAGAGAGTGAAAATAGTTCACTAAAGGAATTTTTCTGCCATGATAGTCTTGGGAGTGGACCTTGACTACTATGATGGTTTGGGGGAGTGAACCCATTCCACTATGACAATCTTGGAAAAGAGACTTCACTTCTAATGAAATTATTTTATATGCTTATGTATATACCAAAATTCAATTTCTTATGACAACCTTATTCTCTCATGTTCTTTTATGATTCATGTCTTATGAACTTATATCATTTATTTCATGACTCAAGATTATGATATTTTTTATGTAAGTTAAAATTTTCAAATGTTATGTTCATGATATTATGCTTATGTTATATGCATCCATTGTTTACCCTTACTGAGCATCTGAGATCACTCTTTTCTTTTTTTCTTTTCCATGGGATACAAAGAATGGTATTAATTTTGATAGGTCAAAAAGGATTCTAGTTATGAAGGAATAAGAAGGGGATGATGTAGACATTTTATAAACCATTTTTTTATGTTTCCAAATTTCCAAAGACACTAAACCCATAAATTCTGGCATGGTTTTGTTATTTAATGAATATTCATCTATTTAGATGTAATATCTATGTATGAAAAGCATGGGTCATTTTAGTTGGTATCATATCAATTTTTAGTTAACCTTTGGAAACTAGGATGATAAAACCATAGTAAGAACCCTAAGGAAAAGTCTAGGTTACAATACTAGAGTTTTGGTAATGATCATGAATTACCTAAGTTTAACCTAAGGTGTCATAATTTGAAATTTTATAAGTAATTTCCATTGATTATGATGTTTTACCACTTTGAATAGAGTTTCTGACACTGTTATTTTTTGGTTTTGAGACAATGGTTGGAACTAGTAGGATTCATGTTAATAGTGAATGTGAGGGGCAATGGAATAATCTTCCTTGTGAGAAAATAAAATGAAATGGGGTTTGTAAGGAAAAACCTTGTTATTATTCCTAATCATCAATCTCATAATATGATCAATAATCTGAACTTTGATGATTTTTCTGACCCATCTAATAAGAGAATGATGGAGTTTTATAGTGACCACAGAGGAAAGAAAGTTCAATTTTCCTAATGTAAAGCATGTGGGAAGAGGCATCAAGGGGGATGATTCAAAGGTACTAAAAGATTATTTGGGTGTGTAAAAGAAGAAAAGAAATCAAGTAATTACAACGGAAAGTGAAAGGTTCAGTTAACTCAATGGATGAGAAAAATTTTATTCCTAAGGCATCATCAATAGTTAAATGTTTTAAATGTGGAGTGTATGATCATTATAAAAATCAATTCCCTAGGGGTAAATCTCGTGAAGATAATGGAAAGGTATTATTATTAATGGTTATATTTTTGATGATGAAGAGACTATGAATGAAATATGAGATGAAAGAAGTGTTAAGGGATAAAATTATGAATCCTGGACAATGGTTTAAGAAGGAAGTCGAATGATTGAGTCTTTATGTATTGGAATTCAAGAAAAATATTGTAGAATTACATTTATGGTATTATGGAATAATTTAACATTTAAGGATTTTTCAACTATAGTTTTTGTTTAAGTATTTGAAAGTATATTTTGAATAGTAATGGTAATCATGAAAAGTGATTGAGGTGGTAAGGTTATATTTTTAGAAAACACATGATTAAGAGAAGGATAACCCTTAATATTTGCATGATGTTGGTATAATAATGAGATAAAGAGATGTTTGATGGTGATAAAATAAATGGTATAGTATTGATTACCTTGGAACTGATTAGTAATATGATGAAAAGGTGGATTATGATTATAGATTTTTTGGATTTATGGTATGAGGAAAGTGTTAATTTTTGAAATCTTTCATGTTTTCTCTAATTTTTTATGGTAATTCGGGTTATTACCATGAGTCAAGAGAGTACATGATAATGATCTTCACAAGTTTGGTGTGTGACAATTAAGATCTACGTCAAGTTCTTTGGGGGATTAACAATAACTTCATTTCAAAAAATTTATTGAGATTCTTTCAAATGTTTTGGATTTTCATCTTTTCAAAGGTTTATAAGGGTAACCATTTATGAGATTTTTTACATTGAGGTTTGGATGAGGTTTTATAGATTAATGTATTACTTAACCATTTGAAGATTTATGCTTATTGAATAACCTATACACACCATTTTTTTATGATGATAATTAGAGGCATAAGGAATGATTTTTCATCCCATTATGGATCTTATGATCCTCTAGTTATATAGGCATTACAATTTCAACTTCATTTATTGGAGTAAGAAATGAAGCAAATATTGATCAAGGCACATTAAAATATTGAGATTTTACTTATGAGATGAAATTTTTTGGCATCTCTTTATGAGGAGAGTGTTTAGTACTTCTTTATTTTAATGATCACAAACCATGATTCTTTCGCTACGAATGATTTACATATTATATGATATCATTTTATATAGTAAGATAGTTTTTATGATAATTTGGCTAAGTATTATGGCGAATCACCTATAGGTATGATTCACCGCTAAGGATGAGCTACCGCCAAGTAGAGTCACCACCAAGCTTGTCACCACCAATGAGCTACCACTAAGTGGAGTCACTGCTAGGATTTTCACCACCAGCATGAGATATCTCTAGCATGAGATACCACCAACATGAGATACCTACAGCATCAAATACTGTCAGTTATGAGATACCTCCATATGATGAGTCATCGTTAGCTTCATGCTACCATTGTTGTTTGAGGAATTTGACGTGATTGGATAAATGGATATTTCTATTCAAGGATAATCTAGTTGTTCAAGTCTTAATGAAAAATTCAAAGCCTATTCAAGGATTATGGATCTCCTTCAACTGATGTTGTTATATCATTGAGAAGAAATATCTCTCTCTATATCGATGTGTGTGGTAAAAATATAACTATTTGAAAAGTCCATGAAAAATTGTGCGATTGAATCTGTAAACTTGTAAAAGATTACTGATATATCTTTTGTGAAGATCAATGACACAGAAGCATAGAATCCATTATATAGATTGATTGAGACACTGACAGAGATCATCTGGGACATTCCTGCAAATTCCTACGATCCTCTGTTTTGATGCAACTTTCAAGAAATAAGC
Organism: Viscum album; assembly: GCA_963277665.1. NCBI lineage: Eukaryota > Viridiplantae > Streptophyta > Magnoliopsida > Santalales > Viscaceae > Viscum > Viscum album. The sequence continues at coordinate 830,177,408 of OY728162.1, forward strand.
TTGAACTCCTCGCCAAATCAGATCTGAGGACTTTAAACATTCTGAACATACTAGATTAAGCATTATTATTCTCTTCATATTATTTTGATTTCCCTTTATATTTTTCAAGTAGGGTGTTGTCACTGTATTTTTAAAACACATATTGTCTCTTGTATCCAACTGAAGAATACTTGTTATTCTCTCTTTCACTTTACATCTGTTTTCCCACAGTGTTTGTGGAAGATGTCCTTGTGTGGCTTGTATTACTTTACTTCCCACGTATAACTGTGGAAGAGGCTCTTTAGCCTAGATATCATATTTTTGTTGTTTGTTTACCAGATCTAGGTTGTGGATTTATTTGATTATTATTATAATCTATTTTGCAGTAGGTGATTTCAAAGTAGATGGGATTAATTCTCATCTTGAGACCAAACCACTTGTTTATTCCACTATGTTATTTTGTTTTGTTTTATTACCAAAACCTAAATTATTTTTAATCTATAAACAAAACTATTAGTTTGATAGTTAATCTTAACTAGTATTTATATATGTATTTTCTATGTAAATTGAATACAAATGCTAAAATAATTCTAACATTATTTTAACTGTGACATAATCATTCTTTGAGAAATATTTTAAAATGAAAGATCTTATATCAATCTACTATTTTGATTAACTGGACAAGTTTATTTTATTCAGGGGATTTTATATTAACTTTATTTTTAACAGAAATTTTTATTGGGAACTCAATTCACCCCCTCTTGAGTTACTCACTCTAGAAAACATTTGGTATCAAATGTCTTTTTGAATTGTATTTTAAACTATGATTTTAGTTATATTCTAAAGATCTCAAATTTCTTCCAATTCTAAATTTTAGTTCTTTATGGATAATAGATAAGAAAGATATACTACCAAAATACCTCCTTATTTCAATGGTATAAATTATTCTCAATGGAAAATAAAAATGAAAATTCATTTATAAAGTATGGGTTTTGACATTTGGACTGTAATATAAGATGATTATGAAATACCACAAACTGCTAGAGTCACTTAGAGTGATACTACAAAAACTTCATATAGTAATAATTGTAAAGATATGAATGATTTTTTTAATCCTTTGGTGACAATGAATTTAATATAATATATACGTGCAAATATGATTTTGAAATATGGGATACCTTATTCGTCTCTCATGAAGGAATATCAAATGTTAAATAAATGAGACTAAATATATATAAAATCAAGTATGATACTTTTAATATAAAATATGATGAACCTATTTCTGATATATTTCTCAAGTTCAATGAAATAGTGAATACCATTCACTAACTTAGAAAACATGTGATAGACAAAGATCAAATAATGTGACTACTAATATGATTACCAGACAAGTGGAGAGGAACCTCTGAATCAATTAGAGAATCTTGTGATGTAAGTAAACTTCCTATTAAGGAATTGATATAAAAGATGATGATGTATGAAAAAATCTTAAAGTCAAAAAGGATATCGATGAAGATGAACCAAAAAGAAAATTAGTAGCCTTCAATTCTACTACCTCCAAACAAAGAGAAAAGGTACAAGCTGAAAGTGCCAGTGAAGAAGAATCTCCTGATGATAGTGATAAAGAGATAGCTCACATGGCCAAAATATTTACGAAATTCTATAAGAAAAATAATTTCATCAAGAAATAAAATTACAGAGGAAATTGTGACAACAAGGTAGAGTAGAAAAAGGATAGGAAACATTTTGACATTCAAAATGAAATCACCATCTATGAATATAAGAGGAAAGGACACATTAAAGCTGACTATACAAAATTTAAATATAAAAAGAGATATGAGGATAAGGATATAAGATTCAAGAAATCTATAAAAGTGACATGGAGCACCTCCAAATATATATCCAGTGACTTAGAAAATAATCAAGAAGATAAGTCTAATAGGGAAAATATGTGCTTTGTGGAAAGCACATCAAACGTACAGAATATTCTTCCTGCTTCTCCTACTAATACTCTAAATTATTCTGAAACTGGATGTAATGAAGAAAGCTTGACCAATAAATATCTATATGATTACTATAACATACTGGAAGATACCTTTCATGAATTGAAAGATAAATATAAGTCACTTAAAAATAACATGATTTTCTAGCTAATATTTAAACTAATCTGTCTATTTAAAAGGAGAAAAATGATCAATTATTAAAAGAAAGAAATGAATTAAAATTATAAAATGAACTGTTAAAGAAATACATAGTAAGGTCTACCAATAGTAGGAAAACTTTAACTTAAATACTTGGAACGAAAATTTCTCCCAAATATAACACTATCATAGGTTACCAGCCTGGACAGAGAAAAATTATGAAAACAAAATTTATGCCCCGAACCATTTATTAAAACTCATACACATCCAGTACCTACTCAAATAGACATAATAAAGTATTTATTTTTACAATATTACAAAATTTTTATAAGAAACCCATTAGGAAAATATGGGTGCCAAAATATCTTATTACTAACACAACTAGACCTAAGAAGATTTGGGTACCAAAATTATTTTTAGTATAAAATTTTCTTTGTAGGAAACATGTTTGAAAACCACCACCAAAAGATTATGGATTCTAGATAGTGGATGTTTCAGACATATGACTAGTGAGTATTCAAATTTAAAAAATTTGATCAAATTTGATGTTGTTCATGTCACTTTTGGTGACAATGCTAAAGGGAAAATCATCAGGCTTAGCCAAATTAGTAATTATAATTAAGTATTAATTTTAAAAGTATTATATGTTGATGGTTTAAAAATATAATCTTCTTAGAATTTCTCAATTATGTGATAATGGTTTTTATATAAAGTTTGAAAATAATGCCTTTCATGTTTTTGATGATAAAAATGTTTTAATTTTTACTGCTTTAAGAAATGATAATATTTATTCTGTTGATTTAAATAATTTATCTTCTAAAAATATTTATTTCTTAAGTTACTTTCACAAAGAATATTTTCTTTGGAATAGGAGACTAGGACGTTGCAATATTCATTCACTTAGAAATCTAACTAGGAAAGGATTGGTTAAATACCTACCAAAGATTTAATTCTTAAATGATAAAGTTTGTAATCCCTGTCAAAATGGGAAACTTCATAAGATTTATTTTAAATATAAGAAATAATTTTCAACCTCTCAACCTCTAGAGTTAGTTTATATGGACCTCTTTGGACCTTCTAGATTTTCTAGTTTAAATGTAAAACATTATGTTTATGTTCTTATAGATTATTTTTCTAGGTAAAATTGGATATACTTATTATCTCACAATAGTGGAGCTTGTTCTTATTTTATTAAGTATGCCAGATTTGTAGAAAATATAAGTGGACTTGGGATTAAGACATTAAGAAGTGATCATGGTCAAGAATTTGAAAATCAAAACTTTGAATCATTTTTCTCTCAAAATTGTTATAATCACAACTTTTCTTCTCCTAGGATACCACAACAAAATGGTGTGGTAGAAAGATGAAATATAACTCTTCAATAGATAGCCCAGACTATGCTAAATGAATATGACATACCTATCTACTTATGGGAAGAGACTATTAATATATCCTATTATACAATAAATAGAGTATTAATTAGACCTTTCGTAAAAAATAACGCATAATGACTTTTTGAATAATAGAAAACCAAATGTTAATTAATCAGAATTTTTGGTTGCAAAGTATTTATTCTAAATACAAAGGATAATCTAGAAAAATTCTCTTACAAGAGTGATGAAGGAATTTTTCTTGGATATTCAACCTCCAATAAATCTTATAGAGTGTTTAATAAAAGAACCAAAACAATGGAAGAGTTTGTTCACATTAATTTTGGTTAAAACGATCCTAATGAACCCAAGATTATCTTAGAGAACCTTGAGGGTGATCTATCAAATTTGAACATTAATGCTAAACCGTCTGAAAGTTCTGTTAAACAAGCAGAAAGTTCATCTAGTGAACTACCAGAACCTGAACTTGAAGAAGATCTTGAAACAACCAGACCCACTTTTCAAAGAACTGTTAAGACTCATAAAATCCACCCTTAATATGCATTAATAGGAAACATAGACAAAGGTACACAAACTAAAGCTTCCCTTAGGAATAAAATTGAACACCAATCTTTCTTATCACATCTTGAGCTAAATAACATCAATGATAATATCAATAATGAATTCTGGGTAATAGTTATGCAAGAGGAACTTAATAAATTTGAAAGAAACAAGGTTTTGGAACTTTTTGATAGACCTAAAGATATATTAACTATTGGCACTAAGTGGGTGTTTAGAAACAAGGTTCATGAGTTAGTCACTATAGTGAGAAACAAGGATATATTAGTTGCACAAGGTTATAATCAAGAATAATGTATTGATTATGAAGAAGCTTTTTCACCTATTGCCAAACTTGAAGCCATTAGGATATTGTTTTCTTATGCAAGACATTTGGATTTCAAACTATATCAAATGGATGTTAAAAGTGAATTCCTAAATGGGTTTATAATTGAGGATGTTTTTATTGAACAACCCCCTGGATTTCAAAATTCACATTTTCCAAATCATGTCATTAAACTAAAAAAAGATTTATATGGTTTAAAATAAGCTCCCAGAGCTTGGTATGATAGGCTTACCTCTTTTCTTATTTCAAATTTTTTTACAAAAGTTATAGCTGATCCAACTCTTTTTATAAAAGGAATTTCAAAAGATGTTTTAATAGTAAAAATATATGTTGATAACATTATTTTTGGATCTACTAAAGATTCCATATGTACTATTTTTTCAAAACTAATGCAAAATAAATTTAAATTAGTTTGATGGATGAACTCAAATACTTTCTTGGTTTTCAGATCTTTAAAAATAAAGAAGGGATTATTTTAAATAAAAGTAAATATACTAAATATATTTTCAAAAAGTTTTGTCTTATACAACACTAAAAGCAGTGATACTCCCATGAGTACCACCTGCAAACTAGATCTTGATGAAACTGGGAAGTACATAGATCACACTAGTTACAGAGGTATGATTTGAAGTCTTCTATATTTGACTACTAGTCTGCCTGATATTATGTTTAGTGTGTGTATGTGTGATCACTTTCAATAAAATCCATAATATTCACACTTAATATATGTTAAAAAAATTAAATACCACAAATATAAAACTAATTTAGGATTGTTCTATCCTAGTGGAAAATCATTTGATTTAGTAAGTTATTCAGATGCTGATTTTGGTGGCTATAAGTTAGATAGAAAAATTACATTAGGAACATGACATCTTTTAGGAAAATCTCTAGTATCATGATGTAGTAAGAAAAAAATTATGTTGCAATGTCTACTATTGAAGCTGAATACATAGTTGCGGGCAACTATTGTGCACAAATTCTATGGATGAAACATAAGTTACTAGATTTTGGATACCAATTTAGATATGTGCCTATAAATTTTAATAAAAAAAGTGTAATAAACATCTCTAAGAATCCAGTATCTCACTCTAGAAAAAAACACATTGATGTGAGATATCACTTTTTAAGATATCATTATCAAAAAGGTGATATAACTTTAGAATTTATTGGAACTAAACATCATCTTGTTGATATCTTCACAAATCCTTTGAATTATGAAAGATTAAATTATATTAAACATGAATTAGGAATGATAAGTTTTGGTTGATGAGTCACTGTTGACGATTCACTATTGATGAGTCATTATTGATGAGTCACCATTGATGAGTCACCGTTGATGAGTTACCATTGATGAGTCACCTTTGATGAGTCACCATTGATGAGTCACCATTGATAAGTCACCATTTATGAATCACCATTAAATGAGTCATTGTTCCTTTTATCACCGTTACTTTTGTTATCGTTCCTTTTTGTTACTGTTAATAATTATTTTCTGATTAAAATTTTATTATTTTATATTATTTTATTTTGAATCCCTAAATGATATGATTTATAACTAAGTCTAATCGATTCCCTTTACCCTAAAACTATTGAACTCTCAAAACCTTCTCTTCCTCTCAAACCGATCATCTTTACTTCCTCTCTCATTCCACCTAAGCCTTTAAATGATCGGAATGGCCCGTGTAAAGTGATCAGCAGAGTTGAATCTAGAATAGTTGAGGGAATAAATGAAATGCAAAGTATTTGTGGACAGTTTGGTTATTGTTCCATGAAACCCGCACTTGGAAAAATGAGTTATCAAAGTAGAAGAAGAGATTGATGTGCAATGGATTCCATATAGCAATACGCTTGTACTGAAAGTTATAGAAGATCAGAAATGGATGAACTGGTTTACATCGAATCATCATGTGTATTATCTGAGGTTGGTATATGATTTCTATCAGAATGATGAGTTTTTTTCTAAGATAAATAGTATGTAATAAAAAGTCTCATTGATGGAGAAGAGTTTTATTTCTCTTCAAGGGAATGGGAAAGGTTCCTAAGGGTACCTCGTAAAAGAGTTTATAATGATTTTCAAGGAAGAATTCCCAATGAAAGTGGGATGGTTAATTATAGAGAATCTCACCTTCAATTTATAGGTGATGGTACAATACGAAGACCTACAGATGATGAACTAGATGGTGATTGTAAAATGTTATTCAAATTTTTAAAGAATGTATTATGTCCTAGAAAAGGGGATTTCAATACAATGAGATATCATGATGTTAACTTCCTGTTTGTGATGAAACAGGGGAAAAGGATCAATCTTTGTAGATTTTTTATGATCCATATGTATGAAATGTGAAATAAAAGTTCAAGGTTTAATTTATTGATATAAACTAAGATGATATATTCCATATTGTATGCTAAGGGCTTATTCAAAGAAATTAAAGAATCTGAAGATAAGTATAGTGGTTTTTGTTTGTCAAAAATAATTTTCAAAAGGGTTAAAGTGAGTTGGAATCCATGGAAGAAGTGTTGGGTAAGAGAAAATGGAAAATTGTATGATGAATTCAAACCTATTGATCATCCAACCATACCTAAGGATATCGTGGATCCTGGTCTTATGCTCAATGAGTTAGTTGAATATTTTTCTGATGATGTTGATAGTGAACAAGTTGAGAAAGCTATATATGAAGAAGGATCATTGTCAGTTGAAGTGAGGAGTGATCTGGAGATCCCTAAATCTCATCCAAATGTTTCTTCTAGATCCTTCAGTCCACCTGGTTCTCTACCATCTCAAGAATCTATTTTGGATAAAGGAGATGATAAAGAAATAGAAGTATCTAAAGAAGTATAGTTCAGGACATATTCCTCCAAATAATCAATAGATCTTGTGGTTTAGCATGGATTGGATAACTTGGCATCAAACTCATTAGTAAAATTCTTGTTTTTATGCTTTTACATTTCATTGGGAAGTATTTTTTCCCATGGATTATTTTTTAATATTCTCAAGTACACCCCCAGTTATGTAGTTCTAAGGAATAAAATGTTTGACTCCTAGTAACACTCCATGTGATATTTGGAAATAGAAGAAACTTTATCCATTACATAGAGAAATGAAACATGATGTGTGTGTCATGCACTATATTCCATGTGATTGGAAGTTTTTGATCCAAAAACTATATATTTTAGTATTTTATACTAATATCATCACTATCATCATGGAAACTAATTTCTATCACACCATTTTCTATGATCAGATGCATCTTCTTCTCCTCGAGTGGTTGTTTCCATCCCCCCATTTTTCACCACTCCTATTTACATGATCCATAGCTTTTTTTAGAGCCCTCGAGTCACCTCCTTGAAGCTGATATGCCCGAACAAGCCCATCAGCACCAGATAGCAATCATCATTAAATCCCAATCAGATAAATTCAAACCACGAACCAACGTGAAAGCCAACGACAATCATCTTCCATGTGTGGGAAATAAAAGGATAAAATATTGTTGTTAGTAGATATTTAGATCACCAGAATCTCATTCATAACCATGAATAATGTAAAATTATGTAAATTAAAATACTTTAACGAACAATTAGAGTAATTATTAATGGTTGGTTCTTTTATATAGTTGGCGCATCAAAGGATTCTAAAGAACAAATAGAAATTATTGATTTTTTTCACCTAATAGAACATTTTTAGAATAAAATAATAAATCTCAAATCTCTATGACCCATGAGTTTATCAAAAGAGATAAAAATAATCTGGATCTCATGGTATTGAAAATTAAATGTTAATAAATCATAACGAATGAGACATAGATTTCAATAATAAATTCCTACCACATAGTGATAAATATAACCCTAAACTCATTGGATGATGTATCAAAATCCAATCATTATTTCCATAATGAATTTGATGGAAGATCCTCCTCTCCCTCAAAGAATTAAATCTCTCATTCTCTATTTCTCTCAATATAATGATTATTTTATATGACCCTATAGTTAAATCAAAGGATGGAATTTATATCTTCAACATGGGATAATCAAGTGATTTAGTTAATGACTCTGAATGGGCTCGATTTAGGTCCTAAAACCCACACAATTGAAACACCTCTCCTAGAAAAACACCATATTAGAAACAATACATTACTGTAAAAATTTTGATATATGATTTTGTTTAAAAGATATCACAGCTCACCCAAAGAGAATATATATTTATATGTGTGTGTGTGTGTGTTTTTAAATAAATGTTAAACTTCCCTTAAAATTTTTCTTACTCATAATTCCATGAGAATTCATCTTGGGGGTAAACAGCCCCCCAAGATGAGTAGTACAATTGGTAAAATTTTAAAAGGATGTACTTTGGTAAATTTACCATTTCACCTCATTATGGGAAACAATACCTTGAGAGTAAAAAATGAGTTATGTTTCATTTGAGGAAAAAATACAGGTAGCTCTATCCTTCCCATCATTAAAACTTTTAAACCCTAAAAAGAAAACAAACAAACCTTCTAAACTGAGAAACTCATAAAAAACCATTATGTGGAAAATAACCCATCCTCATATATACTTTATCCACCTATATAGGTCTTGAATTTATGAAAATATAGAATACAAACAAATAGGAAAACAACATTCCTTACTACAACATTCATTCTAGGACATTCCTTATTGATCTTTCACTAATTCTCTAGAACAATCTACCCAACCTCAATTCAGAGCAAAGTATTGATGGAATAATTTGATAACATTTAGAGAATCTCCTAGTGGTAACATACTAAATACATTTCCATATATAAAACTATCATCCTCATGGAACTAATAAATACCATAAACCATAAATATCAACATGGTCATGGTATGTTAACAAGATAACCTCATTTAGGATCATGACACTCCCTGCCTTTTAAAAAGTGACCCATAAAGTAGTATATAAGAAACCTCAATTCACATCAATCCCTTAAACTATGTGAATCAACCTGATATCCCTTACTCATCACATTAAATCTCATAAGAATATGCTTCTCATGTTCTCCTTCAATCCCTTATCATATCTATACAAGACACATGTTCTAATGTTTCTAACACTAAGCTTAAGGACATCACCAGCCCAAATGATTAATCCTTTCCTTATCATAAATGGAAACTAAAAAACTAATTTTCCTACTCTAAACAAGATCATATCCATCACTTAAGATAAATTAGTTGGGTTGTGTTTTTTTTCACAAAATAGACTAACAATAATGTCACAGAATGGTAGCAACCCTTTTAAACCACCAAGAAACTAATCCTTATTTCATTTATTATTCATTTCTCTATAATATGATGTTCTCATTCTTGAACCATTTATATTACCCTAAATTATTATATTCGAACTCTGAGATACACTTTCTATAACATGTGAAACTAAAAAACCCTCAACCCATTGAGCTGCATCCTTCATAATGTAGCATGATTAAGCTCATTATAAAAAAAATTCTCAATTATGATTTGGCCACAAAGGTCTCAAACCCTCATGGGAAAACATAGTTTAAATTCTCTCATACAAAACCCAAAAATAATACCATTATCCAAACCTAGAATAGGATGACATAATCCCCACATTTTGGATAATCCTTTGGGTGTATTACTTGAGATTATCTGATTATAAAGATTTTATAATTAATGATATAAAGCAGTGCCTCCCTCACTCCATGAGATATGGGAGCTACAACAACAATGGAAATGTATACCACATCTCCCACATTCATAAAATAAAATAATTCCAAGGATAGCTACCCCAAACTCTCCATCATTTACTAAACATGAAATCCTTTAGAGGGGAATCAGCTACTACACAACCATTGTTCTACTCTACTCACAAAATACTACTAAAAATGACCCATGGAATGGTCATTACATATTATCCATGGGTCACAAAAACATTGAATTGGAATAAATTACTCCCAACAATATAACTATGATTCTTGAACATATATAGCGATTCCTAAATGGTATCAATAGAATAAAATTCTTATGTTATTGAAAAAAATTCCAATCAGACATAAATTTGATCAAGAAATCAATGACTAATGTTTCTATTTTTCGAAGATCATTATGGAAAGGACGATTGTAATATTTAATAATTCCATAATGATCATAATATAATAATAAAATGTTAAAACTTTAAATATACTTATAAATATCATCCATGTGGTGTGGTGATGAAAAAGAGTCACATCACTTCGTACAGGAAGTAGTCCACACGGACATGAACGACGTTATCATCTCTAAGTGAGTGAAAATGTAAGAAATAAAATGATATATTATATTTTAAGAATGATAAATATGTCATGAATATAATAATTTTTTTATTTATATAATATATATTAATTAAAATTGTTTTTATTATTTTCCATGTAATGCTTTAGTGAAAAATGAATCACATCTCTTCACAAGGCAGTACTCCACTGTACACACGAGCAACGTTACCGTATCCCCAATAGAATAGAATGTAAAAAATTTATATATAATATAATGACTCCATAGGTATAAGTATTATATAAATATCATATATATAATTTATATCCATCATTGTTATCCCAATTAGGTAAAATACCCTGAGAGGGGGGGTAAATCAGGGTATGACAGATTAAAACTCATGCCCCTTCGGATCTTGTTTCATCATTAAACAAAATATTCTTCTCTCTCTTTCTTGTAGAAATGTATGAATAGAATTGAAATCATACATGAGATGCAAAAAATTTACTTGGTTCACCCTCACTGGGCTATGTCCAAGGAGCATACAGTGGCAATGAGTCGATGTACTAAATCCATTAAAGCTCACTGCCAATTACATGGTTCAGGCTAGATCACTTTTATGCCTAGGATCACTGCCATTACAAAGATTAGGGTCAGCTCACTACTTTCCTAAGGGTCACTCCCTATGTCTCTTTCTCTGTCTCACTTCTAGTGGAATGGATCACTGTCTTCCTCTTCCTTTCACCCATAGTTTATGGACTTATAGGTCCCTTAATTTTCATGAAAGCACATATCATCAACTATAGATAGATTCTCTATTGAAGTCCCATTTTTACCCATAGATGAACCCTAATTTTTTTTATGCTATTAGTTTGTGGAAATTAATTTTATGAACTATTTTGGTCCCTTCATGAACTTACTTAAGTCCATCAAGAACTGCCTTGCACCGTGTGGTGTGAGTGCTTTGTGGACTACTTTTGTCTTCCGCAGACCATCCCTGCTTTTTAGACGGATTCTACTTCCACATACCACCTTTCCTCCATGGATGACTGACGTCCCACGAACTACATCTCCCTTATAGACCCATATTCCTTTGTGGCCTATAGTGCCCTACAAAAACCCTTTCATGATCTATCTTCGCAAAAACCCATTTTCGAATTGCTTCCCCATGTACTACTTCACTCTTTGTGAAATCCTCCCTCGTAAACCACTTCAAAAATTGCTGAATTTTTCCTATTGTGAAGGTGTTTTCTAATGGAAATTTATCTATGTAATGATGGGATTAGCGGTCCTTATATAATAAAATAGATCTACAAAATTCGCTAATCAGTTTTACTAAAATCTTTGATGTGGTACAGCCTTCACCGTGTACTCCTATGTGGTCCACATAGCACTTTGATCCTCTGCGATAGTTGATGTATTCTATGTATAAATAACCACTTTTTAGCCACATATCATAGCCACCCCACAAACTATAAGTCTTCCGTGGACTCCAATCCTCCCATGAACTATTTTTCATTTGCGTTCCACATAGCACTGTTATTCTCAAATCCTTACTTTTCCAATTTTCCATCATTATTTTGCACACCTACTTTGCAGTATACAAATTGTCCTTCATGGTCTACAAACTATGAACTCATTTGTGAAAATCATTCCTTCACCAAAAATAAACTCCCAATTTTGAGGCTCATAAATTTGAAAAACACTAGGAAACTACGCCACCTTAAAAACCTGCTTTGGAAAACACCGACCATACTCATTCGCGGTCATCTGGCTTTGTCAACAAACACAATCACACAAAAAAACACCAATGGGACACCTTGAGGTATTTTTTTCCAAAAAATATCCCCTTTTAGGTTTATTGACAACTCTTCACTTATAGATACCTTGTTAAAGCTTCTTCCATCTTCTATCAACATTCTCTTATTTCAATTAAGATAGCGACCACGTATTTACTCAAAACACACTCTAAGACTACATACATCATTCTCGGTGTGAGAAATAGAAGTATAATGCAAAGTTCATCAATGAAACACTTCATTTCAAAGCCTAAAAACCCACTAAGTTACTTTCATCATGAACCTCATCTGTAGTGATGTATAATCTTTGATCGATCACCTTTATCATCATTAGATTTAATACTCCCCCTATCTCAATGCTCCACCTAATATATTCTCCCCATGTCTTGATGAAGACATTTTCATTTTCTCCCTTTGATACAAATTTCTCTCCCTTTTTCAATAAACTCGAAGGCCTCTTCATTATGGTCTACAATAGGGTAAAGAACACAGATCAACTTATTAGGGAAAACACAACATACCTAGGGGAGAAGGGGACCCAAATCCACACTTTTTCAAGTGCGGGGAGTTGACTGAACTCCAAGATCCAGTCGATGCCTTTAAAATGCATCTTTGGGTGAGGCCTTTGTGAAAATGTCTGCAACTTATAGTTTTGTAGGCACATACTCTAACTTTAAAATCCATTTCTCTACCTTCTACTTGATAAAAGGTTACATAATTTCAATTTTATTTGTACTTGAGTGATAGACTAGATTTTTTCTAAGGTTTATAGCACTTGAATTATCATAATGGATTCTGATCAGAGGCTTCACTTAAACTCCCATATGATCAAGTTGTTGCTTCATCTACAATAACTGCGTGCAAGCTTGAGTGGATAAAATATATTCATCTTCTGTGGTGCGTAATGAAATGAAATCCTGTTTCATACTTAGCCAATAAATACACAATCCACTAAGATAGAATTCACCACCTGATGTTTATTTTCTATCATTTGTTGATCTGACCCAATCAGCATCTGTATATCCCAATAACTCCTATTGAGATTTTTCATTGTATAGCAAGCTGAAATCCATTATGCCCTTGATATACCGAAGTATTCTTTTCACTTCATTCAAGTGGGTTTATTTGGGATTACTTTGATACTGTTTCACTTGACATATGGAAAAAAACAATATCTGGTTGTGTCGTTGTTAAGTACAATAGTCATCCAATGATTTACCTGAATTATGGGACATTAACTGTTTTGCCTTCATCATCCCATGATAGTTTTATCTGAGTAGGCATTGGAGTTGTCATCTCATTGGAATTATCCATTCCAAATATTCTCAAAAACTAATTTCATATTTATATTGAGAAATGAATGTGTCATTTTTTCCTTATGTCGCCTTTAAACCAAGGAAAAACATCAATTCACTAATAATTGAAATTTCAAATTCACTTTTCATGAATTCTGCTAATTGAGTGCACTAAGCTTCATCTGATCCACCAAATATTATATCATCAACATATACCAGCACCATAATCGTTTGATTACTATCACTGTTTACATAGATATTGTAATCAACTCCACCACATTGAAAACTGATCTTCTTCAAAAACTGATCTAGCCTTGAATAACATGCTCTTGGTGCCTGTTTCAACCCATACAATTCTTTCTTCAACCTAAAAACTCTAATTTCATCTTCATGAATTAGAAAACCATCTGGATATTCAATATTAACTTATTCTTCCAGAACCCCATTCAAAAATTTTGACTTTACATTCATCTGGAAAACATTGAACTTTCTTTGCACAACCATGGCCAAGAATAATCTGATTGTTTCTAGCCTTGAAACTGGTGAAAATGTTTCATCAATATCAATACCCTCTATCTAGGAGTACCCTTTTCACAATAGTCATGATTTTTTTTGAATCACTACACCTTCTTCATTCATCTTATTCCAAAAGACCCATTTAGTACTAATGGCATTCTTATTTGTTGGCCTCAAAACAATCTATCATATCTGGTTATTCTCAATTTGGTTAAGCTCTTCATTCATAGCCTAAACCCAATTCTCATCTCTAGCTACTTCATCAAAACATTTGGGCTCTACTTGTGATAAGTACGATGATTTTTGTAGAGTCTTTATCCTTCTTGTTTGTACTGGTGTTGTCTGATCACCAATGATGTTATGTCTATTAATTTTAGCTTGATTATTTAGTTTCTGTATAGATATAGACTTGATGTCCTCCTACTCATCATCAGTATCTTCTTATGAATCAACATTTTCTAATTCAACTCTCTCTAAGGTTCTTACCTCATCGTCATTATCCTCCTAAAACTGATCATACTTTTGCTAAAGATGTTGTTCATTCTCAATAGTAGTGACATTATTGGTCTCAACTAACTTTCCAATCATCTTATTGAAACATTTGTATACTTTTATTTTTCCATAATAACCTATAAATATACTTTCATCTCCAAGGGATTCAAAATTCCTATGTTTATTCTTATTGAGAATGAAACATTGAATTCTAAATATTAAAAAGTATTTCAATGTTGGTTTCTTTCCATACCACCTCTCATACAGATTTTTTTCTTCCTTCAGACACAATAGATCCATGTTTGATATGTAGACTAATGTTAAGACTGCTTATTTACAAAATTTATTTGGTAGGTCATATTCAATAAGAATTGTTCTGGTCATGTTGTTAATGATCCAATTCTCCTCTCAACCACTCCATTTTGTTAAGGTGTTCTCATAGATGAAACATGATACATTATCCCATGTTTCTCGAGATAATCTTCCACCTAACTGTTAATGAATTCTATACCATTGTCAGTACAAGACTTCATAATCTTCTATCCAAGCATCCTTTTAGATTCCCTCTAATATCGTTTTATGCATCTGAACACATCAGACTTGTGGAAGATGACAAACACCCATTCCATCCTACTATTATCATCAATAAAGAGTACATAATATATCCTCTCATCAATAGCTCTTGGTGAGAAAGGTTTTCACATGTCAATATGCAGCAACTCAATAAATTTTGTTGACCTTTCCTCTTTTGCCTTATATGTCTTTTGAATGATCTTTCCTTGTTGACAAGCATCACACGTATGAGTATGGTCACGTGATAAATTAGGGAGATCTAGAGATGTATCAAATTTGAATAGATCTTCAAGGGATGGTTGACCTATATGGCCAAGTCATTTATTCCATAACCTATTTTCTTCCTCTATGGATAGAAAGTACATATCTTCTTCTTCACTCACAAGATAGATATTCCCCTTCATGTGCTTTCCTATAAAACAATTTCCTCATCTTTTTCCTTGATGATACATAATTTATTTGAAAAACTTATCACATGACCTGAGTCACACAGTTGAATAACACTAAGTATGTTGTGACTAAGACCTTCAACAACTAATACATCAGCAAGTCTCATGTCTTTTCGCCCAAACTTGGATTTTCCCAAGCCAACAATCTCTAGGACTTGATCATTACCAAATCTTACAATACCTTCCTTATCATACCTGATTCCTATTACCAAATCTTCATTACCTATCATATGAGAGGTACATCCACTATCAATAATCCATATTCTAGTTTGATCTGATGCTTTGAATGAAATCTCCACAACTACTACCTGTTCAACTATCTTCTTTTTGGTCTATGTTTTTGACTTCATATCCGATACAGATTGATAATATTGATCTTCCTCAAAGTATGATGGACCCACTTCATCTTGAAATGCTGCAAACTGATTTTTTTATTTTCAACTCATTTGATGATACATTGATTTGCTGCTCATGACCACGTCTATTCTTCTTTGGCACATTTCTTTGAATAGTTTATGAGAAATATATTTCCATATTTCTGAATCCTCTACACCTAAAATAGTGACCATCAAATGATATTTTGGAAAATTGAGTTTTGTATGGATACCTTTTTTGGTCTTGTTCCCTTTGGTACCTCTTGGTTATGGAATAGATATTTTGTGAGTGTCCCATCTTTCCACAACAATAACATCTCATTTGGGGTGAATTCTTGTGTGGAAATATAGCACTATTGATTCTCACATGGGTTATCTGAATCTTCTGATTATACATTATACCCAAATCAATATTTAATCTTAGATAAGGTACTTGTGGTCTAACATCAACCATTTCTACCTTCTATTTTATATCAAGCTTCATACCAAACTTATTATTTGGATTTGACAGTTTCTTTTATTTTGTTGGACCTATGGGCTCCACTTTTATCTTTTCTCTATCCTGAATGTTCTTCTTTCCTGACATAATACCAGGAATCAAAAGTTTTTCTTGGTCTTTTAACTTTTTATTATAGGTCAATGACTTCCTCTTTAATCTCTTCGATACGTTTGATTTGATCTTTCCCAGTGATAATCAAACTATCAGTTTTATTTTCTATTTTCAATTGTGATTTTGTACTCAACCACCTTTTTTGAGCTTTCTAGAATTGAAGACTTCAATTTTTCAATTTCTTCATTCAACTCAGACTTCTCTTCTTCCTGTTACTACATATAAAGTTTGTCATCATGGACCATTTTGTTGGATTTATTAATTTTGTCTCTCCAAACATCTATCTCTTCAAGGGTAGCTTCTAACTCAACCTGAAGGTCAACTCTTCCTTCTACTTCTCCTTCATCACATTCGCTTTCTTACCTTGTTTGGGAATTTTCCACAAATTCCACCATAGAATCCATATTATGATCCTTACAGTCCTCTAGCTCATCTACCTCATATTCTTCTAAAGAATAATCTTCTTTTGAAAGAATATTCTTTCTTTTAAATAAATTTTTCTTAAAATTCTTCTTACATTTCATGTAGGCAGAAGACTTCTTCATGGGAATTTCAACATCATCCTCCTCATATTCTTGAATCTTATTGGGGAACCTTGCAGCATGATTTCCAATATTTCTATATTGAAAGCATTGAAGTGGAAGTTTCTATTTGAAGTTTCCTTTTCCTCTTTAAAGATTTGAGGAAAGGAATGACATCACCTCATCCGTATCTTCTTTTTATTGCCCATATTAAATGGAGAGCTTCTTCGTGGCCTTAAATGCCACATATTTGGACTTCCCTATTTCCATAAACACATTATCATTATTTCTCATCTCATATGCAACAAGTGTATTGTTCAAGTTATCCAATTCTAGCTTCTTTGGATATTTATCTTCCAACATAGAAACCTTTAGATTGAACTGAGGTGGAAGTCTTCTCAATATGTTCTTGATGATCTTTACATCTTCAATAATTTCACTAAGACCATTCATGTCTTTCACCGCAACATTCACTCGGTCAAATAATACATCAAAAAACTCATTTGGGTGAATTCTAATATCCTAATACTTGTTCCATAGAACCTAAATCTTTGCTTATATGAACTTTGAGTCACCCTCATTAATATTTAACAACTTTTCCCACATAGTATGTGATGTTTTACACTATATCACCTTTGTATAGATTTCATTATATAGGGCTCACCTTAATACATTGATTCATTTGGCGTCAGTATCCAGTTCCTTATAATCAGCAACTGATAGAACTCCACTATCCATACTAGCTGAAATATCATACATTTCAACTCTAAATACATCCATACCCAATAATCAAAAAGAAGTTTCACATCTAATTATTTCATAATTGAGAATTATTTTCGTCAAAAATCAGAATCCCTTTATGAATAACTACCTCCATTCCTTCTTAGAGAGAACCACTGAAAATAATATTTTTCACTGATACCAGTTTTTATCCCAATTAGGTTAAATACCCTGAGGGGGGTTAAATTAGGGTATGAAATATTAAAACTTCTACCCATTCGAATCTTTTTTTTCATGAAACAAAACAATTTTCTCTCTCTTTCCGGTATAAATGTATGAACAGAATTGAAATCATGAACGAGACATGGGAATTTTACTTGGTTCACCCTCACTGAGCTATGTCTATGGAGTTTACAATGGAAATGTGTCAATGTACCAAATCCACTAAAACTCACTGTCAATTACAAGGTTTAGGATAGATCACTTTTATGCCTAGGATCACAGCCTTTACAAAATTTAGGGTTAGCTCACTTCTTTACCAAGGGTCACTCTCTATGCATCTTTCTATAGATCACTACCAGTGGAAAGAATCATTACATTCCTCATTATTTACTCATTTTTCTTTGAAGGGATTCACTCACAGTTTATAGACTTGTATATCCCTTCATTTTCATGAAAGAACGCATCCTCAATTGTAGATAGATTCTCTGTTGAAGTCTTGATTTAACCCATAGATGAAATCCACTTTTTTGTAGTGTTAGTTTGTGGAAATTACTTTCACAAAAGTTTTTAGTCCCTTCGAAAATTTCCTCAAGTCCACTGAAAACTACCTTGCACTGTGTGGCACGAGTGCTTCACAGACAACTTCTATCTTCCGCGAGCCATCCCTGCTTCACAGACAGATTCTTATTCTATGGATCATCTTTCCTCTTTGGATTACTGATGTACCGTGAACTACCTCTCCCCTATAGACCCTTCTTCCTTTTTGGGCTATAGTCCCCTACAAAAACCCTTTCAAGAACTGTCTTCATAAACACCCTTCATGGAATTTCTTTCTCGCGAACTACTTCACTCTTCATAGAATCCTCCCTTGTGAACCACTTCAAACTTTTCCAAATTCTTCCCAGAGTAAAGATGTTTTATAATGAAAATTTCCTTCTTTAATTATGGGATTAGTAGTCTTTATATAGGAAAATAGATCCTCAAAATTCACTAGTCTATTTTACTCAAATATTTGATGTGGTACAGCCTTCACTACGTACTGCTATGTGGTCTGCATGATGCTTTGATCCTCTACGTTGGAAAATGTCTTATTCATTTGAATCAACACCTCTCATCTTCAAACAATGGTCATCCCACAAATTGCAAGCCTTACCTGAACTCCAAGCCTCCCATGAACTATTTTTCTTTCACAGTCCTCAAAGTGTTGTTATGAGGAAATACTTCCTTTGCTGATTTTCCATTATCGTTCCACGTACATCCTTTGCGGTCCATGAACTATCCATCGTGGTCTATGAACTATGAACTCCTTTGTGAAAATCATTCCTTCACCAAAAATAAAATCCCAATTTTGAGTCCCAAAAATTTGGCAAACACTGGGAAACTGTGCCACCTTAAAAACTTGTTTCAGCAAACACCAACCATACTCATTCATGGTCATCTGGATTTGTCAACAAACAAAATCACACCTAAAAACACTGAGAGGACACCTTGAGGAATTTTTTTCCCAACAATCATCATACCCAACCATGATAGTTTGTAATAGAATAATGAATGACATCATTTCGCGAGGTAGTAGTCCTCGGTACACACATATTATGATTTTGTAACCCATTTGATAAAAGTGGAGACGGTTTTAGGTCATCAACTTAACATAAAAACATCTTTGTATATATAAGACACTTATTTCATTATATTATATTAGTTTAATAATAATTTAAGGATTTGGATAAAGAAATAGAAATGCTCACTGAAGAATGTTATCTCTTCTTTGGGTAACCTCCTTAGGTTTGCACCAAAAGCCTTTGAAGGTTGGATTTATTCACAAAATAATTATTATAGGATGAAAAGAGGGAAGTTGGGAAGGTATATGGTTAGGTATTGTCCTATCCAAAAGGGTATGAAGGTGTGAATAGGATAGGAGAGTGGGTGACCTTTTATAAGTGAGGTGAATGGCACACTTGTATTTTTTAAAAAGAAAATTGGGTAACCCCATTTTTTACATGCCACAAGGATCTAAAAGTGGATTATTATTGATTGTTAGACAGTATAAGGTTGAAATATGGAATTAAAATAGATTTTATAAAAGTTTTTAGGTCATTTTAACCCTTATATTTTGAGTTTATCCCCACCCCACCCCTGGTAAATCCATGTTTACCTTAACCGTGATAATTAATTTTCGTTGTTTTGACTATTCATTTTTTTTAAAAATTAAGTTAAACTTATTAGATAATATAAATAATTATTACTCCAAATATTTAATCCATTTTTCCATATTCAATTCTCATAAGTGAAAAAAAATTAATTTAAAATTAATCCCTTATATGCGACGTGAAAGTGGGTTTTCAAAGAGAAAAATGTTCAAAAGTTTATAAAGATGTTATATCAAAATTCAATATGAAAATTATTCCAATGATCTAAATTATATTAATATATATATATATAATTTAATTAATTTTAATTTAAGACCAATTTAAAATATTATTTATCTGTATAAATAATTTAAAGGATAAGGTTGTTTTCAATTAAAATTCAGTATTTTCACTATTCATCAAAAAAGTTAATTTTTTTTGAAAATTATCAACAATTAACCCTAAGATAATTTTCAAATGATTATTTATAAAATTAACTAAATTTTTTCAAATAAAGTTTCTAATTTTTTTCAAAAAAAATTAAAAATAAGTGCACAAAATAGTGACAAAACTGTATTTAGATAAATACAGTTTTTAAGCATAAAATTAGATGTATTCTTATCTCTTGTCTGGAAAACACATGAGATGAATTTTAAATATTTGATTGAATATATAATATATACATTTCATTAAAAATATTCACTGAATGTTAATTATTTATATTATTGAGATAAAACATGTTTGTGTACAAAAAAATAGTTTTTTGCAGAAAAATATTCCCTTTATTTTGTCATAGTTTTTTATTTTCATTTATATGTAATAATTCACCAAGGAATTAAGTTTATATACATGTGTAAATCATATATTTTCAAAATTTTGTTAATCCTATTCATATATTCCATTCCAGCATCTATTTGATATATATCATATAATAATATTTTAATAATATGTCACATTTTGTTTAAACTTAGTATTTTGTGTAGCACAAACTTAACACAATGTTAAGTGTAATTCAAAATATCAAAAAAATTAAATTCATTTGAAAAAAAATATTTCACAAAATCTCAAGGTGTTACATTCTTCCCCCCTTAAAATGAATTTCCCCCTCAAATTTTTTCTCGATTAACAAAGATTTAACATTTGAAAATTCCTTCATATAAACCCATATCATGAAAAGGGCTAATAAAACATCATCTTTAAAAAGAGAAAGGGATGTGAGAAATTCATCAATAATAACACATACTAGATTCTTAAATATGAAAACATAGGTGGGAAGTGGTGATATAGACATGGAAGAAAAGCATAGATAATTATTTAGAGTGATGAAGATCATTGATCAAAAAAAAGTGGGTGATCCAGAGAAATTTAATGAGCGCAAAACCATAAACCAAAGAGATGTGAAAAAGATGATAGTAAGATAATATTTTATTTCAAGATCCTTTTACTAATTTTGGGTAATTTCTTTTCCATCTAGACTACGAAAATATTAAAATGTACTTTATTGATATATTTTCATTTCATAGGAACAATTTCATCCTCTGGTTGTTACTTGATCAATTCCTACTTAATCTCTTACTCTAAGAGGTGATTTTTTTTCATGCTGAATCACGAAATAAAATATATAAAAGAATGATAATTAATTCCTTCTATATTTATTTTAAAAAAGGTTAACACTAGTTACCCATTATGGATAAATCTTTATATTGTCAAGTAATACATTAATCTATAAAACCTCATCCAAATTTCAATATAAACCATTCCATAAATGGTTAACCAATGACCCTTAAAAATTTAAAAATTTATAAATAACGTAACTAAATTTCTCAAACTCAACATTAATCCCAAAAATATCATTAAGCATCTATTAAATTTCACATGAAAAATATTTCAATCCCTTGGTCATATATTCTCATAAATCATGGTAATAACTAGAATTACAATAAATCCTCAATGAAAACATGCATGTTTCCTTATTCATCAAATAAAACTGTATATTATGGAACATATTCCATATATCCAATAATTTTGTAAACTCCATTATTGATAAAATAAAAAACATTATCAACACATCCTTTATCAGTTTTGAGGTCATCAATATTATCCATATCAATCATCTCTTTATCCAAACTAACCACCACTTTCTCAACCTCAGGAACATATTAAGGGTTATCTTTCCTTAATCATATGTTTTCCATAAAATATTACCTTTCCATTAAATCACTTTTCTAGGTCATTAGTACTATTTAACATATTCATGTGTATCCTTAATGAAAAACTTATACTGGACAATCTATATATATTTCATGATTCATATAACATAAATCTTGAATTCCAATACATAATCACTTCAATCATCCCACTTCCATCTAAAACAATTAACTAGGATTTTTTGTCTTATTCCCTAACACATATTTACTTTCATATGTCATTTTTAGTCTCTTCATCATTAGTAATATAACCATTACTCATAAAACCTTTCTGATTCTCTTTATGATCATTCCCTTTAGTACATCTATTTGCATAATGCCCATAATTTCCACATTTAAAACATTCAATAGTTGATGATACCTTAGGGGGACTATTATTCTTATACATTTTTTAAACCAAACTTTTCATTTTTAATTTGTTGTTACTTTATTTTTGTCCATATTTTCCATGCCCAAAATATCATTTCATCCCTTTGAGACATTCCCTCGAGTGCTTCTTCCTATATTCTCGATATATAAGAAATGGAATTTTATTTCTTCCATAGTCTCCAATACCTGAACTCTCAGTGAACTCTATCCTTCTCTTCATTTGTGAATCCAAGAGTTTGTTAAGGTGAATTTCTTTTATCATATTTTTTGATATATAATTATCCATAATCACAACATCCTTCACTCTAGTCATCATACCATTTGGGTACACCTCAAAAAAGTATTCATCACATTCAATGTTAACCCAGTTCCTTTGGCTTCCCACCACTGACTAAAACCAAAAATCATAGTGTGAGAAATGATAATAATAAATGGAAAAAATCATTAAAATATCTTATAGGATGTATATATCATGAAACCTTATTTTAAATCTATAAAACCTTATGTTTAACCTTCGTTATTCATATTCAACATCTATTTAAATTCTTCATGATGGTTTGTAAAGAGTTTGTGAATTTCCATAGCATATACTCCAGGAGTGTCAAACCAGGTGTGTATTAAGGGCCATTATCATGCACCAAGTAACGATCAAGTCCATATCAATGTTCACTTTTCATATTTATTACCCATAGGTACCTCTATGATAGAGCCACATCCACTTGTAGTATCTAGATAGGGATGTAATTTCTTGGAAACCACTAGCTCTATCCATTACCAAAATTCAAGGACATTTTCGTATAATTTGACTCATCCTTAGACATATCCTTAGAAACAACCCTAGATATATAATTATAAGTCTCCCTAGGGATATCAATAATGTTTTTGTATCCTAGTTTTCAAAGGTTAACTAAAACTTTCTTTCGATACCAACTATAGTGGCCCAGGCTTATCATACATGGATATTACATTTTTTTATATGATTATTCAATATATTACAAAAACACATTCCTGAGGACCATAATAGTTTATTTTAATTGGAGACTTGGAAAACAATCATCTAATTTGGTGAACAATATTTAATGTCTCCTATAAATACCATCTCCTTTAGTACTCTCCACAAACATACCCTACTTAAGACATTTCTTCATAACCTGGGGAAAGGAAACATAAGAAAGGTTTTCCTTAGATTCCCAGTAAGGGTAAACAAGGGATATATATAATCATAACATGAACATAAGGTTATTAGAACATGATAATAACAAATGAAAACCATACCTTACAAATAAAATATCAGAATCTATAGTAATGGCATAAATATTAGTAGTTCATAAGAAATGAATCATAAGGAAATAAATGAACATACACCATGAGAGCATAACATCAGCATAATACATGGAATGATAAAATACATATAAAAATCGATAATCATTTCCATAGTGGTCAAGTTTCACTTCCAAGGTTTTCATAGAGGAATGGGTTCACTACCGAAACCACCATAGTCATCAGGGTTCACTATCAATACCTTCATAGTGAACAAAGTCCCTTACTGTACTGATTTCCCTCCCCGTTCCATTCTAGTATATTTTATAAGATATAAGTATTTACCCAATGAATTAGATGGAATTATTGGTCCCATCCATCTTTGGTTATAACGTAACCACTATCCTTAGTTATAAGGAAAGCACCACCACATAATGAAAATTATATATATGTCAGCCACAAGATCATAAAACATTAATCATATCATATCCCATGAAATAAAATGGGTTTAATAAATATTTCAAAATACCAACCTATGTAAAAGATACATGTTTTATAATTATTTAATCTTTTCACTGTAGCATAAACTGTGGAAAAATAAATGGGTTTCAAAATAATTTTGTAATGGTATCACCCGTGGAAGAGAAAAGTGTTTCATAAACATATTTTCATCATAAACCATTCATAGAAATAATAATAATTGTATCCTTGAATTATTTTCCTAGTAAAGAAAAGGTTACATCAAATGATGTAATCTTATATTGAAAATGATTTTAAAAGATAGATCACATGGGACATTTCTTGAGGAAAATAAATTTTATTTAAAAGTCCATTTTTAAAACTAAATATTCATAAAACATTTTAAAATTTATTTTATTTAAAAATAAACTTTTATACTTAAAAATTAATATTTAAAAGTCTTATAAAAGATTTCTTGAGAAAAAGGTTATTTTTACATTGAAAATACATTTTAAAACAAAAAAATTTTTTAAAATACTTTACTTTAAAAATAATCCTAAAAAAATTTAAATGAATCTTCAAAGAAAATATTTTCATGACATTGGGAAATTATATTCTTGTTATATATGTTAAAACATAGATTACTTTCACATTTTTGGTAAAATCAAAATAGGAATTTTTTGGAAAATGATATGAAGATTCCTTTTCAAACATTTTGCATGAAAATAAAAATGTGTAAAAATATTTTTAATAAATAGTTTTATGAAATTTAAAAAAAAATTAAAACATTTTTAGAAAACATTTTTTTGGAAGAAAAATGAGTCTTCGACCAAATAATGAAATAAAGATGATTTTTCTAAAAAAATAAAATTTTAAACACTTGAATATATATACAGTGGAAAATGAAGGGAAAAAACATATTCTATAGAAATAACTAGAGGAGAAGAAAATAAATGATTTTATTTAGAGGTGGATCATAATATTTGATCATTGGAAGCGTAATCGTGAGCAATCCCGATAAATAATGAAATTGTAATATAAAAACATTACCACTTGGGTAACATTAAATTGTAATCCCCATGAAAGAATAAAATTAAATGAAACATAAAATATCATGTGAATGAATAAATTCATGATATTACATGTCAAAGTGTCTGTATATACACCTCATAAAGAAGATAGGTTCATAACATAACATATGTCTCAAAGAAGGAAAATCATGACAAAGATCCCTTAACTCTTAGGTATCATTAAAATCATAAGCCCTATGAAATAGGGATCCTAAAATGGATATTTAAATCCTCATAATTTCATGTTAATAAATATAAAATACATACGTGGATTGTATATGTAACATATATAAGAAACAAGTGGTGAATATGGCGTGTATCTCACATAAGTAAAAAGTGAGGTGGAAATATCATACCACTTTAGTAATGTTTTGAATTGTATTCCCCAATAAATAATAACATAAAATGAAACATTAAATTCAATGAAAATGAGGATATTAATGATATAAAATTTCAAAGTTGTAGTATATACACCACACAAATGAAACAAGTGGTGAATTTTCATATGTCTTCTAGAAATAATAAAATGAATAGAAATCCCTTACCTTAAGTCTCAACTTCCTTTGTGCACCTTAGAACCTATTATATAATAAGTATAAGTTTTTTATAAATATATTATATAACCATAGTAATATATATTATATCATATATTATTTAATTTTTACCATTCATTACCCATTTATTACCAATTCCTTTTCAAAATCATGTTTCGGGTAATAACCACTTTGTTTTTCGTATATGTTTTTATTTTTTATTTATATTCCTATTAATTATATCATTGTTCCATAATATCCAAAATAATAATAATCAAATAATTATTATATTTATACATCAATTATACTTTTAAGATAAATAATCAATGATGGTTTTGAGAAATGAATTACATTACGATCATAGAGACGGTAGGTCGTACAAACGCATGAGAAACATTTACATTTTTAAATGATCATTATAGAAAGGAAGAAAGTAATATTTTATCATTCATGACCGATAAAAATATCATAAATAAAATTTATTACATTTAATATAATTAAACATATCATCCATGTGGTTTTGCGATGAAAACAAAGATTCACAATACTTCGTGAAGGCGGTAGTCTATATGTACATGAACGATGTTATCGTCTTTCAGTGAGTGAAAAGTTAAGAAATAAAATGATATATTATCTTATAATAATGATAAATATGTCATTAATATAATAATTATATCATTTATATCACATATATTCATTCACTTTGCCCTTATTATCTTCCATGTAAAGCATTAGTGAAAAACAAATCACATCACTTCGCGAGGCAGTACTCTATAGTACACACGAGTGAAATTATGGTATCCCCTATATAATTGAAATTAAAAGAAGTATATATGATATAATGAATAAATAGTTATATATATATTATGAATATCATATATATATACTTTATATACATCATCATAAACAACTGTTTCAAGTGGTAATTGAAAAACAAATGAC
This sequence comes from Viscum album, assembly GCA_963277665.1. Taxonomy (NCBI): domain Eukaryota; kingdom Viridiplantae; phylum Streptophyta; class Magnoliopsida; order Santalales; family Viscaceae; genus Viscum; species Viscum album. The sequence continues at coordinate 830,204,564 of OY728162.1, forward strand.
ATCGGTTCGTGAGGGGTAGTATGCCATACACACGAATGATGATTTCGTAACCCATTTGATGAAATTGGAGATTTGTATAAGTTATTAACTTAACATAAAAACATATTAGTATATATAATATACTTTTTTTATTATATCAGAATGTTTTAACAACAATTGAAGGAAGGGAGGGATAAATAAAATAAAAATTCTTGTTGAAGAACGTTACCTCTTCTTCGGGTATCCTCCTTTGGTTTTCACCAAAATCCTTACAATGTTAGATTTATGCAAAAACATAAGTCTTATAGAATTATATTGTATAATTTTTGAAGGTATTTTTTTAGGTATTGGCCTAAAAAATATTTTTAATGTGTGAAGAAAAGAGGAGAGGGGGTGGCCTTTTATAAGTATGGTAAGTGGCACACTTGTAATTTTTGAAAATAAAAAGGTGTACCCACATTTTTCACAATACAAAAGGATACAAAAGGGATTATTAGAGATACTTAGACATTATATAGTTGAAATATATCAAAAAAATAGATTTTAAACCTTTTTAGGTCATTTTATCCCTTGTCATTATAGTTTAACACCCGGTAAATCTATTTTTACCTTAACCCTGGTAATTAATTTTTATTTCTTTTACTATTAATTTTGGAAAAAAAATATTAAATAATATAAATTAATTTGATTCAAAATATTTAATCCATTCTTATATATTCATTTCATATAAGTGGTAAATTTTAATTTAAAATTAATCCCACATATGCGATGAGATAGTGGGTTTTCAAAGATAAATTGCTCTAAAATTTTTAATGCTTTTATATCAAAATTCATTATGAAAATGATTCCAATGACTTAAATTGAATTATTAGATATATAATTAAACTAATTTTAATTTTAATCCAATTTAAAATATAATTTTACTTTATAAATAATTTATATGATAAGGTGGTTTTCAATTAAAATTCAGTATTTTTCACTATTCATCAAAAAAATAATTCTTTTCTGAAAATTCTCAAAATTTAAACCTAAGATAATCTTGAAAATATTATTTATAAAATTAAAATTATTTTTTAAAATAAATTTTCTTAAGGTGTCAAAAATTATCTTTAAATATATGTGCACAAAAAGGCGACAAAACTACTTTTTAGAAAAATATAGTTTTTAAGCGTAAAATTGGATTTATTCATTTCTCTTGTATTGAAAACACATAAGATGAATGTTAAATGTTTGTTTTAACATATACAATATAAATTTCATTAAAATCATTCAACAATAGTGATTTATTTAATTTATTTATATAAAACATGTTTGTGTTCATAAAAATAGTTTTTTTCATAAAAATAACCCCTTTGTTTTCAAATGGTTTTATATTTTTATTTATAATCAATTGGTCACCAATGAATTAATTATATATAAATGTGTAAACCATTTATTTTATTAATTTATTTAATCCTATTCATACCCTCCATTTCAATGGTTAGGTGATATATATCATGTAATAATAATTTAATAATATGTCACATTTTGTTTAAAATCAGTGTTTCATGTAACACAAGCTAAAATTAGTGTTACGCGTAATTCAAAATATAAAAAAGATTAAATTTACTTGAAAAAATATATTTCACAAAATCTCATGGTGTTATATCATGTGTAGAGTTTAAATTGGTTGGGAATATTCCTCCTATAAGAGGTTATTTACGGTGAGTTTAGAGATCCCTGAGGGGAAAGAAAACCTTAAGGAGTGATGTAAGAGAAGAAAATATCTTACATGGAGAAATGTTAGTACCTATAGTTAATTGATGAGACCATATATTTCATGAGTATGGAGTCCATTCATGACTCTCTTTGTTATGACTTATTGTATTTGTTGTCAATACTTGATGACAAAATTCATTCATTATGGATTTGGAAAATACTGAAGTTGAAATACAATAAAAAGAGTGATATTATTTTAGAAACCATCCATCCAAAAAACCAACCCAATTCAAGAGAACAATAACCTAATACTAGACCTACAAAACAACTTGAGTCTAATAATTTTGAGTGGTGAAATTAGGTTGTGTGTAACAACCCAAAATTTGATAAATTAAACTCCCATTTCAAATAAATAAATGCCTTATTATGTAATGTATTTATAGAAAACATATAACAACCCTGTTCTTTTTATTACATTCATACATGATTTAATTACATTAATTAACATTTAATACAACCCAAAAGATCAATATGTACAGTGTCTATGGGAATTAGTTACATTTCATTACAACTTTCAACATATAATACAACATCTTTATTGAAAACTCCTTTAACAAACTCGAGCATAAAACTGCATGGGATATCCTGGGGAAAATACCAAAGAAATGGGTGAGTTATAAATCCCAATGAGGGATTAAACATGGAATAATATTAAGATAATAATACATGTTAGTAAATGCATATCAATGATTCATAATGAAACATGAATAATAGAGCATGATATAGCATGATAATCTTAACATAGAAATGTGACAACAACATAAAACATTCCATCATAGGTCAAGGATAAACCGCCAAGACTTCATGGTGGAAAAATTCCCATAAAAGAATTATTTAAACCCCTATACCAACATGATTTATAATGATACTAAACATTACCCAATGCATTGGAGAGCTATATAATTCTCGGTGCACCCGTCACTTTCATTCCATTCTCATGCTTAAGTGTGCCAAATGTATCATAAAACATGGATTAATTCATAATAATAATTTATTCCACGATAAAGGAGTGTGGAATAAATACATTTAAGTCCCCAATAAAAATTTATATGTGCATATAATTGAACACCCTTTATGGGAAATGGGTACGGTATTCACGACACAATTGTTTTGGAATGGAAAATCTTGGTGCAATTTCGGAATCATAATGGCAAGGCATAAAAAATCACAAAAAGGGTTGATGAGATTGAAAGGGGGTATCTATTCATTTAGAAATGAAATTTAAAGTAATAGTTTCATGGAAATACTTTTCCCAACATAATGAATTGCAAATAGAAAGTGCAACACTATAAATAAACTGGAAGAAAGAGGAGGAAGGGAATAATTCTTATGAAATTTCGGCATGGTAACGAGTGTACATGGGAGGGATTGATGAGAGAGAAAGGGGTATCTCATCATTTAAATGTAACAAGGGATGTATGGGGGAGGTTAAAAATCATACCCCATCATTATAAATTTAAAATAAAAGGGAATAACAAGATAAAGAAACTTGGATAAAAATGAGAAAGGAAAGAACCCTTACTTGAGTGTGTGACTTCAAATGCTTCAAAAGGGGATTCTTTAGATCATGGGGCACCTTGGGAGGATTCTAGAGAGGGGAGTGAAGATTAATGATGTTCTATAAGGATTTTTAGTTAAGATAAGAGAGATATTTGGTGGGTTTATATAGGAAATTAGAGGGGAATTGTTTATTATTTCACAAACATAGGTTTTGGAATCTATATAATAAAATATTCAAAACCACAGACCATACCATGCTTTTTTACCATGGTTTTTTTTCAAAAATAGGATATTTTAATTATTGTAATAGTAAATGTGACGAATATATTAAAATATTAGCCTTTCTTATGTGGAGGTGAGTCACATTATTAAAGAAATGAATTTAAAATCATAAAATATACTATATATTTTGGAGGATTCATAAAGGAATTATAAAATTAATAAAATAATATTAAAATCACATTATTTTAATGGGAAAACATTTATTTTTCTGAGGATACACATTATAGAATTTATTATATCATTTTGGGTTCATTATGATGGCATAAAACACACATTATATTTATACAATATTTAATTTTTCCCAAAAATTCGACTGTCTCGAAAAATTATGAAAAATTTACCACTGGATAATTTTGACATTATAATTCCAAAAATAATATTCATTTTATCTAAATAATTTTCTAAATATTTTAATTTTCAATTTTAAAATAATATTCGACATTTATTGAAAAAATGTTGGGTTTTTGACAAAACAGTTTTTGAACCCTTATAAAAAGTACATTTCCTTTCATAAAAATTATATGAAAATTTATAATTAATAAAAAATATTTAATAATAAAATTTTATTAAAATAATACTTATTTTAAAATCCACTAATTCATCAAAATAAATCCCTTAATTGAATTCAATTATAACCCGGAAGCACAATTTCTATTTAATTGAATAAAAATCAAAATCATTTAAAAGTAACAATTAAAATGAAAATATATTCATTATACATATTCACATTATTAAGGTCTTGATACATATAACTTTATTACACTGGATTACTCCCTAATAGTAAGGTGTAAAATAGTGAGATTATGATTGGGTCATTTGGAGAACATGGTTTGGGTCGTGATCTCGATGAGCTTGATCTTCTCCCGTAAACATTATCGGTAATGCTTAAGTCATTGTATCTCATCTTGGGATTGGTAAAGGTAAAATACCAGAGATTCTATATCCCTTAGAAGATCTGATAAAAGGGCTTCATGGGGCACGATTCTATTGGTTGAGGACGTCACTTCCTTTGTTTGGGTCAATTGGATTTGTTAAAGGCCTATATTTATACTAATCATGTGATCACTATTAAAAGGCTATATTAACAACAGTAAACATTTTCAATAGTATTTTAAATCTAAAAGCATATAAATTATGATGTTCATGTGTTTATATTAAGACATTTAATTAAATAAAAAGGGAAATTTTATTTATAACAGTTCGAGTCATTACAAAACACATGCACTTCTTTGGTTATTTTAGACCCTTATAAATTATACCATGTAAAATTAAAAAGATCATTAAGAATATTAAACTTTTATAATATAGTTGTTCTATAGTGATTGTTAATATTAGTATATATTAAGGGTTATGATAAATTCCAATTGACACAGACAGAATAAGCGATATCCTCGACCAATAGGAGCATAAACCATGACACCCATTTATCAGAGCTTACGAGGTAGATGGAATCACAAGGATTTTCCCTTGATCAATCCCAATCTAAGAATAAAAAATTAAAAAATGAGTAAAACTATTTATGGTATAAGCTCAAACATATCAAGATCACCACCCAAACCATGTTTTTCAAACCACCCAAAGAAAGTGTCACTATCATACATCATATTGTTAGGGCGTACACTGGTGTAATAAGGTGTTATGTATCTAGACCCTAGTAGTATGAATTTTTATATTTTATTTTGAATAAAATAATGAATATATTTATCCCTTTTCATTTTTAATTTATATATACAATTATATATGAGTTGATTAAAATTAGATTTTTATATGAAGAAACCAAAAATAATATTTTTGGAAAATTTATGGTTTTAATTGAAATAAATTTTTTGATAAATTCAATAATTTTGAAATAAATTATATTTTCATGAATTATTATTATTAAATAATATTTATTTAAATATTAATGATAATATAATTTAATAAATTCTAATGTAATCTTTATAAGGGTTGGAAAATTGTAATTGTTGTAAAAACTAGTATTTTTCAATAAATAAATATTTTTATTTAAGGGAGGAAATTATAATATTTAGAGAATTATTTTGAAAAAATAAATATTATTTTTGAAATCATCACATTGAAATTAACCAGTGGTGAATTTTTCAAAATTTTCAGATAAAGTCTAATTTTTGGGTAAAAATTAAATATGGTATAAATATATGGTATGTATTATGACATCAAAATAGCACAAAAGTAATTTAATAAATTTAATAAGGGATATCTATGACCAAAAATAGTTTTTCACTTTAAAATAATGTTTTTTTGAAGTTATTTGATCAATTTTATAAACCATTAATGAATCCTCCAAAACCTATATTGTATTATAAGGATTTAAAATCAATTCTTTAAGAACATGACTCGCTTCCACATCACCATGAGTATGATTTTAATATGTTTAGCTATTGGCCATATAAATATTTAAATACACTCCCCTTTGGTAGAAACCATGGAAAACCCATGGGAAGGTTTTTATTTTTGATTATTTTGTCATATAGAGTCCAAAATCTATGTTTAGAAATTAATAATGAATTCCCCTCTACTTTTCTATAAATACAAACCCAACCTCTTTCTCCTCGTTACTCAAAAAACATTAAGCATGAATTTACTCTAACAATCTATCTCTAAAGCCCTATATTGGTCTTCATAATCTCTCCTATGATTTTAGAAGCACCCTCTCAAGGTAAGGATTTTTATTCTCCTCCTCTTTATTCTGTAATTTGTTTGTGTTATGAAATTTTACTTTCAATTGTTTATGTTGAAATATGTTTTTACACGTCCATTTTACTATCCTTATGATTTCCAATAATAAGATACTACCTTTCACTCTCATTAAACCCTTCTATGAATCATTATGTACACCTGTTATGCTTCATAAATTATCCTATAATTTTTCATTCCAAACATTTGGGTAGTGAAAACCCATCCACATTTCAACTCAAGGGTATTCACCTAGATGTATTTATCCTTCATTGATTGGGTACTTACATGTATATAACACATAATTCTTAATCATGGGATTAAAAGAGATGTAAAGTGTTCTTATGTTCTATGGTCTATGTGGCACACAAGTGAATTTACAAGATATGAATTTGACAGGTGGACCTGGAATATATATCCCTCCAATGAATTGGGTAACGTTTTTATCTCATGAGATACCATGTATGGTGAACAAGATTTTATCCTAAGTCCATTATGTTATGATGTCTAGAAAGTTATCCTTGACTTATGTTTATGATGTAATGTTTTATGTTGTTTCCATATTCTTATGTTTCCTTGATGTTATCAAAATATATGATGCTTGAATGGCCTTGTTTGTTATGTTCACCCCTTTTATGTTAACTTGATATTCTGATTAACTCAATTGTATAAATTTCATCATGTTATACTTTGATTATTCCAATGTTGAGCTTTATATCTCACCCCTTTATTATATACATCCCCATGGTATCCCATGAAATATTATAACATCAATGGATTTTAAGAGTATGTTAATGATTTTTTTAATAATTTTTATGTATCCCTTATTCTAGGTTAATGTGTTATGTAACTATTTCCCAAAAGGCACTAGGCCCCTTAATATTTTGGTATTTTATTATGTGTATATTTATGTAATAAATGTAACACCCTGAGATTTTAAAATAATATCATTGTGTTGATAGAATATGTGATATGTAAAACTGAGAATAAATGACCTATAAAATATATTTCATTAAATTTAATCTTTTCAATAGATTGTGATACGCACAACCCCAAGTCTAAATGAACTGTAATATAGTATGATATTATAAAATAGGCATTATATTTTTAGTTAAGGATAGGAATAACTAAATTTAAAAATTATATGGTTTAAAAATGTTTGAAATAAATTCAATGTTTATCTATTGATTAGAAATAAAATAATAATCACTCGAATGAAAAGGAAATGTATTCTGGAAAACTATATTTTTCTAAAGGGCGGTATCGTCGCTTTTGAACACATAATTTTGAATTAATATTTACCAATTTTATAAAATTTATTTTAAAAAATGAAATTCATTTTTTAAATCATCATATCAAAATTATCTTAGAGTTGATTATTGAGAATTATCTAAAAAGTTTCATTTTTTGATAAATAGTGAAAAATAATACTTTTCATTGAAAACTAACTTTTCATTTAAATCATTTAAAATTTCAATTTCAATGTAAAATTATTTTAAAATTAAAATTAGTAAAATTACTTTATATTAAATTCAATTTATTTCATTGGAATCAAATTTATTTTTATTTTTTATATTAAAACTTTCTATACTTATGAAAATTTTCTCCTTGGAAAACTGCTTTTTTGTCATATCTGCGGGTTTAATTTTAAATTAAAATTTTCCAATTCTATGAATTTAATTTGTCAAAATGGATTCCATATTTAGAATAATAATAATTAATATTATATAGTAAGGTCAACTTAATTTTTTTTCATAATGAATAGTAAAAATAGTAAAAATTAATTACCGCGGTTAAGGTTAAAACGGGTTTATTGGGGGTTAAATTAAAAAGATAATGCTTAAAATGACATATAAACTTGTTTAATTTATATTTTATAGAAATATTTCTACCTTATATCATCCATGGTTTTATAATTAGATATTTTTATTCTTATGGCATTTGAAAAACATGGGTATTGATTTTTATTTTCAAATATTTCAAGTGTGTTCTCTCCACCACATATAAAAGGCCACCCCCTTTCCTCTCCTGTTCACACTCCTAATTCCTTTTGATCATAAAATAACTACCAAAACATATTACTTAAATAACTACCCAAATAATAGAGTCCTTTTCTTGATAAAAAAGTCATTCTATGAAGGCTTTAGTTATAAACCTAGAGAGGTTTTCTTAAGAATGGGTAAAGTTCTTATCCATGCATTTACATTTTAATTCTTCTTATAAATCCTTAAACTCTTCTCAATCTATGATAAAATAGTAAAACCATTATATAATATATATTGATATATTATTATGTTAATCTAATAACCTATATCCATCTCCTCTCACACCAAATGGGAAACAAAATTGTCGATCGTGTGTATGGCGGACTACTGCCTCACGAACTGATATAATTCGTTTTCTATCACCACCTATCTCAAATAGATATAATTATGGATTTATCATATTTATAATATATTTATAAAATTAATGTAATTTTTTAATTATAATTTCACATATACATTCTTACCTTCCAATCCATTGGAAAACAATAATGTCGCTTATGTGTAAGTGTGGACTACCACCTCCACGTAGCAATGTGAAATGTTTTTCATTTTATTTTTACATGGATGGTAATAAGGATATATTTACAGATATATTTAATCAATATACATGAAATATTTGATATAATAATGATTATATAAAGGTGACACATTATTTACCCATTTATATTCCATTTTTTGTAAAAAATAGAAATAGCGTTCAGGTGTACGTATGACCCACCGTCTCCATGAATGGTGTAACTCATTTCCTCATCTAAAAAATTCATTAAAAATTATAAATACATATAAAATGATTATAAATGTAATTTATATCATGGTTAAAATTCTGTATATGATGTGACCATGATCATTGTACAAGGATAGAAACTACAGAACCAAAACATACATGAAATACAAAGATGTTATTACCCAAAATAGTGATTTTAACAAATAATTGTTAATAAATAGATGATAAAAGATTATAATTAAATAATATAAGGAGTTATATATATATATTATTAGGGATTTTTAATAGATATATAATATGTCTATATTTATAATACTGGAGGTTCAAACATGTACGAAGGAAATCAGACCTAAGGTATGGGTTTGTCGTCTCACTTTTACTTTTGTGAGATGTATTCCACATTCAACACCTAGTTATTTTATATGGTGTTTATAATGGAACTATGATATCTAATATCATAAATCCCTATATATTCATGGTATTTAAATTTTTATATTAAGTTACTTCTTTCATTGAGCTTATGATTTATAAGTTTCCAAAATGTTAATTATTTATATTACAGTCTCATTATTTATTAGGATTTTTCATTATTATGTTTATGATGATGAAATATTATGATATATATTTCAAGAAAATCAGGAATTTCATTATCCTCTGGTTATTCAAGGAGAATATATTTTTTTCCTATAATTTTACCCTCTTTAAGAATAAAAGATACCAAAATAAATTTTTTAATGAAAGGTTACTTCATTTCAATCTTTAGAAAACAACCATTTTTCTTCCATATCCATGCTTTTTAAGAATGTTTTAACATTATATAAAATATATATTAAATCCATTTTCTCCCATTTTTGACATTTTACAAAAAAAAATTGAAAGGAATCTTCTTTTCATTTTCTGAACATGGAACTTTTTAACCTTTTTACAATAGTGTAAAATGGGCATTTTTTTAACTTATACGGTGTATACAGAATTACCTAACATCATGAACACAAATTACATTGAATATTCCTTTAAAAAATTTCAAAGATATTTTTAAAAGAATATTTTTTTCTTAATATTTTAGAAATTTTTAGTTTTTGAAAGTGATTTTCAATTTGAAAAGGATATTTTTTCCAAGAATTTTTTTAATGTCATTTTTATTGTATTTATATTCATAAATGAAAAAAACCATATTTAACTTATTCACAATTGGTAATATGATTTAATGATACCATAATTATTATTTATCTGAATGGTTTATAATATGTTTGATTGGGGATGTACTATTTTGATATCATTCTCTATATTACTCCGAATGATTTATGATTATGTTTATTGATTGAGGAAAGTACTATAATTTAATATGCTAGTTTTTTAATATGAATGTTTATGATGATTATATCTCACCCCATTCATAATAGGAATGCATTGGACTTATTATGTGATTGGAAAGGCCCACTATAATCCCTCGATGCATCGGTAGGTCACATGAGAAAAACTTTCTTGGGTATTTGTCTGAGGCCTTGCCAATTGGTGTAAGATGTCTTGACACAAGTTCTTTATGGTATGGTTATGATGTTTGGAATTATGAATTCCCTAATTATGAGATTATTTATTGATGTTCCATGTGATTATTCAATTAATTACAATATCCATGCTTAAGTTTCAATCTCATGTGATTATTTATTTTGAATTATTTGATCATCATTTATTTCTTCCATATTATACTAAATTAATTTATTTAATAGAACATGTTTTAGTTATTTACATGTCCATACTTATTATGTATTATTTATTAATGATAGATTATTTTGTACATATACCCTTACTAAGGATTTTATATTACCCCTTTGTTATGTTTATTTTCCCCATGATGTCAGAAAGTTTATTATGATTGATATATAGGGATATACTAAAAGGAATTATGGTGTTCTACTAGAAAATTCTATGTTGTATTTTTTGTTTTCAAATGTAATATGATATTGAAGTATGTATCTATTTTTCAAAATCTACTAAACAATTTGGTCCTTCAGGATGTGATTCCTTATATCTAACTCTAATGTAATAAAGTAACCACTATCTCTGGGATACTAGGGTCGGGGTCATTATAATAAATCATGAAATAAAGTGTATTAAAGATATGGGTTCTAAAATTTGGTATCATAGAAAAGTCTAGTAATCTTTATGGGTTAGGATGAGAAAACCTTTGTAAAATCCTTAGGGATAAGACAGACCATAGGAAAAAATCACTAAATTTTGGTAAAGAATAGATTAAGTGGTTTCCAAGAATCAAAATCCATGTATGGATACAACAAGTGGATGAGGGTATAGCATAGTTGTACTTGAGGGTAATTAACTAGAAAAGGGCACATTGGGTATTAACTCTATCATATCCTAGTGCATAAAAAAGTATCCTTACTACACACCTAGTTTGATACTATCATGAATGGAATAAAAATGCCCATAAAATTTTATATAATAAAATAGACTATAGATAGCTTATATTATAACCTATTAATTTATAGGATAAAAGATATATGTCATTTATGAGTTATCCTTTCAATGTTCATAGTTTTCCTTTTATGTATTTAATAGATTAAAAATTCTTATACCAAATTTTAACTTTATTTTTGTCAATGGCTAGAAATAGGAAGAATCGAGTTGAAAACCAACATGATGGGAAATATTATGACTGCAAAAATGTGATTCCCAACTCAATTGGAGGAGGAGTCATGAATTTCATTAAAATACTTACTCAATTAACTTACGTTTTGAAAAAAAACATTAATTAGGAAAAAATATTCATCCCCTTAAGAAAGATAAAGTTGGAATTGAGAATTTTATGAAACCAAATCCTCTAAATTTCAGTCAATATTATGATCCTTTAATCATTGAAAATGGATCAAATCAATAGAAAATATCTCTTTCATCCTTCAATGCTCTGAGAAAGAGAATGTCATGATAGTTATTTATCATATGGAGGGGTAAATTGATCAATGGTGGTCATTAATCAAAAGAATATAGCCTGAGGTAGAGATCGAAGTGCTATAGTGGAATGAATTTTGGAAAATGTATTTTGATAAATATTTTCCTCACACTCTACAACTTAAAAAGGAGAGTAATTTCCTTCTCCTCAATCAAAAGGATAATTAATCCATTAGGTAATACGAGGAAAAATTCACAAGATCTTCAAAATAGGACTCTGGATTTTTCATTGACCCTGAAAGTAATGTTATCCACTTATTTGGTGGGATAATGTCAAGTCTATGAAAAATTTGGAGATTTCAGACTTTGACCGCTATGGGGAAATTCTATGATGTGCCCTCAAATTCAAAATAGAGATCATAAAATCTCAAGGGTTTCATAGGTAAGGAGATAAAATATAGAGAATGAATTTTAATTATTGTAGAGTGATGGATAAATCTCATGGGGAAAGAAATTACAACATCCAACTTATTAAAAGTGTGGGAGGAAGCATCCTAGAAATTTCTAGAAGAGGAAAAGGAAATTATTTAGTTACACGAAGGATGGGCACCTAGTAAGTGAATGTCGACAAGAGAAATACACTAATGAGATGGAAGAAAGGAATTCTCTAGTCAATTTTCATTTTTGTGTCCAATGTTTCAACTATAAGAAACAAGGACACCATACAAATCAATGCACTATTCCAAGGGTTTTTTATGATATCTGATAACAAAAACCTCTAATTCCTTGAGGTAAAGGGTGAGCTTATTCCATCAAAACTGTTGTGGTGGACCCTAAAAATTATTTGGTGATTGGTATAATAATTATTTATACAAAGATAACAAACATTCTTTTTTATCTTGTATCTATGCATTCTTTCATACTATGAAAGTATACTAGAACTATTGAAACACCTACTCAAAATATTGAAGTGGGGTTATTAGTGAAAATAAAAAAATGGAGAAATTATAACATCCCTAGTATATAGCATCTCCTCTATCCATATTTTCATGTTAGAATTCCTAGGAAACCTTATGATACCCCCTTTAGAATAATTTGATGAAATTTTGTTTATGGAATGTCTATCCTTAAATTGATGCAACATAAATTTTTAAGGAAAGTAAATCACCCTACATATCATGAATCACCCTCCAATTCTATACAAGAGCAAGGAGGAGAATGAATCACCTTTGGAATCATCATCTCAAGCATGGACAATATTTCCGTGTGAGAAATCATATCTTTCTCAATTGATTGAGACTAAGGAAATGATCATCCTTGATGACATGTCGATTATGAGGGAATACATTGATGTGTTTACCAAATAATTTTTTGGTCTTCCTCTTAGAAAAGAGGTTGATTTATCTATTGAATATATACTCAGAACATTGCTAATATACAAGAATCTATATAAAATGGTCATTTTTGTACTTTAAGAGATGAATAACCCACTGTAAGATAATCTGGATAAAGGGATTATATGCCCAAGTACTACACTATGGGGTGCACCAGTACTTTTTTTCAAGAAGAGGGATGGGTCAATGCACCTCTATATTGATAATCGTGAGCTCAACAAGATCATGATAAAAAAACTTGTATCCTCTATCATATATTGATGAATTGTTTTATTAGCTATGTGTATCTCAGTACTTATCTGAGGTGGATCTTTACTTGGGATATTATCATGTGATGGTGAAAAATAGTATATCCCCAATACATCTTTTTTTACAAGGTACATGATCTATGAGTTCCTAATGACTCCATTTGGATTCAATGATCCTATATATATCTTCATGGACATATTTAATAATTTCCATAGGGATTACCTTGACAATTTGGTGGTAGTATTTATAGAAGATACTATTGTCTACTCCAAAGAAAAGGAGGAACATGATAAGCATTTGAGTATTGTACTAAAGACAATAAAAAATAAAAGGTTATATGTGAAGTATATTAAATGATAATTTTGGATGGATCAAGTAACATTCATGGGTCATGTTATCTCCAGTAAATAGATATCTATAGATGTTTCAAAAATAGAGGTAATTAAAGGATGGACTAGTCCAACATTTGTGATAGATATCTGAAGTTTCATTAGATTATTTGGGTACTATCATTGATTTGTGAGAAAGTTCTCATGATTTCCAAGCCCACTTATCATGATAACTCAAAAGGTATTGAAGTTTTTATTGACTAATGAATGTGAGGAAATATTTAAATAGATGAAGAAGAGGTTAATCACTACACTTATGCTCCCATTACCCACCAGTGGGGAATGATTTTTGATCTAAAATGACGTTTCCAAAAAGGGATTAGGCTGTGTACTCATAAAAGATAAAAAAAGTGATCACTTATGCCTCTCACTAATTAAAGATCCATGATAATAACAACACAACGCAATATCTGTAATTGGATGTAGTGATCTTTGCATTGAAGATTTGGTGACATTATCTCTAAGGGGAGAAGTGTGACATATATATGGATCGTAAAAGCCTCAAGTTCATATTCACACAAAATGAGCTCAGTATGATATGACAAAGATAGTTAGAGCTGATCAAAAATTATGATTGTTTAATTAATTTCCATCCTGGGAAGGTGAACAAAGTAGAAAATCCTCTAAGTAGAAAGGATCCTACAACCCTATCCATAATGGGGATTAGAAGGGAACTAATCTTCTTGTAAATGAAAATGGATGGACATGGGAATAACAAAATAATCTTTATCCTGCCTTACTCAAATAACTGCTCAACTATCCATTTTTGAGAGGATCAAAGAATCCTAAAAAGATGATAAGAAGCTACAAAAAAATGTAGTGAATATTTTAGAGTTTAAATTTCCCAAAGATATAGTCATAAGTTTTGGAACATGGATATGTACACTATTAAAACCAAAGCTGAAGATGGAACTTATGGATGATGCACTTAGCTCATCCTTCCCTATTCATCCAAAAATCACTAAGATGTATAGTAATCTAAAGAAAAACTTCTGGTGGGATAACATAAAGAGAGAGATTGCAGAATTTGTATCTTGATTCTTGGTATGACAATAAGTCTAGGTTGACTGACATAAGTCTAAGGGTATGATGAAAATAATTCTCATACCAGTATGGAAATGGGAAAACATAACCATGTATTTCATCATTGAAATACCCATGATATCTAAAGGTAGTAAATCCATTTGGGAGGTAGTTGATCACCTTAAAAATTCATTATGTTTCATTTATATCAAGGAAGATTTCACTCTTGACCAAACCAATAAGATATTAATAAGGGAAGTGGTAAGACATCATGGAGTACCCCTCTCCGTTATATCAGATTGAGATTTGAGGTTTACATTAAGGTTTTAGAGAAGCCTACAATAGGAATTTGATACAAAGCTGAGTTTCAGTACTGCTTATCACCCTCAGATGGATGTTCTGTCTGAATGAAGAATTTAAAATCAAGATGATAGGCTAAGATCATATTCAATGGATTTATAAGGATGTTTGGATCAACACATTCCCTTAGTGGAGTTCTCATATAAGATCAAATTCTATTATAGTATTCAAATGGAACCTTATGAGGCTCTGTATGGAAATTTGTGTCAGACACCAACATGTTGGCATGAAGTTAGAGAAAATAATCTTATAGGACCTCATCTCATCAAAGATATGAAAAATAAGTTTCAAAGCATTCAACATCACATGAAAATCTTCATAGATTCGATAGGTAAACTATCCATGAAACCATTGATGAGACCTAGAGTTTGAGGTCAGAGAGAAAGTTTTACATCATATATAGATATAGAGGAAATGCATGAGGTTTGGGAAGAAGAGAAACCTTATTCATCGATACATCGTCCCCTTTAATATCCTAGATTTCCTTAGAGCTGTGTATTATTGACTAACACTCCCACCAAACCTATCTCATGTACATTATATGTTTCATGTATCTCTATTGAGGAAGTGAATACTAGACCCCTCACACATACTAAATCCATAGGTGGTACCTTTGGAGAATGATCATTCATATGAGGAGTAGTTGGTAAAGATATTATATAATAGTGAAAAGTTCTATGAAACATGACAACTCTCATGATCAACGTGTTGTGGAGGAACCACAAGTTTTAGGAAGCAACATGGGAACCAGAAGAGAAAATGAAATATAATTACCATCATCTGTTTTAATGTATGATATAAAATTTTGAGGGTGAAATTTTGGAAGGAGGGAAGAATATAACGACAGGAACTTTCATAAAAGGAAATCATTTTTTAAATGAAAAAAAAAATCCTTTTTGAGTATTTTAGTTAAATAAAACACATTCATTACTTTGGTTATCTTGGACTGTTATAAATTATACCCTATCAAATTTAAAATACCATTAAGCATCTTAACCAATGATAATACAGTCATTGTACAGTGACCATTAAGATTAGTATATATTAAGGGTCATGATAAAATCCAATTGAAATGGACAGAAGAAGCGATGGTCTCAACCCATAGAATCATACCCTATGAAACCTGTTTATCAAATCTTTCATTGCATATGGAATAGAAAGAAATTAACCATGACCAAGCCCATGCTAAGATTCAATAACTGAAACATGAGGGAAACTGTTTATTGGAGAAGTTCAAACTTATCATGATCACGGCCCAAACCATGTTCGCCAAACCACCCCAAGAAAGTGTCACCATCACACACCTTACACTTATGCTGTACGCTAGTGTTATTAGGGGTTATGTATCTAGAACCCATAAGTATGAATTTTTAAATTTTATTTTAAATAAAATAATTACTATATTTATCCATTTTCATTATTACTTTATACATATGATTATATATAAGTTGATGAAAATTAGAGTTTGATATGAAGAAGCTAAAGTTGTATTTTTTTTAATATATGGTTTTAAATAAAACACACTTTTTCATAAATTCAAGAATTTTGAAGTAAATTATATTTTCATGAAATGTTATTATTATATAATATTTATTTTTATATAAATGATAATATAATTTAATGGAGTCTTATTTAATCTTTATAAGGGTCCGAAGATTGTTATTGTCATAAAAACTTGTAATTTTTAATAAATATATATTTTTATTTAAAATATGAAATTATAATATTTAGAGAAATATTTTCTTAAAAATATTATTTTTGAAATCAGAAAATTGAAATTTTCTAATTTTGAATTTTTCTTAACTTTCTAAGACATTCAAATTTTTTGGTAAAAATTAAATATGGTATAAATATACTGTATGAATTATGACATAATAATATCCCAAAAGGGATGTAATAAATAAAATAAAGGCTATACATGACCAGAAATAGGTTTCCCCTTTAAAATAATTTGTTTTTAAAGTTATTTGATTAATTTTAGAAATTTATGAATTCTCCAAAACTTCCATTGTATTTTATATTTTTAAAATCAATTTTTTAGAAACATGACTCACTTCCACATCACTAATGGTATTATTTTAATATGTTATGTTATTTTAATTATGAAATATTTAAAAACAATACCCTTTGGCATAAACCATACGCAAAAATCCAGGGAAGGTTTGTTTTTTTGATTATTTTATTATATAGATTCCAAAACCTTAGTTTAGAAATTAATAAATAATTCTTCACTCTTTTTTTATAAATACCGACCTAACCTCCCACTCTTCTTCACTAGAAACACATTGAGAACAATTTTCCTCTTTTTATACCTCTTTAAATCCCTCCGAAGGTGTTCATAATCTCTTAAGTAACTCCTCTCAATCTTTTAGAAGATCCCTCTCAAGGTTTGGGATTCTCTCCACCTACTCTTTCTGTAAACAATTTCATTGTATCATGCCATTTGTTTCCAATTTTTCATGTTGTAATATTTTTTTACACATCCCATCTACTGTCCTTATGATTTTTGATTAATGATAGACAACCTTTCATGCTCATTAATCCCTTCTATGAATCATTTTGTACACTCATTATACTACTGAAATTATCCTATGATTTTTTTTACCAAACATTATTGATGTGAATACCCATCCCCATTTCTACTCAATGGTATTCAATGAGATATAATTAACCTTCATTGATTTGATAATTATATGTATGAAACCCACACACATTAATCGTGGGATTAAAATTGATGAAATGAATTATTATGTTGTATAATCTTTATGGAACACAAATGCTCATACATGAAATGATTGTAAAGGATAGGCGTGGAATTATATAACCATCCAATGTATTGGGTAATGTTTTTTTCACCTGATATTTCATGTATGTTCCATGAGAGGTTATCCTAAGCACACAATTTTATGATGTCTCATTGGTTAGCCTTGACTTATGTTTATGATGTTATGTTTTATGTTGTTGCCACATTCCTATGTTTTCTTGATGTTTTCATCTTATATCATGCTTCAATGATCATGTTTATTATTCTAACCCCTTTTATATCACCTTGGTATGCCTCTCGACTCAAATGTTTTACTTTCATCATGTTATGATTTGATTATCCCCTAACTAGGTTTTATATCTCACCTCATTCTTATGTATGTCCCCAGGTTATCCCATTTAGTATTAGAAGACTATTGGATTTGTAGAGTATGTATTTGTAATAGTGGGTTCCCTAGACCCAACTTAGATAGTACTTTTCAATTACCATTTCATGTATATAGTAATTTATACATGATGTACGCTTACCATAATAGTTTTGATGTTTCTACATCGACTATTCACATAATAATGTCCATAGATTATTTTCTGTATCAAAAGGTTATAGCAGTTCCTGGGCCATAATGAGAACATCGAGATACTATGACATTAATTATAAACAAATGTCCTATAGTCTAGATACCTTATTCTGATTGGACACAGATGATGTATGACTATCATACGTTGGGGGCTCATAAGGATTAAGATTTCTTCTCATGAACTTTGCACTTGGTGATCACGGCTAAATGAGATCATGAGGACTAACCTGCTAATAGGAACACCACATGCTTCAAGTGTCAATGGGTGCTCCTATTTGAAAGAAAGTGTAATAGTATCCTGGCTTGATATTATTATCAGTGTATATTATTTGATCATGTACTTTGATGTAAGGAAAAAAATTATGGCATTAAATTCATAGCGAGGTATCTTGTGTTGGGTGCATCATTGGTGGTATGACATTGATTGAATAATCAAGATAGAATTTTTCAGTTTCAAAAGGAAGTGATATCTCGAGTCTAGTCGGTCAAGATGGTAGTACCTTCACTAAATCTATGGTCATGGTAGAAGAAGGCAAGTCTGTTTAGTTAGATCAACAAACAATAAAGCAAGAAAGGGTGATGACACAAAGTGTGCATCTTGCTTTATGAGATATCACGAGATAAAGAGATTATATTACACATTGTGTGTTCATAGAAAGGTTTTCATTAATATGACTATTTTGTATCTCCTTGGGGGCCTTGATGGATTGTTGGACTCCTCTCATGGTCTGTAAATATTATTTACTACTATCGAGATAAGGTCCTAGAGGGTCACACATAATAGTGTATTCGAAAATATTCCTATTCTAACGAATAGGAATACAGTAAATGGTGGGCCCCACCATAGGGTCCGAGATATATCCGAAAATAATTAATTTCTGATTAATAAATAAATTCAATATTATTAAAGTATAGAATGATTTGGAGCTCTATGTCAGCAATCCAGAATTTGACGATCGTCGTTCGCATGGACTCTTGAAGCGCGTGTGGATGATTTAGAGGGGTTTGAGCTTGAATATTCAAGCAGCGATCTTCGGCGACAAGCGAATATTCAGCATGAATTCATTTCGAAAGTGTTAATTTATGATTTAATTTTTTTCTTAAAATTTATAATGCGGGGTCATCATGCCTTTATCGAGGCTATTCTTCACCAGTGATGATGATGTTACGTCGACCGCCATGGAAAAAATTGTAATCGCCGGGACATATGTTTTCGTTGCATGCCCCATTACCAACAATTGTTATTAGATTGATCACCTGATGATTTAAGCCAATGAAAAAATAAATTGGAATTAAATTTTTTTAGAGGAAATTACTACAGTCCCAACACTTAAGACAATGATTCAATCTGATACCGGCCAGCAAATTTTTGATCGATAAAAGTTTTTGAATCAGATTGAAATCACATTTGCGATGTTAATTATTGAATAATGTATATATATGTGTGTGTTGTTTTATCCGAAAAATGTTGTAGGTATTTTTTCCTATTAAACAAATGTATTCTGTCTCAGATAGGGTTTTTCAGCCTGAAGATTTGTTCCACATCCGTGTGGCATTTGTGTTTAAAAATTTATAAATCGTGACCTAGTAGGCTCGGAAAGGGATTCCATAACAAAACAAAACAAAATGTTGTGGTGGTACTGTCCGATCCAAGAGGAAAGTCGGGTCTGAACCTTGTCCTCCCACTGGCACAGTAGTGTCGACTCCGAACCTTGTCCCCTCCTATCGAGGCTCGGACTTCTGCATCCGGCCGCATCACGCTGCCAGCCTCCCTCGAGCTCCAACTGTCAAGCCACAATCTGAGATGGTCGGCCATCTGCGGCCAGGCATGGCCCCGATCCTCACTACTCTGCCACCTGCGGTCTGACCCTCCATGCTTGGCCCTCGGCTAACCTACAGCAAAGTTGGTTCGGCCCAAACCAACCAGGGGCAGGTTGGGACCTACCAAACTCACCTGACCATTTTTTTGGGTGGAGTTGAGGTATATATATATATATTAAGTTATTATTTTAAATACACTTTAAAACGACAATTTAAATTAAAATAAATGTTTCCAAAATTAAATTAATTGTTTGAAATATAATTAAATTAAATTGGGATTGATCGATATATAAATTATTTGAATTAAAATTAGTTGACGTATTTTAATTATTTTAATGCCCTCAATATAAATTTATTAGTTAATTTTTATTATGAATCTAATTTCGTGTGGATTGATCTTGAGAAAGGACCACCCAATGTATGATGAAGTTATTTAATTATTTATTGAAACTATATCTAATGCACATAATACGGTTTGTGTATCGTCCTTTTCCTCAATATTTATAAGGGCTTGAGTGTCCACGAGAGAAGTATTGAATTTCTATTATGCATTCCCGATACCCCCTCACTTGCATGGGAGTATTTATGTATTATAATCAGGATGATACAAGGCACAAACCATACTGAGACGAGGTGGTATTCTAGACAGTATAGTGATACATTTGACCAGGGTGTGAGCTACGATACATGTCAAATAGGACTCAGGTATTATACCCCAAGGGTCATGGTTGATCCATTGAGAAAAAATGGATCGACCAATACCAAACTCTCAAGATCAGTCGTGTAGTTTATTTAATTTATGCATTTCATATTATTATTTTTGAATATGCAAGATTATGCAATCACATAAAATAATAAACATAAAATGCATAAATAAAATCAATTTACTATGTGATGAATGTTTTTCTACTTAGTAGATAGTCAGTTGTGAGTGTGATCATATAATACATGCATGTAAAATAGAAAATGAATTCATTCATCGAGAAAGAATTAAAACCCTCAGGGTAATATTAAGTCGCAAATGCCTTCTGTCATTTAAATTTGAATAAAACCATGTGTATGAGGTGCTCGTTAGTCATAGTTAAGGATCTGACCTACTAATAGTGCAGAAACCCTATTTTCACCTCGTAAGACTTAAGAATATTTCTAAATATATTTACAGAGTCAGGCGCTGAGATGATGTACGATTCTGAGGTTCGGTGTGCCCGAAATAAATTTTACCTAAACGCGCTTTAAATTGAGAAAGCGCGGGACATCCGGATGTCATAGTCATTGGCAGGCGTTTTTATTAATTTTTATAAGTAGGGGATTATGTTGGGCGGTTCCCATAATCCACCCACTCTCTTTCTCTCTATACTAAACTCTCTCTCTTCTCTATATCAAATTTTCTTCATCAGATCGAGGGACAATATTCGTCGAAACCTTAACGGATCGAAGCGGGAGTGTCGTGGACGCCTCGTCAACGACAAACGACCAATTCAAGGTAGGATTTCTTGTGTTTTTGAGTTCTGTCTCAATTCTTACATTGAACATCCATTCCTTGAGCTTCGTTCTGGTCTTAAATGAATCATCGATGGAAACACGAACACGGACATCAATCTGTGTTTAAAACTCTGTTCTTCATCCGTTCTTTGCAGATATCCGCCGACTAATTTTGGACGCATCAACCCACCGACGGATCGTCGAGCAGAGACTGACACTGTGAAGCTCTCAATGCGAGGATCGCCGATCTGGTTTCAGGTTCGCGATCAGTCAAAAGAAGGAGGTCTGGTGGTCCGGGGAAGGGACCACCGAACCACCGGCGCCCGCGGTGGCTAGTGTGGCTCACGACGGCGACGTAGTAACCGCGGGTTCAGGCGGTAGTGGCCGAGCGTGCGAGGCAGAACCACGGGACGACGAGCCGGAGCAAGACCGCGGCATGATGGAAGAGTTGTGACCTAGTGTGTAGGGCAGCGGCACAAGGAAGAATTGGGGGAATGACGATGGGGGACCTAAAGTCCCCCCTAATACCCAAAGAGGACCCGGTGCAGTTCTGTGAACAATGAAAAATCATTGTTCACAGAACTAGAGATGGTCCTCTTTGGGTATTAGGGGGGACTTTTGGTCCCCCATTGTCATTCTCCCGAGAAGAATTGGTGCGCGTGGAAGAAGAAAGGAGATTGGAGAGATAAGATAGAAAAGAAAAAGAATGAATTGAAAAAAAAATGAAAGGTGATGGAATCGAGGGGGCGCAACCCACGTGCAATGGTAGAGGGGGCTGATTGATTGTTTTAAATAATAATAATAATAATAATAATAATATAAATTATTATTATTATTATTATTTTGTTATCAAATACTATTTTTGGTCATAAATCTCTCGTGTGATTTCCAATTGACGCGCCGTCAGCGGCGACGTGATCCTAACCCCAATACGGTCATTTTTGGACAGATATTGGATGTATTTTTCGTGTTTGCAGATCGAGTCCATGAAACGACTGCCAAAAAATAATTTATTATTATTATTAAAACCTACACCCACCATAATTTTCGCATGTGACGTCCAATCAACGTGACGTCAGCAGAAACGATGTGATCTTGACTTTGGGGAAGACATTTCAAGACTGATTTCGAGCGCTTAAACCGAAATCGAGGTGTGGGCCCTACGAGACCCGTTTTGGGCGTTGTCAGTGAATTGAAGCTTCTTCACCGGGTGTCCGTTTAGGACAAGAAAAAAGTCGATCTCGTGTGTTTTTTTGAGGATCACAATGGTGTGATCCGTTTGATGTGTTTCGGGATTGCGATGTGGGTCCCACATAGCACCGCTCGTGTGTGGTATGGTGAAATGCATCTTCTTCACCGGTTGTCTGATTGGGACGAATGAGCAGTCAATTTTGTGTATTTTACCGAGGGGATTTCAATAGTGCAATCTGTTTGGCTTGTTCTAGGATTAAGCTACGGGCCCCACGAAGCACCGTTCACGTGCAATGTTAGGAGATGCAGATTTTCTGTCGGGTGTCTGATTCATGTGAATGAATAGTCGATCTTGTGCGATTTTCCGCAAGGATCGCAACGATGCAATATTTTTGGTAATCCGAAGCTATTTGAGGAGTCCAGTTGGTGGAAATGTCGTTTTTTCCCTTCGGACTAGCGACGAGCGTCGAGCGCTCGTCTACCCTTTTGAGCCAGGGATGCCATGTACTCCGGGAGTACATGGGAATGCCTAGGGGTACTTGTGCAGCAGTTTAGTACCTGAGCATGGCTGTGTACATGGCCAGGAGACAAGACAGGGCCACACGTCATGTGGGCCCCACATGCGCTGTGTACCACTCTATAAATCTTCTACCCCTTATATCTCCTTCCTTTGGACTTGGATCTTGGCTCGTTAGTAGCCCATATTGAGTGTTTTTCCACGTAGAACGTGATGGTTCCCTTCGTAGTGGATTATAAGATGCAATGAGAGATATTACGAGCATGACGCCTATCTGAGGTGACACTCAATGATTGCAACAATCATATAGAATCTTCAGAGCGGTTCCGGGCCTACCATCCAGTAGGAATTGCTAGTGTGGTTCTTCGATGATTTTCGAGTTGAATCCCCCTACTGGGTAGGGCGCGGGTCCTCGATGACATAGAGTGGAACCCCCTTGTAAAACCAAGGTGTGGGTCCTCGACCATTTAAAGTGGAACCCCCCATTGGAATGGGTGTGAGTCCTCTACCTTTCGAGTGGAACCCCTATCAAATAGGGTGCGGTTCCACAATGACTAGGGTGGAACCCCCCTATCGTACTAGGGAGCGGGTCCCGACGACATTAGAGTGGAACCCCCTATCGGCATGGGCATGGGTCCTTTACTACTACTACTAGGGTGGAACCCCACTAACACACTAGGGCGTGGGTCCCCTACTTCGAGTTACATCTTCCAGCTACACAAAATAGTGGCGTGACATGGTTTGATGTTCCTTTGGACTCACGAGAAAGAGGGATGCTTTTCCCACCAAGACGCATCCTTGTGACGCGACCTAAAACTTTGCGGGCAAGTCAGTGCTACCCAAAGTGGATAGTATTAAGGTCCGATGATTGAGCCCCTTTGACTCGCGTGTTCAGGGTGGATGTATGGGATACTGGGCATCGTAGTTGTGGATACTTCTGGAACTGTTGGCTGCACTTTTCCTGGGCTGAGCTGTAAGATAAAGATCCCCTTACTCTCTCGTTTGGGCTTCTTTGGTTGGGCATATATATATATATATGTCCTGTTTCAATACACACTTCTTGGGTTTTGGTTACTCTCCTTCTAGGAGAGGTGAAGACGCGCATGGTATGCAACGTGATTTCTGAGTCTAGATTCCCATGGTTGGATGAGTCTACTCTCCTACTATAGGTAGCGAAGACTTGACAAGAAGTTCATCTTTTCACCATTTTAGTCTCCTTGTGTTTGGATGAGATTGCATTCACTATCTTGTTGGGTTGAGCTGTACTTGTTTTACTGTACCTTGTTCTATATATTGCTCCCCTCTTCAGTACCTATTTTGCTTCTCCCTTGAGCCTTCGGGGCATTCTACTGAGTATTCTTATACTCACCTCTGCTTGGGCTTTTCCCACACTTGGTGTGCTCTTACAGACGATGTATAGGTTGATCATGACTTCAGAGGAGCTTAGACCGTGTGTGGTGGTCGTAGCTTGGGATTCAGGAGCAGGAATCTCCCAACTGTTTTACCTTTTCACCTGTTGTCGGGTGGTGTCACTTTTCTAGTTGGGCATGTATCTTTCTCCTTTTCATTATGTTTACTTTTCTATACTGGTACTGTTAGAGGTCAATGTAAACTTGTGGTTTACTTATATCAATGTTGTGCCCTTTTTTTCATTTTACACTGCACTTTTTCATTAAGATTGTTGTGTGTGTGTGTGTGTGTGTGTGTATAGGTACTTAGGAAGAGGCCTCCCTGAGATTGTTGAGCCTTCGGTGCTTATCGCCATTCCCTAGCCTATAGAGGTTGGTTTGGGGTAGTTGCAGCTCAAGCCCCGTCCTGGGTTGGGTTTTGACAACTATAGGGTTTTTATGAGAAAAATGAGTTTACTTAATTAATGATGGTAGTGGATAACTAGCCACAACCAGCTTCACTACTAGAAATATGTCCTTTAGAGACCACCAAAAGCGGTCGCTAAAGGACTTTAGAGACTTCTATGTGACCACTTCCGATGGTCATAGCAGCTCGGTCGGTGTTACTCAGCACCGACCGCCAGGGGAAGCGACTAAAAATCCCACACTATTTTTTTCCACGATGGTGCGTTGGGGAACGTGGGGCACACAGAAGGTAACCAGGAGGGACCTCGAGCTTTGGTCGCCGACCATGGCGAATGCGCGGTGACCGAAGGGAGTGGCTATGGTGACATTGGCGGATTGAAGGGTGGTAGTATAATGATTGGGGTAATGGGGTTCAGTGACAGGTGTATTGGGGGTGACGGGAGATGCCAGTGAGTGGTGATGGGGGTGGCCGGGGGTGGTGGGGCAGCAGTGGGGAAAAAATGCAGTGTGGATGGTTGTTGTAGCGATGAAATTGGGGAAGAAGGCGACAGGGGTGGGAAAAATCCTACACATTTACTTTTCCGTATTAGTGAATTCCATTGGCGGTCATTAATACTATCATTAGTGACCACCAATGGAGGTCTCCCATTTCCTCAGTGGAAAAAATAAAATTTCTAGTAGTGCTTTTTGCATCTTTAGAGGAAAATCATTGAGTAAATCAAGTTTATTATTTTAGAAGCTAGGAAATCATTTAACAGTTCAATGATCCATGAGTTAATATTATTGGCTTGTCAAACACCTACCTTGAAACTCTCCGAGTAGTGGTGTTGCCATAGAATGGACTATGAGGAGAAGTTGTAAGGACCCTTTACAATAGAATACTCGAGCGACTACATTTTCCAAATATGGTAGTGAGGGATACTAGGGTTTGATAAAATAGTGAGAGACATTTAATGAATTTATTATTTAATTGATGATGTTTAATTGGTAATCAAGATAAAAGTACTAATCTGCTATATTTTATTTGTTAGAATAATGTAATGTGATTCCACATATACACTATAATTATTATTGGAAAATGCACAAGTAACAACCCAAACTTTTATCAATGGAATTATTTCCCTTCTTATAATTATGTTATATGGTATAAAACAAATACATAGTAAATGAAGCTCAATAAAAACATCATCCACATAAATGAAAAATTAAATAATTGATATTTGAAGAAATTAAGGAACCTATACTGAAGGAATATTAACTTTCCCTTTGGAATAGTAACATGACCATTAGGAATAGTAATCTAACCAATAGAATATTAACATCACCTATAAAAGTATAAATAAAATTTAGACATCTAATAAATAAATATATCATATAATTTTATCATAGTGTAAGTAAATAAATATTTTCAAAATTATTAATTAAGTGTTGATATTTTTATAAAAAATAAATGTTTATTTATAATTTTATAATTAATATAACCTTTTAAAAGAAATTTATTTTCATAAAATAGATTCATAAATTAACATTTTTTTTATTATGATTATAAGATAATTTTATGAGACCTTATTTAATTTTTCAAAAGTGTTATAAAATCAGTTATAAATTTAAAATGTGTATTTCCCATTTTAATGATGATTTTAATTAATAATTAAATTTATAATATTTAGAAAATTATTTTTATAAAATTGAGTTCATTTTTTAATTATGTACATCAAAAAATGGTTAGGGTAAATTTTTGGGATTTTTCTAAAATACTTGAATTTTTGGTGAATAGTGAAATATGATAATTTACAAAATAAGCTAAATACATTAATTATTGAGACATAGATGATGTAAGGATGATATAAGCACAAAATCTAGAACCCTCCTTTATTATTTTAATATATTTAGTGATAATGCTCAAACTATTCATAGTCTTGATCCAAAATAATAAACCAATGAATATAATAATGAGAAAACACCCCTCTCCTCCCCTGTAAATACCATCCTTTACTACCTCTTCTCCTCACACCTTCCAAGATTTGATCCTTATCCAAATTATATCCAAAACTTTTCCCAAGCCCCTTACCCACAACTAGGATATTCTGGTCTCAACAAAAGACCATACCTAGCTGCCTTAAGAAGGTTCTCAAAGAGGAGAATTCAAGAGGTAAAAACCTCTTTCTTTTTCTTTTAATTTTTTTTCTTTTATTATTATCCTCTCATCCCCTCTATCAAAATATGAATTATAACTCCATAATACTTTATATACTATAATTACATCATGTTAATGGAATATACATCATCAATACCCCCTCTCTCTTATTCTAAAAATGAAATCATCGCCCGTGATGTGTCAATTTACCGACATCGTGGATGATGTGTTTTCTTTTTCTACCTTCAAATCTAGTCATAAAACCATTTTAATGGTTGAATCAGATTTTAAAGTGTATGTTACAATCTTTTTAATATTCTGTAACTAAAATATATACCTAATATTATGTAATAAAACAAAATTAGATCGCGATGATCGAAGAACCGCAAAAAATAATGTAAATGATTATCATTAATTTTTTATCTAATTATTCATCCTCATACTATTTAACCAAATGATATATATAATCATTTAAACCTATTTATTTTCATTAATAACATATAATTTCAATTCTATAAAATTTTTCCCATTTTACACGAACTTCCATACTCCTATACAAGCGAACCAATCACGAAAACCAAGAAAATGAATACTCTCGAACGATGAAATTGAACTCTATAACTCATCGAAAATCCTATAAATGAACTTAATAAAACTATATTGAATCAAATTAATGTATAAAAGGTTATTTATTTTTTAATTAATGAATTTAATTTGATCATCTAGGATATTAAAGTGAAGGAATAAATCAGACATAAGGTAAGGGGAATTCTCGAACCCAACTCTTTTCTTTGGCTTTTCCCTCTATAACTCCATTTCTAGTATGGTTGTTACTTTAATATTACTTAATTATAATTTATCTATCCTCCCCTTTTCTTTTCTGGATATACATGCATCCAATCTGATTTTATGAAAAATGCAAAGATTTTTCCAAAATAACTCTTCTTTCTAAAAACACATCTTTTACTTCTCGTAAGATTGTTTCTTCTTCACTCAAGATTGATTATTCTTTTACCAATTATATTATTACCTCTTTATTTTGGGAACCCCAAAGTTTATTTGTGCATTTATTCTTTATGAAATGAAACCCATTCATTTCCATGGGTTATTTTATGTCCAAGATTGATATACGTTCTATGCGGCATGCATGATTATGTAAATGTTATGATGTGACAGATGCACCCAGAATTATATAGAACATGTAAATGTTATGATGTGATGGGTGCACCCAGAATTATATAGCACTCCAATGCATTAGATAATGTGATTTATATCCTGATATAAGGTGAAGTATGTGTGGTATGTTATGATGATGTTTATGATCAACCCATGTTATATTGATACATGTTCTTATCTATCCTCTTACTGAGATTTAACTCACCCCTTATTTTGATGTATATCCTTAGGTGAATATTTGTACTAAGAGAACACAAGGGCCACTAAGAAGCCATAGAATAAGGAATTAAATAAATATTTATGTTTTATTATGTAAATGTTATGTATGGACCTAATTTGACCAAGACTCTGAACCTTTGGATCCTGGTTGTGTAACAATTTCATTTTATTTATCATTAAAATGTTGTAATAGTCATGTAAGGAAAAAATCAAGGTTGCTATAGTTGGTATCAAAGCATGGTTTAGTTAATTTGGGAATTAGGATTAGAGAACCTTTGTGAAATACCTTAGTATAAGACAAAGTATAAGAAGATTTTATTTTAAATGTTTATCATAGGGATCCCAAAAGACATGCCTTTAGAGTTAATTTCACATATGAATAAATTATTTATTCATGACTTGTTGACTTATGTTTTGTTCTAATCTTTTCTATTTTAGAAAATGGTGGGAACTAGGAGAAATCAGGCCAACAACCCATGCAAGGGACAATGCATCGATTACCCAAACAACATCCCCAATTCCATGGGAAGTGGAGTTCAAAATTTCATGGTGATTATTACCCAGATATCTCAGGCTATGAACAATGACCAGAATAATGTGGAATGTTCAACTTCACATAAGAGTGGGCAACTAGCTATTGAGTATTTTATGAGGCAACCACCACCAACGTTTAGTAGATCTTTTGATCCAATCATCATGGAACAGTGGGTCAACTCAATAGAGAAGATATTTTCTATGCTTCACTATTCTAAGATGGAGAAGGTGACTTTGTCCATTTATCGTCTAGACTGAGAGGCTGATCAATGATGGGAATTGATTAAAAACACCAATCCGAGGGATGAAATTGAAGAGATGGAGTGACAATAATTTAAGATAATGTTTCATAACAAGTATTTCCCTCAAACTCTTCATGCAAAGATGGAGAGAGAATTCATAGAGTTGAAGCAAAAGGAAGTTGAATCTGTCATGACCTATGAAGAAAATTTCACAAGGCTTAAAGGGTACACTTCAGGTTTTGTTTTCAATAGTGATAGCAAAATTGATTGATTCTTTAGTGGTTTAAAACCACACCTTCAAAAGGATGTAGCTATTTGATACTTTGGGAGTTATAAAGAAGTGGTTTGATGTTCTTTTAAAGTAGATATGAAGTTCGGAGAATAGTCCCATGGATATGGTGATAAGAAACAAAAGATGGAGTTTCAAGATGGGGGATCTAATGAGAAAGGTGGAAAGAAGCTCAACCACCCACGTGTCAAAAATGTAGGAAGATGCATCATGGTAACTACCTCAAAGGGACATGGAAATTTTATAAGTGTGGGAGAGAAGGCCACCAATATCTTAAATGTAGAAGAGACATAAATAAGCCAACCGATATGATGAATGAAAGGAGAGAACTACCCATGGTTCAATGCTACAACTGTAGGGAGAAAGGGAACTATTCAAGTCAGTTCACTAAACCTCGAGTCCTCAAGGGTAATCAGTGTCAGCAGCCACCAAATCCAAAGGATAAAGAGAAGGCTTATTCCATCAATACTACTGAAGTGGAGTAAGAAAATGAAGTCATACAACGTACCTTCCTATTCACTCAAGAAAGAAAAACGTCTTATTTGATTATGGTTCTACGTATTCCTTTATATATTGCAAGTTTTCTAGAACTATTGAATCGAATCCCCAAAACCTTGAAGTAGAGATATCTGTAAAAATACCTAGTGGTGAAATCACTGCAACCTAAGTGTTTCACTCTTCTCCCGTTGTCATATGTGGGAAGATTCTTCCATTGAATCTCATGATACTTCCCATGGTGGAATTCGATGCTATAATGGGAATGGATTGGCTCTCATTATATAGATCCCATATCAACTATCAGGAAAAGGAAATAAATTTTCATATTTTGAACCATCCCATGATCCTCTAAAAATGCAAGGAAGACCATGAGTCTCCTTTGGAAGATCCCTCAATAGTGTGGGTGTTGATTCCCTATAAAGAAGAATACCTCTCTCAAATGGTTGAGTCAAAGGAAGGTATCAACCTAGCATAAACACCCCTCATGAGGGAATACAATGATGTATTTCCTGAAGAGTTACCCATACTTCTCCCAGATCGTGAGGTAGAGTTCTCAATAGGACTCATACCCATAGAAAATCCTATCTCAAAATGTTCCTGTAAGATGGCCCCAATCTAATTAGAGGAGTTAAAGAAGCAGCTGCATGAGCATTTGGACAAAGGGTTCATACAACCTAGTGCATCACCTTGGGGTGCGCCAGTACTCTTTGTGAAGAAAAAGGACATGTCAATATGACTGTATATCAATTATCAAGAGCTAAACCAGATTATCATAAAGAAAAAGTATCCTCTTCCAAGGATTGATGACTTGTTTGATCAACTATGGGGAGCTTAGTAATTCTCAAAGGTGGATCTTCATTCTGGGTATCATCAACTAAAGGTGAAGAAGGAAGATATTTAGAAGACTACTTTCTACACAAGGTATGGGAACTATGAGTGTTTAATAATGCCCTTCAGACTTACTAATGCCCCTGAAATATTCCTGGATTTGATGAATATAGTCTTTAGACATTACCTTGACAAATTTTTGATAGTGTTTATTGATGATATTCTCATCTACTCCAAGAACAAGGAGGAAAATGAATAACATATAAGGATTGTGCTGGTGACATTAAAGAAAGAGAATTTTTATGCCAAGTTCAGTAAGTGTGACTTCTGGATGCAGAAAGTCACATTCTTGGGATATGTGATCACAAGTGAGGTAATTTCTGTAGACCCTTAAAAGAAAAAGGTGATTGAGGAATGAACCATACCCTCTAGTGTCAAATAAATCCAACGTTTTCTTGGAATAGGAGGATACTACCGATATTTTATAAGAAAATTATCATGATTATCTATCCTGCTAACTAAGTTTACAAGGAAAGGAGTAATGTATGTCTGGATAGAAGAGAGTGGGGAAAAATTCAAGGATATAAAGAAGAGGATGATCACTGCACCTGTACTCACTTTACCAATAAGTGGAGAATGTTTTGTGATATACTGTTATGATTCAAGGAAAGTCTTGGGTGGTGTACTCAAGCAGAATGATAAAGTGATAGTCTATACCTTATGATAGTTGAAGATCCATGAGCAGAGCTACCCAATGCATGATTTGGAGTTAGAAGCTGTGGTTTTTTCCTTGAAAATCTGGTAACACTATCTCTATGGTGAAAAGTGTGACATATATACCGATCACAAGAGTCTAAAGTATATATTAA
Source organism: Viscum album (assembly GCA_963277665.1). Classification (NCBI taxonomy): domain Eukaryota; kingdom Viridiplantae; phylum Streptophyta; class Magnoliopsida; order Santalales; family Viscaceae; genus Viscum; species Viscum album. The sequence continues at coordinate 830,236,826 of OY728162.1, forward strand.
TCTAGAAAGAGCTCAACATGCACCAAAGGAGATGGCTAGAGCTAATCAAAGACTATGATTGCTCTATTCACTATCACCATGGGAAGGCGAACAAGGTAGATGATGCTCTTAGTAGAAAAGAACCTACTACTCTATCCATGATGAAGATTGAGAAAGACCCTATCTATAGAATCCCACCTTTTTATAACATAAACTTTCATTACATTACAAAAAACTAAGGATCTTTAAGGTTTAGTGTCTTGGAAACCAGGAACATAATACATGAAAACAACATATAACATTCTTCTTAAACACTTGAAAGTCTTATACTTAAGTTTATCCTTGGTTCATTAATGAATCTCATAACCTGGGGACATACATCAAAAGAAAGGGTGAGAAGAAGGCCCAATAAGTGAAACAAGAGAAAAATTTTACATGTGAACTTGAGATACTTCAATAAGGTCATGAAAAGAACTTTAAGGCATGAGAAAGAAATCATGAGGCATATCATAATAAAAATAACTTTTTTCATAACTTGAATATGTGGCGACAACATTTAACATAGACAATCATTTCTGTTTCACCAAGGTCCATCCCCAAGGAGTCATTAAAATTACCAAGGTTATTCACCAATGCGTCGTTAAAAATGGTCATCTCTAGAGATTAAGTCTTTACCCAATGCATTGGAGCGCTATCAGGGCGCAACCTTAAATTTGACTTTGTTATCATGTGAGCCACATATATAATCATCAAAAATTTCATAAATAACCCATATAGCATAAAAGATGTGGGTTTCATTTCATAATCATAACGTTTTAAAAACTTCTTTAAAGACATGATCTTTATGTCACTTTAAACCCACGGAAAAGGAAAGCGGGTCTCATGTATGTAAATCACAGAATTTAAAATAGGAAATTTTGATATATAGGTGAATACCCCTGTAGAATAACGATCTTTGAGTATTCACTTAATAAAATAAAATAATTTGAGAAAAAGAGAGAGACATTTTGAGATGAAAATTCTGCAGCATAACGACAATGTTACAGGGTTTTAGAAAACATTGAAAAGAGAGGGGACATGGGTCACCCACTCATAAATGATCCATAAAACAGTATAGGGATAGAATATAAAGGATAAATGCACATGGTAATGAAATTTTAAGGACATACCATTTGAAATGAAAAACATGGAAGGAAGACAAAAATAAGACTTTTCTTATGAAAATTCGGCAGCCTAACGACGTCACTTAAACTTCAAAAAAATGAATTGATGAGATCAAATAGGGTCTCTCATCATATGAACATAAAAGATAAGTATGATAGATATATATATCATACCCCAACATAATAAAAAGGAACTCGAAAGACTTGACAAGAAAATAGAACTTGAAAAATGAGAAGGGTTAAAGAATTCGTTACAAAACTTTCGGCAGCCTAACGACGCCACTTAAACATTCATAAAACGAAATGATGAGAGTAAGAGGGGATATCTCATCATATGAACATGAAACGGGCAGTAAGAGGAATATAAAAGAACATCTTACAACATAATAACATCGATCATAAAATAAATGACATAAAAGAGAGTACTTGGAAAGAAAGAGGGAGGTAGGATCCCTTACCTTAAAACGTAACTCTTAAAACTCAAAGGTTTGGACCTTGAGAGCTTGGGGGAACCTTGGGAGGACTCCTTGGGAGGTAATGAGACCAAATCATCGTTGGGGAAGAGTTGGGAGTGAATGACAAAGGAGGAAGGGTGGGTATTTATAGGGAAGGTGGGGTGATACTTTAATAATTTTAAGGGACACCTCACAAGTGGTTTTCTCAAAACCATGGACTCTCCCATGGTATTTCCCATGGAGTTAGGCCACATGGGGCCCCCAACACAATAATGCATCACCTTTGGTCTTCCAACCCTTAAAATATCTCATTAAATCATCATGACACAGTTATGATGTCATTAAACATACCGAAACCCTAAAACTGCATTTTTACTATTCACTAAAAATTCATCTTTCTCACAAATATTCCCAAAATTTCACCTTAACCAAATATCGATGCTCAGATTAAAAATATGAACTCAATTTTATAAAAATAATTTTTTAAATATTTTTAATTTAATTTTTAAATAAATACACTATTCACCAAAAATTTATTTTTTCAGAAAAATCCCCGAAAATTACCATAACATAATATCGATGCTCTGAGTTCAAAAATAAAGTCCATTTTATAAAAATAATTTTCCAAATAATTTTAATTTAATTTTTAATTAAAAAACACTATTCACCTGAAAAAACTAATACTTGACTAATAAATTATGAAACCCTTATTTACCCATTTTATTGAATCACATTACTTAATCAAGGTGTCTAAATTATATTAAAGCTTTCTTTAAGTGAGATTACTAATCCATTTGGTCACATTAATCATCCTAAGCGTAAAATCACTATTCATAATTTACTATTCATTAAAAATTAAGTTGATCTTATTAGACTCCAAATTCCTTACTGAACACTTTTGCAGAAGACCATTTGTTAAAAATCAATACACATCATTAATTATTTAAGGTTTACATAAATATTTTAAAATATCCTTTTTTTCAAAACTCATCAATAAAATACATCCTAAAATTATCCGAACATTTGAAATTTCACAAACTTCACTAAAGGAAGAAATCTCAATTTATTCATCCCAAAGGATTACACAAAAAAGCTACGGTCTCGTCACATAGCCCCTTATAACACCAGCATATGACCTAAGTGTAAGGTTGGATATGGTGAGAGAATATGAGGGAGGCTCAGATAACATTTCCCTAGTTGTAATCTCCACTAACTTGAACTTCTCCCGTAGGCGTTTCCGTTCAAGCTTGACTCGCTGAAGTTCGGCTTGGGCTTGGTCCAAAGAGAAGCCCAACGATACCACCTCTTTCCCATGCTCTGATAAGTGGGATTCATAAGGTTCGAGTCTACCGGATGAAGCCATAGACTCCTCTTTCTGCATTAACCATTAACATCTCTATTAAATCGTTAAGAGTAAGTTAATATACTATTCAAAAAGTTTGGGTCGTTACATTCTTCCCCCCTTAAGAAATTTCGTCCCCGAAATTTTATACTTGAGGCCTAGTCAAAAATGTGAGGGTACTTTTGCTTCATTGTTTCCTTAGGCTCCCAAGTCGCTTATTCATACTTACAATTCCTCCACAACACTTTTCCAAGGTGGGTAGTCTTGTTTCGTAGAACCTTGTCTCTACGGTCTAATATCTCCACTGGTTGCTCCTCATAAGAGAGGTCATATTCCAGTTGTACCACTTCTGGGTTCAGTACATGCGAAGGGTCAGGTATGTACTTCCTCAAGAGAGATACATGGAAGACATCGTGATCTTGATCTAGGTTCGATGGAAGTGCTAGATGATAGGCCACTGCTCCTATGCGATCAATGATTTCTTAGGGGCCAATGTACCTAGGGCTGAGCTTTCCGTTCTTCCCAAACCGCATGACTCTATTCTATAGAGAAATTTGAAGGAAGACATTGTCGCCAACACCAAAATCAAAGTCCCTTCGACGGTTGTCAGCACAACTCTTCTGCCGACTCTGAGCAGCCTTTATGTGTTGTTGGATGGCATGAACCTGTTCTGTCATCTCTTGCACAAGATCAGGCCCAAGAAGCTTTCTCTCACTAGTTTCATCCCAACAAGTAGAAGTTCTACATCGCTTTCCTTATAGATCTTCATAGGGTGCCATCTGAATACTCGAATGGAAGCTATTGTTATAGGAGAACTCAACTAATGGGAGGTGTTGATCCCATCAACCTTTAAATTTCATTGAGCATAATCTCAGCATGTCTTCGAGTGTCTGAATGGTCCTTTCAGATTGGCCATCAGTTTGAGGATGATAGGCTGTAATAAAAATCAATTCAGTAATCAGAGCATGTTGAAGACTTCTCCAGAATTTTGACGTGAATCTTGGATAATGATCAGACACAATGGATAGTGGTGCCCCATGCAACATTACCACTTCCTTTACGTATATCTTGGCAAGTTGATCCAGAGAGAAATCTTCCCAAATAAAGATAAAATGGATGGTCTTGGTGAGATGGTCCATAATAACCCATATCGCATTGTTTCCTTTGGATGTTTCAGGAGACCAGTTACAAAGTCCATAGTGATACTATCCCACTTCCATACTGGTATGGGTAGCGGTTGTAATACCCCCTTAAGAAGTTGTCATTATGCCTTTACTTGTTGACACACCAGGAACCTTGTAGTGTAATCAACAATCTCCCTCTTCATTTTATCCCACCAATAATGATCACGAAGGTATCTATACATTTTAGTGCTTCTCGGATGTATAGAGAAAGTAGAGTTATGAGCTTCATCCATCAGTTCTTTATTTATCTCCGGAATAAATGGAACACATAGTCTTGTATGAAATTTTAGTACACCTTCTTGATCAATATTTAAATCAGGGAACTTCCCATCCTTTAGAGCCTCAAACTTCTCCTATAGCAAAGGATCTTATTTTTGAGCCTTCTTGATCTTCTCTAGTAATGAAGGTTGAGAAATAATTTGGGATAGGGTTGATGATGTCCCTTCCCTTACAATTCCCATGTCAAGTTTTACTAGATCTTTAATCAAGGGATCTCCTAGGATCCTCATAATTACCAGAACAACATGATCTTTCCTGCTTAACGCATCCACGACTTTGTTTTCTCTTCCAGGGTGATAATGAATTGAACAATCATAGTCTTTAATAAGCTCCGACCATCTCCTTTGTCTCATGTTCAATTCTTTCTGCGTGAAAATATACTTTAAACTTTTGTCGTCAGTGTATATATCAGATTTCTCCCCATAAAGATAGTGCCTCCATATCTTTAGAGAAAAAAAACTACTGCTAGCTCTAGATCATGTGTAGGATAATTCTTCTCATGAATCTTCAACTGTCTAGATGCATAAGAAATTACCTTGTCATTTTGCATGAGGATGCACCCAAGCCCTTTCAGAGATGCATCGCTAAAAATAACGAATCCTTCTTCAATAGAGGGTAGTGTTAACATAGGTGCAGTAACCAACCTCTTCTTCCGCTCATGGAAACTTTCCTCGCCTTCCTTTTTCCAGATGAACTTAACCCCTTTTCGAGTCAACTTGGTTAGTGGATTAGAAAGCTGTGAAATGTTTTTCACAAACCTCCTATAATATCCCACTAAACCAAGGAAAATATGAATCTCAGTTACTATTATGGGTTGAGTCCACTCCTCCACAACCATTGTTTTTGTAGGTTCAACTGAGATTCCTTCATTGGTTACGATGTGTCCCAAGAAAGCCACTTGTTGTAACCAAAACTCACACTTGTTGAACTTTCCAAAGAGCCTATCATTCTAAAGAGTTTTCAAAACAACCCTCAGATGATCTTCATGCTCCTCACGACTTTTTGAATATATGAAAATATCATCAATAAAAAATACCACAAAGTTATCAAGGTAGTCCTTAAAGACTCTATTCATCAAATCCATGAAAATAGTAGGAGCATTAGTCAAGCCAAAGGGCATAACATTAAACTCATAATGCCCATATTTTGATCGGAAGGCAGTCTTTGGAATATCTTCCTTCTTCACCCTCAGTTGATGATAACCAGATCAAAGTTCAATCATGGAGAAGAATTGAGCCCCACGAAGTTGGTCAAATAAATCATCAATTCTTGGAAGAGGGTATCTGTTCTTCACTGTGATCCCGTTCAGTTCTCTATAATCAATGCATAGCCACATTGATCCATCCTTCTTCTTCACAAAGAGAACTGGTGCTCCCCAAGGGGACACACTCGGTCGGATAATACCCTTCTCCAACAAGTCTTGGAGTTGTTTCTTTGACTCTTCTAGCTCCACATTTTCCATTCTATACAGGGTCTTTGATATCTATTGAGATCTAGGTTCAAGTTCAATGGAGAACTCTACCTCTCTTTCCGGGGGAGGTCCAGGTAACTCCTCAGGAAATACATCCATGTATTGCTGAACAATCGGAACATCTTCTATTTGTATACTCCCTTTTCCTTCTTCATCATCACCGATTAACTCCATAAAGAAATCTATATGAGGTGCTTCTAGATAGGGATCAGTTTGGGATATCACTCCTTGGAAGATAATTGTAGGTCATTCATTCAAGACTACTGAGATTTCCTTACTTCTGCATTTGATCTTAGAATTATACTTTGAGAGCCAGTCTATCCCTAGTATAACGTCAAATTCCAACATGGGAATGACTACTAGATCTGCGATAAGATTGTGCCCACTAAAGTAAACACTAGAGTCTCTAAACACTATTGATGCATGGATAATCCCACTTGGAGTCTTAACTGACAACTTTACCTCAAGCAGTTTGGGGATTGATTCTATATTCTTTACAAACTTGGAGGAAATAAAGAAATGCGTAGAACCAGAATCAAACAAAGTAGTTTCTAGTTTTGAGAGGACAACAAGAGTACCTGCTACCACATCATTCGGAGCTTCAACTTCAGTTGATGTGATAGAAAAAGCACGACCTTGCTCCTCTGGCCTTTGTTGAGGTTGATGGTGATTCCCCTCCACTGTCCTTAGATTTGGACAGTGATTAGAAAAGTACCCAAGCTGTCCACACTTGAAGCATTAGACTTCAGGTAGGGACAGAACCATCTTTCCTCTATCGTTAATGTTGGGGAGTTGAGGCTTCACCTCACTACGACAATTCTGAGCAATATGTCCTCCTCTTCCACACTTGTAGCACTTTCCACTTCCGATCAAGCAGTGCCCCAGATACTTCTTCCAACATTTATTGCATGTGGTAAGTTGAATTTTCTTTCCACCTATTCCCTGATCAAAAGTCTTCCCTAAACTAGGCTTCAACGATCTCTTCTTGTCATTTGATTTATGAGACCACTGTGACTCACCAAACTCTAGCTCGACTTTCATTGCACTCCGCACGATCTCCTCATATCTATCATAGTCCCGGTTGGCTAGATTCTTCCGCATATGAGGTCTCAGTCCACCGAAAAATATGTCAACCTTCCCACTTGGATCCATGAAAAAGCTAGAGGTATATCGTGAAAGTCGGGTGAAGTTCATCTCTTAGCTTCCGACAGATTCGTTCTCCTTCTGCTTCAGCTCGAGAAACTCTTTCTCCATTATCGTTCTCATGGAACAAGGGAAATACTTATTAAAGAATATTCCCCGGAACTCTTCCCACTCCATAGCTTCCATCTCTCCTCTAGGCTTCGTGTTTTTGACCAGTGACCACCACTGATCAACTTCTCCCTCTAGGAAGTAAATAGAAAGGGTGACTTTTTCTTGTTCCGAACAAAGAAGTGTTGAAAAGGTCTTTCCAATGGAGCTTATCCACTGTTCTGCAACCAATGGGTTAGTAGATCCACTGAATGTTGGTGGGCATTGATGTATGAAGGACTCAACAGAGTGTTGTTCCCTTCATGGTGATATTGGCCTCTCAGCTTGATTCAAGTTATTACTCATAACTTGAGTCAGTTGGTTCATCATTCGCATGAATGTTTCCATTCCGACTTCCATTAGAGGGCCGTCAGCACATGGTGCATTACATTCACCATCTGCACGGTTCCTCCTATTTCCCGGCATTTTCTAAAAGAATAAAACCTTAGTGAGAAACATATTTCATTTATGAATATTTTAACTAAGACTTCATTCTTAGAAAATTACATTTCTCTATAATTCCTTCATAATTATTCATAAAAACCTTGTGATTAACCAAACATATCCCCTGGGAGTGTTGTAACCAAGAGTGAAGCAAGGCCCATTATCGTGCACCAGTTCCTATTCAAGTCTAGCTCAATGTGGTGTTTTTGGGTTTTAACCCTATGTACATCTATTCCAGAGCCTCCTCTACCTGCTCGTATCCAGAGAGGGATGTATTTGTTTGATAAACCACTTACTCAATACTTACCAAAATACCAGGAAGTTTTCCTATATTTAAACTTTTCTATAGGGTTATTCCTAAATTTTTTATATCCTAATTTCCAAAAATAACTAAACCATCCTTTGATACCAACTATAGAATCCCGCCTTTTTATAACATAAACTTTCATTTCATTACCACAAATTGAGGATCTTTAAGGTTTAGTGTCTTGGAAACCAGGAACATAATACATGAAAACAACATAAAAAATTCTTCTTAAACAATTAAAAGGATTCACCTTAAGTTCATCCTAGGTTCATTAATGTATCTCATAACCTGGGGACATACATCAAAAGAAAGGGTGAGCAGAAGGCCCAGTAATGGAAACAAGAGAAACATTTTAAATGTGAACTTGAGATACTTCAATAAGGTCATGAAAATAACATTAAGGCATGAGAAAGAAATCATGTGGCATATCATAATAAAAATAACTTTTTTCATAACTTGAAGATGTTGCTACAATATTTAACATATACAATCATTTCCGTTTCACCAAGGTCCATCCCCAAGGTGTCATTAAAATTACCATGGTTATTCACCAAGGCGTCATTAAAAATGATCATCTCTAGAGATTAAGTCTTTACCCAATGCATTGGAGCGCTATCAGGGTACACCCTTAAATTTTCCTTTGTTATCATGTGATCCACATATATCATCATCAAACATTTCATAAATAACCCATATATAATAAAATAAATGGGTTTAATTTCATAATCATAACGTTTTAAAAACTGCTTTAAAGACATGATCTTTATGTCACTTTAAACCCACAGAAAAGGAAAGCGGGTATCATGTATGTAAATGCCAGAATTTAAAATAGGAAATTTTGATATATATGTGAATAACCATTTAGAATAAAGAGCTTTGAGTATTCAGTTAATAAAATAAAATAATTTGAGAAAAAGAGAGATACATTTTGAGACGAAAATTCTGCAGCATAACAGCAATGTTACAGGGTTTTAGAAAAAATTGAAAAGAGAGAGGACATGGGTAAAACACTCATAAATGATCCATAAAACAGTATAGTGACATAATATAAAGGATATATGAACATGGTAATGAAATTTTAAGGACATACCATTTGAAATGAAAAACATGGAAGGAAGACAAAAATAAGATTTTTCTTATGAAAATTCGGCAGCCAAACATCGTCACTTATACTTCAAAAAAAAATGAATTGATGAGATCAAATAGGGATTCTCATAATATGAACATAAAATATCAGTATGATAGATATAGAGATCATACCCCAACATAATAAAAAGGAACTTGAAATTCTTGACAAGAAAATAGAACTTGAAAATGAGAAGGGTGAAAGAATCCGTTACAAAAATTTCGGCAGCCTAACGACGCCACTTAAACATTCATAAAACGAAATTATGAGAGTAAGATGGGATATCTAATCATATGAACATGAAAAGGGCAGTAAGAGGAATATAAAATAAAATCCTCCAACATAAGAACATGGAGCATAAAATAAATGACATAAAAGAGAGTACTTGGAAAGAAAGAGGGAGGTAGGATCCCTTACCTTAAAACGTAACTCTTAAAACTCAAAGGTTTGGACCTTGAGGGATTGGTAACACCTTGGGAGGACTACTTGGGAGGTAATGATACCAGATCATTGTTGTGTAAGAGTTGGGAGTGAAAAATAAAGGAGGAAAGGGTGCGTATTTATAGAGAAGGTGAGGTGATACTTTAATAATTTCAAGGGACACCTCACAAGTGGTTTTCTCAAAACCATGGGCTCTCCCATGGTATTTCCCATGGAGTTAGGCCACATGGGGCCCCCAAAAAAATAAGTAATTACATTTGGTCGTCCAACCCTTAAAATATCTCATGAAATCATCATGACACACTTATGATTTCATTAAACATACCGAAACCCTAAAACTGCATTTTTACTATTCACTGAAAATTCATCTTTCTCAGAAAAATCCCAAAATTTAACCTTAACCAAATATCGATGCCCTGATTAAAAATATGAACTCCATTTTATAAAAATAATTTTTTAAATATTTTTAATTTAATTTTTAAATAAATACACTATTCACCAAAAATTCATTTTTTCCGAAAAATCCCTAAAAATTACCATAACATAATATCGATGCTCTGAGTTCAAAAATAAAGTCCATTTTATAAAAATAATTTTCTAAATAATTTTAATTTAATTTTTAATTAAAAAACATTATTCACCCGAAAAAACTAATACTTGACTAATAAATTATGAAACAGTTATTTACCCATTATATTGAATCACATTACTTAATCAAGGTGTCTAAATTATATTAAAACTTTCTTTAAGTGATATTACTAATCCATTTGGTCACATTACTAATCCTAAGCGTAAAATCAGTATTCATAATTTACTATTCATCAAAAATTAAGTTGATCTTATTAGACTCCAAATTCCTTACTGAACACTTTTGCAGAAGACCATTTTTCGAAAATCCTTACACTTCATTAATTATTTAAGGTTTACATAAATATTTTAAAATATCATTTTTTTCAAAAATCATCAATAAAATACATCCTAAAATTAGCCGGACATTTGAAATTTCACAAACTTCACTAAAGGAAGAAATCTAAATTTATTCATCCCAAAAGATTACACAAAGAAGCTACAGTCTCATCACATAGCCCCTTATAACACCAGCATATGACCTAAGTGTAAGGTGTGCTATGGTGAGAGAATCTAAGGGAGGCTCAAATAACATTTCCCTAGTAGTAATATCCACTAACTTGAACTTCTCCCGTAGGCGTTTCCGTTCAAGCTTGACACGCTGGAGTTCGGCTTGGGCTTGGTCCAAAGCGAAGCCCAATGATGCCACCTTTTTCCCAAGCTCTAATAAGTGGGATTCATAAGGTTCGAGTCTACCAGATGAAGCCATCGACTCCTCTTTTTTCATTAACCATTAACATCTCTATTAAATCGTCAAGAGTAAGATAATATACTATTCAAAAAGTTTGGGTCGTTACACTATCATTATGGATATGAAAAGTATGGATTTGGAAATCATAATGTAAGAGAATACATCATACCTTTCCCAAATTATTTCCCAACCATCTATCTAATAGAATATTAAGGAGACACAAATGGATGATCCAGAGTTACAAAAGAAGGTGAATACAGTAATGAAAGGGAAGTTGTAAGAGTTACATATTGATGATGATGGTGTGATTTGGTTTGTAACAAAGAATTGTGTGCCTTCATCATCTAATATAAATAAGGAGCTATTGGATAATGCATATAGATCAACTTTCTCTATCCATCATGAAAGTACCAATATATATCGTGATCTCTAAGAACACTTCTGGTGAGATAACATAATGAAGGAGATTGCAGAGTATATATCAAGGTGCTTGTCATATAAGAAAGTTAAATTAGAGAGACCAAAGTCTAAAGGGATTATGAAATAATTTCTTATAACCATGTGGAAATGGAAGAATTTCACCATTGAATTTGTCACTGGTATCCCGAAGACATCAAAAGGAAACAATGTGATATGGGTTGTGGTGGATCGACTCACAAAGACTGTTATAGAGATAATATTTTCATAATTTTTCAAATTTTTTTCAATGATTTAACCCCTTACAATTAATTAATTTGAGTTTATTTGTATAATTTTAGTATTTCAGAGAATTATGGGCTTAATTGTGGAAATTGGTTAATTCTAGAAATTTAGAAGTTTTGTGGAGCTTCTGTATTTTGAGCATATCTTTTAAATTTTTGATTCAAATTGTATTATTTATTTTTTGTAGGCTTTATATGCTCATGTTATTAATTTTATCCTTCTATACCCAAATCTCAATCAATAATTTAGAAGCTCAAATCCAGCTCACAAATCAGGCCTTGAAAACTGTGCACAAAACTGCATGAATTTATTTTTGGGCCCATATATCATAAATTTCCAAACCATTAGAGCTGAAATTGTAAATGGAGATGAAAGCAATATATAGTAACAAGTTTAATTAATATTTCCTCTCCTGATTCATTCATTATCAAGGCCATAAATACGTTGGAACTAGACATATTGGAATACGAAAAGTCTCTCTGTAAGAATTAAATATTCTGATTGAGGCGGCAATAAATCCTTAATTTCATGTCCAATGATGATGCAATTTCATTTATCGATAGATGCGAGATGTAGGAACAACTTTCAAGAAGGACCAGTTCCCAAATTCGGTCATTTACTCTGCCAACCGAACTCATACTTTCGGGGGAGTAATTTTGGAGGGAAATTTTCTACTCCCCAAGCCTATAAATAAGAGTGTTCACTTCCATTCAAAGGGGTTGAAGAAGGTTCAAGAAGGGATATGCTAGAGTATTGAGTTCTTGAATTTATTTTTATTTTCTATTTTCTTTTTACTTAGTTTCATCATAATCACTTCATCCCCTTTCAACTCTAATACCCTTCACATAGAGGGGTAAAACCTTTGAGTGATCGGGGAAGGGGGAGTTTCTCTTTTGTAATGTCGGAGCTTTGTGCATAAATGTAAAACATTATCTTTATTTTTAATGAAATATATTCTTAGTGTTTCCCAATTCTCTTAATGAGACCGTGTTTTGAGTTTGGTGTATTCATTTTTAATTGCTTTGGTTAAAAACGTTTAATCTCCCTCCGCCTAGTGCAATTTGTCTTGATTGAGTAGATTGTGTTAGGTGGTGAGTGTCTAATGATGGTTGGCATGTGTGTGGAACTAGTAAACTTTTTCTAGAGTTCTAAGGAGAAACAATTCTCGATCTGGACTTTCCTTAGTTGTTTAGGAATTGTTTATGAACTTCCATGCACATAGGAGCGAGTTCTATTTTCTTATTTAACCAAGGGTGATTGATACCTCGATCAAGGAGTCTTTCATTTTTCATTCAAAAGGAAGAGAGGTAAGATGATATTTGGTACTATAATGACATTACAAAAGGTGATCCTAACCTGACCCCATCACTCTCTTCAGCCATTAGTGTTCAACCTTTCTTTTTCAATTGCTTGCTTTATTTTTCAACTCAAACAATTTCAAAAAGAACCTCTTCTTCTTTCTTTAATTAAAGTGAAAAACATAATTGTTGTGTACTCCTCTCTGAAGATAAATTAGGTTACCCAAATTTCTACAGTTTAATTTATGTTTTATTTGTTTTTTTCACACCCCACGATAGGCACATGTCAAAACTTGGCGCCATTTCCAGGGAGGCTGTGCCAACAATCCATTTGTAAATATTTGACTCTTTAAAAAAAACCCAAATTTTTTTCCATGATGTTATCAAATGATTTTTTCTTTAATTCATGGAAAAATTATCCACGAGTGAAAGAACCAATTATTGACTCACCTTTTTCTACAGAGGATAGTGTTTCTCTCTTTGCTAAACAGATCAGGGGAGCTCGAATCCAAATCACCAAGGAGGATAAATTCAAGGATCTCATTCAAGACCTTAAAGAAAACCTAAAATACACAGTTTTGGAGGGATTGGATAGAGAATTAGTTGAAATCCAAGAGTACTTCCCAGAATTTTATCAATAAATTGTTGAGGTGCACCAAGACGAAGAAATTCGAACAAAAGATCAATTTCAAGTTCTTCGGGAAGAAATACAGGACCTGGAAAGAAAAATGGAATGGATAATTGAATATGTTCACAAATCCCAAGAGAAACCTAAACCTAAACTTGAGCCATTATTTGAAGTGTATTCCCCACTCATCCTTGATGTTGAAGAACCTAGGGAGACCGTGATGGAATTAAATGAAGATCCATTTGGATCTTCTCAACCATTGTTGAAGAGGATTGATGAATAAGATGTGCCATATGAAGTAAGTACAGAAGATCAACAAGATCTGGATGGTTTCTGGAAGGAGTGTGAGGAACCACTTAATCCCCCAGTTCCTCATAATGTATAATATCCATCATCATTGAAGGAATACACCACCAACATGGTTGAATTTGAAGAAAATTTTGAGGATCCTGACTACCCTCCTCCATCTGCTACCACTCTACTTTAAGAGGCACTTCCCAATGAAGAAGAAAATGAAGCCAAGAAACCTTAGGGAGATGATATTTTCTTGAACTTTTTATATTCTAGTTTATTGAATCTAATTTGAGTATCACCTCCCCTTTCTTGAAATATTCATATTCGGACAACTCATGTATTGTGTTGGCGAAAAAGGAATAAAAGGAAGATGCGCTTAAAGAGGAACAGTTGGAGCTCCCCAAACATGATGATCATTTATTGGAGGGAGTAAATGAAATGATTCAAGTGGATTTGACTAAGGAAAAAGAGATGCAAGATTCTTACTTTGAAAGGGAGGAATTTGATATTTATCCTTTATTCTTTAATTTTGTTAAAATTGAATTACACTATGAATTTCCCTTTGATTTTTCCAATGATGCAACATACCTTCAGAAATCATTGGATAATGATGAGGAGGCTATGAAATTGGAATCAAAGAAAGATGAGGACTCATTCTTTGTCCAACCCCCACCAAGAAATTTGTATCTTATTGTCCTAGGGGTGGATTTGGTGTACTATACACATGGTGTCCTCAACAAAAAGGATTAAGCACATGATGTGAAGAAGAATTTTTGTTGGTTCATCATAAAGAAACTCAACCCACCATTAGATTGGGGATGACCAACTGGAACTGCCCATCTGGAGGCAGTCAAAACCCAGGGCCCACTTGGGGGATCAAAACAATATATATCCTTCTTTTCTCATCCTATTTCTATTTTAATTTCTTTCAATAAATGTCTTATGTTTTATTTTGTTCTTTTTCTTTTAGGTTTTTAGTGTGCAACACTTAGGAGCTTAACTCAATGTTTAATTACCAATAATTCAGGTTGTACCTTTCCTTTAAAATTTATTACTATTGTGTTTCATTTTAAAATCTTCTTACATGTTCAATACACTTGAATGAATTGAGGACACTACACCAATTAATTGTGGGAGAGGGAACCTTTGTATTTTAGTATTTTCATTTGTTGTGTGTTTTTCAAAAAAAATAAAAATAAAAAAATTACGTGTTTTCAAATTTTTGTGTGTTTTTTTTTCCGTTTTAGGTGTGTTTTTGAAAATTTTGAGATGAAATGATTGTCATTGCTATTTTTTAAACCCATTTCCTTGAGTGAACCGATTTCTTCTATGAAACTGAGCTTAAATGAATGCTGAAAATGATTTTGTTTCATGTTAAATTCTTTGGGAATTTCATGAAAAGTACTCCGATTTTTGAATCCCATTCCACATCTCACTGTCTTTATCATTTAAATCACTTTCCCATGAGGATTTTGAACCATTATTGTTATATTCTTTTCATTCACCTCAATTCTTGAGAGAACCAGACTGTTCTTGTTTTAACCATAATTTGATTTATTACTTTCAAAACTTGAGGGTTTGGGGTACATGTGTTTTAAATGGTTAAGGCATTTCTTTGGTTTGAAAGCCCCTTTTCAAGATAATCCCTTTCATTCTAGCCTAACTTGTAAATTTAATCCTTGTATCCCTTAGAATCCATGAACATCCTGTTAGGTTAGCCACATTATAAGCCAATTTTCCCTATCCAACCTGCTCTTGAAGTGAAATTTCATTATCTAGTTGAACTTAAGTGTGGGGGAAGCTATCTTGTGTTATGATAACTTAATTGGTGAAACTTTGGGTGGGAATTAAAATCCTATAGAGATGTGGGTGCTGATGAAAAATCATTCTGTTGAACGCTGTGCCTTTTCTGGAGTTTTCATGATAAGAGAAGCTGTGACTTTCTGGAGCTTCTAATTGAGGAAGAAATTTGTGCCTTTTCTGAAGATTTCAAGAGAAATCATGTTTGAGAAGATTGAATTTTTTGCTGAAATGCTGATATGTTTGAACATTTTGTGAGATTTTATGATGATGGAGATGAATTTCTACTAAGGGGAGTGAGGAGGATACCATACTTGAGTGAAAATTAGAATTGTGAAATTTTTCTTCAAAAAGAGCCAAGCCCTCCTCATTGAGCCTCAAAATTTTTTCACATGAAAATTATACCAACCGAAAGCCACAGAACAACCTTGAAAAGTCCTCATGATAAACACATGTCCTTGAATCACATCGGGTGGAGAAGTAGGAGTTTTTAAAACCTATGGTGACCCTTGCATTGGTTTGGATGTGAAAAAATTTGATGAAAAGTGATATTTGTGAGATGAGAGAAAATTCATGTGAGGTAGGTGTCTTGTGTGCATGGGAGGAGAAATGAAGAGGAAAAATATTGAATGATATGATTTGATAACTTGTAATAATGGTTATAGATGAGGCATGATATCTTTTATTTCGTGGTGTGGAATTGGTGGATCTAAATGGCATGTGTTTTGAATTTGCTTTGATTTGATTTTGATTTTGACTTGTCCGTGAGTCCAAGTGCTAAGTGTGGGGGAATTGATAGAGATAATATTTTCATAATTTTTCATATTTTTTTCAATTATTTAACCCCTTCTAATTAATGAATTTGAGCTGATTTGTATCATTTTAGTGTTTTGGAGAATTATGGGCTTAATTGTGGAAATTGGTTAATTCTAAAAATTTAGAAGTTTTGTGGAGCTTTTGTATTTTGGGCATATCTTTTAAATTTTTGATTCAAATTGTATTATTACTTTTTTAGGCTTTCTATTCTCATGGGATTCATTTTATCCTGCTTGACCCAAAGCTCAATCAATCATTTGGAAGCACAAATCCAGCTCACAAATCAGGCCTCGAAAACTGTGCATAGAACTGCATATATTTATCGTTGGGCCCATATCTCATAAATGGCCGAACCATTGGACCTGAAATTTTACATGGAGCTGAAATACATACCTAAAAACAAGTTTTATTCATATGTCCACTCCTTATTCTATCATTATCAAGGCCATAAATATGTTGGAACTAGACATATTGGAATACAAAAAGTCTCTCTGGAAGAATTAAATATTCTGAGTGTGGCTACCATAAATCCTTAATTTCATGGACAATGAAGATGAAATTTCGTGTGTAGACATATGAGAGATGGATTAATAGCTTTAATGAAGGACTAATTTCCAAATTCGGTCATTTACTATGCCAAAGGGACTGAAACATTCAGGGGAGTAATTTTGGAGGGAAATTTTCTACTCCCCAAGCCTATAAATAAGAGTGTTCACTTCCATTAAAAGGGGTTGAAGAAGGTGCAAGAAGAGATGTGCTGGAGGATTGAGTTATTTAATTTATTTTTATTTTCTATTTTCTTTTTACTTAGTTTCATCATGCTCTATTATTCCCCTTTCATCTTTAATACCCTTCACATGGAGGGGTAAAACCTTTGAGTGATCGAGGAAGGGGGAGTTTCTCTTTTGTAATGTCAGAGTTTTGTGCTTAAATGTAAAACCTTATATTTCTTTTGAATGACATATATTATTAGTGTTTCCCAATTCTCTTAATGCAATCGTGTTTTGAGTTTTTTTATTCATTTTTAATAGCTTTGGTTAGAAACTTTTAATCTCCCTCCGCCTAGTGCAATTTGTCTCGATCGAGTAGATTGTGTTAGGTGGTGAGTGTCTAACGATCGTTGGCACGTGTGTGGAAGTAGTAAAATTTTTCTAGAGTTCTAAGGAGAAACAATTACCAATCGGGACTTGCCTTAGTTGTTTAGTAATTGTTTATGAACTTCCATGCACATAGGAGTGAGTTCTATTTTCTTCTTTAACCAAGGGTGGTAGATAACTCGATTGAGGAGTCTTTCATTTGTCATTAAAAAGAAAGAGAGGTAAGATGATATTTGTGACTATGATGACATTACAAAAGGTGATCCTACCCTGACCCCATCACTCTCTTCAGACATTAGTGTTCAAAATTTCTTTTCAATTTTTTGCTTTATTTTTCAACTCAAACAATTTCAAAAAGAACCTCTTCTTCTTTCTTTAATAAAAGTAACACACTTAATTGTTGGGAACTCCTATCTGGAGATAACTTAGGTTACCCAAATTGTAACATTTTAACTTCGGTTTTATTTGTTTTTGTCCCACCCCATGATAGTCACGTGTCAGACTACCCACTTTATTACTATTTGGGAAGATCTCTCAATTGAAAAACTTTCCATGATATATGTGAAGGAAGTGGTGAGGCTGCATAGTTTTCCACTTTCAATCATCTCTGATCATTATACAATGTTCAAATCCAAATTCTGGAGGAGTCTTCAACATTCCTTGAGCACTGAATTGATTTTTAGCATGACCCATCACCCTCAAACTGATATCCAATATGGAAGGACTATTCAGATGATTGAAGACATGCTAAGATCCTTCTCAATGGAATTAAAAGGTGGATGAGATCAATTTATTCTATTGGTTGAGTCCTCATACAACAAAAACATTCATTTCAGTATTCAAATGGATCCATATGAATCTCTGTATGGAAAGCGATGTAGAACTCCAACCTATTGGGATGAATTTGGCGAACGAAACCTACTTGGACCTGATCTTGTGAAAGAGATTATAGAGAAGGTTCAAGCCATCCAAAAAAATATCAAAGATACTCATAGTTGGAAAAAGAGCTAGGCTGACAATCGTCGAAGGGACTTTGAGTTTTATGTTGGAGATAAATTCTTCCATTTAATATCACAATGGAAGAGAGTCATATGATTGGGAAAGAAATGGAAGCTTATCCCAAGGTACATTAACCCCTTTGAGATACTTGATCGCATAGGATAAGTCTCCTATCAGCTTTTACTCCCACTAAATATGGCTAAAGTTCAGGATGTGTTCCATGTATCTATCCTGAGGAAGTATATACCTGACCCCTCACATTTACTAAACTCAGAGGTGGTACAGTTGGAAGATGACCTCTCTTATGAGGAGGAGTTGGTGAAGATTCTGGACCAGAGAGATAAGGTTCTATGCAACAATACAACCCACCTTGTAAAAGTGTTGTGGAGGAACCATATGTATGAGGAAGTGACTTGGTAACTGGAGGAGGTGATGAAGGAGAATTACCCTCACTTTGTTTTTCTCGTTAGTTTGTAAAATGAAATTTTGAGGGTGAAATTTCAAAAGGGGGGAAGAATGTAATGACCCAAACTTTTATAAATGGAATTCTTTACCATATTATAATTATGTTATATGATATAAAACACATACATAAAAAAGTAATCTCAATAAAAACCTCATCCTCATAAATGAATAATGAAACAAGTGATATTTGAAGAAATTAAGGAACCTATACCGAAGGAATAGTAACTTTCCCTTTGGAATAGTAACATGACCATTAGGAATAGTAATCTGGCCAATAGAATAGTAACATCACCTATTAAAGTATAAATACAATTTTGTAATATTATAAATAAAAATATGATATAATTATACTATAGTGTAAGTAAATAAATATTTTAAAAATTATTAATTAAGTGTTGGTATTTTTATAAAAAACAAATATTTATTTATAATTTTATAGTTAATATAATTATTTAAAAGCAATTTATTTTTATAAAATAGATTCATAAATTAAAATTTTGTTGTATTATGATTATAAGATAATTTTATGAGACCTTAATTAATTTTTCAAAGTGTTATAAAATCAGTTATAAATTTAAAATCGGTATTTCCCATGTAAATGCTTATTTTAATTAAAAATTAATATTTCCATATTTATAAAATTATTTTCATAAAGTTGAGTTCATTTTTTAATTCTACACATCAAAAAATGGTTAGGGTAAATTTTTAGTATTTTTCTAAAATACTTGAATTTTTGGTGAATAGTGAAATATGATAATTTACAAAATAAGCTAAATACATAAATTATTCAGTCATAGATGATTTAAGGATGATGTAAGCCAAAAATCTCAAAACCTACTTAGTTATTTTAATATATTTAGTTATAATTCTCAAACTATTCATAGTATTGAGTCAAAATAATAAACTAATGAATATAATAATGAAAAAACACCCCTCCCCCCTATAAATACCGCCCCTAACTACCTCTTCTCCTCACACCTTTCAAGCTTTGAAACTTGTCAAAATTCTACCAAAAACTCTTTCCAAGCCCCTTACTCACATCCAAAAGGTTCTGGTCTCAAAAACTACCAAACCTAGGTGCCTTAAGGAGGTTCTCAAAGAGGATAATACAAGAGGTAAAAACCTCTTTGTTTTTCTTTTAATTTATTTTTTTTCTTATTATCCCCTAACCTATTCTATATAAATATGTTTTATAACTATATTATATTTTATATAATGGAATTATATCATGTTAATGGAATATCCATCATGAAATACCATCCTCTCTCTCTTTTATTCTAAAAATGAAGTCATCGCCCGTGATGTGTCAATTTACCGACATCGTGGATGATGTGTTTTCATTTTCTTTTTTCACCTCGAAGGCTGGTCATAAAAACATTTTAATGGTTAAAAAATATTGAAAAGTTTATTTTATAATCTTTTTAATGTTATATAACTAACATACATACCTAATATTATGTAATAAAACAAAACTAGATCGTGATGATCGAAAAACCGAAAAAATAATCTAAATGATTAACCCTAATGTTTTATCTAATGATTCATCCTCATACCATGTAACCAATTAATATATATAACCATTTAAGCCTATTAATGTTAATTAATAACATATAATTTCAATTCTATAGAATTATAACCATTTTACATGAACTTCTATACTCTTATACAAGCGAACCAATCATGAAATCCAAGAAAACGAACACTCCTGAATGATGAAATTGAACTCTAAAACTCATCGAAAAGACCATAAATTAACTTAATAAAACTATATTGACTCAAATTAATTTATAAAAATTTATGGATTTGTTAATTAATGAATTTAATTTTATTATCTAGGATATTAAAGTGAAGGAAGCAATCAGACATAAGGTAAGGGGAATTCTCGAACCTAACTCTCTTTCTTTGGGTTTTCCCTCTTTAACTCCATTTCTAGTATAGTTGTTCCTTTAATATTACTTAAATATAATTTGCTTATCCTTACATATTCTTTTCTGGATATAAATGCTTCTAATCTAATTTTATGACAAATTAAAATATTTTTCCAAAAGAAATCTTATTTCTAACTTTTACTTCTTATAAGATTGTTTCTTATTTACTGAAGATTGATGATTCTTATACCAAATATGTTATTACCTCTTTCTTTTGGGAACCCCAAAGTTTATTCATTAATGTATTCTTTATGAAATGAAACCCATTCCTTTCCATGGTTTATTTTATGTCCAAGATTGATATACGTTCTATGTGGCATGCATGATTCTGTAAATGTTATGATGTGACCGGTGAGTTTATAATTATATAGCGCATGTAAATGTTATGATGTGACGGGTGCATTGAGAATTATATAGAAATCCATTGAATTGGGTAATGTGATTTATCTCATGAGATAAAGTGAATTATGTGTGGTAGTTGACCAATAAGACATGATATTTCATTTTTATACATTTCCATATTCCATGCCATTTTCTAATGCTTCCTCTCATGATTATGATGATAATGTTATGATGATGTTTATGCTCACCCCATGTTATATTGATTCATATTCTTATTGGCCTTTTAGCTCATCCCTTATTTTTATGAATATCCCTAGGTGAATAATTGTACTAAGGAGAACACAAGGGCCACAAAGAATCTAGAGAATAAGGAATTAAATAAATGTTTATGTTTTTTATGTAAATGTTATGTATAGACCTAATTTTCCCAATACACTAAACGTTTGGATCCTGGTTGTGTAACACTTTCATGTTATTTATCTTTAAAATGATGTAATATTCATGTAAGGAAAAATCAGGGTCTCTATAGCACATGTACTATCCAGCATGAGTTTCAAAAGAGTAGTATAGGCACCTGTGAAAAGTAATATGATATTGGAAATTCAAGGCATCAGAGTCCCTAATACCTATTGAGTCACCTCCAGAAATGAGGGTGTGAAATATGCTTATAGAAGACTCATGTATGAATCATTTAATTTTTAAATCATAATGCTATCATCAATTTCCAATGTGAGTTGTGGATACAACATTAAGACATGGATTGTTTTACATGTTATCTCATCTATGAGAATATTGTGAGGATAAAGTGAAGCGAGATATGAACGAGGTGATGATTACACTAGATATAGGTAAATTGAAAGATGGATCATGATATTTCAATACATCACTTTCTTATATCTTTTTCTCCAAACTACTCTAGTTTATTTTAATATTAACAAATGAATAGTTTGGGGAAAATGTTTCATTACATTTTGGGTATGGATTTCCATGAAAATAATAACATAATGAAAGATTAATTGTTAGTTCTTATGGTGAAAAAGTTGAATGAAAGAAAAAAAATGGCCAATTGTAAATATGGAACCCAAGGAACCTTTACAACATCCTATAATGAACATATTTTGACCAATTTATAAGATGTTATTTTCTTTTCATGTCATGAGATAATTCTATGGAAGATAAATGCAATGAATTGGATTGAAGAATAAACTATTCACTTATTCTTAGGTGTTTATTAATTATTGTATGTGATGTTTCTATTATTATTCTTGGGTATTAAATATAATATGTATGTTACATATGTAAATTTAAATACAATAACTATGTAAGAATAAAAATGTTACAATAGGTAAGGTGAATTCTCTAAGAGGCTTTGAAAGGTTGATTCTTAAGTCAGCAGTGCGAAGTACACATATTCGATTTTCCATGTTTAATGATTCTTATCAATATTTTGTTAAGCATTACCAAAAAATTTATCACATGCGTCCTTTTTACACAAGTTTAAATTATTCCAGTTTGGAATAAATTTTTTATGGTGTCATATACTTAACTAATGGTTTAGTAATGCTAGAATCATTCAAAAAACCAATGAATTTAAAAATGTAACACTCAGTTATACCCAGTTGTGAAAAGATAATTCTTCATCTAGAAAACTAAAAGTAGTTTTCAAGGATATACACAATATGTCACTTTGAATCTTTGGATCTAAAAACATTAGGCATTATCGACACATTGACTTATTTAGTTTTGGACAAACGAACCTTTAGAAATAATGGTTAGACAAAAGGCTTTCAGAATTTGTCTAGCATGAGTGTGAACTATTGCAAGGTTATGATAGAGGTAAACTAATATACATCATATGATTCCTTTAATAATTTTAAGGAATGTATAAGTGAAGTATGGTATATGAATAGTTAGAATATATGAGTCACATAAGGTCCGTGTGATGAAGAATATCTTGACCAAGAATTCACAGATCATTAAAATGTAGCATGGAGTAATTCTTAAATGCACATTTTCTTATATAAATAAGTGTTATGATGTTACTAAGGATAATATATGATGATTGTTACATGTTAACATTGATCAGTAAAATTTATTGTGGAGTAATTCCAAAATGAACATTTCTTTATATGCATCAGAGTCATGATGTATGTAAAAGGATCATCAATGTTGAAACTAATATGCATTGCATATTCTTCCATTATTTTGAGACATGATTCATGAATAACAATGTTATCCCATAACCATATGCCAAAAATAATGAAAAATTGATATCATATGTGTTATAATATGATAAAAATTCATCATTTCATAATAACATGAGTTTTTATGAAAAGTTCTTGTTAAGGATTCAAAAAAACATTCATCAAGAAAGACACAACATGCATCTAAAGTAATTATCCTAATTTTTTCTATGGATATTACAAAAATAACTATGATAGAAAAGTAACATTCAAGTAATAGGCTATATTTCTATAAAAGGGTGAACATCTCTATTTTAGATAGTGGGATAAAGATTGACATAGTTCTAGTCAATGCCAGAGATGCACAAGTTGTTAGCATAAG
Organism: Viscum album; assembly: GCA_963277665.1. Lineage (NCBI taxonomy): Eukaryota > Viridiplantae > Streptophyta > Magnoliopsida > Santalales > Viscaceae > Viscum > Viscum album. The sequence continues at coordinate 830,260,559 of OY728162.1, forward strand.
AACATGTTCCACAAGAGCTTGTGGGAAAAGGAATGTTCTAGACACACATACTGCATAGGAAGGATAAAACCATGGTAAGGGTTTTACATTCACCATGACTAGGGATAATTTATTAATTGGGTAATGAATCCTACAAGTAAGCCGCAAATGAAAACAAGATAAGATTAACAAGATAAATTAAAATTCAATAATGGATTCCATGTATTAATTTACATGTGCTTAATATCTTGAATGTTGCGGTGGGTATTCAAGTGATACTATACAAGGGTGGTATTAGAATTGTACCAATAAGGTTTGGTTAGTAATTCCATGTCATTATTCCTAAATGAATTAGAATTTTAATTTCCATAGCTACATTCTATGATCATTAAATTGCACATTGGATGTCAACAGTGACAATCTTTGAAAGTGTATACAACACAACAAGAAAGGGTTAGTGACACTATATAATTCCAATAAAGGGATAAAGATACAAAAATATTGTTTTGGATTGATGTAAAAAACAAGATCATAGAATATTCACTGGGAATGATTTTTTTCATATTTAAACAAGAGGTTAATGGGAGTGACATTGTTTTCCATGAAAATTATGTTTGATAACATAAGGAAAACAACTATTGGTCTTAGAGTTAGTTAAGGAAAGAATGAAAGTGCCACTCTTGATATTGGCTTAAAGTAGAAAAATCCACTCTAGGGAAATATATCTACCAAGGAAGATATGATGGATTTCTTAGTCCTAGTCAATAATACATATACTAAAAAATAATTGAAAAATAAATGTTATAGAAATTCATGAGAGAATTGTTACCAATGTCACATGGTATAAATCTCTCCAAGAAGACATGTATAAGACATGAGAGGATATTAACATGGTAAGTAAAATTCTATATGATTCTATGATGGATCAATCACATGTTTTAGGATATATACTTGATGTGATATTTACTAAATATACTTTATGGTATAAAACTATTAGTAATATCCACGAGAATTGCATGGAAAATAGTCAAATAAATCCAATTGTACTTGAGGAATTATAAGGGATATGTAATTGGTATTTGCAGAGGAAGGGACACATACTAGTATTCATTTAGATCAATATGATCTAATATCACAGTTAGGATAAGGTAATGAGATATATAAGCTCATTTAAGCCAGTGGTAGAAATATCTATAAATAACGAGTGTGTTGTGGCTTCTAAGGTAGCTAAAGAAGAACTACATAGAACACAATGATTTATTCTAGTTCTTGGAATCAGACAAAGTAGGTAATGTTTTATCATAATATACGTTGTGATAATTCTATTAGTACTACTAGAAAAGATGTCAAGTTTTTTATAGTATAAAAAAGGAATATACTCAGGGATATCATCTATTGAGGAGTCTTACTCATAGAGGTGAAGAAGAAGATAATAGAATTTCCATACTGTGAAGACATGGCAGTCCCAATAACTAAATCTATAACTCAACAAATGAATGATCTTATCATGTGAGAGCTAACAAGAATAGTTATCAAGTTGTCTCTAGTTCAAGTGGGAGTGTTGCAATAGTTCGTTCCCTAGACCCAACATGAACAATACTTTTCGATTACCATATCATGTATACAGTGAGTTATAAATGATGTATGCTTAACATAATAGTGATGGCATTTTTGATTCCACTATACTGATGGTATTGTCTATTGATTATTTTTCATATCAAAATGTTATAGTAGTTCCTAGGATATGATTAGAACCTTTTTATAATATGACATTAATCTCAAACAAATATCTTATGGTCTAGATACATCATTTTAAATGGAAATAGATGATTTATGACTACCAGGTCCTAGGGAATTATAAGTATTGAAATTTATTCTCATGAATTTTTCACTTGGTGATTTCAAGTAGATGAGATAATGAGGACTATCCCACCAATAAGAACACCACATGTTTTAGGTGTCATTGGACATTCTTATCTATAAGAACATGTAACAGTCACATGAGTTGAAATTATTATTAGTGTATAATATTTGATCACACACTTTTATGGAAGGAATAAAAACTATGACATTTAATTTTTAGTGATGTAGCTTGTGTTGGGTGCATCATTGGTGGTATGACTTCGATTAAATAACCATGATATAGTTTTTTTCTTCCAAAATGAAGTGATATCTCATCCAAGTTGATCAGGATGGTAGTACCTTCAATAATATTTGTCCATGGAAGAAGAAGGTAAGTCTTTCTAGTTAAATCAAAAAATAAAAAAGCAATATAGGGATATGACACAAAGTGAGAGTCCTCCTTTATGAGGAATCATGAGATAAAGAGATTATATTACACAATGTGTGTTCATAGGAAAGTTTTCATTACTATAAATATTCATTATCTCTTTAGGGACCCTGATGGGATGCTAGAATCTGATCCTGGTTTGTGAATAATATTCACTTCTATCAAGATAAGGGCATAGAGGGTCACCCAAAATAGCATATCCAAAAGTATATGCTATTATGATGAGTAGAAATATAAGATATGAAAGGCCTCAAATGGGGACTGAGATATTTATGAGAATAATGGATCTTTAATGAATAAATAAATTCATTATTATTTGAGTATACAATAATTTGGTTGAGTTTTTTTATTAAACATATTCATGAGGTATTAAGTGAATATGTGGAAAAATATTATACAAAAGAATATGATTTTATTATTCAAGGTTCATTTAATGTTATGAGATTTACAATTCGAGTTAATGAATCAGTTTAATATTTTAAAATATATTTTATATACAACATATAAGAGATAGAATATAATTAATGTCGGTAACAAAGTTAGTTCATCATAACTTTTAATTTATTGATTTTTTAGTGGGTGTTACTTATACAGGTGTTGAGGAACACTTTTTGGTTAAATATTTTCCACTATATAACTAGGTGGGAGCTTATTTAATGGATAATATTCATATCCCTGAAGTTGAGATCTCATCACTCCTCATTCATGCATCCTAGAGAGAGAAATACATGTTTGAGGAACTCAATCTTTGATCACCATCACGGATCAAAGCAATAGTATCATAGTGATCATCATGGAATTGAGGGATTCATCGAAAATCTATGCTAGCACATGGAATTAAATGATCAGAATTTGAAAAGACTCTTAAAGAGTGTGAGGATGATCAAGAGAGGTTTGATCTTAGATACTTCAAATATAAATCAAACACAACAAGTGAATGTCATGTTTGACTTTAGATTAAACGGGGTAATTTATGATTAAATTTTTGTACGTACAATTTATCAGGCAGTATCCTCAGGCCATTACCAGGGTTGTGCTTCACTGGCGATGATGTAGTTATGTTGATTTGTTGTGAAAATTTTTAAATCACAGGAAAATATACTTCCACTGCGTGCCCTGATACCAATAAATGTTAAATAGTTTTTAACAATGTTGATGTATCTTTATTTCAAGTTAATTTTCTATATATCTAATTTCTCTAAGATAATAGGCCTCTAAATCTTCTAAGATTGTATTATGTGTATATTTATGTAATAAATCATGAAATAATGTGTTTTAATTATATGGTTTTTTATAGTGTGAGAATAAATATCTCAATAGGTAAGCACCAAAAAGTCCATACATTTCATTTACCAAAACATACCATAAAAACTAGTTTGAAAAATACAGATAGAAAGCATTTTTTAATAATTTTGGAGAAATAAGTACAATCTTACCTTGAAACCAATTCTTTAAACTAGAACATGTTTTTAGAGAAAAACTTATTGATTCACTTAAACCATTAATTTAAAAATACACTTTTAGACATCCTTGTTAATTTTAAATAAAACACTAGACTCACATAGAAGTAGTAAAACATGAATAAAAATGGAGATGTTACTGCAAATGTAAATTATTTTCATGAAAATAAGAGTACAATATAAGATTAAAATCAATGGTAATATCATGAAAAAATATATAATAGGGAATCCAATAAGCATTCAAAAGAAGTAAGTAGGAAAATGGTGAAATAAACATAATCATGGGAAAATCATAAACATCATGTGAGGAGACCATAGATGTACTCAGTTCAGAACCATCTACAGGCCTATGAACGAAGTTCCCAAATCTATAACCAACTCGAATGCTTTCAACAATCCTAATTGGTGGAAAACCCCTCCCATGGACTTCCCTTACCATGGGGGATCTTGTCTATCCAATTAGGGATAATAGAATCTTCTCTCGACCCTCACTAACATTCCTCAGATCCTATGATGATAATAATATTGGGAGGTGGGTTGCCTTTACATAAAACATATAAATTAAGAACCCACATTAATTAAAATTTCCTTGACCACCTCCTTAGATACACTCATGAAAATACTCTCCCTAAATTAGAGGACTTAAATGGAGGTATATATTAAAAAAACATTTAAAGGTACCAACTGAGCCTTATCATTTGAGGATAATAAAAAAATTCTAGGAAAATATTTCTCCATTTAAAATTCATTTTGAAACCCAAGAATGGTTTCAAACCATTTCTCAAGGTTCCAAATGAGACTCTAAAGAAAGTTTTATAAATAAAACTTTAAATACTTCTTTAGAAAACATTTAGGAACCATGGAACCATTTTATAAGACCAATATTTTAAAGAAGTCATTCCATAGAATTTTCATTTATATACGTGTAAACATATATATGTGAATATATGTGCACATATAGATATTTACACATCATTATTATACATATATGGGCATCCATAAAAATTAAAAGGGACCAAATAAAAGAGGAAAAATCAAATGTCACTACAAAGTATAAGAAATCTATTGGTAAAACCATTAAAACTTAAAAAATGACAATAATCCAAGTGAACCAAAAATAACCCTTAATAACCAACCCACATAATTTCACCAAATTCCAATCATAATTTAAATAACCAAAATGATTTAAAAAGGGAACATAATCATTTTTGTAAACAACTAGAACATATATGTTTCTAACATATATGCATATTTATTTAAAACCATAGAAAACCCCTTCATAATCTAACCTTTGACATAAAATGATTTATAAATTTAATAAAAAGAGTTATTTAATTAAAATGAATTTATAATGGATCAATCATCATGTGGTGTGTTCTTAAAAGGAAATGGTTGGAAAAACCAACCTTGAATGTGTGAGGATGTGATAAAACCATAGAATATAGGAAGAACAAGGTTCAAGAGACCTAGCAAACACCCTAACATCAAAAGATACAATACTTATAATACATACCTCATAATTGGGTTTATACATGAAGGAAACAAGATCAAAACAGAGAGGAAAACATGTGGAATAAGGAAGTATAAAAAGAAGAATGCTTACCTCAGAAAGAACGCCTTCAAAATCTTGAGAGAAGATCTCCCAATCAAAGAGAAAGGGGGTATAACCTCTAGAAACCTTCTCAAGGGGTGTTTCATGTGAGTGGGGAGAGAGAGGTACCATTTTAGGTTAAATAAGGATGGAAAAGGGGGAAACCCAAAATTTTAATTTTCTCATAAAGTTGCATGGGTAGGATTCATGGTTTACCAAAATGTACACAAACTATGTGCCTTTCACTAGGAACAAAATCATCCTTCACGCATTTTTTCCACATGGTTTAGAAATCATGCACTAAGTATGAAAAATATGTCAATAAATATTGAAAACACTCTCAAATCCTTTCCACATTTTTTCTACTAACCATACGTGATCTATGATCCATGTCTCAGACATCATACTCCCACATGGTTTCCCCTAAGCCTCACATGGTTCAAAGTCAACCATGTGATACCAATGAAGATAAATCATTCATGAAGAAAATGAACTAAAAACACCCCTTATGTAAGGGTAGTTTCATAATTTCTCTAAATACAATTCCAATAACACTTTTGATAGGTAAAAACATCCCAAAAACATCATAATAAAAAAATTCAATTCGAATTTTTCCTGAAATCCAATGACAAGATCCAATACTATGAAATAAATTAAATAACATGGAATATAAATTTTAGTGTGTGATAGCTATATTTGGGCCTTGGGAAGTGTTTAGGAAGGATAAGGAAAATGATTGAAAGAGTTTATTATTGAAGGGGTTTATTTTAGAGTCATTTAGCCCTTACACAGTTAATGTATGAAAATTTGGACTATAAAAGGGTTGTTGGGAAGAGAGTAGATATTGCACAGTCATTACATGATTTCTCAAGAACATGCAGACATATTGTGAATACTAGAGGACAATGGATTATGGATGTTGCATTTTCATTACACTATCACCTAGGAACATGTAATAGATTCATGAAACCACATAAAAATACACTTAAAGTTCTTATTTTACACTAAATTCGGGTGATTTTATCCCCATTCTCACCTTCTCATTTGAAGCTCCTAATTCTGGGTTATTTTTGGGTGATTTTTTTTAAGATCTCCTCCAACATGGATCATAATACTATTAAAGTATGGATCTAATATAGGTAAATCTAAATATCCTCTTCTATTTCTCATTGTTTAATCTCAATGGAAACCCTAACCAAGTAGGGTTTGTGTGAGATTAAGGCTTTTGATGGAAATAATTTTAGTCTTTTTCATTAAATGGGATTAATGATGGAATGAAGATGATGGATATCAAGTATGAAGATGTTGATTTGTGAAGTGGTCTGGTTGAGGTTGGTGGATTCTCTTTTAATTAAATTTTGTGAAATTTAAATGGCTAGAATATATTGTTTTTTTAAATTATTTTCTTATAAGTATTTCACGTTGTTGTGATTTTAGTGTGAAAAAATCATGGATTTGGTGTTTATGATTAGGGAGGAAATTCAAGATAGGATTTTTTTGGGTGTGTGGTTGTGATTCAAAAAATAGGTTGTTTAGGGAGAAAATATTTTTCTATTATTTCATGGAGTTTATTGATGTTTTTTATTATGTTTTATGATTTGGATTTATTTTGTTGTTCATAAATGGTGGCATTGAGTTGTAAATTGATATATTGTGTTGATTTATATTTTTGTGGTTGGTATTGATCCCACCTTATCATGAGTCGTATTTGTTTTTAATGGTTTTCATTAATGAAAGCTTTTATTGATGTCAATATGTTAGATATATAGTAAGTAATAATTAACATGGATGCTTTGTTGAAGTATCTGGGTCTATTGAAGAAGTTAAATAAGATCTTAACCATTGTGTTACTTGGTATAGTGTTTAATGATTTGAAGACACTTGTCATAGATGATTGGTTATAAAGTTGTGAATGAAGTCCTTGCCTTGAAATAATTGATATATCATTATATTATTTCCAGAAAAAGTGATTTAAAGATTAAAGTTCCATAAAAAATTTAATATTAAGAATTATATATCTCTATGATGAATGTAAGTTGATGTTTCTGTACACATATTTCAGATGAAGTCTGGAACCAAGTAAATTTGGAAGTTAATTTTAATTTGTACATTTCAAAAAAGGAAATTAAGTGGTTTGGGATTATTCATGAAGGATCATAATGGTAGTGTTTTCTTATTTTTCCGATATTTTTTAATACAAAAATATTAGATGAATTAGATGAAGAAGTGGATGTGATTCATTATGTGGACATTTATTATCAATGAAATAATCATGTTCAAACTCATATTTCTTGTGTTCTGAAGGTGTTTGATGATTAAATTAGATGATTATTAAGCTGATTTGTAGTGATTAGGTATCAATAAAAGAGTTCATGATGAAAGATGATTGAAGGAAGTAGGGAAGGAGTCTCAAGATGTAGATCTTATTACTGCATTATAGAATATTTCTGAGGAAGAATACTTGTTTTGTAAGACATACTATATACAGAAAAGGATCCTCATGACACATATCTAATTGATATTTTGTATAAGTCATTTGAGGAATAAAACATGGGTCGTAAGACTAAGGCTATACCATAATGATGAATGGGTAATTTTTTGGCACCTATGGAAATTTGATGACCTCCACATTGTCAGACACTTATATACCACAATGATAGCTAGGTTAATATTTGGTAACCCCAAAAATTTTAGGAACACCATATCATAAGAAGTGGCTACACTAAAACAAGTTGAGACCAAGGTAATATACTCCACAAGAGAGGTTCAACCACATCATGATGCTCAAATCTTCAGAAATTTAAATGGGTCTAGAAAATTAAGGACCTCAACACAAAAATTAAACATTACAACACAATTTATTTAGATAGTTAAAAATAACTTGTTTGAATTACTATCTTATTTTATAAAGGGTGATTCTATTTTGTGGAGGAGAATTTTTTGGCAGTTCAAAAAACCTTGATGAATCAGCTTCATCAAAGATATTTAGAAGTTATTTTATACTATATTAAAAGTGAGTTCGAATTGAATGATGAGGATCTATTGGAACAAGGGTCTAAATATTGTGTTTAAAATTTAAGTTGAAGGAAGTTTAATGTTTGAATTTGAATATGAAATTGAAACTAAAAAAATTTATTGGGATGTTGTGCATTATATATATCATCAGCAGAGATGAGAATTATAAATTCATAAGAGAAGTGAGAGTTTGTCACAAGTAACTATGAGATAATTTATGTGTTCCAATAGTGAGAAGATCTAATACTAGATTCTATTAGATAAATTCTTCATTATAAAAGAAGATGAATAAGAAAAAATGTGTTATTTTTTGTACATTAGATTATAAGATTGAAGAAGAAGTGATCTAGTTTAGTCCTATTATGAACAGAAGTTATTAGAAGTAAGAAAAAGAAGAAGGAATAATGATAAAAAGAAGAAGCATTCAGTTCTGTTGTAGTGGAGAGAAGAAGAATATGAGTCTTGAAATCAATGAAAGAAATGCAGTCAACATTTTATGATGTGAAGAGAAAGAAGATATTGTGTACATTAATAATTTGAAAACCAAAGATAGAAGTAATTTCCTATTGTTGCGTAAGTGAATGAAAAAGAATAAGATGAAAGGGAGGTATAATATCAACATCTCGAAGAGATCTAAAGTAGTGATAATCTATTATTGTTACCCAATGAAGAAAATTATAAGGTGTGGTATGTACCTATGTATGGTATTTACCAAAGCTTCACCAGGAGATGTAAAAACATGAGTCTCAAGGTTATACCCTAGTTGTTTTAACCCAAAGGAAGAATTTATTAGGTTGTGTGATATTTGAGGGATCTAATTGACACCCAGGACTAGTCATCTCACATTTAGTGGTGAACCTTGTAAATTGATTTATTAATTCTTCATGTGTGATCCATTGTGCTGTAAGGAATAATTAAAAAAAAGAGAATAAGATAATCAATTCACCATAATAAGTGAAAGTGGTAACAGGAAAAGGGTTATATATCAAAGGGATAAAAATTTATAAGTATAAATAAGATTTAAAGGTAAATACATTGAATCACCCCTCCCCCTATCAATGCAATTAATATCCTAATTGATTACCTTTATTTGTGAATTACTAAAGGGTGGAATTAAGTTTCCAGTAGATTAGTAAAGTTGGGTGGTTGTTAGCTTGATATTGTTAATGTGATTTGGAAGTGGGATTGGATAAGAGTTGGTAATTTCCAACTTGAGTGTGGGTACCATTCTATTAATGGAAAAGTGAAGTGGTGTAAACTCTAAATTTTGTAGGGGGATCTTGTTGATATTAACAAGATGAGGTTTGGTGGTAGTCGATCCTATTGCATGTAGGTGATACGAAATCTTGGCTGGTACTCATATTTTAGAAAAAAATAGGTATTGGTTTTTATTTTGGGTGTGTGTGTTGTCTATGAACATTATAGTTATGCTTTGAGTTTTTTGTGATACCTTGCAAACATATTTACCATTGCTTCTTATTTTTATTATAATGATCATTATTCCATTTCTTTTAGAGTTTTTAATAGGTGAAGAAAACACTTTTATGTAAGGACTCCTTGTAAAAAATACAACTACTTCCATCACCACAAAAAAAATCATATACTACAATACAATATTACAACTAGATGCACCAGCTTTTAACCCACCAAGGAAACTAATAAACTATAAAAAGCTTGTACAGACACAACACATATAGGCATAATTCATGTGCACGAGTGAGTATAAACATACCCAATAGAAAATCCCATGAACACAAAGTAAAGGTGAAATAATAATCCATCTCAAACCTAGGACTGAGGAAAATAAGAATAATCCTAGAAATTCTAGATGTTATATATGGTTAAGAGAAAAATTGATGATTTAATAATCCTAGTCTTCATAGATAAACTCCATGAAAGATAATATCTCAAAAGTAATTAGAGATACATAAACTATAAAAATACAATAAACCGAATGTTTATGGACTCTATATAATTCATATAACAAATTCAACAAAGCATAACTATCATGTATCAACACTCATAACATCTTTTTTACTCATCACCACAACTACTCGCACCTGGTAACTTCTATTTTACATCTCCATAACTATAGTATGGGTACCACATGTCATCTAGTAATGGTTGTTAGTTGAGGGAGTACCAACCCCTATGGAATACCCACACATCATTGAGAGGAATATTGATTAATAGAGTATCGAATATAATTGATATAAGACCCACACCCCATCTCATGGGGGAGTAAAAACATATACCACTAGAGTAACCACTTCCCATTACATAGGGGAGTACCAACTCTTCCAATAATATGGGTGAACCAAACCTCACTGGGATCAAGGGATCACTGAACCTTTTACCAAACTACATGATATAGAGGACCTTACCCCCCAAATGAATTATGGAGTGAAAACTCTATGAAACATACAAGGGAACCACAAACAATAATAAAAATGTTTACGGGGAATACATGAACCCCATACTAGATCTAAATGTGTTACTTATGACATATTTTTTTTCCATTTCAGAGTTACGTCTCTCAAGATACTCAAGTTCCCTCATAAATAAAATCCACTAAGGGGATCATACCATCGAGCCCTATGTAAAAAATTGATCAGAATGGATTGTTTACTTATCTGATTGCAACAACTCAGTGAGAAGAAATGGTAAGTGCTATAAGTTACCCTATACAAAATATGTAGTTACAGAAACATGTAATGCGAGCCTCAACCAGTGATCAATAATGCATTTACATTGACATTTTGTATGGAATTTATCCTACACATCATGTCCCAGTATGGTACACAACATGTGGGACTTGTGAGTAACATATGTGTGTATCTCCATAACTCATCGATCCTAGACAACATAATATACACAGAGTGTCTTTCACTAATATAGGATGTGTGAGTCTCTAGGGTCTGTTATCAGTTACTATTATAATACCTGATTTGTGTATCTATAGACATGTATTTTTCATTCCAATATAAAGGTCATGTTCACCCACCAGTGTAAAAGGTTACGTAGTATCAACCTAAATAGAGTATTCAATGGAAACTACTGCATGTGGATCTAGGTGATAAACTAGTCTTTTACTCAAGTGTTCCCCTAAAGTTTTACTTTTGAGGAATATTATGTGTGACTTGTGATCTCCATAAGTATGATATTTATTTGAAATAGAAACCCTATTAGTTACATAGAAAAATTATACATGAAATGCGTTTCATGAACTACATACTATTTGATAAATATTATTAGATCTAGATGCTCTATATTCCTATCATTTACACAACTACTATCACCATCTATATTGTTTCCACCAACAATCACACTATCTATTATGCACAAATTCAGATTTCACTCCACCAAAAACCCTCTCCCCCACCAGTTATCATCACCACTATTTGTGAAAACCCAGGCCACTTCCTAAGCCCTCCAAGTAGACTCATTACTACTATTATGGATGTACCATCTCATTATTATTATTCACTCATCTCCTTTCCATTTGGGTTTCCCAAAGTCAAACTGCTATCCAAGATGAAGTATGGAAGATAGTGGTCAGTCGAGATCTTGACCACCAGAATATTATTCAAAAATATGAACAATGAATATTATGGGTAAATGGGAATTATTTAAAGAACAATAACAATAATTTTTTAAGGATATTTATTGTCAGGATTTTTCCTATTAAAGGATTTTGAATTTTGAAAAAAAATCCCTGATCAGCCCCACAATGTTGAAAATTTTTAGTGTCAAATAATATTTTGAAAATATCTATGATCCCTGAGTTTCCCAATAGGGTTACCAATAAATATGAAATCATGAAAACAAAAAAAATTAAATTTTGATAAATGTTGAAGTATGAATTATGAAATTCAATAATAAAGCCTTACCTCATGGTGATAAGACTGATGCATTGATTCATTAAACAATGTCATATGATCTGATCATCATTGGAAATTTGAATATAATGTCAACTCCTTATTTACCTAAATGAATCAAATATATGGTTATCCATCTCTCATAATCTATGGTTTATATAATATATCCCTAGAGGGAAATAATCATATAGAATTAATATCATAAATATATATAGATCTAGAATTTTTAATTAATGATTTAGAAAGGCCTTATTTGGGCCCTAAAACCCAAAACAAATCCTCTCTTGGGGAACACCCCTAATTTTAAGCACTATCACAGTGTCAAAATTTATCTCATATCTTTTTTTGGGAGATATTTCTACACATCTATATAGGATATATATATATATATTAATATATATATATATTAATTAAATATTAAACATATCTCTAATTTTTTTATGCAGTGACCTTAAGATGAATACATGAACCGTACCGAGACATATCACCACATCACCTCAGGTGAACCTCTCTAATACCAGAGGAAAGTAACTAGTATTGGGGTTTAAGAAATACCAGCGTGAGATGATTGACCATTTTTTTAATTAAATAAAATAAAGTAAAACTAATATGATCCAAATAAAATTATTGATATATAATAAATTTACACAACAAAATTATAGTTCAATAGTAAAAAAGGAAACCTGAAACCCAATGAAAAATGTAAAACATGATCTCCAGTATCTAGTTACAACACTTAATAGAAGGCAAACTATACTAATATTGAACATAAATACCAAAAACAAATAATATCGATATTTTTAGATACATATTGAGTTATTTCCTAAATTACTTATTCTGTATCCTTTGGTTTGAAAACCACAATACACATGATTCAGAATTGTATTTAACTTTATGTTTTTTAATATATTTTCTTCAGTCTTAATATTCAATTCACTAAGTTCCATTGAGATTGATTTTCTCCATGTAATTTTTAGAATATTATGAAGTCATATTGAACTACATTAAATAAAACATAGAAAAGCCTCTATCTTTCTTATAACTATACCTGAAGAATTTGAAGAAGAATTTTTAAATAATTCTTATAATTTGAGACAGATCTTTGAGGAATGAGAGATACTAGAATTCTTATAATACAGATCTATTTATTACCTTAGTTCTTGAGATATTTTAATTGTATAAGTTTTTCAGTGTGTACATTAAGCTTCCATGTGTATCGTTCTTATTATAAAATATCTACATTATTTCTTATATTTGTTTACTTCTGATCCTTAATAATCAATGGGATTCTAGTGATAAAAATATGCATATATCCATACACTATGTTTAATAAAGATCAAAGAGGGGCTTTCTACCAATCAGTTTCATTAAAGAGGTTCTTGAGTATATATCTATTATTTTCATTGTTTATCGAATAAGTTTCTAGATTCAGAAGTTACAGTTTTTGATTAGGATTATTTAAAAAAAAACTCGGATTTATAACTTGTATCCTTTTTATCTGGGTAGTGACCCTCCCTCTACTCTAAGGTACGAGAAATAATTTCCTTTGAGAGGAACTAGTTTATACACTTTATAATATTATTTAATATATTTTAAGGATTTTTATACTAAACTCTATGATTTTTTAAATTGAATTGTTCTTATATTATACTATACTATTTAAATTCATTAAGTATAAACTTCTGAGTGTCTTCATTTATAGTAAATTGGTTTTTATTTATTTTACTCTGATCATTTTAAAGTGTGCAACTTCTGGACATTTTATATTATTGAGTGGTAGAAAATTATAAGTTTGTTTCAACATCAAATCAATACCTATTGATGTTTTTATATATTGGAAAAAAATTTGTATTAGAGATAGTCTATATTCTTTTATCAGATACACTTTGTTTCATTCATCTTTGAGATAGTTATCATTTCCTTACACTAATGTTTTGTATAGGAAATAACTTTTTATCATGGTAGGTTTTCTAGATAGAACGTTACAAAATTTAAATTGGGGTCATCCCCCAATTTCTTATAGACTAGTTTATGAATATTAAAGAGATCAAATAGATTCATAAGTATTCAAAACTAGAGTTGAGAATTTTCTTATATTTATTGGAGATTATAAGATTTTGTCTAAGACTATTTCAAGTTTCATTCATGAGGAGGAAATGCAATTTCAATTGAACTTTGGAGTTTAGAATATTCTTTTATGTGATTTTTAACAAAATATATATAGTCAAGTATCATCCTGTAGGACTACGTGTGGACTTTTGAAAAAACATGAGATATCTCATATCAATACTTTACATGTTTAAGAGATTAGGAGATCCATATTGAGGGAAGATTATTATTTCGTTTATTTTATACTTGGAGAATCAATGGAAGAAATTAATCAATGTATTATGACTATTGTTAAGAGTTTGTAATCTCTTAGTGAGTGATATATTAATGATAAATAACTGGTTGAGAATAATATTGATATACTTCCTAAAGCATAGTAACAAAAAAGAACATCTATTAATGATAAAAACTACATTACAAAGCTTAGAATGGATGATTTTATCCAAACATTTAAGAAATATGAGAATATTTGAAAATAGATGTAGTGAAAGGGAAGCAGAAGAATGGACTTACTTTTTCTACAAAATATAGACTTATAAATTTTGGATGTAATACTTAGAAGTTTACTACATCGAGGAGAAATTCTCAGGGTTATTAAAATATTTCTAGTTTAAAACTTACCAAAGATGAATTTTTAGTGATTTAAAGTGATGATTTATTAAAAATAAAACTTCCAAAAATATTATTAGAATTAAATACAAGAGAAAAATGAAAATAAGGATTCATAAAATGTTATATGTGTTTAATATAAGAATCCATTTCATCTTATACTTGAATTTGTAGAGCTAAATAATATGTATATAAAGTTCAAGAGGTATTCAAAACAAAAAAGAAAATAAGGTGTTGAAGGAATTAGAAACATGGAGCATGAGTGAATCTTATATCACTTCTGAAATTTTTGGATTGTGACGAAAGGTAGAAGATAATAGGATTGTATGGGAAAACTTTAAGAAATGAATTATGTTTTATGGAAAAGGTAATTACAAATTCACTTAAACAATTGTCACTTGATTAAAAAATATTCTTATTATTAAGATGATGAATATGAAGTTCCAAAGTCTTATACGAAAATGAATGTATATGTATCAGAATATGAGGATATATATTAGATAATTTTTAAGAAATATATTAATGTTAAAGATGAGTTTACAAAGGAAAAAGATAATATTTATAAGAAAAATTCCAAGAAGAATTATAATCTAACTTCAATTTCTACATTTGATGGGAATGAAGTCGTGATATTGATGTCTGATGTTAATAGATTTAAGAATTTACTTTATAATTTTACTTATGGGATAAATATTTTTGTTAACCTATTGAGATAGTTGAAACCCACGAGAATATATTTTAGAGTAGAATATACATCTACTGAAAGGTTACATTTTTATATTAATTACTTTATACCAAAAAGTGTGTCATTTGTTATGGGATGTTAGAGAGGTGTACATTAGAATAATCTATGCACTTTGAAAAAATTCAATATTTTGGAATATACAAAGCTTATATCTCAAAAGAACATACAGTTGTTCTTTCACGACCCAACCCAGTGGGGCCCACCTAGCTAGTGGTAAGTCGAGTGTGACACCCCAAGCCCGAATCCATAGGAAAGGGGTTAGTGAAAAAAATCCTTGTAGGAAATACTGAAATGGGAGGCCTTTTCTTAAGTACCTATATGTATGAACACAACCAGCTCTATGAAACAATGTAGTGATATAATAACGGAACAAACATCTAGAGTGTAAACCATGCTTACAAAAACCTCTAGGAAAGCATAAAAGTACAAAAATTTAGTACAAATGTATAAAGGGGAAAAATACAAACCCAACCAGAAATGAGGTTCTGACCTAAAAGCATCTAGGAAAAAGTAAGAATGGGGAGAGCCCAACTCACAATCTCTATGCCCAACCACTGAACATAGTTAGCTTTTCTAGGTACAACCTTGATCCTCTAAAACCTGGTCTACCTATATCTCTTCCAATCTTCATGTCATCTACATAAGACCTAACACATGTGGGTGATGCCTATCTAGGGGTGGGTATATACCAACCTAGTAGGAAGCATTGAAAACTAAGAAGGGAGTAATAGAAATATATAATAGTTAGCTCAAACCATTATTAAGAGGGAAACAAAAACCCAAATTTTCATTTGAATATCACAGTGAACACCTTCCTTTAGAAAATAGTTCTTCACTGATCTAAAATATAATGTTCATAGAGGCATGCCAGAAATAGTGATTAAAGTGATTACAGGGAAGATAATCTCGGTTTTTTCAAACACAAAGTTCAAAAAATTCCAAGGAATTATTAATTACTAATTAATTTGATCAAAGAGGAGAACAAGTATAGAGAAAAAAACTATTGGTGTTTGTTGAGGAAATTCAAAGGTTCAAAACTTTTATTTTTTGATTAGGTTAATTTTTGAGGTTCTAATGTTTGAAACATGTATCCCTTGGATATGGTTAATTATCCTCCTACCCATTATGAGTAAAAGTGAAGAGTCACATTATGTGAATTTTGTCTATACCCATCATAATATTATTTAAATAAGTTTAAGTATTATTATCCTAAACTATGAACATTTTTTACTTAATTTTTTTCATATTTGTAATTATATTGTTGAACTTTTTTAATTGACAATTTCTGTGCATTTTAATTTCCACCTTGTTATTTTTTTTCATTATACTCTTATTTGTTCGGATTTTATAACTTTTAGAAAGATTATATTCTGGAGTGGCATAAAATTGTATATTTTTTCAAATTCAATTCACCCCCTCTTATAGATTCCATAGCTAGGAAAACAATACTTATAGTTACTTATAAAATAGACCATTAAATGACATTCCCACTAGAGTGCAAATACGATGTGTGAGAATACCATACTCATTAGGTACCCACTAAAGATCCAATATATATGGAATACACTAAGGTTTATGAATTAGATAAATCAACTGATATATATATATATATATATATTAGCTTTTTATATTCATATAAATTAATGAATTTCACCCATAGATAATGAGTCTCTTCTAAATTCAGTATCAACTATAAATGATGATTCACAATATCATACCTGTATCAACCTTAGTGATCAGGGTTTGAGCTAAATTTGTTAAGGAAACCATGAAGCCCCTAAAATAAATCTTATCTTATGGAAATACTGTTTTTTTATTTATGGGATAAATCATGTCCTGTGGAAAAGAGGAGGTGTATGAAAGAGTTAGGGGGCTGCTAACTCATTGATTTCGGGATAGGGGAAGGGGTATACTCAATTTGGGGTGTTGTAATCCTAACCCAGATATCATTATTTATATAATATATACCTAATTAAAACCTATAAAATATCAAAATATCCCTTATAATATCATCACTACCCATCAAAACTACATTTATACCAAAGTTGTAAATTAATTATAATAGCCAGTATGCTTAATAAAACAGTAGATAAACATACTAGCATATGACACAATATCTATCATAATAACATTAATTATTTATTTTACATAAAGTCATAATATAATCATGAGTAATCCATGAATATAAAGCTTCGGAATCCCACCAACATCAAGCTAATCATAGCTGAGGTCATCAAACAACATTATCTTCATGATACTCTAGAGCCATGTTATATCAACTCTAAGTTGTTGATCACATCATAGTTCACAAAAATTTATCCAAACAAGGATCTAAATTTTCCTTCAGTTGTAAATAAGGTGAAATAGTAAATTACTAAATTAGGGATCATGTATCATATCAGTCATACCCAATACATAACTATGATAACCCATGTAAAGAACTAAATGAAGCATAAAAATTGACTTTGAAAAACTATTTTAGAAGTATAATTCATTACCAAAATGATTTTTAATCTTAAAAATATATTCTATTGAATTGATGTATTTAATGAATAACATTAAATGACCATGAAAGTCTTTCCTTAAAAGGAATAATTTGTGGGAATTCTTTAAAATATGTTCTAGAGGGAAATTTGTTTTATAAAATAAAATCATTGTACAAAGGTTCTGTATATAAAAAAAACAAATCTAATGATTTATTGAAAAAAAAGAAATAGATTTTTTAATATAATTATTTTTTGGTAGTAAATTTTTTAATGAAGCAGTTATGTTTATGTACCATATTATGACTTTAAAATAATGTTAACCCAGTTGTTACCTTATCACTGATGAAAATTCTTAATCAAGGTTATGCATAGATTAATGACTTATAAATCATTAATGTTAAAGTGGAAAGTAAGGACCTCCCTGGTTAAATATGATAAGGATACAAGATGGAATATTTCTAATAAAACATATTCAAACTACCCATTTTTATTATTTTATTCTAAAATAATTAAAGAAGCACAAATTTAATCTTATTCTTTCAAGAGTTCAATTTTACAACATTATAGTTAAATAAGGATGTAAAATTTTCCACTTAAATTTCAATTAACTCAATGAAAAATAAATTTTGTTTATATTTTGATCTGAAAGTAGAACATTCCTAATCAAAATAAAAGTTTTCAAAGATTATAATCCCTAGATCAAAAAATTAGAACCCATGAACAAGATAACCACTTCACTTGTTTCATTTCTGAATTATAATACTCTTTTTAATTCATTACATACTAATTTAACTAAAAACCATATTATTTTCTTCACCCTTTATGATTTAACATATGAAAAATAAGTGCATGAAATTCAAAAATAAATCATGTATATCATATCTAAGAATATTAGAGATTATATCAATATCAATATATTTTAAATAATAATTAATTCTCAAGATGAGGTTAATTTTTTTTCACAAACCTTTTAAACCAGGATTTAAAATTAAAATTTGGTAATTTTGAATTTTTTTCCAAGTATAAAAGGATTATTTCATAGCAATGTTATTTGAATATCTAATAAGGTTATTCACCAAAAACCAATAATTTATATCTTTATAAAATAAAAAAATAATTTATTTTGTTTATAAAAATAGTTGTTGAAAATTAAAAGCATGTCCTAAATAGTTTGATATGGATCGGAACCACCAACCACTAATATTTCCTCGATGAGACTCCCCTTGTACTCCCCTTGTGCCTTGGGCCTACGGGTCATGTACGGGTTCCCCTTCAACCCTTAAAAAGGGGATTATCTATAATAAAATAAAAAAATAAGGACTTTGGGCCATTCGGAGAAAAAACCTTCATATAGAAAATATGGTTCAGACCATGATAAAACTTTGATAGAACATCAAAAAAAATTAGTCTATCCATCAATCAAGGGGATTACTAAATTAACATAGGCCCAAATAAGCTTAAATCAATAACCTAAATAAAGAAAACAGTGATAAAATCATTTCACAATAAAACCCTTAAAAAATAGTGAACACCAACCATAAAAACATTCAATTGGGACTCCATTTTCAAAATCAAGAAGGAGAAAAGGCATTTGAGTAGGTTTCACAATGACTTTGGTTAAATCCAAGATCATATGAATTATAGTAAAAACATTAGGGAAAAAGAATAGTAGTGGGGAGTATAGAAAGGATATGTGATATACCTAGTATTTAACATAAAAGAAACCCCCTTATATCAACTTTGGATTACGTGACATGAAGTGGGAAAAGAATATACTAATAGAAGCTCTACAGAGGAGATCTTGATGTTGGGGAAGAAATTAGTTCAAAGTAAAATAATAAATTAATAAAAAATTTAATGGTAAAATTAAAAAATACTATTATTTTAAAAAACAAATATTTATTCTATCATGTACTCATTCTGGGTCCACTCAGTACCCAGTGACACCCTTAGGCCACTAAGGCCTCTACCTAGAAAACTGAGTACCCAATACCACTTGTTTTTTAAATTGGTTGTGGTACCTCTTATGGACTATAATATAACCCCAAAACATTTACCTAACCTTAAACTACACTAAAAAACACTATATAATTCATTCCCACACACCTAAAATCAAATCAAAATCATAAAAAAACAACCCCTCAAACAAAAACAAAAAAACTAAACGATTGAATACTTTTTCCATTACAGATTATGCCTTAATACCTTAATAAACACTCAATTAGAACATTAGTCCATTCAACCTACCCATCATATGAATTCCTATCCCTGTGAGTTACAGGGACATGATATTAAATGATTAATATTACACCAAACTCTCTAATACCTACACTAAGAAAACCACAAAATAATAATAAATAACACCAAAATCATCCCAAAATTTACAAACCATAACCACAATATCTATTTATGACCAGAAACACACTTTAAAACACATGCCTCACTTCCAAATACTAAATCCAAAATATGATCTAAACAACTAAACATCACAAAATTCTAATATACACAACCATTACTCTAATTAATAAACCAATCACTCATTATACTTTAACCTTGTAACTTATAAAACCTAATTCAGTATAGTAACCCCCATAAGATATCCATATCAAATATGTAACATCACCCATATGATCCCCTAAATTCAAGAAAGTAGTTAAATACAAGCTTAGGTACTCCCCAAAATAGGAATTGCCTCAAACCATCTTATCTTTATATACCACTATTCTTAGATATTAAAAAATTATTATTTACTTAAATTAGTTTTCAAATTTCATTCCAAAACCCCCTTGTAATTTGGTTTTACAAAATATTTTCTATGAAAAAACAATACCCACTACCAATTCATTAATGGTAAAACATTTAAATTCCATTGAAATATTACATTCACTTTTTATATAAACTCTTAATTATGGAAAAAAATCCCCTTTGTTATTTTTTAAAAAATAAAATATCACTTTTATATAATTATCCTAGTGAAAACAATCCCTTTTAAGATTTAAAAGGTATAAGTTCATATAAATGAAATCAAAATTCAAAATTTTAGCATGCTCAGATCAACAATTGCACTTAGCATGGATATAAGATTTTTTTACTAAATATCAGAATACTTGAATCAATAATAATCACTAAAAATATAATAGTATGTTAAAGAAGTTGTAAAAATGTGATTTAAATAATAACTATCAATAACATTGTAGTAATATTTCAACAAAAAAATGGAATCATGCTCTAAAATCAATAATTCTAGAACAAAAAACAGAATCTAAAAACAATATTTAAATATAAAAATTCCAACAAAGTGATGAAGTATCATGGTCAGGCTTGTAGATGAAATAATAATAATAATCCTTATAATTAATTTAATTAATTACATCACCTATTATAATGTATATTGGAAAACAATGTATACTTTCATATATTTTTAATAATTAATTAATGTTCTACAAGGATTCAATGATATCATAAATTCACATATATTCTGATATGATTAAAAGAAAATTCTTAAATATTCACTAGGTGTGGATCTTGGATGATTCTTATGATACATTAGATCCTCTTACTTATTTATAATTGAGGTACCAAAACTTATAATGAATCAACATTAGTGGTTCCATCCTAACTACCAAAACATCCATGGTAACATGATATTTCTCCACAAATAGGTTCATGGATCATTTTATGGGTAACTTCTATAGTCTCAACTATCCTCAATCCTATCTATTCTCAATCCCAACCATCATGACATCTCTAAGTGAGAAATGGTATCATTTTCTATCTCAAATACAAATTTTTAGTGACCCTAACCTAGATACATGAAGATTGACAAGCCAGGATTCTAGATGACCTTAGCTGCACCTACCAAACACTAGAGACTTATAATTAGTGCCATGGTTTAAGAAATACTAGTGGTAGATAGTTTTCCCCTTTTTATTAATAGAGAAAAATAAAATAATTCAAACACTATCCAAAATGAAATAAAGTCCATATAATAAAAATACAAAACTCAAAACAAGTTCAATAGTAAAAAATGGTCATTGACACCTAAGGACAAATTCTAAAGTTAATCTCTAATATTCAATTCTAATAGTTAGCAGAACATGACCAATCCTAAAATTGACCATTCATGAAGGAAAAAATTATCCAAACATTTATTAATACATATAGGTGCATATAACATTATGTGTGACACTACCTATCAACTAGAGTGCACATGAAGGGTGTAAGCATATAGTACTCAGTTTCCAACGACCAAGGTTCCAATATACATGGAATACAGTGAGATGTTTTCATTAGATAAATATACTCATTTACATAAATATATGTATATATACATTATGTTTTCAAGAAGTTATCAATACATAATAGATACAAATAATGGAGAACTTCTTATATTAGTATCAACTATAAATGATAACACTTTATACTGGGATGGTCTATAACTAACTCACCTACTTCAAGCCTAGTTCTTAGGATATAAGTTAGACAGGTTAGGGAAACCATGATTCCCTTCCAATTAATCTAAGCTCATGGTAATGTTGTCCAAGGATAACTCAGAGGAAAACCCATGTCCTATAGAAAGGTGAAGGTGTATACAAGAGTCAAGGAACTATCATTCTATCCCATTGGTGATAGGAGAAGTATCGTAATAGAGTCAGAGCACTGTGATCCCATCCCATTCATAATTCTCCATATAATCCATTACTGATTAAAATGTGCACCACAGAAAAATAACCCCTCTAAAATTCTAACTATTTATTGAAATAATTACCATATCAAAGTTTTAAATCAATTATATAAACCAATATTCTCAATTAAATAACAAATAGACATTCTAACATCTAAAATAGTTGATACCATAAAAAATCACAATTCACATTACATATAGTCATAATATAATCATGACTGATATATGATCATAAAATTATTGAATCCCAACAACATCAATCCAAACATATCATAGGAAATGAAACAACATTCTCTTCTTAATACTCTAGAGGGATTCTATACAAACTCTAAGATATGGAGTAATTTTTGGTATACTAAAATCTATCCAAAATAATATCTATCTTTTACATGCGTAATAACTATTGTGAAATAGGAAAGTATTAAACAAGGGATCATGTATGATATCAGTTGTAACAAATATATACTTGTGGTAACACACGAAAAGAACTAAATGAGGAATACTCATTTACTTTGAAATTCATGTTTAGAAGTATAATTTGGTTTCAAAATAATTTTTCATATTAAAAATTAATTTTAAGTAATACATGAATTTAAATTAAAAAACTAATTGTTCATGAATATTTTAATATCAAGACCCATCCCCAGGGTCCCATGCCATGACTACCCCAAGCCCACCTTCCATAGGCTAGGGGCTGATGACTAGCATCGAGAAGGCATATTCTTGAAAGAGAACACATTGCCTTTAAACCTATACACATGCAAACATGGAAGAATACAGAAATTAAGCACTAAGTAAAACACAACCACCACCATGTACCACCACAGAGAGTACAAAGTAATCGGAAATTAAAAAGGGCCCAGAATACAAGCCCAAAATCCTACAAAGGAAAAATACTACAACTGAAGGGTGTCTGCTCAAGGCCCTACCTGAAGGGTAGGTGTAGGATGACTGTCTGAAGCTATAAAATTAAATTCCATTCTGCTCCCGCTTCACTAAGATCCACCTAATCCCAGACCACCAAGGTCTGCGTCGAAGTGATGATCATCTACACTAGACAAAACACATGTGGGTGAAGCTCGTGCAGGGGTGAGTATAATAATACCCATTAGGGACCCCGAGACCCCCAAAGGTCTCTTAGAAATCCACAAAGGAAATAACAAAAAGCATGATCTCAAAGTAAAGAAAAAAGAAAAAGACAGCTCACACTAGGTATAACTTAAAGTACAAAAGGTAAGATGATTATTCGTAAAGCAAGATCATCTTATACTGTTGAGAGACTCAACCCTGATAACCACTGAGGTCGCTCTGCTGTTGACCACTAAGGTCGCTCTGTTGTTGACCACCAAGGTTGCTCTACTAAGGACCATTGAGGTTACTCCACTTTTGACCACTGAGGTCTCTCCACAACTAACCACTGAGGTCTCTCTTCATATCTTTCTCGTCATAGTCAGCCACTCGATTCCCACACTTAGCACGCTTGATTCTCAGAGAATCTTGTCCTCAAGCTATAGGTCACATTTCAACTGCCATGAAGCCTCACTTAGAATATACCCAAAGGAATATCTCTCCACAAGGGTCCCAATGTCACAGATGTCTCATCAATCAGAATCCCGAAATGAAATATATTGGAATTTTAGTAAACATGGGCCGGTTGCATCCGAGCCCAGTCCGACCAGGTTGGACCGACCTGACAAGCCCGGCTCGATGGGTCAACCTACCTGACCCGAATCCATCGACCTAAATCAGATCCGATCCGACTCAGATCTGGTCCATCCTGGGTCTAGCCCAACTAGATCGCTGGGCGCAGGTCCGACCCGCTAGGTGCGGTTCCGGCCCGCTGGGCCGCGGGTATTCCCCTCCACCCGCTCGATCTACAAAAGGCGGACCAGTTCTCCACTTGTCTGCGACGCGACAGGGGCCGTGTCAGCTCCCCCTACCCCACAGGTCGCCACATGGCCTCTCCTCTAGCCCGAACATGTGGCACGTCTCGGGGTGCCGCTACACAGCTGGACAATCCGGCTGGCCAGTTCTCCGTATGCAGTCGGTGGACCACGTGCCACCTGGAACCTGCGGCCCGCTGTTGCGGGCCCCTCCACCGACGCGGCCAAGGGGCTGCGTCCCCCTGCCAGTTGCCAGCGGCTCCTGCCACACCGCCGCGGCCTGTGCTAGCCGCGAACTTTTACCTCGGTTCGTCTTCATGGAGATCCACCACCCACCCATGGCCGCTGCCGTGGGCCACCACCAGAGGTCATCGACACCGCCGTTGGGATTTTCCGTGGACCACCGGGTCCGCTCCAGTGGTCCGTTTCGCGAACCGTCTACGCCAGTGGTATCCTTGGGTCGTTGCCTTTCCTGATACTGCCTCAAAAAATCCTTGACACAAAATAAAATATTTGGTCACGAAGAACATACACGATAGAGGGGCTCAGGTCTTGTTTGTGTTAGCCCACGCCCTCCGCGTTAGAGTTTTTAAAGCAGGGGGGTTTGGGGATCATAGTCCAAATTGATAAAATGAATTAATCCCCAATGTAAAACCCCATGGAAGAGTACCCTCCCACAAATATGACTGATCCACGTGTAAATTTGTTGGTGGATTTACCCACGTTCATTGATTATGAAGAAGAACGAATAAAGGATAAGCACTTAGAACAAGATAACCCCTACCTCTCGGTTATTTGTCATTGAAGCGATCCGCCATGAGGACTCAAGCTCCGTTGGAATTTTTTTCCCTCTGATCCCATTCTTTAGGGTGCTTCAACTTCAATATTGATTTTTCAGTGTTCGACATTCATCGTTAGAGAGGTTCCCCGATGTAGATTCATCAGAGGACTTTCCACCCTTCCGATCCTATTTCTCCAACCCCATTTACTCATTAATAGAGTAACGTGTCATAATATTTCGGTTATGCTATGACATCATGCTATTACGCTATTTCATTAATGAAATAGTGTTTTTCTCATGAAGTTTAATAAATGAAATAGCATTTTGGCCACGCTATTTCATAAATGAAACAACATTTTGGTTTTGCAGGGTGTCATCTGTTATGATGCAACGATTTCAACAAATTAAAAAAAATAAAATAAACAAGTTATTATTTTATTTCAACATTTTCATTAAAAGTATGAAAACTAAATTTTTTGTTAAACCCATGATAGCCAAGGTTAGGTCCTTTCTAGGTGAATCCTAGTGATTTAAAATCAATGGTTCCCCTAGATTTTTAATTCAAGCACCAGTTTAAAAGTTAGAAAAAACCGCTCACAATTTTACTTAAGTGAACTTAATAAAAGTTCAAAATTCCATTTTGGGCACTCTTGGCCTTGGAATCATGTGCCGTGAAAGTGCCTTGTCTCGAAAAAATTTCAATTAACCATTGAAAATTTTTATTAAAAATTCCAGGTTATTACATTCTCCCCACCTTAGGACTTTATGACCCCAAAATCCAAAATAAGGATAAGAAAACAAATGGGGGTACTGAGCACGAATCTAAGCCTCTCGCTCCCATGTGCTCTCCTGGAGATTCTCGTGCTGCCACTGAACGCGCACCAGAGGAATCAACCACCCACTAATGAATCTCTCCTGTCGATCCTCTATCTCCACCATAAACTTCACAAACATCACCCCATCATCAATCTCTAGCTCTCCGTGGTCGATGACATGAGAAGGATCATGCACGTATCTCCTCAGCTAAGATACGTGGAAGACATCCTGCACATTCCTCAGCTAGGGAGGTAGAGCCAAGTGGTACACCACCTCACCCACTCTCCGCAGTATCATGAAAGGTCCGATGAACCTCGGTGATAACTTTCCACCCTGGCCAAATCTCCATATTCCTAGTTGAGGAGAGATCCATAAGAATACGTGGTCCCCCTTTTGGAACTCCAAATATCTTTGTCACCTATCAGCATAGGACTTTTTCCAGCTCTGTGCAGTCTTCATCCAGTCTCATATGATCTGCACCTTCTCTGTCAAAGCCTGTACCATCTTTGGACTCGCTAGTGCTGACTCCCTTGAGTCTGTCCAACATAAAGGTGACCTGCATGGTCATCTGTACAGTGCCTCAAAAGGTTCCATACCGATGGTGGAGTGGTAGCTGTTGTTGTACGTGAACTCCACCAAGGGTAGGTGGTCCTCCCAAATGTGACCAAAATCCATGACACAATCAGGAAGAATGTCCTTCAAGGTTTGTATGGTCCACTCCGTCTGACCATCATTTTGTGGGTGGAAGGCTGTGCTCAAGCATAGTTGATCCCTGAAAGACTCATGTAATCCCTTCCACAACCGGGATGTAAAGCATGCGTCACGATCTGAGACTATCGTCGAAGGCACCCCGTGAAGTCACACAGTCTCTTGAATATAGAGGCTTCCCAAGCTATCTACTGATCCCTGCTCTCGAATAGTGAGGAAGTGGGACCCATATGGTATTTTGTCCCCTAGACGTACGTGGTAAGCCCATCACGAAGTCCATTGATATCCCATCCCACTTACGCTCTGGTATCTCGAGGGGTTAGGTCAATCCCACTGGGGCCTGATGCTTATATTTCACTTGCTGATAAGTGAGGAATTTGAAAAAAAAACTCTACTACTACCTTCTTCATTCCTGGCCACCAGTACTGACGTCAGAGATCCTGGTACATCTTCACCACTCCTGGATGTACCGCCAATGGGGATGTATAGAACTCCCTCATCACTTCCTCTTGCAATGATACCAATACAATGGTGTATCCTCTAAAAAGGATAGTGTGATCCCCACCTTCTGAATATCCATCAGGGGTATGCCCTCTGGATATCTAGGCACGAACAGTCTTGCAACTGCTATCTTTGAGTTGAACCTCCCCGACTCACTGTAAGAGTTGAGGGAAAACTACCATCGAATGAAGATAAATTGTCTCATCTCTATCCACAAAGGATATCTGAAGCGATGCCAACTGCTTTGAGGCCTCGTTCATTAGTTTCGAACACGATCTATGGTTGAGAGCATCTGCCACCACGTTCCCCTTCCTAGGAGTATAGACTATCTCGAAGTCATAGTCCAGGAGGAACTCTAGACAACTCCGCTGTCTCATATTTAGATCTTTTTGAGTAAAGTTATATTTGAGGATTTTGTGATCTAAGTAGATGATGAACCTCTAACCCATCAAGTAGTGCCACCACATCTTTAGTGCAAAGACCACTGCGGCTAACTCCAGGTCATGAGTCACATAGTTCTACTTGTGTGGTCTCAGCTGTTGTGAGCCATAAGCAATCACTGCATCTACCTACATCAGAACACAACCTAGCTCGGTTTTTGATGCATCAAAAAACACCACGTAGCTGATTCTATCCTCTAGCAACCTCAAGATTGGATCACTCTTCAAGATCTGACTTAGCTGCTGAAATATCTATTGGCATTTCTCTATCCATAAGAAGGGTATACCATTCTTCATCAAAGCCATCATGGGTGCTGCTACCCAGGATAAGTTGGATACAAATCTCCGGTAGTACCCAGCCAACCCAAGGAAACTCTGCACCTCAGTAACACTCTTAGGTGGCTCCCAAGAAAGTAATACCTTGATATTTACTGGATCTAACACAACTCCAGCATATGAGATGACGTGTCCCAAAAAGTGAACTTTACATATCCAGAACTCACACTTTGAGATTTTACCGTAAAGCTAGTGCTCTCAGAGTGTGTCCATAACCACCCTCAAGTGTATAGCGTGCTACTCCTTAGACGTTGAATACACTAAGATGTCATCGATGAAGACCACAACAAAACGGTCCATGTATGGTTGGAAGATCATGTTCATGAGTCCCATGAACACTGATGGGGAGTTCTTCATGCCGAACGACATCACTAAATACTCATAGTGACTGTATCAACATCTGAAGGACGTCTTCGGGATGTCCTCATCTCGTACGCGAAGCTGGTGATAGCCTAATTTGAGGTCAATATTCAAGAACCACTTTGATCTCTTCAATTGATCGAAGATGTCATCAATCCTTGTTAGAGGATATTTGTTATTCACAGTCACCTAGTTTAGGCACCGAAAGTCCATGAAATACCTCAAGCTTCCATATGCCTTCTTGGAAAACAACACCGGGGCTACCCATGGAGAAACAGTAGGCCTTACAAACCCCTTCCTCTATAAGTCCTCTAACCGTACCTTCATCTCCTAGAGTTCTGCAAGAGAAATCCAATATGATAGGGTAGATATCGGTGTCATCCCCGAGTAGAGATCAATACAGAAGTCTACCTCTCTGTGAGGAGGTATCCTTAGAGCATCTTCTAGAAAGATGTCTTCATACTCATCCACTACTGTAGGAAACTTTGGACTCATCTCATCCCTTGCATCAAAGGTCATGCTAGCCAACTGGTGAGTGATCAGCTTCACCCTCTTATATGTGAGTTCGTCTCGTGCTGCCCCATTTTCCTTCTCACCCACAAAGGAAAAATGGGTCCCATCTCCATGGATACACCACACCATGCATCCCAAATGGTCGATATGAGCATGAACTACTAATAGCCAGTTCATGCCCAGGATTACATCATTGGTCCTCAATGCTAATACTAGAAGATCCCATCTGAAACTCTCCCCCTACGATAGTAGGGTCACACTATCGGCACTAGTGTGTGATCACTGAATCCCCTCCTGAGGAAGTCTACAATCGTAAGGGTCGTGCCAACGACAAGGTCAGGATATCAGTGTTCCAATCAAGGTCCATGGCTAGGAAATATTTACTGGAACCAGTTTCTATAAACACTGAAGCTAATGTAGAGAAAATATAGATCATACCTCGAATCATTTCAGGGACATCTGGATCATAGGATTTGACTGCCTTGAGCTGAGCCTGCCCCTATACACCTTCTCCTAGATCCCATAGTGGACCACCTGGGGTGGTGGTAGTTCCTCATACCTTTGTACACCTCCTGCTGCTCATCCAGCTCCTCTTCCATGTCCGCTGCCTGGCCGACCACCCTTCTCCATCCTCTGTCGTTGTCTCGATGTTCCCTCGATCGACAATCAATCATCTATGCGGGAGTCAGACAATCACTAGCGATGTGTCCCTATCCGCCACAAGAGTAGAAAACTCTAACTCTCTGATGAATCTCTCTACCTTGGGAGCCTCATACCATCCACCTTGAGTCCTGGGGTCATCCTCTAGAAGGTCTGTCTCACTTGAGCCTCTAAGTCATCTACCTACTACTCGCCCCAGATGACTTGGACACCTACCATCCTATGGTAGGTCCCACCATTGGTTCCCGCTCTGTTAGGAATCTCTCCACTAGTAGAGCTCACTCTAGAACTCTACCTTGCATTGGGATGCTGAGAGAAATCATCGATTCCCCGATCTCACATTGGAGCCCCTGATCAAAGTTCCAAGCTCTGAAGAAAGGATATCGTACCATGTTGGTGGAGTAGCGGGAGAGGTCTGTGAATCTCACTGAGTACTGAACAACAGATAAACTATCCTTCTGTAGGTGCAGTAGCTCCTGGATATGCACTGAGCACAGAGTCTCTAGAAAGAAATTTTCCCTGGAGAGGCCCTTGAAATATGACCAGGTAAGAGTCGCCTCCTCTCAGGTCTAGAGAATCAAGCTCCACCATCTCCCTATCGCACAATGAAGAAGGCTAGCGACAAGAATCATTATCTGTTCTATAGGTGTCCTCACTAGGAGAAACACCTGCATAACTGCCTCCATCCAATCCTTAGCTGCCTGAGGGTCTGTCTCTCCTCAAAACCTTAAAGGACTCTGCCTCTGAAACCCATGCGGCGCACTCAATCGGCGTGCATCGTCTGTTGGTAAGGCTGGTAGCAACTGCTGCTCTACGGGTGGTGGTGCTGCAGGTACACCACCCAGAGGTGCTATCTCTATAAGAGGTCCCTGTACCAACGCCTCATTTCTCGGTGGACTATCATTGCAATCCCTCACTAGAATCGTGGATGGCTGTCTTCGTGGAGGAATCCTGAAAGGAAACAAGATATAACACAGTTAATAATTTATACCTGGTGAGATGACTCAAAAGAGATCGAAAGAAAAACATTTTCAAAAACACATGCAACCATTTTTTGTGTATTGAGTCATAAAATAGGATCCAAGGTCCTAGTGTATGGATACATCATCCACCGCACTGACACTGGACCCCCTGGCCGGAAATCTGAACTCTGAACACTTAACATTGTTTCCCCATCAAGAATTTATAGACTCTTAGTTCTTTTGGTAGAACCGACCGCCCTTTGATACCACTTTCTCATGACCCATCCCCTGGGGACCATTCCATGACTACCCCAAGACAACCTTCCATAAGCCAGGGGCTGGCAACAAGCACCAAGAAGGCATATCCCTAAAAGGGAAGGCATTTTCTTTAAACCTATACACACGCAAACATGACAGACTACAGAAAGTAAACACTAAGTAAACCACAACCACCACCAAGTACCACCACACAGAGTACAAAGAAAATTGAAAGTTAAAAGGGGATATAATACAATCCCAAAACCCCACAAAGGAAAAAAACTACAACTAAAGATTTTCTGGTCAAGGACCTACCTAAAGGGTAGGTGTAGGATGGCTGTCCGAAGCTGTAGATGTAAAGTCCCGTCTGCTCCCGCATCACTGAGCTTCACCTAATTCTAGACCACCAAGGTCTGCATCGAAGTGATGATCATCTACACCAGACAAAACACATGTGGGTGAAGCTCGTGCATGGGTGAGTATAACAATACCCAGTTGGGACCCCCAGGCCCCCGAAGGTCTCTCATAATTCCACAAAGAAAATACCATAAAGCAATATCTCAATGTAAAGTACAAAGAAAAAGACCGCTCACACCAGGTATAACTTAAAGTATAGAAGTTAAGATGATTATTCATAAAGCTAAATCATCTTATACTATTGATAGACTCATCCATGCTGACCATCAAGGTCGCTCTGCTACTGACCACTGAGGTCGCTCTACTACTGACCACCGAGGTCGCTCCGCTACTGACCACTAAGGTCACTCCACTACTGACCACTGAGGTTGCTCCACAGCTAACCACTGAGGTCACTCTTCATATCTTTCTTGTCACAGCCAACCACTATATTCCCGCACTTAGTGCGATTGATTCCCAGAGTATCTTCTCTTCAAGCTATAGGTAGCATTTCAACTACCATGAAGTCTCACTTAGAATATACCCAAAGGAACTTTTCATCATACGAGTCCCTACACCGCAAATATCTCATCAATCAGACGCTCGGTTTGAAAGATATTGGCGTTTTAGTAAACAGGGGATGGTTGTGTTCGGGACCGGTCCGACCCGGTCAGACTGACCCGAACAACCCGGACCGGGGGTCCATCAGCCCAACCCGAATCCGCTTACCAACCTGGATCCTGTCCAGCTTGGGTCCGGCGTGCCACCCACCTGATTTTCCAAAGGCGGACCGGTTCTCTTCCTGACTGGGACGCGGTAAGGGCCGCGTCCGCTACCCCCTACCCCGCGGGTCACCACGGGGCCACTCCTCCATTCCGAACGCGTGGCGCGTCAGGGGGTGTCGCTATGCGGCTGACCAATCTGGTCGGCCAGTTCTCCGTACGCGGTCGGTGGACTGTGTTCCACCGATAACCCACGGCCCGTGCACTACTGGAAAACCAGGTATTTGCGACGGGCTATTTGCGACGGGATCCCGTCGCAAATAGCCATTTGCGACGGGGTCCCGTCGCAAATAGCCCGTTGCGGAAAACGCCGTCGCAACTAAACTTATTTGCGACGGGACCGTCGCTAAAGCCCTTTTTTGCGACGGGCATTCTCCCCGTCGCAAATAGTATTCCGTTTTTTGTAAAAAACTTTTTAAACAGTTATTGCGACGGGCCCGTCGCAAATACCTTTTGCGACGGTTCCCGTCGCAAATTGTTTTTGCGACGGGCCCGTCGCAATAACGTTTTTTTTTTAAAAATAAAAAAAATAATAATACTAGTATTTGCGACGGGAACCGGGACCCGTCGCAATTACTATGAATAGTATTTGCGACGGGTCCCGTCGCAAATACTCTTTTTAAAAAAAAATAAAAAAATATTAATAATACTAGTATTTGCGACGGGCATAGTATCCCGTCGCAAATACTATAAAAAAAATAAAAAAAAATTATTAATAAATTATTTTAATTAATATAATAATAGAATTATAATTTACAAATGAAAATAATAAATTATTTTAATTAATATAATAATAGTAGAATTATAATTCAAAAATAAAAATAATAGAATACTAATAAATAATTTAATTAATATAATAATATTATAATTATAATTCATAAATAAAAAAATATTAATAAGTTATTTTAATTAATATAAAAATAATAGAATTATTTTACATTCAAATATTAAAATAATTCAAGTATTACCAAAAAATAATTAAATTATAATATTATAAAATTTTAATATATATATAAAATTTTAATATATATATAAAATTTAATATTATAAAATATAAATATTATTATTATTCATATTAATATTGTTATTTAAAAATATAATATTATTAATATTTTATAATGAGACAGAAACTACGAATAGAAAAAAAAAATATTTTGATTTCACAAATTTTATAACAGAAATACAAACTCTAATCTGTAGGAGGGGGGGGGAGGTGGGGGATCTGCAGATGGTGGTGGAGGAAACTCCATCCCTAAAGCATGAGTGAGTCGGCGCATGTACTCCATCTGCTCCTGATGCTGCTGCTGCCACCGACTCGTCTGCTCCTCGTACAGCTGCTGCTGGCGTCGACGCTCCTCCTCATGCTGCTGACGTATCTGCTCCTGCTCCTGTCGGAGACTCTCTATCTGTGCAGTCTGAGATCGCAACTGCTCCTCATACTGTGTAGAAGAAGATGCACGAGCTCCCCTCGAGCTGGACGCCGACATCGCAGCACTGCCATAATAATCTCCGGGAGTCAGTCGAGAGCCGATACCAACTACCCGGCCCTTCTCGAAGGCATACTGGGTGGCCTGCATCCATGCCGCCTCATCAAACTGACGGGCAGTGGTCTGATCTGATGACTCGGCCTGACTCTCAGGTCGGGCCTGTGCCGCTGCGGCCTCATATGACTCCTACAGTTGCAATTTAAAATTAAAATTGTGAATATATTATATGCAGTTAATTTTTAAACTTGAAAACAAATAATACTGACCACGATGTGATGCTGACGATCACCTCTAAGCTCCCCAGTAGCAGGATCACTATACATCCTCCGATATACGTCGTACTCTGTAATATCGGGGTGCTCGACAGCCTATAAGAATAAAAAATAAACTGTTAATATTTATAGTTATATAAAATATTTATAAATAATGTACGTACCAGATGCTGTCTATGAGTACTGAAAGAACGACTCCCAGCTCGATGAGTCACCTCCTGCCTCCCCCGATTCTGCCTCCCCACCGATGATCTCCTCTGAAAGGCACCACTCAACCAGTGCGCACATAATCCATCCCATACATGGGATGAAATGTACTCTGGTCGGTGTGCTCTACATGACTCCTCAAAATCTGACACTCCTGATTTCTTCATCGCAGCTTTTCTTAAATTGTGCAAAAACTGACGAAGGCGATCACGCATGGCCACCTCCCATGCCTCGTGGATGGCGTCACGCATGGTATCCTCGATCGGATACCATA
The DNA here is from genome assembly GCA_963277665.1 of Viscum album. Lineage (NCBI taxonomy): Eukaryota > Viridiplantae > Streptophyta > Magnoliopsida > Santalales > Viscaceae > Viscum > Viscum album. Next base: position 830,295,041 of record OY728162.1, read on the forward strand.
AACCCTACAAATAAATCAAAATATCAAGTTAGAAATGAAATAATTTTCAAAATAAAAATTATTTATTTACGTACGTACCAACCAATGGCCGAACATGGCCTGCTGCACATCAATGGGAATCTGCTCCCATGTGGTCCACGGCTGAGAAAAATAGTTGCGCAAAATAGCGCTGCCCTGTCCGACTGCTATATGCGAAAAACTGAAAAAATAATAAACATTTATTATGTGAATAGATTAATGAAATCTTAGTCAAATTCACAGGTTATTACACAGGTTATCACACCTCCGGGTGCGCGGATCAAACCCAAGACGTGGACGTCGCTCGGGGACGGGGTCAGGAATCATCAATCGTGCAAGACCGCGCCCCCTCCGCGTACTCCCTGAAGCGCCTGCAGGCTGAGGGTCATCTGCCAACAACTCATCCGCATCGAAAGGCAGGTCAGCCTCCGTCAACTCACGAAATGTGGCCTCGTCCATCTGAAACAGAAAATGTTAATATTAGCAAATAATTGATAATTACTATTATATATACATATATATACATATTATGATTGTATATAAATACCATGGAATTCTATAAGTGTTCATCTTCATCATCATCTTCATATATGTCAATGTCATCTTCATATTCCTCCTCAACATCATCGATATCCATTCGAGTTGCAGTTGCTTCATCTCTTACCATTTCAAATTCATGTGTGACATCATTAACATCATCGTCATCACCGACTCTTAAATGTGGGGTGTCGTCATCGATACTCATATCTCTTTGTAAAAAAGATTGATTTTGAGTACTTTCTTGAAAAACTTCAATTCTTTGCACATCAGTGAAAGCACATTCACTTTGACTAAACTGATTGTCTCGAATTTTGATTTTTATTACACTCCACCAATCAGTCAAGTCTCTTGATGTTGCACAGTACTTTGCATAATAAACTTGATATGCCTGTTGAGCCAATAAGAATGGTTCATTTACTGCGAGAACACTTTTACATTTAATATCGATGATTCCATGAGTCGGATGAACACGCACGCCTCTCTCTGTATCCAACCACCGACATTTGAACATGGTTATGTAATGTTGTCCAAGATAACAGAGTTCAATGATTTCATCAAGCATGCCATAAAAGTCAACTTCATTTTCTCGATGATGAGATCCTCTCAAGCTAACTCCACTGTTCATTGTTTTTTTCGATTCCCCATATGCATGCGTGTGGAATCGAAATCCATTCACCACATATGCATTATAAGTTTTAACAAGTTTGGAAGGTGGGTTACTCAATACACAGAGCCGTTTGTCAATTTTATCAGCATGTCGAGACACCTGAAGATTTGTGAAATAATTATCAATATAGTAAACTATACATTGAATGAGTTGCTAAATGATAAAGAATTTATGTTACCAGTTTTTGAAACCACTGAGAGAAATTTTTCAGTCGCCGTTCTTCGAGAGCAGCTGCTGTAATTTGTGGAATTTGTTTCTTGATATGATTATCATACAACCTATAAAAACCAAAGTTATTTACTGTAACATAAATGATAGAATAAGTGATATAAACACTTACAGTACAACTGATGTCATCTCTTCACAGTTGAGCAGAACATACGTATGAGCTCTATGATGTTCATCATCTGAAAGCCAGCGTTCAGAAACTCCACCAAAACCAAGCTCTGACTGGTTGAAAACAGATAATTGATTGTCGATTTCATCAATATTCCTCTCATTCCGTCCCATTCGGTTGTGTTTTGAAGGATACTCAGATTCAAAATAATGGGAGCAGAAAAAAGATATTTCCTCTTGCAAATAAGCTTCTGCAATAGATCCTTCAACAGATGCTTTGTTGCGTACTTTTCTTTTCAATTTTTGCATGCATCTTTCAAATGGGTACATCCATCGAAACTGTACCGGACCTCCACATTTGGCTTCATATGGCAAATGTAACATCAAATGTTCCATTGAGTCGAAGAAAGACGGCGGGAATATTTTTTCCAGTTTACATATAATTACAACAACATCTTTTTCAAGTTTGCCTAGAGCATCATAATCTGCCGTAGCCGCACAAATTTCCCGAAAAAAATGAGACATGTCTGTTATGGAATCCCAAATCACAGAATTCAACAGACCTCTTAATCCAATTGGTAGAAGTCTCTCCATTATAACATGACAATCATGACTTTTCAATCCAGTAATATGACCATTCTTTACACATCTACCCAAATTGGAAGCACAGCCATCTGGAAGTCTCAAATCTGCAATCCACTGACAAAATAATAAACGGTTTTCTTTAGACAGTGTATAAGCTGCTTTTGGTTTCAGTAACCTTTCTGTTCTGACATTCTCAAATAGTTCCAATTCTGGACGTCTGCAAATTTGGGCAAGATCTAAACGTGCATTTACATTGTCTTTGCTCTTTCCTGGCGTATCCAAAACTGTATGAAACAAATTATCAAAACAGTTCTTCTCAATATGCATGACATCTAACATGTGTCGGACCAACAAATCAGACCAATATGGCAAATCCCAAAATATGCTACGTTTAATCCAATTGTGTTCTTTCCCAAAACCAGAAATTTTCTGTTGGTTTATTGTGGGACCAAAAGTGATGGGAGGTAATGAAAATACAACCGATTTTAACTCCGAACCTGATAGCATTTTTGGAGGTCCATCCCTTTCAACTGTTCCTTTTCTGAAATGAGATCTGTTTCTGCGAAAAGGATGATCAGCTGGAAGAAATCTGCGATGACAGTCAAAATAACAAGGTTTCTTTCCATGAATGAGCATAAATGCTTTGTTCTCTCCCATACAGTAAGGACATGATTTCTGACCATGTGTACTCCAGCCAGATAACATCCCATAAGCCGGGAAGTCACTTATTGTCCACATCAATGCTGCTCTCAGTATGAAATTCTGTTTCGTTGCAACATCATATGTACTGACACCAGTACTCCACAATAAATTTAATTCATCAATCAATGGCTTCAAATAAACATCAATATTTTTCTTCGGATGTCCTGGAATTAGTAAAGTCAAAAAGATATATGGCTCCTTCATCAACATCCATGGAGGTAAATTATACGGAGTTAAAAAAACAGGCCAACATGAATATTGACTACCATAAGATCCAAACGGACAGAAACCATCAGTGGAAAGGCCCAGTCGAACATTTCTAGCTTCTAAAGCAAATGATGGATGCACTCTATCAAAATGTTTCCATGAATCACCATCGGCTGGATGATTCAAGCTTTTATCGGTTGAAATATTCTCTTTATGCCATGACATCATTGTCGCTGTATTCTTAGACATGAATAAACGCTGAAGTCTGGATGTAAGCGGAAAATATCTCAACTGTTTTACAGGAATCAAACCAGACTTCCCGTGTTGTCCTTCTTTATATCTCTGTTGCCCACATGTGGGACAACTATCCAACGACTCATTTTCCCCTGAATATAAAATGCAGTCATTTGAACATGCATGAATCTTCTGACAAGTAAGCCCCAAATTTCGAACCAACCTCTTACTTTCATAGTAATTTGCAGGTAAAACATTTCCTTCGGGTAACAGTGTTTTCAGCAAAGAAAATATCTGGTCAAAACATGTGTTTGACATTCCGTTATCTGATTTGATAGCCATAAATTTTGCAACTGCTTCTAATTTGCTCATCTTGCAGCCAGGATATAATGCATCCTCAGCAGACTTCAACAACTCATAAAATTCAGACGGTCCCAACTCAGGATTTGAAGCTATATCAGCCGGAGTTTCTGTATGTTGAACAGATGAACCTGCAACATCATGTACTAAATCTTGAAACTGGGATGGATCCGGAATCAAGTTGGTATCAGCTGCTCTGGAACTGCGTTCACCGTGTTGATACCAAAAAACATAATCAGCTTGAAAACCAAAACGCAAGAGATGTTCCCCCACTTTGTCAAACGTGTCAAACGTTCTCAATGCACATTTTCTGCAAGGGCATTTTATCTTTCCTTCTGAAACAAATTCTGAATTTGATGCCGCAAATGATAAAAAAATCTCCACACCCTCTATATATACTGGATTTAAACCAGAACCATTTGGATTTCTGCGTTGATTTATCCATATGCGGTCATCTAATAATGACTGTTGACGACCTCGCTGTTCCATATTTTTCTATAAAATATAAAAGCATTACTGGTTTTGAATAATTTGTTAGAAAAAACACTCAAGCAAGGATTACTAATTATTACAATTTATTACTAATTATTACAATTTATTGCTAATTATTACTATTTATTACTAATTTAGCAATACTTAGCAATACTTAGCAAAAGGAAAACTGCTTGAATAATGAAAGGAAATTTGATAATCATCGTTGTGGAGATGGTTATAAATTTTCCCTTCATTATCCAAGCAGATTTCGTTTACTAATTATTAGTAATAAAAAAAATATTATCAATATTTACGAAAAAACAATATTAATATTATTAAAATAATAAAAAAAATTAAAAAATATTAAAATTATCAATATTCAGAACAAACTTTGTTCTATTATTAACATGTTCAAATCTTAAAGGGTCGTCAATTGTCAGGTCATGCGCAATAAAAAGTTTGTGTCAGTCATGTCTAATTATTCCTAATTAATCCTACTTATTCCTAATTAATCCTACTTATTCCTAATTATTCCTAATTATTACTAATTATTCCTAATTATTGCTAATTATTACTAATTATTGCTAATTATTTCTAATTATTGCTAATTATTTCTAATTATTGCTAATTATTTCTAATTATTGCTAATTATTTCAAATTATTGCTAATTATTGCTAATTATTGCTAATTATTGGTAATTATTTCTAATTATTTCTAATTATTTCTAATTATTCGTAATTATTACTAATTATTAGTAATTAATACTAATTATTGGTAATTATTGCTAATTATTGGTAATTATTGCTAATTATTGGTAATTATTGCTAATTATTGGTAATTAATACTAATTATTGGTAATTATTACTAATTATTGTTAATTATTACTAATTATTGGTAATTATTACTAATTATTGGTAATTATTACTAATTATTGGTAATTATTACTAATTATTCGTAATTAATACTAATTATTCCTAATTAATACTAATTATTCCTAATTAATACTAATTATTCCTAATTATTGTTAATTAGTCCTAATTATTACTAATTATTGTTAATTATTCCTAATTATTACTAATTATTGTTAATTATTCCTAATTATTACTAATTATTGGTAATTAATACTAATTATTGGTAATTATTACTAATTATTCCTAATTAATACTAATTATTGGTAATTATTACTAATTATTCCTAATTAATACTAATTATTACTAATTATTGTTAATTATTCCTAATTAATACTAATTATTACTAATTATTGTTAATTATTCCTAATTATTACTAATTATTGTTAATTATTCCTAGTTATTACTAATTATTGTTAATTATTCCTAATTAATACTAATTATTGGTAATTATTACTAATTATTGGTAATTATTACTAATTATTGGTAATTATTACTAATTATTCCTAATTAATACTAATTATTCCTAATTATTGTTAATTAGTCCTAATTATTACTAATTATTGTTAATTATTCCTAATTATTACTAATTATTGTTAATTATTCCTAATTATTACTAATTATTGGTAATTAATACTAATTATTGGTAATTAATACTAATTATTGGTAATTATTACTAATTATTCCTAATTAATACTAATTATTCGTAATTATTCCTACTTATTGTTAATTATTCCTAATTATTACTAATTATTGTTAATTATTCCTAATTATTACTAATTATTGGTAATTAATACTAATTATTGGTAATTAATACTAATTATTGGTAATTAATACTAATTATTGGTAATTAATACTAATTATTGGTAATTAATACTAATTATTCCTAATTAATACTAATTATTTGTAATTAATACGAATTATTTGTAATTAAAACTAATTATTGGTAATTATTACTAATTATTGGTAATTAATACTAATTATTGGTAATTAATACTAATTATTCCTAATTAATACTAATTATTCCTAATTATTCCTAATTATTACTAATTATTCCTAATTATTACTAATTATTCCTAATTATTACTAATTATTCCTAATTATTACTAATTATTCCTAATTATTCCTAATTATTACTAATTATTCCTAATTATTGTTAATTATTCCTAATTATTACTAATTATTGTTAATTATTCCTAATTATTACGAATTATTGGTAATTAATACTAATTATTACGAATTATTGGTAATTAATACTAATTATTGGTAATTAATACTACTTATTGGTAATTAAGACTAATTATTTGTAATTAATACTAATTATTTGTAATTAATACTAATTATTCCTAATTAATACTAATTATTTGTAATTAATACTAATTATTCCTAATTATTCCTAATTATTGGTAATTATTACTAATTATTCCTAATTAATACTAATTATTCCTAATTATTCCTAATTAATACTAATTATTCCTAATTATTCTTAATTATTACTAATTATTCCTAATTATTCCTAATTATTACTAATTATTGTTAATTATTCGTAATTATTGTTAATTATTCCTAATTATTAGTAATTATTGTTAATTATTCCTAATTATTACGAATTATTGGTAATTAATACTAATTATTGGTAATTAATACTAATTAATGGTAATTAATACTAATTATAGGTAATTAATACTAATTATTGTTAATTATTGGTAATTATTACTAATTATTCTTAATTATTGATAATTATTAGTAATAAAATGAATAATTATCAATAATTAGAAATAATTACCAATAATTACAAATAATAACATTATTAATATATTTTATTATTAATATTAAAATAATATAATTTTCTAATTTATATACAGTTCTTTTTTCATCTGTGCGTTTTCTATCTCCACATACAAATAATACATGTGAAGACAGCAAACACACAGATGAAAAAAGAACTGTATATATATAAAAAATTATATTATTTTAATATTAATAATAAAATAAACTAATAATGTAATAATGTTCTTATTCCTAATTATTGGTATTTATTACTAGTTATTAATATTTATTCTTAATTATTAAAAATTATTACTAATTATTCCTAATTACCATATAAACAATACTAATAATTTAAATTTATTAAGTAATAAAACAATGTAAACAAAATTAAATTACAACTAATTAATAATAATAAAAACTAATAAAAAATTAAAAATAAATAAAAAATTAAAATGAAGATAAATACCTTGAAAATTGATCTGTTCTGATCGTTCTTCAAAACTTTAATATCAGCTCCGGAGAAAAAACTTAAACTGGAGAAAAACTAAACTCTAGAAATATGATTCTGAGAGAGAGAGAAGATAAAGAATGAGAATGAAATGAAAAAAACGGATGGGGGTATTTATAGGTTAGATTAGTTGCGACGGGTCCATTTGCGACGGGAATCCCGTCGCAAATAGTATTATTTGCGACGGGACCCGTCGCAAATACCTTCGCCAACATTTATTACGGTCAACCGGTAAATAGTTATTTGCGACGGGTCCCGTCGCAAATAACCCTCTGCCGACATAGTATTTGCGACGGGGGAATATTCCCGTCGCAAATACCATTTACCGCCGCCGGCTATTTGCGACGGGAATATTTCCCCGTCGCAAATACGTTTCCCGCGATTTGGCGCGCATCGCGGGAAAACTATTTGCGACGGGGAAAGCAATCCCGTCGCAAATGCCTCATTATTTGCGACGGGGATGTACCCCCGTCGCAAATACTTTTTTAACATGACTATTTGCGACGGGATTTAATCCCGTCGCAAATAACCCGTCGCAATTGCTCATTTTTCCCGTAGTGGTGGCTGCGGGCCGCTCCACTGACACGGCCAAGGGGCCGCGTCCCTCCGTTAGCCACAGGGCCACAACCGGTGGCTCCTTTTGCCCCGCCATGACCTGAACTAGCCGTGACCTCTTTCCTCAATGAACCGTCGTGGTATACCACCCCCCACCTGTGGCCAGGGCCGTGAACCAAAGATGGCGCTGGTGCATCAGCAGGATTTTTCATGGACCACTAGGTCTAGTCCGGTGGTCTGTTTCATGAACCGTCTGTGATGGTGGTCTCCTCGTGTCGTCGCCTTCCCTACTACAACCTCAAAAACTCATTGCTGCCAAATCGAAGATGAGGCCATGAATAACACACACATGAAAGAGGGGCTCTATCCTTATTTGTGTCGGCCCGTGCCCTCCGCGTTAGAGTTTTTAAAGAAGGGGAGGTTTGTGGATCACAATCCGAACAGATAAAATAACTTAATCCCCGATGTAAAACACCATGGAAGAGTACCCTCTTGAAAAGATGACCGATCTACAGGTAAATCTGTTTGTGGATTTACCCACGTTCGTCGTTTAGGAAGAATAATGGGAGAAATATAATCACTTAGAATAAGATAACCCATACATCTTGGTTATTTGTCATTGAAGCGATCCGCCGTAAGGACTCAAGCTCAATTGGCATTCGTCTCCCTCCAATCCCATTCTTCGGGGTGTGTCGATGTCTCTATCAATTTTTCGGCATTCAACGTTCGTTGTTGGAGAGGTTCCCTGGTGTAGATTTTTTAGAGGAGTTTCTACCATTTTGATCTCCTTTCTCCAACCACGTTTACTCATTAAAAGAGTAACGTGTCGCAACATTTCTGTTACGCTATGACGTCATGCCGTTACGCTGTTTTAATAATGAAACAACGTTTTGGTTATACTGTTTCATAAGTGAAACAATATTTCGGTTTTGCTGGGTGTCAGCCATTACGCTGCAAGAATTTCAAAAAATTCAAAAAATAAAATAAAACAAGTTTTTATTTTATTTTATCTTTTTCTTTAAATGACTGAAAAATATCTTTTTTTTAACTCGTGATGGCCAAGGTTAGGTCCTTTCTAGGTGAATCCCGAAATTCTGAAATCAATGGTGCCCTTGGATTTTTAATCTGAACACTAGTTAGTTTAAGAGTTAGAAAAACCATCTTGTATGTTTACTTAACTGAACTTAAAGAAAGTTCAAGATTCCATTCCAGGCACTCTAGGCCTCAGAATCACGTGCCGTCAAAGCGCCTTGTCTCAAAACAATTTCAATTAGCTGTGGAAATTATTTATTGAAATTTATGGGTTATTACATTTACCATATAAAATATTATTTGCAATACATAGTGAAAAAAATTATAGAGAGAAACCAGTTTTATAAAATCAAGTTATAGTTCAAATGTTTTTATAAAATCTAGAATGAATCAAATGATTCATGAAAAAGAATAAAATATAATTTTCATGATATAGATTTTTTTGGTGTAGTTGTTGGTACTGAAAAATATAGCATGCAATTTTCCATAATGCTTGTAATATATGACTCACTATGATGATATGAATTCACTTGAATATGATGGACTCTCACACTTGATGAATAATAAAACAATAGAATATTGATGTTCCATGTGACTAATCACATACCTAGCAGTGGAGACCATTCAAAAGCATCTCCCTATCTAGTAGCATGGTGGTGAGAACCTCCCACTAAGATTAGTCCATGGATATTATCTATTGTTGGATAAAAGGTTACTTATTTCTTAAAATACATTTTTAAAACCCCTACAACCCTTATTTGGAATTATAAAAATTCAATTATGGGTAAAATTTTCATTTAGAGTCATAGTTTGTTTCTCATGATTCAAATAAACAACTCATGGAGCCAAAAGAAATATCTCAGATCAAGCATCATGCCTATTTGAAGTTGGAATTTTATGAAGGAGTTCTGTCAAAGTGCATACCTGCATGCCTAGATTTTTATACGATGGTTAACATGCCCTATATCATGCTTATTTAGACTTTCACCCAACCTCACATTCCTAGGTCTATACCTAGGTGCTCGAGGTAGTTATTAGTGGTTACTAACCATAGATTAGTGCCCATATTAGGGATAGCCTATAAAAAGACCCATTTCCTTTTATTTTTAGAGACCAAGTACAATAAGTAGAGGAAGCTAGGCTACGATCATATTAGCACATGAATCATAATCCCTCACTCCAAAGTCTTCCATGGACTCTCATAGGTGGATTATAAAGAAAACCTAAGGGTATTTGATGGAAGGAAAGGGTGGAATTCTAGGGAGCCAAAAATCCTTTCAAATATAGTCATGTCTAATCTCTAGAGGCCCTCACTAGAAAGAAATAACAGGGCACCCAAGATCCTTTTTAGTAGTGTTTTTCCTATCCCTCTTAGGTCATCACTATGAGATGTACTAGGGTGTCCATTATCCTTTTAAGTAGAGTTTTTTCCAGCCCTCTTAGGTCCACACTAGGTAGAAATAGTAGGGTTCCTAAGATTCTTTTGAGTAGATCCATGCACAATCATTCAAGCCCCTCACTACGGTGAAATATCATGGAAATCAACCTCCATAAATTCATATACATTCCCAGCCCCCCCTATTTTATCACTCACTACCTAGGCACTGACCACCTTGGCATTAAAGAACTTAGGTACTAAACAGTTGGGGGCATCGACTTCACCTTTTACCCCTTCTTGGGATCCCATTCTCATAGCCCTCCTATATAGGCCATCCTTTTCCCAATCCTCCTACATGTGTTCACATTATCCCAATCCTCTAAACCGGGCACCCATTCCACCCAAAATTTTTACCAAGGTTCCCATTTTTCATAGTTAAACTATGTAGGTTTCGAGACCAATTATTCTAATCAATACCAAAGGGAGATTCATCCATGTACCCCCTAATTGGGATCAGTGATGGGTTGTGGTCTAAAACCTTTTTCTAGATAAATTTTCATCCATCACTAACCAACATGAAAAATTTAGAGCCTCAGCATTAAATTTTTAGGTCAAGGATTTTTGTTTTGATACCTACCACCCCCACCTTGAGTTAAGATTCTTCTCTTAGTTTCCTTATATTCCTTGAGTATAGGTTCTCCTCTTAGTTTCATCATATACATTCCTTTAAGATTCAACTCTTGGTTCCCTTAAAATACCTTGAGTTGAGATTCTTCTCTGGGTTCCCAATAATTCCTTGAGTCAAGATTCTCTTTTTGGTTTCCTAAAATGCCTTGAGTGGATATTATCCTCTTAGTGACTAGAAATACTCTTATCAGACCCATATGTGAGTTCTGATTCCCTTCGAGGGATACATTGGAAGACCATTTCATGGACATGATCCTAAATAGATAATACCTTTCACATCCTTTCCTAGGAGTTAAATTCATCCCTATGTTTAAATAAATTCTAGAGTTCCGAAATTTATAACTTTAAATTATAGAGTAACTAACTATTTGGGTCAAATGATAGGTAATATAATTCTCATGTGTAGTGTCTTCTTAAATTCTTGTTTTCAATTAGTCAATCTCACTAGTATTGTTACTGGGAAGGATTTCACAAACATGAATTAAATCTATAAGAGAGTCTTGAACTAGGAAACAAGTCCCCTTAAGGGAATGGCCAACCTCCTATCCTCTATTATGATAAAAGGTTCCATCATGACCACCCATGGTGATTGAGATTCCACCCACCTTTTTGGAAAGTAGGAGTCACGTGGGACATAATAAAACAAAAATAGACCCATAATGAATAGAAAGTCACCAAAAATATTAATAAAATATTTAATATAACAAATTATGTTTATGTATCACATATTTCCCTTCCATATCAGTTAACATAGTTGTTACCACTTTACCGATGCAACCACGTAACAGATGTTAAGTATGGATTATTGAATTATAACTCATCTTGGTTAAAGTTGAATGTAATGATCTTCATGGATTAATATAATAAAAGAAATAAGAATAAATACATCTAATAAAACATAAGGAAATACAATTAAAGAAGTATTTTTAGTTCCCTTTTTAACCCCTTATTTATACATTCCATATTATTCCCCTTATTATATTCTAAACTATTTAAATAACTCCCACATCTATTATAAGTTCATAAGGGCTGAAAGGAAGAGTATTTCAATTAAATAGGTAATTATAATTACCTATTAAAAGTTCAATTAAATCACATGAAAATAAATTCTACAAACATTTAAATCCAAAAGTGGTTGATTCCTACTCAAAATAAATGTATTAAGAGGTTTTAGTACCCTAATAAAAATTTAGAACCTAGACACAAGATAACAAATTCACTTGTTTCCTTGTGGAACCAAAATAATATTTCTTATTCATTATATGTTAATTTAACCATAACCATGTTCTTTACTTTACCCTTTATGATTTAACATAAGAAAATGAAGGGAATGAATTTCAAAAATCAAACATGTATGTCATGGATAAACAAAATAGTGATGATATCAACATCGATAAGTGCATAAAAACATAGTTTTTAGGTTAAGATTAATCAATTATTAAAAAACCATTTAAACCAACATATAAAATCTAAATTAGGTAATTTTATAATGATATTACTTATATAAAAGTATGTTTTCATAGGAAAGTTATTTTAATATCTAATAAATGCATTCATTAAAAACCCTTAATTTAAAACTTTATAAAATAAATAGATTTTCATATATTATGTTAAAGAAAATAACTGTAGAAAAATACAATACCATATATGGGTCAAAATCACATACCATTAACATTTCCTTGATGAGGCTTCCCTCATAATCTAATGAAAATATAGTATCCCCTAGAGATGTGCTAATTTTTTTGATTAGTTACATGGGAATCCAAAACTTCTATATATAAAACTCAATTGGGGCCAATAAAAAACCTAGGAAAAATATAATAATTAGTATTCTAAACATTAACCAGTCAGAGGCTCAAATTATTCAATACCAAATAAACATAAACCAATATCCAAAATCTATAAAACCATAATAAAATAATTTCATATTGATACCTCATCAAAATAGTGAAAAAAACTATATAAACACTCACCTAGGACTTCCTTAACATAAAAAAGAAGATGCCAATGAATTTGATTTTATTTCATCATGAATTTGGTGAAATCCCGAATCACAAGACCAGATTATAGTAAGGAGACTATATGAAAAGAATAAATGAGGGAAGAAGAGGAAGGAGTGGAGTCTTATATGGAATTGTCTATGAAGAAACCTCTTATGGTAATACATAGATCACATGGTAAGAATATGTGAAAGAAGATACCAAGAGGATCTCCAAAGAGGGAAACTCAATGATAGGGATGAATTGAATTCGATTGAGAATAAGGAAGGAATAAAAAGTCTTAAAAGTAAAAAGAAAAAAATGAACTTATTTAAAAAACAATCACAGGATACCAGGTACCTAGAACCATATATATTTTTAAACTAATGGTGTTAACTCCTATGAACCATACCTAAACTCACAAAACTACACCTAAACCTCTAAAAACATTGAAAAACAACTAGAAATTAATCCTTACATACCCAAACTCAGATGTAAATACTTAAATGAAAAATGAACACTCAACTAGAGCCTAATATTTAAACAATATCACGCTTCACCCATCCCAGTTTCTTATATAATAACATAAAAAGACTGTAATTGGGAAACAATTTGTTATAATATCTAGCTTATAATTCTTCCAAAACTCACATTAAGGGTAAAAAACTTTTTTTTAAATAAAAAATCCATCAAAAAAATTGAGGTCATATTATAGTTCCCTAGGCTGGATTGACCACCATGATGGGGGATGAATCTATGGATTATTTTTACTAATTACTTTTCTTTCAATTCAACCCCTCAAAGTTGTTATGGTTATCTATCCACTCAATATTATCTCTCGATATCACCTTATGTGTAGCTATAACAATAGAGAGAGTAGAAAATTGTATTTAAAAGGTTTAGAAAAAGGCCTACTCCTTGCTACAACCAGCTATTCCCCCCAGTTATAGACTCTTCACTATAAAACAAGTGATTACACTGCTTCCAGCACCAGCTAAAAGACTTCTTCACTACTTCCATCGCTTACTGAAAGACATCTCTCTACATTCATCACCAACTGAAAGATACCATCCAATTCTATCACCAACTGGAATACTTCTTTCCTTATTTAGGCTTGATCTGCAACTAGAGAGATCTTCAACCTTCTTGATAACAGTCTTCCTCCATGAACTTTTTGGATCTGACTAGATCATGTACACTTCAAGATCATTTTCACCTAATGAGTCAGAGTTATTAGTATTTCTAAAACAACTTATAATCACAATATATGATCATCTTCCTTGGTCTTGTCAAATTATTGGGATTCGAATCTTCTTTTTTCAGACAAATTATCTTCCTAAAATGTGTGAAAATGATGTACACAATTTCTCTAAGGTAATTCATTCATGAATTAAATGGAATTCTCATGTTTAGAAATCCTAGAACATAAAAATAATAATATTATGATTTTATGTTCTTATGTCCACTATCTTACTTAAAACTCTAAGATGCCTTGCAATGAACCAAGTTTGGGTTTCTCAAACTACGCATATGAATTCCATGTACTCCTTCATGCATACATTCACTATAATCTCATTCACATAAACTATGTTCGTGAATCCTCGTTGTACTTGTACTATTTCAAGATTATTGCATAAGGGTAAGGTTCTTCATGTAAAGTTATTGCGAAAACCCAAATGGATTCACATATGGATTTCATGTAAACCTGAATGGATTCCTATAAGGGTATCATGAACACATATTAGTTTCTTCATCAAAGATATTGTGATTCATGGAATACCTCAAGATACTTTACATAGAGAAGTATGTTCTTGGGATCTTGATATTATTATTGAATCCACGTGAGGCTCATGGATATCCTCTTCATGAAAAATGAATTTAATGAATTCTCTATTTTTATGTAAAATGAGATCTCTCAAATAGAAGCAATAACCAAAGAATCATCCAACCCTCAATATTTACAAGAGAGGTTTTACTGCCATTCACCACCTTAGACTAGGAGTTTCATGTCATATGAAGGATGTTATTAAAACCCCATAAAATATTTTACATCATGGTTTTCATAAACATCATTGATCTCAATGTTTATCAAATATACTAATGCTGAAAATAATGGTGTCTCCATGATAAACTCATCACGTGCATATGATGATAGCCACATGCATCATCATTTTTATATGTATAAGATCATGTGTGAAGATAGATACTCAAATGGACTCTTAAAACATCATTTTTCATTTGATACTAGAATGTTATTCAAATCGATTCATGCATAAAAGACATATATTTCATGCATAGAGGTTATTAGTCTCATCTCCTTAAAATCTCATCCTCAAAACAACCATAGTGAACATGGGTTTGATCATAATAGGATTGGCCATGAACTCTGGAAAATAGAAACCCACCAGATGAGAGTCTAGGATGAATAAAATTGTAGTATAGATCGAACATCCCAGATGGATCTCATCGGCCAGTGACCCTTATATTTATAATATTTTAGTAATGGGTGAATAGTTCTCATATATCACATGCCACACATCATATATTCAGTTGGTTGAGGACTTCCATATTTTACTTTGAGTTCCACTAGGCTAGAAGATGTGACTAGACTACAGTCCACTCTCAAAACTACACCACACATATGAGATTTACACGTCATGCCTCCGTTCATAGTCCCACATCCCCCCTCCTTGTACGCATCTATGGTAATAATTTTTCCACCCGATCTCCTTCCTCTATACAGGATATGTGAGTTGACTCCCCTATGTGGTTGACGTCCTCCTCCCACATATGTCGGATATATCTAGTTCCTATTCTTGATTGGATATCTAGTTTTTTAGTAGATTTCCATAAAAAATAGTTAGGAAAAATATCATACAATTCCAATCCAAAACTCATGCATCTTATTTAGGCAATATATATATATATTGCATGACCTTCATAATTAATATTGATAATGAAATAATATAATTTTTTTATGGTAATCTTAAATTAAAAATCCTCATGAAATAATGTTTACACTACATCGAATACATCAATTTCTCATCTTCTTTATCATTTTGTAAACAATGTTTCATCATTGACACAAGTCATTGACATTAATGTACACCACAACAATAGTCACAATAATAGAAATAATTACACAACCATGACATCCAATGGAAATAAATAAATCTATAACAATTATCCAAGAACCACTAAAGCATGGAAAAATATCTACTATAGACTGTTAAAAGGTCTAGTGGTCTTATAATGTACATAACAACACTCAGATCGAATCCTTGACGATGGTATTTTTTTTAGAGTTTATTGTTTTTTTAAATTTTCCTTTGAATTGGGGGGGGGGTTTATAGAGATTAGTACTTGATGGATGAAGTTTGATTTAAAAATTTGATAAGGATTTGTGTGAGTTAATTATTGGGGATTTAGACTTATGACATCCATGAGATTTGTGTTATATTTCATTAAATTAACACCCACTTCGTAAGATGATTTTGATCAGAATCCCCAAGTCATGAGGATTTAATCCAAAACATAACTTAACAAGGGTTATAATATCAATTAATACTTTTTATAGAAGTGTATTCATGGTTCTAATAATCCATTCAATCCACATTTTATAAAAAAAATGTCATTAATCCATGACATTTTAATTTTAACATACATAATGTTAACCTAATGAATATTTAACAGGAAAAAGCTCTTAATCACTTAAAATACCAAATTAAAACTCACCAAAATGGGAGATTTAATCATTAATTGAGGTAGTTATTAATATGGTTTATGATGTTTTCGGTGATGATATATAAATAGAATAAAAATAATGGGACAAGATAAGAGTAGTGTGTCGAACACACACACAAACAATGATGAAAATTAAACATGAACATTTGATTTAATAAGAAATAGAAAGAAGGGAATGATTTTAAAATTGATTTAAAAAAATTTAATAATATTAATATTACACAAAAGTGGGTGGATTATAATTAGATATTATGATGAATAAACATGTAATAATATTTAATTGAAATGAAAACAAACATACACAATTACAATTGAAAACAACCGAAAAAAAACTTGAAATGGAAATTGGATGAAAGGTTAATCTTGTTAAAAATAGAGTATGTAAAGTAATATTAGGACCTTGTAAATAATATTTCGATTCCAATTTTCCTCCTTATGTTATAAAATTCCAACCCCTTGAAAGGAGATGAGGGGAGAGTATTTATATCCCAAGGTGGTGGACTGTTTTCATTTCAAAACTACAACTAAAATTGGATCACCCATTTGATTATTTATAAATCCAAATATTGAGATATATACTTATAAAAATTTATATATATGGATATGAAAATTTCACTCTCCAAATTTTTAGGCCATTGGAATTTTGGAGCCAATGTTCTGGATGTTTTCTCAAACCATGTTCTACTATCCATAAATATCCATAATTTTTCCATAGCCTAAATGTGTATGGGTTTTAGACCCATAAGATTCCATAAAGTCCAAAAAATTTCTTCAAAATCATTTGGATACTGAATATTTAATTTCAATCCATAAAATTCTAGCTCATTTGGGATATTTTATTGGGATAAAAGTCAATAATTGTAGGCTGTTTTTAAATCCTGACCAGAATTATGGGCAAGATTTTCATGAATCAATTAGGCCCCTTGTTGATTGGGTTGGGCCTTCAAATTTTTATCCAAGTTGTAATGTAATTTATATGGGCTTATATTGGGTAGTTAATGAATTTGAACTTGTATATTGATCCCAAAAAATATAACATCCCAGTTGGTAATGTTTCATTGGAAGATTCAATTGGCCTTATTGTGTGTCTATATGGACCTTAAAATGGCCTAATTATCCAAAGATTCAGTTGGTTGATTTGTTTAAATTTGAATTAGAAAACCTAAAAAATAATAATCACACAATTTGGATTGTTAGAATGAGAGTTATGATTAAAATAGAAAAATTACTTGAATCTATATTAATTTAAGAAATGCTCAAAGATTATATTTAATATTAAAACATGGGTATTTCACATCATTTATGCACTTTAACTCAAAAATCAGTAAGGTTAGTAGATAAACAATTTATGAATAAATTAATAACATCAATCACCACTTCACTCATTAACACATATTGACTCATTCAAAAAAAATGCAATACCTAGACTCAACAATATCCCCCTTTTAATTTCGTTGTGAATATCTATTTATATTTATTAACGTCAATATGTGTGATAAAAAATTATCCCCATTATTGAAAATCAGATGAAAAGGGTAACGCAAGTACCTTATTTTATTTTATCCCACCTTTCATGTAATTTAAGATTTTCTTCCCATTTAACTAAGGAAAGGGTGATACTGCTTGGTTCTCTTAGAAGAGATTCTTTATCTGGTTTACTCTAAGTTTGTATGGGATAACCTGATATAGAAAATAAGAGAGATACAAATAAGGTTGTATATGCTATCCATAAACTACCATTCATGTGATATCATGCTAAGAATTTCATATTCCTCAAATAGGGGTTGTAAAGACAAGAAATACATGATCAAATGTATACCTTAACAAACACATTAGAAAGTTAAAATGTATAAAAATAATGCCCCCTGTGCCTCATATTTTTATCAACCAAAAATCTCCCCTAATAAGTAAATTTAATAATCATAACAAATCATTTTATGTGTTATTTTTCATTCCTTAACCTTTAGGTTTAAAATCTATAAAAAAATTTCATATTCACTTGAATTTAGTTTAATAAATTTTTCATTCTCATAGTTTCGCCCCCTTAAGTGAAGTATTATTATTATTTTATTTCATAGTAGTTAGTATACTCCATGAAGTAAAATCTATTAATTTTTTCCAATAGTGAAAGCCACAAACGTCTCCTTCAATTCCCATTATGTTAGTTCAAAACACATAAAATAATAGGGAATAAGAAATGACCTCTTGGTTTCTCAAAAAAAATATTTAGATTGAGAGATTCCTCTTAATATGGGACATTATTGTCTACCCATATCAAAAAGGGAATATTTTTTTCACACTTCTTTTTTATTTGAGTCTCATTTGTTTGAATATCTTATTTCTTCCCTTGAAATTATTCTTTCTGTGGAATATCATTTCCCGCCTCAAATTTCTAGGTCATAAGGTTCCCAATTATGGACAACTTCTCATCAAATTTCAACTCATTTTCTAATATCACTTTATTTACTTAATATGTATCATGTTTTTTATATTTATATGATTGTTTATCCAATTTCCATTGGTTTGGTCAAATAACTAGGTAGTCTTTCCTAATATTTTTAGTCTTCACAAAATCATCACTTGATTTTCAAAATGTTTTCTTTTGAAACCTCTTAATGTTCATATCATAGGGATCCTCTCATTCCAACCTTGTCATATATACCTCAGCCTTGTAACCTTCCAATCATTATTTTCAATAATTTTTTTCTTCAGAATATGGAATTTGTTTGTTGGAAATAGTTGTGGCACATATCTATTCATAAGTTGTTTTCTTTGCTATTTTTTCCTCCAATTATCATTTAAACTCCCCTTTTTATTATATATTTCCTAGTAAAGACACGCTAAACCATCCAGAATAGGATTTTTTTCCATTTTTACCACAACTCTTGTAATAACCTCAAAATTTTGTTCTTCCATATTGGTTCCTGATCTGTCCATATTTGTGTTGTTACTATCTTATTTCAAACCAATCATCACTTTTATTAGGGGTTATGGCCTAATTATCATATTCATCCCTTCCATTGGTGTGGAATATTTTCTATTCATTTTCATGGCCCACATATCCTTAGTTTTTTTCTTCACATATACACTATTAAATAAGATAGATCTATTTTGAAATTGATTCAGTGAAGATTTAACTTGATCATATAAACTTCTCTTTACATTAGATTGAGATGATCCTATATTTATCTCTATAACCTTACAAAATTATTCTCTATCCTTTTTAAACTCATGTTATTCTGTGATACAAATAGATTGTGTCTCAGCCAGTTCTTCTTCCTTTTTAGAAATTTCCTTTCTCAAATTTGTGCTCATATTCTCATTTTCAGCTTATCTAATCTTGAGTTTTTTAATCTCATCAATATAGGTTTCTTCCTTATTTAGTAGCTCTTCATTCTTAAAAACCTCACTTATATTTTATTTCTCAAGATTATTCATTTATTTTTTGAGGTATTAAATTAGTCCCATGAATAATTATAATGTTTCTTTCATCTCCCACTCAAGTTATATCTTTTCTTCTTCATCATCACAAATACAAGAAAAATCAATTCCTTTCAGTACATAAGAAAAGAAACCAACTTCATTATATCATGAAAAACTTTATAATGAACATTGATTATGATTTCTCATCAACACAGTCCCATAAAGAATTATAAGGTTCATTTCATCTCCCACTCAAGTTATATCTTTTCTTCATCATCATCAAAACTACAAGAAAAATAAATTCCTTTCTTTACATAAGTAAAGAAACCAACTTAATTATATCAGGAAAAACTTGTGTTTATGAATCTCATCAATATAGGTTTCTTCCTTATTTCTTATCTCTTCCTTCTCAGCAGACACACTTATATTTTATTTCTCAAGATTATTCATTTCTTTTTTGAAGTATTAAATTAGTCCCATAATGAATTATAATGTTTCTTTCATCTCCCACTCAAGTTATTTCTTTTCTTCATCATCATCACAACTACAAGAAAAATCAATTCCTTTCTTTACATAAGAAATGAATCCAAATCATTATATTAGAAAAAACTTTATGATGAACCTTTATTATTATTTCTCATCAAATTTCTATTCTTGCTGTTAAAGTGGTTATTCTTATTCTTACCCCACTTGTGTTTGTGAGAAATCTCATAATCTGATTCTGATACTAATTATGCTTCATTAACCTTATTCCTTATACAATTCATGGTAAAGTGACCATAGTTCCTATTTGAAGTAATTTAGTGGATACTTATTATTTCACTTCCACTTATCCCTTTTGAATACTTTTGATATAAGATAATTTTTTTGATTGAATTCATCATCATCCTCATAACTATCTGAACCACCTGATTCAACAATATCTTCTTCTTTAACATTCCCTTTTCTTATTTCACCAAAGCCCATTTAAAATTTTTCTTTCATCTTGAAATATATAATTTTATTCAACTCATAAGATATGATAATTTTTTATATCTCATCAAAAGAAAAGTAATATCTTTCTTCCAGGGATGAATCTTTTGAATCAAATTGATTTGGAAATTTCCTCAATATTTTTGATAATAATTGAGTCGTCTAGCTTCTCACCAAACTGTCTTATGTTTCCAATGATCTCATTAACTCTTGTGAAATATTCATTAATATTTTATTCATCAGTTATTTTGATATCCTCAAACTAAATCCTAAAAACTTATAGTTTGTCTTCCTTGACTTAGAAATTACCTTCATAAATGATTCTTATTTTGTCTCATATCTCCTTGGTAGTTTAGAAACCCTTGAAATTTATGTAGACCTTATCTAATAGAGACATCAATAAGGAATGTTGATCCTTTCCATCTAACTCCATATTTCTCTTATCAGCTTCTGTGATAGCCACAACATCAACAATGGGTAGAAGCCTCACTATTGTACTATCTCTCACTTCTATGAAAAGTGATGGAGGTGGGGTATCATAATATTCCTCCAACTATGATAATTCTTCCCATAAAAAGTAAGAACACCTCTGTTGTTGAAAAAATTAAGATTCTCCATATGTCATATTAATTCTTGGATCTTTCAAGGGAACCTCTATCCTATAATACCATCAATATTGGGGTGAATCGGTGGTTTATTTTTATGAATTATTTTTTCATTCAATTAAACCTCTCAAAATTGTTATAGTTCTCGATTCACTTAATTATATCTCTCAATAACACCATGTCTATAATTTTAATAATAGTGAGAGGCGCACAAAGTATTTAAAAGGTTTTAGAGAAAGCCTATATCATAATAAAACTGGATATTACCCTCAGTTGCACATTCTACATTATCAATCCAGTGATTTAACTTCTTCTAACTCCAACTAAAATAATTTTTCACTACTTCCAGCACAAATTGAAACAATTCTCTACACTTTCAACACTAACTAAAAGATACACTCTAATACTAGCACCAAATAGAAACATTTTTTCTTTATTTAGTTTTAATCCACAAATAGAGATATTTGTAACCTTCCAGATGACAATCTTCCACCATGATATTTCTAGATCTGACTAGCATGTCTACATTTCAAGATCCTTTGGACCAAATAAATCTCAGTTGATGGACTTTCTCAATAAACTTATAATCATAATATATGATTATATTACTTAGTCTTATCAAATGCTCAAACTTAGATTCTTCCTTCATCAGATGAAGTCCCAGACTGACATAAATGTGTAAAAATAATGTATGTAACTTCTTGAAGGTACTAAAAGCATGAATTGAATGGGATTATCAAGTTTATGAACCCTATAAAATACATATATTATTTATATTATTTTATGTGATTATTTTCACTATTTTACTTTGAACTCTACGTTTCCTTTCAATAAACTAGGTTTGGGTTTCTAAAAATGTGCAAATAAATTTCATTTACTCCATTATTCATGCATGAAATGTCCTTTCCTTCATGTGAACCATGTTCATAAATCATCATTGTACCTTATTTATTTGAATCTTATTGTGTAAGGGTAAGGACCTTCACATAAGGGTATTGTGAAAAACTGAATGTATTAACATAAGGGTATCACATAAACCCAAATAGAATCATGTAAGGGTATCATGAAAATAACTTATTTTCTTCATGAAAACTGGTGTGCTTCACGAAATACCTATAAATTCTCTACATAAAAAAGTGTGTTTATAGGATCTTGGTTTCTTTATAGAATCCAAGTGAGGCTATATCTTCTTCCTAAAACAACAGTTTCATGGATAATCTACTTTATTGGAAAATTAGATCTCCTTAGTAGAAGCAGTAGCTAAATCCTCATCCACCCTCAGTATTTATAAGAGAAAATTCACTACCTTACATATACTTAGACTCTAAGTTCCATGCCGCATCAGGGATATTATTAATTCCCTATAAAATATGAGAAAAGACAGTTTTCATAAAAACCAATGATCTCACTGTTTCTCAAATATATTGAAATTTAAAAAAATGACATTTTCTTAATGAACTCCTCATGTACATGCGATGAAGATCACATGAATCATAATTTTATAACATTCGACTAATATATGAATTTGGATACTCAAATAGACTACTGAAACTTCATTATGCATTCAAAATTAGTGAATTATTCAAAATGATATTTCATGCATGGAGATTATTCACTTAATTGCCTCAAAATATTAGCATCAAAATTACATTCCAACCTCAAGTTTGATCATTAAGGGTCTATCTATGAACTCTAGTGAACATAAACCATTGAATGAGAGATGAGGTTGGAGAAAATTGAAGTGCTAATTGAACAACCCAACTGGATATCATCAGATGACACTATTTATTTCCATAAAATTTTAATTATAGCTGAACAATTACCTATATTACATGTCATGTATTAGATATTTAGTCGGTTGAGTGTGGCCATATATTAATCCATGTTCCACAAACCCAGCATATGCAAGTAGCTCAGTTTCTATTCCCAGAACCACACTACACACATGGGTTTTATGGGTTGTTCCTCCCTGCATAGTCCCACCTCCCCACTCCATGCACACTCCTACAAGCACTATGTATCCAACCACTATCCTATATCTATGCAGGCTCAGTGAGTAGGATCTCTTGCATGGTTGATATCTTCCTCCCATATATGCATTATAGAGACCCAGAATAAACATATATGGATATTAAATCATTTTAGATGAATATTCAGCACATTACAAAATTACATTCCTGAGGACAATAATAGTTTAGTGTCTTTGGAAACTTAGAATTCATTCCTCTAATTTTTTGAAATATCTTCAACTTCTCCTGTAAAGATCTTCCCCTTTAGTAATCTTACTTAAAACCTTTCTTCATAACCTATGGAAAGGAAACATAAGAAAGGGTGATCTCAGATGCTCAGTAAGGGTAACAATAAAGGAGATATGTATGTGTAACATAAGAATAAGGGAATGGGAACATGATAATAACATTGGAAAATCATACCCTACACATCAAATAGCATAAACATGAATCATGACATAAATATTGATAGTTTATAAGACATGAATCATAAGGGAATCAAGATAATCAACAATGAAATCATAATATAAGAATAAGACATAGGATTGTGGCAGGCACATAAACATAAAATGATTTCAATATTAGTCAGGGATTAATGCCATGGCTATCTTAGTAGAATGGGTTCACACCCCAAAACATCTTAGTAGTCAAGGTTCACTCCCAAGACCATCTTAGTGGAGAAATACCTTTACTGAACCAGGTTCACTCCCCATTCCATACCATTACTACTAAACCAAGTTCACTCCTTGTTCCAACCATTTCTATCTCATGATATATAAATCTATACCCAATGAATTGGAGGAAGATATAGGTCACACTCATGTCATAACAAAATCACACATATGTGTGCCATAAGATCATAAACAATCATATCATAAACCATGAAATGGAATGGGTATCATAAATATGTCATCATATCATAACATTTAGAAAAGATATTGGTTTCATAATCATTTCATCAAAGCATAACCCATGAAAAGATGTGGGTTTCATAAGAATATAACTCATGAAAGAGAAATGAGTTTTATAAACATATAACCCATGAAATAGAAACGGGTATCATAACTATAATTATATCAAAACATAAAACATTCAGAGAAATAATATGAATGTAACCCTTGGATCATATCTCCAGAAATGAATGAGTAACACCAACATATGTCATCTTATATGGAAAATAATTTTGACACATCCTTTAAAAATATATCTTGAAAAAAATATCCTTTCTTCTTTGAAAAATTATTTTTGAAATATAAAACATTTTGAAAACCATTTTCTTTAAAAATAAACTTAAAAAATTATAAAGGATTCTTGATAACATTTTAAATTCCTTTTTCCTTGAAAATATATAAAGGAATCTTGAAAACATTTTGAAAACATTTTTCCTTGAAAACTGTTAAAGGAATCTTGAAAACCTTTTGAAAACATTTTTCTTTGAAATCCTATAAAATAATATTGAAAAAAATTTGAAAAACTTTTTCCTTGAAAAAATATAAAGGAAGCATAAAAAACATTATAGAACCCTTTTCCTTGAAAAAATAAAAATTAATCTTGAAAAAAATTTGAAAACTGTTTTCTTTGAAAACTTATAAAGGAAGCATGAAAACAACCTTTTTCCTTGAAAACTTATAATGGAATCTTGAAAAAAATTTAAAAACAATTTTCCTTGAAAAATTATAAGGGAAGCTTCAAAATAATTTAAAACACTTTTTAAACATAAAACATTTTTTTAAAACCTTTTTTGTTGAAAAACACTTTAAAAATAATGAATGTTCATAATATTAGGAAAGTCATTTTTCTTAAAAAAATTATTCTTGTAAACTATCAAAGTAAGCTTCGATGAAATGAAAGTCATGACTGTGGATAAATCTATTCATGATGAACATTCCTTTTTCTCTGTAAAAAGTTTAGAAATGTTTCTTGATTAAAAAACAACAATAATATTCTTTTTTTAAAAAGTATTTAAAAAAAAGGTAAAACATGGGTAAAAATGACCTTTAAATATCATAGGAGAATAGTTGAAATTTTTTGAAAACATTTTTAGAAAATATGGTTTTGGAAGAACAAAAATTTCTTACTGAAGAGAGTGATAGAGTTGGATTTTATTAAAAACATTTTTTTAATTATTATAACACCCTGATAATTTAATAAATATTTATCTTTAAATAATTTTAATTCTTTAATAGCTTGTGTTGCATGCAACCGTGAGTTTAAATGAACCGCAAGAACCTATTAAAATATTATTAGTTTAAAATGTATATCATAACCTAGCCATTAAACTTAAGGGAATAAATATGAACAACTAATTTATTAAAAAATATAAAGGTCCAACTCAATATGAATTTTTTGGTAAGTGCTTAGAAAATGATCATGCAATTTTTAGCAAAATCACTTTATTCTTCAAAAAAATTTATTTTCTTCAAAAAATGAGTTTATCTTATATTTATGAATGAATATTAAAGAATATAAATTATATAAAATTTATTTATCAAAATGAATTTCATTTTTTAATTCATCATTATTCTAAAAACATTTATTTTTTTAAGGAATAGTGAAAATACTGATTTCTATTAAAAACTGTATTATCTTTTAAAGTCTTTACATTGCCAAATTATGTTTTGGATTAGTTTTAAATTTTAATTAGTTAATTTTTATATAAAATAAATTAATTTGGTTTTTTAAAATGATTTTATACACAGATTTATTATAAAACCATTTTATGTTTTAAAAGGTAATTTTTCTAAAAAAATGTTTTTTATGGCAGTTTGCCGATTTTTTTTAAATTAAATTCTACAACTTCTGTGTTTCTAATTTTGAAAAATAGATTCCAAATTTATATTCAAAAGTTAAAAATTTACTGAATATGCCCCTTTCATTTTTGGCCAATATGAATTGTAACCTTGGTAAATTTTATTACCACGCTAAAATGTAAATTGGGTAATTTAGGTGAAAAAAATTATAAAGACTACAAAATGACGTTAATACTTTTCCTAAATTTTATTGGATGAATTTAATTCTAAAAATAACACCTAATGATCTAAATTAAGTTGTTTAATGGATACTTCTCCATGAAAATGTCTTATATAATATTTAAATCAAAGAAAGTCACAAAATGTCACTTTGTTTGTCTTAAATATCCTATATGTGTCCACATGGGATAATAGGCATGTTATGAAAGAATATAAATGTAAATTTTTAACTTTATATACATATATTCATGATATAAATTTATTTTGTATGTTTTGGGCCACTTAGATGAGATTAAGATATTTATAATATTTTATTTAAAAAAATTTCAAAGATTCCACATTCATGTTTTAAATAATATATCATTTTTAATATAGGGTTACCCAAAGGATACATTCTACTATAAATATTCTTATAAAATATAGAATATTTATCTTCATCATAGTATTTTATTTTAAATTTTTAGTGAACAAATAATTCTATCAAATAATTACACAACATTGATGTAGTAATTGTTTTATTAATGAAAATATCAAATTAATTTTATTAAAAATATTATAATAAATATAATTTGATATAATTAATGTGTGAAAAAAATTTATGGATTAACTTGAACTCTTATAGATATAATAAAATATTTTTATAAAATTCAACTTGTTATCTTGATATTTATAAAATTCCAAATAATTAATAGTGTCAAAATTGACACAAATGATATTTTATTAAAAACATGTTTTATTAAATTATTTAAAAATCATAAAACATATTTATAAATAAAAAATAATTATAATATGGTCCATAATTTTATAAATTTTTCATTTACGGTCTAATTTATATCACATAAGTAAAAATTACCACGTTTTAATATTGAAAAAGTCGTTACCTTAGTTAAAATTAAAATAGGTTAACTAAGAGTTAATCAAAATGCTAAAGTTTAAAATAATAACAAAACTTGTCTAAAATGTATTTTTTTTAATGATATTAAAACCTTATATTATCTCATATTGTAATAAATGTCATTTTAGAGGTATTTGGATTGATGTTAAATTTATTATAAATTAATATTTTTAGAAATTCAAAAAGTGTCCCTCACCTCAACTATAAAAGGGTACCTCCTCCCTCACTTATTTACATAACTTTGAGACTTCAATGTTGACCCTAACCTACCAATTTATCTTCTAAAATTCCCTAGAAAAATTATGGAGGTACTCGTATTCTCAAAATACCAACTCTATTATCCCTAAGAGGAGATCTAAAGGGAGTTCTATGAGGAAGAGGTAATCTTCTTTACCAAATCTTTCAACATTATTTCTTATTATACTTCCTCTTCATGTGTTGATTAAATTATAAAGTAATAAATCCAGTATAAAATATATTTTTATATTTTATTATGATTAAAAAACAACCATATTCCACCTTTTATCCATCCTATTAAAAACAAAATCCCCGTGCGTACGTATGTACAACTTAGAGTGTCCACGTTACGGTGTAATATATTTTTCATCACTACGTTACTTGGATGAGTATAATGATGGAAATAATATATATATATATATATATATAATAATTATAACATTATTTTTATTCTATAATAAAATATATTCCATCCACTTCCTTATTCCTTTTACCATTAAGGGAATGATATCGTCGTTTGTGTGTATGTACGGCCTACCGTCTTCACGATGTGATGTGATTCATTTTACATTATCACCATTAAAGAACGATTGAATAAATGTGTATAATAAATAAATATGATATATATTACCTTAATATCATTCTGTATATAAAATAACTATATACTATGTGCAAGAACTGGGACTTATATGACAAAACATACACAAGAAAATGAAGCAGCCCAAAAGGAGGGTAATAATGAAATGTTAATAACAAAAGGGTAATAAGATGATATAATAGGATCATATATGACATAATAAAGTTTAATATGGTTATATTATAAATAAATAATATTATTTAAACCATTATACAAAATATTTGGATACGTGAGAAGGAAATCATACTTAAGGTAAGGGTTAATTTCACAATCCCATTTTTATTCAATATTATTTATATATAAGTAACTACTGGAGAATATTTCTCTTCCATGTCCACATTTCTAAAATATTTTTTGCAAAATATGTTTACATTTCTCCTACTATTTTTTAATTCATTTTTACCCATGTGTTAATTTTTATTAAATGGTTTTAAAGGAATCTTTTTATCATTTTCCTAGCGAGGTACTTTATAACTTTTCCAGAAAATGTATGAGAAGAATGTTTTTTAACTCATAAGAAATGAATGGATTTTTCTGATTTGATGAAATCTTAATGAATTGAGGATTATATTATAATCCTTAAAGGTTATTTTTAAATAAAATGTTTTATTTTAATATTTCATAGAATTGTAAGAAAATATAATGTTTTCAAAGAAAAAGGGTATTTTCATCAAAAATTATTTTCATGTGATCTCTAATAGTTATTTTCCATCCATGATAAAGTTATTTGATGTTACTTATGCTTTAATGTATATATTTTTCAAGTATACTATCCCTTTTATTCCTAAGATTGGTTTATGTTTATGAAACTCATTTATTTTTCATGTGTTATGATATAATGAATGATTTATGTTATTATGGCACAAATATGTATTATTTTCATTATGAGATGGGTGATACCTATATCTCCCTCCAATGCATTGGGTAAATATTTATATCTCATGAGATAGATAGGACTAGAATGGGTATTAATCTCGGTTCAATAATACGGGTCTAGAATATGGAGTAGACTCAATTCAGTAAGGGATTTTTTCCGCTATGATGGTCTTCATAGTGAGCCTTAACTAATATGGAAATGATTTTATAGGCTTATGTGTATGCCAAAATTTTATGTTTTATGTTATGATATCATGGAATATATTGTTTTATTTTTTATGAACTTATGTGATTTAATACACGACATGATACCATGATCTTTGGTATGAAGGATATAATTTTTAGAAGTTATTTTCATGATCTTATGTCCTTATAATTATGTTATATCCCTTGATTACCCTTACTGAGCATCTGATCTCACCATTTTCTCATGTTTCTTTTCCCCATGATATGAAGAAAGATATTAAGTAAGATATATAAAAACGGGTTCTAGATATGAAGGAATGAGTAGTCATAATATTTAATGAACTCTAACCATATCCTTTGGCACATATTCAGCTCATTTTGAGTGAAAATATACTTTAAACTTTTATGATAAGTATATATATCACACCTTTCTCTATAAAGATAATTCCTCCATATATTTAATGAAAATGTTACCACAGTTAACTCCAAATAATGAGTTGGGTAATTTTTCTCATGGATTTTCAAATTTCTTAAGGCATAAACAATCACCATGCTAGCCTATCTATGATGAGGATCACCAAAGATCACATATTTATAGATTTGAAAAGGATAAATCTATAAATTTTAAAGGAAGGGAAAAATCATATCTTTTTCAAATGAATGTTCAATAATCTATAAAATTGAAGATTAAGGAGGAAAAAATGAATGATATAGAGCTATAAAAGAAGGTGAGAAATGTTCATGAGTTCGAATTTGATTATGATAGAATAACAAGGTTTAGGAACCATGTTTGTATTCCTTCCATACTAGAATTAAAGAAGGAGATGTTGGATGAGGCTCATAGTTCATCATTCTCTATTCATCCTAGAAGCACAAAGATGTATAGGGACATGAAAGAGTTTTTTGGTGGTATGGAATGAAGAGAGATATTCCAGAATATTTTTCATGGTGCTTGGTTTGATAGCATATTAAGGCTAAGAGACAAAAGTCTAAGGGGATGTTATAACCATTACCCATACCAGAATGGAAATTGGAAAACAGCACCATAGACTTTGTCACCAGACTTCAAAAAACATATAAAGATCATAATTCTATATAGGTTATAGTTGATCACCTTACGAAGTAGGCACACATCATTGCTATTAGAGAATATTTCTCTCTTGATCATCTTTTCAAAATATATATTAAGGAAGTGGTAAAATTTCATGGAGTACCACTGCCCATTATATCTAATCGGGATCCAATGTTTACCTTGAAGTTCTGTAGAAGTATTCATCAGGCTCTAGATACAGAGTTAAGTTTCATCACTTCCTATTATCCTCAGATAGATGGTCAGTCTGAGAGGAAAATTCAAACTCTATAAGACATGTTAAGAACTTTCTCTATGGATTTCAATGGTTGTTGGGATCAAAACCTACCTTTGGTAGAATTATATTACAACAATCACTTTTACTCTTGTATTCAGATGGATCCTTATGAAGCCCTCTATGGTAAGAAGAGATGAACTCCAACATACCAGAATGAATTTGTAGAAAGAAAGCTATTGGGACCAGATCTAGTGGAAGAAATGGTAGATAAGGTTAGATATATTCAATAGAATATAAGTGCATCCTAGAGTTGACAAAAATGTTATGCTGAAAATCGATGAAAAGAATTAGAGTTTGAAGTGGGTGACAAGATATTTCTAAGAATATTTACCTGGATGAGAGGGATGAGATTTGAAAATAAGGGAAATCTAAGACCTAGGTATATCGATCCTTTTGAAATTCTCGATCATGTTGAGAGGGTAACTTATCGATTGATACTTCCACCGAATCTCTCTCAAGTTCGTGATGTGTTCCATGTATCTCTCTTGAGAAAGTACATACCTGATTCTTAAAATATACTAAACTTAGAAGTTGTACCATTGGAGAAAGATATTTCATATAAAGAACAATTGTTAGAAATTCTAGATCACAATGAGAAAGTTCTACGAAACAAGACCACTCACTTGGTTAAAGTTTTATGGAGGAACCACCAATTTAGGGAAGCTATGTGGAAACCTGAAGATGTGATGAGGCAAAGGTATCCTCATCTATTTGTATCCAAGTGATGTATTTCAAGGGTGAAATTCATTTTAAGGGGGTTAGAATGAAATACCATGATATTTTAATAAATATTTCTCTTTAAAAAAATTTAATTCTTTAATAGCTTACATTACATGAAACCTTGAATTTAAACGTACTGTGAGATCCTATTAAAATATTATTAGTTTAAAATTTATATTATGAAATTGAAATTAAATTGGAAGGAATAAATATAAACAACAAATTTATCAAATAAATATAAAGGTTCTACTCAATATGAATGTATTGATAAGTTCTTATAAAATGATCATGCAATTTTTACAAAAATCACTTTATTCTTCAAAAACAATGTTCTCCTAAAAAATGATTTTATGTTTTTTATTAATCAATATTAATTTCTATAAATTATATAAATTTATTTTTCAAAATGAATTTCATTTTTTAAGTCATCATTACTCTGAAAAAATGTATTTTTTTAAGGAATAGTGAAAATATTTATTTTTATTAAAAAATTTATTTTCATTTAAAGTATTTACAAGGGAAAATAATTTTTTGTATTAGTTTTAAATATTAAATAGTTAAATTTTATCTAAACTAATACAATTATGGTTTTTTAAAATGATTTTACGCACAAATTTATTGTAAAAACATTTTATGTTTTAAAAGGGAATTTTTCTTAAAAACTATTTTTCATGGCAGTTTATCGGTTTTATTTTTAATTAAATTCTGAAACTGTTGTGTTTTTAATTTTGAAAAATGGATTCAAAATTAGGATTCATAAGGTAAAAATTTATTAAATAGTTCCATTTTATTTTTTTTCCAATATGAAAAGTAACTTTGGTAAATTTTGTTACCATGGTAAAGGGTAAATTGGGTAATTTAGGTTACAAATAAAGTTATTAATACTATAAAATGACCCTAACACAAGCTCAAATTTTATTAGAAGAATATAATTCAACCCTTAAAAACTATGTATTGAAATTAAGTTGTTTAATAGACACTTGTCCCTGAAAATGACTTATATAATATCTGAATCAATGAAAGTCACAAAATGTCACTTTCTTTGTCTTAAATATCCCTTATGTTTCCACAAGGGAAAAATGCATGTTATGAATGAATATAAATGTATATTTTTAAATTAATAAACATATTTTCATGATATAAAATTATTTTTGATGTTTTGGTTCACTTAGATGAGATTAGGATATTTATAATATTTTATTTAATAAAATTTCGTAGATGTCACATTCATGTTTTAAATATATATCATTTTTAATATAGGGTTACACAAAAGATACATTTGATTATAAATATTCTTATAAAATATATAAGATTTATATTCATAAGGTTATGTTATTTTTAATTTTTAGTGAACAAATAATTATATTAATTAATTACCCAACATTGATGTAGTAATTATTTTATTAATGGAAATATCAAATAAATGTTCTTAGAAAAATTAAAATAAATATAATTTGAGATAATTAAAGTGATAATTTTTTTATAGATTACCATGATATATTAGGAATATAATAAAATATATTTTTTGAAGTTAACTTTTTATCTTGATATTTATAAATGTCCAAATAATGAATAGTGTCAAAATTGACACTAATGATATTTTATAAAAAAAAATGTTTTATTATATTTTTTAAAAATCATAAAATATCTAATAATGTTTAAAATAATACAAAAAATTGTATAAAATGCATTTTTAATGATATTAAAACCTTATATAATATTATATTCAAATATATTTAATTTTTTAGGTATTTGGATTGAGATTGAATTTATTATAAATTAATATTTTTTGAAATTCCAAAAGTGTATCTCACCTCAATTATAAAAGAGAACCTCCTCCATCACTTCTTCACATCTATTTGATCCTTCATGCTCGACCTTAACCTATCAATTTCTCTTCTAAAAATACCTAGAAACATTCTATAAGTTATTTTATTCTCAAAATACCAACTCTAGTGTCCTTAAGAGGAGATCTAATGGGAGTTATTTGAAGAAGAAGTAATCTTCTTTACCGAATCATTGAAATTTATTTCTTCTTCTACTTTCTATTCATATTTTATTTCAATTATAAAGTAATTAATACAGTATAAAATATATTATGAGATTTTGTTTATAATTATTTAGCAACCATATTCCACCTTTTATCCATCCTACAAAAAGAAAAAGTACTACGTGTGTGTACATACGACTTATCGTCTCCACATTGTGGTGTAATATGTTTTTCATCAGTACGTATCATGGATGGGTATAATGATGAAAATAATAGATATATATAATAATTATAACATGATTTTTATTTTGGAACAAAATATATACCATCCACTTCCTTAATCCCATTACTATTAAGGGAATGATATTGTAGCTCATGCGTACGTATGGCCTACTATCTGCACGATGCGATGCGATTCATTTTCAATGGTCACCATTCAAGAATGATTGTATAAATGTGTATAATGAATATATATGATATATATATTACCTTAATATCATTATGGAGATTAAATAAATAAACCCTATGCGCAAGAACTGAGACTTATACCACAAAACATGCATAGGAAAATGAAGCAGTTAACACCCAAAAGGAAGGTAATAATGAAATATTAATAACAAATGGGTAATAAGATGATATAAGAGGATAATAAATGACATAATAAAGATAAATATGGTTATTTTATAAATAAATAACATTATTTAAACCATTATATATGATTTTTGGATATGTGCGAAGGAAATCATACCTAAGGTAAGGGTAAATTTCACAACCTCGTTTTTATTTGGGATTGTTTATATATAATTATCTACTGAAGAATATTTATATTCCATTTCCATATTTCATAAACATGTTTTAAAAAGTATTTTAATATTTCTCTTAAAATTGTTAAAGTAATTTTTACCCTTGTATGAATTTTTATTAAATGGTTTGAAAGGAATCTTTTTGTCATTTTCCTAACGAGGTACTTTATGAATTTTCTGACAAAAGTATGCGAAGAATATTTTTTTAACTTATACGACATGAATGATTTTTTATAATTTTATGATGTCTTAATTTATTGAGTCTTCCCTTATAATCATGCAAGGTTATTTTTAAATAAAATATTTTCCTTTAATATTTCATGGTATTTTAAGAAAAGAAAATGTTTTCAAGATAGAAAGGATATTTTCCTGAAGAATTATTTTCAAGTGATCTTTCAAAATTATTTTCCATCAAAGATAACATTATTTTATTTTACATATCCTTTAATGGGTATATTATTCAAGGATATTATCCCTATTATTCCTATGGTTGGTATATGTTTATGAAACTCATTTCTTTTTCATGGGTTATGATATAATGAATGATTTATGTTCTTGTAGCCCACACATGTACGATTTTCATTATGTGAGGGGTGGGATCTATATATCCCTCAAATGCATTGGGTAAAGTATTTCATCTCAATATATATATAAGAATATAATGGGTAGTAAACTAGGTTCAGTAATATATGGCAGGAATGATGAGTGAACTTGGTTTAGTAAGGGACTTTTTCTGCTATGATGGTCTTGGAAGTGATCCTTTAATAATATGGAAATGATTTTCTATGCTTCTGTGTATGACATAATTTCATTTATTATTTTAGGCTCTCATGGAATATGTTCTTTGATTATTTATGAACTTCTATGATTTATTCCATGACAAGATATCATGATCTTTGATATGCAGGATGTAATTTTCAGAAGTTATTTTCATGCTCTTATTCTATTATAATTATGTCATCTCTCTTGATTACCCTTAATGACCATATGAGCCCACCCTTTTCTCTTGATTATTTTCCCCAATATTTAAAGAAATATATTAAGTTTGATGTATCAAAAAGGGTTCTAAATATGAAGGAATAAGTAGGAGACACTATATATGTTTTATGAATTAGTTGTTTATGTTTCCCAATTTCTAATGAATCTACACCTATATGGTTTTGGAGTGGTTTTTTAATGTTATGAATATTATTTAATTTAGATGTAATATCTATGTATGAAAATTATGGGCCGTTATAATTATATTAAGTACAAAACAATATAAAAATGGTACCAGTACATGAAGATATCATTAAAAACCATATAATAAGAAAATAATGAGAATTATTCATTGATGGATCATAGGATTTCTCCAATGGAAGCATAATCGTAAACAATCCTGATAAAATATGAGATTGCTGCAATAGGCTCATACCACTTTTGTAACTTTGAATCATAATCCCCATGAGATAATTAAATTACATGATGCTTAAAATATCATTAAAATAAGTAGATTCATAATATTACATGTCAAATGAAAGTATATAAACCTCATAAAATAATATATGGGCATAAAAAAATATGTTTCGCAAATAAGGAAAATTGAGAGAAAACTACCTTACTGATTGAGTAACTTTTCAATCATAATACCTTATGAAATATGGATAATAAAATGTGTGTTTAAATACACATAAATTTAATTATAAGGATCATACAATATAGTCATGGTTAGTATATACACCACACCAAAGAAACAAGTGGTGAATAAGGCATAAGTCTCACAAAAATAAAAGTGATACTAGAAATCCCCTTACTACTTGAGTAACTTTTGAATCCTGAGATATATGAAAGAATGAAATCAATTTAAACTTTCAATATAATTAAATAAATTAAATTCATGATATAAAATTTCATAGGGTAGTATATATACCGCACAAAAGAAATGAGTGGTGAATATGGCATGTATCTCATTGATATAAAAAGTGAGATGAGAAAACTCTTACCTTAAGTCTTTACTTTCTTTATACATGATAAAAATTCATATTTAATAAATATAAGTTTTTTATACATATAAAAAATAACAATATTCTTATATATAATATCATATATGATCTGGTTATTACTTTATATTACCCTTTTATTAACAATTCCATGTTAATGTTACATTTCGGGTAATATCCGCTTTGTTTTTCGTATATATTTTGACTTGTTATTCTTGATCCTATTTCTAAGAAAAGTATTTACTTATTTATAGAATGTAAAACATGATATAAATATATTATATATATTCATTATATAATTATTTATAATAATCTTTAAAATATATAAATAGTAAATGAAATACACCGTTCATGGAGACGGTAGGCCGGACATACGCATGAACACTGTTTCCTTTTTCTTATCTTATTGAAAGAAAGAAATTAAATGAAATATATATATATATATTATAATTATAGTAGAATTATTATTTCATATATATCATATAAATTTACTAAAACCATACTTAATATATTCCACGTAAAGTGTGAATGAATCACATCACTTTGAGGAGGTGGTAGTCCACACGTCCACAAACGAAGTTATCGTATTCCCACAATATGAAAAGCATGAAGGTATGTGTTATATAATAATTAAATAAGAATAGATAGATAAAAAATATCATATATATCATATAAAAATAGTATTTACATCATTATTTCCAACCTTGAAAGGTGGTAATTGAAGAAATGACAACATCGATTCACGAGGCAGTAGTCCTCCATACACACAAACAATGATTGCGTATTCTATTTGATGGAAGTGTGTAAAGGTGTAGGTTGTAAACTTAGCATAAAAACCTACCAGTATATTAAGGATTTTGAGGTTATTATATATTATTGATATAATAATAATTTAATGGTTTGAGAATGAAATGAAACAAAGGTTCTTATTTAATAACATTACCTATTCTTCGGTTAATTCCTTTTGGTTTGCAGCAAAGGATTAACTTTGTTTTCTTTATACAAAAATTTAGGCTTCTAAGATTAGGGGAGATATTTTGAGAGTTTATTTTGTTAGGTTTTTGAGAATACAAAAGGCTTTATAGGTCTGAATAAGTGAGGGGGGGGGGAGTGAGTTCCCTTTTAGAGTGGAGGAGGAGTGACATTATTGTAAATATTAAAAGGTAAACACTATTGAGAGGTCTCCCTTACATCATGGCCCTACAATAAAGAACCATTTTTTTATAAAAGGGACTATACAGTCAAAATATGGAAATAAAATGGATTTTGGACATGTGTATAGGTTATTTGGACACTTAAGTTAAAGTTTAACCACTAAGTAAACTCGTTTTTACCTTAATCGCTATAATTAATTTTAATTAATTTCAATAATAATTTTGTTCAAAATGTAATTTAAATGTAATAGAAATTATAAATTATGATTATTAAAAATATTGAATCCATTTTTCTAAATTAAAATTATAGAAGTGGCATAAATTAATTTAACATTAATCCTGGAGATGTGACGGGAACGTGGGTTTTTAAAGTTAAAAGTTCAAAGTCTGAAATGTTTCAATTCCAATATGAAATTGATTCTAATGAAAAAATTGTATTAATAAATGTATAATTGATCTAAATATACTTTGAAACCAATTTAAAATATAATTTATCTATTTAAATAAGTTAGATGAAAAATATGTTTTCAATTAAAATTCAGTGTTTTTTAACTATTCATCAAAAAATAAAACTTCTCTAAAAATACCAAAAATTTACCAAAATAAAATTTTGATTTTTTGATTAAAAAAATTATGATTAATTTTTCAATTATAAATTATAAATTTTTCAAAAATTAGATTTAAAATAGGTGTGATATTAAATGGCGATAAAATTACCTTTTTGAAAAATACATATTTTAATTCATAAAATTAGATTTATTCCAATATTATGCCTATCAAATTTATTTGATGAGTGTCAAAAAAATTTATTGAATATATAATATATAAATTTTATTAAAAAAATCATCAAAAGTTTTTTGTTAAATTTATTGATATAAACTATGTTTGTACATAGAAAAATAGTTTTCATAGAAAAATGTATTTCTTTAATTTAAAATAGTTCTTAATTCCATTTATAATTAATTGATAACCAAATCATTCAGTTTTTATAAAATTTTAAATCATATTGTCAAAATTTAGTTAATATTATTCGTAACTTTCATTCCAATTGCTAGGTTCTAACTATAATAATATTTTAATAACAATATTAATAGTATATTATAGTTTTGTAAAACATGGCCTTTCATGTAACACAAGCTATCGAAGTAACTCAAAATTATGTGTAACACAAGACAAACACAATTTTTCATGCACCACAAGCTAATATAAGTGTTGTGTGAAGTAAAATCTTACCTTTGTGCTGTGTAAAACACAAGACAAACTTAGTGCTTTCATATAACACAAGCTATATTTTGTGTTGCATGAAATGAAAAATATTGAAAAGATTAAAATAATTAGAGAAAAAATATTTCAAAAAATCTTGGGGTGTTACATTCAACCCCCATTAAAATGAATTTTTCCCTCAAAATTCTTTATGGTTATCAAAGGTTTAATACTTGAAAATTCCTTTCATAGAAACCAATATTGTAAAATAAATACTAAAACTTCCTTTAAAAAGGGAATGTTGGAATCATAACAGTAACCGAATGTAACTCATAACTAGGTTTCCACATAGAATAACATAGGTGGAAAGTGAATATTGGACATGGAAGAAAAGAATTAATAATTATAGAGTGTGATAAAGGTCACTAATCACAAACAAATGAATGATCAATGGAAAGTTAATGGCCTCAAAACTGTAAATCTGTGATGATTTATAAGTATATTAGTTCCCCCGGAATGAAGGTATTAGGATAAATATTTTTCAAAATCCTTTTTCTAGAGATGAAGAATTATTTTACTATCTAAAAACATAAATAAATATACCTACTTGACTTCATTCCTTTTCATATGCACAATGTTACCCTTTGGTTGTGGCTTACTCGATTTCCACTTCATCTCTTACTCCCAGAAATGAAGGTGAATTTTTCATTCCTGAAGCACTAACAGATCAATAAAATGATAATTTATTCCATCTATCTTTAGTTAAAATCATTGAAAAATGGTTATCTGAGGTTATCCAATATTCATAAATCCTCATATGGTGAGATGATACTTTAATCTCTAAAACCCCATATGAAGTTTAACTTAAACCATTATATAAATTGTTAACCTTTTAACCCTTACAAAAGATAAAAATCCAAAACATTAGAAAGAAGGTCACTAAATTTCTCAAAATTAGCTTAACCTTGATCCCCCATATATCATAATGTAGAGCTTGGTCGTCAGATACCAAACATGTGAATACCTTCATCATGTATTCTCTTGAAACATGGAAATAACCTAAATTACCGTAAATACCTATTGATAACATGCTTACTTTCTTATTCAAAATATTATTAGATATATTCCTTAAAAAAAATTCCATAAACTCCATCCATTATAGCATAAAACACTTTTACAAACAAATCCTTTATCAGTTATAAGGTCATCAATACTTTCCAATTTACATTATCCAAATCAATCATCTCTTTATCCAAGCTAAACCGAATTTTCTCAACATCATGAACACATTAAGGGTTACCTTCCCTTAATCAAAATATCACCTTTCCATTAAATCAATTTTATATGTCATCAACACTATTGAATATATTTTTGAAAATCTGTAATGGAAAATATATACTTCATGATTCATATAACATAATTCTTGAATTCTAATACATATACACTTCAATCATCCTACTGTATTCTTAAACCATTACTTAGGCTTTATCATCTTATTCCTTAATACCCATTTACTAGAAAATAAAATATGAATAACGTATTAAGGTTCCTAAACCCAAATTTAATAATTCTTACTACATTTAATTTAAACAATACTGTTAGAACATCTCATACCTTTCCCATGTCATTCATGGTCTCTTTATATTTAGCAGTATAACCAATACTCATACAACCTTCCTGATTATCTTCATGAGATTTTCACTTAGGGAATCAATTTGAATAATTCCCATACTTTACACATCTGAAACATTCAATGTTAACCCAGTTCCTTCTAGATCTCATCATTGACTAAAACCTTAAAGCATAGCATGAGAAACACATATCATAGTAGAAATCCTTATAATCATAAAAAATCACTTATAGGATGTTCAAATCATAACACCTACTTCTTTAATATATGAAATCTTAGGTTTATACTAGGTTATTTATATTATATTTAAATACTTCATGATGGTTCACAAAGAGTTTGTGAATTCTCAAAGCATATCCCCCAGGAGTGTCAAACCAGGTGTGCAGCAAGGCCCATTGTCATGCACCAGTTATTGATCGAGTCTAGATCAATACAGTGTTTTTGGGGTTGTTACCCATATTTTAATTTTTTCCAGATCCATATCAACTTGAAGTATCCAGACATGGATGCATTTATAGAAAACCACTCACTCCATCCATTACCAAAATTCCAGGACATTTTCTTAAACATTAAATCATCCTTAGAATCATCCTTAGAGAC
Source organism: Viscum album (assembly GCA_963277665.1). Lineage (NCBI taxonomy): Eukaryota > Viridiplantae > Streptophyta > Magnoliopsida > Santalales > Viscaceae > Viscum > Viscum album. The sequence goes on from OY728162.1 coordinate 830,335,980, forward strand.
ATCCCTAGGCATATTCTTAGAAATGTCTCTAGGTACCTCACTAATGTTTTTTCATACTAGTTTCTAAAGGTTGACTAAGACTTTCCTTTGATACCAACTATAGCAACCCAATATTAGCATACATGGATATTACATCATTTTAGATGAATATTCAGTACATTAAAAAAGTACATTCCTGAGGACTGTAATAGTTTACTGTATTTGGAAATATGGAACTCATTCTTATAATTTGGTGAATGATCTTAAAAATATCTCATAAATATTATCCCATTTAGTACCCTTACTTAAATCCATTATTCATAACTTGAGGAAAGGAAACATAAGAATGGGTGTGCTCAGATGCTCAGTAAGTGTAAAAATAAAGGAGATACGTAAGCGTAACATAATCATAGGGGTATGAGAACATGAATATAACATTGGAAAGTCATACCCTATATATCAAAGAACATGAACATGGATCATGGAATAAATATTGGCAGTTTATAAGACATGAATCATAATTAAATCAAGATAATAATCCATAAAAGCATAAAATAAGCATAAGACATGGGATTGTGGTAGAAACATAAACATAATATGATTTCCATAGTAGTCAAGGCTTACTTACAAGGCCATCTTAGATGAAGGGGTTCACTCCCCAAACCATATTAGTAGTCAAGGTTCACTCCCAAGACCATCTTAGTTGAAAAATTCTATTACTGAACCGAGTTCACTCCCCATTACATCTATTTATTTTTGAACCGAGTTCACTCCTTATTCTAGCCCTATATTAATGAACTGAGTTCACTCCTCATTCCATTACTAACATAATGAACTGAGTTAACTCCTCATTCTATCCCTATCATACTTTACCGAGTTCACTCCTCATTCCATCAATGTCTATCTCCTGAGATATAAATCATTACCCAATGCATTGGATGAAGATATAGGTCCCACAAATCTCATAATGAAATCATACATACATGTTCCACAAGATCATAAAAAAATCATAACCCTTAAAATGAAATGGGTTTCATAAATATGTCACCATATCATAACCTTTGGAAAATAGACAAGTTTTATAATCATTTCATCAAAGCATAACCTGTGAAAAGAAGTGGGTTTCATAAGTATACAACCCATGAAAGAGAAATAGGTTTCATAAATATATAACTCATGAAATAGGAATGGGTTTCATAACCTTCATGACATCAAAACACAAACCATTTAGAGAAAGAATATAAATGGAAACCTTTGATCATATCACCATAAAGTCATAAATAACACCAAAAAATGTCATCTTAGATGGAAAATAATTTTTAAATATCTTTAAAAACATATATTGAGGAAAACATCTTTTCTTATTTGAAAAAATCTTTTAGAAACATAAAACCTTTTGAAATCCATTTTCTTTGAAAATAACCTTGAAATCTTATAAGATAATGTTGAAAACATTTTGAAAACATTTTTACTTGAAAGAATATAAAGGAAGCTTTAAAACCATTTGAAAACATGTTTCCTTGAAAAATTATAAAGGAAGATTGAAAAAAATTTGAAATCCTTTTTCCTTGAAAACATATAAAGTAAGCTTGAAAACATTTTAAAAATATTTTTCCTTAAATAATTATAAAGGAAGATTAAAAAATAATTGAAAATCTTTTTCCATAAAAACATATAAATAAATCTTGAAAACATTTTGGAAACATTTTCCCTTGAAAACATATAAAGGTAGCTTGAAAAAATTTTGAAAACATTTTTCCTTGAAAATATATAAAGTAATATTGAAAACATTTTAAAAACCATTTTCCTTTAAAACTTATAAAAGAAGCTTGAAAATAATTTTAAACACTATTTAAAAAAATTTGTTTTGAAAATGATTTTATTTGAAAACCACTTTAAAAACAATGAATGTACAAAATATTAGGTAAGAAATTTTTATTAAAAAAATTTATTCTTATAAACATGAAAAGTAAGCTTTAATGAAATGATGGTCATGATTGAAGATAAATCTGTACATTCCAAACGTTCCTTTTTCACCATAAAAAGTTTAGAAAAGTTCCTCAATTGAAAAATGATAAGAATAGTCTTTTTTTAAAAACCATTTTGTTAAAAAGGTAAAACATGGTTAAAAATTTCCTTTAAATATTATAGGATAATATTATAAAATTTTCGAAAACATTTTTAGAAAACATGGTTTTGGAAGAACACAGATTTCTGACCGAAGAGAGAGATAAAGTCAGATTTTATAAAAAAGATTTTCTTAATTATCTTAATTACCATATAGTGGAAAAATGGAACCAATACATGAATATATAATGAAAAACCATATTAGTAGAAAATCATGAGAATTATTGAGATATGGATTATATGATTTCATCAATGGAATCATAATCATAAATAGTCCCAAAAAACAATGATATTGTAACAATAAACTCATACCACTTTGGTAACTTTGAATCATAATCCAGATGAGCGAATTAAATTAAATGAAGAATATAATATCCTGAAAAGATTTATATTCCTTATATAACATTTAAAATTGAAGTATATACACCTCTTAAAATAATATTGGTACATAACAAAACATGTGTCTCAAAGAAGTGAAATTTAGACAAAACTACCTTACTAATTTGGTAACTTTTGAAGCTTAAAACCCCATGAAATAGAGATCATAAAAAGGGTATGTAAATACCCATAAATTTAAGTATAATGATCATAGATTAACTTCATGGTAATTATATGAACCAAAAAAAATAAATGAGTGGTGAATAAGGAATAAGTCTCACAGAAATAAAAGTGAGACTAGAAATCCCCTTACTACTTGATTAACTTTTGAATCGTGAGATTTTTGAATGAATGGAATAAATTGGAACTTTTAATTTAATTAAATAAATTAAATTAATGATATAAATTTTCATAGGGTTGTATATAAACCAAAAAATAAATGACTGGTGAATATGGAATGTATCTCACGGATATAAAAAGTGAGACGAGAAAACCCTTACCTTAAGTCTTGACTTTCTTCATACACATTCAAAACACTTTTGTAATAAATATATGTTTATTATAAATCTTAAAAAGAAAAATAATATTATACATAATACCATATATGATTTTATTATGACTTTATATTACCTGTTTATTAACTATTCCATGTTAATGTTACATTTCATGCAATATCCTCTTTGTTTTTCGTATATGTTTTGACTTGTTATTCTTGATCCTCTTACATAGATAATGATTTAATTATATTAAGAATGTAAAAAATGATATAAATATCATATATATTCAGTATACAAGTATTTATAATAATATATAAATTATATAAATATGAAATAAAATACATCATTCATGGAGACAGTAGGTTGTACGTACGCATGAACGCAGTTTTCATTTTCTTGTCGCATTCAAATAAAGTATGTAAATGACATATATGTATATATATATATATTTTCATTACATTATAATTAATATTTCATATATATCATATATTTTTACTAAACCCATACTTAATTCATTCCATGTAAAGTGTGAACGAATAACATCACTTTGTGGAGGCAGTAGTCCATACGTCCCCAAATGAAGTTATTGTATCCCCAAAAAATAGAAATCCTTAAGGTATGTGTTATATAATAATTACAGAATTATAAATACATCAAAAATATCACATATATCATATAAAAACAATATTTACATAATTATTTCCAACCATTAAAGGTGTTAATGGATGAAAGAAAGACATTAGTTCGTGAGGCGGTAGTCCGCCATACACATGAACGATGATTACGTATCCCATTTGATGGAAGTGTGTGAAGGTGTAGGTCATAAACTTATAATAACAATATATAATTATATTTATGATACTGGGGATATTATATAAGCTTTATATAATAATAATTTAATGTGTGTAGAAAGAAATGAAACAAATGTCCTCATTGAAGAACGTTACCTCTTTTTCAGGTAATTGCTTTTGGTTTGCATCAAAGGAAAAACTTGGTTTTATTTCTACCCAAAGTGAGGCTTCCAAGTTTAGAGTATGGATATTTTGAGCTTATGTTATTAGGGTTTGGTTGATCCAAATATATTGAGAGGTGTGAATAATTGAGAGGGGTGAGTGCCTGTTTATAGTGGAGGAGGAGTGACATTCTTGTAAATATAAAAAGATAAACATTGTTGAGAGGTCTACCTTACATCATGTGCCTACAATAATGATCAATTTTTTATCCAAGGGAGGATATGGTCAAAATAATTCCATCCAATGGATTTTTAACACGTGCCTATTTTATTCGGCCCCTTAAGTTATAGTTTAAACACTAAGTAAACTCATTTTTACCTTAACCGCTGTAATTAATTTTAATTAATTTCACTAATATTTTTGGTAAAAAACAAAGTTGAACTTACTATACATTATAAATTATGATGATTACAAATATGAAATCCTTTTTTCTAAATTCCAATCACAGAAGTGGCAGAAATTAATTATAAATTAATCCCACTAACGTGACAGAGAAATCGTGTTTTTAAAGTAAAAAGTTCAAAAGTTTGAAATTATTTTTTATACAATTTCAATGTGAAATTCATTAAAATGACCTAAAATTTATTAATAGATGTATAGTTGATCTAAATATACTTTAAAACCAATTTAAAATATAATTTAACTATATAATTAGATGAAAAAACCATTTTTAATTAAAATTTAGTGTTTTCACTATTCATCAAAAAATGAAACTTTTCAAAAAAATACCAAAAATTTACCCATTGTAAATTTTGATATTCCGATTTCAATTTTTTTTTCAATTAAAAATTATAAAAGTTACAATATGTTCTCTATTAAAAGGCGATAGAATTACATTTTTGAAAAATACATCTCTTTATTCATAAAAATGGATTTATTCTTAACTTATACCTATAAAATCTATTCTATGAGTGTTAATATATTTTATTTAATATATAATATATAAATTTTATAAATGAAATTCATTAAAATTGGTTTTTTAAATTTATTGAGACAAAATTTGTTTGTATATAGAAAAATAGTTTTCATAGAAAAAGGAATTTATTTATTTTCAAATAGTTCTTACTTTCATTTATAACTAATTGATAACCAAAAGATTTAGTTTTTTATACATGTGTGAATCAAATTTTCACAATTTAGTTAATATTTTTCAAAAATTCCATTTTAATGGCTAGGTGTTAACTATAATAATATTTTAATAACAATAATAATATTATATTGTAGTTCAGTAAAACTCGGCCTTGCGTGTAATGCAATATATCAAGGGAAATTGACATTGTGTGTAACATAAGCCAAACATAGTGTTTCATACACTGTAAGATAATCTAATTGTTGCATGTAGTGGATGCTTAACTTTTTATTGCATGAAATTCCTGTTTCAACCACTTTGTGTATAAGGTTATAATTTTTGTCAATAATTGTCAATGAAGATCAAAATGAAGGAGATTAAGAAGTACTCCAATGAAGTGGAGGAATGATAATTCAGATGATTATTGTACTGATCATAAGTTCAAAGAACATGTATCAAAGGTGATACATTGTTTACAACAATGAATAATGTGAGGAGTAATCCATCTGAGGATGATTAACGAAGAATGGGGTTTTTGGATGAAGACCATGTAATTCCTCCTTATTGCATGAGAACCATGGGTTTTGATGAAGACTATTCAGTTCCTCATTATTTCATGAGACCCATGGGTTTTTGATGAAGACCATGAAATTACTCATGATTGCATGAGAACCATGCAAGATACTTCTTGAAGAATTAAATCATATGGTTTTCATGAAGTCGATCATGACGGTTGATGAAGAAGACAATGTGAAAATGATTGGAATTCTAAGATGGATGTGCGGGGATTGTAATTCTGAGATATCCATGAACATCACATGGTCATAGAAGATGATGATTCTAAAGTTATTCCTTCAAAGAATACATATCACAATAGTGGAGTTTGTGATAAAAGTAGAAGAGTTGCTGAAGGATACAGATCACTAAGAAGAAGTGATTTTGAGGTGATCATGCTTGTTGACAAAGAAAACAAATAACATACAAATTTGTTGACAAAGGATATTCCATGGTGGCATGTCGAGTTCAAGGACTATGGATAATGATCCATGTTTTATTCAAGGAACATTGACAAAGGAATGGATGATCTGGAGGCGGACAAAAAGAGCAGATACAAGGTCGCACTGTTTCCTAGTGTTTGCCAAATTTTTGGGCCTGAAAATCGACAAATAAAGAAAAGTGTTTTTGGAAAAGGGACTTGTGTGACGAGGTCTTAGAGCTCCATATGTTTTTCAAGATCAGAACATAAATTTATGGAAAAGGGATAAGTGTCGCGAAAGTATTGGGCTGGTCGTGCAAGTGACTTGTGCGCCGTGAATAGACTTGCGTGCCGATGCCTAGAAGGCTTGGCAACTTGCGCGCCAGTTGTTTTTCAAGATCAAAAACTCAAAGTATGGAAAAGGATGGAGGGTCGCACAAGTTTGGAAGTTGGTCACGCAAGTGACTTACAGGGGAAGATACATGCGCGTCGTGACTTGTGCGCCGTTGCGCAGGGGGTCTAGTTTGCCTAAAAATACTGGACCACCCCTCCTAATCTCCCACGGTGTTCAACACATAGAAAAATCAGAGCTCCTGTCGCGCAGGTGTGGAAGTCACGCAAGTATTGTGTGGTCTCACAGGTGGAATTACGCACCATTATCTGAAGATGCACGCCGGTTGTTGGTTGCGCGCCCAAGGCTGTTTGGGAGGGAAAGGAAGTAAGTCTCACAGGTTAGAAGTTGAGGAAGGTAGTGCCGCGCAGGTGGTTTGGTGATACTTGCACGCCAGTTTGGACCTGCGCTCCAGAGACTTGCGTGCTGTAGTGAGACTTGCGCGCCATATTGGGAATTGCGCGCCTGGCTTAGAGAAGCGCGCCAGGTGTTGTTGGAGCGCGCCCTCCTTTCTAGAGCTGCACAAGAGCTGAAAGATTTCCTGATACTTTTAGTGTAAAGTGAGATTGAAGAAGAAATCTAAATGATACATTCATGATCTCATGGATACATGGTGAACTGATTCTGATGATGACAAGTAAGCTGAGCATCATTTATTGAGCAATCCCATAAGTGATTGTGATTTAGGAAAATGAAGACAATTGGATCTAGTGCATTCAGTCATTGCAGTAAAGAAGAAGGATTGAACTAAAAAGAGCATCAACTCTGAACCCCGATGCAAGAAAAGTCTCATTCTGAACAGGAGATAAAGAACTTCAATGCACATATATTGAAGAGACCTTCACGTCTATAAACTTAGTGGGACTTCACCAATGGTAGTGAGCTAGGGGGAGTCATCGGGAGTGACCCGAGGGATGCAGTGAGTTATCCCTAAACTTTTGTAAAGGCAGTGAACCTGGGACAGAGTGATTGTACCCAAACATTTGTAATCTATAGATAGTGAAGCATAGTGGATTTTGGTATGACCGACAACCTGTCGGTGTATGCTCTTTGGACGTAGCCCTTAGTGGTGAACCAAGTAAAAATAGTTGTGTCATCTCTCTGCATGTGAATGTTTCATTAATAATCATATCCATCATATAGGTTTAACGGGTTCCTACCAACGTGGGAACAAGATCCCAAACTTTAAGAAGAAAATGTTGACACCCTGATTCACCCCTCCCCTCTCACGGTGTCCCGGGGTCCTACAAGTTGTATCAGAGCGAAAGGTTGACGCATGTTGGATATTCTACAGTAATTCTATTCAGAAGAGGATTTGAGTTTCTTTCCTAATGTCAACAATGAAGAGCAGTCTTGATGAAGATTCAGTCATTTCTGAGAAGAAGTCTACATCTAGCAAGACTATGAAAAACAAGAAAAATATAGAGAAGAAGCAGCTAAAGAAGTACAACATATCCAAAGAAGATTCAGTGTCTTGTTCTCCATTCCATTCCAATAATGAAGAAATATCAGGCTTGGAATGTATCGAGCAGGTGGCTCAGAATTCTTCCAGAGGAAAGGATGACATCCCTAATTCAAGATTTCAACAAAAACTCAAAACATATCTGCATGATATTCCTGAATAAAGGGTTGATATTATTTGTATCCTATTCCAATCTATGCAGGTTGAGATCACTCGATTAGAAAGGGAAGCGGACAATATGGAAAAGGGGTTGGAAATAAAAGTTATGGAAAGTATGAATCTCACCAAATATGTGAATGTCTTTAAAGAAAAAGAAAAAGTCAATAAGACTCTAAAAGAAAAGATCCATGCACTTGAAGCTGAGCTGAAGAAGAGAAATGAAGTCAAGAGTTTTTGTTTGGAAGAAACTTCCATGAAATTCAGGGAACTTGACTCCTTGTTACAGAACAAAGTTAAGATGCGTGAAGATGAGGTTGAAAGATTGAAAAAGACTTTTGAAGAGAATATGATCATGACTGAAGATTAGAAGATCATCCTCAATATTGAGGGTCAAAAATTGGAATCCCCGTTGACCAAGATTGAGAATACACATATTGAGACTTCACAAAAGAATGAAATGAGTGATTCTTGTACTCAATGTTCATTGGAGTAATCTAAAGCTGAAATACCTCCAACATGTGACAAGAAGATTATGACAACTCTTGATTATGCACATCAAGAATCAGTTGCTGCTGGTACTCAATGCTCACTATAGGATTCTATTGTCGAAAGACCTCCAAAATGTGATAAGAAGATCATGACCTCACTTATTGATCTATCACAAGCAACTGAGAAAGTAAAGGTACCATCCAAACCATCTTTTACTCATGTTTCTAGATACATTCCAACAATCAGTGCAGGTTGGAAGAAAAATTATAAACAAGTATGGATGAGGAAAGGTGAGGAGAAGAAACCCACCCCCATGGCTAGGGTGGATAGGAAGAAAAAATTGGAAGATGGTTCCCCATATAGATCAAAACACATCTAGAAGAAGGACCAACTACCTTTTACAGAAGATAAAAAGAAGACAAGGTTTGTGGGTCAATGTTGGTGATGAAACAAATTTGGTCACTGTTCACTGGATTGTTTTTATAATCCCTTACATGGAAAAGCACAGGGAAAGCCTATATCAAAGGGAAGGAAGCCAGAGAAGAAGAAACAACATCTGCAGGTCCAGAATCATCTGTTTACAGCAGACAGATTTAGAATACTTGAAAACATCTTTGATGTATGTAGTGGCAGTGGTCACAAGAATGATGCAAGCCTATGTCAAAAAATATCCAGAGTTGATAAGAATAGAAGACCACACAAGCCATCTAAGAAGGAATAATATTCCTTGGGAAGAAATCAGAATAATAGTTTGAACACACATTTCCCCAAGAAGATCTCAAGTAGGGAAGATGAGAAGACCCATGATTTTAGATCCATGAAATTGAAGGGTCATTCATCCAAAAGAAACACTAAGTGGGATGAAACTCAGATGAACCCATGTGGAAGACCCAAACCAGCTGCAACAGTTCCAAATGACATATTGGTCATCTGGCCCAAGATTTGAAAATAATGAGGAAACTTGAAGATGAAAATGCCAAGGATAGTGACAAAGGAAAAGAAAAACTTTCACATGATGAAGTCACAATGAATGAGAGATTGCAAACCAAGAGAAACACACGTGTCAAAGAAGTTCTGTGTTAGAGATGCAAGAAATATGGTCACATTGCAAAAGGTTTCCAAACCTTAATACCAGAGAAAGAAGAATTTATTAAGAGGGGTAAGAATGTATCATTCATGATGGCTGTTAAGCAAAACAATTCCTCACACAAAGTAGAAGAGAATGTGAAGAAATCCATGCCACATCAACAGATGTTAGAACATATGTTCAAATGTGAAGGCATGAAGACTGGAGTGAAAAAGGGAACTTGGTTGAGAAAAGAACCTCAACCATACAGAATATGTTGATAAAGCAAGGAGTAACCACCTTATTCCCTTATTCATTTGTGTATTGTATTTGTTCTAATAGTGCAGGGAATTGAAGGTGAAGTATGCTCTCAGGGGGAGAACCTGAGAAGTAGTGAACGCTGTCAACTCTTGATATCCAAGATAAAGAAGTTTCCATCCTTAGTATATTATTCAATTGATATTCAATGGTTAAGATAACGAAGGATCACTATTGATGAAGATGATGATAAGTGTTTCCCTTGAGGGGGATACAAATGAATAATCTTCCAAAAGCACTGTTTCAATCAATATCAAATCCAACTGGTATCAAATGAAGTTACTTTGAAAATTTATTGAAGAACATGTCATTGGAGAAGGTATGTCATTTCTCAATCTCTCGACCTTGGTTACTCAGATCATTCTACAAAGGGGGAGTAACTGAATTGATTAGTTACATAAAAATAATAGAAGTGCCCCAAGGCCACTTATCCTGCTGATTGCACTTGAATGTTTTTGATCTATTTGCTGATGTGTGTGAAGGAGTTTCAGGTTGATTATTCCCTATCAAATTTGATTTTATTATACCTTAAATAAAAGTGGTAAACCCTTGAAGACAAAATATATGAGTTCTCATCTCATGTTGGTATCATGATGTGTGAATAATGGACAGCCTTGTTGACTTAATCAAATCCTCTTGTTTTCTATATCGGGAATTTCTCAAGTAGACTTTGAGTGAAATGATTAATGAAACATTTCTTATGTATGGATTGATACCCTCCCTACCATGCACTTTGTATTTCTTGTCAATAAGGGGGAGAGAAAGTGAAATGAACGTTTGAAAAGAAAAGTTTATTGAAGAGAAGATTCTCATTTTGACATTGACAAATTCATTTCATAAGATGTATAGGGTATTGACAACAAAATACAAAGGGGGAGATTTTTAGAACCACTTTGTGTATAAGGTTGTATTTGTTGTCAATAATTGTCAATGAAGATCAAAATGAAGGAGATCAAGAAGTACTCCATTGAAGTGGAAGAATGATAATTCAGACGATTTTTGTACTGGTCATAAGTTCAAAGAACATGTGTCAAAGGTGATACATTGTTTACAACAATGAATAATGTGAGGAGTAATCCATCTTAGGATGATTAACGAAGAATGGGGTTTTTGGATGAAGACCATGCAATTCCTCTTTATTGCATGAGAACCATGGGTTTTGATGAAGACTATGCAATTCCTCATTATTGCATGAGACCCATGGTTTTTTGATGAAGACCATGAAATTACTCATGATTACATGAGGACCATGCAAGAGACTTCTTCAATAATTAAATCATATGGTTTGCATGAAGTCGATCATGACAGTTGATGAAGAAGACAGTGTGCAAATGATTGGAATTCTAAGATGGCTATGCGGGGATTGTAATTCTGAGATAGCCATTCACATCACATTGTTATAGAAGATGATTATGATAAAGTTATTCCTTCATAGAATACATATCACAATAGTGGAGTTTGTGAAAAAAGCATAAGAGTTGCTGAAGGATAGAGATCACCAAGAAGAAGTGCTTTTGAGGTGATCGTGCTTGTTGACAAAGAAAACAAATGACATAAAAATTTGTTGACAAAGGAGATTCCATGGTGGCATGTCGAGTTCAAGGACTGGGGATAATGATCCATGTTTTATTCAAGGAACATCGATAAAGGAATGGATGGTCTAGAGGCGTACAAAAAGAGCAGATACAAGGTGGCGCCGTTTCCCAGTGTTTGCCAAACTTTTGGGCCTGAAAATCGATAAATAAAGAAAAGTGTTTTTGGAAAAGGGACTTGCGTGCCGAGGTCTTGGAGCGCCATATGTTTTTCAAGATCAGAAAATCAATTTATGGCAATGGGATAAGTGTCACGCAAGTATTGGGCTGATCACGCAAGTGACTTGTGCGCCATGAAGAGACTTGCGTGCCGATGCCTAGAAGTCTTGGAAACTTACGCGCCTGTTGTTTTTCAAGATAAAAAAACTCAAAATATGGCAAAGGATGGATGGTCGCACAAGTTTGGAAGTTGGTCATGCAAGTGACTTACAGGGGAAGATACATGTGCACCGTGACTTGCGCGCTGCCATGCAAGGGGTCTAGTTTGCCTATAAATACTAGACCACCCCTCCTAATTTCCCACGGAGTTCAACACTTAGAAAAATCAGAGCTCCCCTCGCGCAGGTGTGGAAGTCGCGCAAGTATTGTGTGGTCGCACAGGTGGACATGCGCGCCATTATCTGAAGATGTGTGCCGGTTGTTGGTTGCTCCCCCATGGCGGTTTGGGAGAGAAAGGAAGTCGCGCAGGTTAGAAGTTGAGGAAGGCAGTGTGGCGCAAGTGGATTGGTGATACTTGCATGCCAGTTTGGACCTACGCGTCGGAGAATTGCACGCTATAGTGATACTTGTTCGCCATATTGGGACCTGCGTGCCTTGCATAGAGAAGTGCGCCAGGTGTTGTTGGAGCACGCCCGCCTTTCTAGAGTTGCACAAGAGCTGAAATATTGCCTGATACTTTTAGTGCAAAGTGATATTGAAGAAGAAATCTAAATGATACATACATGATCTCATGGATACATGGTGAATTGATTATGACGATGAAAAGTAAGCTGAGAATCATTTATTGAGCAATCACATAAGTGATTGTGATTCAGGCAAATGAAGACAAGGGGATATAGTGCATTCAGTCATTGCACTAAAGAAGAAGGATTGAACTAAAAAGATCATCAACTCTGAACCCTGATGAAAGCAAAGTCTCATTCTGAACAGGAGACAAAGAACTTCAATGCACATCTATTGAAGAGACCTTCACGTCTATAAACTGAGTGGGACTTCACCAACAACAATGAGCCAGGGGGAGTCAACGGGAGTGACCCGAGGGATGCAGTGAGCTATCCCTAAACTTTTGTAAAGCCAGTGAGCCTGGGACAGAGTGACTATACCCAAACATTTGTAATCTACAGCTAGTGAAGCATAGTGGATTTTGGTATGACCGAAAACCTATTAGCGTATGCTCCTTGGACGTAGCCCTTAGTGGTGAACCAAGTAAAAATAGCTATGTCATCTCTCTGCATGTGAATGTTTTATTACTAATCATATCCATCATACAGGTTTAACGGGTTCCTACCAACGTGGGAACAAGATCCAAAACATTAAGAAGAAAAAGTTGACACCCTGATTCACCCCTCCCCTCTCACAGTGTCCCGGGGTCCTACAATGCTAGCCAAACATAGTGCTTTCATATAACATAAGCTATATTCAATGTTGTATGAAATGAAAAATATTGAAAAGACTAAATTAATTTGAAAAAAAAATATTTCAAAAAATCTTAGGGTGTTTCATGAAGGATATATATGGTTCCTCTAATTTATTATCTGGTTTTTTTTAGTAAACTCCTATAATTTTTTTGGGAAAATTCTCATACAATATTGATACAAAAATCAAGAATTTTCTTCATACAAAATATTTTTTTTCATGTCCGTCATAATTAAAACTGCTCATGTAATAGTGGAATTTTACATGGTCGTCTTCAATTAAACCCCCTAATGCATTAATATTTGTATTTCATGGCCTTCATTAATTTCTCTTCTTCATCATCATGTTGTAAATAGTGTCTCAATATTAACAAAATTCTTTGACATTAAAGAACACCATAATAATAATCATAATTACAAAGAGAATTTCTTAATAATGAAATCCAATATCATTAAATGACTTAATAACTATTATCCATCCATCACCCCATCACTCACCAACAAATATTGAATCATTGAAAACAAATCTAATACCTGATCTCAACACATATACTTGGGTAAATTTACCATTTCCCTTATTTATGGGACTCAGGACCTTGAGACTCAAAAATGAGGTATCTCTTGCTATAATAAAAATATATTTTATGAAATATATTGAGTTTTTAGAGGTTAAAAAACTCTTCATTCATGTACCTATCATTTAAATCATCATTATTTAAAAACATGGTGCTAAAAAATTAAAATAGTTATCTCATTAATTTTTAAAACACCAAAATTCCAAAATAATTAATCCAAAAATAGGAATCCCTCTTTAACTAAATTAACTATTCTAATAATAATAAACTCCCCTTGTAATGATAAATTCCTAAATATTTTTTATCCCTATTTAATACTTATATCATGTTAATTTTTTTCATCAATTTAAGACATTTTGTCAATAGACCCAATGATGAACTTTAATGCAATAATAAAGAAAATTTGGCAAATTTTGTAGAATATGTCAAATAGATTTTATATATTCCTTAATTGGATGGGAGTATTTGAACAAAAGGCATTAACATATCTATTTAAACTACATATTTTTAGTTTCTTTAACATCATATCTATACCTTGATATTCAATGAGTAATTATTCAAAATTTATAGTATTTTATTTTTATTTTTTTCCTTCATAATGTTATATTTATCTTTATGTGATTTATCATTGTGTATTGATAAATTTATTTCTCTGAATTATAGAATTACTATTTTCATGATATATATATATATACATGAAAATATTTGTTTGGATTCTTGAATCCTCCTCAAGTTATGGGTTTAGTTTTCCAAAAATAGAAACTTTGACATACCCTTTGAACTTTTGAATGTAGTGGTAGTACGTCTACAATGGTTCGACAATGATGTGTTTGAAAGTTGTGAAATTTTCAATGGATGTAAGTGCTTGATATTTAGTTCATTAGATAAATGTTCATGATGTTCTCAATTCATCATAAGTAGTATATGTCTATATTTGAATCACTTCTAGATATTTTTTCAATAAAATAATGAGGTTTTGAATGTTTTTTAATATACTAGGGTTTTCAGTCTAACTAAAGAGTGTTATAGGGAATTGACAGTTATCTATGGAAATAGATATACCCCCATGAAATTAATATTTTAGTGAAACCAGTTGACCTGTTGGGACACACTATATAAAGGTGAAAGGGAACACATGTTTATGTCTCAAGTGATTATTGAGTTTAGTGGTGTATATTCCTTGCTAGTCTCATTGATTGTAAAACTTGTACTTTTGATGAAAATTAATTTTACAATACTTCCCCCGTAGAAATAGGATAATAGTCTAAACTATATAAAATATATTATATCTTTTTTGATTTAATTTCCATTAAGTTTTTTCATTGAATATTTGTGCGATTTTTGAGTTAATATACTAGAGTAATTTGAACTCAGTACAAGGATTTGGGTGAAGTTTTTCTTCTATGTTATGGCATAATTATATTTAGAGAGTTCATATCACCATCTTCATATATCATTGTGGTTTTGGTGACTAAAAAACCAGTGTGTGAAGTTCTAGAAATAATTCTAAATAATTATTATCAAAGTAAGGTTCTCTAAAAATATGCTCTATAATTCACTCAACATTATCTCCAATAATATTCTATCATTCTCAAATGTATTCAATTTCAGTGAGAGTTATTTTCTTCAGTGGGGTGGTGTTAGAAGATATAATGTTTTGGATAGTAAAATTTGATGGAATAGTTATAGGATTATACAAGATATAGTTAGAGGACTATATCATCTACAAGGACCTAGATGTTTTATTAATGTGGGTCAAGTTGGTGGCATTGTAGAAAGGATAACGGGAAAGCCTAGATAAAAAAGTGTTGGGATTGGTGAGGATGTCATTAACCCAAAATGTGGATATGAACATTTTGTATAAGAACACTACATTTTATTTGATGTCATCCTTGATATATATATATATATATATATATATATGAAAATCCTACTTCACTAAATAATGTGTGTTTGGTTTAGAGATTTTGCAGCATGATGCTATTAAAAGGAAGAACTACATCTAATCATGTGAATGATTTAAATATGATATGGTGCCATCTTGAGTCCATTAAGTTGACATTCAAGGATGATGTTTGTGTTATATGGTTTTTTTCTTCATTTCTTGAATTTTGGGATGCAATGGTAACAATAGTGAGTAACACCAGTGGAAAACTGACATAATATTTGAGTATGTATGGAACATGATTTGTAATGATGAGATTAAATGGATATAGATTCAAGAACCTTTCAAAAAATAAATTTAATTTATAGGAATTAGGAAGATCACCTCATCAAATAAGTCGAAAATGATCCATATATAAACCAATAGAGGGGAATGGAGGTAAAACTATTGGACCTAGGTACTGTGGTAAAAGTGGTCATCTCAAGAAAAATTATCATAGATGAAAAGGAAATTATAGAAGAAAAAATTATAAAGAATTATATTCCATAAAATGAAAGGGTGAGAGTAGTGAGAATGTAATCACGATCACACACAATCCTACAGAGTCCTACACTACTAGAAAATTGACTTATAGACACGGATCTATTGCCAGGATTTTATAGATCTGTGGATATAAGTTAATTTATAGGCACATTTAACTTAAAATCCACAGAAATTGGTGTCAAAAAAAAATCCATGTCATTTAGGGATGGAATCAGGCGGTTTCCTCACCTCTGTGAAAATCCCTCTAATTCACCCTCACATCTGCGCGACCCTCCTTCCCAGACAGTGCCCCTCACGAGATCTCTTCTCCCCGACCCTCCTCCCTCGGTGGTTCCCCTTGTGACGCTGCCCCTAGCTACCACTGAATGAGAAAACCCTATCGTGAGGTCTCATATTCGACCCTCCTCCCCCGGTGGTGCCCCTTGCGATGCTGCCCCTCACTGCCACCGACCGAGGCAACCCCACCACGAGCTCTGATCTCCGACCCTGCTCCCCCACCGCCAACGAACACAGACACCTCACCTCCCCCACCGAAACTGCTTCTAGGTGGCCTCCCCACCTCCTCCTCCGACACCCCTCCCACGCGATCACCCCCCTCCTGGTGATCATCCTCCTCTTTGCGGATCTCGGCTGGTCAAAGCTCCTAAAATCGCTTACCCAGAAAGGTATTTTGGGTTTTCTCATCTATGTTGCATTCCTCATAGACGAGTCATCTTAGAGAACCCTTGGTAGAGACTAAACCATATATTAGAGATTAAACAATGTATTTCAACAACATGATATGTGACCTCATGATACAACCATGTGATACAACCATATTCCAACAGCAAACGAATCAAGTATAATTTGATTTCATATTAATTGTTTTACTAAAGTTTACTTCATTCATTCATAGATCACAACATGAATTCTTATACCTTTTCAAAATATAGGGCTACCATTGAAAATAATGTCTTAACATTCTAAATGGTAAATTTTATGTATATTGTTGCAACTAATTTTTCAGACTCCTTTCTCTTCTAAGCATTTATTGATTATGCACTATCTAGAAAAAAAATAATACAGTAAGTCTACTCCATTGTTTAATATTTGTTAATAATTTCTTTATTTTTATCTACACATGTCACATATGGTTTTCTAAAATTCAACTCACTTCCCCTTAATGGTTTTTCCATTGATCCTCCATTGGATTTCAACAAGGGATTATTTTTGGCACTACTATTTTTCTCTACAGTTTATCTTAATTTCAAGAGAGGTATGTATCTACACATAGATAATAACTTAATTTCCTTTTATTTATCTGTTTTCAGTCTGTGACTTATTTAATTTTCGTATTCCTTTATAAATAATATGTTTTATATTTTTAAAATTTAACTGTATTTTGAGTTACATTATAGGAACATACAAATTACTTTCCATCAATTTTATTGTTGAGAATTTATGACACTTCCAATTAGTTTAGTACATTACTTATTATTCACCTAGATCATCATTTAAGTCTTCCATAATTATGATGAATCTCCTTTGTGCTATAAATTTTTATCGATTTGTAATCACTCAACTAACACATGGTTGTGCCTCCATTAAAAGGTATTGTATTGGTTATGCTAACCTAGGAAAAAATTAGTTCATAGGTTCTACCTTATCCCTGAAAAAATGTAGGTGTTTGGGTTGTGCCTAAGTGTGAAAAAGGAAGGTTGGTTTGTTTTGGATATTGGGTATGATAAAAGAAGATTATAAAGAGTTGTCAATCTCCTTCAAAAGTGAGGTCTATTTAGTGTGTACTATTCCTTAAAGGATGTGTGAAGTGTAGACATGAGACATTTTTTGTTGGAACTACTATACTCTTTTTTTACACTCTTCACACTAAAATTTAATTTATTGTTTATATTTAAATTTCTTATTCTTATTATCCTTCAAATTATGCATTTTTTTTAAAATTTTATTTGAGTCTATTCACCCACTCCCTAGACTCTCAACAATCTCTATATTGGGATCAACAATTAATATCAAAGTCTATACCTTTAAGAGTTTTACTTCATTGATTATTTTTCTAAAACCATTCTTGGTATCATTTACATTGATACTTTGAGCATTTAATTAGTTAATGTGTTATTTCCATTGATGATATCCATGGGACACTGAAATCACTTAATTAATTGGTAGAACTTATTTTATATAAATGGTATTGTAGATCATCCACACAGGAGAATAGATAATTGAAAATTTTAGAGATATTTTTCTAGTTGAGAATAGTTTCTAGTATTTAAACTATTAAAGGATCATCCCCATTTATATAGAACACATACATAAAATTCATATGCCTGTTAGAATTTATAATGCTTCAAATGTTACATAATAGCCAAACACATTTGATAACACTTCATTGATTAAACCAAACACCAAAACTTTTTTAGATTTTGATTTTATTTAACACATTACAAATTTATGTGTTGAAAATTGAAGAACACAAGATAATCAGGTTAGAAAAATTGATCAAATGGTATCCAATATCATTCTCATTTTCACCATGATGTGGTGTTATACTCTATGATTAAAAATCAACAATGGAATGATGTCCTTCAACATAATATGGTATATGATATGGTTTATATTTTCAAAATGTCTCTAAATTTCAATAAATATTTATATAATTAATAAAAAACATCAAAACTCATTATGAATCCATCCAAATACTTTTGGGAATTTATTATTATTATCTCTTAGATTTCATATAAACAATTTTTACTATAATAAATCCTCATTTTTAGAACTTATTTGTTACTATTCATGATTTTTTATAATTTAAATCATTTATCAATTCCTTAAACCATAATTTTATGATAATTGTTATGGTTTTTTAAACAATGCATACAATGTTAAGTCATTTTATAGATTATTTATTTAATGTATGTTTATATGCCTCAGAATGGATAGATACTGGATGTAAAATGTTGATCGGATCACTGATGAGTTTGAGAAGTAGTTATGATATTTTTTGGACTTTGCATTCACTAATGATTTAGATGGAGGATTGATTTGATGCCCGTGCTTTGATTATGTTGGAAGACCATTATTAACTCATGAGGAAGTGAGTTACCATATCACTAAACATGGTTTCCAAAAAAACTATCATGTATGGTATCACAATGGAGAAAAAGATCAAGTAGAGAATGAAATTAATTCAGCAGAAAGGATTGGTATGAAAAATATGATTTCGGATCAGTTTCCTTTTGTTCCTAAAGCTTGCTCCTCATATAGATTAGTGAAAGAGTAAATGAATATTGGGAAACATTATTCATTTATTAATCAGGAAGATGATGTTGAGAGTGTTAGAAAGCTGATGGAAGATGCAAATACCCCATTATATCAGTAATGTGAAAAAATGAGCAAACTAGAGTTTTTAATGCAATTATAACATGGGAAAACAATGTATGGATTTAGTAATAATGCGGTCAACTATCTCCTTACATTTACGAAGTATTTACTTCCTAACGATGAATGTATTCTAGAAAATTATTACATGGCATCAAAGTTGGTTGAAAATTTTGGATTTACATCTAATAATATTCATTCTTGCCCCATAGATTGTTGTTTGTTATGGATAGAAAATGTAGAGTTGAGTCAGTGGAAACGGTGTGGCACATCAAGGTTGAAGACTAATAAAGACAGAACTCAATCTCGCATACTAGAGAAAGTGATGTGGCACTTCCCTTTAATTTTCAGGCTTCAAAAACTTTTTATGTGAAAACAAATGGTAAGGAATATGAGATGGCATGAAGATGAAGGAAATAAAGACATTGATGAAATAGTGCATCCTGTAGATGGGTTGGCTTGGAGGAAATTTGATAGGTTACATCCTGATTTTGCAGCTAACCCACAAAATATTATATTGGGATTATCCTGTGATGGTTTCAACCCATTTCCCCAAATGCATACTGCACACAATACATGGCCTATTTTCATTCACATTTATAACATTCCTTCATGGATGTGTATGAATAAGCAGTTTAATATCATGAGTATTTTGATATATGGACCCAGTGATCCAGGAAATGATATGGATATATACTTTCAGCCATTAATAGATGAGTTAAAGGAACATTGGATTGTTGGTGCACGAGCATATGATTCATTCAGGAGGGAGTACTTTATGTTTTGTGCAGCTTTATTATGGATGATAAATGATTTCCCTGCTTACGGAATGATATTTGGTTGGAGTACTAAAGGGAAATTATCCTGCCCTATTTGGATGAAAAATGCACATTTCTAAAGATTAAAGTTTCGAAAAACTTTCAGCTTCATAGGACATCAACAATTTCTACCGATGGATCATCCATACATGAAAAATCAGAGAAAGTTCAATAATGCCGTTGAGACAGATGAGACAACTCAATTAATGTCATGGAATGATATTGTTGAAGAACTTGATGATTTGAATTATGTTATTTGAAAAATTTAATCAAATATTATAAATCTAAAACAAGTTAATTAAAATTCCAATAACAATTGGAGAAATAAAAGCATATTATTTGAGTTTCTGTATTGGTCATCAAATTTATTACGTCATTTTTTGGATGTAATGCATATCGAGAAAAAAATTTGTGAGATGTTACTTGTTACTATTTTAAATGTCAAAGGAAAAACAAAAGATGATTTGTGGTCACATCATTATTTGATGGATTAGGGTATAAGATAAAGACTTCATCCTGAGTTAATTGGTCAAAATAAGTGGAAAGCCCCTTTTTCCTATTATTCAACGACAAATGCGGAGAAGAAACAATTTCTTCAGGTTTTGGAAAGTTTGAATGTTCTAGATGGTTATTCAAGTAATATTTCTAAAAGGGTGAATACATAAGATGTGAAACTAAAATCTCTTAAAACCCATGATTACCATGTCTTGTTACATGAGTTGATTCCCATTTCCATTCGACATTTACATTCACATAATTTTAGAGTTTCTATGATTAAGTTGTGTCATTTTTATCAAGACCTTTGTTCCAAAATACTCAGTAGAAGTGTTGTTCAGAAATTGCAGAGAGATGCACCGATTATTGTTTGCAACTTGGAGAAATTTTTTCCACCGTCATTTTTCACATGTATGTTACATCTGACTGTACATATTCCCACAGAATTTCTTTTTGGTGGCCCTGTTTCAAGTCGGTGGATGTATCCTTCATAAAGAATGATGTTTAATTTGAAATCTTATGTGAGAAATAAATATCATACCAAAGGCTCTATTGTGAAATGCTATTTATCACAAGAATGCATGGATTTTTGTTCATCATACTAGACTAATGTCACTACGAGGTTTAATCGACTAATGAGTACTGAAGATGAGAAATGTGATCCCATTGAGCCTTCATTTCCTTCACTACCCCAAACAGGGGGGATATCTGGATCGTACTCACTGTTTAATTTAAGCAGGGAAGAGTGGGAAATGGATCATCCTACAGTATTATTCAACTGTGGTGTGGTTGATGATTAGATCAAGTAAGTAAACTTATAAATATTCATTTTTTTCATTGTTTGATTTTTTCATATCTTCTGACATTTTAAATTTTTGATATCTGTAGATAACATTAAGAAATTATAAAAAAGAGACATCACTCTCTATCTATTTAGAGGAAGGAACTGTTGCACAATAAAGAATTTGCTGGTTGGTTAAAGTCAAAGGTAATAGATTTCTTTTTTTCTATTCTCATAACATAATCACATGCCTCTATTTAATATTCAATGTTGGTATCTTTTAGGTTTTAACTCTACCAATGAATGAAGTATCAGATGAAATAAGAGCATTGTCCTTTAGTCCAAACGATGTGGTATGTGATTGTAAGGCAATGGTCGTCAATGGATTTAAATTCGTTATAAATAGATGTGGAACAAAAATGGAAACAAAGCATTATGGTGTCATGATAAGCACCAGAACAGATTGTTATATGAGTGCATCAGAGAGAAAACCTTGATCCGAAAATATATCATATTATGGTGTTTTTGAAATAATCATTTTATTAGATTAATATGTACATGTTCGTGTCACAATGATGAAATGCAAGTGGTTTGATTCAATGAAACGATAAGGAATGCATATTGATAAATGTGGATTTAGAGTGATTGATATGAACTTCCAGATTTATACTGATGAACCTTATATTCTTGTATCCCAAGCTAGATAGGTGTTTTATGTAACTGACCAATTACAACAACAATTTGGTGTAATTGTTGATGTCATTCCTAGACATATTTTTGATGAAGAAATGGATGTCAATGATGTTGTGGATGAACCTATCGATATTTATTTGAATGTTTCATTTGATGACACAGATGATTCAATTATTAGAATAGATTGTAAACTAGAAATTATCACAGAGCACACATAGCATTGACACATTTGTAAGTATTTTCATGATATTATCGCAATATTGTATGATTTTTTTAAATTAAATACATGATATCAAATTTAATATAAATCAATACCACAAATTAATTATATGTCAATGTAAATTCTTAGTTTAAATTTATAATGGAAATCAATTGGAATTTCCAGTGGAATATTGCTAGTTAATATTCCCATAATTGAAATTAATGGTAAAAAGAAACTTCTAGTGAAAATTTCTAGTTGAATATCACACAATAGAATAAAAAAATACTTATATTCCTTAATGGACTAATATATACATAAGAGCTATGTGTAACTATTTCAATGATACCATTATGTGGCGTCATACTTTATTTCCAAACATGGATTAATTTAAAAATTAGACCACAGATGTATTGAATTATGAAAATGATCACACATGAAAATGTATCTCATTGTTTTATGATATTATTGTATTATTTAACATTTTTCATTATTTATATTTATTTGAGAATATTATTTTAAACTTCGAAGTCAAAATGTCTAATTATGATGATACTAGAAGAAGTAGAAGACTATAGAGAAATGAAGGTATGTCTCCTTTTGACACCAATGTAAGTACAATTTTTGTGTTAATATTATGGTATTTCATATTATTTATCTTATTATCGTTTGTTTTATTTTATCATCTATGTTATATTAGGCTACATCATCGAGGAGACAGTTGAATTATTCCACCGGGGCTGATAGTATGGCGGGTGATGCTACTATAACTGATTCTACAGTTCAGCCTACTACTATGCCGCTTGAGTCACTAGGAGGCCATTCTCCCATTATGACACCTTCATATTATCCATACCCATATTTTCCATATCCCTTTCCGCCCGCACCTAAATTAAATGGTAGTTCTCAGACTCCCATCCCTCTTTATTTTCCATTCCCACTATCCACTGTACAGGGCACTATGGCCCCATATCTCCCACCGCTATATCCATATCCATATCCACCCTCATCTTTACAGGGTTATCCATCAGGTTTTCTCCTTTCATCGGTACACTTATCATCATCTAGTATACATAGTGCTCCTAATGTAGATTTCCCACCTACCACAGAGGCTACTCCCGCTCCTCTAGATGCAACAATTTAGGGGTCAGTAGATCCCCCATCTACTGGTATGTGTTTAAACGTTACTATTAGTGATTAATGATAAATTTATATATATTATTTTTCTTTATTTTTTTCATGATTAGCTCTAGCCTCTACCAGATGATGAGTCTGCACAAAAATGTGAGAGGTGTGGAATCGAAACACTCAAATCATGGTTGAATACAATGAATACAGTGCTATAATTGGAAAAATTGTTAAGGAATGTAAAATCATTATGGGAACACTTTCTAAACACAATAATATCATTCTGGTTCAACCAATAAGTTGGAGGGAATTTGGAGGAAAAATAAAGAACAATTCCTAAGCAGAGATTTGGGTAAGTAATGTTAATCACCATTCGTATATATTAATTTATAATATTTTCTTAACAAATATTTTGTCCATTACAGCTTTGATATAATTTTCCTGATAGACAAAATGCTAAGGCTGCAAGGTTAATGGAATTAGGTGAAATGTGGTGAGAATACAAGTATGAATTATATTCTAGTTGGAAAAAGAGAGTTGGCATGGAGCTTGAAGAAATACCGGAGATTCTTGATTGCACAAAATCACAATACATAGAGATGATTGACTATTAGAAGACTCCAGGGATTAAGGTATTTTATAAATTTATATATATATGACTTTATTTATTTGAATTTTTTTTAAAGTATAAATTACTTGTTTTATTTATGTTAATGAAATTATATAATTATTTTTTATAGGATAAATCTAACAAAAATAAAAGAAATAATGGTGAAATGAAACACGTTTATACTCTTGGACACACTTCACTCCCAGATCATGAGAAAGCATAGAAAATTTAACATTTAAAATATTTATTTTGGTTTAGTGTATTTTTTTGACTTTCAATTTTGATTTCTACCTTTTTATTTCAGAAAAAGACATTTAATATCAAGGGTCACATTCCTCGCTCTACTTTATTTTGTACAAGAAGAAAAAAGAAAGATGGTACTGTGACAAATACCGACATCGATAAGGTGATTGTAAGTATATTTCAATTTCATTTATTTTGATAGAATTCAATTCATTAAATTATTTTATCATTTTAATTTATGTTATATATCAATCAACAGAATGCTTTGGAGGCATTGGATGAAAAAGAACCTGACAATTTGGGCCTGAACGATCATCTACATCAGGTATTAGGAGATGAGCATCAGAGAAGAGTGTGTTGTTGACCTAGAAATAATATTGTACCATCTCGATACTGGTATTT
This sequence comes from Viscum album, assembly GCA_963277665.1. NCBI lineage: Eukaryota > Viridiplantae > Streptophyta > Magnoliopsida > Santalales > Viscaceae > Viscum > Viscum album. The sequence goes on from OY728162.1 coordinate 830,360,877, forward strand.
CGAAAATGATTCTCCAAGTACCGGTTCTAGTTTGGAGACAATGGAACAAGTGAATGCTACAATCAAAAAATCAGAAAAAATGACATCGAAAAATATGATGAAATTTATGTATCCCCTTTCTTCTACACTTCCACTAGAAGCAGCTACAGCGGTTGATCCCTGTTTTATGTTGATGCATTCTACTTATCTAGATTACTCTATCAGATCTAGAGCCGGATCCGGATCCAGAGACGGAGCTGGAGCTGAAGCCGAAGCGAGTGTTAGTGCCGGTGCCAGTGCCGGTACTGATGTCGATGCCGATGATGATGCCGGTGGTGTGAGAGGTGGTGAAGGTGTTTCTGTAGGAGGTGTGGATGAGGGTTATCATGATTATGATCATACTGATATTGAGACTCACTATTGATGTAAATTGTATTTTTTGGTTATTAATATATGGAATTTTAATATGGAGTTAAGTGTTATTATTGTAATATCGAATTGTATAGCAGTGTTTCTGTCTATTTCTACATATATTGAATTATTTTATTATGAAGTATGTGTATTTATGTAGAAGTTAAGTTTTATTATTATTATATCGAATTGTATCCTCTGATGATGCAACCATCGTACCTCCTCGCCGACCCTGCTCTGAGGCGGCCCCCTACCTCCTCTGGTTCACCTTCGACGGTATGTAGTCTAATGTTTCATTTTTTAATGATTATTTTCTAATTCTACTATTAGTTTCTCCCCCTAATTTATCAATCTTATTAATTTCTTCTATAGGTGAACTCATTCTAGTGGATGATAGAAAACTTGAACCTCAAGTCATTGATCCAAAACCACAACTCAATGTAAGACCCTACATTTCAGCCACTGTAGGGTTTCTTCTACTACTTCGGAAACACCGACATCCCTTATTGGGTAAACCTTTTGTTTGTTATGTAACATATCAACATATATTTTTTTTGAAAACTTTCTTCTTATTTTATCATAACTGATGTTTGATTAAGAATTTTTAAATCCTGAAATTGGAAAGTATTTCTATTTAATTATTTTAATATTTTATCATTTTTCTGGGCTAGAAGTTGCATGCCAAGATATTATCAATTTTATGCCACTTTTTGGGTTGTTATGTGACACATTTTTACTATTTGATCGAGTTACAAAGTGTGATAATCCTTTAAACAAGGGAATTTTTCATGAAATATTTCTGAAAACCATTTCCTCCCATATTTTGGAGATCCCTAACCATGGTACTTCATAGACATGATTTTATTAATTCACAGACAAGGGTGAATCATGTTTTTCTACTCATCTTGTTGACGAGGATGGTGCATTCAATGTTTTTGGACTGGAAAATTTTATAAAAGAGGATAAATTGGATGAATGTTGTCTCTCATATGCTGTAGTCTCCATTATGGGACCTCAAAGCAGTGGTATGCTTCCTTGTTTATCTAACACATGTGGGTTATTTATTATCAAGTAAAACAATTGAAACAATGCCATGGGCAGGGATTTAAAGGGAAGTTTTCAATTGAGACATATTGTAACAGCTCATTGATTTTAATTCAATTACTACAGTTTTATTTTAAAATAAAAAGCATATGTAATACATTTCCATGCACCATTCTTGTATTAATTACTGATTGGATTATTTATACAGTTCTTCATCTGTAATGTCTCTTTCCTTTTTTTTACATGGAAGAGCACCCTTCTGAATCATTTATTTTATACCAAATTCAGGGAGATGGATGCTTTTTAAAGGAAGGCATGTGTTTCATACATTCTTATGTTATACTACCATCACAGTTTTAATGACTAGTACCAACCTTATAATCACCCATCAAAACTAATCTTGGGCCAATTATTAACCACTTGGGTTTATCTATTGAAATGATCCATTTATCTTAAGAAACAAAATACAAAAGGCATATGGTTAGCAAACTATGATGGCATTGAGACTTGTACTCTTGTAATGGATCGAGAGGGTACTGATGGAAGAGAATGAGGGGAGGTGTATTTTAATGGACTTTCTTAATAATTCTTCGTGCTTATGATATAGTTTTGACCACTAAATTGTTTCTATTGTCCTTCTGAAATTTGAAGGAATATTGAATGACTATCTCTGTATCCCTTGGTTGAATTTTTTTTTGCGGGATGATACATCATTTGAAATGAAGAGATCTCTTTCTGTGCTTTCTATTTCTGATATGGTGTTGACAAATTTTTAAGTTTTAATGCTTTCATGGTAAAGTGTTTAATTAGTCTTCTTTATTATTTTTTAACTAAACATACTTGTAAATTCGAAATTTTTCACAAGTGATTCCATAAAATATTTGGTTGTAGGTGGTGCCATGAAATTGGACATGAGCAAGATGCAAATAAACCTCTTTTAAAGACAGTTTTGAAGGCATGATTTCTATCTTTTTTAATTGTGCTAGCTAATACTTTGATGCCTCAATCACCTTTTTTTCAATTGATATGACATATATTTTCTTACAGGTTATGATGCGCTTGTTTAGCCCACAGAAAACAACATTAATCTTTGTCATATGTGATAAAACCAAGGTATGTTCTCTAGCCCCCACCCATTATTGTGAATTCATCTCTTATCTCAGCATCATGAAAATATTTTTAGTTAGTGGTATTTATGTTTGCGTAGAATTTTATCTTGTGTCTTGCCTTGACTGAGGTGAGAAAAATTTATAATTTTTCTCCTGAGTTGAGAAAAATTTATCATTTATCTTCTTATATTTATATTCTCCCTCTAGGGGGGCCTTAGAGAATGATCAAGTTTGTAGGAACATAAAATAGCAAATCAAAATTAGAACAATGCTTGACATGATGAAAAATCAAAAAGGGCACCCTAGGAAAATTAAGAGTCTCTATTCATTGGACAACAAATTTTTATGACCCATGAAATATTAAGCATTTATAAAATGGAAAAGGAACAAAAATTGTCTAGCCAACAATTCATAATTGGGCGGCCTAAAAAAATCCATTTTCATTGCTAATAAATCATCCCCTATATGAAGCTTAGGCAGTATTTAGGGAAAATAAATAAAATAAGATGCAAATATTTTAGGGATCATTACATTTTCCGAGAAAAATCAATCTATTCTCTCTAAGTCAACTAACGTAGTCATAAATTAAAGAAGATGAAAATATTTTAGGGATCATTCATACTCGCTTCTGGGATCCAGTGGATCCGTGTTTTTGTATGAAGTGAAGAGATTTTGGCTGAGAAATTGATGTTGGACATGGCTGAGTGAAGTATTGTTTCTCCATGAAGAATAAAAATAAAACCACATCCATCCATTCAATTTGATCCAAGCCAACAAATTTAGCTGATGCATCTTCTTCAAACTCTTACTCTCCCTCCATGTTCCATAGACCTCAGGTTTGATGTAGCGACCCACCCAATGTCCACATTTCTCCATATCTCGAGGAACACCATGAAACCCAGCTCAAATGATCAAGACTAAGATACCCAGATCATCCTCAACATCTCAAATATATGCATACAAATTCAATTCTAATGAAGCCAACCACACTATCGTGTAAATACCTCAGAAGATGCAAAATGGATTACACTATAAAATAGAGACAACATCGATAAATCACCAGTGCATGTAACATATTATAAAATATGAAGACGATTTCTAGTGACATCACATGAACATTGTACAATATTGGATAAGGTAAATCCTTCATCTGCATGAAATCCATCATGAGAGATTTTGAAGATCATGTAATGAGATGATGATGATTAGGTGAAGTAATTTTTGTATCACCATGACTTCACTTAAAGGATAATGAAACTCCCTATCACAAGATATTCCTTTCCATGGATCATGTGAAGCTCCACCACCTCAACACCCTACATACTGGGGAATGATCGCACAAAGATGATCATGTGAAGACTACCAAACCATCACATGAATACCTTGGAAATTTTTTAGAGAGCGACAACATGAAAAAATAGTAACCATGTGATGCCTTGGAGATTATTACTCAAATCCATAGAGGCTATGAAGGGTTCCATCATCCATAACCTCTTGTGATCTTATGATTTTGATCATGAGAGGCTCCCCTCTACCTCAAGTCGGTGCATGCGGCTTCTTCTCCATGAAATGTAGTGATATTCTGGGCCTCCTTTCCCTATACAAACCCATCCTCCCCATAAAAAACACACACATGAGAGGAATAAAATGGGTAAAAATAAGATAAGAACAATGGATAACATATAAGGATAAGCTACTTACTTCGGAGAAATTCTTTAGGTAATGGAGAGCTTCATTGTGTGTTACACTTCACGCGATCACATGATTCTTTAAACATCATGAGATGCTATCATGTGAAGACCCTCGCCTGGACATCCTTATATGAGATCCATATTATGAAAAGTATTTATGGGAACATCTGTAGGAAGGTACATTGTCAAATAGACACTCTTTAACATGCCTATGAACGCACGACATTGACCTTTTCTTTATAGAGAAGAGCATAGGAGGTGTAACCTTGATAAAAAACCCTCATCCATGCAACCCTCTTTGAAGCCCAACATGCATCCCCTATAAATTTTCAAGTGTCCTCTAACATGACCCCTTCTAGATCATGTGATCACATGATGATCATGAAATATCTATTATGTGATGCATATATGAGGACCGAACGAGTGCCTATTTTCTATGAACAATTAATAGGAAGGATTATCATACCTCATCAAGACTCTATTCACATGATTAGTGAAAGATCATGGATTCTATCTAGGGGGTGTCCAGGAGGGTAGGGGAGGGTCTGTAGGGGGGTGTCCAAGAGAGGGGGGAGGGGGCAGCGGGGAGGCTGCAGGATGGGGGGGGTGTAGGGCAGGGGAGTCTGCAGGGCAGGGAGGAAGCAGGGAGGCTACAAGGCGGGGGGGGGGGGGGGGGGGTAGCAAGGCAGAAGGTCTATAGGGTAGGGGGTTTGTAGGGAAGGGGGTAGGCTGTGGGGCAGGGGGAGGCAATAGGGCAGGGGGGCAGCGGGGAAGGGGTGTAACGACCCAATGTTTTTTCAATGGAAATACCTTCTTATAATAGTATAATAATGTTATAAAAACACAATTTCATACAATATTACTATTAAACATAAGTTTTCAACTTCTGTGTCTTGAATTTCGAAAATCTGACATACACGGTTGCCTTCAGAGTGATTTTTGGGGTCTGATAAAATTAACGTAATTTTTTGATGAATAATGACATACCCTTATGAATAGTAATGTCACCCTTATGAATAGTTACATACCCTTATGAATAGTTACATACCCTTATGAATAGTAACCTCACCTATGATAGTATATATATAATGTTTATGTGAATGTATGATGTACCTATATTTTGGAATAAGTAAATAAATTTTTTAAATTATTATTTTTTGAGTAAATTATGATTTTAATTAAATATTAAATTAATCATATTTAGAAATTTATTTTTGAAAAATTGAGTTCATATTTGGATTCTACACCTCGAAAAATGGTTAGGGTGAATTTTTGGGATTTTTCTAAAATACTTGAAATTTTGATGAATAGTAAAATATGATAAACTATTTGAAAACGGTGACACTCTCGATCCTTCGATGTATCTTCCCTGTAGGTGATGACGGTGTCCTCCTCTCTGACCCATCCCCCCTTAGTGGGGGAGGGGGAATTTCCGTACCATAGGAGAGAAAGGGTATTCCAACCATTCTCCAATCTAGAGTTTCTCCCACCTTTCCCGAATATTGCTATAAAACCTAAGGTACCAAATCTGGTCGACGGGGTGCCGAATCTTTATCTTTCTCCATCTGAGTTTATAGAATCTTCCAGATTTCTGAATCTCACCCTTTTGGATCTATTCAAGAACAAGAGGCCTTCTGTTGATGACTTTGACCGATTCATTTTCGGTTCTTGGGATCTCCAGGAACGAGCGGTGGTCGACTTGCTTGACAGTAAAAAAATCATGGTTTATTTTGAGACAGAGGCAGATCTCATCCAAGCGTTGTCAAAGGCTCCTCTCTACTACAAGGGATCCTGATTTCTACTCCTTCGTTGGTCCTTCAACCTTCATATGAACCGCGACTCACCTTCCATCATGGTCTTGGTATGTTTTCCAAAACTTCCTTTTCCTTTTCAAAACCCTTCGATAATCCAATTACTGAGCAACATGGTAGGCCGATTTCTTTGTTCTGATATCTTTACTGAGGCGGTTTTCCACCCAGTGAACCCCTAGGTGTGTGTTGAAATTGATGCATCTCGCAGGCCATTTGACTTTGTTTGGATTACGATTAGTGAAGAGTGTCGTTGTCGACAGCATGTGGTTTATAAAGATTGGACCGAGTTTTGTAATTCTTACAAGAGGCTAGGACATTTTACTGAGGTATGTCGAAGTGGACATCCTCCAAGGTTGAGGGAGAACCATTGTAAAGGGATAGCCACTCCTGTGAGTGCAACTGATGATACTCGTTTGGAGACAGGCCGAGTGTTGGGTCCTGTTATGAGGTTGGCAGGGCCTGTTGACAGAGGGAGGTGCTCTGGTGTGTCTAGTTCAGATTTGGATGGTAAGGTAGCTGGGTATCTTAAGGTCTCTTTTGAGAGCAGTCATGGTTCAGGAGCATCGAGTGGCAAGCAGAAGTCTATCCTAAAGGTTGATGAGTGTAACAGCCCAAGATTTTATGAAAAATATTCTTTTTAATTCCACTAATGTTATGTGTTGTATGCTACACCAAAAGGAGCTTGCACAACACGCATCCTTGACTTGCCTTGCATTACACACAATCACGACCTTCCTCGATAGCGTGTGTAGTATGCAATAACGAGTTTCACTAAACAACAATATGCTATTAAAATATTATTAAAACTAGCTGTTATAAATAGTAATAACCACTTTTTGAAATTTTGTAAATTTTATTTTTCAAAATGGAATTCATTTTTGGATTCTTAATATCGAAATTAGCTTAGGGTGAAATTTTAGTGATTTTCGGATAACTTTCATATTTTGATGAATAGTGAAAATTACTAAATTTTAATTAAAAACAACTTTTTCAATCGAAATAATTAATAGTGATAAATTATTAATTTGAGTGGTTTTAAAGTATATTTAGAATATATTTTTACAATTTAATACAATGTTGGTCATTGGATGTAATTTCACATTTAAACCAGACATAAACAAGTGTCAATCTTTTGATAGTTATTATCTCTTAAGAACACGCTATTTGTTTTGACAACGGGAATTAATTTTTAAATTAATTAATGCAACTGATATGTTTTGAATTTGGTAAAATAGAAATCATTTTTGAGTTCATGCTATTAAATATATCTTAGGCCTAATTTTTTGTATTTTTCTGAAAACTTTCAATTTTTGATGAATAGTGAAACCACTAAGTGGTAGTTAAAAACTGAATTGTTCATAAAACTTAATTTTACCGCTTCTGTGAGTGGAATTTCAAAAATTTGAGAGACACGGTTGATTTCAGTAAGTAAAATGTGGTTCAATGAGATGAAAATAATTTTTTGGTGAATAGTAACTTTTTACTTTTTTTACCATGATTAAAAGTAAATAGGGTAATTATGGGTAGAAATGATATTATTATTACCCTAACACATGTCCTAATTCTATTGAACAAGTTTAATTTGACCAAAAACAAACATAGGAATAAAATATGACCATTTAGGCCCACTTGAATTAGATTAGGACATTTATTATTAATTTATTTAAAAAAGGGTTAAAAGAGTTAAAATCAAAGTTTATTTACTAAAACATTTTTAATATGGGGTTATACATAAGATAAATTCGACTATAAATATTTATTTGAAATGTAAAAATATTTCATACATAATTGTATTTTATTTGTAATTTTTAGACATTAAATAATTTAATTTATTTATGACAAAACGATGATGCAGTAATTATCTTATTAATGAAATATTGACATAATTGATGTTATAAATACCCAAATAAATATAATTTGAGACTTTTTATGAATTCCACTAATTTTCTAGGTTAATATTACATGTTAGTATTGATTTAAGTAACTCTGTTCTAACTTATCATTCTGTTATGATTTTCAAAAAAATCAATTACTAAATAGTGCCAAAATTGACATAAAATAGTTTTTAAAACAAATATTATATTATTAAATGTTATTTTATTTCTAAAAATCTAAGGTTCAGCCAAATTACTAAGATAAGCTTATATATATTAATAATAAACAACTTGCGGTTCGTTTGGCTTCTTATAGTAAGCTTGTTAACCTTATAGTGTAAGAACACAAGAAGACACGATAAAAGTAAAATTATTTAACTTAATGTTAAATCTAAATGATAAGGTTAAAATAGGAACCTAAACTTGTCTAAATTCTATTGGATGAGAGGGCTTCGACCAATCCCCACCTTAGCCACGAAATAAATCAATTTGGAGCTATTTAAAACCGAACATGACTTTATAATAAAATAATATTTTTAGTTATTCCAAAGGTGCCCCTCTTCTCCCTTATAAAAGGGAACCTCCTCCCTCTCTTCCTCACACAACTTTGAGCCTTCAAGATCGTCCAACCCCTGAAAAATTCTTCTCTCCACTTCCCTAGAAACATCCTAGAGGTTATGGTCTTCCTCAAAGACCAATTTTAGTGCCCTAAAAGAAGGTCTCAAAGAAGCACTTCAAAGAAGAGGTAATGTCCGTTACTGATTCTTTCATCTTTATTTCTTCTCCCACTTCTTCTTCTTTAGTTGTTTCATTATGAAGTAATAAAATCAGTATCACTCATATACTGATATGTTATTATATGTATGAAACAACCCTATTTCACCGTCTATCCATCCTACGGAAAAAGAAATCACCGCGCGTGCGTACGTACGGAATACCATCTCCACGCCGTGGTGTAATCTATTTTCCACCACCACCTTACTTGGATGGGTATAATGGTGTAAATAATGACTATATATGACTATTATAAAGTGATATTGATTCTGAAATAGTATACATATACTCCAATACAATTCCACGATCATAAGAACGATATCATCACTCATGCGTACGTACGGAATACCGTCTCCACGATGTGATGCGACTCATTCTACATGATCTTCATTTCATAATGATTATATAAATGAATTGAATGAATGAATATGATATATATTACACTAATACCATTATGGAAATGAGTTATCTATAACCTAAAGAAAAGAATAATAATTTATTCGACAAAACACGCATAAGATCCAAAAGTTATAAACACCCGAATAACAAGTAGCAATGAAATATTACTACTAAGAAGATAAGAATATGACCATATATGATATCATAAAAATAATTATGATTATGGAATAAGTAAATAACATTATTTAAATCATTATACAGGAGGTTCAGACACTTACAAAGCAAGTCGGACCTAAGGTAAGGGAAATATCACAATCTCATTTTTATCTGAGATTGTTTATACTTTGGAATTTACTGGGGTGTATTTTATCATCCACATCCATGTTTCTTCAATATGTAATATTTATATCCTTATACAATAGTTTATATCCAATTTTACCCTTCGGTGAGTTTTTTGTAAAAGATATGAAAGGAATCTTTTGTCATTTTTCGTACGAGGTACTTTTTGACTTTTCCGACAAAAGTACGAGAAGAATGTTTTTTATACGACATGAATGGATTTTTAAAACATTATTTCCAAGAAGATTCCTTTACAAGTTTTAAAGTTTATTTTTAATCAACTTCTTTTAGTTTATAAATTTACGACATGTTAAGAAAGGAAAAGTGTTTTTGAAGTGGAATGGATATTTTCCTCAAGAATGAAGTTCAATTGTTATATCAAAATTATCTTCCATCTAAGATAATAAAGGGTTCTGTTTTTATCCCTATTATTACATTTATTTGATTATGTTGTGATGGAATTATTTTTTATGAATTCCATTATATTATATGAATTGTTTTATGAGGTCACGATGTTTAAGATTCCCATTTTTATTACATGGGTTCTGCAATGATGTATGTTTTAAGATTTTGTGGCACACATAAGAATGGTATCATTATGAGATGGGTGGGACCTATATCTCCCTCCAATGCATTGGGTAAAGATTTTATATCTCATGAGATAGACATGGCTGGAATGGTAGGTTATACCGGTTCAGTGAAACAGGACTGAAACGAGGGTGACTCGGTTCAGAAAGGGACTTTGTCCACTAAGATAGTCTTGGAAATGAGTCTTGACTAACAAGAAATGATTCTCTATGATTATGTGTGTATTCCACAAAGTTTAATGTTTTATGTTATGATTATTGTGATTACATTTCACTGCCATGAGTTATCCCAGGTTATGAAATTATGATCTGTTTTACAGGTTAAGATTTCCAAAAGTTATGTGCTTATGTATATGATGTGATTGATATTTCTTTTGTTTACCCTTACTGAGCATTTGAGATCACCCTTTTATGTTTTCTTTTCCCTAGGATATAAATAAAGGTTTTAGGTATAAAAAAAGGAAGATCTTTATGGGAGATGTTGAAGATCTTTCACCAGAATTAGAAGATTATATTACGAGTTTCCAAAGACAATAAACTATTACGATCCTTGTGTGTGTGTTTTTGTTATGTACTAAGTATTCCGCAAATGTAATGTAATGTCCATGTACGTTAGGCTTTGGGTCTCTACAGTTGGTATCAGAGGAAAGGTTTAGTCAACCTTTGGAAACTAGGATGCGATAACGTTAGTGAGATCCCTAGAGATATTTCTAAGGTATGTCTAGGGATGTCCCTAAGGTTAAGTATACGTATAGGTTATAGTACTAGAATTACGCTAACGATCATAGAATTAAACCTAAGATGTTAGATATTGAAGGTACTCCCCCTTTATTATGTTGTTTTCCCTAGCATGATTTTTGCCTCTCACACTATTCTTTTTGGGTTTTAGACGATGGCTGGAACCCAAAGGAACCGTGTTGATCAATGCAATGGACAATGCAATGATTGTCCTCCCGAACAAACAAATGTTATGGGAGATGGAGTGAAAAATATTATTGCTATAATTACACAAGCTATGAATCATTCTGGACTTCCAAATGAGCAGAGAAGGGAACAATATTCTATTGAGTCCTTCATGAGGGAATGTCCACCTTCTTTCAGTGGTTCTTCTGATCCACTTGTTGTTGAACAATGGATCAGTACTACTGAAAAGATATTTTCAGTTCTTCAATGTTCTAAATATGATAAAGTCATCTTATCAGTATATCGTTTGTAAGGTGAAACTGATAAATGGAGGAATCTTATCAAGAATACGAGGCCAAGAGATGAAATTGAGTCCATGGAATGGGACGAGTCCAAGAACTTATTTTTCAATAAGTACTTCCCTTGTATTCTTCGAACAAAGATGGAGAAGGAGTTTCTTGAACTAAAGAAAAAGGATGATGAATCTGTTGGTATATATGAAGCGAATTTTACAAGGCTTTCAAGGTATGCATCTGGATTTATCATCCAACTTGAAAGTAATGTTGATCGATTTTTCAGTGGCTTAAAACCAAGTCTTCGAAGGGAATTAGCTATAAGAGACTTCAGTAGCTATGAAGAAATTGTGCGTTGTGCTATCAAGGTAGAAATGGAAGTTGGTGTTATATATCCATCTCATGGTTTTGACATAAACGGAAGATGACGTTCAAGGAGAAATCTCAGAATAATGGTGAAAAAAAGATGAATGTTTTATTATGATCAAAGTGTGGAAAGAAGCATGGTGGAGATTGCCTTAAGGGGACTAGAAAATGTTTTAAGTGTGGAAAAGAAGGTCATCGAGCAGCTGAGTGTCGAGGTAATGGAACAAGTGTTTCTAATGATGTGAATAAATCAAACACTGCAGAGAACGCACCACCAACACTTCAATGCTTCAAGTGCAAGGAAATGGGGAATTATGCTAATAAATGCCCTAATACAAGGGTTAGTGATGATCAACATGAGCAACCACTTAAGGCAAATGACAAAGGGAAGTCACATGCGATCACTATTGGCGATGTTGAATATGACAACGATGTGGTGGAATGATTAAGTGTTTATGTAATGGGATTCCAAAATAATGTTGTATATAGTATCGTGTAATATTGGAATATTTATGTTTTGGTCTATTGTGGTTTTCAATAATTTTATTGTACCGGTAACCATGAAAAGTAACTGAGACATTTTTGGTAAACAGATGATATGAGCATAATGAAGGGATAAGAAGATAATGAGATTTTTGATTGTATTCATGAGCTCATGATTGATATAAGGACTAAGTGATATCATGGTTTGAGTATATAGAATTTTGAGGATTTTGGTATGTGGAAAGTGTTAACTTTTAACTGCATTCATGTTTTCACTAAGGTTCAATGGGTATTCATTCTTCAAGAGAATACATGATTAAGGTATTCACATGTTTGTAATTTGACCAACAAGATATATCTTATGATATATGGGGGATAAATGATGGCATTCACGTGATTATTCTGTGACATTTCAAGTAATCATTTTCTTTATACTATGAGCTTGAACCGAAGTATTTTATCTAGGCCTAAATATTAGAATGGATTATATTGGACATAAGTTAGGATAAAACGTTTTTTGATATTATTGATGGGATGTTATAGTAATATAGCTTTAAAAAAGGACAACCTACAGGACGGGCGACAGCCCATCGCGTCGGACAAGGCTGTGGGAATCGAACCCACAATCGAAGTGCGACTGGCCTTTATCGCCTACTACTGGCCTACAGGAAGTCCCTGTTTAGTAGAAACTAGTTTTATTATATTAAGCAGTATGATATATGAAGTATAAGTCCATTTTAGGAACCATATATGATTAATCTCACTATAGAATGACTTAGGTATATTTAATAACTTTTGCTAACCTTTTGTTTGAGACAGATGGAATGACCCGTCATTCTATCACATGATCTGCTAACACTTTACAAATAACAAATGCAACTTCATTTATTTAATATATGAAGTGGAAATTGTTCAAGGAACGAACAACAGTGAGATTGTACCAAAATAAAGTAAGTATTTATTCTAATTCAAATTCTTCAACTTTAGGGAAACGATCTTGAAAACCAAAAATGTTGTCCTAGTGCTCTTATATCGGATTAATCAGATGGTACCTTAGATCGTCACAAATTTATGGATTTGTGATTGTTGGCTTTTCCATATCCATGTTCTCTACCACTCTCCATCAGAACACGATGGTTAGATTTTTCTACCATACCCATATTTTCACCTATGTGGAAACCCAGTGATTAGTTTATTTGGGTAACCGTTACGTTTCATAATTTTGTTTTTAAAGATTGGTTTTGTTATTAGTTTTTACGATGTGGGTTTCTATTAATGAAACTTTCGAATAGTAAACCATTTATAACCCCGACGAATTTCGAGGGCGAAATTCATTTTAAGGGGGGTAGAATGTAACGACCCAAGATTTTATGAAAAATATTCTTTTTAATTTCACTAATGTCTTGTGTTGTACGCTACACCAAAAAGATCTTGCACAACACGCATCCTTTACTTGCCTTGCATTACACGCAATTGTGACCTTCCTCGATAGCGTGTGTAGTTCGCAATAACGAGTTTCACTAAACAACAATATGCTATTAAAATATTATTAAAACTATCCGTTATAAATAGTAATAACCACTTTTTGAAATTTTGTAAATTTTATTTTTCAAAATCGAATTCATTTTTGGATTCGTAATATCGAAATTAGATTAGGGTGAAATTTTGGTGATTTTCGGATAACTTTCATATTTTGATGAATAGTGAAAATTACTAAATTTTAATTAAAAACGACTTTTCCAATCGAAATAATTAATAGTGATAAATTATTAATTTGAGTGGATTTAAAGTATATTTAGAATATATTTTTATAATTTAATACAATGTTGGTCATTGGATGTAATTTCGCATTTAAACCAGACATAAACAAGTGTCAATCTTTTGATAGTTATTATCTCTTAAGAACACGCTATTTGTTTTGACGACGGGAATTAATTTTTAAATTAATTAATGCAACTGATATGTTTTTAATTTGGTAAAATAGAAATCATTTTTGAGTTCATAATATCAAATATAGCTTAGGCCTAATTTTTGGTATTTTTTCTGAAAACTTTCAATTTTTGATGAATAGTGAAACCACTAAGTGGTAGTTAAAAAACTGAATTGTTCATAAAACTTAATTTTACCGCTTGTGTGAGTGAAATTTAAAAAATCCGAGAGACACGGTTGATGTCAGTAAGTAAAATGTGGTTCAATGAGACGAAAATAATTTTTTGGTGAATAGTAACTTTTTACTTTTTTTACCACGGTTAAAAGTAAATAGGGTAATTAAGGGTAGAAATGATATTATTATTACCCTAAAACATGTCCTAATTCTATTGGACAATTGTAATTAGACCAAAAACAAACTTAGGAATAAAATATGACCATTTAGGCCCACTTGGATTAGATTAGGACATTTATTATTAATTTATTTAAAAAAGGGTTAAAAGAATTAAAATCAAAGTTTATTTACTAAAACATTTTTAATATGGGGTTATACATAAGATAAATTTGACTATAAATATTCATTAGAAATATAAAAATATTTCCTACATAATTGTATTTTATTTGTAATTTTTAGACATTAAATAATTTAATTTATTTATGACACAACGATGATGCATTAATTATCCTATTAATGAAATATTGACATAATTGATGTTATAAATACCCAAATAAATATATTTTGAGACTTTTTATGAATTACACTACTTTTCTAGGTTAATATGACATGTTATTATTGATTTAATTAACTTTTTTCGAACTTATAATTCTGTTATGATTTTCAAAAAAATCAATTACTAAATAGTGTCAAAATTGACATAAAATGGTTTTTAAAACAAATATTATATTATTAATTGTTATTTTATGCCTAAAAATCTAAGGTTCTGCCAAATGACTTAGATAAGGTTATATATATTAATAATAAACAACTTGGGGTTCGTTTGGCTTCTTATAGTAAGTTTATTAACCTTATAGTGTAAGAACACAAGAAGACACGGTAAAAGTAAAATTATTTAACTTAATGTTAAATCTAAATGATAAGGCTAAAATAGGAACCTAAACTTGTCTAAACTCTATTGGATGAGAGGTTTTCGACCCATCCCTACCTTAGCCGCGAAATAAATCAATTTGGAGCTATTTAAAACCGAACTTGACTTTATAATAAAATAATATTTGTAGTTATTCCAAAGGTGCCCCTCTCCTCCCTTATAAATGGGCACCTCCTCCTTCTCTTCCTCAGACAACTATGAGCCTTCAAGATCGGCCAACCCCTGCCAAATTCTCCTCTACACTTCCCTAGAAACATCCTAGAGGTTCGGTTCTTCCTCAAAGACCAATTTTAGTGCCCTAAAAGAAGGTCTCAAAGAAGCACTTCAAAGAAGAGGTAATGTCTGTTACCAATTCTTTCATCATTATTTCTTCTTCCACTTCTTGTTCTTTAGTTGTTTCATTATGAAGTAATAACATAAGTATCACTCATATACTGATATGTTATTATAAGTATGAAACAACCCTATTTCACCATCTATCCATCCTACGGAAAAAGAAATCACCGCGCGTGCGTACGTACGGAATACCGTCTCCACGCCGTGGTGTAATCTATTTTCCACCACCACCTTACTTGGATGGGTATAATGGTGTAAATAATGATGATATATGACTATTATAAAGTGATATTGATTCTTAAATAGTATACATACACTCCAATACAATTCCACGATCATAGGAATGATATCATCACTCGTGCGTACGTACGGAATACCATCTCCACGATGTGATGCGACTCATTCTACATGATCTTAATTTCATAATGATTATATAAATGAATTGAATGAATGAATATTATATATATTACACTAATACCATTCTGGAAATGAGGTATCTATAACCTAAAGAAAATAATAAGAATTTATTCGACAAAACACGCATAAGAGTAAAAAGTTATAAACACCCGAATAACAAGTAGCAATGAAATATTACTACTAAGAAGCTAAGAATATGACCATATATGATATAATAAAAATAAGTATTATTCTGGAATAAGTCAATAACATTATTTAAATCATTATACAGGAGTTTCGGACACTTACAAATCAAGTCGGACCTAAGGTAAGGGAAATATCACAATCTCATTTTTATCCGAGATTTTTTATAATTTGGAATTTACTAGAGTGTATTTTATCATCCACATCCATGTTTCTTCAATATGTAATATTTATATCCTTCTACAATAGTTTATATCCAAGTTTACCCTTGGGTGAGTTTTTTGTAAAAGATATGAAAGGAATCTTTTGTCATTTTTCGTACGAGGTACTTTTTGACTTTTCCGAAAAAAAGTACGAGAAGAATGTTTTTTTTATACGACATGAGTGGATTTTTAAAACATTATTTCCAAGAAGCGTCCTTTACAAGTTTTCAAGTTTATTTTTAATCAACTTCTTTTATTTTAAAATTTTACGACATGTTAAGAATGGAAAAGTTTTTTTGAAGTAGAAAGGATATTCTCCTCAAGAATGAAGTTCAATTGTTATATCAAAATTATTTTCCATCTAAGAAAATAAAGGGTTATGTTTTTATCCCTATTATTACATTGATTTGATTATGTTGTGATGGAATTATTTTTTATGAATTCCTTTATCTTATATGAATTGTTTTATGATGTCACGATGTTTAAGATTCCCATTTTTATTACATGGGTTATGCAATGATGTATATTTTAAGATTTTGTGGTACACATAAGAATGGTATCATTATGAGATGGGTAGGACCTATATCTCCCTCCAATGCATTGGCTAAAGATTTTATATCTCATGAGATAGACATGGCTGGAATGGTAGGTTATACCAGTTCCGCGAAACAGGACTGAAACGAGGGTGACTCGGTTCCGAAAGGGACTTTGTCCACTAAGATAGTCTTGGCAATGAGTCTTGACTAATAAGAAATGATTCTCTATGATTATGTGTGTATGCCACAAAGTTTAATGTTTTAAGTTATGATTATTGTGATTACATTTCACTGCCATGAGTTATCCCAGGTTATGAAATTATGATCTCTTTTACAGGTTAAGATTTCCAAAAGTTATGTGCTTATGTATATGCTGTGATTGATATTTCTTTTGTTTACCCTTACTGAGAATTTGAGCTCACCCTTTTATGTTTTCTTTTCCCCAGGATATAAAGAAAGGTTTTAGGTATAAAAAAAAGGAAGATCTTTATGGGAGATGTTGAAGATCTTTCACCCGGATTAGAAGATTATATTCCTAGTTTCCAAAGACACTAAACTATTACAATCCTTGTGTGTGTGTTTTTGTTATGTACTAAGTATTCCGCAAATGTAATGTAATTTCCATGTACGTCAGGCTTTGGGTCTCTACAATGATAGTTCGCACAATTAAGACAGGAAGTTTCCGATTCCAGTGCTTTGTTTTGTGAGGGTGCAGGGAAGGTTGGGGATGGGAGGGTTTCAATTGCAGCAGAAGTGGTTTGCTCAGCTGGTCCGAAGGATTCGATAGGATTGGATCCTTTGTCTCCCACTTTTCTTTCCTTGAGTAACAAGTTCGATGGTATTTATGATGGTTTGATGGATGAGGGTTTGGAGGAGGAGGGTCATTTAGTAGGGGATGATGGTGAGGAGGATCCAGAGAGATGGCCGGTTGAAGGTTTGGAAAATGAACCTGGTATGGTAGGAGAAGAGGCTGTGGAGGTTCAACAGGCTAGCAACATGGGGAAAGAGCTTGTTGGTTTGACAGTGGAGAACTACCTCTCAGTGTCTAGGATCCAATATTTGGTTAAAACAGATAAGAGATCGGTTCATCAGGTTGGTGGAGGTGTGAAGGATGTGCATGCAGTGAATGTGGAAAATGCATTTGCAGAAGGTGAACAACTGCCTTTGATGGAGAATAAAACTCCAGAATATGGGAGACCTGTTCCAGGTTTGGGGGAGAAAGCCGGTAAATAAAGGGATATTTTTGGGGGAGGGAAAAAAATTTGAGTGGCCCAGTTGTTCGTTCTTTTAGCGATGTTGTTCAAAGTGGGATTCAGAAACTAGCAGCTGTTGAAGGACCTTTGTCTGCTACTCCAAGGAGATGACCAAGAAGAGATTACTCATACCTTCTGAGGCTGATGTAGACTAGATCTGCCTCTAAGAGGGATAGTGAGGTGACTGTCCATTTTAATAAGGGTAGTGTGGTCAAGAGGACATCACCAGAAAATACAAAACTAGATCAGCTTAGGATTTGGGTTCAAAGTGAAAGCTACTGGAGGTCACCAGATTGGGAATCAGCAATGGATACCGGAGAGGATGAATCCGGCTTAGGATATGAAGATGGGTATGGTTCTCTTTGATGTGTAATCTTGTGTTGGTTGTGTTGTCTGAATTTACGTTTCTCTTGTTTGATTTTGTGTTTGTAAGTTTGGGCTCCGGAATCCCATAAACCGGCCTTTGAAAATCAAAAAAATGATTCGACCGATAAATTGCAATAAATGCTAAATACTTGTATTACTGCATCATAGGTGATGCAAGGCTGATGTAATCCCACTTAATTCGAATTCACATGCAAAAATTACTATTTAGGGTCACATGAATGGTGATTATTCATAGTATTGGCATTAAATAATAAACTAATACTTAAAATAATGGGAAAAACATCCCCTCCATCACTATAAATACCCCCTCTCCTTACCTATTTACCTCACACCTCTCAAGCCTTGTGCCTATCCCAAATTCTGTCCAAATATCCTCCCAAGTTCCTTCCCCATGTCCAAGTATTTATATCTTACCAAAAGGCCAAAATCAAAGGCCTTAAAATGGATCTCAAAGAGAGGAGATCAAAGGGTAACAATCCTCTTTCATTTTCAAGTGCTTTGATTTCAATTTCCTTCTTTTATTATACCCTATTCTTCTTCCCTTATCCAAAAGGCACGAAATCTCCAGAATTTCATATATTATGGATGTTAATCATGTTTATGGAAAAATTAAATCATCTTGCTTCTTCTCCTATCCCTTGTGTTCTAAAATTAAAACATCGTCCATGATGTGTCGAATTACCGACATCATGGATGATGTGTTTTCAATTTCTTTTATCATCTCTGTTTTTGGTCATGAAACCATTTATGTTATGGTTGAAATTGATTATTATATATTTTATATATCCTATTTATGGTTCTATAATCCTTATACACCCATGATATCAAATAATAATACAAAACAAGTTAATTATGGAAAAAATTGCTAAAATTAATTCAAGCGTTTATCATTAACGTCTTATGTCATGGTTCCCTTTCACTATAATTAACCAAATGAATTTTGTAACCATTTAAACTTCTGGATATTCACTAATTTTATATAAAAGAAATTCTGGATGACCAACTTCATCTTACATTTTATCTGAACCTTTATACAAGTGAACATATCATTAAAACCAAGAAAACAAACAGACCCGAACCATGAAATTAAACCTTATAATCAATCAAAATGGGTATAAATGAACTTAAAAAGGTTATAGTAAATATTTTACATATAGATAAGGTTCTATACCTATTGATTAATAAACCTAATTTGACTATTCAGGCCATTAATATCAAGTGGAGAACACCAACGAACTTAAGGTAAGGGATCCTCTCCATTTCACTCTTATTCAAGATTGTTCTCTATGTTATGACTTGTTGTGTGTAATTCGTAATTATGGGGTATGATTTATTATCTCCCCCATACTTTTCTCTTTTTGCATAAGTAATTATAATTCCATTTCCTCTCTCACTAATCCATGTTAAGTACACCTGATGCCATGTCGATAATCCGTAAGGAAATCTACCCGAACCTCTTTTATTCCTTCGGGTTGCCTTATCTATCTTTCTACCAAAATGATGATATATTATATTTTTATTTAAATCTTATAAATGTTGTGTAAATTATCTAAATAAAATTATAAATACCCTTTCATCATTCTCTTTTGGGGATATACTTGTTTTTATGTGATTCCCTCCTTAATACCTCCCGATAAGTGAACCCATTTTAAGGGAACATCCCAAATTCGTACCTGTTTTCAAGTGTACTCTATCTTCTGTCTTAAGCCACCAATGTCTTTATAAAATCAGTATTTTTATTATGAAAACCATCTTGGTTTACATCTGGTTTTATAATAAATATTATGCGTCTTCTCGTTTTAAGTGATATTTGATGTTTTCTTAAACTGCACTAAAATGTTTTGACTCAAAGATTTCTAAAAACTCATTTTACATGTTATCACTTATGTTGGATATCACTTATCATGATATATGCCTTTTTTAATTATGAATATCCATGTATGATTTAATTCCTTTCTTTTATGGACACTTGAAAGATACATCCCTTTTATTATGCTTCATGACAGGATTGTGTACCCATTTCTTTCCTTGGGTACTCTTATGTTTATATAAGATTGATTACATGAGATTATTTATGTGGAAAGAATATTCATGAAAATATTAGCACTCTAATGCATTGGGTAAAGTTAATGTCTCATGAGAAGTTATATGCAACGGTCCGGGTGGTTAGCCTTGGCTTGTGCTACCATGGGAAACGATACTGGCGGTTAGCCTTGAATCATACTAAAGTCATGTTTAAAGTTTCTTCCACCTTTCTATGAATCAATTCTTATATGATCTCATTCTTATATTATCCCATGTATATTTGATCGCATGTTTTTATGATCCCATGTTTATATGTTATTGTTCCATAGGTTCCATGCTTTCAATATCATTATGTCAAGCCTCCTAACTCAAGTTCTTAAGCTTTATTATTATGTTCTTTTCCTTACTGGTCTTTTTATCTCATCCCTTTGTTAATGTGTTCCCCAAGGTATCCTATACATATGTAAGGTCTCAAAGGAAGTTAGGAGCCTTTAATGGAAATTTAATAAAGAATTGTTTCTTTTATTCCCATGTTATCAGTATTATGTACCTGGTTTCCAAAGACACTAGACTTAATGATCCTTGACTTGTAATCTGATGTATAATTATGTTTAAAATCATGTGAAAAATGATAGGGTCTCTATAGTTGGTATCAGAGGATGGTCTAGTTATTTTTGGAGATTATGAATAGATAAAATTAGTAAGAACATTAGGGATAAGACAATGTATAAGAAAACATCCCTAAATTTTGGTAATTATAGAGTAAGTGGGTTATCAAGAAAATAAATCCCTATCTAGATATGACCAGGTAGAGGTGGATCTGGCACAGATGTACCTAGGGGTGAAAACTTTGATAAGGTGTTTTGGGCTTGACCCAGGGTAACTTGGTACACGACAATGGGCCTTACTTCACTCTTGGTTACGACACTCCTAGGGGATATGCTTTGGTAAATTCATAACCTTAGTACGGACCATTATTAAGGAATAATAATAATAAAAATAAATCCCATAAGAATATATGATCATGGATAACCTAGATTGAAACCTAGGGAATCACAAGTTAGGATATACCTTTACATTATAAGTTTATCCTACTATGATTAAAGTTTCCTTTTCTCAATTATTGTTTAAGTATTCAAGCCCCCTAATTGTACGTTCTTTTTCTTAGTTAATGGGGAGAAATAGAAGAACATGTGCCAAAAACCAATGTGATAAGTAATGTGATGACCACCCTAATGATATGCCTGATATGATGGGAGAAAGTTCTCAAAAATTCATGATAGTACTGGATTATCTGGCTCAAGTTATGAATGGTAACTTGAATCAAGTTTAATTCCCTACTCCAAGGAAAGAGCAAGTTGTTGTAGAATCCTTCATGCAGAAACATCCTTCGTTGTTTAGTAGATCTTCTGATCCCCTTCTCGCAGAACAATGGATTTACGCAATTGAAAATATATTCTCTTTCCTCCAGTGCTCAGAAGAAGATAAATACTTGTGGGATGTCTATCATTTTGATGGGGAAGATGATCAATAGTGGACACTGATCAAGAATATGAAAAACCAAGAGGAAATTGATTCCATAGATTGGGAGGGATTCAAGAAAATGTTTTTTGATAAATATTTTCCTTGAACCCATCATCTCAAGATGGAAAGAGAGTTCCTCAGACTCATGAAGAAGGAAGAAGAGTCATTCGAGGCATATGAAGAAAACTTCACCAGGCTTGCAAGGTACGCCTACGACTTTGTCATGAACACCAAAAGCAAAGTGGATCGATTTTTTAGTGGACTAAAGCCGAGTCTACAAATGGTGTTGGAAATTCGAGACTTTGATAGCTATGAGGAGATTGTCCATTGTGCCCTCAAGGTCGAAATGGAGATTGGAGACTCTCAGTGGTCTTGTGGGCCCAACAACAAGAAAAGGAAAATGGAATCTAATGTGGGTAGTCCCGCAAATGGAAAGAAGCCCGATTATCCCATGTGTAAAATTTGTGGGAAGAAGCATCCTGGGAACTGTCTAAAGGGAACTAGGAATTACTTCAAATGTGGAAATATTGGTCGTCTGGATAAAAACTGATGAAGGAATATGAAGAGTTCTACTAATGTGGAAGAAGAAAGAAAGGTTCAGATCAACACTCAGCCTTCAGTGTAGTGTTACAACTGCCAGGAGCATGGGAATTATACGAAATTTTTCCCTAAGCTGAGGGTTATTGGAGGAAATCAACAACAACCTCCAAGGTAACAAGGAAGGGATTATGCTATCACTAAAGCTGAGGTGGATCCGGACAACGATGTGATGATAGGTACGCTAGTTATTCATTCAAGAATAGAGAATGTACTATTTGATTCTGGTTCTATGCATTCATTCATATCTTGCAAGTTTAGGAGAACTATTCAAACACCACCCCAAAATATGGATGTTGTGCTATCTATGATAACAGAGAATGGGGAAATTATCAGATTCAATGTTTATAACTCCTCATCGATTATTGTTTGTAGACTAAACCTCCCAGTGACCCTTCTCATACTTCCTTTTTCAGTGTTTGATGTTATCTTGGGTATGGATTAGCTATCTTTATACAAAGCCAACATTAATTGTCAAGAAAGGGAGATCACTTTTCGTATCCCAAAGCATCCTCCAATCCTGTATAATTGTAAGTAGGAAGATGAATCTCCCTTAGAATCAATTTCTCAAGTATGGATATTACTTCCTTATGAGTGAGCATGCCTATATCAAATGACTAAGGAAAAGAAGAGAATCATTCTCGAAGAAATGCCCATCGCGAGGGATTACACTGATGTATTCCTTGAAGAACTGTATGGTCTTCCTCCTGATTGATAGGTTGAGTTATCAATTGAACTTGTTCCTGGATCTCTGCAGATATCAAAGAAACCTTACAGAATGGCCATTGTAGAGCTGGAGGAGCTGAAGAAGAAGTTATAGGAGAATCTCGAGAAGGGTTTTATATGCCCAAGTGCTTCACCATGGGGAGAACCAGTCCTCTTCTTCAAGAAGAAGGATGGATCAATGCGCCTCTTCATTCATGTGCTCAATAAAATCACGATAAAGAACAAGTATCCACTGCCTCAGATAAATGGCTTGTTTGACCAGCTTCGTGGGGCTAGTTATTTCTCTAAAGTGGACCTTCGATCGGGATATCACCAATTAAAGGTGAGGAAGGAAGATATTCCCAAGACTTCCTTTCGAATGAGGTATGGACATTATGAATTCATAGTGATTCCCTTAGGACTCACTAATGCTCCATCAATTTTTATGGGTTTAATGAATAGAGTCTTTAGGGATTACCTCGACAAACTTTTGGTAGTCTTTATTAATGATATTATGATATATTACAAGAGTAAGGAGGAACATGAGGAGCATTTGAATATTGTGCTAAAATCTTTGTGAAGGGAGAATTTTTATGCAATGTATACTAAGTGTGAGTTCTGGATGGATGAAGTATCATTATTAGGGAATATAATCACCAGAAAAGGGATATCTATGGACACTTAAAAGACAAAGGAAATAAAAGAGTGGCCCAGGTCGACATCTGTAATAGAGATCCGTAGTTTCCTTGGTCTATCTGGTTATTACCGACGCTTTTTGAAGAATTTTTCACAATTGTCAAACCCAATGACAAAGATGACATAGAAGGGGGTGAAGTTTTCCTGGACTCAAGAATGTGAAGACAACTTCAGGGAGCTCAAAAATAGGCTTATCACTACGCCAATGCTCACACTCCCATCAAGTGGAGAACTCTTTGTGGTGTACAAAGACACTTCAAAGAAAGGCTTAGGATGTGTACTAATGAAAAATGATAAAGTGATAGCCTATGCCTCATGACAGTTGAAAATCCATGAGCAAAACTATCCCATGTACGATCTGGAGTTGGATGCAGTGATATTCGCTTTGAAAATTTGGCGGCATTATCTCTTTGGGGAGAAGTGTGAAATTTATACTAATCACAAAAGTATAAAATATATATTCACACAGAAATAGCATAATATGGGCCGTCAAAGATGGTTAGAGATCCTCAAGGATTATGACTGCTCAATCCACTACTATCCTGGTAAGGCAAATAAGGTGATAGATGCTCTAAGTAGAAAGGATCCAACAACTCTATCATTGATGAGAATTGAGAAGGATCCGATCTTCTTATATTTAAAGAGTATGGACATGGGAATCATAAAGAAGGGAACATCATCAATCCTTTCACGAATGATTGTTCAATCGTATCTTCTGGAGAGGATAAAGGATTCTCAAAAGGATGATGTGGAGATTCAAGAAAAGGTGGAAGACATAAGAAATGGAAAATCCCTGGAGTTTAATGTCAATGAAGAAGGTGTTGTAAAACATGAGTCCAAGTTAAAGAAGGAGCTATTGGATGATGCACAGAGCTCAACCTTCTCTATCCATCCTGGAAGCACAAAGATGTATCATGATCTTCAAGAACACTATTTGTGGGACAATATGAAGAGGGAGATTGCAGAATATACATAAAGATGTCTTGTATATCAGAAAGTGAAGGCTGAAAGGAAAAAATATAAGGGGATGTTGAAACCATTACCCATACCAATGTGGAAATGGGAAAAATCACCATGGACTTTTTCACTGGGGTTCCTAAGACATCCAGAGAAAATAATGCTATCTGGGTTGTGGAAGATCGTCTTACAAAGTCTGAACACTTAATTGCGATACGAGAGGAATTTTTGTTGGATCTACTTGCACGGATAAACATCAAAGTAGAGGCCAGGATGCATGGTGTACCACTATCGATTGTATCCAATCAAGATCCTAGATACACCTCTACGTTCTGGAAAAGCCTCCAACATGCTCTGAATACTGAGTTGAACTTTAGTACGGCCTATCACCCCAAACTGATGGACAATCTAAGTGGACTATCCAAACGCTTGAGGATATGTTGAGGGCTTGCTCAATGGACTTCAAAGGTGGATGAGACCAACATCTTCCTTTAGTACATTTCTCCTACAACAACTGTTTCCATTCAATCATCCAAATGGATCCCTATAAAGCACTTTATGGGAAGAGGTGTAGAACACCTACATACTAGGATGAAGTTGGGGAACAAAATCTGCTAGGTCCTGAAATGGTCGAAGAAATGGTGGAGAAGGTCAAGACCATTTAGCAGCACATCAAGGCTGCTCAGAGTTGACAGAACAGTTATACTGGCAATCGTCGACTAGAACTAGAGTTTGATGTTGGAGAAATGGTATTCCTCCGCATATCTCTATGGAAGAAAGTGATGAGATTTGGGAAGAAGGGAAAGATTAGTCCAAGATACATCGGTCTCTTTAATATACTTGAATGCATCGAAGTGGTGGCCTACCTAATAGCACTCTTACATAATCTATCTCAATTAAACAATGTATTCCATGTATCCCTCTTGAGAAAGTTTATACCAGGCCCCTCACATGTACTCCATGCAGAGGTGGTACCATTGGATAATGATCTTTCTTATGAAGAAATACCAGTAAAGATCTTAGATCATAGAGAAAAAGTTCTACGAAATAAGACAATGCACCTGGTCAAAGTGTTATGGAGAAACCAAAAGTTTGAATAAGCAACATGGGAACTGGAGGAAGCAATGAGGGAAATATACCCACACCTGTTTATGGATTAAAATGTAAAATGAAATTTTGAGGGTGAAATTTCTTAAGGGGGGAAGAATGTAACAACCAAATGTTTTTTCAATATAAATCCATTCTTATAATAGTATAATCACTTTATAAAAACAAGATTTTATACAATATGACCATTAAACATACGTTTTCCACTTCTGTGTCTTGATTTTCGAAAATCTGACATACACGGTTGCCTTCAGAGTGATTTTTGGGGTCTGATGGAATAAACATAATTTTTGATGAATAGTGACATACCCTTATGAATAGTAATTTCACCCTTATGAATAGTTACATAACCTTATGAATAGTAAACTAACCTATTATAGTATATATATAATTTTTATGTGAAAGTATGATGTACCTATATTTTGGAATAAGTAAATAAATGTTTTAAAATTGTTATTTTTCGAGTAAATTATGATTTTAATTAAATATTAAATTAATAATATTTAGAAAATTATTTTTGAAAAATGGAGTTCATTTTTGAATTCTACACATCGAAAAATGGTTAGGGTTATTTTTTGGGATTTTTCTGAAATACTTGAAATTTTGATGAATAGTAAAATACGATAAATTACAATAAATGCTAAATACTTGTATTACTGCATCATAGGTGATTCAAGGCTGATTTAATCTCACTTAATTCAAACTTACATGCACAAATTATTATTTAGGGCCACATTAATGGTGATTATTCATATTCTTGGCCTTAAATAACAAACTAATACTTAAAATAATGGGAAAAACCTCCCCTCCCTCACTATAAATACCCCCTCTCTTTACCTCTTTCCCTCACAATTATCAAGCCTTGTTCCTAGCCCAAATTCTTCCCAAATATCCTCCCAAGATCCTTCCCCACTTCCAAGGATTTTTGGTCTTACCAAAAGGCCAAGATAAAAGGCCTTAATAGGGATCTCAAAGAGAGGAGATCAAAGGGTAAGAATCCTCTTTCATTTTCAAGTGTTTTGTTTTCAATTTCCTTCTTTTCTTATACCCTCTTCTACTTACCTTATCCAAAAGGCATGAAATATCCATAATATCATATATTATGGATGTTAATCATGTTTATGGAAAAATTAAATCATCATGCTTCTTATCCTCTCCCTCGCGTTCTAAAATTAAAACATCATCTGTGATGTGTCGAATTACCGACATCGTGGATAATGTGTTTTCAATTTTTATTAACATCTTTTTTTCTGGTCCTGAAACCATTTATCTTATAGTTAAACCAGATTATTATATATTTTATATATTATATTTATGGTTCTGTAAACCTTATACACTCATGATATAAAATAATAATATAAAACAAGTTAATTATGGGAAAATCGCTAAAATTTATTCAAGCATTTATCATTAATGTCTTATGTCATGGTTATATTTCACTACAATTAACCAAATGAATTTTTTAACTATATAACCTTTTGTATGTTAACTGATTTTATATAACATCAATTCTTGATTACCACTTTCATCGTACATTTTATCCAAACCTAAATACATGTGAACCGATCATTAAAACCAAGGAAACAAACGGACCAGAACCATGAAATTGAACCTTATAATCCATCAAAATGGGTATAAACGAACATAAAAAAATTCTAATAAATATTTTACAGGTATAAAATGTTTTGGACCTATTGATTAATAAACGTAATTTGACTATTTAGGTCATTAATATCAAGTGGAGAACACCAACGGACTTAAGGTAAGGGATCCTCTCTATTTCACTCTTATTCAAGATTGTTCTCTATGTTATGACATGTTGTGTGTAATTAATAATTATGGGGTATAATTTCAAATCTCCCCCATACTTCCCTCTTGATTCATAAGTGATGAGAATCCTATTTCCTCTATCGCTAATCCCTATTATGTACACCCGATACCATGTTGATAATCCGTAAGGAAATCTACCCGAACCCCTTTTCTTCCTTTGGGTTGCCTTATCTATCTTTCTTCCAAAATGATGATATCTTATCTTATTATTTACATCTTATAAATTTTGTTTACATGTTCCAAATACAATTATAAACACCCATTCATCACCCTCTTTCGGGGATATACATGTTTTTAATTGATTCCCTCCTCAATACCTCCCGATAAGTGAACCTATTTTTAAGGGAACTTCCCAAATTCTTACCAGTTTTCAAGTGTACTCTATCTTCTATTTTAAGACACCAATGTCTTTATAAAATAAGTGTTTTTATTATGAAAAACCTCTTGGTTTACTTATGTTTTTATAATAAATATTATGCCTCTTCTCGTTTTAAGTGATATTTGATGTTTTCTTAAACTGCTATAAAAAATTTTGACTCAAAGATTTATAAAAACTCTTTTTACATGTTATCAATTCAGTTTGATATCACTTATCATGATATATTCCTTTTTAACTTATGAATTTACATGTATGATTTAATTCCTTTCTTTCATGGACACTTGAAAGATACGTCCCTTTTATTATGCTTCATGACATGATTGTGTACCCATTTCTTTCCTTGGGTACTCTTATGTTTATGTAAGATTGATTATGTGAGATTATTTATGTGGAAAGAATATTCATAAAAATTTTAAGATGGGTTCACCCAGATAGTGCTCCAATTCATTTGGTAAAGTTAATGTCTCATGAGAAGTTATGTGCAACAGTCCGGGTGGTTATCCTTGGCTTGTGCTACCATGGGAAACGAGATTGGCGGTTAGCCTTGACTTGTACTAAAGACATGTTTAAAGTTACTGACACATTTCTATGAATCAATGCTTATATGATCTCATGATTATATGATCCCATGATTATTTGATCACATGTTTTTATGATCCCATGTTTATATGTTATGTTTTCATATGTTCCATGCTTTCAATATTATTATGTCAAGCCTCCTAACTCAAGTGCTTAAGATTTATTCTTATGTTCTTTTCCTTAATAGGCTTTTTAGCTCATCCCTTTATTCATGTGTTCCCCCAGGTACCCTATTCATATGTAAGGGCTCAAAGGAAGTTATTATCCTTTAATATAGATTAAATAAAAACGTGTTTCTTTTAGTCTCATGTTATCAGTATTATGTACCTGGTTTCCAAAGACACTAGACTTAACAATCCTTGTCTTGTAATATGATGTATAATTATGCTTAAAATCATGTGAAAAGGCTAGGTTCACTATAAGGGAGGGAAGTAGGGTAGGGAGTGGTTGTTTTCTATTGTTGTGGTATAATTTAATCTTCTAGTTAAGGTCACTGTTTATTTTTTTGTTGTGTTCATTGGTTCTTCTATTTATTTTTCTGTTGTAGTCATGGGTTGTTTTTAGATCATACATTACAAATGTTGTTGTGGCCACTAGTTATATATTCTTGTTCTACTTATTTTTTTGATAACCTTCTAGTTGTTGATATCATACATTTTTATTTTTATATCATGTTTTTAGATGAAAACTGTTTGTGAAGGCTAATTTTTGGAAGCTTAGCAGGCTGCTTGTGATGGTGGCTATCTATAGTAGAGAGATCTCATGTCAGGTACAACTTAAAAAATAAAGGGTGTTCCACTCCAATCAAAGGGATAGTGACATTGTGTATGTTCAAATCCACTACAACATATGATTTCTTATGTGAAGTGCTGGGGATTCCAAATATAGTTTCTTTTGTGGCTAGTTCACATTTGGTGGATCGCATAGCTCCAAGTCAGGTCCACTACTGGCTTCTTCATTACTACTGCTGCTACTCAATGAAAATTTCATGATTTTTTTGATTGATTTGTGTTAATAGTATAGATTAGTAGGTTACATTTTGTAGACTTGCACTTGGTTTTTTCAATTGCTTGGATTGTCAAGGTACCTTCTTATGTTTTAAACTATTTGATTTCTGGGATTATGTTTACTGTTATGAGGGTACGAGGTTGATGGTTCCATTGCCCACTCATTAAAGATCCAATTTCTAGTAAGATAAAGTTTCCCCATTACTTAGTTCATGGATTATTTAATGTATTTCTTTGTTAAAAATTTTCCAAAACAAAACCCTGTCTTATTTCAACTCATTTGGAGGGTGGAGTGATTGAGATTTTTTTGTTATAGGTTTCTCATGAAATAATGATACACTCATGATATAGAATATTTTAGGGGGAAGGGCAAGGGGGTGGGAAGGTGGGGTGGGTCTCTTTACGTTGCAGGGGGCGGGGGGGGGGGGGTGCCGGTTGTAGGGGGAAGTGGTAGGGGGTTGGGGAGGGGGGTGTGCAGGTTGCAGGGGTGCAGGGGCAGGGGGTGGGGGAAGGGGAATGGGGTTTGGCAGGGGGTGGGGGTATTTAGGTTGCAGGGGGGGTGTTTAGGTTATAGGGGGTGGGGGCAAGGGGGTGGGGGAGGGGCAGAGGGGTTGGCTGGGGGGATGAGGGTCTTTAGGTTGGATGGTGAGGGCCTTTAGGTTGCAGGCGGTTGGGGGTCTTCAGGTTGTAGGGGGTTGGCAGGGGGTGGGGGTATTTAGGTTGCAAGGGGGCAGGGTTGGGGTTTTGAGGTTGCAAGGGGGTGTGGGTCTTTTGGTTGCAGGGTAGGTTACAGGGGGTCAGGGTGGGGGTCTTTAGGTTGCAGGGTAGGTTATAGGGGGACAAGGTGGGGGTCTTTAGGTTGCAGGGGGGTAGGTTGGGGGTCTTTAGGTTGCAGGGGGGCAGGGGGTGGGGGAGGGGGGTGTGCAGGTTGCAGGGAGGGCAGGTTGTAGGGGCTACATTCTGCTGTCTTTATTTTTTAAATAAATTTCATCCTATAGCAATGGTTCTAAACCGTGGCTATAAGTCTAATGCCACAGTTTCCAACTGTGTCTATAGGGATAATTCCACGGTTCAGAACTGTGGCTGTAACTTTCAATTGCATTACCTATATCTAGGGTTCCAAACCGTGGCTATAGGTATATTTTCATGGTTGGAACCGTGGATATAGGTCTATTTCCACGATTGGAACCGTGGATATAGGTCTATTGCCAAGGTTTCAAACCGTGGCTATAGCCATGACCCTATTTCCACACTAATAGTTTCCACGGTTCCTTAAATTGTGGCTATTACCTATAGCCACGGTTTTTTTACCTATAGCCATGGTTTAAAATCGTAGCTATAACATGAATTTCTAGTAGTGCAAGATTATAGATTTTGGAGAATCTTTCCATTCCATGAGTGAAAATGGGTACATGTAAAATTATTTATATATAATTTTATAAGAGTTAATCTAGTGTATGATGAAGCTCTTCAAATTGTGAAAAAGGAAGAAAGTAGAGTTTAGATGAAGAATGTAATTTTCATTTTACTAAAGGATATTATATATATTTCATTTATTTAGAAGAATATAATCTCAACATGATTTTTAGATGAAGTGTGTTTTGGAACAATCTTTACAAATGAAGTTTTCTGAACGATATTCATCATATTCCAGGTATTTGGAAGAATCTGATCTATGTTGGATAGTTGGATAAAGTATTTTAGAGAAAATTTTTTTTTAATGGAGTATATAAAATCACTATAGGTTTCCCGATGACAGATAATGGTGTAAATAATTAATCACATTACCTAAATGGAAGGGAAAAAGGGGAATCACTTGTTGATGCATCGACTTATGATAATTTAAAATGATGGCATTTCCAACTTGATAAAATTATTTGGAAAATTCTGAATGTTATAGTAGAAAAATGGGTGTTGAATTTGAATCATATAGTCTTATGAATTTGAGATAAAGACATACTTCTATAGTAATAAAATTTGTCTTTTAATATGAGCAGAAGAACACATAAGTTTTAAAACATGAACTGGTGCTTATAGATGTGTAGTGACCTACACCAGTCAAATATCTTAGGGGATCATAATATTTTTGTGACATTAATTGATTACTCCATAAGAAAAGTAAGTTTATATTTCTTAAAACCTAATTTAGAAGTTTCTAGAGTATTTTTTCAGTATAAATCTATGGAATAAAAGAAAACTAAAATAAAGTTAAAGATTTTGTGGTTAGATAATAGTATTGTGCTTACCATAAGAAGTTTCTGTAATATCTATAAGCACATGGGTATCAGGTATGATAATAAAATACCAAGAAATCTAGATATCAATTATGTAACTGATCATATAAATCAAACATTAATGGAGAAAGCATAGAGCATGACACTACACATTTGAATTCCAAATGAATTTTGGGTGGAAGAAATAGAC
This sequence comes from Viscum album, assembly GCA_963277665.1. NCBI lineage: Eukaryota > Viridiplantae > Streptophyta > Magnoliopsida > Santalales > Viscaceae > Viscum > Viscum album. The sequence goes on from OY728162.1 coordinate 830,393,120, forward strand.
AATATATCACATCTAATCAATAGGATCCCTTCATAAAAAATGGGACATAAGGTTCTAGAAACATTATGGATAGGTAAAACACCATATTTAACTCACCTTAAAGTCTTAGAAAGTATATCCTATGTTCATGTTGATTCCAAGGATAGATATAATCTTGATGAAAAGTCTAATAAATATTTTTTGTGGCTAATGGAGATGAGAATATCAATTTTTTTACTTTATTATGGTGGAAAAAGGAAATTCATCAAAATCTAAAATGTGTTCTTTAATGATTAGGACCTATTGATGTGTAGGAATTTAGTGAAAAAGGATGTTGGGGAAAAACTAAACTTCAATCCAAGTTGATTTGAATAGAGGTTCTAAAGGATTTCATACTCTAGGGAATTTAGAAAGATCTGAATCTAGTGGAATCTTACAAATTCCGTAGGAATGGTTAGAGTGAAACATATGATGTTGGAGAGTTAAAATAGTGGAAGATATACATTAAATATTGATAAATCATATGGCTCATTCCAAAGTGTTAAAGGATGAATTTTTGAAGGTTTTAATTCCCAAGAGAATAGATCCACATGCAGTATTTCAAAGGTCAATAATGGTTAGAAGACTGATACAGAGGTATGGTGTTAACCTAAATTTCATTATTTTAATGGATGGAGGATAATTAAAAAACTTCTAATAAGTGTCCAACCTTATTGATTATGAAAAGGGGGAGTTGTATATGAAGGATGAGTTAGATTCACTTCTTATAAAAAACACATGGGAGTTAGCAGAACTACCACACAAAAAGAGGTAACTTGAAAGAAAGTGATTTTTTCTGTAAAAAATAGAAGTTGATGGAATAATGAGGTATAAATAATGGTTGGTGGTCAAAGGGTTTCATCCGAAAGAGGGAATAAACTTCTCAAAAATATTTTCTATGGTAGTAAAATATACTATAATTCAAACTATATTGGTCTTATAAGCTTCCAAAGGATTATATATAGAATAAATGGATGTGAAGATGACTTTTATTCATAAATATCTCAAGGAATAAATCTTAATCAAGAAATTTATTAGTTTTATAGATCAGTGGAATCAGGCATTGGTGTGAAAACAGAAGAAGAGATTTTATGGTTCAAACAAGTACAAATTATAGAGAAATGAGATTTTGAGAATTTTAGGGTGGATTATAGTTTCAAGTGGATAATATCAAATAATTTTATTACCAAAAAGGGTATAACAATAGGGATATTATCTATTTACTACTGTACGTGGATGACATTCTACCGGTGGGCACATAAATCCATTGGATTCAGAATATAGATGAGAATTGCACTGTAAAGTTTGAAATGAATGATCTTGGTGAATCAACTAAGATATTGGGTATGAGCATTTACTGAGATATAAATATTATAAGTTTGGTTCTATTATAAAAAAACTACATTTGAAATATTTTTGAAATGTTTAGTATTAGTAAATGTAAGTTAGTATCTACTACACTTAATGATACACTTAATTTTCAAAGGACTAAGAACTATAGATGGAGGAAGAGGCAAAGCACATGGAGAGAGTAACTTATAAATTTGTGGTGGGAAGTCTCATATATAACATGGTGTTAACTTGGTTAGACATAGATCATGAAATCATAATCATTAGTAGGTATAATGAGAATTTGTGGAAAGATCATTGAGAAGTTGTGAAGTGGATTATTTGGTAGCTTAAAGAGTTAGAGGATACTGATCACTATTTTAGAGAGGATGATTTTTTATAAGGGTACATTGAAAAGGACTTTGGGTTGACTCAGACTCATGGAAGGTCACAATTGGATATGTTTTCAAATTCATTGGAACTATTATCAGTTGAATGTTTGGTGATTTCACTCTCCTTAACAGAAGTAGAGTATATAAAAATAACTAAATAAATCATGGAAAGAGTATGGTTGAGAATTTTGATAGAGGATATTGGAAGTGGATAGGAATTTGGACTACTTTATTATGATAATCAAAGTGAAATCTACTTGGATAAAAATAAATTGTTCCATGATAGGACAAAACATATCAACCTAGAATAACACTTTATCTAAAAAATGCTTGAAGATGATGATATAGAGTTGTGAAATGTTATTATAATGTATAATATAGTTTATAATATCACTAAGAGTCAAGTCCAGGAGAGTGTAAGGTAGTATTGTGCCTTAGTTAAACTTAGTTGTATGAATGGAATAGAGGAGAAATGCAGACTATAGAAGTGGATGGTTTACATTTTACAAAGAATTGATGGATACCGTGGGAGTACTTGAAGAAGTCTTCAAGAGTGAGTTTTTTTGTATTATTTAAACTTCTTCATGTGCTAGTTTCATTCTAACATAAGTACAAACTCTAATAGTTCCTCTAGTCTTGTGAAGACAATAAAATCAGGTCTTCATTAGTTTGGAAATAATGTGGTTGAAAGTTGTGAATTTTCTGATGGATGTAAGTGTATGGTAGTCAGTTCGTAAAATTCTTATCCATGATGTAGTCATTTCACTAGAAGAAGTATATATTTATTATTGAATCACTTATAGTAGGTTTTTTTGATATTATAATAAGGCATTGGATCACTGTTCATCTATGAGTGTTTAGAAATATGATCAAGAAGTGCTATATAGATTCAAAAGTTATCCAGTATAATGGATATCTCCCCACAAAAGTAAGAGGTTAGTGAAACCATTTGATCATCTAGGACCCACTATATAAAGGTAGGGGGTACCAAATTCTGATGTGTCATGTGATCATTGAGTTTATTAATCTATGTGGATTCCAATTCATAGTGATTATAAACATTGTATTTCAAAGTAAATGATAGGATTTAAAGTTCCCTTGGTGGATGTAGGATGAAATATTGATCCATGTAAAACTTATTATGTTGGGACCATTCAATGATTTTTATTAGTTATCAATTAGATAAGGTCATTGTAGATCTCAATATGTGTTGATGGATAAAGGATTTAGTATTCCATGACCATAGAATAAAACATTTTTATATGAGAATGCACAACATGGCCAATATAGAAGGGGTCACATCATGGTGGTCCCCATGGTGGAGTTCTGGAGTAATGGTGAAACACATCTAAGCCCAATAAGGGTGTAGATAAGTCTAGAGTGGTCCAAGTTGATGGGATGGAAAAAATAGCCAAGACCATGTCAATACACTAGGAATGGGGGTTGATGAGATTACCTATATAACATAGGGAAGGCCAAAACTATCATAGAGAGGAAATGATGAAGTCATGGAATGTATTAAATATTGAGATGGTCAACACATTACAAAGGTAGCAACCACATCATGGAGAATGATGTGTTAAAGGAAAAACAACCAGGTTTTTTTTATTAAATTAGGGAATTTGTCATGTTGATTTGAGGTTCTACATATGGGACATGATGAGCCCATAATGGGTCCAGTGATTCTAATGGAGAGGGAAGTGGAGTTTCTTTTTCCGAAAGTGAAAGGAAAAATGGCCAACAAGCCATGGAGTAGGGTGTTTTACCTAGAGAATACTTTGACTATGCTGTAGTGTTCATGAGAAAGATATGTTAGTGGGGATATTGACTGTAGGTGAACCAAATGAAGAGGATTTTATTCTAATGATGCATGAATGGATCTTTAAGGATTGAATAATCATAGACCTCAATTTTAGTCCATTATTCTAGTATACACCAAATGTGATTTAGAGTGGTTTATATGGTGAATTAATTGATAATTAATTCACAATACGAAGGAGAGATAAATGAACCATGAGGTGGTTATATTGGACTGTAGTTATAGAATTGTGGAGATGTTATCGAGGAGTTATTTTTGGGTTTAAAGGCCCATAATGGTATAATAGGTTTCAAATTTATTTGGTTCATGATATCCTATTATGATAGGAGAATCAACATTTGTAGATGTTGTGATGGATTACCTGTGAGATAAAGAACAATGAGAAAGCTTGATACACCACTATATCAAGGAGAGTAGTTGAGATGAATCCAAGAGTCTCTGAATGAGATATACCTGAGTATTCAAATACTGAAAAGAATCCATATCACACCAGATCTAGAAGGATTTTCAAGGCCAATAGACTTTCCACTTTTATCTGTTGAAGACCTTGATGATTTATACACCATAAAATGTGACTAGGTAGGCATATGGAGGAATACTATCATCCAGAAGGTTGATGATATTTCTAGTTGTGGATCATCTCTGAGTAAGTGAATAATCATTCTAGTTGATTCGAGAAGCATTGAAAACATAGTGGCTTCATTGTTGTGAAACAATAGTTGCGAGTAGACATAATTAACACTATATTGATAGGCCTGAATTTTTCATGGTTGTAAACAATTGTTGGAGATAGTGGATAATCCATATTGGGGGGAATAACCAATATGGGAAGTTGTAGGAATGGTTAGAAGAACCTTATAAATATCATATTATTTTATATTTATTTATTTTTGTGTATGAAATAAGGTTGAAAATTTATATTTATTTGATCTAGAATAATCACATTTTTAAGAGGTTGAGTTTAAATGGAATAACTCATAAAATAATATATAACTGATTCACCCCTCCCCCTCTCATTTATTTTATCGGATCCTGGACTGACAATTAGTATCAAAGTAAGGTTCCATATAAAAATAAATAAAATTTCTTTGGTTTCTTCAAATATATTTTATGAAGTGTATATTTCTGTATGTCTTTGAGTTACCACATATAAAGAAAAAGTATTATACTCCACTAGATAAAAAGTTAGATATTTCTTCCAAGGCATGGAAAATCTAGAAGAAGATAAAGGAAAGGAAAATAAAAAAGAATTTAATAATAAAGGTAAAGAAACCACTAAGGTTATCCAAGTAGTATGATTAATAATAATTATTTTGATTATGATTATTCTAATAAATCTTGTTTTTGATGTGATGATAATTTATCACTTAGTGATATTTATTAGGATATTAATAATTATCTAGAGAAAAGATCCAAATGAAGTTGTAAATTGTTTTTTGGAACTATCAATGGAATTCAGGATGATAAATTATATATAGAAGAAGAGGCTAATGCAATGGAAGAGGAATTGGATGAAAATGATGGCAGATGCAACATTCTCAGAAAAATAGTAATAGAAAAATATGAAATAGCCTGACATAGAAATGAAAGATATAGTGAATCCCTTGAATAATTTCAAAGTAATTTTTGTGAGGAATATGACTATAATTTTTTTTTGTAGAATCATTCCATTCACTTGAAATTGGTATAAAATCTATATGGATGTCAAATATACTCAATTGGAAGTTAAGGAAAAAAGAATCAAAGAGATAGAAAATTATTTACAAGAATTAAAAATTGTCCATGAAGATCAAATCAAGAATATAGAATAGGATCAGATAGAAAACCTAAGATTATTTTAGGGTGATAATAATTCCATCAACATAATGTTCCTTGATCTTGAGGTACGTTTGTAAAGTCCTAAATCTACAAAAACTGGTCCATTGAAAGTTATTGAGAAGAATGATGTTTCCACATAGATTTATATTGATAACCATAGATCTATGGGGACTCATAATTGTATAATAAAAGTTATGAGTTCATCTTATCATCAATTACAAACATCCTCCAAAATAAAGGTAACCCATAACCCAAGTATTTTTTATTGTACTTATACTACACCACTTTCTAATAAAAGTTCAAAAGAAAATACATAGAAAATATGGATGGTAAAAAATATTGATAAGCCTTCCACATCATTGAGGGTGGATGAGATAATATGTATAATTATATGTTCCAAAATAAGTGTCTAAAATAGTGTTGGTTCCACTAAAAAATAACAGGTCTCGTAACCTATAAAATCTATAGATATTATATTAGAAAATAAGTGAAAAATGTTTCATAGGGTATTGTGTGTGATGAAGGAAGTCTGGGCATAAATCATTGGAATGTTGTCATAAGTTATGAAATAATAAAAATCTTATAAGGCTATAAGTAAGGAAGAGAAATGACAATGAAATGAGAAAACTTTTTAATCAAAGGTAGAAGAAAAATTAAAAGAAACATGACTATTCTTTGAGGAGTAAAAAAATAGAAGTGATAATATTAAAACTCTTATTAAGTTAAAGAATGGATGAAATATTCCAATCAATGGAAAATTGAAGATATCTAGTGACATGCATGAAAGATTCAAGATGTCAGGACATACAACCAGAAAATTCTTGAGGTGAATACCTGAACAATTAGAGTATTTTACGAATAAAATGAAAGCAATGAAGACATCATGTGCTAAAATGAACATACTATAAATTGATGTTTCACATAAAGGAGAGGACAAGGTTGGTAGGAATAAACACCCCTTATTGATAGGAAAATATCAATCACATAGTCACCTCTATAAAAAATAGGTCCCTCCTTAGTCCCCATTATTTTATTTGTTTTGAGATATCATGCATTTAATTGAAGGATATGTATGAGTTCTTAAACCTTTTGACAAAAAAGATGATTAGTTTACCATGGAGTAACACTAAATATTATCCTCTATGATGAATAGAAAAAAAATGCATCTCTTTAGGGGGAACACATGAGAATATGAGGAACGATCCACTGGGTGAGTCCTAAGAATGTTATTACAAGATGATTTTTTATGGATAACTTAGACAATCTTGGTTATATCTCTCTTATTTTCTATACATAGTTCGCCCATGTATTATTATATTGGATTAATCAAAGGAACTTTTTTAAGTGAATATTTTGATTTCATTCCTCTTCTTATAGTGGAAAATAGGGAATAAACGAAGTTTTTTAAATAAATATGAGGGAAAAAGAACACCTTCTTTATATTTGTATTTATAGTTAATAAGGGGGAGAAGAAGAGAAAATTCACATATTGAATTTTTTAGTTATTTTTTCTTGAGTTACTGTAAAACAATACATAGTGGGTTCTTGTTAGTCCCATTTAATAAGTTTTATTTTTTTTCAATAAGAGAGCATGTTTGATGATGTCAATATGTGTTAATAGAGAAAGTATAGAATAGAATATGGCCATAACACAAGGATTTTTCTATAAGAATACCAAACATGGCCAATATTGAAGGGATTAAATTTTAGTTATCCTAGTTTAGGAGTTATATAGAATTAGAGTGACACAACTAATCCCAAAATAGGTTTAAAAAAGTATGGAGTGGTTTTGGTTGAAGGGATGCCCAAAAAGGAAATTACCACACTATTGCACTAGGTCCAGTGGTTGAGGAGTTTCCCTATGTAACATGAGGAATTCCAAAACCTCCATAAAAAGGCCATGGTGATGATATAGAATGTATTGGAGATTGAGATGGACAACATGGTTAGAAGGTGTTGACCATGTCTTGGTTCTCAACATGATAAAGGCAAAATGACCATGCTTTTGTTAATATGTCATGAAATCAGGTGTGTTGAGTTGAGGTTCCACCTATGAGACATGGTGAGACCAAAATGGAAAAAGCGATCCCTATAGTGAGGGAAGTAGTGTTTCATTTTCTTACAAAGAAAGGAAAAATTTAAAATAGACTGTGGAGTAAATAATTTCAAAGTCTTTTTCACCTAGAGATTACTTTGACCATGCTATGTTGTTTGTGAGCATGATGTACTGGTGGTCGTGGAAAAATGAGGTGCATCAAATTTGTAGGATTTGATTTTAATGATGTGTAAATTCTTATTCAATTATTTAATAATCATGGACCTCAGTTTTGAGATATTATTATGTTAGAGATTAGTGATGGTTTATTGCATTTTATAGGGTGGTATAATTGAGAATTAATTTACACTGAAAATGAGAGAGAAATGGAACATGAGAAAGTTATGGTGGACTGTGGTTATGAAGCCATGGAGAGGTTATTAAGAAGTTTTGATAAGTTTTTTAATGACCTTAATGGTGTGATAGGTGGAAAATTTATTTTTCTAATAATCTCATATTACATAAAGATAATTAACATCTATAGATGTGGCGAGGGAGTACCTATGAGTTTAAGAACACTGAGAGATCCCGATACCCACTATATCAAGGAAAATAGTTGTGTAGAATATAGGAGTCCCTAAAGGAGATATAGATGAGTATTCAAAAACTAAGGAGAATCCTAATCTCCCCAGATCTAGAAAGAGTTTCAAGGTCACCAGACTTTATTTTTCTTACTGTTCAGAAGAATAAATAGTTGAACATGACAAAACATTATCTTTTAGGCTCATATAGGAACACTATCATCCAAAAAGTTAAAGATATTTATAGTTTTGGATCATCCTTTAAAAACTAAAGAAGTCTTATAGTGGATTATGATAGAAGCAGAAACATATTGTATTATACATTGTGAAATAATTTTTTAGGAAGGACATGGTGGACTCTAGGTAGTTTGGACTCGATTGTCCTTGTTTGTAAACAAATATTGAGGATAGTGGAGAATCCATATTGGAGGGAATGACCAACATGAAATGGAGAGGGAATGGTCTATCAAAACATTTAAACATCACATTACTTGATCTTTCTTTAATTATATATATGATTCAATGTTGAGAGATTATATTCAGTGGATCATGAACCTTTAAAGGTTCAAGAGGTTTATTTTAAATAGAAAAACTCATAATATAAAAGAGTTCAATTATTCACCCCCTCCTCCTCTTAGTGATATAACTAGATCTTAGACTAACATCTTGTTTCTTTCTTGATTTCATTTCCTTTCATGTTTTTTATTGAATGTTTTTTTTCACTTATGAAAAAATAGAATATGGTATGTTGAAATCATTTTTTTGATTTGGTAAATGTGTTTATTCCAACTTTGGGTACACTGATGTATGGAGAGTTCCTATCGATATCTGCTTCTACATTAGGGTACTAGTGACTAAACTTTTGGTGTGTGATGTTTTGGACATGAATCTCTACAATATTTTCACCCTTGTATTCTATTTTTTTCATCATCATTATCCATTGTATTAATGTTTGAGTGATGTATGTTTATTATAATTTTCACAATGAAAATTTTCCATTATTAATTATCAAAACTGAAATTTACTTTTTACTCATAAAAAAGTAATATCCATACATATATTTTTAATTTTCTATTGATCCATTTCAATCAACACTGATAAAGACCCTAAATTTTATCATAGTATTTGTATCATAATACAATATTCCATCATGAATTTATGTATTTATATTTTCATTTTACCACTAATATTCCAATTAGATTTAGATCATGTTGATTCTATTCATCAGGACATATGGAGCATAAAAAAATGATCTGATTATATTAATATAATATTGGATTATATTTTTTTACTTAAATTTTGTGGCATTTTAGTTTTTTCAAATTTTTTATATTGATATATTGGATCTATTAATTATCATTGTATGGGAAACATAATTTATTAATTCTAGAATGACTTAATAGTATTAAATAAATATTTATATTGTTAGAAATTGGTTCGATATTATTGTTTTAAAATAGTTGTACTGTGGATGAAATGATAGTTCATGGTGTAAAAATAGTGTCATCTCATTCTAAATCATTTAAACTTGTTTTCACAATGTTCAAACACTAATTTCTCAAAATATATTTCCATAAACAATGAATAACACCATAAATTTCACTTTAAATATTCTCTTCACACAATACTTATAATAAATCATCCTCATTTTCATACCATTTTCTTAAATAAACATATCATATCATGGGTACTATTCCCATGGGTCTAGATTTAACCCATTAATATACATCATAACCTTAAAACCATTTACTTATGTTGATCATGCTCAAAGGAATATATTTGTTATATATAAGTATCCTTTCCCAATAACCCATTTGGATGTTTAAAAACTATTGAATATCTATTGAATAAAAAATATTATACATGACCTAGTCCCTTTAAAACACGAAATAATAGTAAAATTATCATCAACATGAACACATTAAATCTTTGTAAACTAGTTGAAAATATTCCTCACATAATTCCAATACATTCACTAAATATGTTGATTTTATTGAAAAAAATATTCATTATAAATGAAATTCCTTTTTTACATTCATTTCATAATATAAAATGTTTATTTTTTTCATATTTTGAGAACCATAACATGCATAAATATTACATCATTTTATAATAATATTCATTACTTATCAAATTAAATCACACTCTATAACCAATGGGTTTAATGTATTTTGATATTATATACCCAAAAAACTTAATTTAAAAACATTATTCCATATATCTCAGAAATAATCTTCACATGTGATAACCTTCTTAACTTATCAAACATAATACTCCTCATCATTACATATATAATGGAAACATAAGAAATGATGATATCAATTGATTAGTAAGGGGTGAATATAAGTGATATCATTCAAATATCACAAGTGATCTTAAGATGAACATGTGGGTATGAGAAAATAACCAAGGTACATGAACAAAACATATGCATTTCAAACCCAATAAAACATTGATCATTAATTATGAATCATTACATAATAATTTTAAAATGCCATAAAAATGATGCATATAAATTTGGAATCATGAGATATTCATCACAAGATATGGAAAAATAAAATTGGTAACATTGAAATGTGTCTTAAGATTGTGGTACATACATATGTATAGAAAATCATTTCTTATGTCAAGGCTCACTACCAAGACTATTATCACATAGTGGATAGGTTCCCATCACATATTAGATTGGGTTGACATACAATTCCTTTACATGTCATATAATGAGATATAAAGCTTTAACTAATGCATTTTTGGTATATAAAATTCTTGTCTCACCAATCACTTAATGAAAAACCATACATATATGTGTCACATGGAAAAAAATTATATAAAAACATAATTCACCCATGAGGAAAAAATTGGTTTCATTAATATTTTCACACATCATGATCATGATATATCGAGATAATAAATTTGTATGTATGTATTAGAGAATATAGCCTTTGAATTATAAAAAAAATTAATGGATATTGATATACATGAAAAACACATTGTAAGAACATTAGGAAACTATTTGTAAATATGAATAAATATCCCTATAATTTTTAATAACAATTATTTTAAAAAGAAAAAATCTATAAGTAAATGGTAGTAGAAAAATAATGAGGTATTACTTAAAAATTAATTTGAATATTTATGAAAACATGAAAAGGAAACATTATAAAGAAAAATGAGAAACATGGTGGGAGAAAGTGATTGTGTAGGAAATATTTAAAAATATCCCTTTCAAACATTTATTATGATGAACTACATTTTTCATACTCGATTTTCAACAGAATCCCATGAAAACTATTTCATTGATAAATTAGATAGGGTCTTTTTACGTTTAATGTCATGGAAACTAGGTGTATAATATAAGAAGTACATAACCCTTATTTAGTCTTCTTGAAAGACTCCTTTATAATTATATCCTCGGTAAAATCACAACATATGATTTCATGAATACATTCATCAAAAGGAAAGGATGATAATTAATATCAGTAATGGGATAAATAAAGGAAATGTAAAGTAAGTGATCATCATGGATAAATCATAAGGAAAAACATAAGATCATTATCATAAATACATTAACATAAGAGCATGATCCTAAGTACATTAGGTATAACATAAGAGCATGACCATAAGTACATGAGGCATAAAATTGAAATATGAACACAACATAAAATCGATAAATTCATAAGTATACCACCAAGATTCATCATCAAGGTTTCTTAAAACATATTACCCAGTCTATTCAATAATTTATCATGAAACATTACCAAGTAATGTTTCCAAGGTTTCATAAACAAGTTATCTCTAATGATTAATTGTTTACCCAATGAATTGGAGAACTATAAGGTAGAACCATTAATATTTCTAAATTTATATGTGAAATATAGATCATATATCATATGAAATAGATTCATCTATAACCCATGGATAATAAATAATGGGTTTCATATAAAATCATTGAGTTTAATAGAGTTTAAATTCAAATAATGTTCATAATTTTTAACCCAAGATTAGGGAATGTGGGTTTATACATGGAAATCCACAATCAATGAAGTATAATAATATCTATATGAATACCATTAAATGAAAATAGGTTTGGGTATTCACAATACCAAAGTATGTCATGGAAAATAAAATAATGAATTTGAGAGCATAATGTTTATATAAAAATGATTAAGGAATGAGATTACTGAGAGAAAACGGAAGCCTATTATTATGTCATGAACCAGCTCAGATACCTGGGTACATTGATACATGAGGTATCACTAACATAGGCCGATGGGTTTTTATAATCCCCACGGGTTTGAGACTAGCACTTTCCAACAAACAACATAAAAGAGGAAACAATGTTTCCACAAAATAGTGGAAGATAATAGATAAATATCAGTATGCTCAAAACTTCAAATGGAGACAGTACCAGAAACCAAACAAGTATATCAAAAAACCCAAAATAATACATCATCAAAGTAATAAAAAATAGATGAGTTAGAATCAACATCCTAAAGAACACATCACTGCAAGCCCGACAGATCAAGAACATCTATCTCCTCTAAGAGGATCTTTCACTTTTCTCAAACCTAGAAGAAGGAAATCAACAAATGCCGGAAATAAAAGGTTGGGTGTGTATTATATATCCCAGTAGGGTCTCACCTAGTGCTCCATAATAATATTACATAATAATAAACCAAATCATTCTTTCAATTTTAAATAAAAAAGGCATGGGTGTACATTTTCATATTTAAAACAACACATGATATTATTTTAAAATGGTGTAAAACATTTCAAAAAATGGATTAATTTTTTTATATAAAACAGTATATATAAATCAACTAGTATGAATAATTTTTTTTGACAATCAATGAAATTTATATCAAAGTAATCATAATAGGAACTATAGTCATCTTCCCTACGGTACAATAGTTCCTGGTTATAGGATCCTCACACTCTCATATAAGTGATAAAGGAATATGTGTACACCAGTCCCTCTAGATCAGGATAAATAGGACTCATCAACATCCCATCAAGGATAAAGATCTTCCTAACTAGGTTTTTGTTAGAGTTTTCAACATGAATTCATTTCTATGGAATTACCATACTATCGTGATTATTCCCCAAAACCCACTAAATACACAAGCTCACATGTACTCAATCAACCAATCAATAATGGGAAAATCATCTCATTTCAAATCAAAACTTCATTTATAATTCAATTTTCTAATTTCTCATTTTAGTAGGCCAAATAAATTTCAAAACCAAAACATGGGGTTTTCATCATTTATTGCCTTTTCAAAAGAAAACCAATCATTGGTTTCTACCAATTCAATTTAATCTATCTTTTGTCAAAAAATTCAAAAATTAAATAATCAATTCCATTAATTTCCAAAATTTCCCCAAATTCCAATTCCAATGGAATTGGGGAGTATTCCCAAAATACATACCTTATCAATTTCAAATTAAAATTTACATCAAATTTGGATTTCAAAAATCAATCAAAATGAATTTCAGATAAATAAAACAAATCAAGGATTTATTAAATGGAAAATCTAAATGGAACCTCCTACCTTTAATTATGTAATAAAAAATCAACACCTGCAATGAGATTTTCCAATGAAGAAGGATGAAAATGAAGATAAAGAAATAAAACCTAGAATCTAGATCCATTACAATGGAGTTTATATCCATTCACAAAAATATGATCTAAAAATCATTAAGGAGGAGAGAAATAGAGAGTGGTAGAAGACACGCGAGATGAGAATCACTTTTCAAAGAGGGATCAATGATGATTTTCCACACATCTATCCACCAAATAAAGGTTTTAGAGGATCAAAAATGGGTTCTTGAGAGAATTAAAGACCTAATAATTTGAATTTGGTTGAGTTATATTTGAGTATAAGATAAAATTGAGGTTTGGGAAATTTTATAATATTTTTTGGAATAAAAAAGAACCATGCACATGGTTAGATGGATAGGGCTGCATAGTTAAAATAATTGTGTTCCATAACCATGCACCCCTCTAGTGGGGTGCATAGTTTCTACTAGGTGGGAGCACATTTTTGTAAAACTATATTCCAACCGTGTAAATCTCCACTATACTGGCTTGCATGATTTTAACTGGGTGGGCATACAATTTTGGAACACCATGCACAAATAGTGCACAACCCAGAAAATTCAAAAAAAGAATTATATAAATAACCCGAAGCAACCCTAAACAACCCCCAACCAAAGAATAATCAAAATAATGTTCAAGGAGAACCTGAAAACCATTAAAAGGATGTTACAGCCTCCCCACCATAGAAACTTTCTACCCCCCCCCCCCCCCAAAGCCTGTCAATATGTTTCCATATAAAAACGATAGGTCCACTTCTCTCTCTTTAGTGCCTCCGTCTCCTATGTCTCATGTGTATCAGAACTGTAATTCCATAGCACTCAGACCAAAAGTATCATCCTCCCAAGAAGTACCTTTATCTTAGAATCAAATATCTTGATTGGATGCTTGGTCATGGATAAATTAGTTTCAACATCAAGATCACTCCATCTCATAACATGAGATGGATCAAAAAGATATTTCTATAGCTAAGATACATATAACACATTATGTATCAAAATAAACTATGGCGGAAGTTCTAAATGGTAAGTCACTTCACCACCCCTTTAACAACCTCAAAAGGTACCACAAAACAAGGATAAAGCTTTCCTTTCCTCCCAATCCATCAATGACCTGAACGAGGTGTATCAATCAAGAACACCTGGTCACCAATTGAAAAATCTAATGATATTTGACGATGATCAACAAATGATTTATACTAACTTTGTTCCATCAAAATTCTCTAAAGAATCAACTAAATCATTTTTGTCTTCTCTTGGAATAATCTTAGTCCAACCAAGGAGGTTTCACCGATATTTGACTAACACAATGAATATTTATGAGGATATCCATACAAGGCCTTGAAAGGAGATATTTTGATTACAAATTGGTAACTATTATTATAAGAAAAATCAATCAGTTCCAAATGGTCATCCCATTCCCCACCAAAATCAAGGATGTAGGAATGAAGAATATATTTAAGGATCTACATAGCTCTTTATCTGTCCATACATATGTGGATGGTATACCAAACTCAAATGAACCTAAGATCCTAGTGCCTCATGGAGGAATCTCTAAAAGAGAGAAGTAAAATAGGGATATCTTCTAGAGAATATAGTAGGAGGATCTCTCTAAAAATGAACAACCTCTTTCACATAGATATTCCTCAGCTCCTAAAAATTATTTTTTCCATAAACAAGTATAAATTGAGATGATCTGGTCATCCTATCAATCATAACCCATATCAAATTATTCTTTATCTAGGTACACAGAAACCCAACAACAAATTCCATATAAATATCATTTTTCTTCCAAGTCAGCACTGAAAGTGGTTGGATAAAACTTGAAGGTCTTTGGTGATCGACCATGAACTTTTGGAATGTATTACAATGAGAGACAAAATCAACAACATCCCATCTCATATCCAGACAACATAATAATAACCGCATGTCATAAAATATCTTTGTGGTTTATGGGTTCACATCCCATTGGGATTTATGGAAATACCCCATCAAAAATTTCCTCATAGATAATGGAACAAAAAACCGGATCTAGAAACAAAGAATACCCTTCATGGAGAACCACCAATCAGTAATGGTCTCTCCACCATAACGAGAGTCTCTAATGCCAAGAAACAAATCACCAAGATGTTGTTCTTGAAGAATCATCTCAAGAAGACAGGAGGTCAACTGAACACTAGAGAATACATACTCAGCCCTTTTTCCTAGACTCCTAAATGAAACTATGTGAAAAGATCCATCAGGTTCCTCTCTTACAATGATACATTCAATTCCTGGTTTGGAAGTTTCTTACTCAAAGCATCAAAAATGACATTACCTTTCCCTAGGGTATATGAATTTTTAAATTAAAAAGTCTACAGGTACACCACCCAATGGATCTAGTGGAGATTCAAATATTTTTTAGGGAAGATAAAAGTCAAGATCATTTGGTTAGAATATACAGTAAACCATTCTTAGAAAAGGTAATGTCACAAAATCTTAAGCACATGCGTCAGGGATGCGTGTTCAAGGTCCTAGGTCGAATAATTTATCTCGTTTGGAATAAGATAAAGTGAGACATAGGCTACCCCATGATCACCCTTCATAAGAACATAACCCAAACCTGATCTTGATGCAACACAGAATACCACATAGCCCTTCCAGTCCTCTAAAAGGTTCAACACTAAGATAGAAGTCAAAAGACATTTAAGAACAACAAAAGAACTCTGAAATTTCTCATCCTAAGAAAACTTTACCCCCTTCTGAGTGAGAGTGGTCACCAGAGAATCCATCTTTGATAAATCCTTTACAAACTAGTGATAATACCCCACTAACCTAAGAAGCTTCAAATCCCAAAAACATTATGTGGTTGTTCCCTTGTCATTACAACTTTTTCTTTCTAAGGATAAACTAAAATTCCATGTTATGACACCATGTGTCCCATGATCATCACTTACTGAATCCAGAAATCATATTTCGATAGCTTTTCATAAAGTTAGTGATTTCTCAGTAATTCAATAACTTCTCTCAGATGATGCACATGATCCTCCTCGGACTTGGAGTGAACCAAGATGTCATCCATAAAGAGAGACATAAAAATATCAATATACTCATGAAAGATCTTATTTATAAAATCTTTAATGATTGTTAGACAATTAGTTAGACCAAATGGCATGAAATGGTAATCATAATTGCCATACCTTCTACAAAAGTTAGTTTTCTGAATGTTAGATTCATATATTCTCAATTGGTGAGAACTAAATCAAAGAACAATCTTAGAGAGACTCTTTTCTCCTTTGAACTAGTCAAACTGATCATCAATCTGTGGCCACATATACTTGTTTTTTATTACAACTCTGTTGATTTTGCAGTAATCAACACATAAGTAAAGTGTTCTATCATATTTATTAGCAAAGAGAATAGGTTCTGGTCAAGGTGACACACTCAGGTGTATAAATACTTTATCTAACAAATCATCCAATTGTCTCTTAAACTCTTTCATTTCAGCTGGTTCTATATGGTAAGAAGTATGAAATACTGGATGAGTACCTATAACTAAATCCATATGAAACTCTACCACTATTAACAATGGAATGAAATAGATATCATAAGGAATTTTTTTTAGGAAACTCAATGAAAAATGGAGGGATATCATCCCTAAAATATTCATGCTCTAGGTCAAAAGAAAACATTGATACTAATTTCCCAAATTATAGATAAGAAGGTATATATCCACTCAACCTCGGGTCCCATTCTCTCTGAAATATACGACACACCCCATTAGGCATTATAAAGGAGACCCATCAGAGATAACAATAAATTTGTGACTTATTAGAAATAATCTAATCCATCCTGAAAAATTACATCAAGAGGTTTCATGTTGAGAACCGGAAAATCCAAATTAAGAGAAATCTCTAATAAATATAAAACACAAGTTGGACAATGAAGAACCTGCTCTCTATTAATCCCAAGGGTTATAGTAAAATTCATTACATAAGATAAAAGAACTAAAGGATGACTTTTCAAGTTCGAAATATAGGTTGACATACATGAATGAGTTTCACTAGTATCAAATAATGTTGTCACTAAAGATAAAGCTATAGTGATGGTTCCTCTCACAATCTCTAGACCTATATTAGCTTCCTCTAGAGACGCTTCCACTATGTGAAGAAGCTTTGTTATGGATGCATGTGGCTAGGATCTCTTAGTTCTTGAAGCACCTGATTAAACTAAAGTAATTTTTGGTGATGATTATCATGTTCCATAATGTGGTATAGAGAAGATATAAAATAACTTCTACAAGTGACCTAAGAATCTTCAGGAACCACATATTTTGGGTGCCTCGGTTAAAACCCATTTCAAATTCCCAGGCTTGCTAACTAGAATAATGTAAAAAGGCCTTTATGAGGAACTTGAGGAGGTCTTGAAGAACCTTTCTGTTGATAACTACCATGAGACTCATCACACTATATATTTCCTTCAAATGAACTCATAAAATTTCCACATGGAGAAAAGGGAACTCCTTTAAACCCTTAATTTCTAACCTCATCAAGATCAACCACCAATGCCCTATCCATAATTTTATCACAAGAAGAAATCATTAGCAAGAAAACCAAAGAATGAATATCAGATAAAATTACCATCTTTAATCTTCAGGTATTCATATTCCCATTTGATAAAATATTATCCAAAGACTACACAAGCTCTACAAGGTGATTCACATAATCAATCATGGTCCTCTCAGCATACTTGAGC
The DNA here is from genome assembly GCA_963277665.1 of Viscum album. Taxonomy (NCBI): domain Eukaryota; kingdom Viridiplantae; phylum Streptophyta; class Magnoliopsida; order Santalales; family Viscaceae; genus Viscum; species Viscum album. Next base: position 830,411,441 of record OY728162.1, read on the forward strand.
TTGAAAAAATTCATATACTTAGCTAGTAACATATAATTTGGATAGAAATAGTTGGTGGAAATAGTTTTAAAGCCCTTACACTCTAAACCCTCATGCTTCTTTGACATAACCATAGAGTCTCACAATCTCCTGCTAGGTCCCTATATCATGAAGGTTGGACATTTCACCTTGATATAATTAGGAATTTCAAATAATTAAAAAAATATCTTTCTCAACTAGTACTCATTATTTTGAGGATTATTAGAGCCTTGGAATGATTACAAATTCTATAAAAGGAACTCCTAATAATGATTCCAAAATTCATCCTCTGAGGTTCAACAATTGGGGCCTGAACAGGAACGAGTGAAAGTACCGATCCCAAAGATTAGATAACATGAAAAATAATCTCAATGAGGTTCTGGTCCATTGGAGGCCTCACTCACTTTGGATCATCAATAGATTCCTCCTAGATCCTATTCACATGTCTTCCCAGATTCATGATGTCACACAACATCATCAAGCAACATTGAAGACATCAAAAGTTACTCAAATCAAGTACTCAAACAAGATAATCATGGTAATTAAAACTATTAGATAAGATATCAAGATCTTGATTTCAACCTATCCAAATAAAATCAAGGAAAATATTATAATTATTCCTCAAGAAACCTTTCCCAAACCACCCATGGTGAGTTAAAGCTCATTATGATGAGAGCTAGCCCGAAACTCACTCATAACTACCTCTTAAGTCCTAAAATGATCTCTCAACAACAAACTGGCATTAAAGAAATATGTTTAACCTACACATTTGATACCACTTTGTCACAAAATACCTCAGATAACCCAATACTATGATACCTGAGTCACATTGACATAACCTGAAGGGAATTTCTAATACCCATGGTTTGTGACTATCACTTGGCATCATACAACATAAAAGAGGAAATGGTTTTTCCATAAAATATTATAATATAACAGATACACATCAGTACACTCAAAAATCCAATGGGAGATAATACCAGAAACCAAATAGGTATATCAAACACCTAAAATAGTACATCATCAAATTTCTCAAAAATAGAAGAAATAAACTCAACATCCCAAAGGACACATCACTATAAGCTTGATAGATCAAGAACATTCACCTCCTCTATAACACCACAAATCTATAGGCCTAGAGTTGGTGGTAATTTTATTACAATGTAATAGATACAAGAGATCACATCACCAAGGGTCGATCAGTTTAGTAGTCTTGAAGAAACTACATACATAAATAGTTCCCTTATTACAATGGTTAATAAACATAGTACACAAAAAAAGAGAAAAAACTTTCTTGTCATCACTTATTCAAAGTTCACATATTCACAACCTGGGGAAGGAAAAAAATGAAAGGGGTGAGCTCAAAATATCAGTAAGGGTTACATATAGAAGAAGCATGAATAAATAATAAGTGAATTATAATCAATTTTACATAATCAATATGGCATGTTGAATAATTGAAAAAACACATACCATCAAAAAACTGAGAATGAAAATGCATCCAAAGATTCTTGTCATAGAAAAAAATACATGGAAAATAATAACTGAATACTAAGTAAAAATAATGCTTATTATTTGGACATAATATCTCTAGCACATGAACTATCATACCATCAAGACAGTTTAAGTTTGTGGATGGGTACCCCTCTGATTTTGTTTGGAAACAAGCGCAAAGGGTTTGTCACCAACTGTTTTGACTCATGAGACCTGTAGATGCATAGAAGGGATATAAAGGGACCCTCCATTAACTAAAAGTACAAAACATTATTTACACATAGATTTAATTCAAGAACAATATGCTTTTTCAATATTCTTATAGAGTAGAGGATACAGATTCATCAATATTTCTCCAATTAGAACAACATTCAAAATAAACACCATATATAAAATGGTACACGACTAAGAAAATAATCATATCCATGACATAAGAATATGGATACATGATATAAATGTAATTTTAAATGTAAAATGATCTCAAATATTCAGTAGTTAAACCACACAAGAACAATTACATGTACAATACCAAGTAAGTCACAATGAAATAGAAATTGAGATGAAGTCCTTTTCCACTGTCCAAAAATTAATAATCAGCAAATGAATCATTTAATACTATGAATAAAAATAGAATCATGATATTATATATCAAATGTAATAATAAATACACAACATAAAATAAATAAGTGGTGAACAATGGAAATCTCACGGAAATAAAAGTGAGATGAAAAACACCTTACAAAGATCGTGTCATTGGAGTGAGGGAGAATCAATGACATAATTATTTATGACAAAAGTAAATCAACACAATATAAGTGTTCATATAGTATAAAACAATAATAGTTCATTCACACATATTCTTGGATAAAACATAACCAAAGGAATAGATATTTAACCCAACCAATGGAAATTGAGTTAAGATATCCCTTACCAGTTTGTCTGAATGTTTTCTGCACTTGACCTTAATGTCCTGGAAAGTCAAATTAAATCCATTAATTAATTAATTAATAAACTTATATACATTTATTTTATTCATTATAGTTTCATTAAGTTCATTTATGGCCTTTTGATAAGTTATAATATTGAATTTCATCATTCTGGAGTGTTCGTTTACTTGATTTTTATGATCGGTTCGCATGACAACAAGTAATGGAGTTCATGTGAAATGGGTATAACTCTCCAAAATTTGAATTGTATGTTATTAATGAACAAAAGTAATTTTAAATGGTTATATATATCACATGTTTATATGGTATGACGATGAATCATTAGATAATACATTTAGTGATAATCGTTTAGATTATTTTGGTGGTTTTTGACCATTATGAACACGTTTTGATGTATGAATTAGTATTATGTACATATACTAGTTTGAGAACATTAAATAAGACATAAAAAATATTTTATAATTTGGTTAAACCATAAAAATGGTTTCATGACCATCCTTGAAGGAGAAATTGAAGAACGAAGGTTTGTCGTCGACGAAGGTTGTAAATTGGCACCTCATGGATGATGATTTCGTTTTTAAAATAAAAGAGAGAGAGAAAGAAGGTAGTTGATGAATTTACCATTATCATGAAATTATTATAGTATATCTATGATACTAGATTTATCAAGACCACTTGGGTAGAGGAGGTGGGGAGAAGATAAGAAAATAAAGAAAATTGAGAATGAAATTAAAAGAAAAGGAAGAGGGTTTAACTCTTGAACTTTTCTCCCTTGAGAACCTCCTTAAGGCCATTGGTTTTGGAATTTTGGTGACCAAAAGGTCTTTTAAGTGATATAGGGGCTTGGGAAGAGTATTTTATAGAATTTAGGGAAGTCTTGAAGCTTGAGAGGTATGTGAGAAAGAGGAGGTGAGGGAGGGTATTTATAGTGGAAGAGAGGAGGGGTTTTCACTTATTTTAATAATTAGTTTATTATTTTTCCATAAGACAAGAAATAGTGATTATTCCATGACTAAATATAGTAAATGGATCATGGGAATTCAAACTAAGGGTTCTGACATCATTCATGATGTTTTTAATTCATGTATTTGTATTATAATTTAAATAACATAAAATAACGTATTTTATTATTCATAAAATTCAAGTATTTCAAAAAAATCCAAAAAATTCACCCTAACCATTTTTTGAAATGTAAAATTCAAAAATGAAATCCATTTTATCAAAATAATTTTTTGAATATGAGAAATTTTATTTTTTAATAAAATAAAAAATTATTTGAAAAGTAACAATTTGAAATATATAATTGATTTTATAACACTTTGAAATTTTAATTAAGGTCTCATAAAATTATCTTATAACGTTACGATAATAAAATAAAAATTTATTTTTAAATTCTAGGAACATAAATTTTCATTTAAATTATTAAATTAATCATAAAATTATAATTAAAATATGAACACTTATACTATGATTGTATTGTGACATATAAAATTTCTCAATTTTATATGTACATTCACGGGTGAAGATACTATTCATTTGGCCAGTTTAATATTAATAATGGTCATATTAATATTCTTAAGGGTAGGTTACTATTCATAAGGTTAAGTTACTATTCATAAGGGTATGTTACTATTCATAAAAAATTAAGTTGATTCTATGATACTCTAAATAACTTACCGATCAAAATCATGTCTGTCCGTTTTTCGAAATTCAAAACACAGAAGTGAAAAAAATATTTTTAATGCCTAGGTTATAACTATATCCTATAGAAAAGTTTTATTTCAGAGAGACTTAGTGTTATGTGAATTAAGCTATCTAATGAATTAAAATCATTTAAGAAGAATATACTATAAAATCTTGGGGTGTTATATTCTCCCCTCCTTTGGAAATTTCATCCTTGAAACGTTTCATGTAAATTTCCTTCTAAAAAGATGTGGTGGTTCTTCTTCATAACATCCTCAGGTTTCCATGTTTCTCCTTCCATGATATGGTTTCTCCAAAGAACCTTTACCAGTCGAGTCATTAAATTTATCAATATCTGCTCTCTAGTTTCAAGGATCTCGATAGGCTCTTCACAGTAAGATAAATCCAGTTCCAGATCTATTCCTTTAGTAGAAAGGACATGTATTGGATATAACATGTACTTCTTTAATAATTACACATGGAACACATCATGAACCTTGGAGAGACTTGGTGTCACTTATAAATAGTAAGCTACAGCTCTAATTCTTTCCAGAATCTCAAATGGTCCAATGTACCTAGGACTCATTTTCCCTTTTCTTAACAAACCATAAGACTCCCTTCCATTGAGATACTTTCAGAAAGACATGATCTACCACTTAAAATTCCAAATCCTTTCTCTGATTTTCAGCATAAATCTTTTTCATACTATGGGCTGGTTTAATATGGGCGTAAATCATCTTTACCTTTATCATTGTCTCTTCAATAAGTTTTGGGCCTAAAATTTTCCTCTCACCAACTTCATCCCAACAAGTTGGTGTTTGAAATCTTTTGCTGTATAATGCTTTATATGTCACCATTTGAATACTAGAATATAAAATATTGTTGTAGGAAAAATCTACCAAAGGAAAATACTGATCCCACATACCTTGAAAGTCAAGTGAGAAAGATCTCAACATGTCTTCCAATGTTTGAATCGTTCTTTCAGACTGCCCGTCAGTTTGAGAGTGATAAGATGTACTCATATGTAGCTTAGTATTCAAGGCATTCTAAAGAATCTTCCAAAAATTTTATGTAAATTAGGGATCTAGATCAAACAAAATCAATAGATTTTCACCATTAAGTCTTAACACCTCATTAATATACAGTCTTTCCAGGTGCTCAAGAGGTAAATCTTCTCTTATAACAGTTAAATGTGCTGATTTTGTAAGATGATCAACAATTACCGATATAGTATAATTCCTTCTTGGTGTCCTTGGTAGACCTATGAAAAAGTCCATAATAATGTCATCCCACTTCTACATAGGGATAGGTAAAGGTTGCATGACACCTCTAGGATGTTGTCTCTTGGCCTTAACTTGTTGAAAAACTAGTCACCATGACACATAGTTAGCAATTTCTCGCTTTATATTATCCCAACAAAAATGTTCCTTATGGTATCTATACATCTTGGTGATACCAGGGTGTATAAAGAAATTTGAGCTAAGAACATCATTTCCAAATTTTAGAAATCCATCCTTATACAGGAAGTCTTCCAATCTTCCAACCTTAATGGCTTTAAATTTCTTTTGAAGGTTATCATCATCATATTGAGTGATTTTTTTCTTCCGTAGTAAATATGGTTTAATAGTCATTTGAAAAAGGAATGATATTTCACCTTCCATAAGAATTCACATATCCATGTTTACTAGATCCATGAATATAAGATCTTTATCAATCTTCATCTAGGTTAGAAGTCCATGATCTTTCCTTCTTAATGCATCTTCTACCTTATTTTCCTTTCCTTGGTGGTAGTGTATTGAACAATCATAATATTTGAGTAACTCAATCCATCTTTTTTGCCTCATGTTGAGTTATCTCTATATAAAAATGTATTTCAAACTCTATTGATTTGTATAAATATCACATCTTTCACCATAGAGATAGTGTCTCTATATTTTCAAAGTAAAGATTACAGCCGCTAACTCAAGATCACGAGTTAGATAATTTTGTTCATGCGTCTTTAACTGCCTCGACACATAACCAATAACTTTATCATTTTTCATAAGGACACAACCCAGTCCATTCTTTGATGCATCACTGTATATCACAAACCCATCAATTCCAGATGGAAGAGTCAAAATGGATTATTGACCAATATTCTATTAAATTCTTCAAAAAAATTTGTACATTCCTTTGTCCATAAAAACTTAACCCCTTTATGTGTGAGATTGGTTTGTAGGTTAGCCAATCAAGAAAAATTTTGTACAAAACGCCGATAGTAACATGCTAAGCCAATAAAACTTCATTCCTCAGTTATGTTCATTAGAGTAGGCCAATCATGGATTGCCTTTGTCTTCGTAGGATCGGCTCAGATTCTATCCTTAGAGACAATATGGACAATAAAATAAACTGTTTGAATCCTGAATTCATATATACTAAACTTACCATATAAATATTTTCTTCTAAGAGTCTCTAGAATAACCCATAAGTGGTTCTCATGGTCCTCATAACTTATGGAATATATCAAGATATCATCAATAAATACCACAAGAAAATCATCAGGATATTCCTTAAAAACTTCATTCATTAGATCCATGAAAACAGAGGGTGCATTAGTTAGTCCAAATGGCATTACTGTAAACTCGTAATGTCCATACCTGGTTCGAAATGCTATCTTTGGAATATCTTCCTTTCTCACATGCAACTAATGGTATCCACATCAAAGGTAAATCTTCAAAAAATATTGAGATCAATGAAGTTGATCAAATAAATCATCAATGTGAGGAAAGAGATACTTTTTCTTTATTGTAATTGCATTTCTTTCTCTATAATCAATGCATAGACTCATGGATCCATCTTTCTTCTTGATAAAGAGAATATGAGCTTCCTATGGAGAAACACTAGGGTGGATAAATCCCTTGTCCCTCAATTCCTCTAAATGTTTCTTTAGCTCCACTAATTCTATAGTGGCCATTCCATATGGATTATTTGATATAGGTATTTCACTAGGAATTAAATCAATAGAGAACTCAACTTCCCACTCTGAAGGATTCCTTGGTAAATCCTCTAGAAATACATCAATGTATTATTTCACAATAGGTACATATTTAATTTGAAGACTTATTTTCTCATCCATATATGTTTCTTTAACTTCTTCCCCAAGAATTTCATTTAGTAGAGCTATTGGGGGAGGATCTAGATAAGAATTATATTATGAGGTTTCTTCTCTAAAGATAAGAGATTCTACACCTTCCTCATAAATTGTAACTTCCTTCTTCATACAATAATTTCATGCATCATAGTTTGAAAGCTAGTTCATACCGATGATTATATCAAATTCCATCAAAGGTATGATGATAAGGTCAGCAAATAATGTACATTTATGTGTCACAAAGGGGACTAACGGACACATCTTTGTTGAAATGATACCCCCTTAGGAGTTTTTACTAAAAACTCCTTTATTAAATCAAAAGGGAAATGTCTAATTTTCATGGAAAACTGGGAAGATATAAATGAATGTGATGATCCAGAGTCAAATAAATCATTGGATATGTTTTAGGAAATGATTAACGTACCTTCCACCATTTCATTAAGAACTTAAACCTCTATGGTTGTGATCACAAAATATTGGTCATCTCCCCTTGGCCTCTTCTGTGGTTGATTCCCCTGACGATTCAGACATTGATTTGAATAATACCCCATTTCATTGTTGTTGAAGCATTTAACATCATTTATTTGTTGCTTTAACTTGGATTCATTAGCTCTATTTCCCTTTTCTCTACACTTATAACAAAATCCCATGCCTTTTAAGAATTTACCATGACGTTTCATTCCACAATTTTCACATAACAGAAATTGTTTCAATCCCTTTTTCTTCTTTGATGCATCACACTTTCCATGGTTATAAGAATACCTCTTATTACCTTTATTTACCTTGAAAAAATTCGATCTAGAAAATTCATTCTCTATTTTGAAGGCACTTAATACTATTTCATCACTGATGAAAATGTTTGAGAAGCTAGTGCCCTTTCAATAATTGGCTTAAGACCTTCAAAGAAATGATCAATATTGTCTTCTAAATCATATATATAATCTATAACATACCTATCTAGTCTTGTGAAGGTATCCTTATACTCCGAAATACTCTCATATTCAATTTACTTTAAGCTAAGTAATTTTCTCTTTATTTCAGTTTGTTGCTCACGAGGGAAATATTTGTCGAAAAATATTTCCTTAAAAGTTTTCCATTCTATATATTATATTTCTTCTTCATCCTTAGTATTCTGGATCAAAGAACCCCATTTATCAACATCACCCTTGAGGAAATATACTACTAGTACTACCTTTTAGTTTTCATTTTATCTTAATGCCAGAAATATCTTTTCAAGGGACTTGATCCACTCCTTGGATATCACTATATTAGTAGTCCCATTAAAATATGGGGGATTCTGTCACATGAAACGATACAACATAGGTGTAACATGGTTATTTGTTATAACCTGAGTAAGTTTTCCTAATATGGTCATAATTTTCTCATCTCTAATAATAACAATGTTTCCTTTCTCATTGGGGAAATCCCTACATTGTTCGTGGGTATTAATTCAATTTCTTCCATTAGGCGCCATCACTAAATAATGGCATACAGTAAATTATGTTATGAATCATAACATATAATTTCGAATAGGGAAAATACTTAACACAAATTAATATTTTATGCATAAATTATCTCATAATAGTAAACATGGTTTATTTGTGGATATTCTTTAATGTACAACCTCAAATTATACCTTAGGGTTATATTCTCAAATCTACATTTTCTAAATCTAGTTTTCAGTGATTATACTAAACATGCTATGATACCAACTGTAACACCCCGAACCTAGAGGCCCAGAGTTGGTGGTTATTTTATTAGAATGGAAAAAATACAAGAGTTCACATCACCAATGATCGATCAATTTAGTTATTGTGAAGAAACTATATACATAAATGGTTCCCTTATTACAATGGTAAATAAAAATAGTACACAGAAAAAGAGAAAACAACTCCTTCTCATCACTTATTAAAAGTTCTCATCTTTAAAACCTGGGGAAAGAAAAACAAATGAAAGGGGTGAGCTCAAACGCTTAGTAAGGGTTACGTATAGTGGAAGCATGAATCAATAATAAGTGAATAATAATAATAATCAATTTTACATTTTTTTTTGAAAAAGATGTATTATTAATGATGAAGATTTGCAGCTGTATATAAGCAGATCCATGAAGGGAAATTGTCCATCCATAGCTGGTTAACATCGAAGGGGCCTGAGGCCGCAAGCTGGAGGGATGCATTATTTCCTTCCCTTTTGGTTAAAGAGAAGGTGTAGGAAGATAATCCTTGGAAACGTGAGTGGATTCTTCTGATGATAAGGCCAAAAGGCTGGAGTCTAGCGTCATGGTGGTTAATAGCATTGATAACAGTAAGGTAGTCAGACTCAATGATGATATCATCCCATCCACGGTCCAAAGCGAGCGTCATACCCACAAGGATAGAAAAGGCTTCCACAATTGTAGGTTCCCATAGGGCATGATGTAATTCATGTTTTGCTGCAATGATCTTCCCCAGATGATTACGAGCCAGAACGCCGAGTGCAACTGGACCATCTTTGGGAAGAGAAGCATCCACGTTAAGATTAAGCCTCCCTTCCATTGGGGTGTCCATTGAGGGGGGAAATAGGGGGTAGCACCCGACATGCAGTGTCCATTGTGGTCCTTCCAGCCGTCCATCCATGAAATTGCTCGTTCAATCCGGAAGTCATGGGTTTTATGGACTTTGTGGAACATCGAATCATTGTGCCGAACCCAAATGATCTAGGCCAGGGTGCAAAGAAAACCAGCAGTAGACGATGAAAGAGAGGATCACCAACGCATCAGAAGATCGAGGGGGGGGGGGGGGGTCGGATGCGGTGTTCAGGGAGGCCTCCGAAGCCGGGCCCAATTTAATCCAAATTTCCTTAGCTCCCAGGCAGTTAATGATGGCATGCCAAGGAGTTACTGGGATATTCGGGCAGAAAGGGCCGAACTCGGAACTGGCCATATGACGAAAGGCGATAAGGCCCATTTTAGGGAGGGTTCCAATGTGAACCTGCCACCAGAAATGGTTGATTTTTGGTGGGACATTGAGCTTCCAGACTGCATTCCACGGTCCCTCATCACGGTCAAGAGAGTGGATGCCAAGACCCAGTCTTTACCTAGATCTCACCGAGTAATCACATGAGGAATCGTTGGTCCAGAAAAGATGGTCATGGCCTGTATTAGAGACCAAACGGATGCTGAGGGAAATTCTTTGGTCTCTTTCGTTAAAACAATCTTGGATCTTTTCCATACTCCACCCCGAGCCCTGGTCAGAAAGGAGGCAATCAACAGTGGCGTCTTCAAGACCTGGTTGGGAGGGGTATGTGGCCCGCACACCATCCTTATCAATAAGCCATGGGTCAGTCCAGATGTTGACATAGGATCCATTTCCAATCCTCCAGCCCAGCCCTTTTTCAAGGAGATTGCAGGCCCCCCAAATATTTCTCCAGATGAAGCTTGGTCGGGGGCCAAGGGAGGAACCAAGGAAGTTCATGTGGGGAAAGTATTTGGCATGGAGTACCTGCGCACAAAGAGATGATGGGAGGTTAATAAGGTTCCACCCTTGCTTGGCTAACAGAGCATCATTGAACAGGAGAAGATTCCAGAATCCCATCCCCCCTCCACCTTGGGTTTGCAGAGTTTCTCTCATGCCAGCCAGTGAGGTCTATTCCTTCCCGCATTTTTCCCCCACCAGAAGTTGGCAGCATGTTAAAGGATCAGATTAATCAATTTTACATGACCGATATGTCATGGTGAATAATTGAAAAAACACAAAACTGAGAATGAAAATGCATCCAAATATTTTGTCATAGAAAAAACCACATGGAAAATAATAATTGGATACTAAGTAAAAAATAATTCTTATTATTTATAAGTCATGTATCTGTCACGTGAACCGTCATACCGTCAAGACAGTTTATGTTTGTGGGTGGGTACCAGTATGATTCTATTTGGAAACAAAAATGAAGGGTTTGTCGCCAAATATTTTGCCTCATGGGACCTGTCAATGCATAGAGGGGATATAAAGGGCCCCACACTTCACTTAAATTCCAAAAAATTCTTCACACATAGATTTAATTCAAGAATAATATTCCTTTTCAATATCTGAATAGAGTATTGGATACTAATTCATCAATATTTCTCCAATAAGAACAACATTCAAAATAAAAACCGTATGTAAAATGGCACATGACTAAGAAAATTATCATATACATGACATAAGAATATGTATACATGATATAAATGTAATTTCAAATGTAAAATGATCTCAAAGATTCAGTAGTTACACCACACAAGAATTATTTGGTGAACAATACCAAGTAAGTCACAATGAAATAGAAATTGAGATGAAGTCCTTTGCCACTATCCAAAAATTAATAAACATCAAATTAATAATTGAATAAAATGAATAAAAATAGAATCATGATATTATATATCAAATATTAGAATACATACACCACATACAATAAATAAGTGGTGAACAATTGAAATCTCATGGAAATAAAAGTTAGATGAAAAACCCCTTACAAAGATCCTGTCATTGGAGTGAGGGAGAATCAATGAAATAATTATGTGTGACAAAAGTAAATCAACACAATATAACTGATCATATAGTATAAAACATTCAAAGGTCATTCACACATATTCTTTGATAAAACCTAACAAAAGGCATAGATGTTTAACTCAATGAATGGAAATTGAGTTAAGATATCCCTTACCAGTTCGTCCGAATGTGTTCTGCACTTGACCTTAATGTCCTGAACAGTAAAATTAAATCCATTAATTAATTAATTAATAACCTTATATACATTTATTTTATTAATTATTGTTTCATTAATTTTATTTATGGAATTTTATAAGTTGTAAGATTCAATTCCATCGTTTTAGAGTGTTCGTTTACTTGATTTTTCATGATCGGTTCGCATGACAACAAGTAATGGAGTTCTTGTGAAATGGGTATAACTCTCTAGAATTTGAATTGTATGTTATTAATGAAAAATAAGAAGTGTAAATGGTTATATATATCACATGGTTATATAGTATGAGGATGAATCATTAGATAAAACATTTAGTGATAATCATTCAGATTATTTTGGCGGTTTTTGACCATTATGAACTAGTTTTGATATATGAATTAGTATTATGTATATATAATGGTTTGAGAACATTAAATAAGACATAAAACATATTTTATAATCTAGATCAACCATAAAAATGGTTTCATGGATAGCGTTGAAGGAGAAATTTAAGAACTAAGTTTCATCGTCCATGTAGGTTTTAAATTGGAACCTCACGGATGATGATTTCATTTTTAAAATAAAAGAGAGAGAGAAAGGAGGTAGATGAAGAATATCTCATTATAATGATATTATTCTAGTATATAGATGATAATGGATTTATCAAGACTGCTTGGGTAGAGGTGGTGAGTAGAAGATAATAAAAAAAATAAATTGAGAATGAAATTAAATGAAAAGGAAGAGGGTTTACCTCTTGAATTTTCTCCCTTGAGAACCTCCTTAAGGCCTTTGGTTTTGTCCTTTTGGTGATACCAGAAGGCATTGGACATGGAAGAGGGTATAAGGAAGAATATGTTGTAGAATATAGTTAAGTCTTTATGTTTGAGAGGTGTGTGACAAAGAGGTGGATATGGAGGGTATTTATTTTAGAGGAGAGGAGGGGTTTTCACTTATTTTAATCATTAGTTTATTATTTTTCCATAAGACAAGAAATAGTGATGATTCCAAGAATAAATATAGTAAATAGGTCATATGAATTTGATCCAAAGGTGCTGACATCATGAATGATTTTTTTAATTCATGTATTTATATTATAGTTTAAATACTGTAAATTACCATATTTTTCTATTCATAAAAAATTCAAGTATTTTAGAAAAATCCCAAAATTCACCCTAACCATTTTTTAATGCATAGAAATAAAAAATGAAATCCATTTTATCAAAATAATTTTCTAAATTTGAGAAATTTAATTTTTAAATAAAATAATAATTTATTTGAAAAATAACAATTTTAAATCTATAACTGATTTTATAACACTTTGAAAATTTAATTAAGGTCTCATAAAATTATCTTATAACCTTAAGAAAATAAAATAATAATTTATCATTAAATTTTAGGAAAATAAATTTTCATTTAAATTATTACATTTATCATGAAATTGTAATTAAAATAGGAACACTTATACTATGATCATATTGTGACTTATAAAATTCCTCAATTTTATTTGTACATTCATGGGTGATGTTACTATTAATTTGGATAGTTTACTATTCATAAGGGTCATATTACTATTCTTAAGGGTAGGTTACTATTCATAAGGTAGGTTACTACTCATAAGGGTAGGTTACTATTCACCAAAAATTAAATTGATTCTATCAGACTCTAATTAACTTACTGATCGCAACCATGTCTGTACATTTTTCAAAATTCAAAACACAAAAGTGGAAAACTTATGTTTAATTTTTAGGTAATAATTATATCCTATAGTAAATTTTTGTCTCATATAGAGTCAGTGTTATATTAATTAATCTATAAAATTAATGTAAATCATTTAAGAATAACATACCATAAAATCTTGGGGTGTTATATCCTGTAAGAGGCACTTTCCCTTTTCTCAGTCCTAGAAAAAGTAAATCTAAAAAAACTCAAAGTAAAAGCTAGGGTGTGAGCTATAAAGCACAATAGGGTCTTACCAAGTGTTCCATATTAAGATTCCATAATAATAAATCAAATAATACTTTTAATTTTAAATAAAAAGGCATGGAAGTATATTAGCATGTTAAAAAACAACATTCTTTCATTTCAAAATGATGGAAAATATTTCCAATAATGACTTAATAAAAATTTTATATTAAATATTTTATATAAATAAAATGGAATGAATAAAATAGTTTCACAATCAATGGAATATATATCAATGTAATCTCAATAAGTACCATGGTCATCTGCCCAGTGGTACAATAGTTCCTAGTTATAGGATCCTCACACTCTCATATCAATGATCAAGGCATTTGTGTACACACGTCCCTCAAGCTCATGCTGAATAGGACTCATCAAAATCCCATCTAGGATAATATCTTCCAAAATCAGTTTTTTAGTGTTTTGAAATCATTTCATTTCTAGGGAATTACCATCCTATCATTCTTGTCCTAAATAACCCACTAACTCTGCTGGCTCTCATTTTCTCAATCAACCTATAAATAATGGGAAAATCATCTCATTTCAAATCAAAACATAATTTAAAATTCAATTTCAGAATTTAACATTTCAATATACAAAATCAATTTCAAAACCAAAACATGGGTTTTTCCTCATATCATAACTTTTAATAATAAAACCAATCAGAGGTTTCTATCAATTAAATTTTTGTCATATTTCTAAAAAAATCACAAATTAAATCATCAATTACATTAATTTTCATAATATTCCCCAAATTAAAAGACAATTAGAATTAGGGGTTTTTCCCCAAAGCCATACCTTATAAAATTAAAATTCCAATTTTCATCAAATTTGGTTTTCAGAAATCAATTAAAATCAATTTCATACAAATCAAGAAATAAAGGTTTTATTAAATTGAAAATCTCAACGGAACCCCCTACCTTTAATCATGGCATCAAAAATAAACACACAAAACAAGATTGTCCAACAACGAATGATGAAAATGGATATCAAGAAATCAAACCTAGAATCAAGATCCATTAAAATGGTGTTTAGATCCATCAACTACAAGATGACCTAACACTCACTATGGAGGAGAGAAAGAGAAAAAGAGAAGACACATGAGAGGAGAATCACTTAACGGATAGGGATCGAATGAGATCTATCATGCATAGATCCACCAAGGTAAGGTTTTAGTGGAGCCAAAATGGGTTCTCAATAGCCTCCAAGACCTAGGAATTTTATTTTGGATGACTTTGTGTTGAGTGGGGTATACGATGGGGGTTGATAGATTTTGAAAATATATTTTAGAATAAAAAATTCCTACGTGCACAGTTAGTTGGGCAGGGTCGCATAGTTATACCAATAATGTGCCCAAACAGTGTACCCCTCCACTTGTAAATCAAAATACTTACTTCATGGGAATTACTTGATTGAAAAGAGGGAAAGAGTAAGAGAGTCCCTTACTTTAATTATTACATCCTAATCATGGAGGGGAGATTCCTTGACATCTTATGGGATTCTCAAAAGGGTATAACAGGAGACTAAGAGAGTAAGGGATGTAAAAATGAGCTTCAAAGATAATTAAATGTGGAGGATTGGTGGGTATTTATAAAAAAATGGGGATAATTGATTATTATTTTTCAAATATTTCCTTTAGAGCTTTAGGTTTTCTAAAATTCGATTTCCTGGGTCAATCCATGGTTTTTTATCATGGTTTATGAAAATAAGATTATTTTTTGACATATAAATATTTAAAAAATAATTTCATATTCTGTATATTAATTTTACCACAAAAGATCCTTTATTCATTAAAATGATTTTTGAAAGTCAAAAAGTTCTTTTTAGGCTTTAGAATTTCATTATAGCATTTAAAAATAATTTTCATACTTATAAAATATTAAAATAATTATATAAGAATATTTAATACTTTAAAAGACATAATATATATTATTACATCATTATTATATAAATATTAATTCATAAAATATACCAAAAAACAGACAACTATATTTTTACTATTCACTGAAAACAAGTATTTTAGAAAATTCTTAAAATTTCACCCTAATATAATTTCAACATGATAATTGAAAATATAATATTTTTTTTATTAAAATAAATTCCTAATTATAATAAATAATTATTTGAAAAAAAAATATATTTTCTATAAAAAATTATTCTTATAGGGAAACACATTATTTATTTACATTAAAGAATTTACAATTTTATAATGTCCTATATACTGATTCGTTAAGAGTATGTGGAAAATTTTAAAATATAATTATTATATATAATTTTTTTATTTCCTTTTAAATAGGTATTTTACATTTATATGGGGAAATTTTACTATTCTAATGGTCATAAAATGGTGACATTGTGATGATCTATTAACAATCATATCCTAATGGAAATATTTTTCATTACATCCAATATATACTCCAACATTCTCATATTTCATCATCCACTACTTCACTAACAAGTTTTATACACTTCCCTTGATAATGGCTATCGTATTCCTAACACCACTCTTTCTTTTAACAATCTTTATGGCAGGAGTAAAATTCATGGGAGTATTAAAGGCTATCAATTTTACCTTTTTGTGTTCAATTTTCATTGGTTTTAATCTCCCTATACTATTCCAAGATATTATTGTCAATATTATTTCATGCTGTGAATTTTTATAATGAAATGTTGTAATATTTAAATGTGATTTTATTATAAAACATAATAAAAAGTCCTTATGAAACATGAATTCTTTTACAAATAATATATTGAAATTTTGGTTGTTATATTCTCCACACTTAAAAATCTCACCATCAAAATTTGTGTCTTGCCTCAAAATAAAAGAGGATATTTTTACTAAACATCTTCTTAAATATTGTTGGATGTTTCTTCTAACATTTTATTTCAATAAAAAACTTTTACAAGTTGTGTTTTCCTATTTCTTAAAACTAATTGCATTTCATCTAGAATCTGGATTGATACTTCTTTATATTACAAGTTAGGTTCTAATTCCGCACTATTTATGTCTAGTATATGCATTGGATCAAAAATATAGTTTCTTAATGGGGAAATGTGGAAAACTTCATGTAAATTGGATATATTTATAGGTAGTGATAATTGATAGGAAACTACTCCAATACACTCTAAAATCCCAAATTGTCCAAGGTACATTGGATTCAATTTACTAGTATTTACCAATCTCATGACTCTTTTTCATGGCGATACATTAAGGAATGCATGATGTGATACTCGAGACTAGTACTCATGATCCTAGTGCCTAAAACACATTCTTTAAAAATTGACTTCAATGCTAATTTATATTATTCATGATAGAATTTCATATATTTCACATTATTTTCTTAATTAAAAAATTACATCTTTGAAATAATCCCACAATCGTAGACCCCAATGATTCATAAATGGTTAGATCATAAGAATACAAGAAAAGAAAGCCATTGAGAAAAATATGAATAAAAATATTATGGACTAATAAGAGTTTTCTTTAAGGTGTTGGAATATAACCTTGAATGATCAAACATATACTATAGAATATGATTCTAGAGTCTTGAGATAATAATCCTGGCCCATGGAGAAAAATAAAATCATATAACATAGAAACATTTCATAAGCACGTGCAAAACAAATAATAACATTGTGAAAATGGATAACCACATCAAGTCCATAGTTAATATTGTGAACATATCTAACCACATCAAGTTCATGTTCAATCTTGTAAACATAGATAATCATATGAGGCTCATGCTCAATATTTTGAATATATTTAACTACATAAGTCCACACTCAAGATTATTATCTCATGTTATATAAAACCTTAACCAATTAATTGAATAGAAATATAAGACCCACCCATCATACTATGATAATACATACACACGACATACACATTAAATAATTCATACACTATATCCTGAAAATCACAAGGAAATAAAATAGGGATCAAATCACTTTTCAAGTGATATTACATAAAATAAAAGTAAGAGTTAGATCTATTGATAAAAAATTCCAATCACCCAAAAGGAGTATTTTATAAGGGAATTTAAAGGGTGATTCATGAAACATAACTCTAAAGGGTATTGATATTCTGGGAGGTAAAAATAAAAATGGAAGTGAATCCATTAAAAGTGTTTTTTTGAAAACATTTTATAGAATTATCGTAAAGATATGAATTTATGAGAAACATTCAATACTTTTTTTAATAAGTTGATATGAAAACATTTTTAAAAACCAATTTAATAGAAATCCCAATAATAGTTCTTGAAAAAGGAATAACGGTTTTCTAAAGGAAATATGGAGTGGAAGATAAAACATGTGACCATAAAAGGAAAATACCTTTTCCAATATTCTAAAAATACCTTTATTGAAACCAACATCATAAAATTTATAATAAAAAATTCTTTTGAAAAGAGGTAAAGAGAAATAAGAATATCACATTATATAATACATTTCGAGATTTCAAAATAATAAACGAAATCATTTTTTGAATGAAATAATATAGAGAAGGAGGGGAAATGACAATCAAATAGGATTCATTTTATTCCTAACAATGTTTCATTTTATAAATTAAGAAGTTTTTCAACAAAGATGAATTGAGGAAACAATACATAGAAAACAATTAAATTAAAAATAATTTGAAATCCATAAGAAATAAATATTAAGTAAAATATAATTTAATAATAGGGATATATTATTACCAACTTAAGAATAATATTCAAGAATAATAGTCTTAACTCAATGAACATAAATTGAGATAACAAATACCTTTACGACTTGGTAAATTTTGAATCAAAGAAGAATTAAAGGAGAGATAAGAAAATGGATTTGTAAAACACTTGATTTTCATAAAATATATGATAATATACATCTGTATGTAATTATATACACCACAAAAAATAAAAAAATTGGTGAAAATTCTTATGTCCCAATGAAATGAAATTGAGACGAGAAAACCATTACATTAACTCTAGACTTCCACAAAAGGTATTTAATCTCTTATATAATAAACATAACCATCTTAATAACTCATTTTAGATCTTTATTCATATCTTTTATCTTTTTAATCTTTTTTATAATCATTAATTTTACATTTATTTGTTAGTTATTGTTTATTTTCATCATTGGGTGTTAGCATTTTGATTGCTTCACACATGTTTTTTAATGTTGATATCGATACCCATGCTTTGATACCAAATTTATAATTCATATAATTTTTAATTTAATTTAACATATGCTATATAATTATTTATAAAGTTATAATTTCATTCCATGAGAATTTTAGTTACTATTCATGAAGATGAAATCAATTATGTGCCTGTTTTGATAATTTTTAATGAATGAAATGTAATATCTTAATAATGAGCTGAATATTAATATTTATATTCAAGAAGAAAAAAAAATTATTTAAATATTTGTATCATTTTATACTAGTAATTAATTTTCCATAAACATCCATGATAAAACTTTATTGCTTCATTCATGTAGGTGGTTAAACCGACCCAAACAAGAACATGTTATAACAAGTGGATGAGTATTAAAGTGATTTTTTTATAATATCATAATTACATAAGTATAATTATATTATTTATATGTTATTAAATTTTTAAATCAGAATTTATAATAGGTTAATGGAGGATTTATGATAATAAGCTTTTAGTTAAAAGTAAGTATTCAATTTTCCTCTTCATATGCATATTTTAGGAGGTTAAATTTATAATGATCACTTATTATTAACATTATTAATAGAATGAATATTTTTTATTTAAATTATATTAATAATTATATAGGTATTATATTTTTCATTGAATCTGTTTTTAGAATCACTCATTAAAGATAGTGATAAAAAAAACAATATGTCATTCAAGAAAGTGGTAGTCTGCACATAACACGAGCAACACATTTATTTTTCTAATGGATAAAAGGAAGGTTGAAATGGGTTGTTGTATAAAAATAAGAACATTTATGTATACAAATAATATTTATGTATTTATATTAGTATTTATAGAGTTGGTTTGGAGGAGAAATACAATGAATAAAAGGTTAGAGAGTGGATAATCATCAAATTAAAGACATAATTGTTCTCTTGGATGGCCTTTTGGAAAAAGAGGATATATAACCAAGTTCTGAAAAGAATATTAGAGTATTATAGGAGATGTAAATTAGTAAGTGTTTCAATAAGAATCATAATGGTAAGTGTTTCTTGAAGTGGGTGGAAGTGACTTTCTTTAATATGTGAAAAAATAGGGACTTTTCCTTGGAAATGAAAGTTAGGAGAGAGGTAAAGATCGAATAAAATGGGTGTTAGGTGACATAGATGCATAAAGTGCATTGTAGAAATGTGAATATGAATTTATAATTTAATAAATGTCTTATATAATGAGTAATTTTAATTTATTAAAATTCAAGAAACATTAAGTAACTCATTTTTACCTGTATTCTCCTAGATTAAATATTTACCTTAGTAAATATTTTTTACTATAATTATTCGACGATCCTTCTTAAAAAATTATGACATGATAATTATAAATTTGGAATCCATTTAATATAATTTAGTTTCTAAAAAAATGAGAAACTAATATTTTAAATTAAAAGATAAAATATATAGAAAAACTATTTTTGTAGGAAAATGTATTTTTAAACATTAACTATTTTTATTCTTATTTACTATAAATTAATAATTAAATGAATGTTAATATGTTACTTTATTCGTTTTAAAATCAAATTATATTCCTCATTTGAATGATATAAATATACTTTATTTAGATATAAATTATATAACATTTATAAAAACAATTATTTTAAAAATAACTATTTTACTATGGTCACTAATATTTAATTTGGTAACTTATTTTTATATTAGAAATGAAAATGGAATTATTAAAAAAATTGGATATGATATTTAAAAATATACATATCTAGGGTTGATAAAAATTAATTTTAATATAATCACGTATAATAAAAATAATATTTTTTAAAAAAAAAAATTATTTTTAAGAATTAAAAGAGTTTGTTCATATTTAATTCCAAATGATAATATTGAGTTGAAAATTAATTTATTAGTCTATATATATGATTTATATATCACAAATTATTCAATAGTTATCAATTTGTTAAAAATAAAAAATATATACAAAATGTACAATTCTTTGAGTAATGTTCATTTTATTAGTAAATTATTTTATTTTCAATTCATTAAGATTGGTTAATTAATTTAAAATCATTAAATTTTTTCAATAAATTTATGTTTAATGAAACCTTTATTATTCATTAAATTTAAATTTTATTGAAATTGAAGATGTATAAAATTTATGTAACAATGAGAATATAAAATTTATTAATAATTATAGGGTTATATTATCCAAAATTCTACTTACAGATCCCCCCAAAACAACTATATAAGATCTAAGGGTAAGATAACTAGTGGTGGTTTTCCTCGGTGGTGATTCAGATTGAATGGATCTCAAAGTGATCTACATGATATTTAACTTATCTGTAGAGACCCTTTTTTCCTTGGATGACTTTCAAATATATTGAGAAATATTTTTAGAGCTAGGCACTGAGACGACATGCAATTCGGAGGCCCGGTGTACCCAGAAGTAATTTCATAAAAATATTAAAAATATTTTATGTCAGGCACACATGGTTTCTTAAAGAAAATGGGATAACACTTAAAAGGAGTCTCTAATAACAAATCTTAGACCATGGTTGAATTTAGAATGTAAGGTTTACCCTAGCCATAACATAAAGTTGGTTGGCGTGAGGTGTTTGGATATAACAACCATTAGCGGGTGAATTTAATTAAAATTAATAATTAAATTTATTTATTTTAAATTAAATGACCTAATTCTATTTTCTCTATAAATTCACTATTATTTTAGATCTCTGGGGTTATCCATGTAACTCTAGGATAGTGAAGAGGACGATTCCACCACCTCTCATTGACAAATTGAGATTATATGAAAATGAGCCTTTGGATCCAGGTGAGTCGAGATGCTGTAAATGGAAAAGATCTTCTTCCTTAATTAGCGAGAGAATTCTTCATTGACAGATGATCAAAATTAAGGAAGGACTTGTCAATTTTTGGATTCTTCCCCAATTAATAAAATATATTGATCATAATCTAATCTATCTCTTAACTTTCATTAAATCAGGCCTTTGCATGCTCTTATGTATCAGTTTTCAATTGATTTTTAAATTAATTTCTCATATTCCACGTTTTCTCACCCAATTTTCCCCAATTTGAATCATTTTTCAAGAACTCTTGTACAATTATTGTTGAAAATCTATTTATTATGATTTTCTTCCTTCGTTCTTCATGATCTTTTCCAATTGGAATACAGGGTGTCAGTTCAACATTATCGGGTGGGATAGAGCTTGACCAGACCCCGAAATCCCTGACAGATTCACATGTGATGAATGGATTGGAGATCAGAGGATGACTTGGATGATTTTTGAGTTTTAGGTAATTCCACTATGGATTGAGAATCTACTAAGGAACTATGAGTGACATGAGACACACGCGGTGCCTACGGTAGTTGGACGAACCAAGAATAAATCCATTTTCTGGCCAATGGATGGTCAAAATTTATGAAAAAAGGTTTTCTATTTTATTTTAGGGAGCCTGGATATGAGATCTATAAGGGAGTTTCTAGATATGGAGTGGTAGAAAATAGATCTGGAGTTCTATGAAAACCTCAACAACACCTCATGTAGTTTGAAAGAACACCCAACTCATAGGGCCCTAGCTATAGCAACTAGGATTTTAGGAGAGGAATGTATCACATGTTGTGTGTGACCCCCACACATCGTGTGACTCATGTTTTGGAAACCCATCATGTACTCGCAGAGTACACAGACATGGGCATGGCTATGAACTTGACATGTACTGGTACACAACTAGGGTATATAGACACAACCAGAAGGACATGGGTAGGGCCCTGTATAGGAGGAAATGCCATGTACTAGAGTATATAGGCATGGTCAAGTATACATGGATATGGCTAGAACCATAAGTACAACCCCAAGTGGCTATGAAATTCTATGTAGTCCCCCTAAACGCCATGTAGGGCTACATGGGTAGTGAGCCATGTACCGTTAGGGACACGACTAGGAATAATGGTGGGAAAACAGATCATGTGGGTCCCTTTACACGTTGTGTACCCAAAATTCCGTTATGAAAAAAATTCTACCTCCCGTATCTCCTTCATTTGGAATCAGATTTTTTCCCCCCAAGTAGCATATCCATAGTATTTTTCTATGCAGAACTCGATGATCGACTTCATAGTGGATTTTGATATACGATGCGAGATATTATGGGTGTGATGATTCTTAAGATGATTCTCGATGATGGATTTTATTGGGAAGGGTCATCAGAGAGATTTGAGTGGAACCCTCTTGTTGGGCAGGTCCTATTTCCTCAATCGACCACTAGAGTGTAACCCTCCTACTAGTTAGGGTATGGGTCCTCTTTCTATAATTTAAGTGACACTCTCCCTCTTGGCAGGTCATGAGTCCTCATTTGATGAGTAGAGTGGCACCCTCCTTCTGGGATAAGTTATGGGTCCTCTACGTATCCACCGAGTGGCACCCTCCTGCAAAGTCAGGGCATGGGTCCTCGACTATCACAGTGGTATCCTCCCATTGGGCATGGTATGCATCCTCTATTATCTATTACAGTGGCACCCTATTAAGGTATTAGGGCATGGGTCCTTGACCACTAGAGCAGAACCATCTTGCTGGGTAGGGTATGGGTCCTCTATCATCCACTAGAGTGACACCCTCCTTCTAGGTAGGGTATGGTTCCTCTATCTACCATCAGAGTGGCATCCTCCTATTGTACCATAGCATGGGTACTCTACCAAGAGATTGTTCCCATTGACTATTTGTTATAGTGATGAGGTGTGGTTTGAATTCTATGTCTCTTCAAATAGGCTTATGAGATTCTAGGAGTTGTTGATGGACCTTTGGAACTATTGGAACTCTTTCTTGGGCCGGGCTGTGAGATTGAGATCCCCATTCTCTCTCGTCTGGGTTTATTTGGTTATGTATATATATATCTGTGTGTGTGTGTGTGTTTTTTTTGTGTCCA
The DNA here is from genome assembly GCA_963277665.1 of Viscum album. Classification (NCBI taxonomy): domain Eukaryota; kingdom Viridiplantae; phylum Streptophyta; class Magnoliopsida; order Santalales; family Viscaceae; genus Viscum; species Viscum album. The sequence goes on from OY728162.1 coordinate 830,435,451, forward strand.
TATATTTATATTTTGTTACTTTCTTACTATGGGATGGGTTTTCTATTTCATATCATGTCTCTTACTTATTTGTCTTCATCTTTTAGGGCATCCTAATGGTTATGTATCTACTCTCACCTACATGGGATTTACCCACACGTTTTTGTCTTATGAAAATGATGGTCTGGTTGGAGGAAATTTTAGAGGATCATAGTGATATCAAGTGCATTTGACTCATACGGTGGTCAGATCATGGAGATTCATAGCTGGGATCTCTCAGCATTTACTTTTCCTATTTTTTGGTGGTACATCCTTCTGGATGGGTGTGTATTTTTCACCCTTTACTTCTCAGTTTATGCAGTCATACTCTTACACTCCCTAGAGGTTTTTCATGCATTATTTATACTCTATATGTTGAATATTTTTTTATTCTTCTAGACTTATGCATTAATATTTTCAGGTGTGTGAATATGGGTGCATTAGGAAAAGTCCTCCCATATTAGTTATTCCATTCAGTGCTTGTCACCACATCCGGGCCTATAGGGATGGGATTGAGGTAGTTGTGGGTTGATCCCTATTAGGTTGGGGCATGACAGATTGGTATTAGAGAATTTCATTCCTTGGGATATTTATTGTAGTTTTCTCCTTATGATAATTTTATTAGGATAGAGAAACAATTTCAAAGGGTCTTGAGTGTAGCTTTTAGTCCAGGAAACCCAATTTTGGTGCGAGTGGCCGACATATCCATTCACCATGACTCTGGCTACCATCTTTTCAAATTAGAATATCAAGACATTGGTTGTAGGTATCAATGGTGAATTCACCATATAATATTGATTCTTTTACTTTACTTCATGAGTAATATCCCCATATATACATATTCTTAGTTGAATGTGGTATGTCTTGATTATATTTTCAGGACGTCTCCATGAAGACAGCAAGCCTAGTTATCGATTCCGAAATGTGACAATGATCCGATGAGTGATGTGGCCTCCGTTTATGGGACATCATGAAAGGTTCTTCCTCTAGGTGTACAAGTAGCATCATTCCAACTTATTGATTAACATATCATACCATCAAATTAGGATAAGTTTTGCGCAGGTTTAGTGCACTTTGTGAGTTCCAGTTCTAGAGGCTGTTAAGGTTCCGCAGTGAGCTGGATCCTCAGGCAGTGGAGGAATGGCTAGATTTGGTAATCCTTGTCTTTATAATTATCCAGACACCAAACTATTAGGTGGTTACACTAATAACCAACATTTTCCATGGAGCATCTAGGCACTGGTGGAGTCCAGTTATATAGATGCATGATGAGTCAATAATCTCATGGCCTAACTTCCATCAGCTATTTCATGAGGAGTAATACCCCTCATGCTTGCTATCAATTTGGATTCAGGATCTTTTGGAGATGCAATAAGTTGGGATGAAAGTGGATGAGTATAATTCCATGTTCACAGACCTTAAGAAGTACTCCCTCAACATGATTCGGGATGGATACTTCCGGGCGCTAAATTTTGAGCAGGGTCTCCACAGAGATATATATTTTAGTATAGTACCTCTATACATTCCCATCTCTGTTAGGGTGTTCAAGAGGGAACTAGTTAAAGATATCTCCCTTTTATAGGGACACCAGGTAGTTGGACCTGACAGTGGGTGTTATAGGTTTGATTCATCTGCAGCAGCTAGCAGGCACCCGTTGACAAGATCTTGGCACAAAATATCTTTGCAGGATCAAACTTGGGCATGTGGTTAGGGATAATGTAGAGGGTCATGGAATCCCATAGAGGTGGTGGTGATATGCATCTGACGGGTGAGGTCACATGACACATGATTTCATAACCTAACGTGATGAGGAGCGTGGGTAGATAGTTGATGGACCACCATTGTAGAGGAAACAATGTGATCAGGGATCTACTAGAGGAGTACATGATGGTCCCTACGGAGGTGGAGATGGAAGAGAAGCAAGTCGGGCTCTGGGAGGAGGATCAATGGGAGGTGGATGGTGCTATGATATCCTTCCACCATAGCCACTAGGCATCCCGTGTCAGGCTCATGGAGCTGGCGGTCAGGGTCACATACAACTACATGCTATGGATGCGTATGACCTAGTGGAACACGAGATGATTAGAGGTATGATTTGTGTTTATTATAAACTTGATTCATTATTATTAGACACATGTAAAATTCATTCCTACATATCTTTACTCTTGGTGTGAGATCTAGAGTTCCCAGTCGAGGATTTATCCCAACAATTTTGTTTTGTGGTTCATACATGGAACACTTCTTATATATATTTTATATACAGTAGTGAAAGATATATCTTGATAGAGAGAGGTTCTATTGGGACAATTTTTTATCCATGATGAAACATTATGATGTAATTGTAAGTATAAATTGGTTGTCTATGGTCTGAGCCCATATTGACTATCAATGTAGATGAGTAAGATGCCTTCACAATAATGGGATTAGATTCTCTTCTATGGGAGAGGGAGATATCATGGCAGGGAAAATGGGTATTGTGAGTAGGAGGTTGAATCCCATTACCCATTTGTTGGAGAGTTTAGCCCTTGGTGCAATAGGCTCTTCAAGCATCTGGATTCCTTCATTCATGGAGGATTTTTTGGACATCTTCCCCAAGGTTGTTATTGGACTACCTTCGAGGCGAGAGATGGTGTTTTTCATTGATGTGAATGCTGAGACCACTCTGATATCTTTTGTGACATATCAAATGTCCCCAATAGAGCTATAGGAGTTGCAGTTGTAGTTGGAGGACCATCTATATATGGGTTTTATCAGACCCAGTGTGTCCCCCCTAGGAAGCTTTGGTATTGTTTTTGAAAAAGGTGGATGGGAGCTTATGGATTTGTGAGGATTAACATCACCTGAACCAGGACCCAATAAAGAAAAAGTACACATTTCTAAGTATTGAGAACCACTTTGATTATTTTCTAGTAGTGAGATGGTTATCTAAGATTGATCTTTGGTTGGGCTACCACTAGTTGAGAGTTTGTGAGGTTGATATTATGAAGCTGGCATTCTAATGTTGATATAGATACTATAAGTTAGTGGTGATTCCCTTTGGTGTGACGAATTCCACTGCTGTGTTTTTGGACTCGATGAACAAGATCTTCCTACTTTACTTAAACCATTTTGTTATTATCTTCATCAAAGATAGACTCATATACTCCCCTTCAGATGAGGATCGTGCAGAGAACTTGAGGATGGTCTTATATTTTCTTCAAGAACACTAGCTTTATGTTAATCTCTCAAAGTGAGAGTTCTAGACCCAGGAGAATCATTTTTTGGGGCATGTAATTTTTGAGCATGGATTAGCTGTGGAACTATTAAAGATTGATACATTTTTTTCTTAGGATCCACTAAAGAGTGTGTCATACTTGTGGAGTTTTCTTGGTTTGGCAGGCTAATACCAGAGGTTTGTGGTGGGATTATCCAGTATTTCATCCCCTTTGACCACCCTAACACAAAAATGGGATCTTTTTTCCTAGACTGAGCAGTTCCAGAGATCCTTTGAGGAGTTTGGGATGAGGATGATTGGTGATACTATTTTGAGACTATCGGAGGAGGTCTTGGAGTAAGTAGTGTATTGTTATGCCTCAAGATATAGTCTTAGTTGCATCTTGATGTAGAGATATGAAGTTATCACATATGGGTTGAGGAAGTTAAGACCCCATGAGTAGAACTACGTGACTCATGAACTAGAGCTGGTAGTAGTAGTCTTCACTAAGAGGATATGGATGCATTATCTTTTTGGAGAGTTCTTTGTTGTTTATTGATACCATTAGAGTCTTAGTTATGTCTTTAGGTAAATATACATAAACCTAAGACATAGGCGCTGGTTTTTGTTCCTAAAGGACTATGACTTTGAGGTCGTATTTACTCTTGGGAATAGAAATGTGGTGGAAGATAACCTTAGTCAGAAGTCCCAGGCTTGTTTGGTGTAGGAGGCATTTGAGCAGTTATCTTGTTTGTAGCTGATCCTGATTGAGAAAAAGGGTGTACCTTTTCTTCAGTTTATGGTGTTACATCCTCCACTCCTACAATGTGTGATACAGTCCCAGTTGTGATACATTTATTGTGAGGTATTACATGACCATATATCCTCAGGAGGTTAACCTAATAGATTTTCTGAAGGAGGGAATCACATCATCCTTTTCCAAAGATGGACAATGGTCCCAGTCAAAATACTATAGTAGTTGATGAGAGAGATCCAAAAATCTCCCATGAATGTACACCCCAATGTGGTGAATATATATAGGGACCTTTATTGGGAGTTTTTTAGGGATATTATAATATGGAGCGTGGCTAATTTTGTCTTGCGGTGCCTCACTCTTTAGCATGTGAAGGATGAGAAATAGGTTCCAGTTGGTTTTTTGTAGCCTCTTGAGATCTCAGACTAGAATTGGGATGAAATATCAATGGACTTTGGGAAGGGATTCCATAGATATTGAGATTCCATAGTTCCATCAATGTGATCATTGACCAACTCACAAAGTCAACGCACCTCCTTTCCATCAGGGAGGAAAGTTCGACGGAAATTTTTGGGGCAGTTGTACATATTGGAGATCATTCACCTTCATGGGGTGACCTTGAATATTTTATCTGATCCAGATTCATGGTTTATGTGACAATTGTGAAGAGGCCTAAAAGAGGCATTCATGACCCAAATCAGGATGAGTACAACCATCTACACCCAGACAAATGGGTAGACCGAGTGCACTATGCATGTTCTAGAGGATATGCTGATGCATTGCATGTCAGATTTTGTATGAAGCTGTCAGGATCACTTTTCACTGGTAGAGTTTGTGTACAATAATAGCCACCACTATACTATTAGAATTGAATATTTTGAGTCCTTATATGGGAGACACTGTTGTCAACCCTTATACTTGAATGAGATTAGTGGGACATATCTTGTTGGGATAGAGATGGTGAAGGTGATGATGGAAATGTTCCAGGTCATCCATGAGTTGATGAGGACAGCTCAGAGAAGGGAAAAATATTAGGCAGATAGATGTCTTAGGCCCTTGGAGTTAGAGTAGAGAGACAAAATTTTTCTAAGAGTCTCCCACGATGAAGATTTTAGAGATTCGTCCAGTGTAGAAATCTATCCCCAAGGTTCATCAGGTTGTTTGAGATCTTGCAGAGGGTTAGTGAGGTTTCTTACCACCTCCACAAACCCCAAAGTTGGTGCAGGTGCATGATTTCTTTCATGTGTCACAGCTAATGAGATACATGCATGACCTCATTCATGTTATCGAATGGGGTGAGATGGACATTGAGTATAGATCCACTTTTTTGGAGCACCACGTGGCGATTGAGGATCAGTAAGAGAGGACCCTTTTTGGACAAACCATCTCCATGGTTCTTTTGTTGTCGAAACATGGTAGCGTGCAGGAGAGATCCTAGAAGCGGGAGAGCCAGATGAATAATTAGTATCCCAATCTTTTTATTTAGTTTTTTTCCTTTTGAGGATTAAATTACCGAAGAAGGGAATAATTTAGAGACCTTTTTTCCTTGTAAGACTTTAAAATATATCATGAAATATTTTCGGAGCTAGGTACTGAGAAAAAATGAAATACTGAGGCCTGGTTTGCATGGAATTAATTTTATAAAAAATTAAATATATTTTATATCACACACACATGGTTTCTTAAAGAAAGTGGAATAAAACTTAGATGGAGTGTCAGATCAGAAATATGTGACCACTGTTGAATCCACAATATGAGGTTTACCCTAGGTGTGACTTAATGTTGGTCTACATAGGGTGTTTAGATATAGAAACTGTTGGAGGGTCTGTTTAATTAAAATAAAAAATGAAATTTATTTATTATAAATTAAATGACCAAATTCTATTTTCTCTATAGATTCCCCATTATGGAAGATCTTCAATATTAGATACAAAACTCTGGGATCATGGATAGGAGGATTCCACCACTTCTCGTTGATGAATCAAGATCAGATGACAACAAGCCTTCAGATCCAGGAAAATCGAGGAACACCAAATGTAATAGATCTTCCTCCTTCATTGCTAAGCATATTCTTCATTCACGAAAAATCCAAATTGAGGTAAGAAGTGTATTATATTTCAATTGATTAACTATACTGAGTATGATATAATCTATCCCATGTATATATTAAATCAACCCTTTCAATGCGCCCATGTATCAGTTTTCAGTTGATTATTAATTTAATCCCTGATATACCATGTTTTCTCAAAAAATCATCCCCAATTTGAATCTTTTGGCCAAGAAAACATGGAAAATGGTTATTTGACATCATTTTATTGTTCTTTTACCCCTATGTTCATTGTGTTCTTTATCAATTGGATTATGGGGTCTCGGTTTTACATTTTTGAGAGGGATAGAGCCTGATCCGACCCCCAGATCTACAGAGGATTCACATTCAATGAATGGATTGGTGATCAGAGAGAGGTTTTGGATGATTTGAATGTTTTATGTGATTTCACCATGGATAAAGAATCTATTGGGGTGCTACTTAATATGGGAGTTGTGTTCAATGCATAAGAGAGTTGAAGAAACCAATTGGAAGTTGGTTTTTTGGACAATAGATGGGCGAAAACAAATAACAGAAGCATCCCCTTCAATTTCAGGTGGACTGGAGGCAAGATCCGTGGAGGAGTTTCCTCATCTGTAACACTGGAGAAAAGATCTAAAGTTATATGAAAATACCAACTACACACTGTGTAGTTAAGAAAACATGACCTGTAAGGCCTTGGATGTAGTGGATAAGGTTTTGGGTGAGGAAAGTATCACACATTGTGTGGGACCCCCATACACCATATGACCCATGTGCTGGTAACCTAGAATGTACTATTTGAATAAATGTGGGAATGTCCAAGAACATTCCGTTTCATGTCACATGAACATGATACATGGAAAAATCCTAAATAAAATATACGAGACCCTATACAGGAGGACACGCCATGTACTGAAGTAGACAAAAATGATAAATTATACATGGACATGGCTAGGAGCACAAACAGGACCCCGTGTGGTTGATACACACCATGTAGTCCCACTATATTCTATGTAGGGATACATGGGAAGTTAGCTGCATACCATCTAGAAAACATCCAGGATAAAAGGTGGAACTACATACCATGTGGGTCCCCTTACATGTTTTGTACCCCTACTTCATTTTTGAGTAAACATCTACCTCTCATATCTCCTTAGTTTGTACTCGAATTATGGCCTACGAGTATCCTATCCTGAGTTTTTTTCCACATAGAATGTGATGGTGGAATTCATAGTGGATTTTGGGATATGGGGTGAGATATTTTAGGCATGATTCTTCTTTAGGTGATTCTCGATGACTGCAGTGACCAGGTTGGATCATCATATAGATTCGAGTGGAACCCACCTACTGGACATGACATGTGTCCTCAATCAACCACTAGAGTGACACCCTTCTATTGAACAAGGCATGTGTCCTCTATCTTCTATCTTGGTGGAACCCCATATTGGGATGTTCATGGGTCATCAATCAAATATTTTTGTGGCACCATCCTTCCATGATAGGGAATGGGTCCTCTACCTATCTACTAAGTGGCACCCTCCTGCAGAGTCAGGGCATGGGTCCTTGACTATAAGTGTGGAAGCCTAAAACTAGGTATGGTTTAGTGATTCTATTTTCTATCTGAGTGGTAACCTCTTGTGGTATTAGGTAATGGATCCTTGAACACAATAGTGTCACACTCCTTTTGGGTGGGGTATGAGTACTCTATTTACCACTAGAGTGGCACCCTCCTGCTGAGCAAGGTATGGGCCCTCTATCTACCACCAGAGTGTAACCCTCCTATTGTACCATGTAATGAGTCCTCTACCTATATATTGTTCCCCTAAATTGTGTGGAATAATTTTGAGGTGTGGTTTGACATGGGTGTCTCTTCAAACAGATGAACAAGATGTTGGGCATCCGTGATGGTCCTTTAGAACTATTGGAGCTTTTTCCTGCGCTGGACTGTGATATGGAGATCCTCTTTCACTCTTGTTTGGGTTTTTTGGTTGAGATTATGTATATATATGTATCCATATCATTGGATTTTGTTAAACTTTCTATGGAATGAGATATCAATTTCCTATCGTGTCTCTTACTACTCACACTTTAGCTTTCAAAGCATCCTACTGGGTATGTATATACTCACTCCTGTATGGATTTCCACACATGTTTTGTGTCTTATATAGATGATGGATAGGTCATCGGAAATTTCATAGGATCATTATGACACCTAGTGAATTTTACCACATATGGTGGTCAAATCTTAGAGATTCGGAGCTGGGATCTCTCAGAATTTACGTTTCCAGTTTTTTTTTAGTTTAGGAAATCCTTTTGGTTGGGTGTGTATTTTTTCCTCTTTGCATTACTGTTTACACTATCATACTATTTTACTTCCTAGAGGTTTTACAGGAATGGTTTATACTCTAACTGTGGCATCTTTTATTATTATTCCTCTCTAATTATTTATGGAGATAGTGGGGTGTGTGCATACAGGTTCATTAGGAAAAGTCCTCCAATATTAATTATGTCTTTCAGCACTTGTCACTACCCCTTACCTAATAGAGGAGGGCTTGGGGTAGTTTCAGATTGATACCTATTATCTTGGTTTGTGACATTATCCCACAAATGATTTTTCACAAGACACACTTATTGGAGTTCAGATTGGGATTGGTCTAGGGAACACCATAGTGATTCTACCTCCCTACAAACTCATACAAATGACCTTTATAATTAATAATTCTATAATGTAAATGTAATTTATTTATATTTTCTATATAAATTTCATAATTTGGTTAATTTTATATGATGATAATACACCAAACCGTCACACATTAGAAGTGAAGAATTGGAAGACCATACTGGCGAAAACAAGTCACCAGTAGGAACCCTATTTAAGTTCATTTTATTAGAACATGAAAGAATTCACTGCACCCAAATCCCCACATTGAATAAAACTAAAACACAAGACCTTTTAACACTAACTAACAAAAAAAATTCAATAAAACTATAAATTCAACCAAGTAAAAGACACATTAGTTTTACATGGTTTAGATTTTCGTCTAATATAGAAGCTAATATATGTATCCATATTATCCTCATAAGTTAATGAAAATATTTCATTACAATACATTCCTAATACCTTTTAGGTTTATTTTTTTATAGAATTTTGGAAATAAATTTACTAATAAAACCCAAGTCCTTGGTATTAATTGTTTTTTTCATTATATACAAAGCTACTAAATCTATAACGAGCCTTCATCATTTCAAAAAAATTCTCTACTTAAGAAACTCTTCTATACGATTCATAATTTTCCTATCATCATAACTAAGGGAAATGGAAACATAAGAAATGAGTGATCTCAGATTATCATCAAGGTTAAACACAAGAGATAACAATTAGATATCATTAGTGATCATAAGATGAGCATATAGGTACAATCGAGATACATAAGAAACATATACCCAAAAAATAATATATCATTAATCATGGAATAAGGTTTGGCATAAACAAATACGTAAATGATTCAATAAAAATGTGCCATAAGATAATAATATAAGAATGATAATAAGCATAAAATCATAAAATCATTCCAATAAGGCACAAAACATTAATATAGGGAAACATTACATTCATAAGAGACAAAATAAGTTCCCACACTTATGAGAAACTAAAACGTTTTAAAAAATACTTATCTCAAGAGATATAAATAATTAACCAATTAATTTGATGGATTTATAGGACCCCAACACTCATTCATCCAAACTTACAAGTGCCACTTAAAAATATATCATTTACATATCAAATCATAATGAACCCATGAATATAAAGTGGGTTTCATAAAAATTTCAAATGAAAATCATTCAATTTTTATAGCATAAATAAACCATCAAAAGAAAATAGGTTTCATTCATCCCATTATAATGAACCCATGAAAATAAAATGGGTTTCATATACTTTTCAAATGTAATCACATAGATAAAACATAAATATTTATAAAAATATAAACCCATGGAAATAAATGGGAATCCAAAAATATCCAGTAACATTATAGGTTCATTCCATTAAATCAAGATAATAATTGATATGTAATTCACACTATATAGATAAAGGGAATATAGTTAATTCAATAATTTCCCCAATCAATCAACATAATCAATATAGATGAATACCCTTCAATCAAAGGAATCAAAAATTGGGTATTCACAAAGTAAAGGAAATAGGTGAAAATCAAGGATTATATATTATGGATTATTAAGAAAGGAAACAACATTTAAGGATCATTTCCTTTATTGGTACAAAAAAATTAACATTACCATAAAAATAGAAAGTTAAGGGTGACTTTCAAAACATTAAAAAAAAGGTTATTTTAAAACATTTGAAAACATTTACTTTTGAAAATATTCCTAAAAAATTGTGGATGAAAAGAAGATAAATGTTTTCAAAAAGCTGAAGTTAAAATTTTCAAAAAATTTACTCTTGAAAAAGAAACATAAATAATATATCCTTGATAATGAATAAAAATTATAAAAAGGAATTTTTTCTAAAAGATATGACATTTGATTTGAAAGGATGAAAATGTTTTTTAATGTTTTGAAATACCATTACTAAAAATTCACATCATAAAAATAATATCTTATTTTACTTTTGAAAATAGGAATATATAATTATGAGGATCATAGAAAATAATGCATATTAGAGTTCCCAAAAATACAGTAGAGCTTTGAAAGGAATTAAAAAATGGACTTGAAGGAAAAGATCTGTTGTAAACAATGGGAGTTATTCTTTCCAATGGAAATATGTTTTTGAGAAGCTATTTTTGAATGAAGATGATATCAATGAAAATAATTAAATCCATTGAAAAAAAATCCATATAAAATATAGGAATGGAAGGATCAATTAATGCATGAAAATTATATTCTTTTAATAAAGACTATGACCCAATGAATCAAAAATTGATTCAATAAAACCCTTACAACATTAGATACTTTTGAATCAAAAAAACATGATAGATATGATCTAAAATGATAAATTAAATATCCTTAATAATGATAGTATCATGATAAAAAATATTAAAGGGTAAATAGATACACCATTATAAGAAATCATGACGTATAATGAGAAATATGACTCAAGGGATGAAAGTTTGAGACAAGAAACCCTTATAGTATTTGTAATTTTTGATTCAAAACAACATGAGAGAATAAGCTCGGGATAGAACATTGAAAGGAATTAATGATAAAAAATGAAAATGTTATAGTATTTTCACCATGAAAAATAAAATATTTTATATAACATAAACATATCTCAAGGAATTAAAATTTCCGACAAAGAACCCTTACCTAAATTCCTACTTAGTCAAAATGTTCTCTAACATCCTATATAACAAAATTAATTATAAAAAAAATCAATTTCAAAAACTTTTCCATATATATAACCTTTTATAAACACTATTTATAATTATTCTCTATATGTATATTAGTATGTTTTTATCTATTTTCTATATTAGGTGTGAGTAATCTTGATTGTTTTGATCTAGTTTCATAATAGTGGGGTTTTTATTTATTCTTCTCCCAAATTAAATCTTTCCAAGAACATAAAATTTATTGGAATTGATGTTTTATAATTATTTATCATATTATAAATTCATTTTATTGGATTTTTGATTATGATATATAAAGATGAATTTGGTGATGATCATGTTTGAATGACTATTAGTGAATAAAGGGTATTTTATTAAAAATGTGTAAAATTTTTTAAATACCATTCCTAAAACCAAAAAAATCATTATTTATATATCTATATAATTTTCTACTTGATGATAAATTATCATATCCATCCATGAAATAAATTTATATCATTGTTCAATTAGGTGGCCAAACCAAACCAAACAATTACATATCATAATTAATAGATTATTATGATGAGATTTAGTTGTCATATCATTATAGAAGAAGAATAATGATATTATTTAGTGTTTTTTAGTGTATTATATCATAATTTTAAAATATTATAATAATAATATAACCTATATTATGTTATTTTAGAGTAAGAAGAAATCATTTTTTTCTCTTAGAACACTCTATTGGAGGATTTGATTTACCATGATTTCTCATTGCTCATATTGTTAATATGATGTAAAATTTATCTTAATTGAACTTTAATTATTTCATAAACATGATTCATATTCATTAAAATCATTAAAATTACTATCCATGTAAGGAATTGATGAAAAGAAATACGAAAATCAATCATTCTATAAAGGTGGCAGTCCACACATGTGCATGGATAATGATTTCATTTTCCAAGGAATATAGAAATAGAGTAATATGGTTTGTCATTTAAGAATATAAAATATTTCATAAATTTCTTAATTATATATAAAAATTCCTATTAGTACCATACCTTTATGTCAGTGATGGATAACAAAACAAGTTTCATCGTGGAGGAAGTAGTCCGCACAACGCATGAATGGTGGTTTAATTTTTCTTAATAAAAAAGGTAAAAGTTGTTAATTCTTGTACCATAATTATAGAAAAATAATATTATACTAATGTGTCTGATGTTATAATTTTAATATAGTTTAATGTAATCTGAGTATGAAGAAGTGTGCATAAAAAATAAAAATGAGAATGGAGTGGTTATCAATTTATACAACACTTCTTGAATTATCTCCTATGTGAAGGGAGTTAAGACTTTGAGGGATGGTAATTTGAGAAGAAAAAAACATCTTAAAGGTGTCTAGGAATGTTTATAATAAGGTTGGGCAGGGTTTGGTCTAAACTATGTGGGTTTTGGTGTGAGGATATTTGAGGAGTTGAGTGCCCCTTTGATATGGGAAAGGGGATGACATTTTTCTAAATACACAAAAAAAAATTAATAATGGGAAGTAACTATCAAGGAAATTAGCTCAAAAATTAGGAAATAATTTATAGGGTAAGTAATAAGGTACATAAATGCCTTAACCACCCATTATGAGTCATGTTTTAAACATTTTTTTGGTCTTTCCCTTTTGGTTAAATCCTTTTCACCCCTTTTAATTATTTCCTAGGTAACTTGTTTTTCCAAAGTAATTTAACCTATATGCTTGAAAATAAACATATCCTTATTAAATATTTTGGACCTAATTATTTCAAATTTGTAATCATCTTTAGTATATTAATTTTCAAAATGTCATAAAAATTAATTTTAAAATATGAAATATAAAATATATATAAAATAATATTTTAGAATAATATAACTTAAGTTATAAAATGTGAAATAGGGTTTGTAAATTTAAGCCAAAATTTTTAAAATTAAAGAGCCACTTATAAAATAAATATTTGGTATTAGAAAAAAAAAATTCATGAATTTATAATTCATTCTTATATATTAATAATGACATAAAATTCATGTTATTTGTAAAAATCGTATTTTTCACTATTCTCTAAAAAATCAAATTTATAGAAAAATATCACAAATTAATCTTAAAATAATATTGAAATTATAAATCCTAAAATAATTTTTATTTTCTAAAATTAAATTTCTAAAAATTTCTATTTTAACATTTATAATATAAACATAAAATATAACAAGAAATTATTTTTATAGGAAAATGACTTCTTAAAATACTAGTTGATCATATTATTAATTTCTATAAAACACTACTAAAGCTAGAGTTAATCAATCAATATTTTATTTTATTTAACTAATTAGTTAACAATAATATATTTATTTTTATTTAATAAAAAGTGAAGTACATAAAAAATAGATTCCTAAACATAGTAATGAATCAACTATATTTGTATAAAATAACCTTTAAATGTATATATTTCATAATTCATTTACTCCTATTCATACCTATTGATTCAATGGCTATGTTTTAATGGTATAAACATATCATGTTTTTGTTTTTGTTCATTTTTGTGTTTAGAGAAGTTGACCAAGCACATTTTTTATATATGGAAAATGTATCATGAAATCTCTAGCTGTTACGTCCCCCCTACCCCCACCACCACCCCATTAAATAAATTGTATCCTCACAATTTTAATTATTACCCACTGAAGAAATTAGGGGAGGGTATTGTTAAAATATTCATTATTCATGGTATATGTAGTGACCCTATTTTCCCTTGAAAGACAATGAAATATATCTAGAAATATTTTTAGATCCAAGTGATAAAAATATTATGTGATTCCAAGGATCAGTGTTCCCAAAATTATGTTTTTAAAAATATTAAAAATATTTTATATCACACACACATGATTTCTTAAATAAAATGGGATAAATCTTAAATGGAGTATTGGATCAGAAATATGAGACCAAGGTTGAATCTGGAACACAAGGTTTACCCCAGGGGCGACATAATGTTGGTCAGTGTGGGGTGTTCGGATATAGCTACCGTTAGTGGGTGTTTTTAATTAAAATAATTAATTAATTATTTTTTATTTTAAATTTAATGACCTCATTCTATTTCCTCTATTAATTATTTACTATGGAAGATCTATTGGGTTAGTTGCATAACCCTAAGATCATAGAGGGTAGGATTCCACCACCTCTCATTAACAAATCAAGATCAGATGATAATGAGCCTTAAGATCTAGAAGAATTGAGACACAAAAAATACAATGGATCTTCCTCTTTCATTTGAGAGAACATTCTTCATTGATGAATGTTCTGAAATTAGGTAGGACTCTTCAATTGGTGTATTCTTTCAAGATTTATTAAATAGACTACGAATGATTGAATATATCTATTCATTAGTGTTAAATCAAGCCTTTACATTCGCATATGTATTGGTTTTTAATTGATTATTAAATTAATCCCTGATATGCCATGTTTTCTCACCCAATTTTCCCTAATTTGAATCTGCTGTCTAAGAAATCTTGGACAACAATTTTTTCACATATATTTCTTGTTCTTTCCCGACTATTTTCTTTATTTTATTCATTGATTGGCCTACAAGGTCTTGGTTCGACATTGCTGGGAAGGATCGAGCCCAGTCATACCCCCAGACCAGGGAGGATTCCCATGCGATGTATCAATCAGTGATTAGAGGATTTTTTTGGGATGATTTGTGGGTTGTGGGTGATTAGACCATTGATCGAGAATCTGGTGAGGCACTATGGGCGATGAGAGATGTGAATGGTGCATATAGAAGATGAAAAAACCAATTGGGAATCCGTTTTCCAGCCAATGGATAGCCAGAAATGATGAAAAAGGATTCCAATTCAATTTTGGTTGGCTTGAAGGCAAGATCCATGTCAGAGATGAAAGATATAGAATTTTGATAAATAGATCTTGATTTCTATGAAAATCCCGACTACACTCCATGTAGTTTAGAAGAACACATGACGTGTAGGGCCCTAGTTGCGATGGCTAGGGTTTCAGGTGAGGAAAGTATCAAATTCCATGTGGGACCCCCACACATCATGTGATCCATGTACTGGTAACCTGGTGTGTACTCTGATAGTACACCGACACAGGCATTACTAGGAACATGATGTGTACTATCACACTACCAGGGTACACGGACACACCCTGAAGAATATTGGCGGTACCCCATGTGAGAGGACACACTATGTACTAGAGTACATAGACATGGGAAAGTATACAGGGACATGACCAGGAGCATAGGTAGGACCCCGACTGGCAGAGACACACCGTGTAGTCCCCCTACATGCCATGTAGGGCTACATGGGAAGTTATCCATGTACCATCGGGGACACATCCAGGAAGAAAGGTAAGACCACACACCATGTGGGTCCCCTTACATGCTGTGTACCCCTACTAACTTTTTGATTAAACTTCTACCTCTCATATATCCATCATTTTAATCAGATTTTGGCCCTCGAGTAGCCTATCCTAAGTGTGTTTTCATGTAAAATGTGATGGTGGACTTCAAAGTGGATTTTTAGATATGATGAGAGGCTTTCTAAGTGTGAAACTTCTTTAGGAGATGCTCAATGATGATAGGGATTAAGTAGGATCACCAGAGGCTTCTAGGGTGGAACCCTCTAACTAGGATAGGGCATGGGTCCTCTGTCTACCCTTAGAGTGCACTCTCATATTGGGAGGGGGTTTGGTTCCTCTATATACCCTTAGAGTGGAACCCTCCTACTGGGTAGAGTATGGGTTTGCCATCTATTATCACAATGGCACCCTCCTATGGAGATATAACATGGGTCCTTGACCACTATAGTGAAACCTTCTTACTGGGAAAGGCATGGGTCATCTATCGACTATCCGAGTGGAACCCTCCTATGGTATTAGGGTATGGGTCCTCAACCACTGGAGTGACACCCTCCTACTAAGAAGTGCATGGGTTCTCTATATATTACTTGAGTGGCACCCTCCTATTGTACACAGTCATGGGTCATATACCTAAAGATTATTCCCCTCAAATATGTGGCATAGTGGTGAGGTGTGGTTTTACTTGGATGTATCTTGAGACAGACGCCTGCGATGTTGGGCATTGTTGATGGACAACTTGGATTTGATGGAACTCTTTCCTAGGTTGGGCAGTGAGATAGAGATCCCCTTTATCTCTTCTTTGGGTTTATTTTGTTGAATATATATATATATGTATGTATGTGTGTATGTATATGTATCCATGACATTGGATGTTGTTACTCTCTTGCTTCAGGTTGAGCTGTCTATTTCATTTCATGTCTCTTACTACTCCCTCTTTAGCTTCCAGGGCCTCCTACTGGATATGTATATACCCACACCTATATGTGATTTCCCTACACCTGTTGTGTCTTATACATATGATGGAAAATTCAGAGATGATTTCAGAGGACCATAGGGATACCTAGGGTATTTGACCATGTATAGAGGTCAAATCATGTATATTTGGAGTTGGGTTATTTCATGGTTTAATTTTCTAGTTTTTTTAGGTTGGGAAATCATTCTGGTTGGGACATCTTTCTAGTTGGGTGTGCATTTTTCCATCTTTAATTTTTATTTTACACTATAATACTCTTGTATACCTAAGACTTTTTACATGCATGTTTTATACTCGAGATGTTGTATCTTTAATTATTTTCCTCTGTACATCTGAAATGAGATAGCTGGGTGTGTGCATATAGGTACAGTAGGTAAAGGTATCCCATATTAGTTATGTATTTTGGAACTTGCACTTCAAGAAAACCGCCGTGAAAAAACCGCCGCTAAACGGCAAAAAAAAATTATTTATTTATTTATTTATTTTTAATTTTATTCGAGGATTAGCGGCGGTTTTTTAAAAAACCACCACGAAATAGCGGCGGTTTCGGTAAAATCTCCGCGAAATGAAATGAAAAAAATAAAAAAACACGAGAAACCCTGAAATCACTAACACGACCACAACTTTTGATCCGGGCGTCCGTTGAAGCACCACGACCAGTCAAATCGAATCTCATGAAGAGATATAGAGGCACATATAATCAAAATCGTGAGACGGTCTAAGGTGGGGAAAATGTTAGAGTTATAAGAATGTTGAAAAAAGTTCTCCAACTTCAAACGGAAATAACATTCACTCCGGGTGTCCATTTGGGCTCTACCACATATCAAATTGAAGCCAGCAAAGAGAGCTAGGCACCAAATTGACACAAGCAAGCTTCCTTCATGTTTTTTGACCCCAAAAACCTCTCAGAAGGCCTCCAAAACACTGTTTTCGTCACCGGTGTCCCGTCGAACTTGTCTTCAAACAGACCTAACATTAGATCCGCTTGTCAGTTCGGCCTCCTCCACCTGCCAGATCATATCTCGTTCCATGAACTTCAGTTTGACTGGTCGCGGCGCCCACATGCACTCCTAGATCATATGTTATGGCCTTTTTAGTGGGTATCGAGTTTGTTATATTTTTCAATGCCTCGTTTCTAGCACCCGTTTCCCGTCAGCTTTTTTTTAAATGGTCATAACTTACGATCCACCTATCCACTCAGACTCTTTCATCTTTCAGGTCGAAGATCGTTTCAGGATCCTTGATTTGATAGGTCGTGGATCTAAAACGGACTCTCGGATCATAAGTTATCTCCGTTAATGTGAGTCCAATGTTTTTGTCTCTTTATGACTGTTTTGACGGGTTGTAACGGTCGCTCCATTTATTACTGTTTATTTGGGTTTCCATGACTTGTTATCTTTATCAATGGGTTTTTATGGGTTATTATGATGATTATTTTGAATTATTAAGGCGTTTTCCAGAGTTGTCACGAGTTTTCATGCGTTCTCATTTTTTCTAATGCCTCATTCTTCATATGCTTCTCCATCATTTTTCATGCGTTTTCATGATTTTTCATCCCTTATCACGTCTTTTCATACTTTTTCATGTGTTTCCTTTATTATTTATTATTTATAATATACTTTAATTTATTTATTAGTTATTATTTATTATTTATTATTTATTATTTATTATTTATTATTTATTATTTATATATATATATATATTTATTTATTTATTATTATTATATTTATTATTTATTATTTATATTCATTTATTAGTGATTATTTATTAGTTATTATATATTATATATTATTTATTATTTATTATTTATTATTTATATTTATTATTTATATTTATTTATTATTTATTATTTATTATTTATATTTATTTATTAGTCATTATTTATATTTATTTATTATTTATTATTTATATTTATTTATTATTTATTATTTATTATTTATTATTTATTATTTATATTTATTTATTAGTTATTATTTATTAGTTATTATTTATATTTATTTATTATTTATATTTATATATTATATATTATTTATATTTATTTATTAGTAATTATTTATTTTTTATTATTTATATTTATTTATTATTAATTATTAATTATTTATATTTATTAATTATTTATTATTTATTATTTATATTTATTTATTATATATTATATATTATTTATATTTATTTATTATTTATATTTATTTATTGTTTATATTTATTTATTATTTATATTTATTTATATTTTTTATTTTTTATTTATTATTTATTATTTATTATTTATTATCTATTATTTATATTTATTTATTTAATTTTTAATATTTAATATTTAATATTTAATATTTAATATTTAATATTTAATATTCATTATTTATTATTTATTATTTATTATTTATTATTTTTTATTTATTATTTATTATTTATATCTATTATTTATTATTTATATCTATTATTTATTATTTATAACTATTATTTATTATTTATATTTATTATTTATTATTTATTATTTATATTTAGTTATTTATTATTTATATTTATTTATTATTTATTATGTATATTATTTATATTTATTTATTATTTATTATTAATATTTATTTATTATTTATTATTTATTATTTATTATTTATTATTTATATTTATTTATTATTTATATTTATTATTTATTATTTATATTTATTTATTTATTATTTATATTTATTTACTATTTATTATTTATATTTATTTATTATTTATTATTTATATTTATTTATTATTTATCATTTATTATTTATTATTTATTATTTATTATTTATTATTTATTATTTATTATTTATATTTATTATTTATTATTTATTTATTATATATTATATATTATATATTATATATTATATATTATATATTATTTATTATATATTATTTATTATTTATATTTATTTATTATTTATATTTATTTATTATTTATATTTATTTATTATTTATTAGTTATTATTTATTAGTTATTAGTTATTAGTTATTAGTTATTATTTATTAGTTATTAGTTATTATTTATATTTATTATTTATATTTATTTATTATTTATTATTTATTATTTATATTTAATTATTAGTTATTATTTATATTTATTTATTATTTATTATTTATATTTAGTTATTATTTATTATTTATTATTTATTATTTATATTTATCTATTATTTATTATTTATTATTTATTAGTTATTATTTATTATTTATATTTATATTTATTTATTATTTATATTTATTTATTATTTTTTATTTTTTATTTTTTATTTTTTGTTTATATTTATTTATTAGTTATTATTTATTATTTATTATTTATATTTATTTATTATTTATTCTTTATATTTATTTATTATTTATATTTATTTATATTTATTTATTTATTATTTTTTATTTTTTATTTTTTTTATATTTATTTTTTTAATATTTAATATTTAATATTTATTATTTATTATTTATTATTCATTATTGATTATTGATTATTGATTATTTATTATTATTATTTATTATTTATTATTTATTATTTATTATTTATATATATTATTTATTATTTATTATTTATTATTTATTATTTATATCTATTATGTATTTATTATTTATTATTTATTAATTATTATTTATTATTTATTATTTATTATTTATTATTTATTATTTATTATTTATTATTTATTATTTATTATTTATTGTTTATTGTTCATTATTTATTATTTATTATTTATATTTATTATTTATTATTTATTATTTATATTTATTATTTATATTTATTATTTATATTTATTTATTATTTATATTTATTTATTATTTATATTTATTATTTATTATTTATTATTTATATTTATTTATTTATTATTTATATTTATTTATTATTTATTATTTATTATTTATTATTTATATTATTTATATTTATTTATTATTTATATATATTTATTATTTATTATTTATATTTATTTATTAATTATTAATTATTAATTATTATTTATTATATGTCATTTATTATTTATATTTATTATTTAAATTTATTTATTATTTATATTTATTTATATTTATTTATATTTATTATTGATTAATGATTATTTATATTTATTTATTTATTTTTATATTTATTTACTATTTACTATTTATATTTATTTATTATTTATTATTTATATATATTTATTATTTATTATTTATTATTTATTATTTATTATTTATTATTTATCTTTATTTATTATTTATTATCTATATTTATTTATTATTTATTATTTATTATTTATTAATTATTTAGTATTTATATTTATTTACTATTTGTTATTTATATTTATTTATTATTTATTATTTATTATTTATTATTTCTTATTTATTATTAATTATTTATTATTCCTCATTTATTATTTATTATTTATTATTTATTATTTATATTTATTTATTATTTATATTTATTTATTATTTATATTTATTATTTATTATTTATTATTTATATTTATTTATTATTTATTATTTATTATTTATTATTTATTATTTATATTTATTATTTATAATTTTTTACTATTTATATTTACTTATATGTATTATTTATTATTTATTATTTATATTTATTTATTTATTATTTATATTTATTTACTATTTATTATTTCTTATTTATATTTATTTATTATTTATTATTTATTATTTAATATTTAATATTTAATATTTATTATTTATCTTTATTTATTTATTATTTATATTTATTTATTATTTATTATTTATATTTATTTATTATTTATATATATTTATTATTTATTATTTATATTTATTTATTATTTATATTTATTTATTATTTATTATTTATTATTTATTATTAATTGTTTTATTATTTATTATTTATTATTTATCTTTATTTATTATTTATTATTTATTATTTATTATTTATATTTATTTATTATTTATATTTATTTATTATTTATTGTTTATATTTATTTAATATTTATATTTTTTATTTATTATTTATTATTTATTATTTATTATTTATTATTTATATTTATTTATTTAATATTTAATATTTAATATTTAATATTTAATATTTATTAATTAATATTTATTAATTAATATTTATTATTCATTATTTATTATTTATTATTTATTATTTATTATTTATTATTTATTATTTATATCTATTATTTATGATTTATATCTATTATTTATTATTTATTATTTATTATTTATTACTTATATTTATTTATTATTTATATTTATTTATTATTGATATTTATTATTAATTATTTATTATTTATATTTATTTACTTATTATTTATATTTATTTATTATTTATTATCTATACTATTTATATTTATTTATTATTTATTATTTATTATTTATTATTTATTATTTATATTTATTTATATTTATTTATTATTTATTATTTATTATTTATTATTTATATTTATTTATTTATTATTTATATTTATTTACTATTTATTATTTATATTTATTTATTAATTATTTTTTATATTTATTTATTATTTATTATTTATTATTTATTATTTATTATTTGTGATTTATTATTTATTATTTATTATTTATTATATATCTTTATTTATTTATTATTTTATATTTATATTTATTTATTATTTATTATTTATATTTATTTATTATTTATTATTTATATTTATTTATTATTTATTATTTATGATTTATTATTTATTTTTTATTTTTTATTTCTTATTTATATTTAATTACTATTTGTTATTTATTTATTATTTATTATTTATTATTTATTAGTTATTATTAATTATTTTTTATTCCTTATTTATTATTTATTATTTATATTTATTTATTATTTATAATTACTTATTATTTATATTTATTATTTATATTTATTTATTTATTATTTATATTTATTTATTATTTATTATTTATATTATTTATATTTATTTATTATTTATTATTTATATTTATTATTTATTATTTATTATTTTTTATTTTTTATTTATTATTTATTATTTATATTTATTTATTTAATATTTAATATTTAATATTTATTATTTATTATTTATTATTTAATATTTAATATTTAATATTTATTATTTAATATTTAATATTTAATATTTATTATTTATATCTATTATGTATTTATTATTTATTATTTATTATTTATTATTTATTATTTATTATTTATTATTTATTATTTATTATTTATTATTTATTGTTTATTATTTATTATTTATTATTTCTATATATTATTTATTATTTATTATTTATATTTATTATTTATATTTATTATTTATATTTATTTATTATTTATATTTTTTTATTATTTATTATTTATTGTTTATATTTATTTATTTATTATTTATATTTATTTATTATTTATTATTTATATTATTTATATTTATTTATTATTTATATTTACTTATTATTTATTATTTATTTATTATTTATTATTTATTTATTATTTATTATTTATTATTTATTATTTATTATTTATTATTTATTATTTATTATTTATATTTATTATTTATATTTATTATTTATTTTTATTTATATTTATTTATTTCAATTTATTATTTATTATTTATTATTTATTATTTATTTATTTATTATTTATATTTATTTACTATTTATTATTTATATTTATTTCTTCTTTCTTATTTAAATTTATTTATTATTTATTATTTATTATTTATTATTTATTATTTATTATTTATTATTTATCTTTATTTATTATTTATTATTTGTTATTTATGATTTATTATTTATATTTATTTATTATTTTTTTTATTAATTTATTATTTATTATTTATTTCTTATTTAAATTTAATTATTATTTGTTATTTATATTTAATTATTATTTGTTATTTATTATTTATTATTATTTTATTTCTTATTTATTATGAATTATTTATTATTCCTTATTTATTATTTATTATTTATATTTTTTTATTATTTATATTTATTTATTATTTATAAATTTATTACTTATATTTATTATTAATTATTTATTATTTATATTTATTTATTTATTATTTATATTTATTTATATTTATTTATTATTTATAATTTATATTTATTTATTATTTATTATTTATTATTTATATTTATTATTTATATTTATTTATTATTTATATTTATTTATATTTATTATTAATTATTTATTGTTTATATTTATTTATTTATTATTTATATTTATTTACTATTTATTATTTATATTTATTTCATATTTCTTATTTATATTTATTTAATATTTAATATTTATTATTTATTATTTATTATTTATTATTTGTTATTTATTATTTATTATTTATTATTTATCTTTATTTATTTATTATTTATATTTATTTATTATTTATTATTTATCTTTATTTATTATTTATATTTATATTTATTTATTATTTATATTTATTTATTATTTATTATTTATTATTTATTTATTATTTATTATTTATTTATTATTTATTATTTATATTTATTTATTATTTATTATTTATTATTTATTATTTATTATTTATTATTTATTATTTATTATTTATTATTTATTATTTATTATTTATTATTTATTATTTATTATTTATTTCTTATTTATATTTATTTATTATTTATTATTTATTATTTATTATTTATTATTTATTATTTATTATTTATTATTTATTATTATTGAGCTTATATATATTATTTATGTATTATTTGTTTTTTCAATTAATATATATAAGTATATTAAATTCTGCTTATTAATCACATGGCGAGCTTGGTGGAGTGGTAAAGTCTTTAGAAAATATGCAAGAGGTTAAGGGTTCAAATCTCATCAAACGCAGAATTTCTTTATATTGCATGAGATGTGCATGTGCATGTGCATGAGATGTGCATGCATGGATAAATAAAGTAAATAAATAAATAAAATAAAATAAATAAATAAATAAAATACGAAATAAATTAAATAAAAAATAAATACGAAATAAAATAAATAAAATAAATACGAAATAAATAAAATAAAATAAATAAATAAAATGAATAAAATCAATAAAATGAATAAAATGAATAAAATGAATAAAATAAATAAATAAATAAATAAATAAATAAATAAATTTATAAAATAAATTTATAAAATAAATAAATAAATAACTAAATAAATAAAATAAAAAATAAAAAAAAATAAAAAAAATAAAAATAAAAAAACTGTCGCGAAACGTTCTGCGACGGTTTTGGAAACCGCCGCGAATAGTTTCCCGACACACGATTTCGCAGCGGTTTTTCAAAACCGCCGCTAATCGATTTAGCCGCGGTTTAAACCATCACGAAACGAAAAATAAAACCGCCACTAAATGCCTTTTTGCCGTAGTGTTGTCTCCACACCCTAACTTATGGATGCAGACTTGGGGTACATACAGATTGAGACTCATTGGTTTGGGTCATGAAAAATTGGTATCAGAGGAGTTTATTCCTTAACATGTTGTTTGGAGTTTTCCACTTATAAAGATTTGGTTGGGACTTAGGGATACAATGTCGAAGTCTATCTAGTGTAACTTTCAAGCCAGGGAACCTAGTGATGGTGTGGGTGGCTAACGTATCCATCCACCAAGAGTATGAATACCTACTTATCGACTCAGCATACCAAGACATTGGTTGTTGGGATCAATGGTACATGCATAATATAAGATGGAGTCTTTGACTACCCTTCTTGAGTTATCCCTTATATATATATGCTCATTTGACCATGGTATGTCTTGATTATATTTTCAGGATACCTCTACGAAGACAGCCAACCAGTTTACCAATTCTAGATTGTGATAACGATTCAATCACATGATGTTCTTCCACCATGTGGATAGGTCGAGACACAACCACCTATCGAGTAGTAGATCATACTAGTAGAGCAGGCTAAGGATACGTGTAGGCTTAGCGCACTCTATGATTTTTAGTGGTAGAGGACTCTAAGGTTTAGTGGCGATCTAGATCCTTAGGTGGTAGAATATTGGCTAGTGTTGGTGATTCATGTTTTCAGTATTATTTGGACACTGACTGATTAGGTGGTTATGATGGAATTCAGTTTTTACCACAAAGAAGATTGGTGTTGGTGGAGTCTAGTTATGTAGATGCATGATTAGTTGACATTCTCAAGGCCTAACATCTATCGTTTTTTTATGAGGAGTACTAACCCTCATTCTTGAGTTCAGTCTGGATTCAAGATCTTTTAGAGTTGCAGTAGGGAGTGGTGGTGGTGGATGAATATGCTACAAGATTAAAAAACCTTACATAGTACTCCCTTGAAATGATTTGGGATGGCTACTTCCAGTCATATAAGTTTTAGAAGAGTCTACATAGAGATATCTGTTCCAGTGGAGTACCCATGTGCATTCCCACCTATGTCCAGTTGTTGGAGTGGGTGTCGGTGATAGAGATATTCCTGTCAGAGGGACTCCAGAACGCTACAACTGGAATTGGGTGTTATAAGGATGAGTTATCTGTAGTAGCTAGTAGGCAACAATCAACATAATATTGGCTCATGGGATCTTCCTAGGATCAGAATTGGGCACATAGTCAAGGAAAGTATAGAGGAACATGGTATCCCAAAGAGGAGTGGTGATATGCATGTGATAGGAAAGGTCACATGGATCATGATTGACCAACCTAACATGTTAAGGAGAACATGAAAATAGTGTATGTACCACCATGTAAGAGGCTACTCTATGATCAAGGATCTCCCAAGAAATGGCAGGGTGGGACCTAGGGAGGCGGAGCTAGTAAAGGAGAAGGTGATCTCCAGGAGGAGGAGCTGTGGGTGGTGGATGATGTTATGAGATCCTTCCAACACCACCACCAGGCATCCCACGTCAGGCTCAGGGATCTGGCAGTTGGTGCCTCAAATAATTGTAGGCTATGTATGCTTTTGACATAATGCCACACAAGATGAATAAAGGTATGATATTTGTTTAGTATACCATTTATTCAGTATTAATAGACACAATTTCAAGTAATTTCTTATATCTTTACTCATAGTTCAAGAGCTCATGGTCTCAGTTGAGTCTTTAGCTCAGTAGCTTTGTCTTGAGGTTACTATGGGGAATGCTTCTTCTATATATTTTATCTACAGGCAATGCGAGATATATTTAGAGGAGAGTGGTTCTCATGGTACCTTTTGGTCATCACAATGGAACCCTATGATTTCATATTAGATATGTATTTGTTGCCTCTAGTTTGAGCCTATAATGGATATCACTGAAGATGAGCCTGATGCCTTTGCACTAATGGGACAATATTCTTTTTTATGGATGAGAGAGATCTCATGGAAGGTTGAGTGGGTTTTTTGAGTAGGAGGCTACAACTCATTACCCATTAGTTATTGAGTGTATCCCTTGTCATAGTAGGATATTCATGAATCTGGATTCCTTCAATCATGGAGGATTTTATGTATGTCTTCCTCGAGTATGTTCTAGGACTACCTCCAAGGTGGGAGATGGAGTTTTTCATTTAATTACACCACATAACCACTATGATATCATCTACGGAAAATTAGATGGCCTCTACCAAGCTTTGGGAGTTGTGGTTGTAGTTGGAGGACCTTCAAGAGAAATTTTTTATCAGACCCAATGTGCCCCCCTGGGTAGCTCCGGTGTTGTTCATGAGAAAGGCATATGGGAGTTTATGACTTTTTATGGATTATCATCTTCTGATCCAGGCCATGATAAATAAAAAATACCCCTTTTTAATGATTCACGGCCATTTTGATCAGTTGTGAGGCTCGAGATGGTTCTCGAAGATCGATCTTTGGTCTATCCTCCACCAGTTGAGAATTTACAGGGCTGATATTCCGAAGCTGGAATTCTGATTTCGCTATAGACACTATCTGTACTAGGTGATGCCTTCTAGTGTAATGAATTCCCTCGATGTGTTTATGGCCTTGATGAACCAGATCTTTTAGCCATACTTGGACCAGTTTGTTGCTGTCTTCATCGATGAAATACTCATATACTCTCTGTTATAGGAAGAGCATGCAAACCACTTGAGGATGGTCTTATATTTTATTCGGGATCATTATATCTGTGGTAAGCTATTGAAGTTCCCATTATTGATCCATGATGTTCACATTCTGGGGCATGTCATTTATGATAATTTATTAGCTATGGACCTAAAAAAGATTAATGCAGTGCTTTCTTGGGATCCACTCAAGAGCATGTCAGAGGTGTGTAGTTTTCTTGGCTTGTTGGGGGTACTAATGGAGTTATTTAGAAGAAATATCTAGGATTTTATCCCCTTTGAACTCCCTAATATAGAAGAGGAATCCATTTACCTAGACTAAGTAGTCCCAGAGGGACTTAGAGGAGTTGAGTCTAAGGCTGATGAGTGCTCCTGTTTTGAGACTACCATAGGAGGGAGTGGAGTATATAGTGTATTCGATTTCTTCTAGAGTTGGGTTTAGCTATATGTTCATGTAGTGGCAGGCAGTTATCGTATATGGGTTAAGGTCATTGATACCCCACGATAAGAACTATGTAACTCACTGCTTAGATATAGTAGTGGTAGTCTTATTTCTGAGGATGTGGATGCACTATAGACAACAAGAGTCTCAGGTATGTCTTCACATACAAGAGGCGTCTGAGTAGTTAGCTTCCCTACAATAGACCATGGTTGATCAGAAGGGTGTATCTTTTCATCAGTCGATGGTGTTTAGTCCTCCACTCATCTAGCATGTGAGAGAGTTCCAATTGTGAGAAATAAACTGTGAGGTCTTATGTGACTGAATATCCTTACTAAATTTACCTGATGGATTTTATAAAGGAGGGAATCACATCATCCTTTGCAAGGGATAGACGGTGTACCCAGTCATGATAGGAGAGGATGTGATGAGATATTTACACATATCTCCTTTTTCTATACATCCCAGTGTGGGGAATATGTGAAGAGACCTTCAGTGGTGTTTTGGTGGGATAGTAAGAGATGAAGCATGGATGAGTTCATCTCTCAGTGCCTCACCTATCAGTAGGTGAAGGATGAGAACTGGATTTTGGTTGGTTTGTTGTAGCCTTTTGAGATCTCAGAGTTAAAATGGGATGGAATATCCATAGGTATTGTGATAGGGCTTCCACAAACAATGAGAGGACACAACAAAATCTGGGTGATAGTTGACCAACTAATGAAGTCTGCACACCTCCTTGCTATCATGGAGCAGAGTTTGGTGGAGTGTTTGGGGAAGTTGTACATGTGGGATATCATTATCCTTCCTGGGGTTCCCTCGAATATTCTCTCATATCATGTTGTGAAGTTCACATCACAGTTGTGGAGAGTCTTACAGGAGGAATTTAGGACCCAGATGAGGATGAGTACAACCTTCCTCCCTTAGAAAGGTGGGAACAATGAGCGCACTATCTAGGTGCTAGAGGATATGTTGAGGGATTTCATGTAGGACTTTGTTCCATGCAGGTAGGATCACATGCCACAGGTAGAGATTGTGTACAATAATATCTACCACTCTACTATCACCATGACACATTTTGAGGCCCTCTATCCATGACATTATATGTTTTTACTCTCTTAATTTGTGTTAAGCTGTCTATTTCCTATCGTGTCTCTTACTGGGCACCCTTCAAATTTCTGGGCATCCTATAAGATATGTATATACTCACCCCTACAAGGGCTTTTCCCACAAGTGTTGTGTCTTATGCAGACGACAGATAGGTTGGCAGAAATTTTAGAGGAGCATAGAGATATCTGGTTCATTTGATCGCATATAGTGGTTTGAGCTTAGAGATTCAGATCTTGGCTCTCTCAACATTTACTTTTCCAGTTTTTTCAGGTTGGGACATCTTTTTGGCGGGACGTGTATTTTTTCCTCTTTACTTTTTACTTTACACTGTCATACTCTTGTACTGCCTATAGGTTTTACATGCATGGTTTATACTCTAGATGTTGCATTGTTTATTATTATTCCTCTGCAGTTATGCATGATGATGGTCACGTGTGTACGCACAGGTACATTAGGCAAAGGACTCCCATATTAGTCATGTCTTCTGATGCTTTTCGCCACCCCATGTCCTATGGAGGTGGTCTTGGGGTTGTTGTGGCTTGAGCCTCATTAGGTCGGGTCGTGACAATATAACCTATAATATTACATTTACTTTAATCACTTTGTCTATATCAAGTTACTTATCTTTCTTAAAAAAAATTATCCATTCATATAATCATATACCCAAGTATGTATATACCCTAATCATATATTCTAGATAATATACTTTTACCAAAATCATTTGAATCTATAAGACATTAAACCACAATGAAACCATATATCCTTCTAGAAATTAACACTATCTTTAACCTTTTAAAGGAATAAAATCACACACTAGCCAATATATACCACAATCCCAAAAATGTGATGAATTTCACAAAATTTATCATGACTCAATTAATATTCCCAAGGTTACCAATACATTCTGACTCATTTTTTCAAAATCATTCAACCCTTTCTTATCTTAACACCATGAATATATTAAACCTAAGAGTTATACATCCCTCAATCATGTGTTCTCCAATATTCATCCTCAAAATATAACCTTGTAATAAAATCACTTTTCAATATTATTAATACCATTTAATAAATGTTTTCAACCCTATAAATGAAAACAAAAATTATTGGGGAACAATCCATAGATGTTATACAAAATTCTAATAACTATTAGAATATACTAGGATGCTATCAATAAATATCACTCACTAGTGAAAATAGATAAAACTATAAAGAAGTTATTTCTTGTAATATATCATCCTCACTACCTTAGGTAACACTAGGATATTCTACTTTTATATCATAACAAGAATATACAAATATAAGTATGTTACCTTATTCAGTTATAAGACATAGTTGTTTCTAGATAAATATCATTCTCAACTTTATTTTCATTATCATTTTTCAAAAAAATACTAAATCCAAAATTCTTAGGATAATATCTAATATAATTAGAGTAAATGATCATATTAATATGAAAAAAATCGTCTCTAATGAGACCATCCTTTTATCCATTGATACTTTCTGTTGAATCTACCCTGCTTTAATTTTTTTCTATTGCACTTCTTAACCCAATCCCTTAAAGTAATTTAAAAATAAATATTTTATAATGTTTTGTAAAGAGAATGTGATTTTCCAAAGCATATGAATTGTGTGTGTCAGAATAGGTGTGAATTTAGGATTCTTTTTCGTACACCAGATGATGATTGAGTTAGTAGAAAAGATTCCCCTTTTAGGTTTATTTCCCCTAGGTAAATCTGTGCTAAAGCCTGCATCCCCTTGTAGTATCTATATAGGGATTCTATTACCAATAAAAACACACAATCTCTACTTTACAAAAATTTTAGGATGGTATAATATACTTATACTTGTCCCTAGTGTTTTCACAAATGTTGTCTTATCCCAACCCCTGAAATATTACCTCAACCAACCTAAATGGTAATATATAACTTTTAAATTATAATAAACCTTGACTTATCAATTTTTTATGACAAATATATCTCTCAATATAACTGTCACTGATATCCTTCTAATTACTAAAGTTTTCAAAACTCAACTCTGATACTAACTATAGCTGCTCACATACATGGTTATCTCATATGCATAACTTAAAGAAAATATTTCATTATAATACATTCCAAGACCTTCTAGATTTAGAGTTTTAGATAATTAGGATTAATTCATTAACTAATAAAACTCATGTTATTTGTATCAATTGTAAATTTTCTCATTATATACGAAACTACTTAATCTAAAATAAATCTTCAGCAATTCCAAAAAATTCTACAAATAAGAAAATCTTCTATGCACTTTATACTTTTCCTATCTTCACAACCTGGGAAATTGAATCATAAGAAAGGGGTGATCTCAGATCCTCAATAAGGGTAATCATAAGTGATAAATATAGAATATCATTTGTGAGAATATGATGAACATAAAGTTATAATCATGATTAATTAGAAACTTATACACAAAAAATAATAGATCATACAACATGTAATAAGGTTTCATAAAACATAATACATTAACTGGTCAATAAATATAATCCTTGAGATTATAACATAGGAATTGTAATAATTATAAAATGTTGAAATATTTCAAATATGACACAAAAAATTAGTATAGGGGAACATTACATTCATGATATACACCATCATTTCCCATGATTGTGAGAAAGAAAAATGTATTCATGAATAATTTTTTCATGAGATATAAATCCTTAAATAATTCATTAGAGTGTGATATTATACCCCAAATATCATTCATCTATACATACTCATTCCACTTGAAAAAAATAACTTATCAAGTCATATAGAACCCATGAAAATAAAGTGTGTTTTATAAAAAATTCAAATGAAAATAATTCAATTTTAATAGAATAAAGAACCTATAGAAAAATTTTTTTTCATTCATCGCATCATAATGAAACCATGAAAATAAAATCATTTTCATATAATTTTCAAATGGAGTCCCAAAAATAAATAAATAATTATTATTAAAAGATAACCACATGGAAATAGATGGGTATCCAAAGTTATTCAGTAACTTTCTAGGTAAATACCATTCAATCATGATAATAAAAAATATAGAATTTACCCCATTAAGATAAATGGTATAATGTTTAGTCAATAATTTCACCTAATCAATTTACATAAATAATCTAGTTAAATACCCTTCAATCAAAGGAATAAAAAATAGTGTATTCAAAAAGGAAAGGAATCGGGTGAAAAGTTAGGATTATACATGGTGGATGATTACGTAAGACAATAAAATATATAGATCATTTAACTTATATATATTTCAAAACAACATTAACATTATAAAAAAATTTGGAATAAATGGGTCACTTTTAACATATATTGTTTGTTGAATGGTGATTTGAAAACTTTTGAAAACATTTAATTTTTAAAATATCCCCAACAATGGATCTTTGAAAAGAAGACGAAATGGTTTCAAAAGGATGAATGAAAAACTTTTCAAACATTTTATTTTTAAAAATAAACATCAATAATAAATCTTTTAAAACAAATTAAGGTTATTAAATGAATTTTTGGTGGAATATATGACATTTGATTTTAATGGATGGAAAATATTTTTAATGTTTTAAAATATAATTGTTGAAAACTCACATATTAAAAAATAACATTTTATTATCTATTTAAAAATAGGTCTAAATAATTATGGGGATCATATTAAATATTCCATATTAGAGTTACTAGAAATAGAGATGAACTTTGAAGGAATGAAAAAATGGACATGGAAAAAATGATCTATTTGAAATAATGAGAGTTATTCTTTCCAATGTCAAACTTTTATTTGAGAAGGAATTTCATCAAGGAAGGTGATATTGATGAAAAGAAGTAACTTCCAAAGAAAAATATAAAATATATCCTATAAAATTTGGGAATTTTTGGATTAATGAAATCTTGAAAAGTATATTCAAGTTAGAAAGACTATGACCCAATGAATCAAAATTGATTTAACGAAACCCTAAAGACATTAGATACTTTTGAATAAAAACCACTTGAAGGATATGATTTTGAATGAAACATTAAATATCATAAATAATGAGAGGGTTATGAAAAAAATTAAAGTGGAAATAGATAAACCATTCCAGAGAAAACTTGATCTATAATAGGAAATATGTCTCTGGGGGTGAAACTTTGAGATAAGAAACCCTTTTAGATTTTGTAATTTTTGAGTAAAAACCCCATGGGACAATGAACATGGAATAGAACATTAAAAATAATGAAATATAATGGAATAATGACATAAAATGTTAATAGGGAAGTATTTTAACCATTAAAATTAAAACATGGTTTATAAGAAAAACATGCTTAAAGGAATACAATTTTTTATACAAAGAACCCTTACCTTAATTCCGGCTTAGTCAAAATACACTATTACCTCCTATATAAAAAAGTAATTATCTTAATCACCCATTTCAAAGTTTTTTTTTCATATCTATAACATTTTATAACCTTCAATTATAATTGTTATCTACATGTATATTAGTATGTTATTATCTATTTTCAATATTATCTGTGAGTAATCTTGATCGTTTTGAACTAGTTTCATAATAGAAGGGTTATGATTTATTTTTATCACAAAGATCATAATTCATAGATAATAGAAGGTAATGAAATTTATGTTTTATAATTATTTATGATGTTATAATTTCTTTCTACATGTCTTATGGTTATGGTTATTAAAGATGAATTTAGTGATGAGCATGTTTCAATGATTATTAGTGAACAAAATGTGTTTTCTTAAATTATGAGTCAAATTTTTATATTGAAATTCTATAACAAACAAAAAATTATTATTTAAAAATTAATATCATATAATAAATAAAATAAAATTTTATTGTCATCAATGAAATAAATGTATAGCAATGTTAAATTTGGTAGGTAAACCAACCTAAACAAGAATATACCATAATTAATAGATGACAATGAGGTGATTTAGTCATAAATTTATTATAATAGAAGGATAATGTTATTATTTAATGATTATTAATATGATATATTATAATTTAAATAATTATATGAAGAATATAACCAATATTATGTTATTTTATAGTATGAAGAAAGAATATTTTTCTCTTAGAATTTTCTTTTGTACAATTGAATTTATCATCATTTTTTATTTCTCTTATTGATAATAGGTTCTAAAATTTAGCATTATGGAACTTTAATAATTTCATATAAATTATATTTATACACTAAACTCATTCTCATTAACACCAATGTAATGTGTTTATGAAAATAAAAATGGGAATCAATCATTCCATGGAAGTGGTAGTCCACACATACACATAGAAGATGATTTTTTTTTTCCATTAAATGAGGAAAAGGAGTAATAAAGTTTATAATTTAAAAATATTAAACATTTAATAAATATAAGAATTTTTTAATTAATTCCCTATTATTATCTTAATTATGATGTGGTGAAGTAAAATTAAACACATTGTGTCATGGAGGTGGTAGTCTACGTAACACGTAAATGGAATCTTTTTTTCTTAATAGAAAAGGGAAAGATAGTTAATGGTTGTAACATAATTATAATAACATAAAAGTATAATAATGAAACTTATTTTATAATTTCAATATTTTGTAATGGAATTTTATGATGATGAAGTGTACATAATGAAATGGAAATGAGAAAGGACCGGTTAGAAATTTATACCTCATTTCTTGGATTATCTCATTTGAGAAGGGAGTTTAGCCTTGGTTTTATTATCTTTTTAGAAGACCAAAACATATTGAAGGTGGATAGGAATTTTGAATAGTTTTATTGGTATATTTTAGGAAGAAATAGGTGGGTTTTTTTGAGGAAAATTGAGGTTAGGATTCCCCCCTTTTATAAGTGAAAATGGATGACATTTTTGTAAATACCAAAAAATGTTTAATAATGGGTAGTTACTCTCAAGGAAAGTGGCTCAAAAATTTATAAATTATTTATAGTGTAGGATATAATGTTTAAAAAGGAATCAAACACCCATTAAAACACATTTTTAAACATGTTTTTGGTCATTCTATCTTGGTCAAACCCTTTTTATCCCTTTTGGTTTTTATAGAGGAAACTAGTTTTTACCGAAGTAATTTATCATTTATACTTGAAAAAAATATTGGTTATTATTTCTTAATTTATAACTAATTATTGAATATTTGAAATCCATTTAACTATATTAAGTTTATAAAAGTGATAAAAATTAATTTTAAATTACTAAATGTATAATGTATTGAATAAATTTTTTTTTGAAAAAATTAACATATGTTCTAAAATGTCATATATTGGTTTATAAATTAATAGAAACATTTTTAAAATTATAAATTCACTTATAGATAACATTTTTTTATATGAGTTATTTTTTCAATTTTTAACCCATACTTATATACCAACAATGTCAAAATAAAGTCTTGTTATGTGAAAAAAATGGGTTTTTTCACTATTCAAGTAAAAAACAATATTTTTAGAATAATACCAAAAAATTATCTTCAACTAATATTCACATTATAATTAAATTATTAAAGTTCATTTTTACAAATATAATTAATTTTTTTCTATTTTAAATTTTAAATAAAATCAGAAAGTATAATGAGAAATTGTTTTCTTAGGAAAATAACTTTTTAAAAATATTATTTGTTCTTATTATTAATTTCTATAAAACACTAATAAATCTATAATTAACCAATAAATATTATATATATTAATATAACAATTTAAAAATAATATAAATAGTTTTCTTTGATAAAATATACAATATATAAAAAGATAGATTCTTAAACACAATAATTAATAAAGTAAATGTGTATAAAATAACATTTACCTATATAAATATACTTACTAACATATTTTATAATTTGATTACTCTTATTATTATTTAATAATTCTATTTATAGGTTTTAATGGACTAAAAATATCATGACTTAATTTTAGTTTAGTGTTGTGTGCAGAGAAAGCTATCAAACACATTGTTCATTTAAGGGAACTGTACTGAGAAATCCCAAGTCGTTACATCCAATATCCATGGGGTAAGACATTGCAACACAAATTTCAATGGGAGAAAAATATACAGTCACTATGACTCATAATACACATAGTTCACTATATCTAAGTATTTAACAACACATCAACAAAGTGGTCCCACCCCCTTTATATAGAGGGTCTCACCTGGTCAATCTGGTAACACTGATCAACAATAATCATGATCATCCATAAATTTCATTGTGAAACTGTTGAACTCATGTTTCCTTCCTAATATTTACTTTTAATCACCAATAGAGTAATAATGTTCCCTAAACCTCACTTATTTCCCACAATAACAATAGAGAGTGGTGCAAACGTAGACACTGTCTTTCATCCAGTGATAACAACATCTACCCAAATTTCTAGTTGGTTGATTAGCTTACTATCATCTATTAGAAGTTCCCAAACATTCGATAACCTCACTTACACCCAACTGAAACCTATTTATGATATTTTAATAATACCAAAGGGTCCTATGATGTTTCTCATTCTAGTGAACTTACTCTATTTCAAGAATATTCTTCACAATCATAATAGTCTCCTACTTAAAGACTACTTTAAGGACTTCACAGCATCCTCCAAAAATTTATCAAAACAAATAAACTCCCAACCACTTATTCATATAATACTCCTCTTCATTCCTCCTCTATTCACCCAAGAAAAATTTAGGAACAGTGTTTCCTCAAGCTCTACTAGATTAAATTCATTTTGAACATATCTACCATATTTTTTCATGCAGCTATCTTTCACAAACCCAACACCCTATCTTCAAGAAACCTATTTATGTGATGGTACATAAGGTCAATTTGATTTTCCTTACATGGAACTCTGTATTTTTGGGAAAATGTATTGAAATCTAACTATCATGGTAGAGTGATGCATTTTATTGGGTACTTTTTATGTCTTCACACATATGATTCATCCACACCATTTCATTTATTTTCTATATTGTCACTACATATTGGGCTTCTATTATAGATAGTGCAATCACCAGTTTCATCCTTGACATCTAACTAACCACATTTCCAAGAAAGGTAAAGAAAAAATCATTCTTGATTTTACATGAATCTAATCCCCCCAAATTCTGTATCATATACCTAGGAAATGGACCATTATCTTTAAAGAGGAGAGTTGTGTCTTCTAATCCTTTGAGATATATCAAAATCTAATTCACAACTTCCAAATTTGCTTTCCTTATATTTTACATGAACCTGAATAGAACTCCCACTAAATGGGAAAGAGTCAATCAAGTACACACCATAGCATACATGAAATATCCTACAACCAATTTATATGGATTTTTCACCATATTATTATCCTCTTATTCCATTCATATAACTTATTACTTCAACAATTTGAAGTT
Source organism: Viscum album (assembly GCA_963277665.1). Taxonomy (NCBI): domain Eukaryota; kingdom Viridiplantae; phylum Streptophyta; class Magnoliopsida; order Santalales; family Viscaceae; genus Viscum; species Viscum album. The sequence goes on from OY728162.1 coordinate 830,472,992, forward strand.
TTTGGAGAAAGGACTCAAAGAATATAACTATCTGACCATCAAAAAGTTTTCTATGATCTTCTAGACATAATCTTTGTGAGATAAAACCAAAATTTTAGTCTTCCTATATTTATCAATACTCATTCCCAAGATAATCATTACCTCACCAATATCTTTCATTAAAACTTCATCAAAAATCCATTCTTTATCTCTTGAATTTTTTGAATTGATATAACCACCAGAATCATGTTATCTATGTTAAATAGTAAAATGATAAAATTTAATCATTGTACTTATTCTGGTAACAATGATGGCCTAACATTCTCCATATGAAACCCTTGTCCTCTATAAATGAGTAAAATTTCAGGTTTCACTACCTTAGTGTTTGTTTGAACCCATATATACTTTTCTTGATTATATACCCCAAGTGATGATTCTGATGCTCCACGAAACCTATAGGATTCATAATGTAAATCTCTTAGTCTATATTTTTATAAAGGAAATAAATCTTTATGTTCATTTTCTCTATATATAATTATTTTGAACCAACCAATCTATGTACAGTTTAGATGGTAGTATGCTATAATACTAGTGAAAAAATTAAGAAAATCTAATTCCTTCCTTCTACTAAAATCCCTTAACAAAAAGCCTCACCGTATACCTCTTCCAACCATTAGCTTCATATTTTAACCATAAAATCCACTTTTTTTAAAGTAACCTCTTTCCAGTGGGAAAAACTATTAGCTCTAATATGTTATTAACATGAATAAAATTTACATCCTCTTGCATAGACATCTCCCAGTCACTAGAATCACAAATGTTAGACACTTATTCTAGAATTTTTGGTCCTCCAATATCTAATAAAAGAATTAAGTACAGGACAACATCATAAATATATACTCATCATCTGAACCTTATTGACCTACATAATTATTATTCTATTTCTACTCTTTCTTGAGATAAATTATTTGAAATTTAAAACATCAAAAATCTAGATCAAGCCTCAACAGTTATAGATATTATATATATATTATACTATCCTTATTTCTAAGCCTTCTCTGATGACCCTTGAGTTTTAATCTATAATTTTTGAATTCCATTATATTTGACATCATTTAAATTCTCCATAATTTTTGAACATCTTACACCTCCATTCTGATCCACTTGAATGAAAGTTTATTCATAATTTTCATATTCATTTTTTTAAAGTTAACGTCCTTCCATAAGACTTTGTAATTGAATATCACATTTCTACTTTTAATGTATTTATTCTTTTCATCATCCCAAAGTCAAAATACAAAGTCTTCATCACCACAGCCTATGAATAAACTTGAATGAGATATTTCATCAATAATATATCTTTTTTTTCAACCACATGAACATAGTATAAACTTCCAAACACCTTGATATGATCAAAATTCAGTACTTTTCTTTTCCATGGAGCTTCTGGAAATTTTTGTCCCATTGGAACTGTGGGGCTTCGATTGATTCAGTAATCTATATTACTAACTTCTTCCATTTAAAAAATATTAGGAATACCTAAATATACATTCATACCCTATAAACAACCTATCAATTTTTATTTAATTTGTTCATCTATTCTATTTTTCTCAAACATTATGAGTATATATTTTTCAAAGTGAATTCCTTTGTGTCTATTGATGTTAAAGAAACTTATTCTGGTATCCCCACCTTTATTTGTTGATCTCAATCATTTAAGTTTTTAGAATTTTTCTCTTTCATCCATATATTTTAATTGAATGAAACCTAAAAACACATATTATTTATATTTTAGGAATTATCTCCATACTTTACTCATGGATTCTTCAAATAAATTCAAAAATTATTGGGAACCTCCATGTGATTTAATTGGGGAAATTTCCGAGACATTTCTACTCATAAGATCCAGCTTCTAGTTTTTCTGAATTTTTTCAGTAAAGTTAAAACTCAACATAGACTACCTTAAAAGAATATAACTTTCATATCTACTCGAGTCTGAATGATCCATTTATAACAAACCTTTTTTCCCATAGAACATTCATACCTTTATAATTGATGATCCCAAACTGATAGTTCCATATATATGAACTATTAGAAGTAAAATTTCTAGAAAGTGTAGCCCACTCATCCCTTTATTCCAGATACAATATGTCATCCTTTTCACCTCTATCAATGTCCAAGGATATTTGAGTGTTTTTCCACACTACATCTATGAAACATGTTATATAACTAGATTAATCCATATATCCTACTAAAATAAGATTCATTCAGAGGCCACAAATATATATAAATCCTTTTAACTCAAGGGAATTATTATTCTACAATTTAATTTTGAAATCTCTCTTTCCCACTATGGTAATATCTTGATCATCCACTATATGTGCACATTCAAAGTTTCTAGATATATAATTAATTACACAAGCCTTTTTACCGTTAGAGTAGAAAGATGCACCAAAACCTATGATCGATGATTCCACTAGTATATTAAAACTCAAAAGAAGATTTTAACTACTTTAAATAGTTGAATTCAATAGATTCAATCCTTTGAAAGCTGATCTTCTAAAATTTGAATTTTTTACTTATTAAAATATTTCTTGAGATGACCTATTTTCTCACAATGTTAGAAGGATATCCCAGGTCTAGTAGATTCAACTACACTTTTCTCTATCTACTTCCATTCTAATCACATTCAACATATTCAATTAGGTGAATGACCTCTTTCATATATGTTTAATGTTTCACCAGAAGATTCATAAGTCACCATCCTCTGAATTTATTTATTCAAAATCAAGTTCTGAATATCATTGAATATCACGTAAACTTTCCCACTGTATTTACTTATTGAAATTACCATTACCACCCATAATTCTAGTAATAATGAAAATATTAATATTACCCATGAATCATCAATAAATGTTAACTTCATAGAATCAAACTGGCTCCCAATCAAGTTGAATCCATTCATATGATCAACAATAGATCTCCCTTATAATTTCCTCATGTTAAATAGTCATCAAATTTAGTACACTTCATTGAGAGATTTTGGTTTCTTGTATATGTTTTTTAGGTTTGATATTAAATTTGGTTTAGTCCTCTTTCCTTAGATTTTAAAATTCATATTCCTGGATAATAAAATTCTCACAACTCATAATTCTTTAAATTTGTATTTTCCCATTCTACTTTCTCCATTATCTATGTCTTGAAAAACTTCAACGAAAGTTTCTGATCTTTTTGGATGAGATAATTATATATCAACATCCTTTAGTAGTTTAAACCCTTTACTTGAAATTTATTGATCCAAAAATTAGTCTCTTCGAGTGTTATCACATCCATATAAAATAAATCCTACTCAATCAAAAAATATTTGAGAAAGTGAGGATTTTACTTCAGTTATTTCCATGTAAACTATTTAGGCCTTGATAACCTCCCCTATATACTGTATACTATTTTTTGATAATTACACTATAACTTTAGACATCGATAGTTTTCCATTAGAATACCACACTAGTAGAAACATTTCACCAATATGAACCTTATATAAGTCAATACACTGGAATATGAAAGAATAATCTTCAACCTTATCACAAAACTTAATCAAAGTCACACTCAATCCTTGTTTACACCAACTTAAAATAAAAATTCATGAAAAGAATAAAAAAATAAAGGACACATTGGTTTTACTTGGTTTGTATTTACATCCTAATACATGGGAGATGTCATTATTGCTTTCATTTCATCAGAAGTAAACTATATAATAACAATAACTAATAATCCACATAGATCATTATGTCAATGTATTATGGGATACAGTAGTAAAGCGGTACCATCCCCTTTAAATAGAGGGTCACACTAGGTCAATTCAGTAACACCGATTTATTTCATTTAGGGTTGTTAATCCTTTAAATTATGTACCAATTTCATGTTTCTTTCTGTGGATAGACCACCAATCACTGGTAGAGAAAAAATGTTCCATATTCCTCACCACTTTTTTGTGAAGCCTACTGGGAGTAGTTTAAGAACATATATTTTTATTTTTCTCATGATTAAAAAATATGCCTGAATTTCCAATAGGTTAAAATCCATCAGAAGTTCATGAATTTATGGTAACCTTACTACCACTCAGTTGAAACTAGCTGTCTCCATTCTAAAATTTCTCATTCTGGTGAGTTTAATCCAGTTTAAGAAGAGTATCCATAATCATATCAATATATATACCCTCTAATTAAATGGTTATGTTCTAATGGTCATATAATCCTAATGAATATATAAGATTAATTTCTATATATATTTTTTATATTTCATTCTTATATATAACCTAAAATAATTCATCCTATTTTATTATATTTTAACATGTTTATTATATTACTAATTATTTTCCTTACATAGATTCAATAAGGGTGGTGATATTCATGAAAAACTTCAATGATAAAGGATTAATATTCATGGAATTTTTATTTACCTATGGATTTATTCTTTTGGTATTTTTTAGTGATGTTTCATATTTTATTCTCATAATGTATTAATGTTCGTTACATTGAAATAATATATAAAATGTATAATGATTTGTTTTAGTTCTGTGTTTCATGTGAAATAATCAATTTAAAATAGTATTTTTTAAAGGTGAATTAATACCAAAATATTTGGGTGTTAAATTCTTCCCTAATAAATAATTTTCTTCTTCACAATATTAATAACCACTCAATAATAAAAAGTAAAAACTGCATTTGAAAGATACACGTGACTCATCCTATAGTTTATAATGATATAAAAAGCTTACTATCTTGGGTAATACTAGAAAATATGTATTCTCATAAGAGGAATATCCCTAATATTGAGTTTCTCTCTAATCATTTTAGCTAAACACCCCTCATTATTGGTTATTAAGACCTATATAATGGAATTAATTTTCCTTGAGAGTTCATAGTTATCCTTGCACTGATTGATAATCATAAATTTATTTGAAATAAGAAATGTGATTTCCTTATTTTGGTAAATAATAAGGATTCTATATAAAGATACCCAATCCATTTCTAAAATCACAAAAAATTCATCAAAATGAATAATAATAAAATTTGTATGAAGGGAATTACCATAAACTTCTAAGAAGGATACAAAAATCATACAAGTAGAATTTTTCTATGATAATTAACTATAAAATCATGGGGGTGGTGATTTGATGATCTTAGAAAACGTCCTAGATATACTAGAGTGGCTAGAACCAAAATCCAATAAGTTATCCAATAATATTGGATTAGAAGATAATTGTACAATAATTATCATGATCCACTTTAATGGTAATGATTACATAGGTTCTTCATTATTCCATTGGTCTTGGAAGTTTTTGGGTTATATTATCCTCATTATCCCTTGAATTAATTCATTTATTGTTATAATACCCAAACTGTATTTATTTTTAAAAAATTAAATTATTAGTGATACCTCAATAAGAACATTTTTTTCCTCTATCGTATTAACCAAAAATTTTATTTTTCCTCTGAACTTGACTATTTTATGACCTATTTTACCATAAAAAACATATTTTTATTCATTAGAGATATGTACTTCGATGATTACTCTAACATTATTATCACAAAAAAATGAATCTTCTTTACTCTATGATCTTCATCACTTGAACTTCTATAAAAATCTATTTTTTCATATTTGGTGTGTTTGTAAATTCAACAAGGTTCATATGGTAAATCATAACTCAATATAGCTAGTCAGGAATAAACATAATATTTACTACTCCAACTCCTATCTTTTTTAGATGTTCATTGGGATAAACATAGCATTATCCATGGAACCCATTGTTAACTTGGTTCCTCCAGACTCATGCCATATCTTAAAATAATGGAAGGTTGATGTATGATAAAATTAATAAATTCATAAAATTTAACTATAAACATAGAATAAATACCTCATAAATGATGTTTATAACCTAATTTAATAATCCATAATTTTAAATCTTTTTTATCCATGGTCACATTCCTTATTAAGTTTGCTAACCTAATTAATTATTTATTACATAATAAAATTCACCTTTTGCCCTTATTAATAGTTTATAAAGAGCATATGAATTACTAATTAATATCCCATAGTGTGTCAAACTATGTGTACGTCTAGGAACAGTTGTTGTGCTCCAATTCTATATTTAGTTAATACACAATCAACCTTTTTTAGGGATTATTACCCCAAGGTGCATTTGTTCCAAATATTATATCCAAATATTTATATCCAGAAAGAGATATAATTTCTATGAAACCATACACCCTATAATTTAATAAAATTTTAGAATTTTATCCTATATTTAGACTTATCCCTGGGGTTTTCACTAACGTTCTCTATTTATAATCCATAAAAGTAACTAAACTCTGCTCTGATACCAACTGAGTTGCCCCAGACCCATACTCTAATGAATAATGATAAAAATAATTTCTTTAAATATATATTTGATATAAATTTATACAATTCCAGATAAACATTCCTATATCTCACATTATGTTTATAATTAAAAAATTAGAACTCATAAATAATCACACATCCCCAAAACCTAAAGGTTTAGTGTCTTTGGATATTATCTTCATAAAAATATTATTTTACATAATTTTGAAAAATTCTTTATAATCATGACATACTAGATCCATTTATAAACACCTCATAAGTTATAATTATCTTCATAACCTAGAGAATTAAAACAATAATTGGGGTGACCAATAACACTCAGTATGGGAAAAAATTACAAATGAGTCATATATGGTTACATCAGAAGTATATGAGAAACATTATAAAGGAAGAAAAATATAATTAAAGTGATCATGGACTCATAAAAGTTAACCATAATGTATAATAGACGTTTATATAAACTCAAATGATCAAACATCAACCATGGAATAAGAGGGAAGAATCATGAGATAATAACCATGATCCATGGAGCATAACATAGGCATATAACATTTAAATGTGGCAGAATAATAATCATAAGAAGTCATAACATTGGGAACTTAGATAACCATATCAATTACACACTCAATATTATGAATATTTCTAACCTCATAATGTCCATTATCAATCTTGTGAACATAGTTAACAACATCATGTCTATTCTCAATCTTGTGAACATAGCTAACTGCATCAATTCTATGCTAAAAATAATTATCTAAAGAGATGTAAAATATTTACCAATAAATAGGATGGAGATATAGGACCCCACCCCTCACATAATAAAAATCCATAGACATAAGTTACACAATAATTAATTTATATATCATATCATGAGAAACACAAGGAATGAAAATGGGTTTCATATCACCTCTCATGTGATATCATATAAAATGGAAACAAGAGTTAGATTGGTTGATAAAAAAATTTCAATCAACAAAAATTAGTATTTCATATGGGAATTTAGAGCGTGGTTTATGAAACAAAACTCTAAAAGAGATAGATACTTTTTTAGGTAAGGAGGAAAATGGAAGTGAAACCATGAAAAAATTGGAAAATATATCATAACATTTTTATAATGAGGTGAAGGTACGAGCCACACTCAAGACTAATTTTCAAGATGTTAACAAATGTTTTAAAAAAAACCATGAAAAGAAATCCTAATAATGGATCCTTGAGAAACACATAATGGTTTTCCAGGGGAAATGTGGAGTGGAAGATAAGACATATGTTCAGGAAAGGAAAAATTATTTTTTAATATTTTAAAAATACCTTTACTGAAACCCCTGTTGTAAAAAAGAGAATAAAACATTTTTTCAAAATAGGTTAAGAGAAATATTAAGATCAAATAAGATAATATATATTTGGGTTTCAAAATAATAAAGGAAATAATTTTTTTAAATAAATAATATGGACATGGAGGAGAAATAATTACCAAGAGTATGAGGATTATTCTTAACATTGTTTCATTTTTATGAAGAAAGAATTCTGTCAATGAAGAATAATTGAGGTAACAACACTTTGAGAAGGATTTAATTAGAATGAAGTTTAAATAATTTGAAGTATTATATTAATTAAAATAAAATTCAATCATAGGGTAATTTTTACCCAACAAATAAGAAGAAAGTTCAAAAAGAACGATTAGAACTCAATGAATTGAAATTGAGTTAAAAAAACCCATATATCTTGGTAAATTTGTAATACAAAGATAATTAAAGGATATAAATTTAATTTAATTTTAGACACATTTCAGAAAAAAATATATTATAAAATACACCCATATTATAGTATATACACCCAAAAAAAATAAGTGGTGTTAATGGAATATGTCTTAATGAAAAGAAATTGAGATGAGAGGACCCTTTCATTAACTCCTGAATTCTATGAGAGAACTTTAAACTCCAGTATAATAAATTTTAACATATTAATAACTCATTTTATAACCTTATTAATTTCTATTTAATTTTTCAATATTTAACTATAATCATTCATTATACATTTATTAGTTAATTATTATTTATTTTCATTATCAAAAGTTAGTTTTTTTTTCTTTACACATGTTTTTTAATGATTATGTTGATCCACATGATTCAATTAAAAGTTAATCATTATTATATTATTTAATATACTAGAATAGATGTTCTATAATTATTCATAAAGTTCAAATTTCGTTCCATGATAATTTTAGTTGTGACTAGTGAAAATGAAATTGGTGATGATCTGGTATCGATAATTTTTAATGAATGAATGGTTGTGCCTTTATAATGAGTTAAATACTAATATTACCATTATGGGACCAAATTTTTTTTTTAAATTTTAATATCATATTATACCAGTAATTATGTTTCCATAATAATCCAGGATAACAATTTGAAGCATCATTCATATATAAAGTTAAACCAACCTGAACAAGAACACGTTACTACCAATTGACATGTATGGAAGTGATTTTATTATACTATAATTATTAAAAAATCATGATGATATTATTTTTATTTTGTAAAAGAGATAAATAATAACTATGAATAGGTGGTTTTAGTAGGTAAGATAAGAATCTATTAGTCACATTGAAGAAATCATTTTTCAACTTGGTAAACTCATTTTAGGAGGTCAAATTTACAATCATCAATTATTGTTAATATTATAAATAGAATTACTAATTTATCTTTCCATAATATTAATAATTTAATTAATATAATAATTATTGATTAATTTCATTTTTATAACCATCCATGAACATTGGTTATGAAAAACAAAATATTTTAATCAAGGAGGTTTCAGTCTACACATAACAGGGGTGACATTGTCAATTTTTGAATAGATGAAAGGTAGGTAGAAAATAGTAGTGTAATCAAAAGAATAAAATTTAAATATACTAATAATATAGATTTCATTATATTAGTATTTTTATAAAAGTTTTATTGGATAAATATAGAGAAGAAAATGTTGGGGAGTGGACAATACTCATATTGAGGACTTGATTATTCTCTTAGAGGACCTCTTGGAAATGGAGGACCTGGGAAAATTTCTTATAAAAAAGGTATAAAAAATTTAGTATAATTATTTCATAGGTAAAATGGTTCGGGTTAAAATATGAATTCAATGTTTAAGTGTGCCTTCAATTGTGTGGAAGCGATTTCTTTTTATTGGTGAAAAAGGGACCTTTCCATAGAAATGAATGTTAGGTATGGGGTAAAGATTGAATCATATGGGTGCTAGGAGAGTTAGGTAAGAAAACATTGGTGAGACATGTGGGTATGAATTTACAACCTAAAAAGTTTATACTATAAGGTCTAAGTGTCAAGTTAATTTAGCAAAATATATGCCACTTTCTGTTACCCATATTTACCTTTTTTAACCTTGATTAACTATTTTACATAGAATTTATTTTTTTACTAAAAATATAAGATAAACATTATTAAAAAATTTATAAAAATTTATCAATAATTTAGACTCTATTTAATCCAATTCAATTTATAAATATGATAAAATTAACTTTTAAATTAAAACATTAGATATATAAAAAACTATTTGCTTAAAAATTCCATTTTATTCATCATATGGTTTTATTATTGTATCCTATCAATTAATAATTAATTGAGTGTTAATATTTTTATTTATATGTTTAAAAATACTAATAGATTCATTATTTAAAATATAAAAATTTAATTTATTTAGATAAATATTAGGTAACTTTTATAAAAATAAATCTTTGAAAAATAATTGTTCTACTATGGTAATTAATATTTATTTCAGTAACTTATTTTTTTTGTTCATAATGAAAATAACATTGTTAAAAAATTTATATAAGGTTAATAAAAATATTAAAACCATTTTATTAAACTTAATTTCTAGGGCTGATAAAAATTAACTTTAATATAATCGTGAAAAACACATAAAAATAATTTTTAGAAAAATATATTTTTAAACATAAAAAGATTTTATTAATATTCCTTTCCAAATTAAAAATATTTATATGAACATTAATTTAATTATATATATAAATATTATTAATGTATTCCATATTATTCAATAGTTATCAATCAGTCGAAAAATACACAATATATATATATATATAATGTATAATTATTTCCGGAAAGGTCTTTCTATCACTGAATAATTTTATTCCTAATTATTTAATATTAGTTACTTGTTTAATAATAATTAATTTTTATAAATAAATACATGTTAAATAAAACCTTAATTATTCTTTAAAAACTAATTTTATGGAAATGAAGAATGTATAAAATACACATAATAATGATAATGTTAAATTTAAAAATAATTATAATATTATACCCTCATAAAATCGGCTTGCAAATCCCCTCAGAATTTTTGTATAAGATATTAGGTTAAGATAATAAGTGATGGTTATTATGGGTGGATATTTATCTAGTATGTATCTCATAGTGATTTCAATGATCTTGAACTTATCCCCTAAATAATTTCTCTCAAGATGCACTTATTGGAGTTTGGCTTGGGCCTAGTCTAGGGAAAACCATAGTGATGATACATCCCTTACAAACTCAGAAATATTAGCTTCATAAGTAAAAATTACACTACTCAATTACATTTAATTCCATTTTATGCATATATTTCATAAAGTGGTTACTAATATATATACACTTTAATTCAAAAAATATGTTACAGGGACAATATAATCCCAGCTGTTATATAATCTAAATGGCCATAAATTTATATTAGATTTCACTTATATATATAATCTAATTGCATTCACCATATTTTATTATATTTTAACATGTCAATTATATTTTTAAATTTTTCCTTACATAAATAGTTTCAATCAGTGCGATGATCATCATATAGAACCATGAGCATAAATATTTTATGATCGTAATATTTTTATTTACCTTTAGATTTATTTCTCTTGTAATTTTATAAATAATGTTTCATATTATATTATCATAATTTATTAATTTTTATCTTTCATTTTATTATTTTAAATTTTTTATCATGGATTGTATTATTTCTTTGTGGCAAGTGAAGAAAATATTCAAAATTGTATTTTTTAAGGTAAATTAATACCCAAATATTGAGGTGTTGCGCAAGATCACCAACACTAAATTCAATGCCCTTCCTTTGATTTTTATGTATATTTTTTATATCTTCCTTGATAAATCAGGTTAGATAACTTTTATTTACTATTATAAATATTAATTTTAACACAAAGGTACCCTTTATTCATTAAAAATGATTTTTAAAAGTCAAAAATAAATTTTTATACTTTGAAATTTCTTTATAGATTTTTAAAATGATTTTAGTTTTTATAATGAATTAAAAATTAATGTAAGAAAATTAAGGTTCATTAAAAACATAATATATATTATTACATCATTATTTCATATTTATAAATTCCACAAATATAATGAAAACCCAAAACTATATTTATACTATTCATTGAAAGAAAAATATTTTAGAAAATTCACAAAATTTTACACTAACCTAATTTTGACATGATAATTTAAAATATAATTTTAATTTTAAAAAAATAAATTCCTATGCATAAGAAGTAATTATTTTATTAAATTCAATATTTTCTGTAAAATATTATTTTTAAAGGGAAATATGTTTTTTATTCATTCTAAGGAATTCAAAATTTTATAATATCATACATAATGATTCTTAAAGAGTATGTGTAAATATTTAATATATAATTATTATATATAATTATTTTCAAAGTCCTTTTAAACTGTTATTTCACTATTTTATTGGGTATCTTTAAAATTTCAATGGTAATATAATGGTCATGTTGCAACGGTGAAGTAATGTTCATATAAAGGTCATATCTTAAGGGTCATATTTACCATTAAACCTTATATATAATCTAACATTATCATATTTCATCATTCACCACTTCACATACAATGTTTCCGCATATCCCTTGATAATGTCTATGTTATTTTTAAACCTTACCTTTCATTTGACAATTTCTATGCATGAAGTGATCTTCATTGGAGAATTTGAGCCTATGGAGTTTACGTTTGTCTGTGCACTATTATTTAGTGTTTATCAAAAAACATATTCCTAGTTATTATGGTAAATATTATTTCATGATGTGTAATGTTCATATGAAATGTAATATTATTTCAATGTGATTATATTTTAAAACCTAATAAAATTATCATTGTGAAACATGAGGTATTTTAATAATTATAAAATAAAATTTTTGGTCGTTACATTCTCCCCCTTATAAATTTTCAGCCTTGAATTATTTTCATTCCTAAAAATAAATGGGAATATTTTTTGTCCATCTCTTCTTAAGGTTCCCATGTCACCTCTTCCAACATGTGATTTATCTATAAGATTTTTATGAGTCATGTTATATTATTCTTCAACACTTGTTCCCTTTCATATAGAATTACGATCAGTTCTTATTTATATTAAAATTCATGTTACAATTCCAAACCATTTATATTTATTATATGTATTGAGAATAACATATACTTTCTTAATATGGACACATGGAAGATGTCATGGAAATTGGAAAAATATGTATGTAGTGGTAATGGGTAGGAAACTTATCCAATATACTTTAAAATCTCAAATAGTCTAATATACTTTGGACTCAGTCTTCCCTTCTTCCTAAATATCAAGAATCCATTCCATGATGATAATTTGAGGAATACATAATCCCCAAATTGAAATTATATATCCTTGATTCAATTATTAACAGTTTTTTTTTCTACTTAGAGTAGCCTTGATATGTTTCTGGATCCCATGTATCTTCTTTGTAGTATCATTCAAATTGTTTGGTCCCAAAACTTTTCCTTCTCCAACCACATTAAAACATGTTGGATTTATACAAATTTTTCCATATAGTTCTTCGTAAGGATATATTTAATTACATGAGTGGAAACTGTTATTATTGCATAATTCAATAAATATAAGTTCTTTATCCTACATCCCTTGAAAATAAAGCGATCTTTCACTTATTATGTCTTTAATTTTTTTAATTGTCTACTTAGATTTCCCATAAAATTTAGGATTATATGTAATGTTAATATTAGTTCTATAATTATATCCTTTTGAAGGTTCCTCTAAAACATTAAAGTAAATCTTGGATTGTGATTAGAAATAATTTACAGTGGTAATACATGAAGTCTCACCACTTCTTGGATATACAGATGAGCAAGGCAGACTTGATATAAATCCTATCTTATTATGAAAAAAGGGTATAATTTGTTAATCAATCAATTATTAACCATATGTAATTGTTTCCCATGGATGTATTAGGAATGAAAATAATAAAGTAAATAGTGAAGTTGTCCTTCTTCCATACAGGTATGGGTAGTGGTTTTAGTACTCTTTTAGGAAGTTGTCACTCTTCCTTAACATTATGATTTACCAAACCACTTTCATCATAATAAGAATTTTCCCTCTTTCTATTATCCCACCAATAACGATTATGTAGATATCTAAACATTTTCGTTCTTCTAGTATGTATAGAGAAAGTAGAGTTGTGAGATTCACCCATCATATCTTTTTTTTAACTCTAGAATACATGAGATGCCTAGCCCTGTATTGAACCTTATTACTCCATCTTGATCAATATTGAACTCAGGAAACAACTCATTTTTCATATCTTCTATCTTCTTTTGTAATATAGGACCTCCTATTTTTTCGTTCTTAATTTTCTATAGTAATGATTATTGATAAATATTTTGTGGTAGGATTGATGATGCCCATTCCCTTATGAATTCCATGTCCATATTTACTGATTCCTTGATCAATGGATCACCTTAAGTTCTTATCATTGCAAGAACATAGATGTCTCTCCAATTTAATACATCTATGAATTTTTTTTATTTTCTAGGGTGATAATGAATGAAATTATTAGTCCTTAAAAAGTTCCAAACATCTCCTTTCTCTGATTCTCATCTCTTTTCATATGAATATGTACTTTAAACATTGGTGTTCAATGTATATATCACATTTATCCCCATAAAGATAAAATTTTCCTATCTTTAGTTTAAAAACAACTATAGCTAAATTCAAATAATGTGTTAGAAAATACGTCTCACTAGGCTTCTACTTTTAAGACTCATAGGGAATAAACTTATCATGTTTCCTAATTACACATCCAATTCATTTCAAGGATGTATCACTATAGAAAAAAATCCTTCTCTATCTAAGTGAAAGTTAAAATGGGTTCACTAACCAACATCCTCTTTATTTCGTGGGAACCTTCCTCACACTCTTTTATATAGATATAATTTATTCCATTTCATGTAAACATTCATAGTGGATTCAAAAGTTGTGAAAATTTTTTTATAAAAATTTTATAATATCCTGCTAGACCAAGGAAAATTAAAATCCCATTTACTATTATAGAAATATGACACTCCTCTATGATATTTATCTTAATTTTATCAACTGATATTTTGTAAATGGTTATAATGTGTCCCCAGATTGATACTTAATGTAATAAGATCTCACATTAACTGAATTTAGAAAAAATATTCTTCTTCCTTAGTGTAATAGACTAACGAGGGTCAACTAATAATATCACCCTTATTGGACCACCACAAGGCCTAATGAGATATCACGATCACTATGGGATAGCGATAATCACTAGGGTATCATACAAAGAAACATAAAAAAATTTCACCATTAATAGAAATATGATAATATAGAAACAATCGTACTATAAAAATAGATATCCAAAGATACATAATATGTCAAAACAACCAAACCATAGAGGTAAAATCTAATAACTGGTTAAAAACTTCAAGATGAACAAACTAGAAGACCATCAACATAGAACATGAATAATCCATAGTTCTATCTATTTATGACTGTATATCACCACCATCCAAATCCACTAGAAGAAAATATGATATAGGAGATCCATCCTCTATATGAACCCATTCCCTTTAATTGTATCTCACAAAAGAAAATACACAAATTCCCAAAGGAAAAATTAGGGTGTGAACACTAAATATTGGTAGGATTCCAATAAGAATCTATATAATGTCTATCCAAATTTATCTATTAGTTCTTCTGAAAAATAAATTTATAAAAAATTTCCATAAGTAATCATTTTCCAATATAAAATCATCCTTTAATTTTATTTAAAAAAACATGACATATTCAAATAAGAAAAACAGTAATATGTAACATATATCTCTAAGTCATAAGGAGATGAATAAAAAACATTTCAAGCTTTAATATCCAAATTAAGTGGGAAAATAAGCATATCAAATAAATATAAATGTAATGTATCCACAAAGAACCAAAGGGAAATCTATGAAACAAGGTATCACATAACCAATACAAATAAGAAACCCCATATAAGTTAATCTTAAAGTCTAAGAACCTCTATTCCCTAAAAAGGATAAACTAGAATCCATGGAACCATGAGAACCTCCCGTAATGATAGATTACTCCATTAAATCTCACATATGTCTAGTTTTATCCCATACCCCATTCTCTTCCCAATGTTCTATTACATCATCATTGCATTCAAGAAACCAAATCCATATTCTATAAATATTTTCCAAGGGTACTCCAATTCATTTTGATGCTCATAATTTCATAAAATATTTTATACAGTGATTCCACATAGATTATATGATTGAAAACCCATTTCCATTTCAAAACCATCTTTGATTCATTTCACCAAATTCATCGTGTGCATCAAAATGGATTTCAAAAAAACTAATTTTAGAAAAAAAATATCCATAACCATCAAAGATCAAATTCACTTATCAATGATTTTAAATCATAAATTTCATAAATAAAACTCAAATTAGATCTTAAAAACACAATGAATGATAAGGTATAGACTAGAGGACAGAGACACCTAACTCAATAGTAAAGAAAACCTCATTAACTCTAATATTGGTGATGGGAAATGAATATATTTGGTCCTCAAAATCATAAATCTACAAGGAGAACTCCCAAGAATATGGGAATCATCCTAAGCTATTGTTGGATGATAGATAAATTCCCCAAACCCCTTCCTATAATATGTTAAATCTAGAATCTGATCCAATAGAGAGAGAATAATTAGTTTAATACAGGAAAAATAAGCTAAAGGATGATTTAAAGTCCCCCATTAAGGTTTCACATGGTTGGAGTAACAACCCTAGAAGATCAGGTGTCGATCAATAATTTCAACAATTTGAAACCACTACTACCATGACTTATTTCTTTTCACCATATGATGGTTAATTCATCCACGAGATCGATCATAGGGGTTATCCACGGTATGGTGATAAAAAATATTTCATTTTGGCCCATCAAACCCTCTACCATGGTGTGGTGGGGTTCACATTTTCCATGGATCACAGGGGGACGCCTTGATCTCCACCCTAAAGACCACACCCAACACAGGGCTTGATGGATCCAACTTTTTTACCCATGAGAAAAAATTCATACCATGACCTCTACCATAGTAGTGGCCATACCCATTTCCATAAAAATTACTAAAATCTAATTTCTATGCCTCCAATACTTCTAATGTATAAATTAACGAACTTAAGGATAAGAAGAAACATAATTGTGACTTGGATGAAATCACAATTCTCCCTACCAGAAAAACTTATGTCTCCAGAAAGGATCATGCTCACAAACCCAAAAATAGATATGATCATTATTGCATAATTAAGGACCCACTCTCCCATGTATCATGGCTTTCCATACCCTAATGACATCTCATTTAAACCAATGGGGTTATATTACCCTAAAAAACCTTATCCCATCATTCCACAATCTGAACACACCTTCCAAACACTAAGGTATCATTTGCATTTTCAATATCCTCCATCTAAATTATATGGGATAGATCCTATTGATACATCTTCAATTTGGAAACATGGAACACATCATTGATAGAAGTAAAAAAATAAAGTTAGTATAATTGATAATCCACCTTCACGAGCCACTCCACAATCTCAAATGGGCTGACATACAAAAGTGATAAATTACCTTACCACACCCGAATGTCTATGTCCCAAATGAGGTGAAACTTTCAGGAAAAATAGATCACAAAACATAGACTAAAAAGGGTGATGATACTGATCAACATATAATTTCTGGTGATTCTGAGCTATTTTTATCGTCCTCTCGATCAAACACATAATAAATGTCATCTAATAAATGATTCTTAGTCTAACTAAGAAACATTATCTAATCTACTCCCAAAAAAAGAGGGGATATTCATGTCATACCATAAAATTCCTAAAAATGAATCATTCTAATAAATTCCTGATAACTGTTGTTATAAAAAAACTATACTAATGGAATATGTTCTCTAAAGTTCCACCTATGTCAAGAATGAATTCCCAAATAATTTCTTTAAGATCTTGGATGGATCACTTAGAGTCGTCATCCATCTGGGGATGATATGATATTCTTAACTTAAAATAAGAAACCAGTGATTCTTGTAATCAACTAGAAAACTTGAATGTGATGAAAGGATCCCTATCTGAAATAAAAACTGATGGAACACTATAGAGTTTAATAATATCCTATACATAATAGTGCCCAATATCTTATACCTTCATCGATGCCTTGATCAGTAGGAAATGCACTAATTTCACGAGTCAGTTAATAATCAACCATATCAAATCCTTACCATTAATAGTTTTAGGTATCCCAATCATAAATTCCATGGCTATCTCATCACATTTCCATACTAAAATGGGTAATGGGTACATTAAACCACTATGCCTCTGATGTTCTTCCTAAATTCATTAACATGTAAGGCACCAAGACACAAAATCCAAAAAATATCATCTCATTCCTAGACACTAATAGTAACATATAAAGTCATGATTCATCTTGGTAACTCTAGGGTTCATGGACCAATTAGACTGATGTCTATTACCCACCAATTCCTATCTTATGTTAATTAGAACAACCATTCTACCTTGGAAGCACAACACTTCATCAGGAAATCGATACTAATCACCTGAGGTCTCCCCACAATAGAAGTTCATATTAAATCACCAACACTCTGCATCTTTATCTTATCTAATTCAAATATATCAATAAATAATCCAACCTGAGAATAATCTTGGAATACTTATATGTCATCTAACTCTTCATCTATGTGCATATTAGCAAATAGTCCCATTAATAAACATGTTTACACTAATTCATTCACATCTTGAGACATTAATTTTATTCTCAAAATTTATAGAACCACATTTTCTTTCTTTGGGGTGTATACAGTATTTTAGTTAATGGTCTGAAGGTACTCCACCCTGTTTCTATATCTCACGTTTAGAACCCTCTATGTGAAGATATACTTCAGAATGTTTTGGTTTGAATATACTATAAAACTCTCCCCAAAGATGTATTGTAACCAAGTATTAGGATCATTAATCACTACCTCCAACTTAATATCATGAATTGTGTAGTTCTTCTCCTGAGGTCGTAATTGAAAAGAGCCATAAGTTATCATATATCTTTCTTGCATCAGAATACAACCCCAACCGACCTAATGCAACATAGTAAGAATCATATCCCAAACTCTACTTAGGAAGAATATAGATAGGAGGTGAAGTTAATATGACTTTTAACTCCTCAAAATATCTTAGGCACTGATCAATCCAAACAAAATTCACACCCCTATGGGTTAATTTTGTCATATAACATTCAAGCTTAAATAAGTCCCAAAAAAATCTATAATAAATAGATAATCCCAAAATTCATTGAATCTCAAATACCCTACTAGGATAGTTCTATGATATCATTTCTAAAATATTCTTGTGATCCACTGAGACATCTTTCTTATAAATCACATAGCCCTAAAATTTATCCTCTTGAATCTAGAACTGGCATTTTGATAGCTTCTTACACATAAAATTTTCTTTTAACATCCCATGGATCATAATAAAATGCTCAGAATGATCGTACTCCAACTTTAAATGGAAAAGTATATCTTATTAAAAAACAAACATGAAAGAATCTGAATATTTATATATGAATTGATTCATCAAATACATAAACACCACATGAGCGTTAGTAAGTCCAAATGACATGACCAAATACTTATAATTCTCAAACCTCCTCTTGAACAAAGTCTAATGAATATCTTCCTCTTGAATCCTCAATTAATGGTACCAAAATATTAGATCATTTTTTGAAAATCAATGGCCTCCATTGAGCTGATAAAAAAGGCCATCAATCCAAGTAAAGATATATTTTTTCTTAACCATCACCGGGTTGAGTTTCTAGTAGTCAACACAATGCTGAATTCTATTGTCCACCTACATTTCATAGAGTATTAGAGATGGAAAAATTGAAATTCTAGGATGAATAAATACCTCATCCTCAAGATACTCAAGGTGAACATTTAATTCTATAAAAAATTTCATAAATCCTAGGCAAGAGATATTTGTTCTTATCTGTCACCTAGTTGAGTTTATAAAAATCAGCATAAAGACAGATGTACCTATCAACCTTCTTTGCAAAGAGTACTAGAGATTCCCAAAGTGAAATTCTAGTATGAATAAATACCTTATCCTGAAGATCCTCAAGTTGAACCATTAATTCTCTCAATTCAGTGGGTTCCATATTGTATGAAGGTAAATATATGAGCCTCATCCCTTGAAGAAAGTATATAGTAAACTCGACTGCCCTCTAAGACTGAATCATAGATAAATTATATATAAAAACTATGAGTTACTCACACACCACCATAGGTTGAGGGCCAGAAAGACATGGATTAACCACATCAACAAAAATCTCTAATAATTAGCATGAGGTCATCTTAAAACTCGGTATGATGATATATGATCTCCCCAATCTAGGATCCCACTCACCTAGAAAGACATGAGTGACTCTATAAAAATAAATAAACTTAACCCGGCGATGATTACAACCAATATAGACTTTATATCTAATCATCCAATCCATGCCAATGATGAGATAAAATATGTCAAGATCACGAACTAGAAATTACACCTGGTTTTATGATTTGCAATCATAACCCTACACTTGGGACCCTTAAAACCCAAACCTATCTTCTTTCCCAAAGTAGTGTAAAGATTCATCATGAAAGGTATGAGCTCTAATTTCAAGAAAAACACCTAGATAAGAATTAAATAATTAATGAAATACATTGAACCAATATAAACTAATTCCAAAACTAGAGAAGATACAATAAGTATCATAACTATCACAGTAGATAGTATTTACATTGACTCCTCCAGTTCCCACTTGTTTGGGAAGCAGTGCTTCATGGTGATGATAAACACAAAATACGAGAAGTAAAAAATAGATCTGACACAAGGAATTTATGTGGTTTGGAAATATGCCTACATCCACTGAAGAAAGGGGGACCAGATCTATATTTCTTCTCCAAATAAATTTGTCAGAGGATGCATAGAGTTACATCAGGGGTTTTTTCACCTGTTACAAATAATGGAATTCAATCCCGTTATATAGATGAAGATATTTTGCAATGTTAAGGGTTAGTTTTTGGGTGGTTCATCAACCCTTGAAAAACTTCTATCACCGACTACTATCCACATTTTCTGCTGCAACAGGGTGTTGCACATCAACTATATAGGTGAGTTGGTTACCATCAGAGAAGATATATTTGTTGACAGAAGACAATTCCTATGCTACTTTCTCCCTAATTGGGAGTGGCCCCCAAAAATCTCCCCCTTACGACCAATTTGGGGTAGAAGCTATACCTGTAGTCTCCTGCAGGCATCCAACTTCTCTTTCGGTAGAACCTTCATCATCATGTCTTACTCATTACCATTGGTGTGGATTTTCTCAAATTTTAACATTCTTTATTCCAGAACATTTATAATCTAGTGATATTACACATCAATGTTTTTGGACCTAGAATTAAATGTTGGGTTCTTGCTGAGATGAATAACACTCTGTCTATCACAATAGAGAATATAATTCTCCGGAATCTGTCCCAACTCCTTCTTCAACCTATCAATATTGGTGAAATCTCTACCAATAATCAGCATATCATCAACATAAAGAAACAAGATAATGAAATCACTATCAGCAACTTTTTTGATGATAACAGAGTGATCAGCAGTTGTCCTCTTGTACTCATTTATCTCTATGAATGCATCGAATTTCCTACACCACTCCCTCATTTCCTATTTCAGACCATATAAACTTTTCTTAAGATGGCATACCAGGTTTTATTTACCTTTCAATTGAAATACCTCTGGATACTCCATGTATATATCCTCATCAAGATAACCAAGTAATAATGATGTCTTTACATCTAGTTGTTGAAACTCCTGGTTAAAACAGGCCGTTAATCCAAGAACACCACTGATAGAAGACATTTTAACCACAGGAGGAAAAATTTCATCAATGTCAATACATTTTTATGACTGAATCCCTTCACAACCATTCTGGCTCTATTATGCGACTATGAGCTACTATCTTCTCCTTTGATTCTATGCACCCACTTGTTCTTGAGTGCCTTTTTTCCTTGTGGTAACTCTACCAAATAAAAAGTATAGTTCTTGTGCAAGGATCTCATCTCCTCTTGCCTAGCCTTTTTTCTATTGCATATTATGCTAACTCCTGTTCGTATCATCATAAATATCTAGCTCTCACTCATCAGTGAGTATCACATACTCATGTGTTGAGTATCTATGAATTAGTTGCCATTCTCTGGTGGATCTCATCAACTATGATTCAGGGAGAATCTATTCTGGAATATCATATGATGAAGACATATTAGAAGACAGAGACATATTACCCAGTAGTAATGTATCATCAGTGTCATATCTATCTCTCACACTAAATAGAACTGATGGTGATGAGACTTGTTTCAGACTGACTGGAATTTCCTCAAACTACAACTTCTATGGCTTCTCAAAATCTTCAATTGTCAGATCCTCAAGAGACACCACATCTTGGATTCTGATGATACTCCTACTAATAGGATCCCAGAGTTGGTATCCAAACGCCTCATGACCAAATCTCAAAAACATACATTGCTTTCCATTTTCATCCAGCTTCGCCCGCTCATCTTTCAGGATGTGAACAAATGCCCTGATGCCAAATAATCTCAAGTGTTTATATGAAACATATTTACCTATCTAGACACTTTATGGACTATCTTAGTTCAGTGTAATTGATGGATAAATGTTGATAAGATCAACTGTAATCATCATTGCCTCCCCCCAAACTGTGTTTAGAAGCTTTGATTTTGAGAGCATACATATGACTCTCTCACAAATTGTTCTATTTATCCTCTCAACAAGACTGTTATGATGAGGAATATTTGGTACTTTTTTTCGATACTAATGCTGAAACTCCTACAGTACTCTTCAAAAGAACCACGATACTCTCCTCCATTTTTTAGTCACTCACACTTTAACCATTTTCCTATTTCTCTTTCTACTTTCACTTGAAACTGCTTGAAAGCATCGTGAAATTGATCTTTAATTTTCAAAGAAAAGGAACAACATTTTCTAGAATGATCATCTATGAAGGTAAAAAAATAAATAGAACCTCCCATCATCTTAGTACTCATCATCCAGACATCAGTGTGAATCAAATATAAAACATTTTCTTTTCTGGATGGTATATAACCACAAAATGATACCTTGTGTTGTTTTCCCATGATGCCGTCAACACAAGTATCAAAATTTGTACCTTTTATTCATGGAAAGAGATCTTTCCTGTAGATAATTCTGATTCCCTTCTCACTAAAATGACCAATACTCCTGTGCCAAACTTCGACATGAATATCTTTTCTAACGGCATTGACTTATCCTCCACACGGTCTAGAATCTGTTAGATAAAGAGAAATATCTTTCTTTCCTTTAGAAATTACCATGTAACCTTTGGTAATCTTCCATTTCCCATCATCTATGGAATTGATATATCCATCGCCATCAATTATCCCAGTCGATTTCAAATTGAGGATAATATCAAGAACATGCCACACATCCATCAATAATAACCTGCATCCAATATTAGTTTCTAGAAAAATACTACCAATACCAATAATTTTGGATGCACCATCATTTCCCATCATCACATTTCCAAAATCCTTGATGTGTAAGATAATAAAAAATATCTTTTGGTAGTTACATTCTAGGAGGCATCAAAATCGATCACAAATGTGGAGTCTTGGCTTGCAACACTAACCTGATTATCTTCCTAAACAATAAATATTTATTCATTGACAATATCAAAATTGTTATTTTGGGTATTACAATCCTGATTCCTCTACTCTGCCTTCAACTTTCTACACTCTTGGATGAAGTGTCTGGGCATTCCACAATAGTGTCACTTCATTCTATATCTCGATTGAGATTTTGATCACTTCCTTATTTGCAGACTTTGGTCATAGGTTTATCTTCCTCTTCTTCCTCTCTTCTATTTCTACTTCCCTTGTCTTTCAGTGGCAAGAGCCTCTGATTCTGGTGTATACCCCTTATCATTCCTTCATGGATCTTCATTCAACATTATCTCTTTTACCATCTCCATATTTTCTAACAAACACAACTAGTGTGTCCCACGTCTTTGGTAAATAACTCGACATCAAAAGATCTTGCAGCTCATCATCAATCATCATTTTCACGGAGTTCAATTGAACAAAGGTCCCTTGGAACTCTCTCATGTGCTGGGATACATTGGTCCCATCTTTGTATTTGAAGTTGATAAGATGACATGTCAGGTTTGCTTTATTTTACACAGTTGTCCTCGCATACATCTTTTACAACATTTTACAAAGAACAGAAGCATCATATTCATTGGAAATTTTTTGGAAGATGCTCTTGTCGATCCACTGTCTAATTTGAGCAGTGCAAATTCTGTTGAGCATAACCCACTCCGCATCAACTGGTGGGGTACCGGCTGTCGTCTTCTCACTGGGTGTACCACTTGTTGATGATTCCTCTGATTGCACTATAATGGGCTTAGTGGTCTCCAATATTGGTTTCCACAAATCTTTAATATATAAAATATCCTCCATTTTCGGTTTCAAGATGGCATAACTAAACACGGTAAGATTAATCATGTTACCAATATTTTCTTCCATTGATGTAGAGAAAATTTCGAAAATCTAACCATACAGATGTGTTTGTAATGGTCGAAATAGTTGGAATAGACTTCTGGATCACTGCAAACGGACTCTGATTGACCATGTTATAGCCAAAACAACTTCGACATTCCAGATCGTCTACTGACGTGGCTCACCAGAATAGTCACTAGAAAAGTTTTCAGAATGTGCTGGTAGCATGAAAAATGTCCTCTTCTCCGGTAATGGGTAATGTTCACCCACAGTTTGAATAAAACTTTGACCAGCTCTATCGCCTTCTTTTCGGCTTCGTTTTTTATGCCGCTTGCACCGTTGGAATCATCTCAACAAGCTCTTCATGGATATGGCTTCAAAAAAAATTTCCAACCACTTTCAATTCTCCAGTCACTGGAAAACATTACCGTTGATCTACTATTTTGAACCCAAACCCTTTGATACTAGTTTTTTGGGGAAACGGTGCTTTGTGGCGATGATAAACACACAACCGAGAAGTAAAAAACGGATCTGACACAAGGGATTTACATGGTTCGACAATATTACTATATCCCCAAGAGAAAGTGGGTTGGATCTATATTTCTTATCCGGATAAATTTGTTGGAGGATGCATAGAGTTACAACAGTGTTTTTTTCTCACTTGTTAGAAATCATGGGATTCAATCCTGCTATATAGATGAAGATATTCTGTAACATCAATGGTTGGTTTTTTGGTGGTTCATCAACCCTTGAAACATTTCTGCTACCGGATACTGTCCACATTTGTTGATTCAATGGGGTGTTGTGCGTCAACTATACAGGTGAGTTTGTTGCTGCCAGAGAAGACCCAGTTATCGACAGAAGACAATTCATCCTCAACTTTCTCCCTAATTGGGAGTTTCCCCACACTACTCCACTGCATACTGATGTCGAGCTTCATCTTTCACTTTCATCATAACCTTAGCAACACCCTTGAAATTAGATTGAGATCCAACCCCTTTTCTATATTAGATCTAATGTAAGATCCCTTGGTGAAGGTGTATCCATACCTACTACCCTAGTACACTCTCTCATAGAAATGATGATGATGAACATATTTCCCACACATGTGACATACCCCAGCTCCATCATTAAAATCATGTTTGAGGTGTCCCTTTCTCCGACATTTGTATATGACCATTTTTCCCAGACCTGTAACCTATTAAACACTCCTAAAATTGTCTTATCATAGATAACCCTACTTCTTCTTCTTGACAGATGAAAAACTCAGGCTACCTCCTACTAAAAATGAATCTCCACCTAAACCTATTTTCCTAGATAACTTTTCCTCATCCATTGTTTCTTTATCAACCACAATATTAATGTTTTTCAAACAAAATATAATCAACATCAACCATATATCATCCCTAAAATACATAAAAACCCTAGATCATTAAGGAATAGAAACAAGATCAGGTGATATGTTAACTAACTTAGTGAAATGAGTAGCATACTCCACAATTAAATGTTCCCCTTTCTTCAAGGTCAAATATTTTTGATTATATTCCACTCTCACCCTTTCAAGAAAAAATTATAGATTAAAGGCCTTCTTGAAAGTGTTCCTTGTGAGATCGCCATGAAACTTGGCCTACATAATGTATTCCCACTACCTCCTCCCGGCACCACAAGCATATTATTTGTAAAACAAACCTTGGAATCTTCCAAAGTCTTTATGAATTATAAAATATTCTCAATCATCTTGATCCATTATTCTGATTCTTGTGGTCACTTTTTACCATGGAAGATCGATGGATACTACTTATTGAATTAGAAATCATAGTCCACCTTTCATTACAGTTCAACATCAGTGAAACAGAATAAGGATTAGATCATTTGTACTATAGTTTCCACCAAAACCTAGTTAGTCAGAGTATTCTCCTGAGGATATTACTAAGAAACATTCTCTCTATAATTTTGAGAAGGACTTCTTAAAGGATCCATATTCTATAAAAAATATAACTACACCATCAAGAATAAAATTCAATTTCATTTTCATAAACCAGAATTCAGAAAAGTAAATCCCAAAGGATAAACTTATCAGAAAAGATTATAGAAAATCCCCAACTTTCCATTGAAACTCGGGGTTCTTCATAAAAGTGATCTAGCCATGAACACTCCCACAATACCTCTTGAGATCTGATAGTCCTATATCTAGTATATCAATAACCCCTAGACATAAGTGGGTGATATACAATAATATGTATAGACTTTAATGATAATTTGAACCTTAAATACAAATTTGTAATTGAAAAACTTGGGTAAACCCCAAATTTCACATGAATAGGCCCACCACAAGGCTCTAAGGGTGTTCTTGATCTTCTTAGGTTGGTTAAATGCACCAAGGTGTCATAAAAAGAAATGTGGGAATTATTTCACCCTCCATAGACATATGATAAGATAGAAACAAACAAAGTATCATAATAGATATCAAAAGATACATCATATGTCAAGACACCCAAACAAAAAAGGTAATATCCAATAACTAGATAACAATATCTTAAAAAATAAATTGGGAGACCATCGACATAGAACATGAAGAAACCCATGGGTCTATCTCCTTATTAACATATGTCAAAATTTTCCCAACCACTTAAAAGGAAACACGATCTAGGAGAGTTTTCCTCTACACGCCTCTCTTCCCTTTATATGTATCTGGTAAAACTAACTCTACAAATTCCCAAAGGAAAAAAATTAAGGTGTTAGAACTAAATCTCCAGTAGGATAACAACAAAAAATTTATACAATTTATATCCAAATTCACAATAAGTTATTGTTTATAGTATCTTTTAAAATCATTTCTAGAAGAAATAATTTTCCCATATAAAATCATCCACTAGTTTTATTTTGAAAAAAATTCTATATTGCAATAAGAAAAACAATATGACCTAACATATATCCATGATACATAATTAAATGAATAAAATATCTTTGAAGAATAACTATCTAAATCTAAAGGGAAAATAAAAATATCAAATAAACATGCATGCATTATATTCACAAAGAAACAAAAGGAAATCTATAACACAAGTGTCCACAAAACTAAGATAAATAAGAAACACTAGTCAACATAATTGAATCTTACATTCCTGGAACCATTGTTCTCTATAAAGGCTTCCAACTAGAATTTGTGGCATAATGGGAACCTCCCATAGCGTTAGATTACTCAACTAAGTATTTTATATTTCTAGTCTCCCCCCATAAACCATGTTCTTCCCAAAGTGGTATTACATCAACATTACATTAAGGAAAAAAATATGTATTTTGTAAATAATTTCCAAGGAAAATACATTTAATTTTCATTCCAATATTTTCATAGAACACATTATATAATTATATCACACCAATTCCATTCTTGATAAAACCATTTCTATTTCAAAACCTTCTTTGATGCATTTTACCAAACACATCATGTTCATCAAAATGGTTTTCAATAGAAACCCAATTTTAGAAAACATATCTGTAGGCATCAAAGATCAAATTAACTTCTCATGGATTCCAAAATTTTAAATTTATAAATAAGAATCATAGGAGATCATTAGAAGATAAATAATGCCAATGGATAGAGAATAGGGTAGGGGCACCTATATTAGGAGAAAATAGAACCTCACTACCTCTAAGACTGGTGATGGGAAATAAATAGATCTGGTTCTCACGAGCCTATATCTATAAGGATCCCACCCAATAAGAAGTGAATCACCCTAATCCATTATTATATGAGAGATGAATGCCGAAAACACCTTCCCAGAACATGATACATCTGGAATTTGAGCTTATAGGGGGAGAAAAAATAGTTTAATGCATAGAAACTGAGCCAAAAGATGAGTTAAAACCCCCATAAAGGTTTCATGAGGATGGAGTAACAACCCTCATAAGATCGGGTGTTGGATAGGAATTTAAAAAAATTAAAACCATAATTTCCATGACCTAGTATTTCCCACCACTTCATGGTGGATTTTCCTAGGAGATAATCTATAGGGACTGACCATGGCATGGTGTTGAAAACTAGACCATTTTGGACCACCACTCCCTCCACCAGGGCATGGTGGGGGATACACTAGTCATGGAGCACATATCTCCACGTACTCCATGATGAAGATCACACCCAACAATGGGTTTAGCATCTCTAGTTATTTTAGACAGGATGCAAAAACACACACCACAACCTCTACTATGACTATGATTCATTATGTTTTGTACCAAAATTACCAAAATATTATTTTTAATGAACCATAAACCACCAAAACTTCTAAAAATGAAATTAACTAACTTAAGTCTTAAAAGAAACATAACCCTCTAGGTCACAATCAGATTTTATAATATTAAACACAAATGATCCTCAAGTTCCTCATGAATTTTGGAATATACCATTAATAAATAACATGAAAAATTTATCAAGGTAGTCCCTAAAGATTTGATTCATCAAATTCATAAATATAGAATGAGCATTAGTCAAGAAAGAGGGCATAAAAAAACTCATAATATCTATATATTTTTTGAAAAGGATTATTTATGGTATCCTATTTATTTACAATTAATAGGTGATATAAATATTAGAGGTCAATCATAGAGAAGAATTGAGCCCAATAATATCAGTCAAAAAATAATAAATCATTGGAAGAGGGAATTTATTAATCACTGTGATCCCATTTTTTTATCAATAATCAATGTATATCCAAATTTATCCATCCTTATTCTTCAAAAAGGGAATAATATCTCCCCATGGAGACACACATGGTTGAATAAAACATTTCTCTAAAAGTTACATTAATTTTTTCTTAAATTCTTTAAACTTTATATATTCCATTCTACATGGAGTCTTCAATATTGGTTTGAATTTAGGTATGGGTTCAATTGATAATCTTACCACTCATTCTGGGGGAGTTACCAATATTTTTTCAAGCAATACATCAATTTATTCAAGAACACTGGGTATATTTTATATCATTTTACTCTAAATTTTCCCATTGTTTTCCAATCACTCTGATAAATAAAGCTATAGAAGGTAGATATTGAAAAAACTCAAGCTAGGATATCTCTATATTGAAAATAATTTCATGTTTTCCCTTGAATACAAACAATATTTAATTTTTTATAGAATTGTTCTTGGCATTATATATTGAGATACAATCCATCCCTAGTGTTATGTCAAATTCTACCATTGGAATGACCACTAGTTTTTGGAAGAGATTATACTCACCAAAGTTAATAATAGAACATCTATATACCCTAAATAATTGAATACAACCTCAGGATGTTTTAACTGATTACTAAACTTCTAGTAGTTCATGGTTATGTTTGATGTTATTTTTAAACTTGAGTAAATTAAAGGAATGTTTAGAACCAAATCAAACAACATACTTTCTAGAATTAAGTGAAAAATGAGTGTACCAACCAATTTATTATTTAGAGCCTCAAATTCATCCATTGTAATTGTAAAATCACAACCATATTCTCTTTTCCTCTATTGGGATTCATGAAATTTTCCCTCTATTATCTTACTATTTTTATATTGGTAAGAAAAGTTTCCATGCTCTTTACATTTGAAGATCTGTACTTCAGGTTGGGTATGAACCATTTTTCTTTTTTTATTTACATTAAAATGTTAAGGATTTATGTCTCCGTTATTGTCTTGAGATATATATCCAACCTTTCTATAATTGTAACACATTTTAATTTATTAAAAAAAAATCTCTGAAGGTTTCTTCCCAATATATTTTTATGTTGTTAGTTATATTTTCATCTCTTCTCTTTGATGGTAAAAATTCTTCCAATAATTTATCTCCATCCTCTATTCTCATTATTCGATCCACTATACTGCTACATATCTCTATACATTATTTACACTTTGAGATCATGCCACAATATCTCCTAATAACTCCAAAATTATTGGATTTCTATAGAATTTCATAGATAATGTCTTAGTCTAAAAATGAATCGATTGATCTTTCCATTAATATCAAATATTGAAGTATATTTTGAAATCCATGTAGATTTTATCTCATTAATTTCCATTGATTCAAAATTTTTTTTTGTTTTTTATAGGAACTAAGTTTCCATTTTATTAGAGTTTATGGAGAGGATACTTATTGAAACATAATGGTTTGAACTCTTCAAACTGTAAAGCTTCAACTTCATCCTTTGGCTTCATGAATTTTATGAACATCCACCACTGATCAACCTCTCTCACTAAGTGATATATTAAAAAATTAAATTTATCCTTATCAAAATAATGGACTCTAGAAAATATATATTTTTTAGTGTTGATACTTTATTTAATGATAAAAGGTCATAGGGTCCACTAAAAGTAGATATTTATTGATATATGCGGGGCTCAACAACTAGTTATTCCTTCCATAGTGAATCTAGACACTCCAAGTGGGTTTATTTTATTATTAATAACCTCAAATAACTAATTTAGAATCATTAATACAAATTATGACTCTGAATTCCATCATATTGGGAAGTTCATTATTTCATTGTCCATTACATCCATTATTTACACATTTTATTCTATTTCAAAAAAAATTTCTTCAAGAAGAAAACATAAATATGAAAACTTCTACCATTACCAATCATATGATAATAATTCTAAAGTTGAATTTTATTTTAAAATTTTCTAACATCATGCTTCCAGGATCATATATTTCAATATTGTCTTAAATAAATAATTATTTTATATTTATGTCCTTCATAATGGTTTATAAAGAGTATGTGATCAGCCAGGTTATATGCTCTTGGAGTATATAACCATGTGTGTAGTTAAGCCCACTTGTTGTGTACTAAGTGAATATCATGTTAATACCTAAAAAATAATTTTTGGTTTATTACCCAAAGAAGAATCTAAACCATAGCCTATATCCACAGTTGGTATCCAAAAAGATATTTCATTTCTCATAAACTAAAAATTATATTACTTACGAAAATTTTAGAATGTTTTCATATATTTAGACTTACCCCTAGAATTTTTACTAATGATTTATTATCCCAATTTTCAAAAACCATTAAACTATGATTTGATACCAACTACTATGGGCCACATTTTTTATACATTATTTTTAACATAATTCTATTAAAATTTATTGCATTGATTAATTCCATGAATTTTTTTGTGGTTTAGTAACTTGGAAACTTGGTAATTAATACATGAAGTACATAAAATTTATTTGATCCTCTTGAAATAATCTTTTATAATACCTTCTAGGATACTTCATTGGATATGATTTCCTGGGTCTATAACTTAAATGTAAATGGTGAGAATGAATCCTAATAAGGGTATAGACAAAGAAAATGGTAAGTAGTTGATCATCATAGATAAATCTTGCGGAATAACCTAAGATAATGATCATTAGTAAATGAGGTATAACATAATAGCTTGATCATAAGTACATGAGTCATAACATAAGAGTATGGTAATAAGTAAATGAGGTATAACATGGAAAGGAGGAAACACCATAAAAATTAAACATTCATATGAATATCATAGAGGATAATTACTAAGGTGTTGTAAAACATATTACCAAGGTTATTCACTAAAGTGTCATGAAATGTTAGCAAGACATTCTTCCAAGGTATCATAAATAACTTATCTCTAGAGATTAATTATTTACCCAATGCATTGATGTTTTATCAAGGTGAACTCTTTATTCACAGAAATTTATGTGTACCATGTATATTTTATATCATAATAAATCATTTAAACTATAACCAGTGGAGAATAATGAATAAGATTAATATAAACTCATTGACATCATAAGAGTATTAAGGTGTGAAATTTTCATCATTTTTAACCCATGATAATTGAATGTAGGTTAATACATAAAAATCACCAATAAAGAGTATAATTATATCTATATTAATGACCTTGAATCAAAATAGTGTTGTGTATTGAAAACATAAAATTATGGAATAGGAAATCAATGAATGATTTTTACTGCATAATAGGTATAAAAAATGGATCATGGAATGGGATTATTGAGAAAGAATGGAGTCCTATTATTAATAAAACATTATATATAAATTAATTGAATGATTATAAATACATGAAAACAGTATAACTTGAAAATAAAAAGACTTACTATAAAGTACATGAATGAAAATAAAGAAAGAAGAAGAGAACCCCTTACTTTAAGTACACATTCATAATCTTAGAAGGGTGAGTCCCTGATAGACAAGGTACCTATCTAATAGAATTAATGTTAAAATTAGAGAGAGTGGGACATGTTAATTATATTGTAAGGTAATTCAATGAGGTAGACTGGTGGGAATTTATAGTAAAATGAGGTGAATGGTTTATTATTTTTCAAATATAACTATTGGAATTATAGGTTCTGAAAATACATTTTCCAAATGCCACCCATGCTTTTTACCCATGTTCAATGACATTAAGATCATTTTTTTGAAATTTAAATTTTTTAAAACCTATTTCATATTATATATATTAATTTTACCACAAAATATATTTTATTTATAAAAAACATTATAAAATTCAAAAAGTACTTTTTTGACATTGGAATTTCTTTATAGATTCTAAAAAGGATGTTAATACTTATAAAATAGAAAAAACACTATTTAAACATATTTAAGGTCTTTAAAAACATTTTATATATTATTACATCATTATGAAGGCATAAAATATACCAAAAATATACAATTGTATTTTTTATTATTCCCTAAAAAAAGGTATTTTAAAAAGTTATCAAAATTTCAGCCAAACAAAATTTCAACATTTTTATTTCTAATGTAATATTTATTTTTTGAAAATAATTAATAAGTTTGAGACACTTATTTTAAATAAAAAATAAATATTTTCTATAAAATACAATTTATAAGGGTAAAGACGTTATTTATTCACATTATGGAATTATAAGTTTATAATATCATGAATAATAATTCTTAAATAGTATATAGGTATAATTAAAATAAAATTATCATATATAATATTTTTAAAATTACATTAAAAGTCATATTTTATAATTCTATTTGGTATTTTTAATATTTTAATGGTCACATTACAATGGTCAAGTATGCTCATGGAATGGTCAGATCCTAATAGACACATTTCCCATTACACCCTATATATACTCCACCATTATTAAATTTCACATTCAACACTTCAATTTTTAATGGTTCAACACTTCCCTTGATAATGTCAATTGTATTCCTAGTGCTTCTCTTTCTTTTGATAATGTCTATGGTAGGAGTGATCTTCATAATAGAATTTGAGCCTATGCATTTTACCTTTGTGTGTGAACTATTATTTGGTGTTTATCTCCCTATGTTATTCCTCACTATTATAGTCAATATTATTTAATGATGTGTAATGTTAATTTAAAAAATAATAGTCTTTTTATTTTTTTCTACTGTAAAACATAATAAAATAGTCAGTATGAAACATGAGTTATTTTACTAATAATAAAATGAAATTTCATTTCATTACATTATCCCCCTTTAAAAAATCTCACCCTTAGATTTTGTCTCTAACTATGAAATAAATGGGGATATTTTTCCTTCATCTCTTCTCTAAGATCCTAGGTCACTTCTTTAAATTTTTTATTTCTCTATGTACTTTTATGAGTCAATTTGTTTTTTCCTCAACACTTGTATGCTTTTATCTAGAATATACATTAATTATTCTCTATATGATTGGTTATGTTTTAATTTCACACCATTATTATCAATTATATGTGTTGGGTCTAATATATATATTCATAATAGGGACACATGGAAGATATCTTGGATATTAGAAAGATTTAGAAGTATTTATATCCAATAGGGAACTTCTCAAACATGATATAAATTTTTAAATGGTATAATGTACCTTGTACTTAGTTTCCCCTTATTTCCAAATCTCATGACATCTTTCCATGGTGATACTTTGAGGAATACATGATTCCCAACATGAAATTTTATGTCATTATATATTTAGTACAACTTTTTCTCAACACTAAGAAACCTTGATATTTTTCTGGATCACTTGTATCTTCTCTTTAATCTATTTCAAAATGTATTGTTCCATAATATTTCCTACTACAACTTTATCCCAACATGTATGAGTTCTATATCTTTTTCAATAGAGTGAGTCATAAGTATCCATTTGAAAACTCAGGTGGAAAATGTTTTTATAGGAGAATTTGATAAGTGGAAGATATTGGTCCCAACACCCAAAAAAACAAGTGAGATAACCCTTAGCATGTTTGCTGATAATTTAATAGTTCTATAAGATTACCCATCAATTTGAGGGTGATAGGTTGTTTTTATGTGTAAATATCTATTCATATGATTTAAATGCTTTTTTAGAACTTATAAGTCAATCATGAATCATGGAAATAATGATAGTGGTGATCCTTGAAGTCTCACAACTTCCTTGATATACAGATGAGAAAGGAACTCAATTGAGAAATCCTCTTGTATAGTAATGAAATGGTCATATTTTGTTAATCTATCTATTTTTACACATATGGAGTTATTTACCTTTGATATATTAATAAGTCTAGTAAAAAAGTCTTTATTGATATTCTCCCACTTCTAGAAAGGTATGGATAGTAGTTTCCTTACTCATTTTTGATGTTGTATCTCTACCTTTATTTAGGGAGTTACCCAAAATCTTGCAGTATAATAAGAATTCCCCTATTTATATTTTCCAACCAATAATGATCACACATATCTCTATACATTTTCAATCTTCTAGTATGTATAGAGAATATAGAGTTGTGGTCTTTTTCCATTATCAATTTCTTTAACTCCAGAATAGATTGGATGCATAGACTTGTACGAAACCTTATTAATCCCTCTTAGTCAACATTGAACCCAGGAAAATTCTGAGGTTTCATACCTTATATATTATTTTATATCATATGATCATCTCTTTTTTATTTCTTTATTTTATTTAGTAATGATGGTTGAGAAATAATTTGGGATAAGATTGATGATGTCTTTTCCTTGATGAATTCCTTGTCCATATTTTCCAATCCCATGATCATTAGATCTCATTCAATCCTCATCATTTCAAGAACATTAGTGTCTTTCCAACTTAATGAATCAGTGAATTTGTTTAATCTTAAATGGTGATGAAGAATAAAATTTTTTTTGTCCTTAGAAAGCTCCAACCATCCCCTTTATATCTTTCTTAGTTTCTTTTCTTTGAATATGTACATCATACTTTTTCGTTTTGTTTATATATCAAGCATATCCCCATAGAGATAAAATCTCCACATATTTAATTCAGAGATAACTATAGCTAACTCCAAATAATGGGTAATATAATTATGGTCAAGATTATTTAACTACTGATATTCTTAAGAATTGAGCTTTCCATTTTTCATCAATATTAATCCAATTCCTTTCAAGGATGAATCACTATATAAGAAAACTATTTCTCCCACAAAGGGTAAATATAGAATAGTTTCACTAACCAACCTCTTCATTAGTTCTTGGAAAAATTATTCACACTATTTTTTCCAAATGAACCTAACTCCCGTTCGAGTAAAATTGTTTAATTGATTCAAAATACACGACAAAAAGTTCATAAAACATTTATAGAATCTCAGTATACCAAGAAAACTATGAATCTCAGTCACTATTATAGGATGAGGATACTCCTATATTTATTTTTTCTTAAATGTGTCAACTAAGATTCGTTCACTAGTTAAAATGTGTCCCACAAACCTACTTGTTGTAATAAGAACATACATTTACTAAAATTAGAAAAATAATCTCTCTTTACTTGAACTTTGTAACATGACCCATATATGATCCTCATGTTTCTTAATAATTTTGGGATATATCAGAATAACATCAATAAATACCACCAAAAATATATGAAGGTACTATATAAAGACTTTATTCATAAAATACATAAATATAGTTGAAGAATTAGTCAATCCAAAGAGAATAATAGCAGACTCATAATGTCCATATCTTGTTTGTAAATTATATTCTAGGATATATTCTTTCTTCACCTTCAACTAATGATACCCATATTTGAGGTCAATTTTGGAGAAGAATTGATATTCACAAATTTCGTTGAATATATCATAAATCCTTGTAATATAGTACTCATTCTTTAATGTGATCCATCTAATTTCTCTATAATCAATTCATAATACTTTGATCCATGAATATTCTTCATAAAGAGAACTGGTTCTCCCTAAGGAGACACACTTGGTAGAATAAAACCTTTATCTAATAGATCTGATATTCATTTCGTTAAATCTTTTAACTCAATATATTCCATTATATATGGGATCTTTGATATTGGTTTGGATCCAGGTATGAGTTTAATTGATAATTATACCTACATTATGGGATAGGTTTGAATATTTTTTTTGAAATAAGTCAATGTATTCATTAAAAATGGTTACATTTCCTATCATTTCTATCTCACTTGCTTCCCTTTCTTCACCAATAATTCCCATAAATAAAGTTATAGAAGGTGGTTCTTGAAAAATTTCAGGCAAGGATATCTCTCATTGAAAAATAATTTTTTGTTTTCCCTCTAAGAAAAATGAAATTCCATGGTTCTATAGTTTATCTTGGAATTATACATTGACAGACAATCCAATTATAGTATTATGTAAAATTCAACCATTGGAATGAACACTTGAATTTTGATGATAATGTGATCACCAATGTTAATAATAGAATCTATATATACCTGTGGTGAATTAATAGGCCCTCCACGAGTTTTAACTAATTACTCAACTTCTAGAAGTTCATGGTTTAGATTGATATTATTAAAATGTATGAATGAAAAAAAGAATGAGTATAACCCGAATCAAACAATGTACTTGTTTTATTTGAGTGTGCAATGAGTATACCTACCACTAAATCATCTGAAGCCTCTAATTCAAATATAAAGATTAAGAAATAATAACCTTCCTCTCTCATCCTCTACAATGGTATATGGTAGTCTCCCTCCATTATCTTATGATTTTGGAATTGTTTATAAAAGTTTCCATATTCTCCACACTTAAAGAAATATATTTAAGGCTATGCATTCACTTCATTTCATTTTTCATTAGTATTTATATGTGGAATATTTACATCTCTACAATAGTATCAATTAATATAGCAAACATTTTCACAATTTTATAACTTTCTACTTCCTTGTTGATAATTCCCAGAATGTTTATTCACATGATTGTTATGCATGGGTTATTTTAATTTCTTTGTTTCTCTTTTGTGGTAAAATATATTCTAATTTTTTGATATATACTTCTCTTCATTACATTAATTCCATGAGAAAAATTCTTATCTCTATACTCTATTGCCACTTTGAGAGAAAAACCACACTGCCTTTTGATAACTCCGAAAGTCTCAGATTTCCAGAACATTCTGTAGATGAGGAATTATTTCACCAATGAATCTATTAAACTTTCTAACATAATCGAAGCTTGAAGCATATCATTAACGGATTGTAAAGTTCATTTCATAACTACCCATTGATTCATTATCTTTTTTTATTCAACTCTAGTAATTATGTTTCAATTTTTGTTTATAAGGTACGAGGAAAATAATTATTGAAAAATACTTTTTGGACACTTTCCACTCCATATCTTTATATTTATCTTTTAGATTTATTTTTTGGTTTAGTGTATACCATTGGTTGAATTCTCCCTCTAAAAAGTATACTTCCAAAGTAACTTTCTCTTTATCAGACCAATGGAGTTCAAGAAAAATATCTTACAGTGTTGATCCATTATTCTATAATCATTGAATCGATGGGTCCATAAAAAATAGGTGTTTATTGTTTCATGAAGTATTTAACTACTAGTTTTTTATTATTTGATGAATTCAGATGATCTACAAAGTTTAGGATATTGTTCCCAAACTAAGATAACTAATTCAGTATCATCATGATGTTTGTATATTTGGTTTTTATCATATTGGGATGTTTTCTTTCATTATTTTTCACTTTCATTATTTACATAGTTCCTTTTATATCCCATCATTTTTTGAAAATAATAAAACCTAAATGAGAAAACTGATATTATTATAATTTTTATGATAATAATAGTAAATATAATTGTATTCCTATAAATTTATAATATCATGATTATAGGATCATATAATTAAATGTTTTCTAAAATAAGTAATTAATTTAGCTATATATTGATCATAAAGGTTTGTGAAGAGTATGTGATCAACCAAACCACATCCGCTGAGAGTATAAAGCTCATTGTATAGTTAGGCCCACTTGTTTTTCAATGAGTGAATATTGACTTAATACTAAAATAAACCTTTTTAGGGTTATTAACCCAAGGTGCATCTGATCTATAACATGCATAAAATTGTAGTATCCAGAAAAGGATTTAATTTCTTTGAAACCCCAAACTCTATACTTTAACAAAAATTTAGTATGTTTTCCAATATAAAAACTTATCCCTTGAGTTTTCACTAATGG
The DNA here is from genome assembly GCA_963277665.1 of Viscum album. Lineage (NCBI taxonomy): Eukaryota > Viridiplantae > Streptophyta > Magnoliopsida > Santalales > Viscaceae > Viscum > Viscum album. Next base: position 830,511,832 of record OY728162.1, read on the forward strand.
ATTCTAGTATTAATTTTCATAAAAAATAAACCTTGATTTGACATGAATTGTGATGACCCATATTTTTCATACATGATTTTCATTATAAATGAATGAAAAAATATTGAATTTTTAAATTTCATAGGGTATTTTTCGGTTTAGTGTTTTAGAAACCAGATACATAAAACATGAAGTACATAAATTTTTTTAATCCACTTGAAAGAGTTCATTATAATTATATACTAGTTTAATTCACCACATATAATTTCACATAAAGATACATAAAAAGTAAAGGGTGATCATAAATCACACAAGGGGATAAACAAAGGAAATGGAAAGTGATCATCATGGATAAATCATGAGGTATGGTGTAAGATCATTATCATAGGTACACAAGGCATAACATAAGAGCACGATCATAGGTATGTGAGGTATAACGTAATAGCAAGATCATAAGTACATGAAGAATAAAATAGGATTGTGGCCATAAAATAAACGTGATATATTCATTATAATATCACCATTTTTCATCTTTTAGGTGTCATAAAAAATATTTGCAAGGTTATTCACGAAGGTATCATGAAACATTACCAAGGTGTGCTGCCAAGGAATCATAAACATATTATTTCTAGAGATTAATTCTTTACCCAATAAATTATATCTCTATCAGCGTGAACCATTCATATGCTTAGATTTATTTGTACAATATTTATCATATATCATAATAAGTCATTTTATGAATAACTTATGAATAATAAAGAATGGTTTTCATATAAAATCATTGAATTTATAAGATTTTAAAGATATAAAATTTTCATCATTTTTAACCCATGATTAGGAATTGTGGGTTCAGACCTTGAAATACCCAATAAATGAAGTATAATTATATATATATATAACCCTTGAATGAAAATAGTTTTGGGTACTCAAAACATAATTTTATAGAATAGAAAATAATAGAATGTATTCAGTAACATAGCGGGTATAAAAAATGGATAAAGGAATGATATTATTGAGAGAGAATGGAAGCCTCTAATTAATAGAACATTATTTTGACAATAATAAAATGATTATAAATACATGGAAACAAAATATTTTAAAATGAAATGACTTAATACAAAAGAATCACTCTAATGAAAAGAATGAAAGAGGAAGAGGACCCCTTACATTAATTATTGCTTCCTAAGATTGCAGGGGTGATTCCTTGAGATCTTGGGGGATTCTAAAAAGGAATTAATTAGAGACTAATAAATGGAGGGACATGATAATAAACATGAGAGTGAATGAAATATTTTAGAGATGAGGGTATTTATAGAAAAATGTGGATAATTATTTATTATATTTCGAATATCGGTTTTGGATTTATAGGTTTTGGAAAATAGATTTTCATAGGGCCACCCATTGTTTTTTATCAGGGTTTATGAAATTAAAAAAAATTATGTATAAAATTTTAAAAACCTAGTTCCTATTTTATATATTATTTTAACCATAAAAATAATAATTTATTTATTAAAAATGCTTTTAAAATTTCAAAATGATCTTTTTAGACTGTGTAGTTCCTTTATAGATTTTAAAAAATAACACTTATAATAAAATAATTATTTAAACATATTTGTGGTCATTAAAATAGAGAATATATGATTGAATCTATATTTTAAAATTATGATGTGATAAATATATTAAAAACACAAATCTATAATTTTAATATTGTTTGAAAATTAAAGTATTTTATAAAATTCTAAAAAATTCACCATAACCTAATTTTAACATGATAATTTCATATAAAATGTTTGTTTTATGAAAATTAGATCCTATGTATGTGAAATAAATCTTTTAAATAAAAAATTACTTATTTTTCATATAATATTATTTTTAAAGGGAAGCACATTATTTATTAACTTTAAGAATTTATAATTTTTATAATATCAAACATATTAATTCTAAAATATTATGGGAAGATATTTAGAATATTATTATTATATGTAATACAATATAATTCCTTTAAAACTGATATTTTACTATTCAATTGGGTATTTTTTCTATTCCAACTATTATATAATGATCTCATTTCAATGGTGATGTAATGGTCTTGTAATAGCCTAATCTTAATGGTCATATTGATCATTATGTTAATGTAATAATATAATATTAATGGACACATTTCCCATTACAACATATATATACTCCACCATTATCATATTTTATCATTCACAACACCACCTACAAAGGTTATACACTTCCCTTTATAATTTCTATTATATTCATAAGACTTCTCTTTATTTTGAAATTTTTTATAACATGAGTGATCTTAATGGGAGAATTTGAGCCTATGGAGTTTACCCTTGTGTGTGCACTATTATTTTGTGATTTTCACCATTTACTATTCATACATATTATAGTAAATATTATTTCAGGATGTGTAATATTCTTATTAAATATAATAGTCTTTCTATGTGACTCTATTTAAAAACATAATAAAACAATCATTGTTTAAATTTTGATCTTTTATGAATTATCAAATGAAATTCCTGGAAATTACGTTCTCCCCCTTAAAAAATTTCCCCCCATAAAATATTTCTTGCCTAAAAAATAAATGGGTATATTTTTCATTCATTGCTTCATTGAGAACCCATGTCACTTATTTGAACTTGTGATTTATCCATAATAATTTTATGAGTTGTGTTGTCTTGTTCCTCAATATTTTACCCTTTTATATTGAATATGAATTTTTTGTTCTTTATATAGAAGTTCATGCTCAAATTTCAATCTTTTTTTTTCGAATATATGTTTTGGTTTTGGTATATACTTTCTTAATTGGGACACATATAAGATTCCATGGACTTTAGAAGTATTTGGAGTTCAGGCTAATCAAAAGGAAACTAATCCAACATTCTTTAAAATATAAAATGGTCCGATTTATCTTAAACTATGTTTCCCTTCTTTTCAAATATCATGGATCATTTCCATAGTGATACTTTGAGGAATATATAACCACCAACTTGAAATTATATGTCCTTCCATTGATTATTATCATAATTGTTTTTGTCAACTCTAAGCAGCCTTGATATTTTTCAATATCACTTATATCTTCTCCATAGTATCTTTCACAATGTTTTGTCCACAATTTTCCTTCTCTAACATCATACCAACAAGTAAAACTTTTATAAAGTTTTCTATATAATGATTCAAAAGAATTTATCTAAATACTCGAGTGGAAAGTATTGTTATAGGTGATTTAAATAAGTGAAAGATATTGGTCACAAATCCCTTAAAAATCAACTAACCTAGCCCTTATCATGTCTTCCAATGCTTGAATAGTCCTCGCAGGTTACCCATAAATTTAAGGATGGCATGATATTCTTAGGTTTACTTCTATATTCAATTTCTTTTTGAAGAATAAATCATTGATTGTAGTCAGAAACAATTGACAATGGAAATCTATAAAGTCTCACAACTTATTGGTTATATTGATGAGAAAGTTGACCAAGGGGGAAATAATCTCATATGAAAGTAAAATGGGAAGGTTTTTTTAATCTATCAATGATTACCCATAGTGCATTATTTATATTGGATATATTAGGAAGGCTACTAACAAAGTCCATTATGATATTTTCCCACTTCTATATAGGTATGGGTAGTGGTTCTAGTACTCCTTTGAGAGGTTATCTCTCTACAATTACTTGTTGATATACCACAAATTTAGAAATATAATAAAAATTATCCCACTTCATATTCTCCCACCAATAATTAATTTATAGAAATCAATACATTTTGGTGATTATAGGATGTATATATAATATAGAGTTGTGAGAGTCAACCATCAACTCTTTCTTTAACTCGAGAATATATAAGTTTTATAGCCTTGTATCAAACCTAATTACTCTCTATTTCTCAACATTTAACTCTATAAACTTCCCATTTTTAATAGTATATGTATTATTTTTCAATATAGTATCATCTATTAATGATTTATTTCTTTTATTCCATAATAATAGTTGAAAAATCATTTGAGATTTAATTAATTATATACCTTACCATATGACTTCCTTGTCTATCTTTACCAAGTCCTTGATCAGTGGATCTCCTTCTATCCTCATTATTACAAGAACACCAGTGTCATTACTACTTAATGCATTGATGATTTTTTTTATTTTACAAGGTGATAATGAATAAAAAATAATATCCCATAAGAATCTCCAACCATATCTTTCATATCATGTTAAGTTTTATTTTATTCATATTTACTTTATTATTTAGTGGTCTATTTATATATCAAACTTCTCTTGATAAAGATAATTTTTACATATATTTAATTCAAAAATAATTGCAGCTAACTACAAATCATGGGTAGGATAAATTTTCATTTGAGGTTTCATCTTCCGAGATACATAGGAAATAATCATGTCATTTTTGTAAGAAAATATCCTTTTCTTCAAGAATGGATTACTATAGATGACAAAACCTTCTCCATTAAAGTGTAATGTTAGCTTATGTTCGCTAACCAACTTCTTATTTAGTTCTCAAAAAACGGTATTGGTACAATTTTTTCCAAATGAACTTAAATAACATTCCTATTTACTTTTTTTAGTGGATTCAAAATCTATAAAAACATTAACAAACCATTTATAATAACCAGTTAAACCAAAGAAACTATGAATCTCAGTCATTATTGTAAGATGAGGACACTCGTCTACAACCATTTTCTTAACTAGATCATCTGATATTCTTTCACTAGTTATAATGAGTCCTAGTAATGTTAATTATTGTAACTAGAACTCATATTTACTCAATTTATAAAAAAATAACTTTCATCAGAGTTTGTAATAAGAAACTTACATGGTCCTCTTTTTCCTCATGAGTTTTGGAATATATCAAAACATCATCAATAAAGACCACTATAATTTTATCAAGGAAGTCTTTAAAAATTCTATTCATCAAATCCAAAAACATGGAAAGAGAATTTGTCAATCCAAATAGAATAAAAAAATAAAAATGTCTATATATTTTTTGAAAATTATTCTTTCATACAACCACTTTCTTTACCTTCAACTAAGGATACCAATACCAGAGTTCAATCTTGGAGAAGAGTTGGGATCCACAATGTCAGTTGAATAAAACAACAATCATTGGAAGAGATTATTTTTTTCCTCACTATGATTCCACTGAGTTATCTATAATAAATTTATATCCAGATTTATTTATCCTTGTTCCTCAAAAATAGAATAGGTTCTATTCAATGAGACAGACTTGGTGGAATAAAACCTTTCTCAAAAATATTTCTTGGTTGGTTCTTTAATTCTTCGAACTCCATATATAACATCTATAATGTGTTTTTGGTATTTTTTTTGATCTAGGTATGAGTTAAATTAATAATTCTATTTCTCTTTCTTGGGGAGGTCCATATAATTGTTCAAAAAATATATCAATTTATTCCTATATAGTGGGTACATTTACTAACTTTGAAATCTAACTTTATTCCCCTTTTTCAAAAATCATTCCCATAAAGAATTTTAGAGGAAGTTTTTATTTATAAAATTACGTTTGGGATATTTATCCTTTGAAAATATTTTCAGGTTTTCCCTTTGAAAACTGAAATTTTAACACATCCATAGTTGATCTTGGCATTATACTTTGAGATCCAATCCATGTCTTGTAATATGTCAGACTCCACCATTGGAATGTCCAATAGGTTTGAAATGATATTTTACTCCCTAATGTTGATAATGGGATATATACATACCCTTGATGCTTGAATATAACCTCTAAGCGTTATAACTGATATCTCAACTTATAGAATTTTTGGGTTTGTATTGATGTTCTTTGCAAACTTAAATGAAATAAAGAAAGGTGTATAATCAAAATCAAATAATGTATGTGCTAGATATAAGTGCACAATGAGTATACCTGCAACTATATCATTTAAATCCTCAAATTTGAGCATTGTGATTTCAAAACCATGACCTTTATCTCTTGTCCTTTCCTAGGGTTGATGGTGATTTCCATCCCTTATTTTTGGATTTTGAAAAATGTTAGAAAAGTGTACATTCCCTCCACACTTGAAGCATTGAAATGTTGTTTGTTCATACACAATATTTTACATATCCTTTTCATTTAGGTGTTGAGAATTTATTTCTATATGATATTATCAAGTAATATGGAAAGTATTTCCATAATTGTAACACGTCCCAATTCCTTGCATAAAATTATTCGAATGTTTCTTCCAACACTTGTTGCACATGGGTAATTGTAGTTTCTTCCATTCACATTCATGGTCAAAATTCATTCCAAATTTTTATCAATCATTATCTTCTTAACATTAAATCAGTAAAAACACTCCATATATCCATATTAAAATTCCACATTGAGAGCACACAGAACTATCTCTTAATTACTCCCAAAATCTTGGATAGCCATAGAATTATATAGATATGGACTTAGTCCAAAAATTAACCAATCGATATTTCCATTAGAATAAATTCTTTAATTATATCATGAATGCCTTGTAATTGTTATTTCATAACATTCCAGTAATTCATTATCTATTTTTCTTTATATCTAGGAATTAGCTTTCCATTTTTTCAGAGGTTATGAGGAAAATTGTTTTTGAAAAATATTTTTTCAAACACTTAACACTCCATAGCTTCAACATTATCCTTGTACTTTTTGTTTTTGATCAATGTTCACCACTGATCAGTTTCTCCCTCCATGGAATGTACTACCAATGTAACTTTTTCTATCTAATGAAAATATTTTATGGAAAATATCTTTTTGGAAGTGATGACCTATTTTTCTATATTCAATAGATAATAATGTCCAGTAAAAATAGGTGGCCAATGATTCATGAAGAACGAAACTGCTAGTTGTTCCTTCCTAAGAGTATTTATATAATCTAAATGGTTTAAATTATTATTCATAACCAAAGAAAACTAATCAAACATCACCATGAATTTTTTAACTTTAGATTTTATCATATTAGGAAGGATATCATTGGATAACCATCACATCTATTATTTATATAGGCCCTTTTATTTTCTACAATTTTTCTAAAAGTAAAAAACATAAAAGAGAATTTTTTTACTATTATAAATATTATGATAATAATTGAAATAGGAATTTTAATCCTAAAATTTTCTCACATCATAATTCTGGGGTAATATACTTCAATTTTTTCTAAAATCAATAATCACTTTCACTATATATTCTTTATAATATTTCATGAAGAGTATGTCATCAACCAATGCATTTCCCTTAGGAGTATCAAACCAGGTGTATATTTAAGCCTACAAGTGCACTAAGTGATGATTATGTTAGTAACCAACCATTATTTCTCATGGTTATTATCCATAGGTGCATCTGAGCTAGATCCCACATCCACTTGTAGTATCCAAATAGGGATTTCATTGATATGAAACCACACACATTATAAATTAAAAAATTTTTGGATTTTTTCCTACATTTAAACTTATTCCTAGGGTTTTAAATAATGTTTTCTTATCCTTATTTATATAAATTAAAAAACATTTCTCTGATACCAGCTGTGTTAGACCATATTTTTCATACTTGATTTTTAACATAATTCCATGAAAAAATATTACATCAATAAATTCCACATGATATTTTGAAATTTAGTTTCTTAGAAACTATGAATGTATTAAATATAGTATAAAAAATTTATTTAATACTCCTAAGAGAATCATTTATAATTTCACCCTAGGTCAATTCACTACATATGATTTTATGGGAATATACATCAAAAAGAAATGGTGAGCATAAAGAGGAGGAAAAGGAAATTCAATGTAACCGATCATCATTGATAAATCATGAGTCATAACATAAGAGCCTGATAATAAGTACATGAGGCATAACATGAGAGAATGATCATATGTACACAGGGATTAACATAATAACATGGTCATAAGAACAAGTGGAATAACCTAAAATGTGGACACAACATAAAAATGATACATTTATAATAATATCACCAAGATTCATCATCGATGATTCTTAAAACATATTATCAGGGTATCATGAAACATTACCAAGGTTTGATTCCAAGTTATAATAAACATTTTATATCTAGAGATTAATTCATGACCAAATGCATTGGATCACTATTATGGAGAACCCTTTATATTCCTAAATTTAGAACTACCATATATATCATATATAATAAGAATGTATTTCATCTATAACTCATGGAGAATAAAAAATGTGTTTCATATAAAATCACAAAGTTCATAAGAGTCTAAAGACATGGAATTTTCATCATTTTTAATGTATGAGTAGGAAATGTGGTTTCATTTATGTAAATATATAATCAATGAAGTTTAATTATATCTTTATGAATTCAATAGAATGAAAATATGGTTTGGTATTTATAATATAAAAGTATAGCATGGAAAATAGACAAATGACTTCAACAAAACAACGGGTAAATACAATGGATTGTGAGATGGGATTAGTGAGAGAAAATGGAAGACTCTCATTCATATAACATTATTTTTATAATAATTCAATGATTATAAATACATGAAAAATAATAATTTGAAAATTATATGACTTACTACAAAGGAAGTCCTTGAATGAAAACAAGGAAATAGAAAGAGAACCCATTAAATTAAATATTTCTTCCTATTCTCAGTGGGTGATTCCTTAAGAGATTGGGGATTATAATAAGGATTTAACAAGAGAATAATAAATGCTTATATGTGATAATTATATTGGGTGTGAATGAAATGGGGAGAGGATATACATATTTATAGTAAAATGAAGAGAATTGTTTATTATTTTTCAAATATAGACTTTGGAATTCTATGTTCTAAAACATACATTTTCCATGGGCTACCCCCGGTTTTGGATCATGGTTTATGAAATTATGAAAATGGTTTTTGACTAATAATTTTTTTTCTATTATATATATTAATTTGGCCAAAAATAGGATCCTTTATTCTATAAAAATGATTTTTAAAATTCAAAAAGTATCATTTAGACTTTTGAAATTCATGAAAGATTTTAAAAATGATTTTAATACTTAAAAAAGACTAAAATATTTATTTAAACATATATATGATCTTAAAAACATAATATATATTATTACTTAATTATTTCATAATTATAATATATGAAATGTAATGGAAACACAATAATTTATTTTTAGTAATCTCTGAAAAATAATGTATTTTAGAAATTTATAAAAAATTGACCTTAACTTTATTTTAATGTAATAATTTCAAATATAATTTTGATTTTATGAAAATAAATTCCTATGTATGATAAATAATTATTTTAATTTGAAAATTTATTATTTTCTATAAAATACTAATTTTGAATAGAATCACATTATTTATTCACATTAAAAATTATATATTTTATAATATATAACATATTGATTCTTAAAGAGTATATGGACATATTTAAAATATAGTTATTATATATAATACTTATTAATTTCCTTTTAAACTGGTATTTTACTATTCAATATGGTATTTTTACTATTCAAACGGTGATATAATGACCACATTACAACAATCCGGGAAAGATCATGTAATTGTTAGACCCTACTGGTCAAATTGAAAATTAAACCTTATATATAGTCCACAATTATCATATTTAATCAGTAAATACTTCAATTTTAATGGTTACACACTTCCCTTGATAATTTCTGTCACATTTCTACTGATTCTGATTCTTTTGAATTTGTTTTGGGTAGGAGTGATCTTAATCGGATAATTACATCCTATGGAGTTTACCTTTGTGTGTGCACTATTATTTGGTATTTATCTCCATCTATTATTCATAGCTATTGTAGTCAATATTATTTCATGATGATTAATGTTCCTATAAAATGTAATAGTATTTCTACGTGTTTCTGTTGTTAAACATAATAACACAGTGAATTTGAAAAATGATTTCTTTTACTAATACTAGAACAAAATTTTGGACCATTAAGTTTTAAATAAAGATAGAAAAAATAAAAAATTGCCTTACTAAATCATATAATTAGGGTTATGGACATCCATAGAAGAATATGAAAATCATATACATGGAAGAGAAATGTTTTTGAATAAAAATAAGAGATAAGGTTAGCTCCACTTATGTAACACCCCTAGATTTTGTGAAATATTTTTCTTACAAATTAATTTAATCAGTTAATATTTTGCATTTCATGCAACACTAAAAATAGTTTTTTATTAAATCACTAAGTGAAAATTTTCTTACACGGAAAAATGACTTGGCTTGAGCTACATGCAACATCAACTTGTCTTGCACAACATGAAACACCAACTTGTCTTTCATTACACACAACACTGACTTGGCGTGCATTACACGCAATACTTAGTTTATACGAAACATCATTTTATTGTTATAATTATTTAAATGAGATAATTATAACCTAGAAGTTAAACTTAGTGATATTAATAGTAATAAATAATTTTCAAATATTATTTATAATATTTTTATAGGAATAAAATATATTGATAATGGAATATATAATTTTTTGTAAGGTCTTTATTTGTTTAAAAAAAATATTATCTCAAATGAACTACTATTCATGTCCTTCTATGAAAAAATTAATTAATTTTAAACACATTTAGAAATTTAATTTTATAAAATAAACTTCATTTTTGAATTTATAATGTCAAAATTAGCTTAGGGTTAATTTTTTGGATTTTTCGAAGAAACTTTATTTTTAGATGAATTGGAAAAAATACTGAAATTTAATTTAAAACTACTTTTTCATATAATTTATTTATAAGGTTAAATTATATTTTAAAATTATTTAAAAGTTCAATTAGATAATATTTTTATCAATTAATCCAATTTAGGTAATTGGAATCAATTTCAATTTGAAATTGGGTATAAAAACATGACAAACTTTTGAATGTTTTAACTTTAAAAACCCACATTATTGACCCAACCATGGGATTAAATTTAAATTAATTTATTCTACTTATGTGATTCTAATTTAAAAAAATGTATTCCATATTTTGAATCATCATAATTTTTAATTTATAATAAGGTCAATTTAATTTTTGGAAAAACATATTAGTGAATGCAGTTAAAATTAATTACAACGATTAATGTAAAATTAAAAATAACAAAGGATTAAAACATAATCTTAAAGGCCCAAATGACCTATAAAATTTTCCAACACAAATTGGATGAAAATAAATCTGACATAAACCTTACATTATTGATTTTTTCAGTTTGGGACGACTTTTTTAGGTAAAAACGTGGGTACACCTAACTTGTTTTCAAAAATACCAAGTGGGTCATTTCCCTTCCCTATAAAAGGCCACCACCTCTCCCCATTCTTCAAACCTCTCAAACCATTTATTTTTGGCCAATAACTACACTATCCACTTTAAAAAATCCATACCTTCATCTTTAAAGACACACTTTACCAAGAAAGACTTCCAGGGATGTCCTATGGTGTAAACCAAAAGGAGTTACCCGATTAAGAGGCAACACCCTCCCTCAAGCTCCTTTATTTTATTTTATTTCTCACCCCCACAAATATAGTTATTAAATTATTATAAAAAACAAAAATATCCTTAATATACTATGATTTGTTTATCATAAGTTTTTTACCTACACTTACAGACACCTCCACCTAATGGATAACTAACATACTATTTACGTGTACGACGAATTACCGCCTCACAAAACGATGCATGTTCGTTATTCCTTTACTTACTCTCTTGGTGGGCATAATTATGGACACTATGTTTATATATAATATATATTATATTTATAATTTATTTTAATATTCTTTAATTATTTTACAACATATATCTTTATAACTTCCATTTTGTGTAAATACAATAATATCATTTGAGGAACTGTGGATTACCGCCCCCTCAAAGCGATGTGATTTGTTCACACACTACTTGGAAAGTATTAAGTATAGGATTAGTTAGATTATTTGATATAATAATTCTACTGGAATAATGATACACACACATATGTCATTTACCTTCTTTCTTTCAATATGACAATAAAACAGAAACAATGTTCATTCATATGTACGGCGTACCGTCTTCATGAACGGTTTATTCCATTCCATACATCTATATTATATATATTATTATAATACAAATATAATTAATATAAATGAAATTTGTATTATGGTTTACATTATTAAAATCATTATATAAGTATACGGACCAAAGATATAACAAATTAAAACACATGTGGAGAGCAAAGCGGATATTACCCGAAGTGAAACCTTAACATAGAATTGTTAACAAGAGGGTAATATAAAGGCATAATAAAACCATATAAGGTATTATATATAAAAATATGTTTCTTTTCTATATGTAAAATAAACTTATATTTATTATATAGGAGGTTTTAATGAGTAGGATGAGAGTCAAGACACGAGGCAAGGGGATTTCATCTCACTTTTTATTTCCGTGAGATACATGCCATGTTCACCACTATTTAATTCTATGTGGTGTATATAATGCCCATGAATGTATTATATGAATATTATTCATAAATTTATGTTTAATTAAATATCCATTATATGATATTGATTTCATCTGTTCTATGTTTCAAGAGTTACTAAGTCGGTAAGTTTGTTTTGTCTCAATTTGCTTTCTTCGAGACACATGTTTTGTGATGCACCTACATTATTTCCTGAGGTGTATTTGACATTTTATATCATGAATATATTTATTTTAATGATATTTTAAGCTTAATGTAATTCAATTTTCTTACATGTAGAGTACGATCCTATGTTACCATGTGGTAAGAGTTTATTGAAACAATCCCATCATTTATCAGGATTGTTTATGATTATGTTTCCATTGATGAAATATTATGATCCATATCTCATGAAAACTCATGATTTTTCTTATACTCAATTTATTTGATATATATCCTTGTATTAGTAACATTTTTACAATCATTGGTACTTAGTATAATAAAGAAAATTGTTTTAAGAAAAATCTGACCGTATTTCTCTTTTTAGTCAAAAATCAGTTTTATTTCAAAAAACCAATTTTCAAAAATGTTTTCAAACTTTTTTCTAGATTATTTTATACGTTTTCAAGGAAAATGGTTTTAAAAATGATTTCAAGTCCTCTTTATAGTTTTTCAAATTATTTTCAATGAATTTTTTTTTAAAAATGTCTTATGTTTTAAAAAGCCTTTTTCAAAGAAGAGAGGATATTTTTATAAAGAAATGTTTTCAAAAGATATTTCAAAATTATTTTATATCTAAGATGAAATACATCGGTGTTACTCATTAATTTTTGGGTAAATGATCCAATAATTACATTAATATTCTTTTATTAATGTTTTGATGGATTAATGTTTATGACGCTCGTTTATTTTCAAAGGGTGATATGCTTTTAAACCCCACATTCATTCATTGGTTATGCTTCTATGAAATGATTTTGAAACCTGTCTTTTTCCATAGTTTAAGATATTATTACATGTTTATGAAACCCATTTCATTTCATGGGTTATTATATGATTGTTTAGGAATTTGTGGCACATGTATGTATGATTTAATTATGATATGGGTGGGACATATATCTCCCTCCAATGTATTGGGTAATGATTTATATCTAATTAGATTTACTAAGATGGTCTTGGGAGTAAAACGTGACTACTAAGATAGAGATTTGAGTGAACCATGACTACCAAAATGTTATGAAGAGTGAACTCATGCTACTAAGATGTCCATGGGAGTGAACCATGACTACCAAGATGGTATGGGGAGTGATCCTATACTACCAAAATATCCTTGGTAGTGATTCCTTATCTACTATGGAAGTCATTAATATATTCTTGTGTATCTACCACAATTCCATGTTTTATTCCTATGTTATGCTTTCATGGATTATGTTCTTTATTTCCTTATGATTCATGTCTTATGAACTTCCAAGATTTATGCCATGATTCATGTTTATGATCTTTGATATATAGGGTATGATCTTATATTTTCATGATCATGTTCTCATACCCTTATTCTCATAATTATGTTTACATATATCCATTTTTAACCCTTACTGAGAATCTGAGATCACCCCTTTTTATGTTTCCTTTCTCCTAGGTTATGAAGATACATATTATATTTGATTAGTCTAAGAAGGGTTCTAGTCAAGAAGAACCTAATGGGAGATAATGCATCTCATTTATGAACCAATATTTATGATTCCATGTTTCCAAAGGCACTTGGATAATACGGTCTTTGGGCATCTATTTGTATAATGTTTTAAGTATTCCAAAAATTTGATGTAATGTTATTGTTTATAAAGTGAGGGTCACTATAGTTAGTATAGAGAAAAGGTTTAGTTAACTATTGGAATCCAGGATGATAAAACCTTAGTGATAACCCTATGAAAATGTCTAAGTATAAGTATAAGGATACGAAAAAGTATAGGAAAATGTCCAAGAAATTGGTAAAGGGTAGAATGAGTGGTTTCCTAGAAATACATCTTTGTTAGCATACTACAAGTGGATGTGGCTCTAGCACATATGTTACTAGAAGTAATAACTTGGTTGTGCCCAAATTTAACCTATATGTATGTGTGGTTGTCTTAGTATAGATAGGGATCGAATACATAGGGAACGAAGAAGAAACCTCAAGAAACTCAAATTTTTTAGGTTTTGGATTTGGAGTGGCCAACTGTTTGGATTGATTTCAATGGAAAAACTGAAATAATAAAGTACCAAAGAAAGTGTTTTTATTTAATAACTAAAAACCTAATGATTTAATTGGAAATAATTAATGAATATGAGTTGATCCTAGGTTGTTTCTAGGGTTATATTGGATGTATTTATTTTCATTGGATATTCCAGATCACAAATTCAAGATGCCTAAATAAAATGAGATAACTCCCAAACACCATTCACCTATTTAATCCCTACACAATTCCAAGGATAATAACCAATTCACTTAGAGGATCAATTTAATGATCACTCTAAGGAAGTGGATCGTATTAGAACTCAAAATGTGTCATCATTAAAGTTAACAAAGATGAAAAAGAGAGTAACTCATTGAATGGTAGTCTTAAAATGAAGAAATAATTTAATAATTTAAGAACATAAAATAACATCAAATCCACCCCATAAAAATCCCTAGGATGAACTCATAAAAGGGTTATCCCTGCATTGATGAAAATATCTCAATGGAAGCGAGAAGTTAACTTAAAAAGGTAGAAATGAAGAAGAAAAGAATAGAAACAACGAACACTCCACCGTTATCTAAGGAATTTCACAATTATTTGTAGGAATAAAGGCAGTGTATGGGTGAGTATACAAATATTCAATTAAATACATAGATAACACAAAGTAGTTATGAAAAAACAAGTCAACTCAATCCCTTGATAGGGGGAAACATGAAGAATAGAAAAGGTATCATATATAACCAATGGTATATATAACCATAGATTATAGAATAATTTTAGTAATTATAGCATAGCTATATGATGGGTAATATCTCATGAAAAAATAAAAGGCTCATAGAGTATATGAAGTGTATAAACCCAAGTTTTTATGATTTTTTGAATATATTTAATTGCATCAATATATTTTATTACCCAAAACACAGAGTTCAGACAAAACATGAAGTACATTTAGAATATTATTATTTATTATGATAGTTATCAACTAGTCATTGGAATGTAATTAATGAATAAGACATAATAAATTATGAAATCTATGGTTTATATATATATATATATTTATATAATGAATTCATTGGATACCAATTTATTTGAAATTAAAATAAAAACCTATTGAAAATAAAGGATTTTTTTTGAAAAACTAATTTTTCTATGGTCATAAAAATGTTTTATCTCAAGAAATTAATTAAATAACATTCGGTGAATGATGTTAATAGAATTTAAATATAATATATTCGACAAAATGTTTTAACATTCATCTTATTTATTTTCTAGGTATGAGATAAGAATAAATCTAATTTTAAGCTTAAAATTTGTATTGTTTTTGAAAAAAAATATTGTCATATTTTGGACACTTATTTGAAAAATAAATCATACCAATTATAGAAAATTTATTTGAAAAAATTAATTTCATTTTTGAGATAAAAAATTAATAGTGATCTTAGAGTGAATATTTGAGAATTTTTTTGTAATTTTTTTATAAGTAGTAAAAGTATACTAATATTATTTAAATCTCATTTTTTAAATTATTTAAAAATATAAATATTTATTTAAAGGTATAAAGGGAATATTAGATGAATTAAATTATTATTAATCTAATATAGGTCATTGAAATCAATTTCAGAGTAAATTTTGAGGCAAAACAATTTATACTTTAGAGAGTTTTCTTCATGGAAAACTGTTTTTATCGTGTCTGTGGGTTTAATTTTAAATTAAATTATGAAAATAATTTCAATTAAATATGGTTAAATTGATTCCATATTTTTAATAAGAATAAATAAAATTAGGTAATTATGTCTATTTAATTTTTGGAATAAATAATTACCATAGTTAAAGTTACAACAGGGTTTTTTGCATTACATGTGCTTGTGTTAAAATTAATTTTCACACATGTTACATTTTTATTTAATAAATATGATTTGAAATTTAGAATAATTATGTCCAAATTATCTAGTAAGACTCATTTTAATATTTAGCCTAAGGGATAAATTTCCTAGTTAAATTAATAAAAAACTAGTTGCTGTGGTGAATACTATAATAGTAAAATTAAGTAAACATTGGGTAAAAGAAATAACATGTTTAAAAAATTTGTTATTTTGTGGTAGAGGTATGTTAAACCATATCATACCTAAAATCCATTAATTATTATTTTCGGTGGAAATTAGGGTGAGAGTGGCACTAAGGTCTCGTGTTTTTGGATCAGGTTAAATTCTCATAGAATTTGAGTTTTTACATTTGGTTGATGGGTCATTCTTTAAAGAAGAATTTCTGATCTAAATCTAGGTATTTTAACACTTAAGGGTATTCTTTTTAGTTAAGTATACACCACGAGAGTGTGTCTTGGGTGTTCAATTGGGTTTTGGAAGCATTAGGCTCCAGAAGCCCCAATATTGGAGAAATTAAATGAGGTGCATGGATGGAACAAATTTAGTTTAACTGTGTAGGTTAACCATGTAGCCCCATTTTCTATGGAGCATAGGTTGTTTAAATTGTGAAACTCATTGGGGGTAACCATGCGACATGGTGTATGTATGAATGGGTGTCCAGTATTTGTTGTGCACTGATTCCCCAAACAATGTGCCAAGCTGCACTCTTTGTGACACTTATTCAATAGATAAGCATAGTTAGGTTAATGGTTTCTCTTACTGTGCATCCCAACATTGTTCTAATTTTAAAAAAAAATGGATTTGGGTGGTGAAATCTTCACAGTTTGCACACAGTTATCCAAAACCTATATCCAAACCATGTGACTCTTTAAAAAGCTAGAAAATTTTTCCCCTAGTTTCTATTAAATCATTGGATGTATTTTTCTTCCTCCCATGTTTGTAGCACCTATCACCCTCTCATCTGAGATCCTCTTCCCTCTATGTTAGTCTTTTATCTACCTCCTCTATCTTGGCTCCAATTCTACTTTTGTTTATCACAACGGAAGCCTCTTGGTATGTGATTCACTCCTCTTACTTACTTTTTCTATTTATCTCATTTTTATTAGTGTAATCATTATAGAAGGTAATTTTCCCTATTTTTAGGGTGTTTATATGTTTCGTCAATTTCTTTCGAGAAATCTTGAATCAAAGATCCATATTGGATGAGTTAACCCTCTTAAGTATTAGTTAGGTGGGTTATAAATCTCTTCTTTTTATATGATACTTTATTGTTTTATGCACTGGTATTTCTATAAGAGGCCTCTAAAATGTGAAATTCATGATGTAGATCCTAATTCCTTGTATTAAAGGGATGATACTATTAAATTTAACTATTGGTGGTTTCATTACTCAACATATACCACCCTTTAGGGTGTGCCCATAAAATGTATTATAAATTAAGTAGTTTTTTTTCTAATTAAACAACTTATCAAGGTTCATTGTATTATAAAATGGAAATGAGTTGATCATATTATTTAATTGGAATACAGAAGGGTGAGACACTCCACTATATCATCACCTAGTGACCAAACCATCTTCATATGTGGTTTGGACAATATTATTATTGAAATAAATTAATGACTTGTATGTTCTATAAATGTTAACATGGCATATATTATACCTTTTTCATGTATAATGTTAACTATTTATGGGCTGTTCACCTAGCACTTAAAACCTTTAGATCATACTTGGAATCTCTTAGCAAGTGAATTGATAAATTCATGGAATTTTCCATGGCCCTCACATTATTTGTTATGTAATGAACTAATTCACGAATTGGATATTATATATTGAAACGATAGTAAGGGAATGTACACTAACATGAACCCCATTTTCTATCACTTCTATGTGTTTTTTTTAATGACTCGATTATGAATTATTTAGTTTTTATTGAGTATAGACACTAACATAGCCCATGCCATTTTATATTAAATGCTTGATGGTGGAAATCTCAGTATGGTAAAAACTTCTTATGATGGTATGGATCCTATTATATTATAGTATCACACCGACTAGTTAGTCATCATATAGAAATTGATACCCTTAAGTATGATATAATATGTTATGGAACTGACTAGGGAATAGAGTAATGGAACTAGTGCCCCACGTGTATAACTACTCATAGTATGACACTAATGAGGGGGATCAAGGTATGTCACCTATTCCATCCATATAAATTCAAATCTCTAGATATAAGTCACCCTAATTATTACCTTGGGACCCAGACCATATAGGATCAATACTGTACCAAGATAACCATTAGATGAGTTTCTTGGTTTGGATGAGGTCACCTCGGTTATCAAGTTGGGACCTAGCCCTTATAGGTCTGATACATGATACATGAAATATATAGTGTATTCCATAGTTGATGCTTAAATTTATGATGAAGTAGTTTTTTATTCCTAGACCACCTTTGAATAGTTTTCATTTATACCATTGGTGATGGTTTTCCTTATATTATGCTAATAGGTATGGAACATTGATATGGAAACCTATTGACATATGATCCCCTAATGTGGATTCCATGGTACTAAACCTCGGGTCCATGTCGGTGCTCATATATCCGTGAAAATGACTATCTAATGTATGCATATATATACATTATGGAAGGTGTTTACAGGTAATATAGCTTAGGAAAAAGTATATATAGTCAGTAGATTTTCCTTGAGGAACCTAAGCTTAATCATTTAATTTTATTTTTTATTCCATAATTTATTGATTATACCTGCACATTTAAATATTTTATATTGATGATCTAGATTATTATTAGACACCATTGGTGGTAGCCTAATGAGTATATCTCACACCCTTTTCAGGCTTCCATTTCACTGTGGTACCTGAACAAACCTCATGTTCATATGTTCATGTTATGGATTATTCTAGTAATGTTAATTTGTACATGGGAGCATATGAGCAAGAGACTGAGTTGGAGCTCAGGATGCTCATGGATTTTTCCCACAAGGATTTTTTTTTGTTTTCATTGTTGATATATGTTTAATTTATTATATCAACTATTTCATTGTTTAATTCTTAGATTATGTATCCACATCTGGACATGCATGTATGAGTGTACATTTGTCTTTGGACACTTTATCAGATTATTATAATTATCTTAAAATGATTTGTTCATTATTTATCATTATTTTGTAGGTGTGTTATCGATATCTGATATACCGATATCCTAATCTGATCATGAGGGTATAATCTCCCCATAGTACCCTCATTGGACCCTAGATATTATTTGGTAGCCTCTGGCATATGGGGTGGCATGCATCAGTCCATGTAACCGACCAACTCGGGCACCATTTCAGTGGCTCCTGGGTTGGGATGTCAAAAATTTGAATCATTGGTTTTTTCCTTTGTTATAATTTTTTGTACTAGTAAATGGGATTCTATGATTGTGTCTACATTTTTTAAATAGTTGTATCTGGGAGTGATCAACCCACACATAGGGAAAAGGCCAAGTGTCTAGGGATGGAATAATTTTTTTCATTGTTCATTATTGTAGATGATTATTATTTCACCTCGAGTGATTAGTGTACTTTCATATTCTTAATAATTCATGAGAGTTTGGTATTTTACCACTATACAAGTATTGAAAGGAAGTATTATTACATGCATCATTATAGGCACATAAAGATTTACATGCCCTGGATATAACATTCCATGTAGGTTGCATTATTTAACCACCTGATAACATATTAAGTGTGCCTTTTTTGTTTTAGCAGCATTGATTTTTATTATACCATGTTTAAGGGATTATTCATCATTATTTTATTATATTCCATGATTTTGTGGTTTTTTTATGATGTAGTGTATTTCCCTGATTATTATCATGTTTCTTATATATATCACATGTATAGAACTTATTATTTTAATTTAAATACATGGATGGTAAAATAAAATGTCTACATCAATATAAAAGGTTTTTTCCAGCATATCATGGGGGTTTAATTCTATTTAACTAACCAATTATGACATGTTTGAGCCATGGAACATTGGTGGAATGGGATGGAACATACTAGTTGTAAATTAATGGGACAGAATTTTAAATTTATAATGTTTATGGGAACTTTATTAATTAGGAAAGGGTAAACCATATAATCTAACCATCATCTATGAGTTTGATATCCATATAGACTGTTTTATAAATATAAAAGCTGGTACATTTTGACCTTAAATGAATTGGTTTCCTTTATAAAGGCTAGTATCTCAACTATTTGGGCATGATAACCCGTATGAATAAATTCTTCAAAGCACAACTAAAACCAAGTACGTGAGTTGGGGAATTTTATTATGGGATAGACTTGTCCGACCTCAAGTAGGTCAGTCATGGGTTTTTTTATAACGTGGTAAACCAACTAAAGGGGTTTTGAATCCTTACTAATTAAAAAAATGATATTGAGTGACATTTTATATGAACCTAGGTTACAATGATGGGGCCCTTATAGGTTACCTTTATCATGTTATTCCTTAGCACCTAAATGGAGTTTATATTATAAAATTCATAAAGATGATGAAATTCCAATTAAGTAAAAAATTATTAAAATGAAGTATGATAAAACTTTCTTCTCTGCCTTGTGCCATTATCTAAATAAATTTTCTAAGTATTTTTTTCCTTATAAATGGTACTTGATGTTTAAATTTATCACATAAAGGGTTTAATGATTAAGTATAGATAAATGAATCGGTTCAAATGAAACCTTAAAGTGGTGCTTAGCTATAAACCTCATGTAAGGGTGGTTTAAATGATTCCATGAGATTTCATTAGATTGGGAAGTTGAGAATTCCTTTTAAGCTTCTGTATCTCTTATTGTCTTTCATTGAACCTAAAATATAGATGGTAGGGCCTAGGTAATCTTCTGGCATGACCTCCTCATAGGATCAACACTTTATGTTTGATAAGGGGATAGCCTGAGGTAGGTAGCACCCTAAGAATATTAAATACTTTCTAAATACTTGTGATGAGTTTCTAATGTGAGGTACCCTTCAGGTAATGTCTATCCCTAGTTAGACTCATGGTTTCTAAAAATACACATGTTATATATGGGAATTTGTACAATAACATGGGCCTTGATAAAGGAATGATCATCATGTAATGTTCAGTTTCTGCGGGTTAGACATCCCTAGGGAATGGTCAACCACTTTGTGGGTTGTCTGACCCCTCTTATTATTTTTTAGTGATGGATTACTCGGTATATTATAACCCAGATTGCAGTCATATAGGATAATTCTACTCTGGAAAAATTATTTTACAATCCAGTATATTTAGGGAAGCATAGGGTTAATAACCCTATAGAGAGTATAAAGAATATACCACTTTATTATTCAAATCTTGGGGTAGTACATGTCGATACACATGATACTAATTTAGATGATGAATTGTGTAGTAAATTGTATGAGTTTTATGGTAATTGTTTAAGTATTGAGCTATTAATCATTGATCAAATGTCATCTCTAAGGTAGAAGGGGCATGTTATATTGAAAATTTTACTCATCGCAATGTCGATATGTTGTTCTATATAGGATCAGGTGTTTTGACATGGTGGTCAGTTTGTTTGTTTCCATATTTGGATGCTAATGATGAGCGTGAGTGTGGCTCTAGAGAGAATCATGCATACTACTAGAGTAATATGATCAATAACCCTTTTAAGTGGATATTTTCAATCTCTTTTTGAGTGGTCACTTTTTAAACACATGTTGGTCACAAATAAGACCCGTGTTTAGTGGTTGGTGGAGCGTGTGTCATGGGGTGAGTTCTAGTTCTCAATAAATGGTGATGAAGTCACTTATAAGGTAGAGAAAAATATGTCGAGTATAAGGAAAGTGTTTCCTTCAATGTATAAGGAACAAGTATGATGAGGACTATCTAAGAATGGTAAGTACTATTTTTTAATTCCCATGGGGATGGTATGATTTGTTTTTTGTCTATGATTTTGAGGCATCATTGCTATGAAATGATTATCAATGTATGAAAACATTGAAAAACAATTTTATTCCAGGATGGACTTTGGTTGTTATGCTAGAGGATCATGGGATGTCTTGGCTATGATGGCATTGATTTTGGTTAATGGTTATACATTAGTACATATAACATGTCTCTTTTAAAATAAGTCAACTAATAGTGGTTGAAATGCTCTTCTTTCTGGTAGATGTGTATGGTTGGTTAGAAACCATACTAAGCACTTCATATAGGAAGTTATGGAAGTGTATCCAGTCTACCTGGTAATTCTTCATACCATTTTAGTGTACTCTTGTTTTAGAGATGGTCATGTCCCCTATCTTAACATCATCATAGGTGGACTGAGAGAGTGTCAGTTATACACCGAGCTAATGAAAGAGATTAAACACCTTGTTATCTCACTAAATAGAAACTTTGGTAGTATAGTTTCAATGATGTGTATTGTTATGGAGGTATGGTTAGTCTTTAATGAAACTTGGGTTCCTAGGTTATAATTCCTAGGATAAAAGTAGGGATAGTATTTGTTTCCCTTTGAAATGACTATCAAAAATATGAAACTTTGGGATCAATCAGTGTTCTTGAGATGTGGTTGTTTTAGCTATATACTGATGTCTCGCCTATGAATGCCAGTGTATGGACTATCTAGGATGATCTATTGTACCCTAATTGATGATTCTGAGGTAACCTAGACATTAGTTATGTAACGCCCCGACCCCAGCTACCAAGAGTCGGTGCATTACTTCGTAACATTGGCATGATCACAAAAGATCAAGTCTCGAAAGACCGATTAGTTTAGTAGCCTTGGAATCACTAGATACATTCATAAATGTTACATTACATCACAAAGTGAAAAACTATAATAACATGGTCATCATAGTCCACACTCATATCCTCTTCTGACAATCCCTGCAGGTCATTCATAAAATACTTCTTCTCATCCTGGAAAATATTAAAACATTGAAAGGGGTGAGCTCAGATGCTCAGTAAGGATAACAATATTGCGGAAGCTTTCATAAATAATCATTAACATTTAAGGCAATGTATAACTAAAACAAAAGCCTTTTTAAACTTGAACTATAGCATAATATGGCAAAAATAAAATGAGATAATTCCATTTACTTACTCACATGGATATTCTACTAATTGAATAATCCCATGCAACATCAATAACCATTTTCATAATGATGGAATGCATAATGCCAGACTATCATAACCACGTAGCCAAGGCCTCGTGCCAAGACCACAAATAAAATCTTGTCAAGGCCTCGTGCCAAGACACTAGTTTGTCTCATGAGACCTGCCGATGCATCGAGGAGCTATAGCGGGCTCCACCCATCACTTATTAAGTCCAATTCATTCCTCATATGAATAGTTTTAAACATATCATAAACCATAACATAATCGTATCACATAAAACATGCATATAGGAAACATAACATTTCCACATTTCAATCACAAGATATCAATAAAACACATTGATATAATAAAAACCCTTTAAAAACCATTTTCAATACCAAAATAAAATAAAGTTAAAACTTTGTATTTATTTTTCATTAAAAAAAATGATGTCTTGTAGAGGAAGCCGAAACTCAAATAATGGTCACGGCGGTAGAGAAGTCGTTGCCTCCGCATATGTACGGAAAGAAAAACATTCCCTTTTGTCGTTTATCAAAACTCTTCGTATAAAAAGATTCCTTTTGAATAAACGTAAAAGTCAAAGGGGTTTATACACCGTATGAAAGAAAGTTGTGTATAAAACCAAATATGCCTCAATGAAAGGGGATTGAGACGAATCCTTAAAAAGATCATTTATTTAAATAATGTACATCTATAATGTGTATTCACTATAAGTACACATAAATAATGTAAAAATACAAGATAGGACATAATAATATCATGACATAATTTGAAAGTAGGAGATTAACCCAAAGAATGGAAATCGGGTTAAGAAGTTCCCTTACCTCGTGTTTGACTTGACTCAACCGTTCTTTAACCTCCTGAATAATAAACTAGAGTTAATATATACCTTATTAAGAACCATTTTCAATTTCATTATCCTTATTATATCACTTATTACAATGATATGAACATTATGTAATTATTTAAGTTAATAACGGTCGTTTTGTCGATCTTTGGTACTTGAGTCAACAATAAACTTCTTATAATTACAAGTTGTTTATGTGGTAGAATATCCATTTTCTCCAGAATTATATTCATGATATAGATGTCATATATATCTTATATATCCAGTATATACATTCATTTATAATATTACATAACATTTAGAGGTAGGAAATGAAATGCACTGTTCATGGAGACGGTAAGCCGTACGTACGCATGAACGCTACTTTCATTTCAATTTCATATTTAATGGAACAAAATAATAATGATATAAACGTATAATATAATTCCAGTATAATATAGTGTATAATACCATTTACTCCATCCTTTATACATCCCACATATGGCATTAACGATTCAAATCACTTTGAAGGGGCGGTAGTCCGCACTTCCTAAAATGAAATTATCACGTTTTACCCATAATGGAAATCATAAAGTATGACATAAATGAGAAATACAGAAGCATAAGTAAAACATAAACATATTATATATCATATATAAAAATAGTGACATCTTAATGGCCACCTTTGAAGGTGTTATATGAGTGTTGAACAATCATCGTTTCGTGAGGCAGAAATTCTCCATCCACAGAAACCGTATGTTCTTTAACCATTAGATGTAGGTGTTTGTAAGTGTAGCTATAATCCTTCTTATAACAACATCCTAGTATATTGAGGATACTGGTTTTGTTACAATAGTAATGAATAAAAAGAGTTTAGGGGGTTGGAGAAGGAAAATAAAACAAAACAACATTAGAGAAGACATTACCTCAAAATCGGGTAACTCTTTTTGATTTGAGCCAAAGGCTTCCTTGGGAAGAGTTCTGCCCAAAGTGATGCTTCTAGGAGTAAGGGAGGAATGTTGGGAGAGTATTGGGGCAGAGGTTGGCCGAGCCAAATGTCTTGATGGTGTGAATAAGGTGGGAGAGGTGGGGGCCTTTTATAAGTGGAGAGGAGGGGCTCTTTTGGAAAGATTGAAATGTTACATTATTACACAATGATTTTCGGATTATAAAGGTACCACACTTATATAATTCTAGGATAAGGTGATAAGGGTTCTAAATCTCCTCATCCGATTGGATTTGGACAAGTGTAAGCCTTCGATTTTGCATTATCTTCCCATTTTATTTAAATCGTTAAATAATGAGGTCATCGCTGCATCATCATGATGTCATAAATAATTTAATTTATTTAATGTCTAAAAATTATTAAAAAAAAATATGATGTAGGAACTCCTTTTAGCTTTCTAATGAATATTTATAATCAAAATTTGGAATTGTGTAACCCCACTTAAAAACTGTTTTAGTAAAATAACTCATGTTTGTGTCAATTATATATTAATGTCATTTTCCAACTAAAGTGGCTCCATGGGGTCCCCAAGTTGACCCATGGGTTGTATTTGTCGGCCATGAATCATCCAATAGGAGTAGGACAAGTGTCATGCTCATCTCATATTATTAAAACATTATTTGTACCTTAAACTACACTAATTACCTCTAATCGCGATTAAGAACTTAAAAGTTACTATTCGCCAAAAAATTAGTTTGATCTCATTGAATGACATTTTACTTCTTAATGACAACCATGTATGTCAGATTTTTGAAAATCAAATCACAGAAGTGGTAATATTTCATTTAAACGAAAAATCAGTTATTTAACTACCACTTAGTGGTTTCACTATTCATCAAAAATTGAAGTTTTTCAGAACAAGGACAAAATTTCACCCTAAGCTATAATTGATATTCCGAATTAAAAAATGATGTCTATTTTACAAAATTCCAAACATATAAGTTTCATTAATTAATTTTATAATTAATTCCCGCTGTTACGTCAAATAGCGTGTTTTTAAGAAGCAATTTATATCAAATGATTGGCAATTGTTTATGTCCAATTTCAATGTTAAATTAATTCTAATGACCACCATTGGATAAAATGGTAAAAATATATTCTAATTATACCTTAAAACCACTAAATAGTATAACTTATCAATATAAATTATTTTGATTAAAAAAGTTGTTTTAAGTATTTTTCACTATTCATAAAAATTTGGAAGTTCTCGGAAAATTACAAAAAATTCAACATAGGCTAATTTCAATATTAGGAATACAAAAATGAAGTCCATTTTGAAATATAATATTTCTATAAATTTTAAAGGTGGTTATTACTAATCATAACGGCTACTTTGATTAGTTGCAGTGTGTTAGAACTCGAAGTTGCGTACAATGAAAGCTATTGCATTATTGAATGAGAAGCGTATCATGGAAGCTCGGGGTGTTACATTCTCCCCTCCTTCAATAAATTGTGTCCTCACAATTTGAAAATTTTCTTTGAAAATAAAAGGTTGAAAATAGAAAATACCTTTGTGGAAAACCCACATCAGAAATAAGGTTAATAAAATTTAGCCTTAATAAGAGGGAAATGGAAATAAGAAAGTCACCACCAAATTATGATCTCGATAAGGAGAACATTGGTGGAAATTAGAGACATATAATTGGAGGAAAAACGTAAATATTTGTAGGGAGTGATTGAGGTCATCAATCACAATCAACTGTCAAATTGAGGGCCTCAAAGCCTTCAATCTATGTTTATTTAAAATATCATCAGTTCAACAAGACATAAGGTATTAGGATAACACATTTTTTTTTGTTTTAATATCCCTTTACTAAAGTTTAAGAATTAATTTATTTATTGAATAAGAGATAGGTATATATATATTTATGCTTGACAATTAGAG
Source organism: Viscum album (assembly GCA_963277665.1). Taxonomy (NCBI): domain Eukaryota; kingdom Viridiplantae; phylum Streptophyta; class Magnoliopsida; order Santalales; family Viscaceae; genus Viscum; species Viscum album. Next base: position 830,539,191 of record OY728162.1, read on the forward strand.
TTTCAACCTTCAACTCACCTTTCACTAAAAAAGATAATAGAACCCAAAAATATTATACTTTTCCTAATTGTATAAGGTTACAAATGTTAACACATACCATTTAGATTAGTAAAATTATTTTGTAATAACCAGGGACTTCCTGTAGGCTAGTGGTAGGAAATAAAGGCCTGTCGCACTATGGTTGTGGGTTCGATTCCTGCAGCTTTGTCCGACGCGACGGGTTATTCCCCACCCTGCAGGTTGTCCTTTTCCTAAAACTATAGTATTATAATATTCCAAAAATAATCTTTAGAAATGCTTTAACCTTAAACAATACTATCCAAAGATCAACTTAATCCATTCCAACCTTAATAGTTATCCAAAATACCTCCGTCCAGACTTTCTCTAAAAGGTCCCTAAATTCCAAAATCAATTGTCACATCAGATTTCTCAAACAAGAAATGTTTCTCTTATTGTCACATACTAAAAATATGATTACCTTAAACATATTAAAACCTTACTGAAATCAACAAGTACTGCAGTACAATCCTTATATATATATCACATTATTCTAAAACCAGAATATAATCCATGAGTCCAAAAGAACCAATACATTAATTATTCCTCTTCAACTGTAGTCACAGCATAAGATTGGCCTTGATTCCTTGGCCTTTGCTGAGGTAAGTTTCCCTGACGCTTAGGACATTCATTTGCATAATTCCCCATTTCCCTACAATTGTAGCATTCAACTTTGACAGCCTCTTTCTTTCCCTTGCAATCACGAGCCTGGTGACCCTTTTCTCCCCATTTATAACAAACTCCCATTCCTTTTAGGCACGTACCGGGGTGATTCTTCCCACAATTATCACATAATGGAAAATCCTTCTTTCCATTTTTCCCTTTATCTGTCTCTTGTTCCCCCGTTCTCTTCATCTCTTGCTTTACTTTGTTGTCATAAGACTTAGAGAATTCCTTTTCTGTCTTGATAGCGCACGAGACAATACCTTCGTATGAAGAGAAGGTTTGTGATACTAAATCTCGACGGAGAAATGGTTTTAACCCATCAAAGAAACGATCAATCTTACTCCTTGGGTTACGTATATAATCGGAAGCATGCCTCGCTAACCTTGTAAAGTTAGCCTCATACTTTGCGACATTCTCATCCTCCTTCTGCCTCAAACTCAGAAATTGCCTTTCCATATCTGCTCGATGGTCACGAGGAAAATATTTTTCTACGAAAAGCTCTCTGAACTCCCTCCATTCCATATTCGATACGTCATCATCTTCCTTTGTGTTTTGAATCAGCGACCACCACTGATCGGCATCTCCAGTGAGGCGGTAAACTACCATGACAACCTTCTCCCTTTCACTACTCCCCAAGGCATGGAATATTTTCTCTAAGGAATTTATCCATTGCTCAGATACTGTAGGATTTGTACTCCCATTGAAGGTTGGTGGTTGTTGCCTCATGAAACGGTCTAGCATTGATCCTCCATGTTGCGGATCAGGGTGCTCCATACGAGTAAGGTTATTATTCATAACCTGCGTGAGTTGTCCCAGTACAGTGAGAAGCTGATCAGCACCAGTAGTATCTCCAGATCCACAATAATTATCTTGAGCAGGAGGGCAATCCCTACACAGAGTTCGTGCATTGATACGGTTTCCATTCCTTCCACTAGGCGCCATTTCTAAACAATGGCATAAACTAGATTAGTTTATGAATCAAAATACATAATTCCATACTTGTTAAACACTTTACATAAATTGAACTATTTATGGATATAATCCATAATCATAAAAAGAAATTTTTTCTTTGAGGAAGTATGTACTCATAACCCTTCATAGTGGTTTGTAAATAAAATGAGAATTATCCTAAGAATATCCCCCGGGAGTGTCGTAACCAAGAGTGCAGCAAGGCCCGTTGTCGTGCACCAGTTCCCGTTCGAGTCTAGCTCAAAGCGGTGTTTTCGGGTTTTACCCCTAGGTACATCTGTGCCAGATCCGCCTCTACCTGCTCGTATCCAGACAGGGATGTATTGCTCGGAAAACTCATAACATCTCTATAATACCAAAATTCTAGGAAGCTCATCTATACTAATCCTCAAAGTCTATCTTTGGGCTATGTGCTCTAATCAGAGTTTATCTAAATCTAGCTTCCATGGTTAGTACTAAACTGCCTCTAATACCAACTGTAACGCCCCGACCCCAGCTACCCAGAGTCGGTGCATTACTTCGTAACATTGGCATGATCACAAAAGATCAAGTCTCTAAAGAACGATTAGTTTAGTAGCCTTGGAATCACAAGATACATTCATAAATGTTACATTACATCACAAAGTGAAAAACTATAATAACATGGTCTCCATAGTCCACACTCATATCCTCTTCTGACAATCCATGCAGGTCATTCATAAAATACTTCTTCACATCCTGGAAAATATTAAAACATTGAAAGGGGTGAGCTCAGATGCTCAGTAAGGATAACAATATTGCAGAAGCTTTCATAAATAATCATTAACATTTAAGGCAATGTATAACTAAAACAAATCCTTTTTAAACTTGAACTTTAGCATAATATGGCAAAAATAAAATGAGATAATGCCATTTACTTACTCACATGGATATTCTACTAATTGAATAATCCCATGCAACATCAATAACCATTTTCATAATGATGGAATGCATAATGCCAGACTATCATAACCACTAGCCAAGGCCTCGTGCCAAGACCACAAATAAAATCGTGTCAAGGCCTCGTGCTAAGACACTAGTTTGTCTCATGAGACCTGCCGATGCATCGAGGAGCTATAGCGGGCTCCACCCGTCACTTATTAAGTCCAATGCATTCCTCATATGAATAGTTTTAAACATATCATAAACCATAACATAATCGTATCACATAAAACATGCATAAATGAAACATAACATTTCCACATTTCAATCACAAGATATCAATAAAACACATTGATATAATAAAAACCCTTTAAAAACCATTTTCAATACCAAAATAAAATAAAGTTAAAACTTTGTATTTATTTTTCATTAAAAAAAATGATGGCTTGTAGAGGAAGCTGAAACTCAAATAATGGTCACGGCGGCGGAGAAGTCGTTGTCGTCGCATATGTACGGAAAGAAAAACATTCCCTTTTGTCGTTTATCAAAACTCTTCGTATAAAAAGATTCCTTTTGAATAAACATAAAAGTCAAAGGGGTTTATACACCGTATATAAGAAAGTTGTGTATAAAACCAAATATGCCTCAATGAAAGGGGATTGAGACGAATCCTTAAAAAGATCATTTTTTTAAATAATGTACATCTATAATGTGTATTAACTATAAGTACACATAAATAATGAAAAAATACAAGATAGGACATAATAATATCATGACATAATTTGAAAGTAGGAGATTAACCCAAAGAATGGTAATCGGGTTAAGAAGTTCCCTTACCTCGTGTCTGACTTGACTCAACCGTTCTTTAACCTCCTGAATAATAAACTAGAGTTAATATATACCTTATTAAGAACCATTTTCAATTTCATTATCCTTATTATATCACTTATTACAATGATATGAACATTATGTAATTATTTATGTTAATAACGGTCGTTTTGTCGATCTTTGGTACTTGAGTCAACAATAAACTTCTTATAATTACAAGTTGTTTATGTGGTAGAATATCCATTTTCTCCAGAATTATATTCATGATTTAGATGTCATATATATCTTATATATCCAGTATATACATTCATTTATAATATTACATAACATTTAGAGGTAGGAAATGAAATGCACCGTTCATGGAGACGGTAAGCCGTACGTACGCATGAACGCTACTTTCATTTCAATTTCATATTTAATGGAACGAAATCATAATGATATAAATGTATAATATAATTCCAGTATAATATAGTGTATAATACCATTTACTCCATCCTTTATACATCCCACATATGGCATTAACGATTCAAATCACTTTGAGGGGGCGGTAGTCCGCACTTCCTAAAATGAAATTATCGCGTTTTACCCATAATGGAAATCATAAAGTATGACATAAATGAGAAATACAGAAGCATAAGTAAAACATAAACATATTATATATCATATATAAAAATAGTTACATCTTAATGGCCACCTTTGAAGGTGTTATATGAGTGTTGAACAATCATCGTTTCGTGAGGCAGAAATTCGCCATCCACAGAAACCGTATGTTCTTTAACCAATAGATGTAGGTGTGTGTAAGTGTATCTCGAATCCTTCTTATAACAACATCCTAGTATATTTAGGATACTGGTTTTGTTACAATAGAAATGAATAAAAAGAGTTTATGGGGTTGGAGAAGGGAAAAAAACAAAACAACATTAGAGAAGACATTACCTCAAAATCGGGTAACTCTTTTTGATTTGAGCCAAAGGCTTCCTTGGGAAGAGTTCTACCCAAAGTGAGTCTTCTAGGAGTAAGGGAGGAATTTTTGGAGAGTATTTGGGCAGTGGTTGGCCAAGAAAAATGGCTTGAAGGTGTGAATAAGGTGGGAGAGGTGGGGGCCTTTTATAAGTGGAGAGGAGGGGCTCTTTTGGAAAGATTTAAATGTTACATTATTACACAATGCTTTTCGGATTCTAAAGGTCCCACACTTATATAATTCGAGGATAAGGTGATAAGGGTTTGAAATATCCTCATCCAATTGGCTTTGGACAAGTGTAAGCCTTGGAGTTTGCATTATCTTCCCATTTTATTTAAATCGTTAAATAATGAGGTCATCGCTGCATCATCATGATGTCATAAATAATTTAAATTATTTAATGTCTAAAAATTATAAAAAAAATACTATGATGTAGGAACTCGTTTTAGCTTTCTAATGAATATTTATAATCAAAATTTGGACTTGTGTAACCCCACTTAAAAACTGTTTTAGTAAAATAACTCATGTTTGTGTCAATTATATATTAATGTCATTTTCCAACTAAAGTGGCTCCATGGGGTCCCGAAGTTGACCCATGGGTTGTCTTGGTCATACATTACTCATCCAATAGGAGTAGGACAAGTTTCATGCTCATCTCATATTATTAAAACATTATTTGTACCTTAAACTACACTAATTACCTCTAATCGTGATTAAGAACTTAAAAGTTACTATTCGCCAAAAAATTATTTTGATCTCATTGAACCACATTTTACTTCTTAATGACAACCATGTATGTCAGATTTTGAAAATCAAATCACAAAAGTGGTAATATTTCATTTAAACGAGAAATCGGTTATTTAACTACCACTTAGTGGTTTCACTATTCATCAAAAATTGAAGTTTTTCAGAACGAGGCCAAATTTTCACCCTAAGCTATAATTGATATTCCGAATTCAAAAATGATGTCTATTTTACAAAATTAAAAACATATAAGTTGCATTAATTAATTTTATAATTAATTCCCGCTGTTACGACAAATAGCGTGTTTTTAAGAAGCAATTTATATCAAAAGATTGGCAATTGTTTATGTCCAATTTCAATGTTAAATTAATTCTAATGACCACCATTGGATAAAATGGTAAAAATATATTCTAATTATACCTTAAAACCACTAAATAGTATAACTTATCACTATAAATTATTTTGATTAAAAAAGTTGTTTTAAGTATTTTTCACTATTCATAAAAATTTGGAAGTTCTCGGAAAATTACAAAAAATTCAACATAGGCTAATTTCAATATTAGGAATACAAAAATGAAGTCCATTTTGAAATATAATATTTCTATAAATTTTAAAGGTGGTTATTACTATTCATAACGGCTACTTTGATTAGTTGTAGTGTGTTAGAACTCGAAGTTGCGTACAATGAAAGCTATTGCATTATTGAATGAGAAGCGTATCATGGAAGCTCGGGGTGTTACATTCTCCCCTCCTTCAATAAATTGCGTCCTCACAATTTGAATATTTTCTTTGAAAATAAAAGGTTGAAAATAGAAAATACCTTTGTGGAAAACCCACATCAGAAATAAGGTTAATAAAATTTAGCCTTAATAAGAGGGAAATGGAAATAAGAAAGTCACCACCAAATTATGATCTCGATAAGGAGAACATTGGTGGAAATTAGAGACATATAATTAGAGGAAAAACGTAAATATTTGTAGGGAGTGATTGAGGTCATCAATCACAATCAACTGTCAAATTGAGGGCCTCAAAGCCTTCAATCTATGTTGATTTAAAATATCATCAGTTCAACAAGACTAAGGTATTAGGATAACACATTTTTTTGTTTTAATATCCCTTTACTAAAGTTTAAGAATTAATTTATTTATTGAATAAGAGATAGGTATATATATATTTATGCTTGACAATTAGAGTTTCAACCTTCAACTCACCTTTCACTCAAAAAGATAATAGAACCCAATAATATTATACTTATCCTAATTGTATAAGGTTCCAAATGTTAACACATACCATTTAGATTAGTAAAATTATTTTGTAATAACCAGGGACTTCCTGTAGGCTAGTGGTAGGAAATAAAGGCCTGTCGCACTATGTTTGTGGGTTCGATTCCTACAGCTTTGTCCGACGCGACGAGTTATTCCCCACCCTCCAGGTTGTCCTTTTCCTAAAACTATAGTATTATAATATTCCAAAAATAATCTTCAGAAATGCTTTAACCTTAAACAATACTATCCAAATATCAACTTAATCCATTCCAACCTTAATAGTTATCCAAAATACCTCCGTCCAGACATTCTCTAAAAGGTCCCTAAATTCCAAAATCAATTGTAACATCAGATTTCCCAAACAAGAAATGTTTCTCTTATTGTCACATACTAAAAATATGATTACCTTAATCATATTTAAACCTTACTGAAATCAACAAGTACTGCAGTACAATCCTTATATATATATCACATTATTCTAAAACCAGAATATAATCCTTGAGTCAAAAAGCACCAATACATTAATTATTCCGCTTCAACTGTAGTCACAGCATAAGATTGGCCTTGATCCCTTGGCCTTTGCTGAGGAAAGATTCCCTGACGCTTAGGACATTCATTTGGATAATGCCCCATTTCCCTACAATTGTAGCATTCAACTTTGACAGCCTCTTTCTTTCCCTTGCAATCACGAGCCTGGTGACCCTTTTCTCCACATTTATAACAAACTCCCATTCCTTTTAGGCACGTACCAGGGTGATTCTTCCCACAATTATCACATAATGGAAAATCCTTCTTTCCCTTTTTCCCTTTATCTGTCTCTTGTTCCCCCGTTCTCTTCTTCTCTTGCTTTACTTTGTTGTCATAAGACTTAGAGAATTCCTTTTCTGTCTTGATAGCGCATGAGACAATACCTTCGTATGAAGAGAAGGTTTGTGATACTAAAGCTCGACGGAGAAATGGTTTTAACCCATCAAAGAAACGATCAATCTTACTCCTTGGGTTACATATATAATCGGAAGCATGCCTCGCTAACCTTGTAAAGTTAGCCTCATACTTTGCGACATTCTCATCCTCCTTCTGCCTCAAACTCAGAAATTGCCTTTCCATATCTGCTCGATGGTCACGAGGAAAATATTTTTCTAAGAAAAGCTCTTTGAACTCCCTCCATTCCATATTCGATACGTCATCATCTTCCTTTGTGTTTTGAATCAGTGACCACCACTGATCGGCATCTCCAGTGAGGCGGTAAACTGCCATGACAACCTTCTCCCTTTCACTACTCCCCAAGGCATGGAATATTTTCTCTAAGGAATTTATCCATTGCTCAGATACTGTAGGATTTGTACTCCCATTGAAGGTTGGTGGTTGTTGCCTCATGAAACGGTCTTGCATTGATCCTCCACGTTGCGGATCAGGGTGCTCCATACGGGTAAGGTTATTATTCATAACCTGCGTGAGTTGTCCCAGTACAGTGAGAAGCTGATCAGCACCAGTTGTATCTCCAGATCCACAATAATTATCTTGAGCTGGAGGGCAATCCCTACACGGAGTTCGTGCATTGATACGGTTTCCATTCCTTCCACTAGGCGCCATTTCAAAACAATGGGATAAACTAGATTAGTTTATGAATCAAAATACATAATTCCATACTTGTTGAACACTTTACATAAATTGAACTATTTATGGATATAATCCATAATCATAAAAAGAAATGTTTTCTTTGAGGAAGTATGTACTCATAACCCTTCATAGTGGTTTGTAAATAAAATGAGAATTATCCTAAGCATATCCCCCGGGAGTGTCGTAACCAATAGTGCAGCAAGGCCCGTTGTCGTGCACCAATTCCCGTTCGAGTCTAGCTCAAAGCGGTGTTTTCGGGTTTTACCCCTAGGTACATATGTGCCAGAGCCGCCTCTACCTGCTCGTATCCAGACAGGGATGTATTGCTCGGAAAACTCATAACATCTCTATAATACAAAAATTCTAGGAAGTTCTTCTATACTAATCCTCAAAGTCTATCTTTGGGCTATGTGCTCTAATTAGAGTTTATCTAAATCTAGCTTCCAAGGTTAGTACTAAACTGCCTCTGATACCAACTGTAACACCCTGACCCCAGCTACCCAGAGTCGGTGCATTACTTCGTAACATTGGCATGATCACAAAAGATCAAGTCTCGAAAGACCGATTAGTTTAGTAGCCTTGGAATCACAAGATACATTCATAAATGTTACATTACATCACAAAGTGAAAAACTATAATAACATGGTCTTCATAGTCCACACTCATATCCTCTTCTGACAATCCCTGCAGGTCATTCATAAAATACTTCTTCACATCCTGGAAAATATTAAAATATTGAAAGGGGTGAGCTCAGATGCTCAGTAAGGATAACAATATTGCGGAAGCTTTCATAAATAATCATTAACATTTAAGGCAATGTATAACTAAAACAAAAGCCTTTTTAAACTTGAACTTTAGCATAATATGGCAAAAATAAAATGAGATAATGTCATTTACTTACTCACATGGATATTCTACTAATTGAATAATCCCATGCAACATCAATAACCATTTTCATAATGATGGAATGCATAATGCCAGACTATCATAACCACGTAGCCAAGGCCTCGTTCCAAGACCACAAATAAAATCTTGTCAAGGCCTCGTGCCAAGACACTAGTTTGTCTCATTAGACATGCCGATGCATCGAGGAGCTATAGCGGGCTCCACCCGTCACTTATTAAGTCCAATGCATTCCTCATATGAATAGTTTTAAACATATCATAAACGATAACATAATCGTATCACATAAAACATGCATAAAGGAAACATAACATTTCCACATTTCAATCACAAGATATCAATAAAACACATTGATATAATAAAAACCCTTTAAAAACCATTTTCAATACCAAAATAAAATAATGTTAAAACTTTGTATTTATTTTTCATTAAAAATAAATGATGGCTTGTAGAGGAAGCCGAAACTCAAATAATGGTCACGGCGGCGGAGAAGTCGTTGTCACCGCATATGTACGGAAAGAAAAACATTCCCTTTTGTCGTTTATCAAAAATCTTCGTATAAAAAGATTCCTTTTGAATAAACGTAAAAGTCAAAGGGGTTTATACACCGTATAAAAGAAAGTTGTGTATAAAACCAAATATGCCTCAATGAAAGGGGATTGAGACGAATCCTTAAAAAATCATTTTTTTAAATAATGTACATCTATAATGTGTATTCACTATAAGTACACATAAATAATGTAAAAATACAAGATAGGACATAATAATATCATGACATAATTTGAAAGTAGGAGATTAACCCAAAGAATGGAAATCGGGTTAAGAAGTTCCCTTACCTCGTGTCTGACTTGACTCAACCGTTCTTTAACCTCCTGAATAATAAACTAGAGTTAATATATACCTTATTAAGAACCATTTTCAATTTCATTATCCTTATTATATCACTTATTACAATGATATGAACATTATGTAATTATTTAAGTTAATAACGGTCGTTTTGTCGATCTTTGGTACTTGAGTCAACAATAAACTTCTTATAATTACAAGTTGTTTATGTGGTAGAATATCCATTTTCTCCAGAATTATATTCATGATCTAGATTTCATATATATCTTATATATCCAGTATATACATTCATTTATAATATTACATAACATTTAGAGGTAGGAAATGAAATGCACCGTTCATGGAGACGGTAAGCCGCACGTACGCATGAACGCTACTTTCATTTCAATTTCATATTTAATGGAACGAAATCATAATGATATAAATGTATAATATAATTCCAGTGTAATATAGTGTATAATACCATTTACTCAATCCTTTATACATCCCACATATGGAATTAACGATTCAAATCACTTTGAGGGGGCGGTAGTCCGCACTTCCTAAAATGAAATTATCGCGTTTTACCCATAATGGAAATCATAAAGTATGACATAAATGAGAAATACAGAAGCATAAGTAAAACATAAACATATTATATATCATATATAAAAATAGTTACATCTTAATGGCCACCTTTGAAGGTGTTATATGAGTGTTGAACAATCATCATTTCGTGAGGCAGAAATTCGCCATCCACAGAAACCGTATGTTCTTTAACCATTAGATGTAGGTGTGTGTAAGTGTAGCTCGAATCCTTATTATAAAAACATCCTAGTATATTGAGGATACTGGTTTTGTTACAATAGAAATGAATAAAAAGAGTTTAGGGGGTTGGAGAAGGAAAATAAAACAAAACAACATTAGAGAAGACATTACCTCAAAATCGGGTAACTCTTTTTGATTTGATCCAAAGGCTTCCTTGGGAAGAGTTCTGCCCAAAGTGAGGCTTCTAGGAGTAAGGAATGAATGTTGGGAGAGTATTTGGGCAGAGGTTGGCCGATCCAAATGGCTTGAAGTTGTGAATAAGGTGGGAGAGGTGGGGGCCTTTTATAAGTGGAGAGGAGGGGCCTTTTTGGAAAGATTGAAATGTTACATTATTACACAATGCTTTTCGGATTCTAAAGGTCCCACACTTATATAATTCGAGGATAAGGTGATAAGGGTTCGAAATCTTCTCATCCAATTGGCTTTGGACAAGTGTAAGCCTTGTATTTTTCATTATCTTCCCATTTTATTTAAATCGTTAAATAATGAGGTCATCGCTGCATCATCATGATGTCATAAATAATTTAATTTATTTAATGTATAAAAATTATAAAAAAAATACTATGATGTAGAAACTCGTTTTAGATTTCTAATGAATATTTATAATCAAAATTTGGACTTGTGTAACCCCACTTAAAAACTGTTTTAGTAAAATAACTCATGTTTGTGTCAATTATATATTAATGTCATTTTCCAACTAAAGTGGCTCCATGGGGTCCCCAAGTTGACCCATGGGTTGTCTTGGTCGGCCATGAATCATCCAATAGGAGTAGGACAAGTGTCATGCTAATCTCATATTATTAAAACATTATTTGTACCTTACACTGCACTAATTACCTCTAATCGCGATGAAGAACTTAAAAGTTACTATTCACCAAAAAATTATTTTGATCTCATTGAACCACATTTTACTTATTAATGACAACCATGTATGTCATATTTTTGAAAATCAAATCACAGAAGTGGTAATATTTCATTTAAACGAAAAATCAGTTATTTAACTACCACTTAGTGGTTTCACTATTCATCAAAAATTGAAGTTTTTCAGAACAAGGCCAAAATTTCACCCTAAGATATAATTGATATTCCGAATTCAAAAATGATGTCTATTTTACAAAATTCCAAACATATAAGTTGCATTAATTAATTTTATAATTAATTCCCGCTGTTACGACAAATAGCGTGTTTTTAAGAAGCAATTTATATCAAAAGATTGGCAATTGTTTATATCCAATTTCAATGTTAAATTAATTCTAATGACCACCATTGGATAAAATGGTAAAAATATATTCTAATTATACCTTAAAACCACTAAATAGTATAACTTATCACTATAAATTATTTTGATTAAAAAAGTTGTTTTAAGTATTTTTCACTATTCCTAAAAATTTGGAAGTTCTCGGAAAATTACAAAAAATTCAACATAGGCTAATTTCAATATTAGGAATACAAAAATGAAGTCCATTTTGAAATATAAAATTTCTATAAATTTTAAAGGTGGTTATTACTATTCATAACGGCTACTTTGATTAGTTGCAGTGTGTTAGAACTCGAAGTTGCATACAATGCAAGCTATTGCATTATTGAATGAGAAGCGTATCATGGAAGCTCGGGGTGTTACAAGTTAGGCTTAAATGGGATGTTTTTAGGGTGAAGATCCAAGGAAATAGAATCAGATATACACATATATTTCTATTATTCAATGACTTCCTCCTTGATGGAGTAAATTCAGCCAGTGAGGAACCATTTCAAGGATTTCATATGGATGACATGAGTTTAGTATAGGTCAACTAGAACTTTTTAGGGAAAATTCGGATTGACTAGGATAATTATTGTCAATTGGTAATAATATTTGATCGAACTAAGAATCATGTCAGAAGCATCGTTAGAGAGATGAAAGGATTCTAAAGTAGGAAATTTTGATGGTGGTGATATTGTAGCTCGGAGTCAGTTATTATATATTAGAATCAATGATGGGGAGATCCATAGGCCATATGGTTTAAAAACTACAATGTGATCATGTCTCGAGTTATACGTGCTTGGGTAAGTGTCATCTCGATGTTTTTATTTTGAATTCATGCATTGACTCATGTTTTTATGGATTATTTACCATACACCTAAAGGGATACTAGTGGATTGATGGGTGTTTAGTAACAAAATTCATCATTTTGTATGAATCTTTAGGACTCGAGTGGTTCGGGTGATGATTTTATCATTTCCCCAAGGCTCATCTAGGATGAGATATTCTAAGTGTTAAGTCAATAAGGGTTCTTATTACTTTACCATTCCTTTATGTTTCGAAAATCAAAAAAATCTTTTTTTTAAAGCAAATAATCTTTCCTTAAAGATATCTTTTATTAAGGAAAATTTATCATAAAGCATTTGGTTTATCTTGTCTTGTTTTTCATTTACCATATCTCAAGGCTCGACTTCTTTTCTTTTCCAAACATCCTTATAGTCTGATCTCACTGAAATCAGAGTCTGATCTCACTAGAATCAAAGTCTAACTTCATATATTTCAGACTCCGATCCCATGGAAATCAAACTCAAACTCTACATAAATCAGAGTCCGATACCACGAAAATCAGACTCCGACTCTTTGGAAATCAGAGTCTGATCCCATGGAAATAAAACTCTAATCCCACGAAATTCAGAGTCCGACTCCACAGAATTCAGAGTCCACATCACCAGAATTCAGACTCCAACTCACCAGAGTTTAGACACCGATTCAAAAGAATACAAACTATGATTTCTCCTTTACCCAACATTTATTAGCTTATCTTATATTATTTCAAGCATGTTTATCTTATTATAATTTTCTAATGTTACATTTTAATAATTACATTACTCAAGTTCTTTTACAATGTTACTCAAGCCTGTTAGTCTTATATTATAAAACGATGTCATCCAATCTATTATAAACTAACCGTTGGTTGAGTGACACATATATAGGTCCCTCTTAAATTCAATGAAAATATGACCATTGTAGGAGGAAGATTATTGTTGGGGAATTGCCTATAAATACCCCATACATTCGAAGGATGACAACAACAATGTGACTATAGTTAATCTCACAAAGAGCTTTAACTTATCACTACTATTAGAGAGAAGAACTCTGTTGCTAAGATTGCCTCGTGCAAAGTTTGTGAACAACTTGTTCAAGATGCGAACACCTTGTTCATCCATGTACAACTCCGATTGTGTGCTGATCAATCAAGGGCTCTTGAGGATAGGAAGACAGATGTTCCAATCAACATAAAGATTGAAGGATTGTAGGGATAGCAAGATATATTCCAATCATAGTATTGTGGGCTTACCCTGGTGTGGGTAAGATAGAATTTCTTGAAAGTATAAATCAAGGGACCTTTATCCAAGGTTGTTGGATACCCTTCTCTTTGGGTTAAAAGTACTTATACTTGTTTACATTATTTTAGTTTCAAGTGTATTTTCCACTACATATTTTGTAATATAAGGAAAGTATAAATATCTTATACTTTCTTATATTGTACAACTCTGATCAGATCCTATACGCTTTAAGGTAGAATATCCTGTTTAGTCTATATCTTAAGAAGAGCCATCTTATTGGATCATAAGAAAGATTGTTTCTTCTGTAATATAACTAAATAGGATTTTTTAATCTATCTTGTTTAACATTGTTAAACACAAGATTTCCTTAAGGTTAAAAACGTAAGTTTTTAAACTTACAATTAACCCCCCTCTTGTATTTGAGCTCATCTATCGTATATCGATCGAAAAATTGCTATCAGAGCAGGTCTCTGAATACTTATTTTTTCAAATAAGTTTTCCTTGCTCAATATCTTAAGATTTGTCTTTTAATGAATCTTGTTTAAAGTTTTGTTTCAAAGAATGGCAGGAATGGACATTAGTTCTATTGATAATCTAAATCCTTCAAGGCCACCCATCTTTGATGTAAGTGACTAAAAATATTGGAGAGACATGATGAAGACCATCGTCATCAACACAGTTGTAGACAACTTCATAATGCTTACTGAAGATTATAGAATTTCTGAAAAGGAAGTAAGGCTTTTTACTAATCCAGAAAAGTTTGACTATCAATTAAAACACAAGGTACACAATACCCTTTTATGTTCAATGACTCATAATATATATATCCAGATATCTTCTTGTGATGTAGACAATAGTATATAGAAAAAGCTGTAAGTAACACATTTTGGAACATCCAAAGTGGTGGAACTTAGAAGAGCTATGTTGAGAGCTGAATACCACAGATTTTCCTTTCCCTATGGATAACCCATATTTAATGTCCAACAAAGGTTCATGAAAATCATCAATGGATTAAAATACATGGGTGAAAAAGGTTTGGATGATGAAATTTTGGTTGAAAAAATCATATATATTATGCCAACAGAGTCGGAGTCTAAGAGAACTACTATAGACGAGAACAACCATAGACGAGAACAGGAAAGTGTCTAGAATTACTCTTGATGAATTGTTTGGAACTCTTCTCCAACATGAGACGAGAATGAAGAGAGATGATGAGATAAACAAGAAAAAGAATGGAAATGGGAGTGTATATTTTACATTTAAAGCTAATCATCATAAAGAAAAAACTCCTGAGAAGACATCAAGACTAAAAGTCAAGAAGACTAAAGTCATATCCGAATCTAGTGAAAGTGAGGAATCAGAAAATAAGATTTCCAATCTTGCTCGTAGGATGAAAAAGATTGTAGGCAAGAATGACTTTCAGTATCGATATAATAAGAATGAAAAGAAAGAAAGAAAAGATGATGAAGTCACTTGTGATGAATGCAAGAGAACATGTCATATAAGATCAGATTGTCCAACTCTGAAGAAGAAAGATAGAAATAATAGACATGATAGAAAAAACAAGAAGAAGTTCTGAAAATCTAAAGGAAAGAATGTATTAAAATCCAATGACACCTGGAGTGCTTGGGGTGGATATTCTTCTGAATACTATTCTGATAGGGAATCATCTGGACAAAAGAACATTAGTTTTCTTTCCATAATACCAACTAAACATAAATGTTTTAAGGATAAGTTTAGAACTGCTGAGTCTTTAACCAATGATTCTATAAATTCCAAATTTCATAATGAAGAATATTATTTATCTTCAGATGATGAACAATCATCAGATTAAGAAAATATCTTACCTTCATTTGAATAAGTTTCTTGATTTTCTAAATTACTTGAGGATGAAAATTGCAAAATCAGAAAAAAAAACTTGATAAAGAAAATTCAAGAACTTATGTTTTAAGAAAATAAGTATAAGTTCTTTCAAAAGATCTTGATAAGAAAAACCTTGATTTTTAAAATCTTTCAAAAAAACTTGAGGAATTTAATTCTGAAAAGTATAAACTTTCTTATGTTCTTGAAAATATGATTTCAAAGAAAAACGTTTTTGAGTCAAAAACAATAACTCAGAATTATGAAGACAAGAATTTAGTCATAAGACTAAAATATGATATTTTCTCTTTGAAGAAACTCTTATCCAAGTTTACATCTGGAAATGATAATTTTGATAGGATGTATAAATTTTTTTTTCCTCATAATGATAAGTCATGTTTTGGTTTCACCCATTCAAAACCTATTTTTCGGAAAAAACTATTTTGTATACCAAAGTGCTCTATTTTTCACTAAATGAAAAAGTGGTGGACACTAGGAAAGAAATTGTTCTTTAAATAATGTTCAGTATTTAGGTTTTCACAAAGCTTATTTTTCCAAGAAAATTTGGGTACCTAATTTCTTTTTTCTAAAGATAGTGGATCCATGCAAATTTGGATTCCGAAATTCTAACCTTTTATTTTTCAGGAAAAAAGGATGTAACAACCACAATATATGGTATATATATAGAGGCTGTTCCAGGGACATGACTGAAAAAAAGCTTCTTTGAGAAAATCATCAAGATGAAAGGAGGTAAAGTAACTTTCAGAGATAATGACCAAGGAAAGATTTTCAGAATAGGTAATGTTGTTTTCCTAGGAAAGGATTTAATTTCAAATTTTTTGTTTGTTAAAGGTCTTAAGCATAACCTTATAAGCATAATCCAATTATATGATAAAGGTTACCTTTTGAATTTTAGGAATGATAAGTGTCTAGTTCACAATTCCAAGGTAGAGTTCATTATTTCTAACCAGAGGCATGAGAATGTGTATACACAAAACCTAGAAGACCTTAGAAGCCATGATATACCTTACCTAAGTGAAATGGGAGATCAATCTTGGTTGTGTCATACAAGACTAGAAAACTGTAATCTTAGAAACCTATGTAAACTGTCTAAGAAAAGACTTGTTAAATATGTACCGGAACATAGGTTTGATTCTTTAAAAGTCTGTGATTCTTGTCAATATGAAAAGCAACACAAATCTAGCTTTAAATCTATTAATGAAGTCTCAACTTATGATTCATTATAGTTAGTGCATATGGATATTTTTGGTCCAACATAAACTGGATGTATTAGAGGAAAATATTATGTATTTGTCTTAGTTGACGACTTTACTAGATATACTTTGTTTATTTTCTCACAAAGAAATATGAAGCCTTTTGTTTCTTTAAAATTTTTGTAGCCAAATTCAAAAATGAGAAAAACCTACCCTTGATAACTATTCATAGTGATCATGGTGGAGAATTTGTAAATTCAGATTTTGAAACTTTTTGTAGTAAGAAAGGTATTACTCATAACTTTTCAGCTCCTAGAACTCCCCAGAAAAATGGTTTTGTTGAATGAAGAAATCGTATTGTTTATAAAATAATAAGAACCATGTTGATTGAATACTTAATTTCTAAACATTTCTGGGCTAAAGCAATGAGTACTGCTTGTTATACTATAAATCGAGTTTTAATCAGATCTTTTCTTAATAAAACACCTTATGTGTTATGGACAGGTAGGAAACCTAAAATATCTTACTTTAAAGTACTTGGTTGCAATGTATTCATCTTGAATACTAAAGATAATTTACATAAATTCTCACCCAAATATGATGAAGGAATTTTCTTAGGTTACTCCACTAGTTCCAAAGCCTATAGAGTCTTTAACAAAAATTATTGTAATGTTGAAGAAACAGTACATGTTAAGTTTGATGAAACTAATCCCTTTGTTTTTAAACTACCCCAACCAACATCCTCAGATGTGTTTTCTAAAACTAATTATCAAACTTTTATGGAAGATTATTCTAATAAAGAAATAATCAATATAACATTCCTGAAGTACTTACCCAAGAATATTTTCTACCTTATGTTGATGAATTGATTTTTCAAAACCCCAATCAATTGTTTCTTAAGAATCATCCCACTGATAGTATCATTATATATGTTAATCAACCTGTAAGGACTACAAGTTTTTTTAAGAAAAAAAATAGAACATCTATCTTTCCATTCTAAATTAGAACCAAAAAGCATAGATGAAGATTTAGGTGATGATGGTTGTATAAAGGCCATGCAAGATTAACTAAATGAGTTCGAAAGAAACAATGTCTGGACCCTGGTTGAAAGACCTAAAGGAACTTTTGTAATTGGTGTAAAATGGGGTTTTAGAAATAAATGTGATGAAAATGGAATCATAGTAAGAAATAAAGCAAGATTAGTTGCTAAAGGCTATAATCAATAAGAAGGAATAGACTATGAAGAAACCTATGATCATGTAGAAATACATGAATCTATTCATTTCTTACTTTCCTTTATAGCATTATTTAATTTTAAACTTTTTAAAATGGATGTCAAATGTGCTTTCTTTAATGGATATCTTCAAGAGGAACTTTATGTTGAAAAACCTCCTAGTTTTGAAGATAAAAAACATCCGGAACATGTTTTTAAACTTACCAAATATTTATATGGCCTTAAACAAGCCCCCAGAGCTTGGTAAGATAGAATTACATTATTTTTGTTACAAAATAATTATGTTAAAGGCATAGCAGATCCAACCCTTTTTATTAAGAAATATAAGAAAAATGTTTTAATTGTTCAAATTTAGGTTGATGACATTATATTTGGATCAACCCAACAATCCTTAACTGATTCCTTTGGGAATATTATGAAGTCTGAGTTTGAGATGAGTATGATGGGTGAGTTAACATTTTTCCTTGGTTTTCAAATTTCTCAAAAACCATAAGTAACTTACACGTACCAACATAAGTATATTAAATATCTTCTTAAAAATTATGGATATGACAATACTAAAAGTATGAGTACTCCAATAGGTACCTCAAATATTCTTGATCTTGATGAATATGGGAAACCAGTAGATCAAACATCATTTAGAGGTATGATAGGGAGTTTAATTTACTTGACATATAGTAATCTATACTTAATGTTTTTAGTATTCTTATGTGCAAGATATCAATCTAATCCTAAAGAATCCCATTTAAATGCAGTAATAATTATTTTTTTTCTACTTAAAGAGAACTATGAATTTGAAACTTTTTTATTCTTTTGGAAATTGTAAGAACCCAGATCTTCGTTTCAGGTATGCCTTTACTTTTCTGGAGTTTTTAAAAAAAATGAACTTTCTGGAAATTTTCGAAGTACACGCTGTGTAATTTCTGAGTACACGCCGTGTACTCTTCCCCGGCTCGAAGCCATGTGATGGCCGTGCCCAGGCCACACACACGGTGTGTAGGGGTGACGTGGAGGCCGATTTTGGTGGAGTACAGAAAAGACCCAGTACACTCCATGTACTTTCTTTTTTTACTAAATGAACCGGGGTCGTGCCTGATGCACAAAAACACCTCCTTCTAGGTCCCATTTGTCTGAGAGCGACCCGTACGGCCGAATCTTTGACGATCTCCCGCCCCTTCATCCGTTCTTCGATTCGAGCACGGTCGATTACGTTGGAATCGCAGCGGTAAGATCTTCCTTATTATTGAGATTTATTTTATGATTCCTCTTCATTTCTGAGTTATTGTGGCTTGATAGTTTTGTGTGTTTTCTCAGATCTATGAAGTTCTTGGGGGACTCAATTGTCGTGATTCACATATATTGATATCCTAGGATCGAGGTAGGTGGTTTTTTCCTTTCTGTTGAAAATCGATGAGTATTTTGTGCAAATTCCACAAATTCCCTTGGGTAGGGAATTGTGGGTTTCCTATTTTTCCCCTGGTGTTTGCCTGCTTCACTTGATTGATGTAGTAGAGGTTTATTCTTGTAAGTAGAGTAATTTATTTTGTGCTCAAGATTCTCCTCCTTGTTTGTTATTCCAGTTTGGTGTTTTTCTAGTTGTCATGCCTAGCCGTAGGATAGTGTAACTGCTAATTTTTTTTTACTATTGGTCATTATAATGGTAGCCAAGTAATTCTTGAGGTTTACATGGATGATACACGCACACTATGCATGATTATTTTCACTCAGGACAATGAGAACCTAGAGTAGTAGAACAAAGGGAGAATTGACGTAAGGGCTTCTCTAGAGTGTCTTTAAATATGATGCAAGACCATAGGGTGGAATTGATGATGAGTTCTTCCTCAGAGAGTCTATAGTTCCTCGACGTGGGCCACATGAGGAATGAGATGTTGAGTGCTTCCCCAGAGAGCCTTTAGTACGATACGAGACTATAGGGGGAATTAATGGTGAGTGCTTCCTCAGAGAGTCTATTAATTTTGTAGCTGAACCAGAGGGGTGAGACTCTGTGTTCCTCCTAGAGGGTTGCTAGTACTTATAGGTTGAACCCTAGGGGTTAGGCTGTGAGAGATACCTAGAGGGTTACATTTTTCTTATTGTTGCTGGATATTTACTTGTGTACTTATTTTGTTAGAACTGTAGATTGTAGCTACTTGTGTTCCTGTTTACAACTTCTTTTTTTATTACTGCCATATATTCATTGACTATTAGGAACAGATCTTTGGGTGATTGCCTACTGGGATTGTATCTCACACCCTGTTTGGGCCGGCCTTTTGGGCCCAAGTAGACTATGTTGTTGCAGGTATAGATAAGGGAAAGCACCCTTCTACTTCAGGTTCTTGATTTCACTGGAGTTAGAGATCATGGGACCGAGCTGTGTCATGCGATGATGAGGAGTTTACCTTGTTTTATTTTGCACTTTGTTTCAGTTGTACTTCAACACGTTGGTTTTTTTACTACTTTCCATAGACATATGTACCATGTTGCATCATTATTATGTATCCATTGCTTCCGCTATTCACTTCAATTGTTGTATGCTGTTGATTGTTTCTGCTATTATGTCTGGTTGTTTTCCCGTTGTATACTTTACCGAATGAGGGCATAGTTTACCCACCGACTCACCAAGGCCATCACTGCTAGTCAGAAGCCTCTGGAATTTGGGGAAACGTGCTTGAGGTCATGTGTCGAACCGGGTATGGGGCACCAGTGGAGGGGTTCCGGATTCGGGTCGTTACAAAGTGGTATCAGAGGAGTCATTTTCTCTTGCTTTACTATTTAGAGACTTTAGAAAGGGATAGGATGAACTTGATACTTGGTGTTAAGCTATGCTCGGGAGTAGCAAACCCGTGTACAAGGAAAATCCATACTACCTCATTGATTGCAGTTTTCTGGTTTTGAGTTTTTATGGTTGATATGTTTTCAGCTAGAGTGATTCACATGACTTGTGTGGTTATTGTTTTGATATTTCAGTTCTATTTCTGTCGTAACCTGATGAGATGAGGGTATTCCATCTCATGCATTATACAGGAACTTCTAGAAATCAAATGCCATGCATTCTTCCCATTCCATCTAGGGTGCATTAGCAATTGCATGCTGTTGTGATAGGCTTTATGTAGACTATGCATGTTGTTGTGATAGATGATTGATATGAATCCATGCTATTATGTTATAGAGTTGTTTTTACCTTGTATGTGACTATAGGAGATTCCACGATTTGATTCGCGGGGAGTATGGGCCCTCACAGATCAGAATTTGGAACCTCTTTTCCATGTTTTTAGTGTTTCTAGGGTTCTGTACAGTTTCTGAGCTACTTCCCAGAAAAACCCAGAATACACGGCGTGTACTTTTTGGATACACGCCGTGTAGTTTTCAGGACATGTTACAGACCATGTGATCAGAACACAGTGTCGTAAAAATAACTTCAGGAACATGCCGTGTACGGGAGATACACGCCTTGTAGTTCGGAGCCGTGTACCCGGCTATGTCACTAACAACACGGGTCGGGGAAGCTCAAGTAGAACACGCCGTGTGGTAAAGGAACATGTTGTGTAGTCTTGTTTAGGTACCCAGCTATGTCACGAACAACACAGGTTGGCATTACCTTCTCTTAGACATGCCGTGTGTTTTCGGGCACACGCCGTGTAGTCTTGTTCAGGTACCCGGTCGTGTCACGAACAACACAGGACGATGTCACCTTCAAATATACACGCCATGTTTGTTCGGAACACGCTGTGTAAGGTTTATCCGTGTATGGTTCAGCTGTGTAGACGGTTGTGTGTTTAACAACACGAGCTGCTAAAGCCTTGTCCACTACATACCGTATCTATAGGGAACACTCCATGTAGTCTCCGTTTAAGAAACCCGTGTGGGTTAGCCGTGTAAGGGACTTGGGAAGGGGAATAGTTTTTAAGTACATGTCGTGTGTTGGTTCAACACGCCGTGTAGTTTGAGGTGTTACACGACCTATAGGGCAGGGGTACACACCCATGTCAGTGGCTTAATAAGACACGTTGTGTAGTTTTTATACACGCCGTGTAGTCATGTTTTGTAAACTTGTGTGTTTTCCTTCCCCTGTTCCCGTTTTTTACTCTTGTGATTCCTGTCCTTGCTTGTATAATATATGGTTTTCTTTTGATCCTTCAGAGCTATGCCTCCAAGACATCCTTCAGTTGTACGTCTGTCGTCAGGCAGGGATCAGAAACCAGATAGGGCTGATCAGGGACTTCCTACCAATCCTCCAGTCGAGCCAGCCTTGACACCAGCTGTTATACCAGTTGCAGGTGCTGATGCACAATTCATGGAAGGTTTAATGAGGATGATGCAGGCCTTCTAGGGAGTGCTGCCTCCTGCCACGTCTATGGCAGACCTGCCACGAGTTTTTCAGCTGCAACATCCTCCCACGTTCTCGGGGGAAGGAGGACCTCAGGCTAAAGAGTCATGGTTGGAAGACATACTGACCATTTTCGACCATCTGGAGACACCTCCAGAGAGGCTGGTCAAGCTCGCCACTGACATGCTCCGAGAATCTTCCAAGAGGTGGTGGGACGTGATCTCACAGGCGGGTCAACAGTAGGCTATGGCATGGTAGGAGTTCCAGCACGTGTTCTTTGACTACTTCTACACAGAGACCCTAAGGGCTGATCGAGGCTGGGAGTTCATGAGCTTAGAGTAGGGTACTCTTTCTGTCATGGAGTATTCCTCTCGCTTCACCAAGCTACAACATTTCACACCCCTCTGGGATGGAAGTGGGGTGTTCTTTTCAAGGAATTTTGAGGATGGCCTCAGGAGGGAGATCCACTCGCAAGTAAACATCTTCCAGATGACTTCCATCACTTCCATCGTCAAGAATACACTGATTGTTGAGCGCAATCTGAGAGACTCCGGAGCTGCGAGCCAGAATGGTTCTACTTCTAGAGCTAGTCTTCCTCCAAATGACAGTAAGAAGCACCGTAGGAAGTCTACGTGCGGTGATCCGAGGAAGCGTGATGCATCATAAGGCAGCCAGGTGACATGATACTAGTGTGGCCAGTCAGGGAACACAACTCCATAGTGCTAGAGGGACCCCGTGGAGTGCCGATGTTGCAGCAAGATGGTTCAAATTCAGCATTTCTACCAGGTTTTCTCACAAGCAGAAGGTGACCATGGTTATTCCATGACTCCTCGTTCAGGAGAAGCACCACCAGTTTCTCACCAGTCAGGGCACTGGAGTTCTTCTAGCCATTCGGGCTGAGGTGGAGGTCAAGGACATGGCAGTCAGCCACCAGTCCCTCAACACCAGCAGGGTGGATCAGCTCAGAGTGGTCATCCAGGGGTGCAGGGCCACGATGCAGGCCAGTCTTTCGCCGTGGAGCAGACCTATCAAAAGCAGGATCCCGAACCTTCTACAGTTTGGGGTACGGTTTTAGTAGCCTCAGTTTTATCTTCAGCTATTTTCGAAGCTGGTGCTACGCATAGTTTTATCTCTGTTGCTATCGTGGAGAGCCTTGGGATCTACATCTTTTCTTCTACTGACTCGTTGACCCTAGACACACCTTTGGGGACAAGGAAATCTATTGTGTGATAGTGTAGTGAGTGCCCTCTCGAGGTTGTAGGGTATCATTTCTTATGTGATATCTATGTCCTAGAGATGATAGGCTATGATGTCATCCTTGGGATGGACTAGTTGGTTCCCTTCCAAGAAGTCATCGACTGTTATCACCACAAAGTGAGTTTCATTTCACCAGAGGGTGAATCTTTTCTTCATAGAGGTGACTGAGATGTTCAGGTGATTCGAGTAGGACTCGAGCATCATCGGCTAGGAAGGGTGACAACCCAGATTTCTAGTCTTTATCTGGATGATCATGGGACTTCGCAGTTGGACTTTCCTAAAGTTATGGATCGTTTCAGGGACGTCTTTCCAGAGTACTTTTCAGGTTTGCCTCCGGAGTATGAGGTAGACTTTTATATTGAGCTCGTGCCAGGAGTAGCACCGATCTCCATTCCTCCTTATAGGATGTCTACACCTGAGTTGCAGGATCTCAAGAAGCAGTTGGAGGAGTTGCTGGAAAAGGGTTTCATCCAACCCAGTACTTCTCCTTGGGGTTCGTCTGTCCTGTTTGCGAAGAAGGGAGACAGTAACCTTCAGTTTTGCATGGATTATCGGAAGCTGAACCAGTTGATGGTCAATAACTGATATCCCTTACCGAGGATTGATGAGCATTTCGATCAGCTTTGAGGAGCTTGAGTGTTCCCGAAGATCAATTTGAGGTCCGACTATCATCAGTTGCACGCTAGACCATCAGATATATCTATAAAATCCTTCAAGAGAATGTATGGTCTATACAAGTATACAGTTATGCCGTTCGGTCTCACGAACGCACCAGCAGATTTCATGGCACTGATGAACCGAGTGTTCCATCCTTACTTGGATTCCTTCATCGTGGTCTTCGTGGACGATATCTTGGTGTACTCTCACACTAGAATTGACCATGCCACACATCTTGAGATCATTCTGAGTACACTGAGAGAGCATCAACATTATACTAAACTCTTGAAGTCCTACTTCTGGATGGATCAGATTCATTTCTTGGGTCACGTCATCTCAGAGGCAGGAGTATCAGTAGATCCATAAAAAGTGAGAGCTTTAGTTTCCTAGGAGAAACCGAAGAACGTCTTTGAGGTACAGAGTTTTCTAGGGCTGGATGGATACTACAGATGCTTCATTCAGAACTTCTCACACCGAGAAGCACCTTTGACAGGACTAACCAAGAAGGGGGAAAAGTTCTTATGGTAAGAGTCTTGTGAGTCATCCTTTCAGGAGCTGAAGGGAAGGATGAAGTCGGCACCGATAATAATCTTTCCAGAGCCAGGAAAGAACTACACAGTCTATTGTGATGCTTCAGGTATCAGGCTAGGATCTGTGCTTATGTAGGGAGATGGAGTCGTTGCGTACGAGTCTCGGCATTTGAGGCCACATGAGAGGAACTACCCGACACAAAATCTGGAGTTCGCAGCTTTTGTTCATGCCTTACACTGTTGGAGATAATATCTTCTGGGAGAGAACATTGTGGTCTTCAACGACCATAAGAGCCTCAAATATATCTTCACTCAGCGTGATCTGAATCTGAGGCAGCGCAGGTGGGTCAAATATCTTCAGTATTTTGATTTTGAGATTGCCTATACGGTGGGAAAGGGAAACGCAGTGGCAGATGCGTTGAGTAGGAGAACATAGATTTAGGAAGATTAAGAGGCTAGCAGTGAGTGGAAGATTATGGATCTGTTCTCTGAGATACATCTGGTGGTGCATGACAGACAGGGATAAACTTTCCTTTCTTTTGTAGCTGTTACCTCTACCCTACTTGATCGGGTATGGATGAGGCAGCTATCAAACTCTGAAGGCTTGGTCCTGCGGGAGAGTGTGTCAGGAGAGGACCCTCTTCTTGGATGGACAGTGGGTGAGGATGATGTCTTTCATTTACAGGGATGTGTATGGGTGCCGACAGACATACGCGAGGACTTGATGCGGGATTTTCGTTCCCAAGTTTGGGCAGTTCATCCTGGCATCACCAAGATGTATCGGGATCTTCATCGCCAGTACTGGTCTCCAGGTATGAAGAGAGATGTTTCTGGTTTTTTCATGATATGTTCTACTTGTCAGCACGTGAAAGTAGAGCATCAGCGACCAGCAGGCCTTTTACAGCAGTTACCCATTCCGGAGTGGAAATCAAACGATGTCGCGATGGAATTCGTGACCGGGATGTCGAGGATGCCTCTGGGAAACGATGCTATTTGGGTTTTCTTCGATAGGCTCACAAAGGTTGTTCACTTCTTGTCGATCAAGGAGACCTTCAGTGTCTATGATCTGGGGCAAATTTACATCAGAGAGATCGTTCGTCTGCTTGGAGTTCCACGCTTCATTGTTTCAGACAGGGATTCACACTTCACCTCTCGGTTCTGACAGGGACTTCAGAAGGCCTTGGGTACAGAGGTAATTCTGAGTACGACATACCATCCCCAGACTGATGGCCAGTCTGAGTGCACGATGCAAGTGCTTGAGGATATTCTCCGAGCCTACATTCTAGAATTTGGCGGTTCTTGGGAGAATCATATCCCTCTGGTGGAGTTCGTCTACAAAAACAGTTTCTAGGCAACCATTCAAATGGCACCATACGAGGCTCTATATTGTAGTCCATGCCGATCACCCTTGTGTTGGCTGGAGGCAGGAGAGGCAGATTTTCTGGGACCTCATCTTGTTTATGAGACCTCAGAGTAGATAGAGCTGATTCAGAAGATGATGGCTACAACACATTCTCGACAGAAGTCTTATGCTGATCAGCAGAGACGACCTGTAGAGTTAGAGGTCGGGGATAAGGTTTTCCTACATTTCGCACCAAGGTTTGGACACAACAGGATTCAGAGATAGGGTAATATTTCACCACGGTATGTCGGGCCGTTTTAGGTTTTGGAAAGAGTTGGATGGTCACCTATCGATTGCAGCTACCCCATAGGTACTGGGCCATGCACGACGTCTTCCACGTCTCTCTACTTCGACGTTACTTTTCAGACCCATCTCATGTCTTTCATCCTGAGGAGGTTGAGCTCAAAGAGGATGCATCATTTGAGGAGCATCCCATCCGGATTGTCGATCGCAGTATGAAGGTCCTCCATGGGCGGTCTATCCTTCCTGTACGGGTGCTATGGCGGCAAGGGCGAGTACAGGACGAGAATTGGGAGAGAGAGGCCGATGTACGATCGCAGTGGCCGGAGCTATTCGGGGTTTCTTCTTCTATGCCTCTCTAGGGAAATTTAGGGAAAAATTTCTTTAAGGGGGGATGTTTGTAAGAACCCAGATCTTAATTTTAGGTACGACTTTCCTTTTCTGGAGTTTTTAATAAAAATGAACTTTCTGGAAATTTTTTAAGTACACGCCGTGTACTTTCTGAGTACACGCCGTGTACTCTTCCCCGGCTCGAAGCCGTGTGCTGGCCATGCCCGGGCCACACACATGGTGTGTAGGGGTGATGTGGAGGCCGATTTTGGCGGAGTACGGAAAAGACCCAGTACACGCCATGTACTCTAAAAGTACACGCTGTGTACTTTCGTTTTTTTACTAAATGAACCGGGGTCACGCCTGACACATAGAAACACCTCCTTCTAGGTCTCATTCGTCTGAGAGCGACCCGTACGGCCGAATCTTCGATGATCTCCCGCCCCTTCATCCATTATCTGATTCGAGCACGGTAGATTGCATTGGAATCGCAGTGGTAAGATCTTCCTTCTGCTTGAGCTTCGTTTTCTGATTCCTCTTCATTTCCGAGTTATTGTGGGTTGAGCGTTTTGTGCATTTTATCAGATCTATGACGTTCTCAGGGGAATCAATCATCTTGATTCACATATATAGATCTCTTAGGATCGAGGTAGGTGGTTTGTGCCTTTCTGTTGAATATCGATGAGTATTTTGTGCAAATTCTACAAATTCCATTGGGCGGGGAATTGTGGGTTTCCTGTTTTCCCCTGCTGTTTGCCTGCTTTGCTTGATTGATGTAGTAGAGGTTTATGCTTGTAAGTATAGTAATATATTTTGTGCTCAGGATGCTTTTCCATGTTTTTTCTGCCTGTTTGGCATTTTTCCAGTTTCCATGCCTAGCCGTAGGATAGTGTAACTGCTACTTTGTTTTACCATTGAGCCTTAGAATAGTATCCAAGTAATTCTTGAGGTTTACTTGGATAATACACGCACGCTATGCATATTTATTTTCACTCAGGACTGTGAGAACCTAGAGTAGTAGACCAAAGGGAGAATTGACGTAAGGGCTTCTCCAGAGTGTCTTTAAATACGATGCGAGACCACAGGGGGAATTGATGATGAGTGATTGCTCAGAGAGTTTTTAGTTCCTCGACATGGGCCACAGGGGGAATGAGATGTTGAGTGCTTCCCCAGAGAGCCTTTAGTACGATACAAGACTATAGGGGGGAATTGACGGTGAGTTCTTCCTCAGAGAGTCTATTAATTTTGTAGCTGAACCAGAGGGGTGAGACTGTGTGTGCCTCCTAGAGGGTTGATATTACTTATAAGTTGAACGATAGGGGTAGGGATATGATAGCTACCCATAAGGTTACCTTTTCCTTATTGTTGCTGGTTGTTTACTTGTGTACTTATTTTGTTAGAACTGTAGATTGTAGCTGCTTGTGTTCATGTTTAATACTTCTTGTTTTATTATTGCCATGTATTCATTGACTGTTAGACACACATATTTGGGTGATTTCCTACTAGGAATTTATCTCACACCCTGTTTGGGAAATGATTTTGGGCCCAAGCAGACTATGTTGCTGCAGGTATAGATAATGGAAAGCGCCCTTCTACTTCAGGTTCTTGATTACACTAGAGTTGGAGAGAATGGGACCAAGCCGTGGCTTGTGATGCTAAGGAGTTTAACTTGTTTTCTTTTGCACTTTTTTCAGTTTTACTTCACCACATTGGTTTGTTTACTGCTTTCCATAGACATATGTACTATGTTTCATCATTATTATATATCCATTGCTTGTGATATTCACTTTTATTGTTGTATGCTGTTGATTGTTTCTGCTATTGTGTCTTGTTGTTTTCCCACTATATACTTTACCGAATGAGGGCATAGTTTCCCCACCGACTCACCAAGGCCCTAACTGCTAGTCGGCAGCCTCTGGCATTTTGGGAAACGCGCTTGAGGTCATGTGGCGAACCGGGTACGGGGCACCAGTGGAGGGGCTCCGAATTCTGGTCATTACAGAAATGATTTTATCTTAATTTTTTTTTTCAGATGCTGACTTTGGTGGATGTAAAATGGATACAAAAAGTACTTCTAGAACTTGTCATTTCTTAAGAGATTCATTAGTATATTGTTCTTGCAAGAAACAACACTCTGTAGCACTCTCCACAACTGAAGCTGAATATATAGCAGTTGGAAGTTGTTGTGCTCAAGTATTGTGGATGCAACACACACTCAATGACTATGGCATGAGTTTTACTAAAACTCAAATACTATGTGATAACAAAAGATCCATTTCCCTAAGAAATAACCCTACACATTACTCCCGTAAAAAACACATAGATATAAGCCATCACTTCTTTAGGGATCACACACTTAAAGGGGATATTATTCTTCAATTTATCTGAACCCAAGATCAACTTGTAGATATTTTTACAAAACCCTTACCTTCCATTAGATTTGTATACATTAAACATAAGTTAGGAATGATAACTGTAATGTAATCATCCATATTAACTTTTTGTTGAAACTATCTCCTAAAATTAATATACACCTTTTTCTCAGGGGGAGTACATAAGTCTTTGTTTTCTTCATTTTTTTTAAAATCTTCTAGTATTAATTTTTTCCTTTATCGAAACCTGATTTTTCCTTTACCGAAACCTGATTTTTCCTTTATCAAAACCTATTGTTTCCTTATCAGAACCTATTTGTTTCTTTATCGAAACCTATTTTTTTCCTTATCGGAACCTATATGTTTTCTAAAACCCAAATTCCTTTTCAAATCTTGGTTCAATTAAAAAAACATTATCAATACTGACAAACTCTTCTAAAGCAATCCTGAAGGTATGTTTTCTTTCTTTACATCTTTCAGATTACAGGTATTTACATGTTTTTATATTCATTTCTTTATTATCTGATTTAATTTAGTTGAAAATATTTTTTTAAAACCTTAAAAGATCAAAATTCCGAGATCG
Organism: Viscum album; assembly: GCA_963277665.1. Classification (NCBI taxonomy): domain Eukaryota; kingdom Viridiplantae; phylum Streptophyta; class Magnoliopsida; order Santalales; family Viscaceae; genus Viscum; species Viscum album. Next base: position 830,569,069 of record OY728162.1, read on the forward strand.
TTCTTCAGGATCAGCTTTCAGCCGTCAGATCTTCTCGAAAGCTTATCTACTGTTGGATTATCCAGGGGAAGCCAAAACCTCTTGAAAACGCCTATAAATAGGACCCCCATTTCTGAATCCCACATAGGATTTTAGAAGTTGTTGAGCTAAACCCCTATTTCCAGACAAATCCACCGTTCCGATTCTTCTTTCCATCTTGTGTAAGATCAACATGTCTCTTGAAATTTCCTCTCAAAACGCAATGGTTGTGAATAAGGAGCTGAAGGACTGGGTGATATTCTGAGAAAGTATAATCGATAATTGTCTTCTAAGGTATGAATAAATCATAAGGAAGATCCTTAAGAAAAATAGCTGGGAATGACTTTGTGCATCCAAGGATAAAACCCATGATCTGGTTTACCCTGACCTTATCTTTAGCTTTTATGATACCGTGAAGTTTTATGAAGAAGATGGGAAATAAATTCTCTCTTTTCAATCTTATGGGAAGATATACTCCTTATCCAACAACAATGTTGAAAGCATCCTTGGAGTTCCCTTTGAAGGAGACACAACATTTTGGGCCCGCAAATTACTGGAGTCAGAGGGGTTATTCACCAAGGAGAAAGCAATAGAGTACCTTGGCCTCAAAGGCATGAAGAAAACTAATATTTCTCTACTTCAACCTAACCATTAGATATTTTCTCTATGGATGCAAGGATTATTTGTTCCAAGACACGGTGACAAGGACACCTTGAAATTCTATGATATCTTTTTATTTGATTATCTTGTGAACCTCTGTAGAATAAACCTTGCTAAGTATATCCTTCCGACTGTTAAGAGTCTCAAAGACAAAACTCTTAAAGGAAAGATCTTGATGTTTCCAGCGTTGATATCCAAATTTATAGTTTCCCTTCTGAAATTTCTCAGCGATCCTTGTTATTCTCAACCTATTCCCTTCAAGATCATGCTGCTTAGTGATGATAACATGAGGTAGATGAATCTTGGCTTCAATGAGAAGAGTAATGATTTCTATGAGTTTTATGAAAAAGAAATACAAGCTCTTAAGGCTACCGAAGTTGTGTCATCCAAGAAAGGTGCGAAAAGGAAGAATGGGAAGGTAGTTTCTCCTGAAACAAAACCAGCCCAGCCTAATCAGAAAAATCAAAAGACGTACACTCTAGAGGTTGCGGCCAAGTGGATAGAGGATGCTTCGAAAAGGAAAGAAGGTGATACTCAGTTTGGTTTGAATCTAGCTCAGGAAAAGGATTTGAAGATCCAAGATGATAAGGAGCTAGAAAAGAAAGAACTAGCGAAGAAGCAAAAGAAGAAGATATATGAAGGTGAGGTTCTTCAATCCCTTCTCAAGGAAACCAAAAAAGATTCTAAACAGCTTCAAGTACTAAAGTTGTTCCTGTAAGATACAGGGATTCCTAAGACTCCGGAGATCCAGAAGAAGAGAAAGGCTGTTACCTTACCGGATCCAGTTGAGAAAATAAGAGTACCAGAAGAAGAATTAGAAGAAAGATTATTAGAGGAGGAAAGGAAAGAAGAAGAAGATGAAGAAGGAAAATGTCAAGATATAGAAAAGAAGATAGAAGAATACCAAGAGAAGGAATTCCCATCTGATAAGCTTTCAATGAGGACATCACAAGTTGATTCGTCCAAGCTCCGTTCTAAAGAAAGATCAGTAGAGAAAGTTTCTAATGAAACCCAAGATGAATCTCAAAATCTAACTGATGAGGAGATCAGTAATGGTTAGCAAGACTAGAAAGATGATAATCCTGAAGATCAGATTCATCAGCTTCTAGATGATAAGCCTGAACTGCAAGTTATCAGAAATAAAAAGACCAAGCATGAGAAAGGAGAAGGTATAGTTATTCTGGAGACACCAAAGAAACCAAGAAAAGATTATGTACAAGATAAGGTTGGCACACTTTCTAAGGGAACTGGCTCAGAGTCCTCATCATCTTTAGGCTATGATTTCATGGTACATGCCTTAGAGAAAATAGTTGCCACAATACCAACGATTCAAGGCATTGATTCAAGGTGTCAGTTGCTTTAGCATACCATCAGTCAAAAATCAAAGTCAACAAGCTTGCTGATGGAAAAGTTTGTTAATCTTGAGACCGAGTTCAAAACCTTTAAGATAGAGTATGAGGGTCATAGAAAGTCTTGCAGGGAGATCACCAAATGGTCAATGACAATAAATGATGATTTGAATATAATTGGAGATTTCAATGACTCATTCAAGGATGCTTTTGACATATCAGATAAGAAGATTGAGATGTTTTCTTCAAATGTCTCATATAATATGAGAGATGAGAAAGTTACCCGTCTTTGAGTAGAGAAAGATCTTGATGGAAAGTTAAATTCTATATCTTTGAATGACAAGAAGAAAAAGATTTTAGGATTGAGTTTTTTGAAATGTTAAAATTTCAAGAAGAGTTAATCATGGCTCAGCAAGATCAGATCAATGTGCTAGATGAGATTATTAGGGATCTTATCAAGAAAAATGTAGAACAAGTGCAGTTGAAGAAGAGAGCCGATGAAGATAGCAGGGAGATCAAAAAGATGAGAGAAATCTTAAGACAGATAGTACCAAAGGAAAAGAAGGATGAATAAAAGAATGATAAATGATCTTATATTTCCCATCTTTTTTTGTATTCTTTCTTTGCATTCCTTTTAAATTCCTCATCAATGTTAAAAATTTTGTCTCTAGATTATATTGTATTTCTTTTTGTATGTTGCATATATCAAACCTTATAGGTACATCATTACTTCTTTATACCCCATTCCTTTTTTAAAATCACAAAGGGGGAGAAAGAATGTTCAAGAAAAGAATATAAAAGGACTTATCTAAATAAGGGGGAGATTTCATCAATAATTTCTCTTAAGAAAATCTACCAAGAAAAGAATAAGATCCATAAGGTTCTCACAACCTAAGGGGGAGAATAGTTTTATTCCTTTTATACCTTAAAACAAGAAGGAGATAAGTATTTATTTTAATATTTAAAGTAATAAACCAAGTCTTCATATTCTTTTAAGAAAGGTAGTTTGTTCTTTCCAAAAAGGTGGAGTTTGTTAAGTCAATAAGGGTTCTTATGACTTTTCCATTACTTAATGTTTTGAAAACCATAAACATATTTTTCTAAAGTAAATAATATTTCCTTAAAGATATATTTTATTAAGGATACATTATCTTAGAGAATTTGGTTTATCTTGTCTTGTTTTTCATTTACCTTATCTCAAGGATTGTCTTCTTGTCTTTTCCAAAGTTCCTTAGAGTCCGATCTCACTGAAATCAGAGTCTGATCTCTCTAGAATCAGAGTCTGACTTCAAAGATTTTAGACTCCGATCCCATGGAAATCAGACTTCGACTCGTCAGAAATCAGAGTCCAATCCCACGGAAATTAGAGTCCAATCCCACGGAAATCAAACTTCGACTCTTTAGAAATCAGAGTCCGATCCCACAGAAATCAGACTCCGATCCCACGAAATTCAGAGTCCAACTCCACGGAATTCAGAGTCTGCATCACTGGAATTAAAACTCCGACTCACCAGAGTTTAGACTCCAATTCTACATAATCCAGACTACGATTTCTCTTTTACCCAACATTGCTTAGCTTATATTATATTATTTCAATCATGTTCATCTTATTCTAATTTTCTAATGTTACATCTGAATGATTACATTACTCAAGTTCTTTTACAATGTTAATCTAGCTTGTTATTATTATCCTATAAAACGATGTCATCCAATCTGTTATAAACTAACCATTGGCTGAGTGACACATGTATATGACCCTCCGAAATTCAAGGAAAATACGAATGTTGGAGGAGGAAGATGATCGTTGGGGAATTGACTATAAATACCCCATACATTCGAAGGATGAAAACAACAATGTTACTACAGTGAATCTGACAAAAGAATATAACTTCTCACTACTCTTAGATAGAAGAACTCTGTTGCTGAGAATGCCTTGTGTGAAGTTTGTGAACAACTTGTTCAAGCTGTGAACACCTTGTTCAGCCACATGCGACTCTGATTGTGTGCTGATCAATCGAGGGCTTCTGGGGTTATGAAGATAGAGGTTCCAATCAACTTGAATATTGAGGGATTGCGGGGATAGCAAGACAGATTCCAATCTTAGGATTGTGGGATTACCCTGGTGTGGGTAAGACATACTTTCTTGAAATTACAAATCAAGGGACCTTTATCCAAGGTTGTTGGATAACCTTCTCTTTGGGTTAAAATAACTTATAGTTGTTTACTTGCTTTTAGTTTCAAGTGTATTTTCCACTGCCTATTTTGTAATACAAGGGAAGTATAAATATCTTATACTTTCTTATCTTGTATAACTCTGATAATATTCTATACTCTTTAAGGTAGAATCTCCTCTTAAGTCTTTATCTTAAGAAGAACCAACTTATTGGATCTTAAGCAAGATTGTTTCTTCTATAATAGAACTAAAGAGGGTTCATGAATCAATCTTGTTTAACATTGTTAAAAATAAGATTTCCTTATGGTTAAAAACGAATGTTTTTAAACTTACAATTCACCCCCTCTTGTATTTTAGAAAATCTATCGTATATCGATCCAACACTAAGGTGGGGAGGTTGTAAGGTCCCGTGTTTTTGGAATATGTTAAAATTACAATGGAATTTGAGTTTTTTTTCAATTTAGTGGATGTTATGTTCTCTAAACGATGATTTGTAATCTAAATATGGGTATTGTAATACATACGAGTGTATTTTGTAGTTAAGGTTTACACCTCAGGAGCTGTCCCCAGAGTTTGGTTGGATTTTTGAAGCATTTGTCTCCAAAAGAACTTGTTTTTTGAGAAATAGAATGAGGTGCATGATTGGAACATAGTTAGTTTAACCTTATGGGTCAACTTTGTGGAACCTTTTCTTAAGGAGAATTAGTTTTTAAAATACTTAATCCCCTTTGGGGTAACTATGAGACATGGTGAAAGATTGCAAGGGTAACCATCATGGGTTATACAAGATTTTCCTAAACCATGCACCTAACCTCACCCTTAGTACCACATAACCAATAGCTACACGTTGTTATCCACACATCTTGTCTAACTGTGTCTCCCAACCATGTACCCATGTTTAAGAGTGAAGTATTTGGGATGTCAAGCACACATGGTTGGAATATGGTTAGCCAAAAAATGCACGACCAAACCATGAAATATTTTAAATGGTTGAAAAATACAGGTTTCCACTACTTTATTTTAAATCGTTTATCCTCTTTTTTTCCTCCGACATGTGAAAAACCTCTCTCTCTCTCTCACTCGATCTCCTATTCCCTCAATGGTAGTCTTTGAGCTACCTCATATGTCCAGCCTCTGATTCGAATGTCATCTTTCACAATGGATGCCTTTTGCTAATTTATTCAATCCTCTTAATTCATTTTAATGTTTATCTAGACATCTTCTGCGATATATTCATGTTAGATAATTTACCCTATTATTACCGTGTTTTTATATTTCTTTGATTTCTCTCAAACCATCTTGAATAAAAGCTTGATATTGGATGAGTGGACTTTCATAAGTATGAGGTACGTTGTCTATAGATTTCCCCTCATGGTCTCATCTTTTTATATGATATGTCAATGCTTCATGTTCTGGTGTTTCCATGTGATACCACTAAAATGTGTAATTCATGATATAGATCCTACTTACTTTAATTAAATTAATGATATGATTAAATTGAACCATTGGAGGTTTCTGGACTCAACATAGACCACCCCTTTGGGTGTATCCTTAGAAGAACTTATAAATTAAGCATTTGTATTCTAATTAAACAACATATCAAGGTGTGTTGCCTTATAAAATGTAAAGTTTTTATTTAATTGAGTTAATTAAAATGTAGAAGGGTGTGCCACTCCACCATAACATCACCTAGTGGCCAAACCATCTCTTAAGTAGTTGTGGAATAAATTCTTATTTAAATAAATCAATGACTTGTTTGTGAAGAGCAAGTAAGAATGACCTATATTATACCTTTTTCATGTATCCTATTATTTTTCATGGACAATTATTCTAGCCCTTAATACTTTTAATATATACTTGGACTCTCTTGGAATTTAGATTAATAATGGTATGAAATTTTCCATGGCCCTAATTTTATCTATAATGTAATGAAGCAATTTTTGAATTGAACATTATATAATGAAATGGTATTAAGGGTAAGTACACTAACATGACCCTCCTTTTGTATCACTTCTATATGAGTTGTTTAATGATTTTATTATGAGATATTTAATTCTTATGAGGCATGTAAAATAATATATCCAATCTCCTTTTATATTTCTTGCTTGGTTTTGGATATCTTAGCAGGGAATCGGTTTCATATAAAGGAATGGAACCAGTTGTATAATAGTATGAAACCAAATAGGGAATCGAGATATGGAACCTAAAACCACTATGTGTGATTACTGTTATATGGGACCGACTAGGGAATCAACATATCGTAGCTATGAACCCTAGGTATGGTTACATACAATATTTCCCCAATGAGAGGGATTGGGGCATAATACCTTTGACCTCCAAATACATTCATATCACTAGATATATGTCACCAAGGTTATTATCATGGGACCTAACCCTTGTATGTGTGATACAATTCAGATATAACCATTGGATGAGTTCCTTGTCCAGGTCGATCTCTCCACGGTTATCACCATGAGGCCTGGCCCTCATCGGTCTAATATATGTTACATGAGATATCTGGTGTATTCCATAGTTTATTTGTTACATTATGATGAAATTTATTTTTATTTATAGACTACCTTTGACAAGTTTTCATTTAGAAATTTTGGAATAGAATCCCTTATATTATTCTAATAGGTATGGCACCTGGGTATGGAACCCTATTTATATGTGATCCCCTTATGTGGATGCCTTGGTATTGATCCTCTAGGCTACATTAGTTCATGTATATATATGAAAACTATTTTTTGACATATCCATATATATACAAGATGGTAGTTGTTTAGCGGTAATCCCACTATGGTCAAATCAGGTATGGTTAGTAGGGTTTCCTTGAAAACCTGAGGCACCTTATTTACATTTTTTATTCCATGCTTTATTTATTATATCTGCACACTACTATATTTTATATTCATGGATAGGATTATACGTAGATACCATTGGTGGTGGCCTACTAAGTATATGTCAAACCATGTTCAGGCCACCATTGTATTGGGGTATCAGAAAAAACATCTTGTTCATAGGTTTAGGTAATGAATTATGATTGTTACGTTCATTTGTATAAGCGAGGTTAGAAGAATAAGACTGATCTAGAGCTCATGATACCTAGGGATTTATCCCTCAAAGATTTTTTTTCCATTTTCAATATTGATATACATATACTATATTGTATTTCCAACTATGTGTTTACTACTTATATTATGTAGCATGACCTGGAAATGCATGCATTATTGAAAATCATTATTTGGAAGCATTATCAGTTTATTATAATTATCTTCCACTTATTTGTTCTTAATTTATATTCCTTTATTAATTTTTTATCTATATCTGACATGTTGTTTTTCTACTCTAATCATAAGGTTATATTCTCCACACCATACCATAATTAGACACTACCTACTAGTTAGATACCTCTTGAATATGGGGATGCATTATTGAGTCCATGTGACCCACTGGCTGAGACACCATCTCAATGGATCTTGGTTCAGGATGTCATAGTGGCTTCTTATTATTCAAAATTTTTATGTATTTACAAAAATATCACTACTCCTCAATTATAAAAGAGAACATCCTCCCCCACTTCTTCACACCTCTTAAGCCCTATTGGTCAATGAAACTCATCCCAAATCTCTCCACCAAAATGCTTTTCCACATTCTAGATCATATTTCCTTTTAAAATTTCCAACCCTATGGACATTAATAAGAGTTCCAAAGGAGGTTTCTCTAAGAAAAGGTAATTTTTTTCAATAATATATTTCTTATTAATTATTCTCTAACGAACTTTATTATTTTCATAATAATTAAAATATAATATTAAAATTTTATACCATACACTAAAATGTTATTATTTTGATGGAATAACATATATCCATCTCCTCTTCCATCAAATACAATATGAAACCATCGATCATGTGTATGGCAGACTACCGCCTTCTAAACCAATGTAATTTGTATTCCATTACTAACTCTCACAACATAATATAATAATGGATTTATCTAATTTATATGATATTTATTACATAAATATTATTTTGTAATTATAATATCACATGTGACTTCTTACATTACATTTTTTGGAATATGATAACGTCACTCGTGTTTACTGCGGACTATTGCCTCACGAAGTAATGTGATTCATTTACCCTAATGATTTAAATGGAAGGTAATGAGGATATATTTAATTGATATATGATATATTTAACATCAAAATTACTCTAGAAAGGTGATATATTATTTAATTTTCATTCATTTAGTTCTTCAAGAAAATAGAAAAATCTTTCTGCGTATGTATGGATTACCGTCTCCATGAACGATGTAATTCATTTTAAATCTCTAAAATTATTGGATTACTATAAATACACATATAATGAATATATATTATATTTATATCATGGTTAAAATTCTGGAAATGATGTAACCATGATCAATGTAATAGAAAGGAATATACAAAACCATAACTTACATGAAAAACAATGGTGTTATTACCCAAAATATAATTTTAACAAGAAATTTTTAATAAATGGATATTAAAAGGTAATAAGTAAATCATATACTTAATAATGAATATTATTAGGTTTCTATAATATATTTATAATAAAATTATATTTATTATTTATTATATTAGAACATTTATAAAGGAAGTAATGACCTAAGGTAAGGGAATTTCATCTCAAATTTTCTTCTTTGGGACGTATGTGATGTTATGTGCCTATCTTGTTATATTAGGTGTATATACAGCTCCTTTTACATGTTATATCATGAAATTATTTATTCTCATGGAATTTGATGTTTCATCTTATGTTTTTCATTAATGGGGATTATGATTCAACAGATTCCAAAGTGTCAAGGGTTTGAAGTTACCATATCATTGTTAATCAGGGTTGTTAATAATTTTACATAAAATAAAAACATATTATGATATACCTCTCAAGACAAACATGAATTATATTTTACATTAGTTATTTCATGAGAATAAATTTTTTTCCTTTAAATTTTCTCTCTATATGTACTCAATATTTCAAAATAATATTTTTGTAGAAAATAGACTTTATTAGTATCTTTTGTTGAAAACCCTATTTCATCCATTTCATGTATTATAAAATTGTTTTCATGAATTTTTTAATGTTAAAATATGATTTTAATCCATTTGTTTACCCTTTTTTTACTTTTTAGAAAACGATTAAAAGTAATCGTTATATAGTTTTCCAAACAAGCCTCATTTGGACTTTACCAAAAATGTGAATGAAATTTTTGATTTAACATTTAAACATGAAAGAAATTTCCCATCATCATTAACACTCAATTTTTTGAAGATTAATTTATAATTATAAAATATTATTTTCAATTAAATGGATTTTAGAAATATTTTTTGAACATTTAGTTTAAAAAAATTATTTTCAAAGAAAGGTTGCTTTCCTCAATAAATGTTCCGGGTGATTTTACTTTGAAAATAAATTTCCACCTAAGAATAAATCTTTTGATATTATATAATATTTACTTGGTATATGACCCAATGATACCATATTTATTATCTATATAGTTGGTTTATGTCTACGGGGACAACATATTTATGAAACCCCTTTCTTTTCCATGGGTTATGTTAAGATAAAATGAAGGAATATTAATTGAACTTATTTATTTTCCAATAGTTAGGAAATCATGAAATGTTTCTGAAACCCTATTATTTTCATAGTTTTTTATATGATGAATGTATTATGATATTATTTAACACATATTTATTTATTATGTGATGGGTGGTACCCGGTGACACCCAAATTTACCATACAGGTATGTGGTTGTTGTAGTATAGGTAGGGGTCGAATCCACAGGGACCGAAGAAGAAACCTAGAGACACTTTGATTTTGGAAGGATTTGTCAATGAAGTGGCCAACTATTCAGATTGAATTGATTTTAATAACTAGTGATTTAATTTAATGAACAAGATAAAAAAAATTAACATACAATTACTTAGTCTAAAATAATTAATGTAGATGATTTGATGCTAAGTTGTTACTAGGGTTAGATTGGATGTATTTATTTTCATATAATGTTCGTTTCACTAATTCAAGATGTATCCAAAAAATTTTATAATTACTCAACATCATTCACCAATTTAATCCCCACACCATTCCTAGGATAATAAACAATGCACTTAGAGGATAAATTTAATAATCACTCTAAGGAATTGGATCGTAGTAGCACTCGAAATGTGTCATTGTTAAAGTTGGAGAAGACGAAGAAGAAAATAAATCAACAATGGAAATCTTAAAAAATGAAATGATTAAAAATTTAAGCACATGAAATAACATATGATCCACCCCATGAAACTCCATAGGATAAACCCATAAGGGGTTATCCCTCCATCTATGCTATTCAATAAATGGAAGTAGGAAGTCGACTTAAAGATGTGAGATTGAAGAAGTAAAAACAACAACAAAAATGATCACGCCACCGTTGTGTGAATAAATTCACAAGTGTTGGTGTGAATGAGAAATATTCAGGACTCTCCATCCACAATATCAAATTTCCCTCTTGTGAATACAAAAAATCAGTTTCCTCTTGATTTAAGAACCCATCAACAATTACTTGATTATCTTTAACTATCCCAACTCCAATGTTTGGTTCTTCAATAAATTCATGTGAGGTTTTTGGGAGACAAGATTCTTGTATTAGTGATGAGGAAGAGACAACCTAAGTGGGAATGGGTTCCACAACCATTTCAATGCTTTATAGTTCTACTCTTAATGATAAAACCTCAGATGTCATTCTCTCCATTTATTGACACAATTTCTCAAGTAATGGATGTTGATCATGATGATCAAGTGGTTGAGACAGATGGTCTATTCCAGGAGTATAATTAAGTTGTTGGAATTCCACAGGAGAATGTTCATATTGGCCTTGTTGGGATCGAAACTAATTATAGGTTGGAATGTTTTATGGAGCATACGTGTTAAAACATTGTGGCTCAATTGGTTGTTTATTTTCCCAACAATAAAAACTTGGAAGGTAATTTTACATCACAATTGGTGTGAGGTAGTAAAGGTAGGGAGAGGTTCCCAATATTTGGATTTTTTCAAAATGGCTTCCCATAGAAGTGAAATCAGGGGAGAGAATAGAAAATTGGGGTGAGAAAAATATGTTAGTGTCTAAGATAACTTACATTGGTCCCTGGAAATAGTGCCAAAATTTGGTTACACCCAAATTTACCTTACAGGTATGCAGTTGTTGTAGTATAGGTAGGGTTCGAATCCATAGGGACCGAAGAAGAAAACAAGAGACACTTTGATTTTGGAAGGATTTGGCTATGAAGTGGCCAACTATTCAGATTGAATTGATTTGAATAAATAGTGATTTAATTTATAGAACAAAATAAAAATAAGAAACATACAATTACTTCATATAAAACAATTAATGGATATGAGTTGATCCTAAGTTGTTACTAGGGTTAGATTGAATGTATTTATTTTCTTATAATGTTCATTTCACTAATTTAAGATGTATCCACAAAATGATGCAATTCATCAACATCATTCACCAATTTAATCCCTACACCATTCCAAAGATAATCCCCAATGCACTTAGAGGATCAATTTAATAATCATTCCAAGGAATTGGATCGTACTAGCACTCGAAATGTGTCACTTTTAAAGATAGAGAAGACGAAGAAGAAAATAAATCATCAAATGGAAATCGTAAACTAATGAAATGATTAAGAACATAAGCACATAAAATAACATCCAATACACCCCCCTAAATCTCCCTAGGATCAAACTATAAGGGGTTATACTTCAATTTATGCTATTTAATAAATGGAAGCAGGAAGTCGACTTAAAGAAGCGGGATTGCAGAAGTAAAAACAACAACAAAAATGATCACTCCACCGTTGTGTGAATAAATTCACAAGTGTTGCTGTGAATAAATTCACATCTTGAAGAAATGGTATAAAAGTGAAATTGAGATAAAAATTAAATGAAGAAGAACATAAAAAGAGAATAAGAAGAAAATTTATTAAAAAATAAGGGGATTAGAACAACTTACATGAGAATGAAGAACATTACAAATGAAAATCAGCATAATAACAATAAAATAAAATTAAACCATGAAGATCCCTAAATACTCCACCAATACTGCCTTAAATGGGAAAAAAATAAGCCTTGGGTCAATCCACCACTCCCCAAGTCTCTTTAATTAAATGTGGAGGGCCATCGTAGGTGGAACATTACTGTAGAGAATACTATTCCACTTCTTGCCCTGATGTTGCAGCCAGCTTGCATCCACCGAATGGACGTGCCTAAATGACCTTCTAGAAGGCTGAATTAGAGTGCGCCATAGAAGACGTAAATGACTCACCAGATTTCCCATAATATTTGGTAAACTTTCAGCCCAAAATATTTTGTGGTTTGCGAGATATGATTAAAAGGGTGATATGTTTTTCTGGTCTGGAGAAACTAGCCCAAAATTACTTCTTCAACTTGGTCGGCCTTAATCACCACCATGGAAGCTGAATTAGAGCTGTCTCAAGAATAATGAGTTGTTACTATATATTTCCTATATCCTTAAATGAAATTTGGGCTTCATTGGGACCGTATGTTGGGACCCACTTTCTCATTAGTGGGATGATGTCCAATCAGCCTTCTCCAAAATTGTTTCCTTCCATCACCAAATATCCCCATCATCTTTTTTGAATACTCCACTGATCCTTGAATGAAAAATGTTCATATTTAAATGTATATCCATTTCACAAAATATAAAATTAAAATATGGATAATTAAATTCATTAAAATAAGATGGAACATTGGGCATAAATTGGTGTTCATTAGGCCTGAGGTGCACAAATGATGAGAATAGATGTTCAAAATTAAAATCCACTAACTCAGACCAATAAGATCAAAAATGAAAATTTAATACCATTAAAATTTAATCATCATATGTGTTTTTATTTTCTAAACAGTACCTATATCTCCTTCAAATGCATTAGTTAATAATGGACAACTCCTAAATTAATTCTGCAATGTATCAAGAAGATTTCATGTTCATAATGTTATGTGTGGACCTTATTTAATGTCCATTAGGTTATGTTTGGGGCATATTTCAAGTCTATAAGGTTATTCATGGACCTTATTTCATGTCCCTAATTTTATTTGTGGACCTGATTTCCTATCCCTAAGTTTATTCAAGGGCTTGACTTCATGTACTTAACCTAATGAGTGAACCGATTTCTATTTGTACATGTTCACAATGATATAATATTATGTGTATTACACAAATATATATATCATTAAAATTTTATGATCTCATGGAATATTTAATTTTTCTTCTTTATGATTTATTTCATATGAATTTCCATGATTTATTCCATGAATCATGTTAATAATCTACGATAGGCAATGTATGGTTTTTAAAAGTTATGATTATGTTAACGTACCCTTATGCTCATGTCATTCTTATGTGATCATTGATATCTCCCTTATTTACCCTTAATGTGATTCTAACCTCTCCCTATATGATGTTTTCTTCCCCATGTTATTAAGAAAGGTTTTATTTATGAAAAGTCTAAGAAGGGATCTAGATATGAATAAATTAGTGAGAGAATATGTAGTCCACCTATGAAGGAACTATTTATGTTTCCATGTTTCAAAAGGAACTAGACCTAAATGGGTCTAGTGGAGATAATTCTGTATTGTAATGAATATTCATCAATTTAGATATAATATCTATGTATTAAATCCTATGTCATAATAGTTGGTATCATAGCCAGGTTTAGTTAACCTTTTGAAACAATGATGTGAAAAATTTAGTGAAGAACCCATAAGATGAGTCAAAGTATAAGAAAACATCATAATTTTTTTTATAAATTAGATAATATGTAAATTTCAAAGAAAAACATCCATATTTGTAGACTAATAGTTGACATAGTTTTTGCATAGATGAATCTTGTGTCTACAACCACAAACAGAGTTCGTTGAGTATATCTCGGCCATCATCATAGTTTATAGTGAGTGTTCCCTTACTGTGCACCTATTTTGACACTCCCAAGGGAGATTCTTTGGTTAAATGTAATTTTAATTATAAACTATTATGAAGGATTTCAAGAGATTATAATCACAAATTGTGTATATTAAAATAATGTTTTCATAGATTGAATACAAGGTGTAATTATTTTGACATATTATAAATTATTTTTCATGATGATGTGGTTTCCCACTATGAATATTATTAATCATAATATGATTTTTGATTTTATTAAATGATTGTAACTACATGGAACTAGGTTATAGATTAATATGATAGAAAATGAATTAATGAGAACCCAACTGGGATGACGACTAGAGTGACGGATATTGTGATTATTCAAAGTCAGTAATCATGATATATGATTAACAATGTGCACCATGAAAAACTCTCAATCTCCCTAAAGAAGAGAAGGATATATTTTTCTGAGATATTTGTTGGTGGAGACCATAGAGGAATAATGATCTAGTTTCAAATATATATATTATGTGTGAAGAAGCACTCAAGTGAATGCCTCAATGGAATGAGAATATGTTTTATATATAGAGAAGAAGAGAATATAGCATTTAATTTTTGAGGAAAAATGAAGAGTTCAATTAAAAAAATGGATAGGAATATTTGTATCCCTATGGTATTATCAATGGATAAATGTTATAATAGTTGAAAGTATGGGAATTATGTAAATTGATTTCTTAATGGGAATCATAATAAGAGGATCAACATGGAGGTATAAGTAAAAAACATATGTTGATCATATAGATACAACAAATGTAATATGAAAGGAGTGAGGTATTAAGGAATAATATGATGAATCACAGTTAATCATTTAAAAATGAAGTTAAATGATTTAAGTGTTTTTGTACTGGATATCACAAATTAGAAAATATATAGGATTTTTATAGAATTTTTTCATTAAGGATTTTCAAGAATATGTTGAATGGTACTAATGACCTCTAAAAGTGATTTAATGGAGAGGTGATATTTTATGGAAAACACATGAATAAGGGAAAGATAACACTTAATATATACCTGATGTTAATATAATGGTGTTTATCTTAGATAAAGAGATTAGTGATATAGATAATATAAATTGGAAAGTATTTATGTCCTTGGAACTGATTAATGATTTGATGACAAAGTGGTTTATATTGTCATTAAAAGAATTTATAATTTATTTTGGTTTACATAATATATTCAATAATATCTGGTCTTATTTATGGAATGAGGAAGCATGTATATTTTCATAGAGACTATATATTAATTCTTGTCATTACCATGTTTTGAGATGATAAATAACCAATGAATTTATATAATTTTTACGTGAAAATTAAAATATAGTTTATGATTTTATGGGGTTTAATTATAAGTTGATTTTATAAATTTAGTGAACTTATTTAAATTTTTTTATAATTTAATTTTAATCATACTTGGAGGATCCAAAAGTTTTTCTATCCATGGAATGGATTAAGATGGACTTTGGATGTTATAGGATATGTTCCGCAAATCATTTTTGATTTGGTAAATATATAGTAACTAAAGGAATGACTTATGGATATTATGATGATTTTAGTGCTTCATGATTTAAAAATTCCTCATGAATATTCATTTCATAGATGAAGTGGAAATTGATCGAAGTACAATGAAAGGATGAAATTGTTCTTATGATATAAGGAAAATTTTATCGCTAGATATTCGGTTACCTTTGAAATTCTTGATCATATTAGGATAGTAAGTTATCATTTTGAACATCCACTAAATCTCTATCATGTTCATGATGTGTTCAATGAATCTCTCATAATGAGTTATATACCTAATCCTTCACACTTATAGAAATCAAAAGACATACCACTAGAGAACGATCTTTCTTAAAAGGAAAAACCAGTGGAGATTTTGGATCATAGATATAATTTTCTATGAAATAAGACCACTCACATGGTCAATGTTTTTAGAAGAAACCACCAGCTCAAGGATGCTACATCGAAACATGAATATATTATGAGGTAAATGTATCCCCATTTGACTGTAACAGAGTAACAAATTTCAAGGGATAAATTCATTTTAAGGGGGTAAGAATGTAACACCCCATGTTTTTATAAAATAATGTTTTTCATATAAATGTAATTTCTCTAATATCTTGCATAACACATAATACTGAGTTTAAACAAAACATGACATACTATTAGAATATTATTATTGAATATGATCGTTTCCACAAAGTGGTTGGAATGGTGGGTATGAATATATATAATTATATTATGAAATATTTTATTTACAGACACACACTTATATATATATATATATAATTCAATCATTGGAAACTAATTAATTTGAAATTAAAATAAAAACCATTTGAAAATAAATGAATTTTTTTCTAAAAACTATTTATTTATTCTAACAAACATGTTTTATCTCAATATATTAAAAACACAACTTTTAGGTAATGATTTTAATGGAATATATATATATATATTATTTGATAAAATGTTTGGGAATTCATCGTAATTATTTTGTAGGTATGAGATCATAAAAAATAAAATTTTATGCTTAAAAACTATATTGTTGTAAAAAAAGGGATGTCTCACTTTTCAAACTTATTTTAAAGATAATTTTTGCTAATATTATAAATTTTATTTGAAAAGTGTGTATATTTTTTGAAATAATAATTTTTGAATTATCTTAGAGAAATTTTTTGGGAAATGTCTGAAACGATTAATATTTCAATGAATAGTAAAAAATTAATGATTTTATTTAAAAAATGAATTTTGTATAAAGTATTTACGTAGTTGAATATTATTTTAAAATGGGATAAAAGTAAATTTAGTTTTATTATATTATTATTAATCCAATTTAGTTCATTATAATAAATTTTTTAATGAATTTTTATCTAAAAACACGTAAACATTAGATAGCCTATTTCTTGGAAAACATTTTTTCAAATCATCCCCTAGTTTAATTTTAAATTAAATTTCACAACATTTTTGAATTGAATATGATGAAATGGATTTAGAATTTATAATAATAATAATAAATATTAGTTAACAATTTCAATTTAATTCTTATTTAAAATGAATGGTAAAAATCATAAAATTTAATTACCACAATTATGGTTAAAATGGGGTTTTTCATTTTACATGTGATTATGTTAAAATTAATTTTCCACACACATATGATTTTTATTTAATAAATTTGACCCCAAATTTATAATTATTTTATAAAAACTATCTCATAATAATAATTTTAATATTATTCCTAAGTGTTAAATAACCCAGGTAAATAAATAAAAAACTTGTTATTGTCGTGAAATGTAAAATGGAAAAATTAACTAAACTTAAGGGATAATAAATAAAATGAATAAAATAGGTTTTTTTGTGGGTGATATGTGACTCAATCATATATTCCATCCACTCATTTAATTTTAATTCTTGGAGGCACCTAGGTTGATAGTGACTTCCCATTATTGAATATTTTTTGGGTATTTACAAAAAATATACTACTCCTCAATTATAAAAGGGAACTTACTCCCCCACTTATTCACACATATTAATCTCTTTGGATCAATAAAACCCTTAAAAAATACCTCACCAAAATCCTTATACACATTCTGGTGATTTAGGTTTTCCCTAGGGTCCATTATAATATATTTAAAGGAGGTTTCTCTAAGTAATGGTAATTGTCTAGAATAATCTCTTTATTTTTTACTTATTCTCTTACAACTTTAATTAATTACCTACAATTATAATATATTAAAAACTATATTTATCATATTATTATATGTTATTATGTTGATTTTATAGCCTATATTTATCTCCTCTTCCATCATATGGGAAAATAAAACATCGATCGTATGCATGAAACACTAACACCTCACGAACTAATGTAATTTTGTTTTCCATTACCACCTCTGACGGTTGGATATAATGATATATGTAACATATGCATATGATATATACAAAATAATTATTCTTTTTTAATTATAATATCACACATAACTTCTTACTTTCTATTATGTGGGAATACTATAGCATTGCTCATGTGTACGGTGGACTACCACCTCATGAAGATATTTGATTCGTTTTCACTAATGCTTTAGCTTTATTTCATTTCACCCTTTGAGAAAATTAAAATAACGTTCTTGCATACATATATCCCACCATCTCTATGAATAGAGAAATTCATTTTCTATATCTAACTTTATTGGATTACTATGAATACATATATACAAAATATATATGATTTTTATATAGTGGAAATCATTATAGAAATGATGAAACCATGATCAAAGTATGAGGACCAAAAATATCAAACCAAAACATGCAAGAAATACATACCAGTTATTACAAAAGATGTGATTTTAACATGAAATTTTTAATAAATGGGTAATAAAATTTTATAGGTAAATCATATTTGTATGGATACATATGATTATATATATATATAATATATATATATATTATCTTATATTTATTATATAGGAGATTCAGACATGTACAGAGGATGTCATGACTTAAGGTAAGGGAGTTTCATCTCAAACGATCTTTTTTGGGAGATATGTTATGTTATACACATATATTATTTTATGAGGTGCATATAAAGACCCTTTGACATGTTATATCATGAATTTATTTATTCTCATGAAATTTAATATTATTTTTATGTTATTCTTTAAGAAGGATTACTATTAAAAAATTACTAAAGTGGTAAGTGTTTGATGTTACAATATCATTATTTATCAGTGTAGTTTATAATAATTCTTCCACTGAAGAGATATTGTGATCTAAATCTCATTAAAATCACGACTTTTATTCTCCTCCAGTTATTCCCTGAGAGTAAATTTTTTACATTCTATTTTTTCTATTTATGTACTCAATATTCCAAAAGAATGATTTTAATGAAAACCTAATTTGTTTCTCTCTTGCTCTAAAGATCCTTTTCATCCATATCCATGTTTTCTAAAAAAAATATTTAATTTTCCTCTATGATTCTTTCAAGTCATTTTTAACCTTATTTGAATTAAAAAAAAGATTTTACCTTCATGTCATTTTCCAAAAAAGGACCATTTGGATTTTAGCAAAAATGGGAATTGAATATTATTTTACATTGTGTAACATGAATGAAATTTTCCACTGTCATGACCACTCAATGTTTTATAGAATCCATAACATGTATAAAATATTATTTTCAATGAAATTATTTTTCACATTGTTTTCTTAATGTTTAGTTAAAAAAAATTATTTTCAATGAATGGTTACTTTCCTAAATAAACATTCCAAGTGATTTTATTTTCAAAATAATTTTACATATATGATGAATTCCTTTGATTTCACTTAACATTTTCGAGGGATATGATCCAATGATACCATATATATTTGATCTCTATATTGGTTATGGTTTTTTAGGATAATATTTGAAACATGATTCTTTTCCATTGGATATGTTATAATGAAATGAGGAAATTTTTATTCAAACTAATTTTTTTCCCTGGGTTATGTTATGATGAAATGTTTATAAAACCTCTTTATATTCTTGGGTTCTAATATGATGAATATTTTATGATCTTTTGGAAAAATATTTATGGATTTTGTGATGGGTGGGACCTATATCTCCCCCAATTATTTTGGTAGTGATGGATAACTCATGATTTAATTATGTATTGTTGGAACCTGATTTCATGTTCACAATTTTATTAATGGAACTGATTTCATGTAAATAAGGTTATGTATAAGCATTCATTCATGTCTAAAAGGTTATGTGTGGATCTAAATTCATTACCATGATGTCATGCATGGACGTGCATTCATGTCCATAAGTTTATGTATGGTACTGATTTAATTTCCTTAACTTAATGAGTGATTTTTTTTCTATTTGTACATGTTCACAATATTATAATCTTATGTGTATACCACAAATATATATTTTTTAATATAAATTTTACCCACTCATGGATTATGTACATTGATTCATTTATGTTTCGTGTCCTATAAACTATAATAATTTGTTTCATGAATAAATTTTATGATATATGATATCCAGGGTATTATTTTGTATTCTTAAGCTCCTTTTCTCATATATTTATGCTCATTTATTCTTCTTTGATCATTGATATCTCCCTTTTTGAGCATCTTATCTCACCCTATATCATTGTTTCCCCAATTTATGAATAATGGTTTTATGTATGACAAGTCCAACAAGGATTCTAGATATGAATAAATTAGTGGGATATTGTCTTGTTCACCTATGAACCAGTTACTTAAATTTCCATGTTTCCAAATCCACTAGACCGAAATGGTTCTAGCATGGATTTTTATGTTTTTAATGAATATTTTTCTATTGTGATGATATATATATGTATTAAATCTTGAATTTCTATCTAAATAATTAATTAATAAATTGTGAATTTAGTAGTCTAATGGTAACACATATCTCAAATGAAACCAATAAATCATGTCAATATTTGAGACCTTTTATCTTTATTTATCTATCATTATAATAACCTAGGCTACAAAACATTTAGGATGTCTGTCTATAACCATAGTAATGGAATATAACCTCTCTGAAGAATATTCATCCTTCAAGGTATTTGGGTTATATTTTTTACTAACATATCATATTATTTATTTATTACATACTTAAGGCTAATAAATCTTGTGAGAAGGTTTGATTAGTTGGGGAAGGTGAATCTTTTGAGATAAAAAAAAACAAATAATAAACAAAATTGATTGAGTGATTATTATAATGTCGTTTTAAGAAGTGGTGAATGTTTTAGATATTTGGAGAAAAAGAAAAGCAGGGTATGTGAAATAGTTTATGTAATGAAAGAGGAATATACCCGGATGATTTTATATAATATCATAGTACTCTTTTAATAGAATTAACTATAGAGGTTATGATTCCAAGGGAAACAATTATTGAAACATTTAATATAGTAATATAATAAACCTATCCATATAACTCTCATAAGAACTAAAAATCTGAAAAAAAAACTTTAGATGAGGATTAATATTCATAGAGAAGAGCATAACCACAAACTTTTCCATTTTGGTGTGTCATTTGATGTTGAAAGGTAAATATAATCTCCACTCTACACCTACCATATCTCCGAGTAGAGTGAATTATTCATATAATGAAGAGAAAAGGTGAACACTAGAGAAAAAGAGCCACAAACCTTAATGATTAAACTGATGCAAGTATAGTCAATGAAATATTAAAATTCATTCGATCCATTCCCCTAAATAATTTACTCACTATAGAATAATAAATTTAAATATATATCAATAAAAGTACTTCTATAGAGTTGTTTATGAAGTAAAAAAAATATGATAGAAAATCCTTTGGTGAGAATGTCTCCTTCCTCCAACTCTAGTGATCGAGCCAGTTCTTAGAGTGCTCTACTTGTGATATTGCTCCCACTCTCATCCACATGCCTAACCACAAGGTTTTGTCAATGAACAACCTCCCAATACTTAGAATCAATTTATGCACCTCCTCTAATGAATAATAGTCATTTAAATCAATCTCACCCTCTAGGTATGCATATGGTACACCTTCACTATAGAACTTTGTCCTCTTATAACACAAGAAAAACTCTCTCTCTAAATGAGACAAACCCAAATTAATTATTATAAAAATGAATCTAGACATGGATTCAACATTGGTTTAATCATTAAGAATTTCAAATATTCTCTAGAAGCATCCTATTCATTCTTACAACTTCATTCAGTTGATTCCTCCCTTTGACTTTTATTATTTTCAATTGATAATTTTTGGGCTCAATGAATTTTAATCCACTCCCTATACCATTACATAAGCCTTGGACCATTTAGATTACCTTTCTATGTGATTTTGAGTGTTTCATCACATGTCATTTATCCATATAATTACCCAAATGTATCATTAATTCATGTTTTCAAAGGTATGACCTTATACATTGATGCATGTGGAAATTGTAACAAAACAACATGGGTCAACCAAATACATCACCCATGCTGGACCACCACAAGATTTGAAGAAAGTTCCCAATCAACATGTTCTTGAGAGAAGCATTAAAGTATCAAATAAAAATATTTGGGAATGACTTCAACCTAAAAGAAAACCCCACATTTCTCACAGATAAGAAAAAAAATAAGAGTACAATGTAAAAAATAATGGTTTACATCCATGAGATATATAAATCCAAGCATGAAGCATAATCATAGAAACACAAAAAACAAAATAAAAAACCACATCTACATGAGACCAACCATCACCACCAACCCAACTCACTATAAATATGACATAAACCAAGAGTATTCAATGAGTAACATGATTCCATTCCATTTACTAATATCCTGCAAAAACAAATCTACATGAACCCAAATGCATATGCAAGGTGTGGGGAAAATTCCTAGTAGGATACCACCATGAATCTATATAATGTAAGTGTCATGAACCCATTATTTATATCATTAATAAAAACCAAGATTCATAATTTTATTCCATTATATAACATTTTACATAAATCTACCTTTTATTTTCGTTTTAAAACACCCCATATCTAAACCGCAAGAAAGTTAAAATCAACATGATTGAAAATAAAGAGGTCAGTAGTAAAAAACATTTATATCTTAGTGGAACAAACATATATGCATAAAAACCTGATACATAAATGAAACCAAGTAAGAAACAAAAATGGGATCTAGTCTATGGGAATACATAACTATGAAAAAAATTAATGTTAAGCCTAGAATATTGAGAATCCTAACTATATAGATCCATTACAATGTTTATAGATTTCATAATCATAACCCCTAGTGGTTCCACACCCACTAAGGTGTTTATATGTCCATATCCCAATGCATTAAGGGTTCCCAAAATCATCCCTTGTACTATATTTCTTCAAAACAATCAACAAAAAATTCTCGTAATTTTACAAAATATTTTCACATGAAAATCATCACTTCATACAGGCTTCATAGTCTATTTTTTATTAAAATCCAAATTTTATTCATTCAATTGAAAATAAGGAGTGTAAAAATTAATTTTTAAAGGGAATCCCTATATATGAAACCCAAGATGCAGTTTGTTAAAATAGACCCCATAGATTTCATAACAGTTTATGTCATTTTCCAAAACCATAGAATTTCAAATAATATAAATTAATTCATAACATAGAACCATTTTATAGAGACACCTACCTCACCAACAGAGAAAACATAGTCACCATTGAAAATTTAAATTGGAATCAAATTGATCGGGTCTCCACAAGCACAGATCCATAACCAACATCATCAATTGCCAATAAAAACCCCTAAATACAATAATCATAGACCAATTAGGTTCCAATAAAATAATGTAATGATATATGAAGGATAAATCTAGATAAAAGTGGATAAATCGAGAGTAAATTGGAACATTCCTCTAAGATAACCAACCAAATTAATTGGGAAAATATAAAGAATCAAGGAGTGAACCATTTAGATTGTCAAAGAGTGTCTAGTTTGTCCAAATTAGAGAACACGTATACATTAATGTTAAAAATCATGCCACATGGTTAAGAATATTGTTCCTTAACCATGTGGTAGTTATTTTCCATTGAAAACTAAAATACAAAGTTACTTACGAATAACCACACAATTAGAAAAGAAGTGATCAATCTATGTGATAGCCTATGGACCCAAACCTATTCACCCACTTGGTTTTTTTAGAGACTCACATGGATATACCAAACCTTCTAAAACCATAAAATAGACCATTATACCGATAGATTCATATCTCATGGTAACCAGACGATTACCAACAACCTTGCAGCTATACTGAGCACTAAGATTTTTCCCAAAAACTCGTAATTTTTTATCCCAAACTCCAAAAAGACTCTTGAATTTCAAAGGATATAAACTATGATCAAAATTATACATACCCATGATCCGAAGGGCATAAAATTTCTCCACAACATGAAAATTGTCTCCCTAGAAATCTCTCAAGATTATAGACTTGCAAAAAGAGAAGTCCACTATTGCATCATTATTGATTCCCACTCCCACATATTGTAAATATCCATCCACACTTCCACATTACACATAAAAAATGAATCATTTTAACTTGAATCACATTATCCATAAAATTCATATTCTGAACTAGCTACTAAACCATTGAGGTATTGGGCTCTTGATTAACATCCTCCCATTCAATCATATGTGAAGGTTCCATTTGATACCTCTTAAATTGTGAAACAAGAATCATGTCATGAATTAAAATAAATGGAGATGACTATTCAAGATGTTAAATCCCCTATCCAAGTCATTTAATGAACATAGAAGGGGGGAAAACTTCGACCCAATGTACCCTTCTTACCCAAATAATGATGTCCCATGTGAGGTGTTACCCTAAGAAATATATGATCACTAGCCATAAACTATAATGGGAGAGGATGAAATTTTCACACAATATTTATAACTTCATTGAACCATTTAATAACACTTTTGAATCAACTAAACTTTCTCTTTCATATCTTGAAAAAGACTCCATCCATCCATAGACAGTTCAACAATCTCTGTCCAACATAAAGGATATCTTCATGGACATGCATACAATTCTTGAAAGGGTCCCATTTTAATCAACACTTGATAAAAGTAAGTATATGAAAATTCAACCAAGGGATGATTATTTTACCAAGTACCACTGATATCAAGAACACACACCTGAAACATATACTCATTAACATGAATTTCTCACTCAGTCTAATAATATATCTAAGCATGATACTCTATACTTAATTTCAGTTGGGTACCCACCACCTCTTGTAAACAATTTCAAACCTGAGATGTAAATCATAGATCCATATCATAAAAAATAGTTAAAGGAACACCTTAGATATTCATGACCTCTTGGACATACTAGATCCCATTTTCTTCCTCATTTGGAATCCCCCTAATAGGAATGAAATAAGACGATTTTTTGAGTTGATCAATGATCACTAAAGTTACATATTTTATTTTTGGAGTCTACTATAAACTGACCACAAATTACACATATATATATATCATTATAATTTAATATTAGAATGGGTAAAACCCACAGCATTCTAGAAAGTCTCTGCTGTTCCAGCTTGATCTTCTAGAAAGTAAGGTATCATGACATGAAGTCTATAACTATCTGCCTCATCCTTGGAAAACATTACTTATCTATTAAATAATGATATATCATTGCAGTCCTAGTGTAAATTAAATAGCCACAATTAGTTCCACTATCTATAAAATCCTAAATTAATGATATTAAAATTTCCAACATTCGTCAGAAATGAAATACACTATTTGGTGTCTGAGACTATTCAACCAATTTCTCCCAATCGTATTGGTTATTACTGAAATACTAACAATCCATTCCTTTAAAATTCTAAGATAGATATGATCATAAAATTATGAATTGTATTTCACATAGTCTAGGAAAACAAACCCATCATCCTCTTCAAATTGCAATATAATCTCATCAGATAGACTCATGAAAGACTACTCCTCCAGTGATTTCTTTAACGCTAGAGTCGGTAAGTTCATACTAAACATGATGGAGTCTATAAAATGTTTTCCTGGTGTATATGAAATATAAAAATAAAAATTCAAAATATATTCAACCTAATATCTTTTTCATCTGTTCAAGTATCTCTGTGTGAAAATGTACTTCAAGATCTTATAATAAAAATACACAATGAACAAATCAATAATATGATAGTGGAACTATTTTTTGAGAGCCTGAATCATTATAAACAACTTGATATCGTGGGTATGATAATTCATTTCTCGAGGATGCGGTTTGTGAGAACCAAAATCCACATTTTTCTTCCCTTTCATGAGAACACATCATAATATTGTACTTGAGGTATTAGAGAAACCATTATATTCCTAACCTGGTTTGGAAGAATTAGAATTAGGGATAAATTCAATCTCACTTTATATTCCTGAAATTATATTTGAACTTTATTATTCAATTGAATATTAACACCCTTATGGGTTAAAATGGTCATCAGAGATGCAAACATGGAGAAGACTCGAACAAAATGTCTATAATATACAGAGAAAAATAAGAATCTTATAATATCAAAAACATTTATTTGTTGTATAAAATAAATTATCAGTTTGATCATTTTAGGATTCACTAAAATTTCCCTATTAGATAAAATATGGACCAAAAACAAAACTTTTTGGTCCCAAGATTGACATCTAGAAAACTGACCACACAAATGATTTTATTTCAGAGTTTAGATAAAAATATCCCGATGATCCCAATGTTCATCCTCTATCTTATAGTAAAACAAATTATCATCAACAAAGAAATAATATTAATCCTAGGAAAAATAATACTTGTTCTTACTAATCACCTGATTAGGCTTTCAGTAATCAATTAAAATACTAAGGAATCCATCTACATTTATGGAGAGAGGATCAATGAAACCCAATGTGACACATTTAGATTAATAAATATATTGTCCTCACAATACTCAAGTTGAAATTTGAGATCCTTTGACTTAGTATGTGTCATACGATAAGAGGAAAAGGATTTGGGACTCATCCTTGGGAGAAAGTTGATAGAAAACTCAACTTTACTCTGGGGTATTTACCATGAAAAACTATAAGAAAATCCTTAAGGTACTCATCCACCATTATAGGAAGTATACCACTATAAATCAAGTCAATGGTGTTAATAAATATCTCTGAAACCAAGTGTGAGATCATTCCATCCTTATAAATAATATTCCTCACTCCCCTAGATCTAGGATCCCACTCGCATTAAAAAACACAAGTAACCCCATCAAAATATGGAAGCTATACCTGAAGATGGTAAAAATATATTTTTTATTTAAAGCTAAATATCCAATCCATTCCAATAATGAGTTTGATGATATCAAGAGAAATAGATAGTTAATTTCCTAAAATCTCATGGTCAGTGGTCATGAAATGAATCTCGAGACATTTAAAACCCCATTACTTCCATAATTCCAAAGGATTTGAAAGATACATCATGAATGGCATAAGATCTATGAATATTACCATTGCATTAGTTAACTTAGTTGATATAAAATAATTTGATTCACCTATATTAAATAAAATCATGGATGAAATAATCAGTGAAAAACTAACTGTAGATAGTCCCACTTCATGTTACATGGATACATACTACACTACATAAATATGTAAATCTTCATCTCCTCCATGAGAATTCATCACTGCATTGGTATACATACTTTCATGAGAATGAGATCCACCACCCTTTTCATCATTAGAAAGATCCCAGAAGACATTAGTAAGAGTAAACCGTACTCTACATCCCAGGGATACTCTTTTATATACATTCAAGAGATGACTATATTGTCCACAATTATGGAAAATATTCAATGTGACTAGATAATCAGACATAGAATGGTTATGTTTTCCACACTAAAAGAAAACTACCCGATTATTCAACAAAGAAGACCCTAAAACTGCCCCTGATATAAAGTGAGAACCCTTACAATTTTATCTTTTATAGACATATGACATTCTTTAGACACCCCATACTATAAATGAAGCTCCACCTAAACCCCTCTTCCAATCTAAGTCTTCCCAATCTTGAAATGATTTATTAACCACCTCAAAAAAGATTGATGGACATAGGGGAATTAGTATTAACTGAATATCATCCCTCAAACCCATCTCAAAACATCAATATTTATGGTAGTCATTAGAAACGTACATGGGTGATAAATGCACTAATATTGTGAAATGAGTCATAAACACTAGAACCAAATGTTCCTCTCTCTCTAAGGTCACAAATTATTTAGTTTTCCCCACCCAAACAATTCATGGATAAACCTATAGATTTATGAACTTCTTGAAAGAGGTCTAGGTAAGATCCCTATACAGCATAGTTTACATGATAAATTCCCTCCATTTACATCACATTACTTCAATAAATATGCGGTGAAACACACTTTTTGTCCTCTAGTGTCTTTAAAAAGTGTAAAATTCATTAAATCTATTCATGAAACTCCTTAAATTATTGTTTCCCAATTATGATGAAAAATAGGAAGATTCTTCTTGGAAAATTTTGAATCATAATCCATAATCCATTCCTTGTTTCCAATAGTCATCAGACCCAGAGTCTGTATTGACTTGATAACATCTTTTACTAATGAAGTTTATACTGCAGGATTCAATAATAAAATATGTCTCATAGGTTTCTACCCTATATTCATAATATATTTTCTGTGATGGATTATCTATTAAATAGAAATGGTAAAACCGAGTTAAAAAAGTATTATATATCTAGATAAAAACATGAACATCAAGAATATAGAATAAATCCATTAAACCATGATAATTTACGGAAAAATGGATTCATTAAATGAGTGGTGTTAATATTATAAACCAATATAATACAAGAAAAGTTTCCTCAAAATAGACCAAAAACTCCCACCTAATATTGATGAAAACATCCCTAACCACCCATGGAAATTTAAGATTAGAAACAAAAGTGAACATGTCCGGAACTATTATATGGTTACAAATCATGTTTTTACAATCCTACTACATGATAATAATGAACCCAAAACAACTTCTTTGGATACAATTTTATAATGAACCAACCCAGGATGACCTATCATGTCACCTAAGTTGGCCCACCACAAGGTCCAAAGTGCATTGCCAAATGCCACGAGCTGGCGAAAAGCACATTGGTATGGAGAACAAGAACTTGTGATGGATTTTTCCCAGAAAAAAATACATCATGTCTAATGTATATAAAAAAAAGAGAATTTTTTTACTATATTGTAAAATTAAAGGTTCACAACCATGACACATACATAATCAATCTAGAAGTATAATCCTAGAAACAAGACAAACCAAGACAAATCCCCAACACTATGAGGATAGATATCAATTAAAACCCAACTCACCATGATGAAGAAATCAACCAAGATGAGCTAATGAACTACATATATCCCTTCCCTTTACCTACCTGTTTCATAACCAATTCTGTATAAGCCCAATGGAATATGATGTGTGTGAGGAAACACCTTTTACGATTACACCATGAATCGTTACATTGTCTAACACCATGAAAACATTAGTTCTAGGATTAGTAAAATCAATAAATCTCATAAATATATTCTATTTTAAAAAAAATTCATAGTTCATCCTTTGGTTTTCAATTAAAAAAATCCATATCAAAAATCACAAGAATGTAGAAATCATCAGGATTTACAATACAAGGGGAAGTTGTCCAGAACCTCAATATCCCAACAGAACAAACATGTGATCATAAAAAAAAATTATGAATGAATGTAAATAATTATGAAACACAGATGGGATGTACCCTAGGTGAATAAGTAAATATTATATATAAGTAACACTAATCCGTAAATAATTTGAATCCTAATGAATTCTAATCCTACCATAGTCCATCGTTATCACATTCATAACCACTAGTGGTTTCGCACTTAATAAGGTCTATATTTGTATCTAACACAATGTTACAATGGTTCTTAATGTGATCTCATGTACTGTATTTCATCAAAACATTAAAAAAACCATTATCCCAACTTTACTCAACATTTTCATAGGAAAAGAATCATTGATCATATTCTTAAAAATCCATTTTTGAGTAAATTATATCATTGGCGCACTTCATCATACACATGAAATTCATAAAACTATTTTTAATGAAAACTCATTTAAAACCCATTAACATGAATCATAATATGCCCTTTTATATAATAGACCTCATACATTATAAATTGATTAATTTTATATTCTAAACAGAAGGAATTTACAATAATTTCAAGTAATTCATTAGATATGACCATTTTATAGAGACACCTACCTCGCAAATGGGGAAAACCTAGTCACCTTTGAAAACATAGATTAGAATTGAATAGATCAGGTCCTCATATTCCTAGATCCATATGAAACATCATAAATTCCCTATCAATCACTGTAGATATTGAAATTTCAACCTAATTTTGTTCCAATGAAATAAGATAATGTTGGATCATGGATTTATCTAGAGAAAAGAGGATAAATTTAGATGAAATATAGACTTACATCATTGACATCCACCCAAATTGATCATGAAATGATAATGAATCAATTAGTGAACCATGTTGAGAATCAGTGTGAATATGGTTTGATATAACAAGGTATTAGAGGGATATTTGTGTTTAAAATAACCAATGGTATTAGGTTAATGTTCTATTTTTATGAAAGTCATATAGGGAACACCGTTGGGCTATATGAGTAGAAAAAACATACGCTAACCATGTGGTAGCTACTATCCATTGAAAATAAAAATTCAAAATTACCTAGGAATAGTTACATGGTTAGTAAAATATTTCTCATGCCTTGAATATCACCATTAGAACCAACATATACATATTGCATGGTTACTACTAACCATGCACCTAAACTATGTGTCATTCCTTCTGTCTCAAAAAACTCTAAATTTTTGATCATCGACTCTCTAAATCCTTTTAAACCTCAAAATAGAGAAACAATGATAAAAATTAATAAATACCTACAACTCAAAGGGTGTTAAAACCATGGTGAAAAATACATAAATCAGTGAGTGGAGGTTTCCCTTCTATATCACCATGATTCTCCATACTTTATTTGTAGACCCAACTGAGCTTATCATCACCACATTCATTGATTCAACCCTATTTTTCAATGAAATTGATCAATTCATGGAATAATGGGTTTTTCATTTGATCCCATGTGAATACAAGAACTCTTTTGTTATAGTTTCACATTAAAACTATTTCTCACCGAAGCAACATTCAGGGACTCATCAACTCAAACTCAAACCTCATAAGATTTAGTGATGCTTTTATAGGATGTCAAACACTAGCCGAATAGTAATAAATAATCATTCACAATATAATTTCTCTGAGTAAATCCATTAAAAATCCATAGTGAAATACTATATGATTGAAAATTCATAGTATTCAGAATGATCAAGGTCATACAATCTTCATTGAATCATAGTATTACAAACATAAATTTCCCAGAAGACCATAATTTTCATAATATAAACTTATATCTTACATGGATTTAACATTTTAACATATATCTATATCAAAACTAGTGGGTCTCAACTTTTCTATTATAATAAATTATTCTCAGTACATCCATATCAACCTGATGTGGCCCTTGTCTACTTCATACATCAAAATTGAGAAAGGTGATACTCTATCATCAATCTTCAACAGTCAATTAACGACTTTAATAACTTTAGATTCAATGTTATTTTATGTAATATTAATTTAATTTCTATCATCTCCCCAATTTGACCTACCACAACACCCATATCTTGAGATAATCAGTGAAAACTAAGTTGTTATAGATATGTACTCAACTTTGAAATATTGTTGAAGTGATTTGTCAAGATAGACATGCACACTTGATTATATCCCTAGTACAATAGCACTGGTATTATAAAATTCCCCATATTCGATTCCAATTTACACAAATAGCATCCTATAATAGAAGTAATTGGTAGCTTAAGCTTGGGACAAACTCTAATTAATCATACTTTCTCAGTTGTTCTTCATTTTTATTGGTACTAACATGGCTTACCATATCTTTTCCATATTTGGTTTGATCAGGGGTTCTTCACTAGTTAAACGAGAATCCCTCTAGTAATCATATACTTATTAGTACCCCCTAGTTTGAGATCTAGTTTTTATGGTTGGTGTCTATTTATAGGAAACTTATGTTTAGTCTTAGTTTTCATCGAACAACCTTATATTTTAGTTATCGTTGATATTAAATAGGTACTCTCAACTCTTTATTCTCTAATTGTTCTTATCATGTCTTATACTCAAGCTTAGATTTAGGATGGTGAATAATAGTTTCATTGGAATAGTCAGTTGGCTACAACATGGTATGTTAGAAGATACATTTGATCATTTAACCACAAAAATTAAACACTCAAGGTAGGTTAGAAATTCATACATGGGCGGTCAATATTTTACTCTTAAAATGGTCACTAGAGAGTGGTTAGTGAACCTACCACAAGGAATGAATAACTGGTAAAATATACATGGTTTCATAAACATTTATCTTGAAATAAATCAACATTGATGGTTTTTTGGGATCTTTGTAATCACTTGAGACCCTTCATGTAGTATGTTGGGTTTTGGAATAATATCTTGGTACTTGTGGTAGCATGAGGAGGGGAATTTTAGATTCAACCCTTTATATTATGGTGACTTTAAAGATGATAAAATTTCTAACATGTTGTCACATTAGTATAGTTTCAATAGATTAACATTAAATTATGTAGAATCGTATAGGATTCATTCCTACAACAACATTAAATCATATCTTGACACAATCACTTCTCACTTTTGGTAGGATTATACTTTTCTGTCAATCTATGGTAAAGGAACAATCTATTGTCTTAAGTAGTGTGACTGGTCGTGTCGTCTTTATGGAATCATGAAAGTTCACTAAAAAGAATATATGCTTAAAAAATATTATATAATCTAAAAATTTTTACCATTAAAAATTAAATTAAAATTTAAAACCTATAAAAATAATGAATGTTTGGATTTAATATAAAAAATGTATTCCAATAATTTATTTTCATATTAAACATCATAATATAAAGAAATAGATTAATTCTAAGACAACCATAACATCAAAAAAACTTTTAAATAAATTCTTCAAAGGTGTTTTCATAAAAATCATCAAAAGAAACATGATTCTAAAAAAATATGGAATGATTAAAATAGAGAACGTTTGATCATTTTAATCCCTATAAAACATGAATTTTGTCACTATATTCAAATATTAAAAATTTAATTATCAAATTAACAAATATTTATTAGTTATATATTTTAATTATATTTTAATAATAAAAATACTAATATTTTCATAAAGATTATATGAAAAAATTTATCCAAAAAATGCCATATCAAATTCCCACAAATATTGAATTTTCATTGACCTCAACAAACCCATTAATCAAATTTATTTCAAGAAAATAGATGCTATTATTTAAAAAATAAAATTCCACATTGAATTTGTTTTCAAAAAGATATTTCCTTATGGGATCTCTCAAGTAGTTAGGTGATTTCATTCAAGAAATTAATTTTTTTTTATAAAAAGTTAATTTTTTTAAAAAAAATATTTCAATTGAATTATTTTATAGGAATTAAACAAATTTTTATTTACATCCAACACAAAGTGAAAATATTTATTTATCTCCATAAGAATAGACCCATAGAATTTTAGAACTCATTATAAGTTGACACATCATGGGATTGGGTGGAGTACAAATTTATTGGTGAAATATAAAACTCATCTAATATTTAAAGAATAAACAATTAATAATGAATATTTCAACCTAGAATAGTTTTTTTTCATATTCCATTTTGATGCATTTCCTATGAGTTAAATTAAAATAAAAAATTTAAAAGTCTATGATGATTCTAAGACATTGCCCAAAACAATTCTAAAAATCATGTTTTTAAGAGTGAGATTCATTGATTTTATCAGTGACCACATGCAGTGATAGATATTATCCTCATTAAAGTGGAAAACCCCCTTAAATTCGAGAAAACATATCACCCACTAAAAAAATTCATATCTAGTTTTTGAATTCTTGAAATCATAAAAACATTAAGGAGGTTTTGATGTGTATAGTAATGAAATAAAATTAAGCACATTTAAGACCCTTTCCCCACACTTAAATCACAACATTATTTGAAATGATGAATCCTATGGTGTAAAATAAATTATGAAAGTATAATTCAAAATTAATTTTAAATTCATCTTTTAAAAATAATGTTTATGTGGGTACAAGGAAATTCAAAAACAATGGTTTCTACAAAATACAGATCAAATTCATTAAAAATCACTTTCTTTGTATCTTTTGAATGATTGAAATAATTTTAATTAAAACTCCAAGAAATAGAATAGAAATATAATGATTAAACATGATATTAGAACCTCTAATCCAAATTTATTTTAAGGGTACCATTAGGGTTTACAATTTATTTGAATCTAGTTTTAAATATCCAAGAAAAAAGAAATAAAAAAAACCAAAAAAAAGATACATATTCATTCAATTTAAACACCAAAAGGAAAGGAATCCCCTATACAAACTCATATAATTACATGAAGCACCAACTTATAAATCATATGGGAAATAATGAGAATGAAAGAGTTAAAAATTTAACTCGCTTAAAGTAGAGGCTTTATCAAATAAGTACATTTAGTAGTTCCCCCACTAATTCATCTATATATGTTTCTCTGGTATAAATTTTATAACTTCTAAAAATTTAAATTAGAATATAATTATGATGTTGAATTTAAATTAAAATTATATTACAATTTATTATTGATCATAAGGGAATCTGATCCAAATTTACACAAGATTTTATCTCCTCTTAGTCATAATTGTCTTTCTCTACATTGGTATATTGAATACCTTGTAGTCATTATTGTTTTTTCATGATTGATTTCCTAAAAAGTCCTTTACTCATCAATAATAAAATGTGCACCTAACCTTTCAAAATAATGTTTCATAGAAATAGTGAATCACACATCTTTGTAAGACACATTTATTTAAAAATAAAACAAAACATCAAAACTAAAAACCATCAGGTTCCTCCCACACAGTGCTAGTATTAAAGCCCTCAATCAAACTTACTCCCTTGAAATTATATCAATGAAAATTTTGTGGGTATGAGTTCATTAGGATTCTAATTTTACAATTTTGTTTGGAAATTTTCTCCCTTTTTATCATGATTTTAAATACACTAGAAACATGGATAATTATCTCTAAATATTCTATGTATCTAGGAATAAGATGTTCATTCACTATTTTTCAATGAATAGAATGACAATAAAAATGGCCCATGATTAAATATAGAACTTTGGATGTATCACTGGAATAATTATCATTACTCCCCAAATACTTCCCTATAGTCAATACATTCAAAGAATTAGGTGTAAGTGTTGTGGAAACCATGTAAATATCTATAATAGAATAAATATCATAGGATAATTTCTTATGTAATGTAGGGGAAAATACTATAGGTTATCTAAGATCATCATAATATTATGGAAAAATTTTACCCAACTAACTAAATCTTTGAATGATAGGTCTATTTCCCCCCACCATAAAGTTATCCATGCTCTAAGATTAAGCATTATCATCAGGTTATGAAAACATTCTTTGACTTATAATGAGGAATAAAAACTATCAGACACTACCAAAATTTGAAAACTCTAATTTTTAGATAAAATCACCCCTAAAATAGACTCAATCGATTCTGGGAGTGATATGGGCTAATATAAAACTAAACTAAGTTTTTGTGATGTTTTTATAATAGTGTGTAATATCTACCCAAATTCTCTTAAAAATGTTTTTTGGTTTAGGATGCACCAATTCATGGTGTATAACAATAAATTCCCTAACATGGATCCCTATTTTACTGATTCATTTTAGTTTATGTGTGGATTTATATTCAATATAATAGATTCTAAAATTTTCATTGAATAATTCTTTTATTATTCCATCAAAAGGGTTATGATGTTATATCTTATTCATAGGTCTACAAACATCCTCAACAATATCTTTTAGTATGTGACATACTACAAGTGGATACTCCTCAAAATCATGGAACTCTTCTTGGTCTTCACCAACTTTTAAGGTCATTTTTCTCATAGAAACATCAATGACAACCCCACCAACAACTATAAAATGTCTTTCCAGAATAGTTGGTAATTTATTATTACACTTTATTTCAATTATAAAGAAATCATTGGTAAATGTATGATTCTATAAATTTACTAAATGTTCATATACCCTTCCAAAAAGATAAATTTTCGAAATATTAACTAGTTGTATAAAAATAGATATTAGTTTCAACTCCCTATATCCCAACTTTTGAAAAAAAGAGTATGAAATAATATTTATTCTATGTCTTAATTCTCATAAGAAATTTATCTCTACACCTTATCTTATTTTCCATGAAATTAAAAATCATCTATGTCCATTAAACATTAAAGAAGAATTATTTTGAAAGACAACACTACCATCCTCATAAATATTTATGGTAGTAAAATCCCCCCAGTTCCTTTTATTATCCAATAACATTTTTAGAAAATTTATATATAAATATATTTTATTTTATTCTTTATCAAAAGGTAGATTGATTGTAATGTTTCTAAACAACTATAGAAATTTATATTAGTCAGGTGTATCATTATTTTTGACTCATTGGCGAAAGGGAATGTAAGGGGTTGAATTTTTCTAAATTGGTTGACTACTCACGTTGTACTTATACCCAACCTTCTTTTTACCACAATTTATTAATTACCATTTCATTTTCATTTTTTCAATATCCATTTCAAGTGAAGCTGCATCAAATTTTTTTGTTTGGTTTTTGGTTTTTTGTATTAGAGAGTTTATATTTTATATGGTTTCACTTATGGTTTTAGATAAATTTTCAATCTCATATTCTTTAGGTTGAGCCCTAAAATTGACTTGTGTATTCAAAACCTAATTTGGATGTCATGAGCCTTACATTTTCTATTTGATTAGCAATTACTGTGTTCGGTAGCTTTACATTTCTCTTACTACATGGTCTCATTCCATTTGATTGATTTATAATTGTAGATTTTTAGGAATTATTTTTGGGAGATTATTTGTGCCTTTATCCTAGATTATTGAGAATCCATTTTTTTAAATTTTTGGTTCAACCTTCCTTTTAGATTACCATGTGAATTTAATAATTCATCCCTAAACCAATTTTTGAAACTTTTTCTTGTTTTTTTGGGAATACAGTGGCATGATAATGGTAATAACCCCCTAATCTCGCAAGTAAATATTGGGGTTATTCATCAAAAATGATTTTAAATTTTATTATTTAATTATAGGGAGAGTATAACATGAAAATGAGGACTATATTGAGTGATATTTAAATCCATAGAGTACTATAAAGGTGATTCAAAGTTAAGGAAACAAGTACTAGTGTGCCCAAATGTTCCACAAGGTTGGAATTTCTCCCTAAGTTATCTATTATAATTTCATACTAAATTCTAAAATCCTTATCATTTCACTCATAATAATCAATTATTATCCCTGAATAACTTTTATATTGTTATTTTTGAGAATATTTATAAAATACATATCATGTTCCTCAACTATCATATCATAAATTTCACCACTCAAGGAGTGGTCTATATTATTTTGATTTAAAGGGTTAAGGCCATTATAAAATATAACCATAATAATTCTATCCAATGATTCATGAAAAAAAATATTTCAGCTTTGACTAACCTGGTGATTTTATAACTCACATAATTGGTGGCTTTCCTATAATAAAATTTCCCTAAAAATTAATTGTAGGGATTGTCCCCAGTATCAAAAATTTCCTTATCTAAATTTTTCATTGAGTTTCTAACCCTATTCTTCAAAAAATAAATTGAATCTCAACCTAATATCATCTATGATAATCCCATGAAAAGGTATTTTTTGAATCATTATATAAAATCATTGCTAAACACTATTAAATACACGATGAGATATCCATTAAAATAGGGAAACATGGAATGGTAGTAATCCTTCATCATGGAATTTTTAGACATATGGTATAACTATATACAATAATGTTTGTTAGAAAGTATGGGAATATTTAAATACCTATGTCTATGACTATGTATTATTTGGTTACCATATTGAAGAGGAAAAGGATTTTGATTTAAAGTTTAATCTCTTTCAACTTTTGGAGTTTCCATTTCTGATTTGGGTTTATTTTTTCGGGCATTTTAATATTTAATAGTTTCAGGAATTAAGGTTTTTATCTGAATAGTAGAAGTGGACCTAGTGTTCTAGAAATAACAAAATAGTTTCAAAATAATTGCTGCTATGTGTATAATTAATTTTCAAGAAGGTTATGTTTCTAAAATTTTATTAATGAATTTATATTTCATTTTATTATTTATGTTATTATTATTTTGAATTTGTGTTTTTTTCTGGTCTCACCTGACTTCCCTAGAAAGAGATCTAGAAATTTTTTGGGAAATCTCATTGAATAACCTATCAAATTAATTAATTTCTATCTACTTATTATTTATAAAGCTAGAGTGCAGGATTAATTCCATAGGAAAGTTGAATGATGGGAGGCCAAAATAAGGTAAAAAAATAAAAACAATATAAATTGATAGAATAATGGTAAAAATAAAGTGTTAAATACTGGTGAATACAGTAGAATGTTTGAAAAATAACTAGGGAGAGTAAGTATAATAGTTGATGGGATTTAGGAGGACTAGACGTGTAATAATTGATAGAAAATAACACTAATATTACAATAGGTTTAACAATACATGTTCTGATGCTATGTAAAAATATAATTGAAAAAGTTTCTTCAGTAATATGATTAACCTCTCTAGAGAACTCTATTATGGACTAAAATTCCTAACAAAAAACTGAGTGAGGGTGAATAGTACAATATAAGAGCATAACTAAAAAAATTTCAATTTATGAACTTTAATTTCATTTAAAATATAAAAATAATCAGTACTTTTCACTTTTTGATTGTTCGAGTAGAGTGATAGATGATCATAAAGAAGAAAAAAGGAGAAATCTTGACTAAAATAAAAATATACATCAATGATTAAACCACTGAATAAACATGAAATGAAATATTTCAATTCACATAGCCCATTACCCTAATTAAATTACTCCAACATCATAGAAAATATAGAAATATATTTCTATAAAATCATTTCAATACAAATGTTCAGGTAGTAAAAATAATATGAAGAGGAAACCCCTTAGATGATATCACCTCCTTCCTCTAGTTCTAGCTCCTGATAGAATTTATTTGAGTGTTCTAATTTTTTTCTAACTCCCACTCAATGTTTCATTCCTCATCCACGAGTTATTACAATGATTATCTTATATATCATTAAAATAAATTTTCACACATAGTCCTCCTATAGATCAGAGTCAGCAACCCTAATCTCATCCCCCTATTCACTATATAGAACACCTTCATTGTAGAAATTCTTCCTCTAGTAACTTAGTAAAAGCTATCAAACCGAATGTGATATTCCAATCTGAATTATTTTACAAAGGAATGTAGACACAAATTCTCATTTGGTTCACTCTTTGATAATTTCAAAAAATCAATAGATGCTTCCTTTGAATTCTTATAATTTCACATAGTCAAGCTCCCCCTTTGACCTGGATTATTTTCATTTTAGAATTTAAGCCCCCATGTG
The DNA here is from genome assembly GCA_963277665.1 of Viscum album. Lineage (NCBI taxonomy): Eukaryota > Viridiplantae > Streptophyta > Magnoliopsida > Santalales > Viscaceae > Viscum > Viscum album. The sequence continues at coordinate 830,608,521 of OY728162.1, forward strand.
TTTTAATTTACTCCGTATACCATTGTATATCCATAATCTTACATATATTTCCATTGTGGACTCTACCCTTTCATGAGATTTTGATCATGTGACAACCTTACCATATGCTGCTACTTCACAGAATTGCAAAATGTATCATCAAACCACATTTTAATAATTATGACATTCTACCTTGATTAAAGTGGACATTATGAACCTAACATAGATCATTGTGTAGTGGTTACCCTTTCGTATCTCTAGAATTATCCCTTTCACAGTTTCAAAAGCAACACATTCTTAGATTCATCCATCTGCGTCCAAGACATTGATAAATTCAAACATCTTGAGTTACCTGTGAGAACCCATTTGACTACCAAACCTCTTTCATGGCATGTTCACAATGAATTTAACTCTCAAATTAATAACATTTGAGGAATCATCAACTCAAACTAGATACTTTAAAGAGTTAGTATTAATCCTATAGATCATCACACCTTAGTCGACTGATAATAATCTATCCCTAAACATCTATGTTCACTATAGAAATCTATCAGACACCTGTAGTGAAATCCTATATAATGGGGAGGCTATAGAATTTGTAATGAACAAGGTCAGGAAATATTCATTGAATAATCACCCCTAAATAGAAATCAAAAAAAATATGACTATTTTCCACAAATCATCTTATTTTATCCCCAATTTTAGAATTCGAATATGGATCTCTATCCATGCCAGTGGGGTTAAACTTTTCTATCATCATTATGCCTACTCAGTACCTTCTTATCAACCCAATTTCATCCTCATCAACATCATACTTAATTATTACAAAAAGTGAGTCTCTTTATTCATTATTCAATAGGGGATAATCGATTTGAATAACTTCTAATTCGATAATATTTGACATGTTGAAACATTAGTGGACATCATATATCTCATTCAAACATCCATAAAGACACAATCTAGAAGCAATCAAATCAACTTGATCAAGTAAAATCAATTACACATCTTTGAAAGTTAATTAATTTGGTTTTTTAGGATGTGGTTCATGATTTATTGCATCCCCTGTCCCATGGAATTGAGATGGTCAAAGTCCCCACTTCATTTACTATCAATAGCATCAACATTACCGAACACCGACAATTGGATGTTCAAACTCAATATATTATCTAGTTTACCCTATATAATATTTAATTCTTAATTTGAATAGGCTCAAACATGGCTCATCCACTTCTATCTAGATTTTTATTTTTCTCAGGTTTATCACCAATGAAAGGCCCTCCCAAAAAATTTTATACTCTCTTCAGTGCACCCTTATTTGATAACCAATTTCTTACGATTGGTGTTCATCTATAATAACTCAATCATTAGGATAATATTTGACTGAACACCCATTTTTTTTGTTTTCATTGATCACTAATGGAGGCTCTAATTTATCATTCTTCAACTGGACTAATCATGGCTTGTAATTGAGCTTGGTTTTGGGGTGGGAGTCAATAGATTCATCAGAATGTTCAGTAGGCTATAACACGATAGGTCAAAAGATATTGTTGATTTTTTGACCACAATAACTATATATTCATGATAGGTCAAGCCTCAAGGAATGGTCAGCTGATACTTTAATATTACTATAGTGAACTAGTGAAAGGTTAGTATACCTACTGAAAGGCACAATATATTGGTAAACTACACATATTATCTTGAAGATTTATCTTTTAATAACTCAACACCCATGACAGGTTGGTCTCTCTTTGATCACATTAGACCATTTATATAGTAATTTGGTTTATGTGATTATATCTTGGTATATTAAATCCTAAAGAAACCCATTGGGCTATATAGGATTGAAATTCCTCTAACCGTAGGTGATGTCCCCAGGACACCCAAGGCTGGTAATAAATTCCAATGGATAACTAAATTTTTGGGGGATGATTTTCCCTTAAAACATAAACAACCTATCAAGACAATAATAAAAACAACAAAACCAAAAAATATTTTTCATGAAATATAATCAATAAAACCACAACCCAATACAAAAAAATATGAGAGTAAAACTAGGATGGAAAATATAATACATTATTCTAAAAATATAAAGGATGAAAAGTCCAATTTTTCAAAGTGGTACTATATCAAATTTCAATGAAAGGCCACCTCCAATATTTTTACACTAACAACCTCCGCATTATGTTGAACCACTAGGGATGTATGAATTCTTTCATTTTTCTATGTCAAGATTAGTGGAATCATTATATTCAATAAAGTGAAAATGCATGGGGTGAGTATACGACACATTAGGTAGTCTACTAAAAGCTTCCCAAACACACTACTAGGTCCATGATACGTTACCAAAATTTATTAAAATAAGAAAAAATGTGAATAAAAATAACCATGAGGGTTTCAAAAAACTATAGGAAGAGGTATATAAGAAACGTTTTTTATTAAAAAGCATAATTTAATAATATTAATGAGATAAACCAGTCCTTTATACATGAATTTTGTTTTATAATATATGAAAACATTCCATTCCCCTGTTCAACCACATTCTATGTTGACACACACAAATCCCATGCATGACATCGAAATCAAAATACTCATGAGTGGTAAATCATCTATCTATGAAGTCTATCAAAGGTGATAACCTTTTATGTTCCTAAAGCTAGATATGGCCTATTTTATGAGCCTAAAAAGGTTCTTTATAATGTAATATAAACTCAAACCAACCATGTATTCCAAGAAACCATATCAATATTTATCATTACTCCCAAAACCTCTATCATTTTATCAGTCACCTCATGAGAATCACCCATGATCTAGAGTTTAAAAAAAATTCAAAAGGGTTCTCCCAAAATAATTTTCTACAGAAATCCCATGATTTTTTTTAGAAATCTAGGACCTCATGTTCCATAGAAAGTGGATAGAGAGTGAGAGGCCACCTAACTCACAACAAAGGCTGTTATTGAAGAAACTCACAATAATCTAGGTAGATGTGGGTTTCTCCTTCTTATCCATAAACAAATCCAAAAAAATTAATTTTTAAACATGTCAACGATCGAATATAATTGGGTATAACGACACCTATTTAAGGTAGCTCTTGTACAAAAAATAGGAGGATCTTTAAATGAAATTATATTGGGGAATATATAGGGCTCATTCAATCAATATCAGATATCCAATACAATTCGATCAATTTAAATAGAGACCCAAAGGGAAGAGAGTAACCAAAATCTCTCAAAGGAACCCTCTAGTTCAATAGCCCTAGAGATTAAAGAAACAATTAATGTTTCAGGATAAAATCCATGATAAAAACAAAATTCTTAAAACTTTTTTAACCATGTGCATGATTTAAAAAAACATTCACAAACCATTGGAATCATCATTGTTTGAAACAATACATGGTGACACATTCACTATATGGAATTTAAAAATCGTATTCCAACTGTGTTTCCACATAGAGACCCCCAAAAACTCATACAAGTTTAACTTGAACATCCTCAACATTTACCTTAATAGTTAACTAAATATATTCCCCCCATAATGCCTCTAACCATTCAAAAACAACTCAAGAACATCCTAAAACCAACACCAAATATTTAATAATTAAAAAAATCTATAAAATAGTTTTATCTCTAAACCATGGGTGTTCTTCTCTCTCCATCATTTGAATTTCCATCCTTGGAATTCTGAAATTTAATGGAAAGAAAGAAAAAATCTTAAACCACTAGTTTATCATAAAAATATATTGTTTTCAAATCACCTGATCGATCCAATGATAGTACTAAAATAGGTGTATCAAAGGTATGTGTTGACCTAGAATGAACTTCTCATGCTTATCATAGGATACAAAATACTTGGAGAACCAAATTGAATGATTGCCTCAAGATTTACATGAGGAAAACTCATACGTAATATGAACCTGACTCACTATCCATCCACAAAGAGATAAATGGAATACATACAATATATTAAATAAATAATTTACTTCTACTGACAAACTAACCCCATTGGTTTGGTAATCAACTCAAACAGTTCCACCCACCGATGAAATAATTTTTTTCACTCACCCATGTAATGATTCATTAACTCCTAAGAATACATGAAGAATAGATGATCCATAATATTCTATACAAGAACACCAAAAAACGTTACATGGAAGGCCATAATTCTGTATTTGTTCGATATGATATTCCAAATATGGTCTTATAAAGAACATACTATTAACCAGGAACCTATGAAATCTATGTTCACAATAAGTGACCCTTATCTAAATCACCAAATTTAATCGTACCCTTCCCCCTAGGATAAATTTTACCACAACTATCCCTCTTGGTAGAAGGTGTTATTAATTACCTATAGGTAACCTATATCCCATGGTAATCACATTAAATAATAAGTCATAAAGGATACTAGTTTATAGTGAAAAACAATATAGTTAAGACACGATGTGAGGTCAATACATCCCAAACACACCCCATTATTTTATCTTCTCAAACACTATCCCCTATATCAAAATGAAAAAAATAAATAATATGATTTCATTAAAATTTACCCTTAAAACATATTGGTTATGAATCATTTTAGACACTTTAGTTCAAAATTCCTAGAGAATTCACTACCCCTACTAGAAAGGTATAAGAAATATTTTTAACATGTCATTGGTCTGTTTTCAACATTTTCTTCCTTATATACCTTCCCAATATCTGAATGAACAATCCACATGAGTCTATCCTAAGACAATGAGGAACTATAATTAGATCCTAACATATAAGAGATAATTTTTATCATTTTAAACCACTTAGAGTCTCCCTTCCATTATAGTTTGATTTATTGTTAAAATAATGAAAATTCATCCATTGAACTTTTTTGGAATTACTCGCCCTAATTAATAATAAAGTAATCTTGATATAATACCTCGAAATCATCATGGTCAATATAAATCAGGTTTATGAAAGTCATTTAACCCTTGAATCATGTATGATCCAACATTTACTAACATAACACCGAGATACTTGTGATAGTAGATAGTTACTACCCAATCGATCATGAACAATGATATGTGGATAGCAAATTCAATCATGGGACCAAATATGGGAACATGTGAAAAACAAACTAGAAATAACCCATTAAGAATAGAGGATACATGTCTTAGAGGGATGTATTAAAACAAATTGATCATTTCCAAAACTAGGGACAAACTATGCATACACCCACAACATAGAAAACGTCAAAGGAAAGTATCAACCCAAAACTACTCTCAACAACACATTTTAAACCAAAAAATTTAACCTATAATAAATTCAAACATTTAAAATATATTTCTTAAAAAATATCATATAATACTTTAGAACACATGTCCCAACCCTAATAAAATGATAAACATGTCTTTTAGAAGGTATAAGAGTAAACCATCAATCAGAGTAATCACTAAACCATTGAATTTTAGGAACCAATAAATCCCTAATAATAGAACAAAAAAACACCTTGATGATAATGAATTATACCCAAGGTGGAATGATTCAAATAACATTTAACATGATGACCATTCAAGATCCCTGAATATCCCGCTACCCACAAGGAATTTTGATGCACATTCCATGAGGCATCATCTCTCGATGAAACTAGTATTTTCAATCCAAGAATTATAGTTATCATAGAGAGAAAACAATATCCTATACAATAAAGGTGAGAACACACAATCATGACCAACCCAAAAAACAAATGTAGCACACAATAACAATAAGATGGAAAAGAATAATAAGAATAGAAGCAAAAAAACATTATCTGCATAACAGGAACAATAATCACATCCATTAGCACAATTTTGCAATGAAATATCTAGTTATATCATTCCTAGGAACAAAAACTCATTATATCCAATTACAACAAACCATCATGGTTTACATCCAAAAATTCAGCATGTAACCACTTTTATCATGAACCAAGTGGAAGGATCTCATGTTTCAAAAATTGTGATATGATTTTTGATAAGTAATTTTTTTTATAAAAATAATTAATGAAACAATATAAATACTTTCTAAAATATAAACCCACATAAAAATTGTTCGGAAATTTGTTTCATAAAATCTCTTAAAAACCAACATGTAACTATTCTATAACTACCCAAAATCTAGAAACCATTACATAGTAGTTATATAACATTATTGGTAAGGAATACATGATTTTATTAAGGACACAATAGCTTAGTTTTCTTTAAATAATATATAAATATATTTATTACATTTGAAAATATATGATACGAAATTATCATATTGAGAGAAAATTACTCTCCTTTCTATTATATACATTAAATTAACACATATTAATCCTCTATATTTCATGGGTAGAGTAAAAAAACTATGGGTGAGCTCAGATGCTCTGTAAAGAGTAAAATACAGTATGTTTTTCATAACATGAACCTGGAATAAGTGATACACTAATAATAAATAAATAACATAAATCCTTAATCATTTAAAAATGGGGGAATGTTATATCTATGAAAATAAATAAAAACATGGATAATAATAATAATTGATCTCATACAGATGGAATTCATAATATCCATCATCAACACATGTTTTCATTTCATTGTACTGATATGTGAAGAGGTAGACACCAAAATCAAAAAAAATTATCTCATGATACCATCTTGGGTTTTGGTGTATTCCTCTTCCCATTTCAATTTATTGTCCCAACATAAGGTCTTGAAAACAATTTTGGACCCCTGCATTATGTTTTCCACTTTTAAAAGATTAATGATAATTATTATCCATGTTTTCATTTATTTACATGGATAAAAAATTCCCCTATTCTCTATTGATTAGGGATCAATATTGATTATTTATTCATTCCATATACTCATTCTATGTATACGTTATAATATTATATGATGTATTCTACTTCTTCTTGAGCATCTAAGCTCACCCTTATTTGTTTTCCATTCCCTAAGAAATCTATAGAAAAAATAACTGTAAATTTTAGGGATATGATAGAAGGGATAATAATGTTCTCACAATATGTTCATGTTTTATCATATGATTTCAAATGCATTGTATATATGTATCAAGTATTATAATACTTTTAAGTGGTTGGATACTTTGGGAACTATTGTATTCAATAAAAAAATATAATATAACTACCAACAGTGGATTTCTGGAGTCTGGGTTATTACAAATGTTATCAGGGAAAGTTTAGTAAGAGCCTTGGGAGATAGATTTAGAGTATCCTAGTTAGATAGAAAAAGTACTATGAAAAACCATCAAGATTACTAGGGATACTCTTGAAAAAAATATATTAGGAATTGTATTTTATAATTCAATATCATGAATTAGTTTTTTATACAACTGTAGAATGATAAAGACGAATATGAGGAATGGTAACCATATCAACACTCCTAGTCAATGCATGGATGTTTCTCTAAAAAAATTCAACAAAGATAATGTTTTGGATAATCAGATCATATCCATATTAGGGAAGTTGACCTAGGTTTTTTAAAATGATATCACCTATATAGAGAAAAATTCTGATCCAGAACATGGAATAACTATATTGGTACACTTCATGAGAAATCAACCTCAAACTTTTAATTAAAATACTAATCCACTAGTAGTTGAACAATAGATCAAGTCCCTATAGCTGGAATTTATCACTTTTAGAAGTACTGAAAAGGAAATAGTTTTCATGTTCATATATCATCTAATGGAAGATATAGACCAATGGTGATCTCTAATTCAAAACAAAAAAATTGTAAGATGATATAATGTACATGGAATGAGGAACAGTTAAGGACATATTATATGAAAAAAACATTCCTCAAAATAATAGAGTGGAAATAGAATGACAGATTCTTAATCATAGATTAAAGGAAGAGGAAAATGTTGTTGAATGCGAGGATGAATTTAAAAGGTTATCTATAAATTATGAAAACTATTTATGTAGAATTAAAAGTGAGTTTCATCATTTCTTTGATGGGTTAAAGATGAGTCTCTAAAATGTGTTGGTTATTGAAAAAATTTGATCATATGATGATATAGTCTCAAGTTACATTAATATTGAGAAGGAGTTCTCTAGGACATATGTATGGAAGGAAAATTAGGTGAATAATAGGTTTGTTGAGCATTATGGGAAGAATAATGTGACAGAGGGGAAGAAATGAAGGATGATATTCCCAACATGTGATATCATTATGAAGAAACACGCTAGGGATTGCAAGAAGGAAACACGAGTTTGTTATATGTGTAAAGAAAAAGGCCATTAAGCTCATGAATAAAATATAAAGGATAATGATGTCAGTGTTAATTGCTTTAATTAAAAGGATATGGGAAATTATTAAAACCAATTCCAAAAGCATAAAGAACATTTACCTTAAAAGTTCAAGGGATCAAGGACAAGCTTCTGCGATTACCACTACTAATGTTCAAATTACAAATAACATGGTATAATGTACATTGATCATAAACTCAAAGATAGCTAATGTTTTATTTCATCCTCAATCCTAAAATTCTTTTATGAAATCAATGTTTTCCAAAAACATCATATATTACCCTAGAACCCTATTAATTGATACATCAATTAAGAAAATAGTTGGAAATAATATTACAATAATGTTGTTTTAGGATAATCCAATTATATTTCATATACATACCTTATTTATAGATTTTTTTTATTCCTATGGTTAAAATTGATATGAATCATGCTTTGGATTGGATTTTAAAGTATAATGTGAAAATTTATTTCCATAAGAATGAGATTTCTATTTATGAAGGTGTGTTGTAATCTCTTGTCTTTATATAGGAATCTTAATCACCTAAATCAAGTCTGGATCCTCCCCTAGTAACTCTACTTGATGAAATTTTGGAAATAGAGTAATATAAATGAAATATATGTATAGGGAAGATATCCTAATAATATAGAATGTAACCATGTTACAATAATACATGTTGTTTTTATAGAAAAAATATATGATCATCTACCAGATAATAAAATTGAGTTCTCCATTGAACATATTATTTATGAAAGACTTATATCTATAACTCCCTATAGAATGGTCCCAGTGGAGTTGGTGGAGTTGAAGAAATATCTATAGGAGTTTTGTGATATGTTTTTTTATTCCCTAGTGTTTCACCATGTGGATCCTCTATTTTATTCATCAAAATGAAGGGTGGGTCTGTGAGACTATACATTGAATATAGGGAGATCAATTCAGTTACTATTAAGAATAATTATTTGTTTTGTTGCATTTATGAATTATTTGATCAACTCCAAGGAGGCCAATGCATTTTAAATATAGATCTTCTCTCTAGATATCATCAGATAAGGGTAAAGAAGGACGATATACCAAAGATATCATTTCAAACAAGGTATGGACATTATAATTTTACAATAATTCCTTTTGGACGGACTAATGCACCTTATGACTTTAATAATTTGAATAATATAGTATTATAGAATATGTTGATTATTTTTGGTTGTATTCATTGATGATATATTTATATAATCTAAGGGTTATTATGAGTATGAGAGTCAACTACAAATAATTATATAGACCCTTGGAATTAAAGAGCTATATGGGAAATATAGGAAGTTTGAATTTAAGATCAATGATGTTTTATATTCATGGCTATATTATTTCCAAGGACAAAAAATCTTACCCATTAAATGATAATGGAAGTCAAATAATGCCTTATACAAATGAAAATAATAGCGATCTGAAGGATCATGGTCTTAATAGGTTACCATCGATTTTTCATCCAATATTTTTCTTGGATGGCTATCCCATTGACCAGGCTAACATCCATATGAGTTAATTCACATGATAAACATAATATGAGAAAAGTCTTCAAGATATTAATTGGAGAAAGATTAATTCATTGATTTTATCATTACCACCACGTATGGAAGGATTTGTAATATATAGTTATTCATCAAATAAAGGACTTGGTTGTTTCCTTATATAGAATTATGGGGTGATTACCTACGCATTGAGGAAATGTAAAATCCAGGAACAGAACTATCCAACTTGTGACCTTGATCTTGACGTCATAATCTTTAATATAAAAATATTGAAACACTACCCATGTAGTAAAAGATGTGAAATATATTTATGGACCATAATTAAATGTCCCATCCTAGATGCCATTAAATCAGTTCAATGAGACGGTGGGTCACAAGGCCTCAAGAACACCTCCTCGTATTCTAGAGGCTTCCAACGAGCAGCGAGGGTGTAAAGGTTGTATAGTGGGGAGACTATACCCTCGTACAATAGTATGTAATAGTGGAAATAACTAAGTATCACACACAGAAGATACTAAATAGAGTGTGAAAGTAGAAAATAACTGAAATAGAACACGCTATAATAATAAAGATATGTTGTAAAATCTCTGAAAACTATGTAATATAATAAAACACTGGTCACCCACTGTGCCAACCATACAGATACATGAGTAAAAAATAAAATGAAAATAAAAGTATAGGGCTCTACTACTGACTCTGAGCCAGACCATGTACCTGGTCTCTAGACACTGTCGAACTGCTCCAGTCCGATCAGGAGCCACACGAGAAGCTCTGCTCAATCATGCAACTCTGGGCCTCTACCCAATCCACCATAAATCATGCTCAACCTGAAAAGTAGACATTAGGTCTACACATACACTGAGGTGCACGTGTAGGGGTGATAAATAATCTCAGTAGGTTTCTATGACAAGTATCCTATTACTATGTTTCTACAAGTGTATGCAAGAGAAATGTGCTTAGCCTAGTTGAAACACATCTAAAAAGGATGTAAACCTCAACATGAAACCACAGTCGAACCCTGGGTCTGTAATCCTGGTCAACTAGTTATGTGCCACCATGGATTTACATATTTATATACGTTTACATGTATAGTCCCATACCTATAGATGTATACATAAATTTTAATATTCATTCATATGTGAATCAAATAACATCAAACCACATCAACAATTGATCCATGGGACCGTAATCTTGATCAACCAGACATACTGTGTAAGGTAATTGAGATGGAAATTATGTTACTCAAGTCATGTAACATTGAGTCCATATCTGGGTCCATAATCCCAATCGATAGATACCTACTTCAGAAAATGATGGAAATATCTCTGAGCAAGCTACGTCACCATTGGAGGATACTCGTCCTTCACCGGGGTTCATACATACTCGCCTCCAATCACTGATTCAAGGATTCTATATACCAATGGTCAATCCTATAAAGAAAGTCTTCAGAGCACATAAGTCAACACTCACTCAGTCCATCCAAGGAATCCCTTGACTGAATCCATGTATCACTCATGATAAACTATATTCAGCCAATGAGCCCAACCATGGAATCCCTCAACTAGATCCATGATTCAGTCAAGGCTTAATCATATTCAACCATTGAGACCATCCATTACATCATGGCACACTCATGAAATAGTAACAGTATGTAAACCATCACCCTTAGGCATAGAAGAAACCTTGCCTGCAGAAATAATAGAACCTTTCCTGCAGGCATAGTAGAACCTCACCTGTAGGCATATAAGAACATCACCCACAGACATAACAAAACCTTGCCTACAAGAATAGAAAAACCATGACCATAGGCATAAAAGAACCTCACCCTCATGCATAATAGAACCTCATCCATAGGGATAATAGAACCTCACACACATGCATAATAGAACCTCACCCTTAGGCATATAAATCATCAACCTACCGAGCCCGTTCAAGGAATTCCTACAATGAGAATCCAAGTATCGCTCAGGGATTATAAACAACATGTACGGCTCAAAAGTCAGATTCTAGGAATCACCTTTGGACACCCAAAAAATATATATCATATGATAATAAATATATATATATATACATCTTGTCTCAAAATCCAAGTATCAGGCAGTGGCTCTGAATATTAGTAAATATATGAAATAACATGGTTCAACAGCCATATCCCAGGTAAGCACAACTGGGTATCCCAATAAGCAACATGGATCCCAGGAAGAACATCAAGGAATCCCAAAGAGAATAAAAATTCCTCACTCTAGACTCAACAACCACCAACTTGGAAGAAACTTTGGTTACATCACTACATAAACAATAAACAAGTGAAATAGGAACATAGAGCGAGGGTGTGCCAAACACCCAACCCAACACTACTACCATAGCCCGATGGGCTTTCCAGTTTATCATATGTTCTAAGGTGACACCTGAACACCATCTCCACCCAAACTCGACGTACTAACATAGGGTCCATCAAGAAAAATTCACCTGTTGGATCCCTCAGGTGTAGCACAGAAGAGGTATACTAATTGGGATCCTAGGAATAATACAAAGGTATAGATATCATACAAGGGACTCCCTAGATAAATACATAAGAAAAGGAATCCCTCATAGGATCCTTGATAAAAAGATAGAAGATAGGGGCATTATATAATAGAACCTCGATAAAAACTATTCTCACTACCTATAAGGCTATAATGGAACATCTAACAAGGGAAACATACTCAAAAGAATAAGTTAAAAAAGATAGGTCATAGCTCATCTCATATCAAAGAAACAACGAGGTTGGTCTGAACTCCCAACCTATCATTCACATTCAATTCAATCTCACAGGAGATGAATGTATCCAATTACTTGAGGAAGAACCTCTCCATTTAAATAAAAGTCCCAAAATACCCATTAGAATTACTCAAAAATCTTCAATGGTTTCACCATCATGATCTATATAGAAAAACACTCCGAATGGACAACTCACGTTCCCAAATCTGACTTCCAGGGCACAAAATTCCCAAAACCTCTGAGCTGGATAAAGTACATGGGGTGTAATTTTGTGTACATGGTGTGTACCCTATTCCCTCTCCCTGGATATGTACTTTTACATGGTCAAAATACATGGGTTATTCCTATGTAATAGTACACGATATGTACTTTATAGTACATGGCATGTACTATCAAAAAACTAAAATCTCATGTTCTTTTCCACAAGGCGGGACACGCGACCATGTACTACAAAACAACGTGTACTCAAAGTACACTATGTGTACTTATTAAAATACCTTCTTCCATGAATGGGAAGAACACATGGCATGTCACCCTAGACTACACATACTGTTGTCGGGTTTTCCCAAACAAAAACCCTCTAGATCACCTCAAACCCCCATTTTCACCCCCAAACCAATAGATCTAGAATCAAGATGCCAGAAGAAATCATAATATGAATTTAGAACTAGAAAACAAAAAAACAAAGGGAATATATGGAAAAAACGTAAACAAGCCTTCCTTTGGGTGGAAACCACCAAAGCTTCATTTGATTTGACAGTCCATGGTTTCCACACGCTGATCTAGTGCGTCAAAAGCTTCATGACGGTACCACTCTTCTATTCCCCCCTCTCTCTATCTCTATTTCTACCGTTCCCTATTTTCTCTCTCAGTCAAGTGGAATAAGAGGAGCTACAAGAGGAATCTATGAGGAGGAGGAATTTTAAGAATGAAAATAAATGGGAAGAAAGAAAAAGAATAAAAGAGAAGAAAAGAAAAAGGGGGTCCCCAACTGACCCCGACACCCGACTCAAGTTTAATCCTCGACTAGGATAAATTCCATATTCCAGACACAATGGTGTAGACAGAAACAAAATCTTATGGTCCATTCAAAATTTATGGCTGAACGAACATGCATGAATAATTTAATATTTAATTTATCAAATATCATATATTAATTATTCCGCTAAAAATTGAACGGGTCATATTTACTCCAAACTCTTATCCTAGGGTAAACACCCTATTCTGGGACCAACAGAGTGGTCAGAAAAATTATCTAAAAATAAATAGTAGTGGAAAAATTCCATTTTAACCCTCATAAGCATCCGATAGAAAAACTAAAATTTCTGCTCAAAATTGCAGTTCGTAAAAACATGGGTTCTTACAATCTCTCTACCATAAACCTTCTCATCATCGGGAAGACTGTTGAAAGGAAAAGAATCCATGCTTTCAACCTAATAATCTACACAACCAAGCGTTCTAGACTATCCAACAACCCACCTCATAGCATCAACAACTGTCTTCTCCACAAAAGACATTTAACCGAGACCAATCTGGTACTCGCCACCATAAGAATACCCTTATCATCATCTCAAAACCAGAATCCAACCCCATAGTCCAATGGGGAACACTGAAGTTCAAATAAAAATGAGGGACACCCACCTCAAATGGATAATGGTGCACTACCCACTATATAAATTACCTTACACCGGTCCTTGAGCACAACCTCAAAAATTTACCTTCCTCAAATGGGGATGAATAACATTTACAAAGAAAAGATGCTTGACATAGGGCCGATGCTCTCTCAACATACTCAAGACGAAGTCAAGATAGAGAATGACTGACTCTAACCAAGAGTACACTAAGATTACACCAAAGGCGTGTACATCTACCTCCGATCCATGCTCACCTCCTGTCAAAACCTAACCTGGAGTCAACCACGGGTCAACTATCTCACGGTACCCCATCATTTCACGTTGTCACCTCTACCACAGAGGGAAATTCTGACAAACATTTTGGGACCCAATCCCATGACAAGTCTAGAAAACATCACTCCTCTTCTAGCACCCGACCACTGACCGATTTAGATTCAAATGATACCACGTGAAACTATCGTGTATCCTTATCACCTGAATCTTACTCAAGAGACTCATCCAACACAAGCCTAAGCTGACTATGCAACATAGAAGATCAGTTTCACAAGACAAAATCACCCTCGGAACTCCTCTTCAAAATAAAACATCTCACCTGTGTCACAATTTACTCCACAACCACCCATCCCCTAATGTCGTTCCATTCATGAGCATCTACGCATGCCCTGAATACATTAGCAACAATGAAAATACAGGTAAATCAAGCCAGGAACCCGAATAGTCTTAGCCATCAAAGAAAGTCTCAAAAAACAAGCACCCTGTGTGCTTCATCAAAAGTTGAAGGCATTAGCATGCCTATAACAAAAAAAATCGAGCACCAACCATGCCATGATCTCAAAATGAGTGTAAAACAAAGATCACCACCTAAAAGGATACTAAAAACAAGATTAATACTTTCTCACATAGGTTTCCCCTAGAATAAAATATACAATAACCTACATGGGTCGAAGTCAAAACCAAAGGCCTCTATGTCTCCAACCTATCCCAACAGCACAATACTCAAAACTGGGTGAAAAGGCCTAACCACCTAGCCCAAAATATCAAACCTATCAAAAGTAGGTAATGATGACAATGACCTAAAAGGGTCAAAACTGAAAAAAAAAATCCTATGAGGGCCCTAATACTCACTGAGAATCCTCAGAAGGAACTGCTCCCTAAAGGTCACAAAACCAACACAAAATAGAAACTAAACTGACACTCATCAAGCATCCAAATATGGAAATACCCACCTAGAGGTCCAGTTCACAAGAAAAGTTCTATTTTCTATCAGAATAACACATAGTGATCAGATTAGATAAAGAAAGACCTATGAAAAAACACCCTTTAAGAGTTGGAATAAAAAGGCATCTCATTTGATAACGACCTACTAGGTCACTACACCTCACGTGCATGAGGACTGATTCATCAGCATTAAAACAAAATTACTTAACGTAGATCCACATAGGCTACCATCAAAAGAAAATATAATCAAAATATGGTCCAATAGGTCTCAGTCGTTAGTAAAAATGCACACTATGAAGACTATATGTTGTGAATCATACGTGGCTACTATGATGCATGATATGCCTCTTTCCTTTATTAGCCAAGAATCAAAATCCATCTTTGACATCTTGATAATTTCCAAGATCCCAAGATCCATAGTAAATCATAACATCTTGACAACATGTGTGTCAATAAAGGTGAAAATCATTTATAACTGTAACATCGTAGATTAGAGCAATAATCCCATTCCCTGTAAACTAGGACTTCTTACCGGAACAAGTTTTCTCGATGAACTAGTCAGATATCCATTACCGGTTCTCACACATTCCTAATATGCATGTCTATTATATCCCAAATAGTAAAGACCCAAAAAATAACAATTCTGATACCACGTTGTAACATCTCAACCTGGATGCTACTAAACCTATGATCCAAGCTTGTGGGTCGTAAGGCCTCAAGCACGCCTCCCCATATGCCAGATGCTACTGACTATTAGCGATGGTGTAAAAGTGATATAGTGGGGAAACTATAACCTCATACCATAGTAAGAAATAATAGAAATATCTAAGTATCGTACACAAAAGAATGTAAACAGAGCGCAGAAGTAATAAATATCTGGAATAGAACATGTTGTAATAATATATAGTTGTTGTAGAATCCCAAACAACTATGCAATATAATACAACACTGGTCACCCATTGGGCTTAACATACTGATATAACAGTACAAAATAAATTGAAAATATAAGTATAGGGATCTAATAATACCTCCGATCTAGACCACGTACTCATCTCCAAACACTGTCGAACATATCCAGCCTGATCATGAACTACACGAGCATCTCCGCTCGATCATGCAACTATGGGTCTCAGCTCTATCTAGCATGAAACTTGTGATCAACCTAAAAATCATACATAATTTCTACAGGTACACCAAGGTGCAAGTGCATGGGTGATAAATAATCTCAATAGGGAACCCTAACAAGTAACCTATAACTATGCTTATACAAGTGTATGCAATAGAAATGTGCTTAGCCTAGATGAAACACATCTAAAAAGGAAGTAAACCTCAATGTGAAACCATAGTTGAACCCTAGTTTTGTAATCTGGGTCAACTGGGTAAGTGCCTCCTTGGATCTCTATATCTATATACATATACATTTATAGTCCCATACCTATAAATATATACATAAATTTTAATATTCAGTGGTTTTTGAAACAAATAACATGAAATGACATCACCAAGAGATCATTGGGTATATAATCCTGATCGCCTGGAAATCCTATGCAAGGGAATTGATCTGGACGTTGTGCCACTCATGTTGTGTACCATTAATTCAATCTCTGGGTCTATAATCCCAATTGACACATACATTATTCGACCAATTCTGGAAATCTCTCTAAGCAAGCTACGTCCCTATAGGATGATACACGTTCTTCACCTTGGTTCATATGTACATGACACAAATCACTGATACTAGGATTCTATATACTGACGATCAATCATAAAAAGAATGATCTCAGACCACATAAGTCAACACCCACTGAGTCCGTCCAAGGCATCCCTCGACTGGATCCAAGTATCACTAAAGGTATAACTATATTCATCCAATGAACCCAACCATTGAATCCCTCAACTAGATCCATGATTCACTCAAGGATTAATCATATTCAACCACTGATCCTATCCATTACAGCATGGCTCACTCACAACATCGTAATAGTAAGTAAACCCTCGCCCTTAGGCATAGAAAAAACATTGCCCGCAGGCATAACAAAACCTTGCCTACGGGCATAGTAGAACCTCACCGGTATGTATAACAAAACCTCGCTTGCATGCATATAAAAACCTCTCCCATAGGCATAGAAAAACCTCATCCACATGCCTAACAAAACCTCTACCTTAGGCATAACAGAACCTCTCCTTCAGGTATATAAATCTTCAACCTATTGACCCCGTCCAAGACATTCCTACAATGGGAATCCAATTATCACACAGGGCATATAAAAAAACATCTAAGGCTCAAAATCCGAATTTCGGGAATCACCTCCGGATATCCCAACAAAATATATATCACTATATATATATATATATATATATCTTGGATCAACAGCCATGTCCTAGGTAGTACCTCTGAGTATTAGTAAATATCATAAATAACATGGATCAAATGCAAGATCCTAGGTAAGAATGTCTAGGAATCCCAATAAGAAACATAGATACTAGGAAGAACATATAGGCATCCCAAAGATAAGATAGACACCTCATGTTAGGCTTAACAGCCGTAAACCAGTAAACATCTATGGTAACATCGCTACATCCACAATAAACAAGTGAAATGGGAACAAAGAGTGTGGGTGGAATGAATGCCCAAACAAACACTACTACCACATACCCATGGGCTTACCAGTTTGGCACGAGTTATAAGGTGACAACCGAAAACCATATCTACCCAAACCTGACATACAACTCTGAGCCGGTCAAGCAACTGGCACCTGCTGTGTCCCTCAAGTCTAGGACTAAAGATGTATCCTAAAAGGGATCCTCAGAATAGTACATTGGTACATGGATCCCATAAGGGACTCCCTAGATCAATACACAAACAAAGGAATCCCTCAGGTGATCCTTGATAACCTGATAGAATAAAGAGGTATCCTACATGGGATACTCGATAACAACTATTCTCACTACCTCTAGGGTCATAAGGGAACATATCACAAAGGAAATTTCCTCAAAAGAATATGTCAGGGAAGATAGATCCTAGATCATCTCAGATCAAACCATTAAATAGGTTGGTCCGAACACCCAACCTGTTATTTACATTCAATTCACTCTCACAAGAGATGACTATATTCGATTACTTGAGGAAGAACTTATCTATTTGAATAAAATTTCAGAAATTCCTATTATGTGTCCTCAAAAAGATTCAAGGGTTTCACCATTATGATTTATGTGGATAAATTCATAGAATGGACTACTCACACTCCCAAATCTGACTTCAAGGGCATAAAATACCCAAAAAACTATGCTGGAAAAAGTACATGGCATGTACTTTTGAGTAAACGACGTGAACTCTGACCCCTCCCCCTAGTTGTGTATATTTACATGGACATAATACATGAGTTCTACCATTGTAAGTGTAAATGGTGTATACTTTAATGTACATGACATGTACTGTACAAAAACCAAAATCTCATGTTCTTTTCCACATGGCTGGACACACGATCATGTACCACTACATGGTGTGTACTCAAAGTACACAGTGCGTACTTCTAAAAGACCTTCTATGAGGTTTCCCAAACAGAAACCCTCTAGATCGCCCAATACCCCTGTTTTCACCCTCAAACCAATAGATCTTGCCTCAAGAGGCCACAAGAAAGAATAATATGGATTTAGATCTAGGAAAAAAATCATTAGGGATCTATAGAGAAAACATAAATAGTCCTACATTTGGGTGGAAACCACCGAATATTCATTTAATTTGATGGTCCATGGTTGCCACAAGCTGATCCAGCGCGTCAAAAGCTTCAATAAGTAACCTCTCTTTCCTTCCCTCTCTCTATCTTTCTCCCTCTCCATCTTTTCTCTCTTAGTCGAGCAATATAGGAGGATCCATAGGAGGCTTCCATTAAAAAGAGGAAGGAAAATAATGAAAAGAAATTAAACGAAAGAAAAAGAAGAAAAGAGAAGAAAATAAAAAGGGGGCCTCGACCAGCCCCGGTGCCCGACTCATGTTTATGCCTTAGATAGGCTAAACACCCCATTCAGAACTCAATGGTAGAGACAAAATCTCAATATGATGCTCCATTCAAAATTTATGGCTGATTAAACCTATGAAAATAATTTTATATTTAATTTTTAAAATATTAAATATTAATTATTCCTCTAAAATTTGAACGATTCAGATTTCCAACAAAGTCTTGTTCTAGGGTAAACACTCTATTCCAAGACTTAACGATTGGTCAGAAAAATTATCCGAAATCAACAGGTATGATAAAAAGACCATTTTAATTCTCATAGGTGCCTGAAAGCAAAAAATTAAAATTTATACTCAAAATTGTAGGCTAAAAAAACACAGGTTCTTACACAGAATAGTTTGAATTATATCATATCTTGGAAGTAGATCAACGTGATGCAATGAAGAAGTTTGTAAATACTAAATTATTTCTCAATACAGTACCACCGTAGGAATAAAAATAATGTAGCTGAGGGATTCAGTAGGAGAGACCATGGTGTTCTGACTAGGATGAGAATTAAGAAGGATCTTATATACTAGGATCTAGTGAAGATAGATATGGTTATTTTTTGGAAAGGGGACCCATAAATTCTTTTGCAAGTAATTTCTAGATCATCCTTACAAGAAAAGATAGAGAGTCACTCTGGATAAAGAGGACTTACAAAGGAATATTAAAGTAGTATATAATGAGAAATTGATAAAATTAATCTATAAAGATGGAGTGTTGATGTTTGGAAAGATGTTATGTAATGCCCCAACCTCAGCTACCCAGAGTCGGTGCATTATTATGTAACATTGGCATGATCACAAAAGATCAAGTCTCGAAAGACCGATTAGTTTAGTAGCCTTGGAAACACTAGATAAATTCATAAGTCTTACATTACATCATAAAGTAAAACAAAACTACAACAACATCTTGTATTCATATCCCCTCATACTATCCCTGCAAGTCATTCATTATATACCTCTTCACATCCTGGACAAATTAAAACATTGGAAGGGGTGAGCTCAGATTCTCAGTAAGGATAACAATATTGTGGAAGCTTTCATAAATAAACATAAAAATTTGAGGCAATGTATAATCGAAACAAAAGCCTTTTAAACTTGAACTTTAACATAATATTGAAAAAGTAAAATGATATAATTCCATTTACTTATTCACATGGATATTCTACTGGTCGAATAATCACATGCAATATCAATAACCACTTTCATAATGATGGAATTCATAATGCCAGACTATCATAACCATGTAGCCAAGGCCTCGTGCCGAGACTACAAATAAGATTTTGTCAAGGCCTTGTGACAAGACACTACTTTGTCTCATGAGGCCTACCGATGCATCGAGGAGCTATAGCGGGCTCCACCCGTCACTTATTAAGTCCAATGCATTCCTCATATGAACAGGTTTAAACATATCATAAACCATAACATACTCGTATCACATAAAACATGAATAAAGGAAACATAAAATTTCCACATTTCAATCACAAGATATCAATAAAACACATTGATATAATAAAAACATTTTCTAAACCATTTTCAATACCAAAATAAAAGAAAATTTAAACATCGTATTTATTTTTCATTAAAAAAAGTTATGGCTTATAGAGGAAGCCGAAACTCAAATAATGGTCACGGCGGTGGAGAAGTCATTGTCGCCACATACATACGAAAAAAAACATTCCTTTTTTCGTTTAATAAAACACTTCATATAAAAAGATTCCTTTTGAATAAAAGTAAAATTCAGATGGGTTTATACACCATATAAAAGAAAGTTGTGTATAAAACTAAATATGCCTCAATGAAAGGAGATTGAGACGAAGTCCCTTATAAAGATAATTTTATAAATAAAATAGATCTATTATGTTTATTCACTATAAGTACACATAAAGAAAGAACAAATACAAGATAGTACATAAAAATATAATGATATAATTTGAAAATAGGATATTAACCCAAAGAATAGAAATTGGGTTAAGAAGTTCCCTTACCTCATGTCTGACTTGAATTGACCATTCTTTAACCTCCTGAATAATAAACTAGAGTTAATTTATAATTTCATTAGAACATTTTTCAAGTTTATTATTCCTTTTATATCACTTATTACCATGTTATGAACATTATGTAATTATTTAAGTTAATAACGGTCGTTTTGTCGATCTTTGGTACTTGAGTCAAAAATGAACTTCTTATAATTAGATGTTGTTCATGTGGTGTAATA
The DNA here is from genome assembly GCA_963277665.1 of Viscum album. Taxonomy (NCBI): domain Eukaryota; kingdom Viridiplantae; phylum Streptophyta; class Magnoliopsida; order Santalales; family Viscaceae; genus Viscum; species Viscum album. The sequence goes on from OY728162.1 coordinate 830,630,116, forward strand.
TACAATATATCCAGAATTATATACACGGTTTGGATATCATATATATAATTTATATCCAGTATATACATGCATTTATAATATTACATAACATTTGGAGGTAAGAAATAAAATGCACCGTTCATGGAGACGGTAAGCCGTACGTACGCATGAACGCTACTTTCCTTTCTATTTTGTATTTAATGGAATGAAATTATAATTTTATAAAGGTATACTATAATACCAGTATAATATAATTTATAATACCATTTACTCCATCCTTTATACATCCCACATATGCATTAAATATTCAAATCACTTTGAGGGGGCGGTAGTCCGCACTTCCTAAAATGAAATTATCACATTTACCCATAATGAAAATCATAAAGGTATGCCATAAATGAAAAATACAGAATCATAAAGAAAACAAAAACATAATATATATCATATATAAAAATATTGTCATCATAATGGCCACCATGAGAGGTGTTAAAAGAAGATTGAACAATCATCGTTTCGTGAGGCAGAAATTCGCCAACCACAGAAACAGTATGTTCTTTAACCATTGGACGAAGGTGTGTGTAAGTGTAAATCAAATACTTCTCATAACACATCCTATTATATTTAATATACTGGTATTGTTACAAAATAAAGGAATAAAAAGAGTTTAAGGGGTTGGAGAAGCAAAATAAAACAAAATAACCTAAGAGAAGACAATACCATAAAATCGGGAAACTCTTTTTCATTTGATCCAAAGGCTTCCTTGGGAAGACTTCTACCCAAAGTGAGGATTCTAGGAGTAAGAGAGAGAAGTTGGTAGAGTATTTGGGCAGAGGTTGGCTGAGAAAAATGGCTTGATGGTGTGAATAAGGTGGTAGGGGTGGGGGCCTTTTCTAAGAGGATAGGATGGGAACTCTTGGAAAGTAATGAAATGTTACATTATTATGAAGTGATTTTTCGGATTTAAAAGGTCCCAAAAATATATATTCAGAGGATAAGGTGATAAGGGTTATAAATATACTCATAAAATAGTTTTTTTGACAAGTTTATTCCTTAGATTTTACATTATCGTTTCATTTTATTTAAATCATTAATTAATGAGGTAATCACTGCATCATCATGGTGTCATAAATAATTTTATTTATTTGATGTCTAAAAATTATAAAAAAATATCATGATGTAGGAAATCTTTTTATATTTCCAATTAATATTTATAGTAATAAATTTAACTTATATAACCCCATGTAATAATTGTTTTAGTAAAACAACACATGTTTGTGACAATTTTATTTTTACTTTAAATAAAAAGTTATTAATGTCATTTTCTTACCCAAGTGGCTTAATGGGGTCCCCAAGTTGACCCATGGATTGTATTGGTCGGCCATGACTCATCCAATAAGTTTAGGACAAGTGTAAAGGTATTTTAATATTTCTATAATATCATTTTTACCTTAAATTTCACTAATTACCTTTAATCACAATTAATTAAACTTAAAAGTTACTATTCACCAGAAAATTATTTTAATCCTATTGAACCACATATTAATTCCTAATGACAAAAATGTATGTAGGTTTGTTGAAAATTAAATCACAGAAGTGGTAATGTTTCATTTAAACGAAATATATGTTTTTTAACTACCACTTAGTGGTTTCACTATTCATTCAAAATTGAAGTTTTTTAGAACAATGCAAAAATTTCACCCTAAGATATAATTGATATTCTGAATTAAAAAATGATTTATATTTTACAAAATTACAAACATATAAGTTTCATTAATTAATTTTATAATTAATTCCCGCTGTCACAACAAATAGCGTGTTTTTAAGAAACAATATATATCAAAATATTGAAAATTGTTTATGTCCAATTTCAATGTGAAGTTAATTATAATGACCACTATTGGATAAAATGGTAGAAATATATTCTAATTATACATTAGAACCACTCAATATTATAATTTATCACTATAAATTATTTTGATTAAAAAAGTTGTTTTTATGTATTTTTCACTATTCATAATCAATTGTATGTTCTCAGAAAAATACCAAAAATTCAACATAGGATAATTTAGATATTCCGAATCCAAAAATGAAGTCCATATTGAAATATAAAAAATATATAATTTTAAAAAGTGGGTATTACTATTCATAATGGCTATTTTTATTGGTCGAGTTGCGTTAGAATCTCGAACTTGCGTATAATGAAATCTATTGCATTATTGAAAGAGAAGCATATTGTGGAAGCTCGGGGTGTTACATTCTACCCTCCTTCAATAAATTGCATCCTTGCAATTTGAAATTTTTCATTGAAGATAAAAGGTTGAAAATAGAAAATACCTTTGTGGAAAAACCACATCGGAAATAGGGTTAATAAAAATATAACATTAAAAGAAAGAAAGAGAGGTACAAAGGTCACCCGAGATAGCCCATACTAAGATTCTATGAAAATATGGATATGGAGGGAAAAAACCATCAAGTTATGATGGAGAGTTTTAGAAAACAGGATTAGGAGAAAGTTAACCACAAGAAAATCAAAAACTTGTGATTGGTTAAACGGTCATTGAATTCCCAGTTGGAAAATTTAACCGACAACGTTTTTGTTTTAAGTTACCTTTAATAAAGTTGAGGAATTTATTTAAGAGATTTACTAAGAATGTAAGGAAATATACTTACTTTTCATGTAGACTTTCATTCTTTAATAAATTTTTACCACAAACCCATCTTTCACTCCAAATGGTAACAGAACTCAAAAATATTCTATTTATTCTAATTGTATAAGGTTACAAATATTACCACATACCATTTAGATTAGGAAAATTATTTTGTAACTACCAGGGACTTCTTGTAGGCTAGTGGTAGGTAATAAAGGCCTGTCATACTATGGTTGTGGGTTCGATTCCTACAGCTCTGTCTGATGCGATGGGTTATCCCCCAACCTGCAGGTTGTCCTTTTCCTAAAACTATAGTATTATAATATTCCAAAAATAATCTTCATAAATGTTATAACCTTAAACAATACTATCCAAGTATCAACTTAATCAATTCCAACCTTTATAGTTATCCAAAATACTTCTATTCAGACTTTCTCTAAAAGGTCTCTAAATTCCAAAATCAATTGTAACATTAGATTCCCCAAACAAAGTAATGTTTATATTATTGTCACATAATAAAAATATGATTACCTTCATCATATTAAAACCTTAATGAAAACAACAAGTACTGTAGTACAATGCTTATATATATCACATTATTCTTATAACCAGAATATAATCCTTGATTCCAAAAGCACCAATACATTAATTATTCCACTTCAACTATAGTAACAACATAAGATTGTCCTTGATCCCTTGGCCTTTTCTGAGGTAATTTTCCCTAACTCTTAGGACATTCATTTTCATAATTCCCCGTTTCCCTACAAATGTAGCATTCAACTTGATATCCTCTTTCTTTCCCTTGCAATCACGAGCCTGGTGACATTTTTCTCCACATTTATAACAAACTCCCATTCCTTTTAGCCTAGTACCGAGGTGATTCTTCCCACAATTATCGCATAATGTAAAATCATTCTTTCCCTTTTTCCCTTTATCTGTCTCTTGTTCCACCATTATCTTCTTCTCTTTCTTTACTTTATTGTCATAAGATTTAGAGAATTCCTTTTCTGTCTTGATAGCACATGAGACAATATCTTCGTACGATGAGAAGGTTTGTGAGACTAATGCTCGACGAAGAAATGGTTTTAACCCATAAAAGAAATGATCAATCATACTTATTGGGTTATTTATATAATATGGAGCATGCCTCGCTAACCTTGTAAAGTTGGCCTCATACTTTGCGACATTCTCATCCTCCTTTTATCTTAGACTCATAAATTTCCTTTTCATATCAGCTCGACAGTCATGAGGAAAGTGTTTTTCTAAGAAAAGCTCTTTGAACTCTCTCCATTATATATTTGATACATCATCATCTTCCTTTGTGTTTTGAATCAGTGACTACCATTGATCGGCATATCTAGTGAGCCGGTAAACTGTCATGACAACCTTCTCCCTTTCGCTACTCCCCAAGGCTTGGGATATTTTCTCTAAAGAGTTTATCCATTGCTCAGCTACTAATGGATTTGTACCCCTATTAAATGTTGGTGGTTGTTTCCTCATGAAACGATCTAACATTGATCCTCCACGTTGCGGATCAGGGTGCTCCATACGAGTAAGGTTATTATTCATAACCTGAGTGAGTTGTCCCAGTATAGTGATAAGGTGATCAGCACCAGTTGTATCTCCAGCTCCAAAATAATTATCTTGAGCAGGAGGTCAATCCCTACATGGAGTGCATGCATTTATACGGTTTCCATTCCTCACACTAGGCGCCATTTCTAAACAATGGCATAAACTAGATTAGTTTATGAATCAAAATTCCTAATTCCATACTTGTAAAACACTTAACATAAATTGAAAAATTTATGGACATAATCTATAATCACAAAATTTTTTCTTTGAGGAAGTATATACTCATAAACCCTTCATAATGGTTTATAAAGAAAATGAGAATTATCCTAAGCATATCCCCCGAGAGTGTCATAACCAAGAGTGCAACAAGGCCCATTTTTGTGCACTAGTTCCCATTCGAGTCTAGCTCAAAGTGGTGTTTTTAGGTTTCACCCCTAGGTACATATGTGCCAGATCCACCTCTACCTGCTCGTATCCAGAAAGGGATGTATTTCTCATAAAAATCACAAAATCTCTATAATACCAAAATTCTAGGATGTTCTTCTATACTAATCCTCAAAGTCTATCTTAGGGATAGGTGCTCTAATCAGAGTTTATCTAAATCTCGCTTCCAAGGTTAGTACTAAACTGCCTCTGATACCAACTATAACACCCCGACCCCAGCTACCTAGAGTCGGTGCATTATTGCATAACATTGGCATGATCACAAAAGATCAAGTCTCTAAAGTCTGATTAGTTTAGTATCCTTGGAAACAGTAGATAATTTCATAAGTCTTACATTACATCATAAAGTAAAACAAAACTATAACAACATATTGTATTCATATCCCCTCATACTATCCCTGCAAGTCATTCATAATATACCTCTTCACATCCTGGAAAAATTAAAACATTGGAAGGGGTGAGATTAGATGCTCAGTAAGGATAATAATATAGCGGAAGATTTCACAAATAAATATAAACATTTGAGGCAATGTATAACTAAAAAAAATCCTTTTAAACTTGAACATCAACATAATATGGAAAAAGTAAAATGATATAATGCCATTTACTTATTCACAAGGATATTATACTGGTCGAATAATCACATGCAATATAAATAACCACTTTCATAATGATGGAATGCATAATGTCAGACTATCATAACCACGTAGCCAAGGCCTCGTGCCAAGACTACAAATAAGATTTTTTCAAGGCCTCATGCCAAGACACTAGTTTGTCTTATGAGACCTACCGATGCATCGAGGAGCTATAGCGGGCTCCACCCGTCACTTATTAAGTCCAATGAATTCCTCATATGATCTGGTTTAAGCTTATAATAAACCATAACATAATCTAATCACATAAAACATGAATAAAGGAAACATAAAATTTCCACATTTCAATCACAAGATATCAATACAACACATTGATATAATAAAAACATTATCAAATCCATTTTCAATACCAATATAAAAGAAAATTAAAACATGGTATTTATTTTTCATTAAAAAAAGTTATGGCTTGTAGAGGAAGCTGAAACTCAAATAATGGTCACAGCGGTGGAGAAGTCATTGTTGCCGCATACGTACGACAAAAAAACATTCCTTTTTGTCGTTTAATAAAACACTTCATATAAAAAGATTCCTTTTGAATAAAAGTAAAAGTCAAATGGGTTTATACACCGTATAAAAGAAAGTTGTGTATAAAACAAAATATGCATCAATGAAAGGAGATTGAGATGAAGTCCCTTATAAAGATAATTTTATAAATAATATAGATCTATTATGTGTATTAAATATAAGTACACATAAAGAAAGAACAAATACAAGATATTACATAACAATATCATGACATAATTTGAAAATTGGAGATTAACCCAAAGAATAGAAATTGGGTTAAGAAGTTCCCTTACCTCGTGTCCGACTTGACTCGACCATTCTTTAACCTCCTGAATAATAAAATAGAGTAAATTTATAATTTCTTTAGAACATTTTTAAAGTTTATTATTCCTTTTATATCACTTATTACCATGTTATGAACATTATGTAATTATTTAAGTTAATAACTGTCGTTTTGTCGATATTTGGTACTTTTGTCAAAAATGAATTTCTTATAATTACAAGTTGTTCATGTGGTGAAATATCCATTATATCCATAATTATAATCGTGATTTAGATATCATATATATCATATATATCTAGTATATACATGAATCTATAATATTACATATCATTTAGAGGTAAGAAATGAAATGCACTGTTCATGGAGACGGTAAGCCGTACGTACGCATGAACGCTACTTTTCTTTCTATTTCGTATTTAATGGAATGAAATTATAATTAAATAAAGTTATAATGTAATTACAGTATAATATAATGTATAATACCATTTACTCCATCCTTTATACATCCCACATATGGAATTAACGATTCAAATCACTTTGAGGGGGCGGTAGTCCACACTTCCTAAAATGAAATTATCGCGTTTACCCATAATGGAAATCATAAAGGTATGAAATAAATGAAAAATAAATAATCATAAGGATAACAAAAACATAATATATATCATATAGAAAAATTGTGTCATCATAATGGAAACCATGAGAGGTGTTAGAAGAAGATTGAACAATCATCGTTTCGTGAGGCAGAAATTCACCAACCACAGAAACAATATGTTCTTTAACCATTGGACGAAGGTGTGTGTAAGTGTAAATCAAATACTTCTAATAAAACATCATAGTATATTTAATATACTGGTTTTGTTACAAAATAAAGGAATAAAAAGAGTTTAAGGTGTTGTAGAAGAAAAATAAAACAAAATAACATAAGAGAAGAGATTACCTTAAAATCGGGTAACTCTTTTTGATTTGAGCCAAAGGCTTCCTTGGGAAGACTTCTACCCAAAGTGTGGCTTCTAGGAGTAAGATAGAGAAGTTGGGATAGTATTTCGGCAGAGGTTGGCCAAGCCAAATGGCTTGAATGTGTGAATAAGGTGGTAGAGGTGGGGGCCTTTTATAAGAGGAGAGGAGGGGCACTCTTGGAAAGTAATGAAATGTTACATTATTATGAAGTTATTTTTTGGATTTAAAAGGCCCCAAAATTATATATTTCAAGGATACGGTGATAAGAGTTATAAATCTACTCATACAATAGGTTTTTGACAATTTTATGCCTTATATTTTACATTATCTTTTCATTTTATTTAAATCGTTAATTAATGAGGTAATCGCTGCATCATCATGGTGTCATAAATAATTTTATTTATTTAATGTCTAAAAATAATATAAAAAAATTCATGATGTAGGAAATATTTTTATCTTTACAATGAATATTTATAGTAAAAACTTTAACTTATATAACCCCATTTAATAATTTTTTTAGTAAAACAACACATGTTTGTGATAATTTTATTTTTACTTTAAATAAAAAGTTATTAATGTCATTTTCTTACCCAAGTGGCTTCATGGGGTCCCCAATTTTAACCATGGATTTTATTGGTCGAACATGACCCATACAATAAGTTTAGGACAAGTGTAAATGTATTTTAATATTTTTATAATATCATTTTTACCTTAAATTTCACTAATTACCTTTAATCGTGATTAATTAAACTTAAAAGTTACTATTCACCCGAAAATTATTTTAATCTTATTGAACCAAATTTTACTTCATAATGAAAACCATGTATGTTGGATTTTTGAAAATTAAATCACAAAAGTGGTAATGTTTCATTTAAATGAAAAATTAGTTTTTTAACTACCACTTAGTGGTTTCACTATTCATCAAAAATTGAAGTTTTTCAGAACAATGCCAAAATTTCACCCTAAGATATAACTGATATTATGAATTTAAAAATGATTTCTATTTTAAAAAATTCCAAACATATATGTTTCATTAATTAATTTTATAATTAATTCCCACTGTCACAACAAATAGCGTGTTTTTAATAAACAATATATATCAAAAGATTGACAATTGTTTATGTCCAATTTCAATGTGAAGTTAATTATAATGAACACCATTGGATAAAATTGTAAAAATATATTCTAATTATACTTTAAAACCACTCAATATTATAATTTATCACTATAAATTATTTTGATTAAAAAATTTGTTTTTAAGTATTTTTCACTATTCATAAAAAATTGGATGTTCTCAGAAAAATACCAAAAATTCAACATAGGATAATTTAGATATTCCGAATCCAAAAATAAAGTCCATTTTGAAATATAAAATATATATAATTTCAAAAAGTGGGTATTACTATTCATAGTGGATATTTTGATTGGTGGCGGTGCGTTAGAATCTCAAACTTACGTATAGTGCAATCTATTACATTATTGAAAGAGAAGCGTATCGTAGAAGCTCGAGGTGTTACAGGTTACACATTCTATCCAAACCAGAATTGATTAGGGAACAACTAGATGAAGTACATAGCTCAAATTTATATATACACCCTGGTAGTAAAAATATTTATAAGGATTCAAGTGAAAATTAATAGTGGGATGGTATGAAATGGGAAATTACAGATAATGTATCCAGATTCTTAGTATTCCGGTAGGTAAATAATAATAGACATCATTGTAAGGGAGTCGTTTATCCTTTTATTATTCCTATATGGAAGTGGTACAATATTAGAATGTATTTTTTTTTCTGATGACTCCCAATGAATCCAAGAATTAATTATATAGTACGGGTCATCATTGATTATTCATATTTGTTTGCTAATTACATAGTTATAAGATATGATACTATCCTTGAGAGCCTTACCCAGCACAGTATTAATATATTTGTAAGTATTCATTGGACACCTCTATCAGTTGAATCTGATCATGACCCTTATTTTACATTTAATTCTTCAAAGGAATCTCAACACTGAGATATATTTGAGCACAACATCTCTTCTCCTAACGATTGGGTAGTTCAAAGGGACTATCCATAGTTTGGAATACATGTTAAGATATTGTTCATTTGACTTCCATGGTATGTGGAATTAATATGTACCATTGGAGGAATTTTAAAAAAACATTATATTCTATTTGAGAATTAAATTGACACTTTATGATGCATTGTATGGGAATATGTTTTTTATTCGAACCTATTTGGAAGAAGTTTTTCAAAGTAATCTAGTTGACCTTGAACTTGTATATAATATGTCATTTAATTTATAAAATACTCTGGATCATATTAAAGAAAGATAGAGAAAATAGAAGATCTATGATGACAACTGAAGGCAGGGCATGCAATTGTATATGGGGGATCAAGTATTCTTGAAGGTTTTCCCATGGAAGGGAGTTATACTATTTGGTAAAGGGGGATTTTATTCACAAGGAACATTGTTCCTTTTTAAATACTAAAAATAATTGAATTTGTAGCATATTGACAGGCTATACCACCGATCACTTCAGAAGTACACGATGACATACATGTTCCATTACTGAGGAAATACATTCAAGATCCAACACATATTATCTCATCTATGCGAATTGATATAGAGCCAGAATATTCTTATTCTAAGGATCATGTTTTGATTCTTGACACCATAGAATAAATATTCCAGAATTTAACAACTCAAATAGTGAAATTCCCATAGAGAAATCACAAATTATAATATGAAACAAGGATCTTGGAAAATCTATGATGAAGGAATATCCAAATTTATTTAATTGCTAATATATACCACAATTTTAAGTAAGAAATTATTTAAAATGGGGAGAACACAATACCTGAGAATCAACTATAATAGGAAAACACCATATCCTTAACTATCACATAATGTGCACTCGATAGAATCTTTATTCATGTTTAAATTTATAAGTTTATTTTCTAAATATTATAATTTTTTTAAAAATAATTAAATACATTTTTTAATTTTTTGTAGCAATGTTATATTAAGGATAAATTTTGGTATTTTTCAAGAATGATTAATTTTCTGGTGAATATATTAAATACCATTTTTGTTAAAACCACAAATTGTATAACATCGATAGGCTGTAATCGTAGAAAAAAAATCACAAAACCCTTATCCTAAAAAAATATATGTTTTATAACTAAAATTAAACATTTTAAAGTATTATGATTTATTTATAAATATTTATTTTATATTTTAATTCTTATGTAACATTTTTCTTAATTTTTTTTATGTTATTTTATATTTACTATTTTAAAATTAAGTTATATAACTTTTAATATTTTAATCATATTAAGTGTATTTCAAAATTTTAATTATGAGGTCTTAATTATATAAAATTTTACATTCTATTTTTAGACATAATGGACAAATTAATATGGCCAAAAATAATTACCATGATAAAAGATAAAATAGTAAAGGTAATAATTCAAGTGTTAACGTGCCAGAAAAATGATAAAAATGTCCACAATTCTTTGGATGAGGTGTGTATTGACCTTATCACATATTCATTCCATTATTTTTTAATTTTGGGCAACATTCCTTAAGAGTGTCATTTCATTGTTAAATGGTTTTTGGTATTTACAAAAACTCTTTCCCTTTTCACTTATAAAATGGTAACACCTCTCCACACAACCCTCACACCTAAACCACCTTAGTTTGGAACAAAATATACCAAAAAATATTACAAAAACATTATAAAACTTAATGAGGTTCTTTTAATCTTATAATACCATCCCTAAAAGGTTTAATACCCTTTCAAAAAGGACGCAATCCATTATGTAAGGTATATATTTCTAACTGCTCCTCCCTCTTTTATATTTCATCATATGACTTTCTTCATCCAAAAATTTCTTTTCACAATATTAAAATGATATCATTAGTATAATTATTTTATTGGAATGTTATTATAATGTTGTTACAATAATTAACCACCCTCACCTTTTTCATTTAAGAAAAAAGAATACATACATCATGTGTTATGCTGACTAGCAACTCCACAATATAATGTGTTTTTATATAGTTCACCACATTAAAAGGATGGTACTAATCAGAATGTTACTATATAATTATGATAATTATGATATATTTTTGATTCTTAAATGATAAACCACATTTATCATTTCTCTCATTCTATGAAAACAAAATCATCATCTATGTATACTTATGGATAACCTCCTCCATGGAACGATCTATTTGTATTTTACATTTCATCACTACCTTATATAGATGATCATGATAATTATATTAATGGATAAATATTATTTTTATTTAAATATGATGTTTCTATTTGGAAAAATCTAATAACTTATTAATGAAATAAAAAATAAAAAAAAATTATTGAATTAATCGTATTGAAAGACATACTATGTGAGAATTATTTTATTCATATTTTCATATACAGTACTTATTTTGTAATTCATTACTAATAAAAATATATCATACTAATAAATACTAAATAATATCATTATTCTACTACTGTAAATATATTGAAACTAAACCACCTCATAATCATCATTTAATTATGGGATGTTCATGTTTGGGTCAATTACACCACCTACTTGAACAATAATTTGAATATATATAATTAATGAATAAGGGAAAATAATTAATCATATAATATAATATAAATGATTAAATAGTTATCTTTACATGTTATATCGATATTTATTTCACAAATTAATAAAACAACCTATGATCATCATGAATAACTCAAACATTCTTGTTATCGATTTCATCATCCTTGATAAAGACCAAAACTCTCACAAAAGGTGTTTTTAATATCATAAATAATTATAAAACATCCATAATGGTTACACTAATGGACTAGTAATAATTAATTTTTGAAGAATATTTAATACATACACTGTTATCATGAAACTAGTACAAACAATCAAAACTATAAACTCTTAATGGTGTGATATATACAATTCATACAGATAACTAATATTTAAAAAGAATATAAACAAAAATAAATCTGTGTAAGGTTATAAGTTAATTGATTAGGATATATATGTTTTTTAAATAGTAGTATAAAGTATGTTCATGAAAATCATGATAATTGGTAAGGATTTTCGATCTCAAATTCCTCTCTTTGAGAAATATTTTTTATTCTGAACCTATGTTATTTTATATGGTGTATATAATACCTATGTGAGAAGTTATATAATGAAACTAATTTTATACAAGTTATTTTAAGATGAATTTGAAACCCACTCTTTCAAGAAGTTTTTATTGACTTTCGACTCAAGTGATAAGTGGGGTTTTCCCGTCTCAATTTGCATTCATTGGGACTCATTTTTTATTCCAAACATATTTTGTTCTGTGTGGTTCCTAAAATACCATGGAAGAAATTAAGCATATTTATCATGAAATTGAAGGTATTTAAATGTCTATATGGTTATTTTTCACCCATATTCTTTTTATTTAAGTATTATGACAGTTTTTGTAAAACTCAATGTTTTCCAATGTAGAAAACCCATCCATGTTTTTTTGTAAATTAAAAGTGTGTGTATTTTCTAGAAAATAAATACCTGTTTGAATACAAAAAATATGGTTTAGTTTTTTTACAAATGAACCTAGGGGTAATCAACCCAAAATGGTTTGGCTGAGCATTTACTCAACCATCACCGTAATGCATGATGAGTGGAATTATGACTGAACACCTGGATAGACACTCCAGTGGGATATTCTTTGGAAGATTGAAATGATATTTATGAACCATGATGATGGATTCATTTCAAAATTTAATTAGTATCCTACCAATGCAATATATTGAACCCAAATAATATCTTCTATGGATCACCAATCACATTGAATGTATTCTCGGCCTAATATATCTTTAACAAGGGTACTTCCGTTTACAATAATGATACCTCCTAGATTCTATGTTGATTAATGGTTATTATTCTAAACATCCACATTATTCCATTGCATGAGTAAGTATTTAATTTCTATATTTATCATTATATAGATATCCAAGGTTTTATTCTAGAAAAGGTACCTTAGGGAATGGTATTAAAGGCCTTGTTAACTCTTATGTTTAATTCATTGGACATAATCATGTGATGGGTGGGGTTGATAATTATATATCCCTACAATGAATCAATAGGTATCATGAGATAAAATAGACTTCGTTTTGGTGTATAATTCTTCCCATATCAGTAATGTGTCTTGGCATGAGGATTTGATAGATTGTTTTGATGTCCTATCTTATGAATTCCACCAGTATGTGATAAAAGATTATTTTTATCAATGTGTTCATTTATTTTCTTGGATATAGCATTCCCTTAGTTTAAGTTGAATATGGATTCATGTGGTTTATTTATTAATACTATATCACTTATTAAATGTTTTATTTATGATATATTTCCTTTTATTCTACTCCTTAATAATCATCGGATCTCACCTTTATTTTATTCCTTTCCCCAAGAAACCCATAGGATAACTATGTGTAAATTTCATGGATATGATTGAAGGGATAATAATGTTCTCTCAATATTTTCATATTGTATCTTATGATTTTCAAATGAAATATATTTATGAATCATGTCCTATAAGACTACTCAGTTGCTGGATCTTGAAAAAAATCTTGTATTTTCTAACAATACTGTAATATTACTACTAGATTTGGGTTTATAGAGTCTGGGTTGTTATAAATTATACCTTTATAAAATAAAACATTTTAAAAACTAGAAAATAGTATATTTCAAAACAATAACAGATTTTATTTTTTTGACTTTTTATACCAAAGTCCACTTAGAAAAAAATGGTCTTTATAAATTCTATAGGATCAAAAAATTCATAAGATTATCATAAAACATTCTAGAAAATACTTTTGTATAACAAAGAATATCAATAACATTATGTAATTTGAAATCACCTAGGTCATTAAAACATGGATCATCAATATAGATCATGTAAACATGAGAAACCAAATCATGTGACCATAAAAAAAATATGCATCAATATTCTCATATTCATGAAAAGGTGACCAAATTATTTATTAACTTAATGTTATTCAACATATTTATATTAATGATAATTTACATTATGTTCCAAATGTCAAATTGGAACTTTTATCTAATTTATTACTATTTATCACAATTGAAATAATTCTAATTTCTCGCACATGATAATATTTAGCCTATTTTCAGTTTATTTATATTTTAGCTAACTTGAGAATAGACCTTGAGATGTTACCATGAGTCTAGAAGTGACCATGGGTTAAAATTTTTCTATGTATGGAACTGCCCGTGAGAAAAAATTTAGCTATGTTGGGAAGTGATCATGAGTAAAAATTTGGATCAGTATGGAATTGGCCATTAGTAAAATTTTGGCAAATTATGGGACTGACTACATGGAAGAAAATGTAAAAACCACCTAAACATAATGTATTCACTATATATAAAATGCATTGGTTGAATTTGTAAAATGTACTGATCGTAATGACAAAAATTCATTGACTACTTGAACCAAATGTATGGACGCCTGAATAAAATGTACTAACTACAGGGAAAAAATGTAATGTCTGCATGAGAAGAATTTATTGATTACATAACAAATAAATCTACCAACTACATGAAAAAAAATGTACTGAATACATGAAAAAAAATTATTGAACGGTTGAAAAAAATTGAACTGACTGCATGAAAAAAATGAAGTGACTAAAAGTTGAAATATAGAAAAGTGTTGAACCTACCTTTTGACCTTTCTATAGTTACTTAATTTTTTTGTTATATTTTAGCTCAAAAATTTTTCTATTTTGATTATAATTTTATATTTTATGTTTTTCCATGTTTTTTTAACATGTTTATCTTGATTTAATTATTACATAAAAAAAATTTAATCATTTTATTAATAATGAATTTTATTTATAATAATTTTATGTCGGATTAAATTCATAAAAAATTATTTGATGTTTAATTCTAGTTTCATTATAAAACACTAATTATAAATTAAATTTGGTTGTAATTTTAATATATTATCTCTCATACAATATGGGATCATTCCACGTGACGTTAATGTTGATTATAATTATTTTATAGTAATATATTTGTTTTTCTGTTTTGTTATCACCATACAATATGTTTTTAATGTTACATATTATAAAAGTGACCACATGGTTATACTTTCCATGTGAATTCAATGAAGAAATTCCATGAATAATTAGAAAAGATGAACTGTAGAGGATATAAAATTTTAATGCTATTGTCCAAAAGGGAAGTCTATATCAGTAGAGTGAAAATAGTGTAATAGATATAATGAGGATGAGTGTCACGACCCGTCCCCCGAGGCCCATTCTATGACTACCCTAATACCGCCTTCCATAAGCCAGGGGCAGGAAACTGGAACCTAAGAAGGAATATCCCTAAAAGGGAAGTAATTTCCTTTAAAACTCTACCTAGATAGCCACACATACTATAGAAAGGTACACAACATGTAAACCCAAAAACCCCCAAAGTAACACCACATAGAGTACAAGTAAAAATGAAAATTAAAGGGGCTAGAATACAAGCCCAAAACTCAAAAAGTGAAGACACAACAGCTGAAGACATGACTGCTCAAGACTCTACCAATAGGGTAGGTGTATGATGTAGTCTGAAGCTGTTGAAGAGGTACCCTGTCTACTCCTACATCTCCTTGCTCCACCATGTCCCGGACCACCAAGGGCAGCGTCACTGAGCTCCTCCAAGTCTCGGACTACCAAGGTCGGCATCATAGTGATGATCATCTGCACCAGACACAACACGTGTGGGTGGAGCTCATGTACGGGTGAGTATAAAAATACTCAGTAGGGACCTCGAGACCCCTGAAGGTCTCTCAAAAATCCAAAAAATAAATATCACAAAGCATGATCTCAATGTGAAGCACAAAGCATTAGACACAGCTCAAAACAGGTATAAATTACGGTATGAAAGATAAGATGATTATTCTTAGAGCTAGATCATCTTATTTTGTTAAGAGGCTCATCCCCGCTGACCACCGAGGTCGTTCACCGGCTGAAAACTGAGGTTTCTACACTACTTACCACCGAGATCGCTCTCCTTCTGACCACTAAGGTCGCACCCCTACTGACCACTGAGGTTGCTTCCCTACTGACCACCAAGGTCACTAGCCTGCTGACCACTGAGGTCGCTCCATAGCTGAACACCGAGGTTGCTCTGCAGTTGACAACCGAGATCTCTCCATAGCTGACCACTGAGGTCGCTCTTCACATCACAACCAGCCACTAGATTCCCGCACTAAGCATGCTTGATTCCTGGACTATCTTCTCCTCAAGCCATAGGTCGCGTATCGACCTCCATGAATACTCACATAGAGTATACCCAAATTCCATTCTCATCATAAGGGTTCCAACTCCACAAATATCTTGTCAATCAGATGTCCAGTTTGCAAGATATGGGCGTTTTAATATTCAGGGGTCTGGTGGGATTTGAGTCCGATCCAACCTGGCCGTTTTCCAAATTTGTCCAAAAAAAACTAAGAATATCTCAAAAGATCTCCTAATCACAAGGGTCCTAGTGCCATAGAGAATGCGTCAATCGAACGCGCAGTCCTCAAGTTATTTTCATTTCAGCGAAACGGGGCCCGACCCGTCGGACCCAGTGGGCTGGCGGGTCAGCCCGGTCTGGTTCGATGGGTCTGTGCTAGCAGGAGAGTCATCCTGGCCCAATGGGGCATGGCCCACCCAAACACCCAGCCCGTAAAGGGGCTGGTCCGGTTCTCCCGGACACACACGACACATCCGGTCTGACCACCTGGCGGCACTACGGGGTGCCGCCTCTCCTCAGCCCGGCCGGCATCCACCTGGCATTCAGCCTGTGGAGCAGGCCGCTGGTTCCTCCACACAGCGCAAAGTGCTGCATCTGTCTAGTGGTGGCCGACCATTCTGGCCGGCCAGTCTTCACACGGCCCGGGCAGACCGGACGGGGGCCACCGCCCCCCTCTCGCGGTCGTCGCACTAACCGCCACCGCCGCCCCCACCAGCCGGCGACTATCTTTGGTGGGCCACTATGTCAGCTTGGGTGGTCCATTTTTAGATCCATTTACATCTGCGGTCTTCTCGGGACTCCACCGTCAGCACTGGATCCTCCAGGTCGCACTGTCGCTACATTGATCTGTTGCCCGTGAAGAACACATCAAGAATGGAGAACTGCAAAGGGGTTCAGGCCTTTTTCATTTTGTCCCGCGCCCTCTGCATTAGTGTTTTAATCAAGGAATAATAAAAGGATCATCAAATAGATGATATCTATCCTGATTCATAACCCCACATCAATTCCCACTCGCAAGAATGCTCGAACCGCGGATTGTAGAGACCCGAAGCTTATCGTACATGGACATTACATTACTTTTGCGGAATACTTAGTACATAACAAAAAACACACACACATGTATCGTAATAGTTTAGTGTCTTTGGAAACTTGGAATATAATCTTCTAATCGTGGTGAAAGATCTTCAAAATCTCCCATAAAGATCTTCCTTTTTTATACCTAAAACCTTTCTTTATATCCTGGGGAAAAGAAAACATAAAAGGGTGAGCTCAAATGCTCAGTAAGGGTAAACAAAATAAATATCAATCACATCATATACATAATCACATAACTTTTGGAAATCGTAACTTGCAAAAGAGATCATAATTTCATAACATGGGGTAAATCATGGCAGTGAAATGTAATCACAATAATCATAAATTAAAACATGAAACTTTGTGGCATTCACACATAATCATAGAGAATCATTTCTTGTTAGTCAAGACTCATTGACAAGACTATCTTAGTGGACAAAGTCCCTTTCTGAATCGAGTAACCCTCGTTTCAGTCCTGTTTCACTGAACCGGTATAACCTACCATTTCAGCCATGTCTATCTCATGAGATATAAAATCTTTACCCAATGAATTGGAGGGAGATATAGGTCCCACCCATCTCATAATGATACCATTCTTATGTGTGCCACAAAATCATAAGTCATACATCATTACATAACCCATGTAATAAAAATGGGATTCTTAAACAACATGACATCATAAAACAATTCATATAAGATAAAGGAATTCATAAAAACAATTCCATCACAACATAATCAAATCAATGTAACAATAGGGATAAAAACAGAACCCTATGTTATCTTAGATGGAAAATAATTTTGATAAAACACTTGAAATGAATTATTGAGGAAAATATCCTTTCTTCTTCAAAATAAATTTCTTTTCACAAAATGTCATGCAATTTTAAAAAAAAGATATTTTATTGAAAATATTCATAAAATCTTTTGGAGGAAGCTTCATGAAAATAAGGCTTTAAAAACCGTAAAAATCCATTCGTGCCGTATAAGTTTAAAAAAAACATTCTTTGTGCTTTTTTCGTAAAAGTAAAAAAGTACCTCGTACGAAAAATGACCAAAGATTCCTTTCATATCTTTTAGAAAAACTTACCGAAGGGTAAAATTGGATATTAACTATTGTAGAAGGATAGAAATAATATTACATATTGAGGAATCATGGATGTGGATGATAAAATACACCCCAGTAAATACTAAAGTATAAAAAATCTCGGATAAAAATGAGATTGTGATATTTCCCTTACCTTAGGTCTGATTTGCTTCGTAAGTGTCCGAACCTCCTCTTTTTGACGCGCCTTTTCTTAACCTCCACTTAAAGAACTAAGGATGGTCTTTGAAGAAGACTAGGACCTCTAGGATGATACTAGGGAAGTGGAGAAGATGTTTTGTTAGGGGTTGGCCGAGCTTGAAGGCTCAATGTTGTGTGAGGAGGAGGGGGATGAGGTGTCATTTTATAAGGGAGGAGAGGGGCACCTTAGGAATACCTCAAAATATTATTTTATATTAATGTCAAAATCGGTTTATATTGGTTCCAAAGGGTCTTATTTCGAAGCTAAAGTGGGGATGGGTCGAAATCCTATCAACCAATAGTATTTAGACAAGTTTAGTGTATTATTTTAACCTTATCAATTATATTTAACTCTAAGTTAAATAATTTAACTTTTACCGTGTCTTTTTGTTTTCTTTCACTATATGGTTAATACACTTACTATAACATGCCAAACGAACCCCAAATTGTTTATTAATAATATATATATCCTTATCTAAGTCATTTGGCCAAACCTCAGATTTTTAGGAATAAAATAACAATTAATAATATAATATTTTATTTAAAAACTATTTTGTGTCAATTTTGACACTATTTGATATATGATTTTTGTGAAAGTCATAACAGAATTATATGTTCGAACCAAGTTGATTAAATAAACAATCATATATCATAGTAACCTATAAAATTAGTGGAATTCATAAAAAGTCTCAAATTACATTCATTTGAGCATTTATAACATCAATTATGTTAATATTTCCTTAAAAGGGTAATTACTGCATCATCGTTGTGTCATAAATAAATAAATTAATTTAAAGTCTAAAAATTATAAATAAAATATCATTATGTAGGAAATATTTTTAGCTTTCTAATGAATATTTATAGTCTAATTTATCTTATGTATAACCCCATATTAAAAATGTTTTATTTATTAAACATTGATTTTAGTTATTTTAACTATTCATTAAATAAAATAATATTAAATGTCATAATATAATCCAAGTGGACCTAAATGGTCATATTATATTCATAAGGTTGTTTTTGGTCGAATTACACTTATACAATAGAATTAGGACATGTGTTAGGGTAATAGTAATATCATATTTACCCTTAGTTACCCTATTTACTATTAACCGTGGTAAAAAAAGTAAAAAGTTACTATTCACGAAAAATTATTTTCATCTCATTGAACCACATTTTAGTCCTTGATATTAACCGTGTCTATCGGATTTTCGAAATTCCATTCACAGAAGCGGTAAAATTAAGTTTTATGCAAAATTCAGTTTTTAACCTACCACTTAGTGGTTTCACTATTCATCAAAAATTGAAAGTTTTCAGAAAAATACCAAAATTTCATCCTAAGCTATATTTCATATTCAGAATTCAAAAAATGAAGTCTATTTTACCAAATTCATAACATAGAAGTTTCATTAATTAATTTTATAATTAAATCCCGCTGTTAAAACAAATAGCGTGTTTTTAAGAAACAATATCTATCAAAAGATTGACACTTGTTTATGTCTGGTTTAAATGTGAAATTACATCCAATGACCAGCATTGTAATAAATTGTAAAAATATATTCTAAATATACTTTAAAACAACTCAAATTAATAATTTATCACTATTAATTATTTTGATTAAAAAAGTTGTTTTTAATTATAATTTAGTAATTTTCACTATTCATGAGAATATGAAAGTTATCCGAAAAGTACCAAAATTTCACATTAGGATAAATTCGATTCTCCGAATCCAAAAATGAAGTCCATTTTGAGAGCTAAAATTTCTAAAATTTTAAAAGGTGGTTATTACTATTCATAACGGCTAGTTATAATAATATTTTAATAGCATATCATTGTTTAGTGAAACTCGGTATTGCGTACTACACACGCTATCGAGGAAGGTTGCGATTGCGTGTAATGAAAGGCAAGTCAAGGATGCGTGTTGTGCAAGCTCCTTTTGGTGTAGCGTACAACACAAGACATTAGTGAAATAAAAAAGAATATTTTTCATAAAATCTCAGGCTGCTACATTCTACCCCCCTTAAAATGAATTTCGCCCTCGAAATTCGTCGGGGTTATAAATGGTTTACTATTCGAAAGTTTCTTTAATAGAAACCCACATCGTAAAAAGGAATACCAAAACTTGTCTTTAAAAACTAAAGTATGAAATGTAACTATTACCAAAATAAACTAATCACTGGGTTTCCACATAGGTGAAAATATGGATATGGAAGAGAAATCTAACCATCATGTTCTGATGGAGAGTGGTAGAGAACATGGCTATGGAAAATCCAGTAATCACAAATCCACAAATTTGTGACGATTTAAGGTACCATCTGATTCATCAGGTATAAGATCACTAGGACAACATTTTTGGTTTTCAAGATCATTTCCCTAAAGTTGAAAATTTTAATTAGAATAAATACTTTCTTTATTTTGGTACAATCTCACTGTTGTTCATGCCATGAACAATTTCCACTTCGTTTCTTAAATAAATGAATTTGAATTTGTTATTCGTGAAGTGTTAGCATATCATGTGATATAATGACGGGTCATTCCATCTGTCTTAAACAAAAGGTTAGCAAAAATTATATACATAAGTCGATCTATAGTGAGATTAATCACATATGGTTCCTAAAATGGACTTATACTTCATATATCATACTTCTTAATATAATAAAACTAGTTTCTACTAAACAGGGACTTCCTGTAGGCCAGTGGTAGGCGATAAAGGCCCGTCGCACTTCGGTTGTGGGTTCGATTCCCACAGCCTTGTCCAAAGCGATGGGTTGTCGCCCGTCCTGCAGGTTGTCCTTTTTCTAAAACTACATTACTATAACATCCCATCAATAATATCGAAAAAAACTTCTATCCTTAAACAATACTCACTTATGTCCAACATAATCCATTTCAATCTTTAGGCTTATCCATAATACTGCAGTCCACTCTCATAACATAGGAAAAACGATTACCAGAGATTTAATACCATAGTTGATCCCCATATATCATAAGATATGTTTTGTTGGTCACATTCCAAACATTCAAAGTCCTTAATCATGTATTCTCTTGAATACCTTAGTGAAAACATGAATGCAGTTTAAAGTTAACACTTTCCACATACCAAAATCCTCAAAATTCTATATACTCAAACAATGATATCACTTAGTCCTTATATTAATCATGAGCTCATGAATACTGTTAAACATTTCATTTTTCTCGTTTTCCCTTCATTATGCGCATATCATCTTATTTCCAAAAATATCTCAATCACATTGAATACCACATTAAACCAATACATAAATATTCCAATACACCATGATACAATATTATTTTGGAATCCCATTACATAAACACTTAACCATTCCACCACATCGTTGTCATATTCAACATTGCCAATAGTGATCGCAAGTGACTTCCCCTTTTTCCTTTGCCTTCAGTGGTTTCTCATGTTGATCATCACTAACCCTTGGATTAGGGCATTTATTAGAATAATTCCCCATTTCCTTGAACTTGAAGCATTGAAGTGTTGGTTGTGCATTCTCTGCAGTGTTTGCTTTATTCACATCATTAGAATCCCTTTTTCCATTACTTCGACACTCAGCTTCTCGATGACCTTCTTTTCCACAAACATTTTCTAGCCCCTTTAAGACAATATCCACCATGCTTCTTTCCACACTTTGTGAATAAGGAAACATTCATCTTTTTTTCACCATTATTCTGAGATTTCTCCTTGAACTCCATGTTTCGTTTCTTGTCAAAACCATAAGATGGATATGTAACACCAACTTCCATTTCAACCTTGATAGAACAACGCAAAATTTCTTCATAAATACTGAAGTCTCTTATAGCTAATGCCCTTCGAAGAATTGGTTTTAAGCCACTGAAAAATCGATCAACTTTACTTTCAGGTTGGATGATAATGCCAGATGCATACCTTGAAAGTCTTGTAAAATTTGCTTCGTATATACCAACAGATTCATCATCCTTCTGCTTCAGCTCAAGAAACTCCTTTTCCATCCTTGTTCGGAGAATACGAGGGAAGTACTTATTGAAAAATAAGTTCTTGAACTCGTCCCATTACATGGACTCAATTTCATCCCTTTGACTCGTATTCTTAATAAGATTCCACCATTGATCAGCATCACCTTCCAAACGATACACAGCTAAGATGACTTTATCATGCTCAGAACATTGAAGAACTGAAAATATCTTTTCAATGGTACTGATCCACTGTTCAGCAACAAGTGGATCGGAAGTCCCACTGAAAGAAGGTGGACGTTGCCTCATGAAGGACTCAATAGAATATTGTTCACTTCTCTGCTCATTTGGAAGTCCAGAATGATTCATAGCTTGTGTAAGTATAGAAATAAGATTTTGCACTCCATCTCCCATAACATTTGTCTGTTCAGGAGGACAATCACTGCATTGTCCATTGCATTGATCAACACGGTTCCTTCGGGTTCCAGCCATCGTCTAAAACCCAAAAAGAATAGTGTGAGAGGCAAAAATCATGATAGGGAAAACAACATAATAAAGGGGGAGTACCCTCAATATCTAACATCTTAGGTTAAATTCTAAGATCATTAGCGCAATTCTAGGACTATAACCTATACGTATACTTAACCTTAGAGGCATCCCTAGACATACCTTAGAAATATCTCTAGGGATCTCACTAAAGTTCTCGCATCCTAGTTTCCAAAGGTTGACTAAACCTTTCCTCTGATACCAACTATAGAGACCTGAAGTTTATCGTACATGGACATTACATTAATTTTGCGGAATACTTAGTACATAAAAAAAACACACACACAAGGATCGTAATAGTTTAGTGTCTTTGGAAAGTCGGAATATAATCTTCTAATCGTGGTGAAAGATCTTCAAAATATCCCATAAAGATCTTCCTTTTTTTTACCAAAAACCTTTCTTTATATCCTGGGGAAAAGAAAACATAAAAGGGTGATCTGAAATGCTCAGTAAGGGTAAACAAATGAAATATCAATCACATCATATATATAAGCACATAACTTTTGGAAATCTTAACCTGCAAAAGAGATCATAATTTCATAACATTAGGTAAATCATGGCAGTGAAATGTAATCACAATAATCATAACTTAAAACATGAAACTTTGTGGCATTCACACATAATCATAGAGAATCATTTCTTGTTAGTCAAGACTCATTGACAAGACTATCTTAGTGGACAAAGTCCCTTTCTGAATCGAGTAACCCTCGTTTCAGTCCTGTTTCACTGAACCGGTATAACCTACCATTTCAGCCATGTCTATCTCATGAGATATAAAATCTTTACCCAATGAATTGGAGGGAGATATAGGTCCCACCCATCTCATAATGATACCATTCTTATGTGTGCCACAAAATCATAAGTCATAAATCATTACATAACCCATGTAATAAAAATGGGATTCTTAAACAACATGACATCATAAAACAATTCATATAAGATAAAGGAATTCATAAAAATAATTCCATCACAACATAATCAAATAAATGTAACAATAGGGATAAGAACAGAACTCTATGTTATCTTAGATGGAAAATAATTTTGATAAAACACTTGAAATGAATTCTTGAGGAAAATATCCTTTCTTCTTCAAAATCAATTTCTTTTCACAAAACGACATGAAATTTTAAAAGAAAGATATTTTATTGAAAATAGTCATGAAATCTTTTGGAGGAAGCTTCATGAAAATAAGGATTTAAAAACCGTAAAAATCCATTCGTGCCATATAAGTTTAAAAAAAACATTCTTTGTACTTTTTTCGGAAAAGTCAAAAAGTACCTCGTACGAAAAATGACAAAAGATTCCTTTCATAACTTTTACAAAAACTTACCGAAGGGTAAAATTGGATATTAACTATTGTAGAAGGATAGAAATAATATTACATATTGAGGAAACATGGATGTGGATGATAAAATACACCCCAGTAAATACTAAAGTATAAACAATCTCGGATAAAAATGAGATTGTGATATTTCCCTTACCTTAGGTCCGATTTGCTTCGTAAGTGTCCGAACCTCCTCTTTTTGACACGCCTTTTCTTAACCTCCACTTAAAGAACTAATGATGGTCTTTGAAGAAGACCAGGACCTCTAGGATGATACTAGGGAAGTGGAGAAGAGATTTTGGAAGGGGTTGGCCGAGCTTGAAGGCTCAACGTTATGTGAGGAGGAGGGGGAGGAGGTGTCATTTTATAAGGGAGGAGAGGGGCACCTTAGGAATACCTCAAAATATTATTTTATATTAATGTCAAAATCGGTTTATAATGGTTACAAAGGGTATTATTTCGAAGCTAAAGTGGGGATGGGTCGAAATCCTATCAACCAATAGGATTTAGATAAGTTTAGGGTATTATTTTAACCTTATCAATTATATTTAACTCTAAGTTAAATAATTTAACTTTTACCGTGTCTTTTTTTTTTCTTTCACTATATGGTTAATAAACTTACAATAACATGCCAAACGAACCCCAAATTGTTTATTATTAATATATATATCCTTATCTAAGTCATTTGGCCGAACCTCAGATTTTTAGGAATAAAAAAACAATTAATAATATAATATTTTATTTAAAAACTATTTTGTTTCAATTTTGACACTATTTGATATATAATTTTTGTGAAAGTCATAACAGAATTATATGTTCGAACCATGTTGATTAAATCAACAATAATATATCATAGTAACCTAGAAAATTAGTGGAATTCATAAAAAGTCTCAAATTACATTCATTTGAGCATTTATAACATCAATTATGTTAATATTTCCTTAAAAGGGTAATTACTGCATCATCGTTGTGTCATAAATAAATTAATTTATTTAAAGTCTAAAAATTATAAATAAAATATCATTATGTAGGAAATCTTTTTAGCTTTCTAATTAATATTTATAGTCGAATTTAACTTATGTATAACCCCATATTAAAAATGTTTTAGTTATTAAACTTTGATTTTAGCTATTTTAACTATTCATTAAATAAAATAATATTAAATGTCATAATCAAATCCAAGTGGACCTAAATGGTCATATTATATTCATAAGGTTGTTTTGGGTCGAATTACACTTATCCAATAGAATTAGGACATGTGTTAGGGTAATAGTAATATCATATTTACCCTTAGTTACCCTATTTACTATTAACCGTGGTAAAAAAAGTAAACAGTTACTATTCACCAAAAATTATTTTCATCTCATTGAACCACATTTTAGTCCTTGATATTAACCGTGTCTGTCGGATTTTCGAAATTCCATTCACAGAAGCGGTAAAATTATGTTTTATGCAAAATTCAGTTTTTAACCTACCACTTAGTGGTTTCACTATTCATCAAAAATTGAAAGTTTTCAGAAAAATACCAAAATTTCATCCTAAGCTATATTTCATATTCTGAATTCAAAAAATGAAGTCTATTTTACCAAATTCATAACATATAAGTTGCATTAATTAATTTTATAATTAAATCCCGCTGTTAAAACAAATAGCGTGTTTTTAAGAAACAATATCTATCAAAAGATTGACACTTGTTTATGTCTGGTTTAAATGTGAAATTACATCCAATGACCAACATTGTATTAAATTGTAAAAATATATTCTAAATATACTTTAAAACAACTCAAATTAATAATTTATCACTATTAATTATTTTGATTAAAAAATTTGTTTTTAATTATAATTTAGTAATTTTCACTATTCATCGGAATATGAAAGTTATCCGAAAAGTACCAAAATTTCACCTTAGGCTAAATTCGATACTCCGAATCCAAAAATGAAGTCCATTTTGAGAGCTAAAATTTCTAAAATTTTAAAAGGTGGTTATTACTATTCATAACGGCTAGTTATAATAATATTTTAATAGCATATCATTGTTTAGTGAAACTCGGTATTGCGTACTACACACGCTATCGAGGAAGGTCGCGATAGCGTGTAATGAAAGTCAAGTCAAGGATGCATGTTTTGAAAGCTCCTTTTGGTGTAGCGTACAACACAAGACATTAGTGAAATAAAAACGAATATTTTTCATAAAATCTCGGGCTATTACACGGATCATCCTATTTGTTGGCTAGTCCACATTCATCATTGGATCTAAGAACGAGGGAAGAAAATTACAAAGCAAATGAACCCCTATATTTTTGGTGATTTTCCGGTTCTGCGTTCATCCTAGAAGATCGGGATGTCGACGTTGATGTTTCTTGCCTCATCCTTCGAAGGGTTCTGGGGTCAGACGACGATCCGCTGGCACGTCGTTCATCATTGGGAGGAGGGATCGCCGACCTTTGTCATAGGTTTTTTCTAGACCTAGACTTATAATCGTTGATGAAAATATAAAAGGGGAGTAACATTGACACGCTACTTCATTAATGAAGCAGAGTTGTCATTACACCATTATGGAGTCATTACGCATTGGCAGATACCGGTCATAAATGATCCCCATCGCCGCCTCGTTGCCACATCACGTCATTACTGTTCGTTTGTTCAACAGTTAAGAAAAATAAATAAAAATAGAAATAAAAGATATTTTTATTTCTATTAAATTTTTCTTTATGACTTGAAAACCATCATTTTGGTCTTGCATGTGCCAGTCAAAGTTAAGCTTCCACTAAGCGAAACCCAGCGCTTTGAACTAAATGGTTCCCTCACATATCTGATCTAGGAATCGGTTCAAAAGATAGGAATTCCCGCTCAATAATCCACTTAAGCATACTTGAGGGACATTCTTGATTCAATTCCAAGCTCACTGGGCCTCAGAATCACGTGCCGTCAACTTGTGTGGTCATAGAAAATTCCCAAATAATCGCAAAATATTTTTTACAAAAAAACAAAATCTGGGTTATTACATTCTCCTCACCTTAGGGATTTGCATACCTGAAATCCGAACAAAAACTAAACAAACAACTGGGGGTACTGAGCATGAATTTGAGCCTCCCACTCCCATGTTCTCTATTGGAGGTTCCTATGCTGCCATCAAACATACACCAGAGGGATCAAACACCCACGAAGGACTCTCTCCTATCGATCCTCTATCTCTATTAGGAACTCTGAAAATGTTACCCCATTTTTAATCTTGAGTTCTCCATGGTCAATGTTGTGGGAAGGGTCATGCACATATCTTCTTCAGCTGAGACATGTGGAAGACGTCGTGCACCTTCTCGAGCTGGGGCAGTAGAGCTAAGCGGTACGCCACATCGCCTAGTCTTTGCTGTATCAGCAATGGTTCGATGAACATTGGTGATAAATCTCCGCCCTGGACAAATCTCTATATTCCCCATCGAGGGGAGACCCATAAGAACACATGGTCCCCCTCCTAGAACTCCAAAGGTCTCCATCTCCTATTAGCATAAGACTTCTATCAGATCTTTGCAGTCTTCATCCAGTCACGGATGATCTGCACATTCTGTGTCGTAGCCTAGAACATCTCTGTACCCACTAGGGCTGACTCTCCTGGGTCCGTCCAGCATAGAGGTGACCTACATGGTCATCCGTAAAATGCCTCAAAAGGATCCATACCGATGGTGGAGTGGAAGCTATTTTTGTACGCGAACTCCACTAAGGTTAGGTGGTACTCCCAACTACGACCAAAGTCTAGAACACAAGAACGAAGAATTTCCTCCAAGGTTTGAATGGTCATCTCAGTCTGACCATCAGTCTATGTGTGGAAGGCTATGATCAAGTATAGATGAGTCCCGAAAGCCTCTTGTAATCCCTTCAACAACCGGGGTGTAAAGAGAGCATCATGGTCTGAGACTATCGTCGTAGGCACACTGTGAAGCCGTAGAATCTCTTGAATATAGAGGCATCCCAAGCTCTCTACCGATCCCTACTCTTGAATATCTAAAAAGTGGACTAACATGGTGAGTCGGTCTATGATCCCCCATATGGTATCGTGTCCTCTAGATGTACATGGTAAGCCCGTCACAATGTCCATGGATATCCCATCCCACTTCTACTCCGGTATCTCGAGGGGTTTTTTCAAACCTGCGGGGACCTGATGCTCGACCTTCACTTGCTGACAAGTGAGGCATCTAGAGAAAAACTGTGCTACTGACTTCTCCATCCCCGGCCACCAGTACTAGCATCAGAGGTCTTGGTACATTTTTTCCACTCCCGGATGTACCGCCAAATGGGAGGTATATAACTCCCTCAGTACCTCATCTCACATCACCACTAGCACCACAATGAGTCCTTAGAAATGGATGGTGTGCTCCCCATCTTCTAAGTATCGATCAGGAGTACGCCCTGAGGATATCTATTCCCATACAGTCTTGCAGCTACTGTCATTGAGTTGTGCCTCCCTAACTCGCTGAAGGAGTGGATGGGAAACTACCATCGACTGGAGGTACACTGACTCATCTCTATCAACAAAGGTTATCTGAGGAGAGTCCAACTGCTATGAAGTCTCATTAAAAATCTAGGAACTCGATCTATGGCTGAGAGAATCTTCCACCAAATTCCCCTTCCCATGAGTATAGACTATCTTGAAGTCATAGTCCTAGAGGAACTCTAGCCAATGCCGCTGTCTCAGATTCAAATCATTCTGATTGAAGATATTTCTGAGACTCGTGTGATCTGATTAGATGATGAACCATTCACCCATCAAGTAGTGTCACAACATATTCAGTGTGAAAACTACTACTGCTAACTCCAAGTCATGAGTCGCATAATTCTGCTCATGTGTCCTCATCTGTCGTGAGCTATAAGAAACCACTACATCTCCCTACATTATGACAAAACCGAGTCTGGTCCCTAACACATCACAGTACACCACATAGTTGATTCCCTCCTCTAGAAACCTTAGGATAAGAGCACTCGTCAAGCTCTGCCTCAGGTTCAGAATTCTCTTTTTACACTTCTCCATCCACAAAAATGGTTTCCCCTTCTTTGTAAAATCCTTCATGGGCCTTGCTACCCTGGAGAAGTCAGGTACGAATCTCCGGTAGTACCCAACCAACCCAAGGAAACTCCGCACCTCGGTAACACTCTTAGGTGGCTCCCAGGAGAGCACTGCTTCAATATTCACTAGATCTACTGTAACTCCAGCCTCTGTGATGATGTATCCCAAGAAATGGACCTTCCGTATCCAGAACTCACACTTCAAGAGCTTCTCGTAAAGTTGGTGCTCTTGGAGTGTATACAGAACCATCCTCAAATGTGTAGCGTGATCCTCCTCAGACACTGAATACACTAGGATATCATCAATGAAGACAACCATGAACTAATCTAAGTATGGCTGGAAGATCTGGTTCATGAGTCCCATGAACACTTCTTGGGCGTTCATCGCACTGAACGACATCACTAGGTAATCATAGTGACCGTACCGACATCTGAATGTCATCTTCAATATTTCCTCATCTAACACATGGAGCTGGTGATAGCATGATATGAGGTCTATTTCGAGAACCACTTCGCTCCCTTAAGCTGATCAAAGAGGTCTTAAATCCTCGGTAGAGGATACTTATTCTTCACGGTCACCTAGTTTAGGTGTCAGAAGTGTACGCACTACCTCAGGATTCCATCTGCCTTCTTGGAAAACAACACCAGGGCTTCCCCTTGTGAAACACTAGGCCTTACAAACCCTTTCTTATATAGGTCCTCCCACTATACCCTCAGCTCCCAAAGCTCTACGGGTGCCATATGATATGCAGGTGTTGATATCAGTGCCATCCCTTGGTATATGTCAATGCAGAAGTCTACCTATCAGCGAGGAGGTAGCCTTGGAAAATTTTCTGGAAATATGTCTTCGTACTTATTCACCACTATGGAAAACTATGGACTCATATCTTCCACCGCATCAAGGGTCATTCTCCCCAACTGGTGAGTAATCAGCTGCACCCTCTGATGTGCGAGTTCATCTCGTACTTCCCCATTTTCCTTCTCGCCCATAACAAAAAACTGGGTCCCATCTCTACAGATACATTGCACTGTACGTCTCGAACAATTGATATGATCATGGACCGCTGATAGCCAGTCCATACCCAATATGACATCATAGGTCCTCAATGATACTACTAAGAGGTCCCATCTAAATCTCTCTCCTCCAAGAGTCAGGTCACACTATCGGCACCAGTGGGTGACCGCTGAATCTCCTCCCGAGGGAGTCTCTAACCTCAATGGTCTAGCCAAAGGCTCAGTCGGGATTTCTGTGCTCCGAAAAAGGTCTGTGGCCACAAAGGAATTGTTGTAACCTATGTCTATAAGTACTTAAACTAACGTAGAAAAGACACGGATCGTACCTCATATCATCTCTGGGACATCTGGGTCATACGCCTCTACCGCCTGGAGCTGAGCTTTCCCCTACCCACCCGCTCCTAGAGCTAAGGGTAGACCACATAGGGGTGGTGGTGGTAACGCCTCTTACCTCCGTCCACCTCCTACTGCTCACCCCACCCCTTTTCCACATTGGCCACCTACCGGACCACCCTGTTACTCCCTCTAGCACTGCGATGGTGGTCCATTGACCACCTTCCAATCATCTGTATGGGGATTCTGACAAAAAACGAGTGATATGTCCATGTCCTATACTAGAGTAACATGCCTTTCTCCGCTGATGGCTCCCCTTGCATCGAGAGTCTTGTTCCACTGAGCCCGAATCCTTGGGTCATCCCCCTAATGGAATGTCCTACGTGGGCCTCTTTATCATCTTTCTACTACCTGCTACAATCATCTCTGCCACTTTTCACCCTGTGGTAGCTCCCAATGCTAGTTCCCACTCAACTAAAAAGCTCTCTAATAGTAGAGCTTGCTTGAGTAATCCAGCCTACGTCGGGATGCTGAGTGAGTTCATTTCCACCCTGATCTCCTGTCGGAGTCCTTGCTCAATGGTCCGGGCCCTAAAGAAATGGTCCTGCACCATGTCAGTGGAGGAGTAAAAGAGGTCGGTGAACCTCACTATGCTGCCCTATTGTAGGTGTATCATCTCATAAATGCGCACAGAGTGCAAGGTTGCTAGAATGAACGCTGCCCTAAAGAGGGTCTCCAAGTCAGACCATGTAAGAGCTATCTCCACCTATGTCTGGAGCGTCAAGCTCCACCACATTCCTGTTGCGCCCTGATGAAGGTTGGAAGCTAGCACTGTCATCTGGTCAGTCAACATCCTCACTAAGAGGAACATCCTGGTAATGACCTCCAGCCAATCCTCAGCTGCCTGAGGATTATTCTCGCCTTGAAACCTGGGAGGCCTCTACCTATGAAACACGTGAATCTCTTTAAGTCAGGGTGAGTCATCCTCTAGCAGGGCTGGTAGGTGTTACTGCTCCACAAGTGGTGGTGCTGATGCTACACCACCTAGATGTCCTAACCCTATAACTGATCCCTGTACCAATGCCTCATCACTCGGTGGGCTATCGTAGACCATCTCTAGAATCCTGGCTAGCTGTCTTCATGGAGGCATCCTGTAAGTAAACAATATATGCCATGGTCAATAAGTTATAGCTAGTGAGCTTACTCAAAGAGACCCATAGGAAAAAACATTTTGAAAACCACAGGCAACTAGTGTTTTCATTCATCGAGCTGAAAAACAGAAACCAAGGTCCTGGTGTATGGATACATCGGTCATCGAAACAACACTGGACTCCCTAACTTGAAATCCAAACCCAAAACACGTAAAACTATTTCCCCATCAAAACTTTATAGACTCTTAGTTCTTAAGGTAGAACCAACCGCCCTCTGATACCACTTTATCATGACCCGCCCTCCGAGGCCCACACCGTGACTACCCCAAGCACACCTTTCATAGTCTAGGGGTTGGAGACTAGCACTTAAGAAGGCATATCCTTGAAAGGGAAGGCATTACCTTTAAACCTGTACACACACAGCCACACAGACTAGAGAAAGGTAAACACCATGTAAACCCAAAAACCGCCAAAGTACCACCACAGAGACTACAAGTGAAACTGAAAAGTACATGGTCCAGAATATAATACCAAAAAACACAAAGTGCGGACAAAATAGCTGAAGGCCCGAATTCTGAAGACTCTAAATGTAAATTAGGTGTAGGATGCAGTTTGAAGTTATGGAAGAGGTACCATGTCTTCTCCTACATCTCCATGCTCCCCCAAGTACCGGACCACCAAGGTCAGCATCACTGAGCTCCTCCAGGTCCCAAACCACCAAAGACGGCGTCGTAGTGATGATCGTCTACACCAGACACAACACCTGCGGGTAGAGCCCATGCAGGGTTGAGTATAAAAATACTCAGTAGGGACCTCGAGACCCCCGAAGGTCTCACAGAAATCCAAAAAATAAATGCCACAAAGTATGATCTCAATGTTAAGCACAAAGCGATAGACACAGCTCAAACCATGTATAACTTAAGGTATATAAGTTAAGATGATTAATGTTAGAGATAGATCATCTTATTCCATTAAGAGGCTCATCCCCGCTGACCACCGACGTCGCTCACCTGCTGACCACCGAGGTCGCTGCACTGCTGACCACCGAGGTCGCTTGCATGATGACCACCAAGGACCCTCCCCTACTGACCACCGAGGTTGCTCCCCTTTTGACCACCGAGGATTCTCACCTAGTGACCACTGAGTTCGCTCCAAATATGACCACCAAGGTCGCTCTGCAGCTGACCACCGAGGTCGCTCCATATCTGACCACCGAGGTCACTCTTCACGTCACAACCAGCCAATGGATTCCCACACTAAGCATACCTGATTCTCAGATTATCTGCTCCTCAAGCCATAGGCCGCGTCTCAACCTCCACGAAGACTCACATAGAGTATACCCAACGTACCATCTAATCTTAAGGGTTCCAACACTACAAACGGCTCATCAATCGGACATCTGGTTTCCAAGATACGAGCATTTTAATATCCAGGGGCCCGATTCGATTCAAGTCCAACCCAACCCTGACATTTTACAAATTTGTCCAAAAATAACTTAGAGTATCACAATAAGACCATCTCATTGCAAGGTTTTTAGTACTGTAGATAGAGCATCAATCAGACGCGTGGTCCTCATGTTATTCACATTTCAGCGAAACTAGGCCCGGCCCGTCCTGCCCAGTGGGCTGGTGGGTCGGCCCGGTCCGGTTCAGCGAGTCCAACCCGGGTGGTGGGTCGGCCCAGCCTGGTGAGGCATGGCCCACCCAAATTCCCAGCCCGCATGTGGGTCTGTCTAGTTTGCCCTGAAGCACATGGCGCATCTAGCCCAACCGCCTAGCGGCGCTGACTCCCCTCAGCCCGGCCGACCGAAGCCGACTGATTCATTCACCTAAAATGCGGCCCGTGGAGCGGGCGACCGGTTCCTCCACGTGGCGCAAAGCGCCGCATTTGTCCAGAGGGGCCCTGATATTCCGGACGGTTGGTCTTTACATAGCCCGGACGAGGGCCTCCATTCCCCTCTCGTGACCGACGCGTTGGTCGCCACCGCCACCCACCGACGACAATCTTCAGCGGGCCACCGAGTCCGCTCTGGTGGTCCGTTTTTGGATCCTTCAACGTCTATGGTCCTCCCGGGATGCCGCTGTTAGAACCAGATCCCTTGGGTCATACTGCTGATACTTTGATCCATTGCCTGCGGAGAATGCATCAAGAACAGATAACTGCGGAGGGGGTCGGGCCTTGATCGTGTCGGCCCCTGCCCTATGCGTTAGCGTTTTGATTAGGGAATCGCAATGGTTCATCACATAGATGAAATATATCCCGATTCACAACCCCACATCAATTTCCACCCACAGGAACGCTCAAACTACGGATCAACCTATTCGTTGGCTGGTCCACATTCATCGTTGGATCTAAGACAAGGGAAGGAAATTACAATGGAAATGAACCCCTACCTTTTTGGCAATTCGCCGCTTCCACGTTCATCATCAAGGATTAGGATATCGACATTGACATTTTCGGCCTTGTCCTTAAAAGGGTTCCAGGGTCGGACAATGATCCGCTGGCGTGTCTTTCTTTGTTGGGAGGATGGATCACCGACCATCATCAGAGGTTTTGTCCATCTATGGACTCCTAATCATTGATGAAAATAAAAAAGGGGAGTAATGTTGAAACGCTTCTTCATTAATGAAGCATCATTTTAGTTATGCCATTATGGCATTGTTACGGGTTGGTGGATACGGGTCATGAATGATCTCCATCGCCTCCTTGCCACCACGTCACAATGTTACCATTTTTTTGTTCAACATTTAAGAAAAAAAATAAAATTAAAATAAAAGATATTTTTATTTCTATTAAATTTTTATTTAAGACCCGAGAACCATCTGTTTGGTCTTGCCTGTTCCAGTCAAAGTTATGATTCCACTAAGAGAAGCCCAGCGCTCTGCGCAAACCATTTTTTTTCATTTTCAAAAAGTTTCCTTAAGGAAAGAGGGAAACCATATAATTCAAACAAATTCTCATTCAATTCAAATTACAACTTCCAAAAACCTCATCACTATCTTGGTTTCTATGAACCTTGAGTTGAGCGCCAGCCTCGAGTCACACATTGCCTCTGCCTCGAATCACACGCCCATCACATTGAAAATCCATGCCTATCGCCTCACCATCATCACCATGCCAGAGAGACCCACTGGAAACCTTATCATCATCAATGCCATCTTCACCGTTTTCACCACCATCATTCACCGCAGATCCATCCAATAACCAGATCACTACCGGCTTAAGCTCATCCAAAGGGTAATACCCAAAATCACCCAACACTAATATAAAAATCAACCAACAGAACAAGAACAAGATCAAAACCAAAGTAAAGTAACGAAGAATCAGGCACTCAGTAGACAAAAATACTTGACCAGGTCACGAAAACAACCAGAAATCACCAACGGTAACCCATCGTACGTCTCCACCGCAGCTCCAAAACATCATACAGAACAAACAAAAACTTTTTCTTCAAATCACCAATGGTTGCACAGAAGGCCAACAACCAACATCCAACAACCTTAAGACGAACATATTATCAGATTTGAAGATCCAGAAATTCAACACCAGATCATGAAACATCAAGTGGAAACCATCACAGTCGCACAAACAGATCAAAAAGAACCTGCATATCCCAAGCCAAATACAACTGCAAAAAAGTGTAAATCAGAAGATATCACTAGACGCCGGAAGGAAGTATCACCTCACAGTTCCCGTCGTCTCCAACCAGTATGCACTCGGAGCCCAGGAAGAATCGCCCAATGTGCACACCATATGCAAGGAGGAGCCCTCCGGAAGCGGGAACTCGGAATTCAAACTTATAAAATCATTACACCGCCATGGGTGCCCTATCCAGCTTTGAGGGAGTCAGGCAAGAAAAAGCCAGCATCGATGCAAAGGCCGAGTCCACGAAGCACCGCCGCTGCCGAGAACACACCACCAGATCTCAATGAGCACAGGGAGGTCACCGCATCAACTCGAGTCAAAAGAGGTTGTGACGAGGGAAGAAACCATAACGATTTGTGCCCCTTATGGGCACATAATTACTCAACATGGCGCTCTGAACTCAATGGTGCCCTCAGATTTCTGATCCAGGAAACGGTTAAAAATATAGGAATTACCGCTCACTCATCCACTTAAACGTACTTATAGGAAGTTTAAGAGTCAATTCCGGGCTCACCAGGCCTCAGAATCACATTTGGTCAACTCGTGTGGTCTTAGAAAATTCCCAAATAATCGTGAAAAAAATTTACTGAAAAAAAATTTGGGTTATTACATTGAGGATATTATTGAAATATAAATGTATGACATACTTTTATGATCAATTAATACTCCTAGAAAAACTATAATGGTTTGATCTTTTGCTATTAGAGAGCCCCTTGCTGCCTCAACTCTCTGACTATGATGCTTTTATTTGGTTATATTGATTTAATTCTTTCTATGTGTTTATATGTGCATAATTTTAAAGGGTTATTATACCTATTAATATATAGTAATTTGGGTTATGACCATCATAAGAAATTCAATCATTGTGTTACACCTCTATTTGGGAAAAGTAAGTTGTTTGGGTTGTGCCTCCCGGTAGAAAAAGAATGTTCTATTTTGGTTTAATCCTCTTGGGGGAAAATATTTGTAATTGGGTTGTGACTGCATTGGGAAAAAAGTCATTGTAATGATTCCATTATACGTGGTTATAGTGGGTTATTTAAATCTCAGTTCTTCATAGGGGTGAAGGGTAGACTATGATCATTTATCTCTAAACCACTATAAAAATTTGATGTGTTCTTATTCATTTATTTCCACTACACTAATTTTAATACACTAATATTATATTTTCTAAATTCATTTTAAGAAGAAAATTCACCCCTCCCCTCTTGGATATTTTTCTATCTTAACCGTAGGCTAAAAATGAGTATCATAAGAGGTTAAATATCTCTATATATACATTATTTATGCTAAAAATATTCATACTTAACAATAAAAGGGAAAATATCTTATTTTAGATTATCTTAACAAGCTCAAAAGATGGATGAATACCTCAAGACCACAACCTTTTTATTGTACTGATTAACAATACTGAAAATCTCAAATGGAATAATTATTAAAACAACATTTCCTTGATCATTGGTAAATCTTGAAAAAATCATACAGGATTTTTGAAGCTGAATCTAAATCATCAGTTAAAAAGGAAGTGGTAAAGTATGTTTTGAATTACACGCTGATGAAAATTATATATTTTGCAATAAATATGAATTTTTATAGTCATGTTCCATCATATAAAATTACTCATTATATCTGGAAAATTCTACAAGTTCCTCATCTTAGGTTAGATAATATTATTAGAAGTATGTTCGACATATTAAAAATTGAATATCAAAAATTTGAAATGGGTTTTGAAGAAAATGTTAATCAAATATTCTATAGATTTGCTACTATTGTAAATGGTATGAATTATTTTGGAGAAACCCTTGAAAATATCTTTCTTGTTGAAAGAGTTCTTATAGAACTTCTTAAGAAGTGTCATGCTAAAAAGGTAGTTAGAGATGAAAGTAATAACTTCAAGGGATGAACACTTGATGATCTTGTTAGATCATTACTACAATTTTAATTATTGATTAAAATTCTTTTTAAGGATGAAAATTCAATGAAGAAGGGAATTTATTTTATTTAAAATGTGTCAATTTACTCTTTTGATTCAAAGTTACAGAGTATTTAAATGATTGATACATAATATGTTACAAGATGTGATCACAGAAGGAAGAAAGGCTACCCCAGGAGACCTCAAAAATACTATCCTAATGATGATCAAAAAGAAAATAAGAAAGTTAATTTTATTTTTAATAATGATCAAGACATAAATTTTAATGAGTTTAAGAAAAGGGGCAACATCAAGACCTATTTTATAAGATTAATGAAGGAAAACACAAGAAGAATAAATACATGAAATAAAAAGAAGGAAATGGAAGCCAAATGAAGATTCATTGAAGAATCAAGAAATTTTGAAGAATCTGGTTCCGAAATAGATTTTTAAAACATATTCTTAATGGATTTATCATATCAAGTAACTGGCTATACTTATTATCCTCCCTATAATCCTAAATTATAAAAAATACTATTTAGGAATTGGATAAAAAAGTTAAAATGACTGAATATAAAGTTGAAAAGGTCAATAGTTTATATAATAACCTTAAGTGACAACATAGGGATATTATTAAGGAGAAAAAATCATCAAAAATATTTATAGGAAGGCATAAAATCTGAAAAAACAGATACGAGATATGCACATATAGATATGGATGTTTCTCAAGAGAAAATAAATTCTACTCTTTCTAAAAAATGAGAAATTAAATAGCATAGATGATTATATTTCAAATTTTAATGAATCTGAAATAATTAATTTTAATATAGTTTTTTTGAAGAGAATGAACAACTAAAAAAATTAAATTGAACGTTTAAAGTCAAATCTACACATTTTTTTGAGAAGATACAACTTTGATAAAATAATAAGTAATAATGAAATGAACAAGAAAAGATTTGATTATGGTTATGAAAATAAATAACCCAAAATGGATAAGACATTCTATTTTAAATGAACTAATAAATGTACATATAATACTACTTATATTTCATTTGAAAGGTCATTATGCAATAGTGTGTTCCTTGATATTTACATAGAATCATTAAAATAATAAATCATTCATTTATAAATCATAACCATGAAGATTTACAAAAAATAATTTTTTGAAATTAGTTTGGATTTACAGCAATACATATTTTAATACCATTAGAGCAAAATATTCAAGGGTAATAATCCTTTTATAAATATGTTTTTTAGGAAATGTGTCTTTGGATCATCAAAAAAAAGTGTTGTGTATGGTTAGTGCATCATTAAGACACATGAAAGGTCATGTTTAAATCATTATATATTTAAATAAATATGATGGAGGTAATCTTGTTATTGATGATAATTAAAAAGGATGGGTAAAAGGTTTCAATGAGGTTGGAATTTTAAATTCTATTATTATTTCTAATTTTTTATGTAACAAAATGGATAGGGTCATCCATTCGACAGATGCTTGAACCATCCTTCCACTAACCCTAATAGTGTTATCAACACATATGGACTGGAAACTATTTCTAGGGAATAATAGAAAAACACTTTTGAATGGTTTTTTCAAATAATCATACTAAAAGTTATAGTAAAAATGTAATAAAAATATATCATGAACCATCCATATTTCAGATGTCCATGCCAAAATAAAAATAGAAACAACAACATAAAAACAATCTACTAAAGAAGTAATTATTAGTGTGCACCAGAAACCACCATCCACACCCCGTTCTCCCCCTCCTACAAGTTAAATATTCCCTCCAAAATGCCTATCCTGGACCATCAGAATGTCAGTACACCTCCAATCATATAATTCAGTAAAAATCTTATTATCCTAAGAAAGTATTTTAAAGGGAAACTTTTTGACCATTCTAGGAAAATAAAGTCATGTCCTACAAAAATAGTTAATAGGAACAGCTAGTTGAATATGATAAAATAAATATACCCTCAATAAATCAATGTTCAACAAGACATCCGACGAAGAACCAAGAACCTTAAACAATGATATTAGGTGTGAGAATAATAACACTCACCTGGCCACCACAACCCACTAAAACTAAGAATCCACAACCATATTACATCCTAATCATGACATTATGAAATTTAATATAAAAGAATGAATTATCTATAAATACATAAAAGGTAAAACAACACATAACATGTGTGCTAAAAATTAGTTTTTAGGATTTTTATTAAATGAAAAAAATTACTTTGAAATCATTTTTCCCATCCCTAAAAAGATCATATAAAACAATATTTTAATGATACGATTTAAAAAATATTTGTAAAAACCTCTTATTATAAATAAAAATTTCCAAACTCAATGTGGTTTCAGCGTGTCACATAGTTTTCCAAAAAAATCTTGAAAACCAACCATTTAATAAAACTAGGCATAATTGCCTAAAACCATGTTTCAAAACACACATAATCTTAGAGATTAAAAAAACTATTTTTTAAATTTTCTCACAAGAAAATACATGTCATTTCTGAAAAAATATTGAAAATAATTTAAATTTTCATTTTCCATTTCTCTTTATTTAAAAATATTTCACAATCCCTTTTCAAAGCATTTAAAAAAACACACAAAGAAGGATGAATGTACACAATCATGAACGACTGTGTCATGATATAATAATAAGAAATAAATTAAAAGTACATAAGTTCCATGAAATAATCCTAGAATAATGGGACACAATCGAAGCACAAGTTAAATTCCCTAAAAGAATCCATAAAGATCCCAGTGACCTAGGATCTTCCCTAGGCCCTAAGACTAGACCATCCTAGAATTTTCTCAATAGAATAACCTATAAACATAATTTTTATCCTAATACCACTACCTGACTCTCCTATACCCATCCTCATTGGAAAGGAACACTTTATCTTTTCCTATCACTAACTAGAGTGGAAACAATAAGTGTTTATCTACCTAGTATATCAAACTTATATACTCCCAGTTTGCTACCTAGGTTCCCATGAGCAAGAAAAATGGAGGTGAGAACAATCAAGAATTCCTTAAATTGAGGAGAGAAAATTTTAAAACAATTCACACATCAATCCTATCTTTAAAAGGCATCCCCTTAATAATTAACATAAATAGAATATGTAATGAAATTAAACAAAGAACCCCCAAGGGGTACATGCCACTACGTGTCCCAATAATCAAAAATGGGATCAAGGTGACATCATTTCATTTATGAAAAATCATTTCCATAAAATCCAAAAGGGGGAATCACATTAAAACATGTTAGGAATTCCCATCCATTTCATCGAAAATTTTTGAAACAAAAATGGGATTTTTCTATTGCCCTTTTTAGATCATCTTTGAAAGTATTCAAAGCCCTAATATGTTTTAAAGATAAAATGATCGTGGGTTAAATCTCCCCTTTAAAATACCATAACCCTTTTTTAAACATTTAAAAATTATAAAAATATTAATCACTTGGTTAGAAATCTTATTTAATTCAATAACACATTTTTAAACAATAAGCTAGTCCTCACCACCACTTTGAAAACTAAAACAATTTCTTAAAGTCCAAATAGGAATTTTTTTAAACACTTGGCATGGATTAACATCCCAAGAAAAGGTTTAATAATATATTTTATGTCAAATTATCCCCCTCATTAGTCATATATATATAGGATTAAATGGAAAATAAATCACTCTCAAATAATAAGCATTTAAAGGCCCATAATAGAAATCAATTTAAAAGAAACACGTACATTGAACCAAAGGAAATCATACTGGATGTAAACCCCGGTGAGTATGATCATTTCACCTTAGAATGTAAAGGTTTCCACATGTAAAAACACATATCTCTAAACCCCAAACCCCCAAAACTAAAATTTTAGAACCATCCCTGACCCTAATATGAACCACGATGGTGGTTAGGGTTCATGGGATGAAGGAAATCGGCAAAGAGAAAATATAGGAAGAAAGGAGAGTATGAAAGGGGATTCATAGTATAGATAATCACAATAGAAAGGATCAATAATCATTGGAAGGAGGGTATACATGAGGGGAAACATTACACATGATGGGCTTGGTCATGGGGATGTCATGTGGGAGAGTTGGGAGGCCCATG
This sequence comes from Viscum album, assembly GCA_963277665.1. Classification (NCBI taxonomy): domain Eukaryota; kingdom Viridiplantae; phylum Streptophyta; class Magnoliopsida; order Santalales; family Viscaceae; genus Viscum; species Viscum album. The sequence continues at coordinate 830,671,889 of OY728162.1, forward strand.
GAAACTAATCCCTTGAGGGGGGAGGGGAGAGGTAGGTTATGTTGTTTATTTTTTGGGTTAAAATAAAGGGAAATTAAAAATATATTAATAAAACCCAATTTTTTCTGAAAAAATGGTAAATCGCACGATTACGCCACACAACTTGCATAACCTTATGAAAATAGTATGCAAGGTACTACGTATGAAATACTTACACCATAAGGTTTACCCTCAACACAACATGGTTTGAAAAACCATTCCAATATGAACATCCATTATAGAGTGTCAAACTACATGCTTATCGCATGGTTTACCTAACCATGTGCATGTTGTATTCCTTAGACTGGATACACTAATAACCAGTATGGTTACAACTGAAAAACACATCATTTAGTCTTAACTATGTTTGTCTCATAAATACCAGACCATGAATGTTAAAAATGAACTAAACACAAGGGAGGACTATGGGTCTTCATTTAAAACAAGCACCTTAACTGTGCATTGAAGGAAATCCTAAAACATTTTCCATGTTTTTGGAAGAAAATCAATTGAAACATACAAAAAGATCCAAAATCATATAAAATATAAAAAAACCCCACATTGATGTGTTTGGTGTCAAATATTATATATTTAATGTTTAAAACATAATGTAATAAGTATTTCACTACTCTGTGATGCCTGATTTTATTATAATTTAAAATTTTTAAATTAATTCTGTTTAAGGATACACCTATTTTTTTATAAAAACAAAAAATTAAATATTAATTCATTTAATTATTTACAAATAACTAATAAAATTTTTAAATGATGGAATTTTGTTCAATTTGAAAACATTTTTTGGCATAGAAGATCGGGACATGAAAATTTTAGGTTGTTATACAAGCTATGTAATAACCAAATAGTTTTTTAGTTACCATAACATAAATTGGACAACAACTTTGTATGTGAATATTGATTGAATAGTAAAAAACATAAAAATAGTATCATGTTAATTAAATAAGTGAATAGAGAAGGCCTCTTGATCTTATTCATGTTGATTTATTTGGTTCTATCAAGCCTTCTAGTTTGAGTGGAAAGAGATTATTGTCTTGGTTGTTGAATTTTTTAGATACACATGGGTTTAATTTATTTCAAATAAATCGAAACCATTATCTATGTTTATTGATTATTTTAATTTTGATAAAAATTATAAATGAAACTTAATTCAATCAATTATAATTGATTATGGAGGTGAACTAAAAAATATGGAATTTATCCCATTTTTTAACGAAAATGCATATTTTCACAATATTTCAGCCCCTATAAAACTATAAAAAAATTGGATAGTGTATAGGAAAAATTAGAAACTTCCAAAAATGTATATTACCATGTTAAACAAGTTAAATTTGATTTAATATTTTTGGTCAGAAGCTATGACTACATCATGTTAAGTTATACATAGAATTATTTTAAGACATTTGTTAAAAAATACACCTTATGAGAATTAGAAGGTAAAAAATCCTAAAATTCAATTTTTAGAGTCTTTTCATGTAAAGTATTTATTATTAATACAATGGATTATTTAGATAAATTTTATGAAAAAATTAATAAAGAAATTTTCTAAAGATATTCATATAATAGTAAAGTATATAGAGTATATGAAAAATAAACCATGGTTGTAAAGGAATATATTCATGTTAGGTTTGATGAAAATTGATTGAATTATGGAGATAATGTTATTGATCAATGAAAGGATAGATTTAGAGAATTTAATTTTGAAGAAGAACCAAAAGATAAAGATTCACATATTGAGGGAGAGAATATTTCTTCAAAATCTGAACCAATTCATGAATGATCATGGAAGACTCATAGAGATCATCCTATAGATATTGTGATTGGAAAAATTGAATCAACTATTAAAACCATAAATTTTGTTATGAATAATTTTTTTTATCATACAATCAATAATGATTCTGCACCAAAAAATATTGATGAGTATTTAGATGATGTTAAATGGATCATGGCTATGCAAGATAAATTAAATTAGCATATTAAGAATAGTGTTCAGACAATAGATGTTCCACCAAATAATTCTCATAATATTTGAATGAAATGTGTCTTTAGAAGAAATTCTGATGAATTTACAAATACAGTTAAAAATAAAGCTATATTATTTTTTGGAGGATTTTATAAAGAAAAATATATTAATATTGAGGAATCCTTTTCACTAGTTTATAGGTTAGAATCATTTAATATATTATTTTCCTATGATTCATTTCATTGTTTTAAATTATTTCAAATAGATAGAAAAAATTCTATTCTAAATGGTTAAATTTTTGAAGGTGTATATGTTAGATAGCCTCTTTTTTCGAAAATGAATGTAATACTGATCATGTTTTTAAAACATATAAGGCTTTATTTGGTTTGAAACAAGCTCATCATGCTTTGTATATATGGTTGACTGGTATTCTATTAAAAAATAATTTTAATAAGGTAAAATATGATCTTACTATGTTTATTAAAAAATGGTCATTATTATATAATTATTGTGTAAATTTATATTTATAATATTATTTTTGGATCTTCTTGTGAAAATATCTGTAAGGAATTTTCTGAATTAATTACATCATAATTTTATTAATTCTGTTGGGGGAATAGAAATTTCTCCTTGGTTTGAAAACATTTCAATGAAATTATGGTATTTTTATAAATAAATTCAAGTATCCAAGATAAAAAGTTAAAATATTTTTTTATATTCTTCTAATGTTTAGTATAATCCAATTAGTACTACTTGAAAATTAGATTTTGATAAATCAGAAAAAGCTGTTGATGTTAAATCCTATAAAGGCATGATAAGAAGTTTTTTATACCTAACTTTTTCCAAACTAGATTTTTTTTTCATGTGTTATAGATATTACTATGATCTTAAAGAAAGTAATGTTAAATATGTTATCAAAATTATTAAATATATTAAATGTTATTTAAATCATGTATTATTTTATCCTTCTAGTCCTAATTTTGATTTGGAAAGCTAATAAATTTTTATTTTGGTGCCTGAAAGATAGAAGGAAAAACCACTTTAGGTATGAATCATTTACATTGAAATTATTTAGTTTTATGGGATCCAATGAAGAAAATTTTATTTCTCTTTCATCTACAAAATCATAATTTATAGTTTATCTATAGTTTTGTCCTCAATCTTTATGGATTGATCAAACACTTTCTAATTTTGTCATTGTTTTGATAAGATTCCTAATTTTTGGACAATAATTATATAATTTATATTTATAAAAATCCCTTTATACATTATAGGAATAATAAAATTCTCATTAAATATCATTTCCTTTTGAATCATGTTTAAAAAAAAAAATTTTAATTTATTTCTTCATAAAAACAGTTGGAGGATATATTTACTAAACACTTGGATTTGGATAATTTTGATGAAATTATATTCTAATTTGTAATGATGGAAATTTAATCTTATAGTGTATATTTAGGTTGTGTTTTATTGGGATATTGGGCTAAAACATTAAATCTTCTCTTTAAGACTATTTTATTCTTTTGACTTACATGTGTGTACTTAAATAGTTAGTTATTGATTAATACACTGAAAATCATTAAAACATTAATTGAAAATACATATTTGATTTCATGGAACTTTAAGACTTATATTATTCACAAGAATCTTTTTATATCTCCATATGTAATTTAATACTTGTCAAGTGTTTGATCTAGCTTTAGAAGGGCTTGTTTGTTCGAAGAAATCATTTAGGGGGAGCTTCACATGTTCAATTTTTAATTACAAGGATCAGTTCCTTTCTTATTAATAACTATTTATATTACGGGAATCATATTTAAAAATAATTATTTTTAATAAATTTCAAAATAGAGGATAATTTTTTATGTATTTACATCTATTTTTAAATTTTCAAATATAGGGAGATGTTGAATTAGATCCTTAATCAAATTTATTAGTATTTTTGAAAATTGCAGTAATTCTTGATTCTGAAAAACTATACCATATATCTGATTTTTTAAAATATTTTTTTAACTTAATAAGTGACCTTGGGAAATAAACTTGAGTCTGGAAGTGAATGTGAGAGAAAATTTGGCCATTTCTGGAACTAACCATGACTGAAAATTTGGCCAAGTCTGGAACATAATGTGAGTGAAAATTTGGTAAAGTATGGAACATATACTGAGTGAAAATATGTCTCTTTCTCGAATTTATAGCTTGAAGAAAAATATAATAACTTAATGGAAAAATATACTAACCACATGAATAAAAATATACTATTTTCATGAAAAAAATGTAATTCCGAAAGAACAAAGATGTACATATCACGTCAAAAAATATACTAACCACAAAACAAATGTATTGACCATATGAATAGAATTTACCAACAACATGAATGAAATGAAGTAATTCCATGGTCAAAAAGCTACTAATATCATGAACAAAAATGTACTAACAACGTTAAAAAAATATGTTGACTACATGAACAAAATTGTACTGACCGAATAAAAAAAATGTACTAACCACTTGAAAAAATCAACTAACTGTATGAATAAAAATGAAGGGGACGAGGTTTTGAATTCTTGAAAAGTGTTAAAACTATATTATGAACTCTCCACAGTCACTTAATTCCTTTTCCATATTTTATCTCAAGACATGCTCTGTTTTACATATACTTTTATTTTTCGAATTACTTAATGTTTTTTTTCCATACGTTTTTAATGATTTAATTATTCCTTAAATACATATTAAATATTTTAATACTATGGAATTTTATTTGGAAGAATATTATTTTGGATTAAGTTCTATTCATATGGGTTGATGTTTAATTTTTATTTCTTTAGAAAATGTGAGTTCCAAATTAAATGTGGTTCGAATTTGAACAATTTATCTCACCTACTTTATGGGATTTTTCCATGGGACTTTAAAGATGATTATAATTATTCAATGGTACTGTATTAGTCATCCTAATGTGTTATCACTATAAATCATGTTTTTAATGTTACAAATTATCAAATTGACCTTTATGGGTATCCTTTTAATTCACATTCAATGATGAAACTCCATACATTGTTGGAAATGATAAACTGTAATGGATTTCAAATTTGAAAACTATTGTAAAAAATGGAACTCTATATAAATTTATTGGATAGAACCAACATATTATATATAATGAATTTGGGTATTTTATTGAACTATAAATGTGTGACAAATTTTGTTTATAAACCAATACTCTCAACTGGAATACAATCATTTGATCATTTTTTTACTAGAATGCTCTTTATTACCTCAAATCATAGATTTTGAAGCTTTCAACTTGTTCTATGGATTTACTTCTTTATACCTCTTTCTGTGTATGTAATTGTAAAGGGTTATACTACCAATTAAAAGGAAGGGTTGTAGGTTATGAATTCTATACAAAAATTAGGGAATTGGGTATTTACACTATGTGGGAAAATTGCATGTTTTTCAAGTTGTACCTCCTGGTTAGGAAAGGAAGGTATACTTGGGTTTAATACTCATGGGAGGAAAATGCTTTGTAATTGGGTTGTGACTCTATGTGGTAACATTTAATTATAAATATTCTATAATAAGTGGTTATTATGGTCACCCTCAACCTCAATTCATGAGATTAGTGAAGTACGGACTAGTATTTTTTAGATCTAAACCACTAAAACAATATTGCGTTCTTCTCCCTTTATTTCCACTGCACTAATTTTAATACTCTGAAATAATATATTTTAAATTCATTTTACAAGGAAAATTAACCCCCACCCCTCTTGTATATTTTTCCGTCTTATATTCTGACCAACACCAAAGTCACAAACATTAGAAATTATTTCCTAAAAAGCACAAATTTATGTCTGTATTACACTATTACCATATTTTATTACTTTATATTCCAAGGTTAAGAATATTACAGGAAATATTAATTTAACAATCAATCATGGTAAATTAGTGAAGAAATTAAACAACCAAAAATTAGTATCTCATAAATTTCACATGCTTCCATAACCAATGAACTATCTATTAAATGGTTTATAAAGAGATGTAAAACATTACATTAGGCTACCCTTATTGACATAGTAGAATTTTAGTTATTATTCTACTAATTAGACCAAAAATAATTTCTAATTACCTATATCCCAAGGAAGAACTGTAACATGATATTTTTATTATGTTCTCAAATTGAGAAAAAAAATAATTACATTTTGATCATAATTTAATATCCCATATTATAATAACTATAAGAGTTCCCAAATCAGACCTTACAATATTATATTATAATTGACATAAAACAACTCTCTTAACTACAAAATTCATTATACAAGGTATTATTTTTATTTATGTGTGTAATAATTATTTACAAAAACATGTTTTTATTTTTAACACAAAAAGATATCAACATATGGAATAATAAATCAATGTTCTAGAAAGCTATTTTTCAAATTAAAGGCAATATGAATCAAAATTTTATATTACTAAATTTATATAAACATATATCATGTAATATAAATATTAAAATATCATACTAAAATATTTTTTTCAAAGATGCATAAAGGTTCTTTATAGTTTGATGTGGAAACATTTACTCATCATGGAAGATATTAAACATGGAATTAAACCTTCTACTAATTAAATTAAATTTTTTAACATTACCTTAAAATAATATGGATTTATTTTATCAATTAATTAATTACTTCTCAATATATACATTACCAGTTTATGTTCTATTTATACACTAATTTCTCATTCCCTTAAACAATAAAACACAAGGAATCCCTAAAAACAATATAATGATTGAAATAATCAATAATTCAATACCATCACGAGTTGATAAATCATTACACATACAAATCAATAATTAAAACAAATCCAAACCATATTTAACCATGTTGGAAATACATTTTGTAGACACCATCAGTTATATCCTTAAGTAAATCCAACCAGTTTTGATAAAGAAAATCATCATGTTTCCATTCACCAAAGCATATCCAAAAAAATATCACATATATATTGAAATCATCATATAAAAACTCTTTAATAATACATGATACAAAACTCCCATTGGATAAACCCAAAACAATGAAATAATAACATGCTTAAAAGTTATAAACAACACTTTTTATTCCCGATCAACATTGGTAATTTTATGTTGATAATTAGGAGTTTTTTAAAGTATTTATATATAATAAATGTCATGTTTAGACATTTACTATTTCCTAGGTACCATACTAGTGAATTAATCAAAAAATGATATCATTGTAACATCCTAACCTGGCCCATTTCCTTGGGTAGGACTAAAATTCCACCAACTTTAAGTGACATCCCCAAGACACTAAAGGATGGAAATAAATTCCAAGGGCATACTAAATCATTGGTGAATGATTTTACTTTGAATAATACACACACTTTCTTGATAATAGTAAAAATAACAAAACCAAAACTATATAATGCATGAAATGTATACAATAAAACTAAAATAAAAAACATAATAATATCAGTGTAGTAGCAAGATTCAAAATACTATACATACTTGTCAAAATAAAAAGGATGACATTAATTGAGTACTAAAGCAGTAATACATCACACTCTATCTCCATACCACCTCCATGTTCTTTCCATTAATGACAAGTACATCAAGGTGAAAAAATGGAGAAGTATGAAGTCATTATTATAATTCTATGATGATAATTACATTTTTATATACACCAAAGTGAATATGTTGTGGGTGAGTATATATCCTAGTAGGCATTCTGTTAAAATATTCCCACACATGCCATTATTTCCAGGGAAAGTTAGAATAATATAATAAAATAATGATAACTATGAAAATTAGTTATCACAAGATTTTCAAGAAAAGTAGTAAGAGGTATATCAAATGAGTTTATATTAAAAAAAGAATAATTTAACATTATTTTCACAATGAACAATTTATTTAAACAAGTATTTTCATTTATAAGGTATGAGAACATTCCATTACACTTGGAATATCCATTAAATGTTCACACATACACACACACATAGAGCTATGGATTCCATGACTGTACCAATACTCATTTGTGATAAAACCATTACTAATAATACTCTATGTGTCCCAAGCCTGAATCGTCCTCTTTTATGAACCAACAAGGCACCATCCAATGCAATAGGAACTCACAGAAACCAGGTATTACAAGCCCCATATCATTATTTATCTTTAAAACTAATACCATTTTATCATTTCAGCAAACACCTAATGGGAGTCACCCATGATTCAAAATCTAAAACAAATGAAGAAATGGTGTTTGAATAAGAATTTAATAATAATTTCTTTAAAAAAATCATATGAAAAAACTTATAAATATAAGAAAACAATTTCTATAGAAAATGGTTATAGATAGAGAGAGAAGCCATATACCTTACTATAAAAAATGTTCTTGGTGAAACTCACAATGATCAAAATATCTCCAAACTCCTCCTTTTTCCATAAAAAAATCCCAAAAATAATTTTTCAAAACTTGATAAATAAAATAGATGTAGCCATAAAAACCATGATATAAGTTTTTTAATGGAACATATTTTGATCTGGAAAGTAAAGAAGGATTAGGAAATGATTGTGCACTTACCATCAATATCCTAGACCTGACACAATTTGATCAATTGAAATCAGGATCTAGAGGGATGTGAGTCTCCATAATCATCCAAAATAGACCTCCATTTTTAGAACCCTTGTCTTAGAAGAAATAATTAGTGTTTTAATTAAAATCCAGACTAAAACCCATATTTTCATAACATTTTACTTATGTGTATGGTTTGGTTGTATGATTGAAAAAACCATTTATAATCCACTTGAATCATAACTGTTTGAAAATAGACATTCTCATATGATTACAACATGTTTTTTATAAATCATGATTAAACTATATGCCTACCTATAAACTCTTAAACACCCTGACACACATTTTCCTAGGAGATCCACATGGTTTCCCATAACCATGCACTAACTGTGCACCCTCCAAAATGCCACTAAAAATTTAAAAAAACATCTAAAACCTCATGAAACCAACACCATCAATTTAATAACTTAAATATACATTAGAACTAGAAAATACCTAAACTGGGGGTGTTATATAGTACTTGCAGTAGATCAGGATGGATCACAATAGCATAAACCATTCATTTTTTTGGTAACATTAGACTTGGAAAAATTTACAACATGAAATCACTTGAGTACATTCATAATAGGCTAGAATTCAATAGTGTGGAAACATGTAAAATTACTTTTTGTGCAAGCTTTCCATAATAACTTAGCACAGTTACTTTTCACTTGTGGTAGGCTAGTGCTTTGTCATCAATTGATGGTAATGGAACATTAGATTATCCATCGTATCTTAATGGGTTGCAGAATCATCAAGGTATATTGGTACTTTACCACAAATAGAATATGTTTGTAAAAGAATTTATAAATTGTAAAAAATTCTTTATTAAAATTTAAAATAAAATTCTAAATGGATAAAAATAATGAATTTATGAATTTTAAATAAAAATAAAAATATATTCCAATAATATATTTCAAAATTAAATATTATGGAAGGTTAATGTAATTAATTCCAAGACAACCATAACATTAGGGTTAATTCTAAATAAGTTCATTAATGAATATTTTTTAAAACTCATTTGATACGATTTTTTTCTAAAAATATATAAAAAGATTAAGAAATAAAACATATTACCACTAAACCCCCACCCAAACCACAAATTTTTATCATGATATTCAAATATTAATTTTTTTCATCATCAAATAAACATGTATTTATTAATTATTCACTATATTCATATTTAAATTCCAAAATAATAGATATTTTCATAAGAATGATGTGAAAAAGGAACTCATAGAAGGCTACATAAATTGAACCAATGATTGATTTGAAACATGATGAGGAGAAAATTTTATCAACATACTAATAGCTCTAGTGGTCGAAGAACCTGTACCTCATCTCATATAGGATTACAAAGTTATATAGAAGAAATACCCTAACCCCATCATGAGGGAGTGTATTGAATCCAACTATAGTATGGGGGACCCATACCTCATCAAGATTCAGGGTGTTGTAGCCTCATGCACACAAAACCTAATATGAATGATCCAAGACCAAGAAAATTATAAGAGTACAAAATCCATGATGAATATAAGGGATCCATGCCCTATCATCAGAAATTCACGAGGGGAACACCTTAATCCTATTTCTGACACCCGTTGTCTTACACAAACCATGCCATCACCTCTATAGAACAATGATCCTCAAACTACCTAACATTCATCATAAATGGTCATTAATAGTTGAGAAGACTAAATTATTGTTATTTATATAGAAAGGTTCTTAAAATAGACTTTTTATTTCTCTAGTTTTGATTCAAGGTTGATGGAAATTAGAAGCATAAATGGACACATAGTACATGACATATACTCTACCAGACACCGTGTGTAAGCCATGGACATTGAACTACCATATATAATTATTATTCTTCCAGTTTTAGTAAACCAATAAAAATGTCCTAGTATGGTGATTGCTTCTTTTTTAAATGGGTATAACGAATAGCCTGAGTTATGTGTTCTAAAACAACACAACATGTCATGAATCCCATATAGAATTTAGACCCTATGAGATTCAATAGGAATATACTAGGGCATATGTAATTCCTTATAACTAAAGCATCATGTTCACCCTGAACTACATGCTATATACACCAAACAAGGTAGGTAGGAATGCACTTTTCCACACCACAAGTTGTGTAATTAACTACAAAAAACATTTGATTTGATACTAAAACCAATATGATAATTATCACTCTAGATAAACCATGTCCTTCATGAGATTATAAAATATTGAATGTATTATGACATCAAATGTTGAAAGATATTTAACACCAATGGGGATCCTAGAAAAAGTATGGCAAATCTTATATTGGTTTTCAATTAATCATTGCATGTCATGTGATCAAAAATTCCATATACATGATATTTATCATCACATGATCACACCATTATCATTTCCATCTCTGTAATGGCCTAATAATTCATTCTATTAGAAAAATAAATCATGTTTCACAATGACTACTTTATTGTTGAAGCACATAGAAATACTATCAAATTATATAGAAGCATTGAAAATATTACGTAATTTTTTTTATAATTTTAGAGAATATTATAGGGTGTTAAAACACCAAATAATAATGAAAATACTAAAGAAAAATCCATAGGATTGGATACTCTTAAAGATCACTCCTAACATAAAGATAATAAAAAGAAAGAGAATAATTGGGAATATGATATTAATTATCAAGGGAAGTGTAAAACCTTTGTAAGTGAATAATGAATAATGATTTTTGCGAATATTAGGTTATATATATGGTGTAAAAAGAAATGTGACCATTGGGATTTGACTGTTACCTAATATATGCAATGTGACCATTATATGATCATTTGAATAATAATAGTAACCAATAAAATAGTAAAATACCAGTTTTAATGTAAATTAAAAATTATTATATAAAAAATTACATTCTATTTATTTAATTTATGAATCAATATGTATGGTATTATAAAAAATTTATAATTCTTTAAATTTAATAAATAATGTGTTTTCCTTAAAAAATAAGTATTTCATAACAAATATGTTTTTTATTTAGATTAATTATTTCTCATATATTTTAATTTATTTTGATATAATAATCATTACATTTTAAATCAGCACACTGAAATTAGGTTAGGGTGAAATTTTGAGAATTTTTTAAAATAATTAATTTTTTAATGATTATTAAAAATATTGTTTTGTTCTTTCAATATATTTTATGAATTAAAAAATTTGAAATTTTTATTTAATAATAAATATATGAGATTACATGACTATAAAAATTATAATATTTATATAATATTTTTTAATGAATTAAAATGATTTTCCAAACTCCTAAATAACATTCCAAAATAAAAATTTAAATTATGGTTTTTAAAAATAGTATTTTAATAAATAATTTCATTCCCATGACCAAAATAATATTAAAAATTTAATGTTGGTTCTATCAAGGATAAAATTAATAAATGTTCCTAAAATTTAAAAAACCATGATCTAAAATCATCAATAAGACACTGTTTTTTCATTTTCTACAACTTAGATTTCCAAGGCCTCTATTTAGAAATTAATAAACAATTATTCTCATTTTTATATAAATCACCACCTCTTATCCATATTTAATTCACTCCTAATATCATTAACACATCCCACCCTCTCTTCTTCTCTCATTAATACATTTATCCAATCCCCCAATCTATCAAGGAATCACCCCTCCAGGCTTAAGAAGTGATATTTGAGGTAAGGTATTATCTACCTCTTCGTTTTCATTCTTGTACTTCCATTTTAGTGTGATTTCAAATTTTCAGGTATATATGTTTACATTAACTTATAATCATTCCATTTTCCCCCAAATAATGTTCTATTGATGATTGACATTTAATCTATCTCATTAACTACATAACATTCACCATTTGGTATACCCATCATGCAGGTGATATCATTCTTCTATTTATATTCCAACAAAGTTTAATTTTGAATATCAAATCCTATTTTCATCCAATGGTACACATATAAATTTGATTTTACTTCATTTAATAGGTATTGATAGGTATGAAACTCACATTTCTTTCTTGTGGGTTTACAATGATAAAATCATTATGCCTTTAATTAGTTATGAACTAAATAATTGTCAGATAAAGCTCATTCTATTTCTCCATGGATTATTGATGAAATGATTTCTTATGATATATAATCTACATTGAACACATATATTAATACATATAAATTATGTGCCTTCATAGTGACCAAATGCATTGGGTAATGTTTTCATCTCATGATATTTCATCTGTGGTGCATGAATGGTTAACATAGCACACTATGTTATGATGTATTTCTATCAATCCTTGACGTTAACTTGTTTTTCCATGTTATATGTAGTTTCAAAATTCCATTGATTCCATGATTTTATGATATAACCATTCTTATTTGATGATTCCACGTTAATATTCTCTTTTATATTTTTATGATATTTTCTTTCTTATATGTATCATTCTAAATCTAATTATTCCATTACTGGGAATATTAACATACACTTTTCATTTATATATTCCCCTAGTATTGTATGAAGTATTATAAGATCAACTAGAAATAGTATCAAGTGATGGAGTTTAAATATTGATGATGTAATTTTTTATAGTTGTTGTGTTAAAGAATCTAATCGTCCTAATACACTAGACCTCTGTGTCCTAGGGGTGTGTCATATGGGCCATTATATTCAAAATCATGTAAAAAAATTTAAATTGAAATCTTGGATCATATAGTTTCCATTAACACAACCACCTATCACACTATCGAATATACCAAGACACCACTGCCACTCTTTTGGTGGTTGTGGATACCCCTATGGTTGTCCTTATTATCATTCACATGAACTAGGCCCCCACCAAATCCCTTATGTATCCTCCTGACTACTAAAAAAACTTTTACTAGCCCCACCACCATTGATTATAAACCACTCTAACATCCTAGACATCCAATGTAAATCCATAGGACAATGAATAGTCTGGTGATGGGAACAATCACAAGGGAGAAGAATAATGGGTAAATATGAAGTCTTTCAAGAAAAAAGTAATCCTAATAAAAAAAATCATTCCTAGGAATTTGAAATATTATAGAGTATCTCCTATGAGAAAAGTAATCTATTTTTTAATAGTAGAATAATATAAAATATTTATAAAGACATCATCAATAATTCTTTTAGTAAAAAAAAAATTCAAAGGATAATTACCAAGGTAATTATATAAACTTTTTAATATGAATTAATAGAAATGAAATTCTTATAATCTATGAGATTAAAAACAATACCAAAGGCATAATCCCCTTAAATAAACTCATTAGGAATGGGAAACGAACATTACTGAAATTCCTACCTCATGGGTAGTAACCACTGCTACAAGGATTCACTCAATAATGTCATACTGATCTGCCCATGCTCTACAATATGGGCCATTCCTCAATTCATGACCGATAAATGATCCTCCATATAGATCCAAATATCACAAAAACACTATCTCTATCTCTAGGATTTATGTTAATAACTATGGCAAAAAATATTTAAATTAAATTAAAGGGATATTTATATCTTCTTATTGGGTCCACTAAGGATAAAAAGAAGTCTTAAAATGGTCACATCTTGGTCTAATACCTAAAGAAATTTATAAACTTCCTGGTTGTAAGCCCCAATTTTAACACGACTAAAATGGTTGAATATTCATCCAACCATAGGATTAGGAGGTATAATTTTTCAAAAATATGCAAAAAATATTTACTAATTTAGAAAATATTAAATATCCCATCAAATTAACCCATATTAAAAGTCCTCTAAAACTAAACTAGGGGTTCAATACTATACCACAAGATCAATGTAAAATTAAAAAATAAATTTGTGATTGTTTAATGGGGAAAATTTATTATTTTACCCCTTTAATTGACCTAGGAAATTGATACTCAAAAATGAGTTATGTCTCGCAAATGGAAAAACCTGAATCGGTTCATTGATGGTTCTGTTGGAAAATCCATATAATATTGGGTTTTTTTATTTCATCTTTTAATCTTATAATTTGTGACTATATTCTATCAACTAATCTCCATTTATTTTTCACATTATTTTAAATTCATTGTTATAAATTATTGATTTTTATTTAGAAAAAAACTCACCTATGTCTTATATCAAGGGATATAAATTTTAGAGGAATTTTTTAACCACCAATGACTATATTTATCCCTTGGTACTAATATTCATCTATTAATTTTAGGGGAACCAGTTGGGGTCATTTTAATGATCTTAGCACGAGGTCGGGATTCATGATTTACAGTCTAGTCTATTCCACTCAATGTATATAGATTTCCATTGAAAGATTACAGGTCTGATTTATACTCCACTATGGCCTGAATATAATCCTATATTTGGTACCTCCATCCATTGTGATATATTTCATTGTTACATCCATAATCACTTTATATGTCCATATTGTGATATGATGGATTATCATATACCCTACATTTTGAACACCATATACTTCATTATTTTGATTAAATGATATTTACAATGACAATTATACCATTTTATTAACTATATAAAATTAGAAACATGTCCATATATTGCATGATTCCATAAAAAATACCTTTCTTATGAAATCTTTATTTAATATTCTTCCACATAATTATGTCTTTTTCTATTGATCATTATTCCATATATTATATATCCCTATGATGAAAACATTTGGATGATTTATGTGGTGGGTGGGGCTTGGGATTATATATCCCCCAGTGTACCTATATGACTCATTGAATAGCTAAGATAGAGTAATAAGATCATACTTACCCTTTTCATGTGATGTAATGGAACATGGCCTCAAATTCATGCTTATCATGTCTAGAATCATAAATTTTCATCCTTAGGAATATTTTTGTTATGTTATCTATCATTTTGTATTATTATTCTCATTTTTGGTGATATGTTTTTATTATATTATATATATATATATCATTTATTATATTATCCCTTATTGGGTGCTTGATCAACCCTCGTTTTTATTAGTCCATTGTTTTCCTCTAACATCATGTCCACATCATCATTAATAATTCCTGTAATATTTCTCTTTCACATTACATGTTGAAATTCTAGAGTCTAATTCAATAAAAAACTACTTGAAAATATTCAACCTCATTTTTATGTTTTACTACATTTATCAAATTAATTATCATCTTCACCTGCATATCTAAATGTCCAAACATACTTGATTTACATAGATGATTTATTCTCTATATAGAGGATGGATTAAAAAAGATGAGTGAGGCATAACCTTTTTTTCATATCAGGAATGAGTTAATTAATAGAAAAAATGAATTTCCATAATTCCACTAATAAATTCTCAATATTTTCAATCTAGTACTTTATTAATTGATCCCAAATTTGAAATAACACATCCCTGTTATTTGGTTTTTCTAGACTAATTTTCATTAAAATTGTGAGTATAATATAATTAAAAATTATCATTATATCATAATGGTAACTCCTAAATAAGAAATGTCATGACCCAACCCACGTAATTCGGTAGTAATCCACGTGTGACACCCCAATCCAACCTCCAATAGGACATGGGATATCAACAAGTTCTAAGAAGGCATATCACTAAAATGGGATTCCCTATCCTAATGTACATATACACATTCACACTCCTAGATCCATGACATTTTAAAGAGATAAAACAAACATTAACCAATAGGGTGTAAAAAATGAATGAAGTAACATATAGAAATTAATTCAAAGTGTGATAGGTAAATAATCAACAATAGAAAATGGAAAATTAAACATCAAACAGTGAATACAAATGGGCCCAAAAAATAAATAATTGAAAGGGGGAAAACAGAGGAGATCCTGGCTCAAGATCCCTGAGTCTGACCATCAATCATAGTCAGTTCCTCCACTTAATACTATGATCCAATAAAACTAGGTCCACCAGGGTCACCACCAGTCATCATTCTTTCTTTATATGACATCACACATGCCTGAAAATATGATATAAGAGTGATTCTAAACATACTCAGTAGGATTCCCTACAAACCAAGAAGGATGAAATGGATTATAAATAGTCATCTTAACCCATATGTCAAATAAGAAAATGATACCCAACATAAGATATGATCACACTAATACCCCAATAAAAAAGGAGAGAAATATCAAAATCTAAAGCCATCTAAGAAAGATGAGTCTCTCTATATCACCAAAGGTCATATAATCAACACTAATCACTACAAGAAACCTCACAAGATTTATAATGGAGGTCCTCATCCTTTTTACTACATAAATTGGATGATGTAACACTGATTCTAGTGGAGTACTTGTTCCCCATGGGATCTCAATGATAGGGTTGTAAAACTCCACAGATAGAGGAATCATTACCTGTATAGTTTAGGGATGTAATGACCCTATATGTATATAAGATATACTAAACCCACACCCTCATGAGCCAAGGGAGTACCAAACCCTATATTACTATGATGATTTGGCCTATCCACTGTCATCAACAATGAGTCACTAAAAGAATAACCCCACTCATATGACTAGTTTTCATATCTCTGATGCTGAAAAAAGGCCAAAATTATGTCCTATGTAAAATTCTACTTATAAAGGACTACTCATGGTCTAATAAAATGAAAAAAAATGATATATGCAAGTTTGGAGGATATGGAGAGAGTACACAGTGTGCTCATTGACATAAATGGTGTGTTGAACAACCTGATGCCCTGGGAATGTTGTACCAAGTACATGGCTCAATTAGTCATATTCCTCCCCATTGTGTGTACCTTTGGGGAAATGGTTTGTCTAATCCTCCGAGGTCACTGTTGTGTACTTCATGTACATGGATCAACTAGAAGGGTAATATCACAAGGATTTTTGGCCTATCCATAGGGAGTGTGATATTTAACTTGAAATGAAACCCTATCCTCCATAAGAATCCAAAAACAAGACATGTTTTCCTTTAGAATACATAGCATGTAGTCTAGATTTTATTAGAATCAATATATTCTTCCCAAATCCTTGCTACTTCCATCGATTCCATTGTAAAAACCACTTGATGCTTCAAACAGGTCCTGAGCTTGAAGGTAAACTCAATCTTTCATCTATTCAGACCTTAAATAGCTAGAAATCAGTTTTTTCTTTGATCCAAAGAATTACCTCTATGCCTCCATCACCATTCAGGGTCTTCGTACCCATTACCCCCATTATAAATACCTATGTTCCACTTCATTATTTTCACATGTCATACTTTCTATCAATGTTTTCACAACCATAATGATATTGAAAGTTTCATTATTCCTGAATCGATCGAGAAATGTAAAATCATCAACTAATAGGGATAATGATAAAGAACATGAAGAATGGAGGAGAGATAAGAATAAGAAAAGAGTGAGATTATTTTTGAATATTATGAACCTAGCCAATAATTATAATCATATAATAAAAATTGTGAAATAAAAATACCATAATGAAAATAGATAATTGGGATCAAGAATGCTAAATAAATATTAGGTCCTGAAGAGAAAAAGATTCAAAAAAAATTAGTAGAGGATAAATTAATTGTATCCAATGAGTTAATATTATTCAAAAAGAAGATTTGGGGCTTATTTTCCTAACAGGAATCTAGGTATAATTTAAGAATAAATAAAGTTATTACCACCTTATTCTCACTTTAATAATATTAAATACCCTATAATATTTTCCATATTAATGTTGAAAAACGTTTTATGTTAATTTATAAATAATTAAAGTTTCCCTAATAAGTTTGGTATCCTTACTTATTGTATGGAAAGCAGGGAAGAGTTGTTACCTGACACACATTCTGCATGAAGGTAATTTTGGTTTGAGTGGTGCTCTAATAGTTTATATAGCTATAAATTCCTAAAATTACATTAAAATAATCTCTACTAAGGAAGTGGTATATGTAATTTCCTCCCTCTAATGAATACCAATAATATGTTATACGATTTATTCTTTACATTAAAAAACACCTATTTATATCATATCCATTATCTCATGGGTAAATATTAGAGTTTTGTTTAACAGTCTTATTTTTGTGAAAGCATGAACCACCACGCAAGAAGTTGGATTTAATCCAAAATAAGTTTTATTGATATGCATCATAAAGAATTCCCCCAGATATAGAAACTATATAATTATCTCCAAAATGTATTGACATGTCTTGAAACTAGATTTTTCTTCATATTTAGTGATATTTTAGATGTTATTTTGATGCTTCATCCCTTAAGGTATAGTGAAGAGAATTTCATAATTTTCATGTAATTTTTTACCACATAGTAATTTATTTGACTAATATTACTTATAAAATGTATTTATGATGACCCTATAGTGAGAAATTAAAGGAACTTAGTAGAATTACATCATTTAATTCACCATTTTTCTTAATGTTGTTGTAAATTTCTAGAAATATTTTTCTGTGGTCATGTGAGTCTTTACTTTTATTATAGCCAAATTTCACAATGTTTTGAATAGTTTGATATTACCTTTGAATAATCTCTATGTTTCTTATTTTAATCTATAACCTTACTAATATAAGATAAAATCCATCAATCAAGGGAATTAGATAAACCTTCATTTATATCTCCATTTGAACTTGTTAAACACAAATTTAAAGAACTTCCACGATGACATGTCTAATGAAATTTTCATTTACTTAAATAGAATTCAATTCTTCCATTGATTATGTCACACCCTAATATTTTGTTTCCTTATTATATTGATCCATTATTTTTTTATTATCCTCATATTTCAAGTCAAACTAGTGGGAATTTTTTAATTTTTAGAGTTTCTTAATTTTTTTATGATTGGCACATGGTTATTAGTAACTGTGTGTCTAACCGTGAAAAGTCTAAAATTCAATATCATTGGTCTTTTTCATGTTAATTCAATAGTTTTTCTAACCATGTAGCCAAACTATGTGGGCGTGTAAGCCCCGACCCTAGGTACCCAGAGTCGGTGCATTATTACATAACATTGGCATGATCTCAAAGGATCAAGTCTCGAAAGACCGATTAGTTTAGTAGTCTTGGAAACAATAGATATATTCATAAGTCCTACATTACATCATAAGGTAAAAAAAACTAAAAAAACATCTTGTATTCGTATCCCCTCATACTATCCTTGCAGGTCATTCATAAATTAATTCTTCTCATCCTGGGAAAAATAAAACACTGAAAGGGGTGAGCTCAGATTCTCAGTAAGGATAATAATATAGAAGAAGCTTTCATAGATAAGAATAACACTTAAAGCAATTTTTAACTAAAATAAAATCCTTTTAAACATGAACTTCAGCATAATATGGAAAAGATAAAATGAAATAATGCCATTTACTTATTCAGATGGATATTCTACTAGTCGAACAATCACATTCAATATCAATAACCACTTTCATAATGATTGAATGCATAATGTCAGACTATCATAACCACATAGCCAAGGCCTCGTGCCAAGACTACAAATAAGATTTTGTCAATGCCTTGTACCAAGACACTATTTTGTCTCATGAGACCTACTGATGCATCGAGGAGCTATAGCGGGCTCCACCCGTCACTTATTAAGTCCAATGCATTCCCATATGAAAAGGTTTAAACATAACATACACATTCTTATTAAAACTAGCATATGAAATGTCAATAATTTAACCACAAACCATGAATGGTATAAAAATAGCACATCCATAGTCAAACATAACTCATTTTATACAATATGGAAGATTAAATTGTATCACATTAACCTCAATCAAGAATAATGATGGATGTTTCCATATATGAAAATAATCCTCAAAACTATTTGAGATAAATATCCCCATTTTTCTTGAAATCATTTAAAAGTCACACTATTTGTCAAGAAGCCAGTTAAAAATAGATTTTTGAATCAAAGTGTCCCATACCACTTTGAAACTTTTAAAAGTAGTTTTAATTTTAAAACTTTAATGTCCATATAAATAAATCATTAAAACCATTTTTTAAAACTTGGACATTAATGAGAAAGATTTAGAATAATAAGTCTTTAAAACATCTAAAAATGGTATTTTAGTTAGAATTTCTAACCAAAAGAGAGACACTTGAATACAAATAATTGATGTAATAAAAACATTGTAATATCCTGAGAATAATTTAATTCATGATATACCATGTCAAAGTACATTATATACACCACATAAAAGTGATTTGGTGCATAACAACAAAGAAGTCTCAATGGAATGTAAATTGAGATGAAATCTCTCATAAAGGCTGTATCATTAAGTTAAGGATAAATCAACGACATATTTATGTGTGAAAAATATAAATAAACTAAATATGATTGAATATTCAGTGTAAATCAATCAAAGGATATTCACACATAATTTTGTAAAAACAATACCAATGAATTGGATGTTTAACTCAACAAATGGAGAATGAGTTAAAATTACTCTTATCAAATTCATATCGATGACTTGAGAAATTATAAATGGAGTGATTATGTGTATCAAAATTATATCCACAGGAAAGGGAGTGGAAATTATGACATAATCAAATGAATAGTGATTCCACACATAATCTTGGCGTAATATAATCAATGAAATATGCGTAAAGCCAAATGAGTGGAAATTGAAATTTCAAATTCCCTTATCGAGTATGTAACTTATGAAACATACACCCATGAAAGAAGGATAATACAATGATGATTTAAATGCCCATAAATTAAATTATAATACACAATGAATACGGTTATGGGTAGTACACATACACCACATGCAATAAATAAGTGGTGAACAATGGAATTCTCACGAAATTAAGAGTGAGATAAGAAACCCCTTAAATTGTACTTTTTCCTTGGTCGAAGGTAGGTTAAACTACTGTATAATGGTGAAAGAATTGTTATTGAATTATAAAAGAATCATTTACATTAATATGATATCATATATGATCTTTTAACATTGCTTTGTTAATAATATCTTAGAATTATTGTCGTTTCGGGTGTTAACATACTCATTTTATTTTATATGTTTTGTTACGTAAGACATGTTTGTCATGGATAGGTTGTATCTTATTCATATCCATAATGATATAAAGTTCTTAAACATTATTTTTAAATCATCGAATGATAATTATACTTGAATGGATATGATGGAGAATGAATCTCATCGCGTTCGTGGAAACGGTAGTACGTACGTACGCACGAGTGACAATATCATTCTTTTGATATTGAAATAATATATACTTGGATGGTATATTATATATACAGAATAATTATCATGTTATATGCATTGTTTACATGAATTATACATCATTATTAAACTCATCCAAATAATAATATATTGAATAACAATTACACCACGATGTGGAGACAGTAAGCCGTACGTACGCACGTATGGTGACATGTTATTCAAAGGGTGGATAGAATACTGAATATGGTTGTACCATATTTATAATAACATAATAGTATATATAAGATACTGGAGTTATTATTTTATAGTGGTAATAACAAAGAAAGAAGAAGTGGAAGAAGAATGGAACTTGGAAAGGGGTGGTGAAAACATTTCCTCTTCTTCAGGTTCTTCCTTTGGATTTGATCAAAAGGGCTCCTTAGGTTGGCTTTCTGATCAAACTAATGCCTCTAGTTTTTAGTGAGGGAAGTTGAGAGAGTATTTGGGAAGGTGTTGGCCGAACCAAAAGGCTTTGAAGGTGTGAATAAATGAGAAGGAGGAGTGCCCTTCTATAAGAGGGGTGAGGGGCACCTTTGGAAAAGCTAGAAATATTAATAAATTCATATTCGGTTCCTAATGGCTAAAAAGTTTATTATTAAAAGTTTAATGTGGGGATAGTTATAAAACCACTCAACCAATATAATTTAGACAGGTTTGGGTCATTATATTAATATTACCTTTAAGTATTAACTCTTAGTTAATTAGTTTCACTCTTACAATGTCTCTTTGTATTTTTATATTATATGGTTAATAAACTTACCATATACATCCAATCGACCCCCAAGTGGTCCATTAATGATACAACTATCATGATATAAGTCTCTTTGCCGAAACTTATATTTTTAGAAATTTAATATCAATTAATAATATAATATGTTTTTTAAAAACTCTTTTATGTCAATTTGGACACTATTCAATAGTTGATTTTTGTGAAACTCATAACAGAATGATTACTTCAAAAAAAGTTAATTAAATCAATCGTAATATGTCATATTAACCTATAAAATTAGTTTAACTCAATAAAAGTCTCAAATTATATTTATTTGGGTATTTATAATATCAATTATTCAATATTTTCACTATTATTGTAATTACTACATCACCATTGTGTCATAAATAAATTAATTTATTTAATGTCTAAAAATTATAAATAAAATATCATTATGTAATAAATCTTTTTATATTTCTAATTAATATTTATAGTCTAAAATCCAACATATATAACCCTATGTAACAATTGTTTTTCTAAAAGATATATGCTTGTGTGATTATTGTATTCATTTTAACTTAATTAAAATAAAGTGTCCCTATCACTTACAAGTGGATCCATGGGGTCCCAAAATCGACCCAAAGATGAACATGGTCGACCATTTATCAACCAATAGGGTTAAGACACGTTTTAGGGTAATTTAGTATTATTATAATATTATTTCTTAACCCTTGTTTACCTGATTTACCCTTTAACCATGGTAAATAAAATATTTACCGAAGTAATTATCCAAAATGACTAAAAATAAAAGTTACCTATTTACACAATTTGAAAATCCTGATTACAAATATGGAATCCATTTTTCCAAATTCAAAACACAGAAGTGGCAGAAATTAATTTAAAATTAATTCCCGTTGTTAAAACAAAAAGCGTGTTTTTAATAGATAATAACTATCAAAAGATTGGCACTTGTTTATGTCTGGTTTAAATGTGAAATTATGTCCAATGACAAACATTGAATTAAATGGTAAAAATATATTCTAAATATACTTTAAAACCACTAAAATTCATAATTTATCAATATTAATTATTTCGATTAAAAAAGTTGTTTTTAATTAAAATTTAGTAATTTTCACTATTCATCAAAATATGAAAGTTATCCGAAAAGTACCAAAATTTCACCCTAATCTAATTTCGATATTCTTAATCCAAAAATGAAGTCCATTTTGAGAGATAGAATTTATAAAATATTTCAAAATTAGGTATTATTATTCATAACGGCTAGTTTGATTGGTTGTGGTGTGTTAGAATCTCGAAGTTGCGTACAATGCACACCATTGAATTATTCAAAGGGAAATGTACCGTGGAAGCTTGGGGTGTTGCAGGGTGCCTTGGTGTATTTAGTGAAAGGAATATGATTTGGTGAACCATGCATCCAGAACATGTGACTAACCTAAAATTTTAAAAATATGAAATTATTATTCTATGATACTATATTTTAACCCTTAAATACCATCCCCTCCATAATTCGTGTAAATTCACTAGGGGTACCAATAGTAATAACCCTATTTATCTATCCTCTATTATTAGGTATTTTCACCCTTAGTTTTTGGTATCCATCTTGTGGTAAGCCCATTTCATCTACTATTTATCCATTATTTCTTATTTTCTCTCTTTATCTTGCCCGTGTTTTCTATTATTCAAACACTAGGGTGATGGTTATCCCTAATACCTTGTGATTCCTTTAGGATTATGGTGTGTAAATTTTTCATTGGGCATTCCTCCTATAGTATTCTTAGATTAATTTCATCAATAATCCATTTTTGGTAGGTGGGTTTTTTCCTTTTCTTTTTCTTCACATACCATGCTTTGATGAGATTTCTAAATTTATTCCTCCAAAAAATTTGTTTTTTTTTGAGGATTTTAATTTAATTATAAATAGTTTGATAAATCATATAAACTCTTATTTTAGTTTTTAATTTTTTTTAATTTTTTATGTGCTCATAAAATTTATACAATTATTTTTATATGGGTTTTGATGATTTCATTAATTTTCTTTGATATATTTTACCTCTCTGTGATTGTAATAAGGACCTGAAGTATTATTTTATTTAGTTTACTATTTCATATGGGTATTTGGTAAGTTTATCTTATTGGAATTTTTGGTCGAGTGGCTTGAAATGCATTACATATCTAGTTTATTCAGTGCTTCTTATGAATTTATATATATATATATATATATATGTAAATGTAGATATTCACATAATTTATATCTAGAATCATAAATATAGAAATATATAAATATGTGTAAATTCCTAGGATTCCTTTATTTATGATTTGGTTTTCTAATTTCCTCTTGGGTGTAATTTTTTTTCTTAAAATGGGGTTTTAAATGAGTATTTATAAATAATTACCATGAGGCCTAATTGGAACATAAAAAGGATTTTAAAATAGAAATAATTTATAAATGGTTTCAAAAGGGGTTTTGAATATATATCACTTGTTATCAAATATAAGGGCAAGTTTGAACCTTTAAAACATTTTCATAATTGAGTTACACCCTAGTGGAATCCCCCATGGGTTTTGAATATAATGGTTTGATTTTAGATAAAATTCATATTGGAAGGTAAATGGTGGTGGGATAGAGTTATAAAATTGTAATATTTTTTTT
Organism: Viscum album; assembly: GCA_963277665.1. NCBI lineage: Eukaryota > Viridiplantae > Streptophyta > Magnoliopsida > Santalales > Viscaceae > Viscum > Viscum album. The sequence goes on from OY728162.1 coordinate 830,697,090, forward strand.
GTTTGACATTTTATTAATGTACCATATCTCTTATCACTAATATTCATGGGGATATTATAAATCTTAGTGAGGAATGGGATATAGTTACTACCTAGTAATGATTAGATATAATAGATATAATATGGTATAGAAAGTTCATGGGTTAGTGCCACCAGGGATGCATGTTGGGCGAAACTATGTCATTATAGAATTAAAAATGCCTTAATTGGCCTGAAAATGGTTCTGAACTGTGTATAAATAGGTTATCCTCATTATATGTTTAATATTTTCTTTATAATATCTATCATTTACTATTTCCTATATCTAGTTTCATCTTTGTTTCACATTATTTTAATTATCTTATGTCAGGTACTGTTGGTTTTGGTTTTTTGTTACATTTCTACCTAGGTTCATTGTTTCAACTATATAGTAGTGATCCCTCATGATTTTTTTAATATATAAGGGTCTACTATTTTGAAAAATATGACATTAATAAAACTATAAATTATACGATGGTGAGATGATATTAAAATATTAAATATCATGATATCATGAATAATCTATGATTTTGGCCATGATATTAGTAGCCCAAAATTCTCATACATAAATACTACACCTTCGTAGATGAATATTCATTACATAAAAAAATAATCCATGAAAAAATCATTTATTTCTAGTTCCTTGGGAAACTACGACATGTAATTGAATGGTCCATAAGTGAACTATGTTATCTCCCACTATGTTCTTCATAACTAGAACGTTCTAAAACATATCATACATAATAAATTTCTTCATAACATAGGGAAAGAAAACATAATAAAGGGTAAGCTCAGATGCTCATTAAGTGTATATAAAGGAGATAAAAAAATATAACATGAGCATAATGGTGTGAGAAAAAGATCATTAAATTTGAAAACCGTACCCCGTATATCAAATTATATAATCTTGAGTAATGGAATAATGATTGTAAGTTTATAAGACATGAATCATAAGGGAATCAAAGAACACGATCCACAAAAAAATACCATTATCATAAGATAACGAATTATGGCACACACATAAGCATAAAAAAGCATTTCCATAATAATAAAGGATCATTTTAAAGGATATCATAGTAGAATGGATTCACTCCCCAAACCATCATAATATTCTAGGTTCACTCCCAATGCTATTTTAGTAGAAAAAGTTGCGTACTGAACTCAGTTCACTAACCATTCTTGTCGTATTAATCTCATGAGATATCAATATTTACCAAATGAGTTGGATAGAGATATGCGACACACCCTTCACATAATTAAAATAATACATAAATTTTCCATAATATTATAAAAAACATTATATCAGAACCCATGAAAAAATGTGTTTTCTAAATCATTCATCATATCATAATGCATGAAAATAAATGGGTTTCATAGAATATTTCATTATAAGAAAACCCATCGAAAAGAGACTGGTTTCATAAAATTAATTTCATCATAATCAGAAACCATCTAAAAAATAATGAATATGGTATCATTGGATCATATCGTTAGTATAGATTATGTAATATTAAAGGATGTAATCTTATTTATAAAATGATTATGAAATACAAATCACTTGGAATGTTTCTTGATGAAACTTCATATATTTGGAAATCACCTTTTTAAAATTTAAAATTCATAAAATCTTATTGAATTCCTTTTGATTGAAAATATTTTTTGATAACTTATAAAGGATTATTAAAATAAAATAGTTTTTATAATTCCGTTAAACGTTTTTCATGTCGTACATATTAAAAGAAAGATTCATTTCACATTTTCAATAAAATCCAAATGGGCCTTGTTTATAAAATGACAAGATGATTCATTTTAAAAATAAAAAAATTCATCATTGGAGTAAATCATTTAATAAATCTTTAAGGGAATGTTAATTTTTTTTAAAAACATGGATATTGAAGAAAAATGGTTCTCAACTGAAGAGAGAAATAAAGATTATTTTTAATAAAAAACATTATTTTGGTATCTTGAATATATTAGGAGAGAAAAAATAAAGTAAAACATATTTTTTCATGAAATAAATAGATTAGTTCATTATTAATGATTTTATTGGGAAATATATCATAATATATCATCATTGAAAGTATAGTCATAAAGAATCTAGATAAACAATGAGATTGTAACATCCAACCCTTTCCAAATTGGTATATTTTGAATCATAGGCCACATTAAATATATCATCAAATGAAACATTTAATATCATTAAAATAATTATATTCATGATATAACATGTCAAAGGGCCATTATATGATCTTTATAGAAGAAGATAGGTGCATAACATAAGATATGTCTCAAAGAAGGCAATTTGAGATAAATATCTATTACCTTAAGTTCCCACATCCTTAAAACACATTTGAAACTCCTCGATAATAAATAAATTTAGTATAAATAATTTACATAACCATAATTATATATATCATACCATATATGGATTACTTATTACCCTTTATTACCTATTTATTACTAATCCCATGTGAAAATCATGTTTTTGCTATTATTAATTTTGTTTATTGGGTATGTTTTTATTTGGAATTTTTATTCCTCTTAATTTTATCATGGTTCTATCATCTCCAAAATTTTAAACACAATATAAATATAATATTTATTCCGTATATATGTATTTATAGTAACCTCTAAATTTAGAGATAGAAAATGAAATACACTGTTCATAGAGATGGTAAGTCCTACGCAAACATGAACGTTGTTTCCATTTTCTAAACAGTTAAAATCAAAAGAAGGTAGATAATATATTAATTTTACATAATATTATCAATGTCATATATATCACTTATATTCATTAGATTTACCATAATTACATTTCTTTAAATCATTAGTGAAAATCAATCATACTGTTTCACACGGCGGTAGTCCGCTGTATACACAAATGATGTTATCATATACACAATGAAATAGAAATAAAAATGTTATATGTGATATAAAAAATTTATAATAATAATAATATAATTAATAACATATATAGATATTAAATCCATCATTATATACATCCCTGAAAGGTGGTGAGGGGAAACGAATAACATCGGTATGTAAGGAAATAATCCACTGTACAAGTGAATATAGATTTTGTATCCCATTTGATAGATGAGGAGAAATATTTAACTTATTATATTTAAATAATAATATATTATTATATTTTATATACTATTTTTATTTTATAATATTTATTTGAAAATATTTAATGGATGCAGAAGAAAAAATTAAATTGAGAGGTTTAGTTACACATGATGCCTCTTCTTTAGACAAACTCCTTAGGTAAGCAAAAAAAGGCATGTTAGGATGGATTTATAATAAAAATAAAGGATATTGGTCATGTTTATTGAACATACACATATATTTTCGAAGGTATTATCAAATAAAAATGGATTTTATGGTGTGAAGAGGAGATGATAAGGGATGGGCGTTTATATGTTTGGTGAGTTGTATACTTGTAATTTTTTAGAATAAAAAGGTGTAACCATGTTTATTAGATTCTGAAAGGATAAAAAATGGAAATATATATATAATAATAAATTATTATGTATAAATATTTCAATAAAATAGATTTAATACATGTTTTCAGGTCTTTTTTGAACATATATTTTTAGTTTAACCCCCTGATAAATTGATTTTCACCTTAACTACAATAATTAATTTTTACTATTTTCTCTATTGATTATTTAAAAACATTAATTTGAAATTATTATATAATATTAATTATGATGAATAAAAATATGAATCCAATTTAAATAATTTAAATTAACATAATCAGAAAATTTTAATTTAAAATTAAACTTATAGACGCGATGAAAAAGAGAGTATTCAAGAAGAGTATTTTTCAAGAAAATGTTTATTTTATATTAACTCTATGAATAATAATAATAATTATATAAATTTAAATTAATATTTATTGATATATAATATATATTTAATATAAATAATTCTCCCTTAGGGGTTTTTAAATTAATTAAGTAGGATAAACATTATGCACTTTAGAATAGTTTTCAGAAAAGTCTAGTTTTAATCCAAAAAATAATCATATAATAAAATACAATATAACATTGTTAAAATAGTAATTATGAGGATTAAATATAGTTACATAATACTTATGTTTCTATAAATCATATTAAAAATATAATGGGACTTTATAGTTTCATAATTTTTTAAAATAAAATTATATTTTTTGAGAAAAATTAGTATTTCTCACTATTCACTAAGAAATTAATTTTTTTGAAAAGTACCAAAGATTCACTCTAAGTAAATTTTTATATGATAATTTTAAAAATTAATTTTATTTTTTAAAATAATTTTTCTAAAAGTGTAAAAATTACTTTTATTATTTTTGAAAAAATGTAATTAAACCATTTTTATGAGAAAATAGTATTGTTAAAATATATAAAGACATTACTCAAAAATAAATAATTTTTTATTATTATGTTTTATTTATATAATACCATTATAATTTATATTTAAAATATTTTTATTCTGAGTCATTACACTTTGCTTATTTTATAGGTATTAGTGGTCTTTATTAAATAATAATATTAATAGTTTGTCGTGTCACATTAAAACTTGGTGTTGTGTGTAAAGAAAAATATTAAAGAAATTAAATTTATTCAGAAAAAATATTTCATCAAATATTGAGGTGTCATATTCTACCCCCTTAAAATGAATTTCTATCATAAAATTTTTCACTCTAATACATAAATAAGAAGATACAAATTTGTCATCATATCCTCATGTTCCAACATAGATTCCTCTAACTGGTGGTTTTTCTAGAAAAAATTGTTGAGCTTAGTGGTGTGGTTTAAAACAAATTTTCATTATTCGATCCAGAGTCTCCATCGATATTTCATCATATGAATGATCTTCCACTAGTGTTATGAACCTTGAGTTCCGTACATGTGAAGTGTCAGGTATGAACTTCCTCATGAGATATAGATGGGACACATCACAAACTTGAGATAGGTTTGGTGGAACCACTAACTGATAAGATATCATCCTGATAAGATCATAAATTTTCAAGAGACTACTATACCTAGTAATTTGAATTACCTTCTTTCCAAAACCCATTACCTTCTTCCATGGAAAAATTCATAGAAACACCTTTTAACAAATATAAAATTCTAGGTCACGTTGACGATTATCCGCATAACTTTTCAGTTGATGTAACTCTTCTCTTCTGTGTTGTTGAATGACTCTAACCTTCTCTTCCATTTTTATATCTATCTCAGGTCCTGATATATTTATTTCTCGTACATCATTCAATCATATTAGAGCTCTACACATCATTACATGGAGGTATTTTTAAGTAGCCATCTAAATTGTTGAGTTAAAGAAATTATTGTAAAAAACACAACTAAAAGAAATTACTAATCTCAACCACATTTGAAATCTCGAGAATGAGATCTTAACATAGCCTCTATGGTTTTTATTATTCTCTTAAATTGTATATCTATCTAAGGATGATAGATAGCGTATAAACTCAATTTTATATCAACAACATTTTGAAAACATCAATAGAACATTGAGGTAAATCTCGGGTCCCAATCAAACCCAATGGAATGTGGTTCCCCATGGAACCATACCATTTCCTTAATCTATATCCTAGTAATATGATCTAGAGAGAAATATTAGTGTATAGTGATTATGTGTTCTGAATTTTCACTAAGATCGAATATAATCCAAATATAATTATTCCCTTTAGAAATTTTGGGGAGTTTGATGACGAAATCTATGGTAATTATTTCCCATTTCTCTTATGGTATGGGTAATGGATATAACATCCCATTAGAATTTTTTTATAAAATCTTAACATACTAACATTCCAAGCATCAATATAAAAAATCTATGATATCTATCTTCATTCCATCCCACAAAAATGATCTTTAAAATCTCTATACATCTTCATACTTCCAAGATAGATAAAGAACGAAGAATTAGGATATTCCTCGAAGAAATCCATCATTAAATCAGGAATGGATGGAACAAAAACAAGTTTCCTGAAACTTATCATTACATCATAATAATTTTTTAACTCAAGACCATTTTCTCACCATATTTTATATTTCTACATTTTTATTTTTCACCTCTTTAATCTTTAGATGAACAGATCATCGAACATTAATTTGAGAAAGATAAGATTTATCCCCTTCCTACAGAATTTCCAAATCCATCCTTTGAAAATATAGAAATATTAGATCCTCTTTTATCCACATACTGGATATGGTAGCATGATCCTTTCAAATCAATGCATTGGAAACCTTGTTCACTTTCCCAAGGTGGCAATGTATTTATTAGTCATAATAATTAATCATATCTAAGGTTTTGTTCTCTAATATTCTTGAACCAATGAATGTTTGGGTGTTGAAAATCTAATTGTTTTGTTTTTTAGAAAATAATGAAAGTAAAAACAACAAGAATTTTTGATACTTAGATAGTGGTTGTTCCAGAAATATGAATGTACCTAATTAATTTGTAAAAAACATTATCAAGATGAATTGTGGAAAAGTTACTTTTGGAGATAATGCTCAAGGAGAGATTATCTATATATGTAATACTATACTTCTTTGTAATACTTTAATTTCAAATGTTTTTTGTCAGAGGAATTAAGAACAAACTTATAATTAGAATTCAATTATGTGATGAAGGTCATCCAGTTAATTTTAGGAATGATAAATGTTTTGTACAAAATTAAAAGGATGAATATAATATTTCTATCAATCGGCATGAGAATGTTTATACAAATAACCTAGAAGTCCTTAAGAACCAATAATTACAGTGGGTTATTGCAATGGAAGAACAATATTGGTTATGGAATAGAAGGTTACGACACTGTAACCTTATAAAATAATGTATATCTTCTAGGAAAATACTTTTTAATGATCTACAAGATCATATTATTGATTCTTCAATAGTCTGTGACCCTTGTGTAAGATCCCAAGAATTTGAAAGGAATGTACTTGTTTAAGTTTTGGTTTCAAATTCATTTTTTAGTTAATGGAGTGTTTCTAAGAGGTATGAGGAGCCTCAGGGGTGTTCCAGATGCTCAGGATATGAAAGAATGGGAAACTGGGCCAAACAGTGCAGGGCGCACGTTTAGCACACGGTAAAGAAAACCGTACGGGACTCCAAGGAAAACCGGGCACCCTTAAACAGATGCACCTCGCACGGTTGGAACACGACTAGCCAAACCATGTGGCCTACCTAGGTAAACTATAAAACCCATTTTCCTTAGATATTGGCATGAACATGGTTTTCACATAGTTTGGAAAACCATGAAGCCAAACCATGCGGCCCTGTAAAGATGACAAAAATTAAAAAATCAGCACTCTGGGATTGTAAGACCCAACTCAGGATTCTCCTATCATTCCTCTCTTAGAACCCTAGAAATGAACCAAATCTCCCATAGGCTCCCAAGGATCAATCTAATTTGATTCTAATCTATTTTGGGTGGTGTTGGTTGTGGATCGATGCTCCGAGTAAGGATAATCTACTCCTTGCTTCTCTTTTTGGTTTAGGGTTTCAATCTTTCTCTTATCTCCATCAAAATCTCTAAAAACCTATTCTTCTATTGAGATCTAGGTTGAAGCTTCACAGGGGAGTTAAATCGGGATCTAAGGGCTCAATTGGGAGTGCGTTCATCAATTTAATCATGGTAGGTGGTCTACAAGTTACATCCCATGATCTTTTGTGGATTTTTCATTCTTGGTTTTGTTCTTAGTTTTCTATTGACATGATTTGGTTACCCTTGGTAAGATTTAGTAAAATTATTGGTGAAATGGTAAACGAAAACCCTCACAATCCTAATGGGATGCGTCACGGATGATTTGACCAAACTAGGGCCACCCATGGTGTGTGCCGACTTTCCCAGTCATAGAAATTGGTGAAACACATGTGTTGTTGATGTGTAATAATGTAGATCCCTTGATAAATATTTTTATACGGTCTGTTCAATTTGGAATAGAAGTTTGGTGATGCCCCTAGACTTGATAATGACTTAATGGTTGTTAGGATAACATGGAAATGAGCTATATGGGTTGAACATGGTTATGTCAATTGAATGGTGAATGGTATTTGAAAAGTACAAAAGGGTTGACACATGGGAATGATGAATGGGATATGTGGGTTAATGTGTTGATATTATTAAAGACCATAATTGGGTACATTATGGGTCTAGTAATGATGCTTAGTGATATAATCATAATAAATGGGAATTGGTCTAAATGTCTTAATGATGTAAAATGGTAAATCTGTTAATGGGTTAAGGCATGATATGAATTCGCATGTTAATTGTTGTGGATTGTGTTTTTCAATGTAAATGGTATTAATGGTTAATGGATATATATATATATATATATATATATCATGTGCACATGGCTTCATAGAGTGGGGTATTGACTTGAGGTTCTACGCCCATAGTTCGAGTTGGACAGAAGCTCTAAAATCCACCCCTAATGCATGGGTTAGGGAAGGGGATTGAGGGTGTATCCCCCTAATGGTTGCATCCACCCAGACTAAGGCTTTAAGGTGAGGATGTAGTTGTCATGAGGTGGTTAGTCCTAATAAGATAGGATCATGTTGTGTTTCCCTCATGCATGTATTTCTTTTCCTTAGACCCATGTAACTTGTTGTATATGAACGACCCATGGAAAATGTGATGGGAATTGTAAGTAATGGGAAATGTGATGAAAATGCTAAGTAATGAAATGGTAAGATAATAAAAGGGTAATGGTGGCCGTAATAGATATAAGCTCTGAATTTTCTAATGGAAACCAAACTATTCCTTTTTTTCATTTATCATTCATTTCCTTCTTACACACACTATCTGTATAGACTGGATATTTTGTAGACACTGTAGGTTGTGGCCTAGTGAGTTTTACTGACACCCTGTTTGGGTCGTCGTTGGGTACCTGAGTAGACTTCATTCTTGTAGGGTAGGAAATGGGAAATGCCCATTTCTAGAGAGTTGAGTTAGGCATGGTTATTACTTAGAGAAGGATCCATACTTGGATTCATGACCATTTTGGGGAATTTTCAGTTTGTCATTATTTTGGGGTTTTGTTCACTTTTACACTATGTAGTATGACATGGAATATTTATTTTTGGACATGATTGTACCCCATTTCAGGAATTGTTGTTTATGAAGGGTCTTTTATTGTTGTCTATTATTTCTAGTATTTTTTTTGTTATGTCCTAATCTAATAAATGGGTTATAGTCTCCCCACTTGACCTACTGGACCCCCATTGTTAGTCTTCAACCTTTGGCATATGGGGAGGCACACTTAAGGTTATTTGACTACTTGGCTCGGAGCATCGGTTTACTGGCTCCCGGGATTGGAATGTTACTAAGTGGTATCAGAGTAGTTATTTTCTGAGGTCTTGTTATTTGGGAAGCTAGATAGGTTACTAGGATGTGTTAGGACTTGGTAATGAGATCGGACTTGGGATTAGTTAACCCATGTACGAGAGAAAACCCAAGTCACACAGGGTGGGAATTATAGATCTTGTTGTGCATTGTTACATTTGATGATATTTCACCATTAGATGATGCAATTGTTTTGTGATGTGATGAATTTATGAAATTTGGGTCATGGACTTAATGACATGAGGTTTTTCATTCACACATCATTGTAGGTACCTAGGGAGATAGGTGATACGCATCATGGTAGGCTTATATGGGTTTGGTGTGTGAGGCATGAAGGGTTGAAATAATCATTCATCTCAATAAATTAAAATAAAAATCACGTTAATGAAATAATTAAAGTGGTTGAAGATAAAAGAATGATAAATAATGATTAACCAAATATGTGTAAATAAGGGTTTAAGATGAATTGACCATGTTAGTTGTAACAAGTGGTGTAATGAGAAAGGTGTCTAATGTGAGGCTTGTAGCGGTGTCTGTTAGTCTACCCCATGTTATCCATGACTCCTAGTAGGGATGGTTGAGGGTAGTGTATTTATAATTCTGTGGTATATTTGGGTAATTCATATGAATGGATTTCTTATGGATAGGGAGAGCCTTCATGTTAATAAAGTTATGTAATCTTTATGATATGTGTTCTAAACCTCATGTTTGGGAATGTAGAGAAATTCCACCATGATTTTGAGTGCATATTGGATGACAATAGGATGTTTCCAAGAACACTCCCCCAGTGGAGGAGCAAGATAATGTGTTTCTTCAAGAAAATAGAGAAGAGAAATTCCGAGAGAACTTTGCTCGTTTCATGAAGATGATGGATCGGGACCCATGGTGGGTTGCACCTAGTATGTTCGAGGTGACCAAGGAGTTTTAGCTATAACACCCTACGACATTCAACGAGGAAGGTAGGCTAGATGTAGGTGAGTTCTGGATAGAGTCCATCCAGAAAATATGTGATCACAAGGAGAATCTTGCTGAGAAGTGATTCAATCTAGCACCTTATATATTATGGGGCCAGGAAAAACACCAGGGGGACATCATGGTTCAGACTGAGCAAAATGGAGGGATGTTGTGGAATGATTTCTAGGGGACATTTCTGGAGAATTTCTATACAAAGACCTTGAGGAAAGAGTGGGCTATTATGTTTATGAGTCTGAACCATAGATTGATTTCAGTGATGGACCATGCTAGTCGCTTCACTGACCTACGACACTTTGTCCCAGTATTGGCTGGAGATGCAGCAGTAGTGGCTATGCATTTCCAGAATGGGTTGAGGCATGATTTGAGGTCTCATGCGAATATCTTCTGCTTAAAGAGGTTTATAGAAGTAGTGGATTAGGCATTGATCTCAGAAGGGAACGTGAAGGGGGATCTAAGAAGTGGGCTTGTGACTCCTATTGGGAGGATGAGTGGTGAAACTTCTTAGGGACAGAAGCGATGATTTGGAAGTTAACATCAGGGAGGATGTGTGAAAGGTGGTTAGAAGAAAAGTTTAGCCTCTTAAAGTGGTGATCAGTTGATCTTATATCAATGTGGAAGATCGGGGCACATGCGCGGTCAGTGTCCATGACCTCCTATTGAGTGTCGGTCATGCAGCAGGATGTGACACACGTAAGGGTTATTTAGTAACTCTCAACAGGTGGTCATGAACGAAGGTGAAAGGAAGATTCCGAGTGTTGGCAGGGGATCAGTTGCTCCATATCAGGTTGGAAGTTGGAGATCCATGAGCCATACCATCAGGGGCGGTGAACATGGGACACCATGGCCAGATCATCCATGTCAGAAAGGTAGTGCATTGTAGGGTACACATGTTGGAACATAGGGTAGAGGGGTATGTCAGCTTCACATAGTTCTGCATACACAAGGTGATGGCGAGGAGGGGCCATGTACCGTTCAAGGTACAATTCATGTAGCTTCAACACTTTCAAGTGCATTATTTGACATAGGTTCCACACACTCTTTCATTTCTTCTCAGCTTGTGGTTGCGTTGGGTTTATTGGTGGATCATGTGTGTGGGGTCATGTAAGTTGTTACTTCATTGGGGGTGCATAATGAGGATATCAGGCAATGCAAGGGTTGTGCCTTTGATGTTGGTGGTAACCATTTTATGTTGGACTTGTTCGTTCTTGAGATATCGAGTTTAGATATGATCTCGGGTATGGAATGGTTGGTGCCGTATCAAGAACATATAGATTGTTATAATCACATGGTATCATTTAGGTCACTTGAGGGTGTTACTTATGTCCAATTTTGGGAATGGGATGTTTGAGCATGCTTTATGGGGCCATTTTGTCAGCAGTTGAGTAAAATCACATCTCAAGTGGCTTCTCTGGTGCTTGACAATGAATGAGGGGGAAACCCGATCTTCCCTCCTATGGTCGATTAGCTTTATGATGTGTTTCTTGAGGATTTCCCAGGGTTTCTACCAGAGAGAGATTTTGAGTTTACAATTGAGTTGCTACAGTGAGTGGAGCCAATTTCTCTTCCACCATATTGAATGACACTAGAAGAACCCCAGAATATTAAGGTTTAGGTAAAGGATTTGGAGCATAAGGGGTTCATATTTTTGAATACGTATCATTGGGGGTATCCTGTTCTTTTTGACAAGAAGGATTATGGGTTGTTGAGGCTATGGGTTGACTATAGGTAGATGAATCGGATGACAGTGAAATACCGTTAACCTCTTCCTAGAATTGATGATCTGTTTGTCTAGTTGATGGGTGATTCAAAGTTATCTAAGATTTAAATGAGATCGTGAAATCATCAGTTGAGGGTATGGCCTTCTTATGTACCACAGACAACCTTCATAAGTTGGTACTAGTTGTTTGAGTTTGTGGTGATACCTTTTGGCCTAACCAATGCACATGTTATTTTCATGGCTCTAATGAACTGAATCTTTTATCTCTATCTAGATATGTTCATGGTAGTATTTGTTGATGACATCTCGGTGTACTCAAAAACTCATGATGACCATTCTCAATATCTTCACATCATCTTGGGTAAAAAAATAGAGCTTCAGCTATACACTAAGATGTCAAAGTGTCAATTCTTGATTGGAGAAGTGAATTTTCCAGGTTACATCATCTCTGAGGTAGGTGTGTCAGTGGATCTAGAAAACGTAGAGGTTGTGGTGTCTTGGGAGCATCCCAAGAGTGTATCGGATGTCTGATGTTTTCTGGGGTTGTCTGATTATTACTGAAGGTTCATTTAGGATTTATCTCATTTGGAAGCACCACATTTAGGCTTGACCAAGAAAGGAGTCAATTTTGGGTGGACTGAGGCCTGTGAGAATTCCTTCCAAGAGTTGAAGAAGTAGTTGACGGCCACACCAATCTTGACCTTATCTGAACCAGGTAAAAGGTACAAAATGTTTTTGGAAGCATCCAGTGTTGGTGTTGGGGAAGTGTTGATGCAGGATGGCCGGGTTGTAGCTTATGGTTCAAGGTAGTTGAGGCCATATGAGCGGAATAATCCCACTCATGATCATGATCTGGTTGTAGTGGTGTATTCCTTGAAGTTCTGGAGGCGCTACCTGTTGGGAGAGTGGTTAACGGTATATACCGATCACATAAGTCAAAAGTACATCTTCTCAAAGTGAGATTTTAATATTTGGAAAAGATGATGGGTTGAGTATTCCAATCATTCGACATTGAGTTGGTATTAACACTAGGTAAAGGGAATAGTGTTGCAGATGCTCTAAGAATGAAGGCTTTGAATCCAGTGGTTCCGGATTATAGTATCGAGTGGAAAGTGATGGTATTATTTTCGGAGATGTTCTTGGAGGTGCAGGATGGATGTGGTCAAATTACTCTTACTTCCTTAGTGGTTGAGTCAATGATTTTGATCCGGGTCTAGGAATGTCATCATGGGGACCTAGAGTTCTCATATATGAAGGAACGTCTTAAATGTGTTGAGCCACATTCCGGTTGGTCTATCGATGAAGATGGGGCTGTTTGTCTTCGTGGTTGTGTAGTCATGCCGACTTGTATGCGGGAAGTTTTGATGTGTGAGTTCCATGCATCAAAGTGGGCAGTGCATCCTGTCTTGTCGAAGATGTACCCTGATCTTTGTAGACAGTATTGGTGGCCGGGAATGAAGAAATAAGTTGTGGGATTTGTGGTACGGTGCCTTACTTGTCTGCAGGTGAAGGCTTAACATCAACACATATGTGGTTTGTTGCATCCTTTTCCTATTCTAGAATGGAAGTGGGATGATGTGATAATACATTTCATAGTGGGTCATTCAAAGATTCATTGAAAGAATGAGTAAATCTGGGTGGTTGTGGATCAGTTAACACAATTGGGTCATTTCTTGCTAATCTAGGTGATTTTCACTATTTATTAATTGGGTGAGCTATAAATTCATGAAAAAGTGAAATTGCATTGATTGTCATGGACCATAGTTTGGGATTGTGATCCGTGTTTCACATTGCATTTCTGGGAAGCATTGCAGAAGGTTCTTGGTACCTAGGTGTTCTTGAGTAAGGCTTTCCACCCACAGATAGATGGGAAGTCAGAGCAAACAATCCATGTGATGGTGGAAATGTTGAGATATTGTGTCTTGGATATCGGTGGTTCATGGGAAAAGCATTTGTCACTTATTATGTTCTCTTACAATAATAGTTTTCAGGCTACGATTCATATGGAACCATTTGAGGCACTATATGGGAGGCTATGTAGATCCTTGCTGTGTCGGTTGGAGGTTGGTGAATCAATGCTGTTGGGACCGATTCTTATATAGGAGACTTCAGAAAAGGTTTAGTTGATTAAAAAATGAATGATAATAGCGCAGAGTAGGTAGAAGTTGTACGCAGATCAGCGGCATAAACCTCTTGAGTTTGGGGTGGGTGATAGTGTGTTTTTTTGGGTATCTTCAAAGTTGGGTCATCTTCAGATTCAGAAGTAGGGGAAGTTGGAATCCAATTATATGGGTTCGTTTGAGATTGTGGAGAGGATCGGACCAGTGACATACCAAATGTCTCTTCCACAATGGTCCATTGGGATGTATGGAATTTTTCATGTGTCACAACTTTTTTAGTATCACCCTGATCCAACTCATGTGGTTGATGTGGAGGATGTCGAGCTTGAGAAAGATGCATCCTTCGAGGAGCATCTGGGTTTTGTGGTAAATCGTAGTGAGAATGTTTTGCAAGGTAATGTTGTTCCTTTAGTGTGAGTCCTATGGTAACTTGAAAGTGTTTAGGAAGAGACTTGGGAGCGGGAATCAGATTTGCGATTACAATGGCCCGATCTCTTCTCTTCAGAAACTCAATGAAGCTTGGATGATCGGATCTAGGACGACCCGTTATAAGGTGTGGAGGTTGTAAGATCCCGATCATTGGAATGGTATGTCCTTGTTTAAATTTGGGTTTCATTTTCTTGTTTTTTGTTAATGGAGTGTTTCCCGGAGGTATGGGGAGCCTTAGGGGTGTTCGGGAGGGCTAGGGCACGAAAGAAAGGGAAACTGGGCCAAACAGTGCACGACACATGATTGGTGTACAGTTAAGAAAACAGTGCGGCCCTCCATGGAAAATTATACTCCCTTAAATAGTGGCACCTCACACGGTTGGCACACGGCTAGGCAAACCATGTGGCCTACCCAGGTAAACTGTGAAACCAATTTTTCTTATATAGTGGCATGCACACAGTTTGAGCACGGTTTGGAAAACTGTGCAGCCTTGTAACATTGGGAAAAATTACAAAATTGCCACTTTGGGATTTTAAGACCAAACTAAATATTCACTTCTCAATCCTCTTTTTCAACCCTAGGAATGAACCAATTCTCCCAAGAGCACTCAAGGAACAACCTCCTTCATTTCTAATCCGATTTGGGTGTCGTTGGTTGTGGATTGAAGCTCCAAGTAAGGCTAATCTCCTCCATGATTCTCTTTTTGTTTTAGGGTTTGAATCATTCTCTTCTCTCCATCAGAAGCTTTAAAACCCTATTATTCCACTGAGATCTTGTTTGAAGCTTCAAAAGGGAGTTAAATTGAGATATTAGGGCTCGATTGGGAGTGTGTTCATCAACAAAATTGAGGTAGGTGGTCTACAAGTTATATCCCATGCTTGTATTACGGATTTATGCATATTTGGTTTTGTTCTTGGTTGTCTTGGTTACCCTTGGTAATATTTAGTAAAATGGGTAGTGAAATGGTAAATGGAAATCCCCACCATCCCCATGGGAAGTATTGAGGATAATTTGACAAAACTAGAGACACCCATGTGGTGTGCTGACTATCCTAGACATAGAAATTTTGTGAAATAGATGTGTGGTTGATGTGTAATAATGTAGAGCCCTTGAAAAATATGTTGATATGATATGTTCAATTTGGAATAGACTTTTGGTGATGCACCTAGACTTGACAATGTCCTAAGAGATGTTGGGAGAAAATGGAAATTGGTTATATGGATTGAAAATGGTTATGTCAAATGAATGGTGAATGGTATTTGAAATTTACAAATGGGTTGACACATGGGATTGATTAAGGGGATATGTGGGTTAATGTGTCAAAATGATTAAAGAACATAATGGGGTATATTATGGGTCTAGTAATGATTCTTAGTGAGATAGGCATAATAAATGTGAATTAGGATAAATGGATAAATGATGTAAAATGGTAAATGTGTTAATGGGTTAAGGCATGATATGAATTCCCATATTAATTGTTAAGGATTGTGTTTGCTAATGGAAATGGTTTTAATGGTTGATGGATATATATATATATATAAAGCATGTGCACTTGGCTTCGTAGAGTGGGGTATTGACTTGAGGTTCTATGCCCATGGTTCAAGCTGGACTGAGGCTCTAAAATCCACCCCTAATGGTTGGGTTAGAGAAGGGGAAAATGGTCTATTCCATAAACTGTTTTGTGAACCTAGACCGAGGCTTCAAGGTGAGGATATTGTTGTCATGAGGTGTCTAGTCCAAGTGAGATAGGATGACAGTGTGTTTCCCTCATGAATGTGATTGCTTTCCTTAGTCCCATGTAACTTGTTGTATATGAATGACCCATGGGAAATTTGATGGTAACAGAAAGTAATGGGAAATGTGATGAAAATGGTAAGTAATGAAATGGAAAGATAATGGAAGGGTAATGGTGGAAGTAATGGATCTATGATCTAAATTGGCTAATGGAACCCGAACTATCCCATTTTTCATTTATCTTTCATTTTATTTCTTGAATGAATTATCTGTATAGACTTGATATTTTATAGACATCGTTGCTGGTGGCCCACTGAGTTGTACTCACACCCTGCTCGAGCTGCCATTGGGTACCTGGGAAAAATTCATTCTTTCAGGGTAGGAAAGGGGAAAATGAACAATTCTAGGGAGTCAAGATGGGCATAGTTAGAACGTGGAGGTGGATCTAGACTTGGAGTCAGGACCATTTTGGGGATTTTGCAGTTTGTCTTTATTTTGGGTTTTTGTTCACTTTTCCACTATGTAGTATGACATGGCATATTTATTGTTGTATATGATTGTACCTCATATCAAGAATGGTTGTTTATGCATGTCATTTTATTAATATCTATTATTTCAATTTTTATTTTATTTTTTATTGTGGCCTACACTGATAAAGCGGGTATAGTATCCCCACATGACCTTCTGGACCCCCGCTGCTAGTTGGTAACCTTTGCCATATGGGGTGGAGCACATAAGGTCATGTGAATACCCTCTCCCGCCATGTTCTCGTTCTGTTGTGCATCTCCCTGTCCCAAGGATCCAGCTTGCCCTGAAGGTTCCAGACATTTTTCAAGAGGCACCGCAGCTTTCCCTTCTCTAGGCGGAGATTAATGGGGCCGCGGACCTGTGCAAGCTTACCTTTGTTGCCCGTTTTCTTCCTTAACGCCCATCAGTTGATGAGTTCGAGCGGTTTGTCTCTGATTCTTGGGAGATTTAGGAACACGCAGTTGTCAGTCAGCTTTATCGGCGACATATCATGATACGATTTGGGTTAGAGGAGGATTTGATTTGTGCCTGGTCCATGGCCCCTCGAAGATGCAAGGGTTTCTCCTTCTACCTGTTACGTTGGAGCTTCAACTTCCATATGTGGTGGGATCCATCGACAATCGCGACGTGGGTAAGTCTCCCTAGATTACCTATGTACTTCCAAAATCCATCTATTCTATGTGCAATTGGGAACATGATTGGCCGCTATTTATGTTCTGAGCACCGAACTGAGTCTGTGTGTCACCCGATCTATCTGCGGATCTGCATGGAAGTTGATGTCGCAAGATCACCGGTGAACCGTTTCTGGATCACAGACATCAATGAATTCCGTTGGCATCAAGAAGTCCCCTTTGATTCATGGATGCAGTACTGTGTGCAATTTTGTAGACTTGGTCATTCTGATTTGGTTTGACGCAGCGGAGGAAATGATGGGTTCTCCCAGGTGATGAAGGCGTGAGGAGATCTTAGTGGGGATCCTTATGGATCGACTCCCACTCCTGCTACGGGTGTTCCGGCAGACCATTTGAGTGCACGAGGGGGTGTGGCTGAGGACAGGGATGTGGAATGTGTTGGTGCTGGAAATATTGTTGATCGGGGTAATCACATGGGGAGTCCTTTCATTGATGCTGCACTGATTGTTGCAAACATGGAGCAGGGGGAATGGCAAGATACAGGAATCAAGGTGAATAAGTGTGCTTGTGCCGTGAAGGAGGTTTGGGAGCCCTTACATCCAACAGTGAAGCAGGTTTTTGACAATCTCAAAAGTGATCATGGTGTTGGAGGTCCACCGTTGATGGAGGTTGCTGTTAATTTATGCCAAGTGTAGCCAATTTCTGACAATATGAGGGATGAAGTAGGTGGACTTGATAAGGAAAATCTTACGCTAGATGGTTGGGCCACTTCTGGTAATAGATTTGCAGGGCTGGAGCATGAGGAGGCACCCACTGGGATGGCTGATCGGCATGATTTTGAGGTTCCTAAAAATCCGGAACGTGGTGTTGTTGGTGAAATGAACCCTCATTCCCTTGTTGTGGATGATCATAACAGGCTCTCTCAGACTGGAGGAGAGTCTCTTAAAACCTCAGATGATGTCTTGGGAAAGAAAGATGTTGGTAGAAAGAGTTTGTTTTCTGTGAATATCACTGATAAATGGGGGAATATATCTGATAGTGAGAAAGATAATGGTGGTAGAGCAGCCAGACCTTCATATAGTGATATTGTTCAAGGTGGTCGAATGAAGATGTCTGAAAGTGAAGGTTTCATGACTGCTCCACCAAAGAGGAGGCCAAGGAAGGACTACTCATACCTGTCGAAGCCAGTATCAACCAAGTCATCGTCTAGGAAGGAAGGAGAGCCAAGGAGAGACTATACGGATCTACCCAAACCAATGGCGACAAGGTCTGCAAACAAGATTGTAGGGTCACAAGAAAATGTCATTGAAAATCGGTACAGTGGAAAACGAAGAGAAGGGTCCCCGAAGAGGGACAAAGGATTCAGTGGGAAATGGCCGGTCAAAGAGATGTTGTCTCAGGAAATGCTTCGGAAGAAAAATATATACCTTGAGATGATGCGCAAATACGAATCTTCTGAATGGGAGTAAGCAGATCCTGGTGATGAGTTATCTGATGACGGGGAGAAGGATGCATATGGTTTTTATGTAATGTATCGTTTTATTTTCTACAGACTTTACTTGCACTTTTCCTTTAATAAATTTGCGGGACCAGGCTTACGCCTGGTTCAGAATTTCCTGGTATTATGTATTTTTTTTAGTTGATGATTACTGTATATGCATATGGGTCTATTTTCTAGCAAACAAATCCAAAGCCTTTTTTTATCTTAAATTTTTTTAGCCAAAGATAAAACTGTGAAAAATCATCCCTTGATAACTATTCATAGTGATCATGGTTGAGAATTTGTAAATTCTAATTTTATAAATTTTTGTAGTAATAATGGTATTATACATAACTTTTTAGCTCCTAGAAATCCGTAGAAAAATAGTGTTATTGAAAGAATAAATAGTAATATTCAAGAAATAACATAAATCACGTTGAGTGAATACTCAATTGAAAAACATTTTTGGACTAAAATGGCTAGTATAGCATTCTATAATATAAATAGAGTTTTAATAAGAAATTTTCTTAATAAAACACCTTACGAATTATGTTGTAGTCAAAAATCAAAAGTTTCTTACTTAAAAGATTTTGGATGAAAATTATTCATCCTGAACATGAGAATTAACTTACATAAAGTTTCACCCAAATATGATGAAGGAATACTTTTAGGTGATTCCACAACTACTAAGGCATATATAGTTTTTAATAAAAAATCTTGTATGGTTGAGGAAACAATACATGTAAAATTTGATGAAACCAATGATTTTTTTTTTAAACAACCTCAACCCACATCCTCACATGTTATTTTTAAAATATATTTTCAACCAATATTTAAAAAAATCTGTTTATAAGAAAATAAATCAAGAAAACGTTTCTAAAGATACTCCTGAGGAATAATTTGTACCTTATGTCGAAGAAAAATCTTTTCAAAACCCAAGGAATCAGTTTCTTTTTAAGAATCATTCTATTGATAGTATCATTATTTACGTTGATAATTTTTTTAGGACTAGAAGTTCCTTACGTAATGAAATAAAACATATAGCTTTCCTTTCCTAATTTGAACATAAGAATCCTGATGAGGATATTGGAGATTAGGATTGGATTAAGGTAATGAAAGATGAATGTAATGAATTTGAGAGGAACAATTATGGACCTTGGTTGAAAAACCTAAAGAAACTTCTTTAATTAGAGTAAAATGGGTTTTTACAAACAACTGTAATAAAAATGGAATAATAGTTAGAAATAAAGAAAGAGTTGTTTCTAAGGGATATAATGAATATGAGGGAATATATTATAAAGAAAATTATTCTCTGGTAGCAAGACTTGAATCTATTCATATTCTTTAATCATTTGAAGCAATATTTATTTTCAAACATTTTCATATAGTTGTAAAGTGTAATTTACTTAATGTTTATGTTCCATAGGATGTTTATGTTGAGAAAACTCTTAGTTTTGAACATTCAAAATATCCTAAATATGTTTTTATACATTCAAGAGCTTTATATAAACTTAAACAAGCCCCTAGAGCATGGTATGATAGATTAAAAATATTTTTAAAAAAACAATTATGTTAAGGGAACTGTAGATCAAACAATTTTTATGATGAATGTTAACAGAAATATAATTATTGTTTAAATCTTTGTTGATGACAATATATTTGGATCACATAAAAAATGTTTAAAAGATTCCATTGTGGATATTATGAAATCTATGTTTCAGATGAGTATGATGGGTGAGTTAACATTCTTTTTAGGTTTTAAAACTTCTCCAAAACAAGAAAAAACCTACATATATCAACATAAGTATATAAAATATCTTTTTAAAAAGTTTTTACATGAAAATACAAAAATTATTATTACTCCAATCGGTGCCTCCAATACATTAGATCGTGATGGGGCTAGAAAACCAGTTGATCAAAATATTTTTATAGGATTTATATTAATTTCACTTTACTTATCTTCAAGTCACTCAGAAATGATGATTTTTGTATTCTTATGTGCAAGATATTAAGAAAATATAAAGGAATCTCATTTAAAGGATGTAAAATGATCTTTTATTTATCTAAAGGGATTTAAGGATTTAGGAATTTTTAACTCTTATGGAAATTTTTTTGAATTAAAAAGTTGTTCGAATGATGAATTTGGTGGTTTTAGAATGGGTAGGAAAAGAACATCTTGAAGTTGTGATTTCATAGGAGATTCACTAGTTTCTTGGTCTTTTATGAAAAAACACTTTGTAACACTTTCTACTACTAAAGCTAAATATGTGGAAGTTGGAAGTTTTAGTGATCATGTGTTGTGGATGCAACACACCGTCATTGACTATGGCACACGTTTTACTAAAACTAAAATACTATGTGATAATACATAATTTATTTCTTTATGTAAGAACCCAGCACATCAATCTCATGAAAAACACATAGATATTATGCATTAATATCTTAGGGATCACAAACTAAAATGAGATATCATTTTACAATTCATCAGAATAAAAGAACAACTTAATTATATTTTTACAAATCTTTTACCTTCTCATAGATTTGAATTCATTAAACAAAATCTAGGAATGATAAATATAAATTAATCATTAATATATAGTCCTTTTTTACCCATCCAATTACATTACGCTACACCCTTTCATATGAGGATTGCATATGTTTAATAATTTTTCAAAAGCTTTATTTCATCAAAATTTTAGTTCTCTAAAAAACTTTTGTAATGAGGTTCTGGACTCATATTTATTTATAAAATTTTCATAGGATTATTAGACTAGGAGAATGTAATAAACATTATGGACTCAAAATTACTTTAAATGTATTTTAGATCCTAAACGTTTTTGTAATCAGTTTTTATAACCAACTTTTATCCCAATAACATTTGGTCTAAAAAACTATCTTTTTACTAAAACTAATATTTTTAGACTCTTATAAAAATATCATAATCCAGTTAGTTTACAAAAATAAATAAGAACATGTTATTCATAAAGATGAAACTTTATAAACTCAAAATGGTATTCTTGTTATCTTTTCATTTTTTTCACTATTCCATTATGATTTTTCCTTATTGTTATTATTATACTTTTTTTAATAATTTTTTTGTATTCACTTTCAATATGATAATGTTATAAAAAATCTCAATAGTTCAGAATTCAATAAATATTTCTCTGAAGCTTTTTCAACCATCAGATCAGATCAGGTTAAATCTCACTCATTAGATTTAATTTAGAAGATGGACTGATACCACTATCGCCTATAGAAAGGGGGACCCCTTTATATCCCACATCAGATATTTCTCCTTTCTACCTTGAGTTTATACTACCCTTCACATCTCCCAGTTTGAAAATTTCACTCTCCATTATGTCTGAAACACTAGTCGCTTCTATAAATACAATGGGTTAAGTATTTCAACAACTGGTATGTTTTACAAGAAATGTTAGTTGAGAAATAGATTTTTGAAATTTAGGTGTCTTCTCTAAAAAGGATTATAAAAGATAAAGGATTTGAATCTTTGTGCATGGGATACTCTAATAAGAATTTTATTTACATTAAATTTGTTCGTAATTTCTATGTTTCTATTTTTTTTCTTATATGATGGAAAACAAAAACATTCTTTTGATCCTAATATCAATATATATAATATTGTTATCCAATACAATATTATTTATATACTCTTCCATTAACCTCAATTGATGATATACATAATTTAGGTCAATCTTATAAAAGTATTAAGCTTCACACGGTTGATCAAATAGGTTATCACTAGGGGGTAGAGGAAACTTTTTTTGATCACTATACTGTTCATCTACTAATAATAAATGTAGAGTAAAATATATTCATCTTTCTTTTTAACAAATAGAATAGGTGAACAGCAAGGTGATATACTTGTTAGTATGAATCTTTTTTTTAGGTTTTCCTTGGAGTTTCTTCTTTAATTCAAAAAAAATCAACCAGGGACGTTCAATATGGAGTCTTTAAAATAGGTGTTTCACCTGCTATTTATTTTTTTTGAGAACTAAAATTCACATTTTGATGGAATAATTGGAAAATATTTTTCAAAATACATAAACAAACTCTCATACAATAGGTATATCATCTATGTTGAGTTTTCCCCAACCAATTGAGATAAACACCACTTTTAAATTAGAATCAAAAACCATATGAGGGATGTGATTTCCATCATAAGTTAATATTTACCATTGAAATGATATATTATCATAGTTTGGTTTGGAATATAAAACATGATTTCCCTTCCATATAAATTATTGTTTTATTTAAATTGATAAATAAAATCCATTCCTAATATAATGTAAAATTAAACCGGAGGACGAATAATAAAATTTGTAGGAAGAACCTTCCCAAAATCTTTTATAAGAGAGGAATCATATAATTGAGATGAAATAATCATACCATTAGAAGTTTTTACTACTGATTATATATCGAATAATATGGATATCATCTTGAAACCCTTAAAATTATTCAAATATGAATGAATGGGTAGATCTAAATTCAAATAAGACATTACAAGTTCTAGAGTGGATGGTAAGTGTACCTTTCACCACATTGTTATAGAAACCCTCATCATAAATGGTGATCATATTTGATTTTACTTTATCCATTGTATTAAGAGGTTTCTAACCACAATCACCATCAATAACATTTGAATTTGGGCACTAGTTGGCATAATGTACATACTCCTTTCACATGAACCACTGGAATGTGTGTGGTGCATTATGAGGACTTTTCTCTCTTTTCACATCATTATATAACTTATTCACATCACATAAGAAATTAATTGCTCGATGATCTTCTTTCCCAGACATAAAACATTTACTATTCCCCTTAAGACAACTTTACCCATGTTTTTGTTAATATTTTAAGCATGACTAAAAGCTCATATTCTTTTCACCATGGTTCTTATAGTTTCATTTGAATTCTATATTTATTTTGCTATCAAAACCATACGATTAATGGGTAACGCCAATCTCAAATTTACCTTGATATAGCAATGAATGGATTCATCATATCTAAAAATGTCCTTCATGGTCAACTCTCTTTAGAGAAATGGTTTTAATCCACTAATGAATCAAACAACCTTACTTTCGGGTTGGATGATAATACCAGAAGAAAACCATGGAAGTCTTATTAAGTTCACCACATAGGTACCAATGGATTCATTATCCTTATATTTTAACTAAAGTGATTATTTTTCAATTTTTGTATAAATAATAAGAGTAAAGTACTTATTGAAAAATAATTTTCTAAACTCATCAAATTATGTGGAGAAGATTTCATTATGTTGACTCGTATTTTTGATAAGAGTTCCCCATTAATCCCATTTTCCTTCCAAATGATAGATACCAAAAATGACGTTTTTATGATCTGAACAATAAATAAAATAATAATATCATTTCAATTGTACTGATCCATTACTCAGTAACTAGTGGATCAGTATAACCACTAAAAGAAGGTAGAATTTTCATCTTTAAGGGCTCAATAGAAAATTGTTCCCTTCTTCTCTCATTACTAATTTTAGTAGGATTCATGGATTGAGAAAATTGTGTGAGTATAGAAACTAGATTTGATATTCTATCTCCCAAAATATTTGTTTTCATATGAGGATAATCTTTTCATTTTCCATCATAATAATTAATAAAATAGTTTCTTGAGGTTCTATCATTGATTGGAACCAAAAAGTGTACTGTAAGTGACAATACTCATAGTGGGGAACCACATAATCCTGAAAAATTACGTATCAGTTGTCTAAATCATAACAAATTTCAATAAATATATAAATCCTTATACTTAACCTAGGTTATTTTTAAAATCATTCATGATGATTCATAAAGATTTTGTGAATTCCCAGAGCATATCCATTGGGAGTGTCAAACTAGGTGAATAGTATGACCTCTTTTCATCTAATAGTTAATACTTGATTCCATACCGACATGCCTTTTTCATAGTTATTACCCATATGTATATATATTTCATAACCACATCCAATTTTAGTATCTATACAATGATATAATTTCTTGGAAACCACTCCCTCTATCATTCACCAATATTCTATATTAGTTTCCAATAGTTAGAATTATCCTTATAGTTATATTTAGACATTTACATAGGGATCTCACTAATGTTTACTCATCCCAGTTTCAAAAGGATAACTAATCCTTTATTTGATAACAACAGTAGTATCCCAAACTTATCATACATAAATATTACTTCTTAGTAGATGAATATTCATTACATAACATAGTAGTACATGCCTGAATATTTTAGGTCTAGGGCCTTTAGAAACCAGGACACATAAACAACTAGTCCATAAGTGAACTATGTCATCTCCCACTACGTTCTTTGTAATTAGAACCATTCTTAAACATATCATACATAATACATTTCTTCATTACCTGGGGAAAGGGAACATAAGAAAAGGCCAGATTAGATTCTCTATAAAGGTAAGCAGGGGAGATAAGTAAACATAACATGCACATAAGGGTATGATAAAATTATCATAACATTTGGAATACCATACCCTGTATATATAAGATAAAAAATTTGATTTATGAAATAAATATTCAGTGTTCATAATACATGAATAATAATGTAATCAAAGAACATGATCCATAAGTGTATAACATTGGCATAATACATGGAATTGTGGCATACAAATAAGCATAAAAAATCATTTCCTTATTATTCATGTCTAATTAACAAGGATATAAGAGTGGAACAGGTTCACTCCCTTACCCATCATAGTAGTCAAGGCTTACTCTAAAGAATATCATAGTGGCTAAAGTCCCTAAAAGAACTAGGTTCACTACCTATTCTAGTCCAATTTATCTCATGAGATAACAATATTTACCCAATGCATTAAGGGGGATGTAAGTACCACCTATCAAATAATAAATAACATACATATGTGTCCCAAAATATCATAAAACAATCATCAAATCAGAACCCATTAAAATTAATGGGTCTCAAAAATCAATCATTATATCAAAACCCATAAAAAATAGGTTTCATAGAATATTTGATCATAGCATAATAAATGGAAATGAAATCGGTATCAAAAATATATTGTCATTACAAACATAAACCATCCAAAGAAAGAATAAATATTTTATCATTGGATCATATCCCCATTTAATATTAAGTAACATCAAAGGATTAAATATTTTATGTAAAATGATTTTGAATGAAAAATCACATAGAACTTTTCTTGAGTAAATTATACTTTTATTGAAAATAGACTTTGTAAAATTGGAAATTAATAAAATATTTTTCAAATAGTTTTCTATGAAAAAAAACATAAAAAAATATAATGTAATATTCGAAGAAAATAGTGGTCATGATGGAGAGAAATTTAATTCATGTCATACACATTAAAATAAATACTCCTTTCACATTTTTGGTAAAATCTAAACAGGCCTTGTTTGGAAAATGACAAGAATGTTACTTTTAAAACAATTTTTAAAAATTAAAACATGGATAAAAATACATTAATAAATACTTTTTTAATGATAAATTTTTTTTGTACAAGTTTATAAAATATTTATGTGTTGGAAAATGGGTTTTCGACCGAAGAGGGAAATAAAGATGATTTTTCTTAAAAACATTAATTTGGTCTCTTGAGTACATAAAGAAAGAAAAATAAAATTATAACCCTTATTTTAATGAAATTACCATAGAATAATTAAATCAATGAATTTATTGGTAAATTTATCATAAAATATCATCTTAAAAAACAAAATCCTAAACAGTCCATATAGACAATGAGATTCTAACATCAAACCATTACCACTTTTTTATCTTTCAAATCATAGGCCCTATTAAATAATATCATCAAATGAAACATAAAATATAATTAAAATACATAAATTCATGATATAAAATGTCAATTTTTCATTCTATACACTTTATAGAAGAAGATAGGTGCATAACATAACCTATGTCCCATAAAAGGCAATTTGAGACAAAAAATATCTTAAATTAAGTCCTTTATTACTTAATACACATTCGAACCTCCTGTATAATAAATATATTCTTATTTTACAGATCGAAAATGAAATACACTATTCAAGGAGAGGTTAGGCAATACATACACATGAGCACTGTTTCTATTTTCTCGATGAATAAAAAGAAAGGATGGTAAATAATATATTACTTTAATAGAATAATTTGTTTACATATATATCATATATATAAAATAAATTTACCCTGATTACCTTCCATGCGTAGAGTTGGTGAAAAACAAATTACATAGGTTCATGAGATGGTAGTCTGCTATTTAGACAAACAACATTATCGTATCGCCCAAAGAATGAATAAAAAAGAAGTTTCAATTTATTTAATAAATCATGTAGTATAATAATATCGTAAATATTATATATATATTTTAAATCGGTCAGTATATCTATTATTTGTTGGTGGTGATGGAAAAAGAATAACATCGGTCTGCGAGGTGGTTTTCCACCATAGACATGAATGATGATTTGAAATAACATTTGATGAAAGAGAAGATGGATTTACGTAATTAAATTAATATAATAAAAAACCAATATATTTGAAATACCAGTTTTATTATATTATAATAATTTGATATTATATTACGGGTTTTGAAGATGAAATAAAATAAAGATGCCCTGTTACGTGTGATAACTCTTCTTTAAACAACCTCCTTAGGTAAGATCTAAAAGTATTCATATGATTGATTTATGATAAAAATATGGTATTTAGTTCATGGGTATGGAAATTAAAAAGGTATTTTTGTATAGATTTTTTAATCCAAAGGGATTTGAATGTGTTAATATGAGAGCATACAGGCTGTCCTTATATAAGTGAGGAGAGTGGCACATTAGAAATTTTTGAGAAGAAAAAGGTAGACTTACATTTTTCAAATTAAAAAATTCTAAAGAATGTTAAATTCTTGATACATGGACATTATGAGGTAAAACTATGTCCAGAATATAGATTTAAATATGTTTTTAGGGTATTTCAACTCTTATATTTTTATATTAACTCCACGGTGAACCCATTTTTACCTTAACCACAGTGATAAACTTATACATTTTTTATTGTTAATTATGGTAAAAAATTATTTTGAACATATTAGATAATATAAATTATTCTAATTCGAAATATTTAATCAAATTTTCCAAATTCAGTTCACATAAGTGGAAAATTATAATTTCAAATTAAACCCCTAGACACGACGAAAAAGCGATTCTTCAAGAAGTGTATTTTTTTAACAAAAAGATGATTTTATTTTAACTCGTTGACAAATGATAATCATTAAATAAATTTAAATTAATAATTATTATTAAATAATATATACATTTCATTTAATTAATTTTTAATTACTAGATTTTTTAATTAATTAAAATGGTGAATCATTATGCACCTTAAAAAAGTTTTCATAAAAATCATGTTTTTAATCCCAAAAATAAACTTATACTAAAATCTAGTATAATGTTGGTTTAAGATTAACTAAGTGGAATAAAAATAACTAAATAATACTTATGTTTTTTTAAATCATATTCAAAACATAATGTGGCTTTATATTGACATAATAGTTGAAATGAAATGACATTTTTTACAACAATCATAATTTTTCATTGTTCATCGAAAAATCAATATTTTATGAAAAATCACAAAATTTAGCACTAAGTAAATATTGGTATGAGTATTTAAAAAATTATTTTTTTAAAAAATATTTCCAAAAATTGGTAGAAAATAATTTAGTTATTTATTTAAAAAATTAAATAAAAACATTTCTTTTTAGAAAATATTATTTCTGAAACATATAAAAACTTTACAAAAAATTATGATTTTTTAAGTCTATTTGTTTATAAAACCATTATAATTAATATTTAAAATTCATTTATTTCTATTCATTCAACAAAGTTAAACAAAAATATAATAATGTTCTTGTTTAAATAATAATATTTATATTTTTTCATAGTTTGTTAGAACTTGTTGTTGACTATAATGAATGATATTGAAGAAATTAAATTTATTTTAAAAAATACTTCATAAAATGGCTGGGTGTTACAATTATTAATGTTTATTTAATGAGAATAATTGACTAGATCACTAATCTATTATTATGTGGTTACAAATATAAATATTTAAAACTCATGTTATTGATAAAAGCTGGTTGATTTAGGAGAATATATATATAACTATATTAAATGAGAAGGTGAGTATTTTTGTAATACTAGTAGAGATAGGGAAGACATATATGTTCACTATAAAAAAATTAGAGGGGAAATTTCTATATTCAAAATATAGAAATAATGATCATGTAATTCTTATTAGTAGGTTAGGTCATTAAAAATTTATAAAGTTAGTAATGGTGTATAAATACATAATGAATTATTGATATATTTATATTATGTATCAAATAGAGAGGTTATAAGAATATAGATAGATATATCTAATTCTAATTTTCTATATAAATTTATACATATTAATGAATCAATTGGATAATATGTCCAATGATGGTATTGTTACTATATATTCATTCTTGATGAAGATAGTGGAGTAGAAAGAATAGGATAAGGAAAAAGAATAAAGTGTGAAGACCTGTCCTATGAATAATTATATTATTAAAGATGATTTATATGAATAAAATGATGTACTGAGAGACATATACATATATATATTTATCTCTATAATTTTTCATTTTCTATTTCGAGAGTATTATGGATTTAGGGGATACTATTATTACAGATTAATGATGGCTCATAGAAAACTAATTGGGTAAGGCCAGTGATCCTGATCCTGAATATGGTTTAAAAGAATGGTAACATTAAGATACTGACATACATGAAACTACAAAGATTATTATTTTTCAATTTAAGACTTGTATTGAGAGGGGTGATCTTATTATATTGATATATAAATATCCCAAATCAGCTTGATGATCTTGTTCAGAAGTGTGCTGGGAGGACCATTATAAACTACTCAGAGTCGATACAAAAAACCCATCAGGGGAGTATTAATATATCTAGAGAGAGAAGAGTATTTTCATGAGATATCCAAATATATTCACTTTATTATATTAGTGGATATCATTATCACCTACTCAACAAGAACATAGAAAAAATGTTGTCACCAAAACTGAGGATGACCATTGATAAAAATTGATTGTTTATCTTTTTTCCCTTACTATTTTGTATGCGGTACATGTATATTAGGTAATCATAAGAATATATTTATTTATCACATATAGTAGAAATGTTTTTAATATTTTGACGTGGATTTATTATGGTGAAACTAATTTTATAATAACTTTAAACTAATTCTAACCCCCACCACTAAGGTGACTACATAATCTTATTGAGGAACTACAAGCGGTAATAGATATAATCCTAGATCACTTTTATTGGTTCTATTTTATTTACTATTTTTTTCAAATATATATAAAGTGTATATTTCAAGAATGTTTAGAGTTTCCTCCTATAAAAAATATAGTACCCGTTCATTTCAATACCGATATGGAGGTTTTTTCCAAAACCTTAAGGAACATAAATAAAAGAGTGGATATGAATATGGGGAACTCAAAATATAGAGGGGATTCACCTCAAATAAAAGTTAATTAGAGTGTTAGTATATATTCAATGTAATTTGATAGTGATCCTCTAGAAGAATAAATTTAAAACCTTCCTGAAGATATAATTAGCGAATCACTTAATGATTTTTATTCATAAATTAAGAATTATTTTAAAATGATACCTTGTGATGTTACTACTTATATATTGTATTTTTTTATAAAGGATTGTTAAAATCCAGCTAGAATTTTAATTTTTCTCTCAAGAAGTAGCATAGGTTTAATATATGAGAAATCATAAAACCCTCATCATGGGTGTTGAAGCAATAGAACAAATTCTATTTTTAATAAGGGAAAATACAACCTAGATGAAGAATATTTAAAAAAAAAACGATTCATAGGAAAAAAAATAAGAAAAAAAATCAATGAATATAAGGTCTATGATTTAGAAAAAATTCAAAAATCTACTATTCTTTTCAGGTATTCCCAATTTTAATTCAAATCCAAACAAATAAATTTACTTAAAAATTTCTTAAATGGAAATGAAAAAAACCTATTGAGAAGATGAAGAAGATGAAAATTAAATGGTAAGGTAGATTGATATCAGATGAGGATAATAATAATACCCTCAACATTAAGTTTCTTGAACATGAAATCAAATTTAGAAATATGAATGTGATAGAAGATAAACATTCTCATGCTACCGAGAAATGAATAGAAGATACCATGAAAGTATATTATGAAATTATTATCTCTAAAAATACAAACATTAGTGAAAGAAAGAGATTTATATAATTTAATGATCAATACATTTTATTCTAATGGAAAATGTTAACCTTTATCCTAGAAAGTGTTCCATATATTATTGTTGTTTTATCATCTGACATGGGTAGTAACTAAAATTATAGAAACATATTTGTTGATAAAATTTTTGAGAGACAAACCACTTCATCAATGGTTGTTGTGATTAAGAGGTTAAATTTTTGTTCCCCAAGAAGATCATAAAATAAGGAATTACCTTTTCAAAAACTATAAATAGTAAAATCTCGCCAAATTATAATAAAATAAAAATAGAATAAGGTTTATCATCCATTATTTATCCTACATAAGATTTTGACATAATTTTTTTGAAAATTGGCATAATATGTTAATTTATAGAGATTAATGAAGGCATGTAGTAAGGATGATTGAATCTAAATCTAAGAAGAATCATGCTATGTAAAGACCCAGAAATTTCAAGGAATTTTTTTTCTTAATTTCTTTGGGATTTTACAGGAACAGAGTTTCTGACGACACCTGATTACGAGGCCCGGTGTGCCTGAAATCAATTTCCGAAGTTTAGCTCAGGTACGTTCAGTGAACGAACGAGCGGGATTTCCTAAATTTTGAACTGGTGCTCGGAATCGAAATCCGAGGGCACTGATTAAACTGCAGCGCCAGTATTGGCTTAGGAACACTTATTCCAGAGTTGCGTTTTCTCATGTGTGGTTATTAAAATAATGGGTTAAGTAATGAATAAAAATAAAATTTGTGCAACCAATTTTATTTTTATATCTAAGTAGTTATATCCTTTGAAAGGGATTTGGTGTGGGACCCACTGGTTCCTAACTACCCACATGTGGATAAATGTGAGGTGGGCCCTGCACGAGCCCCACCCATTTCAACTTCCACAACCCCCCAATGAATTTTGTAACACACCCGCACCCCCCCCCCCCCCTTAAATGAAAAAGTCAACTCCCTTATTAATTAACTGTTTCAGTTGTTCAATATAATTAATTTGAGAATTCAATTTTGAATTTCGAATTGATTGGTGGCTTTTGTGAGTTAATTAAATAAGACAAGTCTTATTTAATTAAGGGTGTTTTGGTTGTGCGAGAAGGATTGGAGAGGATTTTCTCAAGTCTTAAACTTCATCTTCTTCCTTGAAGAACGCGAAGAACGCACCGTCGCTGACGAAGAACTCCGACCTCCGACGAAGGACGCCGAAGAACGCCGAATCCTCAGATATCGATGATGCGACGTCGTGTACCGCGACGACGACAATTTTCTTCTCCGCGATTCCGGCGACGCTTACGGAGCCTCCTTCTGCGACGCCTTCTTCTGCGACTTTCTTTTTCCGCGACGAACCTTCATTCGACGATACCTTGAGGTAGGGTTTATTTTATTGTTCGTGAATATTTTTTTCCTTGTCATTCACCGTTTTAATCTTGCGCTGCCTTTTATCATTATAACGGGAGGAGGTTGGACCGCACGAACACGGACGACTCTCCACCCCCTTTGATGTTGTGTTTTTCGCGAAATGAATAAAGGCGCGCTGAGTAATGACATCACTCCGAAACAAGAAGAATGTCGAAAATAAGCGTGGCACTGTCATGCAGCGCCGTTTAGGCCGAATGAAACCATGGTCGGAGTCGGGGCCGCAAAGGCAAATCAAAGACTCCGCAGTTTGCTAATTTTACGTGCGAATCGACGTACAATGTCAAAACAGGCCAGAGAGGAGATTTGAAGACTTAGTAGTGAAGAGACGGTCCCAGGAGGACCACTGGCGAAGACAGAAGGCATAACAGACCACCGGAGCGCGTCCGGTGGTCCGCGGAAGACCCTGTCTGCGCACCGCCAAGAGGGATCGCTGTAGCTGAAGCCGCGGCGGCAGGCGACCGGGGAACCACGGCCGCGCGAGACCCGGTGGAGACGCGGCACCCAGCGCCACGTCCGTTGGAAAGGGATAGGCCCCCACGTGGGGGCCACAGTTTCATTCAAGGGGGGCAGCCACACCCCCCTCTTCTGCTTAGCTCGGTGTTGGCCGAGCTAGCCACGCGGGCCACGCGCGCAGGCCAGGCCAACCGGCCCGCCCAGGCAGGGCCGGGCTGTGTCGACCGGGCCAGGACGTGACCAACGGGCTGGTCCACGTCCTAATGGGCCGGACCCGGAACCGGGTCGGGACGACCCGGTTCGGGCCGGCCCAGGGGGTTCTCGGGCCGGGTCGGTTCGGGCCCAAAACCCCCTAAAACCGGACTGTTTCGTTCTTTTGCCCATATCTTGGGCTACAGATCTTTGATCGACGCACTGTCAGTTGCATGGAGATCTGAGTATCTAGGTGGTAGTTTAGGTATATTACACCCAAGGTTTCGGAGAACATTGTGTATGAATGGGATGGTTCTAACACGAAACCAACCGGGCCCTCGGAGCGGAAACACTTATAACTTGAGCTCCTGACGTCCGATTGACGTGCCGTCAACTTTTTTGGAATCCTCTTAGTGAGACGGACCTTTTGGCTTACTCCAATCGAGGTTTGGACATAGTTATATTATGGTCAGGTTGGTTTTGACTTAAAAACCAACCGGGCCCCTGGAACGAAAAGGCCAATAACTCTCAGACCGGGCGTCTGATTGACGCGCCGTCTGTCACGTTGGGTTCCTCTTGTCGAGACGGAACATTGGGATACATCAACTCCGGACTACATGTCAGTTGATGTATCTAACCATTGGATCGTGGAGCGGACCCTCCCTGAAATGAGCATACTGTGTGCAGGAACTCTAGAGCTGGCTGCGACTACGATGACGATGAAGACTTTCATACTAGAATCCTCCGTGGGTTTGACGATGAAGAATTTCGTACTGGAATCGTCCATGGGTTCGACGATGAAAACCTTCATACTGGAATCCTCCGTGGGTTCGACGATGAAGACTTTCATACTGGAATCCTCCAGGGGTTCGACGATGAAGACCTTCGTACTGGAATCCTCCGTGGGTTTGACGATGAAGACTTTCGTACAGGAATCCTCAGTTGGTTCGACGACGATGAATGCACTGAAATCCTCCATGGGTTTGGTAGTGACGACAACCGTACTGGAATCCTATGTGGGTTCGATGGTAAAGACCTTCATACTGGAATCCTCCGTGGGTTTGACGACGATGACTACACTAAAATCCTCCATGGGTTCGACGGCGATGAAGACTCCACTGAAATACTAAGTGGGTTCGGAAGTGATGAAGACCATACTAAAATCCTCTGTGGGTTCGATGGCGATGAAGACTGCACTGAAATCTTATGTGGGTTCAGTAGTGATGAAGACTGTACTGAAATCCTTCGTGGGTTAGACAGCAATGACTACTGTTCTTGTATCCTACATGGGTCTGGCAGTGTCTGACTCTGTTCTTGTAATCCTACATGGGTCTGGTAGAGTAGCTAGTCTGTATCCTATGTTGGTCCGACAACATAGTTGGTTTAGTATCCTATGTGGGTCCCAGCTTAGATTAATTAGTGGCTATATATGATCATCTCTATCACCTTATGAAGATGTATACTTGTGTGAGCTGAGTTTTGACTTTCGGTCATTATCTTCGATATGATTGACTTTATTTCCAATGTGGATTAGGTTGTGTTATTCTGTGTGTATTGGGTTTTACTATCATATGTGGACGTGATCGAACTTGGGCTAGGATGTTGGAGCAGAACTGGAATTGATGACTTAGGTATATGTAAGGGAATATACCTAAGTAGTGTTGGTTGTTATTTCGTGATTGTATCTTTATTATGTGGATTATCCTTTGTGGAATTTGGGAGACCTTCGGGGGTCTCTGGGTCCCTACTAAGTAGTGTATACTCACCACTACACGGGCTATGCCCGCACTTTGTTGTGTTGGATACAGATGACTGACAATGCTGATCGAGGTTGAGGCTTGTAGAGATAGATGGTACCCGGAGGTGGACATGACGACGAGACGGTACCCGGAGGTGGACATCACGACGAGACGGTACCGACATGTGGAATTGATGACGAGAGGGTACCTGAAGGTGGACTCCACGACAAGACGGTACCCGGAGCTGACAGACGAACGTAGAGTGCTGAGGTGGTCATTTGTACCTACCCTTCAGGTAGGGACTCCGGAGGAAGATCCAGGAGAAGCTTGACACCTTCCTTCTGTTTTGTCTTTTTTTCTTGTACTTTACTGTTGGGCTTGTATTTCCGACCCCCTTTGTACTTTCATCACTCTTGTTATATTGCTTTACTTAGTGTTTGCTTCCGCTTGTTCTCTTGTTGTGTGTGTTATTACGTTTCTTAAAGGAAATGCCTTCCCAGTTATAGGGATTTACGCCTTTGGGGCTAGTCGCCAGCCCCTGGCCTATGGGAGGCGGGGTTGGGGTAGTCACAGCACGGGTTCCGAGGACGGGTCATGACAGATTGGTATCAGAGGAGTTTGGTTCTTCCGCAGAAATCATGACTCTGTTCTTTCTTCTATGTGAAGAAATAGTGTTAAGGGTATTGAGTATGGTTATCAGTCTAGGGAGTCCAGTGTTGGTGCGGCGGATGACGTATCCGTACACCAGGACCCTGAATTCTGATTTCCCACTCAATTCATGAAAGCATTGATTGCATGTGTGTTTAAAAAGTTTTCTTTGTGATTACTTTGTGTCAAATCACCAGGTATACTGTTTTTACCATGGTTCACCTGTTTCTTTTCAGGATGGCCCCATGATGGCAGCCAGCTAGGGTTCTGAGCTTTGTGCGAGGTGACAGCCCACCAAGCGACGAGGCCTTAATGGAGACCCCTTTTTCAGCAGAGGCACCAGCGGTACCTCTACCCACCGAGCCACTGATGATACCAACCCTAGCCACTTAGAGTGTACGTCACCTTAGTGCACTGCATGAGTTTCAGCATCAGAGACCGCCCAGGTTCCACGGGGAGATGGACCCTCAGGCAGCCGAGGATTGGCTAGAGGCTATGGTTCAAGTTTTCAGGTTAGTGGGGAGACTAGCTAACCTCATTGTGATCCTTGCAGGGAGTGTCCTGCATGCAGCACCAGGAAGATGGTGGATCTTGATGCTCTAGGTGCATGACGATGCATCACTGCTTTTGAAGGACTTTAAGAGCCTCTTTCGCTCGGAGTTCGTCCCAGCCACCCTCCGTGCGGTGCGCATTCAAGAGTTACTACAGCTACGACAGGGCAGCATGACCATGGCCCAGTACTCGGTGAGGTTTACTGATCTCTCGCGCTACTCCACAGACATGGTACGATACCCATTCTTCCGGGCCCAGACCTTCGAGCAGGGACTGAGGCATGATATTAGGGTTTCTATGATCTCCCTCAACATTCCGACGCATGCAGGGGTGTTGGAGAGAGCCCGTCTAGTGGAGAGATCTCCGTGCAGTCACTAGCGGCAGGACCCTCCGCAGGATGACCCGTAGCGGAGTCTTCTGCAGCTGGCAGTAGACAGGTGATGTAGAGGTCCAAACGGGCTAGAACATCAGATGGGAAATCTCAGGATGCAGATATGGTTGTGTGGGGCACACAAAGGAGAGCCAGCTACACAAGGAGCAAGCAATGCTACGCATGCGGCGGGCAGGTTCACAAGGCAAGAGACTGCCCGACTCGTCTTGCTGATGAGCAGCAGGTGGTAGAGGGACCTCCCAGGAAGAGGTTCGACCATGGTGGTCTAGAGGGAGTAGGTGGGCAAGGCAGAATAGCTGGCCGAGCAACGGTTGGTGGGCGACGCATTGAGGACCTACCACCACCACCACCAGGGATACCACCCCGACCGCAGGGAATGGGTGGATAGGAGAGAGCTCACCTTCAGGCAGCTGGGGCCTACGATAATGGACCTTCAGGAGAAGATGGACAGGGGAGAGGCTAGCTCCAGACCTCGAGACTTTTGTTCATGTTGATTCTATCTTTGTTGATGTTTGTTTGTGGATGCTTTGTGTGTTTGTACTTTGAGCTTTAGTAATAAAATACACCCTTCTTTATGGCATATACTTTCATATCCTCTCTTTGTGTTGTTACTAAGAGGTTTCGGATTAAATTTTTGACTTGAACCTCACTTTTGAGATTCCTGCTGGAGGAGACCTAGTGACCACACACTGATACCGACAGTGTGACTCAACCTTTGGAGGAGAGAGTAACGGTTGGATCTCTTGGTAGTAACGTCGATGCCTTACGACCTCATCCTTGGTATGGATTATTATCATCCATGTCGAGAATGAATATATTAGGCAAAGAACGTGGTTCATACTGGGGATGAGACTGGATTTCTCTTATTGACAAAGAAGAAATCTTAGCAGCTCTTTTAGGACTAGAGAATGTCCAGGTCATCCAGGAGCGGATGAGGACAGCTCAGAGCCAGCTAAAGTCTTATGCTGACAGGAGGCATAGGCCACAAGAGTTTGAGGATGGAGACCACGTTTTCTTGCAGGTCTCGCCTCAATGTGGATTACAGTGATTTGACTGAGGCAGAAAGTTATCTCCGCACTTCATCGGACTATTACAAGTCCTCAGCAGGGTAGGCGAGGTGGCTTACCGCCTGGCTCTACCACCTCAGTTGCACCGGGTGCACAGCGTCTTCCATTTATCTCAGCTGAGGAGATACATGCACGACCTGATGCATATCATTGACCATGGGGAGCTAGACCTTGGTGATGCGGTGGATTTTGCAGGGTTCCAGTATAGGTTGAGGATTGATAGGAGTGGGTCCTACAAGTACAGTCAATTCCTCTTGTGCGCTTTCGTTGGCAGCACGGGAACCTCCAGGTGAGCACATAGGAGCGGAAGGCTCAGATGCGTTCTCAATACCACTTTGGAAACCCTAGTTTGTGTTAAAAATTTTATGGGGACGTAAAGCCCTGAGGTGGGAGTAATGTAATGACCCAGAAATTTCAAGGAATTTTTTTCTTAAAATCTTTGGGATTTAACAAGAATGAAGTTTCTGACGACACTTGATTCTGAGGCCCGGTGTGCCCCGAATCAATTTTCGAAGTTTAGCTCGGGTACATTCAGTTAACGAATGAGAGGGATTTCCTAACTGTTGAACCGGTGATCAGAATCAAAATCTGAGGGCACTGATGAAACCGCAGCGCCGGTATTTGCTTAGGAACACCTATTTCGGTGTTTCATTTTCTCGGGTGTGGTTATTAAAATAATGGGTTAACTAATGAATAAAAATAAAATTTGTGCAACCAATTTTATTTTTATATCTAAGTAGTTATATCCTTTGTAAGGGAGTTGGGGTGGGACCCACTAGTTCCTAACTACCCACATGTGGATAAATGTGAGGTGGGCCCCACATGAGCCCCACCCCTTTCAACTTCCACAAACCCCCCATTAATTTTGTATCACACCCGCACCCCCCCTTAAATGAAAAGTTAACTCCCTTATTAATTAACTGTTTATGTTGTTCAATATAATTAATTCGAGAATTCAATTTTGAATTTCAAATTGATTGGTGGCTTGTGTGAGTTAATTAAATAAGACAAGTCTTATTTCATTAAGGGTGTTTTGGTTGTGCGAGAAGGATTGGAGAGGATTTGCTCAAGTCTTGAACTTTATCTTCCTCCTTGAAGAACAAGAAGAACGCACCGTCGCCGATGAAGAACACCGGCCTCCGACAAAGGACGACGAAGAATTCCGAATCCTCGGAGATCGACGACACGATGCCATGTACCGCGACGCCGACGATTCTCTTCTCCGTGATGTCGGCGATGCTTACGGAGCCTCCTTCCGCGACGCCATCTTCCAGAACGTTCTTTTCCCATAACGAACCTTCGTTCGACAACACCTTGAGGTAGGGGTTATTTTCTAGATCGTGAATATTTTTTTCCTTTCCATTCACCATTTTATTCTTGCATCACTTATTATAATTATAATGGGAGGAGGTCGGACTGCACGAACATGACCAAATCTCCTCCCCCTTCGATGTTGTGTTTGTCGCGGCATGAACAAAGGCGCGCGGTGCAATGGCACCGCACGGAAACAAGAAGAATGCGGTGAAGAAGCACGGCGCCATTGCGCCATGCTGTTGATGCCGAATGAAACCGTGGTCGGAGTCGGGGCCACAAAGGTGAATCGAAGACTCCGCAGTTTGTTTATTTGACATTCGGATCAACGGGCGTTGTCGGAACGGGCTGAAGAGGTGATTTGAAGACTTTGTAGTGAAGATCCGATCCCGAGAGGACTGCTGGCGAAGATGGAAGGCAAAACGGACCACCGGAGCGCGTCTGGTGGTCCGCGGAAGACCCTGCCGGCCGCCATGAGGCGGTGGTGCTCGGCGCACCACCAGGAGGGACCGCCGCGTCTTCATCCGTAACGGCAGGCGACCGGGGACCAACTTCTGCGTGATACCCAGGGGAGAAGCGGCGCCCAGCGCCGCATCCGTTGGCAAGGGAGCGGCCCCCACGTGGGGGCCGTGATTTTATTCAAGGGGGCTGCCGCACCCCCCCCCCCCTCTTCCGCTCAGCTCGGCACTGGCTGAGCTGGCCACACGGGCCGTGCCCACCGGGACGGGCCGCTCCCTAATGGGTTGGACCCGGACCTGGGTCGGGTCGACCTGGTTCGGGCCGACCCAGGGGGGGTCTTGGCCGGGCCGGTCCGGGCCCAAAACCCCCTAAAACCAGACAATTTCATTCTTTTGCCCATATCTTGGGCTACAGACTTATGATCGACGCACCTTCAGTTGCGTGGCGATCCTCGGAGCGACGCGGTCGTTTAGATATATTACACCAAAGGTTTTGGAGAAGTTTGCGTACCGCCAGGTTGGTTCGAACACGAAACCAACCGGGCCCTCCCAGCGGAAACACTTATAACCTGAGCTCCGGACGTACGATTGACATGCCGTCGACTTTTTTGGATTCCTCTTAGTGAGACATACCTTTTGGCTTACTCCGCTCAAGGTTTGGACACAGTTGGAGTACGGTCAGGTTGTTTTTGACTTAAAAACCAACCGGGCCAATGGAACGAAAAAGCCAATAACTCTCAGACTGGGAGTCCGATTGACGCACCGTCTATCACGTTGGGTTACTCTTTTCAATATGGAACTTTGGGATACATCAACTCTGGACTATGTGTCAGTTGATGTATCGACCCCTTGAATCATGGAGCGGACCCTCCCTGAAACGACCATCCTGTGTGTAGGAACCCTAGAGCTGGCTACGACTGCGACGACGATGAAGACTTTCATACTGGAATCCTCTGTGGGTTCGACAATGAATACTTTCATTCTAGAATCCTCCGTGGGTTCGACGATGAATACTTTTGTACTAGAATCCTCAGTGGGTTTGATGATGAAGACTTCCGTACTGGAATCCTCCGTGGGTTCGACGAGGAAGACTTTCGTACGAGAATCCTCCGTGGGTTCGACGATGAAGACCTTCGTACTGGAATCCTTAGTGGGTTCGATGACGACGACTGCACTGAAATCCTCCGTGGGTTCGGCAGTGATGAAAACTGTACTAGAATCCTCTGTGGGTTCGACGGTAAAGACCTTCGTACTGGAATCCTTCGTGGGTTCGACGAAGACGACTACACTGAAATCCTCCATGGGTTCGACAGCGATGAAGACTGCACTGAAATCCTATGTGGGTTCCGCAGTGATGAAGACTGTACTGAAATCCTCCGTGGGTTCGACAGCGATGAAGACCACACTGAAATCCTATGTGGGTTCGTCATCGATGAAGACCGTACGGAAATCCTCTGTGGTTTCGACGGTAATGACTACTGTTCTTGTATCCTACGTGGGTTTGGTAGTGTCTGACTCTGTTCTTGCTATCCTACGTGGGTCTGGAAGAGTAGCTGGTCTGTATCCTATGTGGGTCCGACAGCTTAGCTGGTTTAGTATCCTATGTGGGTCCCAACTTAGATGAATCGGTGGATATATCTGATCATATCTATCACCTTATGAATAAGTATACCTGTGTGAGCTGAGTTTTGACTTTCAGTCATTATCTTCGATATGATTGACTTGATTTCTTATGTGGATTGTGTTGTGTTATCCTGTGTGGATTGGTTTGTACTATCCGATGTGGACGTGATCGAACTTGGGCTCATATGTTGGAGCCTAACTGGAATTGATGAAATAGGTATATGTATGGGAATATACCTAAGTAGTGTTGGTTATTACTTCATGATTGTATCTTTCATTTTTGGTTTATCCTTTGTGGATTCTGGGAGACCTTCGGGGGTCTCGGGGTCCCTACCGAGTAGCGTATACTCACCCCTGCACGGTCTATGCCTGCACTTCATTGAGATGGATGCAGACGAAGGACAAAGCTGATTGAGGATGAGGCTTGTAGTGTTAGACGGTACCCGGCGGTGGACGTGAGGAAGAGACGGTACCTGGAGGTGGACTGCATGACGAGATGGTACCCAGAGGTGGACGTGATGACGAGAGGGTACCCGGAGGTGGACTCCACGATGAGACGGTACCTGGAGCTAACAAAAGAACGTAGAGAGCTGAGGTGGCCATATGTACCTGCCCTTCAGGTAGGGACTCCAGAGGACGATCCAGGAGCAGCTTGACACCTTCCTGCTATTTTTTCATTTTCTTGTACTTTACTGTTGGGCTTGTATTTCCGGCCCCCTTTGTACTTTCAGCACTCTTGTTATATTGCTTTACTTAGTGTTTGGTTTCACTTGTTCTCTTCTTGTGTGTGTGGTTACGTTTCATAAAGGCAATACCTTCCCAGTTATAAGGATTTACGTTTTTGGTGCTAGTCGCCAGCCCCTGGCCTATGGGAGGCGGGCTTGGGGTAGTCACGGCACGGGTCCCAAGGATGGGTCGTGACATGCTGAGTAGAAACAAAATTCAAATTAGAACATGGGAGTGAATATAAAAATCAAGGACATAAATGGATTCATTGAAATTATTTTGTGAACATTTCAATAACTGTGGATATTTTGATGTTGAGTACTAGTATACATATACCAATCATGATTCCTATGATGACGAGGAGAGAAGAAAACCAATCCTAAAAACCAAACTTTTAAAAATAAAATAAAATATGATTCTTTATTGAGGTATTAGGAAAAGATAAATGTTGAAACAAGAACACACTATAAAATCAAGAAATAATTTTCAATATTGAATATACTCTTCTAGATTGATAGAAAATGAAAATTATAGATCATTGTAATAAGGAAATTATGATTAATGAAAAAATAATTAACTTTGAAAAATAAATTGAATCATTCCAATAAATAAAAATAAGTATTTTTTTGTGGAAGACCTCCAAGATGAGGAATATAAATTTCATGAGAAGATTCTAAAGATGGGTGATCAAGGGATTCCAAAGAAGACATTTTTAAATTCAATAAATATAATCATTTTAGTATGCATGAATTTTTGTCCAAATAAATTGGAAATAAATATAAATAAGGAAAAATATTAATGTAATGAAAGTGATAAATAAAAATAATTAATTCCACATGAAGAATAAATTGATTTTAATAAGTTGTTATCAAAAATTGATAACCCAAGATCTCATAAAGAGCTATCTAGAAGTTGAAAATAAGTTTTCACACTCCTGTAAATTGAATAAAAATTATTAAAAACTTGGGGAAGATACTAATATAGAAAGATAAACCACCATTAAATTCAAATGTAATTTCTAAA
The DNA here is from genome assembly GCA_963277665.1 of Viscum album. Taxonomy (NCBI): domain Eukaryota; kingdom Viridiplantae; phylum Streptophyta; class Magnoliopsida; order Santalales; family Viscaceae; genus Viscum; species Viscum album. The sequence continues at coordinate 830,740,013 of OY728162.1, forward strand.
CATTAAAAAATGATGGATTTCATTTACTATCCTTATGGAAAAATGTAACTTCCAAATACAGTGAATGCTTATGTTAAAAAGAATACAATTTTTTCCAAAGAGTTTTATGTTTGGAAAATTATAAGTGTAAGACCAAATAGTTCTCAAACCTACAGAGCTACAAAGAAAGGGGTTTCTGGGTTGATAATGAAATCTTATCTCTATTTCACTCTTTATGAAGAAAAGTAAGACCTGCCATATTCCTATTTTTTTGTGTTTATGTAATTGGAATTGATGGTGATTCATATTGGGGGAGAACTTTTTGAATGTTATGATAACTATGAATCATGAAGATATTTCCATAAAGGAATACATTTATTGATATCATGGTACCTCTTTAAAATATTTCAATTCATATTAGAATTAAATTCATTGAGTTCAGGAATATTAGTTCATCCCTTGAGGGGGAGTTGAGGTGAACCGCTTCTAGAGCATTATTATTTCATATAAATCTATAATATCTAGACAATGATGAAAATTATATATGAAATTTGATTTTCCCATCCATTCATTGAATAAATAAATTATGATAATTAAAAGGGAGAAATATTTCTATTTTAATGTAACTTCTAGGGGGATATATTATAACTTGAATGTTTTTAATTTGTTTGAAAAATATGGGTGAGTTTCTTTATATGTAAAACTATATTAACATCCCCTGGATAGAGATGTTTGAGTTGGTATCACATGATTCATAATTTTACAGATACATTTGATATCTAGGAGAATAATTCCTATTTTCTACAATGAGCAAGATCATGTAGTCTTTGAATTGATTAAGTGTTGGATCACCACTTAGATAAATTTGATGTCATAATTTTAATTAGTAGAATATATTTTACTAAGGAGGATAATATTATATTTTTTAAAATCATGATATGTATAAGAAGTTACCCCTTACACTTAGAGATTTTTATTTATTCTTAATGTGTGGAAGAGTAAGAGAACTACTGATAACCTATTGTAATTATTTTATATGATGTAGTTATGGTTATTGACAACAAATTAAAAGGGGGATGTGATATCCTAGGGGATTTTAATTATTTCATTATTTCCAATAATGAAATAAAACTATCAATATTTGTTTTGTGTTAGAGGAAGATCATAGTTAATAAATAAGTTGAAAGTTGCGTGATGAAGCATAGAATTAATATGGCTAACTATTATTAAAGCTACCTAATATTTTATATGTTGAGGAAGATCTATGCATAAGTTAGAAAAGGAGATTGATATTCTTATTGGAAGGAAATAACTATTACATTTAATGGTTGTTGAGCTGATCATGTAATGAATCAATTAAAAGTATATATATATGAATAGATAATTATATATAATATATTTTTGTAGGTTATATAATATAGATATTAATATAATGGAGTTGTGATGTTGAATAGGAAATCTAGATGGAGGTTTTAGAAACCATCATTGTGTTTTCTTTTATAAAAGGATGGTGTTTATATTGATTAACACACCAATATGATGGTTAAATAAGTACATGTTATAGTATTAAAGTGTTAAGGTAGTGATGGTCTATTAAATACTCATTTAGAGTACTAATATGTAACATGATTATGTGGGAATTTTTTTGAAGTGGTTTGAGAAGGCTTGATAAATACCCAATGTCATTTTATTTTAGGTGAATTTCATTGATTAGAGAATCCATTAGAATATTTAAATAAATTTTGATCTTATTTTAAATTTTTTTAGAATTTTTCTTTGGAGTCAGGATTTGGATTAGTACATAATAATCATGTGTCATTATTGGAAATAGGTATGAGTAACTCTAATTATTTGACCAATATATAAGGGTATGTCTAGAAAACATTCATGATAGATTTTGGAAAAGGCAATAATACATAAAATTAAAAAGATCGAAAATCAAGAGTAACCTCAAGAGGCTTCATAATATGTAATTGTAACATTATATGTTAGATATGAAATTATAAAATTGTTGGAAGCTCCTTGAATACGTAAAATAACTGTAATTTGAAGAAGAAAAAAACTAAAAAAGTATTGGATCATCATCAGATACATAAATAAACATTTTTCAATGTGTATAGTTACTTATATGGAATAAAAATTAGCAAAGGGAGAACAACATTATGATACATAATATTGACAACCTCTTATATAAGGGTTTGTAATTGGAAATTTGTAAAAAGTACCCAGGAGATACTATGATTCATAAAATTCAATTCCTCAATACATAGAAATTATCATAATGTATATGTAGGGGTTATATAATAAGGATAAGAACAAAAATTAGTAAAAATTAGTTCCTCGATATGATAATTAGGGGGTAACAAGATGATATGGAAATGTAATCAATAAAAAATTACCATTCCTAAGATACAACATCTTTTTATTATACTGAATGATATGAGAATATGTAAGATTCTTATAAACATTTCAATTAATACGTGGTGTACTTTAGAATAATAAAACCTATTAACTAATAAATATATGGATGATACATAAGGTTCTTCTAAATATTAATGTTGTTAGGTAAGGGTTTGATAGTTTTTAAAATTTGAGATTATTTTTTTCCATAACATACTTTTTAAAAAAAACATAAGAATAATAATAAGGTCAATGAAGGTGTTTCTAAAACATATTTATTTTCATCTAAGAAAGTGGATATGAATGAATATGAGAAGGAATAAAAAATAAAAAGATGGCACAAATACATACCCTATAATATACTTATGTCATAGAATATGATTCATAAGAAGGAAGGGAATAATTAAGTGTGGGAGAGACTAAAAATTACCACAATTGTTGTTTATTATATTTTTTTAAAAACTAGAAGATTAAGGAGTTATTGTTATTGAAGACTATAGATGGTTCAATAAAAATTGGTTGAGTAAGACCATTTATCCTAATCCTAAATAAGTTAAAAAATCTTCATTACTTGAATAGATGAAAATGTATGAAAATGTATAAGATTATCCCTTTTTTAGATACACTGGTTGAGAAAAAAGATCTTATACTTCTGATGTAACAATATCACACAGTAGCTTAAATATATTTTTTAAGAGTGTATTGGGAGATCCATTATCAACTAGTGGGAGCCAGTATTATGAAACTATTCAAGAAATTATGAACCTATAGGGAGATTGAAGAGACTTTTATAGAGATAACATTATATATACAACTTATCATATGAGTGGATATATATGAATTTATATTGAACCAAACACAATAAAGATGAGGTCATACACACTGGGGGGAACCCTATAATAATATTATGCACTTATATCTTATTTTCCTTACAACGTTTCATATTGTGAATGTATGTTTCCTAATCCTAATCAGATTCATATTTATCCAAATTGATTATAGTTTTTTAGATTTTTAGAGGGGATTTTATAATTTCAAAAACAATTTGATAAAATGGTCTCACTGATTTACCTCCCACCCCAAGTTATTTCATTATCCGTCTAGTGTACTAGACATATATTAGAGAAATTTTTATTCCCAATTTAGGAATCATGTTTACAATCTAACAAAATTCATATACACAAAAATATGGATTTTAGGAAATATATCATTTACAATATTTTAATTTTGATTCATTTATTTTCCCCCTCATAAATATCTACTTTTGGTAATATTATATGTAGAATTTATGTTTAAGATATTTAATTTTTTTTGTTTAGTAATAAGAAAAGTTAAGTCTACTGAGTAAAAAATATTAGTTATTCTTGATGTAGTGGATACAAAGTAATGTTCTAGAATGTTCTAACAAATACAATGTCAAATAAATTCAACCATATTCATGGAAAATATAAGAAATGGTCTGTTCTATATTGGATATAATCAATGAATCATCTTGGTTTACTACACAAAAAAAATCATGTTAATGTTCTAGTCAATATAGTGGGGTGAGTTTACCCAATGAACCATGTTATATAGAGTTATACACAATTCATGTGGGAAATTTCTACTTAAGAAATCACATTACAGACTTCTTCACTAAACAACTTGTTGAATTATACTCTATGTAGCCTTTTGTATAGATATTCCCAAAAAAAACTTATATATTATAGTTTTGTTTCCAAAAATTCAATATGATGCATTAAACTATGCCCATGATGGTAAGGGAGGATATATTCATTTTTATAATTAAAATTTCAAATTTTTTAAATTGTTAAGTTTGATATAGGTTATTAAAATTTATAAATTGTAAGGAGACACATGGAAAAGTATGGACTATTAATTATAGGATATAAAATATTTAAATCATTTAAGCAGATTATTTTGCAGTATAATTAATTAATAGAAACTATGAAATAGAATATTAATGTTCCAAATAAAAATTATAGATATAGAGAATATTGGAGTCCACTAGTAAAGATAGAGGGAGAATAAGGAATCCAATAACAAGGGAGACATAATTGGAGTGATCAATATAGTTTATAGTAGAGAAGGTTTTGATTCATTAATGAAGAATAAATCTTAGTGATTTTTTTCATTACCCATTTCTTATTTTTATTTGAAAATATTTATTCTTATATGTTCATATCCATTTTTAAATGGTTTTATATTGTGTAATAAGTGACCAATATAGAAGATAAAGACTATCATAAGGCTCTTACATAAAATGTTTTCATTAGACGTTTTTTATAGATATTTCTAGGTAGACACACACTAGGGGTTACATAAAATGATCTAAATCTCAATAATAAAAATTATTTTGTTCTTTATTGAAAATTTCCCTTGGTTTTTGTTCTTATTTTTTTTATTTCTTATTTATCATTAAATTTTTATTGTTTTATTTAATTTGAAATATATAAGAATATTCAATATCAAGTTTAAAAATTGATAAATATATTTCATTAATAATGGATACATATTTTTTATTATTCTAGTTATTTTTTTTTTCTTAGTTTAGTTTTTTATAAATTTAACTCTTTATCTAAGAAATCAATTTTTTCTATTTTCACTGAAGTGCATAGTCTATCAGTTTGTGACAAATAAAGAAGCTATCTATCTATTATCTTGTTTGGGGATTTTATTTACCATATTTCAAACTAATTTTTTTTCTCCCATTTATATATCATATTCAATTCCCAATGATTTTGGTATGATAGGCATCACTAATAATTACCCCCTTATGATTGTGTTTGGGTAATAGAGGGGTAATTTTATATGAGGTGTAATAAACGATCCCAGGAATACCTGACACATCACTTGACCCAATTTTCCAATAGCGTTGAAGGACGTTCCAGATTCCCATGGGATGGAAACTAGTTCCTGGCCACTGATGAACCACCCATGGGAATGATTTCACCCGATAAAGAAATAAAAACTAGGGGGTTGAAATAAGAAAATACAACATTACCATTACATAAGTTAGATGATCACAGGAATAAGAAATAAGTATAACTGTCATAAACATTCCCAAATAAGGTATAAGAATTAAAATTTAACTCGTAAACAATAATTAATAATGAGTACGCATACAAACCCACAAAAATAGAATTTTAGGTGAGTCGATAATATAAATAAAATATAATAAAAAAAGAATTCTATATTTGGAATGCTGAAATGACATGATACATTAGGTATGAAAAAAACTCTAAAATAAAATATACTGAAAGAACCCATCTTAATGAGTTATGTAAATCACTCTCTTTTCTCGTGACCAACATGCCTGAGAAAATTATAACAAGACAAACAAAACATCTTACTAGAACCTTCTCTGAACCTATAATTAATGTTTTGAGAACTAATAACAGGTATATATTTTCCCCATACACCATAAATAATCATTAAACATAAATCCATTTTATACTGGTTTTAAATAAAAATGTCAATATAAGTCTTTATATTTTATAAAAAATCAAAAACATTTACATAAAAAAATCTTCCAATTAAAAAAATTGGAATCAAAATTTCAAAATCATCATTTATTTAAATATGTGTTGGGATACACTCTTATATAGAATAAAAAATATTTCAAAACATTAAATATCGAGGATTTCCATGTTTATGAAATAGACCAAAATATTTTCCATTTATTTGGAACTTTTCACAAAATTACTTTTAAAACGATTATTAAAAGTTAAACAAATCCATAATAAGTAACATGATAGAAATAGTCATATTATAAACACATGAATATAAAATATAAATAGTGTCACTCAACCAAACAAGGATAAGGGGATACAATAAAAGTATATTGTGGGAATCCCCAAGTGGAATAATCAACAACAAGAATGCATCATGGGTAACACTCAAGGATATAATGTTAAATTACACTAGACCTAGATAATTCGACACATAAATATAATTAACTACCCTAGGTGAAATTAACTACACACTACCGTGTCTTACCCTTATTATCACACTAGAAGGTAACCCTTAGTAGAAAAATATACATTCATGGCACACATTCTTATATTTAATATCTACTAGCAAGCATTCATTATAATCTTCCACTTATTTCTGTGGATTCCCATGAAATATCTCAATGGAGGTGATAAAGAATAGTAAAAAAGAATCAAATTACTAAACAAAAAATAACAATAAATCTCAGCTCAACTTCAATGACGTTGCATGAAAAAACCCCTTTTATATCACAAATGGATGAAATATTATACAACATCCCACAATAGGAAATTGAACAATAAATTCATAAAGGATGATCACAAGAGTGTTCTACACACAAAAACAAAATATCCCGTATTTTAAAGTCCCAACTGGGATTATGGATGACCAATTGAAAATGATAATTCATAACACCACTTTTTTTAAAAAAAATTGAAACATCCTTTAGTTCCACCTTCAAAAATAAATAATTTCATCAAAACCCCAATGTTTTGAAAAAATAAAACAAGGTAAAAATTCATTCTCCTTATAAACCAACCCTTTTAGCAACAAAAATTATCCACTATCTAAAATCAAACCCCTTTATTTGTGAAATAATCCAACTTGTAATTTAAAAAAGTAGTAGCGACACTTACTTTTTATGAAAATAGGACTGAGTATCAATTCAGGGGTAATACCCCACACAGAAATCATAATAACAAAGAAAATACCACTTTCTAAAACAAAAAACATTAGTACACTTAAAATTAATTTAAATGATCATAAAAAAATGATTTGAGAATTAAAGATATCAATGGATTTAAATTTAAACATTCAAGGATAGAGAAACATACTTGAGAAAATTCTCTTTCATAAAATATGGATTTTATCCACCTTGAAATGTCCATGGAATATTTAGAAGACCAAAAGAAACATTGAGAAAGAAAATTCTCCAATTACGATTTGAACCATAAGGAAACCTAAGTTTTCATAACCAAAATTGTATAGAAAAAAAGATAAAAGTCAGATAAAGAGAATATGAGGTAGTTTAGAGGAATGTACCATGCAGAAACCACCTCAAAGATGGAATAAGTCCCATGTAAATATATATAGAGAAAGGTGGAATGTGGGGGGGTGGAGTCTCTTGGGGATGGGTTTTTTGAATGAGGGAGGAATAAGGCCCAAGAGAGATAAAACCTGAAGGTGGTGAAAGGAAATTGAATATTTTTAATGAATTTTCATAGGACACATGATTTGGCCTCAAGGTATTCCAATTTTTTCTCCAACCATGTAGATGACATTATCCAAACATTGTAACACCGAATGGTTTAGCCTCATGGTTAGAGATATATTGTGTAAATCATGAAAATGGATCTGTTAAAAGTTGTAGGTGCTCTAATATTGCCACATCATGGTTTCTATTAACCGTGAACAAGTCAAGTAATACCACTCCAAGAAAAAAGTGAAATTAATTTTTATAATATATTTCATATTATTTATACCAAACTATACACTACCAATGATAACTAGTCGTAGAAGAACAAATTGTACTGGAAAACTCCTACATAAGACACACTTCATAGCTTCCCCTTAACTGTGCATGACAACCATTAACAATAGAAATATTTATTGTAAACATAAAATTTAAACCCAAAACATTCAAAACTTGAAATTACCACAAGTTAATATAGAATAATAATCAATTAATATATAGAGGTGTCACAATTCTCCCAATAATAAAACTTTCTTCAACCATAAATTCCCACCAAAAATATAAATTCACTGAAACCGTAGCATCTATATACCATCCTAAGATTAGTGGGAGGGATTGGAAAAAGATCCTAAAAAGATCCTATAACCAAGGAAAACTACATGACTCACCTCTCAACAGAGAAATCAAAATCCTCAATCAACCCCAAATAATGTCATTCATGATCAACAACAACTCAATAAGAAGCTTAAAAAAATGGATACCCCACATAGGTTTACCTACTACTTAAAACAAATATATACTAATAAATACAACGAGAATCCTATTTGATAGAAAAATAATTATCAAACACTCATAATTCCATAAACCAACAAATGATCTTACTAAATTTCACCAACCACAGCTAGTGATAAAGAAACTAGCACAAATTCTATATAGTAAGAAGAACCTAAAATGTCAACCAGAGGACCAAAAACTATGTAATACCCAAAAACACTAAAACCATGTTATTCGATACACAACATCCAAAAAAACAAGGAATACAAAAAATAAAGACATGATTCAATAATAAAACAGATTTATCTATCCTTGGGATATAAAACAGAATTAGAGGTAAACTAATTTTCATCCCATGGAGCAGAAACTCTTGGAGATCATCACAGGGGAAATATTATTCTATTAGAAGCCATGTACCAATAAAAATCATTCATACACCCCCAGTGAGCCATGCATGAACCCTAGGATTACCCGTGTTTTAATCATCAAACCAAAACTGATGGATTTCTCTCACAATATAAGTCGCATCACTAGAAAAACTAGATGATGAATAACAATAAAAAGAGTCATGAACACCCTAATGAAACCACCACTCAGTAAAGAGAATCCCAAAGAACAAATCAAACAAGATCCACCTCGAAAACAAAAAGTCTAAAGATTTATTAAAATAAATTTTAAAAATTAATGATTATCCAATTTCATAACCCACACACAAAAATCCATGAGTAATGGTACTAATAAATGTAACCGTCCAACCAAGATTCAGTGGCCTAGACTAGCACGATTAACTTACTCGATCTTCAAATAAATACACTAGGAAACCCCCATTCTAGATAATTCCAAGATTCAACATGACCACACTACTAAGAAAAAATCAACACATGTCACTCCATCCAAAGTCTTTCCAGATCCAATCATAAGAAATAGATCAACCCTAAAAAGAACACTTCCTTTTCGAAATGTATTTTTTTGGATTATTATATCAAATAACATGAGATATGAACCCAACCCAATAATGTTTAATAAAACAAATAAAATGTTTCCAACACTAGAAATTGAAACATCATAATATGAATCCTATCTATACAACAAATACTACCATTTTTAATTCAAATAATTCAACTAAAATATACTTTATATCTCATAATAACCAAAATCTAGAATTTAAAAAATTAACAAATCAAAACCCATTTTATATGAACTAAAAGGGTTCGAAATGAACCAAAATTTTACAATTTTAAACTTTTGAAATATATCCCCCTATTTATTTATACTAACCATTTTGAGTATACATTTTATTTTCAAATTAAAAGATTTGAAATAAAATTTGAAGGCTTTAGTGAATCAAAACTTTTAAATCAGCTCAAATGATTTTTAAAATATACTCCTAAAGGATCATAAAATATTTTACATAACCTATTTAATATGAATAAATTCCAATGATTCAAAGCATTTCTTAGAAATATTATCCATTTTAGACGAAATCTATAAGGACTAATTTTGAACAAATAAAGTTTCCATGAAATCTACTTTTCACCCAAAATAAGCCACTAAAAAACCAAGTATAAAAAATCGTAGCACAATAACTCACTTACTATAAAAACCAAATGATATAACTATACCATTTTATTATACATTAAATAGTAAAATTATCCCACTATGAAGTTCAATACAATTACATAAAATCCAACTTTCATTTCAACACATTTTCTCAAAATCCCAGATTAAATTAATCACCCCTCAAAAAACTAAAATGGAAATAACCTTTAAATAGCATATAATAACTGTTTTGGAAATAAATTATTTCATAAAATACCCATTTCCAATCAAAGTAATCCCTTTATACATTAAAAATAATTAAAACAGAATACAAAATACAAAAAAAGAATTTCAAACATGTAAAACCTCATAAAAACCCTCAATGATTCATCTATAATTAGTGTAAATCAATTTAAAAGAAACTCTAAATATGGAGGAATTGAAACAAAAATTACTGAAGGGATTCAGAAAAGTGCATGGTTTGGACAGACAGTTTGTTCGACCATGTTCCAATCATGCAACATGCTATAAAAATTCATCATAACCATTTGTACGAGATCAACACATTTTTCCAAACTATGCGATCTAAAAAAGAAGCTTTTATTGTTCATCCACTTTCATAAAAGGACTCATGACATTGCTAAAATAACTCCGAAAATACCTCTAATGTTCAAAACAACATCAATGAAAAACAATATCCACCAAGGAAGAATCACAATGAATCAGAAAATCGAAATCCAAATCCTAAATAATCATGGGAGCTCAAGAATGATCATGATATGTGGTGATCAATCACCTACTACTGTTTCAACTCATCAGTCCTGAACATCCTAATCTTCATTCTACCAAGATGTAGCCAAAATTGATGAGGTCTTCTCAAGAACCTAGGTCATTATATGATCTTATGCTTTGATACTATTTCTAATAAACTATTCTACCCTTACTTTACATATCACCTAACACAAATTTCTTCTAGGACCAAAGGGAATTCCCATTCCTCATGGTATGGAAACTAGTTCCTGGGAACCATGGAACCGTACTTAGTAATTATTTCACCTAATAAAGAAATAAAAAAAGGGTTTCCACAAAAAAAATATAACAAGGAATTTTTTATATATCAGATTATAATGGGAATAAAAAATAAGTAAAAACATCATAAGCCCAACCAAATAGGGAATAATAATACAACCATAACCCATAAATAATAAATAGACCATAATGTTCATACAAAACACCACAAAATCAAATTTAAAATGTGTTAATAATACAACTACAACATAATCTAAAAATAAAGAAAAGATTTTGAATACTTATATGGATTGATACAACAAGTAAGTTAAATGAAACTAAAATAAAATAAATCATAACAACCCATATATATATGTCATGTGAATAACTCTCACTTGTCTCTACAGACATTATCAAACCAAAACTAACAAGATGAACACAATGTGAATCCCAAACATGAACTGAACCTTTAATGATTAGAGTGAGAATAGATTAGATGTAGATATCTTCACCACACCACATACAAAATCATTAAACATAAATCCATTTTATACTATTTTGAAATAAAAAATTTAATATAGTTCTTTCCCTGTTATCATAAACCCAAAACATTTCCATTAAATACTATTCCATTCAAAACAACATGAATTAATATTTCAAAATCCTATTTATCATTTAATGGTTGTTAAAATATACCACATTAAATAATAGAAAAATATTTAAAACATTAAAGATGGTGGAATTTCATGTTTATGAATGAAACCAAAACATTTTACCTTTTTTTGAAATATTTCATTAAACCCATTTTAAAACCATTTCAAAAAGGTAAAACAAGCTATAAAAAATAAAACATGAAAAGTGGGAACACACATATAATATGGAATAATTTAAAATATATATATATATATATATATATATATATATATAATATAAATGATTCTACTCCACCAAACCAGGATAAGAGGATACAATAGAATTATAAGGTGGTAAACCTCTAATGTAATCATCAGTAATGAAAATACAGCATGGATGACACTCTAGGATATAATGTGAAATCATAATAGACCTATCTAATGTGAAACCTAAATGGAATAATCTACCCACATGTTAACTTAACTAAAATAAATATGTTCTTACTCTCATGGTCACACCAAGAGGTAAACTCTAATAGAAAATCTCTTACCTATAGAACTATGTAGTGTTTAATATCTTATAGTAGAGAACTCATCCAAATATTCCACTTATTTTCAAGGATTATTATGAAATATCTACATAGAAGTGAAAAAAAATAATTAATAATAATAACTTGTATTAATATATCACAATAATAAATATCAAATCACCTCCAACACACTCACAGAAATCATAACACTTTATATCACATAATAACCAAATAATAGACCACATCCCACAATGGTAAAAGGTCTAAACATTTCATAAATAATAGTCATAAGTGTGGGTCTATAACACACCAAGTATCTAATATTTTGAAGTAATAACCATGAATATGGAAAAATAACTTTGAATTACATTTCATAGCACCACCATTTGATAATAAATTCATTGAAACAGACTCTGGAAATCACTTTTAAAATAATTCATTTCATAAAAAACTAGAATATTCCAATGAATTTCCAATAAGGGCTATGTTTTCTCTAATTATAATCAAAACCTTTTTAATGAAAATATCTCCACTTTTCCAAAATCGAACCCGACTATTTCTGAAAAAATCCACCTTGGAATGTACACACAAATTATAGGTTCTTATATTGTATGAAAATTGGTTTGGAATTTAATACAAGGGGAATACCCCTCATACCAACTTCAAAAATAATGTAAAACCCACATTCTATAACAAAAAGAATTTTAACACTTCATATAAATTTGAAATACGCCAAAATGATGGTTAGATAAAAAAAGTAATCAATGTCTATATATATAAAGGTTCAATCATATATAACCATACTAGAAGAATGTTTCTTTTCTATGTTGTGGGGTTTATCCAACTATACATTGCTAAGAAAGCCTTAGAATTCCAAATTAAACCATTAAAATGGAAAGTAATTAATTAAAATTCAAACTACAAGGAACCCTTATTCATCCGAACCAAAATAGGATAGGAACAAAGAGATAAAGAAGATAAATAGGATATGAGGGAAATTAGAGGATCTTAATAAGAATAATCCACCCCGAATCATGAATAAATTACATATAAATAAACATGGAGATATTTTTAATGAGGGGGATATTATCATAGACATAACATGTTTCAATAAGGGAAGAATAAATCTAAATAATGATAAAACTAGAAGGGGGAAATGAGGAAATCAATATTTTTAATGAATCTAGGAATATCACATGGTTTGGATAAATAGGTTTCTAAATTTTTTCCTAAATATATAGATAGAAATACATATATGTAGGTACAATGAATTGTTGGTTTCACATTTGGGTAAAACTTTTTCAAATATAAAAAGGGATCAGTTAAAAGTTAAAGGTGGATTGGCACAGTCATCACTTTGTTTCTCATAAAAATTCACAAGTTGTGTTCCAAAACACCAATCCAAAAGTGACTCACATGGTTATCACTAAAATTCATATGGTTTATTTGAACCATGTTCCACCCATGTGAACTTTTTGTGTAATAAGAAATTTAACTGAAAAACCTCAATATAAGACACCCTTGATGGTTTCCACTTAATCATGTATGATAAAAAATTCATAGAGTAAAATTTTACATAAAAATAAATTTTCAATATGAAAATTTCAAAAATTTAAATTTCTATATATTAATAGAAAATAATAAAAAATAGTGACATACAGGTGTCACATGAGGTTATCTAGAGTGAATAATTATATATTCTAAGGGATATCTATGATTATAATGGAGTGTAAATAGACTACAAAGAAATATGTAAATAAATATTACTAAGAAATGTATTATAATGAAAAATTATTTATTATAAAGGGATTCCCCAATAAATAAAATGAATATAAAAATAGAAAATAGAAAACATACGTGGATTACAGTAATGTAGGCTTTATTAGGGAATGACTTACAAGGAAGCCTAATTTGGAACAATTCATAGAATGGAATGTTACTTCTACCACTATTTTTAGATTAGAATGGTATAGGCAGTATATAGTATGGCTATGATTGAGGAAAAAGAAGCTCTAGGTTTATTAGAAGGTTGTCATGGTGGGGAAAAATTTAATAAACAACATTAGAGAAGAAATATGAAATTACAAATGCATGGAAACAAAATGAACTGCAGAAAAGGATGATAATTTATGGAGACATATGCTACAACTGTAAAAGATTCTATATTATTTAGTTCCACCCATTCATATCACAATGAAATCCTATCATTTCTCAATAATAATCCTGTTTTGAGAAATGATATCCTCTATCAGTTATTATTTAACAATAATAACGACTCATTTTATTTAATATAATTCACCCCTTTCTTCAAAAAATTTTCTTCCTTTGGGGGATATTCGACCCCAACCAATTACATCTCCTTTAACTCTCTTGATTTTCTATATCAAGATAACATAATATCCAGTTTAATATATTAATAATTTTTTATCATGTTATTGATAATTTGTTTTATAGAAAATGATTCTTTTTTGTGTTTCATCATTATTAATTAATTTTTATCATTAATATTTTTTTCATTGATTATGGATTTATATTGTAGATACATAAATAGATATATATATACACACACTTCTATATCATTGTGTGTGTTTTTTTATTTATATATTTGTGTGAGTGTGTGTGTCAGGGTTTGGATATATATTTGTGTGTGTCTGTGTTTGTGTTTGTGTATTAGGTTTTATGCAAACAAACACACACACACACATATATATATGATTGTATTTAGATATATATATATACATACATAAATACATATGCGTGAGTGTGTTATATATACAATTGGATTTATATATATATTCATATTTACAGAAAAGTATATGTATGTTTTTTTATTTACATTATGTATTTATAAAATATATATTTGGTTTATTGTATATACATATTTATGTATTTTTTAATATTTATGTATAATAAATTCCACATATTTTTATAAATATATTGTGTAAAAATATTATCTATAGAGTATTTTTATTTATCTAATATATATATATATATTTATATTTGTATTATATTTATTGATTCTCTCTAACCTGAATTGGGGACATTTAGATCATGTACAACGAAGGGCATGCCAATCTATCCATGAAGAAGATGATGGCCTTAGAGGTCTGGAGCCTAGGAGAGTATCCAATTAGGTGAAATGATTTAAAGAAGAAATTATTGATAACAATGCTTTGACTAGAAGTTTGGGAACACATTTTGTGTGTGGCACTACAACTCGGAAAAATATGTTTTCTACTAAATTACTAAATGGCAAGATATGATGTGATTATGAAATCCAATCTAGTGGTGAAGGTGAATAAGGTGAATGAATTGATCATGTTCCGTGTTTGAGTAGTGGAAGGTTGGGAACAGTTGTTTATGTCTAATGAAGCCTAGTTGTAAATGGTCATGGTTGAGGATTCCTCTAAAATAGTTTTGTTCAATTATATAATGGTCTAATGATATACTGCTAATATAAATATGTTCCAAATAATAATTTTTATATAATTTGTATATAATATTTTTATATAATATATATATATATCTATAAAATCATATTATCTTCCATATATTTATATATATAGATTGTATGTTTATATATTTATATTTAACATTATATATATATATATATATATATAACATACAAAGGGAAGGGAATAAATTTAGGAAATAGAAATCCAATCTATCATAATGTGTGATAAACTATATGGAAATTGATATTCATGATATTTTATCCCCTATAAAACTGATATTCATTACAAAAATATTATTATATTACCAAATTAAAATAATAATGATGGATAAAAAAGGGTATATGTAAAGTGATGACATCATAATTGTAATAACCAACTGAAATGTTTTATCAACTCAATCCACTATACTTCATAACATGAGTAAATTTTATATAAAAAAATCTATTTTCAATGGTATTTATCATCAATGTAAATTAATAATTAAACATTATTATATCTCTTCGATAATAATTACTTTGAAAAATATAGGTTTTCATAGTTCAGTTTTTATCAAATGAAAATATGGAATCCATTGTCAATTCATTAGTGGGTGATAATTTTCTTGTGATGTCATAGGAATTTTATGTTGATCCTAGTGGAAATGATGTATGGTATATTAGATGAATTTATATAGATGTAATTTTGATAATAAATAATAAATATGTGTATTTTAATTTTTTTAATAGTTTGTAATGAGGATAATGTTTTCACAACCTTAAGATTATACTGACCCTGATGAAAAAACATTAGTGATCCTAAGGGAGAGGAAGAAATTATGTTTGATCATAAATAGAAGAAACGATATCATTATTATATAATAGTTTGAATAAAATTAGTTAATCCATGAAATAAAGTTTAAAAATTCTAGGTTTAATGTAATGAACGTGGTCAACAAATTAACCCCATGAAATAAATACAATTTTGTTATGTTATTGTTAGTTCTAGATTAAGTGTACCAATAATCATATATAATTAGCATGGTGTCATAATAGAAATAACGACCATTTTTCGGCAGTTATTTTTGAAACATACTCTTACTCTTTCTATTATATTTCCTATTGGATAATTCATGAAATAACAATTTTTTCTTCAAAAAATTGAATTTATTCTGAAATATTACATAATGGAATTTGATTTAAATATTTCTTAAAAGGGTAAGATCATTTAAAGTAATATTATCCACCTGGTATTTGAGATATTTTTATGGGAACATCAATCCCCCACAACCATCATTATATGATAGCTTTATTTTCAGATATGTTACATTAAAAAAATATCAAATGAGAGACCCAAAAAAGCAATATTTATTAAAGCAACAATAACCATATCAAAAATATTTTATGTGGTATTCTAAACTCGAAAAACGAATTCCACATTTTTATAATTTATAACAAAATGGTTAATATAAAAAATAATTGGTGTAACTTCATTGAGAAGTATATCGACCAATTAGATACCCCCAACAACTTCAATCTCATGTCATGTGATATAGTAGGAGGCTCCTATTAATTAGAAATGAGATTTTATAAATACAAACCCTCAAATATTACGGGATGAATGTGTAGGTATAAAAAAGTGAAGCTTATTTATACTTTATATTTCAAAATGTTGTGTTTGTACAACACACACAAGGAAAAAAAATGAGCACAGGGACTTGACCCGAGGATGCATGACCAAAACCCCAACCCGTTGTACCACCGTAGCAACCAACATGGGGTGTTAATACTTTATATTTCAAAGAATTAAATAGTTTAAGATGTTTATCTTTATTAGTTTTATACACAATTTTAATCAACTACCATATATGAAAAAGAAATATTTTTTTTGTGGTTTTTCATCATCCAGAGTAATGTGGATATATTATAAGGGTTGGATTTGGAGTCTCATTAAAAAAATAATTTTATAAATTATAGATATATATATATATATTAATAAGGAATACTAATTATTTACTAAAATTATTTAAAAATAAACTGAATTATGTTTTGAATAAAATATAGTACTCATGTGAAGAAACATGATGTTAATGAAATAAAAGCAATCGGTGAACTGACCATCACATCTACCATATCTTGAATAATAAACACTGATTGTCTAGGGTTTATTTTACCTTATAATCCCAAAATAATATATGGATTCAATTTTTTAATAATGTTTTCAAATATATATGAAATAAACA
The DNA here is from genome assembly GCA_963277665.1 of Viscum album. Taxonomy (NCBI): domain Eukaryota; kingdom Viridiplantae; phylum Streptophyta; class Magnoliopsida; order Santalales; family Viscaceae; genus Viscum; species Viscum album. The sequence goes on from OY728162.1 coordinate 830,757,733, forward strand.
TTTTTTGATTATGTAGTTTCTTTTGAAATATTTAAACGTGAAACTATCCTTCACTTATATCTATCGACTCCCATGCACTGAACTATTTCAAGAATTATGGAATACAAACCTCAAGGTGATACCATTAATAATATATAATTATATAAAGGTCATTTCAGAGTTTGGATTTAGGTAGATCATGATCCATGATCTGAGTTACCAGTTTTCTTTGATGTTCTTAATGCTTAAATACTTCATAGACATATTATAACATTCACAACATGGTTGGAGAATCTTATAAACAAACTAGATAACAATTTTTTATGTCATTTCCTTATTTTAATATACATCATAATTTATAGGTTAAATAATAAATTTTTATTCTACTATATGTAATTATAGAAGCTAAATCCAACATATATTTCAAGGAAGTTAAATTGATCAGTTGTTTCATCAAGAATGAAAATTATGGACCCTAATTTTGTCCCATTGTTGACACTTCACATTTGAAGACATTAAAAGCCAGGAAAATCCATATTTTAAAATCATAGATTCTATTAAATTTTATTCTAGTTTAATCATGCATTAAAATGTTTTTGGATTTTACTATTTTCTCTAAGTATATAAAATTCTATAGCGTGATTGGTCAGAAGTATTGATCATGAATGTATATATAAGTTATGTTAATAGAATATTTATTTCTAATAATTGATGTACAACTTATTAAATAATTTTATAAGTGTATTCATTATTTTCGATATTTTTTTTCTAATTTATTAGTTGATGGGATATTATATCTTATTTTAAAAATTGAATGTTTCTTTCATCATTAATTATTATATATATCAATGGATAAAGATCAAACTATAACTAGAACAAGAAAAAGTGAAAGGGTTTTTGAAGAAAATTCAACTGATAATATGATATTTGTAATACCAAAATTGAAAAGGTAAATCAATAAAATTTTTAACAATAGTTATAATCATTCATTTTTAGTATTTAATACTAATTTGGGTATAAATTTTTTAAATGGTACACTGGTTATTAATTCAAATTAACCCAATTAATTAAATGATATATTTTTTTGATCCAATAAATGGATATCTAAAAAATAGTTCATGCATGATGTCCCCTTTGAACTAGTAAATATTATATATTCAATATTTTGTAGTATTTCAGTTATATGTTATAAATAATATATTAACATTCATATTTTTTTGGAATTGGGGTGATAATGTTTCCATTATTAAAGGGTTTATAAAAAATTTATGATAAGAATAAACTAATTGATTATTATAGATACTAATTTATTCTAGTATGTATATATATACGATGTAGTGTTGGAATATATGTCATAAAAAATTTATCATAATTTTTGGTTGTTCCTATAATTCTCAAAGAAGTCTAATGGAAATGACTACAATTACTACATCATGAGACTTATAATAGATATCCTCGCACATTTAACAATTAAAATCTCCATAAGGGTATGTATTATATGGGTATATGTTTTTAACATAGAAACACATTTACATAACATATTTATTAACCATTACTTTACTTATGTGTTTTCAGAACTATCTATAACACGTCGTAAGTCATTGGAAGATAAAAAATTAGATAAATTTGGGGACGAATGGAAAAATTATATTGTGTCAAAATATTTAAGAAATACTAAAAATGTATTTAACCATAACATATTTATTTAATTTAATTTTCTAAAAATATTAATAAAATTTCAGTGTCAAATTAAGATTGTAAAACACACATCACATTCTAATATATATTTGACCCTATTAATATGTTTAAAACATGTATCAAATTTTCAAAATTAAGAATGTCAGATTTGATTTTTCATGATATACTAGGGAAATTAAAAGAGTAATTTTTCAGGTATAGAAATGAACCACTCATCAATAAGACTTGTGATTTGGAAAATATGATAGAAAATCTATATTTTTCATTTTATTAATTTAAGATGTAAAAAACATGCATCATATAATCAAAATTAAGAAAATGTGTTAGGATTTTCATTAATATCTACATCAATGATCAATGATTCATTTTTGTCATGTATATTTTAATAGCATATAATTTCAATGTTGAGTGTTCTCAAAAGGAATCCATGTTCATGTTTACAATTCGAAAGTCGCATTTTTGTACAAAATATGGGTCGCATGTCAAGTTACATTCTAATAATATCAGATTTTTATTAAACTCAAAGGAATAAAATTCTGATTTTTTCCATATTGGAATAATGAGCATTTCATTGAGGGTTGTGTTTTAGTGGGTTTGAATATAATTTATGTTTCTAAATTTGAAGTCGCATATATATTCAAAATGTGTAACTTATGCTCAAAATAGAGAAAATGAATATTTTCATGAAACACAAGGAGGATATAAATTGATTTATTTTTTACTTATATTAATAAAACTCTAATCATCTTAACACATGATATATATGGTATGATGGAATGTATAATTTTTTATTTTAAAAAGTTAATAAAACTAATAAGTTGGTCACGTACTTAAATCTTAGAAACCAAGATTCAATTTTTTTTGAAACTTTACTTTAATTATATATCATTCATTTTTTGGAACTTAGGAATGAAACAAACATCATTATGATGTGAGGTGAGATTGAAATGATAGAAAGTGCATGTTTTTAATTTAAAATCTATATTTTAGTTTGAAACATGCATTTTATAATCAATTTTGTGGAAATGGCCTTGTATTTTCATGAAACTCATAGAAAATGTGAACTATTTCATTTTTTTCCATGAATGAATACACATCATTTCAGTTAGAGGAATTTTATGTTTGGTATGAGAAAAAATCATGTTTCCAATTTTAAATTAACATCTTAGTTTATAAAATATGTTACATTTTCAAGATAGGGGAAAAAGATCCAATTTTTATGAAAATAAACTACAAGTAATTTTGACTCATGTTTTCCATGAAATGTATGAGAGTTGTTGTTATCAATTTAAAAATCACATTTTAGTCCAAATCATGTGTTGCATTATAAATTTTCTTAAAAAATATTACATCTTCATGAATCTCAATGACATTGATAATTGATTCAATATTTTATTGTAAGAACATACCACATATCATTTAAATATTTTTTTATCAGTACGACATAAAGTGTGTTATTTTAATTAAGATATAACATTTTAGATTGAAATATCCATCACATTTTAAAAATAAAAGTGAGATTTTATTCATAGGAAACTCTATAAAAATGATGATTAAATAATTTATCATTGATAGCAATGAATCTAACATCATTCTGACATGTGTTGTAGATGATATTATAAAGACTAATTTTATTACCAGTTAGGGATTTATGTGGATAGTATTGGTTTATTTTTGACAAAAAAAATAAAATCATATTTTTTAGGGGTTTTATATATGAAATAAGATTTAATATAAATTTAGTTCATATTTTAAAATTTCTAAACCATTAATTTATTGTTTTGTTTGGTTTGAAATGCTGATTAACCTATTTTTTATGTTAATATAATAGATATATACTGATGATATTTTATAAATATTGGATTATAATTTAAATATAATTTATGCATAACCATTTAAATAGAGACATGATATAATCTTTAACCTAAAAAAATTATTAGTGAGGGTTAGATTTAGGGAATGGATGCATGGACAGGGCCAATAAGAAATTTGGAAATTATTTTTTATAAACAAAATAGGTGTGGTTTGGTTTAAAATGTGTTTTTTGGTTTGGATCCTGAATTGAAATAAAAACCACAATGGCCTATTCAATCCACATCCAAAACCATACCAGAAGAAAAAAATAAACATTTCGTTTTTGTTTTATTCAGTTTTATTCTAGACTTTTTTCCATCCCCAATTATGAGTTAGTGAATTAAGAGAAACCATAAATATTTCGAGTGATAAAGCCCGAGTGAATTTTAAAGTATATATCAAATTAAAACATTGTTTTCTGAACATATAGTGGGGGTTATTTTAAAGATTCATAGAAGTTTTGAGTATTGGACATTGACATCAATAGGGTTGGGTGGCCCTGATACTAAAAATAAGAAATATGAGGCCACCTGTTATCTAGTTTGGGGAATCAGATACCAGGTGATATCCTAGAGTTAAGGCTATCATGTTTTGGGACATCATATGAATAACTCTCTATACCGGGTGACAAATACTTTGCACCAGGTTTCCATTGGAGGGAATTGGGTACCTGATAGTCTAATGAAGTCTTTATAAACATTAGTTAAAATAATATTTTTGGGTCTCCCCCAACATTTTAAGTAGAAAGTGTATTAATAGAGGTAAATTTTACACCACTCATCCCCTTCTAATTTATACATTTATGTAACACCCAAAAATTATTGGAAATATTATTTTCAAATAAAATTAATTTCATTAATAGAAATTGTTACATGAAAAACCATGATTTAATGAACCATAACAAATTATTAAAATATTCTTATTTAAAAATTATCATTATTAAATAAGTGTTAAATATGTGAGTATAAATAGTAATGATAAAATTATGAAAATTATATGTTTTACAAAATAATAAAATATATTCATTGGATATCAATTGATTTTAAATGAAAATAAAAATCCATTAGAATTAAAAGAAATGTATTTTTGAAAAACTATTTTTATGTACACAATGTGTTTTTATCTCAATAAATTAAGATAATCATTATTAGTGAACTATTTTAATGAAACTTATATATTAAATTTTCAATAAAATGATTTATTATTCATCTAATTTTTTTTCTAGGCATTGTATAATAATAAATCATGTTTTATTCTTAAAAACTATATTTTCGAAAAAGCAGTTTTTATGTGTTTTGTGCACATAATTTAAACATTATTTATAGAGTTTTTTAATAAATAATTCATAAACAATTAACTTCATTATTGAAATGAATATTTCCAAATTATCTTAGAGTGAATTTTTTATAATTTAATGAAAATATTAATTTTTTAATGATTAATGAAAAATAATGATTTTTGTTTTAAATTATATTTTCATTTAATGAATTTAGAAAGTTCCATTTTGTTTTAAAATTATTTTAAATTTATAAAATATTCAATTATATTGTTATTAATCCAATTTATGTCATTAGAATCAATTTTATGCTTAATTGTTAAATAAAAACTTTTTGTACTTAAGAAAACAAATTCTTTAGAAATCTGCTTCATCATGATGATTATGGGATTAATTTTAAATTATATTATTGAACATCATTTAATTGATTTTGATAAAATGTATTATATATTTGGAATATTTATAATTTTTTTATTTAATAATTAATACATTTTTTGGTCATAATTAAGAGTAAAAACAGTAAAAAATCGATTACTGCAGTTAAGGTTAATATAGGGTTACTAGGGTGTTAAACTGAAAATATAATAGTAAGGATTCCTTAAAAAACCTTTATAGGTTCTATTTTTTGTCCATATTATGATATTAACTCATATAAGGTTTGGAAATGTTCCATTTAGGAGCTATTTTTCTGTGAAAGTGACTTGACATTATTTTGAAACTTTGAAAATTTACAAGTGTTCAGCTCACCCCAGTTATTAAAGGGTGCTTCCTCCCCCCACTTATTCACACATATAAAAACATTTATCTTTACCAAACACAACCAAAATATCTTCCAAACAACCTTACCCATTTTTATATCTTCTGATCATCCAATAATTCCAACCCTAGGGTTCTAGATAGTTTATCCAAAGGTGTTTTTCTAAGAGAAGGTAATTATCTTCACTAAACTCCTTCTTTTTTTACTTCTACCTTTTCACCTCAAATTATGTATTAATAATTTTAATGTAATAAAAATAGTATCTAACAAATAATAATATTTTATTATGTTGATTTATTAACCTACATCCATCAATTCTTCCATCTAATGAGGAGAGAAACTGTCGATCATGTGTATGATAACTACCACCTCACGAAACAATGTAATTCTTTTTTCCATCAACAAATCTAAAAAATTGATTTAATTATGTATTTAAAGTATATATATAATATTTAGTACCTATTTATACTTATATAATTATAATATAACTTCCATCTTATTACCATCTAATCCTTTTGGAAATGATAACATCACTTGTGCTTACATGTGGACTACTACCTATACAAGGTGACATGATTCGTTTTTCTTTTATGATTTACATGGATGAATAATAAGGATATATTTAATGAATATATATGATATAAATGATATAATAAAGAATATTAAGAGGATAATTAACATTCAACTTTTTTTAGTAATGTCATTGAATGTTGAAAATAGGGTTTGTCACAAACTGCCCAGGGCTTCCGTCAACCCGATGCCCGACCCAACCAGTAATATAGACTAAGGGGCATTCCCGATCCACACAGGTAGGAAAATAGTGACTTGGTATCATATAAATAATTTGGTAATGTTTTTACCTATAATAAATAAACAAAATCTAATATAAATGGATACAATAATAAAAAATAGATCACGATTCATACATAAGCAGTGTAAACAAAATATTAGTACATCCACATATAGAACTGGTAAAAAAATTCAAAAAATAAATAAAAAGGGGAGGGTATCCAAAAAAATAATCCAAAGGAACCCCTTATGGAATAAGGACCAATACCTACCATACCACCACTGTCAACACCTTCCCAAATAAGGAATCACTATCAAGTGTACGTACTACCACCTCCTTAGAAAACTATGCCATTAACGACATCAGAAAACACTAGGTATATATAATCATGAGGATGTATATAGGGTGTAAAATCACATTCCTAGTAGGATCTCACCACATTTTTCATTAAAAGCCATTATAATACAATTAAATGTTCTAGTATTAAATGAAAGGAAAAAAATTAGTTTTGAAAATGGAAAAATTGGAAAACTGAAAACAGGTAGAAAACACGACATGAACACATTGGGAAATCCTTTAATTATCCTGGATAGTGGGAAGTATGTGCATCGTATCTTTGTTATAAAACCAATAACCTTTTGATTTAGGATCCATTACGGGTGACTCACCAAAGTCATAATGGTAAAAATATATGTCACAATTATTTTAGTGTTTATCTAGATCCTACTAGAGAACACTGAGACATAACCCTCCCAGTCACCTAGATACTTACCCTAGTGTAACTTTCATAGGTACTCAATGTTACCAAGTTATTTTTTTATAAGTATAGAAATTCACCTTTATGATAAACCATCAAATAAAAAAACAATATTATCATTTTAAATCATTTCAAAGGGATAAACCATTTTGAGAGAAATATGTACACCAACTCATTTGAAATCACTATTTTTAACCACACAAAAATTTGAAAAACCATTAAAAACCAATTATAAAACATAGTAATCATAATATGATCAGTAACAAATTCATTAACACATAACCATCTATCTTAAATATTTGAAACCACTAAAATATGGATGCAAAACACAAGTCAAATTATGTAGAGATCCTACGGAGGAAAGAACATACCATAGCATCATGATTCAATCCAAAAACATATAAGTTTCATGATACCCAATATTACCCTTTCCATTGGAGAAAGGGGAACTTAGAGAACATGATGTTTGAGGGAAGATAAGACCCAAGGGTTGAGGAATATACACTTAAAGAAATACTGAAGATCCAATCATGAAATTCCATAAAAATTAATGAAAACTAACGTAGGAAAGGGTGGAGGTGTGCCTTGGGTAGTAGAATTCAAAAGGGGGAGAAATTGGGGTAAAATAATGTTGGGTAAATTTAATAATTTCAATAATTTTAAACACCTGGAGGGTTGTATGAATTATTTGTATGACCATTTAGACCATTCACTAACCCTGCAACACATCTATTGAAATAGGAGGGGTACTCGCATGGTTTCTAAGGGAAGGAAACATGGTAATGAACCTAGCCTTTTGGCCTAGACATGCCATTTTTTGGTCCACATGGTTTTCTAAAGGGCTAGAGAATGATTTCTACTAATCATGCACCAACTGTGGATGACCTCTTGACTTTCTTGAAAACATCTATTCATTCTACAAAATATAGAGAAAGATAATGAAATAAAGGGAATATAAAAAAATAAAAAAGTACATGAATGACACATTGTGTGTGTGACATTTCTCCCTACCATGAAAAACATTCTACCATCTAAAAGTCATTCAAAAGATTAATCAAAGAATTAAGGTGGATATCACTCTTCCTTCAAATACTTCTGCTACCATGTCTCATAATCATAACTCTAGATCATCTGTGGAGGAAACTCTAAGTGTTATTCCACATTACTAATGCTCTCGGTAATCTTAAAAGTCACAACATAACTTGGTATAAAATTTCCAAGATTACCAAAATGGCAATGACCAATATGTGGTGTCACCTTCAATAACACCATTTCACCTACTGATAATTTAAGACCCATTATCACTGAACACCATTGGATTTTTCATGGCTCTGAGTTTTCAACAACCACTTCCTGGTCATCTAAATATTACCATTTATCTCTTGATTGTTACTTGATCCCAAAAAAGAGGTTTCACCTGCTTCTGTCCAGCATGGAGGAAACCAATACAGATGACTCTAAAGCACTTCAAATGGAGACATCCTTATTGAGAATATATAACTATTATTACAGGAAAACTCAAGAAACCCAAAATGGGTGTCTCATGAACTACTAAATTCAATGATGTAGTAACATAAAATAACCTCTAATAGTTGGTTTTTTCTCTCTGTTAGACCAATGGTTTGGGGGAGGTATGTCATTGTGAGTTTGAAATTTTACCCCTTATACTTTTGAAGGAATTCCCAAAAAAGGTTAGTGAAATGCGGGTCCCTATTAGAGACGATAGAAGATAGAATACTATAGAACCTCATTATCTCTTGGACATATATAATTAGAAGGGTATATGAGGTTACCTTATAATTAAATATGTGGTTACCACATCCCAATTACAGGTAGGAATTGGGAGAGGATGAAGAAGACCATAGGTATTTTGATGTTCATCTTTAACATATTATCAAACATATCATCGATATACAATGTTAGCGATATCACATCATATACCATACCACTAAATATAACGTCACATGTCATCGAACAACTTGGTGGCACTAGAATGGATAGCCTAATGAGATTGATGAAAATATTACATCACCACATTCCTCAAAGATGAAATCACAAAAAAATGGTCCTTGGAACATATACCACCCTCAGAGGACAAAGACAATTATCTATGTAACTATACACCATTTAGAATTAGAAAAGACTACTAATATAATTCATCAAGAGGATATTCATCCTAAATACCCTATAGAAGATAAGGATAAAATAACAAGCTATATAAGAACATACCTCAACTCTTTTCCATAGATTCCAAATGTATCTAGGAGGAAATCCCCATCAACATCCATTTATCTCTAGTTTTTTTCAAGGATTTGGTTGGAAACCTGTTTCATAATTAATCAGCTATCACATTCAATTTACCTAGGGTATATACAATATCAAAGATGTTCCCTTAGAGTAATTTGATCCATTGTCACTGCTTAAAATTTAGATCCTTCGAGGGGAAGATATAGATCAAGATCTTATGGTTAGAGTAGACCATATGTTTCTTCCTAAAAAGGTAATGAAACAAAGACTTAAGGTCATATGTCACTACCATTTGATCAAGATCATGGGTTGGGTAATTATTTTCTTGCGGACTAATTTGGTGATATCCATATTCCACCAAATTATCAACCCAAATAAGAACAATCTCCAGTCATGTACCTAAAGCATCCCTAATAGATCATATACCCTTCCAGCCTCAGGTAAAATCAGGATGGATGCGTTGTTCAATCACCAATTTAGATCCTTAAATTATTCATGGCATTCCAGAATCTAGGAAAACATGAACCTTTCTAGGTGAGGGACATCATTATTGAGTAATTCCTAGATAAATTATTGATGAATGGCCTATAATAACCATCTATACCCAAAAAACACTTTATATCAAAAACATTCCTTGGTTGATCCCAAATATCACTAATTTAATATTTTCTGGGTCAACTAAAATCCCATACTCCAATATCACATGGCCTAGAAAATTTAACTTTTAGATCTAAAATATACAAATTGAATAACTTCCATGGACATGGTGATCACAATGTTTTCCTAGAACAATCCTCAGATGCATCTTGTGTTCCTCTTATGACCTTGAATAGACCAAAATTTCATCTATAAATACAATGATGAAGGACTCAAGGTACCTATTTAATAGAATTAGTTCACAACTAATAAATTACAAAACCATATAATACAAAGTGTATACATCCGATTAGTTTCCAATTTTTCCATAATATAAAACATTAAAAATAAATCATGTTTTATTTTCATGAAAAACCTTCACAACATTCAACTTGACCTCAAAAATTCCCTTTACCATCCTTAAAATTGTGTGAAAACATTTTAAAAACATAGGATTAAAACAAAAATCTCACTAAGGGACATAAGAATGAAGAGAATCATTTTTCTAGTAAAAAACATTAAAACCCAAAAAAACCCTTTCATGAAAACACATCATTTTACCCATAAAGAGAAATTTCATTCCATTAAAATATAATTTATTTTACCATTTAAAAATAAATTATTTCCATGAAAACTCAATAGAAATAATATAAAATTCCATTTGATATGGTGGAACATCATCTCATTGAACCCTCACAAAACCCATACAAATTTGAATAACCATACAGACAAGTATAACTATATTTATCTGGAGAATAAAATCATTACCCAATTAATTTAAGTGATATCTGGGTTCACTAATCATTTAATATATAATGGGCTTACCCAGTGAAATCTTGGCATACCCGTGATATATAATGTATTCGAACCAAATAATGAATAAAACATTTTGTCATTTTATGAAATATTTTAAAATCATATGCAAATCAATTTTAGATATTAAAAGACCATATTGATTCAAAATACCATTTTCAATACAGAAGAAACCTTTTCTTTTGAAAAAACATTTTCAATTCCAAAATACCCAAAAACAATAAGCAAGATGTTTTTATTATTTAATAAAACATGAAGGATTGAAAATTAAACTATAAATACAATACAATTCATGGTTATAGAAAGGTCATTTTCACTGTACTTTATAAATAGAACATTTCATTTTTCATTTTTCAAAATGTTCCATTTAAAAACACATAAAAATATCACCTTGAAAAACATTGACATAATGTAAAAGGTAGATAAAATGAACATTAAAAATATTCTATGTCTGCATAAAATAATGTCAAAAAAATGGTAAAACAAGGACACAGATGAGAAAGAGGGTTTGTGGGAAAACAAAAAAAATGATTTACTGAGAAGAAAATTCCCTTATCACATTATAAATAACTAAACACAATACCCAAGAAATAATAACATTAAAAACATTAAATACAACGAGAATAGATAAATTCATGATAAAAAATGTCAAAGTTGTTTTATATACATCTTATAAAAGAATATAGGTGCATAAAATCTAGAAATGATTCAATGAAAGGAAACTGAGATGAAGTCTATTACCATGAGTATTACTTGTCACATGTGTCTTTATATTCCTCAATATTACACTTATATTAATTATTTACTTGGTTGATAACCATTTTCAAGTTTACTATTACATTTTTCTCACTTATTAAGAAGTTATATACAATTTCATAATCAATTACATTTACTTCTATAACACGCTGAATATTATGAGATACATTCTTTCTAATTTCATTGATATCTTCTTTTGTACGCTATAGCAAGATTAGCGTGTGCGGTACAGAACACCATTTTAGCTTGTAGTATACACAACACTATTCTTGGCTCGTGTTACACACAATTTCCAGTTCGTTTTATTATACACAATATTAAGTATAGATTTTGTTTAATGTATAAATGAAATAAGTTTTGATTATGTAATACGCAACACCAAAGGAAGCTTTCACTACATGCAGCCCTGACTTGGGTTGCATTACATGCAATCACGACATTCCTCGATAGCGTGTGTAGTACACAATACCGAGTTTCACTAAACAATGATATATTGTTATAATATTATTATGAACTAGTTTTTATGAATATTAGTAACTAAATTTTGAATTTTATAACATTATTATTCATCTTACACATTTTCTAGAACATGGTATGAGAACAAAATAATTTTTTCGGGTAAAATAAGTATTTAAAAAAATGCAGTTTTGTCGCCTTTTGATGGAGCACCCACAGTAAATCTAGTTTTTGACATGTTTATAAGTCCAATTTGACAAAACAAATTATTCTTTGGTATCAGGATATAAAAATTTACTTTGGATAAATGTTTCATATCATTCTGGTAACTTTCATATTTTAATAAATAGTAAAAACACGCTATATTTTAATTAAAAACAACTTTTTTCGTCGTAATAATTTATATGAATAAATCATAATATTGAATGGTATTAAAGTATAAATAGAATATATTTTTACCATTTAATATAATATATATCATTAGCATTGATTTTACATTGAATTCATAGGTAAAATCATTTCAATCTTTTGTAATGTCTTAAATTTTAAAACTCATTTTCTTAACAATGGAATTAATTTTAAATTAATTACAACAACTTTTGTATTTTTAATTTTGATAAATAGATTCCATATCTTGGATTCAGTGGGTCCAAATTATGTTACTAGGTCACTTTTTTTTTAATTTATGAATAGTAACTATGGTAATTTTTAGTTACTACAGTTAAAGGTAAATTAGATAATTAAGGGTAAGAATAAGATTATAAAATTACCCTAACACCTGAAAAAAATTATATTAGATGAATAAAAGTCGACCCATATCCCCTAAGGGTCGGAATAGATTCATTTTATGGTCTTTTGACTATGAAAATTATATTATTATTATTAAAACCAATGAAAGTGACAACATGACACTCTCTTAAATCTTATAAGTGTAATAATTTCAATTTGGTGATAAACTTCATAAAACTTAGAACAAGAATCATCTCTAGAAATAAAATAAAATTATCTAAATCATAGGAATTTATTTATAATTTTTAGGGATTAAATAATAATCATTAATGATTACACAATAGTGACGTTGGAATTATTTTATTGATTGAAATATCAAATAAATGGTTTTAAAAATATAAAAATAAATATTATATGAACGATTTAATGTGATCCACGAATTTTTTTGACCAATAAGACATGTTATGAATCTATTAAACACTTTTTTTCAAATATATCCACTACGTGTATTTTATTTAATTTCAAATAAATGAATAGTGTCAAAATTGACAATTGTTATTTTATAAAAATAACATATTATAAAATTGTTTAAAAATCACAAAAATATTAAAAAATTATTAATTAAGATTTATATGGTCTAGAATGACATAAAGTATCCAATTATAGAAAATTCACAACACATAAGTAATTATTTAAAACAATTTAAAATTTAGAATCTTATTACCACATATGAAATTAAATAGATTAAACAAGGATAAATCAAGTTGAAAAGGATTAAAATAAATTTACAACATGTCTAAATTTTATCGGTTGATGAAATTACAACACTATATCATCTAAGATTCTTATTTGAGTCATTTGGGAAGTTTTTATGTGGGTTTTTCATTTATTATAAATTAATATTATTATGTTTCCAAAGGTGCCCCTCTCCTCCCTTATAAAAGGGAACCTCCTATCTCTCCTCCTCGCACCATTTTGAGCCTTCAATCTCGTCCAAAACCTAAAAATTCATCTTCTACACTTCCCTAGATACATACTAGAGGTCCTGGTCTTCTTCAATGGTCATCTTTAGTGCTCTAAGAGGAGGTTTAGAAGAGGCGCGTCGAAGAAGAGGTAATATCCTTTACCGATACTTTCAAATTCTTTTCTTCTTATACTTCCACTTCTTTTTTTGTTTCATAATAAAGTAATAACATCAATATCAATAATATACTGATATGTTATTATAAATAAGAAACTACCCAATTTCACCTTCTATCCTTCCTACTGAAAATGAAATCACCGCGCGTGCGTACGTACGGAATACCGTTTCCACGCCATGGTGTAATATGTTTTTCCACCACCACATTACTTGGATGGGAATAATGGTGGAAAGAAAAACTATATATGATTATTATAACATCATAATGATTCTGAGATATTATATCATCCACCCCAATTCCATTCAACAAATATGGGAGTGATATCATTGCTCGTGCGTACGTACGGACTACCGTCTATACGACGCGATAAGATTCATTATCCATGATTAAACATTAAAGAATGATTATATATTAGTGAAATATATGACATAATAATGCTACTAGATATATATATATATATATTTCATCTACTTACATCCATTCAATTCAATAAGGAAATGAAAACATCGTTCATGCGTACATACGACCTACAGTATCCATGAATAGTGTGTTTCATTTCATTTATCTATCTATTATATATATCTATATAATGAATATATATGATATATAAATCATGTTTTACATTCTAAAAGTAATTAAATCATGATATAAGTTATAATAATATAAATAAAAACAATTCTAAACACGTATGATAAATGAAATGAATATTACCCAAAACGTTGCTTTAACATGGAATTGACAAATGAATGGGTAATATAAAGACCTAAGTGAATCATATATGATATCATAATAATGACTGATTATGGAATATCTCAATGACATTATCTAAATCATTATACAGGAGGTTCAGATACGTTCAAAGAATATCAGACCTAAGGTAAGGGGATAACTTTTCCAATCTCATTCTATCTGAGATTGTTTATTTGTAAGTATCTACTGGTAATATATTTATCAACCACATCCATGTTTTCTAGAAATATTCTCATAAAATGTTTACTATTCTTATATTTATGTTTAAGGTCATTTTTACCCTTTTTTAATTTTACTACATGGTATGGAAGGAATCTTTCTTTTGTTTACCATATGAGGTAATTTTTTAACTTTTCCAGCAAAAGTACGAGGAGAATATATTTTTTAACTTATTCGACATGAATGTATTTTTATGATTTCATAGAAAATTATTTCGATGAAGCTTCCTTTATAAGTTTTCATGTTTATTTTCAATTAATTTCTTTTAGTTTAAAATTGTATGACATGTTGAGAATGGAAAAATGTTTTTGAAAAAGAAAGGATATTTTCCTCAGGAATGGAGTTCAAGTGTTTTATCAAAATTATTTTCCATATAAGATAATATAGGGTTCTATTTAGATCCCTATTATTACATTGATTTTATTTTGATATGATGGAATTATTTTTATGAAGTCCATTTATCTTATATGGATTATGTTATGATGGCATGATCTTTAAGATTCCCATTTTTATTACATGGGTTATGCTATGATTTATGATTTTGAGGCACACATAAGAATGGTTTCATTATGAGATGGGTGGGACCTATATCTCCCTCCAATGCATTGGGTAATGATTTATATCTCATGAGATAGACATGGCTGTAATGACAAGTAAATCTGGTTCAGTAATACATGGCTGGAATGGAAAGTAAACCCGATTCAGTAATAGACTTTGTCCACTATGATGGTCTTGAAAACAATGCCTTGGCTACTATGGAAATCATATCATGTGCTTTATGCTTTTACACAATTCTATGTTTTATTCCCATGCCATTTTATCATGATTAATGTTCCTTTATGATTCTATGCCCAATGTACTGCCAAGATTTTTGTTATTTCTCAAGATTTTGATGTTTTGTGTTCATGTTTTTACGTTTAAATGTTTATGGATTGTTTTATATTCTCCATGTTTACCCTTACTGAGAATTTGAGCTCACCCTTTTTATGTTTTATTTTCCCCAGGATATAAATAATGGTTTTAGCTATGAAAAAAATGGGAAGATCTTTATGGGAGATGTTGAAGATCTTTCACCATGATTAGAAGATTATATTCTGAGTTTCCAAAGACACTAAGCTAACATGGTCTTTAGGCATCTTTTTTTTCATATATTAAGTTTTCCACAAAATTAATTAAATTTACATGTACTTCAAGCTTTGGGTCTCTACATTTGGTATCCCAGGGAAGGTTTAGTCTACCTTTGGAAACTAGGATGCGAGAACACTAGCGATATCCATAGAGATATTTCTAAGGTATGTATAGGGATGTCCGTAAGGTTAAGTATAAAGTATTGGTTACAATCTGTGAATTATGATAATGATCATGAATAACCTAGGATTAAACCGAAGATGTTAGAGATTGAATGTACTCCCTCTTTATTATGTTGTTTTCCTAGCATGATTTTTGCCTCTTACACTATTCTTTTTGAGTTTTAGACAATAGCCGGAACTCGAAGGAACCGTGTTGATCAATGTAATGGGAAATGCAATGATGGTCCTCCTGAACAAACCAATGTTATGGGAGATGGAGTGAAAAATCTTATTGCTATACTTACACAAGTTATGAATCATTCTGGACTTTCGAATGAGCAGAGAAGGGAACAATATTCTATTGAGTCATTCATGAGTCAACATCCACCTTCTTTCTATTGGTTTACTGATCTACTTGTTGCTGAACAATCAAATAGTACCATTTAAAATGTATTTTCCACACTTCGATGTACGGAACATGAAAATTTCATTTTGGATGTTTACCATTTAGAAGGTGAAGAAGACCAGTGGTGGACTCTAATTAAGAATACAAGGCCCCAAGGTGAAATTGAATCAATGGAATGGAACGAGTTCATGAAATTGTTTTTAAATAAGTAATTTCCTCGATTCTTCGGATGAAGATGGAAAAGGAGTTCCTTAATGTTTACCATTTACACAGCTTCCAAGGTATGCATCTAGATTTATCATCCAACCTGAAAGCAATGTTGATCGATTCTTCAGTGGCATAAAACCAAGTCTTTGAAAGGCATTAGCTATAAGAGACTTTATTAGCTATGAAGAAATTGTGAGTTGTGATATCAAGGTAGATCTTGTAGTTTTTATTACATATTCATCTCATGGTTTTGACAAGAAACGAAAGATGGAGTTCAAGAAAAAATCTCAAAAAAATGGTGAAAAGAAGACGAATGTTTCTTTATGTTCAAATTGTGGAAAGAAGCATGGTGGAGATTGCCATAGCGGGACTATAAAATGTTTTATGTGTGGAAAAGAAGGTCATCGAGTAGTTGAGTGTCGAAGTAATGGGAAAAGGGTATCTAATGATGTTAATAAAGAAAATACTGTAGAGAACGCACCACCAACACTTCAGTGCTACAAGTGCAAGGAAATGGTGAATTATTTTTATTAATGCCCTAATCAAAGGGTTAATGATGATCAACATCAAAACCCACATAATGAAATGTACAAAGGGAAGTCACATGCGATAACTATTGGAAATGTTGAATATGAAAAGGATGTGGTGGAATGATAATGTGTTTATGTAATGGGTTTCCAAAATAATTTTGTATTATCATGGAATATTGTAATATTTATGTATTGTTCTACTGTAGTTTTCAATAATTTTATGGTACCAGTAACCACGGTAAGTGATTGAAATATTTTTGGAAAGAAGATGAAATACCCATCATTAAGGGATAAGGATAAAATAATATGTATGATAGTATTCATTTGATAATGATTGTTATAAGGAGAAAGTGATATCATGGTTTGAGTATATCGAAATTTTGGGATTTTGGTATGTGGAAAGGGTTAACTTTTTGACAACATTTATGTTTTCAATAAGGTTATGTGGTAATTCATGTTGTAGGAGAATACATGATTAAGGTATTTACATATTTGGAATGCGATCAACAAGATATATCTTATGATATGGGGGAAAATAATGGTATTCACGTGCTTGTTATATAACCTTTCTAGTAATCATTTTCTTTATACTATGAGTTTGGAAAGAATTATTTTGGATAAGTCTTAAGGTTGTAATGGATTAAGTTGGAAATCAGATAGTATTCATTAAGTCTAGAACTTTTTTTGGTTTTATTTCTGGAATGTTATAATAGTATTGCTTTAGAAAAAGGAAAACCTACAGGGTGGGCGACAACCCGTCACGTCGGACAAGGTTGCAGGAATCGAACCCACAACTGAAGTGCGACAGGCCTTTATCACCTACCACTGGCCTACAGGAAGTCCCTGGTTAGTTGAAACTAGTTTTATTTTATTAAGGAGAATGATAGATGAAGTATAAGTCCATTTTAGGAACCATATATGATTAACCTCACCTTAGATGGGTGTATGTATGTTTAATATCTTTTCTAACATTTTTGTGATAAAGACAGATGGAATGACCTATCATTCTATTGAATCACCTACTAACACTTCACAAATGAAAAATTCAACTTCATTTATTTAAGAGATGAAATGAAAATTGTTCATGGCATGAAGAATGGTGAGATTGTACCAAAATCAAGTAAGTATTCCTTTTAATCCAAAAAAATCTTCAACATTTGGGAAATGATCTTGAATTTTTTTTTGTTCTAGTGCCCTCATATCTGATGAATCATATGGTACCTTAGATCATCACAAATTTATGTATTTGTGATTGTTGGCCTTTTCATAGCCATGTCCTCTACCACTCTTAATCAGAAGTTGATGGTTATATTTCTCTTCCATATCCATATATTCACATATGTTCTCCTATGTGGAAACCCAGGGATGAGTTAATTTGGGTAACCATTACGTTTCATACTTGAATTTTTAAAATTATGTTTTAGTATTCCATTTTACAATGTGGGTTTCTTTGTAAGAAACCTTCAAGTAGTAAACGATTTATAACCCCGACGAATTTTGAGGGAGAAATTCATTTTAAGGGGGGTAGAATTTTACATCCTAATATTTTATGAGATATATTCCTTTTAATTTCATTGATATCTTGTTTTTTACGCTACACTAAGATTAGCGTGTGCGATACGGAACATCGTATTAGCTTATAGTTTACACACCACAATTCTTGGATCATGTTACACACAATTTGAAGTTCATTTTATTCTATGCAGCATTAAGTATATATTTTTTTTAATGTATAAATGAAATATGTTTTGATTATTTTATACCCAACACCAAAGGGAGATTTCACTACATACAACCCTAACATGGCTTGCATTACATGGAATCACGACCTTCCTCGAGAGCGTGTGTAGTTCGCAATATCGGGTTTCACTAAAAAACTATATATTGTTATAATATTATTATGAACTAGACGTTATGAATAGTAGTAACTAAATTTTTAATTTTATAACATTATTATTCATCTTGAACATTTTCTAGAACATGTTATGAGAACAGAATAAATGTTTCAGAAAAAAATAAGTATTTTTAAAAAAATGAAGTTTTACCGCCTTTTGATGGCCCACCCACATTAATTCTTGTTTTTGACTTGTTTATAAGTACAATTTGACAAAATAAAATTCTTATTTTGGATCAAGATATAAAAATTTACTTTGGATAAAATTTTCATATTATTCTGATAAGTTTCATATTTTAATGAATTGTAAAAACACACTATATTTTAATTAAAAACAACTTATTTCATCGTAATAATTTATATGGTTAAATTATAATATTTAATGGTATTAATGTAAAAATAGAATATATTTTTACCATTTAATATAATGTATGTCATTAGTATTTATTTTACATTGAATTCATAGGTAAAATCATTTCAATATTTTGCAATGTTTTAACTTTTAAAACTCGTTTTCTTAAGAACAAGATTAATTTTAAATTAATTACTAAAACTTATTTATTTTGAATTTTGAAAAATAGATTCCATATTTGGATTTAGTGGGTCAAATTATGTCAGTATGTTACTCATTTTGATATTATGAATAGGAACTACGATAATTTTTAGTTACTACAGTTAAAGGTGAATTGGGTAATTAAGGGTATCAATAAGTTTATAAAATTACCCTAACACCTTCCAAAATTATATTGGATGAATAAAAGTAGACCCATATCACCTAAGGGTCTGAATAGATTCATTTAATGGTCTTTTGACTATGAAAATTATATATTTACTATTAAAACCAATGAAAGTGACAACATGCCACTCTCTTAAATTTTATAAGTGTAATAATTTTAATATGGTGATAAACATCATAAAACTTAGAAAAATAATCATCTCCAGAAATAAAATAACATTATCTATATCATAGGAATTTATTTCTAATTTTTAGGGATTAAATAATTATCATTAATGATGACACAATAGTGATGTTGGAATTATTTTTTTTATTGAAATATCAAATAAATGGTTTTAAAAATATTAAAATATATATTATATGAACTATTTAATGTGATCCACTAATTTTTTAGACTAATAAGACATGATATGAATCTATTAAACACTTTTTTTAGAAAATATCCACTATTTGTATTTTATTTAAATTCAAATAAATGAATAGTGTCAAAATAGACACTTATTATTTTATAAAAATAACATATTATAAAATTGTTTAAAAATCACAAAAATATTTAAAAATTATTAATTAAAATTTATATGGTCTAAAATGACATAAATTATCCAATTATAGACAATTAAAAAAACATAAGTAATTATTTATAACAATTTAAAATTTAGAATCTTATTACCACAAATAAAATTAAATAGATTAAACAAGGTTAAATCAAGTTGATAAGGTTTAAAATAAATTTCCAACATGTATAAATTTTATTGGTTGATGATATTACAACCCTATCTCATATAAGATTATTATTTGAGTCATTTTGGAAGTTTATAAGTGGGGTTTGAATATATTATAAATTAATATTCTTAGGTTTCCAAAGGTGCCCCTCGCCTCCCTTATAAAAGGGAACCTCCTCCCTCTCCTCCTCACACCATTTTTAGCCTTAAATATCGTCCAAAACCTGAAACTTATTCTTCTAAGCTTCCCTATAAACTTACTGGAGGTCCTGGTCTTCTTCAAGTATCAACATTAGTGCCCTAAGAGGAGGTTTAGAAGAGGTGTGTCGAAGAAGAGGTAATATCCTTTACTGATTCTTTCAAATTCATTTCTTCTTCTACTTCCGCTTCTTTTGTTGTTTCATAATAAAGTAAAAACATCAATATCACTCATATACTGATATGTTATTATAAATATGAAACTACCCTATTTCACCTCCTATCCATCCTATGGAAAATGAAATCACCGCGCGTGCGTATGTACGGAATACCGTCTCCACGCCGTGGTGTAATATGTTTTTCCACCACCTCCTTATTTGGATGGGAATAATTATGGAAATAAAAACTATATATGATTATTATAACATCATACTGATTCTAAGATATTATATCATCCACCCCAATTCCATTCAATAAATATGGGAATGATATCATCGCTCGTGTATACGTACGAACTACCGTCTCCACAACGCGACGAGACTAATTCTCCATTATTAACCATTCAAGAATGATTATATAATAATGAAATATATGAAATAATAATTCTACTGGATATATATATATATATATATATATATATATATATATCATCTACTTACATCCATTCAATTCAATAAGGAAATGAAAACAACATTCATGCGTACGTACGACCTACCGTCTCCATGAACGGTGTGTTTCATTTCATTTATCTATCTATTATATATATCTATATACTAAATATATATTATATATAAATAATTTATTACATTATGGAATTATGTAAATCATGATATAAGTAATAATAATATCAATAACAACAATTCTAAACGCGTACGATAAATGAAACGAATATTACCCAAAACGTTTCTTTAACATGGAATTGACAAATGAACAGTTAATATACAGACCTAAATGAATCATATATGATATCATAAGAGTGAATATGATTCTTGAATAAGTCAATGACATTATTTAAATAATTTTACAGGAGGTTCATATGCGTACCATGAATATCGGATCGAAGGTAAGGGGATAACTTTCCCAATCTCATTCTATCTGAGATTGTTTATTTTATGTATCTATAGGGGCTATATTTATCAACCAAATCCATGTTTTCTAAAAATATTCTCATAATATGTGAAATATTCTTCTATTTATGTTTAAATTCATTTTTACCCTTTTTTACTTTTACTACATGGTATGGAAGGAATCTTTCTTTTGATTACTATACAAGGTACTTTTTTGACTTTTCCTGCAAAAGTACGAGGAGAATGTTTTTTTAACTTATATGGAATGAATGGATTTTTATTCTTTCATAAAAAATTATTTCCATGAATCTTCCTTTATAAGTTTTCAAGTTTATTTTCAATTAACTACTATTTGTTTAAAATTGTAGGACATGTAGAGAAAGGAAAAATGTTTTTGAAAAAGAATGGATATTTTCCTCAGGAATGGAGTTCAAGTGTTTTATCAAAATTATTTTCCATATAAGATAATATAGGGTTTTTTTATATCCCTATTATTATATTGATTTGATTATGTTATGATGGAATTATTTTTATGAAGTCCATTTATCGTATATGGATTTGGTTATGATGGCATGATGTTTAAGAATCCCATTTTTATTACATGGGTTATGCTATGATTTATAATTTTGTGCAACACATTAGAATGGTTTCATTATAAGATGGGTGGGAACAATATCTCCCTCAAATAAATTGTATAAAGATTTATATCTTATGAGATAAACATGGCTGGAATGACAAGTAAATCTGGTTCAGTAATATAGGGATGTAATAGAAAGTAAACCCAGTTCAGTAATGGACTTTGTCCACTATGATGGTCATGGAAATAATGCCTTGGCTACTATGGAAATCATATCATGTGATTTATGCTTTTCCAAAGTTCCATGTTTTATTCCCATGCCATTTTATCATGATTAATGTCCCTTTATGATTCTATTCCCAATGTACTGCCATGATTTTTTTCATTTCTCAAGATTTTGATGTTTTATGTTCATGTTTTTAATTTCAAATGTTTCTGGATTATTTTTATGTTCTCCATGTTTACCCTTAATGAGAATTTTAGCCCACCATTTTTATGTTTTATTTTCCCCAGGATATAAAGAAAGGTTTTAGGTATGAAAACAAAAGGGGAAGATCTTTATGGGAGATGATGATAATCTTTCACCATGATTAGAAGATTATGTTTCGAGTTTCCAAAAACACCAAACTAACATGGCGTTTGGATGTATTTTTTTTAATTTATTATGTTATCCTCAAAAGTAATGTAATTTCTATGTATGTCATTCTTTGGGTCTCTACAACTTCAGACATTTTTTAGCACATTCGGTTTATCTGTCCAAAACATATTTGGTGGGTCGACTATGGTGAAAGTGGTATTTATTTGAACATATATAGAATAAAAATCATAACATAATTATCATATTTGTAGATATATTATACTTTTAAAACCAATCATGAAATATTGTAATGAAAAATGAAATAACATTATGATTATGGAGGTGATAGGCCGTATGTACGCATGAGTAATGTTTCCATTTTTCAATAATCAATTTGGAATGATAGTAAGTAACATTTTATCTTTTCAAAATTTAATTAAATAATAAATAACATATTATTTATTTCTATATACGTTTAAATATATATATCATTATATTGATTTTTTGGTGAAAAAATGAATCACATCGCTTCGAGGAGGCAGTGGTTCACACGTCCACGAAATACATAATCTTTTTTTACAGTTACTGAAAATATAAAAAAATAATACATTATATTTATATAATGATAAATATATAATTATTATCATAAATATTTCATTTATATCACATATATTTATTACAATTACCCTTTTTAACTCCCACATAACATATTATTGAAAACAAATTGTATTGCTTCACGAGGTCGTAGTTCGTCGTACACATGAATGAAGTTATCGTATCCCCAACAGAATAGAATATAAAAAGGGTATATATGATATATTTACTCCATAGGTATAATTATGTTATAAATATCATATATAAACTTTACATCCCTCATTATACCAAAACTTTATTGGTGGTAATTGAAAAATAAACAACATCATTTTGTGAGGTTGTAGTCCGCCATACACACAAATGATAGTTTCGTAACTAATTCAATGAATGTGTGTGTGGTTTTAGGTAATATGATTAATCTGACAATATCTCATTATATTTGAAATAATTATTCTTTTATTTCATCATTTTATTATATGAATTAAATGTATTAGAGGATGAAATAAAACAAAAATTCTTATTGATGAATGTTTTCTCTTCTTCAGGTTTCTCCTTTTGATTTTCACCAAAACCCTTCCATGGATGGATTTATGAACAAATTAAGTATTTTAGGATATTATTAAGGAATTTTTGAAGTTATTTGGGTAGTTATTTCTTGATCCAATTGTATTTGAAGTAGTAAAGATATAAAGAGAATGTGGGGCCTTTTATAAGTGAGGTGAGTGGAACACATGTTATTTTTTTTTTGAAAAAAGTTGGTTGAAACCATGTTCTTATCAACTAAATGGAACCAATAATGCACTAAAAACAATAATATAAGTTTTAAGGTTAATATATGTTCATAAATTATGTTTTGGGAATGATTTGGATCATTTTTACTCTTTATATTCGATGTTTAACCACTATGTAAACTTTTTTTTACTTTAATCTTTGTAATTAATTTTAATTGTTTTCTCTGGTAACGTTGGTAAAAAATTATGTGTAAAGTATTTTACATTATAAATTATTATGAATCAAGTTATAGAATCCATTTTTCCAAATAGAGTTAAAAAAATTGGAAAAGTTTTATTTAATATTAATCTTGTAGATGCAGAGAGACAACGGGTTTTAAGAAGAGTATTTTTTAGAAAAAGATGATTTTATAATAACTCTATGACTAATAATAATAATTTTCTAAATGAAAATTAAAATTTAATAATATATAAACTATTAATTTCATTTAAAACAATCCCTAATAGGGATTATTTTAGTTAATTAAAATTGAGAAACATTTTACATTTTAAAACAGTTTTTTTGAAAAACCCATCTTTAAAAAAAACAAACAAACTTAAACAAAAAACAAAAATAAAGATGATTAAAAATTAAAAAAATGAATTAAATAAAACTAAATAATTCTTATTTAACTTTCAATAATATTCCCAAAATATTAGTTATCCTAAATTACATAATTTATTTAATATAAATTTTTTTAAAAAAATCGGTATTTTTCACTATTCACGGAAAAATCAATATTTTTTGAAGAATCCCAAAATATCACTGAAATAAAATTTTGATATTCTGAGTTTAGAAATTAGATTAACTTTATAAAATTTAAATTCTAAAATTTAGAAATTAATCTTTTAAATATAACATTATATGAAAAGTGTTTAATTAAAATTATTTCCATTCTCATTAAAAATTACTTAATATTTCTATAACTAATATAAATACATAATTTATATTCATAATTTTAAAAATTATTTATTCTTTCATTACCTGGGTTATTAAATCCTTCCGCCCTTTTATAAATTGTTTCCTCAAAATTTTACTCAATTATTAAACAATTGGGCATATCTTTCCCTCATAGCATTTTAAGTTTCCCATGTTGCCTCTTAAACCATATATTTTTTCCATAAAACATTAACTTGTTGAATCACCTTATTCCCCAAACATACTCTATATGGTCAAGAATATTTACTAGTTGTTCCTTATAAGAAATATTCTCTACCAACTGATCCACTTTGGGGATCAAAATATGAGATGAATCTGGCACATATTTCCTTAACATTAAAACAAGAAATTAATTGTGTACCAATGATAAAATATGAGGAAAACCCAATTAGTAGGCAA
This sequence comes from Viscum album, assembly GCA_963277665.1. Lineage (NCBI taxonomy): Eukaryota > Viridiplantae > Streptophyta > Magnoliopsida > Santalales > Viscaceae > Viscum > Viscum album. The sequence continues at coordinate 830,783,498 of OY728162.1, forward strand.
CTGATCAGAATTTATTGTGGATTTAATGTGGTCCAATGAATCATGGGCTCATCTTCCCATTATTACCAAAATGCATAAGACTTTCCCATAGAGAAACTATGAGAAATACATGATCACATACCTCATAATAATGAACTTTCCTCTAGTAATGAACATAAATTTTCTACCTGCTCTAAGCTGTTTATATATGTCACCGAAAAAAATAAACATTTTATAGACCACAACTGTTGTAATAAGAAAACTCAACCAAAGAATTATATTGACCACAACTTCCCTAGAAATCCATTTAATAAGAATTAATAATATCTTCAATGTTCTCAATTTTTTTCCAAGGCTATCCATCATATTGAGGATGAAAAGATATATTGAAATTTAATTCCGTACCTACAGAATTCTATAGACTATTCAAAAAATTAGATGTGAACCTCTGAGCACAATCAGATAAAATAGAGATAGGCACACCATGTAACCTGAATATCACTATTATATATAGTCGATAAAGCTAATCTAAAGGAATTATATTTCAAATGTGAAGGGAATACGTAGATTTAATTAATCAGTCAACAATAAATCAAATCACATTATTTCCTGGAGAATTATTTAGCAATCCCACCTTGAAATCCATTGATATATTATACTATTTCCACTTTGACATTGGAAAAGGTTGAATCCCAACCTTTGTTATTTGTAATAATAAATTATCCTCTAAAAAAGTCAAACACATTAGGGTAATGTTAGAAATATCTCATTTCATTCCATCTGATAGTAATACTCTTGAATTTCTCTATAAATCTTTGCTCTGCTCTGATAAATAGAAAAGGAAGAACTATAATCTTTAATCAACAAATGTTTCCTCAAATAGAAATCACAAGCCACATATAATCATTTTTTAAATCATAAAATACATTCTTTATCGATATTAAAATCAGGAAACTTACCCTTTTTAATAGATTCTACCTTTTACAACAAAGATTGATCCTCCTGTTGAGCTATCATAATTCTTTCTTACCAAGGATACTATATTAAAACATAAAACAAAACAAAGGATATCCCTACATCCAAAAATTCTAGGAAAAAATTCGTCAAATCATTTACCAATGGGTCATGTTTCAAATGTAACATGGTTAATGTAGTAAATCATTTTTGGCTCAAAGGATCGATCATTTTTTTCTTTCAAGGATGGTAATGAATCATGAAATCATAATCCCCGATTAGTTCCATCCATCTTCTCTATCTCATGTTAAATTCATTATGAGTTAATATATACTTTAAATTTTGTTTTTAGTATTTATTTCACACATTACACCATAAAAATTATGCATCCACATTTTTAAAGAAAATACCACAATAGCTAATTCCAAATCATGTGTAGGTTAACATAACTCAATAGGTTTCAACTGATGTGAATCATAAGAAATTACCTGATCAATTTGTATTAGGATATAACCATGTCCATTCAATGAAGCATCTCTATAGATGTGGAATTCTATATTTCTGTAAGACTGGGATAAAATGGGAGAATTCACTAATGTTGTTTTTAGTTTATCATTACCACTACATTTGATAGACCAAAATCAACTGTAGTAGAAAAAAATTAATTCTATAAACCTTTATATTTATATTCACGGTGATTTTCATCATATGTAAATAACATTGGAAATGAATTACCATAATGAAAAAACTCATTGAAACTAAAACATATTATTATTGGATAGATATCAGTTACCTGATTCGTTGATTCATTGTGACTCTTTTCCTTGCATTCATGTTCAATGTGGCTAAAATTTCTTCAACAGTAACACTTCCCTGACTTCATACAACTTTCTCCAGGGTGATTTTTACCATACTTACCACAAGATGGGAACTTTATTTTTTTACCTCTAGATTTCTTTTTCATCTCTTTCCCAATCACCTTCCATGCTAACCACTTCTTACATTATTCGTTATGAGGCACATAAGTGTTAAAAAAACACCTTTCATCCTTTTTATCACAATAAGAAACTTTAACATAGATTTTAGATTATCATATGGCCAAATCACTTCCTTGAATTTGTTTCAATAGTGACTTAAACTTGTTAATTTATTAATTGGTGTCTCGAATATAATATATCACATACCTGGATAATTTGGTGAAGTTTGTTTCATATGAAACTAAATAATATTAAAGATTTTTCCTCAATCCTAGGAATTTTTTTCCATTCAGAGTTATGAAACATTATGGAAATATTTCTCAAGAAAAATATCATTAAATATTTCACATTCCATGGAATCCGGAACATATTTCTCTCTAGTATTCTTAACCAAATACCACTATTGATCAGCTTGACCATTAAAATGAAAAATGGAAAGAGTTACCATTAAATATTCCAAAAATCCCATGACATGAAATATCCTCCAAATAGAATTGATCCATCCTTCACCTACCACTCGCTCAAATGAACCATTCATTGATGGGGATGTTTCCTCATGAATTGATCCACTATAGACATGTTTCTTCATAGTTGGTCATGTTATTCAATATCATGGAAACCAAAATCAATTATATCCTATGTGAACTAATCCATCACTATAAAAAAATAATCTATTATAATTCTAACTATATCAGGATGCTTATTTGGAAGGATATATTCTTCAATTAGGCTTCCTACTATAGCTTCCTAGTTTCCTCAATTGAAAACCATTCTAAACAAGTATAATTTACATGAAGAAACATCATAATATTCCAATGCAGTATCATTTTAACTTGAGTATGAGGTAAAATATTTCAAGGTAATTCTATTATCATTATCCTAACCGTTTAATTTATATAAATTTTAAATTGATACAGACTATAATAACTTGGACTTAAACATTACATAATCTTGATTTTAAATCAATAATTTATGTTCTTTCACTTTGAGGATCTTTTTATGTATAGTGTTTTGGTGAATTAGTTTTTCGATCATAAATTAAAAAACCATATTATACAAATTCGACACATTAAATTAGTATCAATTTTTTCTATAATATTAAACTTTTAAAATAATGGCATGTTCTCTATTCATGAAAACTCTTCACAACTTCTGACTTGACCTCTTTTTTCCCTTACCCATCCTTAAAATCCTAAGGAAACATTTTAAATACATGGGATGAGAACAAAAATCTTATGAAGGGACTTAAAAAGAATAAAACCATTAGTACAATGAATAACATTAAAACCCATAAAAACCATGTTTTGAAAACATAACATTTTAACTCTAAAGGGAAATATAATTCATTTAAAATATCATTTATTTTACCCTTTTAAAAAGTATTTCCAAGAAAAATAATTAGAATAAATAGGATATTCATATAGGTACCTTGAAAAATCATCTCATAAATCCCTTATAGAAGCCTTATAAAACCCTTACAAATTGGAATAACTATATGGAAAACATCCAAAATAATTTTCTGGATAACAAAATCAATACTCAATGAATTGGATCACTATTGGGGTGAACCCATCATTTAAGCTATAACGGGATCACTTAGTGCTATCTGGACACACCCATCATATATAATGTCCAAGCACCACAACATGAAAAAAAATTATCAATTGAAAAAATCTTGTAAACTCATATGTAAATCAGTTTCAGATATTAAAATACCATTTTCTTTGAAAATTAATTTTTCAATACCAATTAAACCATTATTTTCAAGATCCATTTTCAATAAAAAAAATACCAATAATTTGAAATATGGTTTTACATTTAAGAAAATATGAAAGATTTCAAAAGAAGAAAGAAATCAGATAAAAGTCATGGTTAAAGGAATGGACATTTTAATCATACTTTGCAAATAGAAAATTTCATTTGTCATTATTCAAAACATTCTATTTAAAACAGATAAAAATATTTATTTTGAAATCCTTTGAAATAAACTAAAACTGAAATAAAATGAACATTATGAATAATTTATTTTCAAATAAAGAATTGAAAATTTAATTTTAAAATCTGGACATTGAATAGATATAAATTATGAAGGAAAACATTAAAAGGTTATTTATTTAGAAGAAAAGTACCTTGTCTCTTTGGAAATATTTAAATCATAATCCCCATAAAAGAATATATTTAAAAAAACAATAAATACAATAAAAATAGATAAATTCATGATATAAAATGTCAGTGGGTATGTATATAGAAATTAAAAAGGATAAATGTTCATAACAACATGGAATTTCACAATGAAAGTAAATTGAGGTGAAGTCCCTTACCATGAGTCTAACTTGTTACAAGCATCCGTATATTCTGAAATAATAATTTTTTGTCAATTATTTAATTTCTTTAGAAAATTTTTCAAGAATATTAGCACTTTTATTTATCTAATTAACATGTTCTACACAATTTCTTAATAAATTACGTTTAAGTCAAACGTTTTGACCATATTTAGCTTATCGGTCAGAAATAGCTTTGGTAGGTTGACTATGATCAGAGAGGTTATTATTTAAACATCTCTAGAAAAAATAATCAGGACCTAATTATAATATTTTTTATAAATTATAATTTTAAATCCAATCATGAATTATTATTTTGAAAATTGAACTAACATTATGATCGTGGACATCATAGGTTGTACGTACACATTAGTAACATTTCCATTTTTCAAAGATCATTATAGAAATATGGTAAGAAAAATTTTATATTTTTAGAATGATAATTATATAATAAATATGATATTATTTAATCATATATCACTTTATTGATCTGGTGGGGGAAAAAGGAATCACATCTCTTTGAGGAGGCGGTAGTCCACATGCCTACGAATGACGTTATCAATTTTTCAGTGAGTGAAAAGGTAATAATTAAATGATATATTCTATTTAAATATTGATTAATATGTAATTATTATCATAAATATTTCATGTATGTCACATATATTTATTATCCTTTCCCATTTTACCTTTCACATAACACGTTAGTGAAAATGAATCAGATTGCTTCATGTGGCGGCAGTCCGCCGTACATACCATTGACGTTATTGTATCCCCTACAGATTGGAAGTTAAAAATGGTATATTTGATATAATTACTATAGAGATATTATTATTTTATTAATATACTATATAAACTTTATATCAATCATTATACCCATCTTTTAGAGGTTCTAATGAAAAAAATGACATCTTTTCATGAGTCGGTAGTCCGCCATACATATGAATGATGATTTTGTAACCCATTGGATAGAAGTGTTTATTTTTTGTTTATAATCATAAAATAACGAAATATAATTATGTTTAAGATAATTATGTTATTATATAAGCATGGTATAATATGAATTTAAGGGGTTGGAGGAGGAAATAAAACAAAAAACACTCATTGATGAACATTACCACTTCTTTGGGTATCTCATTTTTGTTTTCACTAAAGGCCTTTGCAGGATAAATTTATGCCAAAATGAAGGATTATATTATTATATTAGGTATGTTAATATGTTATTTTGTTATGGGTTGTCTGAACCAATTAGTTATTAATGTGTGAAGATAGGGGGAGAGTGGGTAGCCTTTTATAAGTGAGGTGAGTGTGACACTTGTAATCTTTTTGAAAAATGTAAGGTGAACCCAATTTCTTACCTAAAAAGGCTCCAATAATTAACCAAACTATATCCTAGAATGTATAAGGTCAAACAGTATCCATAAATGTGTTTTTTATAAGTTTTAAATTGTTTTCTCACCTTATATTCCAAGTATAAACACTAAGTAAACTAGTTTTTACCTTAATTATTGTAATTATTTTTTTATTGTTTTCACAGATCAATTTTGTAAAAAATTAAGTTAACTTCATTAGACATTATAAATTATTATGAATACAAATCTAGAATCCATTTTACCAAATTAATTTTACATAAGTGGATATTTTTAATTTAGTATTAATCCCTTAGACGCTGTGAGAAATGAGTTTTTAAGACGAGTAATTTTAAAAAAAGATGATTCTATATTAACTCTATTAAAAATAATAATCATTGTATGAAAATGAATTAATATTTAATTATATATAACATATAAATTTGATTTAAAAAATTCCCCATTAGTTATTATTATAAATAATTTGAAGGGATAAACATTATTCTTTTTAGAATAGGGTATAGAAATACCCATCATTAAAACAAAAAACAAACTTATACGAAATACAAAAATAAAGATGACTAAAAAGTAAATATGTGGGTTAAATATAACTAAATAATACTTAAGAGAATTTAAATAATAGTTTTAAACATATTATATCTCTAAAATTACTTAATTTATTAAAAATAAAATTCTTCTTATAAAAAATAGGTTTTTTCACTATTCATTGAAAATTCAACATTATTTAAAAAATCTGAAAATTTCACCAAAAGAAAAGTTTGATATAATGATTTCAAAAGTGGTATTAATTTTAAAAAATTAATATTCTAATATTTAGAAATTAATATTTTATATAAAACTTTATAATTAAGGTGTTTAATTTAAAAAAAATTCTTTTTGATTAAAAATTACATATTTTCTCTATAACATATATAAAAATATAATTCATATTAATAAAAAAATGATTTATTCTATCATTACCTGGGTTGTTTCATTGTGATATCCAAAATGAATGTTCATTTTTTAGAACCATCTCACCCCTTTAATCTAGTCAAATAAATCATTTATGTGAGGTAATGGGTATTTATTCATAGTTTTGACCTGATTCAGCATGCAGTCATTGAGACACATACAGATATATCCATAGTATTTTTAGAAAACAATTGTAGAGTGTCCCAAAGGTGGATTCATAGGTGAATGAACCCTTTGGATTTTAAATTGTGGAGTTGTATCTTTTGTTCCCTCAGTTTGGTGGGGGCATATGACATGAGTGAAGAGATATCGGTTGGGTCCCTAGTGCCAATTGATAGAGAACATCAATTTTCATTTAGGGAAAAGTCTAAAAGAATCCCATGGAAATACCTCCGAGAACTATGACGCCACATGACACAACCCACTATTTGAGCACTCCCCATCATCCTCCTACACAAGAGATAACATATGAAAAGAACGACTTCCAAATCCCATAAGTGGAGGTCAGATCTCCTAATCTATGGATATAAATCACCATGAATGTATCAATTGCTCCCATATGGGGCTATCAAAGAAACATGAAGATGGTATAAATCCATATGATCATTAATTAACATTTTCCAATAAATTCCAAGGTTCTCATTGAGGAGATCCACTTCCATGACAAGGATGTTCCCTTCCTTCTCGACCTCTGAATGGGTGATAACACAAGACTGACACCTGATGCCCAGCTCCATCATCTTTCCAAGAGGTAAAAACAAATCCATGGTATATGGAATGAGATTGGATGGATGTTTTAAGAAAATTTACCATATGAGAAAAGATAAACATGCTAGAAGAACTTGCATGAATAAATCCACTTCCCTGGATGATGGAATAATATTTATACCTCAAACTGATACAGGTCCAACATCTGATTCCACTACATATTGGTCCATAGAATTAAGGTTATTTGTCTAGGACTTTTCTTCCAGATGACTAAATAACTACATCTATACCTTAAAATAACAATTCTTATAAGAGGATCCATCCTTACTACAACACCCACTAGAATGAGATCACATGGCCCTAGATGCATCAGACTAAGCTACAGGTCTCTTAAGAAATGTAAAGCCTAAAATACTCTAGGTAGAGGGGGTATCCTTGAAAAATCCATCCAGATGTCCCATTTTTCCAAAGATAAAACATGGGCTGTGTAGAGATAAACAAGTGTATTTCACATGTCTAGGTTTACCAAACTGATGGCACAAAAACAACCCACTGACTACATTTTCGTATGTATGAGTTCATTAATGTTATATAGAACTAATACCACCCTTATTAACTTGATCTTAGTTCTTCCTCTTCTTCCTAGACAAACCACTCGATGTATGTCTTCATGCTAAAAGCATCCTAGAAAAGAATGGACTACTGGCCCGGTCAATATCCACTATTGGAGCTCTATTGAATACCTTAAAATACAAAATTATTTTAAAAAATACCCAATACTAGATTTCTTAACATAACCCCATATAAAACCATTGATATTAATATAATTCATCATAAAATACCCCAATAGAAATTAGACAATTTCTATAAAGCCATTTGCATGCTCTAATAGAAAATCTTCTCCATGATGATAGTCCACGAACTCATGGGACTTAGAGAGGGATAACATATAAAGGAATTATTGATTTTCGAAAATATCCTTGAAGTCATTAAAACCGAATTTATCATGCCACCCTACATGAACCACTGAATCAAACCACATGTGTATGGGACCATCCAATATAAATGCAATATAATTCACCTTCAAAACCTTAAGAGTCTTGAGGAACTCAAAAATCATATCAATATTCTCAAACTAGTATTTCTCCACCAATATATCTGTACTTCCCCAAAAGGAAGGGGATTTTTTCTTTAGTAAATGTTACGATAAATACTTATCTAGCCTAGTTTTGGCTTCCTTAGGATGGCTAGATCTAGATCACATCCTTTATCCATGGATCAGACAGCTCTAACTACTACATCAACTAATATTTGATAAACTAGTGAGGGATAACTCCCTCTATCCTCCTTCCATGTCGACACAAAGAAGTATCTAAGGAGGCATGATACTACACAAGTCAATAAAATCACCAAAAATAATGTCTATCAACACACCATCCTATGGGAAATAAAATAATCATAAGTAATGACTCATATAAATCACAATAAAATCACTTCAACTTAAGAACTAATTAAAAACACTCCACCATTACTTGGTTACAATGCTTAGTATGCAGCCTATGAATTACTCTTGAAGGAGGAGTCAATCCAAATTGCAGACATCGAATGGTGACTCATGGACAGTCACAAGGCATGTTAACCAAAATACCCAGTCTCAACCAGATTCTCAAGCCCCAACAGTCCTATCTTCTTCCTATCCATAAATTCCAAAATAAAATGACCCAAAAGAAGGGAAACCATCTATGATACAACTTTTTCACAAATATACTTAGACTTCCATCAAACATGATGCCCGAAAAGGTCCTTGACATGGCATAAAAGGAATTCTAGATCCCCATGGTCTCGAAACTAGTGCTTAATAATAAATTAAATCCATTGGTAATGTTTTATCCCTATAATCAACAGAAAAAATCAAATCCTAACAGATTCCACAATAGGAAATAGAGAATAATCCATGCATAAGGAGTGTATCAAAAATAAAATTACAAATAGATATACAACTACTATGAATAACTAAAACATAAAAAAAGGGATGAGAACCAAAAAAATAAACCAAATAATATCCTCATGGAATGAGGGCTGACACCCACCATTCCACTACTATCAACACTTTCCCAATGAACGTACCACAATCATGTGTACCCACTGACACCTCCATAGAATGTCTTTCCATTACCTACATCATAAAACACCAAGTATATGTATATGCAATGATATATACAGGGTGTGAGCTAACTTTACTACTAGTATTCCACTATATGTTCAATGTAGAATCCGTATAAGAAAATTATACATGATAATTATAAAATAAAGAAAAATAATAATGTTTTGAAAAAGGGTTTCATCATTTATTATAAATAGTCAAAATTTGGAATCTAAAAATACATGTAAAACATGAAAAAATAACACTAGTAAAACCCTCAAGTATCTAGGTTAGTTGAAACTAGGTTCATTATATCTCAGTGATCAAACCAACAAACTCTCCATGCATGATCTCTTTTTGGGGACACACCCAATGCCTGATAGTGAAAATCCACATCACATGTTTAGTTAGTATTGTATCAGGATCCTTCTAGAGAAACCCAGGCCAAAACCTAACTTTTAGCCAAGCTACTAGACCCAGTGAAACCCACCTAGGTACCTAAGGTTCCCATGTACATTGTTTTAATTCAAAATTATAACAATTCCACACTTATCATAAACCACCCCATCTCAAAGGAAGATTATCAATTCTAAGCATTTCATATGGATAAAAAATTTTGAGAACTATATGCACACCAACTAATTTTAAATCACCATTTTAAACCATTATAAAATTTGGAAAAAAATTATAAAACCATTTTGAAACATGGAATGCGTAATTTGATCACCAAATGATGACTGAACGTGGTACCAATTACCTCAAATCTTAGAAACCACCGAAATCTTGAAGAAAACAAAATCCAAATGTTTTGGAGATCTTACAGAAGAAAGAACACAAAATAAAATCATGATTCAATCCAAATCATATATGTTTAAATCCACCCAATATTACCCTAACTAGTAGATAAAAGGAGAACCTAATAAAGAAGAATAATGAAGGAAGGAAAGACCCAAAGGGAGAAGAGGATACATAAACATGAATAAATCATGAAGATCCAATTAGTAAATCATCCAAAATTTAAATCAAAGGAGAGGGGATAACGGAGGGTAAATTTCTTAGTGTAGTAGAATTCTAATAGGGGAGAACCAAGGGATTAGTAAGGTTAAATCTATGAGGGAAAATTTGGTAATTTCAAAAAAAATAAAAAAATGGAATGCTACATGGTTTCTCTTTGTGGTCTTCCAATCCAACCACCAACCCTATAGAAATTTTTTCCAAAGGGGAGGGGTACCTCCATTAATTCCATGCGGATTGATCATGGCCATTAACCTACCAGTGTGACTTAGATAGCCCACTATTTGGGCAACATAGCTTGCTAAGGGGTTGGCACATGATTTTTACTAATTGTGCACCATCTGTGTGCCACCTCCCAGCTATCCCAAAACAACAATTATTTTTTTTTGGAAATTTCAATTAATTTCATGGAAATAATTGTATGATTAAGAATATATTAAAATTACTTGAGACACACATTTTGGTTGTTACACTGTTCATACGTATGTATGGATTACTATATCTATGAATGGTGTAATCATTTTTTCTATCTTTATCGTTTAATAAGGACTCTAAATATATATATTGTGAATTTATATGATATTTATATCATTATTAACATTATATATATTATCTAACCATGAAAGAAGTACAAGGATAGGAACTACCAAAATAAAACTCCCATGAAAATTGAAATAGTTAACAATCAAATATGATGATTTTAATAAGGAATTATTAATAAATAGATTTTTAAATATTACAACATGATAATTTATGATATTTTATATATGTAAATGATTATTTTATATAATTATAAAAAATCATAAATATTTATATATGTTTTTAGAGTGATTTTGATGCAATTGGAATTCCGGGTAAGGTTTCTCATCTCACTTTTACTTTTATGAGACACGTGTCGTATTCACCACTTGTTAATTTTATATAGTGTATAAATTATAATTAATGCATTTTATATTTGTATTCATGAAAATTATGGGGATATATATATATCCATATAATGTTCTCTCTTTCTTGAGGTTTTTATTTTAATGTTACCAAAGTGGTAAGGTTTTTATGTTACAATCTAATTTTTTATCGGAATTTTTTATGATTACATTTCTGATGATGAGATATTATTATCAATCTCTCAAAAAAATAATTAATTTTATTATACTTTGGTTATTTATTGAGAAATAGTTTTTTCCTTTCATTTTATTATCTTCATTTACCCATGACACTGAACTAAATTTTTATGTAAATCCTACTTTTTTTCAATCTTCGATCGAAAATATTTTTTCTTCCATATATGTGATTTGAAAAAATATTTTTATGAAGGTTTTTAATATTAAAATATTATTTTATAAATTAATTTTTACACATGATTTACTTTTTTAAAAAAAAATTCAAATGAATTTCCTTGTAATTTTTGAAATGAGGATCTTTTTGAATTTTAAAAAAAGTGCGAATGGAATGTTTTTATTTAAGTTATAAAACATGAACATAATTTCTATCCAACATGATCACTCAATGAATTTAAGAATACTTTACAATTTTTCATGATTCATTTCAGAGAAAAAGGTTTCCATTATATTTGGGAAAAATATAGGTTTTAAATAAGGGATTTGAAATTGAATAGGGTATTTTCCTCACGAAATATTCATGAAATTCTTTTAAATTAATTATTATTTATGATTCCATCCTTTGATTTTAATTATGTTTTTGATGGGGATATGATACAATAATACCATTTATATTTTTATTATGTATGGTTTATGTTGATGATATTTTTCATGGAACCCATTTATTTTTCATGGGTTATGTGATTATGAACAAATGAAACATTTATGAAACCCATTTTATTTTTACTGTTTATGATGTGATGATATGATAAATGTTTTATGATCTTATTGAATTCATATTTACGGTTTTCATTATCTAATGGATGGGCTCAAAATTAAATATCCCTTAAATTCATTGGGTAAATTATTATAAATCATGAGAAAATTATGGGAAACAAGTTGATGTGCTTGATCGTTTTTGAGAAACAAGCCGATGTGATTGATCCAATATGAATAAAGTTGATATGGTCAATATTTTATGGAAAACAAATATATCTTCTTGATCCATTATGGGAAACTGGTGTTGATGCGTAATCCCTTATAATTTTATGGTCTCAAAAGTTATCCTTGATATATTAAATGTTTTTTGTACTTATGATGGTTCCACACTCTTACTATATGAAATTATAGTTCATGATTTATTTATAAAGATTTCCCACTCTTATGATTCATGTTTTTTAAATGATAAGAATTTATACCATGTATCATGTTTATGATCTTTGATATATTGGGTATGAAATTTGTATGCTATATTCATGATCTCATACCATTATACTTAACTTATTATTTTTTATGATCATCGATTGTTATCTACCATGTTTACCCTTACTGGGTATTTTAGATCACCCTTTATTATGTTTCCTTTCCATAGGATATAATGAAAGGATTAATTAGGTTTGGTATATTAATATTACTCAGTGGAATGTTTTTTAAAGGAAATGTTTAAGATCTTTCTTAAAATAACAATATTTTGTATCTAGTCACCAAATTAACAAAACCTCTACAATCCTCATGCATGTGTAGGTGAAAGGTATTAAATATTCGTATAAAAATATACAATATTTATGTACAATAACTTTGGGTCACTATAGTTTCTATCAGAGAAATGCGTATTTAAGATTTAGAATCTAGGATAAGAAAACATTAGTAAGAACCCTTAGGATTATCCTATGTATAGGATAATATCATAAGTTCTGTTAATGGAAGGAGAGATGTTTTTCAATAAAAACATTACTATCTATGTAATAAAAGTGTATGTGATTTTGGAATAGATACGTATAAGGGTAATAAACCTAAAAATAGTTGTCCGAGTATATCTCATCCATCATTCTGGTGCACAGTGAGTGTACCCTTACTGCACACCTATGTTGACACTATTCGAGGATATGCTTGGGTAAATTCACATTTTATTTACAAACCATTATAAAGTATTGAAATATATGATAACCATGAATTATCTAGGTTAACCCAAAGGTGTCATAGGATGAAAATAATGTTTCATGATTTACACATCCTATAAAAAACTTTCCATGATTGATCACTTTGATCAAATATTCTAGAAAATAACAGAAACCCGTTTTTTAGTATGGGATTTGAGATAGATTGATGAAGTTGAGATGGTAATAAGTATGATAAAATATTTATGTTACCTATTTAATATTAGTTATATGAAATATTATATATTAGGAAGAGGATAAAAAATGTTAATCTATATCCACAATGATTAGATGTTGAATTATAAGTGAAAACACCTTTTGGTATGATGATCACATGTCAATTATACAATTCTTCTCTTATTTAAGATAGTGGGAATGTGCTTACTAAAAAAATGTTACTCTCCCTTTTTTTAAATTTGAAGTGATTCTAGGAATGGATTGGATTTATTTATATGGAGCCCATATGAAATACCGAGGAAGTGAAGTAAAATTTGTTATTCCAAATGATCCTATGATCAATTGTCGGTGTAGGGATGAATATGAACACCCAATCAAAATTACTTTTATATTGTGGGTATTAATTCCTACACATGAAGGCTACATGCCTCAGATGGTTAGGGAGAAATTCAACATCAAATATATTCCTATTGTTTAAGATTTTTATGATGTATTTCTAAAAGAGTTTTATGGACTTTATATGTGTCATGAAGTTTACATTTCAATAGAACTCAGACCTGGTGATACACAAATTTCAAAGGCTCCTTATATAATGTCCCTAATTAAGTTTTAGAAATTGAAAAAATTACATGTGAATCTTGATAAGGGATTTATTTTGCAAAGTGTTTCAGATTGGAGATACTAATTCTTATTGTTTAGAATAAATATTTATTAATTAAACTATACATTAACTTTCCAGAAAATGACAAGATCAATATCAAGAAAAATTATCCTCTAAATTTAAATGATGATTTGTTTAATCTTTTATGATAAAATCAATACATTTCTATGACTGATCTTTGATCTAGGTGTTATATTTTGTTGTTAAAAATTGAAGACATTACCATGAAAACCCTCTGTATGATGTATGGAAACTATGAATTTATAGTGATTCTGTTTGGTCTTAAAAATTCCCCAACTATCTACATAGACTTAATGAATAGGGTATTCAGAGATTACCTTGATTAGTTTTTAGTTGTATTTATAAATAATATTCTTATATGTTCAAATAGAAAGGTTGATAAAGTCTGTTTCTTGATAATTGTATTAAAAACTCTGAGGAATGATAATTTGTATGAAAAATTTTCTATGTGTGAATTTTGGCTTTGAAATGTTTCATTCAAGGGTCATATAATCTCATGTGAGGGTATTTGGATAGACCCTTCCTATAAATATGTTATTCAAAATTGGCCCAAACTAACCACAGTTACTAAGATCCATAGTTTTGTTCAGTTTCAAAGATATTATTGATGCATTGTATAGAATTTATCATTTCTATCTTATCTACTCACCAATGTAACTTGAAATGGGGTTATGTTCCTTTGGATAAAAGAATGTGATGAAAGTTTCAAGTTACTGAAGAGAAGGTTTGCCATTAAAACTATACTTATTCTACCCTATAGTGGAAAAGGGTTTGTAATCTGTAGCGATGCATCAAGGAAGGGACTATAATGAATCCTCATACAAATTGATATGGTTATAACATATTCTTCATGAAAAATAATGGTTCATAAGAAAAATTACCAAACTCATTATTTGGAGTTAGTTTTGTAAATTTTTTTAATAACGATATGAAGGCATAACATTATGAGAAATATATGATACATATATATATATATATATACTGATAATAAAATCATAAAATATATATTCACTAAAAAAGAGATAAATATGTGTTAGAGAATATGGTTAGAGCTAATTAAATAATATGGCTGGTCAATACATTACATCCCCGTGAAGGTGAACAGGGTGAAAGATTCTCTAAGTTGAAAGTATTATACTAGATTATCTATGATAAGTATAATAAAAGTTTGAATATTTCTATATTCTCATAGGATAGATCATGAAATCTTGAAGGAAGGGGTGAAATCATATCATTATCAAATGGGTGTTCAAATTCAATCCATTTGAAGATTAAAGAGGCACTGAAGGAAGACGTGGAAACTTCCGAAGAATTTCAGAAATGTTCTGACGTTCAACATTGATTGTGATGGAACGTTAAGGTTTAGATCCATTATACGGGTTCCCAACATGGTATATTTAAATATAGAGTTATTGTATGCGACTCATAGTTCACCATTATCTATTCATCCTAGAAGTATGAAGATTTATATAGATCAAAAATATTAATTCTGGTGGGATAGAATAAAGAGAGATATTATAGAGTATGAATCTTAGTTCTTGGTATGTTAGAATGTTAATGATAAGAGATATAATTATAAGGGGATGTTAAAACCATTACCCAAACCAGAATAGAAATTGGAAAATATCACCATGGATATTCACATTGGATTGTCCAAAACATATAAATCTATAATAGTATTTTTTTGGTGTAGTCGGTCACCATATAAATTGATAAAACTTCATTTCAATCAGAGAATATTTATATTTTGATAAATTTTATAAAATATACATTAAGGAAGTGGCAAGGTTGTGTGGAGTAATATAATATATTGTATCTGATCAGGATCCAATGTTTACAAAAATGTTCTCGAGAAGTCTTTAATAGGATTAGATACAGATTTGAGTTTCAACACTGCTTATCATCCTTAGAAATATTGTAAATCTAATGGGAAAATAAAAACCCTGTATTATATATTTAGTTATTTTTCAATGGAAGTGAAAGGTGGTTAGGATCAACACCTTCATCTAATCACATTTTCTTATAAAAACACATTTCACTGACGCATTTATATGGATCATTATGAATCCCTATATGGAAATATGTGTATAAATACAATGTATTAGGTTGAATTTGTAGAAATAATACTGTTGGGGAATGTTCTAGATGATGGAATGGTTGAAAAATATTTAACTATGCAACAACACATCAAGGCATCTTAAAGTAGACTGATAATTTATATAGATAATCACTGGTGAGGTATAGAGTTCAATGTTGGTGATAAGTTTTTCTATGAATTTCTCCATGGAAAGATGGTTATAATATTTGGAAATAAATGGAACATGATCACTAGGTATGTTTTCCCCTTCAAAATTCTTGATTTTGTATGGATGATAGCTTATCGGGTGCTGCTTCCACCGAACCTCTCTCAAGTTCATGAAGTATTCCATATATATTTCCTATGGAAGTACATATTATATCTTTAACATAGTCTAAAATCATTGGTTATACTAGTATATAATGATACATAGCAAGATTAGAATCCATGATAAATCTTTTCTTGTACAGATAAAGTGCTATAAAATAAGGATAATCACATGGCTACTGTTCTCTATGAGAATTAGAAATTCAAATAATCTATTCAAGAACCCAAGGATGTGATGAGGCAGAGATATCCTATTTATTTTTTAATCAGAGTAATGAAATCTCCAAGTATAAATTCATTTTAATGGGTTTATAATTTAACACCACTATATATTATGAAATTTATTTTTTAAAAAAAATAAATTCATTGATAGGTTTTTTTAATTAAAAAATCGTTTTTAATTTACCACCATATACTATTAAATTATTATTATTTAAACATTACCATTATAACCTAGCCATTAAATTGTCTTGTATTAATATAAATATCTAAACTGTGAAAATTATATAGTTTACACATTTTTAAAATAAAAAACATTTGAAAGTAAAAGAAATGTTTTTCTAAAAAACTGTTTTATGAGTGTATTGTCTTTTTTTTCTTAATAAATTAAATTAATCACTATAGATGAATTATTTTAATGAAATATATATATAATATATTTAATAAAATATTTTATCATTGATGACATATTTTTTCATAGTAATGGGATAAGAATAAACAATGTTTTATGCTTAAAAACATAATTTTTCTAAAAAATGGTTTCATCTCATTATTACCAATTATTTTAAATTTACATTGTCCACTTTTATAAAACTTATTTGAAAAAATTTAACTTTATTTAAAAAAAATTTAAATTTATCTTAGAGTTATTTTTTTAAAATTTATAGAAAATATTAACTTTTTGATGTAGAATGAAAAATTAAAATTATTAATAACAAATATCATTTCATTTAAAGAATTTAAAAAGTTCCAATTTAAGTTAAACCATTTTTAAAAGTAAAATTAATTAATTTTTATTATGATAAATCTAATTTAGATAAGTTGAATAAATTTTATGTTGAATTTTTACATAAAAAGGTTTTACAATAAAGAAATCATTTTCTTTGAAAACTCCTTTTTTTGTAACGATTGCGGGTTTAGTTTTTATATATTTTCTAGCCCTTTTGTGAATTAAATTTGATAACATTTATTTGAAAGTCTAAATTATAATAATTATTATGATTTTTTATGGTAAAATTAATTATTTTTCATGTTGAATATAAAAAAGAGTAAAAAATCTATTAATGCAGTTAAGGATAAAATAGGTTTTTGAGGGGGTTAAAATAAAACGATAAGGGTTAAAATAATAAAATAAAATATTTAATTTATATGGGATTTAAATATTTTGACCCTATCTCAACATAGGATCCTGAATCGTCCATTTTGGATTCATTTTCCCAAGAAATTGACATGGCATTATTTTAAAACATTGAAAAATTACAAGTCTGCAACTCAACTCAATTATGAAGGGGAACCTACTCCACTCAATTATTCACACCAATTAATTAATTTATCCCAAAAAACCCTAAAAAATTAGCTTCATAAAATCCATATACACATTTTATAGCAACTTTTATTCCAAAAATACCAACACCAGGGTCCTTAATAAGAGATCCAAATGATATTTTTCTAAGAGATTGTAATTGTCTTCACTAAGATCTTTATTTTTACTTATTCGTTTACCCCCATTAGTTATATCATAAATATTACAATGTAATAACACAAGTATATAATATACACTGAGATTATATTATGTTTATTTCATATCCAATATCCATATCCTCTTCCAGCAAATGGGAAACAAAATGTTGACCGGGTGTAGGGAGGATTACTGTCTCACCAACCAATGTAATTCATTGATTATCAATTCATCTCACATATGAATATAATTATTGATATAAAGTATATATATTATATTAATGAAATAATTATACATATTTATTTATAATATCACATCCACCGTATTACATTCGAATCCATTGGAAAATAATAATGTCGCTCGTGTGTACGTGTGGACTACCGCCTCCATGAAGGGATGTGATTAATTTTTCATTTTTTCCTTACATGTATAGTAATATAGATATATTTATTGAATATATATGATATATATTATGTCATAATGATTATATAAATTTAAATTAATATATACTTTTCTTTTAATCTATTTATCAGAAAGTGAAAATAATGTTCATGCGTATGTACAACTGACCCTCTCCAGGAACGTTGTAATTTGTTTTTTTATCTGTATTCTTTATGGGTTACTATAAATATTTATATAATTCATCTAAATGATATTTATGTCATTATTATCATTCTATTTATTATTAAATCATGATTAAAATATAAGGACCAGAACTACTAAACTGAAACTCTTTAGAAAAATGAAACTGGTAACTCTAGGAAACAATGATGTTAATAAATAATTTTTAATTAATTAATGTTAAGATATTAACAAGTGCATTAATTATGAAATTATAAGTGTGTAAATGATTCCAGTCTACAATTATAATAAATTAAAATTTATTATATAGGATACTGGAGTTCTTTAGATTTAAGTAGAACGTGAGGAAAATGGTTTTTGCCTCACTTTTACTTCAGTGAGACACATGCCATATTCACCACTAGTTTATTTTATATGGTGTATAAACGAACTTGAATTTATTTTATGACTATACTAATCAAAATTATGGAGATATTAATATATATATATATATATATATATATGTTTCTCTCTTTCTTGAGGTTTTTATTTTAAAGTTACCAAAGATGAAAGTGTTTTATGTTACAATATCATTATTTATCGGGATTGTTTATGATTATGTTTTCAATGAATAATTTTTATGAGATACCTATGAAGAAACTCATTAATTTGTTATCCACTTTTAATGTCTTGATAATACATGGTTTCCTTTCATTTTCCTTTCCTTTAGTACTCAAGGGACCAAAAGAATATTTTTATGGAAAACCATTTTATTCCTTTCTTTGGTTGAGAATAATTTTTCTTCTACATCCATGTATTCTATAAAATTAGAAAATGTTTTTAGTTTTATATTATGATTATTTAATGTCATTTCAAAAAAATTAATTAACTTTTTTTACAATGTAAAATTAATCTTCCAGTCATATTCCAAATGTGGTACTTTTTTAGTTTTTTAAAAAGATAAAATGTAATGGTTTCTATTAACATATATAAAATAAATGGAATTCAGCACTATAATCATCGTGAAATTTTTTGAACTTATTTAACATGTTTTCAGGGTTATTTTTTCAAAAAATATTCACCTTAAAATTTGGGAAATTTTTAGATTTTAAAAAATATATTTCAAAGTGAAAAGGGTATTTTTCTCAGAAAATATTCTATTAATTCTTATAAAATAATTCAAATCTATGATTATATCCTTCAATATTAATTATGTTTTACATGGGATATGATCCAATAATACCACCCTTACAATTTCTCAATATTTTTTATGATGTTGATTTTCTTATAAAACTCATTTATGTTTTATGGGCTATTCTATGATGAAAAAATTATAAAACTGATTTTTATTGCATAGGTTATGATAAAATGATTTGATGATATGATGAATATTTTATGATTTTGTTGCATAAATATGTGTAGTTTTCATTATGTGATGGGAGGGGCTATAATATTATATCCCTCCAATGAATTGGATAAATTATTATATCTCATGTAACAACCCAAGATTTTATGAAAAATATTTTTTTTAATTTCACTAATGTCTTGTGTTGTACGCAACACAAAAAGGATCTTGCACAACACACATCCTTGACTTGCCTTTCATTACACACAATCGCAACCTTCCTCGATAGCGTGTGTAGTACGCAATACCGAGTTTCACTAAACAACAATATGCTATTAAAATATTATTATAACTAGCCGTTATGAATAGTAATAACCACCTTTTAAAATTTTAGAAATTTTATTTTTCAAAATGGACTTCATTTTTGGACTCAGAATATCGAAATTATCCTAGGGTGAAATTTTGGTATTTTTCTAAAAACATTAAATTTTTGATGAATAGTGAAACCACTAAGTGGTAGGTTAAAAACTGAATTTTGCATAAAACTTAATTTTACCGCTTCTGTGAATGGAATTTCGAAAATCCGACAGACAAGGTTGATATCAGTATGTAAAATGTGGTTCAATGAGATAAAAATAATTTTTTGGTGAATAGTAACTTTTTACTTTTTTTACCGCGGTTAATAGTAAATAGGGTAACTAAGGGTAAATATGATATTATTATTACCCTAACACATGTCCTAATTCTATTGGATAAGTGTAATTCGACTAAAAACAACCTTATGAATAAAATATGACCATTTATGCCCACTTGGATTAGATTAGGACATTTATTATTAATTTATTTAAAGAAGGGTTAAAATAGTTAAAATCAATGTTTAATAAGTAAATAATTTTTAATATGGGGTTATACATATGATAAATTCGACTATAAATATTCATTAGAAAGCTAAAACGATTTCCGACATAATGGTATTTTATTTGTATTTTTTAGACATTAAATAGTTTAATTTATTTATGACACAATGATGATGCAGTAATTATCTTATTAATGAAATATTGACATAATTGATGTTATAAACACAAATATAAATGTAATTTGAGACTTTTTATGAATTCCACTAATTTTCTAGGTTACTATGATATATTAATGTTGATTTAATCAACTTGGTTCGAACATATAATTCTGTTATGACTTTCACAAAAATCATATATCAAATAGTGTCAAAATAGACACAAAATAGTTTTTAAATCAAATATTATATTATTAATTGTTATTTTATTCCTACAAATCTAAGGTTCGGCCAAATGACTTAGATAAGGATATATATATATTAATAATAAACAATATGGGGTTATTTTGGAATGTTATAGTAAGTGTATTAACCATATAGTGAAAGAAAACAAAAAGACACGATAAAAGTTAAATTATTTAACTTAGAGTTAAATCTAATTGATAAGGATAAAATAATACCCTAAACTTGTCTAAATCCTATTGGTTGATAGGATTTCGACCCATCCCCACTTTAGCTTCGAAATAAGACCCTTTGGAACCATTATAAACCGATTTTGACTTTAATATAAAATAATATTTTGAGATATTTATAAGGTGCCCCTCTCCTCCCTTATAAAAGGGAACCTCCTCCCCCTCCTCCTCACACCAATTTGAGCACTCAAGCTCGTCCAAACCCTGCCATTTTACCTTCTCCACTTCCCTAGAATAATCCTAGAGGTCCTGGTTTTCTTCAAATACCAATCTTAGTTCCCTAAGTGAAGGATTCAAAGAGGCGTTTCAAAGAAGAGGTAATAACCATTACCGATCTTTTCAATTTCATTCTTCTTCAACTTCTTCTTCTCTAGTTGTTTCATGATAAAGTAATAACATCAGTATTACTTACATACTGATATGTTATTATAAATATTAAACAACTCTAATTAACCATCTATCCATCCTGCGTAAAAAGGAAATCACCGCGCGTGCGTACGTACGGAATACCGTCTCCACGCCGTGGTGTAATCTATTTTCCGCCACCACCTTAATTGGATGGGTATAATGGTTTAATGAGTAACTATATATGATTATTATAAAGTTATATTGATTCTGAAATAGTATAAATACACTTCAACGCAATTCCACGACCATGGGAACGATATCATCGCTCATGCGTACGTACGGACTACCGTCTCCACGACGCGATGAGATTCATTCTCAATGATTAACCATTAAGGAATGATTATAAAGTATATATAATAAGTACTAATGAAATATATTACCTAATAATGATACATTAATTATTTATATTTATATGTATGTCATCTACTTAATTCCATTCAATTCAATAAGGAAACGAAAACAGCGTTCATGCGTACGTACGGACTACCGTCTCCATGAACGGTGTATTTCTTTCCATTTACTGATTTATTATATATGTATATTCTGAATATATATATATATATATCATGTTTTATATTCTGGAATTAAGTAATCATGATCTAAGTAATCATATGAATAATTACAAGTTAAAAACACAAACGACAAATGAGACAATTTTACCCAAAACGCTACATTAACATGAATTTACAAAAGAACGGGTAATATAAAGTCATAAGTGGACCATATATGATATAATAACAATGAATATGATTCTGGAATAAGTCAATAACATGATTTAAATCATTATACAGGATGTTCGGACACTTACGAAGCAAATCGTACCTAAGGTAAGGGAAATATCACAATCTCATTTTTATCCGAGATTGTTTATTCGTAAGTATTTACTGGGGTGTATTTTATCATCCACATCCATGTTTCATCAATA
Source organism: Viscum album (assembly GCA_963277665.1). Lineage (NCBI taxonomy): Eukaryota > Viridiplantae > Streptophyta > Magnoliopsida > Santalales > Viscaceae > Viscum > Viscum album. The sequence goes on from OY728162.1 coordinate 830,806,611, forward strand.
TTTAATATTATTTCCATCCACCTACAATTGTTTAAATCCATTTTTACCCTTCGGTGAGTTTTTAGTAATATCTATGAAAGGAATCTTTTGTCGTACGAGGTACTTTTTGACTTTTCCGACAAAAGTACGAAGAACGTTTTTTTTAACTTATACGGCATGAATGGATTTTTAAAACATTATTTCCAAGAAACTTACTTTACAAGTTTTCAAGTTTATTTTTAATCAACTTGTTTTATTTTAAAGTCGTATGACATGTTATGAAAGGAGAAATGTTTTTGAAGTAGAGAGGATATTTTCCTCAAGAATGGAGTTCAAGTATTTTATCAAAATTATTTTCCATCTAAGATAATAAAAGGGTTATATTTCTATCCCTATTATTACATTGGTTTGATTATGTTGTGATGGAAATATTTTTATGAATTCCTTTATCTTATATGAATTGTTTTATGATGTCATGTTGTTTAAGAATCTCATTTTTATTACATGGGTTACGCTATGATGTATGGTTTATGATTATGTGGCACACATAAGAAAGGATTCATTATAATATGGGTGGGACCTATATCTCCCTCCAATGCATTGGGTAAAGATATTATATCTCATGAGATAGACAGGGCTGGAACGGTAGGTTATACCGGTTCAGTGAAATAGGACTGAAACGAGGGTTACTCGATTCAGAAAGGGACTTTGTCCACTAAGATAGTCTTGGCAATGAGTCTTGACTAACAAGAAATGATTCTCTATGATTATGTGTGTATGCCACAAAGTTTCAAGTTTTATGATATGATTATGGGGATCTCATTCTCACTTCTATGATTTATTACATGTTAAGATATTATGATCTCTTTTCCAGGTTATGATTTTCAAAAAGATATGATATGATTTTTAGTTCCTTTATTTGCCTTGCTGAGCATTTGAGCTCACCCTTTTATGTTTTCTTTTCCCCAGGATATAAAGAAAGGTTTTAGGTAAAAAAAGGGGAAGATCTTTATGGGAGATATTGAAGATCATTCACCATGATTAGAAGATTACGTTCCGAGTTTCCAAAGACACTAAACTATTACGATCCTTGTGTGTGTGTTTTTGTTATGTACTAAGTATTCCGCAAAAGTAATGTAATGTCCATGTACGATAAGCTTCGGGTCTCTACAGTTGGTATCAGAGGAAAGGTTTAGTCAACCTTTGGAAACTAGGATGCGAAAACGTTAGTGAGATCCCTAGAGATATTTCTATGGTATGTCTTGGGATGTCCCTAAGGTTAAGTATACGTATAGGTTATAGTACTAGAATTACGCTAACGATCATAGAATTAAACATAAGATGATAGATATTGAAGGTACTCCCCCTTTATTATGTTGTTTTCCCTAGCATGATTTTTTCCTCTCACACTTTTCTTTTTGGGTTTTAGACGATGACTGGAACCCGAAGGAACTGTGTTGATCAATGCAATGGACAATGCAATGATTGTCCTCCTGAACAAACAAATGTTATGGGAGATGGAGTGAAAAATCTTATTGCTATACTTACACAAGCTATGAATCATTCTGGACATCCAAATGAGCAGAGAAGGGAACAATATTCTATTGAGTCCTTCATGAGGCAACGTCCACCTTCTTTCAGTGGGTCTTCTGATCAACTTGTTGCTGAACTATGGATCAGTACCACTGAAAAGATATTTTCAGTTCTTCAATGTTCTGAACATGATAAAGTCATCTTAGCAGTATATCGTTTGGAAGGTGAAGCTGATCAATGGTGGAATCTTATCAAGAATACAAGGCAAAGATATGAAATTGAGTCCATGGAATGGGACGAGTTCAAGAACTTATTTTTCAATAAGTACTTCCCTCGTATTCTTCGAACAAAGATGGAGAAGGAGTTTCTTGAACTAAAGCAAAAGGATGATGAATCTGTTGGTATATACGAAGCGAATTTTACAAGACTTGCAAGGTATGCATCAGGCATTATCATCCAACCTGAAAGTAAAGTTGATCGATTTTTCAGTGGCTTAAAACCAAGTCTTCGAAGGGCATTAGCTATAAGAGACTTCAGTAGCTATGAAGAAATTGTGCGTTGTGCAATCAAGGTAGAAATGGAAGTTGGTGTTACATATCCATCTCATTGTTTTGACAAAAACGAAAGATGGAGTTCAAGGAGAAATCTCAGAATAATGGTGAAAAGAAGATGAATGTTTCCTTATGCACAATGTGTGGAAAGAAGCATGGTGGATATTGTCTTAAAGGGACTAGAAAATGTTTTAAGTGTGGAAAAGAATGTCATCGAGGAGCTGAGTGTCGAAGTAATGGAAAAAGGGTTTCTAATGATGTGAATAAATCAAACACTGCAGAGAACGCACCACCAACACTTCAATGCTTCAAGTGCAAGGAAATGGGGCATTATGCTAATAAATGCCCTAATCCAAGGGTTAGTGATGATCAACATGAGCAACCACTGAAGGCAAAGGACAAAGGGAAGTCACATGTGATCACTATTGGCAATGTTGAATATGACAACGATGTGGTGGAATGATTAAGTGTTTATGTAATGGGATTTCGAAATAATGTTGTATCATTGAGTATTGCAATATTTGTTGATGTGGTATTCAAAGTGATTGATATATTTTGGAAATAAGATGATATGCGCATAATGAAGGGAAAACGAGAAAATGAAATGTTTAATAGTATTCATGAGCTCATGATTGATATAAGGACTAAGTGATATCATGGTTTGAGAATATAGAATTTTTAGGATTTTGGTTTGTGGAAAGTGTTAACTTTTAACTGCATTCATGTTTTCACTAAGTTTCAATGGGTATTCAAAAGAATACATGATTAAGGTCTTTGAATGTTTAGAATGTGACCAACAAAACATATCTTATGATATATGGGGATCAACGATGGTATTAAATCACTGGTAATCGTTTTCACTATGTTATGAGAGTGGACTGCAGTATTATGGATAAGCCTAAAGATTGAAATGGATTATGTTGGACATAAGTGAGTATTGTTTAAGGATAGAAGTTTTTTTTCGATATTATTGATGGGATGTTATAGTAATGTAGTTTTAGAAAAAGGACAACATGCAGGATGGGCGACAGCCCATCGCTTCGGACAAGGATGTGGGAATCGAACCCACAACCGAAGTGCGACTGGCCTTTATCGCCTACCACTGGCCTACAGGAAGTCCCTGTTTAGTAGAAACTAGTTTTATTATACTAAGCAGTATGATATATGAAGTATAAGTCCATTTTTGGAACCATATGTGATTAATCTCACTATAGATTGACTTATGTGTATAATTTTTGCTAACCTTTTGTTTGAGACAGATGGAATGACCCGTCATTCTATCACATGATCTGCTAACACTTCACGAATAACAAATTCAACTTCATTTATTTAAGAGATGAAGTGGAAATTGTTCAAGGCATGAACAACAGTGAGATTGTACCAAAATAAAGAAAGTATTTATTCTAATTCAAATTTTGAACTTTAGGGAAATGATCCTGAAAACCAAAAATGTTGTCCTAGTGATATTATACCTGATGAATCGGATGGTACCTTAGATCGTCACAAATTTATGGATTTGTGATTTTTGGCTTTTCCATAGCCATGTTCTCTACCACTCTCCATCAGAACATGATGGTTAGATTTTTCTTCCATATCCATATTTTCACCTATGTGGAAACCCAGTGATTAGTTTATTTGGGTAATCGTTACATTTCATACTTTAGTTTTTAAAGACAAGTTTTGGTATTCCTTTTTACGATGTGGGTTTCTATTAAATAAACTTTCAAATAGTAAACTATTTATAACCCCGACGAATTTCGAGGGCGAAATTCATTTTAAGGGGGGTAGAATGTAACACCCCAAGATTTTATGAAAAATATTCTTTTTAATTTCACTAATGTCTTGTGTTGTACGCAACACAAAAAGGATCTTGCACAACACGCATCCTTGACTTGTGTTTCATTACACACAATCGCAACCTTCCTCGATAGCGTTTGTAGTGCGCAATACCGAGTTTCACTAAACAACAATATGCTATTAAAATATTATTATAACTAGCCGTTATGAATAGTAATAACCACCTTTTAAAATTTTAGAAATTTTATTTTTCAAAATGGACTTCATTTTTGGACTCCGAATATCGAAATTAGCCTAGGGTGAAATTTTGGTATTTTTCTGAAAACTTTCAATTTTTGATGAATAGTGAAACCACTAAGTGGTAGGTTAAAAACTGAATTTTGCATAAAACTTAATTTTACCGCTTCTGTGAATGGAATTTCGAAAATCCGACAGACATGGTTGATATCAGTAAGTAAAATGTGGTTCAATGAGAAAAAATAATTTTTTGGTGAATAGTAACTTTTTACTTTTTTAACCGCAGTTAATAGTAAATAGGGTAACTAAGGGTAAATATGAGATTACTATTACCCTAACACATGTCCTAATTCTATTGGATAAGTGTAATTCGACCAAAAACAACCTTATGAATAAAATATGACCATTTAGGCCCACTTGGATTAGATTAGGACATTTATTATTAATTTATTTAAAGAAGGGTTAAAATAGTTAAAATCAATGTTTAATAAGTAAATCATTTTTAATATGGGGATATACATAAGATAAATTCGACTATAAATATTCATTAGAAAGCTAAAAAGCTTTCCTACATAATGGTATTTTATTTGTAATTTTTAGACATTAAATAATTTAATTTATTTATGACACAATGATGATGCAGTAATTATCTTATTAATGAAATATTGACATAATTGATGTTATAAACACAAAAATAAATGTAATTTGAGACTTTTTTTGAATTACACTAATTTTATAGTTTACTATGATATATTAATGTTGATTTAATCAACTTGGTTCGAACATATAATTCTGTTATGACTTTCACAAAAATCATATATCAAATAGTGTCAAAATTGACACAAAATAGTTTTTAAATCAAATATTATATTATTAATTGTTATTTTATTCCTAAAAATCTATGGTTCGGCCAAATGACTTAGCTAAATATATATATATATTAATAAAAAACAATTTGGGGTTCTTTTGGCATGTCATAGTAAGTGTATTAACCATATATTGAAAGAAAACAAAAAGACACGGTAAAAGTTAAATTATTTAACTTAGAGTTAAATCTAATTGATAAGGATAAAATAATACCCTAAACTTGTCTATATCCTATTGGTTGATAGGATTTCGACCCATACCCACTTTAGCTTCGAAATAAGACCCTTTGGAACCATTATAAACCGATTTTGACTTTAATATAAAATAATATTTTGAGATATTCCTAAGGTGCCCCTCTCCTCCCTTATAAAAGGGCACCTCCTCCCCCTCCTCCTCACACCAATTTGAGCACTAAGTCTCGTCCAACCCCTGCCATATTCCCTTCTACACATCCCTAGAATAATCCTAGAGGTCCTGGTATTCTTCAAAGACCAATCTTAGTTCCCTAAGTGAAGGATTCAAAGAGGCGTTTCAAAGAAGAGGTAATAACCATTACCGATCTTTTCAATTTCTTTCTTTTTCAACTTCTTCTTCTCTCATTGTTTCATGATAAAGTAATAACATCAATATTACTTACATACTGATATGTTATTATAAATATTAAACAAATCTAATTAACCTTCTATCCATCCTGCGGAAAAAGGAAATCATCGCGCGTGCGTACGTACGGAATACCGTCTCCACGTCGTGGTGTAATCTATTTTCCGCCACCACCATAATTGGATGGGTATAATGGTTTAATGAGTAACTATATATGATTATTATAAGGTGATATTGATACTGAAATAGTATAAATACACTTCAACGCAATTCCACGACCATGGGAACGATATCATCGCTCGTGCGTACGTACGGACTACCGTCTCCACGACGCGATGAGATTCATTCTCAATGATTAACCATTAATGAATGATTATAAATTATATATAATAAGTAATAATGAAATATATTACCTAATAATGATACTTTAATTATTTATATTTATATGTATGTCATCTACTTAATTCCATTCAATTCAATAAGGAAACGAAAACAGCGTTCATGTGTACGTACGGACTACCGTCTCCATGAACGGTGTATTTCATTCCATTTACTTATTTATTATATATGTATATTATGAATATATATATATATATCCTGTTTTATATTCTGGAATTAAGTTATCATGATCTAAGTAATCATATGAATAATTACAAGTTAAAAACACAAACGACAAATGAGACAATTTTACCCAAAACACTACTTTAACACGAATTTACAAAAGAACGGGTAATATAAAGTCATAAGTGGACCATATATGATATAATAACAATGAATATGATTCTGGAATAAGACAATAACATGATTTAAATAATTATACAGGAGGTTCGGACACTTACGAAGCAAATCGGACCTAAGGTAAGGGAAATATCACAATCTCATTTTTATCCGAGATTGTTTATTCGTAAGTATTTACTAGGGTGTATTTTATCATCCACATCCATGTTTCATCAATATGTAATATTATTTCCATCCACCTAAAATTGTTTAAATCCATTTTTACCCTTCGGTGAGTTTTTAGTAATATCTATGAAAGGAATCTTTTGTCGTACGAGGTACTTTTTGACTTTTCCGACAAAAGTACGAAGAATGTTTATTTTAACATATACGGCATGAATGGATTTTTAAAACATTATTTCCAAGAAACTTCCTTTACACGTTTTCAAGTTTATTTTTAATCAACTTGTTTTATTTTAATGTCATATGACATGTTATGAAAGGAAAAATGTTTTTGAAGTAGAAAGGATATTTTCCTCAAGAATGGAGTTCAAGTATTTTATCAAAATTATTTTCCATCTAAGAAATAAAAGGGTTCTATTTCTATCCCTATTGTTACATTGGTTTGATTATGTTGTGATGGAAATATTTTTATGAATTCCTTTATCTTATATGAATTGTTTTATGATGTCATGTTGTTTAAGAATCTCATTTTTATTACATGGGTTACGCTATGATGTATGGTTTATGATTATGTGGCACACATAAGAAAGGATTCATTATAAGATGGGTGGGACCTATATCTCCCTCCAATGCATTGGGTAAAGATTTTATATCTCATGAGATAGACAGGGCTGGAATGGTAGGTTATACCGGTTCAGTGAAACAGGACTGAAACGAGGGTTACTCGATTCAGAAAGGGACTTTGTCCACTAAGATAGTCTTGGAAATGAGTCTTGACTAACAAGAAATGATTCTCTATGATTATGTGTGTATGCCACAAAGTTTCAAGTTTTATGATATGATTATGGGGATCTCATTCTCACTTCTATGATTTATTCCATGTTAAGATATTATGATCTCTTTTGCAGGTTATGATTTTCAAAAAGATATGATATGATTTTTAGTTCCTTTATTTGCCTTGCTGAGCATTTGAGCTCACCCTTTTATGTTTTCTTTTCCCCAGGATATAAAGAAATGTTTTAGGTAAAAAAAAGGAGAAGATCTTTATGGGAGATATTGAAGATCTTTCACCACGATTAGAAGATTACGTTCCGAGTTTCCAAAGACACTAAACTATTACGATCCTTGTGTGTGTGTTTTTGTTATGTACTAAGTATTCCGCAAAAGTAATGTAATGTCCATGTACGATAAGCTTCGGGTCTCTACATCTCATTAGGAAATTATTGAAAACAATTCAATGTTCTTGATTTATTATGGGAAAAAAGTTGATATGCATGATTACATCTGGAAAAAAAGTCTATATTCTTCATCTGTAATGCCAGACATGTTCATGTCCTTAATATACAATGAGAAAAATGTATTGATGCTAGGATTACTATGATTTTATGGTATATGTAGTTATCCATGACATATGAAATGGTTTATATACTTATGGGGGTGTTATACTCTTTTGACATGAAATTATGGTTCATGATTGATTATTAAATATTTCTCACTCTTATGTTTCATTTTTTAAAATGATAATTATTTATTCCATGACTCATTTTTATGATATTTGATATATTGGGTATGAAATTTTTATGTTATATTCATGATCTCAATCCATTATTCTTACCATATGATTTTTTATGGTCATCGATTGATATCTCTCATGTTTACCCTTATTGGGAATATGATCTCACCATTTATTATGTTTTTATTCCCCATATTATGAAAAATGGTTTATGTAGGGTATGTCTATGAATAGTAATAAATTGGAATATCTTTATGGGATATATTGAATCTATTTCATGAAATAAGAAGATTTTGTATGTAGTCTCCAAATACATTGACATTTATGTTCCTCAGTCATATATATGTGAATTATATTAAATATTCATATAAAAAGATGTAATATTTATGTATGAAAAGTTTGGGTAACTATATTTTAGTCCCCAACATCGGATTCACATTAGTGGTTATTTTTTGGGGAGTTAAGGTGTTATTCCATAAATATTCCATTCATTTTTTAATTCTCAATTTCCCATTGATTTATAGTGGCTTCAGGTTTTGTATTGGATGATGATTTCAGAAGATCATGGTGAAATTTCCCCAAACCAAGGGTATTTTGCATGCAGTGGCTACACATTATTAGAAAATGATGACTGCACACCAGTAATCATGATTTCTCATTATCTATGTTTCCATATGGATTTATATATTGTTTTTTTATTTAATTGGATCAATTTGTGGGATGATCAGGTGATGATCAATGGGGTTTTACTTATAATGGTATAATGGTTATATCATGGACCTTAATCATGTCATTAGTTTTGGTTTTAATATGGAAACATTGTTCAGTAATTTTTTAAGGAATATGCCTCTCTGGTTAAAATTGATAATTTAATTATAAATTTTTTAAATTAACTGTATCGATTTTATGTATGACATACAATCTTTTACATGGATGGGTTTTGGAATGGTATTGGGTGTGGATATATGAGCATGGATAAATTGGTGTAACTTTACAATGATCTAGGTGGTTCTAATAAACATAACCATCTATTTTGTATGTATAATATATTTTTCTTTTATGAGATTCTGGATTTGAGAACAAAGATAAGGATTTGGAGGCTCTTAATTTTTTGGATGAGAGGGATGGGGTATTTATACATTGGATGGAATTTTCTTATCAAATTTTAATAAGTGAATAATATCAATGAATTTTTCCAAATGGGAATGAGTAGTAGTTTATATTAAAATCATATAATGAGTGTTATATCCTTAAATAATTATTAAAACCATGGGTTGGATATTCATAGGCTATTTGAGTTTCTGAGTGAATATTGGACTTAAAGTGGACTAGTAGAGAATTTTTTTTCATGTCACTATTGGAAACAAACTTATGAGGGTAAGTAATAGTTTTTACTCCTGTTTTGTTTGATATAGGTTCTCTAGATATTTATTGGATTAATTGGGGAGGGGTTATGGTACAACTTTTGGGTTATGAGTTCTATTTTTTATAAATATTATGGGAAATCATGTGTGGGTATTGAATGACTATATCCATAGATTTTTGAAATGGGTTTCCAATTGGCCATGGGTATGCTTGGTTCAGGATGATAGTTGAGTAAAAAATGAGATGAGTTTTTGGTAACGGGGATATGTTATTGGTGACTACCACCCAGACTATGAGTCATGGTATGATATGTCTTTGAGATGTGATTAGATGACTAATAGATATATCTTGTGTTGTGTGTCTTATTTTTATATTCACATTTATCCTAAATATTATATAGTGTGGTGTTATCATGGGGTGATTCTTATATCCGAAAGTGGTTTAGATGATACATGAATTTGAGATTAGGATTGAAAGTTCATGATGTTCTTTTATAGTAACCGTTCTCTTATCTCCCATAGTCAAATAAACATATATACCAAGATTCCATCTTTTATTTTCTTTTAATTCATAAATAAATACTAACCAATAGACTATAAAAATATCTAGATATCATATTAGTTCCCATGTCAATATCGATTGAGAGACCGAGAGGCCATCAAGTAGTTTTTTAGAGCCCATGTTCTAAAAATCCTATAATATAGAACACCATATAGATTTTATTTTACCACCCACAGATTGATCGACCAAACTCATGGGACATGACATAGTTTTTCTTTTAATTATTTTTTACAAAATGGATGATATTTTGCGATTTTATCTAGTAGTTCCATAAGCACACAAGGCCAGACTGGTTGAGAGCTTAAATTCTATCTTGAATTCTTTAGAATTTATTGTGATAATGACAATTAGTATGTTATTCCATTTCAAATTTCTATGATTATTATAGGTATTATTCAAATGGATCAAAAAGGATTATTGAACACATATGGTTAGATGTCTTGGAGCCTTGGTTACCACACAATGAATTTTTGATGCAGTGTCTTCATGTTTTAGTTACATTCCTCATACATAGATTATAATTACCTACCTTAGATACCAAAATGAACCCAATCAATACTACCACAAGCCCTCATTCATACCTACCAATCATGAGAGGGTAGTATAAAAATACAGGGATAAGTTAAAAGATTATGGTAGATAGTTTACCCTCATTATAGTTATATAAAAACACAAAATATTCAAGCTAAAATTATAGCATAACCTTTGGGAGTGAGGAGAAACTTAATAAGTAACCCATCCATCATCATTGTACCCATATTCTAAGAGTACCCAATCTATACAAGTATTCAAATCCATATTATATAAAATTCAAAGAAAATAAAGTCCCAAAAAATTCATATAATTCATTAAACTGGTGTAACTAGAGAATAACACATACACATATAATATTCAAACTAATCACCCAAATAGGATGTCCTGGATTGAAGATACCCAATATGAAAAACCTTGGACACCACCCTTTTCCTTGCTAATATCAATCACAAAAAAATAAAAAGTTTCCATCGGGACTATATACACCGTGTAAGATGTCAACCCATTCTTTTGTACACATATCCCTCATAGACATGTGATTTTTCTATACCTGGATTATGTAAAACAAGGTTCACATGAATTCCAAAGGAACCCTTGTAGGGTGTGAGTAAATCATACCCCATCTAAATGATCTCCAAATATTATCCAATATTTTTTAAATCTAAGGGTATAAAGACATAATAAAAAGTATCCGGGTTGTGTAAGAAAAAATAGGCATTCTATCAAGTACAGTTCTAGTTAGTTAATTAGACATGATATAATATTAATAATATAAACAAATAAAGTTATTTAATAATATAATAATATTTTTTGGTGTCATACACCAAAAATTATTCAAGGAACACTCAAAATCCATCTAGTTTACTTCTTTACCCTAAGGAACTTTCCTATGAATCCTCACATATAGGTCCTCTCATCTTCCCAACATAAGGAAGGTACACACACACACACAGATATATATATATATATATATATATATATATTTACCACTTCTATATGAGGCATCTATCCTCTTTATTAGGAACATATCATTTGTATTTAGGAGATCACCATGTGTAACCAGTACACATGTCTCAAGTTGGAACATGTTTAAAAAGACACACACACCAATATATACAATACATGGAAATAGAAGGCTATGAATATAAAAAATCATTGTAGGAAAATCATAATCATGGTAAAATTATTGGTATCAAAAGATAATATTATAAAATATAGGATTCAGATCTACCATCTACCCAATAATAATTATAGAATCATGATAAAGAAATTATTTGGAAAATTACCGTGTTTTAAAAATTTATAGTAACATCCCATAAAGATTTTATGAATAAAATTAAAATAAGAAATGAAATTCATATCATGGTTTACAAAAAACTAGAATACATAGGAATAATAAAGGATTCAGACTTAAGTCATAATGATTCATGAAATGATAAGGGAATAACCAATTCAAAATTTTCTTATAGAGATAATATTTTCCTATAATTTTGCTTAATTAATTCCATTATCGGATTATCCCCAACTCTACTCCCTGAAACGTCAATATTAACACATTGATATCGTGAGATAAAAATAATAGGTCAAACACATTACCCCATGAAAATGAAAATACCAATGCTAGTAGAAGGTAGAGATTCTACCACCAATATATTTGAGAAAACCAGGTTTGGTGAATGAGAAATTTAGGTCACTTCACTAATTAAAAATAACCAATTTGATATGTGTAGGAAAGGCCTTTCATAAAGATTAATGAGTACAGTCTCTAGCTACAACTGAAAGGGAGAATGATATGAAGAAGTACCATTGATCCAAACATAAGAATAAAAAGAGGTTGAGGGATACTTGAGAATATAGTTAATATATTATAAAATAGAAGAGAATGGAGATCATGCCATATCTTTGATAACATCATACTCTTTTGGCTCTTAGTAACTAATAAAAATAAATAAATATGCTAAATTTAGAGGATATTGAGAAAACGCCAACTAATATCAAGGGGAGATATGGACTGAAATGAGGAAAAATAACCCAAATTAGGGATTAAACGAGCTTGATATAAAGGTAAAATGATTAAGGTACCTAATTATTTAAAAAATAATGTAGGATTCCATTGGGTACCTAAGAACGTTTCACCGGAAACTCGATGGTGCTGAAAAAACATATGCATCCTCATGGTTTCACCTAGTAATTAGTACCAATCCACAATGTAGTCTGTTCTACTTAACACCAAGGTACCTCTGAGTTCATTCTTCCACCTTTATATAAACTCTTATAACTCCTATTTCACATAAATAAAAAACCATAAATTAATTATTTTGATAATATTTATATGAAAAACACATCTAAAATGATGTGGGTCCTTACATGCACTAGTATATCATAGAATATAATAGGGAACCCCAAGGTGGTTCTATACTAAGATGAATTTCTCACACACTACTTGTGAACCATGGTGAATGTATACACCATTTTTTTTGATATGTTGGTCTTAGAATATGTTGAACATTAGATTAGGATGGGGATGCTAAATGGGGTTTTTAGATGAGGTCGAGGAGGGGCTTGGGACTGTAATAAAGTAAACCAGTATAGTATTACATTTGGATATTTTTTATATGATCGATCCGATGAGATATCCTTCTGATTTATATGATATATGACATATATCATTAATTATATATAGTATGGGTCACAAAATATTCGATAAAGTTTTCTTCTAGTTATATTTCCATACATGCATACTCTAATTATCAAAAATATATTATGTTTTAGTGATTTGTTTATTATTTTTTATTATAATATTTCCAGTATAGTCTCCCCAATTTGGATTAAAGAGTCACAAAACTAGTTGGTAGCCTCTGGCATATTAGAATGAATTTCTAAGGTCTTATGGTACGATCATATCTGTTTCTATTTGGGCTAAATAGTTTGGGAAATTAAAAAAATTTATCAGTTAGATATTTTTATTCTTTTACAATTTGAGAACTTGGTATATAGAGATATTTTTGGTTAGTAATTGGTATAGAAATCAAGATTATTCTTAATTAAATTCGATCTAGTGTAATTCCATGTTACCAAGGTTGTTGGATTTTTAACTTTTGTTTTTTGTTATATTTGAGTTATTTTGATTAATATATAATGTTTTAGTTTAAGGTTGTTATTCATTATTTTACTCTTATCCCAAGGTTCCATTGGGATTTTATACTTTCATCATAATTGTAACATAGAATTCACAAGATATTTTTACTCTTGTGTGTGATTTAATACTTATATACTATATAATGATTAGTTATTTAAATTGTAAATAAAAAATTATATAGTGGTTCCCTATATAATGTTTTTTGGAAGACTACTTAATCAAGAGACATTTTTTGTTTTTGTTTTTCCTAAAATAATTTTAACGATCGATGACTAGTTAGGTGTATTTTATCAGGGTTTGTCATTTGAATATGATTATACAACCATTATTATATGTTATTAATGATATTCTTTGTGAATGGGTTCAGTAACTTGGTCTCTTTGTGGTGGATTGATATTGGTTGGGTGTACCTGAGATATGGTTTACAATGGGAAATGGGTTACATTGAGTATATGGGTACCATTAGGAGGGTATTGAAATGAATGCGGGATACCTTAGGGTATTGATATGTAAAGAACTTATAGTTATTCTGGTACCATCAATAATATTAAGAGGATAAGGATTTTATATATTCCTAGTCTTATAAGATATATGTATGGATTTATATTAGATAATGAGAGGTGATTATAGATGCTCATGTATTGGGTGAATTGTGTGTGGGAAATTTCTATATTGTTTTAAATTAGATATGAGTGATTTGTGATCATATTATTGGTTTGGAATAAGTTATAAGACTTGAGTTTATATAAAATAAATAACTAATATTTCTTCTCATTAGATTAGGTTGACATTACAGGGATGAATGGTCAGTCTTTTAGGCTTACACACCTAGGATTAGTGAATGCGACTCATGAAAGAACTATTTAGGGTGGGTGATCTTCTGACAAAGGAGAGTATGTCTATTCATGGTTGGGAATAAATTGAAATTTAAAATTTAGATAAGAATAAGTGATGGGATTCTATTACTGAGATTGTAATGGATTGTGTTTGTACATGTTGGTTGCATCATGAACCTCTACTGAATTAAAGGTTCATAGTTGGGTTGTGATCCATAATGGGGTGAGATGACCAATTAAATCAGTTATATACCTATAGAATAAGAGGTTGGGAGTGTTTTTAAAAGATTTTAAGGGAGATTAATATATGAAAATATTGTACCTTAGTGATGATTTTTAATGTTAGTAGACTTGATAAACTCTGTTAGGGATAGAAATGTGAGTACTTATTTGATGTTAAATAAATTAATTAGTTTTAGAATAAAATTATCATGAAATCTAAGATGAATGACAGAGAAAAAATATTATTGAACATTAATGGGTATGAGAAAATTTTTGTTATGGACCTGAGTATGATGGTTGATATAGATTTTATAGGATAGGATGAGAATGTCATTAAAGGAGTGATTCATGTGTAATATTGGAATCTTACTAACTTAATTATTAGGAAGTAGTGGTAACAGATGTCCTATATTATGCAGTGCATTATTAATGGTTTAAGGACATGACAATTGATATTATGGATTTGTGTTTGGGCATGGGTGGACTGAACATGGCTTGTAAGTATGTTTAGTTGCTTCCTATATATGGTATTTGGGAATTCTGTATTTAATTCATGAAATAATGGTATAAATGATACTATAGTGTGGAGCATCTCCATAGTGTGTTGGAGTGTCTGACCCAAGAACTAGAAAAGTCACAGTGTTGTATATCTGGTAGGTGGCTGATGAATCACCCAGGATATGAGCCCAATAGAAAAAAATACCATATGGTTTCTCTTTAAATAAAAAATTTTTAATTCATTTTGGGTGGATGATTAGAGTAGGTGTGATATGTAACAAACACAGGGTAGAATATAGGGAATGGCTTGAGAGGGAATCAGATTTGGAGTATGTCGATACTCATGAGATGAGTATTTAATCTAATTTAAAATAACTGAGTAGTTTTCATATAGATCACAATTTGAGTTAGGATTACACCAAGATTGGGCAGTCATATATCATTGCAATGTTTTGAGTCTTGATGATCATGTGGTGGCAATGTGATAACACTCTAGTGCGGTGAAAACTGGATCTTTTTAGAATGTTAGAAAGTGGAGGACTTACGGATACATTTGTTGCATTGTAAATATGGAAATGTGGAATTGGTTTTTGAAAGTTATTTTTAAACTCATTATCACATGCTTTAAATTATATCAACCTTTTTGAAACAAAAGTTAATTGAATGGATTTGGACTACGATTTTGGTGAACATACCCAATATCGAATTTGATTTGAGAACTAATTTCAAATTATTCTCAATATACTAGAATTCAAGATATTTTTTTAGTTATTCTTGGTGAAGAGAATCCCTATGGTGTGGAGTTATCACTGTCAATGGACATTACTAGTTTATGAATTTAGAGAAAATATAGATTCTTCAAGATCTAGAGGCCTAAAGAGTTTTAATTTTTTGGAATTAAGTTAAATCATTCATTGTTCGAAGCATAAAGGGGGATTTTTTTTCATAATCATTAGTGATTCAGCTATTGGGTGATGAATAGTGGATTTTCAGGGTGGCTTTTTTGCTAAAAAATCATTGGGAGGCCACCAGGTTCCCTATGACAACCTAAGGGGAAAGGCTCCTGGTTTTGAGCCACCAAATGGCCAGTTATCTATACTCGGTTCCTAATTTTCCCTAGGAGACTATTTAAAATAAGGTTCAAAATATCTTTTTATAGTCAACCCCAATTGTTTAAAGCTAAAATGGTATATGAGGAGTAGAGTTTTGCCTTGATCCTCCATTATTAATTTCCTCTTTGAAACCCCATAGATAGGGTTGATTGTTTTGTTGATTTATTAGTGGATGGAGGTGAAATTCCATTCCATTTTCCCTAATTATTAATCTTATATTTCCCTCTATGTTTTAATGGTTTTAAGTTAGGTATTTAATGAATATTCCCCTAGATAATAGTGGAATCATACAAAACCAAGGGGATTTTATGTGTGGTGGATCGATGATATCAAGGAATGATGAATACAAACCATTAATTATTTTCTCACTTGACTTATTCCCTAAAATTGATTTATTTCTGGGTATTGGTATTTTTAAATTACATTGATAATTGATCATATGGTTAAAAATAGGTTGTTCCCACATAAAGGTGTTGGTAGTACACTATGGGCCTTCAACATTCCACGAGTTGGAGTTGTGGTGATTCCAAGTTACATAGTTATTTTTTGTGGTTTATGCCTCCTTTGATAAAATTGGTTAAATAATTATAAATATTTATACACAATCCAAGGGTTATTGTGGTTTCTGTTATGATCTTATCGCTGAATAGGATATTTTTGGATTGGGATGAGGGTGGATGATCTTTACTAAAGGGCATTAACTCTATAACTGTGTATGTTGTCCCTAGGATATTTAACTGTTCGTTTTTTTTGAGATAGTGTGTTCCTTAAGGGGTTTTGGGGTTTAAAAACAACGATGGATTCCAATAGTTTTCAAATTTTTAAATGAGTGATTAGAGTCTCAAAAACTAAAATATAGTGTTCTGATCAAGGATTGATAGTTGGGGAATACTAGCAGCTAGTCACCAAGGAGTGTGAGTAGTAGTTCATGGGATGAACCTGAAATGGTTCTTGAAACATTAATAATTTACAATAACACTGGGTTGGATATCCTTATGATTTTTGATTATATTACTAATTATAGACCATATAGTGTACTAGTAGGGAAATGGTTTCTCATGTGAGTGTAGGGAACATCCCTTTGAGGGTGATTATAATTTTTTATTTTTTTAAGAGTTAGATAAGATTTTCATGGCATGACTGATTTAGTATAGAGGGGTTCCTCAAACATGGTTCATTTATTAATCCTCTACTATGTGAAAATTAATGGGAACCAATGTGTGTGTTTTAAGAGATAGTCTTCATAAGACATTGAAAAAGTTTTCCATGGGGCCTTCAGAATTAATGGTTTGGAATAACCCATAGGTATCATGAGGAAGATGGTGGTTCTAGTTAATGGGATGTAAGAACTGGATAAGACTCCAGAGGCTATGATTGGGTATGCTATGTGTGCTAAAAATTATCATTGGGGTGATCGACTCCATCTAATATAAATAGGTAAAGACTATGTTAGATTTGAGAAATTGACTGTAACCATTTTCATGATTGAAATGTAAGAACGAATCAGTTGAGCTAATTATTTTTTGTGAGTGGGGTAATTGAAAAAAATAATGATCCGAGATGGTTAATTAGTGTTTGAGTTGCAGTATGGGAAATGGGGATAGTTCAGGGGTGACTAGGACTATGTTTATAAATCAAGATGTATTATATATTAGATACGAGAGTTTCTAACTAAGAAATATGGATTTAATTTTTTGTTTTATTATTATATTTAACGTTATACTAACATTCATGATGTTAGATATTCTCTTGATGATATTTTTATCCATGGTATTTTTTCAAATGTTAGTTGAATCTGAAGTATGTTTCAGGAGTTTTTGAGGATATTGTCTAGCCGTGTGTCTTTTAGACCCCATGGTCAAACTGACTGACTATGTGAGATACCATATTACTGCTCTATTTTATTCCCATGGCCATACATTATGAGATCCTAGGAAACAATTTAATTTAAATTTAGTTCCCATTTCACAAATGATAAAGTCCTCAAGACACCATCATGTATTTATTTTTAGTTTCTATGGTTAGACCAACTATGATTCTGGGAAGACTTCTGTACACAAAATTATTGCCCATGGTCTGGCCATCTTAGAGAGTAACATATGATTTAGGCATATTTCGAGCACCATTGGTCAGAATATGTAATATCCCAAGACACAATCTAGTAGTTCCTTTAGAACCCATGGTTGATCAGCTGAGATTTGGGAATCCATGTTGAGTTATTTTTCATCTATGGTCATACTGATAGTTAGTTTGGGACACCATTTTACATTCAAATGACTATTAGTGGTATGATTTATTCATCTCTCTATAGATGATCCATTGAGTATGGTTGGGTGTCATTTTACATTGGTTATCACACAAAAACCTAATATACTTACTTGCATATACTGTGTTCTTGTTTCATTTAAATTTCTTATATAGAACATTATGAAATAGATAAATTGGGGAACCCATAGATAGTTCCCATGTGATAAGTATTTATGAAACCCTGTACATGAATCCTAGTGGATGTGAATATAATATTTATAAAATATATATTTGAAATTAGGATGGATAATTGAACAAATAATAGTTTCTCAATACGGTTTCAATATAGGGTCATGAAGGGGCTCAAAGAGTTAATGGATCCTCTTACAGTAGTTGGTTTATATAACTATGTTTTATTTGATAATCCTTATAATGTATCCTTTTGATGTATGTGATGCATAACCTAAAATGTTTAGTTGATATATCAAGATTATATAGTTTTTTATTACGGATTTCCTCATGCTATAATTCCATATATATATATATATATTCTTTGATTATATATTATGGATGATGTTTTGGTTCTATCATTATTACTAATGATAATGATTTTTACAATATAATCTCTCCATTGTTATTTATAGAAACTCTCCACTAGTTAGTAGCCACTATCATTTGAGTGGTGATCTCTAGGTCGTATGGAACCACAAGCTTATGAACTATTCATGTTATCTAGGATAGGGTGTTACATATATTATTGAAATTTTATTTTACATTTTCAGAATTGAATAATTATAAAAATAACTTTACATAATTAAATTGAAAAAACATTCTCTAATTTCTATAAAACTCCAAAATAATGATGAAGAATTAATTTTTATCATATAGGAATAAACCATACATCATTATCATATGTTTTATTCTCGAAACTATATAATGTTCCTATATAAAATTTAAAAGTAATATTTCATCTAAAAATATTTGTCTCTAGCTTAATTATAATAAATAAAACATTAGAGTATCATGAAACATAGGGACAATAATCATTGATTTATTTTAACCATTTAGGAACAAAATACACATAATTAATAAGCAAGGCTTGCTAAGATTGATTAAAAGTGAATATGTTTAATTTATAAACCACATTTTTTCTAAAAATGATCATCACATGCCAAAACCTAAGAATAATGATTGGTTTATTACAAAATACTATGAAAATAAACAAAAATTATTTTCTCACATATAGGAATGAACTATGTATTATTCTGACACATGGTTTTTAGAGTGTGGTATAATGTTAATTTTTCCCAATTTAATAATTTATTAAGGGAAAAATTTGTGTCACTTAATTAAACTAAAAAAACATGATTATATTTTTTAAAACACCATGAATTACCAATAATTAATTAGTGACATGTATGAAAGATCCACACATCATTCCAACATACAATGTTCTTTTAATGACTGAAAGTTAATGATTTCAATTAAAAATCACATTTTAATTCAACATATGTCACATAATCAATTATATTAAAAAAATATTATATTTTCATGAAATTAAAATATAGTGATATATTATTCATTTCTTCCATTTAATAATGAAATTTTTTTAATTCTATGTCATAGTTTGGTAAATTTGAATGAAAGTTCTTGTTTCTATTTTAAAACTCATCATTTAGTTCAAAATGTGCACCATAAGCTTAAAAAAATTAAAATAATATTTAATTTTTATGAACCTCTATGGAAGTTACCATTGATTTATTTGTCATCTATAGGAACAAACTATACATAATTTTGAAAAATGTTGTGAACAATATTATAGAAAATTTATTTTTTCCTTTCAAAGATTTTAAAAATTAAAAATTGCATTTTAGATACTCAAAATGGATATAATGTGATCAAATTTCGATAAAACTCAACATAATTGATCGATAGTTAACTTTTAAAATGTAATATTGAAAAGAATATCATTTTGATGTGTGTTGTGCATGGAATGACATAATGTGTTTGTTTTCATTTTTTATGAGTTTAAAATTAATTAAGTGTTTTTAATAAAATACATATTATTAATTATTAATGATATTTTATTTAATTTATTTATAGGTGAAATTATTTGGTTGACTAAAATTAAAATAATTGTTCAAATTTCAACACACTCTTTGAACTCTGTCCTTTTCTATAATTTTTTTATTTTTTAATGTTGTATATATATATATATTTGTTGTGAAATAATGAAATTCATTTATTTATTACATTTTTTCAACCATGGTATTCACCATGTTGATTTTTCTACATATATTATTTTATATTTGGTTTTATGTTTGTTATTGGGACAATAAAACACTAATAAATGTTTATAGTATGAATCTATATCCTTTCCTAGTGCTAAAACAGCACTGAGAGAGCGTAGAGCATTATTAGTTAATTTTTTGGGCTAACAAATCCGCCCTGTTTTTAGTGAATTTTTCGAATTAAGAAAGCATTTTTTGAATTCTATGAATGGGTGGATATGTGGTAGAGTCATTAAGGGGAAAATACCAATGAATATTAACTTGATGTATCATTAATTAGGGGCTAAGAAAAATATCTAGTCACCACTAGGGATAAAAACATGCACTGTTACATCAAAGATGATCAACATGGAAGGAAGGGAAGAATCATAACATCCAACTCTATTGGAAATGTATCAATGCTAGAACACTATGAGATAATATAAACCCATTCTGAATATTGTTTACACTATAGATGATTCAACATATTATAATGTCAAAACCATATAACTATGTGAGGGATTAGAAAACTGAAAATGGTAGAAATAAGAAAATTAGTGTGGAGGGGATCATACCTTTAACAGTATCACTAATCCAAGATGAATCTCTATTAGAAGTATGATGTGGAGGAATAATCATTATTGGAGATTGATGAAATCACTAATAAAGAAAAAAATGAGACATCATCAAAAACTAAAATATCATTGATGAAGATTTTTTTGAAGAAAATATATGGAACTATTTTAGGGGAGGATAAATAAGTGATCGACATCTAAAAAAGATGACTTTATATTATTTTTTTGAGATTACCGACCACACTTATCCAAAGAGAAAGGAAAATTTTAATGGAGGGGCTAATAGCCTAATGATATTCCGAGTGTTTTGGGTAGTCAACATGAGAGGGGGTAAATCAACGGTGAAAAACATTTACCAATTATCTTCAATATAAAATAATTTATTATATAAGATTGATCAAACATAATGCACTAGTGATCCTTAATACTTATACCTTATGATATTCATATAATGTTAAGTAAAAAAACATAGTGAATTTTATAGGTTTTGCATCAATGTGAGAACCTACTATATAATGTGTTAGTTCACATCGAGTTGCATATTATACCACTAATAATATCCATCATATATTTTGTACAGTGCTAGAAGGAATCAACCTTATCTTTAAAAATGCATCACTGGAGCTTCCAAATCCAAAATATTACATATGTGGTTGAGTTAACTGTCAAAATATACATCTACCACTGTGTTAAGAATGATGAAATTATTTTACTGGAACCAATTTTATTTGAGTAATCTCTTAAAACTTCTTCATGGTTGGTTCTTTGACTTCTATATATCTTAAATTATGTTACACATGCATTCCATCCCTATCTCTCTACTTCTAGAAGATAATTAGTCCATAAATCTCAATACCTTGATCTTTAACATCAAATAATTTTTGTGATAATGATTAATGTTGTTATAGATATCTTCATTATGATCTACAGGATCTAGGGAACCCACTCTATACATCAGAACATAATGTTCCTTTCATCTCAAATTCAACTCTTATGACATTAAAATGGAAGTAAATTTTTGGAGGCTTCCTCTCTTTGAAAATCTACATCTCTCTCAATAATTCCTACATTTCTTAGTAAATTTCTCAAGAGTTGATCCCCCCATTATATTGTCAAGATTCCTTTGATAGATGTGGGTAAAAAATGTGATTTTATTTTAAATATCCACTTTCAGATCTCTTTATTTGATTTCCACTACTATCGTTCAAAGATATCGGGATTTTGACTTCACCAGACCTCCCACAACACTTGGAGTAAACAATTTTCAACTCATCTATAAATCATGGTTTAAATCATGGAATTTAATTCCATGAATATTGTTTAATGAACATCCATCTAATTTTTTCTAATTTATAACAATGTTAATTCCTTCAATAATATCCCAGTAAATTCTCTTCTGATGTAAAGTGTATTCTCTTTCTGGTTCTTCCTTTTCCTCTACTTAGACTTCTACAGCCATTAGTACTTCAAAAATTCTTCAGTATGATTCATGTACATATGATGTTCTCTATTTAATGAACCTCGATTTAGTTCAAATGGGTCTCATATTTTATTCTTCTATTTGACTAAATCATTTTATTTAGTAGGCTAGGATCACAAATTTTCTTACAGGAATATGATTTTCTTCATATGAACTAATAATTTACAATTTTCTGAATCTGTTCTTCTAAAACAATCAATGAAACATTTTTTCAACTTATACTTCTATATAATTTTAACATTATGCTACACCAACTGTAGTATATATCTTTATTGAACATCATAAAAATATTTCTGGATTCTTAATTTTGAATCTCCTTCTAGGAATTCAAACACATCAATAGTTTGTGTTTTGGAACATACTCTATAACATAATATTTTAGAGAGTATTCCACATATTTTGTTTAGTGTATCTTCCAATGTTGATTGAATCTATTTATTTTCTATTTTTGTTGTAGTATCTCTCTTTAAATTCTTTGGGAATTCATCATACGGACTTTATCAACTCTTCAATGTCCATTTGATCTTCCAAGTTTCTATAACATCACTATTTCTATGCTGATTATTTTAAACTTTGATCTTACATACTTCAGTAGATCCTATTATTAATTTAGAAGTTTGATCTCCCAGTACACTATTCTTCTTGTGATCATATATCCTTCTAAATCCTTTTAGGGTGTTCAATTACAACATATCATGGCACTTACTTCTTCACTTCCATTATGAGGTTAACAATACTTGTTTATTCTTTAAAACGAGTCATGAATACACTATTGATCAGTTTTTTAATCATCTGATTTTAATAAATACTTCCAAATAATATTATTTCCACGAATTCTTCTTAAATGTCCTAGAGCCATCAAATTCACTTATATTCATTACTTTCGATCATCTTCTAGAAGTGGATCATTTTTCAATGGTGTTCTTCTAAAGGTTTTACCTTCATGTTACGTTATTTTGGTGGATTTCATCTATAACATCCATCCAAAAGTATTCCTTCAACATACTCATTAAAATTTCCCTAAACTATTGAAAATTAAAACAATATATCCTCATAACCATCAGACGGGAACTTCAATCTCCTCATCTAGGTTTATTATCAATACCCATTCAACACACTAAAGTCAATGATATTTCACCCCTTATATGTAATAATTTCAATGAATCCATTATATCCTTATTTAAATAACTTTCAGTGAGGGTCCAATTTTCTCTCCCCTTTACTGCTATGAATTTGAATCATCTTTAGTGATATCTTGTGATGTGGGAGGAACTTTACTTAAACATTTTCATCATCTCTCATATTGAACAAAATATTAACCTTGAACTACTTGAGAGAAAGATAGAATAATATTTCATAATGAAATAAGCCATAAATCAACCAACGAAAATTCTACATAAGAATTGTTTGATGTGGAAAACAAGTTTGATTTACCCAAATATTATATTTTTCAATAAAATATAATAAGGAATGTCGAAAAATATAAAATACTCCTTTTAGGGGTAAGAGAATTAGATTTTCATCCAACATAATTTCATTTATAAAAATAATTAAACATATCAAAACCATTTAAATTGTAAAAGAATAGTTTATCCCCCTTTGTAGGACAATTCATAGTTTTTCATCAATAAATAAATTTTCACCCATTGCATTTAAAAATTATTTTTTACATAAGTATTAAATTTTATCACCAATGTACCTCAAAATGATACCAGCCTTAGTTCTTCATGTCATTGATATATAAAAAATAATCATCATCATAAAGATATTTTTCTTCAATGTACTTCAATCTTTAATCTACTATAATTTTCATCATCCGGTAGTGGAAGAACTCAGTATTCTTAAATATCAATTTTTCTCCAATTTATAAACATATCAAATGCATCGTCCATACATTCAGTTTAGGGATCACCCTGAAAAACATCGTGTTCAAATTCCTTTTTAAATAAATAGATTATAATTATTTGGGAAAATTTTGGATCTTCTATTTTAATGAATTATTGAAATAGGTTTGAGAAATGTTTCTCAAACCAAAAACACCATCGTTAACATTAATTTTTCTTAGGTCTTCACCCTTAGTTTTCTATGAATAAATCTTCTTAGGCTTTATAGACTTCTTCCTCTCACTATTCATTTTTTACTTTTTGCAAGGGTTTTATATTAAATTCTAATTTCAAGGCACATGAATTCTACTTTTCTTATACATTTATCCTCCATGATGCCACCAACCGTTTGGCCATATAATCATACAGTCCTTCAGAACATGAATTTATTTCTTCTTCCACTAATAATTTTCTTTCAAAGAAACCTTTGTATCTTATAAATCTAAACAAATTTTTTTTAATAACTTCTCATATCTTGATAAAATTTTAATATAATTTTTTTGGAGTGTTTTTATCCAACTTACACATTCCATATATATTTTTATAATTTGGTATGTTACTAATCATAGGTAACATCAAGTTAAATTCAACTTCTTCACCAGAGATGCCTACCACCATTATAATATTCTTGGGTATTTCTCATTTTGACTGACTTTGGTACATGATCTTGTTTATATTAACTTTAACAATCATAGAGAGTCTATAATTGTATATGAAGTGTTATTTTCTTCCATATAAGTATTATCTTTTCTAGTTTATGACATCTCTCAAAACATTTTTCTTGATGAAACCTTCTATGTAGATTTTGATTGTTTACATTTGATGTGAAAAGTATGGTCTATAATACTTTTTATTTCCTTTATCTTATATAGACTCTTTCAAAAAAAAAATTCTGAGCTTTTCGTAATGTAATTAAATATGTACCCGAGATCTTTATGACCACTTCTTCTGAAACATCCATGAAAAATTTTCATGATATTCAAATTAATTGGTTGTCAGAAGATTTCTCCTTTATATGAGGTTTTGGTATAATTAGATGAGATTACCTTAACTTCCATTGTAATCTCCCTTTATAATTTCCATATTTTTTCCATACATTAGAAAATTATGCCCATAGTATATCTGTGTGTCCAAACATTCTACAGTTTAAATCATTATTGATAAGACTTGGATTAGGGTAGTGGATACGTTTTCTGAAACTCATTTACTTTATATCTTTAATTGGTTCTTTTAAAAATCTCGGGGGGAACTCATTTATTCTTATTTAAATATTTAAACCTTCATATAAGAGGTATTTCACATTATTATTCACCCATCATCATTTATAATCATAACCTACAGTATTTAAAACATTAGTGTT
This sequence comes from Viscum album, assembly GCA_963277665.1. NCBI lineage: Eukaryota > Viridiplantae > Streptophyta > Magnoliopsida > Santalales > Viscaceae > Viscum > Viscum album. The sequence continues at coordinate 830,832,670 of OY728162.1, forward strand.
AGTGTATACATATTGATCGGAACATGGGTTTACCTTTTTTGGTATGAATCTTACATTATTCTTGAAATTAATTATCAAACTCTTTGAATTTTCTACCTTTGATCTCCATATTAGGGTTCTTGAGATTTATAATTTCTTCTAATGCATGTAATAATTCCAACAAACCATTCCAACTGATATCTTTCTCAAAAACACTCTTCTATTACGCTTACTCAAATATGAAACAAATTCATTGCCACATAATACCTATTGTTCCTTAGCCACCAAAAGTTATACAAGATCAATTCACTTACATAACTTCCTTTCCAATATAGCATCCATGTCATTTAATTCAGTTTCTAACTGTTTAAGTTCTTCTTGATGTACCTTGATATACGCAAGTATATAAGTAACAATTTAAACATTGACATTATTTCATGTAATCCATTATTTTAGAGTTAAAATATTTAATAGTTTTTAATTGATTTATACTCTTCAAAACTAGAATAATATTCTTCTATATGATTAATTTTATCATATTTAAATAGGTTTTTACCATGCACTTTAACTTATAGTAGTGATTGATCCTCTTTTTTAAATTTTTGAGAGGACGAACTCTACTGCTTCTAAGCTTCTTTCTTCTTCTGGTTCTTTAAGGTTTTGTCCTAAACCTCCATACTACTACAAATGGGATTAAATATTGTTTTCTTTATCATAGGTATATCTTAATTATCTTCCAGAGAAAAATTTTCTTCAACATTGGAAATAGTTTACTTCCTGAAAATTAGTAAAACACAACTAGTAATAAAGTAATAGATCCAAACATAAGTAACCTTCCTTTTGGAGACAATTGAGATTCCCATATGATCATGTAGTAACCTTGGGAGGGGGTAAATCAAGGATGAACAACTTTTTTTTATTAACTTAAAATTAAATTCCATTCTTCATTTAATTTGATTTAACTTCTTAAATTAGTTTGGATTTATGGATATTCATAAATTCACCCTCACCACTAATCCCTTATGTTATTAGGATAGCACACATGTATTTTTACAAGGATCATACTAAATGTTAGAATATACTTCATCCTGTGAAAACTCCAACTGATTCATGGATTCTTACACTAATAATATCCATCAAAGATTATAAGTTGTGTGGGAAAGAATAACCCTTATCCCTCAGAATGACTCAAAAACACTTCTAAAACCACAATATTACACATGTGATTGAGATAAAACATATATTATTATTCTACCTTTGTGATATTAATGATGGTATTGTTTACACTAGATCCACCATTCTTCATGTAATCTCCTTGAACATAATCATGGATGGTGCTTTTACTCCCTCATATCTTCCATTCTGTTATACATGAACACCAACATTATGCTTCAGTATTTGGAAGATCGTTCTTTCAGAACACTCAGTGCCTTGATCTTATAAATCCAAAACATCCATAGGTTAGATCTTTTCTTTGGTTTATCTCACCTTATTCTAGTCTTCATGATTTTTGGGACTCACTCAATACTCCATAACATCATGTTCTGGTCTTCTTAACTTTGACCCTTATAATCTTGTGATGAAAGTACTTAGTCAGTTGCTTACTATCTTTTATAATATTTAGAATTCTCAATTCTTCCACTTTTTATCAATAATTCACTCAATTTTTGTTCCTACAATTTAATATCCACGATTCCTCTGATAGATGTGCATAATATGCAATCCTCAATTTGAAATTCTCATATTCTCATCTCTTGAATTAATCTTATTTAATATATTCTAATGATATCAGGACTTTGATTTTGGTAGAGATCCCAAAACACATAAAATCAACAATCTCAACACATATATTGATCTTTGATTGAATAACATACCTTCCTTCTATGAATGTTACACTTTAGACATCATACTCAACATCATCAGAATGTATGACTTTACAATGATGTAAAAACATTGTGGAATCTTCTGGTAAATTTTTTCTATAATGTAAAAAATATGATCTTTTTGGTTCATCCCATACCTCAACTATAAATATTATTGACTTTAGAATGTTAAATGTTTTCCAACATTATTCATTTTATTATGGTGGTCTTCATCTAATGCACCTTTATTTAGTTTGAACTAGGTTGGTAGCCACTTCTTTCGATCAAATTAATCATTTTATTATCTTAGATAGGATCAAAAATAGTCTTTATCCAATATGATGTTATCCTAATGAACTAACATTTTATCATTTCTTGTCTCCATTCATTTAAAACCATTAATGGAATACATTATTCAACTTTTGCTTCCGTATAATTTCATGTTTATAATACACAAACTGCAAAAAATAATTTCTTGAACTTCATAAAACTCCATCAACAATCTCATTCCATAATCTCCTAGAATTTTGAATATTTAAGTAGTTCTTGTTTCTCAACATACTCTATAGAATAATCTTTAAGATATAAGTTATCATATTATGGTCATCATATATTTTGGTGGTGTTCCACTTCATTCTTATTCCATTTTTTGGCAGAAACTCTCTTTACATTCTTTATTAATGAATCATAGAGACATTATCAATTTTTCAATTCACATTTGATCATTCTAATTTCATTTTATTCAATATTTCTCTTCCAATACTTTTTACATTTGGGATTATATTATTTAATATAACCTCTTATTACATCAAAAGGTTGATCACCCATTATATTATTCTTATATTGAGAATATGTCCCTTTGAATCTTCATTAGGGTCATCAATTTCACAATCTATTGGAAATTAATTCATCACTTACAATATGAGGTAAAATGTAATTCTTTATCCTTTATAAATAGTAATGAATATTCTGAATATTGGTTCTATAGTCATCTAATAATTATCGATGCTTCTAGATAATATTATTTTCATGAATTCCTCATATATCCATTTGTAGTATCAAATTCACTTATCTTCACTACTTTTGGCCATCTTTTGGATGAATATCCTGTATCTACAGTGTTCTTCCAATAGTTTTACCTTCATGGTATGTTATTCCTATGGATTTATTCATTAACATCCATACAAATCTTGTCCTTCAACATTCTCATTGACATTTCCTCAAATATTTGAAAACAAATACAATATATCATTATCACCATTTGATGGTCACTCCATTATCCTCTTTCTTATTTTTATAGTACCCATTAAAAATAAGTAATTCAAAATTATTTATCCCCCTTATTGTTAATAAATTCAATGTCTCTTTTATATCAATTTTTTTAGAACATTAAGTGGGGAACCAGTTTTAGCTTCCCTTTATTAATGTGAATTTGAATACCACATTACTGATATCTTGTGGTGATGGAAAAAATTTCATCACACCTTTTATTATTCTCTTCTATTGAACAAAATATTTACCTTAAAATTCGTCATAAAAGGATAAAATCACTTTTATAATGAAATATTACCTAAATCAACGAAATCTAAATCTATGTGATCCATCAACAATGTAGAAAACAATAGTGTCTAACACAAGCATTAGAATTTCCCATAAAATATTCCAAGTGATGCCAACTCGTATAAAATATTTCTTGTAGGGGTAAGTACATAAGATTTTCATTCAAATTACTTTCATTCATGAATCTCAATAAATAGATTAAAAAAGTTTAATTATAAATGGAAGAATTCTCCCCCTTGTAAGATAATTATTAGTTTTTCATAAATAAATAAAATTTCCCCCTTTTTATATAAACATTAATTTTTATATGAGGAATAGAGAGTATATAAAAATTAAAAAAAATGATTGAAAAAGCTTTGATTATTTAGATATTTTTTATTTGGAAATTCATCATCATCATCCAGATCATGTGATGATGGGTACATTAATATTTAATCGACTATATTTTTTAGCATTTTTTGTTCAAACACTATGGTTTTAGGTAATAAAAATGTTTACAATAATTTAAGAATATTATAGAATAACTCTATTTATATTTAATTCAGATCCCCTTATCAAAGAAATCCATCAATTCCCTTTTTCTATTTATACATTTGGACTAATCAGAAACAAGGAGGATCTTCCATTGTCATCAATTTGAGCAGCATAGATGAAAAATTTCTCTCAAAATAGAAAATTCTTCTTTAACTTCATTTTTATTCATACCTTTACATTTATTTTTATATGAATTATTTATCTTGGGTGTTATGAAATACTTCATTTCACCTTACTTTTCACATTGTGTGGGTGTTTCTTCTTAAATTTTATTAGTATGGTGCATGAATTGTTATTTAATTATACTTACATCATCTTTTTCCACCAACTATTCTGGTCATACAATTATACATGAATTTGGTACATGTTTTTCTTTTATCTTTCATTGATAATTTTCTTTCATAAGTACCATGGTATCCTTTTAGGCCTATCATGTTTTGTCTAACAACTTCCCCCGTCTTGGTAACATTGTCATGCAACCTTTATGAGTATGGAGAGCTAACTTAGGATTTTTTTACATAGCTTCTTTATATTCTAGAAATTTAATCATTAGAGCTAACATTCTATGAAATTCATCATATACATTGATGATACCTTCTGCAATTCAAATTATCTTGTGTCTTTTTTAGATTGAATAAATTTTTTTACTAGAAATTACATCCTTTAAGGTGATCATTCATTGATTTTTTACATAAATCTATGAAGTTTCCTTTTATACTATATAACTATCATATTTTCTTTGGAATAAATCTTCAAAAACTATATTCTTGGGTGTAACCTTCTTTATAGCTTTCGATTATTTTCAATTTAATGATGGCTTATAGTCTATATTCCTTTTTTATTTCCATTAGATTTTGTGGCCTTATTCGACAAGTCATTATTTAGTTATACATGGTATAATTAAACCATTCCATTTAATCTACATGGCCAATTATTCCACTACTTCCTCATGAATTTTTATGATATCCAAAAATGTCGAATGTTAGATGATTTTTCCTTTTCTGTGATGTATGTGTATACTTAAATGAGATTCCCTTACCTAACACTCTTGTCCCTCTTAACGTTGGACTTCTTAGTTTTCCATAATATTTCATATTATTCCAATATTCAATTTTAATCTGTCCATAAATTATATATCACAAAAATTATCCAGAAATCCTTGGCATCTTTTGTTGTGTTGAATTTTGTCTAGTGGATAATTTTTTCTAAACATTTTTCTTTCATATCATTACTTAGTTCGTATAGAAATCTTAGTGGGGGGGGGGTGATCCTTCCTTTTTCATTCCTTACTTCTAAATTTATAAAAATTGTGGTCTTTTTACATATCTTCACCAATATTAATTCAAAAATATAATCTCTACTATTAAAATCATTAGATTTAGTGCATATAGATTCATCATAACATGGGTCTACCTTTTTCTTATCAGAATATTGTACTGCTGATGATCTTATATTATTCCTTATATTTGAATGAGTCTTACTAAAATTAAAAATTTCATTAAATATTTTTTTGTGACTCTTATCTTGTCTTTATTTGAAGATACACCTTTAGAGGATTCTATGTTTTTCAATTTTCATTCCAATTAGAGAAACTTTTAATTGAAAGCGTTTTTATGGGTTTCCTCGAACTCCACTATATCTACACATTCACCTTTCAAATTCAAAACACTTTTCTGCATGCATCTTAATTTCTTCATGTAAATAATATTCAATCTCGTCGATTTTCCATCCTTTGATCCATATATAAGAGTTCTCAAAATTCATAATTTCTTCTGAATCATGGGGTTTCTATGATAAAACATTCATTGTGATATCATTCTCATATGTACTCTTATGAAAGTATGCTTCTTCTAGTACAAATTTTTCATTGAAACGTATATCCTATTATTCCTTTAGATCCATGAGTTCTATGAGAATCTTATACTTATAGAACATCTCATCCAATGCGTCTTCCATTACTTTAGATTTTAATTACAACTGTGTAATTTCTTCTTATTTTCCTTTAATATACAAATATATATATGTGATAAAATTGTCTGGGATATCTTTCATGTAATCCATGATATCAATGTAAAAAAATAATAATTTTCAATTGGATAGTAATATTTATAGCTTGAGAATGATTCATTTAGTGGATTTATTTTATTAGATTGACATGAATGATTACCACGCACTTTAACTTCTAGTAGTGTCGGATCTTACTCCTACTATTTTTGAGAGGATAACTTCTACTTCTTCTGAGTTTAGTTCTTTTTCTATTTCTTCAATGTTTTTTTCCAAAAAATACATATTATTATAACTAGGAATAACTTTTAACTTCTATATCAAGGGATTATCTTTCTTATCTTTTAGAGAAATAATTTTTTGAACTTCTTAAAAGATTTATTTTATATAAGACATTTAAACGTAGATTTGATTAATTTTGTGGATGAAAATAGAGGTAATGTTCCCTTTGATACCAATTGAGATTCCCAGAGGATCTTGTAGTCACCCATAGAGGTTGGAGTGAATCATTGGTGAACAAAATTTAACAATGAAGTTCAACCTCAATTTATTTCTTCCTTTATGTTGATTGAGACTCTGACATCAGTTAGGATGTATTGATATTTATTAATTCTCCATCACCACTTATCCATTATTCTACGATGATAATGTAATGTAAACAACACATTGGGATTTTTACAAGGCTCAATCTTAATGTGAGAACCTAATCCTTATCATGTTGAATCCCATCAAGTCTCTGAATCTTCCACTAATAATACCCACATATAATATATGTGGTGTGGGAAGGAATCAACCTAAACCCTCAAAACGCATCAAACACAATTCTAAAACCACAATATTACACATGTGGTTCAGATAACTCATAAAATATTCTTTTATCTTATGAGGAGGAATTATTACATTTTTTATACTTGAATAACCTATCCTTGAGTAATATCCGAGAAATTCGATATCGAATGTTGTTCGACTACCATGTATCTTTTACGGTGTTTTCCATGCATGTTGTCTCTATCCTTTTTATTATGGATTATTTTTCTACTAGAACTCTCAATTTGTTTATCTTCAATATCCATTGCATCCATATTTTAACACTTGATATTGTTCTGGATCCTATCCTTCTAGTCTTCAGGATCCAAGGAACTCAATCAGTACATTGATACGTCAAGTTCTAAACTTTTCAACATCAAACATTTTCATTATTCAATTGAATTACTTGGTTGGATGATTCATTCCTTTGATAATTAATTGATCTCTAAATTATTTATCTTTTTCTAGATAAATCAATAATGTTTTGTTCCCCCCACTATATATCAATGATTCATCTGATAGATGTTGGGAACACATAGTATTTTAATTAAAATTCCTACCTTCTCATAATTTTAATTGACCTCATTTTTCATCTTCCAAATATATGGGGATTTTTACTTTTTTAGTTCTCCTATAAAACATGACATCAACAATCTCCAACTCATATATAAACCCTGGATTGAATCTTAGACTTTCCTTCCATGAATATTACACTTTGAATAACCAACTCAACATCAACAAAATGTATGGATTTAAAACAATGTAAATCTCTTATGGAATCATTTAATAAATTTTCTCTCAATGTCAACAATATACTCCTTATGGTTCTACCATTTGTTCAGTATAATCTTTTATAGCCTTTATTACTTCAAACATTCCCCAACATGACTCATCTACATACTGTGTTCACCATCGAATGCACTTTCATTTTGTTTGAACTAGGCATGAATCTCCTTTTATTACTTAATCATTCGATCATCTCAACAAGGATCATAAATGGTCATCTTCCATTATGATTTTCTCTCAATAAATAAATTTTTCTCTTCAACTGACACTATTACTCTGAAACCATCAATGAATCAGGTTTCTCAATGTGTGCTTTCAATGTATTTCAAATTTATGAAAACCCAACTGTAATTTTTATCTTTGGAAAACTTCATCAAACTCCATTTAGAATCTACATCCATAATCTCTATCTAGAATTATGAAAACTTTAGTCATTTGAGTTTATCAACATACTCAATATAATAATCTTCAAGAGATTATTGAGAATATTTTGTTCAGTATATCATCCAATGGTGTGGCATTTAAAACATTTTACGTTTTTTGGCAGAAACCCTCTTTACATTAATCAGGAAAAAGTAATTGGGACATTATAAATTCTTCAATATTTATCTAGCCATCATAGTTACTTCATCTTCACTATTTTTAGTTTTAATGATTTTACCTTTATGCATACATTCTTGAATAGATCTTCTTATTAAATTGGAAGGTTAATCTCCTGATACACTATTCTTCCAGTTGTTATACCATCTTATAAATCTTCTTTAGGGTCTTCAATTTCCCCATATGTTGGAACTTACTTATTTACTTGCAATATTAGGATGATTGTGATTCTTTATCCTTTAGAAATATTCATGAATTCAATAAACATTGGTTCTTTAATCATATTTTGATTTTGGATACTTATGAATAATATAATTTCCATGAATTTGTCATACATCTACCAACAAAATCATCTTCACATATATTCATTACTTCAAGTCAAATTCCAAAGTAGATATCATATTTATGGTGTTCTTTCGCTGGTTTTACCCTTATTGTATGTTATTCTAGTGGGTTTTTTTCAGAATATGTATAAGAAATTTTTCCATTAACTTACTCATTGAGATTGCCTCAAACTATTGAAAACAAATAAAATATTTCATTATCAATATCTGATGGTAATTTCACTAAAATACAATGGTTGTAGCTGAAGCTAAAACCCAAAATGGTGATAAATTCTCTTAAATGAGGGAGTACATTTGTTCATCTGAAGTAATGTATGAAAAATTTATTTTAATCAATTATGGGTGTTGATTTGAATTAATAAATTGAGAGACTTTCATGTTATGAAGGGAAACAAAAAAACCAATGATCAGGTCATATTCATATTAAGTCTAATAGATCATTTTATATCAGTACTATTATGACTCATTCCTTTAAGGGAAAAAACTATTTTTTATACATTTGAATATAGTCATAGTAATTAGATGAAAAAAATAAATGTAAAAATATTTTCTTATATCATATATACTAGGATAAGTTTTAAATAAGGCTAATGATCAAAATACCAACCAATTAAAAATATATTATTAATAAAAACCACTAGTCAAAATAACTAAAAATATATTTTAAAACGGTCTGTGAGAATCAAAAAATTGAAAATAAATATTTTAATCCCAAAATTAATATATTTTATAATGAAAAACAATAATCTTTAAACCAACTAAACTAAATGGGAATGGGTTAATTTATTTTAATGTGAATTGATAATTAATTTTTTTGTCTTTTCATCACAGAATGATTTTACATTGAAATAAAAAATTAAAAAGTATTTATATTATATTAAACATTAATTAAAGACATTTAATCATAATTTTATTTTCAAATAATATTTATATAATATATATTATTTTTTTCAATTTTAGTTAAGAAATTTAAAATAAACTAACACTAATAAAAAAAATAATTCAAAAATCTTATCAAATTAACTTTAATTAATTAGTTTAATTAATCTAGTTTTGTTAATTTGTGTTACATTGATTCAATTGATATTAAGTTGTTTAGTTGAACTTTTAAACTATTAGTGAATTAGTGTTTCATCATGTGTGAGTATTATGATTTTTTTTTTCATATTTGAAAAAAATTATATATCTAAATAATTATTCCAATAGAAAAAATTATCCCAATAATGATAAAATTTCAATTTCAATTTTAATTATCACTTTATTTTTCTTTCTAATTTATTTTATATGAATAAAATTTATCTATACAAATTATTTTTATGTTATAAAGGATTTTAATGTATTAGTTTTAATTAATAATGTGATTCACCATATGAATTTTGGGGAAAAATTAAGTAAATCTAAAAAACAATGATATTTTTATATTTGACTTGAAAGTGTGGTTAGATGGTATTGTCTATGGAAAATAGTTTATGAAAAAAATTAATGAAAATAATTTATATATACACTTCACATGGGGAAGTCCATCTAGTGTCAATTGAATTTCTTAATGTACCCCACAAGTTCACATTAAAGTAGTGATCATAATAGAATGTTTATCGTGTCCTAAAATGTAATATTATACTGTTTTCAAATCATATATTATTTTATAAAATTAAAAATTATTCTTTTACAAGAAGTCTGATTGAATAATAAATAACCTTTATAAAATAATTATATTATTTTTTAATTGATATAATTATTGGTGAGTGTTAAGTATTTGTTCATATGATAATGGTTATTGTTTTATGTTTATTTTTTATTAATTTGTCATAAATTTATTTTATTTTTAACCTTGTTTGTGATTTTTTTTCAAGTTATGGAAGATTTTAGACCATCATTGAGGGGAAATGTTGTGCATATGTGTTTTAATACCATGCACAATCAAATCACCCAATGGATTTTAGGAGTATTGGTTTGGAAAAACACTATAAATGAGTGGTGCAACTAGGATCCAAGAAGCACTAGCCAATTGGACCACCAAAATAAGAAAGTATGTGTGAGAAAATCAATAGAACTGCTAGCTTATTGAAAAATAGAATCACACGATATAAATGGATTAATAGATTATTGGGTAACCTCTAGTAACCATAGATATTTTTTCTGATTGGATGGTAGTCATAGGACTTACCAATGATCACCAAACTACCAAAAAGTTGAAACCCTAAATAATTTTTAACATCATGTTTTAATTTAATTTTTCTTATATTATAATGGATACAAAATATATTTTCATAATAAAAATGAAATTATATTTAAAATGAATTATTGGGATGTTATATTGGAATTTTTTTTATTTTTTATTTTTTATTTCTCAAAGATAAATGTTTTTTTGATTTCTATGGTCTATTTATGAAATATTGTTTAATTTTATATCTCACATTTGTTTTTATATAATAATATATTGCTTTTATATAGGAAATACCTGAATAATGATACTTATCAGAACACATATAAGTATTATGATTTTTTTATAATGACTTATTTATCATGATAGTATTATTATCATACAACACTATGATATTATTCCCCAAGTATGGAAAATTATGATATTTTACTAATTTTATAATTATAATTGTTTAACTATGTAAAGTTGTGCATTATTAGATATGGTATGAAACCATATATACATCATGTGTTATAGTATATAATTTGTGGGGGTAAATAAGTTTTAAATTCCTTGATAAAATCAAACTCATTATATATTTAATTATTAAGGATTTGAATTTAATATGTGTTTTGAAATGGAAAAAAACAAATGTTTCATCACTGTTAAGAAAATCTAAATCAAAGGGGGTGTAGAAACATCATTTTTTTATAAACTTATTATGAGTATGGTTTCCATGTTTTTTTATATTATATTAATATAGAAAATTTAATACATATTAGACAAACTATATAAATGATGGATATTGAGGATAATTATTAATGATATTGAAGATGATGGCTAACAATTACTATTGATGGAACCATACTCTGAAAATTATTATGTGATATAATAAGAATTCAAAAATTGAACATTTTTTTACAGAAATAGTTAATTATTTAATTATAAAAGCACCTAAACATATTTTTTAGGGATGAAATGAATTAAATAGAGTGAATATGATGGGAATCTAAGCCACTTAACAATTTAAATTAAGAAATTAATTTGGTCAGAGAATTTGGGAGACATTTTCATGACATGATAGGGGCCACATCCCATAAATCAAAGTAACATATGATAAATGATACCATATTAAAGGTATTAATGGAAATGAGGGTAGGATCGTGCCATATATTTTATTATTTCCAAATTATATTTCAATGATTAAGGATTCATATTATGTGACTCTTTATAATTTTTTAATTGATTTAATGTTAATGAGCATAATAGGTGGATCACATTATAACATATTTCTTCATATGTCATTTATGATATTTTTAAGGATTATTATTCTCTTCATGGTGATTGAAAAGTATATTATTCATTCTATTAAATAAATACTTCTTATAATATATAGTGTTTTGTAATGTAGATTTTTAAAATTTTCATTGAAGGCACTGTGTGTTTAATAAAACATCTCAAATATTGAATGTTATTTAATGCGAGGAGTTTCTATATGGAGGAAAAGTTTTGATATAAATTTACTTTTTAATGTTTAAATCATTTTATAAATGGAATTTTTCAGTTTATAAGAAAATATATTATACTTGTTTATATTTTATATGTAGAAATTTATTTCGGATTAATCATTTTTCCCATTCAAAATTTTGTTAAAATTCATCATAGTTTGGATTTATGTTTTTTATGATTTGAGTGAATAATGTTTGTACTATTATATCATGATTATCCTAAGGGTAATGATTTTGAAACTCCCACATGGTTTTGATGTTTTGAAAACCATCACACATGATATCATAATGTGTCGAAAACATGTAGATGATGCGGCAGTACAATATAGTTAGTAAAAAGGGAGGTTAGGAACCTATATTATAAGATTTCAAGGACTGGATATTCTACTTGAATATATATTCATTAATGTAATTAAATGTTCATTAAAAAATAAATTAAATTTTTATTAATCTTACCTCTTTTTATTTTTTATTATTAAAAAAATTGTCTTCGAGTTTGGAGAATATATGAGACCAAAACACAATGAGAGGATCATTTGTGTATGATGTTATATATATTTTAATAATACCTATTTTTGGGATAATTTTAGGGGTATTGAATTTATAACAATAAAATATAACTATCTATATTGGATTTATTTTTGATGAATCAAAATTGGTGTCAGAACAGTGGATATTTCATTATAAATGAGTAAAATAAATATATCAGAATGTTTCTGCATAATTTTTATTATGATTTCGTTTTAATTTTATTTAACACTATGACAAAAATTTAATATGAGAGAAAATAGTTTCATGACATGATCAGGCATCTAGTAGAGAGTTTCTAGATGATGTGTTGTGATATTTTCCAAGAAATTTATCCAAAGTGAAAATGTATCTCCACTCATGGATTTTAAAAAATGTAAATGGGTCCCTAGAGAGTATAATATCACATTTGGACCTAATTTAGTATTTCATTTTATCATGAAAAATATCATATTTACATTTTATTGTGTAAATTCATAGATTAACATTATTCTTATTTAATAATTAATTGGGTAGCTTTCCCTTTGAATGTTGAATCACTTAAGATCATGTTTTTTGGGAGGAACATGTTTTCCAAGACTAGATATTATAAAATATTTTCAAAACCAAGCCACAATAACCTAGTATATAGATACCTGATCTAGTCCTGAGATAGCACCATGGAAATTCCAAATCCACACCGGTTGGTGACTAGTACCTTGAATCATCAAGAAGTCAAATAGAATAATTTTTCTCCACAACAACAAAAATATATTATAAGGAAACAGAAAACAAATGAGAGAATAGTTAGTGTTCCAAACACTACTAAATGGAAAAATAGTACCACAACAAGTCAGATAATAAACCCAAAGAAATACATCATCCAAAATATGACACAATATAAACCAAGAAAATGTCTCAAAATAACCATTCAATAAGTGTTCCATAGCTCTACTACTCAGAACCATCAGTCCAGGTCCCAAGAATTAGGCACACCAACAATCCCCATTTAGCACTTTTCCTTTTCCTAGACCAAGCATACCATAATCTACAAACAATGGAAGGAAAAGATAGAGTGTGAATAAAAAAATATCTAATAGGATTCCACTAAACTTTTCATAAGAAAAATAAATTAAAATAAACCATTTATGATTCAATTTAAATAAATATAAGGCATGGTAAATAATTTACACATTTTCAATAAAAACATGATTTCAAAATAGATAGATGGAAGATATATCAAAAATTGTCTTAATGAACATTTTTTATAAAAATAGAATGGACATGAATAAAGAATTTCTATAATCAGTGACATGTAATAATCAAATAAAAACCAAGAAAAATGTTCATAATTACTCAGATAAGCTAGTTTCTAGATATATGATACTCACAAAACTCAATCGATCAAAACATATCAAAGTTTGTGAATAGATCTCTAAATATCATACCATTGGGATGATCAATCAACACCCCATTAAAGAAATCATTCTAAATTTTTTTTAGTTAGAGTTTTTATCATAAATAAATTACTATAGAGATATATTCATATGATTCTTGTCCTAATCATCCACTAACTACTCGGGCTCACATGTTCCCCAATCGATCAATAAATCACTCAAGGGAAAAAAACATTTATTTTAAATAAATTCATTAATCATAGTTTGAATGCCAAATTTCATGTTTGACGTTCCATTTCAATTTCAAAACCAAAACATACGTTTTCTTAAAATTCATGCCATTCAAATTCATCATTAAATTAGAGACAATTTTCTCATGATTAAACATCAAAACAGTTTAATCTATCTTTCCTCAAATCACAATATATTTTTAAATCCCTTGAAAGGATGTTGTATTTCACAAATCATATTCCTTATAAATCAATCATCATAATTTATGGTTTATAAGACAATTGAAAATAAATTTTTATTCGAGAAATAAATTTAGGTTTCAATTATAGGGAAAATCCTTATAGAACAACCTACTTTTAATCACTTGATCAGTCGATCAATCCCCAAAAATGGGAATTTCTAATGGATAATTGAATGTATGGTATATCAAATAGAAATACCTAGAATCACAATCCATATAGTAAAAATAAATTCCATCAACAATATGAGGATTCATCACTCTTAAATGAGGAGGAAAGATTGGAAAGTGGAATTGTAAATAAAGAGAGACTTCCCTTATCCTAAAGTGATCAATATCTTCCACCAGGACTTACATTTTCATGAGAGTAGGTTAAAGGAGACAATAATTACTCTAGAGATCCTCAAAAATCTAAATTATTTTCTTAGGGTTGAATGGGAGATGTTTATAATTAATAATAGGGGTTTGGTATTTTAATTGTAATTTTTAGGGCATTAAAAGCCTACTCACATGGTTTGTTAGATTATGCAACATGGTTTTCCATAATTATGTCCCTAACCATCTATCCAGACAGAGTTTTTGGAAATTGTGAATGGTTTGAATGTATGTTTATCTTAACCATGGAAAATGGTGAAAACCCTCACTTTCAATGTTTTTATGTCTTAGAGGGGTTTCCTCATGGTTTGGACTAACCATCACCAACTGTGTTCTACCCTCTAGACCCTCAAACAAGGCACATGGTTTTATAAGATAAGATATATGGTTTTCTCTAACCATTCTCTAACTATTCACATCCTCAAATGTTTCAATAAGTCTTAGAAAATCTCCACAAATGACCTAAAAGAACCCCCAAATGAAAAAAATAAAAAACAATGGTATATAATTATCTAAATGTGAGTAATTGGATGTTACACTATCTGTACCATAAAAACATTATTCCCCCAAAATTACTGTCAAGAAGAATCCAAGCCAATGAGATGAGGCCACTACCCTCTTACCAATGCATCATGATCCCTAGAATCATGAGAATCAGAACCATTCTACCAAAGAACATGAAACATAGGTATAGTCTTCCTGTGAGTTACCTTTATCTTAGAATCAAACACTCGAACTGGCTGCTCAGTCCTAGATAAATCATGTTTTTCATCAATGTTATCCCTGCTCAAAACATGAGATGGGTTATAGAGATAATTTTTAAGCTATGACACAAGTAACTCATTGTTGATTGATTTCAACTTAGGTGGAAAATCGAAATGATAAGCCACCTATCCAATCTAATCAACAACCTCAACTAGTCCCAAATATCACGGTGAAAACATTAGCTATTTTCCAATCCATAGATGAATCAACTAAGGTGAAATTCTTAGAAACACTTATTCACCAACTAAAAATTATAATGGACATCAACGATAATAATATTAAGATTTATATTGTCTCTATATCATCATCATTCTATAGAGAATCAAATGAATCTTAATCACCATCTCTTGGACTAAACTAGGACCAAACAATAATGTTTTTCCAAAATATAACCAATAAAATAGGGTTTTACAAGGGAGATCATGCAAGACCACGAAGTGTTCCATCCCGATGGATGGATGTAACTATTGTTATAAGAAAACATAACCATTCTTAAGTGGCTATCCAAATATCTACAAAAAATTTATAATGCAAGCACAGATCATGTCATTGTGAATTTGTATGACTCAATATTTCTGGGAATCCATACACAAATGATATAAAATACTCAGACTCACCTAAGATCACATCAATACATGGAGGCCTCTCAAAAAATGAGAAGTAAAAAAAGATCCACATCAGAATCTAAAATAGATGTAACTCCACAAAATCTGACAACAACCAGCATGTATTTACTTTCCATGTCCTCAAAATTAGTTGCATCATGAATGGGGATAAATTGGAAAGGTTTTGTTAGCTGATCAATCAATACCCATTTCATTTTTTTCCTGCAAGGGCTAAGAGGAAACCCAACTATGAAATCCATCGAATTTTCATCCCACTTCCAAATCAGTATTAGAATGGGCTGGGGAAAACCCAAAGGTTTCAAGTGCTTATCCTCCACTTGTTGGAAAGTATAAGAACATGAAACAAAACTAGTAATTAATTATCTTAGACCAGGCTATAATAATCATCACTTCAAATCATAGAACATATTCCAGTTCTATAGTGAATTATATACTAGGAATTATGGAAATCCCCCGTCAATGTTTCTCTCAATAGGAAAGTTGTGATGTACCAGTTTCAGAAGGATATGACACTCTTTGAAGAGAAAAAACACTCACTGATGATCTCTCTACAATAGATAGTGTCCCTGATGCCACAGAGTTTAGTATCAAGCTACTAATTATGAAGAATCATATCAAGAATGGAGGAGGTCCACCTAACACCTGTCAACACAACCACACTCTCATCCTCCCAGAATCTGAAATTAATGTGAGTAAATAGATCCATCAAATTCTACTCTTTTAATTATTCTTTTATAGACTGCCTCAAAATTTTTATTCTCAAGGAAACAATAACAACATTACCTTTTAATGGGGTGTGGGAAATGTCAAAATCAAAATATATTAGGTACTATACTAAATCCCTCTGTCAAATATTCAAGTCTTTTATGATAATATATAACTCAATTTTTTTACTAGAACAACTGGAAAAAGTTTCTCTAAAAAAGTAATTCCTCCAACTCTTATGAAAATGCATCATAGTTCTGAGTTTGAGATCATGGAAAGGATAGTTCTTTTCTATGTAGCCTAGGATATTGGGAACTATAGGACATCATGCGATCACCCTGTATGAGAACACACCCCAAACCTAAACCTAACGTGTCACAAAAAAACACATAGCCCTACCTAGTATATATGAGAGTCAACACTGGTGCTAAATTCAAAAGTCACTTCAAATACTCAATATAATTATAAACCATTGAATCCCATAGAAACATTAATCCATGTTAAGTGAGATCAGTCCTTGGAGAATCTAACTTTCAGAAATCATTAACAAACTAGTGGTAATACCATGCTAAGACCAAGAAGATCCAAATCAGGAAAAACAATTCAAGGTTATTCTTATTTCATAATATCCATTACCTTCTTAGGATCGATTGAAATACTATGTTACGATACCATGTTTCCAAAGAACATTAATTCTTGAATCCATAAATTACATCTATATCTTTTCATAAATTGTGTGATTTCACAAATTTTCTTTATATGCTCTAAGATAATGCACAAAGACCTCTTTAATCATTGTTTAATCTAAGATCTCATCCATAAACATGACTCCCATTGATTATAGGTACTCGTATAGTATCATGTTCAATAATTCCATAAAACGAGTATGAGAATTTGTTAGAAAAAACACATTTAAAGGTACTCATATTGGATATACCAACTCCTGAATGTGTTTTTTTGGGATGAAGGACTCCTTGATTCATTACTGGTGATAACTAGACTAAATATCATTCTTCAAGAACGACTTATCCCCTCTCAACTATAAAAATAAATCATTTATCTGAGGAAATTGGTACTTTTTATTTATAATGGATCGATTGAGTTTTTGGTATTCAACAAAAAGGTGAAGTATTACATCATCTTTAATTAAACAAAGAAAAGCTTTTTCCAAGGTGACATAGTCAAGCATGCAAAACCTTTATCTAAAAAATAATTCATATGTGTTTTAAACTCTTTTAATATTTCAAGAGTCATATGGTAAGAAAGAATATAGATGGGTTGGGTTCATAGTACCAATTAAATAGATAATACTAATTCCCTTATTTGTTGAAAACAAGGAATTAATATAGAAACATGTTAGTAAACTCTATGGATACTAAAGAAAGATCATCCCTCAAGAAATATTACTCCAGAACAAAATATTAAACTTATATAATTGTGCCTAACTGTCGAAGAGGAGGTCTATCTCTACACTATCTAGGGTCCTATTCTCTCTATAAAATATAGAACACCCCATCAGGGGAAGTAAAGGAGAACCACTAAAGATAAAAATCAATCCAAGATTTATGACCAATCGACCAAGACACTATGAAAATTGGTTCCAAAGGATTCATTAAAAGAACCATAAAATGACTTGTGAGATCTATCTCCAATAAAGAGAAAATATAAGAGGGGTGGTGAATATCCCTATGTCTCCCTTCATTCGGAGTGGTTCGAAAATATCCATCACATACGACCATAAATCCGTAGAAAGTTTTATAAAATTTACAATACATGTTGATATGAATGAATGATATGAACCAATATCAATAAAGTAGACTCAATAGTTGTAACTATAGAGATGGTACCTCTCACCATCACTAGACCTGCATCAGCATCCTCGGGATACACTTACACTATGTGAAGAAGCATTTTTCTGGATGCCTATGGTTGTAAAACATTAGTTCTTGAAGCATATGATTAAAATGTATTACCATTAGTTGATGATGATGTTGTTCCAGTGCATGGGGAAGAAAAGACTTGACAAAATTTCTATCAGTGTCTCGAATAACTACATGATTCATATATCACTAGTGTATCAGTAAAAAATCACTTTGATTTCCCAACCTTAATATGCTAAAATAAAGTAACATAACCTCTTCCAAACACAATTTATGGTATATATGATTCCTTCCATTGAGATACACTATGAGACTATTCCGGATTTATCTTTAATTTAATGTAACTAAAAAAAAACTATCAATGTGAATAAGAGGAACCCCTGTCAACCTTAACTTACCATCCAATTCAAGATCATCACTAAAGGCTCTATCTAACATGTCCGTATGAGAAGTGATCTTTAGCCTGAATACCAGTGATCTAATATTAGATCAAATACCCATTTCAAATTAGCATCCCTTTGACTTCTCATTCATCACTATCTTAGGAGAAAATAGAACATGTTTAGTAAAGTGGTTTGTATACTAAGTTACAGTCTTATAACCTTGTTTAAGGTTAATAAATTCCATAGATTTTTCTAAATTAATTGAATATATATGGAAATATTATATTAAAATATCTATTAAATTTTTACACTCCAACTCCGCATGTTTCTTCTTTGTATCCATTAAATCCCACCATCTTCTTCTATGCCCTTCAAGCATGAAGGGAGGACATGTCACTTTTATAGCATATAGAATTTCAAAGAACTCAAAAATAAGTTTAATATTTCTCAACAAAATATATTCCTATTTAGGATCATTAGATCCTTTTAAATTTTGTGGTTTCTACTAAAAAAACACCGGATCACAATCTCTAGATTCATCCATTAATGTTTCCACAAATAGAGCCTGAACAGAAATGAGTGTAGTAACCTATCCAAGAGCTAAGATAGTATGCACCACAGTCTCAACAATATTCTGATCAATAGGAGGGTTCACTTGTAATGGTTTATTAGAATCTTCTTCCTATGGCCTTTTGAAACATATTTTTTGATATATATTACTAAAAAACAACAATAGGAAACATGAGAATATCAGAAAGGACACGCAGATCACCAAATCAATCAAGACATACATGAATATTTATTTCATAAAAGGGAATTCAAACATTTGTTGTTTCAAAATAATCTGATCATATTTAGAGAAAATACTAGAATCAGATCAATTTATTCCTCAAATAAACTTTTCCCAAACAGACATGGTGAGTTAAGCCTCACTATGATTAGAGATGGATAGGAACGCACATCTCACTACACCAAAAATCTTGACATTCCAATGTTTTCTCTATAAGAATATCCCAAAATACATTCCAACATTAAGGATGTAAACTCAAACCTAAACTATGATACCATTTTTTATGAACCATTCTAAATATCCTAGTACACTGATACCTAAGAAATCCTTACACAACTCAATGTAGTTCCTAATCCTCATGCTTTAGCAACTATAACCTATAATAAATAAGAAGTAAAATGAAATGTTTTTTTTAAAATATCATAAAATGATTATATAAGGTAAATTTTATATAAACAAACTACTAGTATTCTAAAACCTAATCAAGGAGAAAATAGTACCACAAGAAGTCATATAAAGAAACCATAGTAAAACATCCTCCAAAAAATTACACGGCATCACCAATACAAAGTCTAAAAATCCATGTTCAACAAATAGACCATAGCTCCACTGGTCACCACCATCACTACATGTCACATGATTCAAGCACACATATAACCTCCATTTTTCAATTTCCCTTTTATTAGAATTAGAATAAATTAATATACAAATTAATGAAATAAAAAGGTGGGGTGTGAGAAAAACATAACCCTGTAGGATTCCACCAAATGTTCCATACGCAATTAAAATATAAATGAACCATTTATCCTTTAATTTAAATAAATACTATGCATGATAAATCATTTAAAAGTTTTCAATAAAAATATGATTTCAAAATCGGTAGATAGCAGATATATCAAATATATAATTAAATTAATGGTATATAAAAATAGAAAAGACATGAATAAAAAAGATCTATAATCACAGGAAATAAATAATAAAATAAAAAACAAGAAATATATTCTTAATTCCTGAGATAAGTTAGCTTCTAAATATAGAATCCTTACACTACTGAATCAATCAACATAGATCAAAGTGTGTACAAACATACCTAAGGCTCATACATTCTGGAGAAACAATCAAAACACCATTAGAGAAATCTTGTTAAATTTAGTTTAGTTATAGTTTTACTCATAAATCCATTTTAGGTAGTTATAGTCGTAGAATGATTTTCCTAATCAGTCAGTAACTATTCAAGCTCTCATGTTCCTCAATCGATCAATCAATAAATCAAAAGAAAAACCATTCCTTACAAGCAAAGTCATTATTGAAATCTTGAATAAGAAATTTTATGTTCAACATTCAATTTCAATTTCAGAACGGAAACAAGGGTATTCAAAAAATTATTCTTTAATTTAAATCCATTTTTCTCAAGATTCATCATCAAATCATTTCAATACATCTTTTCTCAAATCACAGCATATATTCAAATCCCTTAAAAATATATTATATTTCATAAATCACATGCTTTTAAAATTAATCATTAAATCATAATAATTTATGTTTTAGAAGTTAATTAAAAATAATTTTCCATTAAAGAAATAAATATTGGTTTAAGTTTTAGGGAAAATACTTAAAAGAAATCCTACCATTAATCATGATATCAATCAATTGGTTAACCAAAACAGAAATCACCAATGGAAAATTGCAGGTGTTGAAGACGAAAGTGGAAACACCTGAATCACAATCCATAAAATAAAATATAAAATCCAATAATAACATGAGGATTCATCACTCTCAAATTAGTAGAGAATAATGGAAAATGTATTTCCAAATCACATGACATTTAACTTACTTGATAGGGGTCGATGTCTTCCACTAAAACATTGATTTGAAATAGAGGATATTAATGGGGCCAATAATGCCTCTAGAGATCATCTAGATGCCAAATGATTTTATTAGTTTTTAATGGGAGGTGTTCAGGATTAATAATGGGGGGGGTTCAGATATTAATTACAATTTTTGGTGTATTAAAAACCAATTCACATGGTTTACTAGGTTAGGCTATAGGGTTAGTTCTAATCGTACGCCCTCATCAGGCTTCTATAAAGGGTACATAGTTTTCCAACATAGTTAGTCTAACCATGTACCTACCATGGAAACCCCCAATACTTAAGGCCAAACAATTCAAAGGTGTGGTTTCATAGTTTATACTAACTATTTTCTAATTTTGTGCCACCCTCCAATACCTCAAAAAGAGCTCACAGTTTTTTGTGGTAAACCGTATAGCTTTTCTAAACCGTGTGCTAACTGGGCACAACCATTATTGTTTCCACGAATCTCTGTGAAGCACCATAAATAACCTAAAATAATCCCAAAAATATAAATAATAGAAAAATAATGTCCAAGAATCACCTAAAAGTGGGTAACATGATGTTACCCATATTGTGAATTATTATTAAAAAATAAGGTAAATAAATATTGTATAAAACATCAGTGAAAGGTATCATTTTGAGAATCTTTTTTCTTACATGGATAATAAATTTAAATAAATTTTTCAGTTTTAAATTTTACATCTTTAGAGTTATGGACAAAACAATAATCAACATCCTTTGGAGTGAGTTGGATATCAAATAAATAAAATATAAGTTTTCATTATATTTATTTTATTTATGTTAGACGTAGAAGTCATAACCTCAATAGGATGAGATAATACTTTTGTATTATTTAAACTATGTCTCAATCTTTTTCATTTCTCAAAAGGTGTCTAGAATATAGATTTATTATATATAACTATATTTAATATATACATTTTTATTTTATTATCTTCACTCTATAAGAAAACTACTAGGTTAAAATTATTAATATTACATTTAAAAATATCCATTATTATATGATTACATGTTTATAAAACAATGTTTTATTATTATGTGCTAGGTATTGAATATTTTTTAAAAATTTCTTACTCTTTAAGAAAAATAAAAAAATAGACACTAACCTTTCTCTTGTTCTATGTACCTTCCATAAAATTATCTCATTTTATCAAGACATAAAATCAATATTTCATGTTCCTTTTTATTGTCTACTCTATATTTATAAATTTAGAAAACATGTAATTATTTATTATTTTCATTTAGATGATAGGGATTTACTGAATATAAATAGATATTAATAAATGAGAAAGAAAATATTTTTTATAGATAAAACAATGTTTATGAAATGGTTCATTGATGTTTGAGTATATAATTTTTAAAACTTTATTTCACCTTAAAGAACCCTAGGAGTTATTTTTCGACTTTTTTATGAAAGCCACACAATCCATTAATATTCTATAATCAATACCATGAATGAACCCTTTTTGGTCTTATTCATCACTATTGAGACATGACATAGTCTCGTATTATATAGTAGAAACAAATTTTAATTAAAATGAAAAATATTGACTCAATTGGATGCATTAGGATATATAGGTCCTCAAAATCTTGATGAACATTAAATTTAAAAAAATAATTAACCAATATTTCTGTACTAATAATAATTTAATTATAAATAATTATAATATTTTAGAAACAAATGTAATAATAATAAATGAAATAAGTTTAGGCATAAAAATAAAAAATATATTATAGTGTTAAATAAATTATATTATTAAATAATTAGTAATTTGGGATATGATGAGAGTGATGATTGGGTGACATCCATGGTAATCATGATGGTTCCATGAGATTTTTTGGTCTTGATGGCTTCTATAAATATAAATACTTGGGATATTCCAATTGTAGAAATACATAAGTTTTTTTTATATAGATAGTTCTAACAAGATTTTTTATATTCTAATAAGATGGGTAAGAATAAGCTTGAAACTATGGTCTGATGGTATTCTCAAAAAGTCAAGAATTAAAACTAGTTCTCCTACACATAGGAAGTGGAGGGTTTTTATAATTTTATAATACCAAAATATTCTAAGGCTAGGGTGGAAGAAAATTCATAATGTGATATGAATTCATTTTTAGATCTAGGGATTTTGTTATATGGTTTTAATTTTATAGATATAAGTAAATTTTAAGTGTTTAAAATGTTTTAATTTCAAAAACCTATAGGATTGAGAAGAATGGAGATATAATCTTTGTTAAATAAAATCATTGTATTCTTTTAGATAGTCTCAATGAATATATGAAATTGATCATTAATAATTTATATTTATATTCTAAATAAAATATATATGGTATCTTTGATGTAAATATATACTTTATGGAAATATGGGGATTTTATGGCTAGTTAATTACATCCTTAAGAAAATGATTATTCCACATTATCCTCTGATCTACAAATTTTAAATCCAAATTTTAGGGACTAGGTTTCATAAATTTTTAACCTAGAATATATTTTATATAATATTTGGATACTCAATATACTCTATTAAATATATATAATTCAATTACATAGGTTTTGGTTTGAATCTAAGGGTTTAGTTAGTTTTATCAGCATCCCTAAATCATATAGGATATTTTATCTACCGTTAGAGTATTGTTTAAGATGGAAAAAAGAAATCGAAAGTTATAGTCATGGAATAATTGAATGAATTTTAATGGAAGAAGAACATATATCTCCTATAATTAAAAAATTTATCCAAATTACTATTAATCATCGATTTGATTTTCTTGTCCAGTATGTGAAAGTACCCAATTGCTATAATGGATGAAATAAAATTGGATAAATTGTTGATAATATTTTTTAATATTAGTATTTAGATAATTTAGAATGAAAGGTATAAATTCTAGAAATTATATATGTCGTTTGAAGGCTCGTGATGTTTCCATAGGTAATGATTAGGCTAATCCTAGTTTTGATGGTCCGGGACACGTGAATTTTGACGAATCTTGACTTTATATTGAAAAGTATATGATGTATTAGGGTCATGAATGAGGTTTGTTAATATCTAAAAAGTAAATAAAGAAAGTGGAGTATAATAAAAATATAACCACCTATTTATAAGCTCATTTAGATAAAAATCATGATACCCATGGTGATTTGTATCTGTAATTGAATATTGAATGTATCATAAATTTAGACAATACTTTCCAGTAAAACTAGGTGATTATTTATTCCCATGAATAAGATAGTAAAGTTAAAATTAATTTTTGGTTTTATATTTTTCCTTAATTAAGCATAAACCAATGATAAAAGTAGGGAGAAAGATTCAGGTGACGGTATATATGCTTAGAAGGATGTGAAAATCAAATCTTGTGGGTAATCAACCAATGCAGGGTTTGGATTCAAGAGATAAGTAGCTAACCTAAAAGTTATTGAAATATATTTTGTCACATTTTATGGTAAATTTAATAAGTGCTAAGAAATCCTCTCTTAAATGGATAAAAAACAAGTGGGTGTATCTAAATCACATATAGTTAGTGTTATCAAGGCACAACCAATTCATTCAGAAAACGTGATTCATCAAGACTAGAAGACAAGATCTCACTCTAAGAATGGGGTAAATATTGTCAAATTATTTTATATACATTATTCTTCTCAGGTCTCTATAAATAAGGTGTTATTCCTATAAGAAGTTGAAAAAAATTACAAAGGGTTTGGAGTATGTTCTAAAATGGTTACTTCTCCCACAGATCCCTAGGTATATGACAGTACCTTAATGAATGGAAAAGTATCTTATTTTGGATTAAGTGAGGATATCCCTACCATAAGGGATTTTATAACCTTAAATAATAAAATTATGGATATCATAAACTCGAATATTAATGAATCACTTAGTTCTTATGATAAGAAGTGTGTGAAAGTGAATAGTTTCAATTTGAAACGGAAAAAACAGATTTAATGTATTGATGTTTTTGAGTTTAGTTGTTTTGCTTCTGGTGATATTTGGCATGGGACGAAGACAAATCCCTGGTGGTTGGGTTCGTCGGCTCTCTATTCTGGGTGGATTCTTGATGGATGGATATAGGGATCGACGGGGGGGGTCTGTCACGAGGTGCATGGTTTACGGTGTCTCTGTTTGAGATTTGGTATAATGTTGTTTGTTTTTGAATTTTGAGTTTGGATTTGGGATGTGTTTTCTGGATTTTGGATAGTTCAATGTCTATATATGGGTACTGGAAACCCAAAAACCGGCTATTTGAAAATGAAAAAAAAATATTTGCAGTCAGTCATGTAATATGGGTAGGAATATGCATGGTTGAGGTGATCCATGAAATATCATCACTAAATTTGAGCCCAATAAAGGATAGTTCAATTTTTTTTTCTATCTATTATTTTTATAGATGGATGTTGTGCATTATAGTTTTGTTTTAGTGTTTCATTACTAAGGTTTTTAGGTCATTTTGTATAATTTTTAGATATTTGGATGGAAAAGTAGGAATTGTTTCAATTAATAACTTTCCAAATTGTAGTTACAAGCTAATGAAATTGGTGGTGTTTCTTCCTTATAGATTTCCTAGGCTGTTTGGAATGTTTTCCAACTTTTTATCTACTTATATAAATTGTTACCAATTATTTATTGTCTTATGTCTAGAACTAGACATTATCATTAAACTTTCCACCTCTCTTGTACCGTTATTTTTTATTTTAATTAATTAGAAAAGATCTTGCATTCCCAAGTTTTATGCTCAAATATTTATGAATAATTAAATTATTCAAAAATTAAACATTCCTTTATTTGAGAAGAAAATTAAATTCCCAATTTGAAACAATATTTTTATACCATTTATTTTTAATAAAAACCCAAATATAGCAAGTTATTGATTTTTTTCCATAAAAAAGCCTTATAAAAGATTTATAATTTGTATTAATTAACCAAAGCGAGTTTTATTTAAATATTTAAGAAAGTAAATAAAATATGATATTTGGAATGCATAAAATATAGATTAACCTTATTTTTAAGAAACTTTTCATAATTAATATATTTATTCTTCTCAAGGACCACCTTTTTCACAAAAGTAAATTTTTTTATGTTTTCAATTAAAATGGTATATCAAATTGGTATATTTTAATGGAATAATTAGATTCTTTTTTTCATTCAAGGTCCATATATCCTCTTATTGGAAATAAAATTAGTATTCATTGATATAATTTCACTTTTAACCCTACACACACAGTTAATAAATATACACTGATTTTACATATGTTTGTTTTAAGTAATAATTTTTTTTCATACTTTAATAGGAGTTATTCAAGAATGAAATTGGATAAAAAATGATCAAATAAATAATTTTTTAATACATTTATTTAATATATAATTCAAAAATTTCTATAATATATGCATGAACATCTATAATAATATCAAAAATATTCTAATAAATTTTATAATTAGTGTGTTTGTTAAATCATTTGAAAGGAAAAAAATTGTTTCATTAAAATTTTTATTACTTATTTAATGGTAATGTCATCCTAAATAGGAACTAAATGAATTTAGTAATACAAAAGTTGATAATCATAATTTTAATCCTATTGTAATTCTCCCATTATAGGAAATTTTAATTTTATCATAAGTTTCAATACCAATTCTATAAAATGGTTTATCTATATTTAATTATTAACTAAGGATCATATAACCCATGTTGAAGTGATCATATTTATTTTGATCTAAATAATTTTCACAATCACGAATTAAATTATTATAAATGATTTCAATTAATTATTAATCAATTTATGTAAGAAACGAATAAAAATGTGATGCCACAATTTTAACTCATTTTAATTTTTTGGAAGTTTATAATTTCATGAATATCATATATTAATTTTTAATAAAAATATTTGAAATAGTAATAAATTAATATATCTATAACTTACATCATAGAATAAAATAATTATTTAAAATAAAATAATTTTCTTATAATAATTAACTAAGTGGATTAAAAAATTATTTGTATGAAATTATAATTAAAATTAATGTCTTAAATGAAAACTAAAATAAAATATAATAAATATTAAGGATGTTCAAGGCCTGTTTCACTAATTATTAAAAACCAAACTAACTTCCAAAAAACAAGGAAAAACATCATGGTTACTTTTATGTTTTTTATGCGTTCTTTATCAATAACATTATATTATATTATTAAATAATATTCAAAGGGTTGAATCCCAAGAATGTAAAGAGTCAAAAAAACATATAATCTAATTATAATTTACACCTTAAATAGATCCACTATAAATAATAATATACTAATAAATATAGAGTAAGTATAAATAAATTTTTTTAAACACATTTATATCTAATAGATGTCATTACATAAATTGAGAACTTCTCAATCATAACCTCTAAATCCAAATATAAAGTGAATAATACATATAATATCCCTGTTAAATCTTGATACCCTTAATTTAAATTTAACTTTAGCCATAATATTTTTAATATTTCCTATGAACTATGAAAATTATATACTAGACAAATATTTTATCTTTATTCCTCAAAAAAATTATTGGTTTGTCTAATAAAGAAACATATGTTTTGTTATATTAAAAAATTAATAAACCCTTAATGTAACCTTTGGTGTAATCTCATGATTTATCTATCATAAATAATGAGTATAATATCCCAACCCAAGAAAATTTGGTCCCTCGGTTGAGTGTGAGGAACTTGAGGTATTTTCCCTTAAATATCATAACTTAATGACTAGTGTTGGGGGTTTATGTAGAATGTGGGAGAATGTTTCCCAATAATTATACACCTTACATAAGACACTTATTCTAATTAAATTTATATCTCCCCCTTATATTTGAACGTATTACAGATAAATTTAGTTAAAAACACTTACGTATTTTATAAATTTGTAATAATTTCACCATTTAACTGCTTATAAATTTTAAATTAAAAGCGTGTTTGAAATAGTAAATTAATTTCACATGAAAAAGATAAATAAAATAAAAATATACTCAAGGAATAATATTAGATGGAAACAAATTTTTTAAAAAACATGATGACACCATCCAACTAGGTATCCAAAAATCCTTCTAACCGGCCTTGAATGAAATGTTCTTCACCATGCAAGTCTTATACAGGTAAATATATATCTTTGTAGGGTATCCCCAAAACTTCATATCAGAACACATCGACATAAAGTCATTTTATACATGTTATTTCTTAAATGTTATGTGATATAAATAAATAAAACTCAATGTTGACATCCATAATTGCAAATTAAGAACCTTATTGTTGTAGATTTGTTAATTGAGAAGTCTATAAAAACACTATATTTTTCATAAAGAACCTAGAGGTAGAATACATGAATAATTATGGCTTGGGATTATATTTAAAAAATAACATTTTATTGTCCCATATCATATCTATTACTTAGATAATTATTCTATGTATTTCATGAATTCCCTTAGCCAAAAATAATTAGTGAGTCTAGCCAACAAGCTGGCCAGCTCAACTAGGGGAACATGTGGGATTCGCCTTAATTGTGAGTGTGAAGGGAATGTGAAAGTGGTACTTAGGTTGTCCATGAAAAGGGAGGGTGTGGACAATGAGGGTGTGGATGAATGTTTTGTCCGTGCTAACCCCACTATTAGCTCAGTGAACATATGACACGATGACATTTATTAAGCATCACCCATCCACCCAATAAATAAATGTGGGAAGGAATATTTTTTGGGCACTGTTCCTCTATCAAAAACATAATGAAAAAACTACAACCATCTAATCAAAGAGATCTTATATGTTTGATGTCCTCTCCTGAGTCTTATCTAGCTTCATGCTTTCCCACCACACTCCCTCACCAATGGTTCAACATCACGAGCCATGCCAGATATACTTTGATGGTTTTTGTGCAAGCCTCAATCAATAAATCCTTGCATCCAGTGTTTTTCATCCTTCTCTGATGATCAAACCAAGGCAGCCAAGACTCTATCGATGTCCCTAAGTCATGCATGAATATTCCTTTTTTATACATTAAATTCTTCGGAGAATCATGTTATCACATGAATATGGTCGTCAGAATCCATCGCATGATACTAAAGTGGTCATCCGACTATTTGGCAGATAATCATTGATCCATGAATACAATTTATGTAAAGTCACCACATGAATGATTGATGAAAAAATAGATGAAATGAACAATCATTGAGCACCAAAAAACCATATAATGAATCGAATAATTATAACCGAAAGAGCCTATTGTAAGATGAAGAAAGGCTCTCTTGATCAAAAGATGTCACTAAGGGGAAACAACTGACATCTTGCAGTTCACATAAAATGCACTATATGTAAGAGCTCTACACATTAAGCATTTTATTTATTTTCTCACATGAATCTGCCTATGGTTTTCCAAAATTTGTCAATTGACTTGTTGAACAATCATGTGAGGCCCTTGAAATGGTCATTTGAAAACCTCAACAGTAGTCTAAAAAGTCATTAAAAGAACATATGTTGATCATGAAACTCACTTGGAACTATCATATGAAGCCACAACAACTTTCAATCATGAAATAACATGAATCCTTCTTGTGATTGTGTGATTTAAGTCTTTTGAAACCACACACCACCTAAAGATGGTGGACACGAAAACCTCACCATGAAAATTGTCAACACTATCATTTAACATCCACCTATATAAACACCTCGTTCCCTTAAAAAAATCACATGAGGGGAAGAGGATAACAGAAGAAAGAGAAGATTAATGTTGATGTGGAAAATGAAAATAGAGTGGGAATATGATCAACTACTTTCATCTAATGAATTATCTAGTTAATCACGAGCTTCATATTGTGATTCTCTTTATGAGATCACATGATGCTTTGACCATAATTATATGATATGATGTGAAGCCCTAGGATTGGAAACCCTCATAATTATTCGTGTGAGGAATTTTCATAAACCTTGTCATGGGATATTCTATACCAAATTTGAGAGTCCAAGAGGGAAAGAACTAACATTTATCATATTTATACTTTATTCATCCATGCACCTTGGATAGACACCTTATGTAATTTGATTCCATTAAGTGCCTATGATCACATGTACTTAAACCATGCCATCGATCACATGAATGTTTTGTGTTTGTATGGCCATGTTTTAATCACCTATTGCATGAAAATGGTTTGACAACCCTCGACCATACACCCTCCATCCATGTGTCTCAAATATGAGCCCCTCACCTGATACCCCTTCTCATAAATAAATATTCAATAAGGTATTATGGTTATTGACACATGACATGATGCAACCCTATTCATATATAAGGATTGTAACCATGGACAAGTATCCTAGTAATATAATTAAAAGAATCCATTGAATGAATCCTTCAGGATCACACAATAGCATGAATCATTACTGGTCTTGTGATGATCTCATGTGGCCTCAGACAAGTTAGTTTGATCATGTGATGAAACACTACACAATAAATCTTGATTATGAAAAGACATCCTCGAAAATTTAGTTTTATCACATGAAAGGCCCAAGAAATGTCATATTTGATGATATAAAGTACCCTAGAAATATCAGCTTTGATCATGTAAAGAACCTTGGACATTTCATATTTGATCTTACAAATCACCTGAGATATGTCAGAAGGACACCCACGAACATATCTTCCATGTCGGGAAGACACTCTGTACATTTCAAGAAAACCCCCTATAAATGTTTGATTGACACCCATGATAAATCAGACAAATAGTTAGGACATGTTAGGAAGATACTCATGATGTGTTAGACAACCACCCTAGACATGTCAAGAAGAATCCATAGGAAATGTCAACATTCTTCAGAAAAAACACCTGGACATGAACAATATAAACTCACATCCATGAACATTTGGTTGAGTACCCCATTTACAAGGTGCGCTTATCTTAAAATATATGGTTATTCACTCAGGTGACACCATTTGTGTCATGGTCTTAGACATACCCTCATGTTGTACCCAATATATTTAACTAAATGTATGTGGTCATCATTTATCATTGTCAATTATTGTATATAGATTTAATGTATAGTGTGGGAATTAATCCTGGTATAGGATAATAAATTTCGTGGGCCACAAGGATAATTATAATCCCTTTAAGTGTAATCACTTATCCCAACCCCTCAGTGGGTTGAAAATAATTGAATTACGATAACAATGATTCATTTCCAAATAGGACACATATAATGCCTTCCAAAGGCTCACGATCCAATGGGATTCAACCCTTCTATAAGCCTCTCCATATCCCCAAATATTCTTAACTCATGGGACTGAATTCTCCCATAATTCTATCATCCGTCCTCATCCATCATCCAATAGGAAGTGGGATTATACATGGGAATCCTTTTATTTTAATGCCCCAACCATTCCCTAAAGTACTTCAGACCCATCACTGGTTTAGGATCAAACTAAACTATGAGAACTATAATTCCAATTATAAACAGGTTATGTAGGATTCCTTCTTATGGCTCGAGTACCATACCATATTCTCTATGATATTGGTAAACATAACTCTCTAAGGAAAACATTAATGTGTAAGCCTCACACAAATTTTATCTCATGTGATCTGTTCACAATTATTTTATATCTTATTTCTCACAACAACCATGACTCATGTGGGCTTAGATATCAGAGACAATTGTACCAATATAATTATATGGATTCCCCTAGTGTGGGCCCTTCATTAGGATGTAAGGCCAAATACATCTCATCTCCACCGAAAGGTTTGTAATCCTAACAAGGACATCTAGAGAGGCCTTATATGCACAAGTCATGACCAAGGCCTCTATTATTTCATTTTTTTATGATTTAGATGCCCATAACACAAATTATGTGGACTGAGATTCCTATATTTAAATGGTATGTATGATGAATCTTCAATACTTGAGCCCTATATTAATTTTCTTATTGTATGACGTTAAATTCCAAGTTATAATACTGTCATACGACACTAAACTATGTCAAATGAACTATGTGGGTTTTGATTCATGTTCACATAGGATACTTAAGATGCTTCATAGAGGTTCAATTATATCTACAAGACACTTGTCTTCTCTATGGATGGTAATATCAAATAGAGAGAATAAACATGGCTATAAATTAAAGCTTCATACATGATAAACAGAATAATGGAGAACCTATGACATAAAATGTAATTCCTATCAACACATTGTCTTGATTAGTACATTGGATCATGGGTAACCAGCCCCATATCAAGTATTGAGAAGAGTTTTATGAACATATATTAAATATATAATAGATTCCTAGAATTGGAAATAATTTCCCCCAAAATAGTGTGATGATCCTGACTCTGATCCTCTCGACCAATTTGAGTTCCTATGTTTCATTAGGTTTGAAACCCCAATTGAATTTATACCTTTTTAAATCAGGTTTCTTCTTTATCATAAATTTACAAACCATTGGGAATTTATGTTTAATAAAAAATGGTAAACCAAATACAAACTATAGTGAAACCACTCGCAATCACCCATAATAATTCATCGGGAAAAACCATCACATTTTTTGGGGAACAAAATGGTGAACTCAATGTCAAATGTTTTAACTATGATAAACCCTTCATTAAAAAAAGAAAAAAGGAAAATAATTTTTCCTCTAACTATGAATGTAATTGATTGACCATATACTTATATATATTATGTTGGACTGATATGGTGTCTTGTTTTCTCTCTATGATACCTTACATTCCTTATAATTCATATGGAATAATTTAATGTTTCAATGGATTTTTAGATCACTAGAAAAGATGGTTATGTCTTCAAAACACCTGAAGATACTATAGACAACCAGAAGACACACCGATCATGTGCATAATCTTCCATGGAAGTTTTTCACCCGAGGAACAGATGTACGTTGTCACCAATGAAATACTTCCAGTTCCAGTTGGTGAATATCCTGGTCTAAGTGTACCACCTCAATGGATCCATCTCGACATTAGAGATAGCTCATGAAATCCTCTAGAGGATGAATCCTCATTGAATGTCTTTCCCATGAAAATTTTCATTAGTGGAAGTGGCACTTGTTTTTACATTAAACCACTTTGTAAGTTTATCTCTGGGGAAAATCAAAACATACCATCCGTACCTTATTTAGGTGGATGAGGAAAATCACTACATCAACTCATCCATTCAAGAGAAACCTAGGAGGAATCACATCCATTCAGGTCATCTTTCTCATCATATGATCACAATTCCACAAGGATCTTTAGAGGATGTTATGCCCACCCCATCCATCCAAAATGTGGAATCCAACAAGAGGGCCCTCATGGGGTATCCAAACAATATAAATCTAGAGAATTGTTGTATCCATGTTATGTTGAATGTGTCATAGTCCCACCAGTGTATCCTGACACTGGACCAAAATAAATTCCATATCATCACTATCCTAGAGACTCTGACTTAATCACAACTAGCCGTGGTGACTGTGGAATCATTGGAAGGACCCCAGCCTGTAAGGATAGATGAATTTTAACAATTTTTAACCATAAAATCATCTTTAATATGGGTTCTAACCCACTAAATATTACAGTAGGAACTAACCAACCAAATGATAAAACAGGCACTTTCCCACCAAATGGTATAGCAGGCACCATCCCGCTAAATAGCATATCGAGCTTCAACCTATCAAATGATATACTCCATTAAATAAGAGAACCATCCCTATAGTGTTTCCACCAATATGATTCAACCAAATATAAGATCATATCATCAGATTAAGATAACCACACTATTGTTTTTTGTTTATCTATAGAAGGTATTATTAACCAAGTTGGTGTTTCAGAGTACAATGTCGATGGAGAATATGGCTAGTGGCAATAGCATATTTAGTCTTCTGGTTCAACATTATGATGCCTGTCATCATCCACTCACCCTACCATTGACATAGGATAAGGTTTCCTCATGAATTATACCAGTTATCCCATTATGCATGACATGTAAATAGCTGTGTAAAAATAGATCACCCAACTCCAATAATAGAATGGGGATCTATGGTAAATAATTGTGGGAATTCTCATGGGTTCCCATTACCAGAATAATACATCAGTACCGTCCTACAAAGGTCTGTCTTGTAGTGAAGTGCCCCAACCCATAGGGGTAGAAATATTTTCATATTCTTCATCCCCTCATTGGGTTAAGTCCATACATTGTTCCACCTCACCCCATCCTAGAGGGATGGGGGAATATTCATATTCTCAAGACCCCCATCACTAAGTGCTATGGGGATCTCTATATTTTCCTTTTTCTCATCGTGGGTACTCTAGAAAACACCTAACCTCCTTAGTTTCCACAAAGACTCTAAGAGTGTTATGTTTCTCAAATTAGTGGGATGTGTCTACACTATCTAAGGACCCCAATGCTTCTATACATACCCTCAAAATGATAAATAATAGGACTCTACAAACCGGAATTCAAACTCAACCATCTTCCCATTCCAATATAGGTATACGTAGTACGTGGGAGAAGAAGAATGGTTTTCCATCTCATTATAATAGACAGTGATGGGTATATTTCTTCAAACCAAATATATACCTAGTTACTTTGACCAATCCATGAATAATGATTTGATATAACTCCCAACAATGAATAATCCATCCGAGGAAGAGTTGATAGGCTATAAAAATCACTTCCCCTACCACCGGTGTCTTGGAAACATGATAGAGAGTTGACTTAGATTTTAATATTGGCTATAGGAGAAGGTAAATTAAGTCTTGATAGAGTTATAGGATCTTGAAACTCATGCAATATGAATAAGAGTCATCCGATCTCCTTAAAAAAGAATCCCTCATTAATGGTTGTGGAATGATATATCCTAGTCACATGATGTTAAACTGCATGATATGTCCTTGTCATATGATGTTAAACTACATGATATGTCTTAGTTAAATTATGTTATAATAAAAAATATATACTAGACACTTGATATTAACCTATATGATACATTTTAGTCTTATGATGTTAAACTAAATGATATATCCTAGTTGCATGATGTTAAACTGCATGATAAATCCTAGTCGTATGATATTAAAATGCATGATATTCCCTAGTGGCATGATGTTAAACTACAATATACATCATAGTCTCATGACATTAAACTACATGATACATCATAGTAACAAGATGATAATATGCACTACACATAGTAGTTCCATGAATATAAACATCATGACATGTACAAGTCACATGATGTTAAACTACAAAATATATCTTAGTCACATGAAGTTATACTTCACAACAAATTCCTCATCGTATGAAGTTAAACAACATGAAAATGTCCTACTCACACTATATTAATCTACACGACAACATCTTTATCCCATGATGTGAAACTAAACCAAACACCTAACAGTCATAGGGTAGAAAATTTATTACATCTTAATATCTGAGAGAGATCATCAGCATCTTCTTGAAGTTATAGTGTCTATGAATGTACCACTGATACAACACACTCTCAATCCAAGCAATATCACAAAACCACCAATGCCTTGCAGTCACCTACTAAGGATGTTACTCAATAGGTCACCTCCCCGAGAAATTAGATTTTTCCATCAAGTACATCTCGTTGAATGAGGAATGATGATGACCATGGAGATTAGGCATATATACTTAATAGATCAAAAAATTCTTCTATCATATCTGGGAAGCAAGCATGGGGCACGAATAGATCTACACCCACGTGAATAAAGCCCATTAGAATATTTTGAAGGCTTGAGGAGAATAGTAGTGGGAATACATCAACACTTAAATTAAAGACATCTATAAGCATATACGGGAAACTGAGACCATGTAGGCATAAATTCTTGTACATTCCCTGAAAATGTGATAATATCTTTTGATTGTGATACATGATATCTATTAGTATATTCTAGTGATAATACAGGGAAAAGTAAACATTCCTATCGTAATGGCCGGAGTAACATATCAATATGATCAAAACGAAAAGGTGGATACTCTAGAGAAATAATTCATTCATTCTATTGTACATGAATATTATTGACATATTCTGGTAAAGGATGAGGCACTGGGCTGAGCTCATATCCCCATTTGAATCAGGGATCACCAAGCTGGTTAGAACATGCCTCGGGACCGGAACACATTATCCTCTAAGAAATATAGTGGAATAATTAAAAGTCATAGTACTTGGGTTATACCCCCACTAAAATTGATTTTTGTCAGTAAAATATAGAAATTACCTTAGGGAAGGTTCATATCCTTTCCAATAAAGCTACTCAAAATATTCCAATAGATTATAGGACTAGAATGGAATCCCTATTCATTTCGAATAACGACCCAACCATCATCCTTCAGAGGATATCCATGAGGATGATTATATCTGTTCTCCAATTATAGAGTTCTGTCAAAATATTATGATGAGGAATAAATATATAAACTAGACTCGTACCCCCGCTTCAGCCAGGTTTCACCAAGACATTCTGGCAACCTCCCACAGGTCATCTCATATTCTTACTGATGACACAGAATCTCAGCAACATACATCAACAATGTCTCAATAGTGGGATCATATACCCATAGAACAAAAACGTTATCAATATATTCTATCAACCATCATAAAATAGGCTCATATCTCTGCTTAACCACAAAAGCTATGCTGGCATATTCTAGCCATGATGTAGAATGAGGATCATATTCCTGTTCAGATCAATTCTTGTGCCCTTGATTTGGTGTAATGCATATCCACAGCACCTTAGGGGTTTTTGATTCTTCGACTAAAGATTAAGGAAATCACTATATTGATAGTACTCCTCACAGTAGTTCATAGATCGATCACATGGACTTTACTTTTATCATCTTTCATGGTCTACCTCCCCATGGTGATATCTCTCTCAGACAAAGAAATCATACCCTTTCTTAAAATCCATTATATATATGGGTTCATAAAAAATAGACAACATTGTATAGAGTGGTGATCATAATAACGAGGTCAGCAATATATATTTCCCTGATGACCATTAGAAACTCCTCACCTCAGTCAGCAGACAACCTAGTGAAGAAACCTCTATGGTCTGGCTTGGTGGAGACATATAGCCCTGATGAATAATGGAATGGAATGGCTATATGGATAGAATTATCTAGAAAAATCCTCCAAAACAGATTGTAGGCAATTTACACTTCTAATTATGAGATCTCAGATAGTTCATAAGAGGAATGAATTATTCATATTCACCATAATATATATGCGACCTATCAGAGATTAGAGGACAAAAACCTACCTTATCATTGATATAATGGTCACCTCCAAGCCAAAAATACACTTTGTTCTTAGATAGACATGGTATCATTATACATTGACTGAGACCTTGGATCATAAGACCCTAAAAAACACTTATGGAATGGTTGTCTCCATAAGGAGAAAACCCTCCAGTGGATGATTTGAAATGCTCTGTCATACATTCAAATTTTATGATGGGGTAATTATGAAGAATTTTACTCTACCCTATCCCCAAGATAGTGAAAATACCAAGATAAATCATCCTTCAACATCATATTCATATAATAAATAATTGTAACGGATTATCCAATCCTTTAATTAAAAAGATCCCCTCTACTCATTCTGTCAAGGAGAATTGGTATTAGCTCTCAAAAGCCCATTGATACGAGGAAAGAAAACTCCAAATATAAAACAAAAATGAGAAGGTACATAAATAATATATAATGTTCATTCCAATGGAGCTTACACATTGGTAATTATGGATGGCGAATGTGGTACGCCCCCCCACCAATGAAAGGTTTCTCAAGAAGTACTTTAAATTGTTGTCGTCAAGTATCCTAAGTCTTGGTTGCAAGACTTTAAACTACATGATATCCTATGTCTTGGAAGAATGACATTAAAATGAACATAATCCCTAGTCTTGGATGTACGAATTTAAATTTTATATAATTTTCCATTTTAAGCACATGATATTAAACTTCATAAAAGGAAACCTTATCATCTGACGATAAATTGGATAGAGAACATTACTTCACAAACAGTTCACTACAGATGAGATAGATCTGTATGAAAGAAAAATGAATTACTCACATCCATGTTTGTGAGTGAGATACACATACAGAGTCTCCCCATTGAAGAATTATGTGTGTCATGATTCCAGCTATCACATGATACATAGTGACACATATATCCCAAATCCTGGGTCCATCTATAATATATACAAGAAAAATTTCCCCATATTTGTATGGATCATAACTATGTAGAGAGTTTTTCATTTAAAACTATGTGT
Source organism: Viscum album (assembly GCA_963277665.1). Classification (NCBI taxonomy): domain Eukaryota; kingdom Viridiplantae; phylum Streptophyta; class Magnoliopsida; order Santalales; family Viscaceae; genus Viscum; species Viscum album. Next base: position 830,871,837 of record OY728162.1, read on the forward strand.
AGATCGATTTATATTATCACATGATATATAGTGACACCCAAGTTTGAAATCATGGGTCTAGCCGCTATATAAATGGAAACAATTATCCCCCTATGTGTATTGAAAATACCTTCATGGACTGTTTTCAATTTAGGATAAATTTGTGTCTTGATTCATACTACCAAATGATTCATAGTGATGCCCAAATCCCAAATCATGTATCAAGACACAATATAAATAGAATAAAATTCCCCCTCTATGTATGGTACATGCATGTGTTGAGAGTTATCCACTAATGAACTATGTGTGACTTAATTCATGCTATAATAGGATATATAGTGACACCCAGATCTCAAATTCTGGGTCTATCCATTATATTAATGGAAAAAACTCCCCCTCTACATATGTATTAGACCTTCATAGAGAGTTTTCAATTAAATAATTCTGTGTGTCTTGATTCCTATTACTATATGATATATAGTGACACTCTGATATCTAATCCTAGGTCTAACCACATCATATAGAATGATAAAATTTCACCCCCTCCATATATAGGCTAGACCTATTCAGTGAAATATGAATGAACTAACTGTGGCATGATTATAACGATCATGGTATATGTAGTGATTCCTTGATACTCCATTTCAGGTCCAGCCACAGGTTTCCATCACCCCCAATCATGTTCTTCCATGAGAGTTAGATCCACGAGGAGACTATAGTTCACAATAATTAGGGAAAACATCCCATATTTTCCATCATGCACTCTCATGCATCATAATTGACTACCATGTTATCCCTTGTTTTTCATGCTAGCATGGATCATGTGAGCTAAGGGAACCTAGAAATATGCCCTGGATGACGCAACCAAGACATGACTTGGATAAGGAAATGAGGCTTAGTTGCATGACATTAAAATGCATGAAAATTTCCTTATCAAATGTTGGTAAACTAAAAGGAAACATCCCGGTCACATGATGATAAACTGCATGATAAGTGGTCTTGATGACAAAAAGATCACCCCCGGATGACTGTGTATTAAAGAATCACATTATTTATCCCTTCTATTTGAAATGTTCTCAATAAATGATGGCATAGATTTTGGGTTATCAAACCCTTCTCCTATATTACATCCTCCATGAAGTATCTTCAAATCTTCGATATCTGTGTTGATACCAATAAATTCATTGAGTTTGTGTTCTTCCCTTGAAACCCCATGGACTTATGGATTATTTTCACATGGTTCTTCCATATAGAAAATAGGTAACATGGACTAAATAATCCAAAAGGACCCCACTATGATTAATTAGAGAATTTAAACCCCACCAATGATCTTTGATATAAGGTTTGTTCAGTCCCATAGAAGACGCCCTCATGGAATTGATGATTTATTTTCCAGAATACGTAGAATATGAGCTTCTTCCATTATCAATGGTTAACATATATCCACTGGTTTCCACCTCAACATTACTTAGATATTCATAGGTTATGATTTACACCTTCTATTACCAAACTATTCAAGTATATTTGGATACTGTTGAGTTTACACATCCATGAATCATAATTATTTTCAAAGAAAGACTATGATATTGTATCTGTATACCTTTCCATTTTGAGGTATGCATCCTTTCTGAAGACCCAATCACTCAAAGTTATTCATTCTTCTTGGGGATTAATTCTAGTTAAATGAGATTAAAATCTATGAAAATGACTTAGTCCCATGAAATTAAACATCATGAAAAATTCATAGTCAAATGGAATTAAATGGTATTACACATGGTCCTTCCTACAAGACCTAAAATTGCTCAGAGAAGGTCGTCCTATCCATTAATCTATGCTAGGGATGAATTTTTCACCTCCATTCCATAATTAAATATATAAATTACCCATCCCTATATATGATACCAATCTATATATAGGACTCCTTAGCTAAACCAAATGTTGAGAATCAGCAAGAGTGGAAAACTAAAGGTCCTTCTCTCATGCATATGAGCCAGATCTACATACTACTTGCATGAAGATGAGATAAATATATGCAAGATGGGATCTATAATTTGGGTACCATCAATATGTATGTTTATGGATAAAAGGTGTTTCATACATCTAAAATCTCTTGACTAGCGAGAAGTACCCCTAAGGATATCTTGTACAAATTCATGTTGGACCCAACATCATAACCACATGATGATAAACTACTAGGAATATGTCATCATCACATTATGTTAAGATGAACAATAAATATGTCACCACTACATGAAGTTAAAATGTTTAGACCATCACCCATCATCACTCTTATCAATGGACTATGAGAGTCTGAACCAAGTCAACCAAAGTTCAATGTGCCTCTATCATCTTTTGGAGCACCACAATCTATAAATCGAACATCATTTCTTGACCTCCTTAGGTTTCCACAAACCTTTCATGGCCCCTAGAAAGAAGGAATGTTATATCAATTTTAGTATTTAATTGGTGGATCTACATAAGGTATTTATACCCATCAATCATAGACATCTCGGCCCAACAGGAGGGGTATTATTATCTTTTTAATACCTGACATCATCATAGTGAAACTCATAACCTTAGAGTGATTGAAGATCATTTTTGGCATGATTGTCGCAAACCATTACTCATGTCCCAGGAACCTTGATCCTTGATTTATGAAATTTTATTCTCTTTTACAAAAGGATGTTGGATTACTATTGACCGTATATATCCTAATTAGAAAATTATTTAACATTCCCCTCATACCATGTCCATGTGAATTATGACCATAAACTCTGTGCACCTTGGCCAATGTTGTACGAACATAATCTTTTTCCTTTGATGGACAAAATCAAAAGACCCTAAACTACAAGTGAAAGATATATAAAACATTTTAGGTTGGAAATGCACATAGAGAATCTTTATAAAAAGATAATTCTCCTATCTCTAAACTCATCATCTCTATATTTTAGGCAAAAAAAATAGAGCATAAATAAAAAAACCACAAAGCAGATGGTTTCCATCTTGTTGACCTAGTAAAAGATGATCTATGATCTTTGGACCCCTATTCTAGGTAAAGGTTATAGAGATGATTTATCAAATCTACTCACCAAGATAATGTGATAAGTATATAGAAACACAAATTTCAGGTTGCTTGGACCCTTAAAAAATTTTATTCTTTCCATAAACCACTTTTATGTCCTTGAAGTATAGGATGACACCCCCAATTACCTTAGTTTCCATCCTACACCAGGAAATCTATAGTGTCACGTTATTTCTCCTAGTTCTCCCCATTAGAAAGTTGGTAGTAGAGACTAGATACTACAATTGGATCCCTCTAGGATTCATAAATAATTGACACCCTGCCTAGGAGCATATTTCTAGAGGACGTTTAGCCCCAAATGAGAGCCCCCCCCCCTTAAAACCAGAAATTATTTTCCAGACTGCATGTAATATGGGATTCATCCATTATTAATCGCCAACCTGTACCCACTAGTTTCCACCTTCAGTTGACTCATCTAATCCTAGGCCATGATTTATAATCCCCATAGCCAGACCATTCATATATATTTGATATCCTTGATTTTATGTCACCATGTGTTATACCCTTTTTTTGAAATAAGTAATGAGAGATTACACTATTGAACCCTTTGATGGCCTAAAAAACTTGACTCGAACACACATGATGTAGGGGCCAAGCTCCCTGACCAGAAACTAAATGTCCACAGGGTGCTAGAACTCTTCTTGTATAGCCTTTATCCCCTTCCATCTTCATCATCTAGATCTTTGAATACTCACAAATATTTTATGGACCTTGGATGAGAGTGGGTACCCCTCTTCTTGACCATGAATGTAAGACATATGGGATCATTCATAAGAGACTATGACCCACCAACTAGAGGCATATATTAATTGTAGGAAAGGACCTCCAATCCTCATGAGCCCCGACAACACCACAGTAGAACTGAGCACCTTAGGGTATATTGCAGTTATCAGTGACATGTCTTCCCCTTTCCATATTCACTGATTCATGATCATATACACGTGATTTAAAAAACAAATATTCCAACTATCTATGTAGACTCGGTATCCCTAACATTTTAACATCCACCAATACCCTTTAAGGTAAGGATATAGGGTGTCAGAACCCATCATGGACATTGATCCTTCATGATTCCTACAAGAATTCAGGGCGTCAGAACCATTCATAAACATTCAATATCTATAAAAAATTAATAATTCAAAGTATTAGAACTATTCATGGAAACTAATTATTTAGAATCCCATTAAATATGTTTTTCCACCAAACCCTTCATGAATACCCAACATTCACTACCAATAGATGTTCGAAGCTAGAAGATCTTAATCTACCTCAATAAATGGTATGAGAAACATGTATTTAAAATATATATTAGATTTTATAAACTATTACACATTAGAATAAAAAATAGAGGGTCCAATATATAATATATTACACTATAGTAATAGATGGCATGAACTGAAAACCATTAAACTGCAACAATATAAGGTTCGAACAAAAAGACCTAAAACTACAACAATAGATTGTCCGAGCTAGAAGACACTAATCTATAACAGAGAAATGGTATGGCATGTAAGACCAAAAAAATATAATTTAAAGAGAAAAATTGCTCACCATAAAGAATCCCCATAATGGGAATCCTGGGTGAAATTAAAGACGCTTCTCATTAGGCATGAACTTTAGGTGATCTTGGAAATATTGAGCACCCATGAAATAGAATCATGTTCATCTGGAACCCCATAAAGGTCATCCTGGAAAAAATCCAATTCCATGACTATTAATATTTCCACATATAAAACGTTTTTAAAAAATAGGGATGAAAAAAATTATATAAAAAAATTATAGGGAAGATTATACTTCCCTATAAAATCAAGATATTCTCGCTAGATCCACTATACAAGGAAATAATTAGAGTACATATCTATTTCTCAAGACCCTCATTAGGGTACCTAGTTCTCCCATTACATTCAACTATGTATGACTTGGTCCATCCTATAAGAACATAGGCTACTTAGAGTACCATACTTTTTGTGGATTGAAATGTGGGATGAGATGTAGATCTATGAAACCACTCCAACAATGCATGGGTCCCTACCCATTATTTCAAAACATTTTAATCACATAACCTTCCTACAAATAAAACAGATCTACATAGGATATTACATCATAGAGTTATTCATCCACGAACCTATGTCCCCTATGCATGAGCTTTATTTTCATGGGAATCTTCTACCTTATAAGTACATACAATATTCTTCTCATCCTTATTGGATACATAGTGATGTACAAGTTCATTCCTTTTAATCTATACACATATTTAATTACTACTAATCCCATTTCCATACTATTATTTATAAACATTATGATTTTAGGATATCCAGGACACAATCTAAGGCAAGTTCATGTCTTGGATTCATCCAAGTTCTCAATGTAAATGTATATCCTCTTGACATCACTTGAAATCCCTCAGTAAAAGAATTCCTGAAAATCCTAGAAAGGGATTAATATCATAGACCATTAAAAATTTAAATATATGGAAATGTGATCTAGTTTTACCATAGAATCATATTTAATTTCGTATAAATCAATTTAATTTTGGTGGTTATTTTATTATAACCCTTAATTATTTACCATGCACATTACCGTTGATGATTTGAGAAGTGAGAAGACTATGAAAAAATACCAAGATATTTTGCATGAAGATCTTAGAGGTAGAATAACTAAAGAATAATGTATTAGGATTCAGTTTATATAGTTACATTTTTCCCTTATCATATCCATTAGATAGTTAATTATTATACGGATTTTAAAGACTCCCTTATCCAAAAATGTTTTCATCCAAGATAAATAGCTTGCCAGCTCAACTAGGATAACTTGCGGGATTTCTCTCAACCATTCCCCAGGAGCCATCCAACCAAACAGTTAAGTGTAAGGGTGTGTGGGTGATCATATCACTTGTTGTGAGCACACAGGGTGCATGCAAGTTATTCTTAGGTGGGTTGTGCAATGGGAGGGAGTGACCAATTAGAGCATGGGTGCATGATTTACATAGTCCAACCCCACTTATGTGTTGATGAAGGGATGACACACAAATATTTATTATGTATAGCCCATCCACCTTGGAAATCGTTGTTGGATAGATTCTTTTTTGTGGAACTGTTCTTCTGTAAGAAAACATTTATACAAAACTACAATCAACTGATCAAAGTGATCTTCTCTATTTGATCACCTCACTGGTGTCTTCTTTAACCTCCCACTTTCACACCGCACTCAATTACTCCTAGTTCAATGTCATTATCTATATCTAACATCATTTGATAGTGTTCATGTAAGCTTGTGACAATCAAACCATACATCCAGTGTTCGTCAGTACTGTTTGATGATCAATGAAATGAATCCAAGACTCACTCAAAATATCTATAGAATAAATGAAACTTCATATTAATGCATATATATATTTGGAGAATAAATTTCTTACATGAATATGGTCATGAGTGTGACATATCATGTTTTTGAATCAGGTCAATAACCTCTCCCATTTTTAAGTTTTGAATTACAGGCTATGCCATTTTCTGTTTCAATCATTATAACGAAATTTTGAAAGTTTCATCATCTTTAAATCATGGTTTTTGATATTTCTAGACGTTTGGTGAGAACCTTGAGTGTTCAGAAGGGTTTAAGGAGAAAAAAATCACAAAGGCCTATTTTGTATTTGCAGGTTATGGTGCAAGGTTTATGGGTAAACTGTGCGACCTCTTCCAGCTAACCATGCATCCTATTTTTGAACTGCTGCATTGTTTAAGGAAACCATGCATGTGGGGAACACAAACATGTGTACCAATTTTCCGTTGTTAAATAGGAATATGAATAGTGTGTGCATGGTTAGAGAAAATATGTTGCAAACCACAAGGGTAGTGCCACTTACATAGTATCCTTCCACTGTAGCACACATGATTTGCACAGGATTTGGAAAACTGTGAAAGCTAACCGTGCGACCTTAAAAATGTGTGAAAATTTAGTATTTTCCCTCTTTTTTTTCTCCTTCATTTTTCACCTTCTTCTTTGGTGGGTCACGCATAGAAGTGGAAGAATCCATCCATTTTCTCCTCCCTTCCTCTTTATCCATATCCTCATCCGGTGATCCATTTTCAGATCGATCAAGTTTATTAGAAGCAAAGTGGTAAGTCTATCCTCACCTTTCTTTCTCTTTAGTTTTACTCTCTCCTCATAGATTAATAAATATGTTTGAGATTTATTACCTTATTCTAATGGCGTTCAACGAAAACAACGATTTCATACAATCTCCTCAGAGTTAGAGATCGTCATCGGATGTGTCTATATCTATGAGTCCAAGGTAGATGGTGCATTCATTCTTTGTGTTTTTGAAAATAGTTTGGGGTGAGGATTTTAGCGTGCATTTGGTTAATTGAGTGAGACCCTTTTTTATACATATTAATTGATGTAAAATTGACTACGTGACCCAATTGGTTGTTTATGGGAATTCCCAACCCGTTTCCACTTGAACGAGGCCAGGTTAGAGGTCATTGTTCCTTGGGTAGTTTGGTCGGGGGTGTTATATTTGTTTAAAGTGAACTGAATGAATTCAATTTGTTTAATATTTCAAATTGGAGGTATTAAATTATATTAAATTTAATTGATATTTCTATTTATATTGTTTAATTATTCCATGTTAAATTGAATTTATTATTTTAATTGATTTGATTTGAATTACCTATGTGATAATCTTGAGAAGAATTTGATGAGACCCAACAGTTCATGATAGCCTTGGCATGAGGGATTGATGTGGAATGGCCATTAGGATTGAGGTGAGGTTTTCATCTAATTAGATTGTCCTGGACTTGCATGGTTGATGAGATCAACATTTTGGGATCATGGATGTCAGTTTGAGGTGGTGAGACCATAAGGTGTTCATCATGGACCATGATGTTGGATGGCATGGCCATCTTACATGAGTGAAATTGTTGTAGGGGAATGAGGTGGCAGTGTTGATGTGGCTTAGAAACTATTTGGTGATTACCACTCACCTATGATGGAAAAAGTTCCAATTGGAGTCATGTGACCATAGATTGACTCAGTGATGAGGTGGTTTTGACCACTCATGTGGGTAGAGGCCCCCAGTAGTGCAGTTTATGAATTTTTGATTGGGGGTGCTTGTCATTGAAAGCCACATGGAAGGTGGGGAGCCTTCAGTTGATAGTGATGAGCCTATCAGTTGATTGCTAAGGCTCACCATGATTGAGGCTATTGGGCCTGAACATATATTATAGGATAGATATCATCGTTCCTTTGGATGTTGTTCTATGAGTTGAAGGTGGCTATTATTTGAGGATAAATATCATTCTCCCTCTAGATTTCGGCCTTTGAGCTGACAAGTGCTTTCAAGAAGGGTTCTAAGGGACCTATTACATTTTTTTGTGTGTGCCTTTGGGACAACGGTGATTCGTTTTAGGACACGACGTGTTAGTGACATTTGAGGTGAAACATAAGGGTTCAACTAGGATAATTACATCAGGGCATACCTTAATTGATGTTCCAAGAATCCTCTCCTCTTCCATGATTCTAGAATTGTATGAGGATGTTTATGGCTTCTTGGCAGCTGTTGAGCACTTGGGGAGTCTGTGTTTATTTTATGAATGACTTACTTTACTTTTATTATATTTCATGCCTTCTCAAACACTTATGTTGGGTATGTATACTTGGGTGGTATCCTACTAAGACATGTTATCACACCCTACATGGGACCATTAGGACATGTGTAGACATTATGTTGTTATGTTCAATTAAGGGATCAGCTTGAGAAGCTATACCATAGTGGCTATTTGGTGTGGGATGTTGGCATGCGAACCTTGGTTCTTACAAAAGATTGAGTTTTCTATTTTTTTCTTTTAGTTTCATCATTCTAAATATAATATTAATATATATATAGTGGTCAACCATTGGTGGCCTTTTTTTGATATTGATATGCATGGTCTTCTATAGATTCATGCCTTGTTTTGGTTTTAGTGATAAAAGTGGTGCATTGGTTTTTTATTCATTTTCGCTACTATTAATATTTATTTCTTCCAATATTTATCTAATATTTATTATTCTTTCACCATAAGTGTGTCTGGTCTAAGTCTTTTATGTATTTATTTTTCTACTGCATAATATATTATTACTCGGACCAGTATATTACCTTTCCTTAAGGGTATAGCCTTCATACTAGAACTCCTTACACCCTCTCTTCTTGTCAAAAGACTTTGGTGTTTTGGGAGGTGGGCCTATGGCTAGTACCACCTATCCTGAAGGCACTATTTGGGTGGATATTTGGGTTGAGGATGCTACAAGTGATATCATAGTAGTTATTAAACTAGATTTTGTAGTAGTGTTTGGGGGGATAATAATGAGATCAATACTACCTTTTCTTTTCTGATGGGTTTACTATTTGTGTTATAATAGATTCTAGATTTGGTTTTGTCAAATCTAGGTTTATAGCTCATACTTGGATTCCTGAATCCCCATGTATGAGGGATGTACCATGTTTCCATAGGAGGGATTTTTGAGTTCTGTATTGCTCAGTTTACAATTTTAATGATTTTCACCTCGAGTGGTTTACATGGTATGTTAGTAGTTAATTTTTGTGAATTGTGACCCTTGACTTGGCGAGGTAATGGAAGAGATATTGGGAGCTTTACTTGGTGAGGAACGGTGTGACTATGATGAATGTTTATGGTTTTGTTTAGGCACATATTATGGTGTTTCAATTTCAAAAATGCTTGTGTGCATGTGATATGAAATGGACAATGATAGAAATTGATTATGAATTATGATATGATGTGATATTAAAATTCTATGTTATATGTATATATATAAATGTCTTGTGACTATGAAGTGGGACTGGATCATATACGAGAAGGTGGGTGATATGGAATAGGGTGATGTTGATCACCAGGTTGGGAGAATTTTTCATTAGTATGAGGTGACGTTGTTCGCTAGGATGTGCAAGGCCTGAATATTATTTGATGCTTGGCACTATTAAGGTCAGGTAAGAATGCCATGGGTTCAGGAACCATGGGGCATGGTTGTGATAAGAATGTGTAAGGGCAGTGAGGATGCATTTTCTGTTATTTCTTTCCCTATCTGTGTTATACAAATATGTTTTATGTGGACGTTCTGGCCGTTTGTTTGATTTCAATGGGTTCCTCCTAGATGGATTGTATGGAGCATCAAGAGGGTGTTGGCTTGGTTCCACAGAGGAATGAGTAGGATGAGGCCCTTGGGGGTCAGGAAGAGTGTGATCCGTAGGTACATCCATAGGTACAGGCTCATGCTCAAGTTCCAATTTAGGCGAGGCGGTTTCTAGATCTTGTAGGGTTTGGGTTGTAGCTAGAAGAGAAGCTCAGAGTGAGCCTATTACATGTGATGCATGTTATTGATAGTGGTGCATAAGGATTAGAGCCATATATGTTGTATTTTAATAAATATTTCTTGTCACAACACCATCTACTTTTTCAGGGTGTGGGTGGGGCATAAGCTACAAGGAACTAGATCGAGAATGTGCAGAAGATCATAAAAAAGTTAGACACGCCTCCAAGTAAGATGTTATAACTGGATACATATTTGCTCAGAGGACTGACTAAGTGCTAGTAGAATGTGTAGGTTTAGGAATGAAGGAACAAGGGACTTTCCTAGAAGGACTTTGAGGATATTTTCTTTGAGAAATTCTTCTCAATGATGCTGAGTTTGTAGAGAAATTGAGATTTATTTTTTTCCTTTAGTAGGGTGACATAATTTCCATGGACTATGCAATGACATTAACTGAATTATCTCTCTTTGAACCTGGTATGGTGAGTGATGAAACATTGAGTGTGAGGAACTTAGAGTATGGTTTATGGCATCCCATTCGGTTGTAGGTAAACATCTTTAGATTGGCCTCATTCTCTTTGGTAGTGAATCCGGTGCTCATAACCAAGGGAAGCCTGATGGATAGGTCTTACTAGAGTTGGGTGGTGGGTAAAATTGATTTTAATGGTGATGTTTAAGATGGAAAGAAGCATGGTTGATTTTAGTTCTTACAGGGAATTCAGAACAAGGACTCAGCTAGACCACGCCGTATTAGATCTTCTATGGTTTTCGTTTTGTATGGGAATCCAAGACATGTCTAGAATCAGTGTGAGCGGCCTCCAAATGAGTTTTGTGGATGTGGATAGTTCATATATCTCAAGAGGATCTGAAGGAAGCCTTCTCAGATAGCCAGTAGGCAGGTACTAGGGAAGACACGGGGTTCTGAGGATAGTTTAGGATCAGTACCAAATATGGTAGCTGAACATCAGGTGCATGGGGAGGTCAGGGAAGAGATAATGGGACCCAGAAATGGGGTCAAATTTCTGGTGGCTAGTGTAGCACCATAGGAAGTTTAGGCATCAATTAGTAAGGCTTCATCCCTGGTTCATATCATGAAGCTTCCAGTGGATGAACATGCTAGTGATCTGATGATGGTCTGAGGTATGTTGTGGGTATAACTGTAGCCTTTTTTGTTTTTATTTGTCATGGCCTATTAAGGAATGTCTATTTTAATGCATGAGGTGCACATGATATGTATATGGACTAACCAGTTTCTAGTTACTAGGTTGGCCCTGGCTTTGGTTTGTGATATATATATACACATGGGGTGCATGGAACCAGGTTTAATATAATAGCATTATTGGATGCATGATTATTGAGATTTTATGGAATCATGGCATTGAGGAGATGTGGTAAATTGTAGTGCATTGGCATCTGGGAACCATTTTGGTGTGGTAAATGATTGTTGTATGAGGTACTGAGACTTTTTTGAGCATCTGAGGAGTTGTGGGGCCATGTTGGTGCCATGTGATACAAGGTCATGAGGTAGGAACTGATGTGGTGCAGAACTCTGATAGGTGTCAAGTATGACAAAATATCACTTGATGAGGTATAAGAGTGAGAATGTGTTATTGGAGGACACTTGTGTCCATTAATTGGTCGATGGAACATTGTTTGATTTTAGTTTTTGTTGGGATGAACTAAGGTAGGTCACCACTATGGTGGGGTGCACCTCGTTAAGGTTGTTGACCTGTGCCCTTGGGACTGGGGTAGTTTGGGTTAGTTTAATTGGGATGGGTATTTTTGGTACCATATTTGAGGTTTGTATTAAAGCATGGGGATTATCTATGTTAATTTGGGGGGATAGTAACGTCCTGGGTTTTTTAATCGGGTTGAAACCCACTCCCATTTTCAATTTTTTTATTACTAGCTATGCCATTTTCTTTTTCCGATCATCAGAATTTTTTTTCAGATTTCTGTGAGAATTATATCATGTTTTTTGATGGTTTTAAAGGGATTTTGAGTTCCTTAGTTGTTTTTATGTGTTTCAGAAGCATCGGAGGCCCGAATCCCAATTTTGGATTTATAGGTCAAGGTGCACATTTTTAGGGTAACCTGTGTGGCCTCTTTTAGAGAAATGTATAGACCATTTCTGAAAAAAAAATATATAGTTTTGGGAAACTGTGTGTGTGGGGTGACCAACCATGCGTCTAGTTCTACAGTTAGTATAGATTATTCCACACATTTTGTGCACATTTAAATAAAACTGTCCAATAAGCCGCATGGTTAGTTCAACTTAGGCAGTACCCTTTCACTGTATCCTACATGGTTTGTGCACAGTTTGAAAAACCATATGACCTAACCATGTATCCTTAAAAATGTTTTAAAATTCTATTTTCCCCCTTTTATATTTTTTTCTCCCTTTTTCATCCTTCTTCGCTCGTGGGTCATGTATAGTAATGGAGAAAGCCCTCTCTTTCTTCCTCCTTTCCTTTTTATCCATCTACCCCTCTAGTGGTCCATTTTATGATCTATTAGGTGCATTGGAAGCATAGTGGTAAGGATATCCTCAAACGTCCTTCTCATTCATTTTTCTCTCACCTCATATATTCAAGAAATCTATTTGATCCGTTTTACCCTATTTTAAGGGTTTTCAATGGAAATATCAATTTATTCCAATCTTCTTGAAGTTATAGCTTCATATTGAACATGGCTATGTTTACAAGTCCAAGGTATGTGGTGTATACCTTCTTTTTTGTTTTTGCGGACATTTTCGGGGCACTATTTTTAGTGCACAATTGGGTAATTGTGTAGGACCCATTTTATACATGTTACTTGAAATTAAATTTACCACGTGACCTTATAGGATGCTGATAGGAATGACCAACACTTTTCCACTTGATTGGGTCCTAGTTTGAGGTTGTTGCTACTTGGGTGTTTTGGCCAGGGGAGTTATATTCATTTAAATTGAATTTTTTGAATTCAATTTGTTTGATCATTCAAATCAGAGGTATTAAATTATATAAAATTGAGTTGATGTGTTTATTTATATTATTATATTAAATAATATTAAATTTAATTACTTATTTAATTTAATAAGATTTGAATTAAACATGTGAAATTCTTGAGAATCATGTGATGGGACCGAAGGGGTTGTGATGAGCATGGCCTCATGGACTGGAATGGCATGGACATCAGGATTAAGGGAAGGTGATCATAAAGCTAGGATTGACATAGATTTACTTGGGTGGTGAGATCATTGGTTGGGCATCGTGGATGTCGTTTTGGGGTGGTGAGACCATTGGGTTTCATGAATGGACATAAATATTTGATTTTATGACCATTATACATGAGAGACATGGTCACAGGTGAATGGGGTGTCAGTTTTGATGTGGCTAAAGAACTATTTGGTTATTTTAGCTCCCCAATTATGGCCAAAGAACCTATTGGAGTCTTGTGCACACATGTGGACTCAGTAATGAGGTGGTTTTGACCACTCTTGAGGGTAGAGGCCCCCTATAGTGTAGCTGTAGAATTTTTTATTCGCAGTGATTTCCGTAGAATTCCACATGGAAGGTGAAGAGCTTTCGATTGATAGTGATGAGGTTGTGGGTTGAGGGCTGAGGCTCACCAAGATTGAGGTCATTAGGCCTAGACTTATATTGAATGGTGGATATCACCATTCCTTATGGCAACATGCTCTATGTTGATGGTGGATATAATTTGAGGAAAGATATCATTGTGTCTCTGGATGTCGGGGTTACAGATGATGAGTGGTTTTGAGTAGGGTTCTAAGGGACCAGTTACTTTTGTTCAGGTGTTCCATCAAGAAATCCGTGATTTATTTTGGGACATGAGGTGTTGTGTTAACATGAGGTGATGGTGACTTTCGATGTGGAACCTAAGGGTTCACCTATTATAATGGCATAATGGGATACCTTGGGCTATGGACCAATGATCCTCTCTTCTTTAGGGATTATCCATTGACTGAGTTAATTGGTGGCTTCTTGGTATCCATTGAGCACTACGGGAGCCTATGTTGATTTTAAGCATGAGATACATTACTTTTTATTATAATTAATGCATTATTAAACACATATGTTGGGTATTCACACTTGGGTTTTATTCTACTGAGACTTGTTCCCACACCCTATATGGCCACTTTTGTATGTTTTTAGACATTATTTTATTATGTTCATGTAGGGGATCAGCATTATGAGATGGACCTTAGTGGCTATTTGGCATAGAATTCTTGTAAGGGACCCTTGGTTCTTACCTCAGTTCGAGCTTTCTATTTTAGTTTTCAATTTAGTTTTAGAATGATACTTGTTATATGTAAATAGCGATAGTGGTCATCCATTGGATATCCTTTTTTGATATAATTATGTTTGAGCTTCTATGGATGCATGCTTTACTTTGGTTTTAGTGATGAAAGTGGTGTGTTAGATGTGTATTCATTTCCACTGATGTTTTTAATTATTTCTTATGTTGTTTATCTGATGTTGATTATGATTTCACCATTGGTGGTTCTAGTCCAAGTCATCTAAGTCTTTATTTTTATGTTTCAGGATATATTATTATTCAGACCAGTGTGTCATCTTTCCTTGTGGGTATATCCTCCTCACTATACCACTTTACACCCTCGTTTTTAGTCAGAAACCATTGGTGTTTGGGGAGGTGCACCTACATCTAGTGGAACCCAGCCCAAAATCACTGTTCAGGTGGATATTTGGGTTAGGGACACTACAATGAAATAACATCACAAGATATCATAGTGGTCACACAACTATATGTTGGAAAATCATCACTGAATAAATGCAAGTCATGTGCTGCTATCACATGAATGAATGATGATCAAATAGAGGATGTGGATGTTCACTAAACTCTAACAAACCAACACATTAATCCAATAATTCAAACTATAAGAATATATTTTATGATAAAAGGAGGGTATCACCATAAAAATATGGCTCTTAGGTAAATGATATTGACATCATCTAGTTCACATAAAAAAGGGTTTGTGAAAAAAATATTTTCCTTCTTCATTTTATTTATTTTCTCTAGTGAAGTTTCCTATGGTTATCCAACATTCGTCAATGGACATGTTACGAAATCATGTGAGGCCCATAAAATAATAATGTGAATCCATCAACATTTTTCAAAAAATGTCCCACATAACAAAATAGTGATCATACGATGCCCTTGGAACAATCATGCGAATCCTCAACAGTTGTCAAGCATGAAATCACATAAATCCTTATTGAAATGTCTTTATGTCGGCCATGTAAATCCACCCACCATCTCATGAAAGTTCATGTAGAACCTTCACCATTAAAGAGGCACCAACTTTGGCCAACCTCCTTCTATATAAACCCATATTAACATTAAATAAAATATTAGTGGAGGGGGAGTCAGGAAAA
This sequence comes from Viscum album, assembly GCA_963277665.1. Lineage (NCBI taxonomy): Eukaryota > Viridiplantae > Streptophyta > Magnoliopsida > Santalales > Viscaceae > Viscum > Viscum album. The sequence continues at coordinate 830,887,599 of OY728162.1, forward strand.
AATAGAAGAATGAAAGATAAGTGGAGAAATAAAACATAAGAGGAATATGATCAACTACTTATTTTAAAGGAATTATCCAAGTAATTTCAAGCTCCATCAGGTGAAAAACATCATGCGATCTCATAATGGTTTGAACATAATATGAAACTATCATGTGAATCCTTAGTCTAAGAAACCCTCATAATTCTTTATGTGAAATATTCTATTGAACCCCATCACATGATATTTCATCCCTAATTTGAGCATCCAGGAAAGACATAAATAACATTTATCCTCTTCATACATGGTGAGTCCATGCAAGTTGGACTAACCGCTTCGATTATGTCATGGTCTGATGGTCTTATGACCAGGTGGACTTAAAATCATTCACTCAATCACACATGGCAATGATGTATTTACATCATGCATCCAAATGGATCGGATACCCTCATCCATTCACCCTCCATCCATGTGTCTCACATATGTTCACCCTACCAAATACCCCTTATCATAAAGGAAAATTCAATAAGGTATCAGGGTTATTCAACCATGACTTTATATATCCCTATTTATAATTTGGGTTGAAACTTTGGACAAGTATCTTGGGAATAGAATTGTGAGACAACATTGCATGACTCCTTCAGGATAACATGATCACATGAATCTTCACTGGTCTCATGATTCCATCATGTAACTTGAGATAATACATTTTTATCATGTGAGGAAATCTCAGACAAGTTGTCTTGATGATGTGAATTCATCCCAGAAACTTTAGTTTGATCACATGAATAGACATCAATATGTCAGCTTCAATCATACGAAGCACCCTAAAAATATTAACTTCAATCATGTGAAGCACCTTGTACATGTCATCTTTGGTCACATGAAGCGTCTAAAACATGTAAAACAAATACCATTGGACATGTCCTCCAGGTTGGGTAGACAATCAAGATTTGTTGGGCTGACCCCCTAGATATGTTAGACAAAAACCAATGACATGTTAGGTAAGAAATCAATACATGCCAGATAGTAACTTAGGAAATTTTAGAAAGACACCCTGGACATGTCAAAAAGACACCCAATGACATGTCATCTTTTTCCACTAGACAGACATGGAAATTCATCGTGTAAACACTTAGACCTGAAATTTTGTCCCAGTACCCCATTTAAAAGTGGAGGGCCTCTAATGGTCTAGGGTAATGCACTCATGAGACCTTATTTGTGTCATTATCTAATATGGACCGCCATGTTTCACTAAATATATTAAATAGATATTCCTTTGTCATCATCTCTCTTTATCTTTAATAAGATAAAGAATGAATATGTATAAAGGGAATCCATCTTGGTATAATCTCGTAACATTAATGGCCCTCATGGATAATAACAATTCCTTTGAGTGTAATCACTATTCCAAAAAATTTAGTGGGTTAGGAATAACTAAACTATGAGAACACTGATTCCAATCCAAACAAGATACATAGTATGCATTTCTAAGGCCCGAGCTCTAATGGGGTTCATCCCTAGTGTAGGTCCCTCTATATACACAGTTTTTTTAACTTATGATATTTAATTCTAAAATAATTCTACCATACATCCTCGTCAATCATCATATGAGAAGTGGTCTTCTACACTGGTATCCTTATAAGTACAATCCCTAACCATTCCCTCTAGTACGTCAAACCCATTTGTGGTTTAGGAACGAAATGAATTACAAGAAAATTGATTCCTGTTATAAATAGGATATGTAGGATTCCTTCCTAAGGCCTAATATTCATAGAATATTCTCCATGAGATTTGTAATTATACCTCTCTAATAATAACTTTAATGTGTAATCCTACACAAATTTTCTGAAATGAGATGTTTCTTGTCTTTTTCTTTTTCTTGTTTCTCACACTAATAATGACTCACATGGGATTAGAGATTAGTGGAAATTGGAACAATAGTAGGATGCAGATTCCCCCATTGAGGGCCCTCCATTGAGAGGTATGACCAATTACATATCATCTCCACTCAAAGGGTCGTAATCCTAATGAGGCAATTCGGGGAATCCTCACATATATAAATCCCACTCAAGGCCCCTATTTTCACATATTTGACGATGAAGATTCCAGTAATACACCTTTGTGGACTCTGATTCCATTCTTAATATTATACGTAGGATGCCTCCCCAAGGATTTAGCCCTATATTAATATACTTTTCATATGACAATAAACTTCAGGGAAGTGTCTTGTAATATGACCCTAAATGTTATCAAACGATCTAAATGGTTTTTAATTCCTATTCACATAGGATACATAGGATGACTCATAGATGTTTAATCCCATCTCCATGACACCAACCACCTCCTTGTACATCATAAAACATCAGAGAGTCCATACATGGCTATAAACTGAATCATCATACATAACGAAGATAATAATGGGGAACTTCTAACACACATTGTCATTCCCATCAACACATGGTATTGATCAGGTCATTGTCATTGGGGTAACATGTCCCATATCATGGCATTGGATGGATTTCATAAAACTGTCTTAAATCTATAATAAAATATTAGGATTTGAAATAATTCCCCCCCAAAAGGTTATGATGAGCTAGACATCCCATCATCTCAACCAATGTGAGGTCCAAGGGGTCATTTTTTTTCAAACCCCAATTGACTGCCCGCCTTTGGAAAGAAGGATCATTCATTTTCAAGATTGTGTGAACTGCTAGGTTTTTCTGTTAAAGGTGAAAAAAATTGTAAACCTGATGTAAAAAATTGGTAAACCATCCTCAATAACCTACAACCAATCATCAGGAAAAACCATCATATTTTTTAAGAAATTCTCAATATATGGTATATATAATAAAAGACAACAAGAAGTATATAACAAAGACATAAACATGTATAATGTAAACATGATCATAATTTCAAAAATTAAATTATTTATTATAAAAAATATTATTGTAGGGCACATATGAAAAGGTAATAACTAATACATCCAAAATAGTTTATCAATTTAATAATTTTCCTTCTCAAGGTTAATAATGTCGGTGGATATAAAAAAATAAAGAAAAATATATATTTCAATTAACCTCCAAACTTTCCATGAACATGGATTTCACTTTTGTTTCTAGGGTGTTTTGTACTGTTATGAATACATATGGACCATTTAAGGTTCGGAAAATGGTAATCCATCTATTAACTACCTAAGGGAACATCAATTATATCATAAAGAATACCCTTCTCCAACAGAATAAATTATCCAATATGAAATTTAAATAACAAGATCATTCTAATATCAATAAAAACACCTTGGAATAAACCTTTTAATATATTTTTAATGATTAATATAAAATAATATACCTTATTTGACATCATCGGGTAGTTTGAAACTTATATGGATGAGACATAAAAAATTTCAAAAAAAGATTAAAATCTTACTAAAGAGGGAGCATTATACATTCTAAATTAATTTAAAAGCATGAAAAATATATCTCTATATTAGTCTATAATTTATTCACAATAATTTAATTCATCATTTATTAAATTATACATGTAGAAAACCTATCAACCAAACATGGAATAAATATTCTCCCTGGTAATTTAACATTTATACATTCCATTTATCTAACATTTACCTTGTTAAAATTCATTATTCTGGATTACAATTAATAAAAAGCATTTATTTTTCACTATTTGGAAGAACTCAATATTAACCATTGAATATTATTATTTAAATAATTAATAAACTTTAAGAAACACATTTTATTTATCACATATAATGTGAAGGCCAGTAATTCTCATACCTTTACTTTTTATTTTATTCGTGATAGAGGTGTCAATGAAGAGATAGATAGAAGTTAGGATGATTCTGAACACATTTTTTAGTTATTAGTGTATATCGCTCCCTGATCATGGGGGTTGTGGCATAGTTAGTTAGTTCGGTAAGTGGGTTTCCTATAGTCTTGTGTACTCTTCCATGATGGATAAGATTGTGGTATGAGGCTTTGTATTTGGAAAGGTGCCTAGGCCATGAATATTTTTTTGTCTAGCTGGAGGGAGCCAGTTGTGGCATTGTTTCTTTATTATGGAGTGATGAATCCAAAGTTACTATTACATAAGTTTGATTATATCATAATGGTGAGTACTGCATTGTGGATTCCATGGTTAGGAAATTTCTTGGTTATGAAATTTTCAAGATCAATAGCCAATAGTGGATGGTGTTGCAACATGATATGATTCTAAAGAGTTATTTGGTTTGGAATTAAGTTATAGGATTACGCTATGATCTTTATTAGTTTAAGAGTTATAGTGTGGAGAAGCCTATTTCACTATGAATCTCTGTAATTTCATGTATTTATATGGGTTTTCTACTCAAGAAATATGTCCTCAGTCTTAAAAATTACTTAATCATGAGTTAAGTCAAGAATTCACATTAAATATATTTTAAAGTTTAGAGTTTTAGAGAATTCTGACGTAAATACTTCATAAAAACTCAAATATTACAATGCAGACAAGTATACTCACTATCCATTTTTTTCAAAAAATAAAAAACATTAAAATAAAACGTTGATTTTTTTGAGACACATATTCGATACTTTAATTATGGTTTCTTCTTTTTCCATACCAAACATAAGCCCTTTTAAAAACATTTCAACAAATTTGGATCAACACAACAATCTCATTAGTGGATACAAAAAGAAGTAAAACTGTTAGTCTTTTGAAAATATGAAAACACATGAATACTTTATCATAAAGTAATACTTTCACTCTTACAATGTAGAACATACTTTACTTGAATATAAGCTCATTTATTACCCTTTTTTCAATACTACGATTACCATAAAACTCATAACAAATGTAAATAATATATTAATATAAATTGTGAGACATTATACATAAATGGAATAACCATGCGGTCAACTTCCATACATATCACACATAAAAATTGAATAGCCATACGACAGAATTCCACTTCCAGAATACCCAATTCATTAGGGGTTATAAAAAAACCACTCATCCTTGATTAATCTTGTAACCACCCATCTTTGGTTTAACAAGTTACCACGCATCAAATGTCCAAGTACCATTTTATAATCTTACCACTAATGGATTTCAATTTTCATAATTTCACTCATAAAATGTCATTTTCAATCACAATAAATCATGTTTAGAGATTAAAATAATCAATCCATTTTCAAAAACATTTTCAATAGAAAATTACCAAAATTGTAATAAAGGGGATTCTTTTTTCTTTTAAAAACATGAAGTCTTATAGAGGAATACATATATCAAAAAATAGTCATGGTGGTGGAGAAACCGTTGTTGTCATATAGGATAAAAAGAATAGTATTTACATCATTTTTAAAGAACGTAAAATGCTTCATATAAAAAAATTACTTTGTAATAAAATTTAATTAAAATCAAAATATAAAATAAATTTCCTTTAAAATCCTTTTATACCAATATAATAATTATATAAATTTATATCAGGAAGAAAAATATTTGATAGTTAAATCTTTAAAGGTTCAAGGTATCCCATACCACTCTGAACATTTAAATCACATCTATATTAATTAATATATATACCAAAACATTTAATAACATTATTATAGATAAATTATGGATATTAAATATCATATTTGTTGTATATAAACCTTATAATAGAATAAAGGTTCATATCCTCATGAAATGTCTCAATTAAAGAAGATTGAGACGTAATCCCGTATAAAGATAATATCATTAGAGTGAAGATAACTTAATGACATAATTATGTGTGAAAAATATAAATACAACAAATATAATTGGATATTTAGTTTAAAACAATCATAGGTCATTCACACGTATTTGAAAATACACAACCAATGACATGGATGTTTAACCCAATGAATGGATATTGAGTTTGGATATCCCTTACCTAGAGTCTAACTTGACTCGTACATTATTTATATTCCTGAATAATAAAATTAATTTAATTTATTCTTTCTTAAGAACCATTTTCATGATTATTATTCCCTTTATATCACATAGTTATAATTTTATAATAGTTACTTAAATATTTAAGTTCATCTTTGATATTTTGGTGATAATTTATACACGATTCCAAAATAATCTTGGTATGATGTCAATAGTTCATATGGTCATAAGTCCATAAAATAAAAAATAATATGCATGAAATTATTATCATTTTTATACATAAATTATACCCTTAAATCAAACCATGAAGTATGGTAATGAAAAATGAACTTGTTATAGTCATTGAGATGGTAAGTCATATGTATGCATGCTAACAACTCCATTTTTCATTGATAATTAAGGAAATAAGGTAATTATTATTTCATACTTCCAGAATGATAATATTATTATTAATATAATAATAATCATTCATATTTAAATATATATATCATACAAGTGATGTGGTGAATAAAAACAGTTCACATCGCTTCATGGAAGTAAAAGTTTACATTTACGCACGATCAAGGTAATCATATTTATGTGCATGGAAATTAAGAATGTAATTGACATATTATTCTATTATAATGATATATATGTCATTAATATCACATATTAATATAAATTCCATCATTATGAACAATATTGATAGAGGGTAATGGAAACCAAATTATATCAGTTCGTGGGGGTGATAATTCACACGTACACACGAATGATTAATTCCATTACCATTTGATGGAATTGGAGATTAATTTATGTGATGATATTAATATAATTAAATATAATAATATTGATGATTATGTAGTTATTATCTCATAATGGTTGAAGGAAATTTGAAGAAGTAGAAGAAGGAATAAAATAGATACACTTAAAGAAAACGATACCTCTTCTTCAGTTGATCACCATTGAAGAACACCTTAACAACCATAAAGAGGTTTTTATGCCCAAAGTAAAGATCTAAAATATGGGGAGGGATTATAGTAAGATTTTTGGGTATATCATGACAAAACCTAATGGTTTTATAAGTGCGAGTAATAAAGAAGAGTGGGTACCTTTTTATATGAAAGGGGAGGGGCACCCATGGAAACCCTTAAATAATAAATTAATATAAACTCATTTTTAGTTCCAAATGGGTAAAAATTTATTTAGTTCATAGATATGATAAATATAAGTCTAAATAAAATCATAAAATTAAAATTAGACTAGTTTTGGTGATTTATTAATCATTATCTTTTTATTTTAACCCTTTTTAACTCTTGTCGTTTAATGAAGTATTTAACAATTTGAGAGATAATATTAGTTACAAATTCATGCCAAACGACCATTTAATGATACTTAGTAACCTTTTTACACATATATCAACATTTGATCCTAAACCATGGATTTTTTGAAATTTAATTTTATTTAATTAAATATTTTATGTATTAAGATGCATTTTGTGTCAATTTTGACACTATTTATCTATTGACTTTTTAAAAAATCATAACAACTTTATTACTTATAAAAAAGTTGACTAAATAAATACTAATATTTCATAAGAATCAATAAATTCTTTTATGGTATCAAAAATCTCAAATTATATTTATTTTATAATTTATAAAACCATTTATTTGATTCATTCATTAAGGAAACAATTACTACATCATCATTGTGTCATGGATAAGTTTAATTATTTAATTCCTAAAAATTATAAATAAATTATCATGATGTCGGAAATATTTTTATATTTCTAACGACTATTAATTTTTGAACATATCACATATATATCCCCTTATTATAATTGTTTTAGTTATAAGTGACATGATTATGGTATATTGGTTTTACGTTAAATTAAATGTTTATAAATGTCATAATCACAGAAAATGTCTTCCAAATGAAAACATTTTCAGCCCAAGAGTTTTTTGGGTCCAAATTAACTCATACAACTACATTATGAAATGTTTTAATATGGTTTAATATTATTATAATATTATTTTTACCCATAATTACCTAATTTACCTTTAGCCATGGTAAATAAAATAATCAGGTTACTTTTCACCAAGAATTATTTTGACCCTAATGACCCAAATTATTTATATTAATTTCAAAAATGTATGTCCAATTTTGGAAATTCTATTCCCATGAGTGTAAAAGTTAAATTCAAAATTAATCACTTTATGGAAATGAGAAAATGAGTTTTTTTAAGTAAAACTTTCTAAAGTGCACATAGTTTTTCAAGTCAATTTCAATATGAAATTGCTCCCAGTGAACAAAATTGGATTAAATGATATAAACATAATATAATTACACATTAAAACCATTTTAAATTATAATCAAATTATATAAATAAATTATATGAAAAGGCTATTTTGAATAAAAATGCAGTATTTTTTACTATTCATTAAAATATGAATATTATCAAAAAAATAGTACAAATTTATCCAAAGTTTATTTTTATGTACCACATCCAAATTAGAAGTTTATTATTTCAAATAAAACTACTGAAATTAAAAAAAAACTAGATTTAAAATGGGTCTTCCATCAAAAGGTGATAAAAATGGCTTTTCTAAAAAATGCTCTATTTATGCATAAAATTGGTTTTTTTCTTATATCCTGTATAGAAAATAAATTGGATGATTTTAGAACATTATATTGAATATATGTGTTGTTAATATTATAAAACAAGTGTGATTTTATTATTTTATAAATACAAATATTAACATTTAATTGTTTTTCATAAAATCACATGCTTGATATTCAATTGGTTTTAGTTTCATTTGTAATTAATTTGTTAACCATTATGTAAACCCTAATTTCATATTTCAATTAACACTGTTAATTCCCTCCATTATAATGGCTAGAAGATAACAACCATATTGAATAATAATATTTAGTTCTTTGCCTATGTTCAATGAGACATATCATGTACTCTATTGAACTTAGTGTTTCCTTCCTAAACCACAAGCTGTTACATTCTCCCCACCTTTGGATATTGAATCATCAAAATTTGAATTTGGTCTTGGTAACTAAGATATTTCAAAATACATTTTTTATAATCCCACATCAGAAAAAGGATTAATAAGACATTCATTTTAAAAGAAAGAAAGAGAAATATGATGTTCACATGAGATAACACATACTAGGGTTCTATCTACGAAATCCTAGGCATGGGAGAGAAAGTAAACCTTTATTTTATGATGGAGAGTGATATAAAACATGTTCATGATAATGTTAACAATCATAAAACCATAAATTTATGATGCATTAATAGGTTATGGATATCTTAGTAAAAAATGTAAATGGATAAAGTTTTTGTTATTAAGATCCTATGATGGAATTAATTAACTTCCAAGACTAAGAACATAAGGAAACAAAATTTTTTGACAAGTAGAGTTTCTACCAATATTAAAATTCCACCACAAACCCATATTTTTTTTTCTGAATGATGAGTATTCAAGATGATTTTTCTACGGCACCTGAAGCACTAGAATCATGTTTTATATAATTACATAACCCATAACAGATTAAATATCTATTTATCATGTCGTGAAACATTTACCAAAACCAATATGGATAGGATAAGATAAAATAATTCTCTAAAAATATTAAACCTATTTATGAATAAAAACTACCTTTAATCTCCAAAATTAAATGGTAATATCCAAAGTTTATCTTCGATTATTCCAAAAATAACTATCCTTAAAATTCCTCAAAGTATCATAACTATGATTAAAACCCAAGGAATCATAAGGATTTGATAAATGGTCTTCCAAGATATATTTTACCATTTATCTTCTAATAACAACAATCACTCTTAATTTCTTATTACCAAATAGTAATTTACCAAATCCCATTTTTTCTAAGATAGCTTGAACATTTCCATAAATAACCCGAATTACCATAAATCCACAATAAAGTCCCCAATTCTTCCAAAATAAAATTAAACCTTTACTTCCCAAATAAAATACTATTGTATTATATTTACCTTGATCATATAGAGATACTAAAATAATGAATGTCTACCAAGAAAAAAATCATTTATCACTTAATCCCAAAATCATCCTCCAAGCATATCCATTTGATAAAACATCAGTTCCTAAAATCAGCGTATTCTTAATCCATCAAATCATTTAAATAAAAAAAGTCATAATTACCAGGTAATTCTAGTAGGCTAATGGTAGGCAATAAATCATTTCCACACGTCAGTTGTGGGTTCAATTCATGTAGCCTTGTCTGACACGATGGGTTGTTACCCTTCCCGCGGGTTGTCCTTTTTCTAAAAATATATAATTCTTATTCTAAAAATGATATATAATTATAAAAAATGACCATGAAAATTTGTAACCTCAATGCTTATCTCATACCTTTCATCTTAAATTCCATAATGTAATATCTCATAATTACCTCAAAATCAAGGATCATATAAAACCTATGGTTATTCACACAAGAAAAGACAATTCTTCTTTTATTTACATTTTCACATAAAAAACATTAGTGTTACTCATACTAAAAAAAAGTCTTCCAAAGTAATCCCATCGTAAATGGAACATTAATACTTTTAAACATTTCATCATCCATATATCTAATGTGACTATTAGATTCCAAAAATGTAGACATCATAATCATCCAACATTTTTCATGTTCCCTTAACCATGATTTTACACATTATCCCTTAATACTTCTTTACTACCAAAAAATCATAAATCATATCCTAAGATAATGTCAAAACATGAGTAAAGAAATAATCCATACCACTTATATATCATTTTTAGTCTTTTCATCTTTAACTGTAATGGAATTAGGTAGTTATAAACATATATTTGTATAGACCCAAATGATTACATTCCGCAAAATTAATCATATAAATTAAATTTTTATAATGACCAAACTTCCAACATTTATAACATTCAATTGAAAACTTGAAAATAACATCTTTCCCTTTCATTGATTAAACCGAATGGTTCATTTTTTCTTGGTAGGTTATTTCATTAAGACCTCCATTACCATATCTAAAACATATTTCCATCCCTTCAAGACATTTTCCTAGGTGTGTCTTTCTAGATCCAGGACACATATTTCATTGAAATATCATACCTTTTTTATTATAGGGATTTTATTCTCTCGTATATGATGCATCAGAACAAAAATCACCAAATTTCAAGTGGTTAATCGTAATTTTTGATAGTTTGTTTAGGAAAACCATGAGATTTCTCATTGTAGATCCCATGTCATTTGGTTGTTTACTCAGAGAAACACCACATTTTCCTTCACATCCACTGTTACTTTGGTGTCTTCTAGATACATCCATTTAATGAAACCAAAAATTTTATTGTGAGTACATCAATAAAATCATCATATAACATCTTAAGAGGAAGAAAACCACTAAGGTATCCATATTCATGCTATCTCAAAAATTAATATCTATAAAAATACTATTAGTCACTTTTAAATATCATAACAAAAAGCCTCAAAAGAGGATAGAAAGAAATTAAACTTAGGATCAAACATAAACTTATATGCCCATGGTGATAACCATTACTCTTATGAAAACATATTAATTTCCAAAGTTGTCTAAAATGACCCTTTGATTCCGACTATAAGGCCTCAACCTTAAACATTACTTAATCATGAGTTAAGATAAAGAATTATCATTGAGGATATTTTAAACATTAGAGTTTTAGAGAATTAGGATATAACTATTTCATAACAAATCAAATATTACAAAGTAGACAAGTAAACTCACTATCCATATTATCATAAAATAAAACTCTTTAAAATAAATCATGGCTTTTTTTTGAGACCCATATTTGATTCTTTCATCATGGAATCTTTTTTGTACTTACCAAAATTAAGACCTGTGAATTTTTTTTTCAAATACATGGGATGAGAACAAAAATATCATTAAGGGATAAAAAAATAAGTAAAACTTTTAGTCTTTTGAAAATATGAAAACACTTGAATACTTTATCATAAAGTAATACTTTCACCCATATAATGTATAAAATACATTACATGAATATATGCTCTTTGATTACCCTGTTTTCAATAATAATATTATCATAAATCCATTACAAACATAAATAACATATAAATATAACTTTGGACATAATCATACATAAATGGAATAACCATGCGGTCAACTTTCATACATATCACACTTACCAATGGAATAACCATACATCCAACTTCCACTTCCAAAATACCCAATGGATTGGAGGTTATAACATAACCACCCATCCTTGGTTTATAATGTCACCACCTATATTTAGTTTATCACATAACTCCCCATGAAATTTCAAAGTACCATTTTATAAACATAACACATAAATGATTTCAATTTTCATAATTTCGCTCATAAAATTTTATTTCCAATAATAAGAATTATTATTAAGATACTGAAATAAAAAATACATTTCTAGAACCATTTTAAATAACAAAATACCAAAAATTATAATAAAGGTGTTTCTATTTCTTTTAAAAGCACGAAGCCTTATAGAGGAAGCCATATATCAAATAATAGTCATGGTAGTGGAGAAACTGTATTTTCCGTATACGATAAAAATAATATTCATTTCATCATTTTTAAAGAAAGTAAAATTCATTGTAAAAAAAAATTATTTTGGAAATATTTGAATTAAATTTAAAATATAAAATTAATTTCCATTAAAATCATTTTATATCCATTTAATAAATATTTAATTAATAACATGGAGAAAAAGATTTGATAGTTAAATAATTAAATGTTCAAGGTGTCCCATACCAGGTTAAACATTTAAATCATATCTCCTTGAATTAATAAATTTACCAAAACATTAGATAAATTAATCTTGATAAATTATGGATTGGAAATATCATAGTGGCTATATATACAATGTATAATGGAATAAAATTCCTATCATCAAGAAATGTCCCAATGAAAGGATATTGAGACGCAATCCCTTAAAAAGATCATATCATTAGAGCGAGTATAACTCAATGAAATTATTATGTGTGAAAAATATAAATACACCAAATATAAGTGGATATTCAGTGTAAAAAAATCAGAGGTCATTCACACATTTTTTTGAAAAAACATAACAAATTACATGGATGTTTAACTCAATGAAAGGAAATTGAGTAAAGATTTACATTACCTCGAGTATGGCTTGTCTCATATGGTATTTATCTTCTTGAATAAAAAAAATAGGTTAATTTGTACTTGATTTAGAAAATTTAACATGTTTTTTAATCCTTTTATATCACTTGGTTATAATGTCATAAAAATTACTTAATTATTTATGTTCATGTCAGATGCAATGTAGATATTTGGTACTTGAGTCCAAAATGAACATTGTATGGTGTCAATGATCCATGTGTTCATAATTCCATTAACTACAGAATAATATTCAGGAAATTATTATAATTTTTATACAATAATAATACCTTTTAATTAAACCATGATGCATGTTTCTGAAAAATTAACATGTTATAATCATAGAGGTGATAAGTCGTATGTACACATGCTAACGTTTCCATTTTTCATTGATCATTAGGGAAATAAGGTAATTATTATTTTATATTTCAAGAATGATAATAATATTATTAAATTAATAATAATATTTAATATATACTTATACATATCATACAAGTTATGTGGTGAAAAAAAAACGGTTCACATTACTTCACGAAGGTGATAGTACACAGGTACGCACGAATGACGTTATCATTTTTCTGTGCATGGAAAGTATGAATGTAATTGATATATTATTATCTTATAAGTATATATATGTAATGAATATAACATATGAACATTAATTCCATCATGATAACCAATCTTGGTAAATGGTAATGAAAAAAAAATTATATCGGTTGGTGGAGGTGAAAATGTACACGTATGCACGAATGATTAATTCAATTCCCAATTTATTGGATTGGGGATGGATTAAGTTGATGATATTAATATAATATCATCTAAAAATATTTATGTTTCTGGAGTTATTATCTAATCCTGGTGGAAGTAGATTTGAAGAAGATGAAGAATGAATAAAATAGAAACACTTAAAGAAAATGATACCTTCTGTTCTATTAATCACATTTGAATAACAACTTAACAATACTAAAAAGTGTGTCAAATAAACAGTAATGCCTCAGGAATATGGTGAGGGATTCTAGGAAGCGTTTTTGGTAGATATTGGTTGATCCTAATGGTTTCATAAGTGTGAGTAATAGATAAGAGTGAGTACCTTTTTTTAAGATAGGGGAGGGGTGCCCTTGGAAACCCATAAATAATAAATTAATATAAACTCCTTTTTAGTTCCAAATGGTTCCAAATTCACTTAGTTTGTATATAGTATGAATATGATTCAAAATATAATCATCTAATTAAAATTATACAGGTTTTGTATATTTATTATTCCTTGTATTTGTGTTTTAACCCCTTTTAACTATTACCATTAAATCAAGTAATTAACACTTTGAGAGTTAAATATATTTACCAAAACATTCCAAAATACCAATGAATTATCATTAATGACATTTTTTCAAAAATATAAACATTTTTTAAGAACCTTATATATTTTTAAATTTTATTTTATTTAATTAAATATTTTATGTTTGAAGATTCCTTTAGTGACAATTTTGACACTATTTATCTATTGACTTTTTAAAAAATCCTAACAACATGGTTATTTAAAAAAAATTCATTAACTCAACAATAACATATCATATGAATATATAAAATTCATTTATGGAATCAAAAATGTCATATTATATTTGTTTTATAATTTATAAGACCATTTATTTGATTCATTCATTAATGAAGCAATTACTACATCATCATTGTGTCATAATTAAATTTAATTATTTAATTCCTAAAAATTATATATAAATTATAATGATGTAGGAAATAATTTTATATTTATTATTACTATTTATTGGTTAACATATATCTTATATAACCCTTTATTAAAATTGATTTAGTAATAAGTGACAGGATTATGTCATATTTTCCTTTTCATTAAATTAAATGTTTATAAACATCATAATCACACCAAGTGGCATCCAAAGAACACAATTTTTGGCCCAGGGGTTTTCAAGGTTGAAAGTAACTCATAAAATAACGTTAAGGAAAGTTTTAGGGTAGTTTTATATAATTATAATATTATTTTTAGCTTTAATTACCGAATTTACCTTTAACAGTGGTAAATAAAATTATAATGATACTATTAACCAAAAATTCTTTTGATCCTATTGAACCAAATTTATCATATTAATTGCAACCTTTTATGTAATATTTTTAAAATTCAATTCACAAAATAGGAAAAATTAAATTTAAAATTAATCCCATTGTCGAAATTAGAAAGTGAGTTTTTTAAGTAAAACCTTAAAAAGTTCGAATAGTTTTTCTATTCGATTTCAATATAAAATTGATTATAATGAACTAAATTGGATTAAATAATAAAAACAGAATCTAATTAAAATTTGAAAAAAATTAAAAGGACAACATAACTTTACAAATAAATTCAGTGAAAAGGTTGTTTTGAATTAAAATGCAGTATTTTTCACATTTCATTAAAATATGAAGAATATCAGAAAGATACCAGAAATTTATCCAAAGTAAATTGTTATGTCTTGATTCCAAATAAGAATTTTATATTTTCAGATATACCTTATAAAATTTTAAAAAAACCTTATTTATAATTGTTCTTCCATTAAAAGGTGTTAAAAATAATTTTTTTGAAAAATACTCCATTTATATATAAAATTGATTTTATTCTTATATTATGTGTACAAAATATATAATATTAACTTCATACATTATATTGAATTTAAAGTTCTTTAATATAATTATTAAAAGGTGATTTTATTATTTTATAAACACAAATATTCACATTTTTTTATTTTCCATAAAAATACATCCTTTATATTCAATTAGATTAGTTTCATTTATAATTAATTTGGTAACCAATAAATCATTATATAAACATGTGTAAACCATAATTTAATTATTCATTTAGCACTATTAATTACTGCCATTCTAACAGTTAGGAGATAACAACCATAATAAATAATAATATTTAGTTGTTCTCTTATATTCGATGAGGGGTCTCATGTATGCTTTTAAAAATAGTGTTTATTTCATAAAAAAATGAGCTATTACACGAGATATGGGGGATATCATACATTTATTTCTAGAACAGGCCACCATTTTGGTGTGACCCTTCCCATCAAAATATCGTGACCAATTTTGACAATTTTTATTATAAATTCCATTTCCCATTTATATTCCTTCGAAATCCATCGACCTTCCCTAAACCATGTGAACTCAATTTTATATCTTTGGTAATATTATAATATACATTATTTTATTTTTTTACAAATTCAAGAGACCACTATCATCAAAATAAGGTTTTCCCTCTCTTTTTCATGTACCCTATATCCAATTTATTTATTTTTGAAGTGGGTATGGCAATAGATTTGAATCATTTTTCATTTTTGGTTTGGTTTTTGATTTAGAATAGTGCTACATAATTTTTGTGTTGGAATCATTTGAGGTGGGTAGTGTTTAATCATTTTTTCCCCATCATTCATATGTGGTGTCTATTAAATAATCTTTTGTGGTTAGGGATTAAATATTACAACTTTAATGTTTATGTGTAATAGTGAAATCAGTATGAAATTATTCTCATTTAACCTATGGTTTTAATTATGATTAGAATAATAATGAAAAGGATTGTTGAAATTTTGGGGAACTTTTTAATTATTATGGGTTTTACAAGATTCGACTTTATTAGTTATATTTTATTTTTTCTTATTTAATATTGAATATATTGATAACGATAGCCTCTATTACTGAAGTGTTCTGATCACCTTTCATAATTTACTAGCCACATAAATATGATACCGAATCAATTCATGGAGGTCTAGAATTATAGTGTTGTTTTTAAATTATGAGAGGTGAGAGATGCAATGTTATTTATTATAGTTTTTTTGGATTGAAAGTATATTTATGTGGTTATATTTCTTTTTGATGGTATTGGGACGGTTTTTTCTTGGTGTAGTATCATTGGTTTTGATTGGTTCATGTGGGAATGGATATGGATGATGTTGTGGATATGGTAGTGATATTACAAGGGTAATTAGTTTGTGATGATGTGGTAGTAGATTCAAATATGGGAGATGATAATGTGTTTTTTATCATAGTTTCCAACGAATACATTTTAATTTTAAAATAAAATTAAAGATTGAAAAATTAATTGGAAGATGAATTGATTAATGAGTTAGTATTTTATTGGAATTAATAAATGATGAAATGGGAAACTAGTGAATAGTAAAGTGAGATGTTAATTCTCAAAATGATGTGTTTATATAAAATTGTAATTATTGGAAATGAATATGCCCATTTTAATGTAATGTTTCTTGTAATGGGAATTCTATTAATTGATAATTATGTGCTAAAATGGAAATTTGTGATTGTTTTGTGGTTTTAGTTTAGTTTGGGGTGGTTGTATCATGTTGTTGTAGTTTTGGTAGTCGTGGTTGGTGTGATGTGGTTATGCTGTTGTGGCAATTGAATGTTTCAATAATAAATACCAACATGTTTTTCAATTACTCATTATATTGGGCTATGTGGTCAGCTAAATCTTTATATTTCTTTATTTTTTCTTAGACATCATTGTTGAATCATTGATGATGTTTTTGTATTTTTTACAATATTTATTTAAGTATGATGACTGAGGAACTAATATTCATGTTAAATAAAATAACTAGTGAAGTATATGAGCATTATGAAAAATATTATAGAATCCATAAGTTTCCTAGCCTGCAATGAAGTCGGATGTGGCATAGAGTTACCATCCATTTTATGCATCCCATTGAAACCATTGAAAATAAGCAGTAATGACCTGTTAGATGATGTTTTGATGTTATTGAGAATAACTATAATATATTTTATGGTGTTTAGAATTTATTTGATGTAAATTTGGATTTATTTCCCAGGAGTGGAAAACATGTGTAAGACACTTGATCTAACAAAGTGGATATTTAATGAAATAAAAAAGGTAAATGGTATATTTGAATGACATTTTTGAGTCCCATATTACATTTGAGTAGTTACTATGATAATTTAGATCCATGTATGATAACCATCTACATGGTTATTATTTTTGGGAAAATATATAATGGGAATTATCTTTCTTTAAAGATATTTTGAGTGCCTTGATGATATTTTTAGTCCCTGTATGGTAATTTATGAATATAGATGATGCTTATATAAATAATCTGCAAGGTAATTTATCTTAATTTATTAGTTTATAAGATTATATAGTTATATATGATATGTATAGTGATTTACATGGTGATTTTCTGTGAACATATAATTGAAAAATGTACAGAATAATATTAAATGTGATATACTTAGAATTGAATATTCTGATAAAAGTATGTTTGTATCAGATTGTGCTTGTGAAATTTTCTTCATGGATCAAACATCCTGATTAAAAACATGATCATTATTATTTTTGAAATCAGGGGAGCACAATTTAAGGAAGAATTGTGGGGTTCCAGGATGAGTTACATGCTACATAATGAGATTCCACATCACTATGTCTACATGGAAATATCGAGAAAAATAAAAAGCATAGATTTCATAGAGAAATTGAATTTTGAAAACAAATGAAATAATTAAATTTTAAATCCCAAGAAGTAATTGAGTCTTAGGATTGGATTTTAGGATGTTTTTTTAATAATTATTTTACTCATGATTTGTGAGCATTGAATAAGTAATTCCATAGTGGCCATATGCAATGAGATTTCCATTAAAAATTTGGAAATGATATCCAATAATAATTTAGTGAATATATATAATGATATAGTTACTATATTGAGTTTATTGATATTTTTTTGGAAGAATAATTGAATCACTATTGTATCAAAGAAGACGAATTAAGAACATCTAGTGGGGATTATTGTGTAAGGATCAATAAGAAATAGATCATCATCTAGAGTCTATGTGGATCCTCATATACATTTCAATAAATATTTCCTTGGGGAGATTTATTCTACTAATTCATGATTCTAAATGGATGGTTCTATCTATTATATGAATTCTTGGTCATACCCTTTCTGAAGTTCCTTTTGATAATAAGAATGAAACTATGTGTGTGGGCTAATAACTAACACACATGAGCTACATAGTCATCCAAAAGGAGGAAAAACTCATTAAAAATTTATTTATGCATATATTTACTATATATGTGAGAATATTTAGAGAGTCTTCCTATAAAAGAATGAGATTGTAAAGGATTTGAATTTGGTATAAAAATTGATTCCCCCCACCCATAATGTGTGTTATCCATCATGTGGTCCGACAATTAGTATAAATGGTAGTTTGAATCTCTTTCTATCAAATTCCTGAAATGGATCAACATAATTATTTCAATATAAAATACAATAAAATATTATATGGAAAATGGTTTAACCCTTTTAAAGAGATAATAGTTCCTTATATTCATTCACTTGGACTTGATATTCTTGATTCAATTTAATATAGATTCACTTTTCAAGATGAAAACTAAAATTGTTATCTGATAGATAGAATAAAAATTAGAATTTAATGGGAAGAATTCCTTTTTATATTTTTTTTCATAAAAGGAAATGATAATGTTAATGGGATATATATATTTTAATGTTATTTGGATGAAGAATCATAGTATTTATGAAGGAAATAAAAAGGTGAATGATGTAATGTTATAGATCAATCAAAAATGTTTTTAAGATTTTAAAAATCATGAGGATGACAATTTTAATGAATTATTTTCCAAGGTAAATTTGAATATGAGCTTCATTTTAGGGTTTATAAAAACTATAAATTCTTCTAATGTCTTACTAAACTTGATGAGAATCCTTTAAGATAAATATGATGCCAAAATCATAGCACTTAAAGATAATGATCTTCATGGCTTTGTCATTGATGAACTTTATAGCACTCTAATTAGTTATGAAATGAGAAGCAGACATAATATTAATAAAAATGGTAAAATATAATATTAAATTGTTTTTCAATCATTTAAAAGTGTAAATATTAAAGGAAACAAGTACTAAAAAATGAATAAAAAAATTAATGATTGGACTGAGAATCATTCTCTCATTTTAAGAAATTGTACTAGTGAGTGAAGAGTTAAGTATACAGGTAAACATCATTTTAAATTTTTTAAATATGTAAAGGTTGATCATTTCTCTGTTAACTGTCCTATGATATTTGAAATGGAAAATGAAAATAAGGAAACCATGAGAGAAACCATTACTAAAGACCACTTAATTACACAGTCAAAAGGAATATATTTTTTTTTCTATATGTTCTTTCAGAATGAACATTCTGACAATCTAATAAGGTGTGTCTGATAGTGAATAATGTGGTGATAAGAAAGTTATTAGAGATATCTCTCAGTGGGTACTCATAGAATAAGAATAAGAAGATTTTAACCCATAAAAATATGAATCACAATACAATATAGATTATTTAGTGGCAGAGGGAGAGATTGGAAAAGAATATAATATTATAATGGAGATCAAGATGTGTCTAAAAGTGATTTGTAGGATGAGAGAAGATAACAATCGGCAAAAGAAGTGTATTGTTATGAAAAGAAAAATTCTGGATGAAAAAGAATTTTTTTTAAAATATATAGAGGTGTTGAAGATTGATATTTAAAATAAGGCTAAATTCATTAAATATATGACCTCTAACATTATCCTAGGATATATTGAATTTGACAAACCTAGAAAGTGGAATAGTGAAATCAAATAGACCAATAAAAAAATTATTACAAAAAGAAATAGTATATTTTAGAGAAATGAGAATTATCTAAGAAACATACAAAAATAATTTACTTTTAGAAAGATGCTAAATATGAAAAGGGGGAGTATATTGATGATCTAGTATAAATAGAGACTTTTCCACTAATGAAAATCTTCATAGATTAAAACGTTGAATGGTTGAATCCCTATAGGGAGACTCAAAACTTCTAAAATATAAAAAAATAAAGTTAAAAAATATACCTTTATGGGTAAAAATTATCAAGTAACAACTCCACAATAGGATCTTGAAAGATCTACTCATGTATGGAGTGAAAATAAAACAATATATCATCCCATATAGTAGAAAACATTTTATCTAAGCATATGAATTTAGGTGTAATACTGGTGATTTGAAATGTTTAGCAATAGGGATTATAACAACTGGTATAATATATCTCTTTTTAGATGATTAAGAGAGAAATAATCAATAGTGATATTTCATGCACATATGATAACTAAGACAAGATAAAAATTGTTTGAAAAGAATGATTATTTAAGAAACAATTTTAAATTCATTGAAGAACATTGTGGATGATGTGATCGAGAAGTACATAATGAATTTGTGTGTCTTTATTTCATCCATTATCATTTTAGTATTTTTAGAGGTTTGGAAATGATCATAACCAAATCTAGATAAATTAACTTGAAAATTTTATTATTGTTACTTTTAAATATTGAAAATTTTATTAGAAATGGATTTTGGAGAGTGGGTGATCATCTCAAATAAAAAGTGTTCTTAAAAATTAAAAAATTATTGGTAAATGTAAAGGAGGATTTATGACATTTGGTAATGATAGTTTCCTTATGATTAAATGAAATGGCATGAAAAACATCAATAAAAATCAAATTAGTTTTGATAATGTTTTATTTACAGATTGACTAAAGGGAAACAATGTTGACTGTATCATAATATTTTGATACTGTAAATGAGTTAATATTAAAAAAAATAGATGCATAGTCAATTTACTGAAATAGAGGGTTGTTTTTATAAGAGTTTTGAGAGACCCATGAAATTTGTTTCAAATTTCCGAAGTTAAAAAAAAGAATGTTACTTGATAAAAAAATCATTTTATGTGTTGTGTTAGAGAAGGATGGATCACCTTTGAAAAAATAATATGAATATGTTGATTCAATATAATGCTATGGTAATTTTTAAATTAACAAAATAATTCACTAATACTTTTTTTCAAACCTATAAAAAATGGAAAATAGCGAATAAAACTCATAAAGGCGTTGTAATTCAAACCTCAATTCCTCTTGAACTATGTCATTCTGATGTTTTCATAACTATGACTATAAAGTCAAAAAGGGGATAAAGGTATTTTAAAATATTCATATATCAATTCACCTGGATGAGTTGAATCATGCTCAGGTCTCATAAATCACTAGCTATGGATAGATAAAATAGCTTTAGATGATTTTCATACCAATAATGAGGCTTGTACTTAGATAGATTATGATCAGATAATGGAATTAAATATGCTATTAAAAAATTTACTAATTCTCATATCAATAAGGGAATCAGGTATGAATTCAGTTCTCTAGACACTTATAATCAAAATTGAGTGACTGGAAGGATGAATAGGAGCCTAGGTTAAATGTCCATAATTATGTTGGCAAAGCATGATACCACTAGTTATTTTTGTTTATAGGCCATCAACACTGTAGTAATAATTCATAATTGGTGTCTCATAAGGAGAAAATCATACATGGATCCTTTTTATATTTGGTCTAAAAGGAAGCCAAATGTTTTAAAAAAATTATTTTTTGGTATTCTTTATTTGATCAATGGAAAGTTAATGGTGGAGTAATGTTTGATGATAAGGATAAAGATGGAATTTTATTAGGTACACATCAAATAGAAAATATTATAAATGTTATAATAAGAAATATGAAATAATCATTAATAGAGATGATATTTTATTCTTTGAAAATGATGAATGTATAAGGTATATTATCCTTTCACATGATGATGACGATTTTATAATTTGAGAACCCATTAAAGTAAATATAGAAAACATGTAGACAGAACCAAAGATACAAATTCTGATTTTTTAGGTGATTATGATGGAAATGAGAAGTCTAATAAAAAATTCAAAACTAAGAAAACATTTTGATTTTTTGAAAATTATCAGATATCAGAATCACAGTGTGTATATATGAAGAAAGATCATTAAAACTATCCATGGTAGTCTTTTATCCAAGGTTAACCCTCATAACATTGAGGAAACATTCAAATATGATGAGTAGGTTTTTCCAATGAATGAAGAACTCGACCATATTGAAAAAATGAAACATATAAACTTATCACCATATCCATAGAAAATAATTTGATTATATCCAAATGGGTTTTCTGAAACAGTCGTGGTAAATTTGGTGAAGAAATTAGAAACTAATCTAGGATGGTATGAAAATAATACTCAAAAATTAAAGGGGTATACATGAATGAAATATTTGGTCAAATGGATAGACTTTATTCTATTAAAATTTTTATTATCATAGAAAATAAAATAATATTTAATATATTTATAATAGATATGAAATCATGTTTTCTAAATGGTGATATTGATGAGGAAGTGTACATAGAATAGCGTAAAGTGTTCCTTATTTGTTTAGATGGTTGGATGGTATGTATGTTGAAGAAATATACCGATATTTGGAAGTAGGTTTGGGGATCTTGGTATTTTAAGTGTAATCAGTATCTAAATGGAATGATGTTTCAGAACAAAAAGGTGGCTAAAAATCCTTATGTTAAAAACACAGAAACCACATCACACTTTATGATTCTGTATGTTGATGATACAATATTTTCTAGTAATAAATAAATCTTCTCTGAGGAATTATGAAAGCATATGAAAAATGATTTGAAATATCAATACTGGGACTTCTAATATTTTTATTGGGGACTCAAATTGTGTAAAAAAATAGGTTCTATTTTTTCCCCACTAGAAAAAAATTCAAGTGTGTCATTAAAGAAGTATTACATGAAAAAGGCTAGATTAGTGTCCACATAAATTCATGTGTACATGAAGCTGAGTAAGGATGATAAAGGGAAATCTATTAAAGAAAAATAGTTTCTATTTTTGGTTGTAGGTCATGTGTACTTAACAGCTTCAAGACATGATATTGCTTATGTTTTATCCTATTTCTCTTGATATTAGTCTATTATTAAGGAAACACATATTTTTGAAATAAAAAAGGATACCAAAATACATCTCAGACAAAAAAAATATGGGTTGGTGTATAAAAAGATATGAAATCTGTAATTAAATTGATTTTATTATGGAAACTATGATATTGTATTTTATGACTGAAAATCTACATATGGTGGAGTATTTATCATTAGAAAGAGTAGCCTTTCTAGACACTTAAAGAAGAAGAAATCAATTTAACTAATCTCTACTATGGATAAGTTTGTGGCTTTTTCATAGGTGGATGCACAGATAATATGGATGAAGACATAGTTGGAAGACAATAGTAATGAAGTTACTTCCACTCTGATAATGAGATGTGGCAATCAATGTTCTATAAACCTATTTAAGAAACTTGTGCAACAATATAAGTTAAATAACATCGATATAGTGTTTAATTTACTTGATGAGAAGGTTTAAGAAGGAATTATACTACGACATATTCTACCCTCTAAAGAATAGATTACTAATATCATAACCAAACCACTTTCTACTAAGCATTTCAAGAAGATAAGGCTATAAATGGTATTGTAGGTCATTCCCATTCAGTAAGGTATGTTGTTGTTTGAATTTTCCTCCTCTTTCCTTTAAGGTAAAAATTAGTTGAGGAGATGTTTTTTTCTGTGAGAGAAATTCTTTTTCCATTAATTATGATTTTTTTGTTATGTGTGATATGTGGTATAAGAAAGACTCTTTGATTATTTTTACTGTGAGTTGTTGTTGAGTTTTCATAATGTTTTGACTTGGTTCTATTAATTTTATTTTTGGATAACATAAGTGTAATTTAACCAACCTTTTTTCTAAAAAGTGCTAGATCTTATAGACTTAGATATTATTGATACTATTCATTTTTTTCAAGAGACTATATTGATTTGAAATAGTTTTTTTCGTTACTTTTATTATAAATAAGGGAAATATGAATGAGTGTTATTGCCAAAAATTTAAAAAATGAGTGATTATTGATCCTTTAAAAATGATTTTTTGTTGGAATTAACTATTTATCTTTGAAAATTTGTGAACAACCAATAGATTATACATGTTTATTTATCTTTACAATACAAGTTCTAGTGTAGTATAATTACAGTCTACAATAGATTATAGAAGAATTATATTTCCTATCTTGTGAAGAAGCCAACAAAGGCATGTGGGTTCCATTCATTTTTAACGTCTCGTTAAATCTGTTTAACACAGGTAGTGATGAACTTTTATATGATGTTTTGATGTCTGTTAGAAGTCTCATTATTGAGTTTATAATGGTGTGACTTTATTTGAGGTTAATCTGGATATACAATTCATGAGTGGAAAATTAGAAAATAAAAATATCCTATGATGAGGCCTTCATAAGAAACCAAATCTAAAAAATCTTATATTTGATGAAATAAAAATGTAAAATATAATACACATAATACTTTTTGGAGAATTTTATTATATTTTAGAATTTCATATAATAATCTTGACCCATGTATGATAATTCATATACACGGTTAAAGCCTGAGAAAAATATGATAAAATGATTTATCTTAGGCATAATATATTTTTATTACCCGTAATATATTTTGAGTGTCTATAAGATAATTCATCTACGCAGAAGAGGCTTATAGAAAAAATTAATAAACAAATTTATCTTACAAGAATTTTTCATAAGAAAAATAAGGTTTGTGGACGATGTTCTATGATTTAATTGAAATTTATTAAAACCGTAAATGAGTCTTGTGTAGAATAAAATATTATATGATATATGTAGATTTAAAAATTATGATAGGAGGAAATTTGATTATAAAGGTTCTTGTGTTATTTTCTTCATGTATCAAACATAATGATCTAGCACATGATTAGGATTCTTTTGTAAAGTAAATGAGTTCTATCTAGAGGAGAACAAAGAGGTACTAAGAGGAGTTCATTTTTAGAGAATGAGAAGCCACTTCACTATTTCTAGGTGGAAATATCAAGAAAATTAATTTAAGAATATTTTATTAAGAATTTTAATTTTTAAAATGAGAAAAATAATTTATATATTGCACCTGGTAATGAACAAAGTCTTAAGTTGAAATTTCAATATGTTTTTCAATGATTCCTTGAGACATGCCTTATAAGATTTGAATGAATCATTCCATTCTAATGAGACACATGGATATTTCCATTATAATTTTGAAAAATGACATTCTCTTATTATTAACGGAATATATACAATAAGATCGATGATGAGGAGAATGTTTTGGTATTTTTTGAGAAAAATAACTAATACACTACTATATTGAAAGAGAAACCTTGAGATCAGCTAGTGGTGATTGATTTTTATGAAATAAGTAGAAGGCTATCATCAGCATGATTTCATGTATATGAACATATAATTATCAGGTAATATTTCATTAATGTGATTCCTTCTATGGATATGATTTTTTAACTTGTTGGTGTCTTCGTTTTTACAAGTTTGAGGTCATACCATTTTTTTAGTTTCTTTTGATAATAAGAAGGCGACTCTGAGAATAACCACAACACACTAGGTACATAGTCATCTGAAAGGAGGTTAAAATCATTAAAAAATCTATTTTGTATTTATTTATGGAATCAGTGGAAATGTTGATAGAGTGGTACTAAAGAATCATGTCATTGGAAGGGATTTAAATTTGGTTTACACATTGATTCATCCCCCCCCCCACTCTTAGTGTGTATTACCCTTAGTTTAATCTAATAATCACTAACTGATTTGGGGAACCATTTCATCTCCCATATGATTTTATTTTTTAGGTGTTTTACCCAACATCCTGGTTAGAGAATAAATATATTGATTTTTATTCCCGATTTCTACTCTATTTCTATATTTGGTATAGGCTATAATGGTCTCTAATTATGATATAGGTGAGAATGGTCTGAGGTTAAGTATAGGACATTCTTGGTAGTAGGAGTTAATTTTGTTAATTTTCTTCATGTTCATGTAACCCTACTACGATAAGTATTTTATGTGCAATTGTGATGAGGTGATATGGAGATTTATATTGTTTATTATTTTAGGATTATGATATGATTGTATTATATAGGGATAATGATATATATGTGGATATGATATGGAATGTGTTTATGTGATTACGTGATTATGTGAATATAGAATGGATAGAAGAACCATGACGTATGTTGCTTGGGTATCTGAGTGACTAGGTGAGGGGGGGGGGGTGAGGGTACCTTATTGAAACATGTTCTTTTG
Source organism: Viscum album (assembly GCA_963277665.1). Taxonomy (NCBI): domain Eukaryota; kingdom Viridiplantae; phylum Streptophyta; class Magnoliopsida; order Santalales; family Viscaceae; genus Viscum; species Viscum album. The sequence goes on from OY728162.1 coordinate 830,914,722, forward strand.
ATGTTTTTTACTATACTTTGGTGTGATATTGTGCGAGTTATCCTTGGTATGGTCAGATGGTATATGACCTCATATACGCAATGATTTAGTTTTATTATTTATTCACTAAGGAATTGTTATGTTTCTTTCCAATTTTCAGAATAGGTTTTCAAGAGCATAATACTATGTATATATTTATTCACAACCCTATAATTTTGTTTGTGTGTTTTTTATAAGTTTCTAGGGAGGAGTTAATGATCGAGTGGGACCATACTAGCTTGCGGTGATCACTGGTGTTAATGAAGTCATTTACATTTGAGTTCAATTTTCATATTCTATATTAGAGTCATTAATTTTTTTGATGTTACATGCATTATGTATTGACTTTTATTTTATTTCAAATAGATTTAATTAGTGGAATCTCATATTTTCTTTACAATCATGAGGGTAATGCTTCCCATTACATTTGTTTTTTACCCTCAGTGCTAACTACCAAGCTGGGGCCTATTAGAGGTTGGATTAAGGGGTTACTCTCATCTTCACTACTTAACCACGAGGGGTACATGTGGGGGTGGGTCATGAAAGAGTTTTATTAAATATATACATGAGTGTAAAGGAGGAGTTTATAGTTATGTACTGAATACAATTACATTGGTTTGGTGGGAATATAGGGTTGTTGTAGAAAAAAATAAAATGAATCTAGTTAAAATGAATTAAATCAATTCTGAATTTATTGGCTTGGTAATTCCCTTGTTTATGTTATAAAGATAGCTAGTGGGAGTCATTTGTATGGGTTTCATGTCGGAGAGTTTTAGTAGTATGCTCTAGTTTAATGTATGAGGATTTTCTCAATAGAAGAGGATGAGTCTTATAGAAAATAAAATATGAGTTTTAGTATCATATTATAGAAAACTATAATGCAATTATAATTTATAAATAAATATAAAAGTGGTTAGAGGAAGATGAGATTTCTTTTACCTTGTTTGATAAATAATTAGAGAATTTGGTTTTTTTGTCGTTAGTTAGTTGAGAGGATATTCTCATTAGACGTGGTTTTTACATTTTAGACGTCTCATGGATTCACTGGTCTTATTTGATGATTTCTAGATATAGTTCCATTCTAAGTTTCTTTCTTGGATGCTAAAGATGAGGCGATGGTATTATTTTATCTGCCTTTTTTCATGGGATCCTAATAATGAGTGAGACCATATTCAGTTTCTAGAATATTTTTAATATTCACCATAGTGTTTTTCTTGATGATGAGGCTAGTGTGAAACAATTTTGGGATGTTGATGCACATGAAAATTTAGTGAAAAATCACACCTTTTATGTTATTTATGCATCTTTAAATGTTTGTGTAAAAATTGGTGATCAAGAAGATTCATGCTCGGAATAAATTATCTCAAGATATGATTCATCATAAATTTCCAATGAACAATATAATAAAAAGAGTTTCCTAGTTATCTAGTTAATTATGGTTTTGATTGAAAGAGTGCCAGTCTCATCCATGTTTTTATTTCTTCTCTAGAGCTAGGAATTCATTGTAAAGTACTGTTAGTTCCATTAAATTGTTCTGCATTTGTGAAGGTCATGTACATCATTAGTTTTAGTACGTAATAGTTCTTTGTTGTCATAATGGAGTAGTTGGTCACTTTCCAATGCATCCTTTGCAGTAGATGACTCTTATTTCTTATAATAAACAACATTAAATAAAATATGTTTTTCTGTTCTATATATGGGATACTGTTGGAATTAGATATCCCCATGATGTTCCATGTTCTCAAGGATAATGGTAAAGAGTGGTCATGGTGGTTGGAATTATTAAGGACGAAAAGGAAAACGTGTATAGTGTGGTATGCCACATGTCATGGAGTTTCCAATTTTGGTCATACCACATATTGTGTGAGGTTCCATTTCTTATCTTCTACCATTTATTATGTATTAATTGATTCAGGATCATGAAACTCCTTAACTTTTTCTACCATGGTTTGACCCCTAGAACATAGAGTAGAGAGACATATAGTTCCCTTTGTTTTATCTTTTCTATTTGGAGGTCAGTCTGATTTTCATTTGGTGTTTGGAGTTTTTGAGTTATTAATGGAGAAAAATCATCAAATAAGGGGTCTTCTATTACTTTAGATTTATCCATATGATATCTTCCAATCATGGAATTTTTTTATTTTATGCATGTTGTTTTTGATTTCTTTTAGATGAATTTGTTTCTTTAATGATGATGGTAAGCATGAAGTATTCATTGAATAGTGTGAGAATCAAATAGATCATAGGCATGTAGAGCCCTTACCTTCCCTGATAGTAGAGTAGATTTTGTTCACTGTGTATGTTTAGGTTGTTTATTTTCTGAGAGTGGTGGAAGAGGTTTTGTATTTTTTTTCTTGGAGATATTGTTTACCCCCCAATGTAATATCATGATTGGGACATAGTTATAATACAGTATCTACCCAATATTGACGGATCCTTGTTGGATGAAACCATATGAGCTATGGGAGTAAGGGATTTAGATTAAATGATCTATTTCAAAATGGTTTCATTTGATTCATTCTATCACATTACGATGTTCTATTGTGGATCGACAAGAAGGAATATTGTAGTTTAAGGTTGAGTATAGACTACCATTGGATGAACATTTTAGTAGAGAAGAATCCATACCCTTTCCCTAGGATAGATCATTTATTCGATCATTTGAAGGTTGTCAGCTAGTATTTTAAGATCAATTTGTGTTCCAGACAATATGAAATGAGAATAAATGTGGAATATATAAAAAGACTACTTTTAGGTGTTGTTATGAGAACCCCAAGTTCCTGGTTATGCCATTTGGTTTCATGAATACCCTGACGATTTTCATGGTCTTAATAAACATAGTATTCCTTGAGTTCTTGGATCAATTTTTAGTAGGGTTTATCAATTAAATCCTTTTGTTTTCAATATTAGTGGGTTATGTTAAGAAAAAATGAGTTGTTTTGGATGTTATTTTTATGACAACATCTCTATAAAACTATTTCTAAGAGAATGTTTTAGTTGTAAGTGGTATATTTCTTTCGAAATGGTGTTTATCGGTTGAGATAATTAGTGATCATTAAAATATTAAGGCAATTGATTCATTTGTGTCTCCCAATAATTTAGTATAGTTCTATAGTTTCCTTGGTCTATTATGCTATTATTAGATATTTATATCATAGTTCAAATAAATTGCAGCTCCTTTGATAGCCTTTTCCAAAATAGACCAAGACATTATATAGATCGATAATTGTTAGTTAATTTTTAAATACCTAATCGAGAAGCTAATCAATACTCTTATTCTTCATCTTATGAAGGATTGAGTCATATTTATGGTCATATGTGATTCTTCTTATATTGGCCTATTTTGTGTCAAGATACAACAAAAGAATGGTTATCTCAAATGGGTATTTTCAATTATGTCCCCATGATGAAAAATATTCCACCCATGATTGTGAGTTGGTGGTAAGGGTTTATTCTCTATATTTGTGGAAACATTTCCTCATTAGTGGTCACTTTATATTATTTATAGATCAAAAAATATTGAGGTAGATTTTCTCTCAGTTGGACCAGAATATATATTTTTAGTGGTTGGGGGAATTCTAGTATGACTAGGATTCAAGATCTCATATTCAAAGAGAAAAGGTAATATAGTTGATGATTCACTATGTATGATGTATTTGGAAGGTGATGTTCATGAGTCTTGAGATGCATGAATAGTGATTGGGTTATAACATATTTGAATCTTGACAAATTAAAATTTAGTGGCGGAGATTTCTTATATCAAACAACTATGAATTCATCCTTGTTGCAATAGGTTGTGGAATTGCAGTATTGATATCTTGAGGTAGAGGATTTAAATTATCATATCACTTGTGGTGATGCTCCCATGGGGTGGTTAGAGGATGATCATCAGCAGGTGTTGTTTTGGGGGAAATAATGTATTCTATTAGTTATTTATGATGTTTTTATCCATAATTTTCATATCGCAACTTTGGTAGTGCATCATGGTACATCCATGACGTATCATTTTTTAAGATACAGTTCGATTTCCCAAGGATGAAGAGTTTAGTGGCAAGGTTTATATATTTGTTTTAGGTTTGTCAATATGTATAGGATGAACATCATATTTAAGGGTGTGAATAGTTGTTTAAAATCTATTAAGGTAATTGGTTTCAACCGACTAATTGAAAAAAATATACATTAAGTGAAAACTGTAACTGATCAATGATTAGTATAGAACTAATATAAATTGAATTATTCAATTTATATCAGAAAAAACTACTTTATATCAATTAATAATAAATTATAGAAAAATAAATGATGAAAAATAGATTTATAATAAATGAGTAAACCCTAACTCTCATGACCAAGAGTTCCATGATAATGTGAATATCTTGATAAAATAAATAATGGGGTGGTAATACATTTAAAAAATCATTTTTGAAATATTAAAAAAATAAATAGTTGTATAAAAACTCAATCTATCAATATAAATAAGATTTAAATGTGTTTAACAATATAACTAGGAAAATTCAATTTGTTTTAATCACTTATATTCACTTAATCATTACATAAGTTCATCACATTTCATTATATTCAAAAACAAAAAATGATTTATTTTATATTAAACATTGATTAGATAATTTTAATCATCACTAACATATTCTATATTTTCTAATATTTATTTAATTTTTTTAGTTTTTGATAATATGAATTATGAATGGATATAGTTACAACCAAACTGAATTGAAAAACCATGACATAAAATCTTTATCAACCAATTAATAGATTTAAATTTTATTTTAAAGGATTAATGTAGTTTCATCCAATCATTTTTTAATTAGGCTATTTAATCTTACACATCCTTAATCATGTTCTTGGTTTGATATGATTCTTGAGGATAAGAAGCATATCTAATATCAAGATGCAGACATTTTTATCCCTTTATTTATCATTTTGGGGTTACAGTGGGGTTGAGGGAGACTTTGGTAGAATGTAAGAGAAGTATAATATTATTTTTTAGCTATTATTATAGATCATGTTAGTATCATTGGGGTTGTTTTGTGTTCAGTCTGTCAGATATGTGGGGTTACTGTAGTCTATTGTATTGTACCTTGATGGATGAGGTTTGGGAAATAAGCTGTGCTCTGTGCCATCGATAATAATACATTATTTCTTGAATTTTTTTTTCATGATTTGAGGATCCAGTTAGGGAATAGTTATTTTTTATAATGTAAAAAACACTAGGTTAATCTCAAACTTGGGGCATCTAGTTTTGATTGTGGATATTTATTCATAGAGGCATTTCTTAGGGTATTTATGGGTTCTTACATATTCGGTATTATTGAACATGGTGGGTGTTTTTCGGACAATAATTATCCCTATGGAATTATTGGGTCTAGAATTTAGGATGATGATTTCACCTTGATCATGAGAGGATCAAGAGTTATAGTGTGGAAATGTTTATTATACTAAGACACTTCATGTTTCTTGAATTTAGAATATTTATCTCCCTGAAATATGGGGACAATATCATTGTCAATTCTGAATTGTGTTGTCTGGTATCTTATATCTTTGTATTTCCATGTTATTTTTATGCACCACTGCTAGTGGTAGGTAAAATTATTAATACTCATATAATCTTGGGCCCCAAAAATTTTCTCCAACATCTATGTTTGAGAGGGAACAAATAGATGACTACTCCCTCATCATTGCAATCTCTTACAGCTGTAGTATAGGTTACAATGAACTATAGTTATGATATAGGATATAATGGCCCCGGGTTATGAAGCATGGTCTATAATGGATTGTGGTTAGAATGTATATGATTTCGTTGTTATATGATATATAGTATAGGATGTGTCTGTTATGAGGAGGGAATAATGTTGTTGTCCTTCATGTTCATGTTACCCAAATTTGATAAGGATTTAATGTGCAGTTTTGATATGGTGATATATAATATAGAAGTGTTTTTGGTTTTAATATTTTTATATGGTTTTGTTATATGGTGATTGTGATTTTTATGTGGCTTTGATGTAGTAAATTGTTTTTTAGATATGTGTTTAATTGAATACGAATATGATGTGAGCATCAGGATATAAGTCATGAAGAAAAGAGAGACAATACATTAGTGGATAATTTATTGTGAGGTGCATTGTTAATATATATTATTTTGATATTATGTTACATTACATGGATGTTATAATGGGTGAGTGATTCATAGTAAGGTCAGGTGGTAGATGACCTGGTATAGGTAACAAGTGAGTCTGGATGTTTATTCATTGAGACATTAGTATTCTTCTTACACATTTCTAGATAGGTTTTGGGGATGCTCCTGATAAGTATACCTATATAATTATCTCAATATATATGTTTCATGGTGGGAGGTAATGATCAGGTTGGATAGTACTAGCTCATGGTGATTATTGGTGTTCGTTGAGTCAATGTCATATGAGTTTCATTTTGGTATTCTATTTTGGATTCCTTTACTTTTTATAACATTGCATTTATAATGGAATGGGTTTTATTTTATATTATATGGAGTTAATTGTTGGTTTCCCCTGTGATCCTTGGATTCATATGGGTAGTACCACCCATTATGTGTGGTTTATATCCTCGATGCTAGTCACTAAGCTATATCTAATTGGTTTCGAGCTTCATGGGTCACTCTTGTCTTCACTGTCTACCCAAGAGAGTTACCTGAGAGTGTAGGGCATGACAGATAAAACATTATTCATCAATTATTTACAACATGAAACATTTTATAACAAAACCTTTCATTAATATAATGATCACATCACAAAATTCCAAAATTATAATCCACTAACTAACCCATGTATCAAATCACAGAATTTATCATGTTTGATTCATTATCCAATGTGTGTTTCTTAATGAACTTTTTCACATAAAATTTATTATTCATCTATTAGTCACATTCTATAAATTATCATTCTTGGGACATTAATTTTACCATTATTCATTTCATGGAAAATAATAAAATTTTTGCACCATATTTTAATTTTATTATCAACTCATTATTATTATCATTTATCAAAAATTATGAATCATTATTGTTCTTATATGAGTCATATTTATAATTATGTCATAATATTCTTGTTACTTTTTCATTCTCAACAAATTAATAAATATTTACTTTAAAAAATTTATAAACCCTATGGTTCATATAAGATATAAAAATATTATTCACCATTTTTGAACTCATCCCCCCATTATATCATTCATTCATAATACAACCCAGGTTAGAAGACTCTAACTCTAATTAAAACTATAATTTATATGTGTTTCATCTAATGTTATAGGTTGAAAACTAGTAAACATGGTTCAAACACAATCTTGGGGAAACCCAAACCTCCTTAAATATACCCACAAAAAATACAACAGGATTCATTTATATGCTCAGAACCCTAAAAACAATTGTAGGTTCAAAAGTATTCTCCTCAATAAGAAAAAAAATTAAATATAAAAAAATATTCTAAATTGATAATGTTAATATATTTTCAATTCATACTTGTAATATATATACACAAATATATGTAAATTACATTAAAAACATAGACAAAAAACTAAATATACAATAATATACCCTTGAAATTATAATTAATTGAACAATGAGCATGTTGATGACTTATCCTCCATGAATTTTCCAAACATCTTTATCATTGACCCCTATCAAAGTGTTATTTTCCTAAACCAGAATATCATTAAAAAAATTCCACCAGTGCACTCAAGTAAACCACAATCTGTGCATAGGTAGGGGTTACTACAGTGACATAGTAAGAGTTACCCAATGTCCTCGACTATCATAACTGAATTTGATAACGCTATATTCATTACAAAGTGTTTCTTTAATCTGATATAAAATATTTTATCCCAGATAGAAGAAATGGTAAAAATAAAATGAATAACATGGGTTCATGCAATAAGAGATATCTCATAACCCAAACAATTGAACATGTAATATATATAATATATATGATAACCACCATAAAATCAATCAAAATTAATTCTTATATTTATATGCATCCATAAAACATAAGGAATATAACATATTCCCATATATCCTAATATTCTTGATCGAACTGAGGATAAAAATATCCAACCATAAATAAGGACCCATGGTCAGTTCATAAAATATTCCCTAGTGGGAGACTAATATGAGAACTCGATAGAATTTCTCTACATTTACATATGTTTTAATATAATTCATTAATGAGATCCAAATACCAATAAATGTGATATGGAACCCATACAAAGAATTATATCAAATTAAAACTAAATTCATGACCATGGACTTAGTCGATGATATCTATGGTATATAAAAAACATGAAGTCACAATGAAAAAATTAAATGATAGTGATAATCAAGGACTTCCAAAAAGTTACTACCTCTCCTAATAAAAAAAACCAGACTACCTATATTCAAACCACATTTGTTTCTTTTAAAAGATATATTATATTTTTATGACCACAGAATCATAATTGAATAAAAAGGAAATAAATGAATCATTAATTATCCATAAAATAATTATCATGCATCAATAAAGAACCTACAAACTCATGAATTTACCCAAAAAATTTAAACACTATCCACTAAATCCAAAAATGGTCAATAGTTTCTCAAAATATACTCCATATTAGGCTAAAATTTTCATAGGAACAAGAGTGTGAATATGAATTATAACATCACTCATTAAGAAGATATTACAAAAAGATCAACCCACAAAAGGTTTATCCCCTACTTAGGTTACATATTTCACAGTCTCTCCATCTATTAACTATTCTAAGAAAATATAAAAGGAAATCCAATATATAATCCACTAGAGCTAATCTACACATAAAATCCAAGAGGATCACCATATTTCTTAATAATAGTTTTCAAAAATCTAAATACAAAGTAATCCAACAAAAAGAAAATTTTAAATTCTTATACTAAAGAACAACACTCACCATAGAATATGAATTATTTCCAGTGGATAATTATATACATTAACACTTGGATTCCCCAATTTTGAGGAAAAAATCCATTAATCATCTCATATGGTTAATCATAATTTTCTACAGCACTGTGTATCTTATCCAGGAATACCCAAAAAATAACCAAGCCATTCTCACTATTATTGATATTCCAAATATATAAAGTGAATCTACAATTTATAACCACTCCAATATGGGTATAGGAACCACATTATATAAGTTATTTTAAAAAAATGGATGAAATAGGGAAACTCAATGTTAGTGATCCACTGCTCTCAAATAGTGCATCTAAATATACATTACCTCGTGTTCAAAATTGTGAATTAAATAATTTCTATAAGTATATTATAGAAAGTAATATCTTAAATCTAAATTTAAAATATTCAAAAATCATTAATTATTTCTATAGACACCTAGAAATTCAAAAAATATAATTATACTCATTATAGACTACTTCCTATTTCTAGAACCAAGAAGAATAAATCTTTTCCAACCCACTTCCTTATCATGAGATTTTAATTTATTCCTAAACCCTAATCAATATTTTATCCATAACCCACATCAGAATCCGATTTTGGGTATATGAGAATCCCAATTAAAATTTTTTATTCCTATTAAACTAGATTATCATTCTTAAAATGAATAAAAAAACTCATTTGACACATATATAACTAAAACCCCTAATAAAATCATGAAATTGACAGACCAATCCAAAAAACAGGTTTAATGTTATAACATTCCAAGTCATTTACAATATAGTGAGACCAGAATCATGAAGTTCCTTATGACCTTTCATATTATATTTAAGAAACAAACTAGATATATAATCACTATAACCCTAAGCATATAATCTCTAATCCCCTCTTTATTATTTTCTAGAGATGATCCAAAACATACGCAACTGTATCTATGTTCATCTACTCAAGTACATTTCTATGTTATTTTGATAAATGATTAAATATTACATTTACTATAATAAAAATTTATATTTTATTGTAGGTTTCTACCTAGCCTGCTACCAAAAAAGCATCCCCACTAATGATAACAATAAAAAATATTAATCATTGATTTAGGGAAAATAAACTAAAATATACTTAATATATATGGGTTTAAATGTTAACCATTCTTTGAGGATACCCAATTATCATACTAGGATAAAACTCATGAACATGGGAATTATATAACAACTTCCCAATAATCTTTCGTAATCATAATATATTAACATGAATTCACATAATCTCATGTATTAATCCAAAAATTGATTTGAAAATAAATATCTTAAACATCAAGGGTTAGTAAGATCCTAATTCCTTTATAATAAAATTAATACCCTTGTTTCCTTCAAAAGGATATCCTATTCAAGTCCATGATCTCTCTATTTTTTTATTGTAACTATTAAATGACAATTCTTATCTTGTATAATTTATTAATATCCTCTTATATGTACCCAAATACTATCTAAAACTTGTTCAATTGGATCATATATTGTATAATCTCTCATGACACTAGGATATAAATAGAACCTATTATTGAAATAATTAATATTGAATTTAGAAAATCTCCTAATGAGATATTGGTTCTATCATGGAGTTCCTATTATCATTATTCACATTATATTAATGGTATTTCTCACTAGAAAAATTTATTGATCACTTACCATTCATTATAAATTCAATGATGGGACTTATAAACTTTTAGTTAAAATAAAACTCTTTAATTTTCCAATTTAATTCAAATTGTGGATCTAAATAATTCAAACCCTTTTATTAAAAAATTATTTAACCTACAAACCTCATTTGAAATCATTTTCATATAATATGTATAAATTAAATCGTTTTTTTTTAAACACATTTAACCATGAAAATTGTATGTATTCTAATAAAAAATCTTCGTGAATTAAATTTTACACAAAATAATCATATATTTTGAGGCCACCAATCGTTGCCTCATTTCATGATTCCAACCCTCATACCACATCGATGACCCCACCATGTTGAAATATAGGGGTAATCAAACAATGAAAATTCCTAAATTAAAACCTCTAAATCCTATATAGATACAAACTAAATGTTTTTTTCTCCTAAAAATACAATTCAAAATTTTTAAATGATACCATGATATGACTATGTTATACACTATCCACCTATGCTCTCCACATGACCCCCACCCTCCATTATGTTTTGATAATAATACACCAAGGCCTATTTTAAAATTCAGAATATATACTCCATGGATCACTATAATATAAAAAAATAAAGAATAGGGAAATATATCATAACACATACCTTGAGTTAAATCAAGATTCACCCCGAATTTAGAGAGGATCTGGTTGAGAATCTATGAAAGGAGGAAAAGGGATATATGTGACCTCGATATTTCCCTATATCTCACTATCTCTCCCAATATCACATGGGTTAATGAGAAGATAAATGGGTAATTTTTTAGAAATATAAAATTAGGGATTGCTGTTATAAGAACAAAAGTTTCCATACACAATTTTTAAATTTTAAAAAACTATAAATTTTTCCTTTCCTTAGGCTATGTAAAATTCATTGGTTACGTTATTAAATTCCCAAAACAAATTCCTAACCATATACGACCTATATTTAATGAATCAACCCAAAAATAACTAACACATCATCCAATATAACCCACCACTGGGCTCAAATGTAATTCATGATCCCCATGGGATAGCAACGAGTTCCTAGGGATCAAGAACACATGATTGGGAGTGAATTTACTCTTATAACATATCAAAAAAAAGAATTAAAAATAGACAAGAATATAGCATGACCTATTGATTTGTTGTATAACTCTTCACATCAAATAAATAGATCTAAATAAAATAACAAACCAAATCTATCATAAAACATAACCATATCAAATGACGCATAATAAAATAATATGACTATTCCAATTCGACACATAACCAATTTAAATAACTAGAATTAAATATAATAACATATATTGGAATACAACATAAAAAATAATATAGAAAAGCTATGAATAAAATACATCTGGTTAATTAGGATGATACACAATCACACTAGAAAATAAATTGTCTTCCCAAAAAACAGCCAAATCAAATCCATGTGACCCACAATCACCACCATAACATAGCAAATCCATCAAAAACTATATAAAACATCAAATATTCATTGTAAAAACCTAGTCATCTAATAGGAAACATTGAAAATAACTACAATCCCATACACTGATATATACGTAGGGTGTGAGATAATCATGAAGAGTAGTATTTCAAAAAATATTCTATGCAATTCATTATATTAAACTAACCATAAATAGTATTTATAAATATAATTTGAAAGTATGTTGTTTGAATACATCAATTTAAGGAAAATAAATCAAATATTTTATCCTTTTGAAATTAATTTCCACTAATTTTCACAAAACGAAGGTGGACCACCACAATGAAAGTAAATTCATTCCAATAGGATGTGTGGACCTTCACTTTTGAAAACATAAAAACGAAACAAAACCATATTCCAAGAATCTATGGTTTTCCTTAAAATCCCTTTTTCAATTCATCAGGAAAATCCATTTGTAAAATGAAAACATTTAACATTATGTTTATTATTTGATTTTTTTTAAAACCTTTAAAATAAAATGATTCATCAAAGAAAGTTATAAAAAGGTAGTTTGGCAACATAAGTCCAAAGAAGAATTATAAAATTAAACAATAATAAAGTCATGGTTCCATGAAAACTGAAAGGAATAAAAGGGGATACAATAGATTATAAGGTATAAATCCCCTAGAATCTTCCATCAAGGACTAATCATCATGGGTAACTCACTATGCTCTAACTTGATTTATATAGAACATTGTTCATTGGTTCACTCAATATTCCCCTATGTGAAACTGGCATATCCCATTCTACACCCCTTCGAGTCAGATTGTACTATGAAAACCCCTATGAGGTCAAAAATCTCCAAGGTAACTAAAAATATTTCACAAACTATTCTAGTTTAACACACATCGAGACCTAGTACATTGCTACCATGGGTTCCCATGATACAGCTCAACTGTAGTTGAGAAAGCAAATTTATCAGAACGATCATCCCATAATCAATAACAAAGTATTCAAATAAACCTTTTCTCACCTCCAAAACCCTCTTATGAAACATCCCCTTTCACATTAACACAAGAATCCTATGATAATACGTTTTTAGTTAAAAGTTCTCATAGGGATCAAAAAAAGGGCATAACATTTGAGGGTATCTCAATCAATAAGAAAAAAATCGTTTTAAAAAGTGAAAACAACACTTTTTAAAATGATCTTGGGATGTCAATCCATTTCACGATCCTTTGAATCTAAATTATAAAAAATTCTTTGAATTCCATTTATAAATAAATACTTACCTTTCAAACATATCAAACACCTTTCAAATACAAGATCGTATTAAACAATTCCATGAAATCCAAACTGTATCCTTTCAAAAATCACACTCATATCTAACCCCTCTTTAAAATCCTTAATTTTTTTTCAAGTTAGTATTAGGAATTTAAGAAAAAACATGGTATACATAACTATTTAACTTGGGAAACAACACTATAAAACCTTGAAAACCCCATTAAACCAATCATGGATATCATCAGAATAATTTCACAAACCAATCATGGATACCACATATAGATTTACTTGAATAAGAAAGAATTTAAAAATTAAAATTATTTCATGAAATGTATAATAAATGAATTACAAAAAAATACATACCTTTAATCAAGAAGAAACATGTCACAAAAAGTATCCTTTGATAGAAAAATATAAACGAAGATAGTAGATAGACTCTATAATCCTTGGAAATTGAAAGCCCAAAATATAAATAAATTCAAAACCATAATTTTCCCCCCAACCCATTGGTGGTGGGTATGATGACATGAATTTTCAAAACCTAGTTTTTAACATAATCTTTAACAAAATATTTTTTTGAAAAATTCTACTATATTTTTTTATGTTTAGTATCTTTGAAACTACATAAATAATATATAAAGTTCCTATATAAAATAAAGAAAACATTAACATTATATAATCCTCTTCAATGACTACATTAAAATTCCATCCTAGGTTACCTCACATCATATGATTTCCTGAGGACATACATCAAATGGAAAGGGTGGGAAACAAATCCTAGTAAGGGGATAAATAGAGGAAATAGAATGTATGTGATCATTTTGGATAAATCATGAGGCATGAAAAAAGACCATGATCAAAAGTATAAAAGTCATAACATTGATATTTTGATAAAACATAAAAATGAATAATTCAAAATTATATCACAAAGGTTTATCACTAAGGAGTCATAAAACATATTACCAAGCTTATTCACGAAGGTACCCTGAAACACTTACAAGGTGAACTTACAAGGTATTATAAACATCTTATATCTATAGATTATTTGATTACCTAGTCAATTAGAGTGATATCAGGTTGAATCATATGTATTCCTAAATTTATGTGTGCCACATAAATCATATATCATAAGAAAAAATTTCATCTATAACTAGTGGAGAAAAAAATAATTTGTTTCATATAAAATTATTGAGTTCATTATAATATAATGACATGAAATTTTCATCATTTTTAAACAAATAGTATTAAATCTGGATTTCATACATGGAAATCCCTAAAAATTTATTATAATTATAACCATATGATTAATCATGAATGAAAATATGTTTGGTTAATCAAAACAAAAAATTATGGCATCAAAATCAATGAATAATTTCACTTGCATAATGGGTACACAAAAATAGATTATGGAATGGAATTATATAGATAGAATGGTAGTGTATCATTAATAAATCGTAATTTTTAATGTAATAGAATGATTATAAATAAATAATAATGTAATAAATCGAAAATAATAAGACTTTCTACAAATTATGTAATTCAATAAAAAGAAGGAAAGAGGTAGAGAACCCTTACTTTAAGTACCGATCCATAGTCTTAGAGGGGAGATTTTTTGAGAGCTTGGGGATTATCTAAAGGAATTTTTAAGAGGATAAGAGAGTGGGGAATGTTTTGATAATCTTTTTAGTGAATTAAATTGTGTGGGGTGGGTATTTATATAAAAATGAGTATAATTATTTATGATTATTCAACTATGGTTGTTGGATTTATATATTTCAAACAAATACAAATTCCATAGACCAGCCATGGTTTTATCTTATTTTTGATTGCATTAAGAACATAATTTTTTGAAATATTTTAATTTCAAAAACTAGTTCCTATACTATATATTAAATTGACCACAAAAATTATCCTTTATTCATTAAAATTTCTTTTTAAAAGTCAAATTTTTTTTTAGCCTTTGGAATTCATTTATAGCGTCCATGAAATTATTTTTTATTATAAAAAATTAGACTATTTAAAGACTTTTAAAACATAATATCTCTTCAAATATCTCGATTATGTATTTAATAAGTCATAAAATATACTGAAAATATAAAATGCTATTTTTACTATTCAATGAAAAATAAAGTAGTTTATAAATTTAATTATAATTCTCCCTAACTTAATTTTTGTATTCTTATTTAAAATATAATGTTTATTATATTAAACTAAATTCATAAGTGTGAGAAATAATTATTTTTTATATGAAATTATCTATTTACTATAAAATACATTATTTATACACATGAAATAATTCTAAATTTTTCAATATAAAACATATTGATTCTTCAAGATTATATGGACTTATAATAACATATTTAAAATATAATTATTATATAAAATACTTTTAAATTTCATTTTAAACTGGTATTTTACTATTTTATAGGGTATTTTTTATATTCCAATGATCATAAATTGGTCGTGTTAAAATGGGTAGGTAAGTAATTTTCATGTAATTGTCATATTATAATGCCAACATTTCCGGTTACACCCTTTATATACTCCACTATCACTCAAAACGTCACTTATAAAATTATATACATACCTTTATAATGTATACTCTAGTATTAATACTTACATTTATTTTATCAATGTTTATGGAGAGAGTGAAATTCATCAGGGAATTCAGGTATATGGTGTTTTCCTTTGAGTGTGTACAATTCTCTAGTTTTCATCAACCAATATTATTACTAACTATTATGGTCCATTTTATTTCATAAGGTGCAATTTTCCTATGAAAAGATACATCATATCTATTTGATTCTATTATAAAACATAATAAAATTTAAATTGTGAAACATTAGGTCTTTTACTAATAATATAAACAAATTTTGGGTCATTATATTCTCCCCCCACCCCTAAAATTATTTCAACCTAAAAATTGGTGACTTTATTCAAAATAAATGAGGATATTTTTAAAAAACCACTTCTTATGGATCCCATGTCACTTCATAGAATGTTTGATTTCTTCACAATACTTTTATGAGTCGTATTTTCATTTTCTAGAACACCTATTCCCTTTCATCTATAATATGAATCTATTCTTATTTATATGAAAATTCAGGTTATAATTTAATAATATTTATAATGAATATATTTGTTGGGTCTGGAATATTCTCTATAAATAGGGATACATGGAAGGTTTTTTGGGTATTTGAATGATTATAGGTAGTGTTACCCAATAATAAACTACTCTAACATGTTCTACAATATAAAATTTTACAATGAACCCTACAGTCATTTTACCCTTATTTCCAAATATCAGGAATCATTTCCATGGTGGTATTTTTTGTAATTCATGATCCCCAACATGAAATTATATTTCCTTCATTTTATTATCAACATAATTTTTTGTCAACTCTGAGCAACATTGAAATTTTTATTGATCACTTGTATCATCTTAGTAGTTTACTTTACAATGCATGGTCCCAATATTTTTCCTTCCAAAATCATACCAACATGTTATATTTTTAAAACATTTTTCTATAGAGTTCTTCATAAGGGTTCATTTGAATACTCAAGTGGAAATTGTTGTTATAAAATAATTCAATAAGTAGAATATGTTGGTCCTAACTCCCCAAAAAATCTAACGATTTAATCCTTAACATGTGTTGTAATGATTTTATAGTCCTCTCAGACTACCCATTATTTGGAGGATGATATGCTATTAATAGTTTTACTTCTATATTCATAGCCTTTTAAAGTATCTTCTAGAACATAGACATTAATGTTTGATCAATATCAGAAATAATAGATAACAGTTCTGCATAAAGTCTCACAATTTCTTCAATATAACGATAATGAAGGAACAGAAATATGAAACCATATGATACTTTGATAAAATGGGTAGAATTTGTTAATTAATCAATGAATATTCATATGTCATTGTTTCCCTTGGATGTCATATGAGGTCAATTAAAAATTTTTATAGTGATGTTTTCCAACTTCCATACATGTATGGGTAGTGGTTTCACTACTCCTTTGGGAAGTTATATCTCATCCTTCATTCACTAAATTACCAAACATAATTTAGTATAATTTTTAATCTCCTTATTCATACTCTCCCACCCAAAATGATCATTTAGATTTCGATACATTTTGGTTCTTCGAGGATGTAATGTAGAGGATTGTGCTTCTTCCATTAGTTCATTCTATAAATAGGTAATATATGGGATACATATCCTTTTACAAAACCTTTGTAATCCTTCATGATCAATATAGAACATAATAATATTCTCATTTTTCATAACATCTGTGTTCTTTTATAATATAGGATCATCTCATTGTTCTTTCTTGGTTTTACCTAGTAATGATGGTTGAGAAATCATTTGGGATATGATTGATGATTTACCTTCCCTTATGAATTCCATGCCCATATTTACCATGTACTTAATCAGTGGATCTCCTTGGATATTCATCATTCCATGAATAATATGGTTTTCCCTTCTTACTACATTAGTGAGTTACTTTCATTTCTAGGGTGACAATGAATATGAAAATCATAGTCCTTAAGAAAATCTGGGAATCTTTTTTCTATAATTATCAGTTCATTTTGAATGAATATTTACTTTAGACATTAGTGGTCTATATATATATATCACAATTCTATCTATAAAGATAATATCCCAATATCTTAAATACAAAGAAACTACATCTATCTTCAAGTAAATAAAGTATAATTCTTCTCATGAGATATCAATTCTCAAGATCATAGGAAACCACCTTGTAATTTTTAATGAGTAATCTTCCAAGTACTTTCAAGGATTCTTCACTACAGATTAAAATCCCTTCTCTATCAGAGGGTAAAGTTAGAAATGGTACATTTACGAGTCTCTGCATTAGTTATTGGAAACCTTTTCCCCTATTTTATCTAGATTAACACAAAACTATTATATTTTTACTTGGTTAGTGTATTAGAAATCAATGAAAATGTTTCCAATCAACTATTATAGTATCCTTCTAGACCAAGAAAACTATGAATATTAATCACTATTGTAGGATGCATCCTCTTCTTTATTGACATTGTCTAAATTGAATCAACCAAAATTCCTTCACTGGATATAATTTATCCTAACAATGATACTTCTTATAACTATAACTCAAATTTATTGAATTTAGGAAACATCAACTCTTTCCATAGTATTTATAATATAAACCATTGAAGAGTCTCATGTTCCTCATGAATTTTTTAATATATCATAATATCATCAATAAATATAACCAAAAATTTATTAATGTATTGAATGAAGGATCTATTAAAAAATAAATAAATATTATAGGGTAATTAGTGAAGCCAAATGGAATAACAAAAAACTCATAATGTCCATATTTTGTTTTAAAAATGGTCTTTGGGATATCCTCTTTCCTTACCCTCAACTGATGGTACTCAGATCAGAGGTAAATCATTGAGAGAATAGAGCACCATAAAGCTATTTAAATAAATCATAAATACTTGTAACTGGATATATATTTATTACTACAATACAATAATGTTCTCTATAATCAATACATATCTTTATTGATCCATAATTATTCTTCAAAAAGTATAAAAGTGACCCCCAAGGATACACACTTGGTAGAATTAAAAATTTCTACAAAATATCATATAGTTATTTCTTCAACTTTTCTAACTCTATATATGCCATTTTATATTGGGCCTTTGATATTTTTTTGGGTTAAGGTATCTGTTAAGTTAAGAATTTACATCTCTTTTTGGGGGTGTTTTAGATAATTCTTCATGAAATACAACAATATATTCATAAACCATTAGAATATTTACTATCTTTTTTTTACTTTCACATTTTTCCCCTTATTCAATAATAATTCCCACAAATTAGGATATATGAGGTGGTTATTGATAAAACTCTGGATAAGATATTTCCCCTTTGAAAATAATTTCAAGTTTTCCCATCAAGTCATATTAATATTTCTTACTTCTATTGGTAATATTTGAATTATTCTTTCAGGCCAATTAATCCCTAGTATCTTTTAAAATTCCGTCATTGGAATGACCATCAGTTTTGTAGTTATATTATACATTCCAATGTTAACAAGGGAATCAATTTATAACATTGATGTTTTAATGGACCCTCTAAATGTTTTAACAGATAAATCTAATTCTAGTAGCTCAGGGTTGAATTTGATGTTGTTTGTAAACATGAAATAAATAATGGAATTCCTAGGTCCAAAATCAAAAAATATACTCTCTATATTTGAGTTTATAATGATTTACATATTAATACACCATTTATATCCTCAATATCATATGCATTGACTATAAAATCATGAATTTTATCCATTGGACTCTACTGGGGTAAATGGTGGTTTCCCTCCATTCTTCTCTAATTTGGATATTAGTTAGAGAAGTGTCCCTTCTATACACACTTGAAGAATTTTACTATAGGTTTTTCATAAAAAAAATTCATTTTCCATTTTCATTTAGTTGTTGAAGATTTACATCTGAATGACTTTCTTTAATTATATGGATAGCCTTTCCACACATGTAACACTTTCCACATCCTGACTGAAAATTCCCTAAATGTTTCTTCCCAAACTTGTTTCATATTATTAATAATAGTTGAATCACTTATCATTCATGGTCAAATTTAATCTCTTCTTATCATTCAATCTATTATACCAATTCATATCTCCAAACTCAACTTCTACTTTCAGATCACACCACACTATCTCCTCATAATTCATAATGTCTTTTATTTCTATATCTTTCTATAAATAAGGTTTTAGTACACAAAATAATCGATTTATATTACAATTAAAATCAATGAGAAATATTGTAACATATTTTGCAAGACTTCTAATGTCCGTTTTATAACATCCCACATATTCATTCTCCTTTTAATTCATCTCTAGGAATTAACTTTCCATTTTGTAGACTGTGTATGGAATGTAACTTTTAAAAAATTCTTTACTATACTCTTATTGATCCATAGATTCATCTTAACCGATTGGATTTTTTTATTGACAAGTGACTATTGTTGATTGACATATCCCTCTAAGTAGAATACAACCAAAGTAAATTTCTTGTACTCGGGGTAATCGATTGAAAAAATATTATTTATATAGTTTTGATCCATTTTTCTATGATCAATGGATCATAGGGTCAACTAAAATATAGTTTTCATTAATATATGAATAATTTAATTGATATCTTTTTCCTCCATTGTAAATTTTAAAGCTTTAGGTGGTTTAAGTTATTTTTCAGAACCTGAGACAACTATGTTAGAAACATCCAGATGTCGTGAACCTCAAATTATATCATATTAGGAGGGATATTGTTGTATTTTTCATCACAACTGTTATTTACATGTCCCCATATATTTTTTTTCTATTTATCTAAAATAAGAAAACTTAAATGAAAAAATTGGTACTATTAGAAAACATATGATAATAATTATAAAGGTTAATTTAACCCTAAAATTTTCTTATACCATGATTCTAGGACCATATACATTTATATTTTTTAACATTAAAATTATAATTGCTTTTGATATATATCATTCATACTAGTACATATAAATCATGTTATCAACCAAAGTATAGCCCTAGAGAGTGTCAAATCAGGTGTTCCATTAGAACTGCTTTTTGTGCATAATTTGAAAATTAAGTTAATACCCAATAGACCTTTTTTAGGTTTATAACCCCTAGTTGCATCTAATCCAATGTCTATATCTACATGTTATCATCTAGTCAAGGATTTATTTTTTGGTAAACTATACACTCAACACTTTAACAAAATTTTAGGATATTTTTCTTTATTTAGACCTATACCTACGGTTTTCAGTACTATTTTAATGTATTAATTTCCAGAAAAACTCAATTATTATTTAGAACTAATTATTTTGATCAACATTTTGTATAGGTTATTTTAATATAATTTATTAACATAATAAAATTATGATAAATTCCACATTATATTTTGAAGTTTAGTGCCTTTTAAACGAGGTGCAGCATATATTAAGTACATATATCACATAAAGAAAACAGAAATATTATTTAATCCCATTAAAAGAATCATTTATAAATCCACCATAGGTTACCCACTATATATAATTTCATGGGGTCATACATCAAAAGTAAAGGGTGATCATAAATCTAAGTAAGAGGATAAACAAAGGAAATATAAATTTTGTGACCGTTATTGATAAATCATGAGGAATAACTTAAGAAAATTATAATAAGTATATGAGGAATAACATGGAAATGTGTATCCAACATAAAAAAGGGAAATTCATAATAATATAAATAGGGTTCATCACTAAGGTGTCATAAAACATATTACCAACCTTATTAACTAAGGTAAATGAAATGTTACCAAGGCTTGTTGCAAAGGTATCATAAACATGTTATCAATAATGATTCATTATTTTCCCAATACAATGAATAAATATCAAGATTGTCTATTTATATTTCAAAATAGATGTGTGACACATAGATAATATATCTCAAGAAATCATTTCAATTATAACTCATGGATAAAAAATAACTGGTTTCATAAAAAATCATAAAGTATATAATAGTTTAAATACATCATCATTTCCTCACATTTGACTCATGAGAAGGGAATAAAGAATTTATATAAGAAAATAAATATTAAATGAATTATATTTGTATTTATATGAATATCCTTAAATGAAAATAGGGGCTAGTATTTACAACATAAAAGTATGAAATAGAAATCAAATAACGATTTTTCTATCATAATAGGTATACAAAATGAGTTATGGAATAATATAATTGAGAGATAATGGTAGAATATCATAAATAGAAAAAAAAATTGGGACGAAATTTAATGATAAAAAACACATAAAGACATGGTGATTTGTAAATAAAAATACAAACTATAAAGGATTTTCTTGAATAAAAATAAGGAAAGAGGAAGAGAGCCCCTTACTTTAGGTACTGCTTTCTAAGCTTGGAGGGGTGATTACATTAGAGGTTAGGGATTCTCCAAAGGACATAATGAGATACTGAGAGAATAATGTACATGAGAATTATATTGGGAGTTAATTAAATTGGGTGTAGAGGTGGGTATTTATACTAAATTGAGGAGAATGTTTTATATTGTTTTTCAAATATAGCGTTTAAAATTTTATGTTTTCGAAATTTTGATTTCCATAGAACATCCATGGGTTTGGATAATGTTTTATGACATTAATAACATGGTTTCTGAAATATTACAATTTTAAAACCTAGTTTCTATTTTTTATATTAATTTAACCATAAAATGATTCCATTATTCATTAGAATATATTTTTAAAAATCAAAAAAATCTCTTTAGACTTATAAATTTATTTATAGATTTTAAAAAATATTTTTAATATTTATAAAACAATTAAAGAGATATAAGGTTTTTAAAAAAATAATATATCTTATGAAATCGTTATTATATATTTTTTAAGTCATAAAATATTTCAAAAAAAATTACTACAATGTTACTGTTCGTAGAAAAAAAACATTTCAAAGTTTTTCATGATTTCACCCTGACTTAATATCAATGTTATCATTTAAAACATAATGTTTTTTAGAAAAAAAATTCCAAAGTATATTAAATAATTATTCTAAATAAAAAATTAGTCATTTTCTATAAAATGCTATTTTTAAAGGGAAACACATTATTTATTCAATTTAATTAATTCTAAATTTTCTAATATCAGGAATATTGATTCTTAAAGAGTATATAGACATATAAAAACATATTTATACTATAATTATTATATATAATACTTTCTAATTTCCATTTAAATTTTTTATTTTAATATTCAATAAATTATTTTTAATATTCTAATGGTCATGTTGCAACAATCAGGTAATATTCCTGTAACTATCAGATCTTAATGGTCACAATATCATTTACACTTTATAAATACTCCACCATTCTCATACTTCGTCATTTACTACATCACATACAATGGTTCTATACATTCCTTAATAATTTCTACTATATTCTGAGTGATTTTATTTATTTTGATGGTTTTTATGGAAGTATTGATATTCATGGGATAATTCAAGCCTATGATGTTTTCCATTGGGTATGAACTCTTATTTAGTGATTATCTCCATGTACTATTCCTATTTTTTATGGAAAATATTATTTAATGATGTGTAATGTTCCTATGAAATTTAATAGTTTTTCTATGTTTAACCATAGTAAAACATAATAAAATAGAAATTGTAAAAATTTATCTCTTTTAATAATAATAGAAAAAATTGGCTCATTGTGGGCTGGTTTTCAGAAGATAGTGAAACCGAGTCGAAATTGAACGGAAAAAAGAGGAAGTGGGAAGAATAAATAAATAGGATACCTACCTTCCAATATACTTAAATAGAAAACATGATAGGGTTCAGATGTAAGGGGGAGAAGATAGAGAGTCTTCTTTGATAACTCCATACCTATACATATCAAAGGAGAGGTGTAGAAGGGAGATATTGCAAAAAATCAGGCAGGGATAGATAGGTAATTTAATGTTTTAAAAGATCTAGTAATCATGTATAGTTTCATTTCATTGTTGGTCAAACAATGTACCAACCATGTGGATAATACTACCTCAAACCACACCCTACCATATGGTTTTCCCCCATCTTTTACCAAACTATACATCAATCATGCAGTTTTTACTGGAATAAATCCTCACCACTCACAATGTTTGGTTGTATGTTTTACAAAATCATGCACCAATTTTGTAGACCATACTGAAAAATTGAAGTACAACCCATGGTTTTCTCACATGGCCTCCCCTATATATATGGTAACCATGTGGTATAGGAAACCCCTTAAAAGATCTAAATTTTCGACAAATACATTAAAAATAAATTAAAATAACCTCTATTTATTCAATATTTAATGTAATGGTGAGAGGAGGGTGTTAAAAATGTCTCCATCATGACACTTTCTTCCACCAAAATATCATTAATTAATGTAAAAGAAAATCAAAACCAAAAACCTCAACACCTATATAAGAGGTTCCAGGGTCGGGAATGTTTAATGAGGTCCAATGAGAATGGAGCATCAAATGAACACACACCTCCTCAAACACATGGATCCAATCCTTAAAGATCATAAAAAATCGCCAAGCATAGTCCAACTCATAACCATCGGACAGAAATACCTAAGAAGAGGGAGTCCTATTTTTAGTCTCCCCACCATAGATAATTTCTCCAATGTGGTGAGATATGGGATAAACACTCCCATGAGACAAAAATTATCTTTAAATGGCATAGGACAAGTCGACGTATAACCCAATCTAGATCACAATAAGGACACATGAATGCATATTCATATGCCATAGGCTGTTGTCTAGCATCAAGGCGATGAAAAGATATAGTGGAGCGACTATGCTCCAGGATTATAGTGAAGAGAAAGAAAAAAAGTAAACCGAACACATCCATATTCATAAACATAAATCATAGTATAGGAAGGTAAATTTAAAAATAAAATTTGTTATAGTACATAAAATGCAACTTAAAAACTCAAGGTCATGTAATATGAAAAATTGGATTCCCAGTACTCTGACCACACCTATAGATATAATAAAATAAAATGTAATATAAATACACAAGACTCGCATGTAACTCTAATCCTAAAAAATATACCAAATATCCACAACTTCCAAACTGCTCCAGCATGCACCTCAGAGTCTAAATGATTAATCTCACTCAGTCATGAAACAATTGGCCTCTACCAAATCCACTGTGATATGTGCTCATCTTGAAATTTGACATAATTTCTTCATGCACACTGATATATAGGTATCAGGGGTGTGAAATAATATATAGAAGACCACCCCCAATCATGGTCCTAACATCTTCCACCATAAAATGTGGATGAAACATGTTATTTTTCCAACCTATCCAAACAAATAATAATCGATTAAAAATAAATAAAATAAATAAATAAATCAAAAAAGGGTTAAACAAATATAAAACAGTGAACCCCATGTGCTAGCCTGACACCGAAGGTAAAACTACCATGCCTCTATCCCAATTTATATGATTTTTTGAATGTTTCTCACCCATTCAAAACATCTGGTGCATCTACCATATTAATAAATTTCTCTATACATATAGTGAAAGTGAAAACTTGATTTCTACACCCTAGGATCTCATCCTTGTATTTTAATATAATAGAGTACAACCACCAGTCTCTAGATGTCTAATAGCTTAATCTGAACAAATGACAAGAATCCCTAGTTTAACACAACAAATGAGCATATCAAGTACCTATAGTCCAATATAACTATCTTGGATAAAATATATGGTCTCACAATCTATGTATAAGTGCCTCAATAGTTATCCCTTTGAGAATACACATCCCTAAAAAATATAACACACTCTATGAGTGCCTTGTCATCTCAAGGTCCTGATGCCGCTATCCAGAGAAGTGGCATAACTAGAGGGGGTGTTCTCTTATCCATATAATATATTATCTCCCTATAATTGAATAACAACATCCTTCAACCAATAAAGAAAAGAAAGTAAACTAATATCATTGAAAAAACCTTATCCAGTAATATCTCAATGGGATTATCTCTCTACCTAAACCTAAATAAGAACTTTCATATGAATTAAAATCCTAAGGCATTAGAAATAGGTTCTTCTAACACATGAACCCATTATCAGACTACTAAAACATTATCACTAACCATCTCAAAGGATAATAAATCATAGGGAACCCTCTGTGGTCCATATAACTATAGTACAAGTAGGATAATCTCTAAGATGATCCTCTAAAAAACCAAGCATCAATCCATGTTCAACAATGAACCCCTCTTCGGCCTCCTGGCACACAAGGATATTAGACTAAAGCTCTAATTATTAAAGAGTAAAGAGAAGGTAAAGATCCCATATAAGTTAGTCTAAAAAACTAGAGTTTACAAAACAATAAATATGGAAACAGTGAATGAAAATAACAATTATACCAAATCTGGATGTGATGACTCTCAGAATAAGGTAGTTATTAATGTTCCCAAAACCTTGACTCTTGGATCTGATGTAAAAAGCACATAATATATAACTGGATTCGATATAATGTGAGATTACACAATCCAAATTTACATATATTACCATAATTTGAACATTACATCTAATGATAATAACATGATCTCATAACCCAATGGTTTAGTTTCATTAGATATTAACTACATAAACAACTTATTTTACAATTCTTATGAACATTCCTCCATAATCATTCCACTCTAGAACCCTATCTAGAAATTACATAATTTATACTCACCTTTATAATATAGAGAATGCCAAAATATGAAATGGGTGAGTAAAAATACTCAGTAATAGAAAAACCCATAGACATGTCATCATGTGTCAGATCATAGGAATCTGATAAAACATAAACATGATAGAATATCTTATTAAAAGTCACATAGAACAAAAAGTTATATACATAAGTCATGATATCAGGGATTGTAATATCAAATGAACAAACATTTATGATTGAATTATACTATGATATAATCAATACGATCCATATTGAATATTTTTAATCATTTGACATCAAATTGTGGCAGTCCATGGTAATATAGCATAACAAGGAACTATAGAACAAAAAAACCACAAAATTGAGAGAACTACTATCAGAAAATATATCCATGTATGATATTGTCAAATAAATATACCTAAAATCATGTCAAAAAAACAACATCCTTATCTTATGTGATATAAACATTAACCAATCCATTGGAATTATTTAATAGATCCAACCTATTTTATGGATTTAATGGACTAAACCCATATCAATGAGTTAAAAGCGAACTTGTATAATGGATTTAATGTACCCAACCCAAATCCTATTGATAATACATATACCTTTGTTCCAAAAAATATCAAATATATATCTTAACATGCCGAATCCATTGAAATAAAATGGGTTCCATAACATTTCTAAATTATATCACATGAAATTACCTCAACTGTTATATCAGTTGATAACAAAAATTCAATCAACCAAAAGGAGTATCTCAAAAGGGTTTTAGAGGGTTTTTCATGAGGTATAACACCAATAGAGATATGTATTTTGGATATAAATATTAAAATAGAAGTGAAATATTGAAAAGAGGATTCAAAAAACATATGTAACATTATCACAAAAGGGAAACATACAAGTTTCTTTTAAAATCGACATTTTAGAAGTTGGAATGAAATCATTTTGAAAAAACTTTTTCTAAAGGACTCCCATTAAAACTGACTTGAAAATCAAAAAAATATTTTTTGTAGGAAATGTAGAGTGAAAATAAAATGTATGATCAGGAATAGAAAAACCATTTCAAAATTTGTTAAAAATGCCTTTACTAAATCCCACATCATAATAAGGGTTCGAAAAACATCATCTTAAAAAGGGATAAAGAGAATATAAATATATCAATAAATAATACATATTTATATTTAACAATAAATAAGGTAATCATTTGGGGGGAATGAATGAATAGGGATATAGACGAAAAATATCCCTAAAAGTATGGGAATTATGCTTAACAACAATAATCTTTCATGAGAAAGAAATTAATCACGGAAGAGGCTTGGAATTAAAATTTACAATTTACCTAGAGTGAAAAAGAAACAATCGAATGGAAAAATTTAATGGTGGTAGAATATGAAAATAGAAGAAAGAAGTTCATGATGAAGATTTATAACACAAAGAAAAAAAGGTTTGATTTATCAAAATTACCATACTATATTTGTATCTCTTGAATTGAAAAGACATTAAAAATAAAACATTATATGGATTAATGAATCCCATGAATTTCATTAATGTATGAAAAAAACTTTGATGTGGTATTATTTACAATACAAAATATAAACAAGTTGAATATGATATATCTCTAAAAGAACCAAAAGTGAGATGAGAAACACTTACCATACCTCTAAACTTTTGGGTAATTGATTTAATATCGTATATCATAAACATAACCATATTAATCACCAATTTCAAACATTATTCTTATATATTACCATTTTACACATTAATTTTAATAAATCATTATATATTCATTATATAGTTAAGGGTTATTTTTATTATCGAATGTTTCGACCATTTCATATATGTTTTATAATCGTGAGGTAAAACCCCATTATTTGATATCAATTTCATTGTTAAAATATTATAAAAGGTATTGAAATAATTTTTTGAAATGATTTCGGCATCCCCATGTTCATTTTATGGAAAATATTTGCATGGTTGATGAGAATGGAATCCATGATGAGTTTGGTTTGGGTAATTTACTAATATCATCAAATTACATTATCATGATTGTTAATTTGTGTGTAATTCTTTAATAAAAATATTTATGACATATATTACTCATTAAATTCATATATATTCATTAAATATATATTATAACTATCCATACATGGTATATATGAAAAATGAAACACATCACTCCATGGAAGAGGTAGTATGCACATACACACAGATGATGTTTTCATTTCTCATAGAATGGAAATAAGGTATAATTTGATTTTCATTTTCAGAATACTAATAATGATAGAAATTCCCTATTTAATCATTAATTAATAAATTTAAACTATCCATGTAATTGGGTGATGGAAAATAAAAAATTGTGTTCATGGAGACGATATTCTGCAAGTAACATAGACAATGTTTTTGTTTTTCTATATAAAGGGGAAAGATAGATAATGTTTATTACATTAATATATAAAAATTTATGTATAATAATAAATATAATTCCATTATATTATAATAGATAAAATATATAAAAATTAGGTAGAAAAAATGAAATGGAAAAATGACTATAGAAAAGAAAATAAATATATAGAATAATTTGATTTATTCTTAGAAACCATCACGATTTAAAAGGGGCTTGGTAAATCTATATGGAATAGAAGCTATATTATGTAAGAGAGTATTATTTTTAAGTAATTTAAGAATATTATAGGGGAGAAATATAATTTTGTATGTATATTTGAAGGTATGCTGGGTTGACCCT
Source organism: Viscum album (assembly GCA_963277665.1). Taxonomy (NCBI): domain Eukaryota; kingdom Viridiplantae; phylum Streptophyta; class Magnoliopsida; order Santalales; family Viscaceae; genus Viscum; species Viscum album. The sequence continues at coordinate 830,944,102 of OY728162.1, forward strand.
TTTATAAGTGATGTGAATGGTGTCTTTGTAAATAATCATAACTTTATTTTAATATCGAGTCATTTTCAATGGACGAGGGATCCTAAATTAAAAAATAATGGAGAGGGGATGAGTCTTCGTAAATATACCTCTCATCTGACCAAATAAGTGATACTTTTTTGAGATGTTTAGTCATTTTTTCCTTAATTTTACATTATACCACAATTTACAGGGCCATGGTCACTATTTTATTAACCTCCATAAACTATTTTTATGACTGGAAATGAAATTACCCATATTACCTAATTTCTATATTATGATTCCAACATTTTAAAACATTTTATAATTTTAAATTTTTAAATGTGATAAAAATTAATTTTAAAATAGTAAATGTGTAACACATAAAAAATATATTTTGAAAAATTATTACATAGTTTCCAAAAATGTCAATTATATGTTTATACATTAAATTTAGTATTTTAAATGTTTAATTGAAACAGTAAATTAAAAAATTGATTTGAAAAAAGTTTTCATAAATTTTACATTGTGTTTATATTCTAATAATGTCACTAAAGTCGCGGTGTTTCTAGAAACATTATTTTCCACTGTTCACCTGAAGATTAGTCTTTGTGGGAAAATCCCAAAAATCATTACAAGATAATATTGTATGATAAATCTCAAAAATAAGATAATTTGTTTAAATTAATATTATAAAATTTAACTATTTATTTTTTAAATGAAAAAATAAACTAAAAAATGTTTTCATAGGAAATTAATTTTTCAAATATTAACTATTCTTATTATTATATTTGATCAATTTATAATTAAATAAGTGTTAATATATTATTTAATTATGTGCAATATTATATCATCATTTAACCATAATATTCTTAGTATCTTGAAATAAAAAATCACAACACATATAACATCAATTTCAAATGAATAAATTCATCTTTAAGCATAAGGTGATCTTATTAGTTTCTTGGTTATACTAACTGAATTTTATCAGCACATTAGTTTTAAAGTGAACTTTCTTTTATTCTTTTAATATTGAAATACAATATATATGAAATACATGTGATATAAAAATAAATTTTTACATTAATAATTACTTGTTTATATCATCTTAGTTTCTACTTGAATAACCCATCATGATATACATGTACGACTTAAGGATAAGATAGGATGTGGTGGTAGCCTTGGGTTATATTTAAGATATCATGGTTCTCATGGAAATTTCCATGATCTTGAACTTATCTTATAAATTAATTAACTCAAATTTTAATTGTTGGAGGGTATCTTGGTGTTGGTATGGTGAAAACACTAGTGAGGCTACGTCCCTTGAAATTGTGGACCAATGAGCTTCATAGAGAAAAATTCAACTACTTGAAAAAAAAATATTTTTGATATAATTATATAGTTAATTATATTTATACAACCAAATTTAATGGTTGTAATATAATGGTAAAAATTCATAATTTTATATTAAAGCTTCGTGGTTTTATTTTATTTTGATATTTCTTTCGAATCAAGATATTAATCATAGTATTTAATTTATATTGTAAATTAATTCTAACATATCAAGGTGTTGCATTCCCCTTTAAATATATTACAACCATGCAATTTTAATTGTTACTCGATAATGATATTAGTTAAGCGTTTCTATATGGCTTAGGATATAATTCCGAATGAGATATATACCTTAATATATTAAGTAAGACTAGATAACAAATATTTTACTTAACATTTCAAGAAAATACCCATCATGAATGGATATTAAGATCCATATAATAGAATTATTTTTCCTAGATAGTTTCTAGTTAAACTTTCTCTTATTGATGGATATAGGTTTATTTGGAATATGAAATGTCATTTCCCTATTTTTTTATTAATATACAGTCAATGTGGATATAACTTTCCCATTTCAAAAATAAAATTAAATTTATCTAAATGAAGAATTTATAAGATTTACATGAAGCAGATTCCCATAAAATTCCATTTGGGATTCAATAATAATAAAACTATATGCTTCCCTTAATAATCAAATCATCAGTGTCGTTATTTAACACACATACAAAACTTCTTATATATTTTATATTTCCTAGAATCAAAATTTAAGCAGAAATTGAAAACTCTACAGTGGTGGATTAGTTTTCCTTAATTATTATATCTAACTTATGTGCTAGTTATTTAATAGTCTCTTCCATGTTCCCATGGTCTTGTAGGATACTGGGGTCTATTATCCTCATCAACCCTCAGATTGAGATATTTATTTTCATACTTCAAAAAAACCATTCAATTAAATAATTGAAGTGTGATTGGAGCTTTAGTTGGATCCATATATTACCCTATTCAATTAATTAGACTCTTTTCCCCTAGTAAAGAATTAATATATTGATGGCCTTCCTCCCCACACTTAAAACCTTTCGTGGTTCCTTTCATGAAATTTCCTTAGTGATTCCCTCCAAAATTTTTGTATGTGGTTGATTGGAATTTATTTCCTCAATGAGATTTATCATAGGAGTTTTCATAAATCTCCAATTTTATTTATCTCTGAAATAAGGAGAGATCCCAATTCCCATTTCCTCTTTATGTGCACATAAAAAAATTTCTATATAGAAATCAAAGATACTTATTGCTAATTCATTTTAAAGAATTTTTTTTAGGCTATTAAATAATCTTCTGATCATAATTTTTAAGTTATTATTCAAACTAGAGGCATTCCATAAAAAAATCATTAAGTTAAGCTCAAATGTTCCAATGTATTAATCCTACTTCTATTTTATCTCTAGGAATTATCGCTCTATTTTTGTGTGAACACCTCAAGGAAAGTATTTTTTAGAAGAATATTTTCTGGAAATATTCCCATTCTTCGGTTTCTAATTTATACATTTGTGTTTTATTCTAAGTATATTCCACCATTGGTTTTCCTCCCTTTCATGATGATATAAATCTAGGACAACCATATCATACTCTAATCACTAGATAATGTAAAAAATATTTCCTATGTTATTCATCCATTGCATAAAAATTAGTGGTTTGGAATACCCTCTAAAGGAGAGTGGACGTTGTCATATATTGGAATCTATTGAATGTTACTCCTTCCTTAGTGAATTCAGGAGATAAACATGGTTTGCATTATTATTCATGGCCTGGGAGAGTTGATTGAGTATTTACACATGATTATATACTCCTGAACCCATCCTATATGGTTCCTCATTGAGACAATCATTTCATTTCCCATTACACCCATTCATAGCTTGGTTTCGCGTTTCTTCATCATTAATTAAATTAATGAAAGATAAAAATAATAAATTTATAATATTATAAAAATTTAAACTATTAACTTTAATGGAATAAATCATGAATAAAAACATTACCTAAATTATAAATTTCATGGTTTCAATATAGGGTTTTAATGTTCATTTCCTATTAGGATATTCAACACTACTATTTTAAAATCCCCCTTAATGGTTCATAAAGAGCATGTGAATCACTAAAGAATATGTTGGTTTTAGAAAAATTCACACCATGAACTTTTTCACATGACCCATGATATTATCCTCACATAAAAATAAATGTATAGTTTTAGTATAAATGATTTCCCATGTTGTTAGAAAAAGTATATTGGATTTACTTGTGTCATAAGACTTATCAAACCCCAAGGTAGTAGGTCATGTATTTCCCAAATTACTGATAAAAAGGTATTGATGACTTAAAATTCACTTTTAGTTTTTTTAGGAACTTATTGGTATCATAAAACTTCCAAGTAGTTCTCTCTTTAAGATTTGATTTGTCTCTTAAAGGATTCCAAAGAGACTTTTGGATCAAATTTTATGACTATTTGATGTTAGGGTTCATTATTACCTGAATGAAATTTGATGATGTCTAAAATCCCACACAACACTTTGCTTCGACGGCATAGCACTTCGTACAGTACACAAATATCATCATTTCATGGATTCCATTATTTTGTAGATTCAATCATTTCTTAGATTCCATTAGTTTTTGGATTCCATCATTTAGTAGATTTCATTAGTTCACATATCCAATCAGTTTATAGATTCTATAAGTTCTTGGATTCCTTCAATTCATAAATTTTATCAGTTTGAGGATACCATTAATTCATGGATTTCATCGGTATGTGGATTCAATTAGTTATTGGATTTTCACCATTATCTGATAGTGTTCAATTTTAATTTTTTGTCTGAGGTAATGAATTTCATCCTCCTCTATAGTAAAAAAATTCTTTATGGGCACATTATTCTATGTTCCCAACTATTACTATGTGGTTGTTTCTAATCATCCAACTAATTTAGAAAATTTTTTATTCGCTGCTGCCTATAAATATTGATGACAACTTTGGTATTAGAGAGAGGGTGAGAAGAAAGAAATATAGATAGAGGACGCGCTAGGGCATAGACTGCATTCACTCTCAAAGAAATAATTACTTAAAATTCATGAGTTTCATACTATGGATGGCCTTTACGATGTAATCCCATGAAGTCACTCTGTAGGAAAATCCATCTACATGGAAATTTCTCCGTAAAATATTGTTATAAGATATGTGAATCCTTTTTCATTTTTGAAATGAACTGTAATTTTATTCCCTCTTTTATAGAAATGTAATCACTTTTTGAAGTCCTATGCAACCATTCATATGCGACTCACCCAATGAAAAAGTATTTTCTGGAGAACCTATATGAATGCCCCTATGAGGGAATCCCTATGAATATAATTCTATGTGACCATACTTATGAATAAAATGTTATGTGGCCAATCCTATACTCCCATTCTTGAAAAACATCACGCCTACTGGTCAATACCGTGAATGCTATACCCCCCCCACCCCCCCCCCCACTCGGGATAAATGATGATCTATGGTCTCGAGCCTCCCTCTCGGTCTTTTTTATATGGTCACACGCCCCCATGAAAATTTTATAGTGGTACCTTGAGATTTTCAGCTTGGGTTAATGAAATATTTTATTATGACACATCCAATCCCACCTCTTATCCTAAAACTATCCATGAGTTCATATACACCTCATGATTATCAAAATTCACTATGAGTCTTTATACACTTCATGGTTCTAGAAAAATAGGCATTCTTCAAGGTGTAATCCCCAACCAAACATTAATATTAATGAGTTGAGATACTCCTCATGGTTCTAGAAATATAGGCATCCTCCTAGGAATAAGGCATGAAGAAACCTTTATTCCATGAGTCGAGATACTCCTCATTGTTTTAAAAATATGGGCATCCTCCTAGATGTAAGCCCAAATATAACATTCATCAACCTAATTAGATATGCTCCTAATGTTTCTAGAAATATGGGAATTCTCTTAGTATAAGCCACATTTGAACATTAATCAACATGAGTCAAGATACTGTTTATGGTTCCAAAACCATGGGCATTATCTTAGGTGTAATCCCCAAAACATAACCTCACCTAAACCACCTACTAGGTCATGTATCATATGGAATCCCATAAATAGTTCCACATTTTTCCTATTGTCACCCCATTCACATCATAATAATCTTCTCATGGTAGCCTCAGTTCAAAATTCCACCACTCAAATCTAACGGTATGATCTCATGCAATATGACTGATCTTACACTGTCTCTTATTTATCACACTATGCATTACTCATATAGGCTAATAGATCTATGATTCTCATCCAATCATTATAATGAGAGTTCCTCCATTTTGGGCATCTTACTAACGTGTAATCCCAAGACATTCCATCTAACTATGTGGGTTTTGATTCCTACTTTTATAGGATGTGTTGGATGCCTCTTTGTGGTTCAATCCTAACTCTAAAACACCAACTACCTCCTTGGATGAAGATACACTCTAGAGAGCCTAAGTATTTTTCATTAAACCAAATAATCATGAATTAATAAGAGAAATAATAAGAAATTATCAATCATATTGAGGTTTCTATGAAACTCATGGCCTCAATTAGATAATTTTAACTAGGGTAGATAGTCTTACATTAAGATATGGGATGGATTAAAGAATATTTATTAGATCAATAAGAGGGTCATGAAATAGGAAATAATCCTCCATAAAATGGTGTGGTGAGCCCAACCTCCCATCCTCTTGGACAACATTTTTTCTAAGATGTCACTAGAAAAGTTCTGGTGACCGTGTGCCTATAAGAAGCTGGTCTTCATTAACTCAGAATGAGTGTAGACATGAATGATGTCAGAGTTTCCATTAGAAATAGCATATTACTTGAGGGTTTCAAACTAAATGTGTAGTTATGCATCTTTTTAGTCTCCTAGTGAAGATAGAGTTACATCCCAACAGACATTTTTAGGATCATTACCTTTATATAAATTTGTGCTAGATTCTGCATCCACTTGTCTATATCTATATAGAAATATCATTACAAGGAAACCACACGATCCCTATATTACCAAAATTAAATGATTTTATCCTATACATATAGATATCCGAAATATTTTCAAAAATTTTATATCATCATAATATTCATATATATCTAAACCTTTCCCTAATACCAGATCGGGAACCCAGACCTGCAAACTCAGGTATGGTGCTAAAAACACATTGTTTACAACTAGCTTCAATACCAAGCGAGTTGAATCAAACCAAATATATATATATATATATCCATAATTTAAAAATAAAATCTCATGATAATCACATAATCCTAAAATCCAAAGTTTTAATGTCTTTGGAGATCAGTTGCATAAGAAACTTATTTTATAAAACACTTGAGCATTCCTTTATAATTGTACAACACTAAACCCCATTCTACAAATCTCATAAGTTATACTCCTCTTCATAACCTAAGGGATGAAAATATAAGAAAGGGGTAATAAAAAACACTCATTAATATTAAATCTTATTAATATTTCATTAGGGATTAGATAATAAACATATTAAAAAACACATGCATTAGAGAAATATCATATTAAAAAGAACATATAATAAATGAGTTGTCTATACGTCATGATAGAAGGACATGTAATCTCTAATGAATGAACATGTATCATGTAATCATTGTGTTTGATAATGAATATGATCAATGGAGAATATGCATAGGATTAAAACATAAAAATGTGGAATGTCATGGAAATATAAAATCACAAGGAACTATGAAACAAATAGAATAATAATGAGAGAAAGAAAATCAATAAATATATAGATGGAAAATCTTGTGATCAAAGCTTCCTACAATCATTTCCACATGTCAACATAGTTTTTTAATGTGACAAAAACATTGACCAATGCATTGGAGGGATTTAATGAACCCAACTCATCTTTGGGATTTAACTGACCAAACAAATCTAAGGGATTTAATAAACCCATATAGTCTCATAATGATAATCCATGTGAATTTTGTTCACAAAAAATAAATCATATAGCATATCATAAAGAACCAATAGAAAGAAAACCGGTTTTGTAACAATTTTAATTAGTATCGCATGATGTGTCCTTATGTTTTAGATCCATTGATACTAAAAATTCAATCACACAAAATGAATATCTCATAAGGGAATTTGGAGTGTGATTCATGAAATATAACTCTATTAGAGATATATATTTTGGAGATAAAGAGGAAAATGAAATTTAAATCATGAAAAGATATTTCAAAAATAATTTTTAACATTATCATTAAAATTCAATGTTTTCACTTACTTTCAAAAGTTGGTTTTGAGTAGTTGACATGAAAAAAAATTGTTTTTTAAAGGATTATCAATAATGGTGCCACCAAAAATACATAATTTTTTTTTGAAGAAAATGTGTACTGAAACAGACAATGTACACTCCATAAATGAAAAATCATTTTCCACATTTTTTAAATATTTATTTATTGAATCCCACATCATAAAACGGGTTAATAAATCATCATCTTAAATATGGGTAAATATAAATTTGATGATCATAAAAAATAAGACATATTTATATTTTAAAATAATCGAACAAAACATTGGTGGGGAGAATAATATGGATATATAAGGAAATATTCATTAAATGGTTTCGAATTATTTTTAATAACATTACACTATCATCTGAAAAAAATCATCATGAAAGGGGTTTGGAATTAAAAATTTAAATTTCGCAAGAGATAATTAGAATTTTTCATATGATCAAATGTTATAAATATGATCAATGCGAAACATTATAACTCAATGAAAGGAGGTTTCAGTTAATAAAATTATCTTATAAAAATAGTGTCCCTTAAAAATAAATCCAATGAAAGATATAACTTGAGAAGTATTTTTAAATCCCATTAATTTCATGATATTATTAAAAATATTTATAGGTTAGTATATACACCAAATTATATAAAACAAGTGATTAATATGGAATATGTATCAAAGAATGAAAGATGAGATGAGAAACACATACCATTAACATTGTCTTTTATAAAAGTGCATTAATCTCCTATGTCAAAAAATAACAATATTAATAACCTATTTCATAACCTTACTCATATATATTTCCATTTAGAAAAATTAATTATAACCACACATTATATTTTAATTATCTAGTAAACGTTTATTATATTATATTATGTTTTGATCATTTTAAATATATTTTATAATGGTGATATCAGACCAAATTATTTTATATCAATTTCATTATCATCCGATTATAAGTGATGTTAAAATCAATGGTATTAATTATTTATACATCCCTATATTCATTTCATTAAAATTATGGGCACAGTTCATGGGAACAGAACTCATGGAGAGCCAATTTCAAGTAATTTATTGTATCAATGGATATTTTTTTATAAAGATCATTTTTTTATTTTCCATTTAAAACCACATTAATAAAATATAGTACCCTTAAATATCATATATATTCATCAAATATATATTTATATATATTTGACCCATCCATGTATGTTGGTAATGAAAAACAGAACATATCACTCCATTAAGGTGGTAGTTTGCACGTACACATGGAGATCATTTTCATTTCTCCTAGAATGGAAAGAATTTGAAAATTGATTTATATTTTCATAATATTAATAATGTTAAAAATATGATATTTATTCATTAATTAAACCTTTTAACCATCCATGTAATGTGGTGAAAATAAATAAATCATGTTTTTGATGGAGTTGGCAGTCCACATGTAACAAGAAAGATATTTTCATTTTTCTATGGAAATGAGAAAGGTAGATTTATCTATTCCATTAATATAAAAACATTTGAGTATACTAATAATACTGATTCCATTATATTATAATGATTAAAATGGATATAATATGAGTTATATGTAGAATAAATAGAAGAATTGTTATATAGAATAAAACACATATGTCAACGAATTTGATTTCTTCCTAGAAGTAGTCGCAATTTAGAATGGATTTGGGTAATCTCAAGAGAAGGGGATGAATTTTTTGTATATAATCATAACTTTATTTTAATTTATTGTCATTTTTAAAGGAAGTTGGATCATAAAGTATAATGTAATGGAGAATGAATGAGTCATCGTATATATACCACTTATCCACAAAAATGAGGGATAAAGGTTTTTGATATTTAGGAATGTTTTCCTTAATTTAACATTTTACCATAATTTAATTTCACCATGGTAACTATTTTGTTAACATCATTAAGTTATTTTTGTAATGAAAAATTAAATTAACCTTTCTATGAAATTTGAATATATTTATTACAAATATTTAATCCATTTTACACTATTAAATATCTATACGTGATGCATATTAATTTTAAGATAGAAATGTGTAACACATAAAACAATTTTCGGATAACTATTACTTACATTCTAATATTTCAATTATAGGTTTATAAATTAAAATTAATATTATAAAAGTGTAATTTTACTTATTTAATATTTATTTTATTTTAAAAAATTCTTTAGAAATTTTATCTTATGATTCTATCATAATTTTTTCATAAAAGGAATGGTATTTATAAAAAAGAGTTTTCAACAATTACTCTTAAAATTAATATTTTCAAAAAATATATAAAAAATCAATCACCGGCTAATATTGTTATCTTTAATCCAAAAATTATGTTCTATTTTTAAAATTAATCATATGAAATATAGGTATTTAAATTTTAAATGGAATCAAATAATGAAAAATATTTTTACTCTAAATTGACTTTTTTAACGATTAATTATTCAAATTATTATTTCCAATATATTTCTAATTAAATTAGTATTAATATATTATTCATATAAAAATTATATTTAATCTCTATTTAACCATATTATTCATAGTTTCTTGAAAATAAAATTTATAGCACATAACAAGTCAATTTTATTAAAAAATATTTTTTTAAGAATAAGGTGATCTTATATGTCAATTAACTATGCTAATTGAATTTAATTAGTATATTTGTATTTAAAATTTACATTCCTTTCTTTCTTTAAAAGCTTCAATATGGAATGTATAAAATAATTGTGATATATAAATAACATATTACATCTACAATTACATGTTTATATCATGTCACAAAACCCCTAAAGATCTCAGCATAAGACCTAAGGTTAATATATGCTCTTATATAATTCATGGGAGGGGTTTTATCTTGTATGGATCTCATAGAAATTTTTATGGGAATTAACTTCTCTCATAAAGGATTTCATTCAAATTGGAATTTTTCGAGTTTGACTTCACCTTAGTCTAGGGAAAATCCTAGTGAAGCTACCTCTCTTCCATGTTTAGAAAACTGAGATTTATAAGTAATACTTGTACTATTCTATGTCATTTATTTTATATTCCATTGTGTTATTACTTATATTTATACATTTCATTTTAATAGCTATATTAAAATCATCATATTTTATAATTTTATATTAATGTATCGTGGTCTCATTTTTTGTTTGGCGGTACAGGGGAAGCAAGATACTAATCATATTATTTGTTTCAATGGGAAAATAATAATAATATATCAAGGTATTATATTCCAACCCACTATGTAAATATTTTACTCACAATTTTAATTATTAATGAACTAATATATTAGCTAAAGGTTTCTAAATGGATCGAGATATAATTTCAATTTCTATTTTAACCTTACTATCTTATGTAAGACTAAGAACCAAATCTTTTAACCAAATAATTTAAAGAAATTCCCCTCATAACTAGGTATTAAGATCCATAAAAATGAATTACTTTTTAATAGAGATTATAGTTATCCTTTCTCTAATGGATGGTCATAGACTGATTTACAATATGAAATGGGATTTTCCTATTAAATTAATTAATATGGATTCTATGTGTAGATAACCCTTACAATTCAAAATCACATAACAATTATCCAAAGAAAGAATTAATAATATTTACACGAATCACATTCCCATAAACTTCATCTTTAGATTCAAAAATAATTTAATTAGAAGTTTTCTTTGATAATCAAATTATCCAGTGGGTGATTTAATGCTCTTAAAAACATCCTATATACACTATAGATACTAGAATCGTAATCTAATAAGACTCCAAACACTCTTTAATAAAGTATAAGTGTGACTCAATTATCACAATCCACTTTAGTGGTAGTTATTTATTAGGCTCTTCATTATTACCTTGGTATTGATGGTTACTAGGTTTTATTATCCCCATTAGCCCTTGTGTTGGGGCATTAATTTGTGTAATTCTTAAAAACATTTCTTTTAATGAATACAAGTGTAACAGCTGAATTAGTCCGGACATTCATTTACTCTATTATATTAAATGAAATATTAAATCTTGATTGATAATAAAAAGATTGATGGTCTTCTTTCTCACACATTAAACATTTTTTAGTTCTTTTGAAGAAATTTACTCGATGATTCCCTCTAAATTTTTCATATGTATGTGATTTGAATTTATTTCCTCAATGATATTGTTCATCTAAGTTTCCATTAATTCTCATATTCTTTTTATATCTGATATAAAGAGACTTCCTAGTTTCTATTTCCACATTATGTTCACATCGAACAATTTCTTCATTTCTACCAAAGTTTCTTGTAGTTAATTCCTTTTAAAGATTTGGTTTTAAGATACAAAAGAATTGTTTGATTTTACTTATGGGGTTAGTAATAAAACTAGTGGTGTGCTTTGTGAGTCTAGTAATGTTAACAACATTGTGACAATGGATTAATTTTTATTCTATTTTTGTTCATGGAATTATCATTTCATTATTATGTGAATATTTTATTGAAAATATTGGGTAATGAATACTTTCATGATCTCTACCCGTTCCAGAGAGTCTAATTTACCTCTTTTTATTAAATTATTAATGGTGGCCCACCATTCGTCATCTTTTCCATCTAGATGATACTTAGCTAAGACAATATTCTCATTAATTGAGAACTAGAGAATATGAAATATATTTTATATTTCATTTATCCACCTCTTAGTAATTAGTACGTATGAAGACCCATCAAATGAGGGTGGAAATTTACACATAAAGGACTCGATATAATATTACTCATCCCTTGGAACTTTTGGGAGCTTAACATGGTTTTTATTATTATTCTCTTCTTGGGAGAGTTGAGTGAGTATCATTGTAGGATTTTTTTATCATTTTCCCATCTTAATTGGCTGCTCATTGGGAAAATAATCACATTTCCCATGGCACCCACTGTAAACATGGTTTCTCCTTTCTCCAGCCATTACATTAATTAGAGAAATTTTAAGATAATAATTTTATAATCATATAAAAAGGAAAACTATTATCTCAAAAGGAATAAATAAAAAATTTCATATATACCCTAACTTATAAATTTATAAGTTTCAATATAGTTTTTTTCTGGTAATTTACTATTAGTATCTCTTACCATACTACACTAAAATCCCTCATAGTGGATCATAATGAGCATTATAATCACCAAATAACCTTCCGTGAGAGTATTAAACCATGTGTGCAGTTAAGCCTCTTTTTCAATCATCAGTTGAAGATTTAATTAACATTAAAATTAGTTTTTAGGGTTATTTCCACTAGGTGAATCTCTAACAGATCCTACATCCATTTATTTTTATTGAGAGACGTATTTTATTATTTGGAAACCAGAAAATATTTACATTACCAAAACTTCAGTAAGTTTTCATATACATAGAATTATCCTTATGGTTTTAACTAATGTTCTCTCATATTAATCCTAAAATATAACTAATCTAATCACAAAAAATAATTGAACCTTTCTCTGATTCCAGCTAAGGATCAGTAGACCCACACTACATGTTCTAGTGCCAAAAACATTGTTTACAATATGATTTGTTTCCAGGTGAGATATTAAATGTAATGATATTTATATAATCCCATAATCCAAAGGTTTAGTGTTATTAGAAATCAGCTATGTAAATATATTATTTTAAAATACATATATAAATTCCTCCATAATTATACCACTCCATACCCCCTTATAGATATCTCATAAGTGGTAATAATATTCTTAACCTTAGGAAAAAAAAGAAATGAGTGAGATCAAATTTCGAGTAATAGAAAAAATCATCGACTTGTCATCAAGGGTTATATCATATGAATATGATCAAACATGATCGTGGGAGAAATATCTTATAAAATAAAATATGGATTAAAAAGATCTGTTTGTAAGCCCTGATAGTAATACATGTAATTTAAAGTGAAAAAATATATTCCATAGAATAAAAATGTGAGATAATTAATAGGATCTATGAATCATATTCTTAGGAATATAACATAAAAATGTATCATGTCATCGAATCATATCATAATAAGAAAATTTTCCACAAAACAGAAATCATAACATTATGAGAAATACTATAAGAAAATATATCTATGGACAATCTTTTGAAAGAAGATAACTACAATCATGTCCACACAACAACATCATTGTCTCATTTGATATAAAATTTAACCAATTAAATATAGGAATTTATTATACCCAACCTATCATAAAGATTTAATGGACCCATCCTTCCTTGGGGATTTATTATTGGGAAGTGATTAACAATTCAATTCCATGCTTATAATACTATGTCAAACTATATTAAATCGTAAATTAAAAATTTAATAACCAATTTAGCTTCCTATTTAGATAAAATAGTTAATTTTAATTACTATTAAAATTATAAATTTAACCTTTTTATTAATGTTTTATTGGAGGTGGTGATTTGGAGATCCTGAGATGAAGTAGGAGAAAAATAGGCCAAACTACATATAATCCCAAAAAACATTGTCAACTATTTAACACATATCAAGTATATAATCCATAAAATTGAATTTATATTTTTTGGTTGGACCAAAAATGGTATTGGATACAACTTTATAATAGAACACACCATATAATTAATCCATCAGGGGGCCCGACCAAAGTGATCTATCTAGAAAATAGAATCTGCTGGAAGCCAATACATTATTTCATTGTTTTGAAAATATCTCTCAATATATATATATATATATCAAATGGCCTAAAATTTTATAGGGAGACATTAAATAATCCTTAAAACTACTCTTTAGTTTATTTAATGTTGTGATAAGGTCATTTTCTGTCCCAAATATAAGTCACAAGTGGTATCTCGAAATCCGAGTGTCCAAAAAACCTTATATTTTTCTATAAAAGGGAACATTGGGAACCCCATTTATGATTTTCACTAGGGGGAAAGGCTCTACCAATTTATATATTCTATGTTTTCTTCTCTCCCTTTTGTGTGTTCTACATGTCGCGATCCTTGTACGGAGATAAAATATGATGTTGGAATTCCACATGAGCTTCCTCCTCTCGATGGATGGCTAAATGGTGGGTGATCATTATAAGGGAGATACACACATGAAGACGTAGTTTTTAAATATAATTATTTAATTTTTTGGTGTATATTTTAGTTTTAAATTAATATTGAAGGTGTATCAATAGTTACTTCAACGCCTTTAATTGAACCACTATTTATTTCATAACTGATCGGTGTGTAATTTTATTTGTGTGGCTTGTGTTATTCCAATTGGAAACCCCCATAATCCTTTTATTTCACAAATATTTGATATTTTAATGTTCTTTTTCAAACCATAAAGAATTAATATATTTAGTAACTTGACTACATATTTTTTATATCATGTTTTAATCCTATATGTATTGTTTTATTTTCTTTGTGGGTATCCAGGATCATCTTTAAACCTAGACCAAAGGATTTCACCAATACATAATGATAGATTAAGAATAAGGATATTTTCATGTAGTGTAGTAACATAACAATTATCACATAATTATCACATATTTTTTAAAATCCACTTTTTTTATCAAATGTTAAACTCTTTAACTAATTTTTTTTACTAATAGATGATTTCAAAACATCATTTATTTTTATTTTATGTATAAAAATTATTAAAAATTCACACTTTAAACATGACAATGCTCCTTGAGATATGATATACAATCTTCCCTAGACTGTACTTAATCATCTAAAACCAATTCCATTTTATATTTCATGACAACGTGGTCAAATTTTAGGGACATTTTTTAGGGTGTTTTTTTAGTTTGTGTTTTTTATAAAAACATTCGGTATTTTTTAAATATTTATTATCTCTATATTCAGAAATTTTATATAATTGGTGTTATAACCAATTTTTTCTTGTATTATTTTTTATAGAGTGTTCTTTCTTAGGTGAATTTCCACCATTCGAGCCTGAATCCAAAAGAATTATTTTTCATCGACATTGAGATACACAAAAAAATTCCTTGGTGTAGCACAAACAACCCATTCAAGATCATCTAAAGTCTTATTCTTCATCCTCATATAAAAAAAGATGACACTAAAACAACACTACATAACATGGTTAAAAATAATCAAAAATTAAAATAACCCGCACCACCTAATGTTGAAATCCAACCCATTAATATTTAAGTACAAGGTGAAACACCAAACTTGGAACTAAAATTTAATCTTATTCATTCATTACCAAAATTCTATATAATTTCTGGAGAAGACCCTCATAAGTAATTAATGTAATTTCACACTGTGTTTTAGACATTGAAACTTTTAAATGTGGATAAGGAACTTATAAAACATGGATCTTTCCTTTTTATTTAGAAGACATAGAAAAATAATGGTTGTATTACATTTACCCCCAATAAAAGGTTAGTCAGGCATGAAATGCCTTTTTTTCTTAAAAAATAATTCCTAACCACTCGAACAAAAACTTTAATGAAGGAATTTTTTTGAATAAGACACTCACAAGGGGAAACAATTCATTATTACTATAATGATTTAAATGGTTATGTTCAATATTTCCAAACTATTAAATAAGTGATGAAATTTTAATAAAATATTTTTATGAATGATTAATTCCTATTTATCAGGATATGATGGATGTTTCAACTAGTTTTTCCCTAGTAGATGAGACACTGATCACTATAAAGACCCTTATTAAAATCATGGAATAGAATATGCAGAAAATTAGTTCAAGGACTAGAATAACCATCTAAGGTGTCCATGAGGTATATAGTTCAAACATTGAAAAGAATCAAGACATGATGTTTTAAGATTTAAGCCCCATAATTTAACAATTTTCAATTTTCCAATGTATATATCACCCTGATACTTATATTTAGACATAAATTGTATAGCTGACACCCAGTACTCTTAAAATTACCTCAATTGATTGACTCTTCAAAGAGTTGTGAGGAAATCTTCTTCATTCACCCCTATAACAAACCCATTAGTCAATAACAATACACTAAATAAAACTCTAGATATAAATATAACCAATACTATAGGAAGGTGGATAATTTAACCAACCATAATAGTTATGGAACCGCTCAATGTGGCGTAGACAACCCCAACCACCACAAAAACCCCTTAATGAACACAAAGTCCTTTCTAATAACCACATCCAAAACCCATGCCCAGCCTTGAGTACATGATGAAACAAATGGATGAAAGTAATATCAAATTCCCAAAAACTATTATATCTGTCATTAATTACCTATAAACTCAATTATGTTGACTTTATAACATTGTGGGTGAATTATAAATTCATGGGTCAGGTAAACATCCCTCTAAACAAATAATAAACCTAATGGATAAGGGATATTTTAATTCCATCACCCCTTGAAGTAGTAAAGAACATAAAATCCAAATAAAATATCTAGTAGAACCATCCCCTTATTTTAAAACAACAATTCCATATATCCCAAATGACCTAAATGAGGAAAAACGTATTTAGATAAAAGATGCACCATAGTAAAGAGAGTTTCATTTGATGATCCAAAAATAAAAACTATTCATATTCCATTTATCCAATGATCCACCCAAACAAGAAAACCAAATTAAACTGAATTTGATAACGAAATATTATAAACATTTATAAAATTGTAGGTTAATATCCCCTTGATTGATTTTGTGAAGAAAATTTATTTATATTCCATGATCCTAAAATAGATTTTTGTTCACCAGTGAAAACTTCACAGTGATGAAAGGGTAAGTTTGGTGAGGAAAGACTCAGTGTTGATTGATCCATCACCTCCCACAAAATTCAAGGATCCTAGAACATTCTTGATTCTATTTACCATAAGTGAGTATTTTGATTATGATGTAATGCTTGAGTTGGGTGCCTCTATAAATGTAATGTCTCCCTTAATCTTCACTTCATTGTTGGTTGAGGAGATGAATTATACATGAATATTTTTTCAACTAGCAATTCAGATTACTTCACACCCCACTATTGTACTTGAGGGTATTTTTATAAGGGTTAAGAATATAAATTACCCAGCTTATTTTTATGTGCATAAAATAGAAAATGATAGGATGAATAAACATACCCAAATTATATTAGGGAATCCTTTCATGAAAACTATGAGAACTATAATAAATATTCATAATGATATATTGTCTTTGCAGTTTAGAGATGACATTTTCCACTTCAACATCCTTCATGCAATGAATCACCTTTCCTAAGAATATTCTAATCCTTTAGTAAATTTAATTAATATACTCCCTTTACCTAGACAAACATATATTTATTCACCTAATCCCATTTCTGAGTTTTATCCATTGATACACATGCAATAAAATGAAAAATTTGATAAATGTTATAATAATATAGACACATTACACACATGTTTTTATATTTGTTATTTATTTCATCTTGTGATTTTTAAATTCATCGATGATTCAATAATGACTATTTATTTTGACTCTACAGTAGAGGACATAAATAATTAGAATATAGATAGTATAAATGAGATTATTTGCAAAAAATAATTTCCTTAAAATATCAACCCACCTTCTATTTAATTGAATTCGCTTACAAGAAACATAAAATATGTATTCCATGTGGGTTTCTACCAATTACCATTCCTTATTTCAAATAACCTCTCTCCATATCATAAAATATAATTTCGTAAACATTTAAATGAGTGTAAAATTGAAATTTGATTGAAATTGGATGATATCATTGGTATTAGACCATCAATATGAAAGGATAAAATTATCCTTGAGGATGAGGCTAAACCAGTATGGCAAAAACAATGTCAACTAAACCCCACCCTTCTTAATGTTGTCAAAAATGAGGAAAGAAAACTATTAGTAGTTGGGATCATAAAAAAAATATTTAATAGAAAAATGGTTAGTCCAATAAAAATTTTCTTAAAAAGATTGAAATAATGATTTTTCATAATGATAATTGTGAATTAGTTCCAAAAAGAGTGAAAAATAGTTATCAAGTATTCATATACTTCCACAATCATAACCGTTTGACTCAAAATGACAATTTTCCCTTATCGCTTACCGGAAAAAAAATTATAAAGGTTGGAAGGTATGTTTCATTACAATTTCATTGATGGATTATATTGATACCAATAGATACATATATCCCTTGAGGGTAATGAAAAATATCATATTTACATACCCATTTAGTAAATTTACATTTTGGAGGATATTGTTTGGCCTATGTAATGTTTGGAGTACTTTACATGACTACATATTTAATATTTTATAGATTACAAAAATCATTTCATGGTGGTATTTATGGATGATTTCATGATTTATGGTCCCTCATAAAATGAATATTTTTATAATATTTATTCTATTCTCTATCGATGCATTAAATGAAATTGTATTTTAAACTATGAAAGATGTCATTTTATGGTGGAACTGGGAATTGTTTTTGGTCATGTTGTTTCTAGGAGGGTATCTAGGTTCAGAAGTCAAAAATTGATGTGATCTCTTCATTACTATACCCAAATTGAGTTTAGGTCTTGTGTTCATTTTTTTGAAAATCTTGTTATTTTTATTTTTTAATGATTTTTTAAAACTACAGTACCATTGTACAAGATTTTTTAAAAATAAGTTAAATTTGTTTTTGATTATAATTTTATAATGGGATTTGTTGAATTGAATATGTTTTTCACTTCAACATCAATCATCCCACCACCAAGGTGGGATATACCCCTTGAAATCATGTTTGATACCTCCTATTATGTTTTTGGGGGTTTCTTTTCATAATGGGTAGACCGAACATATCATGGTTTTTCATATACATCTCACAATATAGCCCCAACACAAGGTAACTACAAAACAACTATAAAAGAATTCATTTCCATAGTGTTATATTTGTATAAATTTCATTTATATCTTCTTAGTTCTAAAGTATTACTATTTTCTGAACATGCTTCCATTAAATATTTAGTAAAGCTGACCAATGTTAAATTATTCAATATTCGATGGATGCTCCAATTTCCAGAGTATGATATCGAAATTTGGGACAAATGGGTGTTGGAAAATTTAGTTTCCAACCATATTATCAACATCACCATTGTCCTCAACATTTTCTCATCTATTGATATTACAATTCATGAAACATTTCCCAATGATCACTTGCACATTGTTCATAATATCATCCCATTGTTTTCCGACATGGTGAAATTCTTAGTTTCTTCACAAGAACCTCCTAGATATAATATACACCAACAAGATAGACTTATTACTGAGTCTGGGGACTAAATTTGTGATAACTTCTTTTTATGGAAAATACATAACGACTATGTCATAAGATTATGTGTACCCAACCATGACTTCTCATTTTTTCTTACATTATGCCATTCTATTTCATGTGTGGGTCGATTTAGTCCCCAAAGAGCTACATGAAAAGTCATAGACATTGGTCTCTTTTGAATAACATTATTTTGAGATCTTCATAAATATTTTAAGCCATGTTCATGAATCATGTTTAATGGAAATGTGTCTAAGATTAATGTGATTCCCCAACAACCTATGTTCTTTTATGAGATATTTGATATTTGTGGTAATCACTTCATTTGACCCTTTCTTGGTTATTTTTGCTTTGTGTCTATACTTATTATAGTTTACTATGTGTTGAACTGGGTGGATGAAAAGGAAACAAATACCGATTATTCCTAACTTGTTGCAGAATTCTTGGGATCTCAAATTTTTTGCTGGTTTAGTTTACTGAGGTTTATTATTTTAAATCAAGTTTCTCATTTCCATGATGGTATCTTGAAAATCTTACTTCTTAAGTATTTAGTTTTTAATAATGTTTCCACTTCATATCACCCCTAAAATAATTAAAAATATGAGATTTTAAATGAAAGACTTAGGAAAATCTTTGGAAAATCTATAAAAACCTACATGAATGATCATAATATGTGAATAAATGATTCACTATGGTCATGCTCTATTACTTTTAAAAACCCCATCAGAATATCACATTACAAGATCATAATTATAAAATCTTGTCACCTCCCAATATATGTATAGAATCTTGGATATTAAGCTATCATACAATGTAATATGAATCTCTCATATATGAGTAAACATAGGAAATTACAGATTTCATAGTTAAATTATTTGTGAATAAACTCATATGAGAACTAAAAAATCGATAAGGAGAGAACAAAGGATTCTCGTGACCGCCTCATCCTTCATCTCGAGTTTTATATTGGTCAGAAGGTCCCCCTTTATAATAAAATGATGATGTTACACCAATTTAAGATTCAGCCCTACTGGTTTGACCCTTACATTATCACTAATATATATCCTTTTGGGTTTTTTCATGTTAGAAATGAAAAAACAAAAAAAAAATCACCGTCAATGGGTAGTGGCTACAGAACTCCATGAAACACTTCCAGAGTCCACAGTGAAGGAACTCCACCTTCAAGATATGACCTATTAGTAACACTCAATGAGTTATATCCATTCTTCCCACATTCACTTTTACTATATTGAGCCTTTTACACAATCTAGGTATGGTTGGGGGCTAAATTCTTGGGTTATTTAGGATTTTAATCATCTTCATTATTCTTCTCCATTTCACTTACTGCATTGTATTTTTTACTTTTTCCCCACTTGTCTTCTTCTTCACCTTCTAATTTTCCTATAATTTTCAAGAATCTTCATATTAAATTCCCAAGTTACCCTAGAATTTTTGGAAAATTCATGATGAATTTACCTATTTCATGTTGTTTTAACATGTAATAAAAAATTATTACAATGATGGTATGTGATTTTTAACATGAATTTTACATTAATGGGTAATTTTTAGTATAATTGGTTATTTTACAATGATATAAAAAAACTTTCTTTACAAAACCATTCAGATATTGAAACTTTATGAGTGATAATTTTATAGGAAAATTGCCTCATTAAATATATCAACGAATCATTGCACAAACCATAAAATGTGAGTCTTTTTTTACATAATTGATGGTATATATAAGATATAATTGATGTTATTATGATATATCAAATTATTTTTCTATAAATTTATTCTTTATACAATCATTTTCATTACTATATCAGCTTGACCATTGATTGATACATAATGCTTTAAAAAATAAAAACACAAAAAACAATCATAAAAATAACAAAAAAAATAAAGCACAAAATAAATGATGTAAACTAAAACAAATACTATCTCAAATGATTAATTAACTGTGTTTAGAAAAATTGATTGCAAAGGGTGTAGATAATATTTTCTAAAAATAAGTAGGTAAGTCAAAAATTTTATAAATTCCTTGTATTTATTAAATTAAAACTGGAAATATAGGCATAAAATAGTTTTCCCACACCCAAAAATGGGGATTTAATGGCATGATTTTGTTTTTTATTTATTTAATGTTTTATTTTCACATATCTCCTTAATTTTTTTAGATAATTTATGAGACACTCATTTCCATTCTTATTTAGATTGAATATTTGTTGTAGCTCGTAATTTACTCCTGTTATTATAAATAATTGATTTTTTTTGGAATGTTAAAATATAATGAACTAGATAATATCTTCATTTATTTATCATTTCATATCATTGATGATATGCTACTTTGTCGAAGATGTGAAATTGTTCTTGTGTGAGGGTGTGATCACATAATGATTCAGTGTTCCATTCCACTCATATACCAATGTGATAAATTATATTGAATGGTAAATTAATAATTTAATATCCAATTTCACTTATCATATAATTAAAATAGTAAATGTTAATAACAATTAAAATGGGTAATTTTGTTTGGATTTTTTATAGGAGGAATTGATTTGGAGGGCCCGAGATGAAGTGGGAGAAAAATGGGCCAAATTGCATTGTATCCGAATCACCTTTATCCATTTTTTCACACAGAATGTGTAGTTAACCTATCCAATAGGGTTGAAATTTTATGTGTGGATAAAAAACTATGGGATGTGGCTTTTTAGAAGAATATGATGTCCGATTTGTCAATATGATGGACCAACCAAAGTGATCTGTCCAGAAAAAAGAATCCTCTCAAAGTCAAGGATTTGGTATGGAATTTTTAAAATATATCCTTATATTTATATCAAATGCAAAAAAAATCTCTTATATATAGAAATTTAAGAGTCAATAAAATGACTCTTAATTTTTAAAAATTCTAGATAAGGCCATTTTCAAGTCCAAATATGATCTACAAGTGGTGTCTTTAAATTTGGGTTCCCAAAACCTCCTTCCATTTTTCTAATAAAATAATACCTAGGGAACCTCATTTGTAAGATTTTTTTGGGGAAAAGGTTCTACCAATTTGGAGAGTAAAAGGGTTATTTTCTCCCCTTTTGATGTTTTGGAGTTCCCTATCCTCACAGGGAGATAAAAGATTAATTTTGAGTTATAGATGAGCTTATTCCTTCTCTCGATGGTGAGATAAATAATGAGTAATCATTGTGAGAGAGATAATTTACCAATATCAAAGGATTACTACATAATGATCATTAATTTTTAGGTTATACTTTCAAAACCATATACATGAAATATATTGTTCCTTAATATAATATATATTTATACCTATATATAATAACTGGATATATAGGGTGATGATGAACAATAGAACATGTTTCCCCATGAAGGCGGTAGTCTGCAAGTTCACATGAAAGACGTTTTCATTTCATATATAATGGAAATAATGTCTAAATTGATTAAACTTATCAATATATTAATAATGTTATAAAAATCATATTTATTCATTATGTTCCCACTTTGAATTGGATGTGTTAGGTGGTGGTGAAGAACAAACCATGTCATTCTTGGAGGCAATGTTCTATACATAACTTGAATAACAATTTCATTTTTTTATAGAAAGGGAAAGGTAGATAGTTGTTATTAAATTAATATAAAAACATTTAAGTATAATTAAAACAATTATTTTATTATATCAGAATAGATAAAATAGATCTATGATAGGAAGAAGAAGAATAAATTTTAAAATGATTATAGAAGAAAATACTTATGTTGAATATGTAACGACCCAAAATTTTATCAATAAAAATTTCATTCTTATAATTATGTCTTAAAGTTAAATAAAATGATATTACATATAGAACACAACATACACATTATAAATTAAGAACGAGTGAAATAAAAGGTACTTATATAAGTTAAGGAACATATACCGATGAAATAGTAAGTCGCCCTTAGGAATAGTATTATGAACCTTAGGAATAGTAAAGTGTCCAATGTAATAGTAACCTCACCAATGAAAGTAGAAATAAAATTTATCAATCTTAGATGTGAAAATATGGAATAATTATATACCAGTAAAAGAAAATAAATATTCTGAAAATTATCAACAAAGTGTTGGTATTTTTTTAATTAATGTATATTTAATTACAATTTTATGATTAATTTAATAATCTAAAAGAAAATTTATTTTCGTAAAATATATTCATAAATTAATAACTTTATGTCTTATTATTTTAAGAGAGTTTTATGAGACCTTAAGTAATTTTTCAACAAGTTATAAAAGCTGTTATAATTTTAAAATCTATATTTTCCATGTATCTTATGATTTTAATTAAAAATTAAAAAAATCATATTCAAAAAAATATTTTTTGAAAAATGGAGTTCATTTTTCGATTCTATAAGTTGAAAAATGGTTCGGGTGAATTTTTGGGATTTTCCTGAAATACGTGTATTTTTTATGAAGAGTGAAATACGATATTTTACAAAATAAGAAAACTAAATTAATTATGGAGTCATAAATGATGTTCTTATAATTTAATCTAATAATTTCTAATCCTAATTGATTCCTTTAATATATTTTATGACTTTCCTAAAATTATTCGAAGTCTTGAGCCAAAATAATAAAATAATGCTTCAAATAATGGGAAAACCCTCCCCTCCTCCACTATAAATACCGCCCCTCTTTACCAATTTCCCTCACTCCTCCCATGCCTTGAGCCTTCTACAAATTCTGAACATATATCATCCCAAGCCCTCCCCCACGTCTATAAACTCTTGTTCCCATAAAAAGACCAAAAACCGTTCCATAAGGAGGTTCTCAAGGAGGAGAAACCCACAAGGTAAAACCCTCTACCTCTTTCTTTCAATTTCCTTTAGATTTCATTTCTTTTCTTATAATATCACTATATCCACTCATAAAAGAGGCATGGAAACTACAGTATCATATATAAACTGATATGTTATCATGTTTGTGGATTAATCATCATTAAATCACTTCCCTACTCCCTTTTATTTTGACTATGAAATCACTGTTCGAGATGTGTTGATTTATAGCCTTCAAGGACGATGAGTTTTCAAATTTTATTATTGTATTTTATTCTGGTCATGAAACCATTTTTGTGATGGAATATGATTATAATACATTTATTTTATCATATGTGATGATCTGGATCCTTATTTTTGCATTATATTGAAAAGAAAAAAAACTAATTCGTTGTGATCGAAAAACCACCAATTCATCAAAGAGATTATAATAAAAAATGTTTATTTAATGACTAATCCTCACCCCAAATAACCAAATGAAATGTATTATCACATAAACTTCTGGATTTCAATTACAATCTTATAATTCCAATTCTGGAGAAATATACCCATTCTACATGATCTTCCATACTCGAATAGAAGTGAACCGATCATGAAAACCAAGAAAATGAATGTTCCCAAATGCTGAAAGTAAACTCTATAACTCATCAAAATGCAAAAAATGAATGTAATAAAACTATTATGAAATAAATTTCTTTATGAATGGTTATAGAGATATTATTTAATTAATCTAATTTAATTACACAAGATATTAAAGTGAAGGAAGAAATTAGACATAAGGTTCGGGGAATTCTTGAACACAACTCTCTTTCTTTGGTTTTATACTCTTTCACTCCAATTTCTGTATGGTTACTACATTAATATCATTACTTCATCATTTTATTAACTTTTATGGGATATACCTATTACCAATATGATCTTATGATAAATTCAATTAATTTTCCAAAATAACTCTTCTTTCTTTTAGTCTTCTTGAGATTGTTTCTTCCCTACTCAAGATTGATATATATTTTACCATGTATGTTATTACCTCTATGGGAACCTCAATTATTATTAATGTTTGAAATGAAACCCATTCCTTTCCATGCATAATTTTATGTTCAATATTGATATATGTTCTATGTGGCATGAATGATTATTTAAATGTTATGATGTGATGGGTGCGCCCGGAATTGTATAGCACAATGTAAATTTTATGTTGTAACGGGTGAGCCCAGAATTATACAGTGCTCCAACGCATTGGGTAATTGTATGTATATCATGATAAGAAGTGAAAAATTCATTAACATGATGCTAGATTTGTTCAAAAATATGTGTGTTAGATAACCACTATGACATGGTGTTTCATTTTTATGCATCGCCACATTCCATGCTTTATCTAATTCTTTATGTCATGATTATATTGATGATGATATGCTCACCCCATGTTATATGTTTATATATATTCTCTTACTAGGATTTTACCTCACCCATTTCATTAATGTATATCCTCAAGTTATTAATTGTAATATAGAGAACATGAGGGAAATTAAGAATATAAAAAAGAAGGAATTAAATAAATCATTATGTTTTATTTTTTAAATGTTATGTATGGTTATAATTTTCCCAAGACACTAAACCTTTGGGTTCTAGTTGTTGCAATACTATTAGGTTGTTTATCATCAAATGATGCAATGGTCATGTATGAAAATAAGGGTCACTATATAATAACATGATTTCTTCTTGGAAACCATCTTGATTTATAAGGGATTTGGGGAATATATAGGGACCAGAAGCTCAATAATCTATGAGAAGATTATTTGACAAAGAAATAAACAATAGTTTAGTACGAATTTTAATTTTCTATGTATCATTAAAGGGGTGGTGGGAGGATACTTTTATAGGGGAATAAAATGAAATATTTGTAAATAATCTTGAAATTAATTTAATGGAATGTAATTTTTAAAGGGAGGTGGATCCTAAAGTTGAAAATAATTGAGAGTGGATGAATATTTGGGAAACTACTCATACACAAAAATAAGGGAAAAACTATTGAGTTATATATGAACTTTACCCTTAATTAAAATTTTTTCTATAATTTCATTTTACCATGGTAACTATTTATTTAACAAAGTAACTAATTTTTCTAACCAAAAATGAAAAAAAAGTTACTTCCTTATTTGAATATAATGACTCAAAATATGTAAATTTTCTTGTAATATTAAATTTCTAAAATCAATTAGAATTTATTTTCATATGATAAATGTGTAACACATAAAAATAGTTTATAGGAAAAATATTACTTATGCTTTAAAATATCAATTATAGGTTTCTAAATTAAACATAAAATTTTAAATGAATAATTTTAATTATAAAATAAATCTTTTATTATAAAAAATGTTCCAATTTTTTTAAATTATTCTTATATCTTAATGATGTCATAAAAGTCAAGGTATTTGTAAAAACGATATTTTCAGTAATCACTTAAAAAATTAATATATTCAAAAAAAAAATATAAAAAGTTCATTATAATCTAATATTATTATGATAGATACAAAAATGAAGTTCATTTTTTGAATGAATATTCTAAAACATAGGTCTTTAAATTTTAATTTGAATCATATAATGATAAATGTTTTTATAGGAAATGAATTTTTGAAATTTTAATAATCCATATTATTATTTCTTATCAATTTCTAATTAAATTAGAATTAATATATTATCTATATCAATAATATATTTTATCTTCATTTAACCATAATATTATTAATTTCTTAAAATGAAAATTCATAGAGCACAAAAGGTCAATTTTTGAAAAAAAATATATTTTTAAGCATAAGGTGATATTATTAGTTGTTAAGCTGTACTAATTGAATTTCATCAGTGCTTAAGTATTAAAAATAAGTTTTTTATTTACTTTAATTTAAAACTGAGAAATTTATAAAATATATGTGATATATAAATAAATTATTTCATTAATAATTATTTGTTTATATCATACAAATTTCAACATGCATGACCCCTCAGGATATTTGTACAAGACCCAAGGATAATATAATCTCTGATGGAAATTATGGGTGGAGGTTCAAATAGTATGGATCTTAACGAAATTTCAATAATCTTTATATTATCTCACAAAAAAATATCAATCTAACTATAATTGTTAGATTTTTTCTTTGGCATGGTGTAGGGAAAACCTTAGTGAAGCAATCTCCCTTACAAGCTTTGACAAATGAGCTTCATAAGGAATGATTATACTACTTAATTCCATTTATTTTATATTTTATTATGCAGTTACTTTAAATTATTACTGATAATTTAACAACTATATTATAATGTTAGAATTTAATAATTATATTTTAATGTGTAAAAGTTTCATTTAGTTTAGTGTTTTGTGTAAGTTAAGTTATTAGTCATTATATTTATTTTAAATGGAAATTAATAATAAAATATCAGGGCATTAGAACTATAAAGTGCTACTAATATGGAAAACTGTTTGACACTATCAGTATATCTATAATCCTAAGAGCTAAATTAAGGAATGAAATATGATACATCAACATCTCAACCAAGAAATAACTATATAAAGAATTCTTTTATGGGATATTTTTTAAAAGATATAACCATGTATACATGGTAAGAGAATGGAGGGAATATGGTATGGATGATTCAAAGAGGGTAACATTGATTCCCATTCTAAAGGAGAGGCTGGAATATAATAAATAAAAATTTGTTTACTTACAAAATTGATTCATCATCTTGATGGAATGTGATGTGAGAAAAGAACAAAGGATTCCTCAAGCACCAGTGATGGCCTATCAACAACCACTATAATAGAGAAAAAAAGATAGTGTATTGAGATCCATAGGTTTTTTACTCACACTAACCATCATATAAAAATAATAATAAATCACAGAGATTAAATAATAAATAATAAGTTTCTCTTTGGGAAATTACAGAATAAACGGAACAAAATCATTACCTTCTATGATTATGGAGATTGTTCATATCAAAAAAAAGGGTGAATATTGAAATAAAATTTAGTCAAGGATAAAAAAATTGAAGTAGGTTTGATGGATATTGATGAAGAAAAATATTTATAACGCTTAAGTGGTTTCATCAATACCACTACAATGGAAAAATATAGGTCACCCCAATCTACTAGAATCATCTATCTGATGAGAAACACTATAGAAAGAAAATAATATTAGTAAACCAATAAACATTATTGAAAATGGAAATATAAAACCTTAATAGGAATTGAGTTGAATAATCAATGAAGTAATTTATAGGTATTTATTTGTTGTATTGTGACTTATAGTATTAACATGACCATTGGAATAGTAACATGATCATTAGGAATAGTAACCTGATTGTTGGGAATAGTATCCTAACCGTTAGACTAGTAATTTAACATCAAATTAATAAATTGTGATATAAATAATATTTAACATAATTAATTTATGAAAATATAAATATAATAATTCAAAAAAATATCATTATTAAAAAAACTCAATGATATTGTAAGAATGTATTTAATAAACTATATTTCAATTTATTTTGTAAAAATAATAACATTTATATTAAAAATTAAAACTACCTATGATCAATTTCTTTCTAATAAAATTGATATCATATTTTAAATCATAACGTTAAAATTTTCTAAGGGTGTTTTTATGGTAATTTTTTGAAATACGTCAATTTTCCAATGAAGAGTAGAAATATAGTTTTTCTAATAAATATTGAATCTTAAATTACATCATTCATGATGTAAGAATGACCTATTAATGTCTATCACTTGAGTGTCAATCAAAATATGTTTAATTTTAAAAATTATTCATTAAAATAAAATAAAATTAATTTACAAATCTAAAACTCATTTTCTAAAATCTAATGTCAATAATATTCCCTTAAAATAACAATTTTACATTTTTTCTACTTTCGTATTTAATAAATTATGAATTTGAATTATAAATTGGGTTAAATTATCAAAAAAAATTATATTTATATATGATTTATTTTTTCTAAATTCACTATTACATATCTTACCTTGGATATAGTAGTTTATTAAATATTTTATTCTAAAAATACCACTCTCCTCAAGTATAAATAGCCCCTCACCATCCCCTTGGAAACCCACTCCTCCAACCATTTTCAAAGACAAATATCTACTTAAATACTCTCTATTAATCCACATAGAATCTATATGGGTATTTTAGTGTAATCTAAATCTAATAATCAAGGGATTCTAGTGCCATACAAGGGAAGAAACACCAGAAGAGGGAATGTTTTCATCAACTTTTTTTCTATTGGTCTCTTATCATCCCATATTTTTCTATCTCATTCAAAACCAAATATTATAAGATTAATTATAAATTATTTTAAAATTTTATTAATGATTTTAAACTACAATAAAAATTATATTTTTGATGTATTTATAATTTATATCTCTTTTTCTCCTCCTTTGGACACATTCCCTATAACAGTCAGTTAACCACCAATGAGGAAATTTCCAACCTCATTACTTTTTTCCATACTTATAGATGTTTAAAATAAATTATTTAATATATATAAATATATAAATATATGTGTTTTAATATTATTTAATTTATTCTACTTGTGTATAAATTACCTTGAGAAAAATATAGAAATTGAAGTGAAACTGAGCTTTTTTAACGAAAAAATGACATCAAAACACTTAAAATTAAATAATGTAAATTAAGAAATATAATATAATTATTATAATTGATAAATAGTAACATAAATTTACATAATTCTCTTTTGTTTCAATGTTTTAACAAATAGTATTTCATTATTTCTGAGGTGCAAAAGTGATGAAATAATGTGATATTTAAGGTATCTTGATTATCAAACCCAAATCCTTTTCTTTATGTTATCCCTCTTTCATTAAATATTAAATATTGATATTACTCTAATATTACTTAAATATAATTTCTATACTATTCCATTTTCTTTTTGAGGATATACAGGTATACACCTTTATTTTTAATCAAAATACAAAGATTTTCAAAATAGAATTTTCTTTACAAAATAAATCATTGACTCCTCATGTGTTGTTTACTATCCAAACTAAAATTCTATTTTATTCCAAATAATGATCTTAATTTTTCATTTTGGAATGCCAAAAATTATTTATTAATTTATTATTTATGAAATCATTATGAAACCCATTCATTTCCATGGTTTATTTCATGATTTTTATTGTTATACATTTTATGTAGCGTGCATGATTTTGAGAATTTATGATGTGAAAGGTGGGCCTAGAATTATATATCTCTATTATGTATTGGGTAATGTAATTTATCATATGATATTATTTTTATTATTTTTGAAAATTATTATATATTTTTTCATAATGATTATATTATGATTTATGCATACATGTTATGTGTGAACATGATGCCAGATTTGTTCACATCTATGTGTTGAATTTGACCACTATGGGATGGTGTTTCATTTTTATGCATCACTAAATTCCATTTATTTATCATATATTTCTATAATGATGTTACAAATTATCCAATTAATATGATATAGTGATGTTGATTATGCTCACCCCTATATTATTGATTTTTACCCCTATTCCTCCCCTTACGGGGACTGTAGATCACCCCATAATTTTTTTGTATATCCTCAGTTGACTATACGTACTAAGGAGAATGTGAGATTTTATATGGATATGGATATAAATATTTAAATAAATATTTAGGTTTTATTATGTAAAATTTATAT
The DNA here is from genome assembly GCA_963277665.1 of Viscum album. Taxonomy (NCBI): domain Eukaryota; kingdom Viridiplantae; phylum Streptophyta; class Magnoliopsida; order Santalales; family Viscaceae; genus Viscum; species Viscum album. The sequence continues at coordinate 830,975,531 of OY728162.1, forward strand.
ATGAGGTTATTATTACCAAGACACTAATCCATTGGATCCTAGATTTAATTCTATTCTGAAATTTATCTTAAAAATGATGTAATAGTCAGGTAAGAAAATTTAGGGTCATTATAGTTTCTATTAAAGTGAAAATTATGTTTATTTGGGAATTTTAGATTATAAAATGTTAGTGATGACCATTATTTTAAGCCTATGTATAGGTAAAACATCCTAGAATAATTGTTTTAGAAATAGGACAAACATACGGATCCCCTATTATATTCCTTTAGAGATAATTTCACCAAAAAATAAATTATTTATTAATGATTTGTTGACTTACATTTTGTTCAAACCTTTTCTATTTTAGTAAATTGTGGGAACCATGAGAAACCTTTCCAGAAACCCATGTATGAGTTATGAAATGATTATCCAAAAAACATCCCCAATGTCATGGGAGAGGGAGTAAAAAACTTTAAGGTGATTCTTACTAAGCTGTCTCTATCTATAAACAATAACATGAACCACATGGAATGTATTAATTCACCCAATAAGGAATGAATGGCTATTGATACCTTTATCCCACAATAACCCTTGATTTTAGTGGTTCATTCTATCGACTTGTCACAGAATAGTGGGTTAACTCAGTGGAGAAGATCATTTCTATTCTCGACTATTCTGAGAAGGAGTAGGGGACTCTATCTATCTATAATTTAGATTGAGAATCCAATAAATGGTGGGAATTTATTAAGAACACAGTGATGAAGGATAAAATATTAGATATAGAGTGGTAAGACATTACGAAAATATTTTCACTATTAATTATTTTCCTAAAACTCTTTGAACTAAAATTGAGATGTAATTATTAGAGTTGATGAAAAGAAAGGTGAATCTATTATGAATTTTGAGAAATACTTAACAAGGGTTTAAAGATATGACTATAGTTTTTATCAATATTTATAAAAGAATATATATATTCTTTAATGGATTAAAATCATACCTTTTAAAGGCTCTAGTTGTCTAAGACATTGAATGTTATAATTAATTTGTTCGATATTCCCTCAATGTAGATATGTATTTTGTTGAGTGGTCCCATGGTTATGGATATAAGAAGATAAGAATGAATTTTCAATATGGTGGGTCAAATATAAAATGAGGAAAGATGATCTAGCCACCCACATGATTAAAATATGGGAAGAAACATCATGGGAATTGCCTCAAATTGGAGGGGAAATGCTTCATGTGTGGGAAATAAGGCCACCAAGATCATGAATATAGAACAGACATGAAGAATGTAGCCAACATGACGGGGGAAATGAATGAACTTCCTAATGCACCACCCATGGTTCAATGCTTTAAATTTTGGGAGAAATGGAACTATGAAATCTATTGTACCAAACTACGAGGCCTAGAGGGTAATCAGTTTCAAGAACCACCAGATCCCAAGGTTAGTGGGACACCTTATGTCATCATTACATACTGAAGTGGGTCATGAAAATAATGTTGTACAAGGTAGACTACCTATTCCCTCATAAATGGGGAAAAAAGTTATTTCATTATTTTTCTACACATTTCTATACTGGGCATGGATTGGCTCTCATTATATAGTGCACAAATCAACTATTGGGAAAAGGAAATATCTTTTCATATTCCAAAACATCCCTTGCCCCATTAAAAATGTGAGTAACATCATGAATCTCATTTTGAAAAAATCCCTCAACATTATAGGTGTTTATTAACTATGAAGAAGCATACCGTTCCCAAATGGTTGAGTCAAAGGAAGGTATCAACCTAGAGTAAATTCCCATTGTAAGTGAATATAATATTTTCTTTACCAAAGAGATACCCAGACATTCTCAAGATCATAAGGTATAGTTCTCAATATAACCTATACATTGAGATACTCTTATCTCTATATTTCACTACAAGATTACCCTGATTTGACTGGAGGAGTTAGAGAAGTAGTGGAAAGAGCATTTGGACAAAGGGTTCATACACCCAAGTACATCACCTTGGGGTGTTCCTATGATCTTTTTTCAAGAAGAATTATGTATAAATACAATTGTTTATTGATTAATAAGATCTTAAAAATATCAAAAAAAAAGAATAATTATCCCCTTTCATGGATTGATGACATGTTCAGTCAACTACAAGGAGCTCAGTACTTCTCAAATTTAGATATTTGTTGTGGATATCATTAGCCAAATGTGAAGAAGGAAGATATTAAAATGACTACATTATGTACAACAAATGTACACTATGATTTCGTATTTATTCCCTTGTATCTTACTCATTCCCCTAAAATCGTCATGGATTTGATGAATGGAGTCTTTAGAGACTTCCTTCACTAATGTTTTGTACTTTTTATCAATAATATTTTTATTTACTCCAAGAGAAATGAGGAATATAAAGAGCATATAAGGATTGTGATGGAGACATTAAGGAAGTATAAATGTATACTATGTTTAAAAAGTGTACCTTTTGGATATATGAAGTAACATTCTTGGGGAAAATGATCATATGTGAGGGAATTTCTATTCACCCTTCAATGATAAAATAAATTGAGGAATTTCTCAAACCCACAAATGTCATGGAAATCCATTGTTTTCTTGGGTTAACAAGGTACTACTGACATTTTTTGAGAAATTTATCATTATTGTCTATCCCAATAACTACGTTAACATAGAAATGGGTCAAGTATTTCTGGATAGAAGAATGTGAAAAATACCATAAAGAGATCAAGGAGAGACTAATCACTATGCCAATACTCACAATACCAACAACTGTGGAATATTTTGTGTTATTTAGTGATTCTTTATGGAAATTCATGGGTTGTGTATTCATGTAGAATAAAAAATTGATATCCTATGCCTCATGAAAGTTTGAGATCCATGAAAAAAACTACGTGATGCATGATCTAGACGTTGAAGCTGTGATATTTTCCTTAAAGATTTGGTGTCACTATCTCTATGGCCATAAATATGACATATATACTAATAATAATGATATAAAGTATATATTCACATAGAAGGATCTCAAAATTCATCAAAGAAAATTTTTAGAGCTAATAATGGACTACGATTTCTCTATTCACTACCATCTGGGAAAGGTGAACAAGGTAGCATATTCTCTTTAAAGAAAATTACTTGCTATATTATCCATGATTCAAATTAAGAATGACCCTATATTCATGGATATACAAAAGTTGGATCAAGAAATCACAAAGGCAAGGAATACATCCAACCTTTGTCAAATGATTTCTGAACAATCTATCCAAGAGAAGATCAAGGACTCATAAAGGGACGATCTAGATATTCAAATAAAGGTGAAATCAGTAAGGTAATGGAAGCTAAATGAGTTCCAAAACAATGATAATGGTGGCATTTGATTTGGAACTGGACATTGTGTGCCTACATAACCTAATATAAAAAAAAGATCTATTGGATAATGTGCATTACTCATCTTTCACCACCCATCCTAAAAGTACCAAAATGTATCATGATATTTGAGAAAAATACTGGTAGGATAAGATTAACAAATAGGTTGTTGAGTACACCTCATAGTGCATGGTATGTAAATAAGTTAAAATAAGGTAACAAAACTCTAATGGGATGATGCAACCATTTCCTATACCCATGTTGACATTGGATAATTTCACGATAGACATTTTCACTAGTCCTTGAAAAAAAATCTAATCGAAACAATGTGTTATAGATTGTAGTTGATCGACTCACCTTGTCTTCAAACTTCATCACCATTCGGGAAGATTTCTCACTAGAACAACTTGCTGGGATATACAACAAATAAGCGCTGAGGCTTCATGGGTTTCCAATTTTGATCATTTCTTATCATGATCCAAGTTTTATATCTAAATTATAAAGAAGTATTTTACATTATAGGAGTACTAAATTGAATTTTAGTACAACCTATCACACCCTATCTAATGGAAAATATGAAAGGGATGTTAAGAATCTCAAGGATATGTTAAGAGCTTTCTCAATAGAATTTAATTGAAGATGGGATCAATATCACCCATTAGTTGAGTCCTTATATTACAGAAAATTTGATTCATGTAATAAAATGGCTCCATATGAATCATGTATGTGATGAAATATAGATATCTAACATTTTGGGATGAATTTGGTGAATAGAAGAAACTTGGACCTGATCCTTTCCAAGATATGATACGAAAGGTTCAAGATATGGAGCATTATATAAAAGATTATCAAATTCAGAAGTAGTGCTATATTGAATACTGAGGAAGAAACATAGATTTTGAGATTAGAGAAAAAAATTCCTTCAAAAATCACTATTGAATAGTCAAGTGGGTTTTTAATGAGGTGAATGCTTAGCCCAAGTTACATTGTACCCTTTGAGATCCTTGATCACATAGGAGAAGTGCCATATTAACCTTCACTTCTACAAAATATGAGTCATGTTCATGATGTGTCCCACATATCTCTCATAAGGATGTTAATACCTGATCCCTGACATGTACTAAATTTAGAGGTGGTACACTTAGTGAATAACCTCTCATATGAACAGAATCTGGTGATGATCTTAGACCATGATTAAAAATTTATACTCAACAAGATGACACACTTTTTCAAAATCTTGTGGAGGAAATATAAGTATTAAGAGGTTATAAGGGATCTAGAGGAAATAATGAATTAGTAGTACACTCACCTATTTTCAACCAAGAATAAGATTTAAAATTTTTTAGAAGAAATTCCTAAATGGGAAAATAATTTAAAAACCTAGATTTAAAAAAAAAGTTGTTTTTTTGTGAATTAAATGTGTATTATATTATATTAATGAGTATTATACAAATAAAACACCAAGAGAAACCAATAAAAACATTTATCAATAATGAAAGTCAATCCATTATTCAGATTCTAAGCCTAATAAAATTCCAAACATTACAAGGGGACAGAAAGTATAATATATAAAATCTACAACGGGAAAATATAGATCACCCCAATATGTTAGAATCATCCTTCCCAAGAATAACACTATATAAAAGTACTAAAGTATTAGTAAACTAATAAATATTATATAATATGTAAATATAGAACCATTTGATGAATTGATTTGAATGGAGAATGATGAAATTTAAAGTTATTTATTAGATGTAATGTGAATATTGGAATAGTAATGTGACCATTGGAATAGTAACCCGATTGTTGGAATAGTAATTTAATCTCAAAATAAAAAATTTCAATATAAATAATACTTATCATGATTAGTTTATCTAGATATAAATATTATAATTCCAAAATAAATATCATGATAAAAAATCTCAGGTAAAATATAACCATATTTTTAAAAAAAAATATTTTAATGCATTTTGTAAAAAACATAACTTTTATATCATAGTTCAAAAATAAATATGTTAGAAATTTATTTTTATACAAATAATATCATTTTTAAAATAATCATGTTAAAATTTTCTAATGGTGATTTTTATTAATTTTCTGAAATACATCAATCTTCAAGTGAATAGAAAAACTTTAGTTTTTCTCATATCAAGTGGATCTAAAATTACATAATTCTGGATGTAATAATAACATAATAATTTATAGAAAACTAGTTTTGGAAAACAATATTTAATTTCATAAATGATTCATAAAAAAATGAACATTATTTCCAAGACTAAAAATAAATTTTCAATGTCTACTGGCAAAAATGCTCATATAAAATAACATTTTTTCTTTTTTCCACTATACTTTTTCATAAAATAATGAATTCAAAGTATAAAGGGTTTAAATGTCTTGGCACCATTATTTTATATTTATATATAATTTATATTTTCAAAATTTCATTATTACATGGTTTACCTTGGATATAATATTTAATTCAATATTTAATTCTAAAAATACCCCTCTCCCTAGGTAGAAATAACTCCTCTCCCTCTCCTTGGAAAAAAACTCCTCCAACCCTTTATAAAGATAATTTTCATCCAAAATTTCCTATATTATGTCTCTTATACTTCATAGAGGTATTATAGAGTCATCCAACCCCAATAATCAAGGGATTCTAGTTTTGTACAAGGAAAGCAACACCATGAAGAGGGTATGTTTTCATCAACTCATCTTTGGTTTTTCCTCTTCTTTTCATATCTTTCTGCTAAAAATTATTTTTTTATTTGATTTTGAAAACTTCTTTTTGGGTGATCGGAAACCATAAACAAGATACCCAATCAAAAAATCCAAAAACTGCACAGGAAAAATTTATGTTTGATTCAAAATTAAAAAACGTGGCATGTTAACCGCCTCAGGACATGGATCCACAAACGGCCTCCTCGAGCCGCGACCCTAACACCATTATCACCATCATACCATCAGCAGATCATCGAAAACATCATCACCTTTGTAGACATGGATGTTGCCACCTATCTCTAGAGCCGCTGACTGGAACAACCAAACCGTAGAAGAACAATTCAAACTCTGTAAACATCCTTCATTACTGAAGCCCTTCAACTAAACGAAATCCATCACCAGCGTCGCACACCAACCACACATACCACACAGAGAATCAAACATAAAAACATGAATGAATCCAGAAAAATAATTCATTAGTTCCAAGAGGAATATAAAAGATCCCCAACTCGGACCAGCCTCCAATGAATCACCGCCGCCAAACCAAAGCAGGAAACGCAGTCCCATGAGCATGAAGAACAAATCCATCCAAAATAAAAACAAAATAAAAGATGAATAACAAAAGAAAACCATCACCAAAAGTCCAAGAGGAATAAAACATGAAAATTAGATCAAAAACTTGTCGCCTCCATCCAAAACTCCCATAGAGGCCACACTCAACCACCAGATGCGCATATCTGTAAACAAAGAGGTGCCCCCAACCGTAGCAGCTAAATCTCGGCCTCTGTTCCTGCTCTGTGCCGCCATGAAACCCTATCCATAGAAGGTGAGTTAGGGAAGAGGAGACAGAAATGGTGTTTGATGTTGAGAAGGCCGCATGACACCACCGCGGAAGAGGAAACACCACCATGAACAGATGAGCAAAAGGGAAGTTGATTCGGTCCGAGACGAAGTAAGGAGGCAGCGGTAAGAGGGAACCCTAGCGGTGCGATGCCCCTTACGGGCTCATATCCGGCCATTTCATCTCTTTCCCAATACCTTTAAAAATCATCTAAGATTAATTAATAAGTATGTTAAAATTGTTTAAATGATTTTAAACTATTAGAAAAATTATATTTTCGATGTATTTATATTTTATATCTCTCTTTCTTCTACTTTGGACAACATTCCTGATATTGGTCTGTTAACTTCCAATGAGGAAGTTTTCCACTTATCTCATTATCATAAATGTTATGGTTATTTAATATAAATTATTTATTATATATAAATGTATAAATATATTTATTTTAATATTCTAGATTTTATTCTTATTATATATAAATTACCTTGAATAAAATTGTAACACCCCAGGTAAATAAAGAATATCACATTTGCATATTTATACATATTTTTGAATAAAATATTAATATGACTTTAAAGGGGACGCTATGCTCGATGATGTACCTAACACGCAACAACGAGTTTCTTGGGAATCTTACATTGCACTCTAATAATAAAATAATATTATTTTAAATGGCAGTTAACATGTATCTGTTGTATTGGAGGGAATGGATATAAATAACTATAATATGATTATATATGTTTTTAAATGTTTTTACATTTATCCAATAAATGATAAAGGCTTAAAATACGGAAAGAATTCAATTTTAGGCGTATATGCCCTAGTTTCCACTAAAGGTTCACTTATCGCCTTTTGATGGGGAACCATCATTAAATATAGTTTTGTTCACTCTTATACGTCCTTTTGGACCAAATAAATCTCCTCTTAATAATTGGGACATCAAAATTTACTTTGTGTAAATTTTTGGTATCTTTCCGATAAAGATCATTTTTTTAGTAAATAGTGTAAAATGTTGTATTTTAATTCAAAACCTCTTTTTAATCTAACAAATTTATATGATTAGATTATATTTTTAATTGGTCTTAAAGTGTAATTAGAATATATTTTTACCATTAAATCCAATAGTGGTCTTTGGAATTAATTTTACTTTGAAATCAGACTTAAACTAGTGTCAATCTTTTGATATTTATTGTTTCATAAAAACACGTTATTTGTCATGACAGCGGGAATTAATTATTAAATTAATTAATGTGACTTATATGTTTTGAATTTTATTAAATAGACTTCATTTTTGAATTCGGAATATCAAATATAGCTGAGGGTGATTTTTTGGTAATTTTCTGAAAAACATCAATTTTTGATGAATAGTGAAACCACTAAGTGGTACTATAAAAACTGATTTTCCGTTTAAATGAATTTTTTCTACCTTTGTGTTTTGAATTTCAAAAAACCGACATACATGGTTGTCATTAAGAATTAAAATGTGGTTCAATGGGATTAAAATAATTTTTTGTTGAATAGTAACTTATTAAGTTTTTAATCACGATTAGAGGTAATTAGTGTAGTTTAATGTAAAATTAATGTTTTAATAATATTAAATGAACTTGACAGATGTCCTAAACTCATTGGATGTGTCATGGACGACCCATACAAGCCATGGGTCAACTTGGGGACCCCATGGAGCCACTTTGGTTGGGAAATGACATAAATAACTTTTTATTTAATGTTAAAGTATAAATGACACACACATGAGATGTTTTACTAAAACAATTTTTACATGGGGTTATACAAGTCAGATTTTTGATTATAAATACTAATTGGGAAGATAAAAATATTTCCTACATCATAGTATTTTTTTATAATTTTTAGACGTTAAACAAATTAAATTATTTATGACAGCATGATGATACAGCGATTACCTCATTAATAAAGGATTTAAATAAAATGGAAAGCTAATGTAACATCTAAGACCTAAACATGGCCAAAACCAATTGGATGAGTGGATTTAGAACCCTTATCAGCTTATCCTAGAAAAAAATCAATGTGGGACCTCTTAAATCCGAATACCATTTTCAAATAAAGTAAACGTTTCTTACTTTCCAAGAGTGCCCCTCCTCTCCTCTTATAAAAGGCCCCCACCTCTACCTCCTTACCCACACTCCCAAGGCCTTTGGCTCGGCCAAACCCTGCCAATTTTGTCTCTCCACTTTCCTATATTACTCCTTGAAGACTCAAATTTGGAAGAAGTCTTCCCAAGGAAGCCTTTGAGCTCAAACCCAGGGGAGTTGCCCGATTTTAAGGTAATGTCTTCTTTTGAGTCATTTTGATTTATTTTACTTCTCCAACCCCTTAAACTATTTTTATTATTTTCTTTTGTAAAAAATCCAGTATCTTCAATATACTAGGATGTTTTTATAAGAATTATTTGAGCTACACTTACACACACCTACATCTAATGGTTAAAGAACCTATTGTTTCCGTGGATGGTGAATTTCTGCCTCCTGAAACGATGATTGTTCAACATTCTTATAACGCCTTCAAAGGTGGACATTAATATGTCACTATATTTATATATGATATATAATATTTTTAATTTTTACTTAAGCTTCTGTATTTTTCATTTGTGTCTTACCTTTATGGCTTCCATTATGGGTATACGCGATATCTTCATTTTAGGAAGTGCGGACTACCGCCCCCTCAAAGTGATGTGATTCGTTAATGCCATACGTGGGATGTATAAAGGATGAATTTAATGTTATTATATATTATGTTATACTGGAATTATTATTTACCTATATATCATTATTATTTCTTTCCATTAAAGTATGAGATAGAATTGAAAGTAGCGTTCATGCGTACGTACGGCTTACCGTCTCCATGAACGGTGCATTTCATTTCATACCTCTAAATGATCATGTAATATTATAAATACATGTATATTATGGATATATATGATATATATGATATCCAAATCATGAATATAATTCTAGATATAATGAACATTTGACCACACCAACAACATGTAATTGTAAGAAGTCCACATTCGACTTAAGAACCAAATATCGACAAAACAAACATTATTAACTTAAATGATTAAATAATGTTTATAACATTGAAATAAGTTATCTAAAAGGAATGATGAACTAGAAAAAGGTCCTTAATAAAGTGGAAATTAACTCAAGTTTATTATTCAGGATGTTAAAGAACGATCGAGACAAGTCAGACCAGAGGTAAGGGATCCTACTCCTCTCTTTCTTTTTAAGTACACTCTTTTATGCCATTCCTTATAAGCTCATCTTTCTTGTGATTGGGATGTTATTTTATATTAATCTTACTGTAATTTTTATGTTCATATTATGAGAGACCCTATTCTCTCTCATCAATCCATTTTGGATGTTTTGAGTGGCGCCGTTAGGCTGCCGAATTTTTGTAAGAGATATAACCTCTCTCTTTCTTTTTAAGTACTCTCCTTTATGTCACTTCTTTTAAGCTTATCTTTGTTATGTTGGGGGATATTATTTTATATTCCTCTTTCTAAAAAATTTATTTTAATATGATGAGAGACCCTATTTTATCTCATCAATCCATTTTTGTAAGTTTTATGTGGCGTCGTTAGGCTGCCGAGTTTTCATAAGGGATTTTTCATCTCACTTTTATTCCCGTGAGATTTATGCTACATTTTCCACATTTTCCTTTGAGTGTTGTATGTACTGCCCATTATTCTACTCTTTGTGTAATATACTTTTGTTTATGAGTATTTACATCAATGATTTATTGTCCTTCTTTCATGGGGTGTATGTTTCAAAAGTTACCCAAGTCGGTAAGGGAACCTTTCACCCTCCTCATTTTAAAAGACATCGTTTGTTATATCTTTTAATTCACATACTATTATGTTGGGATATGTTCTTATATATCCTGATTGATGTAAATTTTATTTCCAAGTGATGAGATTCCCTTTTTATCCCTCATCAACTCATTTTCTGAATTTTTGAAGTGATGCTGTTTAGGATGTCGAATTTTACCAAGGGAACGTTTTAACCCAATTTCGATTTTTTGGGATCAACATGTAGTTATTGAATATGTCATCCTTTGAATATGTGTGAATGACCTTTTATTGTTTTACACATAATATCCAATTATATTGGGTGTATTTATTTGTCACACATAACTTTGAGATTGATTTATCCTTAATTTAAGGATACCTTCTTTATAAGGGATTTCATCACATTTTACATCCCTATTTAGACTTCATTGTTGTTATGCACCAATTCACCCTTTTATGGTGTATATACTGTAATTTGGAATATTATATCATGAATTCCTTTATTATCATGATATTATAAAGTTCTGATTAAATGTTATTCCTCAATTATTGTATTCAAGTGTCTCTAATTTTGGTAAAAACCCTTTAACCAAAATATCGATTTAAATGTTTTAATCATTTGTTCTTATTAATATCCATGTTTTCAAAATGGTTTTAAGGATTTATTTATATGTATATTAATGGTTTAAAATGTTAAAATCTTCAAGGTGGTATGGGACACTTTGATTCAAAAATCTCTTTATTAAATGTTTTAAATGGTTTTGGAAATGGTTTCTTTTTGAATTGATTCATTATTTCAATATACTAAAATGTTATATTGTGATTGAAATGTGGAAATGTTATGTTTCCTTTATGCGTGTTTTATGTTATACGTTTATGTTATGGTTCTTGGGCATTGTTATGAAAATGGCTGGTTTCGTGATAAACTAAGGGCGGGTGAGCCCGATATAGCTCTCCAATGCATTGGGTGACACGAAGGAGTGAAACGTTATGGTTTCTCCGAAGCGATTTAGGGAATATACTGTGATGGGTATTCCAAATGTAACCAAGAGGGTTACTCCCTATTTAAGAATGTTATGAATGCCTCAAGTTACCTTTATGTCTTATGTTTTCTATGATTTATTCATGGTTTGATGAGGTATGTTAAAGTGCCTATGTTTTATGGGTAAAGTATGATTTCATTCTTATGTATATCTGAACTCATGTTTCCTTTCCATATTTTTTATAACCCTTACGGAGCTTTTTATGCTCATCCCAAGTTTTTGAACTGTTTTTCACAGGTCAAGGGAAAGGTACATGGTGTGATGATAGTGTCAAGGATGTGTCAATAAAGAATCCATGTATTATTTTCAATATGTTTCCGTTGATGGGGAGAATGAATACTGTCTTTTATGTAACCACTTTTTTTAAATGTGGAATGTAATGTAAGTTTCATGATCTAATTATCTAAAACTCTAAACCTGAAAAGATCCTCAATGTGTAATCTTGTAATAACTCAAGATTAAGCAAGGTTTAAGGCTGGGGCCTTATAGTTGGTATCAAAGGTCGGTTTAAATAACTTTAGAGGTTAGGGTATTCTCTAATCATAAGTGACAGTACCATAATGGATAGGATTTCAGAAAGAGTCCTAGTTTTAGATAAAGTGAATGAGTAACTATATCTTGGTGTTTATCTTCCTCATTAGTATATGATGGTTTTTTTGATATACTCACACTGACCTTTTTGGTTATAGTAAATGGATGGATCTAGCAGGCACCAATTTGACAATAGGTTTGAAGGAAACTGTGGTGGTTCTCTGATTAAGAGACTGGATGAAATGGGGGATTCAATGAGGAAACTCGTGGTTGTTCTAAACCAACTAGCAAGGAGTCATGATCAACCACTTGAACCTTGGTATGATCTGTAATGCATCATGTACGATATGACCAATCGATGTGGAAGTTTAGGTAATAATTATAAAGGTAACCATTAGAGTTTATATGATCCTTACTTTTGAGTTAATTATGGGTTATTATATGTTATGATGGAAAATGAAAGGCATGAGATAAACTGGAGGTTAAATTATGTTATGGTTATTTTTGATGATTTTATCCCTTATTGGGGAATGATTTGAGAATTATATAGTTTTGGAAAAAGGACAACATGCAGACTGTGTGACTACCCGTCGCGTCGGACAAAGCTGCGGGAATCGAACCCACAACCAAAGTGCGACTGGTATTTATCGCCTACCACTGGATTACGTGAAGTCCCTGGTCAGTTTGACTGATTCCTTTTAGTTGGATGATTTTAGGAATCAAGAGTAATTTTATTTTGGGTTTCATATTGAAATGATTAACCTATCATCGAGGATATGTGATTAGGTTAATTACTTTTCAATACGAGACATTAAGAGCAACTGATTTTGTTTGGAGATAAATGTTACGATTTAACTTGGAAGACTATGTGACTAAATCCTTCAAATATTTGGGTTTCAATCTTAGTTTGGTTTACTTTGAAGAATTTTATGGACAAATTGTTTATCTAATGGTCCTCCTTGAAATTTGGGTTTTGTTGGACAAATTTTGGAGATTAAGAATAGATTTTCTTTTTATAAAGTGTTATCCTTTTCTGGATTATCTGATCTTGTACTAAAATTTTGGGTTTTGGTTTTGGTTAAAGTCTAAAGACATGGGAAGTATATAGTTCTCTTTTTTTTGGGTTAGGAGATTCTCTAGAAGTTGATTATAGTACTCTTAATGTGAACAAGTCTTCCTAAATACTCGTCTTTTGGAGAAAATATGAGTTTGATTAAGGAATCTAGTAAAAGTTGAAAGAAAACATGATAAGTGATTATGTTTCCTTATGAATAAATTTCTCAATAAAAATTAACTTAAAAAAATGTTGTCTATTAACTTTTCCTACTAGGGAATCGAATACTGTTTAACCCATCACAAGTTTGTGATTTTCTTGTGGTTAACTTTCTCCTAAACATGTTTACTATCACTCTCCATCAGAACATGAACCATTGTTTTCTCCTCCATATCCATATTTTCAATCTTGGAATCCTAGTATGGGTTAAGTCGGGTGACATTTGTACTTATATCCCATTCTTTTAAAGTGATTGTTTTACCGACTCTTGTTCCGATGTGGGACTTTCAAGGATGTTTCCAAGCTCAATTTTAAAATTTGCGAGGACACAATTCCCAAAAGGGGGGAAGGATGTAACACCCCAGCTAAATAATGAATATGACATTTTCATATTTATCCATATTTGTGAATAAAATATTAATATGACTTTAAAGTGGACTCTATGCTCGATGGCATACCCAACACACAACAACGAGTTTCTTCGGAATCTTACATTGCACTGTAATAATAAAATAATATTATTTTAAATGGTAGTTAACATGTATCTGTTGTACTGGCGGGAATGTATATAAATAACTAAAATATGATTATATATGTTTTTAAATGTTTTTACATTTATCCAATAAAAGATAAAGGCTTAAAATATGGAAAGAATTCAATTTTAGGCATATATGCCCTAGTTTTCACTAAAGGTTCACTTATTGCCTTTTGATGGAGAACCGTCATTAAATATAGTTTTTCTCACTTTTATACATCATTTTGGACCAAATTAAACTCTTCTTAAGAATTGGGACATCAAAATTTACTTTGTGTAAATTTTTGGTATCTTTCCGATAAAGTTCATTTTTTTAGTAAATAGTGTAAAATGTTGTATTTTAATTCAAAACCTCTTTTTAATCTAATTTAACTATATGATTAGATTATATTTTGAATTGGTTTTAAAGTGGAATTATAATATATTTTTACCATTAAATCCAATAGTGGTCTTTGGAATTAATTTCACTTTGAAATCGGACTTAAACTAGTGTCAATCTTTTGATACTTATTGTTTCATAAAAACACGCTATTTGTCATGACAGTGGGAATTAATTATTAAATTAATTAATTTGACTTATATGTTTTGAATTTTGTAAAATATACTTCATTTTTTAATTCGGAATATCAAATATATCTTAGGATAAATTTTTGGTAATTTTCTGAAAACTTCAATTTTTGATGAATAGTGAAACCACTAAGTGGTACTTATAAAAACTGATTTTCCGTTTAAATGAAAATTTGCCACCTTTGTGTTTTGAATTTCAAAAATCCTACATACATGGTTGTCATTAAGAAGTAAAATGTGGTTCAATTGGATTAAAATAATTTTTTGGTGAATAGTAACTTATTAAGTTTTTAATCGCGATTAGAGGTAATTAGTGTAGTTTAAGGTAAAAATAATGTTCTAATAATATGAAATGAACTTGAAAGATGTCCTAACCTCATTGGATGTGTCATTTCCGACCAAGACAAGCCATGGGTCATCTTGGGGACCCCATGGAGCCACTTTGGTTGGGAAATGACATAAATAACGTTTTATTTAATGTCAAAATAAAAATGACACACACATGAGATGTTTTACTAAAACAATTTTTACATGGAGTTATACAAGTTCGATTTTTGATTATAAATAGTAATTGGAAAGATAAAAATATTTCCTACATCATAGTATTTGTTTTATAATTTTTATACTTTATATAAATTATATTATGTATGACATTATGATGATGCAACGATTACCTCATTAATAAAGGATTTAAATAAAATAGAAAGATAATGTAAACTCTAAGATCTAAACATGGCCAAAACTAATTGGATGAATGTATTTAGAACCCTTATCAATTTATCCTCGAAAAACATCAATGTGGGACCTCTTAAATCCGAATACCATTTTCAAATAAAGTAAAATTGGCTTACTTTCCAAGAGTGCCCCTCCTCTCCTCTTATAAAAGGCCCCCACCTTTACCTCCTTACCCACACTCCCAAAGCCTTTGTCTCGGCCAACACCTGCCAATTTTGTCTCTCCACTTCCCTCTCTTACTCCTTGAAGCCTCAAATTGGGCATAAGTCTTCCCAAGGAAGCCTTTGAGCTCAAACCAAGGGGAGTTACCCGATTTTATGGTAATGTTTTCTTTTGAGTCCTTTTGTTTTATTTTACTTCTCCAACCCCCTAAACTCTTTTTATTCATTTCTTTTGTAACAACTCCAGTATATTAAATATACTAGGATTTTTTTATAAGAATTATTCGAGCTACACTTACACACACCTACATCTAATGGTTAAAGAACATATTGTTTCCGTGGATGGTGAATTTCTGCCTCACGAAACGATGATTGTTCAACATTCTTCTAAAACCTTCAAAGGTGGCCATTAAGATGTCACGATATTTGTATATGATATATAATATGTTTATGTTTTACTTAATCTTCTGTATTTTTCATTTCTGGATTACCTTTATGGCTTCCATTATGGGTATACGCGATATCTTCATTTTAGGAAGTGCGGACTACCGCCCCCTCAAAGTGATGTGATTCGTTAATGCCATACGTGGGACGTATAAAGGATGAATTTAATGTTATTATATATGATGTTATACTGGAATTATTATATACATCTATATAATTATTATTTCTTTCCATTAAAGTATGAGATAGAAATCAATGTAGTGTTTATGCGTACGTACGGCTTACCATCTCCATGAACGGTGCATTTCATTTCTTACCTCTAAATGACTATGTAATATTATAAATACATGTATATTCTGGATATATATGATATATATGATATCCAAATCATTAATATTATTCTGGATATAATGAACATTTTACCACACGAACAACATGTAATTGTTAGAAGTCCACTTTCGACTTAAGAACCAAATATCGACAAAACAAACATTATTAACTTAAATGATTAAATAATGTTTATAACATTTAAATAAGTGAAATAAAAGGAATAATTAACTATAAAAAGTTTCTTAATAAAGTTTAAATTATCTAAAGTTTATTATTCATTACGTTAAAGAATGATCGAGTCAAGTCGGACCTGAGGTAAGGGATCCCACTCCTCGCTTTCTTTTTAAGTACACTCTTTTATGTCATTCCTTCTAAGCTCATATTTCTTATGATTGGGATGTTATTTTATATTAATCTTACAGTAAGTTTTATGTTCATATGATTAGAGACCCTATTATCTCTCATCAATCCATTTTGGAAGTTTTGAGTGGCGCCGTTAGGCTGCCGAATTTTCGTAAGAGATCTAACCTCTCTCTTTCTTTTTAAGTACTCTCCTTTATGTCACTTCTTTTAAGATCCTCTTTGTTATGTTGGGGGATATTATTTTATATTCCTCTTTCTATAAACTTTATGTTAATATGATGAGATACCCTATTTGATCTCATCAATCCATTTTTTTATGTTTTATGTGGCGCCGTTAGGCTGCCGAGTTTCGTAAGGGATTTTTCATCTCACTTTTATTCCGGTGAGTTTTATGCTACATTTGCCACAATTTTCTTTTTAGTGGTGTATGTACTGCCCATTATTATACACTTTGTGTAATATAATTTCTTTTATTAGTATTTACATCAATGATTTAATGTCCTTATGTCATGGGGTGTATGTTTTGAAAGTTACCCAAGTCGGTAATGGAACCTTTCACCCTCCTCATTTTAAAAGACTTCGTTTGTTATGTCTTCTAATTCACATACTATTTTGTTTGGATATGTTTGTCTATATCCTGATTGATGTAAATTTTATGTCCAAGTTATTAGATTCCCTTTTTATCCCTCATCATCTCATTTTCTGAATTTTTGATGTGACGCCGTTTAGATTGTCGAAATTTACCAAGGGAACGTTTTAACCCATTTTCGATTTCTTTGGGTTCAACATGTAGTTATTGAATATGTCATCCTTTGAATATGTTTGAATGACCTTTTATTGTATTACACTTAATATCCAATTATATTGGGTGTATTTATTTGTCACACATAATTTTTAGATTGATTTATCCTTAATTTAAGGATACCTTCTTTATAAGGGATTTCATCACATTTTACATCCCTATTGAGACTTCATTGTTGTTATTCACCAATTCACTCTTATATGGTGTATATACTATCCATTGGAATATTATATCATGAATCCATTTATTCTCATGATATTATAAAGTTCTGATTAAATGTTATTCCTCAATTATAGTATTCAAGTGTCTCTAATTTTTTTAAAAACCATTTAACCAAAATATCGCTTTAAATTTTATAATGATTTGTTCTTATTAATATCCATGATTTCAAAATGGTTTTAAGGATTTATTTATATTGATTTTAATGGTTCAAAATGTTAAAAACTTCAAGGTGGTATGGGACACTTTGATTCAAAAATCTCTTTATTATATGTTTTAAATGGTTTTTGAAATGGTTTCTTTTTGAATGGATTCATTATTTCAATATACTAAAATGTTATATTGTGATTGAAATGTGGAAATGTTATGTTTCCTTTATGCATGTTTTATGTGATACGTTTATGTTATGGTTCTTGGGCATTGTTATGAAAACGGTTGGTTCCGTGATAAACTAAGGGCGGGTGAGCCCGATATAGCTCTTCAATGCATTGGGTAACGCGAAGGAGTGAAACGTTGAGGTTTCTTGGAAGAGATTTAGGGAATATACTGTGATGGGTATTCCAAACATAACCAATAGGGTTACTCCTTACGTAAGAATGTTATGAATGCCTCAAGTTACCTTTATGTCTTATGTTTTCTATGATTTATTCATGGTTTGATGAGGTATGTTAAAGTGCCTATGTTTTATGGGTAAAGTATGATTTCATTCTTATGTATATATGAACTCAGGTTTCCTTTCCATATTTTTTATAACCCTTACTGAGATTTTTATACTCATCCCATGTTTTTGAAATTTTATTCACCGGTCAAGGGAAAGATACATGATGTGATGATAGTGTCAAGGATGTGTCAAGAAAGAATCCATGTTTTATTTTCAATATGTTTCCGTTGATGGGAAGAATGAATACTGTCTTTTATGTAACCACTTTGTTTAAATGTGGAATGTAATGCAAGTTTCATGATCTAATTCACTAAAACTCTAAACCTAAAAAGATCCTCAATGTGTAATCTTGTAATAACTCAAGATTAAGTAAGGTTTAAGGCTGGGGCCTTATAAAAATAAAGAAATCAAAGTGAAATGAGAAATGTTTTAGGAAAACGTGATTTCAAAATGCATTCACTTTAACAATAAAAATAAAAAATAATTATGAAGTGATTAGAATTGATAAATAGTGACCTAAATTAACATAATTAACTATTATTTATATGTTTTAATAAATCTATGTTTATAATTTAGGAGGTTTAAATGTGATGAAATAAAGTGGGATTTAAGGAATGGGGAGTCTCTAACCCAACTCGATTTCTTTTGGTTATCCATTTTTTATGACATATTTTAGGTGGATATTTCTCTAATATTTAAAAAATATCATTTCACTATTATTATATTTTATTTTAAGTGGATATTCATATTTCCACCTTGATTTTTAATCCAATTAAAAATATTTTGAAAATAAATTTTCATTCAAAGAAAAATCCCTAACTCCCCATGTGTTGTTTTTTATCCAAAGAAAAATGATATTTTATTCCAAAGTATGATATTAATTTTTAATTTATGAACACCATTGTTTATTCATGAATTTAATCTTTATGAAATCATTATAAAACCCATTCCTTTTCATGGATTATTTCATGACTATAATTGTTATATGTTTTATGCGGTATGCATGATTTTGAGAATTTATGATGTGACTGGTGGGACCAAAATTATATAGCCCTCGTATGCATTGGGTAATGTTATGTATCTCATGAGATTATGTGTAATGTTCATGGAAATGATGTTATATTTTTTCCCAATGATGATGTTATAATTTATGGGCATATGTTATTCCTGAACATGATATTATATTTCTTCACAACAATGTGTGGATTTTAACCTCTATGACATGATGTTTCATTTTTAGTCATCTCCACATTCCATGCCTTTATCAAAATTTCCCCTCATGATGTTGATGTTGATCTTATTATTATTATTTTATTATGTTGATTATTACCACCCTTGTATTATTGATTCATGTCCCTTATTCATCCCTTTATTGGGCTTGTATATCACCCCTTTCTTTGATGCATATCCTTAGGTGAGTACATGTACTTAGGAGAATGTGATATTTCAGAAAGATAAATAATAAAGCCTTAAATAAATGATTATGTTTTATTATTAAAAATTGATGTATGAGCCTATTTTTTCATATATACTAATACTTTTTATCCAATATTGTAATTTTGTTATGTTTTTTATCTAAAAAATGATGTAATAGTCATATAAGAAATAGTAGGGTTTCTATAAGGAAGCATGGAGAAGAATGTATAGATGGTTCATTAAAGAAAGGAAAATTTAATAAGTTGGATTATTCCCACAATAGATATGTATCCCAATCCAATAATGTTAAAGAATCCTAAATAATAATATGGGGGTGATTTTTTTACTGGTGGTATTGTAAGAACCAATAAAAATGCTATGAAGATGTTTAAAAACAGATGGTAGGTCCACTATTACCAACCACAAACCTCTCCTTGGGGATTCCATAGGTACCCCTCATCCCATGTATTTTAATGTTTCTAGTATTTTTTGGGAGTGGCACACAATTATGATAGAGATATAATCCTTGGGTTGATAGTATTGAAAAGTAGATGTCTTATGCTGAAACAAGTTTAATTAAACAAGAGGAATGATGAGTATTATAGTTACTAAATGATATCATACATAAACAGTAAATCCCAAATGGTATCTATAACATCCCAACCCAGATTACCAATGAACTGGTAGCTAGAAAAGTGGGTCACATGACCTCAACTGCATCTCCTCATACTCCGGAGTCTTCCGAATAGCAGAGAGGGTCTTAGGAGGTCATAGTGGGGGGACTATACCCTCTTATCAGATATGCATAGTGGTATTATCAGATAATGAACAACTAAAAATAGCGGAAGTAGTATATAAATAGATATAAGTGTAGGAGAAATATAATAGTAAATTTTTTTATAAAAGTGGCCAATGTCAGTTTATACAAGAATACAAGATAGATGATGATAAATAACTGAAAAATTAAACAATACAGCATGCCTTTGAATACTGATCAATAATTATTACAAGACACCAAATCCACAAGTGCAATCACCATGAGAATCTTGAGGTCAAGCTCTGTCCTATGCTCCTAACTTCCACATGAAAACAACAAATCATAGGAAATCAATCATTGTCTATAGTCTTGAAAAAAAGACAGGTCTACTCAAGTACCCATGTGGAATGTAAGTCCATGTACGATGTGAGATATAAATCTCAATAGGCCATCACTTCCGGTGTCAAACTCGATCTAGATAATGTATTATAAATTTAGAAGAGTTTTAGATATAATAAATGAAAAAATATGTAAAATTGAATAATCTCTACTTCGTTCTGGTTATTAAATAGACACCTTTCCCAAACACCGTATTCAGCCTAAGCAAGAAGTTTGAAAAGTATAGTTGAGGAAGAAGGAATATATAAACAAGGGCCAATTGTTACATTAAAAACCAAGGAAGGAATATCCCTAAGATTTTTCCTTAACATGGAGTCTAAATATCATGTCATCGCATAACTAAGCTACTAATGTAATGAAAACATCTAAAGTACAATCCCAAAACATAATAATAAAGAAGGTTGCATCTCAAGTATTTACATTAAGAACCAACAATTTCAGAGTTCGGGTGTGAGCCCATCCATGAGGTATTAGTACGGTACATAACTAAGTCTATCCAAGGAGATACATTTGAAATTCCAAGTATCTCACATGGTATGGTAACTATGAGTTCATCCCAGGTATTTCATGTAAGGGACTGAGTATCAACTGAGGCTTGGTGTAGCCATCTTTCCAATGGGTGCATCCTTGGTTACCCATTAGGGAACCAGTATCACCCAATAGTATAATAAAAATAATAGGGGAGGCCTTTCCTAGAAAGTTTAAAACACCACTTCCCTAGTCCACCATATTCTAACATATCAAGTATATAGAGTCCATTTTTGGGTTCTTAATAAGGAACCTAGGTTATCCTCTCGGACCAGATTCAATTAAAACAATAAGAGAGCCATATTTCATAGATCATGCACTCATGATTGCAGCCATTTAATTGACTACTTAGTGCCACATGATTACTAATTATTCATCCCCAACAATCATAAGACAAATCATATATAGTTTTAATCCGTTTAATAAACATTTCAATATCACAAGCATAAAACCTTATCAAGGCATCACACATATAATTTAAACCACTAAATGAGATAAGTAAATTATATAAATGACATCTCATTAATGAAATTTTAAACTCATAAGCTAAAAAGTTTTCCAAAAAAAGAAAATCAAGCCTTTAAATTTGGCATAAGTAATTCGAGTATAATACCACAAAACAATGCACATTTCATGAAGCAAAAAAATTTAATCAACTTGCATAAGGGATTTTCCACTTGCATGAGTAATAATGAATAATTCAAAAGATATTCAAACATGGACATCATGAATATAAAAGCATATGAAATTACATAAGGGACAATTAATTTTCTTCAAGAATAGGAATTTCCAAGGGGAAACCAAATCCATGTATCATTATTCATCCTAAATTAAATAAAAAATTTAAAAAAGTTAAACCAAGGTAAAACCTCACTAACCGCATATGACAACCTAGGCCAAACAGAAGGCGCACCCAAAGGGTTCTAAGTAGGTGAAGTGAACACCCAATGAATGGGTTTAATTGTATGTGAATGTCACTACTAACATAGCAAAGTAGTCCAATTAATTTAATACGCAATATCGAGCTTCACCAGAACGTTCTGATGAGCGGCACATCTGTGCGATATTTAAAATGCAATGAAATGATGTGGAAGATGCATAGATACCCTACCAAAGTAATTACAATTTATTAAATAAGTTAAACAATTAAAAGTATCTAGGTTCAATAGTCAATTTGGAAGGAGTGTCTCAAATATCCACTTTGGCAGTTCAATATTAAATGAATAATTTTGGTAAAGATAAAACACTATTCATTAACATGATTGAAGGCCTTGTGCAAGCCTGTCATAAATATAGACAAGGCATTAAAAAATAAAGAAGAACATAAGCAAAAATGACAATAAAGAAACATAAAAATAAACTACCATCATGAGTTTTTGCAGACAATGCACCTCAAAATAGGGTTTTTTTTATAAAACCATGACTTTATTTATCAGACAAAACATTTTGCATTATAAGAATTTCATTCAATTTATCAACAAGACATTTCTGAATAATCTATAAGATAATAAAGTAAATAATTTTCATTTTTAATTTAAAGGAATGGGATAGGGATATTACCTCAAGCAGTAGACTGTTCCAGCCCACTTTGGAACTAGTCAAATTTATCTATGACATCTCGGAACTACTCCACACATGCACACACAAACATTTTTATATACATACATACATACATACATACATACATACATACATACATACATACATACATACATACATACATACATACATACATTCATACATACATACATACATACATAAATACATACATACATACATACATACATACATACATACATACATACATACATACATATATACATATACATATATATATATATATATCCTCTAACCCAATACACATGTTCCTCGCACCGTGAGGCAACATGTAGATTGAAAACTTATATATTTATATATATTTATACCTATATATATGCATGAGTATCCTCAAAATTGGTCACAACCCACTACATAAATTAATAAGAACTCAAAATTAATGTGTAAAGGACCAAAACACCTCAAATTAATTACCAGGGACTCATAAATTACAAAACCCCCAATTATAAAATAGGTGGCATTGAAGAATGAAGTTTAAACTCACCATAAACCATTGGAGGAAAAAAAATCGAACCCATCTGCCATGCCTTCGAATGTGGATGTCAAAATATGAAGCCAGAAGTCTCGAGAAATTATTCACATGCCCTCATACTATTAGAAATAAAAAAATTCGGTTTTATCCCAAATGTAGGGTTTCACCCGAATTGTGAGTGGTAATGCGGAATCCAAGATCAACCACAATGAATAAGGAGATGGATTTAGATGCTTTAATTTGATGATTCGTGCGTGAAATCAAAAGGAATACCATGAGGATCATCATGCGGAAGAGGAGTAGATGAGGGGGCCATGCAAGAGGTGGGTTTGTCTAGGGGGTCGCGTACTAGGGAGAGGTAGAACCCTCTTTGGGTTCTCATAACACTTAACATAATGATAATAATTATAATAATTATAATTATAATTATTATTATATTAATATTATTATCATTATTAAAACAATTTTTTATTATTCATTTCCCAATTAATTATCATTTACCATATTTTCCATTTAATTTTAAATTTTCAGTTAGTTAGTTTTAATTATTTTAAAAAGAAATCATCTCTTTTAAGTGCTCCAAGTTCCAAAAAATTCATTCTGAAACCTTGTTTAAAAAACAGCCCTTGCAATAAATAAAAAATTTAAAATCCCCTAGAATTTTTCATCCTGTTCAAAATGTGAAACGTTACAACCTTCTCACATTAGAACTTCTTGTCCTAAATAAGCCTTTAGAAATAAAAAAAAGATCACCCAATCTACAGGCATCATGAAGTCTCATTAAAACGGTCGCGTTGCATTTCCAAAAACCAAACACACCTTTCTACACTTATTAAACACACAACTCTTATTTTGTCAAAGCCCATGCAAGCACTCTTCTTCCAATTGAAACTTCGAGATGAAACTTACCTGATCTTATTAGCTAGAGAAAAGATCATGTCATCATGTCATTAAACTTTATACCAATGGTACTTCCCACCTTAGGATTTACATTTAGAATGCGGAAAATTCCAATCCACGACACCTTCCACTATCAAAATTTCGTACAAGACATTGCCTTAAGCATTATGGTGACACATCACATGAATTTTAAATGGATAAAATGATCGATTCTCTATCGACCTCAAAGCCCATGGAGAGGCACATTTTTATGAAAATCCATGGCAGATAAACCCGAACTATTCTCATCTGACAGCATGCAGAAAAAAGTCCTTCATTGATTGATCCATTGAACAAGAGAGAAAACTAGTCAAGCCACTTCAGGTGACTATTCATGAAGACACTCGGCTTATACTACAAACGTTCTTATAAATTATATTATTATGCCTTCTTCCAAGGTATCTCACATTCACCACATACACATCTATACCTGACATTAAATGATGTTCCTTGATTTTAGTATCACTGATCCTGACAACAAGTCTTGGATAACCGCATATTGGAACAAAATGAGTGAAAGGAACAAACACAAGGTTGTCTATACAACATGTTTATCAGTGAGATGTTGTAACAAGGAAAAGATACCGACATCAAGATCTTTAACTGAGCCCAAAATGGCATTGTCCTGGAAGTCAAGCGGGATGAAAAGGATGATGTCCAAGAGATCTTTCAATGTGTTCCTATATGGAAACCCATGAGTTACCCAAAACCATAAATCCTCGACAAAAACCACACATAAAGTGTGTAACACCGAGAAAACAACCCCTAAAGACCAACAACATTTAATGATTTTGAATGGTGTAAGGCTAATACACTCTTAGTGAACTAAGGGAGAAGTCAAGATAGGGGAAATTCTTACCTCCTAAGAATATTACACTAAGAGGATTGTATAGTTTCCAACCAAACTCTCCCAATTACTGGAAATAAGAAAAGATGAACCATAGTTGGTCGACTCACATTGAAAGTAACTCGGCTTCACCCACCGATGCACTGTTATTAACTGGTCATTGATCCTCTACCACATGAGGTATCTCATGACCGTTCAAGATAAAAAATCAAATTCCACCCATGACCAATGGTGTTTTTCCAGGGTTTCATACATTTCCAACCACACAAACATCTTGATTACAAGCAATCGTTGACATCTTTTAATGTTCACAAGCCTCATGGTGATTTATGTAAGACCTACCATCCTCTAATGGTTATCTTTTCTTGTTTTCCCCACTAACTAGAAGAACATTTATTTAAAAAACTGACTTGACACTTCCCAGCTTAGGTGTGTCCCAATAGAAGATAGAGAAGATAAACTAGCTGCTCAAAAGCGCGCAAGATCAAAACCACCTTAAAGGCAGGTGTGAAATTTTCTCGAGATACACTGAAAAACATTAAGACATTACAAAAAGAAAAAAATTGAATCCACCAACATGTTGAAACACCCGAGTCTAAAGAAAATCCTCCAGAACATTATAATGAACTTGTTTATTTAATGCTCAGGGAACTACACTCTAGAGATGACCTGAGAACGCACTCAAAAACACTAGTTTTTCCATCACTGAGGAAGAGGAGAGTGACAAGCCCATACAAAATATCTAGCCATGCCTGAGGCATGTCTAACCAGCTAGAAATGAACATTACTTGATATCCATGCCTATATCAAAGGCCAAGAAGGACATGACCAATTTTCAGAAAAAGGGTTCCTTTTTAATGCAAAGGGGGTTGAACTAGGGATGACCGAACCATATAATAGGGAGCTCATGGTTTTTAGCAAGGTATTTATGATCTAATGGTGATACATAATATAGTCTAGCCCCTGACGAAAACACAAGTGACAATCCTATCTCTAGGTCACGCCATAAGAAAAGTTGCTATTCTTGAGAGTCGACCATCTAAGTCACTACTAAAAAGAAAAAAACACAGAAAACAATCACGCTTCCATTCCAAGGGAACTCAGTGAGAAACATTAAACTACCCTTATGTGAGGATTTAAACAATGGAAACCACCTATGGTTCCATTTTAAGGCCATTTCATTGATTCAAATTTTTAATCTTTATATATTTAAAAGAATTAAATAACACATCACGGAAAAAATGCAAGTCTGAATAATTTTTTTAAAAAAATTAACATCTTTTGACATCCTATAATTTTCTAGAAATTTATCATAATAAATTTCTTTAACATGTAAGGAGACCTACGAGGGTCCAATTAAGCTAATATGGGTTCTCCAGAAAGCAACCCAATAGAAATTCCTTAGTTTTAGAAATTACAAAACACCCAAATGGGATATCCGATAAGACATATGCCTTCAATTGATCTATTTGGGACTTGTTGTGCATTTGGAAGGTTGAATAATTCGTTTAAAATCACAAATCAAACATTATTTACATTTGAAACCATTTCAAGTCATAACACATGGTCATATATATTTAATTGTCATATGGGATGCCATCCCCTAATTTATGAATCAACCATACACTTCATAAATTGAATATTTTCTCCCATTAATCATAAGCAATAAACTAACACATTTCATAAATTATATGTCTAAAACAAAACATTCATGGTTTACAAGCAGCTAACATAGATATAAAATAGGCATATAAGCTTGGCTTATTAACACATAATCATGTTATCAAGGAAAGCATGGTAAAGAAAATAAAAGCATAGCATATCCCTCAAGGAACACAATTCAAATTAGAAAGAAACTTATATATAAAACTACATGTCATGGGATATGTATGGCATGTAAATTTTCTATGTGATAAATATGATGCTTGAAATGCTGTATCCTTTTCATACAAGACCAAGGGTACAATACCATAAATATCATAAATGAATAAGTAGTGGGAAAAATTTATCATTCACTCTTGGTTAAATCATATCAACAGTAATAGAAAAATCATGAACAATAATCCCAACCATAATAACTTGGTCATTTCCCATACGTGGGTTGATCAGTCACAGTTAAGGTTATTAACCAAGCACTGACACATTCCTTGTCTCATATCTAACAACAAAAAACTTTAAGACAAAGAAAAATTAACCTCTAAAACCAATTTGTATTGCTACAACTTAGCTTTCCACTAAAATAGTAGCTAGATCAGTGGGTAACATGACCTCAAGAATGTCTCCCTGTATGCTAGAGGCTGCCGACTTACAACGAGGGTCTTGGGAGGAGATAGTGGGGAGACTATAACCTCATATTAAATATGCAGAATGGTGTTTTCAGATAATAAACAACAAAAAAAATTAGTAGTATAATATAAGAAAATATCAGTGCAGCAGAAGAATCATAGTAAATTTTTTTATAAAAGTGTACAACGCTAGTTTATACAATTATTCATGGTGGATGATGATACATAACTGAAGTAGTACACAATACAACATACATTCAAATATAGATCAAGAATAAAAAAAGAAACCAAATCTCCAAGGGAGATCTCCATGGGCATCCTAATCTATAACTTAGTCCTTTTCTATTAAATTTCCAGTTCAAACACCACAACATAAGCAATGAATAATGATTCATTGTTCTACTAACAAGAAATGTCTACTCAGGTACCCTAGTGTAGTGAAAACCTAAGTATAGTGTGAGATATAAATCTTAGTAGACCAGCACCACCAATGTCTAGCCCAATCAAGATAATGAATTATAAATTTAGAAGTGTGTCAAAAATAATACATGAAAAAAGATGATAAATTAAATAATGGAAAATTGGTATAGGTTTATAAACAGACACATGTCCTATACCTCCTTCTTCAGCCCATGTTGGATGTCTGAAAAGTATAGTTGAGCAATGAAGAATATATAAACTAGATCTAATAGTAACATGGAAAACTAAGGAAGGCATATCCTCATGCTTATTCATTAACTTGGTGTCTAAATCTCATTTCATCACATATATAAGCGAGTAAAGTAAGGGAAATATCTCATGTTCAATCACAATACATAATAATAAAGAAGGATGAATATTAAGAATTTACATTAATAATGGTCAATTTCAAAGGTGAAGTCTGGGACCATCATTGCGGTATCGATATGGTAAATGAATTCAGAATATCCAATGCAACTATGCCCATCCAAGTTGATCCATTCAAAAGAACAAGTATCGCTCATGGTATGGTAACTATGATTTTTTCCTAGGTATTGCATGTAAGGGATCGAGTATCAACCGAGGCTTGGTATAGCCATCTTGCTAACATGTCCATCCTCGGTTTCCCCTTAGGGAACTGGTATCAACAAAATGTATAATAAAATTCCAAGGGAAGCCATTGACTTGAAATCCTAAATCACTTCTTCCCTAACGCATTTTTTTGTAACCTATAAAGTACAAAGAGTCCGTTTTTGGATTCTTAAAATGGGACCCCTATTTTCTCCCCAACCTGAATACAATTAAAAAAACGTGAGGCATATATCATAGATCAATAATTCATGATTGAAACCATTTAATTAACTATTTAATTCTATGGTCTTACTAATAATTCATTCCCCACAATCACAAGTCAAATCATTTATAATTGCAATCCAATTAGTATATATTTAAATATCACAAGCCTGAATACTTATCAAGGCTTTACACCTATATTTTTATTCCCTAAAAAAGAAAAGGAAATAATATAATTCACATTTCCTTAATGAAATTTTAAACTCATAAGCTATCAAGTTTTCCAAATAAAGAAAATAAAGCCTTTAAATGTGGTAAAAGGAATTAGATTACAATAACACAAAACAATTCACATTGCATGCAACATAAACATTTAATCAACATGCATAAGGGATTTTCCACTTGCATGAGTAATTATAAATAAGGATAAAGATATCCATATTTGAACATCAAGAATACCAAATCATATGTAATTACACTAGGACCAATTAATTATCATCAAGCTTGGGAATTTCAAAGGGGGAAATATCGGCGGTTCATTATTCATCCTAAATTAAATATACAATTTACAAAAAATCCAAGATGAAACCTCACTAACGATATATGAAAACATAGACCAAACAAATGGCACACCCAAATGGTTGGTAGAAGGATAAGATAAAACACCATGAATAGGTTTCACTACATGCAAGGGTTACTACTATCTCAAAAGAGTAGTCCAATTAATTTCATAAACGACATCAAGCATTGATGAAGGTTTCAACAAGCGGTACAACTGCACAATATTTAAAATGAAATGAAATGATAGGAAAGAAGGTGTAGACATCCTACACTTGTAATATTTACTTATTAAACAAGATAAAACTTTAGAAGAAGCTAGGTTATATATTCATTTAGGAAGGATTTTGTCGAATATGCAGTTAGGCGGTTCAATATTAAAAGAAACATTTTGATAAATAGAAAACTCTATTCAATAAAATGATTGAAGGCCATGTGAAAGCATGCCATTAATCTGGACAACGTATTAAGCAATAAAAAATAACTTAAGAACCAATTTCAAGAAGGATAAATAAAAAATAAATTATCATCATGAGTTTTTATAGACAGTTCTACATAACAGAGGGGTTTTATTATAAAACTGTGACTTCATTTATCAGTCAGAACAAATTTCATCATAAGCATTTCAATAAATTTATCCAGAAAAAAATTGAAAATAAACTACAAAAAAAATCAAGTAAATAAGATGAATATTAAATTTAATGTCAGAGGATTGGGATCCTGCCTAAAGTAATAGACCATGCCAAACTACTTTGCACCTATCAAATTTATCTCCGACCACCCCAAACTGCTCCAGACATGCACACACATAACTGCATATATGCATATATATATATATATATATAAATCCCCTAAACCAATGCATGTGTTCCCGATGCCATGAGGTAACACATACATGGAAGAAATATATATTTATATACATTCATACTTGAGTATATGTGTGCAGGCCCTCAAAATTGGTCAAAATCCACTACACACATTAATGGGAACTCGGAATTAATGCAGTAATGACGAACACACCTAATATTAATTACCATGGCTCATAAATTATAAAACCCCCCATTATAAATTAAGCAGCATCGAAGAACAGAGGTAAGAAAAACCTTAAACCCTTATCAGTGAAGTAAATCAAACCCATCCATCTCACCTTCAGTGGAAGATGTCGGAATACAAACCCATGAGTCCCGAGGAAGTCTTCGCATGCCTTAATACGGGAAGAACAATAAAAATTTTGTATTATCCCAACCCTAGGGTTTTGGATGAATCGAGAGGGGTGACGTGGAGACCTAAATTATCTACAGTGAGGATGAAGAAGGATCTAGATGCCTTACCACAAATATTTGAACATGAAATCTGAGGGAAAATCTGGCGGAGTGCTGTGCGGAAGATGAACTGAAGAGGGCGTCACACGAGAGGGGGGTTCGGACTAGGGGGGTTGAATTCTAGGGAGAGGGATAACCCTCTATGAGTTCCCTTAACACTTAACCTAATAATAATAATAATAACAACAAAAACAATTATGTTATTATTATTATCATCATTAGAACATTTCATTATTATTATTCTCCCAATATATTATCACATAAAATATTTTCCTTTTAATTTTTAATTAGAAAATAATTATTTTTAATTTAATTAAAAAATAACTCATCACTTTCTAGAGTTCCAACTTTTATAAAATTCATTCTGAAACCCAGTTTTACAAATATTTCATAAAATGAATGAAAATTTTTAAATTCCCATAGAATTTTTTCTTTGTTTCAAAAATAAGAACTTTACAGTATCAAGGATTTGATCAGACTCCCCAATTGTTTTCAAGAAACCAATTTTGTTTTCCAAGATAATTCAATGAGTTACATGTTGTAATAAATAAGATGAAATGACATAGACCATAATATATAATTAAAAGGTTTCAAATATGTTTTTTAAAGTTCTAGTCATATTATGTTACCTTTATGGATCACGAAATGTCATAACAATATGATTTAATTTATAGATAGACATTATAAAAAGAAATATATAGGTCAAGAAAAGAAAAAATTGTGTTCTGGATAAAATTTATTTATATTTGTAGTTACTGTATCAGTTTATTATCCTTAAAGATACCAAGATGTTGATAGATGTACATTTGAAAACCAATAAATACTTTCCTCACACTATATATTGTCATAATATATAGTTCCAAGAGATAAATACATTTAGGGGGAGTTGGTAATGTTCTCTTCATGGTTTCTTAGCCTCATCTAAAGAAAAGAATAAGACCTATGGAGATTAATGGATTTTGGAAATCTAGTGATATCACTAATTTATTATAAATAGGTTGTATCATTTTGTCCAACATGTGGAATATTTGTTAATGAAATTAATATTTCAAGTTTCATGTGTTCATTGAATTAAGTGAGTTATGTGGATAGCTTTTATATAAATGACTTAAAACCATAATTCCTACACCAAGTCCCAACATAGTTTGCGTATAAATTTTTTTGATGTCTCATTTCTAGGTGATAATTTCAATTGCTAAAAAGATCTTAGTAGAATACAACTAGAAATAGTAAATGATTAAGATTTTAGAAAAATGAAAATATAGATATATGTTTATTCAAAAATTTGTATCAAAAATTAAAATAATGGATCAAGTGTAAATTTAAATTTTCATTCCAACTATGGGAACCAATATGTGGTAAAATAATCAATCGATCAATTGATGGTGGTTGAGCCTTAATGTCTGAAGTTATTATGTGATGTCAAAATCTCAAGAGAAAATAAATATTTATAATCGGTTTGAAATACCCCAATGCTTTGTAGGAAAACATTTAACTTGATGATAATGCCAAGATTTATATATTTTAACTAGTGGATTCAAATGGATTATGAAGAGGTTAGAGTTTTTTGAAGAAATTATAAGTTCCCAAATTCAAATAGGTTGAGAAAAAGAATGTATGGAAAAGAGGGGGAGAAAATTATCAAAATATGGATTTTATTTTAGTAGAATCATCTTTCCCCAAACAAGACCTTTATATATATTATTGAAAATCTATATCAAGGGGGAGTAGATCTGAGAATGTATCCCTATAGAGTTTAGAGATGTATGGGGAGATAACTTAGACGCCAACTTAGAGAAACCCATAAGGGGGAAAGTATTAAAATCAAGATATTGATTTCAAGATACTTTGCATTTTGATATCAAAATGGGATGAAATAAAAGGATTGTAAATCCATATCATTGGAGGAAATTAATGGAGGATGGATTTATGAGAGTATTCACAACAAAATACAAATGGATAAAATATTAGAACCAAAGGTATGTTTGGTTTTGGATTTTTTTTCAATAAATATAATCATAAAAAAGGGGTGAAGTTTTGGATGCATTGGTTATATTTTTTTACAAGTGTTTGAAGAGTGGAATGAGGAGACAAAATCTCTTGTATGAAAGAATTAAGAATTACATAATTACCATAAATATAGAAGCAATATTCAGAAGTTCTAATAGATTCATGACACTCGAATGTAGGGTGTGTCAAATATGTTAAGGATAATAATATCATATTTGAATATGAACATGGAGTAATTTCAAAAGAATAACTAAATAAATCATAGGATCATATGTTATTTAGGTGAACTCAAAATATTAACTGGTTATGATGGAATTAGTATTTTCAATTATATGTTATTGAAGGTTTTATTCTTATAATTTAAATACATAGAAATTTTAGGTTTCGATGTGGTTCAGAAGATAAATTGGTTGTGAAGTGATTTGAATATATATTAAGATTCCAAAAGTTATTACCTAATGTTAAAATTAATTCAATTATTTTAGAATTTATTTTTAATGATGAGTTTTATGAAGATCTACTTACAATTAATAGTCTCCAAACACATAAAATTTTCATGAGCTATATAAGACTTAATTTTCCCTAAGTTCAAATGTTTTATATATATTTAACACATTTAAAAAGGTATATATGATATTTGGATGATGTTTAAAAAATGGGAAACTTCTAGATCATTACAATGTATACATATGTTTTTTAAGTAAATGTGTAACATCATTGGTTGGGTTTGAAATCTTGAAAAGGTAAGACGACACACTCGATACATAATATATTTTTAAGAGTTTTGTATGTTTTTTTAGTAACTAGGAAAGTTAGAAATTTCAATATGTCTCTGTGTGTGTATGTTTTTATGGAAAACTATTGTCCTAGACAACCAATACAGGTAAAACTACAAGTGGGGTTGAATTGTTGTTAAAAATGAACTTACAATTGTTTCCCCATCAATTATTAAAAATAATGGAAACATGAAGTAATGTTCAAAACATAAATTATAAACCTGTTAATATATAACTATTAATAAGTAAGCATAGTAGAAACTTTTGTTTTTCAAAATTTATGATCTTTTTATAAAAACAAATTCTATATTGAAAATATAAAAATAACATAAAACATGTAAGAGAAATAAAATAAATAAATATAGAATAATGGTTTATAAAAAAAAATAATCCATAAAATATGTTTAAAACCCATATTTTTAACCAAATAACAAGGAGAATCATAAACCTGATTCAATTTATCCTTGAATTTAACCTACAAAAAAGGCCTATCATGAAATCCATAGAAATCCCTCAACTAAACCTATCGAAAGGTGTTATACCACTTTTAAAAAAATAGAAGATCAGATCTATCTCTCGAATGGAATCCCTCAATAATACAACTCTATAAGAAACCCCAATCCTACAAACCAGATGGTTGATTTTTTCTTCCTAGTATATAATCCATGGATCAACTAGATTAAAAACATGTCAACTTCCACATACAAACATCTCACAATCATCGAAAATTAGAAATACCATAACTGTAAATGATAAAATGAAAAGAGATATAAAATTAATGCCTCACAATTAAACTCTTAGTGAAATATTAAATATCGTATACTCATTTGGAAGCACTCAAAAAACAACGAAATGTTGAAAATTTCAATCAATTGAATATTTCAATGTTTTTGTATCATAATATCTCACTTCTTACAACCAATTAAGTTACCATTTTAATTATAGTAAATCCTACAATTGTAGGCTTCCATGAACATTGGGGGTCTAAAATAACAGCATTATAAGAATTGTCATCATCTTCTTATGAACTCAACAACACTTTAAAAACTCTAATAAAGTTATTCCAACATCTTTATATTTCTCTTAAAACTGTTGAATAAATTCTAGAAAAAATAAACATGGATTTGAAAATTTTCATTCTACAAACCATAAAAAATTAAGTTATAAGATTCTTATTACTACATACAAAAAACACTTAAATTAAATATATATTTTTTTAAAATAATTTTGAAATGAGAGATATGGGATTTTAAAAAACAAGGACAAAATGATAATTTTGCACAAAAATACCATCCTTATATGCATAAGGATTTAGACTTTGGAAAAATTAGCAGACTATCAAGGTAGAATTGAAATGAGAAGGGGAGGAATTCAATAGCATAGTAGATGTTGTGGTGGATAGAAAACTGTGGGGAGATTCATTCTATAACATGAAGAATGTTTTTTTTCATCTAAATGATCCCATTACAAAATGTGGAGACCAATCATGGGTGTCCTAGATTATGATACGTCCTATCGATTATAAAAACAATGGGAAATGTCCAAGATATGAAAAAGGTATACACATCATGGATGGGTTGATGAATTAAGAAAAATATGATGAATCGTGTTTAAATGTTTACATGCATGGATATATTATCAATCATATTATACGATTGATAATTTGATCATACATGATTCTCGAAACCTGTCATGAACCAGCCCAATCTACCACTCAATGGGGAACTTAGTTTTTCTCATAATACACCCAAGGTGCATCCTCAATAACTTTGGGTAGGATATTTGTGGTAGGGAATTATGAGAAATTATTTAGGATGATTATTCCTAGCTAAATAATATTTAAACAAGAAATTGAATTATTCATAAAATTATAGTATGAAATATCCAGACGTAAGACGTATATGAAAAAAATAGATTTAATAAAATTAAAAATAACTAAACAATGAATAACTATAATACATAACCATAAGAATATAAAAATAAAAATATAGTGATTGTTGAAACAGGTTACATCACCCAAATACAAAAGGATGACATGACCGATACATATACTTAACAAAAATGAAAACCAAAATATCTTACAAAATCTATGTGTGACCATAAAGGTCACTATCCTACTATTATATTGGCTCACTAAATGAGTGATCCCAAACTAAAAATAAAATATAAAAATTGATTTGGGCCTATAGATTTTTACTAACACTAGTTGGGAGTGATCATAAAACTTCTTAGTAAGTAAGAACCATAGAATACTTACATTTCCATTACCAACAAAACACACAAATGATTGTTTGAAAATACTCTATTGAAAGTATATATTTTATCATTTTATAAAAAACACATTAATTTCCCAAATCCTTATTAAAAATATTTTAAAACATTCCATTAGTTATTCCAATTTTCAAAATCCATCCTTCAAGCCATACTCAAGTAGATGGCAGAAAAAATAACAAAAAGAAACAACTTGTTAAATACATAAGAAATGATAAACAAATATTAGATATAATTATTATGAGGTATAGGTAATATATTATTTATTTTTCACATATTTTTCAGTTAATTAATCCATTTAGATTAATTAATTTGAGATGATATTGATTATTTTAGTATTTTTGGTGAAATTTTGGGCTTAATTGTGAAAATTTCTGAATTCTGGAAATGATACAATTTTTTGGAGCTCTTTTATTTAGAGCATGACTTTTAAAATTTTGATAAATGTAAAGTTATTTTTTTAGGATTCCTTTGTTTTTGGGATTCAAATTTATATTCTATACCTAGAGAAAAATCAATACAAATGGTTCAGAAACATCATTCAAATGGAAATATGTTTATAGATAACAAAATAGACCCCACCCTAGTAATTGAGGCATATTTCAACGTATAGACCTCCAAATGAGTTTATTCCTAGTTTATTAGAAATAGAACTCTGATATATATTTTAGAAATAATTTTTTTGGAAAATTGAGGTCATTAAGGTATCCATTTAATATTCCAAAGTGAAAAGAGATGAAGAGGCTCCTTGGAAAAAAAATTTTATTCGGTAATTTGACAATAATATTTTTTACCTTTGTTAAATAAAGCTAATATTAAGGGTGATCATGAAAAATATATAGAGTAACAAAAATCATGAAGAAAAAATTCTGAGTGTCATATATCTTCTATGATAATTAAACTCAATCTCTCGGTGGATAGAAATTAGGGAGACAATTTTACACCACTCAAGCCAATAAATAAGTGTGTCAACTTCCATTCAAAGGGGTTGAAGAAAGTGAAATGGGGGATTTTATGAATTATTGGAACCTTTATGTGTTTTTTTCTCTTTTATTAGTTTCACAATTCTCTCTCCTTCCACCTTCAACTCTCTTACCCTTCCCATGGAGGGGTAAAACATTTATGTGATCGGGGAAGGGGGGGAGTTTTATTTTTGTAATGTTAGAGACTTGTGCTTTAATTTAAAACTATATCTTTTTCGATTGAAAGATTTATATTTTCAATGGTTTTGAATTCTCTTAATGTGGTCATATTTTTGGTTTTGGTTTCATTCATTGTTTATATCTTTAGATAAAGATCTTTTAACTCCCTCTACCTAGTGCAGTTTATCTTGATCAAGTAGATTTTGTTAGGTGGTGAGTGTCTTGGGATCGTTGGCATGTGTGTGGAATAAATAAATAATATCCATATTTATAAGGACAAAAGATTCTTGATTGGGACTTTTATTATTTTTTTGGAATTTTTTGGGAATTTTTATGCACAAAAGAGTCGTTTCCATTACTTCATTCAACTAAAGGGTATTGACAATTCAATCAAGGAGTATTTCATTTATAATTTAATAGAAATATACATGGAATGATTTTTATGACCATATTAAAATTTCAAAAGGTGCTCCTACCCTAACCCCTTCACTCTCTTCATCAATTTGGGTTTAAATTTCATTTTTATTTCTTTCTTTCTTTTTAAAATCAATCAATTTCAAAAACATCATGCACTTCTTTTTCATATTTAATGTGACAACTTTATTATTGTGTGATCCTCTCTGAAGACAAACTTTGTTAACCATTATACTACATTTTAACTTAGAAAATAATTTTTTTGTCACACCCCATGATAAGAACATGTTATTATGTAATGCCAAAATAAAATACAGCAACTAAAATTAATGAAATTTGTGGGAAAATGTTCTTTTACATAAAAGGGAAATACAAAATATGTATTCATGATAAAATAATAAATATATTATAAGGATAAAAAAGAAATACTCCGTTTTGAACCACCACTAGGCCTATAGATATAATCCAAAGTCTATGACCAACTAGTTTCCCTCAAATAACCTCACTGATGACACTATACTATGGTATTTCTATACCATATTAGATCTATTCATTCTAATCAAGAGAGATAAAAACATATCTCAACCATTACTAAAGTTCCTAGTATCCAATTATGATAAAAATAATGGGAAGCCTGGTATCCTTTACAAAAAACATATCAACCTAGAATCAACTTTAACCAAACATACCTACCAATCCAACCTCCCTATACCCATCCATATGAAACACCCCGTTTTAAAACAATAAAAATATCTCAAAATAACCAATGTAAAGGGGATTTAATGGAGGGTGATTACTCTTCACAAAAAAACC
Source organism: Viscum album (assembly GCA_963277665.1). Taxonomy (NCBI): domain Eukaryota; kingdom Viridiplantae; phylum Streptophyta; class Magnoliopsida; order Santalales; family Viscaceae; genus Viscum; species Viscum album. The sequence goes on from OY728162.1 coordinate 831,013,750, forward strand.
AATTTAAGGTACTAGTCTAGACTTAACATTTGAAACTAGTGACAATTTTCTTAAAAAATACTTCCTTCATTCAATGCCATTTCAAAATAAAATGGAACAATTAAATCACTTACTCAATGTACCAAATCTATCTTTAGACAATGATATAAGAAACACACATTTAAACCCTCTTTTAGAAATCATTTTTTAATTTATTTAAAAATTATAGGAACCATGTTTAAAATAAAGGCATTCAATGAAATTTTCCTATATATACATATACACATCCATATATACAGATACATGTACACGTAGATATGTACATATTACATGTATATATATAAACATGCATAAGGAAAGTAGAAGGATCAATAATGAGGCACAATTAACATAAATCTTGAAAATAGAATAATTCCCAAGTAAAACCATAAAAAAGAATTAAAATGTAATTAAACCAAACAACTACAAGTCACCCACAATATAAACATACATATCTTATTAATGGATAAAAAATATTTAAAACAAGAAGGTGCTTCAAAAAATCCCTCTTTGAAATTTTGGAAGACACCTAGCACATATACATTTTTTGTAAGGAAACATAAGAATTAAAATCACTATTATCACATTTTAAATAAAATCATAGGCCCCTATATCTCTCAAAAAGAATTTAGAAGTTCAATAATAATGAAAATTCTGTTAATATAAATTTATAAAGGTTTTATCATCTAATGAAACACATTGGAATAAAGAAGGATGGAAATAGCTACCTAGATTGTGTATGGATAAGACAAAACCATTGAATATGGAATAGACAGGGCCTAACAAACCAACCTCACACCATAACATCAAGAGAAACTACATGTATGAGGAAACCCTTTCCATAGGTTTCATCCAATGAAACAACAAGGAATTTGAAGAAGAGGAATCAAGTGGAAAGGAAAAAATTGATGGAGAATAAGCCTTAAATTATATATAACCAGAAATAAATCGAATAAAGAGCCTCAAAATCTAAGGGTAAGCAAGGAAGAAGGTGAATCTGAGCCCATTAATTCACCTAAGATGAGTTAGGAGATGGTTGGGTTGAATTAGGTTTTAATCATGGAGGGTTAAAATTGGAAATTTACTTTTCTAAAAAAAATTGGGTTGGTTGTATAGTTTGGCTACATAGTTTACCAAACTATATGGAAATCATGATCCCCTCACAAGAATTATCTAGAAACCCATAGTATTTGGATTAAAATTTTAGGAACCTTTATTACAATCATGAGAAACATATCTATTAATAATTTCAAACCTCTTCATTGTTAGTCACTTATTTAGTACTGATATTTTTCCAACCCTATACCTATTAGAAGAATCTAGAAATTTAAAATTTCAAACTTGTTCAACACAAAACTCAAGTGAAAACTCAGATAATATTAAATAAAAAAATAATGAAATTAGTGTTTGATATGGGGAAATTTTATCAACCATAACACTTTCTTCCCTTATAAATTCACCAAATTTAAAATGAAACAATGTGACAAGGACAGTTGACTTAAAAAACCTACCAAATAATAGCTGCTAAATTGATCCAAAACTAAAGGGAACCAACAAAAAAGGTATGAATCTCAAATATATAAGTCACACATGATATTTATAAGAGAGAATACTAATTCCACTATTTTATGCTGGGTTATTAAAACAATGCACCCTAAAGAACCACTACCAAACCCAAAAGGAGAATTCGACCAAAGGAACTTATATAATTCACCCAATAAAAATATGGTCAATATTTACATTTGACCCCTTCCTCTCTAAATATAAACGAGATAAGAAATCACTGAAATTATAAATCATAGATCAAATAAATGTAATGAAATGGAAAAAGTGAGGAAAAATAGGGAAAATTCTATTGAGGGTCGCCTAAAAAGATCAAGCGGAACTACCATCATGATTCAGGTATTAGAAAGTACTAATATTACATATATTAGGATCTTGACCCACAGAACAACTGAAGATGTACCATTCAACCAAAATGATCATCGGTTTTCGAATCAATGGGGAAAGATGTCTTGTAATAACCAAACTAGCTACACATAAAATATACTAGGGAATGCTTTCCTTTATAGGAATTATTAATAGATTAAAGGGAATATTCAAAATTAGGTTCCTCCAATTTCCACTCATCACTATACTATTAGGTCAGAAAAATACAAAGAAAAAACAAGGGGTGAATTTTGTCCATTTTAAAACACTTGGATAAAATAAAACTAATCCCCCCTTTTTGATCTGGAAAACGATGCATTAATATTTTCTTTAAATTGATTATGTATTAGAAAACTACAGAAAAAAATATTTGTATAGTCATTTGGTGAAAAAATATGCACTAGTCCACTCCACCGACACTCTCTCGGCATGATTTAGGATTTTAACTAAACATGTCCTTTTTATTGGGGACCTCTACAACTAAGTGAAGGTAGTTGAAACCTTGTAATGTTGAACTATATATTATAATGATAAGATAAAAATGCATAATAATAATGATAAGATGTAGATTTTTGAATTCTAGTTAAGCTCATTATTGCATTTGAGACAGACAGATGAAAATATCAATGGAGGAATATAAGAATGTCTTCTTAATGCAATCCTTCGTTATAAACACCAGGTTGGTGTTGAAAATGACCAGAAAGTACAGAAGTGGAAAAATGAACTTTGCAGTAGTAGAACATAGACAATGTTGTAGATTATAACATGTATGTCTCCAAAGTTTAGTCCCAAAAATAACTTTAATAAACTATATAAAATGACTAAAATATAGATAAAGAAATAAAAATCTCAGAAAGATATGATGAAACGATATAAAGATTCATCGTTTTGGACCATTAGAAAAATAGAGAGTATTTCAAAAGGATTCACCTCTTGCATTCAATCTATATTCAGTCAGATAATTTATTTGATAAAAAATAAGAATGTCTATTTAAACATGTTCATGAAGATATGAAAATATCACTGAATAAGTCACAATATCAAAATGGTCATAGAATTTCAATATTTAATTTAATCACCCACTAAAAATAATGACTTCCAATATAAATAAGAACAATTTAAAACCATTGTTATAGAGCCTTTCAAACACGCTTTGAAAGGCTTTTAATGAGATATTTACTCTGATTAAACCATTGATGAAATCATTAAAAATATATAAAATTTAAATCTGGAAAATGAATTATTCAATATAAGGATGTACTATGTAGGGATAACTATCAAAACTATGGTTCAGAACTTATAGCTGATTCCAAACATTAGGTTAACATACTAAATGTTATGCACATAAACATAGAGTTCTTTGATAATTCATTGTTCTCAAATGTAACATTTATTTTAATGATAATATTCTAAAAGAATCATTTATTAACAAAATTTAGGTTCACAAACCTAATGTTTACTTTAGAAGAAGGATTAGAACATTACATTTTGAGAAGTTATTCCAGATGAGTTTGATATTCTATAAAATATTTAATCTAAAAAATAATTTGAATTAAAACTAAAGAACTTCCTGAATTCCATGGAAAATAAATATTCCAATAAATATAACCTTGAAATAAACTTTTTGAAATTTCATTAGTAAAAAAATGAGGGTTTTTTGAGAATCAAAATTAATGGGAAATTAATGAAATTGTTGGATCTACATAATTATTCCCAATAATATCCCACATTTTTTGTGATCACAAAACCTATAAAACTCATATAAATATAAAAAATAAGGACTCATTATACTGAATATTATAATGGTGTGTTTATATATATTTCTCCCCCATTTTGTGAAATTAAAAAGAAAGTATAAAAATAGAGTAAAAAAATCAATGTAGCATAGAAATATTAGTGAATGTAATGTAAAAAAATATATGCATTCTAAAAAATGAATAGGCTCAGAAACATAAAAATATACTAAAGAGTTAAAAAATTTATAAAAAAATCTTATTTTATTAATTAGAAAATGTTACAATGAATGTTTTATCAATGTAAATGGGTTTATGAGTTAGGATTAGAAGAAGGTACAGCTTTAGGCTCATCAGAAGAATTTTCTATGGTTATTGAATCATAAACAGTTTAATGCATGGCCTTTAAGTCATCTACCACCAAAATGAAATTATCATTCATTGGCCCAATACATCATTTCATCAAAAACATTGACTCTTGGAACATCTTCTTCAATTCAAAATTATTTAATTTTGTAAAATAATGAATATTCCAAAAGACTGAACATATGTTTCTATCATTACACCCAACTCGTTGATGAAAAACTGAAAAGTAAGTTCCATAGAAGATAACTTCTTCATAGGTTCATTTTTATTGTCTAAAAGAATGTGCAATGGAACACTATCATGCCATAAGATCTTAATTTTTTCAACCATGGATGAAATATATTTTGATTGTAACTCCATTCTTCTCAAAATAGTTTTTGATCCTACTACACTACAAGTAGAATTTATTCCTTGACTGGAACTAGCTCTATCAAATTCCAACTAATCTGATAAGAAAATATTCAAATTACCCAAATCAGACATAAAAATGAATTCAATTTTAATATGTCCTACCTAATCATCCATCTCCATATTAAAATCATCAAAATATATCATGGATATTGAACTTTCAATTAAACTCAGTTACTAATCCTGGAGAGACCCAAATTCATTTATAGAAATAGAATAATTCTTAAAATCATTAACACCCTTCTGGGAATTCACATGTTATCGATGTAGTTTTATACCCTCAAACATAATATAATTATATTTAGAAACAAACTCGTGGAAAATGAATTAATACATTACTCAAAACAAGAATAATTAGAATGAGATAGTGCTTTCTCAAGCCTAACTGAAGGAAATCCATCTTCATCCAACTGAAGCGACTGAACTTCTAAATCCTCTCTAGAATGAGAAGAAAACTAATCAATAAATTATTTTCTTTCACTGTAATATTTAATTTATCTTTTAAAGGTCCTTTTAAAAATTAAAAATATCTAATCCCTATCCAGTTTAGTTGTTGCAGCTACAAGAGTACTCAAATTTTCTTTAAAATAAGTTTCCTTAAAAACATGCTCCTCATCATGAGTAAGATGTCCATATCTTTCTATAGTTTTTTACTAAGATATTGATTTAGTAGAAACTAAAATTTAATTCTCTTCAAATCATTCTTATATAGAACTAGGTTGATCAACTTCTTCAATCGCAGAAGCTATAACCTACTCAACAAGAACATACTCTTCCTTTATTCTTGGCCTCTGAACAAAAATAACATAACCATCAATTTCAGTGTAAGGAACATGAAATTATAACGGAAAGTAAAGATGAAACCATATATTATAAGGGATATTCAATCCCACCACTTTCTACCTTAAGGTACTAAAAAGAATATTAGCATCAACCCAATATGAGTCTTACAAAAATTTGGTTACATGTGATAAACCAACTCTCCCTTCTATATGGGATTCTCCAACTTCTTCAATGCCAACCCTTGTAGAACCAATTTATCTCAAGATACTATACTTTCTCATAAAACAATATGTAGACTGTTCTTCTTCCTCATCTCCCATGGGTATTGACATACCCTTACTGATGCTCCAGAAAAAGCTAAACTTTCTTAATGCACTAGAAGAAATGATGTTTCTTTGGTGACATATCAACCTAGTTTGAATCACACAGATCATCCTCCTCTTGTATAGTAGATGATTATCCAATCTTTTATAGGCATATAAGTCCATCCAAGAATCTATTAGTTGAAATTTTACATATACCTCAAAATTTATATACTGATTTTAAATTTGATTTCAATTATCATTAAAAACATGACATACATAGCTAGAAACAAATATTTTTATTTCTATTCTATCCTTAGAAAAGAAGAAGCCTATAAAATAATTATTTAAATTTTCAGATCTACCTTTAAATCATTCACTAATACATTCTTGATTTAAGATGTTTCCAAAAATAAGGACATAACATCCTCATACTTATGAACGGTATTCCCAATAAGACTTAAACTAAAATGAAAAACTCATTCATGGGGACATTTCAATATCTGATCCATTTTCACTAAAGAAAAAAAATCTAATGTCACATACCTTGGAAGAGACGACATATTTTGTATCTCAAAAACTAAACCATCTATGATAATAAATATTTTTACCTACTTCTCATAAACATACACATAATTTAATTCATGGAACATGTATTTTAATCCAAGGAAACTCAATTCTTATTCTAATAAAATATTCTTCTAAAAATTTAATTAAAAATATACGACCTTTCCTTTTAAAACATTTCATTCTGGACTAGAGGTCCTCTGCAACTTCATTCTTCTCAGACCAAATTCATTGGTTCTTTTTATGTTTATAATTTCAAGAATCATAAGTTTTAATGGTTGGAAACTAGGGTTTGAGAGAGATTGATATCTTGAGAGATAGAAAGGAAAAAGGGTTGAAGGTAGAAGAGAGAAGGTTTTTACTCTGATAGTTTCAAGAAATATTTTAGATTCCTAATCCAAAATCATATTTTATTAATTTGGGGTTTTAAAATTTGAATGTAAAATTTCAAAAAATAAAATATGTAAATAAAATTGAAATCTAAAAATGTTAATAACTGAATAATCAACAAAAATAAATTAAACTTTAAAGATAATTTGAATAAAAGAAATTATTATTCTAAATGGAGATTAATCCAAAAAAGTTACTTGAAATTAAATAATCTTAACTCCCACTTAATAAAATCTAAACTCATAGTGGAAAGTGGTTTAGTGAAAATATGACCAAGTTGATACTCGATATTAACAAATTCTTAAGATATATACCCTTTCAAGACATGATCGATTAGAAAATGATACTATATGTCAATAGTTTTTGTCCTGGAATGAATCGAATGGTTTTTAAAAAAATAATAATAAATATAGTATTGTCACATTAAATAGGATATGGTTGAATATTAGTTTAAAGAACAGAAGTGTGGGTTTCATCAACAATACTTGTGCAAAAAAACTTTTAGAAGATATATATTCTATCTCAATGGTTGAAAATTTAACTAAATGTTTCTCTTCATTAGACCATAAAACCAGTGACTTTACCGAATTGTGAAAAGTTCCCAAGGTTGTTTTTTAACTAGTCCGCAGCCTCCAAAATCATTATCTAAATATGAAATTAAATTAAATCTAGAAGTTTTTTTGATCAAGAAATGATTTAAAAACATTTCCTTTTAAATATTTTCAAATCCTATTAACTGCATTAATATGGGATTCTTTAAAGTTTTACTGAAATCACACACAAAGGGAAATAGAAAACATGAATCATAGTCTACTAGAAATAATATATAGAAATAAATCTATCATAACACTATATAAATTGTTGTCAGTTTGTTTTATAGGTTTATCCAAATGATTTTATACATTAGTACACATGAGAGTTTTATACGATTTATTGTTGTCAAGTAAAAACTTTTTCAATGAATCAATAATATATTTGGTTTGATTTAAAACAATTCTAAAATACTTTTGAAAAAATTCAAGCTCAAGAAAGAAATTCAATTCTCATGCCATACTCAATTAAAATTCATTCTGTATATGTTTTAAAAAATCATTACAAATCTTTTGATCATTTGACCCAAAAAGATAACATCATATATATAGATTAGAACTAATAAATTTTCAGAATAATGGTTTTTCTTAAAAAGGGTAGGATCATATAATCCTACTGAAAATTGCTTTTCAAAATAATAAATGCAATCATTAATACCAAGCCATGGGTCCTTGTTTATGTTTTTAAAGAGAATAAGTAAGTTTAAAAATAGAATTTGTTATATGAGGGTTTTCATAACCTAGAGGTTTCTCAGCCTAAACATCCTCCACTAAATATCCATTTAAAAATACATATTTTCCAACCACCTAGTATAATTTAATGTTCATATATAATTAATATTCCAAAAAGATCCTAATAGATTCGATCATAGAAACTATTATTAAGGTTATTTCATAATCTATTCCTTTCTCTTAATTTTATCCCTTTGAAACAAGTATTTCATTAAATAAAATCCTTATACATTGATCATCCTTCGTATTTGTGAATACCCATTTGGTTCCTGTCACTGGATTATTTGAGGGACGAACAACTAATTCACAATCTTCAACCCTCTTAAACCTGTTTAGTCATTCTTATATAGTTAACATCCCACTTTCATTTTCTAAATATTATTCTACAACCATAGATTCATGCTACGATTGGAAGGTGGAGAATTTATCTAGGTTTCCTGCACATCATTTAGTCTTGACTCCTTCATCTAATTGTCATATAATAGTCCTTAAAGGTTTATCCACTATGGTTCTATTCTATCTTGGAAATACATTTTTAGGCTCCATAGTTGCATGTTACTTAGAACTAGATTGATACTGATCATATTATAATTTACATTCAAACAAATCCTAAGAGGAATCGAGCCTCAAGTTATTAATAGAATTGATAACTTCATCTATTTTAATTTTATTATAATCAAAAGGATCACTTTCATTAAACTTCATATGATCATATTCTTCAAATATTATTAACTTTTTATTAAAAACCTTATAAGCTTTAGAAGTAGAATAATATACAAAAAGCATTCCTTTATCCGCCTATGGATTGAACTTACCAAGGTTTTCTACAGTGTTCATGATATACACCTTGCATCGAAAAATTTTAAATCATAAAACTATATATTTTCTTTTATTCCATAATTCATAAGGTTTATTTTTGAGAAAAGGTCTTATTAAAACTCTATTCAATATATAGAAAGCCATATTAATATATTCTACACAATATAGGAAAGAATACTATATTAATTCAACATAGTTCTTGACATTTCTTAAATATTAATATTTCTTCCTTATATAATTCCATTATGTTGATGTGTTCATGGAGCGTAAAAAGTTTGATTCATACCGATGTTTATGAAAAAATAATTATAATATTGATTCTAAAACTCTCCTCTATTATCACTTCTAAATTAAATTGTTCTGAAATTTTTTTCATATTGAAAAACCATACAAAAAACTCATAAAACCTAAGAAATATTCACTTTAAACATTAATAAATAAACCCATGTAAATATACAAAATTCATCAACTACAACAAGCATAAAAATCAGTCATCCAATCATGCTACTCTAAAAGGTCTCAGAAAATCCAAGTGGAAGAGTTCTAAAGTTCTAGATATAAGAACATTGTTAATTGATTTGAAATATATATTATGTTTTTTATCTATTTAGTATGAACAAAAAGTCTATTCTCATAAAACATAACACTGGGAGATATGAAAATAAATTCTTCTTAAATAACATAGATATGGAAAATATATTTCAAGGTTCAAGTATTCAATTCCATATCTAGAATTAAATAATTTAATATTTTAAACAATTCAGGTTTTTTGACATAAGGAACTAAGGTCCAATGTATAAACGTTTTTAGTTCTATATTCTCTAAATATGAGTACTCTAAATTCAAATATGGAAGAAGCTTTGTCCGAGAAATCAATAGAAAAGGCATCATAGAAGAGTTGATAAATGATTATCAGATTCTTCTTTGACCCTTAAACATAGAAAATATTACTGAGTTGAAATCTATTTGGATCTCCAATGGATCCAATTCTAATGATCATACCTTTAGCATTGTGTCCAAAGGGACCAAAGACTCCATTTACTTTTTATTGTTTATATAAATTTGAAAAGTATCCACTCATGTTTTGTGAGAATCCACTATGAATATAAAATATTTAACTTTTTCCCCTGTGCCTTTTTACCTAAAAAATATCAAATAGAAGCTAGTTTTGGTTCCCAACTACTCTTGGGTCCTAAAATGTCAGTGAGTAAAGATCTAAACAAGTATTTATATTTAACCTTGTGAGAATAAAATTTATATAAATCTCTTAAAACATAATACATTTTAACACTATTGATCATAGGATTTTTCATGAAAGAGTTATAGTCATACTGACCTCTACATCCACAATAAATAATGATAATGTTAGACATGCTATGGATTGTTTAACTAGGAAAAAAATAGTTTCTATAAAATATAGGTTTTTCGCAAATACTTCCAATGTTATATCTTTATTTTCTATGAAATTTCATTCAAATAATCTTGTTTAATGATTATACTCCCTTTTAAAGTATGATAAAAGAAATTTTAAAGGATAGTACTTCATCCTACAACTCTATAATGTTATATTCATTCATAGTGTAACTTAAAGAAGATATTCATAACTTTTCTTTTAATTCTAGACATTGTTTCAGTAAGTTATCTTTTTCACTATTAATAAAATTATGAATATTCTTTAAAGATCAGTTCATTTTCATGAAGGATTCATATTTCACTTCAATAATAGGATAGTCTTTAGATAATTTTTCCTTTGAGAATATTTTGTAATTATAAGTATAAGAGTGGTAAGATTATACCTCAAATTCCTTAGACATAAATCACATTTTATCTTTTTATTTGAAATCTCATTTTTTGAATCAAAACATGAAGATATTTTTGAATCTTTATAAACACTCCATGTAGCTTTCATTGCCTTCATTCCTTTTTAATCATACTTATATTTAATTTGGAGTTTCTTTTCTTTCTCCTCTATTTTTTATTTTTCACCTTCAACTATGGGAAATAAGGTCTTATATGCCCCGTTTATTTTCGTTCGTAACACCTAACCTCTTTTACTCTGTGTCTATTCTTCTTGGAATCATTGAAATTCTTATGAAATCACATATTCTTCTTATAGAACATATTAAATCTTCTATCCATATAACTAGTTCTATCCTAGAATCTAAAAAACTTGAATCATTTATGTATTTAACATCCTCCCTTATCCTCTTTTTATTTTTTGCAATAGTAACTTAAACGGTTGTATTTTTTTTCTTGATCAATCTATGATATTAAACCTCAGATTTAATTTCATCTTCAAAAAATGTTAGGGTTATTATCAATTCCTTCATTTTTAGTTCTTTCACAGATTTGGATTATTTAATATATGTTGAGATTACATTACACAGATATTATAATACTATTTTTACTTTTATTGGCCAATCTGGTTGTGGAATCAGAGTTCCCAGATCAAGATTACTACTGATGATTTCTGCCAATCTACATTTCATTTGAGTGATGGTTTTATCTTCATACAATTTGAATGTATTGAATTTAATTTTTCAGTGTTGTACCTAAACATTATGGAGATATCATTTCATTCATATATAATTGTAATTATTTGGTCTCATTCCATTTTTTGGATCATTTATAGGAATTTGATATGGATTAACCCTCATCATTTGTTCTATGAAACCAATATTCATCCAATATATGATTATACAGTCTATTCAAAATCCATATTTCTATCCATTTAAATATAGATCTCTTAAAATTGATATACTATCTTTGAGATCATCTATATAAATATTTCATTGTATATATATTTATATCAATATTGCTAGAGAATAATCAGATTCTCACGTAATAATCCTTTGATACCAATTATTAGGTCGGAATAACATGAAGACACAGGACGGGGTGAATTGTGTCATTTTAAAAACACTGGGATGAAATAAAAATGATATGCCTTGGTGTTTTGGAATGGGATAAAAAATAATTTTCTAAATAAATATTATGTAATGTAAAACTATATAAAATGACACAAAAATTATCTTAATGGTTTAGTGTACAATGATCCCCTGGTCTACTCGACCATCAATATCCTTGTGGGTTTGGTGATTTTAACTTAATAGGTGTTTTTTCAGGCACCTCCTTAATATAGTGCAGGCAGTTGAAACCTTAAAAAAAGAAACCACAACTAATTAAAATAATCTTTCCCTCTGGAAGAATAAATAAATGATTTCAATTTTTGATTACAGGTTCAACTCAATGTTTCCTCCACAACTGATAGTAGAAGAGATGTTGAAGGGAATATAAGGATGTCCTCTCAGTGAAATCCTTCTTAATAAAATATGGGTTTCTTTAGAAAAAAATCCATAATGTACAGTATTAAAAAAAACTTCTCAAGAGTATAACATACACACAGATGAGGATTACAACATATATGTCTCTAAAGTGTATTCGTGAAAACATCTTTGATGAACTATATCAAATGATTAATAGATAGATACAAAGACAACAACAACAACAATCTGAGAAATTTTTTAAAAAATGAAAAATAGATTAAGAATTTTAGATCTTCAAAGAAACAGAGAGTTTTTTAAAAAGTCGTAACCCATAGATTAAATCAATATTCATCCAGATAATTATTTTGAGAATAAATAAGACACCCAATATAAACCTGGTTAAGAAGATTCAAAAATATCATGAGCTAAATCATGATTTCAAAACAATCAGAACATTTTAAAAATTAATTTAAAATCCCAAAAAAAATAATAACTTCCCATACAAATAGGAATGATTTAAATGGTCATTGAAGAGGATTTAAAGTGATCTTTAGATATATTTTATTGAGATATTTATTCTAAAAAAATAATTTCTTAAATCTCATAAAATATCCAAAATTCAAATCTCATATAAGAATGATTCAACATAAATTTTCACTAAATAACGATAAATATCGCAATTACTATTCAAAATGTATGGCTGATTCCAAATGTTTGGTTAATATACCATACATTAAATAATTAAATTTAGGGTTATTTACAAAATTTAGGTTTATATACATAACGTTTACTTCAAATGTATGATTCAAAAAGTAGTGTTCCTTATCAAATGTTTGGTTCCCAACCCTAAAATTTACTTCTAATAAAGGGTTGAATCATCATTTTTGAACTGTGATTCAAATATAATTTGATATTATAGAAAATGTCTAAAATAAAACTTCAACTAAATTAAAATTAAAAAACATCAATAATTCTAAGGAAAATAAATATTCTATTTAATATAAACCAGAAATACAATTAAATAAACTTCATTCAAAAAAAATGTGGGTGTTTTTGATCAATAAAATCAATGAGAAATTAATGAAATGATTAGATCAATATATGTATAGACAACATAGATGGGGAACCTTTATTAGCACTCAGAGAAATAGGGTTTCCACCCATCATTACCTCCCTATAAAAAGCAACTCATCCATAAATGCCTAGTCCACCAATTTTATAAACAAAAAATATAAAAGGAAAGAACATAGTCACTTAGATCTATGTGAATACCCTTCTTGAAAAGATAATCCTTCATCAAGTCACTCAATATGACCTCATAAGAAAATGAAACATGTTCATTAAATTAGTTAATATGTTTCTTCACTGTTTGTTGATCCTGTTGAGATTCATGAGCTCGTCAACATTCTTCAACATCACTTCCTTAGAAATAAAACATTGAACAAACTAGGTTCTAAATAATTTATAAATCATTTCATCTTACAATGGGGATAGAATGACCAATTTCAATATATCTAGACTCGATCCCTTGAATAACCCTGAGAAAACTCTCACCCTTAAGGAATATGAATTTACTTGGGACCTGAAGAGCCCTTCAATTCTCTATATCCTCTTTAGAACCTATATGGGACCTTAGTATCCAAAAAATATAGATAGCAATATTTTGGCCTTACCACTATACTCAGGGTCTGGGTAGAGTGTACTACTAAGAGAAAGACATCAAAATTCTGGGAGATAGAGTTCGTATGATCTTTTGAGATTTTTCTAGGTGGCAAGATCTAAATATAAAGAAAACATAATCCTAATCAATAAAAACCCATCCTCAAAATACACTTATCCTGAAATAAATAACAATTAAAAATAAAGTCTCACAAAATCGAAGGAAAACACTACTCAAGAAATCCATAACATAAGACACAATTAAAATACTACTTTTACCACAACCTCACATTTAGTCATTTTTATTTTAAAACCTCTAAATCTCACTTAAAACCCATTTGAAATACCAAATATTCTATTAATAAAAGAATTCAATCAATTTTAACCATCAAACCAATTTTAATTAAATTTAGAAAACATCTTCAAAATTCAAAATGTTTCAGTTTTAAAAAAAATCCATCACAAAATCCATTTATCAACATTAAAACTCAAAATTATTTTTATTTTCTGTCAAAAACAACCTTTTCATTAACACACACCAACCAAAAATTAATCACGGATATCACAAAAGAAAATTAAGAGGGACTAGTGGTTGTACACTACTAGGACACATGGTTTAGTGCACCTTATTCCAATCATCAATCAAGACTAGAATTCATGTAGAAATATTAAATTAGAATCCACATTGTTTGTCAGGTTGTGTGAGCTCATCATATGATACCAGTTAAACTCCCATTATCATCCCCCAAAATATTTAAATCCATTTAACAATAAAAAATACCATCAAAATAGGCCAAAATACACCATAAACTAGTAGATAACTCAAAATTATGGATATAAAACACAACATATAATTTAAATTCAAGTATTGTGATGAGTAATAGCTTGAAACACTCTTCCCATACCCACATCTTGAGTTACAGCTATCCTAAATCCAATCTATCATTACTTCAAAATAAAAAAAAAGTATACGTTGAATCATATTACCTCTTAAGTACCTAAGATCTACCATCATTTTTTCATGAACTATCCTCAGTCTACCCTAGAACCGGGCACCTAAGTAAGATCATGATAGACACAGGGTGCATCTCGATCGCCCTGGGCTAGAAACTAGTACTAAGGTATCACAATCAATCATTTCAGATAATATTTCCATGTTAAACATGATTTAATCAAGAAATAAAATTCTTCTAAATATTTTGGCATGGCCCATCCATAAACTTGGATTTCACACCAAAAAATAAAAAAATTATAAAATTGAAAACACCCAAACATTGAATAACTAGAATACATAACCATAATTAACTCAAAATAAATATATAGAAGATGTAGAAAATGGTTACATCAGCCAAATAAAAAAGGCCAATATGTCCAACACATCTACAAAATGAAATGAAAACCAAAATATCTAACAAAATTTGTGTGACCTCCAAGGTCACCATCCATCCATAATACTAACTTTCTCTATGAGTGATCCTAAATTGAACGAGAACATGATAAATAGTCTCGGGTCTACCGACATAGTGTCACAAGTAGGCTGTGGACATAAAACTACTCAATAGGTAAGAACCATAAAATCCATTCACAATCATTCTAAAAACTACCCACACACGCTTGTTTGAAATTACACTATTGAAAATAAAATTTATTTCATTTTCTAAAAAAACACATTTCTTTCTCATATCCCCTTTGATCTACATTTTAACTTTTTATAGGTATTACTATTTTATAAATCTTTCATTTAAAACATACCCAGGAAGAATGATTAATAAATAACTAAAAGAAACATCCATCACGTAAATACATAAGCAAGAGCTACTAAATATAGGATATAAGCAGTAGGGTATGTCACAAAAAACAATAAAAAGTAAAATTAAATCAAGACATGGAACTATTTTGGTAATAAAAAATGAAATATATAATATATAATAATGGGGAATTCATAAAAATATTATGATGATACCCCATATATACTCAGTTCAAAAACATCTCCAGGTCTATCAATGCATTCCTTAATTTATAACCAACCAGCTTCTCTAAACTATCATCACTAGTGTTACTCCCCTTTGACCTTTGAATATCATATTGGATCTAGACCAACTCATATGGACTTAGTATAATTGTCTTTCATCTCTCACTAAGGTGAAAAAATCCCATGATGATAATAATAATGGGATTTGAGGTAGCCTGTACATAAAATATATCAACCACAGATTAAAATAAGCCAGAAACAACCCCTCAACTCAGCACCCTACAGTCATCTATGAGAAACAGATCATTAAAGTAAATAACACTATCTCAATATAACCAAAATAAATATTCATCATTTGATGGTACCAATCGGGCCTTAAAATTTGAAAATAATAATAATTTTCTATGAAAAGTTTTCTTTCATTCAATTCCTTTCCCTAAACCAAATGAAGTGTCAAATCGCTTTCTCAAAGTACCAAATAATTCATTAAACCATGATTTAGGGAAAAAAATTAGATTGAATTTGGGAATTCAAAGTGAATTTTGATGACCCAAGTTTAAAAAAAAATTAATTACAAAAAAATTCTATTTATAAAAATATACACATACACTAGTAGAAAAAAGGTCTTTAACGTCGGTTTTTTTATTTTTTACGTCGGTTTTTAACCGACGTTGAAGTTGCCAACGTAAAAAATATGACTTTTTATGTCGGTTTTTGTAAAATGACGCCAAAAAAAATTCATTTGCTTTTTATCGTAGGTTTTGTAAAAAATCGACGCCAAATAAACTCATCTGCGTCATTTTTGGGGTTGGTTCTTGAAAACAACTGATGCCATAAGTGGGATAAACTTAATTTTGGCATCGGTTTTTACAAAAAACGACGCCAAAAAGAAACTTTTTATTCTTCAACGATTTATATCATTTCCTAATCTTCGATTTGATTGGTCGTGGAGCTAAAACGGAGTTACGGATCAAAAGTTATGACCATCAGAAGTCGAACATGTCAAAGTATCGATTAAAACTAGTTGTTTTAAAGAAATTAAGATAACCACAAATTAAAATCACATACACCAAATGATATAAATATACATAATACTTCATACACATTTTGATTAATTTTTGATCTTCCATTGAAATGATATGTTGTTTATCATCATATCTCTTATATTTAGTGTAGAACTCATGTGATAATGAAAAAGACGATCAATAATTAAACTTACACCAGGCATGGTAAATCTCATCCGAATGTTTTATATTTTTAACTCGATAATAAAAGTAAATAATCATTATATGAAATACAATCGAGTTGATTATAAATAAAGTACATTAATAATAAAGAAAATAAATGAATATAATACATACCGTATTCAAATTAACGATTGATGCCGCGTTGAAAACATGATTGAATCGAAGAGGATGAAAATGATGAATGAAGGAGAAACAGATTTATATATAGTACATGAAAATATTTTTTATTGAGTTGTATAAAAATATAGGCGGGATTTTAAAAAGTTAAACACGCATTGTGAAAAAAATTGAAATTCTGATCCCGCATATTGGTGAATACTATTTGGTGTCGATTTTGTTTGAAACCGATGCAAAAGAGGATATATGTTGGTCTTCTAGCATCAGTTTTTTAAGAAAACTGACGCCAAAAATTCCAATCAATATCATTTTTAGCATCGGTTTTTAAATAAACCGATTCTAGAAAGATACAAAAATATGTTTCGCGTCGGTTTTTTTTGAAAAACCGACGGGAAAAACAATAAAACAGTTTTGGTGTTGGTTTTTATGAAAACCGACGCGAAACGTAAAACAAATTATTTTTGGCATCCGTTTTTATGCAAACCGATGCCAAAAAATAAAAAATCAATTTAACAGGTTTTAGAAAATTCCTTAATATTCGATTTGACTGGTCGTGGAGCTAAAACAGAGTCACGGATTTAAAGATATGTCCTTTGAAAGTTGTATTCAATTAATAGTTATTTTAGAGAATATCAACTTCCAACATCCATAACTTTTAATCCGTAACTCTGTTTTTACTCCATGACCAGTCAAATCAAAGCTTAGCGAATTATCTATAGGACTGTAAATTTGTTTTACATTTTTGGAGTCGGTTTTCATAAAAACTGACGTCATAACGTTTTTTTATTTTTTCGCGTCGGTTTTTAAAAAAACTGACACCAAACGAATTTTTTCATTATTTTTTCACGTCGGTTTTTTTAAAAACCGATGCCGAAACTAATTTTATTTTTAGTTGTTGTCACCTTTTTTTAAGAAACCGACGCCAAAAATGTATCCGCCAAAATATTTTACGTCGGTTTATAAGAAACCGACGTCGAATTGACGATGTTAAAAATGATTTTTCTACTAGTGATATATATGTATTCATACGTGTATATATAGATGTGTACATATTTTATGAATATATATAAACATTCATCAGGAATTCAAAAGAATCAATGAAGAGGCATAATTCACATAATTCTACAATATATAAGAATTCCCAAGTCAAACCATCCAAAACCTCAAAATGGAGTTAAACCAAAAGAACCGCAATTAATCTTGAAAACCAACATAAATCATTAATTAATGGAACTGAAACATTTTAATCACCAAGGTTCATTAAAAAGACCACTTTGGAATTTTGAAAACATATATCACTTATATATTTCTAATAATGAAACATAAGAATTAAAACTCATGGATATCCCATTTTAAATCAAATCACTGGTACCTAAGTCTTTAAAAACAAATTTATATGTATGATAATTAGGGAAATTTAATTAAAATAGTTGTATAAATGTTCAATAATATAATGGAATTATTTGAAAATGTAAAGCATAGAAACACCAACCTCGAACGTGTGCAGATATGAAGGAACCCTTGAATACAGAAGGGATAAGGCCTAACAAACCAACTGAACCCCTTAACATAAGAAAAATAAGACATAAGAGCAACCCTCTCCTTGGTTTTATCAAAAGTTACACAAATATAGGGTAAGAATATGGATTAGGGGGGAAAGTAATAAATAAAGGGAGATGAAGCCTCACATTGGAGGCAACCACCAAGAAATCAAAAAAGGTGCCTCAAAAAAATCAAGGGGGCAAGGAGGAAGGTGTATTGGATCCCTTTCATGCACATCATGCTCTACCCATGCACCCCTCATTAGATTCACTTAGACACCTACATTTTTTGGATGTATAGTTTATGAAATCATGTTCCAGCTATGTGAAATGTTTTTGTTAAGAATTAAAATCCTCTATATAGTTCTTCGCATGATTACTAATAATTGAGAATAAATTGTTCCCTTTTGGAGAGACTCTAAAACTTTAAAATCATTCACCGGTTCAACCCAAAACTCAAATACAAATAAATAAATAAAGTAATAATAAAATCAACGGTTGGTGTTTGACAAAGACAGTGTATTTTGTGGATGAGTAATGACCAAAGTTTATGATGAAGTAGAAATGAGGATTTCTCGATGTTAAATTCATGCAATTTACATATTTAATATATGGAAATTATCTCACATGGTAATTTATGATGAATGAAACATGGAAATAATGTGAATATCATGATTTAGTTTTTATGGAATTTCTATATTCAAAATATGGAAAATATTTCTCATGATGTTTTCTGTGACTATATAAGAAGTAGAAGAATTAGAGAAGGTAATATTAAGGATTCTTCTAATTGAAAAATCCATGAGTCAAGGAAACACAAATAGTAGAGTCCATGAAATACTAAATATATTATTTTCATATAGAAGAATTGTTGAACAAATTAACAGATTTGGCTATAGAAGAATTAGAGGAGAAGGGATCTGCGGAGGATTACCATTGATCAGATCTAGTTCTAGAATAGAAATGGGTTGAAGAGTATCAGTGTTACATTACCATATCTAGATGTAGACGAATGAAAGAGATGAGATAATTCTAGTGTGGGTGTGTCTTCATATAGAGAATAAGTTTCATTATTGTGATCAATATAGTGAACCCACGTGAAGAAAGGATACTCTCATATGGCTTTAGGAGAAGAAGGTACAAGACTTAACTCACTACAAATAGTTGATCTCATTCAATGGGAAGAAGAATACTACATCGCTCATGGAAGACAAAAAAGCATCTACGTTGTTTAAATGGTGCATTACAATTTAGTATTTCTATATTGATCATGTACAGACCCTCGAGATTATAATGTGGTCATGACTTCAGGGAAGTAGTGCGTGTAGAAGTAAAAGAGGGAGTTCTCATTGGGTGAGGAGTGATTGAACTCTAAAACTTGTAAAAGAAGTGATCATTGGCATTGAGTGGCTAAAACCGAACTTGTATCCACAAAAATAGTGTAGAAATTGATTTTGGAACATCAACACCTCGTCAGTGTGTGTAACATGGACATCTCCCATTTTTGGTAAACCACATAAAATCCTCGTGTCTTATGCATGTTATATTTTGTTGTATATCAATGTATGTTTTTATAGTAACATCACTAAGAATAATAGGTTTAACACTAGTTCATGTAAACATGAGAAAAATATTTTAATGAAAGAATTTGTTATCAAAGGACTACGTTTAATTTGGGAAACACCCTGATTCGACCTCCTTATCTGGATGTCTTATGTTGCAACATAATACTAAAAATAAAGAAATACAAGGGGATTAATAATTTCATAATTTTTAAGAATGGAAGGCCAAAATATTTGGCTAATCAAGTATAACTTGTCTCATGATTACTATTATAATAATTATTTTAAAAATTACTTTTAGCCACACTAGTTAGTCTAACCATGTATTCTTAAACCTCCTCTACTATTTTACCTCCAAAAATCACTAGACACCAATTTTCTTCCAAATATATCATTCCCCTAAAAAATTCAAACATAAATTTACTCCCCCATCATATTTATCACTATACAAGAATCTATCATTTGGATCCAACCTATTGTAACTCATTCCTGGGATTTGAAGCTGGCGGATGGGATCTTGATGGTGGACCTTTCTCCTATCGAAATTTTTAGGGCATCACAATACCACAATTTTAAAATGGTTTTATTATTCATGATTCTCCATCCTTATACTCATTATTTTGAAAAAAACATTTAACCCAACTAAGGTTTGAGGATACAGGTTATGGTGGGGCTCCTTCTGCACTAAATTTCAATCTGGAGAACTGATGTTAAGGATTCTACATTGTTCGGGTTTGAAGATTCTCATGAGCATAGGTCATATTAGTTTCGTCTAGTTCACTATTCCCCCATGATAAATGAGAATAAACATCCTTTTATTATTGATTTGGTTAAAGCATATAGTCCTATATCATCACTTCCCAAATATTTCAATTATTCAATGTTTTGGGAATGGAAACACAAGTTTTTATTTGGATGATCAAACTACCCTAATTAGGGAGCACTCTATTATTTCTAGGGTCTATGTCGAGAAGTGACTTTCTCATACTCTAATGGTTGTAATTTGGTTTGGCATTGAAAGATGTGAAGGATTCAGGGAAAAAATTGAGTATGAAAACTACATTGATTTTTATCCTTCCTATCCTTTACTGGGTTATTGATAGGGGCGAGGAAAATCTGAATACAAGTAGGGGTCAAAATGCCAAATTAGGATTGATTTTTTTTATTTCTAACAAAAAATGAATTTCACATAACCAATACAAGAAATTCAAGAAAAGAAAAGATAAATCATGAACAGATATATTTTCAAGATTCATTTCCTTGGGGACCTACATGCATGACAATAACACCACCTGGTATGTAGGCATTTTATTAATACTAAAAAATGATATAAGATGAATAGATATATAAAGAACTAGAGAAACATGAACAAAAGTAATTATCTACAAGGTTAAAAATTAAAAAAAACAAAAATTAAATATATAGTTCTAGAGTGGGTGAAACTTTGGAGGTTATATTCTCTTCGAACTGGAAACTAAGAAAAAACAAAATTTGGATATGAACTCATCCACCCTTATAAGATTTTTTAATGATTTATAATAAGGGTTACATGTCTTATCCCAATAAAGGATGTTGTCTCTACAATATATAGACATGATATTAGCCTGATGAGAGAGTAATAATCAGTGATGGATCCTCTGATGAAGTGAACCAGGAAGCAAGGCTAGGGTTTTCGCCTGGGATAACCAAGAACCAAGCCAGGAGATAATAGAAAGATCAATCCATGAAGAGAAATTATGCATGGGGTGATCAATTCCCCCTGACACAAGCTTGCACCTCAAACATCACAATCAATCATGTGAGGCTACAATTGACAGCCAGAACAGAAATTCCAGCGGAACACCAATAACCCAAAATAAATGGATGGATCAGATTAAACTGGCAGTTAAAGTCAATCAACGACCATGGATAAACCAAGGAGGATTACCATGGTGTCATAGGGGAATGTGGGTAGCAGTTTGGGTGAAGGCCATTGTCCAGATAAGGAGGCCGATGTAGAAAAGAGAGATCTAACAGAATAATAAGGCCAAAAAATATATTGATCAAAATAAAGAAATATAATATTTTTCATGCATGTGAAATTAACAATATAAATAGTAAGATTATAATGAAGAAAATTTTAATATGAAAACCAAATTTATGGCTATATTTCAAAAATCTCCACCATTTTTTGTTGAATTTGATGATGTTATTGGACATATGGTTATTGAATAGGAACTAAGCTTAACCTATCTAAACAGAATTTAAACACAGATAATACCACAGCTTTAGTCAAACTATCAGCTGAGTTTAGGTAAGTGTGTATCTTATTAAAATACAAGTTTCTTGATTCTATAATATCTTTAATAAAATTTAGTCTAATATCAATATGTTTTGATTTACAATAGAATAGAATGTTCATTAATAGCTGAAGTGCCGACTGGCTATCTGAGTAAAACAAAATTGTAGAATTAAAATTATTTAGTTCAAAATACATAACATTACTACATAGATCTTCTTTAACTACCTCATTCAAGGAAATATAATCATATTTTGTGGTCGAAAGAGAACCCACCAATAGTGGTAATGTGGTTTTTCACTTCCGTTTTATTGATTTTTAACCTCTGTTATTTCGGGATGTTATTGTAGGGGACATTGTCTATTAATTTTTAGCATTAGTTAAATGGAAATAACATTTTAATTGTATTATTATATTGGGTTTTCACATTTATTATCGTATAACTTGCAAGAAAAAGCGGGGTTTTACGTCATTTTTTATATAACCGTCTTAAAAATGGGTTTTCCACATTGGTTATCCAATAATAGATGTGAAAACCCCATTAGGAATGGATTTTTACATCGATTATACAAGAACCTACATGGAAAACCATTCCTAATGGGTTTTTCATTTCGGTTATAAAATAACCTTCAAGAAAAACAAGTTTTTAAAAAAAATAATTTTCATCCTTCCTCTCCACCACAGACTATATAAGAAAAAGGTGAAAAATCCAGTATAAACGAAGTCAAAAAAGTAACAGAAAAATAACCAATAAAATAAATTTTTAACTACATCCTAAAAAATTAAAATATATACTACAAAATACTAAAATACAACAATAACTGTAAATTGTTTTTCCATCTAATCACATTTACAATTACTAATTCTATAATTACAATATAAATTACACACAAACTAAAGTATAAACAAACCTGTAAATTTATTTTTCCATTCAATTTTTATGTGTCTCAACTCTTGTGCACTATAAAGACGAGAATCATCAAAAATATAGAAATTTAATGGAAAAAATTTAACATGAATTATGAATAAAATGAATGAAATATTAAAAAAAATTATAATGAAATATATCCTTTGGGAACATTGTTACTGTCTTAGTTAGAATTTGTTCATACATAAATGATAACACATATTATTTTCATTAATTTATGCCTTATTTTTTATGAAAACATTGTTTAAATTATTTTTTCTTTTAAAAATAACATTATTAATTAATATATCTAAATTTTACAAATTTTAAATGAAAATTCTCCTTTTCATTATCAAATTTAATCTTGGAACTCTTCTTTCTTATGGTCTCTCGAAATAAATTTCATAACCTATTTGAAAATTAAATGAATAAAATAAATTTTAAATTCATTATAACTCAAAAAGTATTAATAGATTCAAACTTATGATTCTAATACATTCTTAAAATTGTCTCTCACTTCGCCATGGATAGCCCGTTACCGGTAATGTGCCTTCTCCCTTAGAAAGAAACATCTAACTTCCAATGGCCAGTAATATGAAAGAAAATTTAATGTGTGTGGTTATTATGTTAAATGATATGTAAAACATATTGGTATATATGTTTCATACTCTTCAAGATAAGAAAACATCTAGCACCGAATTATTAGATTCTTTTGAAATCATTCAGCAATATAAATTGTTCTTTCTACATCAATCATAATTCGTGCTATAGGTGAAATAAACTCTAGGTCCATAAATACATATACATCATTTTTTCATTCTTTTTACTTATTTTATTAATATTCCTAATAAAAAATAATCAAAAGTATAAATTTTCAACAAATTAAATGTACGAAAAAATTTATGTTAAGACTTAAATGGAAAAAACATGCATTATATTGATACCCAATTAATCTCTAGTTACAAGCTCCATGATATCATTTTTAGAAAGACCCACTATCATTACACTCCCACAAATATCAACATAAACTACAATATCATAAAAAACCAGCAAAAATTTGAAAATGCTGATAATCTATCAATACAACTAGAATTTGTATCTGAAGTCATTGCATTTTATATTTTGTTATTGTCTATAAAGTATTTCTTTACCATTAAATTAATACTATATAAAATAGATAAATGTATATTTTTTAAAAGGTTAATACATATTTAATACCAAAAATAAATAAATGATAAAACATACCCATACCTCTATGGTAATATGTTGAAGAAGTCGTGATGTCAAACAAAAAAGTGGTCAATAGTTAATACAACTGTAGTAACCTCATCTGTAGGTAACAGTACACCAACTGATCTATCTATAATATCTTTTATAGTAACCTTATTATGTTCTATCTCTATATTTTTATGATGAATGGTATCTCCAATATAAAATATCATTAGATATGCAACAATATTATGTTGAGGATCATCAACATATAACTCACAATAACTGAGAGGTTATGGAGGTGGGGGTGTATGATTTGGATAAAGAGTGGGGTATGTAAGTGAAGGTGGAGGAGTGGGAGTTGAAATATGAAACAATCATTACATGTCTAAAAATATCGACTATACCAAAGCTCTGATCCTACCCTTCATTGTAACATGAATATCCTGAACATGAGCCTCTAAAGATTTTATTTTTTTATAAACATCCTCCAACGTAGAAGATGAAGAACGTTGAAATTCTTTTTTCACTAATATAACTACCGAGTATCCTCATATATGAACTAGGTATTCATTCTTTCCCAATGTTATAGCTAAAATATCTTGCCCACGCTCATCTAAAAATACCCCATGCATGCTCTTCTTTTCAAGAGAATATCGTATGAACTATTTGAAAAATTCTATAATGTCTCAAAATATATAATAATTTTATTTAACTTAAATAAATATATACGATAGACATATTAAAATCCATTTATCTATAATCCTCAACTCTTCTATAAGATATTATCCTTATCTTCTCATCTGAGCCCTCTTCTATTTTTTATGTCTAGCCGGGGGGGAACCCCTGCAGAGCATGAAGATTATACTCATAGTTTTTGAAAAAACATAGCCATCATATTTTTGTCCAATAATTTACACCCTCCCTAAGATAATGTATGAGGGTATACATATCTAGAAGGTATCTCTTGATGAGATCTCCTCGATAGATATAAATTAAGAATAAAGAATTCATTAATAAATCATTAATAAGATCATTAATATAAACAAAACATCTAAAAGGTTACACTGCACTTACCAAAAATTCTTCTTATCTTCTACATTCAAAAAATTTCTTCAATGTATCTTCATCTATAAAATGATACATATCACATGGATTTTGATGTTTCTTATGCCCAATAATGAAATCTGATGTGATTGTTTTTTTGAAATCTATCCATCTCCTATCAACCAATGATAAAAATTTCCATTTGAATCCTCCAGTTCCATGTATATTATATGTCATTTGATAAGAATGGGAAAACATATATTACTATCAAAACATCAGTACAAGTTAAATAATAACAAACAAGAATTCTGAAATGGTCCCCCATAAGTGAGATAATGTAAATTTGTCCACACTTCTCCAATCATCTTTCAAAATACTGACCTTGATTTTATCCTAAATTGAAATAATGAACTTGAATTGTTTTGAATTAGGACCTCTTGGAATATCATTACCATCAAGGTCTACCAGTATCTTATGGTCCTAGCTATGGACAGCTGATAATTTTGGTAATGTGTCCTACTACATTTACCAACCCTCTAACTCTTCTAAAGCCCTGTGGGAGTAGATGCCTCTTGTAAATAAGGATGGGGATAATTAAGAGGATCATGTGCATGTTCCTCCCCATAGGTATGAGTACGATCATATCCACAAATATGTGGTAGATCATTTTATTAATCATTCATTATCCTATATATCAATCCAACAAACAATTAGTACGCAAATATACAAATTCAACTATTAAAATACGAATGTAAATAAAAAATGTAAATTTATCAAACAAAAATGTAAACTAAATTAAACATAATACATTTGTATTAATATTTTTTATTGTTAACTAAAATTCTAATAGCAGTAATGCGATATGAGATGTTATATAAATTAATGAAAACAAATCCCAAAATGGTGTGTGAATAGTAAAAATGCTCCATCCTAATAAATCATTTTTTACACAAAAAATAATATTTCTTCAATTTAATTTTATAAAATATATTTTTTTTATTTAACATATTAGATTTAAAATAATTGTTTTTTGAAAAAATAAATTAATAGATAAGATAAGTATGGTAAAACATAGTAGACTAAAAAAACTAAACTAATATAAGAAAACAATTTAATTGATTAGATATAATATGTTATTTAATAATGAAAATAGAATTAAAATATATAACATTTTATGAAATTTAAAAAATTAAATGAGAAATAAACTTATATTACCGGTAATATTAGGAATGTACTATAGGATTGTTTTCCCAATTTCAGTCTTCATGACTATTCCATATGGCACGAACCATGTATACAACATGCTAATCAATATTATCTGTTAATCCTTCCATGGAATTAGGGAACTTAAATAAATAATCATATTCATCATGTTTATAATCACCAATATAAAATTTTTCCCTTGTAAAACAATTGACCATGGCATATTGTTTTGATCAAGAATATAGAAAAAAATATTTCATGTGTTTACATTATAAAAGGATTGGCTGTGTATTCCAATCTATTTAAATTAACAAGTGTCATTCCAAATTTATCATGTTTGAAACTGTTGTTACCAAAATCCCATTTGTAGTAAAACACTAGAACATGAAATTTAATATAATAAACCTCCCATATTTCTTCAATAACTACCTAATATTCACTTTATATGGAAATTTGGTTTTTTCATTTAGCACTCAAAAAATAAATTTCTTATACAAACACAAATACCCTACTATTCTAAAATACACTTTTATTACCATGGTTTTTCGTACGAAATGTATAGCCATTGATGTCATACATGGACTATGTTTTCAATTATAAATTCGGACCACCCAATAATAATCTCAATGTTTCTGATGAATCTCATCTACCAAGCACGATCTCCTTAAACCATGGGAAAAAAGTTTTTTTATGCTCATTAAAAATCCACATATATTTCTTCTTTGGATAACATTGTTTCAGCACATTAGATAGTAGTTTTATATATGGTTGAGGATCATCATTGTTATTTAATTTGTATAAATGTGCCTTCGTTATCTATTCACCTATCATTGGTTTGACTTTATAGACACGGATCCCCTTTACCCCATAATTAACTTATTCATGGTGAGATAGAGGAAAACCAGTGTGCTCCACTGTAGATGAGTAGCTTCTAAAAATATCCACATCCTCATCGGAAATATCTTTCTCTACAGATGAGGCTTCAGGTCGATATGGATTCTAATCATACCCCATAAATATATTCATATAACTTTCAAAAGAATACATTTTATGTTCATATACAGGTCTAAAAATCTTCATTTCTTACAACAAATGAACCATTAAATGCACAATGATATTAAAAAAAGATGCAGGAAAATACAATTCCAATTGAAAAATTTTAAAAATTTCTTCATTCTCAAAAATTTTCAAAACATTTAGATCGATCGCAATATTACTCATTGAATTGAAAAAATAAAACACCTTCTTGATAGTCCTTCTAACATGGATGGAGAATATTACACATAATGAAACTAGGAGGATTTTTTGCATCATGAAGTGACAGTCATTAGATTTTATACCTATCAACTTTAAATCCTTTAAAGAAACAAGATTTTTTACAATTATGGAAAAACATTGTCGCACTTTGATATCCTGAAGACACAAAAAAATTCTAATTTCCTCCCACATGGATAATGTAAAAAAATAATGGGGTTGGATTGGTCACCTTCGATCAGTAGAGGGAGCTAAAGTTAAATGTATTCCTATTGAGAGAAAGTATAATCTTTCATTCAACCCATCTTTATTCATTCCTTTAATATCTAACAATTTTATAATAAAGCTATCATAGATATTCTTTTCTATGTTCATGACAACAATTTTATGTTTGACCTCATGATATCTCCAATATGGTAGCTCAAAAAATACTGACTGTTTCTTCCAACTATTTCTATCATTTCATGATTTATGTGTCTTTCTGAATGTCAAATCATGGTTTTGCACCCTCCAAAATTACTGACCAGTGGTTAATGGTTTTGGAGTAATATAAAATTTATTCGAGCCATTGGATTCCTATTTTAATATTATATAAGATTTAAATATAGAAAAAAATTTCAATAAACTATGTATAATATTTTTCTCTCATGATGAATTTGTTAAAATGAAGTTTATTGATTAAAAATTGGACACACTTTATGCCTCTTAACACTATATACAAACAAATTTCCATATGTTGGGAATTCATTTATGGTAAACATAATCATTTCATGTAGTTGAAAATATTATATTTTATAAGAATCATACACCCTAATATTTTCCTCTCATTAGTGTTTCAAATCATTAATTAATTGGGACAAGAAAACCTATATATCATTTTCTGGTTGTTTTTGTCCAGAGATCCTTAAACTCAACATGACATATTTTCACATAATTCAAAACTCAAGTGATATGTTGTAAATTTTCAACAAAATAGGCTATGAACAATATGGTCTACTAAGTCTTTGATATGGATTCATTCCATCCATGCATAGTCCATGTGTGAGATTTCTATCTTCATTTCTAAATGTATGAAACTACTGATCAATTTTCTTCCACTATGGACAATCAGTTTGATGCCAAAAGTTTCTGTCACATATCTGCTCATCTGTATGCCATATTAACCTTTAGCGATCGTGTGAATTTGAAAATAAACATTTCAAATGAGTAATTATAGGAAGTTACCAAAATTCCTTATTATCGGTCTTTGTAATTACTAAATCACCATGTAATTTTTCATTCAACTTATACTATAACATCCCACATTTACGAAACATTGATAGAAATTTATATTTCTTATTATATAGCACTCAACCATTTGGGAAGCCATGTATTTTATTTTACAATAATCCCATTAGGCATAGTATTTTCTTATATTTATAATTTGAATTAGGAAGATAATTATATTTAGGAAGAATATATTTGAATAATTCTAGAAAATCAGTAATACTATGGTAACTCCAATCATTTTTCTCCTTCAAATTAGTCAATCGTAACACCAATGATAAAACCGTAACTTCCGTAGAACCTAGATACGATGGGTTTTTAGCATCAGCATATAGATGATCAATTGTTTTCTCTTTCTCAATTGCCTCTGCTTCAATATCATGAATCATTTTTTCAATATCATCAGAGTTATCATTTTATAAATAATTATCGTCAATATATCTGAAATTCTGCCCAGTTTTACCATTTCAAATCCAAGGTATATACCATGGATTAAAACCATGAAAAATTAAATGATTTTTGATCCCTCTACATTAAACAGATTCATATTTAAACATTTCAGGCATTGAAAAAAAAACATGTCATTATTCGGAACATTTCATTTAGAAAATTCCAAAAAATCATTAACACCTTCCCCATATTCATCACATATTCGATGTTCCTTAATCCAATATTGACTCATTATTATCTATAATAATGATAAAAAATAAATATATTTTCAAAATAATATAGTTTTGATAAAAGTGAGAATAAATTATTCAACACAAACATGGTTTAAATTTATATCTATGATGTTATAATTTGAAAGTAACAAAACTTTGAAATAAAAAAATATGTGTGTTTGAAAATTATAATTATAAATACAAGAAAATAGTTGAATATAAGTTTAAAAATATTTTATAGATTAAAATTCATCACCCTTTAAATTTATAATCCCAAATATCAAAACATGTTATTTATATTTAAAAAAATCATTAACATCAAATTACTTTTAAAAATATATGTCACAATAATTTTTTGATAATAATTTATTTTAAAATTCAAATCATTTCACATTATAATTTAAATAAAATCATCCTCGATGATTTAATTTATAAAAAGCAAACTATTTTAGGATATCCATCACATTTAAAATAAAAAACATATTTAAATCGAAGGTTTAATTAAGAATTTCATCAAATTGGATAAAAAACTTGTTTCCCTTACTAGAACATTTTCAAAAAAAAATTATATCCTCATTACTGTAAAACAATGATCACATATTATTGTGAATAATTTTCAAAATCCTGTTGCAACTATCTCAATGTAATAACTCATAATATTATATATTATACAATTCTAAACAGACAACATGTAGGAAGCTGTTTTACAAGAAATTGAATAGATGGAGGGTAACATGCTCAAGAATTCAAATTATATAAATATTATATACTAAAATTGTAAATATGATATATACCACTACTCATAAGATAGAAAAAATTTAGATTTACTCTAATTATTTATATAACATATAATAAAGTTTTTAGTGGAATTACGAATACCTTATGAGTTCTTCTTTAAAAAATCATGGAAATTCATATATAATAATTATTATACTAGAGGAATGTAGATAACCTAATGTTCCAATAAATATATTATGTAAGTATCTTCAATAACATTTTCTCCCAAGTGGTTTTATGTTTTATATTAGTCCACATGTAAGATGATTAATGAGACACATCTATCATTATATAATACATCATCATGCCTTAAATTTCTATGTTACTATGATGGGGAAAATCATTCAGTCTATATATGACATATAAATGAAAATAACTAAAATAGAACATCTGTACCAATGTTTGGCATTGTTAAATGAGGAAACCAAGAAAAGGGATCTGTAATATTTCTTAACAATACACATTCCAGGTGAAAATTAATATAATTAGCTAAGAGACTGAAAATAATATATGTTACATTAAACCACAAAAAAGTTTTTATATATCTAATTATGATCTAATACTATATCATAGTTCAATAAAAAATCCATTAGATTGATCAGTTTAATTAAATTAAAGTAGCAATGAAATACTATCCTATCTTACGTTCAAAATTTATTTTCCTCAATATTACTATTTGAAAAAAACAAGTTGTACATATGTCATAGTAATAACCAAAAAATTCTCCATAAGGGTTCATACCACCTAATATTAACATAGGATATCATTAAAAATCCAAATGATCATTAAGGAGCCTGTAAAATCCATAAAACATTAGAAGAAAAGATATCCCAATACACTATTTATCATGACCCAATAATAATAAAACATAAGAAACACTAGGTGTATAACTAAGAATTGATTCCAATTATATAATAAGATTTTAAAACAACATGTTTAATCTTATCCTAGTCACTTCACCTTGAAATGATGGTAATGTGAGATTTGAATAAACATAATTGAAAAAAACAAGATTTAGGGTGTCCATGAGTGAGGATGGCCATATGATACATACTTGAGAGTTGAGAGACTAAACGATCTAATTCGAAAAAATTAGGTTGATGAAACATGATGATTTATGAAGATTGAATATTGATATAAGATGCCACTGGATCAATGCAATGAGGTTAGGGCTTCTATGAAATAGAAATGAGTTTTATTTTGTGATATCGAATAACACCGAAATGACTCAAAACCAAAATTACAAAAAGTTTAAATTGTATATCACATTGGTTATATTATAACTGACATGATAATGAGATTTTAATTGTTATGTCACATTAGTTATATATAATATGATGTGAAAAATGGTCATTATCACATTTCTTAGAAGATAACGGACATGATAAAGCAATGGAAATTTATTTTTCATGTTGGCTAAAATATAACCAAAGTGAGAATCCTATTTATCATATCAATTTCTATATAACTGATGTGATAAATTGGGATAATAAATTTTTATATTTTTTTATCATATAACTGATATGATAATGAAATATACATGGATTTTTCACATTGGTTATGGATAAATGATGTTAAAAGGCTGACATGCTAAATACATTTTATACAAGTATGCATATTGAATATTGTATTTCCATGAAATGACACCACCACAAGTAGTAAACACATAAATAGTTTAAGACATATGGGTGTCAATATTTCTAGCATAAGCTGCATAAATATACCTAAAACTATCTTTATCATTATCCAACTTTCTACCGTAACATAAAGAAATATTTGAACTAGTAGAGAGGTATCTTAAAAGTCACTTAAGGGCTTGCCAATGTGGACTCCTAGGTTAATCCATAAATTTGTTAAGAGTATAGATTTCGAAGGCAATATCAGGTCTGGTGAAAATCATATAGTGCATAATACTACCTACAATATAAGAATAAGTAATTTTATTCATAAATTGAATATTATACTCAGTTGTAGGTGTTTATGTAAAATAGATATTAAAGTGTTCTCCAAGAGGTACATTAAATGGTTTGAGATATTAAAACATATATCTCTTGAAAATATTTAATATATAAACATGGTGAGATAAGTAATTAAATTTATTTTCTCTTTCTCATATGATTTCAACACCTAAGGTTTTATTAGCTGCATCTAATTCTTTTATTTCAAACTTACCTCTTAACTAGGATTTTATAGAAATGATTGATCTCATGTTTTTTCAAATTAAAATTACGTTATCATCATAATGTAGTAGGTAAAAAATATAGTTTTTAGATTATTTAAAATAAGCACATACATCATATTTTCACCTTGAAAATTGGTTATCTAATGTGAATGAATCAAATTTCATATACCACTTCTGATAGTATTTTTTAATCCATGTAGATATTTATTCAGTAGTTGAAATTTCTTAAAATAACCATCAGCACATTTAATATAGAGTTTCTTTTTAAAAACACCATGAAAGAAGGAAATTTTAACATCTATTTATTCAATGTACAGATCATTTTATATAGAAAATGCATGTAAAATACTAATGGAAGAATTCTTAACAACATATGAAAATATTTCAGAGTATTCAATTCCTTCTCTTTGAAGGAAACCCTTAGAAACTAACCTTTATTTTTACTTGATTTTATTTCCCTCGATGTTGTCTTATTTTCTTTTGTAAATACATTTGGACACAATAATTTTATCATTGGATGGAAATTTAACAATAGTCCATGTATGTATATTTTTTAAATAATGAATTTCATTAATCATGGAAGAGACCCGCATCTTTGAACCTTTTTCATTTAAGTATGGCCTATATGTTTTATGGTCTTCATCTATAAGATCTTGGGACACATTAAAATCATAGGAAGCCATGTTATATTGGATGAACCTAAAAGGTGGTCTTGGGACTCTTCATTCTCAATCATGGATTAACTAGTAATATTAATTAGTTGTAGGAGGTTCGGATTCAGAATATAAACTAGATGAACACACTGAATTAGCCCCAATAATGGGTTATGGTGCAGGTGGAGTAGACTAGATAGTATCCTCAAAATGATTTAGAGGATCATCATTATTAGCCTATTCTAAAGATTGTTTAGTTCTTCCAGATATGGAAAACCTAGTGTAGGAGAGGAAAACTCATGAAAAAAACATCTTGACTTATTATGAACTTTTGGTAACTAGGTTTATCCACCCTAATTGTATACCCTTAAATTCCCTTGGGATACACAAGAAAAAAGAATTTGAGAGCTCTTGGTTCAAACATATCATTTTTAACATGAGCATAAATTTTACAACCAAAGACTCTTAAGTAGGTGTTAGAAGGTGGATTTCCATTCCACAATTATTGAAGTGTTTTTAATTGATTGGTAGAGGAAATACACATATTTATTTAGTAAATAGTCATGCTGACAGCCTCTGGCCATATAAGAATTGGGGATTCCTGAGAATGCAATCATACTCCAGACTCTTTCTAAGATGGTCTATTTCATCCTTTATATTAGTGAATTTTATTGGGGAGTATCTCCAATAATTTTATGCCATTAAATACCTTCATATTAAAAAACCTAAATGAATTTAGTAGACATGTATTCAAGCCAATTACCAGTTCCCATTATTTTTGTTTTCTTCCAAATTTGGTTTTCAACAAAAATTTTACAGGTTCTAACGGTTTAGAAAACATCAAGGTTATTTTAAAGAATATAAATCTTGAATTGTTTAGAGAAGTCATCTTTAAAAGTGACAATGTAGGAGCCTCCACTATGGGATGTATTCTTAGTTGGTCCCCAAAGATGAAAATGGATATACTCTAAAGGGTTGGTATATTTAAAAATATAACTACTAAATGTAACTTTCATAGCCTTTCCCATTATAAAATCTTCACAAAATGGAAGATAAAAAGGTGTTATGTCAGTCAATAGCCACTGCTTGTTGTGTTATTCAAGTAATTTTGAGATAACATTCTCCAGCCTTCTATACCAAAGCATATTATTATCAGTGTTGGTGTTTTACACACTACCCAACTACCTTGAATTAGACTTTCCAATCAAGACATACAAACCATTGATTAAAGACCCTTTATGAATGGTTCTACAACATTTAGATACTTTAAGGCAACATATTTCTGACCTAAAAGAGAACCCATCTTGGTATATAATCTCTATGTAAATTACGTTTCTATGTAGGTTGGGAACCCACCTTAAATCAAGTAATGTGATGATGGGATGTTCATCTAGTTCTATCAAAACAGAACCTACGCCTTCACCTTACACCTCTTATAATCTCCTAAGAGGACATATACTTCTACCATTTCATCTAAATAATGTAATGAATCCCTAAAAGAATACATGTTAGAAGAATAAACCTGAGTTTATGACCAACTCTTCATTGATTACATGGCTGGAAACATTAAGAACTTCAGTAGTGTCATATCCAGAGTCATATTAGAGGGATTGATTAGTGGGATTCTAACACTCTAACTCATGTTTGAGCTTCCTTCATTTGGGCTTAATATGTCTTGCTATACCACAATGAAAATAAGTGGCTTTTCTATCCTCAGAATACAATCTAGGTTTTAGGTTCTAATTTTTCTAGCTTTTATCTTTAGTGAATTCTTTTTTTCCCTTTTGATTGAGTTTTACCATTAGTAAATAAGCTTTATACCTCACCTTCAACTCTATGTTTATTATTTTGTTCTTTATAAAGATGGTATGACTTGACCTATTCAAGAGTCAATGAGTCTCATCCATAAATCATGGTCTGAACTAAAGTGTTGTAAGTATTTTCTAGAGAAATTAAGAGGATCATTGCATGATCTTCATCATTACTAGTAACATTAATTTTGGGTAAATCTAACATAACCTAGTTAAATTTGTCAACAAGGGATTTAATGGAACACACAGGTTTCATTTTAAATCTCAACATATGATGTTTTTAAAAAACCCTACCAACAGGTGAAGCAGTCAAGTAAAAATTCTCTATTTTATGCCAAATACCAATAGTAGTAGATTTTTAAAAAACTTCTCTTAGAACCTTATCACCCAAAGAAAGTAGTAAAAAACTATGTGCTTTAACTAACACAATAGGGGAATCATCTATGTATTCAGTAGTGGGTTTTCTGGTTTCATTTACATTATTAATTCTTTTCATAGGCACACAAATAGAATTAATTAGGCCCTTCTGTACAATCAGGGCTATCCTCTTAGTACTCCATAGGATAAATTCTATATCACCATCATATTTTTCAATTTTATACCTAATTATTGAAATATTAATCCAAAGTGTAGATACTGAGTTCTTGTGGAAAACATTAACTGTATTCCCCAAACAACTAACCAGTCTCTTGGATAAGCAATTATTATCCAATGGGATGTGAAATACTAAGAAATATAAGATGGTACAATGGAACTAAATGAACAAAGTTAGAAATGTAGTGGGGAATTAAGAAGGGATAATAGTGAAAAAATCAAAAATAAATAAATATGATATAAAAAAATTGGAATCATAAAGTAAGAAACAAGAGAAAACTAGTATAGGCTCTTATAACACTTTGTGAGGGGAGAGTAATACCCGAATACAAGCAGAAATCAAACCCCAAACGAGGACTGAACTAATTTGTTTAGAACAAAAAATGAAATCCACTGAACCAATACAGGAAATGAATGAAAGGAAAATAAAGAATGGAAACACAGATATTTACATGCTTTGGTCCCTTGGGGACCAACATGCATGGAAACAACACCACCTAGTTCACATGTGTTTTATTAATGGTCAAAAGAAAATTCTACAAGGATAATAGAGCCAACAAGAACTAGTGAATTAATAAATAAAGTAATGATTTATAGGGTTCTAAATAAACGTAACCAGAAACTAAAACTTAAAGTGATTGAGTGGGTATAACACCAGCAGTCCTATTCTCTTAATGCAGGAAACAATGTACAAATCATGTCTCGATACAAACTCTTCCTCACTTCTATGCCCCATGAATGTTCTCTAGGAAGGTCCGAATGTATTCCACCAAGTAAATTGGTTGCCTCCGCCTGTAACATGCATGTGATGAGCCCAAATAGAGAGAAATAGGACATCATAGATGCTATAATGAAGTGATGTAGGAAGGTGAGCTAGGGTTTTCACATGGGAGAACTGAGAACCAAGCATGTGGATAGAAGAAAGATCAATCCATGAAGAGAAATTGTGGAGGGGGTGATCAATCCCCTCTAACATTATCTTGCCTCTCAAACATCATGATCAATCGGGTGAGGCCACAAATCATAGCTGAAATTTAAATGCTAGTGGTCCACCAATAACACAAAACATATGTATGGATCAAATCAAATAAGTGGCCAAGTGAATCAATGGCCGGGGATTAACATGTTCAAATTTCCACGGTATCATAGGGGTGTATGGGAAGTGGTTTGGAAAAAAACCAAGTCCTAGATAAGGAAGCCCATAGA